>OZ005743.1:138335226-141199628 GCA_963930735.1 Dioctria linearis | reverse complement strand
AGACCGGAAGTGAACTGTCAAACCTTATCACCAACACTTTCGGCATAATCTCAAGGTCAATCTCAAGGTCAAATATGTACGTAGACGTACACGTCACCTTTGTTTACATTCTGGACTTAAAATAGTTTTTCACAGTTTGAGCCCGTATCGGCATAGTCTACCTACTAAGTGGCAGTCATACCCTGAGAAGTTATGGAAAAAAATTGGAAAGAATTTAGGAGTCTTAAATTTTAAATTGCAAACATATGCGCCAAGACCTCTATATTTTCCCGTCAAATGACAATGATTTGCGACTAGATCAGAGCCTAAATCTAAATTACAAATATGACAATTATTACAATCCCTCTGTTTACGCAACTCTTCAATCGTTAAAGGGATCATAGGCTTCACTTTATCTAAGTATTCAAAATAAAGTTCTTTAAGATCGCTATAGTATCCTTCCCACTTCATGCATAGCTTGATATCACTATACTTGCGTACATTTTCCATGGTCTTACCAAAAGCTGCATTATTCAATCTTCTTATAGCTGTCCTTCTCATGATCGCTTGTAGCCTGCATCCGTTTGGTGGTATTTAAGTCAATATATGGCTTAAGCCAAGCTGATTGGTCGAATTGAAGTACCCGGTGCACTTTTTTCAGGATGAGTCCATGTGATAAGCATTGCTTCAAATTTCGGTAGTGTATAACATATTTAGTTTTTGGATGTAATGTTGTCAAAAGCTTTTCTAATTTTGCTCCAGGTGGTGCTGCATGCTCAGAGCAAAACGGTAAGTCCTTATGCTTATCATGTAGATGTTGAGGATAATCCAAGTCGACTTCGAATATGTACCCAGTTGGAGAATCATCAGGAATTTCGGAAACGTCAATATTGGGAACATCAACCCATTTGAATCCTCCGGTTGGTAAATGCTGTGACATGGCCCATCCATAAAGGTTATTCACATCATAATACATCAAGTATTTCTGTTTCTCCTCAGGCTTAAAATCATCCATATATTTGTTATTGGCTTTACTATATCTGTTCGAACATTGACTTATACCACCTCGAATGCCTCTCTCTATGAATAGCAGTATATCTAAGTCGGTTATCAGCTCTAATTTCACATTAGTGTATTTTAGCATAGCATCCCATGTTAAGCCTGGCATGGTGTAATAATGTGCTGGATCTAAATTGTATGTCTTCATGCACACTTCTCGAAAGTTCTCAAACACATCGGCCAATAGGAGAACATCAGTCTTAAGGTATAGATCTGAATATTCACCAAGTGTTTGTATTTCAAATTTTTGCCAGACCTCTTCAGCATGATTGTAGGAGATATAGCATTGTCAGTCAGTTTATTGTAGAACGCTTCCTGTGTTGGCAAGTTCCGGAATTCCAATTTATCTCAGTCGTCAATAAAATCATATGGGAAGACACCCTTGCGTTTAAGAAGTTTGATAGTGTCATCATTTAATCCCTGTCATACTGATCTTGTAGTATTTAATTTATCCATTGGCAGCAATGATGATATCTTATTTAAAGATTCAGTCATAAAACGGAAGGAATCGATGAATCTGAATTTTATGTAGCTGCCGTCCATGTGCTTGGTGAACGAGATATATCTTTCCTTGTTTATTGGCAAGAGATCAACATTTCCTGGAAAAGATGTAGCTATATCCTTAATAATGAAGTGAGCATCATATCCGGATAAATTGTGAAAAATGACTGGAACTATGGAGCAATCTTGGTACATCAGATTGCATGCATTGTGCGCTGACCCTCGGTATTTTCCTGTTAAAAGAATTTATGAAAAGAAATGATTTGAATTATGCTTCTCAGTATTTACCTGTTAAGTGGCAATGGTCCCGGACTCGTTCCTCATCGGCTGCAAACGTTTTATCACATATATGTCAGCAAGTATTTTCCATATGCGATCGCCGTTCCTCTTTAGTCAGGGGTTGCATTGGCCTGATGTTCAGCTTCTCCTGTGCAGCTATGGATGCAATCTTTTGCAATTCTAATGCAAACCATTTTTGACAGTCCTTGCCTCGATATGCTCTGTAATATGAGAGCTTAGCATCATGTTTGCAGTGGAAGTAGAATCCTATGCTATGAACTTCATGTTCCTGGATTCGCTGTGTATTTTGATCATGTTCCTGGCTTCGCTGTGTATTTTGATCGCTTCCCTGAATCGGCTTCAATATTGACTCAAGATCTGCATACACACAAAACGGGACTGGATTCTTATGGTTATAATTCTTATATTCCAACTATTTCTTTTCCTCTGAGGGAAACATAATCCTGCAATCATTTTGCTGCTTCTCGCAGTCGGAGTGTGTGATGATAATTTTTCTTCAGAGTAAAAGTAGAGCAAACATCTCTCACATATATACTTTCTACCATCATGTTTTGAAGTTTGCTTCGATATGAGTCGAGAAAGATCTTTGATCCAGCAGAAATGATATCTGCTGGCATAATCATCATCATCATCGTCATCATCATCATCATCATCCATACGATCATCATCCTGGCCATAGTCATCTTGCAGCATTAAGAAATTTACATGTTGCTCCATCTTGTGTTTCGTAAGACTAACTGGAACTGTGGTGAAGGAACGCTCTTTCTCTAGCATAAATACGATTATTGATAAATCGTTCTGGTCTTCAAATTGTGTAATTTGCTTAAGCGTCATGGGAAATATTATTCCAGTTAAATTTAGCACAGTGGAATAATGTGGATATGATGAGATACTATTGCTGTTAATATTTACAGGATATAGCGCTAATGTTATTGCCCACGCGAAGCATGCTTCATCATTATTTTTCACATTAATGCAAGCTTGCTTTAAAGCAATCTCCTTCGGCAGAGGTATATAAAATGATCCCCGAATCGGTTCAAACTTGTTGATATGCACCGCTAAATGTATTATAGAATGCAGAGCCCAACCACTATCTTTCTCTTGAAACTCTTCCAGTTGAGTAAGTATTGGGTCGTATATATTTAATTTATATCACTCATTCAAATTATCCTCCACACTGATTGGGGCAGTTCTTGCTTGGAAGTACTTAATGTCTTTAATAACTTCATTATCACCAGTTTCTTTAATAAACTCACCGCAAAACGTTTGTAGCAACTTTGATATGATATTGTTGTTTTAATGTATTCTTAATGCGGCGAGCAAGTAATTTGGAAGCATTTTGCATAAACAGCTTAGGATCTAGGTGGCTTATATTCACGATAACACCTGCCCTAATTCTACCTACGAATGCTGTTGTTATTTCTTCCCACTTAACAAAATCACTTCTTATTACTCGTTGATTAATTCCTCCACCTCGATGGGGAGCTTTGATTAACACTCTCAACGATTTAATTTGATCGATACAGCTGTCCAAAATGTCATTTTCTAGCATTCTTATTACACTTCCGGAATGGTGGTTGATATTTACGAATGTTTCTGTTGCAATCTTTAATAATATTGTTTTTATTCACAAAATTTGCATACTTAAACACTTCAACACATCTTTTCGCAATTTCTTAATTAATGGAAAACTTTCATTTACTACTGTGATAGACATTTTTAATTTTTTTTTTGTTCAACACTAACACTTTGAATCACTTAGATTGACTGGTGCTCCCCAAGAGTTTGCTTGCGCTTTTATAGCATCGGTTTGTAAACATGAATGATCCTGCTGCTACAATAATCAATGCGCAGGATGAATTCCAACGAATTTGATTACAGGGTGAGATGATATCGAATTACACGATAAGAAAATCACTCAAATTAATTTGATCACTTTATTCTGCTGCTCGAATTTGCAAATAAGATTGTTTACATGAATGCATACATAAAAATGTGAAAATTTGTTTACATTCCAATGAAACGTTTCGATCGGTAAAATTCTTGGAACAATAAAATTTTTGGCTGCCTGCAGGAAGTGTGGTATCAAATTATATGAAAAGAATAAACATGAATCATTTGCTGATATTGCTTAAATTTGTTTACAACAGGATGTTTACGAATTCCAATGAAACGTTTCGATCAGTAAAATTCTTGGAATTGGGTTGCTTACAGGAAGTGTGGTATCAAATTACATGAATCATTCAGCTTAATGTGCTGACATTGCAAATTTGCTTTAAGCAGGATTAAACTTGTTTTGGAATCATGACTATAAATTGAGGAGCTGAAAATCAAGTGTTGATATTACCTAAATTGGTTTACTTTATTCTACTCGAGCTGATAGCAAAATTATGTGAAAAAAAGATTAGAGGATTGGTCTGTTGTTCCGAATTTGATTATGATAATATCTAGTGTTTATATAAGAGTTCGAATCATTTGTATTGCAGCTGCAAACTATATGAATTTGTTTACAAGAAGTGTGATGATATTAAATTACATATTGATGCTTTATAAAAAATGAAATGTTTGCAAACGCATTCTTTTTTTATCAAGATATCCATAGAAGAAGCTCAAATTGTCTAAAGAGTTTAGCTCATCCTGAATCGATTTCCGAAAAGTCAAGATGTCAGAAGTAAGTTGCTCTGAAATTTATTAAAATATTTTTTTAATAATTAATTATTTTCTCCAAATACAGCAACAGCAGCAACAACAACAACAACAGCAGCAGAGCCACAAGCAGCAGAGCCACAAGCAGCAGAGCCAACAGCAGCAGCAGAGCCAGCAGCAGAGGCAGCAGCGTCGCGAAGCTGTGAGTAATTTTTTTATTATAATTTATAAATATATATTAATTTGCTGAATATGTTGAGAGGGTCACTATATAGAAGCGAAAGCTTCTATAATGACCTCGCCATAACATTTTCAGCGATTAAGAGGACCATGAAGGCCGAAAAGGTGAGACTGCGGGCTGCAAAAGCTGAGAAGAAAAATGAGCTACGCCAAATTGAAGGCAAATTGGCGAAGTTGAAAAAAAACATGAGTGTAGTGCGAAAATTCGGAAATTTTATTATTGAAGACTAAGAGTGCAAAAAAAACAAAAATTAATTTAATTAAGAAGTAATAATAATTATATTTATAATAATAATTTTTTTTTTATTTGTATATGCTCTTTATTGAGTGGCTCATTGGCTCTTTTAAAAATTTCTTAAAACTAATTGGCAAAAGGCACAAAATTGTAAAAAATACACTAGCTAAACTAACTTATAAAAAGTCAAAAGGGACAATTAAAACAATTAAGATAACAAAAAGGACACACAAAAAGGAAAACAACAAGACAAAATTCTCTAAAGAGACTAAAAACGGACACAAGAATTTTGAAAAAGATCTAAAGTTTAACCAAAAATTTAGAACCAGTCCCAATTTTGACAATTGGGTAAGTGGCAGTTCCAAGAAGTTCCAAATTTTCAAAATAAACTAATAAAAATGTCCCTAAACGAGCGAATTTCAACAAAAAATTTTGCAATTTAGAACCGAAACCGAAACCGAATTAAAAAGAAATCACCGAACGAACGAAAAATTTACGCGATACCGTTATAGAGTCCCGCGAGTGCAGCCTGTAGTATCATGGACCTCTACAAACTGCCCTCATCATCCCTCCAGCTTAGCATCTCTAACAGAGTGCTTGTCTTTCCCACAGCACCTGCAACGATTCCTAAGCGGAGAGAAGCCCCGTGGACTAGTGTTGCAAATGCTGTGGCCTGTTATCACCAGTGAAAGACAAGAGCTCCATCCTGTACCGACGATAGTGGTTGCCATGTACAGTTGAATGTGTCTGCGTTCGTTGCCAGATATTCGAGACGTAAACGTCTCTTCAACCTGTCAACGAAGTGGCGCTTAAGTGCGTGTGCGTGGTGTTGTGGGTCAGTGTTCTGATTCCCATCTTCGACTCTCATGTAGTACAGGTGAATTGTAGATTTGGCCAGTGTCAACACAAAGCTAATCAAACAATTCACTCGACTACAGACCCTTAGTCCCCATAGAAACGATGTCCTAGTAATGCCGAAATTCGGGTGGATCAACTGACACATACCGCACACGAGATCCATTAGACCCTGCAAAGCCGGACAAGTGAAGAACCTGTGAAACAGGGTGCCCTCACCAGCACAAACTGTGCAAATCCTCTGAACTCGGCGGTCGATATGTGACAACTGATTAGGATGCATAAGACTGTGATGCAGCAATTTGAATGCTACATCAGCATCTTTGTAACTAGAAGGATAACTGTAGACTACTCTGCAAGTTATCCCTCCCATCACGCCCATATTCACCCCGAGGTGTGTTCGCCATCTGTTGTACCCTGTATACTCCGGAGGTCTTATTGACATAAGCACGTCACGGAGCACACGTGTTGTAAGTGTGCTGAAAGGTGTGTGTGGTGGTCTGTTCAGAACGAAAGCATCTTCCAGCTTAGTGCCAGGGTCAGTGGTCCCAATTTGGCGAAATCTCTCCCGCGCAGAAGCAGCCAGGTCGTGTAGTTGTGAAGTGTTAGTGTTTATTCGACAGTTTCCAGAGATATCAATTATATCTCCGAGAACCGTCAGTGTACGCGTGTCAGCTTCAAAACCCCGAGCATTACTGAACACTGAATCTATTAATTCAGGATTAAACCTGATTGGAATCGATGCGAATTGCGTGTACCTTAGAGCATTCCACTGAAGGTGAAATGCTGGCCTGATTCTGCCCCAGCTCTGAATCGTTGAGATTAGATCCTGTGGCCAGTCACGAGGATAAGGTGGTCGAACAGAGAGTAGGTAGTAATACTCCCCTATGCCGATCCCTCCCAGTACATTCACCCACAGTTGAGAAATCAAGCTGTCTCTCTGGCAAAACACTCTTTGGAATGCACGCACTTGGAGACACCTTGATTTCACAACTAGGTCAGGGAGACCCAATCCACCTATCTTGACTGGCAGACAGAGCGTGCTTTCAGCAACCCATCGTCTTCCGCACCAAAAGGCGTCTATCGCTTTTGCTTGAAGAAGACCTACGAAGCCTTCATCAAACGTCTCAGACTTTAGCAGATGAACGATGGACGAGGTAATGAAATAGCTTATCACGACTGACCTACCCATTAAGGATAATGGAAACAGTCGACTACGCCATGAGTTTACAGCTCTAGAGAGTTTCTCAAGAGCGATGCGGCTATTATTTGATTTACTCTCGCGTCCGATATACACACCTAAATACTTCAGGCAAGTATTAGTCCATTGGATGTTCAGTGGAGTATCTGTACGATCTCTCCACCTTCCACACCACAAGCCTTGACTCTTACTAAGGTTGATTTTAGCGCCCGCTATACGATCGAACTGTTCGAAAACAGCACGAGCGACCGGAAAAGCTTCATCTCTTGTCACGAAAATAGACAGATCATCCGCATACGCCAACATAAGAGGCCTCACATTGGTATATGGCATATGAACTGCATACTGTCCGAGCATTCGACGAAGATTCACCAGTAGCGGCTCCAACGAAAGATCATAAAGCATACCTGACAATGGACAGCCTTGTCTGATACCTCGATGAAACGAGATAGGAGCCAGAACTTGTCCTTGATGCTTAATCAAAATCGCTGAATCTCTATACAGTTTCCCGACGATATCGAGCCACCTGGGCGGAAACCCAAATGCCTCGAGAGCAGTCAAAAGATACTCGTGCGAGACACTATCAAAAGCCATTTGTGCACCTGTCCGTTCATGGTAGGCAAACAAATGCTTGGCTACCGCGATGTTGTCGTAGATACTACGACCAGGTACACAATAGGATTGTTCCGGGTGTATTACCGAAGCAATCACTGAGCGGAGTATCGCCCCTAATGCTTTGCAGACGATTTTGTAGTCTACATTGCATAGGGTTACTGGCCTCCAGTTCCCCATCCTCTGCAAATCTCCCTTCTTTGGAATCAAGCGCATAACAGATCTCCTCCAACTAGAAGGAAAGTCTGAATGTGTCTCAACCGCCGAATTGAAGACTTCCAAAAGGTCAGGAATTAATAAATCCCTGAAACGTATGAAGAATTCTGGAGTCAAGCCGTCATAACCAGGTGAAGTGTGTCGCCTTAGATCCTTTGTCGCAGCAATCATATCCTCCAATGTGATTACTGTATCCAGGAGCTCCTTACTGTCTTCAGAGAAAGTGGGGATATTCTCAAGAAATTCATGAGTGGTCGAGGATGCTGTCGACGTCGATTCAGAGTAGAGACTACTGTAGTAGTCTCGAATATATTCTGATAGCTGTTGTCCGTTGAGGACTTGTCCAGATTCATCAATTATCGATTCGACCTCACAAGAAGCAGTACGACGTCTAGTCGCCTGAAAGAAGTACTCGGTTGGAGAATCGCCTTCTCTCAGCCAGCGCGATTGGCCGCGCAGCACAAACTCCAAGCTGTGCTTGTAAGTCTGTGTCGCCAAGCGTTCCTTTATTCCATTGAAATAAAGAATCAACCCCGGCTGAGTTGGGAGAAGAGCTGCCACCCGAGAGACCTCGGCCGACAAGCTAGAAGCTTGATAGCCACTTCGATTAAAACTCGTCTCGATAAAAGACCGAATCTGGAGCTTTCCAACATCCCACCATTGACTAAGAAAAGGAAAGTCAGCTTTCCTCTCTTGCCAATCGTGCCAGAAATCAATGAACTCATTGATGAACTGCTCGGAATTCAACAAATAGTTGTTGAATATCCAGTATGCAGTTCTTCTTTCAACTAGAGTGCTGGTCGCCACTACAAGAAGATGATCGCTAACGGACGTAAAGTCTATCAATTCTGGAGCCTGCGAGACTTCCATGGATATTTCGCGAGACCCTCGTGTATGATCTAGTCGTAGGATGCATCCAACGATAGATATCCACGAGTCTGAAAACACCGACAAAATTCCTCAATCGAGTAGCATTAACAGAGTTGAACTCAAGTCCAGAGTGCTGATCCATTGAGGGATTCAGAGTGCAGTTGAAATCACCTCTGAGGACAGTTTCGCCGCTAAAATTCACCAGACGGGACTGAACACTATCAAGAACTTGTCATGTAATGTCCTGGTCATGAGGAAGGTACACGTTTACTACCTTGATATTTTTGTCTTGAATGACAAAGTCCAAGGAAGAAGCGAAGCCTGGGAAGATATCTGTATAGACAGGAGACGATAGTGTAAATTTGTTGGATACAATGATTGCCACCCCTGAGCCTCGGCGAGGCGCAGGTGTGGCAAACATTGCATAGCCAGTGTGTAAATAAGCATAACGCTCAAGTTGTGTATATGTGTCTTGTGTAAAGTTCGTCTCTTGTAGAAGCGCGATGTCTATATCGAACATTTTGACATGTTCGATAGTGCTGTGTAACCTTGTATGTGCACTTAAATCCCCGGTGTTGATAGAAGCTATCTTGCACATTTAAAGAGATGCAAAGCTCAAACGATGATGGTACGACGTCTACGGACGAGAAGAATCGGCCAAGCGATGCTCCTGAAGCAACTCCTCCACCTTCCTATGAAGTCGTTCTAACCGAGCAACATCGTTGTACTTCCTCCTCTTCCTGGACTCCTGTTGTAGGAGTTGAAGCTGAGGAAGTAACAACTCTGACCTCTCCAGCTCCTTTACAAGAATACTCCGGATTTTATCTGAATTCTTCTTGTACTGGAGCTGGCTAAGAATTTCGGAGATCTTCTTCCTAGGAAGGGTCTCCATCCCTTTCGAGACTTCAAATTGGCTACCAGTCGAAATGATGCTATCACACGACTCGTAGCCACCGAAGCTCGAAAGACCAGTGTCATCCAAGCCGGTCATGTCGCAGTCCGAAAGCTGCTCGTGAGACACTACCGCGAACCGCGAGCTCCACTATCGTCCTCCTCCGAGTGGGGCCGCTTTGATTCGACTGGCTTTGCTGGCTCTGGAGGAGGCAGCATCACCCGGTCAACTTTCTTCCTCCTCGTCCTCTTTTTTTCACTACTTGGCTATTCGACTCCTCGCCAGAAGTAGCCGTGTTTTCACGTGCCGACGTGGCGCCGTTTATAGCCATAATTTCTTTTGCCTCTGAGAAAACTTCAGGCACCTTAACCACTGGCTGCTCCAAAATAGCAGGTTGAGTGCCGGGCGAAGACTCCTTCTCCGGAGCCACTACTGTAGCAGTGGTTTCCTTCGAAAGAGCCCTCCCATCAGCCTTCTTCCCGCTTCTCTTGGGGCAGTCAGCAATAATATGCCCTACCAAATGACAAGCATGGCATTTCGCTTCGGTGCCAACGTCTATCCAGTATCTCGAGCCGGATATGCTCAGGTAAAAGCCTGACGGAAGCGTACACCCCTTATTTAAAGTGATGGACGCTTCCCGGCTAGTACCGAAGATACCCCGCCCGAGACCCTCGTCCTCAATTTTAATGGGAATGGCGCGAACTTTTCCATGAACCTTCCCGAATCTCCCAAGGAAATTTGAGAGGTCTTCATGTTGGGCTCGCATAGGGACCCGTGAAAACACGACCTTCATGGGCTTCTCTTTTAACGGGAATGGAACGAGGTGCCTACCCTCCACCTCGATGCCCTCAAGCATAAGCTTAGTGGCGCTTTCGAGGGTTGTGGTATACACCTCGACCATTCCTCCAGCTATAATTCCCATTGAGAAAAGCTGCTCACAGGAGATGACTCGGAAGATTGCCTTCAGGTATGCAGTCTGAGGACATCCTCTGATGTGCTCAACCTGCATCCCGTAGCTCTCGTCCTGCCACCTCCCATCGAAGAAGCCCTGGAGACCCGCACTGGTCTTGGGTCGAGGCTACCCGCGTCCAATGGGGCTGGACGAGGAGTGATGCCTTTACTCAAAATTTCTATTGTGGAAGCTTGTTTAGAACTGCCACTTACCTGAGCATAGTTTATCTACTAACAAAACAAGAAATCCATGATGTGTGGATTTTGAATATAAAAGCAGGGGTCTTCTAAAATAATTTTAAGTGAGAATTAAGCAGTGAAAATTAAAGGAGAAAATGGCAAATTTTTACGAGTATGTATTAGATGCGTTTTCTATTTAGTATTCTTTAATATTTTCAATTTATTTTTCTTATAGTGATTGCAAGCAGGCTCTTTATGTGTCACAGGAAAAGCTCAAGTGTTTCATTAAAAAACTCAAAGATGGCGGAGTTGTGAATAGTGGGGAGGTAGACTGCATCGTCATCAATATGGGGATCGTTATGGATACCTTATGCGCAATGAACTTTGGAGAAGAAGATGACTTTGAAGAAATGCAAAACTTCTTAGAAGTTTTAACATTTGGTTACGCGAATTTAAATAGTGAAGATTTGATGTTTCTCGAATTTTGTACAAATATTGTAAAATCATATATTTCGACAATAAATTTATTAGAATAACTTGCGTATTTTTAACTTTTCACCCATTTCTCATCCAACAAAGGAGTCCCGGAGATTATGAAGCTTCTTAAAGTCACCTTAAGGCTGAAAGTAATTATATATATATATGTATGTATAGAAAAAACTCCTTACACACAAAAACACATACACATTAGGAATATATATTTATTGTTTTTATTATATTTGTTATAATTGTCTTACAGTAATTTAAAAATAATCGGTCATTTTTGTTAACATGAATATATCCAAAGGTTAACATATCTCTGTGGTTGTGCAGCTCCTCAAAGTCATCGCCGTCTCCAAGTCCTCATGCACAGAGTGCATCCACAACTCTTCGTAAGTTTGTGAGGATGCACTCTGTGTCCTGGCGTTGGAGGGTTTCGCCATCATTAACCTTTCTTATTATCCATGATAACTTTTCTGTCACAACCAGGAGAGTTTGTTTAAATTCACTGAAAAATTAAAAAAGTTAAAAAGTACGTATTGTAAATCTATTTACTTACTGTTCTATATTATCCATATCATTATTGTTAAGTTATTCTTCTTCTTATATATCCTGGATACATTTTATACATAAACATTATCATCCCAAGCAGGAAATAAACAAAAATTTAAAAATATTCTCACGCTAAATTCAATTTTTCTAGAATATACCCATCCTGAAATCATAAATTGCGATGCTTCAAATAGGTTATTTTTTTTTTAGCTCAATGGAGACTTTTTTCTCACGCTAAAGCTTCAGCAGAAAACAGCGTGCAGAATTTATTTTTAGCTTAGAATAAAGGTATATAAGGTAATGATTATAATTTGAATTTTATCAGTATAAGATAAGGTTCCAAGCAAGCTACATCGATGTTTATTTTATTTTAAATCGATCTGATCAGTAAGAAATAATGGACCAGCAACAAAGAATAAATAGAGTTTTAAATAGTGTCAACGCTTGCAGCACCTATGAAGAAATTTTAAAGGTAAAGAATATGTAAGTTAATAAAGCATATAAGGTGATAAAAGCACGGAGATATTCAACCCAATATGATCATAGAATTTTATTGGAACTGGAGTCGAATATCATTTACCTACCACAGCATTTCAATATTTTATCTGATTATGTTCTCGAGGATATCAACAAAGAAGCAAGTTTCTACATAGTTAATGAGGGTGAATTTGGAAAATCGTTTTATCTTAAGATTTCACATCCTGTTGAATTAAGTGAATTCATTGAGCCAGTAGATTTTTATAATCAAACATATTAAATATGTACTTTATAAATAAAAATAAAGTTGAGTCATAATATGGTTGTTTTTATTATTCATATTTTTAACTAAGAAATAGGTGTGGGTGGGATGATTGCAGTATTAGAGGGGGCGTGGTTTTATTTCAACATTTTTTCGTATAAAACCTGGACACTCACGCAGTAATAATCAAAGCAGAAGGTGACTTTGTGCATTCAATCTATCATTGCAACAAATATATTAACTATTAAAGTTTGCGATAATATCTAAAGCAAACGGTTATTTGTGCAATTCATCATTTAAACATTATTTTAATTTGTTCAACTTCAATTACAAAGAACGTAGTGAATATGGTTGATGAAATTAAAATGGCCTTGAGAAATTTAAATGGTTCTCTGGACGACCAAATCAATGATGTTCTTAAAAAAATACAGATTATATATTCAGCGATCGTGGTCAGTGTTAAGGATGAGTTTCAATATGGGAACTAAAAGGTATCTTCAAAGGTGTATTATAGAACTCAAATAAAAAAGATCCTGGGGTTATGAAAGATGAATTGAATGGGAAAATAATGACTTAATTTATAGCATTAAGATCATAAATGTATAGTATAAGAGTAAATAATGAAGATTCGTTAAAAAAAGCCAAAGGTGTCAAATTAAATGTAATAAGAAATAGTATTAGTTTTGATGATTACTTAGCATGTCTAAATAACTCTGTTGAACAGATAAGAACCCAGCAATACATTTGATCATATAAGCACAATGTATATAGTATAAGACGAAGTAAGATTGCATTAAGCTCTCATAAGCGGTTTTTAAAAGAAAATTCAACAGTAACACTTGCTTGGGAGCATTTAAGTATAACGAAATAAAAGATGGTTTGATAACTTAAAATGTTATTTTTTTTTATTTATACAACAAATTTATAATATTTAATTTTTATTGACCCATGAATTGTATTTCCGTTTCTTCTTCAATACTTTTTCAACAAGGTAATTATGCGGATATTTCGTCTTTAGCAGTTCTTTTTCATAAAATCCTACTTTGATTGGATGCCCCTCATAACCCTCTAAAAGATATGTCACCGGATACGTATTTTGTATGGTTTTACTTTTAAAGATCTCAGTCGTTCAGTTCGGTGTGGTCCTATTCTTTTTATTATTGTATTCATGAGCAAGATTGTGTACAAAGTCAATCCAACGATAGGAATCATTCTGATAGAATTCTTTCCACATCATACCTTTCAATGTTCTATTAAATCTTTCAACTATTGAGGCTTTCATTATACTAAAAGTCGAATAGTGTTTGATTCCATACTTTACCATTAGTGTCTAGAATATTTTATTATAAAACTCTTTACCATCATCTGTCTGCAAATACCGCTATTTAGAACTTTTTCCATTGCACTCGTTACCTCTTGTCCAGTTTTATTTTTAATAAGTTCTACCCAAGCATATTTTGCAAATGTCACCATCACTGTTAATAAATAGTAAAAACCTTTATTTCACAAGGGCGTCTTTACTCAATGTTAGCTTTGACTATAAGTGATTCTACATTTATAAGTCCACGTAAATTCTTTTCAATATCTTCGAACTTTGTATCAATATAAACCTTTAACTTTTCAAATGACTTATTTATGTGTGATTGTGCTAATATTTCCAGTTTTTCTCTAGTTATTTTAATAATATTATGTACATTCACAAGCTCTTCCTCTAATTCACTCTTAGCTGTCTTTGTTTCTAATCTAATATGGGATGTGCCTCATCTATATATAGCTTGTTTACAGCATCACTATCTTCTTCAGGATTTTTAAGATTCTTAATATTGTTGAATTGTATATCATAGTTTTTATTTGATGTTAACAGAAAACCCGCTCCAGCAGGTCCGGTGGGGCCCTTTTCACTTGGTGGCCCTGAAGGACCCCGTTCGCCTCGAGGTCCTGGAGAACCTCGTCCAATAATACCATCTCTTAGCGATCGTCCGAAATTGTCAACAGTCATTTCATGAATAAATATGTAAAAAGCGGAAAAAGGCTCTCAGACTCTCTTAACTCCTCAATAATGTAAACAATTTCATTGTTATGACTATTATTCCCAGCTACTTGAGAGCCAATTAAAAGCCGTAATCTGTCTACCAATTCATTTTGTTCATCCCAGTAAACATAGTCAATTGTCTCTCTGGGGAGCTTCGTGAGACCCATACCTTCATGACTGCTAAATTTTCTAATAATTTTCATATATTTAGGGCCTTTACTACCTCTTATTTGCCCATCAGCACTATAATCACGTCTATTTGCATTTGAATCTTCCAAGATTTCTCGATAATTAGCCAAGTCTTTTTCATCATAAAAAGAAGTTCGCATAAGCCAGCTGTTATGTTATAGTGCTTCCCATTAATGACAAAATTTTGTGCATCAATGTCAATGCTAGATTTCCCAATTTTCCACCTCCCATTATCCATATAAACACCATAAGTTCGGTCAATTTTAGGACTTTTGGCTTGGTAAAATCCTAAAAATTTATTAACTAACCCAGTTGATAAGTTGAGGGTGGAATCTGATTTATTAGCTAAGGTTCTTGAATGAGTTGGTGTTCCAAACACGCCTTGTGATGACATTAACGAAGAGTTTTTATACTTCACTGGTGTGCTTGTTGGTTGCATTTTCAGGTACATTTGATTTGGGTTTAACTCAAAGGCATCATAATCATCATCTCATTTATTTTATTTTCCTTTTTAGGTTCTCATTTGATATCAGCATAAGTCCCTGTTTTATTTTTGTTTCACTTATAAGCTCTTTAAGTGGTTTTGTTATGGGCTTAAATGTTTCTTCAAGTTGAGATTCAACATCGATACGCCCCGTTTTTATAGTTCGATACTTTTTCTTGATAGCATATTTATCCTTCCAACACTTAGCACACATATCTCGGAAAATATCAAAGTTCATATCCATATTCACATGATCATTATAAGCATGCCTAAGATTTGTATCATCTTGTTTAAATAAAATGAGAAAGTTGGTATTATCTGTACCGATATGAGTATAAATCTGGCAAAGATAGAAACTATCAATTTTATTATGTCGACCCATGCAAAAATAAGAGCGTATATTGTCTTGTTTCCCACATGCAGCATCATCTCAAAAAAAAATTGAATCTAGTTTTGCATCTTCAAATGGTATAACATCATAATTGTTAGAAAATGTATAATAGCCTAATCTTTGATTTTTTTTTTGATTTTGAATACACATAAACGTTTTCATAGCTAAAACCATTAGGATGCTCCAGCAAACTTATCATAACCTTTCTTTTTCCACAATTGGAGGGGCCGACTATTAGAGCGCGTATGCTATTTGGTAATAATGAACTATGTCTGCCAATTTCTGTAATATTGCTTCGAAAATCATTATTTCTTATTGGCAGCGATAGATTTTGCTTAATGAACTTCATTTTGAGTACTAACTCCAATCTATAAATGCATACTAAATTTAAATAGTTTTGTAGTTTGTATCTGAATGTTGAAGGTTAAAGTCATTCATACTTATGCTTGAGCATAATAAGAAAGATTCGGGGGTAATTAATACACTCAAACTTCAAACTCATTTGAATTACACTTACCAGGCTACCAGTATTTTGGACCTGGTACGAAGCTAGCAAAAAGATAAGCTCGTGGTAATCCTGGTATTAATCTCTTAGATAGTGCATGTAAAGAACACGATATTGCTTATTCTAAATTTAAAAGTACACCAGATCGCAACATAGCAGATCGGATTTTGGCTGAAAAGGCTTGGAGTCGAGTTAAATCTACTGACGCAAACCTAGGTGAACGTACAAATGCATTGCTAGTTACCAATATCATGAATGCTAAGGCTACATTTGGGGTGGGTATGGCGAAAATGAGGAGTAAGAAGAAAACGAGCACACGACAGAAAAATAAAAAAGTTAAGAAAAACATTACCCTGAGAACGGTTATCGCAAAGGCACGTAAATCAATTCAAAGGCAAAAACCTGATTCTTTGAACAGAGCCATTGCGTTAGCACGAAAGGAAGTAGGAGATATAATTAAATATAGGAAGAAAAATGTGAAAGTTCCACGAGTAATACCTATACGAAAAACTTTAATAGTTTGGTAATTGCAAAAATTCTCTTTTAACATGCCGACAATTACAAGTATCTGGACCTGATGTTGAAGTATTGTCAGCCCAACTGCAGGATTCATAATGCTCCCCATATTTTGAAGTCTTAATGTTCATTTCTCTATATTCACCCAAAAATCGGTAGGATTTTTCTATTTCCTCCTTATGTTATTCTAGTAACAAATTGTCATACGCTTGCAAGAATCTGCTAATATCGAAATGTTTAAGAAATATTTGCACTTCATCATTTAATCTTTCCATATTTTAATTTCTTTCTTGTACTACTGAATCCACCCGGGGTTAATACTGACATGATTCTCATTCCCCTCACAAATCTATATAAATGAGGAGAAACCAGATAATTGCATCACTTTAAATTACACCACGATGTCATTAACACTTACATTAAGCGGAAATTCATCTATATTAACAACTGAGGATTTCGCACCTACAGATTTGTCAAGGGATTATGTATGTGGGTTAATTGATTTGCAAACTTGCAATTCAATACCAAATATTGAGAATAAAAAAAATAATCTATTTCACATTGGGGATGCGGTTATAGAAATACCTACAGGATCATATGAGATAGATGACATAGCTGAATATCTTCAGAATCAATTAAGTAAATTAAGTCAAGAGAGTTACTATATAAAATTGCGTGCGAATAATAACACTGTGAAAAGTGAGATCAAATCTAGTGGACCTAATTGCTTCAACAAAGAGCGTACAGTTGGATCACGTTTAGGGTTTAGTAGGCGACAACTGGAACCTACTAAATTGCATGTGTCAGATTTACCAGTTAATATAATTAAAGTTAATACAATAAGAGTAGAATGTAATATAATAAGTGGATCATTCATGAACGATACACAAGTACATACACTACACGAATTCTCTCCAGAGGTGGGGCCTGGTTATAAGATTGTTGAGGTACCAAAGAACGTCATTTATTTACCGCTAACCACTCGAAGAATTACTTCCATCAGCTTAAAGCTCCTTGATCAGGACGGAGATTTAATAAATTTTAGGGGTGAAACAATAACAGCTCGGTTACATCTTAAACCGCAACATGATATTGTATAATAAGGATAAATTACGTACATTAGCTGCCATCAACAACAGTTCTTCTGCAACTCTCATCGAATTTAGACCTCAAAGAGAAAAATGGTTCAAACTTACCCCACAAAATAAGAAATACTTGAGTACTTTAGGATTTATCATAAAAGACAAGCAATGAGTGAAGTTTTGAGTATAAAGAATGCTGTAAGCTATGATAATAGTGTCGCAAAAATTTAATATCATAAGTAGTTACTCTCCCTTAACGAACTCTTTCAAAATCAATGATGAAATACGTATAGCTATTCAGCATCATGATATCTATGTACTTCCAAGCGAAAGTTTTATTTACAGGCACATAACCCGTGAACGCCACTGAGTACCAAGGTACTACCTGGAAGAACAAAGCATATGGTTAGTAATTTTAATAACAATTCAAAGCACTATTAAAAACACTCACCTACGGCAGTCCAGGATTGTCCTTGTATAAATTTAGCCGGACCCGGTAGAAGCGGCCGCTCTTAGCATCCCCGGCCCAAATGTCCAGGGGGCGCTCGCCCCACCTGCGGAGCACCAAACGTACTGGCCTAACCCAGCCGGGTATTACGTGTACAACACATATCCCGTACAGAACTTTAGTTCATCCCTCGGGACTATAAAAAGGTTGGTTGCTCAATTTTTGCGCAAATAACATGAAATATGAACTAGATTAAAATCAAAACCAAGTAACCCCAGCATCCCAAAGAAAACCAACTTCATCCTGTAAAATGCTTGACTAGCTAAAAAAATAAGATAAGCAATACAATTTAACAAAACCATGAGTATTCCTTTTCAAAGAATACTCATATTTTTCGTGGGGGAAGTAATTGTTACATACACAAACCCAACACCAATTGTCGTACACACAAACACACAATCCCAATGTATGTATGGTGACCGACATTCCTGCGGAGACGACTCCCAGAAAAACAAAAGTATTAAATGTCAAAAATTTTAAAAGTCCAAAAAATACCCCCGCGACAATTTTGTCTTCAGCAAAATTTGTCAATGCAACATACAAAAAAAAATAATAATAAAAAGACAATTCGTCGGGAAGCACACAGTATGTGTATTAGGTATTATGAATAAAAGCTTTCGCGATAACAAATGCGCGCCGCGAAAATACATTATATGTATACGCGCGCCGCAATTTCAATCGACGGGACGGTGGCTGATGTTTATAAAAACATCAAATTACATTTTTTCAAGCCACCGTCCAGCGAAAAATTTTCCGGACTGGTTTAATCAAGTTAAGAATGAAAATTTTTTCCCAGATACATACATACATATCTACATTGAAAAAAATAATCTAACTAATTTAAGACAAGACACAGATTTAATAAATAAAGATTACTAACACATACTAGAAAACTGAAACTTGGCATCACAACTTCGCACACCATTCATCTGTGGTCCTTTAAAGAAAACAGTAGTCTAAATTTTACTTATTTATTTGTTTAAATTTTTGATTTAATTATCTATTCAGTTAACATTTTTACTATATTTTTAATGTGTATTTTTGTGAAATATGTTTCAATTATATCTTTTTAAAGAAATTTTCATCATATGGAGAACAAAGGTGAGAGCATCAAATATTTTAGTTTTAGTTGATACCATGTTTTCTTGTATTTTAATGTAGCTAACTTCTGATGAAGGATACTTATCAAGGCCCGAAACGTCGAGTAAATAATAAAAAATCATAAAATAAACATCGGAAGTTTCCTTAAGAAATTAATGCAAACCTTACTTACAGATAAAGGCACAGGATTTAGCTAGACAATTGTGCCAGTTGCTTCATCAAATAACTTTCGGGGAACAAAAGAAGTAATGAACAAATTTGCATATGAAAAATGTTTTTGCCGTCATATCCCCACTTGGTATATAAAATCAAAGTTGTTAATGCAATTCACAGAGTCAATCAATAGAATTCTAGCCGCTGTGTGGTTCAAAAAATCTTGTAAAGAAGTAATTTTTGCATACGTGTTGGTGATTTCCATCGATGAAACAGGTGGATAACAGCTTTGCTTACACTTCTGTATTTTGTAATATGATGGCAGCAAAAAACAGTTTCTTTCATTTGTTAGATTCCCCAGGTTCAAATACAGGGCTTTGCTAAAATCCAAGGCAATGAAAACATTTAGAGCTTCTTGGTCAGATAACATTGTAATTTTATTTCAACCAATTAAGTCAAAGATTTTTTCCTTATTTTTTGTGTCTGCAGCCCTTATAACTTCGACAAGATTTGCCTCAATTCCTTCACCCATCGATCATAATCCTTGTAATAGATCTTCGTAGATGTGCTCAAATTCGAATTCTCGGAGTAGTGTAGTATTTTGCGCCTTTTACTTAATTCAAAAGAATCTTCATAAGAAACCCAATGACTTCTCCGCTTGTCAGAAGAAGATGAAGGTGTTATATACAAAGTCTAGGTTAATAGGGGATATGTGTGTGCACAGGACCTGAATTGGTATAGGCATCCAAAACATCGAAAATTATCCCATACAAACCCTTCAAGAGTTTTGCATGGCCTATAACAGCCTCTTTCCCGTCTTTCTCAAAATACCTAAAACCCTAAAAACCTAAAATTGGGCATTTAAAAAAAACATAAATTATAAAATTCCAACAAATTCATCATGCACAAAATATGATTAGTTTATCTCATAAAACGACTTGGGAAAAACAAAAGTTTCAGTTTTCAACCAAGTCGTTTTAAGAGAAACAATTACCATGACAAATTTTGCCTTCAGCAAAATTTGTCAGTGGAAATAATTAAATTCAAAAAGAAATCAAAAGGCAAATCGTACCTTCAGTACGAATTGTTGCGAAAAATTCAATACGTACAGTGTTCGGGATAAAAAAGCATCACGAAATTTTACTGTACGGCCGAAAGTAATTTGAAGGGTAAAAGGATGTACGCGGTTTGCAGCGCGAGTATTGCATGCAGAAATTACTCTGCAACGGATTATACTAGATATTTTTTCGGAGCATTGACCATGCATATAGCGATAAAGGAGCGAGAAGCATCCAACATTGCGGCGGTGCTCAAGTGAGTCGATATGACAACTTATTGCCATATCGCGAATGAGCTTGAAGGCTCTCTTTTGGACAATAACCAATGAACCTAGGGCTGTGCGACCAGCACCATCCCATATATGGGAATTGTATTCCATTCTAGGTCTAATGTACAGCGCTAGATTTGATGGGCTGAAATATTTCTTACACCTTTTCAGATAATGCATTTTGGGACGTTTTATCACATAAGGTTTCATAAGTTCTTTCTTTCTGCGTTTCCTGCATTTTTTCTGAAGCATATCCAGCAAAAATGACTGAAAATGGTCATTTCCAAAAGATAATTGAATTGAATTTTTTCAGCCATTTTCGCTGGAAATGCTTAAGAAAAAGTGTGAAAAAAGGGTTAAAAAACAAAAAAAAACACGAGTAAAAATCCAGAAATTTTAACTTTGTTCAGCCATAACCTCAAAACGGAGAAGCGACTGGAAAAAATTTATAGACCGTTGTTGGAGACTACTACTAGCATATTCCATAGTGCAACTGCGAGATGGCGGCCATTTGCACGATATTATCTTTAAGAAATTATATTTTGGTTCTCAGAAATAAACATTTATTTAATAGGTAAGATTTGTCTTAAGAACTGTTTCCTCTTTTAATTTTATATTTCTTTTTCTTTATAATTTGAAACTTCTGTTTTTGTCTGCCGTTGGGGTATGGGAAAAATTGGTGAAGGAACTGCTGACGCTGTGTTCTTCGTGTACCCTTCCGATAAGCCGACCATATTTTGCAGCATGGTTAGCTTATGAATGTTCTGAGGGTAATTATGCCTTTGGGTGCGTGTATTGTATTGCACCTGTATTGTAAAACAAATTGAAATTGTATAGATTACTGTATTTAAAAACTCAGAATAACAGTGGCGAGAAGTTGCGAATTGAATTGCTAGACCGATGAAGCTAGATTAATTAAAAAAACTGCAGTCATGGTTACCTTGACTGGAGGAAATCAATCTAAAAAGTGGCGTTGCAATCAAAAACTCATGGGTGGATGTTCTGTGCAATAATACAAGCGTTGTGTCTTCTACTCGATATCTAATTTACTTTAAAAAAATTAAGCAATAACATTACACATGATTGAGAAAGAGACGTCTTGTAATTTGGAATTGGCATTGTAGAGTTTACCATGCGCGAGTTCCCCGTCATGAAAAGGATGTAATAGGTTGATGATGCTCCCGTAGGAAAGATAATTGGTATAAAATTCGTTATGTTTTCAAAGAATTCTCTAGTTAACCTAAACATACCAAGGTAGCTGTAAGTATTTGGTCCCAATCAGGTACTTGTTATTTACCTTAAATTAGGATCGGAATCTAATCTATTTTATTACAGTTTTACTAATGTAACCAGATTCCTATGAACAAGCAAGTTTTCCTTAGACTTCGAAAGAATTTCGTTACAATTTTGCTTAAGAAAAGCTTCCGAGTCCTGGAATGATATAGGCTTTTAAATAAACAAAGACAAAGTGAATATAAAGCGTACTTCTTTTGTTTCATATATATGTACGAAAGTGTGAAAATTATGGACTCATTAGAGTAATTAACTGCTGTAACAGATTGGCCGGGATGAGTTTAAGATACAATCAATTTGATTTTTTTTTTTACATTTTAAGATTAGATTGCTCAAGAAACTCTATGACATGAGTTTTTTTTTCATACATACTTTCTCTTTATTTTTGACCTTGTCCAATGGTTTACTCGAACTTAAAATTTTAAGAATCGGTTAGATGGAATAGAAAAATTTTTAGAAAAACTTTTTATTTTTGAAATATAGACAACAAATACTGATGTTACTTGACTGTCATTTAAATAATGATCAAGGTAAATGGGTTAACACGATTCAAATCAAATTATTAAATACAAAAGAAAAAACAACCGCCTCGTCCGGTTTTCGAAGCCGGAACCTGGCTGATTTGAATCCTATACAAATAAAAAGTTTTCTAAAAATTCTTCTATTCCATCTAACCGATTCTAAAAATGACCAGTTCCAATCCACCATTGGACAAGATCAAAAATAAAAATAAAAAATTACAAATTTATTTGTTCGTTTCCTTCGTTACTGGTTAATGCCAGCTGAAAGTAAATGTGGCTTATTAGGGAAATTAATAAATACAAGAGGTAAAGACATCTATCTCGTTAGCTCTGAGGTAAAAGCAATCGCCCGGAAAGCGGCAGGTACCGGCTTCCAAACTCGGACGAGGCGGTTGTTTTTTCTCTTGTAAGTATTTATTAATTTGATTTGAATAGTATCAAAATAAAAGGTTTTTCTAAAAATTCCTCCATTCATACTTTTTCTAATAAAATATTATTAAACATTAGAAAGAAATAATAAAGCCACTTTTTCAAATCTAATTGAAAGGAAAAATTAATCCGGGTATCCACGTTTCTATTGAAATATTCATACTCTTCTACAGTGAATTTCAATATATTTGAAGATGCAGTAAAGTTATGTCAAGGGAATTAATTAATGTAAATTGACTTAAAGATTTGGAAATAATTTATGTCCATGGACTTTATTTACATTTTAATGTAGAAATGAAGTCAATCACCTTATCTCATTTTTCTCCAAAGCCAAATAAATTTGCAGTTTAATGTCTATCATGTTATTGTTAATTTTAGAATTTAATTAAAAGCATATATAATTTCTCAAAAAGTTTGGAAAAGGTAAATACATACCTATGTATGTATATATCTAATATGAATATTGTTTTTTTATTGTTTTTTACAACATCCTTATAGTATCTTATAGATAAAAGATCATCAGAATTGACATTAGCATAGCCTAATGCAAGCATCTTTCTGAGATTATGAATCTCCTCGAAGTCAACATCGTCTGCACGACCTGATTCACATAGTTCATCCAAAACTCTTCTGAAATATATCAAGATGTACTCCGTGTGCCGATATTCTTTTATGATGAAAAGAGTTTGTACAAATTCAATAAAAGAAAACTTTTGTATTACTCATTCTCTTCGTCTCTGAATTTTAGTGAAACTTCTCAAGTCGTCTCAAGTCTCCACTGAGTTTTAATAAAACTTCCTAAGTCGCTCCACGTCCAGTATAAAATTCTTCTGGACAGAACCGCTGTACATAACAGTTTAAATTTCCGAACTTACAAAATAAAATGAATGTTACATAAAATCTGTAAAAGGAGGAGGTATGTTAGGAAATAACTTAAACAGGATAGGGCTTGTTGCTGACCCGATATGTAGGGGATGCGCAGAGGAACTCGAGACAGTGACTCACTTCCTTTGTCACTGTCTGGCCCTCTCGGGAAAGCGTTAAGATTCCTTGGCACATACCTCCTCGACGAGCTGCACAAAGCTGGCAAGGAGGGCTGGGAGCAAGTACTCAAATTCGTAAAAGCATCTGGTTGGGATCTATGAGTTATTACTCATAAGTCTGGAGGGTGAACAATTGGCCTTTTAAGGACTACGTTCCCGAGCCCCTGTTAGGGTGTCCCAACCTCAATTATCAATCAATCAATCATGTTAGGAAATAGGAAACTAGAGGAGATTTTTGTTTTGTTTTTCAAAATATAGTTTTCAAAATATAGTTCTTTGCATTTGTTAGTTACCTATATAAGAGTTCCTGGTAGGCCATTCAACTTATATTTCACGACATTCGGCGTCGGGCATTCCAAACGGTTATCAGCTGAGGTGGTAAACAACGTGAAAGCAAGTGACGAATTATAACGCTGAACAAGCGATTGAAATTCCGAAATTAGGATCAAACGAATTATCAGAATTAGTACGTTGCAGAATAAATAATGTTCTTTTTAAGTTTTTAAACCAAAATTAAGAATTAATCTGAAGTAGTAAATTAAATTGAAACGAATAAATTGTTATAGATCTTAAACGTTAAAAATACTAAGTAAGCTAAAGCGGAACAGGAAATCACGTAAGCCCGGTAATTAGTAAAAGTTCGCAAAAAAAAATCTTATCTCTCACAGTATACGGACGGACCTATGTTTCTATTTTGCAAATTGGGTTATTAAAAATTCTTCTGACCCCTTGACTAATGCAAACTCTTGAAGTGCAAGTTATATAACTAAAGAAAACGAAATTTAATAATAGCATACTCTAATTACCTGCTTGAACAACATGCACCAGCAAACATTAAAATGGGAAGGACTTGTCTGCGACCCAGAGAATGTCAACTCACGAAAAAGGAAAAAAAAACAAATCATCCAAAATAGCATTTAGCACAGAAATGGTCATGTACTAAACTAGTACGGAATTAGGGTAGAGTCTGGTGCGCTAGCAACTATTCTAACCCATAGACCGGAAACAAGAATGACAATTCTTTTATCTCTGTTTGTGTCAGTCAGCAGTTCTCCTGATGATGTTAGTCGTAGTTTGGTAGTTTTGTTGTAGAAGTACGAGTAATCAGAACAGGTAACTACAGTAATTTTTATATTTAAAAGAGGAAAGAAACACGTGATTTTGAAACAATAGTTAAGAAAAAGAAGGAAGAGAAAAATAAAGGCCTGTGATTATTCAGATTTTTTCGAGCAGGTGTTCATAGTCCCTGTACTCAGGAGAATATAAGTTTTTTTTTGTTTTATTATTATTTTTTAACTTGGAGTGATATATACTATACGTGATATTTCTGCCGAAAGTTTAATATGACATTGTACGTGATTAGATTTGTAGAAAAGATCAGGTGGCACGTCACGTGATGTCTATGTTCTGCGTGGCAATTCTTGTTTTCTTTATAATTCAATTCAATTCAATTTAATAGATAATAGTACAATATTTTTTATTTAATATAAGTCTTAATTTTAGTTTCAGTGCTTAGAATATTATAAGTTCCTTTTAGCTTAACCCTTTGAGAACGACGGCGCACTCGACCTTTTTCACGATTATTTTTGAACAGAATTAACATATCTAAAGAAAATAAGTAAATAACTATTTTTTTTTTAATTTTTGTGGTTTGGTTTTTAGAAAAACACGTAGGATAATATGTCTCAATAGTCGTCTAAGATTTTTCAAAATGTGGTATTTCGAAACGAGGATTAAAATTTCCATCTACATTGCCCTTTTACAAAGGTGGTTGGTTGAGTATTGTATTAAGTATTCCGGGAATGTCCAACGAATTATCTTCTAAGAGATTCTTGAGCCTAACACGTTCTTCCTGCTCTGCATCAGTTTTCTCCTATTCAGATTGGAACCAGCCGTCATCTTCGCTGGGGCTATATATATGGATTGCGAAGGCGAAAAATCCTCATTTTCTACCGAATATTCTTCCAATCTCGGTTCCATACGTCCTTCGAGTATAGGACATTTTTGTCGAATTTCCGTACAAATGGAAATAACTTTGAACAAAGGGAGAAAACAAAGCTTGCGATATGACAAAGCAACAAGTACTGTCGGGACATATAATCCCAGTCAAAAAAATCGGGCTGCGAAAATAAATGTACATTCATTGGATTCCGTCAAGATAACGCTTAAACTCACTAACACTTACTTTTGGATCCAAAAGCAATCCTAAAATGTTCAGCCAATTTCTTCAAATTACCAAAGTTTGCTCCTTGATATCTTTAGCGCATGGAAACGTGCACACTCTTTAACAGCAAGGTGCCAACTGAGACAAAGCTGAGAGCCAAAAACTTCTCACATATGCGCAAGAGATCCAAAAGTACTGCAAGATGGAATTATGATGGCACGACAATATACGAGTAGTGTACAGTTCTCCCAACAGAATATTTTGAAATTTCTTGGGACGTATCGTATGGGGTATCGATATGTTATGTATTTCTAACTGTGTTCACTCTTACTCCTCTTATATTTTCTCGTAATCTTTACCCTTTTAGTTAAAACACAGCACTTGTTAACTTTCTTTATTGAATTTCTTTTCTTCTTTTGCACTTATTCTACTACACAACAACAAAGTCTCATTCGATAGACTAAATCTAGGATAGTTCCTTTCTTTCTACCCAAACCAACCGAAATTCGCACCATCCAGAATCAATCAAACTTTCCGTTCCTATTATTTTCCGAGAATTGAAACTGTTCTTTACTAAAAACTTTATTTTTTTCGTTTACGTTAACCGAGACGTCCGCCACTAAGTTTCAAGATCAACTTTCCGAGACAATATTTTTCTAATTATCAAGTCGCTTCGTTCAGGGTAGGAAAATGCTTAATTAGCATTTCCTACCCTGAGAAAATTATTTTCG
The DNA here is from genome assembly GCA_963930735.1 of Dioctria linearis. Taxonomy (NCBI): domain Eukaryota; kingdom Metazoa; phylum Arthropoda; class Insecta; order Diptera; family Asilidae; genus Dioctria; species Dioctria linearis. The sequence goes on along the minus strand of OZ005743.1, from coordinate 141,172,651 downwards.
CTAGACATGTTTGAACGTACCCAGAATTATCGCGGAGAACAATTGTTAAAATGCAGTTTGATATTTTCATAATAATATCAAGCCATCGTCCTGCCCTTAGTGCATACATTGCTGCTCATACAATGTATAAATGTTCAACTATCGCTGATAAGAACGTGTTTAGTTGAAGACTCGATCGTTGCAGTCTTCACCGTATAAAATTTATATGCCCGATATGTACATTATGTGCGTGCAATGTACATTGTAATGTTTCGCTAGTCTGATTACTTTTAATAGACTTCCTGTGCGTTATTACTGAAGAGCTCCTCCTATAGTGCATAGATCTAGAGATCGTGATTGGCGAGCACGCTTAGCCTATGTCTTAACACGAGAGAGATTGGCGTCTTATGATAGCCTAAGTTCCCCTAAATTAATAGGTCCAAATAAAAGATTGGTGTTCTCCTCGGATAGGCCAAAATTTGACTGACTTTATAGAATCAGCGCTTAAGTACATTGAAATGCTCAACGAATTGCTTATGTTTTATTATTAGCTCTTCATGCTTCATGAATGGAAAATCAATTACCCAAGTCTGTGCTGATATGAGTAAGTGAAAGTGTTGAAATTATTCGAACAAAATTTCTTCAGAATTTTTTTATTTGATTGTACTTCCCGATCTATGCTAATTCTGCTTGTATGATCTGCGTGCTTTTAACATGATACTTATATTGTTATCTCTTATTTGCTTTTATGGATGTAATCTTGTGATGCATCTATTTGATGTATCTTATTACAAATGGATACATATCGTATTTTTGACAAATCTTACTGAAGGCCGGCATATTTTTAATAACTTTCTATCAACTTAACGAAATAGTTTTAGGGTAGTAAACGTAGATGGATTTACATGGGGTTTTTCGATTTAGAATGTGTGAATGGGGAACTTTCCGATTGGGTAAAATATTCGAACGTATTGGGGGTTTTAGGGTGGGGGTGGTACCTACTACCCTTTGAGAGCGCAGTTCCTGCCGGAAGAGTTTTAGGGTAGTAAACGTGGATGGATTTACATGGGGTTGTTTGATTTAGTATGGGTGAATGGGGAGCTTTCCGATGGGGTAATATATTCATACCTATTGGGGGTTTTCGGGTTGGGGTGGTTACTACCACCCTTTGAAAGTGCAGGATCTGGCGAAGGAGTTTCAGGGTAGTAAACGTGGATGGATTTACATGGTGTTTTTGAATTGGAATGCGTGAATGGGGAGCTTTCCGATCGGGTAAAATGTTCTTACGAGTTGGGGGTTTTGGGGTGGTGGTGGTAAGTACCACCCAACCAGATTCGAGATACGATAGTCGAATTTCGAGAGTCGATTTCGAGATTCTGTTTTCGAGAGTCGATTTTCAAGAGAAATTTGAGAGTCGATTTTCGAAAGTCGAATATCGAGAGTCGAATTTCGGGAGTCGAATTACGAGAATCGAATTCCGGGTGACGAATTTCGAGAGTCGAATTTCGAGTGTCGAATTTCGAGAGTCGAGTTTCGAGAGTATGACTTAAAACTTGAAAATAAATTATATTAAAACGCTCTTAAAAGTTTGGGCATCAATATCTATAATCACAAGATTTAATCTGAGTTGTAGCACATCTTATTTTGCATTAAACTTTTCTTGTTTATATCACTGAGAGAGAAAAAAATTATTTTTTACTTATTAGTCCATTTTATTTACTAAAATTATTTATTTTACAAGTTTTTTAATATGTTTTATTTCGATTTTAATTGCGAAATTTGTCATGGGGATTTTAATATTGAAACGACTTGGGTTGAAATTAAAAACTTTTGTTTTCCCAAGTCGTTTTTTGGGAAATTGTTTTTACTACAAGAAATTTGAAGAAATAGCTGAGGGGGATTTCTTCGTCGTTTTGGAAAATAAGTTAAATCATGTTTTAAGCATGATTAGCTTATATGTACCTACATGAATGATAATAATAATAATTATGAAAAGAACGAAAAAGAGAATTAATTTTTGAACAGGAATAATTCTCAGGGGAAGGTGGGGAAAGTAAATAATTTGTGCACGTCAACGCAATTGTTTTGTTTGGGCGGCACCTGTGTGGTGGTTTCCTTCGAGTTTGTTAAATGCTAATAGTAACACAATTTGTGTGTTACGCGTGGGACGCTAGAGGTAAGGGCCTTTCAGGCTCCTACTTGACACGCGGGGCGCGCGTCCTGCAGTTTCGTGGATTTTGAATGCTGAGCCCGGACATATTTACACAACGAATTTCTTTTCGATTCTTCATGGGGGCATGGACTGGTCAGCATCAGGTAAGCAAATCAAAAGAAATTCTTTTGGGTTTCATCTAATCCTTTATTTTAACCTTACAGGAGGCACCCTTATCATCTGTCGGGAGTTTGGCTTTTGCAATTGCTGCCTCTTTTCGTAGCAAGACCTCTTGGCTGTGCTATTTCATGCATTTTTCACAATCTATACATACAAGATTTACATAAAGATCTGCCTCTGGCTCCAATATGTCTTACACCGCCTAATGGTACACATCCAAAACTTTTACTAACAGAATATAATAAGGAACGGTATGTTATTCATTATCGCAATTTAATGCAATGCTTAAAGTATAGATTGAAATTATAGAAAATACATCGAATATTGCAATTTTCGTGCCAAGGCAGGAGCAGGAAATGAATTTGAAAAGAATTATTTCAAATTAATAAATAATGCGGTCTTTCGAAAAACGATGGAAAATGTTCGTAATCGAGCCGACGTAAAATTAATAACCAAATGGCATGGACGGTATGGAGCAGAGGCGATGATATCTAAACGAAATTTTCACAGCCATACTATTTTTGATGAGAATTTAATAGCTGTTGAATTAAACAAGTTGCAAATCTAAATGAATGAACCAACTTAGGTATATTGGACAAGCCATTTTAGATGTATCTAAAACATGTATCTATGAATTCCATAATCGATATATACAACGATTGTTCAGAAATAATGTCAAATACTTGTATACAGATACGGACTCATTAATATATGAATTTACCAAATTTAATCCATACGAAATAATAAAGCGTGATATACACATGTTTGATACAAGCGACTATCCCGAGCATAACATCTATGATTCCAGGATTAACGAAAAACGAATTAAATGGTGAAATAATAAGTGAATTCGTTGGTTTAAGAGCCAAAATGTATAGTATCCGTACTAATAACAAGGATTTGATTAAAAAAGCTAAAGGAGTAAAGAACTGCACCATAAATAACACAATTACTTTTGAGGATTACTTAAGTTGCATAGAAAAATCTATCGAAATAAGTAGACGACAACATTTGATGAGAAATTGCACTCTGCTCTCATGATGATAAACGATTTCTGATGGATGAGAGAGTGGATACTTTACCATGGGGGTATTACAGTACTATAAAGCCGGTACTAGCAAATGAAAGTTAAAACTTAGAACATCACGATGGCTCTGTTATATTTTCTTTCTCTTACCTTTGATTGATGCGATAGTCCAATAACTACCTTTGAATGTTTCTATCTATTTGACTTTATTGGTGATTATAAACTTTTTACACTTATCTTTTTCTTGATCTATATTTATAACTATTAACAACTTATGATCTCTTTCTTTTTTACACTTGTACAAACTCTATTTATCGCTACTAATAAATTATTGATCTTTTTACACTAGTACCAGCTCGATTTAGCTGTTAACAAATTTTTAATCTAGTTACACTTGTACAAACTCGAATTAGAGTTACTAAGAAAAAACCTTTTTATCCTTTTACAATTTCAATTTCTTACACTAAAATTACAATAATTCATACCTGCGGTATCTAAAGCAACCATTTTGTGCAACTAATATCCCCAAAATAAAGTCAGAATGAATGATGATACATGCACGTATAGCAATCAGGTGCACAATATTTCCACTTGTTGTGAAATTCATGCTATAACTCATACATACGCAGTGTACAGCAACCCTACCCTAATACCACACCCGACCCCGCCCCGCCACCAACCCCGCCCCCAATACCGCCCGAACCCGTCTCACCCACCCCATTAGCTTCACCCAATCCTCAAGGTCATATATGCACTACATGCACGTGAACTTGACGAAAACTCAACCGCCACCATCTTGATAAACATAAACGTCAATGTCAAGGTCAAATCTCAAGTTCATGCACGTACAAGTACACCCCCTTTGTTTACATTCATTGTTTTTCACGGCTTGATCCAGAATTGGCATAGCCTATATACTGGCTTCACCAACTAAACATATTTTTAAATGATGCAGTTTTTGCACATGTGTTAGTTTACCATTGTTGTGTACTAATGATATAAAAAGATCATGGAATGATCGCCATTGATCATAATCGCCATTATATGCTCGTAATGTAATCCTAGGCAATGAGGATTCTTGTTGAATAATTGTGGTTGGCTGCAGTGAGGCAAATGTGTTACGCTGTGACTCGATAATAGTTGAATAATAACTCGCTCATATATTCTGAATATTTGAGCTCTGATTTACTATAATTGTCTTCTTCCAGAAATGTATTTGTTTCATCTGGATCCACCTCAGCCAATGATTCATTATGTGCTAAGTCAATTGCGCTATAATCCTCCAGATTTTTTTAAATCTGAAATGCTTGTTTTGTAGAATCCTTGAGTGCGTTTAGGTATTCCAGTTTTCTTTGCATTCTCAATAAATTTGTCTAATCTGCTTTTCCTTTTGTGAATAATTCTTGTAGCGAAGACATATTGTCATTAATAATGTATTGTGCAACGGTGATGTATGGAACTGTAGCTTGTTACTGCTATGTGAATTAATGCTTGCTTTGCTCGAGCGACTTAAGAATCTAACAAATGAATTATATTAAATGGAATGTTTCTAGTTCCTGGATGGAACCACCAAAAAATGTTACGCAGTATCTTGGTTCCTGGATGGAACCACCAAAAATGTTTGTACCAGGTAGCTTGGTTCCTGCAGGATCACCAAATAATTTAATGCGCAGAAAATAGGTCCTGGAACTATGAAAAAACACTAGGGGTATTCACTCTTTAATGGATCAGTGTAACCGATGTAAAAATACAACAAGAATTTACAAAAAAGAGTAAACACACCCTTTAGCCTTTAGCTTACTTCGAAATGTAACAGGGTAATAAAATGACCCCGTAGGAGCTCTCCCGGCCCGGGAAAAAATTGAAAAAATCCTCAAAATTCCCAGGAGTCATAGTTATTGTAGAAAAAAAGAATTATGAAGATCCGGTTAAAAATAGCTGAGATAAAAACAAAAGTATCTCAACAGAACGGCTTAAATTAAGGAAATGCCGGTTTTTCATGGCGTTTTCTGACAGTTTTGGTCGTTTTCAAAGTCTTTATTTCAACTATTACTACTTAATTATACACTTTTTCAGTATAATGTTACCGGATAAAATGAAGCCTGTTTCGTTTGAAACCTTTATTTCCAATTAGTTTTCCGCTGGGGCTTATAGTTTAGGAGAAAACTTAATAAAAGTAGATCAACATCCTTTTACGACGGCTTTTTGCTGCTTTTTGCCGTGAGATGATGTAAAAATTTACAATTTCTCTTTACGGAATAACGGTGCTTCTGAGGAATTTTTTTGAAAAGATGAAAAGGTTTTTTAATCGAACACTTATGCCTAAGATCGAAAAAAAATTGAAAAATAACTCATATGTAGCAATGGGGTATATGGGACCCCGATGAGGAAAAACTTTGAACTTTGGGAAGAAAAGCTCAGTAAAAAAATGTGTCGAATTGAAAATAAAAACATTCTAGTAGAGAGAATTTTGATACCTTTAATTTGAATATAAATTTTTTTCTCTAGGGGCATCCGTTATGATGCAGGGTCCGACAAACTGAAAAAGTGGCTTTCAGGTAAAATGTAAGAGGGTGGAAAAAATACACTAAGAAGTATACCGGATTGAAAATTTAAAAACGCCATTCGATAGAGCTCGGCGGAGGCTTTAATTAGACACCTCACATGCCATATTTGGAGCTAAAATTCCCCCAACCCAACTTTTTTTTCTTAACTTTAATCCCTTCATCGAACTAAAGACGAATCCACAGTTGGTTTTTTGATCCGCCCCTCCCTCCCCCCGAATATTGAAAATATTTAGAGCAAATTTCTGAACTTCAAATACTATTATTAAGTAATTTAGGGGCGAAAAAGTAAATCGATCACACCAATTTGTTTTTCGGTGATGTTTTATTAAGTTTTCCAGGAAGTTTCATGCTGTTTGATGCTCCATTACTTATGTTTTGGGTTCACAAATTTGCAATACCTTTTTTTGTGGGGGAAAACCGTGATCCGAGTAAATGTAAATTGAACATCCAGCTAAATCAACCCAGTACCACCTAGAAAAAATATAAGTGCACCAGTCGATAATCCTCAAAAGGATCTTTCATTTGGCACACTGGAAATTTTCCTAGGACACTCCCCTCCCCCGCTGCACATCCTGACATTTGACGTTCAATCTGACCTCGTAAGTACAACTATACAAGTCGGTTTACACTGCCAATTTGTGAATGTAAAAATACAAGACCCTTGTATTGCATTTTATATGCATTAGCCTTGTATTACTTTACTGGGTTGTAATCAAATACATATTTTACAACGATACACTCTTTGATACAACATTGCGTGAATACCCCTACTATGTAGGGAAAGGTTACACTATATATGCTTGTACAATAAGCTGATGTAAAATCCCCTTGTTATTTAATAATACTGTAATTTCAGCACGTACGTAACTGAACAGTTGGTATAGAACCGTTCACAAGCCACATGTGATGATATTATCTTTGGTGGATTATGTTAGTGTAGCGATATGTTAAAATCAGAACGAGTATAAATAGAGTTACATTTCGATTTAATAAAAAATGCATGTGAAGGTTAGCTTAAGCATTCTAATTCACAGCTAAGCACTTATCTACAGTAAATCCCCGTGGTGGGTGTGGAAGACTGCGAAAGTGGTAAAAAAAATTTTTTAAAGTAATAGTGTACTGGCTGAAACATTTTTTATAAACAGTTGACATCATCAGTAGTTGTTCTATGTATGTACGAGACCACTTTTTGTATGGAAAAACGCCTCCACTTTTCCCAACTTTTTGGGGGGTTCTAGGACCACTTTTGTGTTGAAATGTATAATTTTTTAAATTTTTTTTTTAATTTTTTTCTTTTTTATTAATGTTAGTAATTTAATATTATTATTAATATTAAAAAAACTATTTTTTAAAAATTACGAAATTTTTTTAAAGCAGATGTATTTTTTTTTAATTGTAGCAACTCTTCTTTTTTTGCAACTGCAGCAATTTAAGTTTTCTTTTTTCTGCTTCCATGTTACTTTTGATAATTGAAAATGTGCGCGCCAAAGTATTATAATATCTATCGCTACGGTTTATTACGCCATGACACACACACACACACACACACACACACACACACACACATTTGTTACCAGGCGATGATTGCACCATGTTATGAAATTCGCAACAACAACAACTAGACCTAGATATAATTAATGGGAATCCTAATTTTTGTTCTTCAGGTGAAATAAACAATTCGCACAGCCGATAACAAATTCGAATAATGTAAACAAATTCGCACAGAGCCGAGTAATGTAAACAAAATTCGCACAGACCCGAGTAAAGTAAACAAATTTAGCGATTTATGTTTTTTAATGTAAGAACCCAAATTTTTTTAGCTGAAAAAAAACAACATCTGATATGTTGTCTTAGATGAGTAGTTATAATTGAAAATTTCTTTTGCTGAAAAAAATAACAGCAACTGCGAATTAAAAAGCCAAGAGTGATCATGATATTCAAAATCTTAAAATAGATCACGGCTGCTTGGGATGGTAAGAATGGAAATTAAGGCCTAGACAATTTTCGGTGGCCAGGTGGCTAGTAATTTGATATCGCCTCATACATTCGCACCACCAAATAAAGTAAAGTGATTAATGTCTTATGTATCTAGGAGTGTGTATTGAGAAGTCTTAAATTATATGAAAAATTGTTTTTTATTTTCAATAAAGTTTCTTTCTTATAAAAATTTGTTTTTATTTTCAATAAAATTTCTTATTACAGAAATATTTCTTATAGCACATTGTCTGATATGAACTAATCCACAATTGTATTTATCTTCAATGTTGATAACGATTTCATCCTCTCCAAGTAGCTTCTGCATCCATTGTACTTTTTCAGCACCTTTTACATATAACTATGGTCTTGTTTCGCAGCAGTGATTCAACTATAGTGCATTGTATAGCTTGTGATTCGTTATGTAACCATCACCCCAGTGGAATCCATGGTAATTTCGCTAAAGCCATTTCACCTGTCTCTTTTTGCAGAAATCAAATCTTTTTATCTGAACGGGGGTTGAAATATAAAATGTTGCATCTGGTTTTCATCGGTTAAAATTGCCATTTATTTATTGATAAACTCATTGAGATTTGTTTTAAATCATTGTACATCTACGATGCCTTCAATGTAAAGAAAACTCCTGCTGGGTAGAAGATTCAAGTCCAGGTGTTGTACAAAGATACGGATTTCATCGCTGATTTTAAACGATGTTAGAAATGGTGAATAGCAGTGATGTTCAAATTTACTAACATTGTTATCAAAGCTAGCGTTTAGTGCAATATCAAGTATTCCTTTATTTATTGTTTCAGTGTTATTTGCAGGTGTTAATGTAGGTCTTGACCGCTTCAAGGTTGTCCGCTGACTAATGATCTTGTATTCCCGGAACTCGTATTTATCATTATTGTATATCAACATGCTGTGGCCTCAAATGTAACCTGATGGTTATAGTCTCTTCCCTGATTAAGTCACCGTCTTGGTCAAGGAGCTTCAATGTTAGAGAACTTATACGTTTGATGTTCACAGGCAAATAGATTCCATTCGATGCGTATAGTATTTACTTTAATGATGTTGACTGGCAATTCTGATGTATGCACTGTATTAGCAGATAAGTTTCTTTTACTGAATCCTAGCAGAGGAGCTATGGATCTCTGTTTCTCAAAATGTATTTCTTCAGTTGCCTTAACTTCATTCTTCAATGTATTATTGTTAGCCTTTACCGTAACCTTTGTCCTTTTCCCTTCTTTATCCAAGTATCCTTATACATATTTTGCTATATCATCAATCTCATAAGATCCCACAGGTATCTCAACAACCCGTACATGAACCAGATTATTGCTTTTTGAAATTCAATTAGCCCACAAACATAATCCGTTGCTAGCTACAGCTGAGGAAAGTACTCAGCAGTAAAAATACATGATGGTTGATAATGAACTGTCCCAATTTCAATATAGATACATTTATTTATAGATAATAATTAATGGCTATAACAATTATATAAAAACTCTAAACATGCAAATTACTGCATCATAGGTCTGATAAGAACTGTAGTTGTACGTTATATTACTATCCAAGTAGTTTATACGCTCCCTTGGTGGTTGGAGATTTCCAAAGCTATCAAAATAGTCGATGTCATCAGCTTTCTTTTAGTACGCTATCCAATGTCCAAGTTAACAGTACCGCTTGCTTGCTGCTTCCATGGTTTTTTAGGTAGATTATCACGCATAAATACTAAAATAATACACGCTATTACTTGTTTGATTTCTTCAATATCAATTTATGTTTAAAACTAGGGTTATATAAACACAAGCTATTCTAGTTCTGTATGGCTGGGCTGACAAGTTATTACTAAAATGTCTTTGACAATCGAATTCGAGTTCGAACTTAAGCCTACGTTCACAATTATCTTCGGTATGCAATTATTGTTAGCTTCACAATGAATGTATCATTTCCTCCTCACCAAAGATGTGATATTAGAACCGGTAGCGGACCTTGAAACCGAGCAGATCACCTATCACCACGGCGAGTTTGACTGTGTTGATTCAAAGAACTGCTATGACAAGTCTCCGAAGTGCGCTGCTGAAGAAGATTTAAACTGCGTTCTCGGTTTGATAACTCAGTTAGTTGAGGTAAGCTTCGTGAAGTGCTTATTCTTCTAAATCAGTAGAAGAATTTCAAAAAGTTGGAATGTTACTTGCCGGTGCTGCATGCGAAATAACGAAAAAAATAACGAAATAACTGGTAATCTTTACGAAGTCTACAGGGAAACTGGAGATATCTTCTGCGGAACTAATATAGTTACAGGACTGTTCTGTGGGGTCAAATTCGGGATCAGGTCCAGCTGTTAATCGTGACAATGCGTCATATTTCTTGTATAAGTCATTAATATTAGAAGAAGTGATTTAAATACTCACATTCTCGATAATGTTAATAGAATTTACTAGATTAAGCTTTTTACCCACTGTCAACTCGAATTTATCCATCCAGTCTACTCCAAAAATGTTACTCCCATTCTGGTTATCTGTCATTGGTACAGAGTTTATTAGCACGTCCACGAAAAATTTGTCTGCTTCCCTGCGGGGTACAGAATCTATACTAAGCACTTGTTCCACACTTTGAATTTGTTCATTTTTTACATTGTCTGTGTTTATATTATGAGTACGGCACTTAGATAGGGACTGCTGTTTAGTTTCAACTTTGCTTGACCACCGATGTGAAGACATAAATACTGGTGCAATATGACCTATTGCTCCATCTTGTGTTCCGTTAGTCTAACTGGAACAGTGGTGAAGGAACCCTCTTTCTCTAGGATGAATACGTTTACAGACAAATTGTTGTGTTCCTCAAATTGTTTAATTTGTTTACGCCCATAGGTAATGTCATTCCAGTACAGTAGAGTAATGTGGATATGATGAGGTCCTGGCGGAGTGAACATTTGCAGGATATAGCGCTGATGTTACAGCCCACGCGAAGCATGCTTCATCATAATTTTTAACATTGATGCAAGTTTGCTTTAAAGCGATCTCCTTCGGTAGAGGTATATAAGAAGCTCCTCGGAGCTGTTCAAATTTATTAATATGTACTGCCAAATGCATTATGGAGTGCAGTGCCCAACCACTATCTATTTTCTGGAACTCCTCTAGCTGTGTATGTATTTGGTCCAAAATGTTTACTTTATACCACTCCTCTAAATTATTATCCGCACTGATGGGAGCAGTTCTAGCTTGGAAATATTGATATCTTTTATAACTTCCATGTCGCCAGTTTCCTTAATAAACTCACCGCTCAATGTTGTACTAACTTTTATATTAAATTGATGTTTTAAGGTATTCTTAATACGACGCGTAAGTAATTTATATGCATCTTGCATAAATAGTTTAGGATCTGTATGTTTTATATTTACAATAATAGCGGCCCAAATCCTAGCTGCGAACGCTGTTTTTAATTTCTCCCACTTTACCCAATTACTTTATCTTTCGCGAATAATTCCTCCACTTCGATGCGGAGCTTGAAATTTACGAATGTTTCTATTACACACTTTAATAATACTGTTTTTATTCACTGAATTTGTTAAACACTCCATCACATCTTTTCGCAAGTTTTGAATTATTGTAAAACTTTTATTTACTAGCGCAGTCGACATTTTTTTATTTTTTTATTTTGGACTATCACTTAGGCTTCCAAAGATTGACTGATGCTTCCTAAGAGTTTGTTTGCACTTTTATAGAAGCGTCTGGTAACATGAATGGTTCTGTTGCGTGTTATAGGTAGTGAGATAACTATTTACTTGAGAATATTTCAAAACTCTGCGCATAAGGAACTTCTAGGACCCACGGTGATATCAAATTACACGTTGAAGTGATTCATTGTTGTTCTGAAGTTCTCATCAGAATTTGTTATCTAAACAGTTTGCAAAGGTCTTTTGGATGCATAGAAGTTCGAACAATGAAATTGTTTACATTAGCAAGAATTTCTTATCTGTGTTTAAGAAATATTTTTGCAAGGACTTTTGGTAGCATAGAAGTTGGATTGCAGCTGCAAGCTGAAACTGTTGATATTACTTAAATTTGCTTACTTTATGTGAATTAAAAATTGTAGGTCCTCGAGGTGATTCATTGTTGCTCTGAATTTCTCATCCGAATTTATTATCTAAATATTTTTGCAAACGTAATTTCTCGCCAATGTATTATCTAGTATTTATAAAATGGAATATGTTTGCAGACGTAAGGCCTTTGACGGCGTAGAGTTATTGCAAACTATATGAGTTTAGATCATTTGTGAAGGGAATTTTCAATAAGCAAGATGCCTGAGCTAAGGCTCTATTCAATTTTTTTATAATTTTAAATAATTAATTTTTAATCTTCCAACAGCAACAACAACAAGAGCAGCAACAACAGCAGCGTCAGGGACTGATAGAAGCTGTAAGTACTTTTTTTTTTTGTTAATTTCTCCTAACTTCTAGGTTATACAAGCGCTGAACATGTACCGTGGCGTAAGAAAGCGCAGCAATAGATACTATAATACTTTGGCGCGCACATTTTCAATTATCAAAAGTGAAAGCAGAAAAAAGAAAACTTAAATTGCTGCAGTTGCAAAAAAAGAAGAGTTGCATACAATTGAAAAGAAATTGCATACAAATACATTTGTTTTAAAAAAAATTCGTAATTTTTATAAAATAGTTTTTTAATATTAATAATAATATTAAATTAATAACATTAATAAAAAATAAAAAAGTTAAAAAAGTTTTAAAAAAATTTAAAAAATTTGTAAAAAAACTTTAAAAAAGTTAAAAAAACATAAAAATTTTTAAAATATATAAAAAAAAAATCAAAAATCTCGAAAAAAATTTAAAAAAATTTAAGATATGTTATATATATTCACCCGAATGGGATGTAGATTTTCCGATGCGATTACCTTACACTAACGTGCTCACCTGTAGTTCACTGCTAATCCACATATATGACAAACACGCTTTTTGTTTTTCTTAAACCACTTTTATTTTCCCGATTTTTCTCTTTTTATTTCTTTTGACCACTCGTTATAAAATTTCTTAACCGTAACAAGCAAAACTGGACATCTGAATTAAAAACTAAAATTTCTTAACCGTAACAAGCAAAACGACAACCGAATTAAAAACTAAAATTTTCTTATTCGTAACAAGCAAAACGAGAACCGAATTAAAAATTAAATTTTCTTAATCGTAGCGAGGAAAACTGGACAACCGGATCAAAACTAAAAATCTCTTAACTATCTTTTTCGCTTTTTTCTTTTAATTTTTTCCACCGCGCCGTCGTTCGTGACTATTGCTTCAAATTCAAAAAACCAACTCAACTCTTGATCACATTCATCGTTGTGCAGGATCGAAAATGCTAAATTGCATTTTCTTATCCTGAGAAAATTTTACTTTTTCGATTTTGGACTTATTCAAACATGTCCAGAATTATTCGCGTTGAACGATGCCTGCAAAAATGTAATCTTACACTCTTTAAAACATCATATACATACAATGCATTTATGCGGCGCGCGTTTCTTATCATGTAAGCTTTTTATCGTAATATGTATGTACGTATGTACATACGTGTTGAATTTTTTCGCGGCAAATTGTACTGAAGGAACGATTTGCTTTTTGATTTATTTTTTAGTGAAATTGTTGAAATGACAAATTTTGCTGAAGGCAAAATTTGTCGTGGAAATTTTTAAGTAAAACGACTTGGGATGTAAACTGAAACTTTTGTTTTTCCCAAGTCGTTTTATGGGAAAAATTTTATGAGTTGTGTAGAATGTCAAGAAAATTGCTGATGCAATTTTCTTCACCCTTTTTGGGAGATAAACTAATCATGTTTTGTGCATGATTAGTTTATTGGAATTTATGATTCATGATTTTCTTTTTTTTAAATGCCCAACTCTAGGTTTTTCAGATATATAGGGCTTACTAATTATTTTTTGGAAAAATTTACCTGTTAGGTCCTAAGGTTTTATACCTCTACATATTTATACATATATGTACCTAGGTTTTTACACATAACATTCCTTCCCCCCGCGAAAAAGAGAATTATTCTTTGAAGAGGAATAATTCTCGAAAAATAATTATGTGGGTGTAGATTCTGGATGGGGCGTTTTATCAAATCGAAATGAATTTGATATCGTAGTAATTAAAAAAAATAAAACGAATGCCATGGGTCCATAGCGTGTGATACATTAAAATGCATTTTGCACCGGCTTCGAAAATAGAGAGAAAAAAAAATATTTGAGATCTGTGTTCTTGTAGCTACATACATACAAAATGCATAAATTGCAATTTGTGTCGTATGGAGCTCATCTGGTGTGATTTGAAAGAATAAAAAAGGATAAAAGCAACTACTTTTGCTACTGGGGTTGCGTGGGCTTCACCGAGATAAGGGCTTGACACATTTTAATCGAATCTCCATCGGTTTTTGCTAACGTTAGGGGTTTTGCCCTTTATATGGAGCGATTTCTGTGATTATCTTCACAGTCTTGTTAAAATGGAATTCGGAGAAGTAATTGGACCACGTGCTCCCTACGTCTGCCCCAGGCCCCATTGTGTTAGGGTGCTGGCCATATCCGTGCAGAGTGTGGCTCCCCGGTGGAGGGGATTAATCCGGCTGCTGCTGCGCAGGGATGGGCGCCCAGATATTTGTATCTTTGTCCGCTCCTCCCGAGGTGGATAGCTATCACCGGGTGGAGCTCTGCTTATCTCCTCATAACGGGAGTTCCTGGGTGCCTTTAGGTAAGTTTATTTTGTGGTGAACGATAACTCTTCATAGGTTCTAAATACTGTTTTCTTTTTTATTTCTTTTTAGGAGCTACCCTAGTGTTGTCGAGAGAGGTCGGCTGGTGTGCCTGCCTGGTATGTAGGACCCACCCGAGTTACATGCTGCATGGCGATGACGTGGTCGCTTGGGCTAACAATCCTGCTGAGTTTGACTGGATTGTCCCAGGTGCAGTGCCCAGCCCGGTTTCGTCTGTAGAGAACTGGGACGTGTCGCCTGCCAAGGGGGCTTGGGGTCCTCCAGGTGAGGAGCTTAGCACTGGCCGATGGCGCGGATCTTCCCGCTGGTTCTGAGGAAGACTGGGACGCTCTCCCGCCCTATGAGGGCTGAACTGGGTAATTTCTCCTTTAATTTGAATTTCTCTTTTTTTTTAAATAAATTTTTTTTCTCTTGCAGCAACCACGGACGGCCCGGATCGTTTGTTCTGACGGCTCCCTGCGGCGAAAAGAAAGAAAAACTTTAATTAAGTTTCATTAATAATTTTTTGTAATTCGCTTTTCTAAATTTTGTTTTGCCTTATTTTTGCTTTGTAATAAAAAAAATGTAAATTCTAGGTCTATTGTTTTTCTTTATTGTTATCCCTATATCTATTGTTTTCAGGTAACTACCTATATGGCTTGTGGTTCTTCGCAGGGAATGGAGAAAAATTTTTTTTTTGTCTTATATAGCGGTTTCGGTGTTGAGACTGTTGTTGGCTTTATTATTTTTATTTTTTTTGAGAGAGCTGAATACTTGGTCGGTTTTTGGTTGGGTCTTTGCTCTTGCTGTGCAAAAATATACATATGCATGTATAATTTTTTGGTTGTTTTTACAGGAATGTATAATGCTCATATATTTTTGTAAGCATTCGCTAATTCTAATTTTATGTTTTTTTTTTTTTGTAATTTAGTGTACGGTTTCCTTAGTCCTATTATTAGCTCTAGTTACTTATTTATTTATTTATTTATATCTACTTTTAAAGCATATTTTCTTTTTTCTTTATTTTTATCTAATGCCTTTAAATTTTTTCTTGGTTATCTTATTGTTTTTTTTTTTGTATTATTTTTATTTCCTATTTCTCTATGTATAATGTTAGTATTTTAACTTTTCATTTATATCTATTTAGCATAGTTATTTATGTTATTGTATGTTAATATCTTATTTGCTAAATAATTATTTTTTGTATTGCTTAATGTTACTGCTTATTTTTTTTTTTTTATTAAATTTTGATTATATCTTAATTGGTCATATAGTTGTTTTAATTCTACTCTTTTATGCTTTTCTTTTTTGTTGAGAACTTCCGAATAGTGTTTTCTTTTGAATTATATTTTCTTTCTCTTAATGTCAAGTTTTTATTTCACTTATTTTCTATGAGCCAGTGTAGTAAAAGGAGAGGGACTGTGCTTGTAACAGAAGAATGAGACGGGGCCAACCAACGGGTATAGATCTTTTTGATTATACTACTTGTATAGATCTCGCTCTGTGGATACTTTGAGTACGTTTTAATTTTTCTTGGGGTGTTGCGTAAACCAGTTCCATAGGAACGTTTACAGCTGTGGGCTGTTGTCGGCGTTTAGCAATCCATGCCATGAATGCCGGGACGATATATTTTGCTAATGCCACCACAGATGCAATTAGCAACAAGAGTCCGGTCATTGATAGGGATGTAATTGAGAGTATATGCGGAATCTTGGCCTTTGGTCCAAAGTGAATGTTGTTCACTTTGGTACGGATTTCGTCTAGAGATTTTGTATCTAGGTGGATACGTTGGTTTGTGTCATCTCCTAGGAGTAATGTTGGTTGTTTCTCTAGGTTTTTAGGAGCGGATATCTTGGACATATTGTCTGCCAATACCTCTTGCGTTTCGTTTGTGCCTGGGAAGTAGGTTGGTTGGAAAAATTTTAGCGGATGTAGATTTTCTGCTTCGTAATACAGAGTGTTAGACCCTATTTGCAAGGAACATGGTTCGTTGACTGTCATGATTCCTTGTCCTGCGGGACGATGAGTGAGTAACTGTTGAGTGCAAGTTATATGTACTATAGTAGTTTCGGTTAAGGAGTACAGCCACGAATTTGGTCTATTGAGTTTAATTATTGTATCTCTTGGGAGAATTTGAGCTCTGATGCTACACTGTGGGTGTTCGCCCAGTGGATTTAATAAAAGTTTAATAACACATTCATCTGTTTTTGTAGCCTTGGTGAGTGGTGTATTTAGCTTACCAACCCACGTATCTTCATCGATTCCCTTTGAAATTTTTTTGAAAGATCTCAGGTTTTCTGGCTTCAGCAGCAGAAATTCCTGGGTCTGGATTTGACTTGCCACATGGGAAAATTCGATATCAGGTATTAATGAGTGGTTTGAATCCACCCGTATGGGAAAACATCTAATTTGTTGGATTTTCATCTTGGGAATATTAAATATGGGAAGTTTGATTCGGATAACTAATTTGTCCTGCAACAAATGTGTCTTAACATCTGCTGTTTGATACAGAACTGACTAACAGTCCTGTAGATTGGGACAAGTGGAGTGAGATTTGTGATAAATCTCTAGCAAATGGTTTGGGGAAATTAAAAGGGGATGAATTTGATTATTTCTACTGGACACTATTATGTCTAGTAGAGCTTGTTGTCTAAATTCCAACTCTATCATTTGTAGTGTCAGACTAGAAACGATCTCTTGTCTTATTTGGTGGGCTTTCAAATCGTCCGTTGTGTTCTGCAGATGGTTAATCTGACTGGTTATCTGATGTTGTCGTTCAGACAGTGAGCATAAGGGTTTTTGAATTTCTTCGAACGTGGTTTTTATTACGCTGATCTGTTGCTTTTCCAGATCAGCTAAGGTTTGAGTATTTACCTCTAATTCGCTTAGTCGGCTGCACACCTCTTGTTCGTTTCCGCTATCCATAGTGCCAAAGAGATAGTGCATCGCATTACCTATCCCATCAAAGATGGATCGGGGCTTGCGTGATTTAGGCACTGCCTCTTTAATGACATTGGTGCGTCTCTTGATGTTTTCCATCAAGGCATGTACATGTTTGGTTTGTAGGGTACATCGATTTTGATCAAAAGATTTGTTACCATATAATTGATGAACGTAGTGTTCCGCGCGTTCCGCCAGTTTTGTCTGATTGTCCAGCTCGCCCAGATCTAACTCAGTGATGACGGTCCAAGTGTCGTGGTAAACTGATAGGCTTCCAAGATCCTCAAATAGTACTCCCGTATTATTTAGGGGCGTTATAGAGTAAGGTTCCTCCGCGAGGGCTCCTATTGTGATCAGAAACAGTCCGTAGAAAATTATTGACCGCATTGTTATCTAGGAGAGGATAGGATAGGATATTAAAATGGGGTTTTTGTTGACTTGGTAGCTTACATTCTATTATATATGTATCTTAGAATTACTTAGATTATATTGACACCATGTTATTCGTAGAAAGGTTTTAGACGATTGTTGTGTATCTTCACCTCTCGTTTACGAATTTTAATTATTGTGTTAACTGAGCTGGGGATGCCGGTTACCGTATAGGGTCCTACCCAAATCTGGGAGAGCTTATGTTTACGACTCTCGCTCTTGAGTAGAACTTTGTCTCCTCTGTGAAATGTCAGAGGACGTACAGCTTTGTCGTAGTAATTTTTCGAGCGCTGTTTACTCCGTGCCATGGCGTAAAACTTTTGAAGCTTATACCTGAGAATATGGTAGTAGCTCTCGTGGTTATACACGGGTTCAGGGTCTCGCTTTAAGTTGGACGGAACGTCCGCTGTAAAGCCGTAAATGCAGTCCATGGGAGTTAATTTTGTCCCTTCGTGTACACTGTTGTTGTACACGAAAGCAGCGGTTCGCAGATAACTATCCCATGAGCTGGGATTTTCGTCCACTATAGTTTGTAGATATTCAATCAATGGTCCATGTGCACGTTCGAGTGCTCCATTTGATTGGGGATGATAAGCTGAAGTCTGCAGCTTATTTATCCTAAGGAGTTTGAATACCTTTTAGAATAGGTCACTCAGGAAATTACTTCCCTGATCGGTGACTATTCTTTTGGGAATGCGGTAGCGCCTGACGATTTCGTCGAAGAAAATTTGCGCTATCGTTATAGTTTCCCCATTTGTTATGGCATACCAATCTACAAACTTCGTGAGGTTATCCTGAAACGTTAATATATATTTGTTTCCGGATTCAGTCTCCTCTAGTGGGCCGACTATATCTAGATAGATTTTATCGAATGGTTGTTCCGCTATGTCTGTAATCACCATCGGCATTTTATACTGTGGTAAGGCCTTCATGGTTTGACATTTGGCACACCGCGTAATGTGCTTTTTGATGTCACTAAGCATGTGCCTCTACCAGTACTTTCTTCGGATCCGTTTATAGGTTTTTATCACTCCCTGGTAGCCACCAAAGAGAGAATCATGATAATCCTTTAAGATTAATTGAATCTCCTCTGGGCTTGTGATTACTTCAGGGGGACGAGTTTCGTCTATAATTGGTGGATTGGTACTAGGTGGACTGTCACGGTCTGCGGTCTCTTCTGGATGATGAGTTTGTTCTTTTTGTTTGGACTGGCTGTCTTGATTTGTTCCACTTTCGTGAGTGTTTTGTGTCTGGGCTCTGGTTACTGCATTGCATTGCAGACACTCCTTTTGGTCCGATGAGTGTTTTTCCTCCTCTATATCCGAGTCCATTTGGCGGTGGACCATAGCTTCTACCGTGATGGTTGCAGTTTCGTTGTCTTTGTTATTATCCCGTGGAATGCGGCTTAAAGCGTCTGCATTCGTGTTGTACTTTCCGGGCTTATACTCAATTTTATAATTGAACTTGGAAAGTTTATGGTGAAATCTCACCAGACGGGATGTGGGGTCCTTAACATTGAAGACTCCCTTGAGTGGTTTGTGATCTGTATAGACCGTGAACTCTCGGCCTTGCAGATAACACCTGAAATTTTTAGTCGCCCAAACTATAGCCAGTAACTCTTTCTCAATAGTGGAATAGTTATGTTCGGCTTTGTTCAGGGTACGGCTGGTGTAGGCAATTGGCTGGTCACTTCCTACCTCTCCTTGAGAGAGAACTGCTCCAAGAGCCTCACTGCTGGCGTCTGTTGTAAGGATAAAGGGTTTTGAAAAATTGGGATATATAAAGAGTGGAGGGGAAATTAAAGTGTTCTTAATGCTTTGAAATGCATCTTGGCAGTTCTCAATCCACTTAAACTTTACATCCTTGCGGAGTAAGTTTGTTAGAGGACGTACTGTTTTTGAAAATCGGGTATGAATTTTCTGTAGTAATTCGCAAGGCCCAAAAATGATTGCACTTGCCTTACTGTCTTAGGAGTGGGGAAAGTTTGGACGTATGCCGTTTTGCTAGGGTCAGGTAGTGCTCCTTGGTTAGAACATTTGTGTCCTAAATACACTACCTCGCGCCTGAGAAATTGACATTTCTCAGGTTGAAGTTTCAGGTTATTTTCTCTTAACCTGTCAAAGACTTTGCGAAGCTTTTCGTTGTGGTATGCCAGCCTTTTTCCATAGATGACGATGTCATCTAAGTAGACGAAACATTCTAGGCCTTGTAGGCCAGTTGATATGAAATTCATTAAACGCTGAAATGTGGCCGGGGCTCCTTTGAGCCCGAACGGCATGCGTTTGAATTCATAATGCCCGTAGTTGGTACTAAAAGCCGTTTTTGCTCGATCTTTCGGATCGATGGGTACCTGATGATAGCCATTGGCTAGGTCTAGAGTGGTGAAGTATCTTGAATGGCCCAGTTGATCGAGGATATCCTCAATCCGTGGTAGCGGGAAGGCGTCGCCAATCGTTTTTTCGTTCAACTTACGGAAATCAACGACGACGCGCCACCTTTTCTCACCATCTGGTCCCGCTTTTTTGGGGACGACTAGCAGTGGCGAGTTCCATGGGCTTTTGCTGGGCTGGACAATATCGTTATCCAGCATTTCTCGGAGTTGCTCATTTATGACATTTCGCTGTGTCTCTGGTAACCGGTACATCTTTTGGTTAATAGGTGCTTGGTCTTGCATCAGAGGGATGTCGTGGGTGAATGCATTGGTATATGTAAGCCTGTCACCTTTTAAAAAGAATATGTCATCATATTCGTAACAGAGATTTGTTATTGAGGCTTTTTCCTCAGAATTTAAAGTTTCGTCCAGACTGAGTTCTTGCTCTAATCTGGTGAGGCGGGGATGAATACTGGTGTCTTCTTGTTCGACATCGTTTGGGAACAGATATCGTATAAGTTGTAGGGTGGCCTTCTGATCGGCGCTTATTGCACTGTTTGTATTGTTCTTAAATCTAAACCTATTGTTATTATCCATATTCATTTTACCTCTTAACCTATTTCTTTTATTTATGAGTGGCGTTGGGCCAGGTGGATCTGCGGGAGTTGCTAACGGCAGACCTTTTGTATGCTGGCCAACGCTTGACGTTGGGGTTTTCATGAGGGACTCGCAAGCGTCTTGGAGCAGTTTCTTATTGCTGCTTAGTTTGCTTAGTTGACTGGGGCTCTTATGCCCTATTTTCTTAATCTTAGGTTTACATGTAACATGATGCTCACCATCGCCGTCATTTCGACTCATGGGATTCAAAGGATGGGCTGTTGTAATATTTTTGTCTGGCTCTCGTTTGATGGGGACGACAGTGTAGTCTTTAATGGGAACCAGATTTAGGTTCACGCTGTTTAGAACTACTTGTGAACTGCGTGTGTTGAGGATTCCTATGGGAACTGCCTTTAACCCAGCTGAGAGTAAGCTGCTTGCTAAGAAGACTCCGTCGTCTATTTCTTTTGACAGACTGAGCATTTCTTCCTGCAACTGCAACGGAACTTTGACTGCGATCTGAGACCTTGCTGGTACGCACACAGGTTCCTTTAAATTCACCTGATGCTGTCCAGTCTTACAGGCCGGATCTTCGGTAATCAGGTCACCCTTATCGCGTTCTTGTAAGTCACAGCCGACTTCTTCTGACTGAGAAGCTTTGAGAACACTTCGGGTAGAAGATGTATCCCCATCGGGTTTAATATCTTCTACCAGTGTCTCTTTGTTGACTGTGTTTTGTGAACACGGGTTGTCCGATGCGGTTTCTAATGGAACAGCAAACTCTTCTGGATTGGTTTCCGTGCGAAGAAATCGCAGAACCTTGTTGGGTCCCTCAACATTACAGTTTTTGGCTAGGAAATCATTTCCTAGCAAGCCGTCGTCGGAAATACCTGGGATGTTTTTTACCACCTGAAAGTTGCAAGGTAATTTGCTTTTTATTATGAAGTTTCCCTGGCAACTTCCTAAGGTTTTTCCGGTGCCAAAGGGGCTTTGAAGCGTTAATTTCTTGTTGGGGTTTATCAGCTCGCGAGCTTTGAGAGCTTTTTTCTTAATTATACTGATCTCAGCGCCGGTGTCGCGAATGTCATGCCCGTAACTTCTACAGTTAGAGCAGAAGGGGGTGTTTTTGCGTTTTAAACACTCCGTGTAGGTGTGTCCCCGCTTCTGACAGAAATTACGGGTGATGTTTTGTACCAAATTTTGTGTATCCGGTTGTCTAGAATCCCTTCGTGGAAATGGCAGGCGTAGTGGTTGAGCATGTACGTATGGGGGTTATTAAACTGTCTGGGCTCTTGTGCTCGTGGTGATGCATACATGGGTGGCTGTGGTGCTTGATTGTAGGGAGTTCGGCTAAGAGCTCGAACTCGAAGACTAGGGTCTATTGGTGCCATTGGATATGATCGTTGCGTTAATGGCGTTTGAACGAAAACTATGCCTGCTTGCAGCTTTTCCATATCTAAAGCCTTTTGTATCAGCTGCTCTAGATCATCTTCTACTAGAGTGAGGAGGTACTGGCATAGGGGGATTTTTCACTCCACTTTTGAGGGCATTCTTGGCGAAGTCCGCCAACTGTGTCTTCACAGCTGGGGCTGCCGTTGCGCCGTACTTCAGTACCGCTGCCTCGTTGCAAAGCATCAACAACTGCTTCACTCTTGTTGTGAAAGCAGTGAGAGTTTCCAACGGGTTTTTCCTCATTGTGATCAATTTGTTGACCAATTCTTGATATGACTCTCGTGGTAGATAGGTTCTGTTCAGACGTTCGTCCACCTCACTAAAAGTAGTTGGAACGCCCGAAGCAAACAGCTGATAAGCATCGCCACGAAGTCTTGTGGGCAAGATATGTAGGAAGGCTGGTTTTTCTTCCTCACTTAAACAGTGTAGGGCCTGTTTGCAACAGCCAATAAATGTTTGTAGCTCACGACTTAGCTGTGGGGTATTTTCACCCGAAAACAGAGGAACTAGTTGTGCCGTGAGCTTGGCCACCTTTGCATAATCTACCATTGTGATTATCTTTTTATTTAAACTTGTGTAGGGTAGTCTACTTGTGCCTTGTCGAGTTTCAGGGCTGGTTTCTGGACTAGAATCCGTGAAGGATACTTCTAGCCAGCCACTAAGGAGATTTTCGGCGGTTGTTTGGTCAGATGCGTCACCACTAATATCACTGTCACTTTCAGCGCTTACAACTACACTGGCTGAGCTCTTATCTAAACCTAGTGAAAGTGAAATCCCGGCGAATTCGATAAGGTCCTGTTTGAATTGCTCTGTTTCTTTTTTAAATTTTTCGATCTGTGTCAGCCTCTGCTCTCTGCCTGGACTTAATCTGTGGTCAAGAGCGTCGCAGTGCGTGACCGTGAGCTTATCGGATTCTCGTGCCTTCTCTAATAACTTATCTAAAAAACTATCAATACTTACTTTATTTGCTACGGTGGGACCAGTTAAAATGGTACCACTTCGAAGGCGAACTCCTGTTGTTTCTTGCTGTGATGGGTCTGGATTCTGGCGCTCCTGGCTACCCGATTGTGCTGCATTGTCTTCTGAGGCGTTGTCTGTACCTTCCCGGAGGTGATGAAGGTTTACACCTGGGGATTTCTCCGCGTCGGATGAAGGTATGGAGTCTGGTTTCGTGCCTGTCTCAGGTGCCGGTGTCGAGTTTCCTTCTGACATATGCGTCCCGCGTTGTCCGAAAGGGGGGCTTCGAGCCTTCTTGGAGTATTCCCTTCTGGAATGTTGGTTGCTACTAGGGGGGCTCCTGCCGTCTTAATTCCCTTGGCTGAGATTGAAAGGGGGGTTTTTGCCGACTTCGAGATCCCTTTCAATCCTGGAACGAAGTTATAATTTTCCGGTGCTTCTGCTTGCTGCTGGGGGGGGGGGCCTAGGACTACTTACTTCCCCTGGATATGGTTGAAAGGGGGGCTTAAAGCCTTCTTCGAAATCCCCTTCAACCCAGGAACGATGATGGAGTTGGAGTTGTAAATGGGTGTCCGTTGTCCTGACTTCTTCTCGGTGCTGGAAAAGAGCTTCTGGTGTTCGGTGATGAATTCCAATCTGGAGGTCCAAGTCTCTTGATGTTGTCTTTTCACTCTTAATGGGGTGAACGCTTGCTCGCTTGCAGCAGAGGCTCCTATAGATGAGATCTACCCCGAGCGTTGGGCGTGACCTGGCCTTATAGCTTGGCTGGTGTCACAGGATCCCCGTAGATTCTTGCAGGATCAAGGCTTTTCAAGCGTTTACAATCTTTTGTATTGATCAAGCTTCCTTGATCCTACCGGCTGCGTCAATTTCGTTACATAGTTATAACTATATATCGCTCACCTTGAGATTGGTTCTGCGTTTCGGAGCTGCTAATCCAAGTCTAAGTACAACACTTGCTTGCTTTTCCTTGTTAGCCACCTTTTTATTTTATTTACACCACTTTAAATACGACCAGCAGATTGAAAAATCTCACTAAATATATTTTGGTAAACTTTGTAATATATTTGATCTAATTTTCTTTTTTTTTTGACAAAATGAACAAAATCTCACTTAAATTATTTTGATATAATATTCTTTTTTTTTAATAAAATTTACAAAATTCACTTAATAGATTTTTATATTATATTCTTTTTTTTTAAACAACACTAACAACAAAAATTGGAAAAACTCCGAACCGCTTGAAAAATATAAACCAACTCAACTTTTGATGACATTCATCGTGATCAAGAGCCGTTGTTCAGGATCGAAAATGCTAAAATTGCATTTTCTTATCCTGAGAAAATTTTACTTTTTCAATTCTGGACTTGTTCAAACGTGTCCAGAATTATTCGCGTTGAACGATGGCTGCAAAAATGTAATCTTACACTTTTTAAAACATCAGCCACCGTTTGAAATCGCGACGCGCATATACATACAATGCATTTATGCGGCGCGCGTTTCTTATCGTGTAAGCTTTTTACCGTAGTATGTATGTACGTATGTACATACATGTTGAATTTTTTCGCGGCAAATTGTACTGAAGGTACGATTTGCTTTTTGATTTATTTTTTAATTAAATTGTTGAAATGACAAATTTTTCTGAAGGCAAAATTTGTCGTGGAAATTTTTAAGTAAAACGACTTGGGATGTAAACTGAAACTTTTGTTTTCCCCAAGTCGTTTTATGTGTTAGTTGTGTAGAATCTGAAGAAAATTGCTCATGCAATTTTCTTCACCCTTTTTGGGAGTTAAACTAATCATGTTTTGTGCATGATTAGTTTATCGGAATTTATGATATTCTTTTTTTTAAATGCCCAACTCTAGGTTTTTCAGATATATAGGGCTTACTAATTATTTTTTGGAAAATTTACCTGTTAGGTCCTAAGGTTTTATACCTCTACATATTTATACATATATGTACATATGCTACATATATGTACCTAGGTTTTTATACATAACAGATATATGTTTTTATATATAACAGATATATGTTTTAAAAAATACAATAATTTAAAAAAAAATAGTTTTAAAAATAATGCTAATAATAATATTAAATTAGTTTAATAATAACATTAAAAAATTTATAAAAATTAAAAATATTTCTGAAAAATTGAACAATATTTATATTAATAATAATAATAAATAAGTAAATAAAAAATTGATTTTTTGTATTATTTATGGTTATTGGTATCATTATGTTTTCTTGAATTGAAACATGAAATTCTCCGATATTTGCAACTGTGAAGAAAACTTCAAGCCAAGGTGACGTCAAAAGTTCTTCGGAATCCTCAGTGTCCCCAGAATCCCGCAGTAGCCCAGAACCCCCAGGAGCCCAGAACTCTCATATTTCAGCACAAAAGCGGTCCCAGAGCCCCTCAAAAAGTTGGAAAATGTGGAACCGTTTTTCCATACAAAAAGTGGTCTCCTACATACATAGAACAACTACTATCATCGTCAGCCGCTAGCATGAACTTGTAAAAACACGTAAAATAAATCACATATGTATTACTAAGCCAGAAAACGCGTCGACGTAGACAGCTGAAATTTGATACATGGTGTTTTCATAGGAATAGTAACTGAAATTTCGACAATGTACTAAATCGGGCAATCACTTCTTGACGTTACCATATAAAATTTTTGGTTTTTTACGTACCCTGTGAAAACAATCAGTCCTAAACGTTTTTACTGTACTGAAAAGTTCGTCAGAATATGAATTTCTATTAAACTGCTCATAGTCATTTTTTGGTGTCCGACGAATCGTTCTAGAGATACATATATGCGAAAAACCACTTCAATATTCAAACTTGAACAGGCAGGTGACCATACGAAATTGCTTACGGGCGGGCATTCCTCTAGAGGGTTCGTAAGAATTGGTCTTAGAACAATTCTAGTTTTAATTGTAGCATAAATAGATTTTTTGTATTAAAAAGTAAAAAGAGGCTCTTAAGGTATATTATAAAATGTCTGCAACACAGGCACAATTTATTTGGTAGTCAATTTTGATGGCAGTGTTATGTGTCACTTGTTTATTGGGAATTTTGCAATATAAACGAAGTTTCACTTTTATATTTAATTTTTATTTAAACATTTCTTGATAGAAGAATATACTATGCAGAACTTAAAGTTACGATTTAAAATTGAATGAATGAACGACTCTAAAAACACTGACTATTACTATCACACAACAACTATATTTATATATATATTATCCCAAATGTTTAAGTTACTCATACGAGTCCATTAGACTACCGAAAATGTTTATGTTACTCATACCAGTCCATTAGACTACCAAAAATGTTTATAATACTGATAGGAGGCCATTAGATTGAAACCCTACATAAAATAATACGTTTGATAATTATGTTATCAAATCAAATTATTTGCATCATACAAACTTAAAGCTTAAAGCTTTTAAAGCCTCAGTCATCACCGGCGCAAATGTATTCAATCAATAAACAAGAATGAATATTGATATCATACCAGAAGATCAATTAGATCTTATGCATAATTAGTGTACGGAGCTTTATATGATGAGTAATTGAGAATCAATTACTGCCTGCATGGGCGTACCGCGGGTGGGGCAGGGAGGGGCAGCTGCCACCCCCCTGGAGCTGGACTGTTACCCCTGCCTACGATTAAATGAGTAACTTTAAGTTTTGAATGTCGCTTGGCGCATCCGCGGCCTCGCACGAATGACAACCCCCGACTCCCGGCGAATCACGATGACGTCCGAACGCGAGCGAGTCCGATACCCCGTCGACCGGCTGAAGGCCAAAACACAGTGAGAGCGACGCTACAATGTCGCCATAAATTGGTTGCTGTCAAAGACTCGAATATATGAAAGTCCCATATACTTAACGCAATGAGGGCGACTCGACAAGTTGTCAACAAAAAGTTTGGGAAAATCGCTAAATTAGTCGCCAACATAATTGACATTTCTGTGTGGACAGTGAATAATTAACATTAATGTTATGTGGATTTGGTTATTTTTATAAAATTGCTGTCTTCAATTAGTTTTAAAAATTATGAGGTTTGAGGAGGAATTTATAGAGAAAGTTGGGGAAAAAGTAATGCTGTGCGATAAACGTCATTCCATGTATGGCAATTTCATCTTTTTTCTTTAGCTTTTTCTTTATGCTTTTACAATTTTAAGAAAGCCACATAAGCCATACTAAAGATTTTTCTTAGATATTTCCTTGATGCCATTTCTTTTACAATAAATAAAACAGTAACTGCTGTCAAAAGCATTTTTAAAGTCGCGTACACTGTGTTTTAAATGCAATATTGCTACCATCAAATTGGCCTTGACTGTATCGTTGTACGCGTGTCACAGTATCTCATTCATCCCGCTGCAAACTTGGCGCGAACGGGTGGTGTTTTGCTGTGTGGTATTTTGTGTTCATTTTGACGCGCGCTAGCTAATACTTAAAGATTAAACTATCCATTTTATAGACCTTGTGTTGTTCATTAGTTGAACATTCATTATTATTCAAGAAATTCACGCACCAGTGACTGTTTCTCGTTGTATGATAATTGATAACCTAACCAAATATAAAGTTTTTATTTTGAAAAGCGATGTTTTGATTTTAAAGTTATCTTTTTTTATTGGTGTTTACTCCTTGTTCTTATGAATCGATTTATATATAAAGCCAATAATTATTAGATAAGGAGTAAGATCGAGTGTGTCCAAATATACATAGTGCAGTTGCGTTGTTTTTAGGTTCGGGATTTTTTTTAGCTTTGGTTTCGAGTGTTTCCAAAAATTAAATTTTCATGAATAAGGCCAATATTTTGTAGGTCGACTATCATAATTGCTTGAGGTTGTTTTGTTTCATTCATGAGAATTGCGTTCTATTATAGCGCGAAATTGAAGTTTTTTGCGCTTTTTGCAGTTAACAGTGTATAATAATATCCATATGTAAGCATATACTTACTCTACTCATACTTTACATATTTATATGCATATGGTCATTTTTTTATTTTACAGCAACAAGACCAAAAAAGGGGAAAATAACAAATAGAGAAGACGATTCTTCTACAGGCAGTAAAACTAGCGATGCGGATCATGCAGCAGTTACAACAAAATCGTCACTGTCAGAATCTCAACCTGCTCATCCAGTACCAGTAGATAACAGTATTGAAAACTTGAGTAACTTACTACTGCTGAATCAAGATGATGAATCGGAGTTGGAACCCGTAAATCCTGTAAATATTGTTGACGAGGCTTCGCAACCTCATACATCTGAATATTCTCAGTCACTTCTTGGAGATGAAGATGAATGTCATGAAAATGATATTGAGCGATGGGTTGGACGATCTTCCGTAATGACTACGGAAAAGCGTATGGATATTTTAAGACGATGCTGGGTACCTCCAGAGAAGTATGATTTTTCTGGCGAAGCGACGCGCTTAAAGCGTAAATTTAACCACACTTGGTTAGAAATGTACAAGCCTTGGCTTACTTATTCGAAAAGAATGAAAGGTGCGCGTTCTGTTTGTTTTGTGTTTTATTTCCGCCGAAAGTCGTTCGTGGTTTGCAGGGATCTCTTATTATCCGACCATTCACAAAGTATAAAGACATACATACTTATTGTAAGGCACATATAAGTGGTCATTGGCACAAAGAGTCCAGTGCGGCTGCTCAAAGTTTAAGCAACCCAAATGCAAACGTACAGGTTGCTATGCAAACAGGCTATGCAAAACTCATTGAAGATAATAAAAAGGCACTAAGACCTATCATTAATACTATAGTATTTTGCGGAACACATGATTTGCCATTGAGAGGAAAAGAAAACGATGGCGGTGTTTTTCAAGATTTGCTTAAGTTTAAAATTGATTCTGGTGACGAAAATTTGAAGAAACATTTAGAAAAGGGATATAAAAATGCTCAGTACACATCTCCAAAAATACAAAATGAAATTTTAAACATATGTGGAGTTCTAATCAGAGAAAATTTAGTCGAAGATGTTAAAGCTGCAAGTACCTACAGCATTTTGGCTGATAAATCAGCTGATATATCCGGAAAGGAGCAGCTATCAATAGGTATCAGATTTTACGACCATAAAGAAAACAAGTGAAAAAGCTAGAATTGGTCTAAGACCAATTCTTATGATACCCTAGATGAATGCCCATATGAAATTTCGTATGGGTACCCATTTGAGCAATTTTTATTTTTGCAGTGGTTTTTCGCATATATTTCTAGAACGGTTCGTCGGACATAAAAAATGATTATAACCAATTTTATAGGATTTCATATTCTGAAGAAGTTTTTACTACAATAAAAATGTCTTGGACTGATCGTTTTCACAGTATACATAAAAAACCTAATTTTTTATATGGCAACACCAAGAATGGGTTGCCCGATTTAGTCCATTTTTGAAACTTTATTTGCTAGTACAATGAAAACACCACGTACCAAATTTCAGCTCTCTACGGCGACTCGTTTTCAGGCAGTGTTCAAATATATAACGGAAAACGAAATTTTTGTATGGCAACCCCCCAAGGAGTTGCCCGATTTGTCTTATTTTCGAACTTAATTTCACTTTTTTTTTTTAAAATCCGTGTACAAAATTTCAGCTCTCTAAGTGTACGCGTTCTCGAGTTATCGTGCGCACGGACGGACGGACGGGCGGACGGACGGACATGCAAAAATCAAAATAACTTTTAATATTATGCGTGGGTGTCCAATCCATTTTGCTCTACCATCATTATTTCGAGGTGTTACAAACGGAATGACAAACTTAGTATACCCCTTTAGATTTCATCTAGGGTATAAAAATGTTAGAGAAGAATTTATGGGTTTTGTTCAGCTAGAAAAAATGCATGCTCAAACTATAGCTGCTGAAATTACTAAATTCATAAATTCATTAAATATAGATGCTAACAAATGCATGGGACAGGGCTACGATGGTTGTGCTACAACGGCGGGAAAAGATGGCGGTATCCAAAAAATTTTGAGAGAAACTTATAACAAAGGTTTATATTTTCACTGTGCCAGCCACAAACTAAACCTTGTTGTAAACGATTTGAACAATGTTCCTGAGATCCGCAACTGCATTGGAATGGTCAAAGATACGATAAATTTTTTCAGGGAATCAGTTCTGCGTCGAAAATATGCACCAAATGCTGTGTGAAACAAGGTGGTCCCAGAAATATAAAAGTATTTCATTGTTTAAGAAGCATTTCTTTGAAATTGTTCAAGGTCTAGAAAGGCTTTCTCAAAAAGGTAATTTCGGCACAAGAAAAGTGGCTTTTCAATTGTTATCTGCAGTTGGACAAACCACTTTCATATTAGTATAACCTTCGATGACACGTTTTGAATTTAAAATTGTAACACTCAATAATGGACCGAATGACTACTTGACAAACCCGCCATCGCGCCCAGCACCAAGATCCAGCCTCAGGCATGAGGTCAGTCACTTCACTATTCAAACTGGTGATCAGTTCACCTTTTCTGTTACTTATACTTGAACTTTAGGTTTAGGGGGTTACCCCTTCTACGTTAGCAAATATTACTCTGACGCCTGAAATTGTTCTTGGTCGCGATGACGGGCTGCCGTTAATTCTGTTCATGAGAGATGTTTGACAGTATTTGGGTTAGTGTGTGGGGTACATGGGGCTTTTCATGTACAGGGTGATTCAGATGCTTACAGCTCGGCCATCCGACAACGTCACTGTCTCAGTGACGGAGTTTTACATACCATCTAAATAAGGAAACTTCTGATCAGGTGAAGCGAAGAAAAGGTCCAATAACCTAACCCGTTTTCACCACAGAGTCTCCTACCTTAGATTTTTTTTTAACATGCCGGTCAGCTTAGAGTTACTTAGAAGTGGCAAATTGTACAATGGTCCAGCAACCAAACACAAATCTTGTCCACCTGTTGTAACTAAAGCTTAGACTACATACTTAGAGCTTACAATAAAACTCTTTTTTTTTCTTTTTTTTTCCAAGGAAGCTTACCTTTTTTTTTGCTTTCTTTACATTCCTTTAGACGGCTAGTGCTCGGGATCCAAAAGCAGTTAAAGTATATACCAGGGGTGGGCACACTTGGTGATACTTAGAGCCGTATTGAAAAATCGAAAATTTTTAAGAGCCAAATCGGAAAAAAATTCGCCCTTCAAAAAAACGTAGAAAACGGGCATTAAGTAAGTAAATTGTACCTCCTGCTTCCCTCTCATTATACGGAACAAATTTTTTTAAAAATTCAAGAGTCATATTTATTAATTTATTTATTATTTAATTCTAACATTTTTTCTTACAAAAAAAATATATAAATATAAATATAAATACCTACATATGTAATACATAATTATATTCACTTACATAGAATTATTGTTTGCTTGTACCAAGTTTATGTATTTGAAAGTCAGAAATAATATTTGGCTCATAATTGGTAATTGAACTTCTTATTAGTTGCTGCAAATGTTCGTTTGTTAATTGAGACCGATATTTAAATTTAATATATTTCATTATTGAATACAGTGATTCAACACTGTATGTTGTTCCGAAAATTGACAATAATCGATATGCAACATTTTTTAAGTGGTTGTATTTTTCTGATGGTACGGCATTCCAAAATTAATTAACTGAAGTTGCAGATTTATGATACATTTTCAGTCCTACAACTTCTCGCATTTCTATTAATTCCATTTCTCTTTCCGTTGTTTCATGTAGTAATGTTTTAGAAATAGGAAAACCATTCGAAATTATATCAATTTCAAATGGATTTATTAAAAATGCGATAGATGGTTTTAATGCATCTAAATCTGCAAATTGTTCCTCAAAATCTTCCAAAATGTTGCCTAATTTTGTATCATATTTTTTTACAGCTTTAGGAAGAGGATTGTATTCTAATGCAGTTTTTTGTAAACGCGGAAAATGATTAAACGTTTTCTCGCTTATATCTTTTCGAAATAGTTGTAATTTGGTTTTGAAACTGTAAATAATTTGGCTTAATTCTGCAATATTTTTATTTTTTCCTTGCATTTTTAAATTTATCGGTGAAAAATATTAAGTCGTGAGTAGGTAAACTATGCGGTTTCTGGATCAAGTGCATGTGTACTTGATGTAGTACGTGGTCTTGTAGGGTACAATATGACCTTTGTTTGACCTTGAAAATGGGGGCGGTGTTTGGGGCGTGGTCTTGTAGGCTACAATTTGACCTTGAGGGTTTAAAGATGGCGGTGGTGTTGTGTGTGTGGTGACGTAAGTGGGGTTTGGTCAATGTGGTGGTGGTGGTGGTTGTCGGTATTTGGGGCGTGGTCTTGTAGGCTACAATTTGACCTTGAGGGTTTAAAGATGGCGGTAGAACGTGATCTTGTAGGGTACAATGTGACCTTTGTTTGACTTTGAAAATGGCGTCGGTGTTTGGGGCGTGGTCTTGTAGGCTACAATTTGACCTTGAGGGTTTAAAGATGGCGGTGGTGTTGTGGGTGGTGACGTAAGTTGGGTTTTGGTCAATGTGGTGGTGGTGGTGGTGGTGGTTGTGTTGGGTGTGTGTGTAGTAAGTGAGGATCATAAGAGGTGGGGGTGGCATGGGTTCGTGGAAAGCATTCGACCAATGAGGGCATGGTTGCGCATACACATGTCCATGCATGAATCGTTGTAATAAAGCATTCAGCCAATCGAGACCGCCGGATGTGTGCACGAATTTAATTTAAACAAAACAGGAAATGTGTGGGTGGAACACCTGGGCCGCGATAATGTGCAAGAACAACACCGGATGTTTTTCAAAGCTTGAATTGGGAATAACACCGGATGTGTGTGGGGGTTTAAATTGGGAAAAACAGGAAATGTGTGGGTGGACAAACGGGGTCGCCGCCGGATGTTTGCGCGAATTTATTTTGGGCAAAACAGGAAATGTGTGGGTGGAACACCTGCACAATATTTCCACTTGTTGCGAAATTCATGCTATGACTCATACATTGTGCAAGAACAACACCAGATGTTTTTCAAAGTTTGAATTGGGAATAACAGGAAATGTGTGGGTGTACAAACGGGGCCGCCGGATGTTTGCGTGAATTTATTTTGGGCAAAACAGGAAATGTGTGGGTGGAACACCTGCACAATATTTCCACTTGTTGCGAAATTCATGCTATGACTCATACATTGTGCAAGAACAACACCAGATGTTTTTCAAAGTTTGAATTGGGAATAACAGGAAATATGTGGGTGTACAAACGAGGCCGCCGGATGTTTGCGCGAATTTATTTTGGACAAAACAGGAAATGTGTGGGTGGAACACCTGCACAATATTTCAACTTGTTGCGAAATTCATGCTATGACTCATACATATTCAAACACTCATACATTGTGCAAGAACAACACCGGATGTTTTTCAAAGTTTGAATTGGGAATAACAGGAAATGTGTGGGTGTACAAACGGGGTCGCCGGATGTTTGCGCGAATTTATTTTGGACAAAACAGGAAATGTGTGGGTGGAACACCTGCACAATATTTCCACTTGTTGCGAAATTCATGCTATGACTCATACATTGTGCAAGAACAACACCAGATGTTTTTCAAAGTTTGAATTGGGAATAACAGGAAATGTGTGGGTGTACAAACGAGGCCGCCGGATGTTTGCGCGAATTTATTTTGGACAAAACAGGAAATGTGTGGGTGGAACACCTGCACAATATTTCCACTTGTTGCGAAATTCATGTGGGTGTACAAAAGGGGCCGCCGGATGTTTGCGGGAATTTATTTTTAACAAGACAGGAAATGTGTGGGTGGAACATCTGGGCCGCGAGAATGTGCAAGAACAACACCGGATGTTTTTCAAAGCTTGAATTGGGAATAACACCGGATGTGTGTGGGGGTTTAAATTGGGAAAAACAGGAAATGTGTGGGTGGACAAACGGGGTCGCCGCCGGATGTGTGTGCGAATTTAATTTGAACAAAACAGGAAATGTGTGGGTGGCACAGCGGGGTTGCGAGAATTTGCAAGAATAACACAGGATGTGTAATTTGAACAAAACAGGAAATGTGTGGGTGGAACAACGGGTCCGCGAGAATTTGCAAGAATAACATCGGATGTGTAATTTAAACAAAACAGGAAATGTGTGGGTGGAACAACGGACCGCGAGAATTTGCAAGAATAACATCGGAGGTGTGTGGATGTTTGAACTGGGAAAAACAGGAAATGTGTAAAAATTCGAATTGAACAACACACGAAGTCCATGATGTATGTATTTTGAATATTAAAGCAGGGGTCTTCTAAAATAATTTCAAGTAACAATTAAGCTGTGAAAATGAAAGGAGAAATGGCAAATTTTTACGAGTAAGTATTAAAGGCGTTTTCTATTTAGCATTCTTTAATATTTTCAATTTATTTTTCTTATAGTGATTTCAAGCAGTAGTACAAGGAAGAAATACAAAAAAAAAAAAAAAATATGGAAAGATTAAATGATGAAGTGCAAATATTTCTTAAACATTTCGATATTAGCAGATTCTTGCAAGAGTATGACAAGTTGTTACTAGAAGAACATAAGGAGGAAATAGAAAAATCCTACCGCTTTTTGGATGAATATAAAGAAATGAACATTTTGACTTCAAAATATGGGGAGCATTATGAATCCTGCAGTTGGGCTTACAATACTTCAACATCGGGTCCAGATACAGTAATTGTCAGCATGTTAAAAGCAAATTTTTGCGAATATCCAAATTATTGAAGTTATATAATAGAATTAAGGGGCCTTGTTGTTCCTATTGTATAAGGGAAATATTTTAAATAAATAAATAAAAATACATACATATTCTTTTATTTTTCGTAACAATCATACAAAAATTTCAAACATAAATGACCACATATTACAGAGTTATATGTTTGATATGGGGAATAATTATACCTTACATTACTAGTTAAATATTTTATAATTTCTAATGGTGGTTGTAGATTTCCAAAGCTATCAAAGTACTGAATATCTTCATCATTTTTATAGTACGCTACCCAATGAGTTCCTGGACCGGATGATATATCCAAGTTGATAATACCGCATTCCTTCTTGTTAAGTTTCTTTGGAAGCTTATCACGCATGAAAACTCCTCGAAAATGTGGTAGATCCTTTGCATATTTAAGTAAGTCTACCTCAGTTAGCGGTCTTTTAGGCAGCGTTTTCAATAGTTTTTTGGTTCTGGGTTTAAGTACAACCCCAATCCTTTTTTATGAGGTTTTAAGTAAAGGCCTTTTCCTACTAGCTTGGATTCCATTTCTTCATTATGCCTCTTACTCTCTTTGAGCTGCTCTTTTGCATCTTTAACAGAATTAACAGCGTTTACAATAGCTGATGCACCTCCTCCTAGCGATCCTAAAGCAGAAAGACCTGCAAATAAAGGAACGAGGAATGGTAAAATACCGCCAGTTTTTGGTATAGGTATGACTCGTGGAACTTTCACATATTTCTTCCTATATTTAATTGTATCTCCTGCTTCCTTTCGTGCCAACGCAATGGCTCTTTGCAAAGAATCAGGTTTTTGCCTTTGAATAGATTTTCGCACCTTTGAGATAACCGCTCTCAGGGTAATGTTTTTCTTAACTTTTTTATTTTTCTTTCGTGTGCTCGTTTTCTTCTTATTCCTCATTTTCGCCATACCCACCCCGAATTTAGCCTTAGCATTCATGATATTGGTAACTAGCAATGCGTTTGCACGCTCACCTAGGCTTGCGTCAGTAGATTTAACTCGACTCCAAGCCTTTTCAGCCAAAATCCGATCTGCTATGTTGCGATCTGGTGTACTTTTAAATTTAGAGTAGGCAATATCGTGTTCTTTACATGCGCTATCTAAAGGATTAATACCAGGATCACCCCGAGCTAATCTTTTTGCTAGTTTCGTACCAGGTCCGCAATATTGGTAGCCTGGTAAGTGTAATTCAAATGGCAACCTATTAATGAGTGTGTTAATTACTCCCGCTCCTTTCTTATTATGCTCAAGCATAAGTAAAATGTCTTTAGCCTTCAACACTCAGATACAAACTAAAAAAGTATTTAAATTCAGTAAGCATTTATAGGTTGTAGTTAGTATTCAAAATGAAGTTCATTAAGCAAAATCTATCGCTGCCAATAAGAAATAATGATTTTCAGAGCAATGTTAAAGAAACTGGAAGACATAGTTCATTATTACCCAATAGTATACGTGCTCTAATAGTTGGTCCCTCCAGTTGTGGAAAAACAAATGTTATGATTAGTTTGCTGGAACATCCTAATGGTTTGAGTTATGAAAACGTTTATGTATATTCAAAATCACTCTACCAATCAAAGTATTTATACTTAAGAAAACTTTTGTCCCCCATACAAGGATTAGGCTATTATACATTTTCTAATAATGATGATGTTATACCATTTGATGAGGCAAAAAAAAAAAATTACATACCCTCTTATTTTTGTATGGGCCGACATAATAACATTGATAGTTTCTATCTTTGTCAGACTTATACTCATATACCAAAACACTTGGTACGAGTTAATGCCAACTTTCTCATTTTATTTAAACAAGATGATACAAATCTTAGGCACGCTTATGATGATCATGTTAATACGGATATGAATTTTGATACTTTCCGAGATATGTGTGCTAAATGTTGGGGGTATAAATATGGGTTTCTGGTGGTAGATAAAGACAGCCCCTTAAGCAAGGGACGTTATCGTCAGGGATTCGATACATATATTTCTGTATAAATATAACAGACCCGTTAAAGCAGTCAACAGACCAGTTAAAGCAGTTACGAGAGCAGTTAAAGCTGTTAACAGACCAGTTAATAAAGCCGTTAACAGATCAGTTAAAGCAGTTAACAGATCGTTTTAAAAATAAATATCATTACAAATGGGTAATAAGAGGGAAATCATTACGAATAAGAAGGATTTAATCAAGGATATTATTAAAACTAGGAATGCTATCAAGAAAAAGTATCGAGCTATAAAAACGGGGCGAATCGATGTTGAATCCCAACTTGAAGAGACATTTAAGCCCATAACAAAACCACTTAAAGAGCTTGTAAGTGAAACAAAAGTAAAACATCGTGCTGATATCAAATCAGAACCTAAAAAGGAAAATCAAATAAATGAAGATGATGACTATGACAGCTTCGAGTTAAACCCAAAACAAATGTATATGAAAATGGAACCAACAAGCACACCGCTGAAGTATAGAGACTCTTCTTTAATGTCATCACAAGATGAGTATGGAACACCAACTCATTCAAGAACCTTAGCTAATAAATCAGACTCCACCCTCAACTTATCAACTGGCTTAGTTAATAAATATTTAGAATTGTACCTAGACAAAAGCCCTAAAATTGACTACACTTACGGTGTTTATATGGATGATGGGAGGTGGAAAATTGGAAAATATAGCATTGACATTGATGAACAAAATTTAATTATTAATGGGAAGCAATATAACGTAACAATGGGCTTATGTGAACTTCTTTTTATGAAAGAACCATCAAAGAGTTTATATGATGAAAAAGATTTAGCTCATTATCGAGAAATCTTGGAAGATTCTAATGCCCATAGACGTGAATATAGTGCAGATGGACAAATAAAAGGTAGTAGAGGCTCCAAATATAAGGATATTATAAGTAAATTTGGCAGCCATAAAGGTATTGGACTCATGAAGCTGCCCAGAGAGGCTATTGACTATGTTTACTGGGATAATCCAAATGAATTGGTAGACAGATTACGACTCTTAATTGGCTCTAAAGTAGCTGGGAATAATAGTCATAACAATGAAATTGTTTCCATTATTGAGGAGTTAAGGGAGTCTGATTTAATTTTATAAAAAGCTTCCTTCCGCTTTGTATATATTTATTCATGAAATGACTGTTGATAAGTTCGGACGATCGCTAAGAGATGGTAATATTGAACGAGGTTCTCCTGGACCTCGAGGAGAACGCGGTCCCTCTGGGCAACCAGGCGAAAGAGGCCTCACCGGACCTGCAGGAGTAGGTTTTCTGCTAACATCAGATAATAACTATGATATGCAATTCAGCAATATTAAGAATCTCAAAAATCCAGAAGAAGATAGTGATGCTGTAAACAAGCTATATATAGATGAGACAATAGATAAATATTTAGATTTATGCAAATCCCATAGTAGTTTAGAAACAATAACAGCTAAGAGTGAATTAGAGGAAGAGCTTGCGAATGTACATAATATTATTAAAATAACTAGAGAAAAACTGGAAACATTGACCCAATCACACATAAATAAGTCATTTGAAAAGTTAAAAGTTTAAATTGATACAAAGTGCGAAGACATTGAAAAGAGTTTACGTGGACTTATAAATCTAGAATCACTTATAGTCAAA
Organism: Dioctria linearis; assembly: GCA_963930735.1. Taxonomy (NCBI): domain Eukaryota; kingdom Metazoa; phylum Arthropoda; class Insecta; order Diptera; family Asilidae; genus Dioctria; species Dioctria linearis. Next base: position 141,133,928 of record OZ005743.1, on the reverse strand, counting down.
CCTAACAATGAGTAAAGAGGCCCTTGTGAGTGAGCTGCACAAAGCAGCTCGTCGAAATTTTCCTCGACGTCGAGTCATTATGAAAGATTTGGATGATCTCTGGCAAGCAGATTTGGTTGAAATGGGTGCTTATTTTCGCGAAAATATTGGATACTACTATTTACTAACAGTAATTGATACATTTTCAAAATATGCTTGGGTAGAACCTATTAAAAATAAAACTGGAAAAGAGGTAACGGCTGCAATGAAAAAAGTTCTAAAAAGCGGTCGGATACCTAAACATTTGCAGACAGATGATGGTAAAGAGTTTTATAATAAAATATTCCAGACACTAATGGTAAAGTATGGAATCAAACACTATTCGACTTTTAGTATAATGAAAGCCTCAATAGTTGAAAGATTTAATAGGACGTTGAAAGGCATGATATGGAAAGAATTCAGTAAGAATGGTTCCTATCGTTGGATTGATTTTGTACACAATCTTGTTCATGAATACAATAATAAAAAGCATAGGACCATTAAAATGCGCCCCTCCGATGTTAATCACATTAATAAAAATATTCTACTACAAACAGTATACAATCACATAAAAATAGTGGGGGCAGCAAAATATAAGGTTGATGACTATGTTCGCATCAGCAAGCATAAACATATATTTGAAAAGGGGTACACACCGAACTGGACGACTGAGATCTTTAAAATTAAAACCATACAAAACACGAATCCGGTGACATATCTTCTAGACGATTATGAGGGACATCCAATCAAAGGAGGATTTTATGAAAAAGAACTACTAAAGACGAAATATCCGCATAATTACCTTGTTGAAAAAGTATTGAAGAAGAAACGGAATAAATTTTTTGTAAAATGGCTGGGGTTCTCTGCAAAACACAATTCGTGGGTCAACAAAAATGAAATATTATAAATTTGTTGTATAAATAAAAAAAAAAAATAACATTTTAAGTTATCAAACCATCTTTTATTTCTTTATACTAAAATGCCCCCAAGCAAGTGTGTCTGTTGAATTTTCTTTTAAAAACCGCTTATTATCATGAGAACTTAATGCTATCTTACTTTGTCTTATACTATATACATTGTGCTTATCTGATCGAATGCATTGTTGGGTTCTTATCTGTTCAATGGAGTTATTCAAACATGTTAAGTAATCATCAAAACTAATACTATTTTTTATTACATTTAATTTGACGCCTTTGGCTTTTTTTATCGAATCTTCATTATTTACTCTTAGACTATACATTTTTGATCTTAATCCTATAAATTCAGTCATTATTTTCCCATTCAATTCATCTTTCATAACCCCAGGAACTTTTTTATTTACTAAAGGTATATTATATACATTATTCTGCGGATAATCGCTAGTATCAAAATAATTAACATCAGATCTTATGATTCTATAAATATCATCACACTTAAATTCATAAATTAGAGAGTCGGTATCAGTATATAACAGTTTACAATTTTTATCCATTTTTGGTAAAATATAATCATAATGAAATTTATAAACACATGTTTTAGAGATATCAAGTATACACATTCCTATATAAATGGGTTTATTAAAATAAACTTCAGTCTTATTTAATTCAACGGCAAATAAATTTTTTATCGAAAATAGATCTGCTGTGGAAGTTCGGTTTAGCTATCATAACTCTAGCTCCATATCGACCTTCCCACTTAGTAAGCAATTTTACTATTGAATGTTTACGTACGTTTTCCATGGTTTTTCCAAACACTGCATTATTCATAAGCTTATATTTGTTTTTATCAAATTCATTTCTAGCTTTCTTACGCATTTCCGTATTTAAGTCAATATATTTCTTTAACCACGGAGACTGATTGAATTGAAGAACTCGATGTATTTTTTTCAAAATAAGTCCATGAGATATGCACTGCTTCAGATTTTTATAATGAATGACATACGTTTCTTTATTAAATAATGTAGTCATCAGTTTTTGCTCCTTAGATCCAGTAGGTGCTTCATGTGTTGGACAAAATGGTAAATCTGAATGCTTATCATGCAAATGTTGTGGGTACTCGAGATCGACTTCTAAGATGTAACCTAATGGAGATTCATCCGATACATGAGTAATTTCTATATCCGTATTCACCCATTTGAAATCATGTGTTGGAAGATACTGGGACATTGCCCAACCATATAAATTATTAACATCAAAGTACATGAGATATTTGGAATCCTCTTGATCGTTATAGTTTATCATATAACTATTATTCGCTTTACTATATCGATTTGAACACTGACTTATTCCACCCCAAATTCCTCGTTCTATGAACATAACCATATCGACATCGGTTAACAACTCCAGCTCTATTTTGGTGTATTTCAGCATAGCATCCCATGTTAATCCTGGTAGAGTAAAATAGTGTGCAGGATCCAAACCATATGTTTTTGCACATACCTTATATGGATATCCCAATCGCGTCCGTCGCTTCTTGTTGTTGTGGCGGAAATGGCTGCGGAAATTGTACGAAAATATCGTTCTATTTGGCCATTAGCTCGCGGGGTTTGAACGGCCGTTTTTGAGTGTATAATGTGATTATCGTTGCAGTACTGCTGGAATGCTTGCGAAGTAAAAGCAGTACCTCTGTCAGATACTATTTTATTTGGTGACTCAAAGAATTGGGATAACTCGTCTAACATTTTAATGACGCAGTTGGTAGTAGTACTTTTTACTGGTCGAATAATGACAAATTTCGTAAATGAGTCTATTACTCCGATTAGATGAACGTTACCCTTACTACTTTTAGGGTACGGGCCTAAGTGATCAACATGAATAGTGTGGAATGGTATTGGCTCCGTTCTGAAGGTGTTCAGCTGAAAGTGATTTTCATCACTTCCCCTTTTATTATATGCACACGCAAGGCAGTTATCAATGTATTTGCGGACAAACCCCTTCATTCTGGGAAACCAATAGGTTTTTCTTACATGTTGTAAAGTACGCTCTAATCCTAAATGGCCCAAACCGTCGTGAGAGGTTCTTGTTATGCTCCAACAGATACCTTTTGGTACAACAAACCTTAATCCGTCTGGGGTTTTGTAGAATAATTTTTCGTTCTTTATCTCATAATGTTTTGTCATGTGTTTATGTTGCTTATTCTTTTTGTCTCCGAATATTTCTATGATTTCCGATAATTCGGGATCCTGTCGTTGAAGACTGACCACCCAATCTTCTTGTGATACCGACACAACTAAAACTTCATTGCCTACTTCTTCCATTTCGGATTCTTGATAACAGGCGACGCGACTTAGAGCATCCACATGAGGCATTTTTGCTCCTGCCCTGTATTCCAACTCAAAATCGTACTGCAGGATTTTGAGCCACCACCTGGCAATTCGAGGTACAAGATCCTTCTTCGCTTGAGTAGCTTTAAGAGATGCACAATCAGTCACTACTATAAATTTTTTTCCCAACAGATAGTATCTAAACCGTTCAAGACTTTCTACCACTGCCAGAGCCTCTAGCTCATAGCTATGGTATTTTTGCTCTAATGCGGTAGTTGTTCGACTAAAATACGAGACGGGTTGCTTAATGCCATCTTCAGACGTTTGAAATAAAATTCCGGCTAGTCCTCGAGAACTAGCATCTGTATGAAGCTCATGAGATGCTTCCGGTCGATATATAGCTAAAATCGGTTTCTCCGACATTCTCTTTTTTAATTCGTCAAAACTATTCTGTTGCTTAACTGACCACTGAAAAGTAGTATCCTTATGTAAAAGCTCATTCAATGGAGTGGCAATTTGAGCGTAATTACATATAAATCGACGAAAATAACCACTTAATCCCAAGAATCGTCTAACTTCGGTTACATTTGTTGGGCGTGGATAGTTTTGGACAGTCTGAGTTTTATTCTGTCCTGGACGAACTCCACCTTCCCTTACTTCGTGACCTAAGAAACTTATTTCTTTATTTAGAAAAGTACACTTTTTAATGTTAAGTGTGAGGTTCGCTTGCCTTAGTACCACAAGCATCTTTTCCAGAACTATTAGGGCCTCTTCAACCGTTGGAGTTGCAATTAAAATATCGTCCATGTACATTATAACCCGTTTATCATTAATTGCTTTACGTACTACGTCCATTAAACGCATAAATACTGCCGGAGCATTAGTAAGCCCAAAAGGCATGCGTTTAAATTGATACTGACCTTGAGGTGTCACAAAAGCTGTGAATGGCCTTGATTCTTCCTGAACTGGGATCTGATGATACCCACTCATCAAGTCCAACGATATGAACACTTTTGCATTGAAAAGTTTATTAATTATTTCCTCAATGCTAGGAGTAGGAAAATTTTCCCGTTTTGTGAAAGAATTTAATTTTCTGTAGTCGATACACATTCGGTAAGTGTTGTCTTTTTTCTTAATTAATATCGTCGGGCTAGCGTAGTCTGATTTCGAAGTTTCAATGATTCCATTTTTTAATAGATCGTTGATAATATTTTGTAAGGCCTGTTCATGATGGTAAGGTACCCTATAAGGCTTATAGCGTACAACAGAATTATCCTTCAACTGAAGAGCCATCTCAATCCAAGATGTTTTGCCTAACTCTCTGGTCTCAGTAGCAAAACAATCTCTATATTGATTGAGCAATAGTAGTAACTTTCTGTTCGCTTCGGAAGACCCTAATTCCCCTATATTCAAATCTTTTTCTATAAAGGGCTGTCTAATAATTTGCATTTGAGTACCTTCACTTCTTTCTTTAGAAACCCTTGCTTCGTCTAAATTTGTTACATCTTTTAACACCTCTAACTTTCCCCAACTTTTTATTACTCGCACCCCCGGTCTGTTCAAAAAATTCTGACCAATGATCATGGGAGTATCCTGAACGTTATTTGGAACTACCGCAATATCAGTAGCAGCTTCGATCTCTCCCAGTTTAATTATCTTCCGGAGACACCCTAGGGTTTTGCACACACCACCTGCAAGCCCTTTTAATGTCATACCTCCTTTCAGAATTTCCCAATTATTGACAACACAGTCGTTTTGTCTGATTGTAGTCCACTCACTTCCCAAGTCTACAAAGGCTTCTACAGAAATCCCATCTACCTGAACTACTTGATAAAGCTCTTGATTTTCTTTAGTTACAACGTGAACTTTCTTGGTTATAACATCTCTCAGTTGCATATACCTATTAGCTTTATGCCCCGGTTTTCCACATTTGAAACAAGTTCCCGAAAAGGATTCTACTATGTGACGACCGTATGGTTTCCCGTTCCAAATTCTCTTCTTAACTGATGTTCTCATGAGTTCGCGTCTTGGGTTAAAATTATTAGTGATTAATTTAGGTCTTTGCTCTTCGATAACGTTACGAGCGCGTTCTTGTTCAGCTATGCCTTCATATCGCTTTATTTGGGCGAGCAGCTCAATTGGCGTTTTACTACCTGATGCAGTTAAAATCGTCATTAGCTTATGATCACCCAAACCCGAAATTATATATTTAATTGTGCACTGATCATCCAATTTTCCCCGCTTCGCAAGAGAAACTATTTCGTAAAGATAAGACTCAATTGGTTCGTTAGCTTTGCGTTTTCGGGACATTAATTTGGAATGCGCGGAGGATTCATCGAAGTCAGTGGGGAAACCTAATAAAATTTCCTGCTTAAATTTGACCCAAGTGTCATTTATAGATTGACGACTTTGGTTCCAATGCTGAGCAGCATGTTTTAACCTAAGAGAAGCATACAGCAATGTCATTCGCTCGTTCCAACCATAAACTGCACGCAACTTTTCGATATTTTCAACCCACTCTCTGGCACTCAAATTGTTGAAACTTCCTGGCCGAAATTCTGGAATTAATTCACATAGCTCAGTAAGTCCCATGCGATAAGATTAAGTAGGTTGACACCCAACGATTTGATCATGCAAATCATCGTTTGTTTGAACAGACTCGTTCAGAGTCGATGGTGAATCATCATCCCGGGTGGAAACTATTTGATTTTTGGGCACTGGCACTCTACGCGCAGATCTATCAAATACCCGTTCTGACGTACCTTCTCTAACTCTGCTTAGCCTTTGTCCTCCCATTATTCTAAAATGGAAAAGACTATCCCTATGCCTTTCTTTCAGCTAAGGGAATCTCAACGCAAAACTCAAACAATACTTGCAAAATAGTACACCCCAGAAGAAATCAATAAATTCTCAAAAAAAAAGTAACACTCTAAAAAAAATCGAATGAATTCACTTAATTCAATTGATTCACACCACCACAAAAAGACTATACCGAATAATTTCAAGAAATATCCAGAACCATTTTAAGGAAGAAAAACAACAAATCGACCACTTGATTGCACAATTAAGAATTAGAGCAATTTGCTATGGCGCACAACTAAAACAAAATTAAAAAAAAAACTCCACTTAATACTAGTATGCATCAATTAATATTCCTACTTAAGAAGGAATAAACGATATTTATATATGTATATTGAAGAATATGTTTATGGTAAGAAATGTAAGCTGAGCTGCCACAATTAAGAAATTCACAAATAAAATAAATATTAATATTTGATATATAAAAATTAATAATAAAATAAAAGGAAACCAAATGCAATACTCCAAAAGCCAGGAAAAGAGGAAAAACAAAATCAAATTGAAGCAGGTAATCCTCTTAATCTAAAATCAATTATTATTTGATTATATATCCTTGTCGACTCATCTATATTAAAAAAAATCAAAACATACCAATGTACGTATATATATAAAAAAAAAAACAAAGAAATAAATAAATTAATGTTCGAATGTAAAATAAAGAAAATTTAGGTATGAATGTACGCAATCCAGTCCAAATGTTTTTTTTTGTTTGTCGAATTCTAATTGCACAAAACACTTATCAGCCAAAAACACTTTACTATTTTTTTTTTATTATTACTAGTACTTTAACGCTTCTAATTATTTTAAAAGATATTTTCCCGGCACTACCTTTCACTGCACTCCACCAGATCTCAAACAGAAGTGAAAAACGCCGATGAGTTATCAAAAACGAATAAACACCAACGATTTTCATCCCGATCTGCTGAATTCCTTGTAATTCTCTCTATTGGAGTTCGCACCAATGAAATCTTCTAAAAATGATCTCATAACCTTCGATTATTACCATATAAGGTAAAAACCTGACAACGGTTTGAGTCACCCGAAAATATCCCGGAAAAACTGCCCCTAGTCATTGAAACAACAACAGACAAATCTATCCGTTGACATCTCCAACTTGTCTCCCGTTACCCACTTACCGTGATCAAATCAAGCAATAATATATGCATAAAAGTACATCGCTCATAAACGCAGTAACAGTCTCCCCTCTCTCAACTCCCAACGATCGTTCATTCCTCCACGTCCACTCTCCATACTTCATTCTGCAAAGAAAATTAAGGAAAAGGAAAACAGACAAAAAAGAGAATGTTCTCCTTTCCATCTCAGCCCAATGGGAAGGAAGAAAAGGCAAAATTTACGTAATATACACGATACACTGCACTTTCACTTCGGAATGAGTATTGTAGGATGGATAATCCCACTTCTGAAAACTATAACCTTCGATGACACGTTTTGAATTTAAAATTGTAACACTCAATAATGGACCGAATGACTACTTGACAAACCCGCCATCGCGCCCAGCACCAAGATCCAGCCTCAGGCATGAGGTCAGTCACTTCACTATTCAAACTGGTGATCAATTCACCTTTTCTGTTACTTATACTTGAACTTTAGGTTTAGGGGGTTACCCCTTCTACGTTACCAAATATTACTCTGACGCCTGAAATTGTTCTTGGTCGCGATGACGGGCTGCCGTTCATTCTGTTCATGAGAGATGTTTGACAGTATTTGGGTTAGTGTGTGGGGTACATGGGGCTTTTCATGTACAGGGTGATTCAGATGCTTACATTAGCTTTATGCATTATACACAAGAACAACTCCCTGCTGGAACCAATCGCGAACGTATTGCAGTCTTAGAGTCTGGACGTTATCAAATGTGCAAAGCACATTCAAACAATATTAACTGCAGTTGAAGAACACAGGCGTTCTGTCGAAGAAGGCAGTGAGGAACTATTAAAGTCAGCTAATGAAATAGCTTTAGAGTTGAACTCAGAGCTGCGTCTTCCACGGACTGTAGGTCGCCAAAGCTACAGGGCAAATCATCCAGCTGCTTCTTTTAAGCGATTATTTTCGCTGCTCTCTCTACGTGCCCTATTTGGGCTCACTGGTATCCTCATTGCAAGCCAGGTTTAGCCAAGATCAATCGCCGGCGTTTGCTCTATCCTTGTCACACCCTGCTAAAACAATAAAAATTACTGCTCCAGATTTAAAAATTCACATGGAAGAAGTCTCCAGTTTTATGATGAATTAGAGGGGATTGTGTCAGAAGCACAGTTGTGGTGGATGTTTTGGAAAAATAAGGAGGAGAAAGAGAATCTCGAAACTTTGGAGATAACAGACTTGATTAGAAACGCAGAAGATTTTTACCCGAAAATATGGAATATTAAAGGCTATTTATTTTAGGGTATTTAGGTATCTTAATTTCTTACTACACTGTTAGTTTTAAAATAATTTTTATTGCGTACAAGGTGAAACAACTTTTCTTGCAAAATGGCATGCGGTTCGCTCGAATTTCTACTACTACCTAAAAAAATAAAAGTTAAATATTATACGCAGGGTTTGGTGCGTAATCTTATATGATTCAAATAGAAACAAGATTAATGAATATAAAATACATTAATTTAACGTGATACGTGGGAGTTTTTTCTAAAAGCTTAACAAACTTTATTTTTATGAAATATTGCATAAAAATGCCACTGATCTGAAACTGCCGTTAAAATAATCATAATTCATAGCATATAAAAAGAGATAAAATTGTAAAAACTAAGTATACATACCACCAGCTTATGCCTTAGACACACAGCACTCTTAATGAAGAAATAACTAACGACTCATTAGTCTATAATGATTCATTATAAACTGCGGACACACAGCCATTTCTTTAATTAAGTTGAGCTGTCAAACTGGTTTTGATAAACTTATCACCTTAAAGAAGCAATATGAATCGAATTAACGCGATAAACTTTGTTTTCATTTATTTTATTTTTGAATTTAACAATTAACAAATGAGAAAAACATTATATTAAAAAAAATATTAATAATATAATTTGTGATTTGCATTTCTTTGCATTTCTTCTTCTTATTTTTCAAATCGGCAGATGCACAGCGGAGCTCCAGATTTACATTATATGTCAAATCTAGCACATTTTTCCTCATTATAGCTATAATGAAGGAGGAAAACACTTCATTAGTGTACTTCATTATCATCTGATTTTCGAGCTATAATGACATATACTATTTGACACACAGCATTTTAATGAATAGTTAGTGCAAATGATTCATTAGTTCGTGCTGTGTGTCTAGGGTATTAGACTTTTATTCTTAAAAACTCAGGTAACAATTAAAACAACACTAATCCCATGCGTCGTACTTGGTTCGAAAATATGTATTTATGCCCATCTGCATGTTGCTATTTGCTGAGATGAATACTGCGGCGTTGCCGTACTTGTATCACAAGAGCAATGTTCAAAATCTTTAGCCATATACTCGTAACAGAGTGTTTAGCTACGAATAACTTTAAGCGAAAAAGATATAGATGTAAGCATATTAATTTTCCCACTTTTTTTTTAATTGCGTCAATATATCGGAAATATTTTAGAAATTATCGTTGTTGATCATATATCTTCACAAATTTTATAACATGCTGCAACCTAACTATCAATCAGCGAATGCTTTCGATTTTTAATTCCAATTAACGACGCCATATTAATACTGAAACATTAAAGTAAATTAATTACACCCCCACCCATGGTCGAATCATTTTTGGGAGAATAGTACAGCCTTCTGGTCCAGTCATTCACCGCTTATATATCAGCTTTAAAGAACATTCACACAACACCTCCGCGGCCTCATGGGTAGAGTGCCACAGATTTTGCACACCACGTAATATTCGATTCCAGCAAAGCCAAGCAAGCCAGGGCCAGCCAGACATAGTGACGTCAGTCCGGCTATATGATAATAAAAATCAACTAAGTTAGGGCTGTTCAGCCGACCGTGATAAGCCAAACATATGCATAGTGATATCCGAGGCTAGGACAGTCGAAGTAGCCATTGTCGTCTTTATGTTTCAGGCCGTGAGATCGAATTCTTTGAATGTATAAGAGTGGTAGGATTTCTTACTTCTCTTAGCATTTGTTCTTATGAAAAAATGCATTCCTTTCAACTTCAACTTTCTGCATAATGTAAATAAGGATGCAGGAATTCTGTTATTTAATTCCTTGTGCAATTACCAGAATAAAAATCTAAGCACTTTCTTTAAGAAAATTGTTTATACTTTATTACTCAAACATAACACCAAATGACGCATAAAAAAGTCAGCCACAAACGGAGACAGGGCTGATCCCATAGCTAAGCCTTTCAATTGTAAATAGAACACAATATTAAACAAAAAATAATTTTTGTCGACACAAATTAATTATTAATTTATTGAATTTATTAACTGAAACGACTAATCCAGGTTCGAAACCTTCGTTTTAATTAGGTTAAGAAGAATAGATTTCAGTATGGTCAACGGTGCAGAAGAAATAAGATTGCACACATCACAAGTAACTAATGTAAAATTCCTTGGTATCTTAAGATTTATGATTTTATCAATACGTCTATAGAGATTTTGACATAATATTCTGGCGAAAAGTCAATAACCTTGGGGCTCGCGCAGACAGAAAGCGGAGCTGATCTGAGCTAAGCTGAGCTGTGATTATCATCGATGATGTAAGCAAATCCATTGTAAATAACTTACATAATTTCTTAGGGCCAGCAAATCGGGGCTGATGAACACTTCGCTGACTGAAACTGATTGAGGTTGTTGAATTCTGTTTGTTCATATAAGCGCGTATCAACAACCATCGTTACAGAAGTACTTCAGTTTTTGGGTGATTTCAAATAGATTAAGTATTATATTTTGGAAAGAAATTTTTCTGAAATTCATATAGATTTTTAAAGATATGGATTACGAGGTACTAACAAATGAAAATTGTGTGCGGCCACGACTTTGGGAAAGAAAAAATAAAGATTATTTTAACAGGATAATAACAAATAAATTATGGGAAGAAGTCGCAGAAATAACAAAAAGTGACAGTAATTTAAGCATATATTTCATTAAATTTTATTTTTAAAAAAATTAGAAAATTTCTCACGAATTTCTTTTTTTCCTGTTTTGCTCTATTGTTTGTTTTTGAACGTTCTTGGATTCTGCTCTCTTCTGTATATTCATTAGGGTCGTATACATAATAGTAATCGTTTATGATCTCAATGTCAATAACAATATTATGTAATAAACACATAGTTTTAATTAAAATAACCGCCCTTTTAGTAGATGTATCAATTTCTCTTTTGAGTAAACGCCATTACTATTTCAAACAAAAAACATTCTACACATCGTCTTGCTCTTGAAAGACTTTCATTACATAAACTTTTTTCTGGTTAGTGCCCTCCTAGGATATGGCCTCATTACAAAACTTGTCAGAGGCTAGGCTTCATCAGCTACAAGCACGAACTTTTACATTATATTCTGGTAGGTTTCTACTTACAGGAATATTGAGTTATTGATAAAGTATAGTAAAGTTGATGCTGCAAAAGTACCTCCATTAGGAGGTACAATACCTCTTAAAGTGCTTTCTTCAATGCGAAAAGTAAAGACTTCGAATCGATGACCCGGTCGCTAAATACCTTAAAGTGTTAGGAAAATACGTATAAAATTACGCATTTTTTCTTTCTAAAAGATTAATTTTGATTTGTTTATGACTTTCTACAGCAAAACTGTAAGAACAAATGGAAATATCTAAAAGATGACTATCACAAAGCGTTAAGAAGAGAACCAAAAAGTTCGTCTGGCTTTGCAGCCACACAATTTAAAAATTCCTTTAAATATCTTCAAGCTATGTCTTTTATAAAATTTAGAAGGAAACTTAGACCGTATAGGTGAAAGAAGGAATGAGTGTAATGAAAAGAAGAAGTCCAGGATATTCACGAAATTAACTCTAAAAATGATTCCAGTGCACGAAATGTAAAATTATTACGCAATCAGCAAATTAAACAAAAAGTTGTAAAACAGACAATTTTAAAACGAAAAAAAGATAACAAAGATGAATACTTGGCCCTTGAACATAGTGATGTGAAAATAGAAGACGAAGACCAAGACTATAATGGGCTTGGTGTTGGTCTTGGTCTTGTTCTAGCTCTTGGTCTTGCAATTCAGTCTTGGTACTGTCTGTGATCTTGTAGTAGGTTTTAGCTTTGGGCTGCGCAGTCAACTTTTGGTTTTAGTTTTAATCTAGGATTTCGTTTTTTTGCGCAATTCTATAATTGATGTATCATGCCATAAATTTATAAATAGTTCAAAACTACCTTATCCCCGTCTAAATAAATCTTGTCTGTACACGGGATGTGTTATTTCCGTCCTTTTAATCTTTATATAAATAAAATACAATAGTGCTATGACTTATGATTGAACTATGAAAATGAAAGAGAAAGGAAGCAACAGAAACGACATTTTGTGACGTTCGCCGGGATTCGAACCTAGATTCCAAGAGTAGAAACCAAGTACGCTTCCTACTCGGCCACTTTGACGCCGGTCTACAAATCAAGACTTAACATGTATAAAAGCGTTGCTTATTTGTATTTAGGCAGTTTTTCTCTCAAATACCGGTAAAGTACGTACCGATCATAACTATGCTTCGCTATGGCACAAATTACCAAATTTTTATCTTGCATCATGTGGTCTTGCATAATGAGTCTTGGTCTTGCATAATGTGGTCTTGGGCTTGGTCTTGTTAACGTACACATGGTCTTGGTGTTGGTCTTGTGAGCATGTTTACAATCTTGGTCTTGGTATTCTGCAAGACCAAGACCAAGACTGCAAGACTAAGACCAATTTTGCTCATCCCTATTGAACATAAAAAACACAACTTTTGGTAATGGATATAATAGAATCGAAGAGAAATGAGTGTGATGATCTCCACTTTTTTAAAACTCTGATTCCTTTTATGAAGCACCTTTCCCCAACCGAAAAACTAACAGCTATATCAGAAATCCAGAATTTAGTTTTAAAACATATCCAAAAGCCAGTTTCACTAACACCAACACTGTCCGCTGAATCTTGGAGCGATGGCTCTTTTCAATTTGAAGATCTACAGAGAAATGTCGACTTCGAATCTTTTTAGTTCAATAATCTTACAAGCAGTAAAATCCTCTAGAAAGCCAGTTTATTTTATTTACTTTTATAACGTCTAAATACTTTGTCAGCATAATGAAGTTAAGTTTCTTAATAACAGTTATTTTATCGTTTTTCATAGCAGATAAAATTTAAATAAACCAGAAAGAAGTATGTGTGATATTTACCTGAGAGTTACAAAAAGTTCTCGCAAATTAGTAGGTTGCTTCTCAATATTGTTTCTAATTTCCTTTAAAATGTAATCAAACGTTTCCAGTTCCATCCTGGCGTATTCAAAAAACTTTACTGGATATTGTCGTAGTTCTTTGTATAAAAGATGGAATTCTCTGAACATTTTCCTTTTTTGGTTTATTTTATGCACCCATAAACGTTTTTTTCATTTAAGAATAATTTTTTTCACAATACACTATTTTCCAGCAACATAGCCCGACGTAATTCGGATGATACCTTTTTTTTAAATTTTCGTTTGCAGACTTATAGTAGAACTAGCCAAAACAATATTCACACGCGTACCACTGTCGCTTTCAATTTGCGCACTAAACTATTTTTCAATGCGCTGATAAGCTGAGCTTAATTCAGCTCAGCTTCGCTCTCTGTCTGCGCGAGCCTTTAGTGATTATTGAACTTAATTATTTAGCAATCTTTTGTGCAGGACAATTAAAACAAACGGAAACTAGTCCGATTGGGATGGGTTTTTAATCTAAATTTATCAAACGTGTGGCCTTGGCACACTTAAAGTTCAATAATATTCCTGTGTGGGTAGTGGACTAGGTCTGATCCATATGAAAATTTCTATGATGTACGGCCATATGAAGTAACTTTACCTTTTGCCATTCATACTGCAGATAAACAAGGGTTTTTGCTTTCTTATGAGCTTCACTGATTATTTCATCGAAAACGGTATGGTGGTATCTCTGCGTTAGTTCACTGTAAAACACTTTTAGGTGTGCACTTATGATATCTCGTTCAGGAGATTGTTGTTAAATTTCTGCCAGTAGCCAAACTTTCTTAGCAGCAAACAAAGCCTTTTGCTGGATTTAGAGAGGTAATTTGGGGAAAACATACGTTTCATTCACTGAGTGTTAAATGTTAATTATCTTTTAACCCATTCAGTTTAGACCTCTCAATAAAACAACTTGAAATATAATTTTCACGTTGTATTCCTACTGAGGTGTTCTGTAATCATAACTACCTCAATAAACATCTTAAATCTTATACATACTTATAAGCTTCTTCTAACTTCTAACTGTGAATTATTAGGTACTTAATACTTCTTGTTATCCTGTAAACTTCTACGGACCATTAGAAGATGCTTTTTTGGCACTTGGGTCATATCATAGATGGCACAAGAACTAGATGTCGCATGGCATACTAGAGCAGAGTATACAGATTGTGAAATGGGTATTGCATTCTGGAATGGACCATAACATATTTTAGAGCGTGCGAAAGCAAATATTTTATAATAGCAGTTTAGTTTAGTTAGACTTCTCAACACTTCAGATACGAAAATATGTGAATCACTCGACGGAATACATCATTTTAAATGCTGTGGTCCATTCCAGAATGGACCACCCAGCCATATATACTTCTTATACTTTTTTGGTACTGCATGCAACATCTAGTTCTTGTGCAATCTATGGTCATATACAGCACCCTTCCTTCATTTTGCATATATTTTGCTTGTTCTTTCTTTCGTATGCATTAGTGGTTCCTTGTGAACGGTTTTTGCTAGAGCGGCAGATTTCCCGGACGTAACGGTTTTTCATAAATACGGAATTAAACAAAAGCTATGTTTTTACTAAAAAGGACTGGTTTCCTTTCATTTCGAGTTATCTCCGAAAGTAATTATCGGACTCAAAAAATAATTAGATATGTGATTAGGGGACAAAATGTAGATACGATTTCAGTCTACAAACATGCTTTATTTAACGTTTATATTTAAAATTTGTGTATAGTCTCTTCTGTGGTGGAAGGCGATCAAATTGGGCTTTTTTCGGGTCATCTCAAATTATCTTGACAAACTAAAATCGATATTTCTTTATAAATGTTAAATGGTTTTCCATCATTCTTTTTTCGCAATATAGCTAAGATATGCGGCATTACTAGGGTGTAAATTTAAAGGGTGAGCCTAGGCGGTGGATAGGAGTAGAGATAAAGACCGCAAATTTTTCGAATTTTTTGAAAAATTATTTATTTGAAATCAAATTTTCAATACCGAATTCACCAAAGAGAGTTAAAATAGGGGGGTAAATTACAACCCCTGTTTGCTTCAAAAATAACTCTTTTCACTAAACCACAATCCGATTATAATTATAATTTATAATTTATTATATTATTATAATTAAAGGGTATACTAAGTTTGTCATTCCGTTTGTAACACCTAGAAATAATGCTAGTAGAAAAAAATGGATTTAGAAAGGTGACGAAAGTGATTTGCCTTGTCGCAGTACCAACTAGGTTTATATAAATTAAAAATCGTACTGATAATTGATATTAACAACAAAACCAATACTAGGCAGTGATAAATCCATATGCAACAAAATCAACTGTAGACATTTTTACTAACTCTCGTTAGCCAAAACAAAACATTCGTTAGACCATAATAGCTTTTTGGGCTGCCCTTCACACTTGACCATCAAAGTTTTCTTATAAGACTATACTTACTATGTACAACATGTTTTCACTTCATTAATAGTAAAGACAATAATGCCGCCATCCTTTGATAAAAAATTCCGTTTTTCTTACGTACATATTAGCGCTTATCGCCCGAAAAAACCGGGATATATATAATAGAATCTACATCGTTAGGTGTAGAGTGTACAGTGAAAAAACGAGTGTGCGTGTTATTGAGTATGTGTGCGGGCGTGTGTGAGATTGAGTGTGTGTGTGCGTATGCGGGTGGGAATATGTGAGTGCCTGCTTCCCTGAACTACCGAAGTAAGTAGGTATATTATATGGATAGGTCATTACACCCACCCCAATGAAAACCGTCACTAATAGTAGTATAGCTATGTTGGCGCATTTTTGGGTGAAAAGTCCAAATGACGTCACAGAAAGTAAAAATGTTGTTTGTGGATATCAACTATGTAACATGGGTGGTGCACAAATAATCACTTCACAAATCTTTTAATTTTTTTATTTTTATGCACATTACATCACTTAAATATTTTTTAATGCATCAATGCCCAAATCACGACCGTTGATAAAGGAGGGTGGAACATCTTCTGATACGCCGCTTCGATTCACCACCCTCCTTGTGAGTTTGAATAAATCCGTGTGTAATGTGGTGGAAACTTCAATTTACTTTTATTTTCTTCCCCAAATAACACTATTGCTGGTAAGTGCTAAAAATCAAATAAAAGTATTATTAATAAAATGAATAAAAAAATGAATTCTAACCAATAGATTAGCTGGTAAGTAGCTCTTCACAATATCCCCTATTTGACGTTCGTGTATGATGATGAAATAAAACTTTATGCAAAAATTAGCGAGCGACATCCGCATATTGTTTTGTACGACAATTTGTGAGGAAGTTTCAGTTATGGTTTTAATTGTCATTTTTAAATTTTTAAAGGCAAATATTCAGAATTTGTGATAATATTATCGGTAAGAAATTTAAAGTTAAAAAATGTTGGGCAAAATCAGTATAAAAGTGTGTAATTGATTGTGTTATAATGTATAAGCTTTCACGTTACTGAAAAGTTAGCAGTTTTTTTTTTAATTTTATTCCTTATTCCTTATAATTATATTAATTTAAAGAAATGAATACACCTCTTGTTATTGACATGATAGTGAGTGGCTCAGCAGCAAGAAGTTTACCTGAACTGTCTTATACCCTAGACACACAGCACGAACTAATGAATCATTTGTACTAACCATTCATTAAAATGCCGTGTGTTACATAGTATACGTCATTATAGCCCGAAAATCAGATGATAATGAAGTACACTAATGAAGTGTTTTCCTCCTTCATTATAGCTATAATGAGGAAAAATCTGCTAGATTTGGCATATAATGTAAATCTGGAGCTCCGCTGTGCATCTGCCGATTTGAAAAATAAGAAGAAGACTAACGAGTCGTTAGTTATTTCTTCATTAAGAGTGCTGTGTGTCTAAGGCATTAATTGGATTAAGATAAAATTGATCGACATAATCCACCACTTGCAAGAGGAAGCATTGCTCACCGTTAGAGATATGGAAGTACTTCTGTTAAATATAGTCCGAATGGCTGAGGAAATGGTCTTGGCAGATGTGTCTGATGATAATATTGAAGAGATCTGGAACCTACATGTGTCTATTCTATTTTTTATGGTTACAATAGTGTATATTTTAATGACATTTATTTTTAAGGTATTGTTATTAATATATGTAGTCAGTAATGAAATTAAAAGAATAAAGAATTGGTAAAATATATGTAGTTTAGCTTGCTTTAATTCTTTTTGTCTATTCAAATTTTCTTTTCATTTTGCTTCAACTTACTTTTTATTTAATTTTCAATTCTCAACGAATAAAGTGTTGCACAAATCCATTTGAATAATGGCTCCTAGGTTTGAAGAATTATCAAACTATTTTGGCGGTACAAATGGTGCAGAAAGTGCCGAAATAATGTTGTGTGATAATATAAGAAGAGAAGTCAATCGTATTGCTACGGTAATACCTTGATATAACTCATCTATTTTGTGTTGAGGATTTGCCTAATGTTGATGATCTTGATTACTATTTGGATAATGGAAATGGAATACCCTTAACATCTGATGACTCGGTGTCAGATTCAGACATGAATGATTTCCAAATAACTATATCATTTCATCACATTGTTTCGGAGAATCAACAATATTGCATTTCTTGTGCTGTTAGTAATAATATTTCCGCTAATGAAGAAATATTAACTAATCGGACTCTTGTTGATATGGATGGTTTAGTAAATTATTTTTTTAATTAATATTAAGATATGTGTTTGGTGCAATAATAATATAGATTTTACAATTCTTTAAAGTAATTAAAATAAAGTTAAATAAAAAAAGCTATCAATTCTTCCCCACCCCATCCCCCCCATTTTTCATGATATATAAGCATTGACATTTTTACAGTTAAGGCTATTGTACACATAACAACTTCTAGCAAAACACTGACTGATAGTTTTATTATTTCTTTGTAGGTAATTGCAAATGTAATCTGGTAGTAATTATTTCTGCTCTAAAATTAATTAGATCACCGTTTTGACTAGCTTAAGCGAAAGCGAACTTATCCGCTTATCATTTACTGGTAAATAGATAACATTCTTAGGAACTTCTACTATTTTATAGCCTGCTCCAACAGTAGGAGAAAATTCATGAATAGTATTCACTTGGGTATTATTTATAAAAGATCCTGTAATAATATTGCACTCCACACGAATTGCATTCACTTTGATAATATTAACAGGTAAATCTGATATATGTAAGCGATTTGCAGATAGTTTACGTTTACCAAATCCATGCAATACACCGATTGATGATTGTATATATTTCACTTTTAAGTGTAGTATTATTAGCTTTTAATCTAACTTTAAACTTATTTACCACTTTTTTTCATCTATTTCATATTATCCAGCGGGTATTTCAATAATTTGATCACCAATATGAAATAAATTATTACCAATATCTTTGGTATAAAATTGTAAGTTTGGAAGCCAATTAGCCCACAAACATAGTTTTCTTCTAACTCAAATGATGGAAAATATTCCGTTGTAAGTTCAGATGTATCTCCAGTCTCAATGATATGGCTTCAGATAATATAGTGACGCAATAAATAAATCAATGTTTATTTATACAATTTTACAGATGCTCTAAATGTTTTACTGTTTTATTAATAAAATTTTCACAAGTTCAAGGTTGCTTATATGTAATATGTATCAAACATAAAGCTGAATCTCAAGGCTGCTGATAACAGTCATACAAAAAATTCAAGCATAAATGACCACAAATGAATGAGTCATAGCTTTGATATGTGTCATAGTTGTACTCTATCGGGTCACCTAAATATTTTACAATTTCCAGTGGGTGTTGTAAATTTCCAACACTGTCGAAATTTTTTATGTTAGATTTTTTTTATAGTACGCCACCCAATTCGTTCCTGGACCTTTTAGTGTATCAAAATTTACAACTCCTCACTCATATATGTATATGCGGCTTTTTTGGTAAATTGTTCCGCATAAATACACCGCGAAAATGTGGTAATATCTGTGTGTATTTATGTAAATCGAATTAATTTATAGGTATTTTGGGTAGCGCTTTTATTAGTTTTTTGGTTGAGGACTTAAATAAGGACCTAAGCCCGTTTTATAAGGTTTTAAATATAATCCACGACCCATTGCAACAGCTTCCATTTTTTCATTATGTCGTTTACTTTCTTCAAGTTCCTTCTTTACATTTTTAGCATCATTTAAGGCTTTGGCTATTCCCCCAACACCACCAGGTAAGGCTTCTACAGCTGATAACACAGAAAATAGAGGAATAAGAAATGGTAAAATACCCCCAACTTTTGGAACTGGAATTACTCTAGGTAATTTAAGTGAATTATTCCTTTTAATTGCATCCTTTGCAGCATTAAGAGCAATTTTTCTGGTGGTTTTAATATTTTTCTGTTTGTTAAAGCTTTAACCTGAGATTTAACCTTTATTTTAATACTTTCATGATATGAAAGTAGTATGATATACTAGCAAAGCATTAGTTCGCTCACCGAAAGTTCCGTCTGTTGATTTACTCTTTCCCACGCCTTCTCTAATATTTTATCAGGTATGTGAGGGTCTTTTGCACAATGCTATTAAGAATACACTATGTCATGCTCCTTAAAATATAATAATATATAATAAGTTGATGCCAAGATCACCTCTATTGGTAACAAGGCAAATGGACTTCTATTGGTAGATTATTGATTGAAGAATTCACAATACCTTTATCTACAGTTGCTTTACGTTGACTGAAATGCGTTTGACTATGATCAATCGTTTTATTGTATCGAAATGAATGGTTAGAATAGTATAAAATTATATAAACATCAGTATTTATTACTATTATTATTTATATTATTTTATCGTGCGTGTCATCAAACAACAAGAGTACCTCTCAGTAAGAAATGCGAACATTTTATTGGGGGGTACACCATAAGTCGGAAACATGGCTCCTTACTAACAAGTAATATTAGATGAATTATTGTTGGCCCTGACTAACATAATGCTGAGCTTACTGGAACATGAAAATGGTCTTAAATTTGAAACCGTTTACATTTATTGAAAATCATTACATCAATCAAAATATCAGTACTTAACAAATATCTTATCACAAATTTCTTGGATGGGCTTGTATACATTTTCAAATAATAATGATATTAAACCAGTTGAAGATAGTAAACCCAGTTCTGCGTTTATTTTTGATGATGTAGCATGTGAAAATCAAAATAATATACGATCTTACTTTTGTATGGAACGTCATTGTGGTGTTGACGGTTATTATCTTTGTCAAACATATACACGTATAGCAAAACATTAATAAATATACGTTTCTTCACTATTTTTCTCCCAATCTTTTTTACTATTCTTTATATCCATAAAAAGTTGAATCGATATGAACAATATCATCGTTGGGTAATTGTAGAGAAAATCTGATAGAACCAATATTATTCTTCTCAAGGTTAATGTTCACTACTAACTTTAATGAGAAGTAGCAACAAAAAGTGACACAATATAATTTTAGACATAATATTATCAAGATGTTTACTCAACGTGTTATCTTGAAAGACTAAATTATTGTTCTAAGTTATCCAACCAATCTGGCCTTATCATCAAAATCGTTTTCACCAAATGGACTGTGGTTTGGAAAATGATCTGAAGAGATTATACGTGCTGCTAATGCAGTATTTGATACTTCTCCCATTACAGTTATGTCACCACTTCGTACTTCTATTTTCACGTGCTCTAACGGTTGGAATTTGAAATCGAACTATAGTCTTTTTGGACATGATTCACAATTTCTAAGGTAAGGTACAGTGCTCCAAGTACACGTATATTAATAATTCTAAGTTGCTGCCATCCAAGTACACAAGTATAATATTTCTACCCCTCGTTTATGTGCTCGAGCCAAAGCATCATTATTGTTGATGATGCAATTATAACTTCTGTAACTGCTTTCCTCTCTCAATCCATTCAATGTCAGTTTCAATGTCAGCAAAAGGACAGTTTTCAGGGAACTTATTAACCCGTCTTTCATTTAAAATAGCATCAGCAATCTCTCCAACTGCTGCTATATTTCCAGAAATTACTTCAATTTTAATATTCTCAAAAGGATGAAATTCAAAATCGTAATCTAAATTTTCTGTAAAAGATTCCCCATTTCTAAGATGAAATATTGCAATTCTTTCACCCTTTTCAGGGGTTATGAACATACTCAAAACAATACCAAATACGTTGGCGTCTTAGAATATATAGCAAACAGGAATGGTTGGCAAATACAAGTAGAAATCCTCCAATTCCAATAAAAAATGTTCACCGAAACTTGTACTTTTCCTAGTAGCATGTATAATTTTATGTGTTTTATTCGCCTCCATTTTTGTGATGGATAATGTAGGTTTAAAGTTGAATCCATTTAAAACTGCAAGATAGTTCTTTCTATGTTTGAGCTTTTGAGATTCAGCATAGGTACATATCTCAAATACAAAAATATTTAACGCTCACATAGGTATTGAAATTACGTTTTTTTTAAAAAAGACTAACTTTCTCACAATTCAGCGTAACCGGAACATCCTGAACACGTGTTATTTAAAAGTAAAAAATAAATTTCAAAACCTTAACTTCCGGAACAAGATTTCAGCGGAAACCTCAACATCCTATTACGAAGTAGCTATGTTGGTTCTATTCTATTTTAATTATTCAGAAGAATATTTTCAAAGAAACTAAATGTGGCTAAGAATATTTTCGCAATATAGCTATGTCGGCTCTATTTTATTTTTGAATGAAATTTTTCTAAGTACAAATTGAAGCTTCCTGGAATATTTCCAAACAAGCAAAATTTTTACTTTTACTACTATCTTTCTATTATCAAAATTGGAAACCCCTAAGTCATTTGACCTAGCACGCTCAATACCCAAAATGCACCTATTATAAAGAGTTAAACATATATGCCGTTAAACACACAAACTTAAGTATTTCAGGCAACAAATAATATGTTTTCGTGTGGGCAAAACTCCCTCCTTACTTACAGGGAGGTGGGATTTACCACCCTTTCGCAAACACTTTATGGTTCTTCTCATAAAGCCCTATCACCTTACTCCGTGCCGTGTGGGTTATCCAATCCTATATACTGTAATCTGGTAATTCCATATAATTTTGAATTAATCAACAATTTTGCAAAAATTTATACATTTTTCATTAGAGAAAACAAAAACCGCGAATTTATTTCCCAATCTCTTAACATTAAGGTAAAAAAAAAAAAAAAAATGGCGATCGTGCTATCTAACTCCATATTTTATTGCCAATGCCACCCTATCAACTCACTTGTTTTGCTTGACAAACAGCTGCTACGATATCTATCTAGCTTTTAACCAATGAACGTGCGAATACGAGCACGCCATGTTTGATATCATAGAGTTTTATGGCAGCAATGGGAATGACATAAAGATGGCAAATCATACATAAAAAGCAGCAACAAAATTGTGAAAAATTTCTGCAGTTTACCAAAACTTATCAAAACAACAACAACACCGCACTCCTCGGTTTCAATATGGCCGAATTTTGTTTCATTGGCTTCTGTTACGCAGTTTGTTGTTGCGTACTCCATTGACAATCACAAATGGCCGTAAAATTTCTCGTAGGGGATTACGAATGAGATGGCGAGTCCACAATAATATTTCCATTCTACTTCCAGAATGGGCGGTGGCTTAAAAAATTTCAGGGGGAAATTAATGGTGGACGAACAATGACGGTTAAGATGTATGGGCTCTTGATAATGGAATTAATGGTTGTCAGCGATGAAGCTTTAAGGCGTGGTCACAACGAACGCGTAACGTTGCCACGCAGTAAAATAGAGTGTTCACTTCGGACTCTCGGTTTTTTCCATTTGAAATGCTGCAGCTGGTACCTATCATATGTACCAGAAATGTATCAAGTTTTTGTATTTATGGAGAATTGAAAATTCTTATTCTTATTTTTAACGATTCTAAATTAAATTGACAATTTATTTGTGGACTTTCATCGTTACTAACTAGTTAATTCCAGCTGAAAGCAACTGTTGGTTTCGCAGGCTAGTTAAAATTAAGTCCTGCAAAAGGTAAAAGCATCTGTCTCGTAATCTCAATAGTAAGAGTAGTCTCCCGGGAAGCGAAAAGTCCCATTTTCAAAAGTCGGACAAGGTGGTTGTTTGTCTCTCTTGTATTTACGATTTAATTTAAAATCGTTAATAGTAAAAGTTTCTAAAAACTCTTCTATTCTCCATCTATGACCGTTGTTAATTAAATGATAAGTTTTTCAGATTTAGAGAGACTCTTCCAACACAATTGCTTTCAGTTTCCGCATTAGACGATCTACCACGGATATTTATAAAGAGTTTTGGGAAAAACTTCAACCACAGATAAGTATTACCGAGATATTGAAGGAGATAGCATAGTCAGTTCATGCCCCGTATGCAGTGACATCTTCAATGTTTTTTGTATATTATTTCTGGTTAAAGTCTTTGCTAAAGCTTTTGAATATCTTGGCAAAACTTCAATAGTTTTTACAATTTCTTCTTATTTTTCAAGCACAGGCTGAAACCAAATTGATCGGTTGGCCTGTAGGCTGGTTAATGTTCAGAGATTTTAACCTTGCTAAAAGCTAAGGCCGGCTGATATATACATTATGGCTGGCTTATGAGAAACAGATTTTTTACATTGGTTTCTAAATCTATGTATTACCTTTTTGTGCTTGAAATCAAGTAGGTAGGTACATGCCCTTTCCGAACAAAGAAAAAAAAATTGTTATCGAATTTTTAAAACTGTATCGTTACCATCGATATTAGATGGAAGAAAGCACGTCACAATTCGATGTCCCAAAAAGCAGGTTTACTTACTGGTGCTATAAAAACATAAATTTTCATATTAGATACTTTTAAACATGACTGGCCCAAATTACGGGACTTTGGTAGTATATATTGGAAGATATGGAAAAAAAGCGTCGGATGAATAAACGAGCGATGTGCAGTTGGTCAAAGGTGTGCTAATCAAACGTTTAATATTATGATAAGCCAACGGCAGTGGGAAATTAGGGGGTGGGAGAGGCAATTCCTGAGGTTATGATTCTTCCTAAAAAATTAAATAAATGAGTTATTTGAAAACATATATTTTTTATTTTATATTTTTTTTTAGCCTTCCCAACTTCAAAAAATTATGCAAAACATTTTTAATCCAAAACGAAAAAATAAAATATATTTCAATGAATATTATTGTATGAATGCGATGTAGGTGTAGGTTTTTCTCAGATTTTGAGTTTGGGACCCCAAACTCCTCTAGAAACCCTTCCCAAGCCACGAAACACTCTCCCTCACTACAACATCAGAGTCCTAACTTAGTCTTAACTCGTAACATTCTAAAATATTTGCAACTTTCTTATGTAAAACCACTGACATGTAAGTATAATATGGACTGACTACGTTGATAGAAATACACTGCAGAAAGTGAGCTTTCGATCTAAGCACCAAGTACCAACTGAGAGAGAACCGTAAGCAACAAATAAATAAGTGGGTTCGACGAAATAAATGTTTTTAAATTAATTATTTGGATTAATTAGTGATAAAAAGTGTTTTAACAAAGGCAATACATTCATAGATACTCTACAAAAATTCAAAATGTTTTATTAAAATCACTTTTCAACTTCTCACCAATGGTTTTTTCAATGTTGGTGCCGACGTAAGAACTATTTTTGACACAAAAAATTGTATATATGCCAGCGTGTAAAACTGAGAAAACTTTGGTTTGAATGACTCTTGCAGTTTTAATGCGGAAACCTTCCTAGTACCTCACTACAGTACTGCGGTGGCTAAACTAAGCGACTTACAGCACTGGACAAGTGGTGCCCCATTTGATGTTTTTTTTTCTCGAAATTTAATTGCAGTAAGATGACCCCCTTAATTTCAATGCTAGATCTGCCTCTGGCCAAAGACGGACCTATAAACTTCCTCATCGGATTGTTGATGGCGAATAAGGTTAATGAGGTTATTTCCAGACATTAAGTGCGATATGTTGAGCGCCTGCAAAATTTTAATAAGAGTCTTTCACGCACTCATCAACTGATGGAAAACAATGTGTCCATTCTCACCAACAAATGAAGAATCTTCCTACTTCCAATGCAGGTGTAACCTAATATCCTAACAAAAGTTCCCAGTAGCTTGTTGTCTACACAAATTGTTGAGAGCGAATCCTCGCCTAAGCCGATCATTAGAACTGTTTCCCCAAGAAAAGCAATAATATCGTAGACATACATCACAGTAAACAGAAATAATGCTTTTGATGTCAGAAATGTCTTTGAAAGCTATTTTAATTTACATCAAGTAGAAAAGCTAGAATTGGTCTAAGGCCAATTCTTATGATACCCTAAATAAATGCCCTATGAAATTTCGTGTTGTCACCCTTTTGTGGAAGATTGATTTTTGAAGTGGTATTTCGCAGAACGGTTTGCCGGACAGAAAAAATGATTATAACCAATTTTATAGGCAGAAGTTTTTAGTACAATAAAAATGTCCTGGACTGATTGTTTTCACAGTATACGTAAAATATCTAAATTTTTATATGGCAACACCAAAAAGGAGTGTTTGAAATTTTATTTGCTATAGTACAATAGAAACACCATGTACCAAATTTCAGCTCTCAGGCACAAATAAATTGTTTTATTTTCACAAGCCTTCTCCCAAGTATGTGAAATTTAAAAAAAAAAAATTGGTGATGAACTGGGTCATGTCACATATACTGTCGCCTATTTGATATGGGATGACTCATATACCTCCAGCGACGTTTCTGTACCTTACGTCCATATTACATACACTTTCTCCCGCAAGTTCCTATGACAAGCCAGCGGTGTCACAATTCAGGTCTCTGAGTACTACTGACACAAGAATTAGAAATACAATACTTTCAAATGTATTTGGATGAATTTATATGTATTGATTTTGCGCATGCCCAAAACCCTCGAGAATACTTCACAAGCCATGAAACAGACTCCCTCCCTACCACATGCGAGGCCCAGCGTAGTCCTTACATTCTAAAATATTTGCAGTGTTCTTATGTAAAATTGACAAAAGTTTGATTTGAATAGCTCCTCCGCCCTAAACTACTATTCATACAGAAAAATGATGTTGTGATAATCTTAAACTTGCTTTCTTATCTTCCAAACCGTAATAAAATTTTCATACCTTTCCTAACAAAGTTATTTTAAAAAAATTATCTTAACCAAATGACTACGATTCCTCAAACAAAAATTCTCAGCTGAGTAATCATTGTAATGTTGCTCTGCCGTCATGGGATGCCGTGGGCTGATTATAACGAATGTAGCTGCCTACAGATTCGGACTACGGCTGCACATACGCACATGCAATTATCACTCAGCTGAGATGTATTGAGCGTAAAATGGTAAGGTTACTTTGTAATCAAAACTATTTAATTATTTTGTTAAGTAAGGTATATAGTAAGTGTAGCCTTTGGTAAGGTAAGGAATCAAGCTTTAAATTTACTAGATGACTATTTTCCTGTATGAATAGTAGTTTAGGCTCTATGGCATATATAAAGTCAATTTTTGGCGCTTTTCCATAAGCATCAATATAGAACATTTTAGAAAACGGACTCCGAACGTACACATATAGATCTCTGTTTAATGGCTTGGGAAGTATTCTCGAGGGTTTTGGCATGCCGCTTTGTCACACCAGCAGCATTTCACGTCCAAAACACTGATGTGTGCACCGGGCCTTAGGTTTCTTTTAAAAGTTTTATAAAAACGGCCCAAATTGCGTGGACTGTAAATAAATGAATATATTTCATTGCTTATAAAATGTTTATTAATCAATTGAAGATAAAGAAAACAGTAGCTCTATGGTCCATGTCAAGATTTTAACAAATAAAACTTGAAATTCATTATCTTCAAAAACGGAATTCTTAGGTGCTCAAGTGGAGTCAGGATGCGACTTTAGAATCTTATTTTTCCGACCCTTTTTAGACTTACATGCACACCCGCCCCCCGGCAAAGCAAAATCCTGGGTGCGCTACTGCTGCATATTCTGGCGTCAGAGAATAATATCCGCTATTTCCCTCTTAATCGTTTTTGCATTCTTTTGTTTTTTCAAGTACTATATTACTTGGTCCACAGGTAGAGTGTGTTGTATTGGAAATGTTTTTTGATGCACTTGTCATGTTTTTCATTTTTTTTACACCTGCATTATAAAAGTAAATTTTTCTTCTCAATCTAAACTTTTACAAATTAACTTTTTCCACCCCACATTCTGCTAGCAATTTCAATACATCTTGCTTTTGTGGTGTTTCTAATACTGCCACCAAGGACTGGGAGTGCTTCAGTTTTATTACTGGAAGGTACACCAGCCCCGTAATGAACGTCCAACTTATTATTCGATAAAAACAGTTATTACTTGAACAGAGTACTTTAATACAGACACTTTAATAATTTTATTATTATTTTATAGAAAAAACTATAATAATTTTATTATTTGTTAAGAACATTTCGAGAGTTTTCGTATCACCGATCTCCCGCTACCAACGCCATTTCTTCGTTTCTTTACTGATTCAGCAATTTTGGAGATAAAAATGTGCAGAGAGAAATATTCGCGCGCCGATTTAATAATTAAAAATTGTTCAAAGGAAGTATCTTCTAGCAAGAAATATTGTATTTCTTATCGCTGGTGGGCAATTTGCCTACCGTCAGCAATTCTATTCGTGAGACAAACAAAGTGTACAAATTGTACACTTTGTATGACAGGAAATGAAACGATTTTTCTACAGGGCGTGCATATTTGCACGTAAATGCTTATGCCATAACATATGCCATAACACCATCCCTCATAGAAAAAGAAAATTCGTACTACTAAATAGGAGTAAGGATTTTCGCAGTGTACTCAGGGTGCAACAGTTGTTTGAAAGAAATGAGAAAGGCGAAAAAAAATAAGAATCTAATGCATGTGCTAGCGTGAGATATGCGGGGACACGAGAATTCGCCAGTCTTACATTATTCCTCTGGAGCATATATGTATATTTAATAGTTGGAAGATTTATGGCTGAACCAACTTATAGAAATTGTGTGCATATATTCGCCAATTTTTGTGTTTTACTCTATATAATCAAAACTTACACAATTCCTTTACATAACGGGATTGGCCCATCCTCCTTAGAGGTTACATTTACTCTTAATTCCTGGGCAGCGTTGTTTGGTTCAGAGAATTTACCTTTTTGCTTTACAAAATAAGGTACGCGAAAACAAAAATCAAAACAACGTCGATAACAGTGGCATATGAAAGAGAATAGTGGTGGATATCATGAGCGTTCAGGCCCTGGTCTTCGATTTGCTTTACCTCTTTTATAGAGGAACCTAACCGTTGCAGGTCGTTATCGGAGGAAAATTTAAAAAGGTGAATTTTGGTGGTGTTACGAATTGGGAGTCTACTAATGTTAGGAAATCTCAAGGCTGTAGATAAATTTAAGCTAGGGACGTAGTAGTTGTGCCTTTCCGAATTTTTGGACGAGTTGGGTTGGAATAGTTAGTGTATCACTTCACAGGTAACATTTGGCCGAGAGGTCCAGTATCCCGGTGCCCAACAAGATTTGTGGGATGATCTTGTTAGTGTAGTGTTCTTTGTTAGAACAAAAAGCCATTTGTTCGCTTCTGAAAGCTGGATCCAAAGATTACCAGGGGAGGCCTTTCGTATGTGACAAGAGTCGGGTAATTTAGTGAGGTGCCTTAGAAGCTCAATTTTATAGATATTGTTCTCTCGATGCACGCTAAATATTGGGTGCATCAGTCGACAAACATAATGGAAAACGTCAGGAGTAAGACAGTTCTGAAAGTCGAAGTTATTAAGGGTGTAGTAGTGTTCCCGATTGTAGGCGGCTACTAAATAGTCAACGGATGGTTGGATGTAGACGAATTCGTTTTCATAGGTGGTTGGCAGTGGGGTTACTTTATTTAGTTGGTATGCCCTTCGATATGGTAAAGGTATTTTGAATTCGAAAATTATTTTATTTGCACTTCTAGCTGTGCTTGTATGACACAATGCGTGTATGCCGAACAAATCTTGTAGGCCGGGGCAAATTGGGAGCCGCAAGTTATCTGTGAGCTTCTGCTGTATGGCTAATAGAGAGTTCCTAAATTAGTTAATAGCAGGATGCGGCTTGTCATGTTTCACATTCATCATCGAATCGAGGATAGTATTTACGGTAGACACATATCTCATTAACGAGAGTGTTACAGCATTAATAATTGATTCTATTTGGAGCGTTATGTTGAACTGAAATTGCGACGAGCGTTGTGTTCAGCAGTAATTCTGGATTCTTGATCTTCTCATTCAAAAATGAAAAATGCGCCCTAATTTCGTGCTAGCTCCTGTTGAAAATATTAACCGTCGTGTCTATTATTGACGTATGGTTTTTTACCAGGTCGAGAAGGCGCCTTTGGTCAGTTTTCACACTGTCAATCAGGTGGTCGAACTTAATGGCGGCATCCTCATCTAAGGATCCAAAGGGCTCAGGGTAGCTACTGCGGTAAAGAGGCTAGGTTTTTGTCGGACATTAAGGATAGACAATAAGCTTTCCTTATCCTTAATGTTATCAAAGCTACCCAAAATCTGTTTTAAAGAGGTCTGGAAGAGGTTGCCTGCATAAGAGGTCAGCCGCTGCCAAAAACCTTTGATTACACGTATGCTATCTTCTATTTGACTAAACTCGTAATTCAGACCTCTCAGGTTGAAGTAAACGATGGTATGTCCTTCTTGGCTAAAGAGTCCCACATTACTTGTTTCCTCGAAGTTAATTCCTGAATTATTTTCCAAATAGGTGACGTTCAGCCCGTTGGCGGTGCTCCATAGACATAGCAATTGTATAAATAGCAGGAGTTTATTTACCCTTGTTCGACATCCTGGAAAGGAAAGAGCTTCGCTTACTCAACGTACAATTTTAAATCGTTATTAAGTATAATCTTAATCTTGTTTCCCACCTTAACGGTAGTGTTCTCGGGGAATTCAATTCCACAACGTCATAAGGTCCGAGCCTAAGAGGCGAGAGTTTGAGCCTTCTTGCATGACTTTTGAGAAAGACTTTGTCTCCGAGATAAAAAGAATGCTCTGCTGAATTTTTATCATAATAACTCTTCGAGTTTTGCTTATGTTTCAGAACGGTTTGACGCGCCATTTCAAATCCATGCCGAAGTCGGGCCTTTAGCTCATTAGAATAGATATCGTAA
This sequence comes from Dioctria linearis, assembly GCA_963930735.1. Lineage (NCBI taxonomy): Eukaryota > Metazoa > Arthropoda > Insecta > Diptera > Asilidae > Dioctria > Dioctria linearis. The sequence goes on along the minus strand of OZ005743.1, from coordinate 141,103,188 downwards.
TTGTAACAGGTTTCTGGTTCAAGTTTTAGGGAAGTGGAGATTCTGGCCGGGAATCTATAAACAAGTGCATGCGGGGTAAATCCGGTGCTTGAGTGAGGGGTTAAATTGTAGACGAAAACAGCATATGGCATCCAGGAATCCCAATAAAGGGGGTCTTTGTTAACGTAATGGCGGAGGTATTCGGCCAACGTCCTATCGTTACGCTCCAACGCGTCATTAGTCTGGGGATGATACGGGGTAGATTGTAACTTATGGATTTTTAACAGTTTCCAGACTTCTGAGAAAAGTCTGCTAAGAAAATTTGTGCCTTAGTTAGTCAAGACAGACACATTGGGGAATACCGTGGCGGCATATGATTTTAGTAGTGAGTTCTTTGGCGACTGTATCTGCTAAGGGGATGCCTTCCGAAAATTTACTGAGGTTGTCTTGGAAAGTCAAAATGAACCTATTCCCGTTGTACCTAGCGTGAAGTGACCCAACTATGTCCAGGAAAACCTCTTCGAAAGGTGTCCTACTAGTAGTGGTTGTTTTCATTGGATCCTTTCTGTTTCGATTTAGTTTATTAGCCTGGCAGAAGGGGCATTTTTTTATAAAACTAACGACGTCCTGGTTCATATTTTGCCAATGATAGGCTATCTTTATCCGTTTTGAGGTTCTGTGGATGCCAGTGTGGCCTCCTAGGGGTGAAGTGTGATAGTCGCGGATCACCCGCTGCATATGTTCTCTGTCACTCAATTCGATCGCTTCGTTAAGACAAATGTGGACAGGGAGCTTTGTTGTTGAGAAAATAAAAGTACACGTAGCTTTCAGCTCCAACAAACTGACGGTGTCTATGGCACTAGGGGAGAGTAGTACCATTACAAGTTTGAGTGATCCAGCAGTACTCTTCTCAGAGTGGCTTGATAGTGAGAAAGGAGGCTCGGCGATTAGGATTTTGTTTTTTCTGGCTTCGTGTGTTTTTAGCTTTCCGGGAAGGGTGTCTAATTTTAGACCTATGTATAGCTCGAGACTTTTTTTCATCTTGTCGTCGTTTGGAGCTAATATGAAAAATTTTGGCAAGGGAGTATTCAACCTTATTAAGGAAACTCTTTTCTCGTGAATGAACGAGTTGTCTAGAGTGCTTTTATTTAAATAACCGACATAGGCCTCGTAAATGTCTGCTGTAGGGGGAGTAGAGTTAGTAGTGGTACCATGGTTAGGTATCTCAGTACGAGTTTGCCTTTGGCTGGCTTATTGCCGTGTTACGGCGTTAACAGCAGTATCAACGCCTTAAGGTGTCCGCATTCGAGTTTAATCATCCTGACTTATAAATTATACAATATTCATATTCTTCTAATCGAATACGCCATCTCATTAGTCTGGAAGGAGGATTTTTTAAGCTCATGAGCCACGTTAGTGGCTGATGATCGGTTATTATAGTAAAGCGGCGACCATATAGGTAGGGTCGGAATTGTTCAACAGCGAACACTATTGCGAGAAGTTCCTTTTATATGGTAGAGTATTTAACTTTAGCTGAGTTAAGGGTTCGGCTAATGTAGGAGACAGGTCTATCCTTGCCTACTTCGCCTTGCGAAAGTACTGCGCCAATGGCGAAATTGCTGGCATCAGTATTGACCAGAAAGGGTACATCGAAACAGGGATATCTCAAGATAGGAGCAGAACTAAGCTTAGATTTCAGTGCTCCAAAGGCTTCGTCACAAAAGGCGCCCCATGCAAAGGGTACATCCATTTTCGTCACGTTAGTAAGAAGTTTTTGCGATCTTAGCAAAGTTGTCGATGAATCTGCGATAATATCCCATGAATCCCAAGAATGATTTAATATCCTTGACCCTTTTTGGGGTTGGATAGGTCTTTACGACTTTATCTTTTTCCAGGTCGGGTGAATGCCTTCTTTGTCCATTACATGTCCCAGGTAAGTAATTTGTTTAACGAGAAAATTACATTTGTCGGGCTGCAACTTCAATCGGTGGTACCTCAAACATTCGAAAACTTTAATGAGCTCAGTGCTATGGTCCCTAAGACTGCACCCATGAACAACAATATCGTCCATATACACAAAACATTCTACGCCTTTTAGTCCCGAGAGGACGATGTTCATTAACCTCTGAAATGTAGAGGGGACATCTTTCAGTCCAAAGGGCATCCTATTAAAATGAAAGTGGCCATAAGAAGTGCTGAAGGCAGTCTTCTCTTTGTCACATTCGTCCATCGGGATTTGATGGAACCCGTCCGCCAAGTCCGGAGAGTAAAAATATTTATATCTATCCAGTTGGTCTAAAATATCCGTAATGTTGGGCAGAGGAAAGGAATCTCCGACAGTTATATCATTCAATCGCCGGAAGTCTTCGACTACTCGCCAGCGCTTGTTTCATGCTGAATAGGGTTTCTTTGCAACAAGCAACAACGGTGAGTTCCAAGGACTCGTGCTAGGGCTTATGATATCCTGTTCCAGCATTTGGGATATCTGGTTGCTGATTTTGGTCCGTTGAGACTCTGGCAGTCGGTAGGGCTTAACGTTTACAGGAGCTTTATCGAAAAAAGTTTGAATTTTATGACGAACTGAGTCCATCACTGAGGGAAAGTCACCGTCTAAGTGTAATATATCGTTGTAACTCCGACAGATTTGCAGTATACTATCTGTCTCTTCTGGGTTAAAGTGCTCTAAGTCGCTCCCTTAATTGGTTAAGACGTTTCTCGATTTTGTTTTCCATATATAGATTTTGGACTGTAAAATAGTCATCTAAGGGTTCAGCGTCCAGTTTCAATTTGTTCAGGTTTATAGAAACGTCTTCGTCTCTGACGTTCAATAGTATTAGATTAACCTTGCCATTTTGGGGCCTAGAAATAGAGCTATCCAAGTATACGCCAGGTGTAGGCTCGCGTGTGGTTACCAAAAAGTCTTCCGTTTATTCTGTTGATTCTTGTATAATAGTTCTTGATCTTAGAAGTAACATTATAGAGTTTGATTCCAATGCTTTCGTTGGAGCACTTTGTTTACTAGTAGCACTAGTGTCTTTGGTTTCTACGTTAGATTTAAAATTGTCCGCTCTTGGCGTTATATCCATTTTATCAACATTCCTAGAATATTGTATTGGTTTAGAGTGATCCGAGTGAGGAGTGCAGACACCTGTACACGTCGCTAAGTCCTCATCTGACGAGACCTTTCTTACATTAAGATTGGGTTTATCTACAACTGGGATAACATCCAACTTGTCATCGTTTGCGGAACCCTTTGTCAGTCCAGAGTGGTCTGAATGAGGAGTGCAAACACCTGTACAGGTCGTTAAGTCCTCATCTGACGAGACCTCAGCTAGCTCTGTATGCTTTGCAGTTGATTATTCCCTTTTCGTAGTCAATGCTGCACGCGTATTTACATAAAAAGTCGTGCCCAAGGATCGCGTCATACTTTAGATTTATATTATCATTGTTCAAGAACTATTTTGTTCTCTATGAAGTTTCAATAAGTCAAGGTGTTACACCTTGGCTTTTGATGAGAGTGCAGCGGCTCTTGTACCACTACACCAAAATTAGATATCTGAAAGGGAAGCTTTGATTAAGTGAACTCAAAATTAAAACAACTGTTTGCTACTAAAAACAAGACTGACTGTTTATTACAAATTATATTCAATTTATATTAAAATTGCACTTAACTAAGCAAATCTTAATATGTTCCTACCTACCACTAATTGCGAAAATCAATACCTACATACATCTTAATAATTTAAAATTGCAATAAATTGCTTGGCTATGCAAGGCGATAACAAAAAAAAACCGAATAACGAAATAACTTAAATATAAAATGCTTACCTACTTAAATTACAATCAGGCGAGTAATTCTTGCATTCTTCTCTTGCACCTTTGACTGGGTGTCATATTCATAAAAATATTTGCAATGACACATTGAATGCAAGAATTATTCGCTAGAATTAGCGTTATTGTTTTTGGGGGCAAGCGCCCGCTTATAGAGCAAGTAATTGCTGATTCTACGCGACCGTTGACCTTTTTGCCGAGTGCAAACATTCTCCCCCACGTTGAACGAATGTTCAATCTATGCTGACACTAAAGTCCGGCTCTTTGTGATTCCTAGGTTTGGGTATTGGCACTGTAGACTGCTGCTTCTGCCTTTTTGATAATATTAATTTTGTAGTTAATGATATGAACACAATTATTGTAAGACAGATACTGATATATCCAATGATGGTTGTGTGAGATGTCCGTTCGTGTATTAATTTCGGCAGCTCTAGCTTTTGAGATGAGAGTTGTTGCTTTAAGAGGCTCAGTTCCTTCCATTGTGCATGGTAAGTGGGTGAATCTACCAAGGCTGGGACCGCCGATGACCATGAAACTGACGTGTTGAAATCATTAATCAGCTTCTCATATGATGTTGTTATATTACTCGGATATTTATGTTGCCCTTCGATAGTAACTGAATCATGCTTAAGTATGCAATTGGGTTGGATGGTTAGGAGGCCAGATCCTTGAAATGCTGTAGTAAAGGCCTTATTTTCACACACCGCGTTGATTGTTAAGGCCTCCGTAAGTGCATATATCCATTTGTTTTTATGGAGAGTCTGAATCCATACTGAGTTGTCTCTTATTTCCTTTAATTGACACTCCTTTGGAGTGGGTGCGTCATTTAAGAAACTGATCTCACACTTGCTGATTTGAGACCCTCTGTTGTATATTGGATGATGCTGATTGCATAGATAATGTTCCTCATATCCAGTTGCCACGCATGACGAAATTTCGTGATCGGACAGCGGGTAATAGTTGTCACGATGCGAGCTGATAGCTAAATAGGTCGAATGCGGCCTTATGCACATTAGTGTTCCATTTATCAGGAATGGTATTGGAAGTACTTTCAATAACTCGAACTCTTCTGCATTTATGAGTGGTAGTTTAATTTGGAAGATTGCGAGTTTGTCAACTACCCGTCCTTTCACTGTCATTAGTTGATATAGATGTAAGATCTCATTTTGTTTCATTGGCAAGCGCAAAGTTGATGGTAAGTTTATTTTTATGACTGCTATTGCTTCCCTTAGTTGTTGGGGTGCAAGCAGCAGTGGACTGATTTTTCCGTGACGGATGTCGGTTAACGTGTCTATGAGAGATGACTGAATTCTCTGTACACTTGTGATAATCAATATTAACTGGAGGGATAATGACATCACAAGGTGCTGTACCTTTTGTTGATAGACTTCCTTTTCAGTAGTGTCGATCTGGTTGCTTAGTTGACTCAACTGATTGTTTATTGCGTGGAATTTTTCTTGAGTAGCTAGCTGATCTCGTTTCATTACGTTAATGGTGGAATCCACTATGGAGGTTTGATTTTTTAAGAGAGAAAGTAAGTGATTGTCATCTTCCTTGATATCCTGAATGACTTGAGACATTTTCTCTGCGTATTCATTGTCGAGAACTCCGAATAACGAGTTAGCTATGTTTCCCACGAAATTGAGTGCTCCCCGTTTTTGTCTAAGGGCTGATGAATCGGCCGAAAGCAGCTCATTGTCTCTGTCTATCTCATCCTTAATGTGTTCTAGTTGTTTAAGTATCTCAGTGCAACCACTGTTAGTGTCGATCTGGTTACAGAGATGCTGCACTGCAGTGGTACCCTTGATGAGTGCCGCATATTCAAGCCAATATGACTTCAGATCATAGTATACCACCAGATGACACTAAGCTTGTTGTTCCCATTTTGTCAAACCGGATACCCGGGCGATTATGAAACCTTGTGTTTTCGATTGGATTTGCTTCAGTGATTGGAAGAATTATGCAAGTTAAGAGTAAACTTATTAGTGCAGATCCAATTGAAGGACGCATTTTCTTCCTTGGAGCTTCTGTAATGCGTCTACTGTCTCGATTCGATGGTGTAATATCGTTCGATTGGTTGATTGTATTCGTCCCCGTTTGAGATGATTCGTGCTGACGTTTATGACCTTCATGGGATTGGTTGTCTTCCTTGTGTGATACAGATGGTGTTGGTTCGCAGTCTGATGACTCTTCTTCGCATGGAAGTGGGGAGAGCCTATGTATAGGTCGCCGAAGAATTTCGGTCGCAGTCTTTACGTCTGCTACTCTGATACATCCATCATTGCCCTGGTAAGTTTTTAAAATTCTACCTAAAGGCCATTTCATGACGGGTAGATTATCTTCCTTCAAGATCACTATGCTGCCTGGTTTAACATTGTGACAGATTCGATTCCATTTGAGGCGGTATTGCAATTCGTTGAGGTATTCCTTTGACCAACGTATCCAGAATTCTTGTTTTAGGTGTGTGATCATTTTCCACCTGTTCTGTAGATTTGTCTTGATCGGTTCTGACCTAACATCAACTGTGGATGTTAGAGGCTCTCCAATAAGAAAGTGGCCCGGTGTTAGGGCGGTCAAGTCGTTCGGATCATTGGACATTGGCGTAAGTGGCCTAGAATTCAATATCGCTTCTATCTCTATCATTACAGTTTCTAACTCCTCATAGGTTAACGACGTTGATGCAATGCTTCTATGTAAGAGATGTTTAGCAGATTTGACTGCGGCTTCCCAAAGTCCACCGAAATGAGGAGCCCTTGGTGGTATAAAATGGAAGTCAATGCCTCTTGTACTGCAACTGGTAAAAATTCTTTCTTTTGACTGATCTGAATAGATGATTTCTTTAAGTTCTTGCAGTTGATTCTTCGCTCCCACGAAGTTCGTTGCGTTGTCGCAATAAAGATTGAGACAATGACCTCTTCTGCCTATAAAGCGTTTTAGTGCAGCGATGAAGGCATCTGTGGTTAGGTCACTAACTACCTCGAGATGGACGGCCTTTGTAGCGAAACAGCAGAATACTGCAACGTATCCCTTGTGGGGTCTTTTGCCTCTTAAACGATAATGGATTGTTATTGGTCCACAAAAATCAACTCCAGAGTTGACAAATGGCCGAGCAGGTTGAACTCTGGCAGCTGGGAGGTTACCCATTAGTTGTGTAAACATTTTCGGTTTTGCCCTTACACAACGAGTGCAGTGCTGTACTATTGATCGAACAATTGACTTGCCCTTAATAGGCCAAAAGCGTTGTCTAGTGATATTAAGCAATGCTTGCGGACCCACATGTAAATTTTCTTTGTGAATTTCATTCATTAGCAGCTTAGTGAATTGATGAGCGTATGGCAGCAGCATCGGATGGCGTGCGTCATAAGATAGCATGGACGCTTCTAGTCTTCCCCCAACACGAACGAGGCCCTTCTCATCAAGGAATGGAGTTAAAGTGCTGAGTGAACTGTTTTTGTTCGTTTCATTATATTGACGAATATGGCTGATGTCTTCTTTAAATTCTCCTGCTTGCATATTCTTTATTATAAAATAAAGGGTTTCGTCCAACTCTCCTGCCGTTAACGTGTGACTCTTTATTCCTTGACTATTTAGCCTTCTAGTATTATTCACAAATCGAAATATATAGGCGATGATGCGCTGCAACTTACGGAATGAATTTCCGTGATTGATGTCAAGAATAGGCTTCTCTAATACATTGTTCCTTGATTTATCATTTGTTGTTGCTGATAAAGTTATGCCCTTTCTTTCCAGACTAACTTGTCTCTCTTTTACATATGATGGAGGCCATATTGATTCACTTCCATGTAAGAATGGTGGTCCGTAGAACCAGATATTGCAGGTTGCCAATTTTTCTGGAGAAATTCCTCTGGAGAGAACATCAGCTGGATTTTCCTTAGAACCAACATGACGCCATTGTTCAACTATGGATAATGATTGGATGGATGATATCCTGTTTGCCACAAACGTCGGAAAGGATGACGATTCTGCATTTATCCATGCTAGGACAATCTCGGAATCTGTCCAGTAGTATGTGGGTGTGTTTGGCTCCTAGAATTTCCTTTACTCGGTTGGTAAGTTGTGCAGCTAGGTTAGCAGCACATAGTTCTAGACGCGGAATTGTTGCCTTCTTTAGTGGAGCTACCCTGGATTTGGCGCACAATAGGCGCACTATAATTGATCCCCTTTGGTTGATGGATCGCATGTAGATCGCTGCCCCATACGCCTTTTCGGAGGCATTGGAAAAAGCGTGAATCTGCATTTGTTTGGAGGTTTCATGGCCAAAAACATGTCTAGGAACCTGTATGTTTTTCAGATGCCTTAGGTCGTAACGAAATTTCATCCATTTGGTGTGTGAATCTTGAGGTAGGGCCGCATCCCAATCAAGTCGAAGTTGCCATAACTCTTGCAGAAAGATTTTGGCGGTGACTATAACAGGAGCCATCATTCCGAGAGGATCAAACAATTTTGCTATGTCTGATGCTACTATTCGCTTTGACACTCTTTGCTCATTGGCTTCATTGACCTTTATACAAAAATTATCGGTCTTTGGTAGCCATGTCAAACCTAGAGTTTTGATCCGCTCTTCAGTTTCATCTGTAAAATCTAATTGCACTTCTTGATCTTCTGGTTTGACGTTTTGAAGGAGTCTAGGATGATTGGCGCACCATTTTCTCAAAGTGAAGCCTCCTTCGCGAAGCAATTTTGTAAGTTGCTCTTGCATTTCGAGGATTTCCACCATGCTGTTGGATCCCGTCATAACATCGTCAACATAAAAGTCAGTTTTTAAAACCTGAGATCCAAGTGGATAGTTTTCGGGTCGTTCTTGGGCCAACCTTTGCAAGCACTTTGTTGCTAAATATGGAGCTGATGTCGTTCCATATGTAACTGTGCATAGTTGATAGTATCTAAGAGCCTCATTTGGATGGTTTCTCCAAACTATGATGTGGTATTTTCTATCTTCCTCATCTAGTATTACCTGCCGATACATTTTTTGAATATCAGCGGTAAATACAAATCGTGTCATTCTGAAACGCAGCAGGATGGCGAAGAGTTCATCTTGAATGGTAGGTCCTGCACATAGTAGTTCGTTTAGCGATATGTTTGAAGACGTCTTTGCAGATGCATCAAACACGACTCTCAGTGGTGTCGTCGTACTATCTGGTTTCAATACGCTGTGGTGAGGCAGGAAATAATATGGTGGCTCAATAGTCTCAAGATTGATGGGTTCCATATGTCCTGCCCTTAGATACTCGTTCATAAATTCTGTATATTGACATCGTAAGGTGGGATTCTTAGCTAACCTTTTTTCTAGTGCGAAGAATCGTCTGATGGCTATGTCTTTGGATTCTCCCAGCTTACTTGGGACGTCAGTGAATGGTAGCTTTACTATGTAACGCCCATCGGAACTCCTTCTAGTTGTTTGAGTGAAATGATCTTCACAGCGCTTCTCTAATGGAGTGCGATTGGACTTGACTTCCATAGGCACTTCCAGTTTCCAAAATTTTTCAATTCTTTGATCTATGCTCTCGTCTTCACTACAGATGCTGCATGTTGCTGTCGCTGGCCTTGTTACATTGATATTTCCTGAAACTATCCATCCCAACAATGTATTTTGCAGGATTGGTCCATCATTCTTCAATCTTATTTGGCCAATTGACAGTAGCTGGAGGTAGAATTCAGCACCTAGTAAGATATCGATACGTTCTGGCTGGTTGAAATCAGGGTCTGCTAGCTGAATATTGTGTGGAATAGACCACTTTGACGTGTTAATCAATTGCGTCGGCTGAGATGAGATTATATGTGGAAGGACGAATGCCTCCAATCTCGCAGAGAAGCCATTTAATGCGGATTGCATTTGTACACTCACTCTTTTCTGTGTTCGCTGTTTCTTGTCGCCAATGCCTTGTATACACATTGAATCAGTTGATGTATTCAAGTTTAACTTCTTGACTAATCTGTCAGTAATTAGGTTAACTTACGAACCTGAATCTAATACAGCTCGACCTTCCACACATTTGCCTTGGTTGTTAATCAATTTTATTATAGCTGTACTGAGCAGTGTATATTTTCTTTGACCCTGATTGGTAATGGTTGCTACAGTTGAACCCTGATCCACCAATCCTGGTGATATAGATGGTCTGCTAGCTACTTGTGTCTGGAGTGTATTGGAATCTCTGACTTGTGTTGATGATGAATGATCTGGTGTAGTTAGATGCACTAAGGTGTTATGTCGTTTATTACACTTTGTGCATCCTCGAGCATTGCAGCCTGTGGCATTGTGTCCTGATCTTAGACAATTGACACACAGTTCGTGTTTGCGGAGTAGATTTAATCTAGCTGCTGATGTTAATTTCAAGAAGTCCTTGCATGCGAATAACGGATGATTTCCTTTGCATACCACACAAGCAGCTTGCCTGATTGATGAGTTGGTGTGTACAACTGATGACAAGGATTTGGCGCTGTTGGATTTTCTCTGAATGTCCTCTGTATGTCTTAGTTTGTTACCCAGGGCTTCCAGTGATTGAAATCTTGTTTGTAGAAATTTCAAGAATTCTTTCATGGACTGTATCTCCCTTGGGTTGGTCAATGATTGTTCATACAAGGTATGAGTGGCTCTATCTAGCCTTTTTATCAAGATATGCAATAATAAGGGGCCCCAGTCAGCAGTTGAGATTTTAAGGTTCTCTAACGCCATGAGACATTCTTGCGTTGTGTCATGCAAATTCTTTATATTGTTCGCAGATGCAGCGTCAGTAGCATGACTTGGCTGTGATAATAGTTTGTTTACCAGGGCAGATACGAGCAGTCTGCGATTTTCATATCTTTCATGGAGCATTTTCCACGCAGCTGTGTAATTGTCTTCAGATAAACTCAAGTGCCTAATGAGTCTTTCAGCTTCACCAACCAAATTCATTTTCAGGTACCACATTTTCTGTACATTTGCCATCTGCTGTTTGTGTACCATTTCAGTAAATAGGTCTGCGAACTGACGCCATTTTAAAGAGTCTCCATCAAACTTGGGAAGTGATATTTGTGGCAGCTTGAGTGTCGTGTTGGCTGTTATGGAGCTTGCAGCCTCTTGTGGTGCACCAAACCTTGCGATTTTAGCAGAGAGACTTACTTGCTGTTTTTGCACCTCTTCTTCGAGCTGAATATAGTCTTCAATCTTATAGCCCACTGTGCTTGGCTCATCTGCGAGCTCCCAAATGGAGTGATTATACTCCTCTATTTTGAACCAGTATTGATTTAAGGTCTGGAGTCTAATGTGGTAGTACTGTTCGGGATGATCATCTGACTCGTACGTGTTATCAATAAGACGGCGTAAAGATTGTATGATCCCTCTTTGCCTTCTAATGATTCTAGTTATATCTGCTGAGGCTTCAGACAACAACGGAGTAGACTGTTCTTCTGGTGAATTTGACTTGGCTAACGTAATCAGTGGCCTTGATGCATTTTCTGTTGACTTGTCTTCAGATTGAGTTGCGTTATAATCATCGTTGCTGGCTTCGTCTTCTTGGAAGGACTGTAATTGTTCCTCAAAGTGGGTCTTGCATGATTCGTATATGTCGTGTATTTCTTCGTAGTACGCCTTTGTAAAGTACCCATGCTCCAGAGGAACTTTAGGTAGGGCTCTAATTTTACTGTCATTTGAATCGAAGGTGGACCAGAATGATTCCAGTCGTCTCAATCTTTCTTCGTAATACTCCTTGGTTTTTCTGTCGTCTCCGTCTTTTTTGTAGTTTATCAAAACCTTTTGCAGTTCCGTTCCTACAGTGTCCTGCTCCTTCGCTAGCTTCTCCATTACGGCTTCAAGATGATTGCTCTGAGTATAGTTGAACTGCGATTCAAGTGTTTCACCTGAATCACGTCGGGGTCACCAATGTTCAAGAACTATTTTGTTCTCTATGAAGTTTCAATAAGTCAAGGTGTTACACCTTGGCTTTTGATGAGAGTGCAGCGGCTCTTGTACCACTACACCAAAATTAGATATCTGAAAGGGAAGCTTTGATTAAGTGAACTCAAAATTAAAACAACTGTTTGCTACTAAAAACAAGACTGACTGTTTATTACAAATTATATTCAATTTATATTAAAATTGCACTTAACTAAGCAAATCTTAATATGTTCCTACCTACCACTAATTGCGAAAATCAATACCTACATACATCTTAATAATTTAAAATTGCAATAAATTGCTTGGCTATGCAAGGCGATAACAAAAAAAAAACCGAATAACGAAATAACTTAAATATAAAATGCTTACCTACTTAAATTACAATCAGGCGAGTAATTCTTGCATTCTTCTCTTGCACCTTTGACTGGGTGTCATATTCATAAAAATATTTGCAATGACACATTGAATGCAAGAATTATTCGCTAGAATTAGCGTTATTGTTTTTGGGGGCAAGCGCCCGCTTATAGAGCAAGTAATTGCTGATTCTACGCGACCGTTGACCTTTTTGCCGAGTGCAAACAATCATCAATTACATGAAATGTGTGTTCGATTAGGATGCCAAAGTCAAGGACTCCAAAGGTCAGTCCTAAAGAAGAGACTTTGTCACTGGAAATAGTTGTGACATTCGTTTTTTGTGAAGGGTATACCAGACAGTACCTTTCGCTAGGTTGGCTTTATAGAGGCTTATTTCGGCTCCTGCATCTATCAGGAACTGTGTCCACTTTTGGATAGGGAAAACGGAATTGTAAGTAAAAGTGAGGGCGTTTGGACTTAAATTTAATTTAGCGTCTGCTGTAGATCCTTGTGTACCTCGGTTTGAGCAGTTATTTGATTAAGGCGTGCTGGGGTGCCGAATGCCAGGATGAATTTTCCGGGCGAGGAGATTGTGCATCGTAGGAGGGCCTGCTCTGCTCATCCGAAAAATGGACCGGCATATTACGCCGAGTAATGTGCTTTTATTTTAGCTAATCTGATTGGTGCAACAGTAAAATTACTTCTTACTTTCTTCAGTACTTCATTTGAATCGGGAAATTTATGTCATCTAAATTAAGTACATTAGAGTAATATGGGTATGAGCTCGGTCGATTTGCATTTAAAGTAGCTGGATATATTGCACTTACAATACTCCAAGCAAAACAAGCGTTAACCGAATTGTGTACATTAATACAAGCTTTTTTCCTTTTTATTTGTGTGGGTAAGTTTATATATGATGATCCTGAAAGTGGTACATATTTGTTGATGTTCACCGCCATACTGATAATCTCGACCAAAGCCCATCCGCTATCACGTTCTTGAAACTCATCTAAATTAGTTAATAAGACACTTTGTGTATTTTCAATAAGATGTTTTAAATCATTTCCGCGATCAATTGTATAATTTTCAGTTGCTAGATACTAATATTCTCGAACTTCTTCACCACCCGTAGTTATTTTCTTAAATTCACAGCAAAAAGAAGTGTTCATTTTAATTGTATGGAACTTTTTCAACATTTCTCTCAATTGTATCACTAATCTAGTTCCAGCATGTTTCAAAAAAATTTAGGATCTTTAAATTTTTTATTTATAAAAACACCAGTCTGAATACGATCTTTAAATGCCGAGTTTATATCTTTCCACTTGCACTTGCAACCAATAAGTTTACTGGTAAACAATGCAATAGCAGGGTCCACACCGTAGAGCTGTCCATGATGATTTACCGGAGATTTGTTAAAATTTATATTTTTGGCAGTCAGTAATATTTCTTTACACTTGAAATTGCTAAAATTCTTCAAGAAATTAAACCACAGTTAACTGATAATAAAATAAGTAAAAAATGAGTTTTCAAACAAAACTGAGGCCAAACCGCATGAAAAAGTAGAAAATAAACTTGTCTTCACACACAGAGGTGGACTCAGATTTTTTGATTTGGACATTTCTCTTGAATATTCTTTCTCTTCATGAATCAAATCACTTCTTACCTCTGATTGATCATACTGAAATATATCGGGGATTGTCAGCGAATAAAATCTGAGTCCACCTCTGTGTGTGAAGAACAGTTTATTTTCTACTTTTTCATGCGGCTTGGCCTCAGTTTTGTTTGAAAACTCGTTTTTGACTTATTTTATTTTCTGCCTTTTTCACGTTAACTAAATTGTTATTACGTGCAGCATGGAGATATTTTAAAACAATTTTATGACATCTGAAAAGACACTGATTTACCAGTTTTTCAAAAAAATTATACGAGTAAAAATTATTATGGAACTCATTTCGCTCTACAACTTTGTCTTAGGTTGCAAAACGCTCAAACGCTTCCTTGGTCTGAAAAACTCCGGAAAAGCGTTTTACATGAATTTTCCTCGAATTTTTCTGCAAGTTTTCACCATTGTCGGAGAGAAAGTAATGATTCCAGTTGATAGGGAACTTGATCCTGCATAATTTAGAAAACTTTTTTACCGGAAAATTTTCCCGAAAAGTCGGAAAATTCCGGAAAATTTTTCGGAAAAATCGGAAAACTCTGCATTTTTCCTGAAACGGATTTATCACTAATCAAATTTGTACCAAATTTTCAAATGATTTTTCCCGATTTTCCGTGTTTTCCATGGAAATTTCCGGTTCAAATTTTGATAGATCCAATTGTCACGCGACATGAACCTGTATGCCAAATTTCAGCTCGCTGTGATGACGAAAAGTGGGTCTACGAGAGTGTCGAAAATAGTAAAGAAATAGACAAATTCGTGTACGAGTCAAAGGGAATGGCTGGCCTCAAAAATAGAAAAATTTTAAATTAATTTTTGGTGGGCAGTATTATTTTCTCACACTTGTGAAATTGCTAAAATTCTTCATGAAATTAACCACACTTAACTGATAAAAAAATTTCGAGAAGACAACCGCAATATCCTAAATGACAAAAAATTTAGAAATCGATTGGTTTTATGATAAAATAATGTGAAATAAAGTGCCACAAAATTAAAACCAAAGTGGTTATTTATTTACAGCGAGAAATTTGGGGACTTCCCATCTAAAAATGTATAAAATCAAATGGAAATATCTTATATTTTCAGTTATTCCAACTAGGGGTTTAGTATCAACGTTGGGATGAGTAGGTAATTTAGAGAATCTTACACTAATTTGAAATGTGGCCATCAAAGGCGAAATGATGGCTCACATAAAGTGTCTGCAGCAGATCAAGCTTGAAATAATAGAAATAATTTGTCTGGTCATAGAAGGAAGAACTCCCTCGGTTGAAAACACTTAGGCATTATTACTGGGAATTACTAAAATGATGGATGAAGTGAACGTGGCTGAGGTTAATATTAGTGATATTGAGGAGATAGAATATCTACACGAGGTGGTATATTTTGAATTCAAAAGTTTGGATGAAGATAATGATTTTTTTTTTTGGGGCATTGTCTTGATATTGTTGAGCGAGAGATTACACGAGTATGTGAAGCAGTAGAATTTATTGTGTAAAATAAAAATTATACCGTTTTTGTTTTTTAATTTAAAATTGTGGTTTTGTGTTGATAGGACAATTAACTAACGTTGAATTCACTTTTAATACGCAGCATATAACTTTCTGAACCACATTGAGTAATGCCACCTCTTATTCCCTTTTATTAAAACTGTACGTATTGATATCAGTGAAAAGTTCGAGATGGATTTTAGTCATCTTCAACATTGCATCACAGGGTAAGCCTGGGTTGTATAATACCGACAAGGGTCCAAGAAATAAATATTTAGACAAAGTTGTCTAAAGTTTTCAAATATATCTGTTAAAAGTAACACATCGGTTGTTAAGTAAATCTCTAAATAATTCCACAAAAGTTTGCATTTAAATTTTCCCCGCACATTCTGAGCATGCTTATAATCACTAATAGAACATTTGCTATCAAAATTTTCTATGGGTGGTAGGCAAGTCTCATCCAAACGTTTCCAAGAGTTTATGTATTCATCGGAAAAACCCATTTTCATCTAATTAAATTGAAAGCTTCTTCATCTTTGCATACATTCCGAACGGTCCTTAGATTATTGGGATTCAAACAACTTGCTACCTGTTCCAAGCTCGATTGCATAAATCTGTTTGAATCAAGAAAGCGTAATTCTACCGTATTAGTTTCATCGATATTTATTCGTTTGGAAAGCGATATATACAATTCTTTGTTTGGCGGAATAATGCTCATTTCATCCTCAAATTGAGTAAGTGCCTTAATAAAGAGATGGCAATCATATCCCGAAAAATTGTGGAAAAAATAGGGATAAATTTAAGTATACGATATTTCAAATTTCACCCGCTGAAGTCAGGTCATCTGTATATTATAATTTATAATTACAAATATGACATATTTCATTTTCTTTTTGTGTCCGTATCTCTCCATTTGTTAAAGGTAACATTGGAATGGGTTTGCTTACATAATCGATATAAAGATATTTTTTATCATTAATTAATAATTTTACGAATTGGATTGAAGAAACTTTGCCCTTATATATTTTAAATTTATCTAACTTACTATCACACGAACATTTTATATTGTATGCAAATGAGTACGGTACATGTTCCTGGATAATAGTTGTTGATGAAGAAAGTGGATCAAGAATACAAATGACTACATCTTGTAAAATGCAGTTAAAATTGGCATATACAACAAAAGGTACCTGGAGTTATCTGTGATGACCTTCGAACTTCAATTCAGCTTTTTCTGGAGATAAAAGAATAGTGACAATTTCACTGCTTTCAGTTCGGTGGGTTTTGGCACATAAAAATGCTGAAGATAGCTGTTGCAGATGTCGAGTTAATCTGAAAAGAAAAAAAAAATTTCAGTCAAATTTATTCTGCATAAAAAAGAAAATTGTTCATATTTTGAAATATTTTTAATCCAAACATAGTAACTTCGTTCTTCATTTTGATTTAGCAGCAAGTTGATGTGCGTAGCTTTCCCTTCTTTGGTGCAATAATATGGTCCCACAATATCATACGAATTAATTGCATTCTGCTCGTATCCAAACACGTTTACACTTATCAAAGGATTTAATTCTTCAAAACGTATTACTTTCGAAACTTCAAAAGGAAAATTTAGCTAGGAAAAATCAAGCATAATTCCATTTATTAGTGTCAGAGTATCAGCGGTGATATCACTAACTCCGTATGATGAAGGACGATCACTGTTAGAATCTACTGGAATTCAAGAGCCAAGCAATAGCCCAATGGTAAGTTCTGAGCTCCTTTTAATGGTTTATACTGATTAATATTAACCTCAACATGACAAATCCTTATTAGAGACCAGCCGGTATGTCTCTCTTGAAATTCTTGCATTTTTGAAATTATTTGCTCAATCATGTTCTCACAGATTTCTGACAATTGTATACTCACATATATATGTCACAATATCATACTCTTCTTTCTCAGATTCCTTAGAAATTTCAATATATTCTCCGAACAACTCGAAATTAAATTTATACGAGTCATGTTTACTTAATAAATCCAGTAAAACTTCTGGAATTATGCTTTTTTTCAGTTTAAAAAATTGCCTAGAGCCTAGTTTTCATTTTAAAAGTATTATTTGAGGGAAGCGCGGCATTTGTTTTATGCTTATATGTGCAGAGGTGGTATTTGCATTCTTGTGGCTTAACTTCTACTTTACATTGCTCACAATATTTAAATAACTCTTCATTAGCGCTAGAGCTACCAGCATATAATATATCATGAGAGGAGATAACCATTGCTGTATTTATAATTTGTTTTTCACTTTGATTATCTCGCAGTAAAACAATATTATTATTAAAGGATTTCACAAGGTGGCTTATACAGGGTGCCCCAGAAATTAACGTCATGCCGGAATCGGGCAATAGACCAAGTCGTAACAGTTATCAGAAATATATGAAAAAAATCTTTTTCATATACTTTTCAAATTATAAGGAATCAAAAATAAATCTTAATAACTGACACCCTGTGATGATCTTTCAAGTCCTGTGACTGCAAATATTAACTTTTCGTCAGTTTTTTTTTCTGTAATGTAACCATGAATAACCCTTCCGTAAATTACAGTTTCAAATAAAAAGTTGGATTTTTGCCCAACATTGCATTAAAATAATTACATTACCCAACTTTAACCGACTGTACTGTAAAAAAAAAATGTACTACACTATTTTGGCAAGTAACATTAAAAGATGGCGCGTTTAAAGGATTACAAAATGGTATGGCACTTACTAATTGCTACTTCTTAATTAAGGAAAAAACATTGATTAATGAAGTCGGATTTGATACAATTTCGATTGAGACGGAAGAGTGACGGTTTTTTGACTGGTGTGACTTTATTCAGTGCGTCAAAACGCTTTTCAATCTTTTTGTTACTTTCTCACGACGTTTAAAAATCGTACGTTAGAAAATGCAGAAAAGTTTTGATGCACGATATATGCATTAAGTAAAACATGAAACCTGATATGCAGTTGTGCGCCCGTCTTGAAATATTAGTTTTAAGAGGGCGAGAATAATTGTATGTATGGATATACAATTAGATTTAAAGAATTAGGTAATATACGTACATATGTACAGTGTACATACGGAAAAGAGGAAGAAGAAGACACTTGTATGAAGGTAAGTATGGACCCCAGATGGAACCTTACACCACTTACTTTTACCGGTGATGAAGCCGCAGATGTTTTGCCTTCCTTGCCGTGCCCCATCCACCCAATGACAATCGGGGCATAATAATGGACCTCATAATGTTATAAATGATACTTTACTGGCTATAACTTAAGTTCACAAAATTCTATACGGAAAGTATTTACGAATAATTAAACGAAAGTCTTTATCGCTAAGCATGCATACTATTGATTAATCCGACTAATAGTACTCAAATACGAAAATGATTACTAGAAACAGGAAAACAGTGACAAGTACTTGACGCTAGAATCTAGTATGTACATATGCAAGTATCCAAAATGTGTGAATATAACCACCTGAAAACTGAGGGATATTTCCTCGTGAACCACGAAATAGTATCCATTGGAGGCGTGGTGCTTTCTTCTTCAGCTCCTCTTATAGAAAACTCTGATGTACAATTGGATTGATTGTAACCCACGCTTCTGCTTTTTAGCTGCTAGGACGCAACAACGCTTGTACACGAAATGCTTTTACCGCTGTAAAGGCACTCTCACATCAAAAGCAGGAACCGAAAAATATAAAATGAAAAACTCAATTTATTCCATTTTAAAAGATTTTATTTTGATACCCCACTTTCTGTAGAATTCGTCAAGTTTGAGGACATGCCGCTCCACTTTCGTAGCAGCGAAATTGGATGACATGGAGTGGGTGTACGTCAGGGAGTCTTCAGCATAAAGTAGTTTGGTGGAATTTGAATCATTGGCAGGCTGATCATAGGTGAAAAGATTGAAGAGAGTTGGTCCGAGGACCGAACCTTGGGGACACCAGCACTGACTGATGTTGTCTGAGATTTGACATTCTCAATTTCTATGTAGAAATTCCAAGATGACAGAAAGCTATATATATAACCCGGGTGAGATAAGGCGGAAACTCGAGGTTTATGATTTTGAATATTAGCCCCTTTGTCCAGACTGAGTCAAACGCTTTCTCTACATCAAGGAAGCAGCCTACTGCCTGCTCCCTTTTTTTGAGGGCGTTTGTAGAATCAGAGAGGAATTTGAGCAAAGCGTGAAAAGTGGAGTGCTGGGGCTTGAAGCCGAATTGGGTATCTTGCCTGATATTTAGGTCGAGGCAGGTATTTTCTATGTGTTGGCGGACTTTTTTTCGAAAAGTTTGCCCAAGTTGGACAGAAGAGAATTAGGCCGGAATTCGTTAAGTTTTTCGAGCTTCCTTTCTTGGGGATTGGAACTATGCGCGCGGTTTTCCAGACATCCGGAAAGTATGAATTATTGAGGCAATTATTGAAGATAATTTTCAGAAATTCTATGGCGACAGGTGGGAAATTTTTGATAACTTTGTTGGAAATTTTATCTGGGCCGGCGGACTTTTTGCCTCTGATAGTCCTGATTAGGGCGAAAACGTGAGCAGGGTTTGGAAAGATGCTTAAATCATCCGGATTTAAGGACGTGTTTGTAGAATTAAAGATTGTGGTGGAGGATTCCACTGACTGGGCAGTGAAATCATCAACAGTCGAGTCTACGATGTTCCTAAAGTTAGCATCGCTTAGAGATGAGTTGTCTTTGAAGGTGGATTGGATTTCTTGGGGAAGATTGTAAGCATTCGAGCCGCTTAAAATGGTTTTGGGGAGTTTTGCTTTCCTGTTGCAGATCCTGTTTATGTCCTGAAAGCAGTGTGGACCGGGTTAAATGGAGGCCAGTTTCTTCCTAAAATCTTGATCGAGAAACATTTTCGTTTGTTCCTCAATAATTGTTGACAAGCAATTAATTTGCGATAACATAGTTCTGTAGGCTGGATTGTGACTATTTAGGGTTCGGTGAAAAATACGGTTAAGTATTTTTCGAAGATTCTGCCTATATTTGTATAATTTTTGCAGTTGAGGCGGGGGATTTTTGTATTTGTAGTGTTTGCTCGGTACTACTTTGGAAAAGAAGGCGACACTTCCTTCAATGGCGTTGTTGAGGAAGTCAATGTGGAAGTCGATTTCCAAATTCGTGAGATTCCGTTGCGAGTCAGGGAGATTTCCTGCGAGGAATTGAGAGAGCCTGTCTTGAAATTGTTGCCAGTCAACGTCTTTGAGTGAAGTTGAAGCTTGAGGGTCAGAAGTCAACATATTTAAGGGTGCGCTGGGGGTAATTGGGAGTTCAACAGCCAAGTGATCAGATTCAGCCATGTGCGATCCGCAGACGTAGTTTGAAAATTTGGGGTAGTAGATTAATTAGATTAGAGGTTACGATATAGAAGTCAAGAATTGACCCAGATCGCGGGAAAACCGGAGTATCCTGCGAGACGACGACGAAATCATGGGTGGTGTTGAAGAGTAGCCAGTCATGTACTGCCATGCCTGACGGACTTACGACAGGGTCATTCCACAACGGGTGCCTGGCGTTGAAATCACCACCAAGCACCGTGTAAGTGAAATTGTCCGAGATTCGAGCAATGCTGTTCATGTTATTCTGGATATGTGCCCCTGTGGCGTGGCATCTATTATATAGGCCGATTAAGAGAAGAAACTCGTTGTCACGAAGTTCTAACTTGACAGCAATGCATTCCATATTGGAAAGGTTACTTATTTTCACCTCTTCGAATTTAAGGTTTTCCTTAATGAGAAGGGCAGTGCCTAGGGTGATCTCAGATTTGTCCTGACGAATGAAGTTGTAGTGCTCAAAAGCTAACTTATGTTTCTCAGTGAGGAGAGTTTCAGAGAGGAACATAAATGTGGGTTTATGTTCAATGAGGAAGAGATTTAGTGCTGCTCTTTTGCTGTGCCTTACCAGCGAATTGCAGTTAAGTGACATGATTTTCAGCTTACTTAATTGCCTAGACATAGTCCAAATGCAAATTGAAGGTAAGCCGCTTGTTTTTCCGAGATGGAAGAGAGCTTCCTGTATTTAGGAAGGAAATTATTGATTTTGCCCATAAGGACGAAAAGATCGCAGCCAAATAAAGACTTGGCTTCTTTGGTGCAGAAATCGTCCACTTCTGACACACTGCCTTTTCTAGGAGCTGCCTTGGGGACAGACCTCGGTGCTGCTTGGGGATTGGGAGCTGTTGGTTTAACAGAATTGTTATTAGTGAACTTATTTTTAGAGATTGCCTGGCGAAAGATTTACCTGGCTGCACGTAGTTCCTTGTGGTTTCCTTCACGAAGTCTTCACGTTGGCGACGCTCCTCAGTCTTCTTGGCACGTTGTTGTACTACCTTCTTGTACTTGGGGCAACCTCTATAGCTGGCTGGATGTCCTTCAGCTTTACAATTTACACAGTATGGGGCACCTTCCTTCTCGTTATTCCGCCCGCATTGTCCTGGTAAGTGTACATTTTTACACTTCACGTACCTGTAGTCAACCGCGCAGTTCCTCGCGACGTGGCCGAAAGCCTGGCAACGGTTGCACTGGGATATTCCAGAAGCGCGGTATTTTTCCCAGTAAACGATCTGGTTCAGAAGGCGATTTGTGGCCATTATAAAATTAATATCGTAATTATGTACCTCCGAAATTAATTACGACGGAATTCGATTCCTTGCTCCTGCGTCACAGAGTTAATTTTGAATCCAAGCAATTTTTCAACGAGTGCTGTCTTCACATCCTCGGCCTGGTATGTATGCTGAACTCCTCTCAGCAGAAGTGTCGTCGTCCTGTCACACTTAGGCGTAAAAGTGTAACTGTGTACACCGATGTCCCTGATGATGCTGAACAGTGCCTTATGGTCATCCTGGCTAATTGGCTTGATAATGCACTTGGTGCCCTTTGAAGTTTTGATAAAAAACGTTGGTCTTATTGCGAGCTTATCAAGCTCGCAATTGAATGCTTTGACATTCAGGTTATGACAGACAATTGGGGGAGGTCTCACTGTCTTTTCAACCTGAGCCTTTGTTGCTTTGGGCTGTATCTCGAAGTCCTTTCGATTACCCAGAATTTGGAAGAAACCACCCGTATGTTTCACCCTGGATGGTTGCTGCTTGGCTGGCTCTGATGGCTTCCTTTTTGCAGGCGTTCCGGTTGACTGCGGCGAGGTCACTGGGCTCCTTCTAGCTCTCCGCTTCCTATTATCTACGACGGTGTAATTATTTTCCTCCTTTTCACCTCGGAAGATGATGAATCAGATGATGATGTCTCACCTGGGTCTGTGGACATATCTTCTACGCTGTCTTCTTTGGCTGCTACGCTGTCTTCTTTGGCGGTGTCCTTACGTGGCGAGCCAATTTCGACGCTAAAGAGGTCCCTGACTGCTTCTTCGGTGTCGATTTCCTGTGGTCCCAATTCATATTTTTTGTACAAGCCGTCTTAGGCTGCTCTCGACAGCGGCCCTGAGAGTCGCCTTTTCGGCTTCAAACACCGGCTTAAAATTGAGTGAATTTGTATCACTCATAATTAACACAATATTTATCACCGCACTTGTTTGTATTAGTTGTATTTGTTTTACTGTTCCAAAATCACAATCACAACACTTGTCATTAATTTTGTATATATGTGTCTGTGTATTAATTATTTGTGTCTCTACCACTGCACTACACTTCAGTTATATGTGTCTATGCGTGTCTGTATTACTACAGCACACGCACGCTTCACATAACAAACAAAACACTCGCATATGTAATAATTTGGGAATGCCGTTGGCTTTTGTCTGCTTAATCCTTAATCCGCTTGGTCCGCTTAGTCCGCTCGATGTTTGCTGATCGCTCGTTCAATCACGAATGGATGAATGAATGAATCAATCTGACTGCCCGAGACAGGTCTTCTTATTTTATCCCTTTTTGTCTCAGTCCTAGTCTGGCTGTTTCCATGCTGCCTTGTAATAATTGGCAGCACCATCGTCGAGTCACTAAGTGAAGTTAAGAGCACCATCTGTCAGTTGTGCCAACATAGCATGCTGCTCCCTGCAGGGGTCATTCGCTTCCTGAGTCACAACACTCGCTTGGCTTACCGGTCGTTGAAGCAATTGTCATTTTAGGAAATTACGCTACAATACCATTAATTTAATTACTCGCTTACCTTTAAGTGTGAGGTTATGCATCGATTGTTATTATTTAGTAAGGAATAAAATCTGAATTATAAACCATCTCTGTACGCAATGTAATAAAAATTACTAATAAATATTTTAAAATGTATTTTCTACGAGAAACACAAATTTATTCTGTCACTAAAACTCGCATCCCTTAGGATTTGTATATTTTTCGTTCATTTACGGGTTGTGGCAAAAATTTCTCACATATAGACGCAATCGCTGCACCAGTACCATTTTTAGCAAAATAATAATTAAAAAAAATTTTGCGCGTCATTAAACCTAATAGAAAGGACAGGTCATTTTAATAATAGGTAAATAAAAGTCTCAGTCTCAGTTCACTGATAAGAGCAGTCGCGGAATGCAACACATACAAATGCTGGGCGATTTTGGATACGCTCCTGTACACGGTTATTACGTTGATGAATATTGGCTGGATTACATTACAACGCCGGCGCCGGTGTGGTAGTCGTCGTCGTCGTCAAACGCCGAAAAAAATGCCGGGCAAGTTACATTAACACTGGGCGGCACTGCGGCAGCGCCATATCTTAATTTCCCTTACATCTTACAGTTGAGTTATTTGCTTGTAATCTCTGCCGGTTTGCAATAAAATTTTTAATAATAATAAAAAATATATTTTCTTTTCCTTCAAGTCCACATTTTTTTAATATAAAATCATTTATTTTCAAAAATTTAAATATCGCTTCATTTTGTCATTTTGGCATATTGGCAGCAATGGAGCGCCAGCGTTAATTTTAGGATTAGGATTAAGGCTTAAACACAATTCCGACGACAGAGCGACAGAACGACAGACGACAGCGAAAATGTCGCTGCGAAACAGGCATTCGAAAAATTGGGAACACAATTACAACGACAGGTGATGAGCGACGATTGTGAAAGAAGAAGATATTGAAATTTCATTTGTTAAATGTTTCGAGCGTTTTAAAAGGAGATTTTTATCAAGAATATTTTATATTAGGTATATTGAAAGAAATGCTATGAAGCAAAGTGTGGAAAAAAACTGAAAATGCGGAAATTAACTAAATTAAACGCTTTGAAATATCCATCCAACCCACGTCTTTTTTGTCCACTTGTCTTGCCTATCTTGTAAACTATAAATTATTTTATGGATTTCGCATTCCCTAGATCAATTTTTCCTCAAAGCTCATTATTTTAAAATTACCGCGGCGTGCTACCACCTAAAAAAGACAATAGTGAATGCCACAACCATTTCATTCGATTAATTTTGTTGGTAGGACTGCAGCGACGACGGCAAAATTAGAAACTGATCAATCCCGGCGATAATGTCGTCGCAATTTGGTGCATTCGCATAAGATGCTGTGCTTTTAGAAGTTTGACAGCGATATATCGTCGTCGTTTGTCGTCTGTCGTCGGAATTGTGTTTAAGCCTTTAGAAGGGTCGCCGACTACGCCGACGACCACGACGACGCCGACGTGGGTAATGTAATGCATTTCATACATGCAGTACTGTCTCTAAATATTTTTGACATAATGTAATCCGGCCTTATTGTCCGCTACGGATGTCGCACAGGAAGGCAGAAACACATCCAAGCAAGCCTCAGGCCTGGCCTCTCTCAGGCTTCCTCGCAGCTCGCCTCAAGGCTAGCCTCAGAGAAATGAAAACAAAATGACACCACCGAGCTCGGTACTGTCATTGTAATTTTGATGGTATTTGCGACAATTCTTTTACATTCTGAGCAGAAATAATTTATTATCGGTTTTCAAAAATGTTGATTATAAATTTCAAGTGATCCTTAAGTGGCAAATATCACGTTTGACAAAGCAAAATTAAAGAAAAAAAAAATCTGATGACAGAAGTAGGCCTGAGAGAGAAAAATATTCAACATTGAGCAAAGCGCGCTTTGTGGCTAGGCCTTGAGGCTAGCTGCAGGCTTGGTTTTGTGTTGCATCACTTAAAAACCCGTGTTGGAAATTTTGACAACACCTCGAGGAAGCCTCGAGGCCTGGATGTGTTTCTGCCATAATAAACTACTTACATAGCTGAGAGAAATCCGAGTTGCGTATTTTGTTTCAGAAATTCTTCGGGGGAAATCAGACGAGTAAAAGATTTTACTTTTCCTATTTTTAATTTCGCGAATTCTGCTCTCTTTAAAAATCTGTTTAAGAATAACGTTTATCGATGAATTATGTGTGTTTGCTCTAATCAATACCTGATTTATTATACGATTAATTACCCCTAGAAAATATGATGCAGGAGCAAGGTATACGGATGACAAGATATTCCCATTAAAATTTTGACACATTGCAGCTGATAGCCTGTGACGTAATACTGTGACTAATGTATATACATTTTTATAGGAAAGCCAGAGAAGGCACAGAGTATTGAGTTCTCTGTACCGTGCTTTTCTATATATGTTTACGATATTTCGCCACTAATGTCGGAACGTACTTCCTAATGGAAATAACTTGTATATTCTGTATAGCTTTTCCCCAGCCAGATGCATATACGCAGTAGGGTAATACCCTAGACACACAGCACGAACTAATGAATCATTTGTACTAACTATTCATTAAAATGCCGTGTGTCAAATAGTATATGTCATTATAGCTCGAAAATCAGATGATAATGAAGTACACTAATGAAGTGTTTTCCTCCTTCATTATAGCTATAATGAGGAAAAATGTACTAGATTTGGCATATAATGTAAATCTGGAGCTCTGCTGTGCATCTGCCGATTTAAAAAATAAGAAGAAGAAATGCAAAGAAATGCAAATCACAAATTATATTATTTAATATTTTTTTAAATAAAATGTGTTTCTCATTTGGAAATTGTTAAATTGAAAATAAAATAAATGAAAACAAAGTTTATCGCGTTAATTCGATCCATATTGCTTCTTTAAGGTGATAAGTTCATCAAAACCAGTTTGACAGCACAACTTAATTAAAGAAATGGCTGTGTGTCCGCAGTTTATAATGAATCATTATAGACTAATGAGTCTTTAGTTATTTCTTCATTAAGAGTGCTGTGTGTCTAAGACATAAAAGTTATAGCGGGCTCGGCATTATCACGTTCAGCTAAGTCACAGGTAGTACGTTTACATCATAGCTGCGTTTTTTTTATCTCTCTGATCTGGTTCAATTTTACGTACGTAAAACAACAACAATGGATATCACGCATTGTTGTTGTTTTACGTACATAAAATTGAACCGGATCAGATCAGAGGGATAAAAAAAACGCAGCTACTGACATGTATATAAATGGACTGACTGATCTCCCGTTTCATGTGGCACCAGTTTTTATTTCAAATAGTATGCTCTCAATGTCAATGCTACCAACTGTTGTGAACTGACAATGTATCTGATTTATTTATATGCACGTCACTGGGATTTACCGAATTTACCACAAAAGTATTTGGGACTATTTGTATTGTTAAATTTTAATAATGAGCCGATGGAAGTTTTTTTCACAAGGCTGTTTTGGTTGGAAATATCGCTGCAACTCAAAAACAATTTCTCGTCCCCTTCGTTACAGTTCAGTGGAAAAGTATGCTCTCACAGACTGCGCTTAATTATACAGAAAACTTAAAGTTTTTTAAATATCCCGTTTTAATGAGCTAAACTGTTTTCGTATTTAATACGAATGAACGTTAATAATAAAATTCAACGGCAAATGCTGTTTTGTGTGATTTTCTGAGAAGAAGAAGCAGTGATTCCCCGAATTGCTTATTGCTTGCATACCGTTTGACAGTTCTCTATTTGCCGGAAAAAGAGTTCTTTTCAACAATTGAATACAGTTTTTTATTTAATTATTTTTAAATACGGTTTTAGCGAAAGTTGTTAGAATTTAAATAGTTGTAATATTTGGAGACGGCAACAAAATATA
This sequence comes from Dioctria linearis, assembly GCA_963930735.1. Taxonomy (NCBI): domain Eukaryota; kingdom Metazoa; phylum Arthropoda; class Insecta; order Diptera; family Asilidae; genus Dioctria; species Dioctria linearis. Next base: position 141,075,958 of record OZ005743.1, on the reverse strand, counting down.
ACTTTTGTGCTAGTTTTGTTAACGACTTAAGCTTAGAAATGCCGCACAAGTAAATTTGTTCCTTGGTATTTTATCAATGGTAAAAACAATTTGTCCTCAACAGTGGATGATGTAGAGAGCTTGAATACGCGGCTTGTAATAGAACAGGACTAAAGATTTTTTTATAGTTTCGATTCTCCAACTTAACGTAGAATTACAACCAGCATCTTGTTCAAACCATTACGGTTTTTATTCTTGTTTTTGAATTTAAAAGTGAAAACGGTAATAGAGCATATTATGCGTTGCGTTTGATATATGTGGTGCCTGTAGAAAAATGGAAATAGTCTACAGGCTGATCAGTGTTATCAGGAACTGAAGCTATTTCATAATACCAGATGTATGTAGAATAACCTTTGAAATGGTAAGTTTTTGTGTATGGATTTGGTTTTTTTTAGAACTCCTGTTATTTTTGTAGGGTCTTTGTAACTAGTTTTCTAAATACTCTTTAATAGAAGCTTGCCCCGAACTAATGGGCCCTTAATTAAGCACAATTTCCAATTCTTAGTGCGGTTCAAATTCAAAGTTTATTTATTACAAACCCCGGTGTCTATCACCACGTACATTAAAGTTGGGTACAGGGATTGAAATATTAAGATAGTAAGTACGAGTACCTACAGAGTTTAGTTGAAGTATGTCTTAAAATAGTACAGGATAGGTAGATATGTAATAGGTAACCTATCAGCTAAAAAAGTAATATTAAACAGTAATTTGGTGGGCTTAAGTTTACAATAGGACCACTAGCTCAGATTTGCTACATCATGCATACAAGGTTTCAAGTCATGGCAAGTAGCCCAGTTAAGAGCTAAGTTAGAGCTGATACGGCATATAATACTAATAACAGAACAGATAAAGAGTGGCCTAACTAAGAATTGACCCCAACTATAATCAGCAGCCAACTACTCATAGCCAAGTAAAGCTTTTGTCAACGTCCAAGTTAAGTTACTAAAGCTTTGTAGTACCAGTTTCAATAATTACGCTATCGTACCGAATAACAGAATCAAACATTTTTGTCTAGCTCCAGTATTCATATTAAATCTGCATAACAAAAAAGGAAATGCATGTGTACTTGAATATACATCGCTTAAGCGGATCACGTATCCAAATAATCTAAAATTCGAACTCTTTACGTTGTCGGCCACATAACTACGACTAATGTCAATATCACTTATTTTGAGCTTGCATCGCAGCCTAATGTCGGCCACCTATTTCCACATGTCCTTGTTCCTTGTCTGTTCTATTGCTTGCGACGCTGTAACTAAAAATCCTCTTGAACAAAATCTTATGCGAATGCGATATAGTTCTTTGTCCTACCACAGAGATCTAGAACGTTAGTATTATATTCATATACATAAATTCCAGTATTCCTATTTTGCTAACAGTGTGTATGCAAAACATACACGGTATGAAATTTATGAGTGCTTCTTATATGAGTTATAAAAGTTTGTTATAAAAAAACTGCTACGAAAAGCAAAATGTTGTTGTCTGTACTACAAAGTTGAATATACTTAGCTGTTAGCAAAAGCTTCACTCGGCTGTGAGTAGTTGGCTGTTGATTAATACTTGTGGTAAATTTTCAGTTAGGCCATTCTTTATCTGTGCTAATAAAGTAAAATAAAAAGTGAGAATTCAGTGTCAGTTCACAAAAAGGTAAAACATATGAGATTAGATAATAAGCTGATATCGGGTTTTTAAAAGCATTTTATTTCAATAAGGTTTTAGATATTCTTAATGTTTCGTCTCGAACAGATTTAGTTCTCCTTCTAGCTTCAATTTTAAAATAGACTTTGCAAAGTGCTAAATGTAACTCCCTCCTTTCCAGCTTGGATAGCTTAACCTGATTTGGTTTCATATTCTTAAATTTGTTAAACATTTTGCAGTTTTAAATCACACAAGTCCCAAAGCTCGAAAAAGAAAAGATACTCTTGTTATTTTTCACATGTGGATGTTATTTTCTCCACATTTTGTACTAAATTGGACTTAATCCATTGTTCTGAAATCAAAATGAAGTAGATATTGTAGATAAAGCATTTTGTATTAACAAGAAGAAGGCAATATGTATTAACAAGAAGGCGCCCTTATTTTCAAAACGCCTTATCTTTATGATAACTCTTATGTACGGGTTTATATAAACGTAGGCCTCAATTGCCTTTGTGAGCCTGGTAAAATGTCAGAACAAAAATCATTGTCAAATGTAGCGTGCTTTATAGCACACAGAATCTACCAATATCTGTGTTTGCAAAACACAGGAACCTAACTTACTAATATTGCCAACTTCTTTGGCCCCATTATTGAAGCCCAACCAATATTGAATTGCAATTGTATTCTCACATTCTTCCAATAAATAACTTTAATGCCATTTATTTTAATGCCTGTTCTTCTATACAAAAGCTATGAAGATATCAAACATAATTGCTAGGCTTGGTAATAGCAGTAACCTATAGGCGAGTCGAACCTGTGAACGCAGCATAGCACAGCACAGCGTAGGGCATGGTAGCGTAGGTTTTTGTAATATTCACAAGTAAATAACCGACTGCCCTACGCTGTGCTGTGCTATGTTGCGTTCAATGTGCGGCGCGCCTTATGCCAGTAAAGTGCTTGATATACAGGGATTTCATTTTTACAAATTAATCGATTCGGAGAGAAGGATGAGTGATTGCGATATAAATTGCTGATAAAATTCAACCTAGAATTGTCTTTCAATCAATCAATTCCAACTGGAAAGTTCTTGTAGTCAGAATATAGCCTGTTACCATTTAATTGCTTTTTAGATAATTGTACTAGTCACCATTTCAAGGTAGTAATTTAAACATTGATACATGGAATGTTTCTTGGATAGTTCTGGGTCTCATGAAAGTCTCTTCCGGATATCTTCTGGGTGAGCAGGAACTTTTACTCATTAGTATACATATACCATCCTCGACTGCAATGTTTGGCTTAATGATTGCTTCTCCTAGCCTTATCTTCTTTATCGTCCAGCAAGGGTATCTAAGATTTTAAAACTGCTTTTTACGGTTTGATTTTTCCTGCGTACCTTCCTCTGATTAATGGACTTTCAGATATTACTGTGTTAGTCACCGAGCACATTCACTTAACACCCCAGAGATATCCATGCAGCATTTTACTGAAATAATTCAGTCTCTTTTTTTCCAGACATGTTTCGCTTAAATCTGTGCGGATTTAATCGATTAGGGCAGGAATCCTTAATGTTCCGTAATTTATCGTAGGTTGTCAGCTACGCAACATTGCTTATGGTTAGTGGATAATTATTTAAGTACTTGCATACTTCTCGGTTCTTTGTCGGCCTTGAAATAAAGCTAGCCATCTTATCAGAGCTACGATACATGAATTTGCTCAACATAACTTTGAAGGAAAATTTATAATCTACGTCCCAACGTGAAAAAATCTCATTTAGATCTTGATGAATTTAGAAATTATATCTATCTATTAAAGACATAAAGCTTTGCTAGCCTCTTTGGATATCTCTCTCCTCGAAAATAATCAATTTAATCTAGTTAGCTTGCATTCTGCTAATATGTTTATGCTGTCGGTGCATAATCTGCAGTTCCTTGAATTAATCTAATACTGTTGGACATGATGAAGTGCCTTTTGAGTTCATGAAAGTCATCCTTTCTCACACTCAGCCTATAATCGTGACTCAGTTCTTCAACAAATTGATTACTTGCTATTATTCGCTTCGTTGCTGCAAGCTAAAACTAGTCATGCCGGTTCCCGCAATGTCTTCGTCCAATCCAGTGGGGATGGAAATTATATCTCTACTCCTCCAACTACTACTCCGTCGAATCGTAGAAGCTTACTTCTACTTTCTGATTGTAGAAAATTCATGAGCTCCAAAGAGAGCTTTCTAGCCTTCTTCCTATTTTCACTCATTAACGATGTTACGAACTACGATATTGTTCGTTTTAGCCAAATTGAGCTTGCGTTGCCGTTAGACTTGCTGGTTTGTGCTCCTGGCAGCTTATTACGCCTGACATTGGAAATTAAGGAGAGCTTTCAGCTCATATTACTTGGGAGGTGAGGCTTTGAGGGATTGAGAATTCTATATGGAGATATGATAAGGACTAGTAGTTAATGTTAGGAGAATTTTGACCCGCTGAATCTCGTTTGTCAGTTCTAGAGCCGTTGGCAATTTTAGTCGCAATGCAAGCGATGATATTGGTCAGAAAACTTTGTGCACAAAAATTATGGTTTAATACGCAGTATGCGCCACATTGGCGTCGAATTGTTAAGAATAATGTCTTCTCCCCGATCCATTCCATTTTTTAAATGGAAATTTTTTTTTTCTTCCGGTAACGATCGTTATCATTATCTAATTGAAAAGTATGGCCGAATTACTCCGCGAGCAATTTCGGCATATGAATTTGATCTTTATCAATCAAACGTGGTTTTTTTATAACCCGAAATTCGAAGAATTTGTGTATTAGCTATTCAGTTGGAAATGTGTAAACGAAAGCATGTCCTTGTGCATGGTCAGTTGTCATTAATTGTATCTAGTGTCAACACTCACTTCACTCCGTTCCATTGCTCTTTAACCGTACAAAATATGTTTGATTTTATATTTTTAAATTATCTAGATTTCTAGTCTGGTATTTTACTTATTAATATTATTTTTCAGCTAAATATTGAACCGTCGACTGATCCTATAATATGAATGTGAATGAGAAGGAATCACTCTCCTGGCAATTCTTCATTTGGCCCAAGGTTAGTACATAAAACGGTTATAACAATCTGTCGTAGAAGACGCATTGTGAAAATACTATAAATTTGGTTACTTTTAGTTTATTGATATCATTGAGGAATAGTTAAAGTTTTCAACATATATAAAAATGTATTTATTTAATATTTATATCATCAATTAAGTAATTCAGAAACATATCAGCTTTTAGTATCATAAATTACGAAATTACTTGTAAATAGAAAACAACTCCAGTTCCTGCATTTTGGTTATTTTTAACTTGAGCTGTACTTTGCGCTCTTTCGAATGGTATCACTTGGATTGTCCTATCTGTATACAGCAAACCAAACTATCATTATTATTATTATTACTTTTTTATTAGTCAAAAATGAGATTAACAATAACAGCTCAAACAAATTCTTGTTATATAATAAATGTTAAATATTAAAAGTTAGGCTAATTCCAATTCAGACATTTCATTTACACGTTACCTTTTACATAATCACATAATTGTCTCTTAATTAGGTCAATTCTTCTTTCCTTTTTTTAATGTGCTAGGTAAACTATTAAAAAATTGCAAACCCTTATACATAATTGAATTAAACGTGCTCATTCGATTCCATTTTAAAATACCATTGTGCGGGTGGTTTAATATTTTGAGAAACACATTCTCTCCATTTTCTGATAATTATATCATTTTTTAAAAACTGTACCATACTTCTTGTCAAGTTTCCTCACTTGTTTTTCGTTTCCTCCAAAGATCCCTTTCGCTCCTTTCTCGCTATATGCACGGTCAATGTTCTGATGAAATATCTAGTCTAAGGAAATATCAATTGACTTTCTTTTATTTTTCGAAGTGCTTCAGTAGGTCTGAAGCCACGAAGATAGTATTCCAATCATTGTCGAATTATTGTTTTGTCCTTCACATCCTATATATACTGAGACGATGATGAGCACAAGATTAAATTTCGTTTGAAGATTTGTAAAACTCATTTTCAAGCAGGTGTAGATGAAAACATTATTGGGATTTTCCTTCTCCTTTGAATGTCCTTGACGGATCGTAAAATTGAAAAGCAGAATTTGCCTACTATAATAGGCAGCTTGATCTGGAACCTTGGAGAGAATCATGTTTTTTGTCAGTCAAAAGACAGCTTTAATACTCCTTTTTCAGATTTCTTTGAAGAATCGTAAAACGCAGCGCCTTTTTAGGTAGCCTTAACTCTACAATTGTGAAGTGCTTTTAGGTTGCTTATGTGTTCTTGACATCTGTTGACGGCATTCTAAAACTTACATTCTTCCATATATTCCTATTCATCCACAAATTTTTTTCGAAATTTTCATATTTTCATTTTCTGGAATTAAAAGTTCTTCACATTTTGCGAATGATTAGGTCACTTGCTAAATACTGCCTCAAAATCTTTGATATGCAATAATGCGATTCTATTGGCTTAAATGTTTCGACGAAAGTTTTCACTGCGATTTTCTTTTCCAAATAAGTTTTGCTTCTGGTGTGGCCTCCTCTTTTGCTGTTGGACTAACGCTTTCGGTTATATGCATCTGGCCGGCTATGAGTCCCACTTGAAATCTTGAAACATTTATAATACTAATAAACTAGATAAAAAAACAACTAGTTTAATATAGGAATTTCTTTTTTCTTTTTAATTGACAGACCAATGATGTGTGTATCTTCACTTTTATTCAAGATTACCATTCAACTATAATTTACGTTGTCTTGGCCACCCTTCGCTGCTGTCAACCAGAGCTGGAAAGAATAAAAAGATGCCCTGTGAGTATATTGAGAATACTCAATGGATGTTGATAATTCTTTCATACACTCAGTCCGCCCAACACTCCCGTAGTTAAGTCGGCATTCTAATTAGCTTTGGGACGCACGTACTGCCTCCAAGGACTGGACGACATTCGTCCCCTTGCGATACATACACTCCACACACAGCCAGGGTGACATACACCCTTTTTGGCGACATACGCCCACATCCAAACTTGGCGACATTCGCCGATCTGAGCAACATTTGCCCCACACACCTTTCTTCACTCTTTCTCATACACATAAAGCATTTATTTAGTCATACTCTAACTCATTTTCCTTTAAACTATTACCTACTCTAAAGCATCCACCTTAAATCTCAGTCATCCACTCGGGAGCTCTCACTTCACTGTATCACTCTGTTCGCGCAAACACTATTCGACTGACACCGCTACTCATTTTTTTTTTATGTTTTCCCTACCAGGCCTTGCCCTACCTCTTAGAAATATCCTCTATTGCCATTTTGCTTCACCTTTTGAATATGAATGCTCTAGCCAGCTCTGGCTATACTTCCTTTGAAAAATAGCCGCCCGCCAACTGCTAACATCCTACTTTTACTACCCTTGCCCCTTTTCTAGAACAATTCTTACCTTTTTTTATTGCAGTGTCTCTGGTTATTCTTTCTTTGAAGAGTAGCCGACCGCCAGCTGCTAGAATACCGTTTTTGCTACCCTCGCCCAGAATAATTCTTAATTACTTAGCTACTTTATTTACTTAGTGTAACAATACTCAAGAACGCTTTTTTTGCAAAAATGAACGGTAGCAGTTCTGTTCTTTAAATGCGGAGCAAAATACTGAATGAAGACAGTTTTCCCTGAACTTCCTGGTTTCACTTGTCGGTTTCGTTTTGGAGTTCCAGCAGAAGTATGCTTCAAAAGAAACATAGCTTGTGAAGGTTAATCTTTATTGGAACAAAAAGCTTAATGCATACTTCTTATATCCTGCAAGGTGAGTTGGTTGCATATAAATGTCGATCCTTCTTTATGCATTTCGCAGTCCTCTGATAGTTTTGGGAATCCATTTGCTCAGTACCTCGCCAGAAACTAATTTGCATGCAAGCGAATTTAAATTTAAGCAAAATAGCAAATCTTAAATTTTGTAACTTTTTTTTCAGTTTTCCTTTCCTCCCATTGTTTTTTTCTACCTCAGACATAAAACTTTTGACTACTTCCATTCTAACAAGAAAGCCACTAATTTGTTGTATGAACGAATCTACTAATAGTTTTTAATAACAAAATCGTCCAGATCATTGGGGTGCCAAATCACAACTGCAGGTCAGGCCAGCTCCGTTCAGCGAAATGAGATACTAGGAAAAGTGACACACTCTTTGTTTTTATTATTAAGAAATTTGAAAATAATGTACTTCTTGGAGAAGGAGATGTTTGTAACAGTCACTTAAGCGTATAAGGCAAGTTTTGGAAAAGGTGCTACATTTAAAGCTGTACTTTGAGAGGGAAAACGTGAGTTTTCGAGCCTAGATCTGATTGCAAACTATGCAGGGCAACAACGAAAGGAGAGTATTATATTTAACTCGTTTTTTGTTTTTTTTTCAAATGGATGATAAGGAGAGTTTTGGAAATGGTCTCCTCATATGTTATTTGCATGGTCCTTAAATTTTAATTTATTGTCTAACAACATTCCAAGATTTTTAACACATTCCCAACATTGTTTACTTTGGCTCTCTGCTGTCTACCATCGAGATACGATTCAAACTATTAATGTTCCATTCCCTGAATTCCAAATAACCATAATTTTTTTTCCTTTTTTCTCGCTTAAGGTCAAGAAAAACAGGAATTCACTGCCTTACCAGCATCTAATTTCCTTTTCCAGTCGAATACGTCCTTGTTTAGTATTGCCTCACATAAGTGACCATGCCTGAATCCTGACTGTTTTTTTGTATGAAGTTGATTTGATTCAAGATAAAACTGTAATTAATCCGCTACATATCTCTCCAAAATTTTCTCTATATTAATTCATCTGAACTGATCGCATTTCGGAGTATTATACATTTTTTCCATTGGAAATTCTTCGTCCCCCCCCCCCCCCTTTTCCGTGCTTTCACCGATAGATTCGCGCTTCTTTGGTTGCTAGCTTTTCAGATAAAATGTTGCAGAATTGAAATAATCGGATACTTGTTAGTGGATATAGCGAAGTGTTCAACCTTAGCTTCCTTCTTTTTCCCTGTCGATTCCTTACGAGATAGGAGTTGGTTACACTAGATTTTTTTATTTTGCATTTTTGCGACCATACTCCCAGGACCCCACCCTAAACCAACTCTAAAATTTGCAGTCTGAAACAAATTAAGTACGATCTTTAGCATTTTTTCAGCTTATTTGACTGGACTAATATGTAATACCGTAAATTTCTTTTTTGTCAACATTCCCACATCATAATCCGTTAAGTCTAGACATGAAAAATTAGGCCACAGCCTCCTGCACAAAACGCAATATCTTCTGTACGCATAGCCCGATCACAAACTGCACATTCTTTCTTCATGACTCTGCATTACTGTTTACCTGGTCGTTGTAAAATTAAATGAAAATTCATGCAATTAATTTCCGATTATATTGTCCATGTCTATTAAGCCTAATTATTGTTCGTTATCAATAAAACCAAACTAGTAGTAATTGTTATTTTTACAAAATTAGTATTCACAACCAAAATTCTACACTTGTTATTTTAAATTGAGCTCAAACTAATAATTCTCTATTCATTTTAGAAGTCGTGATAATCGATTTTTTAAAATAAAGAATTACAATACAATTAATTACAAAGAATATTTTTGACTGTCTGAATCACTGATTGACAGGATAATAATTAATTTTTTGTTTTTGCTCCGAGCATTCAAATCATGACCTACTTACATAACCTTTTCCAATTCTCCAAGTGACTTTCGAATTTGATTTACGAAAACCCCGCACAAATTTGTCATGGCTGCTCAAGGCCGTTTACGAAGTGCAGATGGCTCTGTCAATCCACCACAGAGGAATTGCATTGTTCCGTTGGCTGTATTCGATTTCGATATGACACCTTCCTCATGCATGAAACCCAAGTTAGGTATCAAATCATTTTCAGTCACGGCGGTGTCGCTCTCTAGTAACAGTAACTCCATATCCATCTTCATAAAGGTATAACCAATTAGCGTAACACATTGTCACATTTTTAAGATGTAAAGTTGGCTCATGAATATTTTGAGGATTTTTCTAGGCCCAGACGCAAGTGTTTTGTTTATTAACACCACCCTGCAAATGAAAATCAGCCATTGTGGTTTTTTCATGAAAATCAGCGTTAACAAACTGTAGCATCTTCTCGGCATATGGCTGGTGGCGTGTATAGTTGTGGAAAAAGCTGTTGTCTCAGCTGAATACTCGGGAGCAAATGCAAATCTTTACGAAGAATTTGTCACAAAGTATTTGTACAACAATTCCAAGCAAGCTCCTGAGAGCGGATTCGAATTAATGTTGGGGAAGATTCGTACACGCTGTGTTACACAACATTGTTTTCAAATGTTTTCGGAAACGACAACCTTGGACTAACTGACAAGTTATCTTTTTCTTCAAATTTGCGCATTATACACTAGGTAGTCGCTTTTGTTGGCACATTATTTGCATCCAAAATTTGTATTATATCGTAATTGACAATTGATTTCGATAAAACGTTTTAGCCAGGGTCATTCCATAAGAAATCGATCAAAATTCGTACCTTCCCAGCCCGATCATCACCAATTTCTTTTACCAAAAGTTAAGTAATTATGGGATAAGAATTCCACAAGTTCTTTTTGTCCTGTGCTGCCTGACCTTGAAATTCTTTAACTTTGCCGATTTTTGATCTCTTGAGTTAAATTCAAAAATCATAATGGTTCTAATTATCATACAGGCATGGTTTGTAGCTTGTTTTAAACAGAAAGTACAATGTTTCAGAGAAAAGAATATAAAAAATGCCTTTTATAAGAAGAAAAAGTATAATAAAAATATCTTTTATCCTTCAAACATTTTTTAAATTTAATTTTTTTAATTTTTCTTATTTTTGTAAATGTTCATGTTCATAATGTTATTAGTAAATTATTCAAATCTCAAGTTCGTATCGTATTGGGTTTAGAGAAGAGAGTTATTTTCGTCAATAGAAGTCCGGTTATTTGTGAAAAACTTCACAAAACTTCTGACTAAATTGAATTTGTGCAGAGGCCGTTATTTTGACGCCTAAGCATATTCTGAAAAGTTCCCTTATTTGATCTGAAAAGAACCCGTCATTTGTGCGATGGCTTTTTTGTTTTTACGAAGTGAATTCTAGTTTTTTGCAATTATATAGAAAATTATCATTATGCTTCGAGCAAATTAGTTATGAGATAAATTATAAGGTTTTTTCGATAAAAACAACGCGTGAAGCACTAAAGTAAATTTTCCACTACAATAAGGCGGATACACCGCACTCCGATTTAACAACTAAACGGACGATATCCCATAGTAGTATATGTATGGCAGCGTAGCCAACAATTTTCGCCATTTTGATTTTGGCAGGGTGTTTTACTGTCACTTTTTTGTAAACAAAGAGCCGCGAAGTGTGTTTGGCGCAGAGACGTAGTTACAAAAGTGATAATTTACTTTTTATAGAAAATGGTTAATGTCTGTTGGACTAAGTTATAGTAATATAAAAAGGAGTAATATATGCTCGGAGATTTAGATACAACAAGCCGTGTTGAGGAAAATACTTTTAAAATACTTTTGTGGTAAATTCGGTAAATCCCACTGACATGCATATATAAGTAAATTCGCAAATAATTTAAATATATCGTCAGTGAGAGCATACTTTCTGAAATCAAAAGTGGTGCCACATGAAACACGAGATCAGTCAGTTTATATACATGTCAGTGGGTGGTGCGGAAGATTATGCGGAGTTTTTATAAAAATTGTTTGAATTTTCGCGCCATTAATTAATTGTTGTGATATTTAAGTCATCAACAAATTTTCACGCCGCCTCTGGCACCTCGACAAAACAAGAAGAAGAACGATACATAGTTGCTACGCTTTTTTCATCACATGTCGCCTCCTTTAGTTCCCTCCTCGAAGGCATTGCTGGGGAAATAACGTTTCGATCGCCTGATTGACATGTAATATAATGTGACATTCTGCGTACGGCTGAACGCACGGCCTACGTAACCCTAGCGTAATCTGACATTTCTTTGACGGATCTTTCGAATAAAATTAATTGAATATAATTAAAAGTTATTTATAAAATGGGTGAAGGCAAATGAAATGTGTTCAAGCTATTTTTCTATATTTTTTCTTTTAATTTTTGCTTATTTTTGCTTAAGAGGAGCCAGTACCAATATTTGCAAGTTCATACATTTTTCAATGCTAATTTCTTGCAAAATATTTGTAGCAAAATAATGATTTATACCTTAAATTAAAGGTAATGAAGAAGTCTAGTAAATAACGTCGGCAAAAATTAAAAAAAGTGTATTGGAATGGAGATATTGGCTCGGAAACTTGTAAAAAATGGGAAAAATTGCAGTCTTTTAAATCAAATTTCTGTGGGTAGGTATTCTCATTTCTTTAAATTGTGACTATTTTAGAAAGATAAGGCCTAGATCTAGCAAATAACGTCGAGTTTTTTCATTTTTAGTTGCGCTTTTTATAATAATTTGACTGTCATTGTACTTGTTTTTTCTCCCGACATTTCACCAACGAGAAATTGCAATATTTATTTCAAAGTTGTTTAAATACAAAGCAAAATAGCATATTTAACAATCATATGCAAACAAAAATTTAGGAGAGTTAATTCTCGTTAAAATTTTTCAATTTATCTGAACTGCAAATTTTCATTTTTCGTCTTAAATTGCGTCGGATTTTGGGTTTCTGTCTTTTGCGGTAGATGTCTCTAATGTGCTCTGTGGTCTAGGTCTAGGCTAATTTTATATGAATTTTTTCACTTTACGGACACAAACCTACGTATAGTAAATTTTATTACCTCCAGGTTCGCTGGTATCTAAATTGAAACTTTTGCTGAGTACTGACTCCTCTTAAGATGTATTTTTATATGCCTCAATTAGAAACAAATTTCAATACCCAAGTGAAAAATGTTAAACTCTTACCCCAAGAAATTTTTATGTCAATTTCGATGGGACTTCAGTGCAACACCAGAGTTGCACTTTTCTAGCAGTGCAGAACTGAAAATGTTCGATGGATCAAGTTTTATAGCAGAAGTGCAACACTAGGTTTGAACTACCCCCTACTTTGCGCTGGATATTCTTTCGGTGTTACAAATACATATTGAAGTTCAATTATCATCATCGAACATATTTCTGTCATATTCCTTGTGTTTGTGGACACACGTATTATATACACGGCCCTTTCAAACGTTCTTTATTGATATAAAGAAAGAAATTCCTCCTTAAACTTTATGCATATTATACAAAAAAAAACTTTTAATTCATTTAACTCCAAAATTTCACAAAAAATCGCGACAGTACACTTTGACAGAGCAGATGACAATTCAACTTGAATATGTTTTGTAACACCAACAAAATATCCAGTGCAAAGCAGGGGAGGTCAGTGCAAACCTCGTGTTGCACTTCTGCTATAAAAATTGTCCCATCGAACATTTTCAGTGTTGCCCTGAAGTCCCATCGAAATCGACATTAAAGTTAGATGTATTAAAAGATGTTATTTGGGTTATTTTTAAAAAGTTTAAGAAGGAATTTGTTTCTATATATCAATAAAGAACAATTATTACGTTTGACAGTTCCGTATATGTATATAATACGTGTGTACACAAATATAAGGAATATGACAGAAATATGTTCGATGGGCTTCAGAGCTGCACTACCACAAGAAGTTTAACACTGATTTGTTTCTATCGAAATTCACTGAAAGAAGAGAATACAATTCGCAAAAAGTACATGCCTTGAACATCCGAATGAGAAAAATCAGCTCAGCAGCTCTTTTCTGTAATTTCAGTTGAGAAAATTCTCTGTTCGATGATGTCAAGCAAATTAACCATTCTTAACTCTACTAGTTGAATTTCTTCGTTTCTGTATATGCTAGTTGAGAAAGGCATGGTATGGCTAAGGCAAGGCATGGGATGTAAAAGAACCTTTGGTGCGTACCTAGAATCTGTGTCCTTGGGTCACACTAGAAATCTGAACGTAGGGATCGTTGGAGAATTTGCAACTTGAGGTATAGCTTGAGAAGTTATAACTTGAGGTATAGCTCGAGGCGTTTCAACTTACGGTTTAGTTTGAGGAGTTGTTAACCTCGTTCAGTAATAGCTGAGCTGTGGTGCGTTATAAGATTTGTCGTGAGGCTTTGCGATGAAGCATGTTTGCGATAACCACTTGCAGGTTACAGCTTGAAGGTTTGCTTGAGCTGCGATTGATTGTATAGTTCTTGATTGTAGTGAAGTACCGATAGTACTCCTGAATAACGACTACCACAAGAGTGGTGGTAGATACATGGCTAGAAATCTAGATATATCCTTTGCAAGTGTATGTTTAACGTGGCACCAGGAGATGGACGCATTGTGTCCTATGTATACGTAAAAGTGTTTAAAATTTAATAACAAAATTATATAAAAGTTGCTTGAAATAATCTCAGATAACGAAGACTCTTGATGATGTCTTGAAGCAACATAGAACCAAGTATGCACGGTATCGCACTGAAGTCGTAGCCGACCCTACGTCGACTTGAACAGGGAGCGCGAAATTAATCTATCACTTAAAGCTGAGTAAATGTAACAGCTGGACCAGTTAGCGTTATGCTGCGCTGTGTCCACGGGCGTCATGGCAATGTTGTCGGTTGAGCAGAGAACTGTTAGCGCTGCGTTCGATTGTCAAATCGAACACCGTTTTTCCTGAGTTTAGAGTTTTTCCTGAGTTTAGAGATGACCTAAAAGGTCTGCCAACGAGAACGGGCATCATCATAACAAGTCAGTAGAGAAAAACGGTATTCCAGGTTTTATAAGTAATGGTTGTTCTTTTTTATTTTCTTTACTTTCTTACGGTCTTTATGTAATAAGTTTTTCTTCATTAAAAAAAAGAAAAAAAAGAAGACAACATACTTTACTCACAGTAGTGAGACTGAAATTTCTATGCTAATGCTAACACAAATTTTTAATTGAAATCCAAGCCTACCTAGATACGGCTTTCTACGCTCAGCAAGGTATTACTAGCGGGGAACTTTCACGAAAATGTTGCCTAATTTACACGGTCACGCGTTTCGAAAAGTGCGACCAGACACAAACGCGTCGCCACAAACCTTCGACTTTGAAACAGCAATTGAGCAAGTTGAAATATCAAAGCCTATTAATTTATTGTGTGCTGTCATTGCGGTTATTTTTGTACAGTTTAATAATTCTGTAAATATTTTGCGAAAAGTAAAAATAAAGTCATTTTAATTTACAGGTTTTTTTCCGGTTCAAATTCATTTTTCGTTTCTTTTAACTTCTTGCCAAAATTTTTTCAAGTTTTGTCCATATACTCAATGACAAGAATGCCGTCGAGAATATTCTCAACTGCTACAGAAGCGAAACTCTACTCATGGCATTAGAAGAAAATTTCTAGTTGTCTATTCATATGGGAACATAGTTGTGTAGTAGGGATGATAGACAATAGAGTAGAATTTCATACAGAAACACAGTGGAGGAGAATGACAAGACAACAAAGTGACGTGAAATAAAGAATTGCAGTTGAGATCTTCTCTATTTGATAGTTACAGAAACGAGCTACTGATCGAAGCGTAATTTTGGTGGGGGTAGCGTTATGGTTTGGAGTGCATTCTCTTGAAAAGAAAAGCTTCCAATCTGTTTGATTAATACTCAAATGAACTCCTAGATGTACACAGATCTCTTGGAATGGAATAGCATTCGATAAGTCGACTGAATAGTTGCGACGAGGAAGATGTAATTTTTAAGCAGGATAATACACCATTCATTCTTCGATGCGAAACAAGGATTGGCTTTTGGACAAAAATATTCGCACACTTGACTGGGTCATTTGTAGTCCTGACTGGAATCCTATTGAGAATCTTTGATGGACTCTCACTCGCAAGGTGTATGCAAAGGGACGTCAGTTTAACAGCGTAAATGCCTTAAAAGCAACAATTCGTAGTACGTTCTGGTCCGAAATTGGCCAGGTTAAAAAATCTAACAAATTCAATTCCCAGCTGAATTTTTAGTGCCATTCAAAGTAAAGGAGGCAACACTATGTAAAAGTGCTAAAAATATGAACTAATTAATTAATTAAAAATAACAACTTAACTATAATTTTTTCCTTATTTTTCAGGTATGATCCCATATGTTTAAAAAAATCATTACCTTGGGCCAACGTGAGTACCTAGTTTTAAAAATGTTTTATAGCGATATTGTTTATAGAAAAAATTATTTTATCTTAAGTAAATCGACCATAAAAAAATATATTAATGCATTGAAAAACACAAAACAGGCATTTGAATAACATTTTTCTAATATACTTATTCAATTCAAAATAGTACGACACACGTAGGGGAGGAAAATTGATTTAATTGATTCGTTGAAAAATATTGAAAAAAAAGAAAAATAACAAATGCAAAAACTGGTACTTCTCCAATTTTGGGAAAAATAATTATTATTTAAAATAAAATAATTACATGATTAGTTATTAATAACTTTTATTATGGAGAAAGGTAGGTAGAGATGCTGAATTTTGTTGTGTAAAATTTTTGAGAGAGTGTGTTTTTTTGTGCGGAATAGCACAGTAACTTTATTAAATAAATTTTTAGTTGTTTTAAAAAATGCATAGGTCAGATTGTAAATTTATAAATTTAAAAACAAAACATTTTCATTTAGGTAACTTGTAAAATCGATAAATAATACCATAGATGGCACAAGAACTAGATGTCGCATGGCATACTAGAGCAGAGTATACAAATTGTGAAATGGGTAGTGCATTCTGAAATGGGCCACAACACGGTCTAGAGTATGCCGAGAACAAATGTTTTTTTTAACAACAGTTTTGTATTCGTTTGATCGACCTCCTCAACACTTCAGATACGAAAAAATATGAATCACTCGACGTACACATCAGTTCAAATGTTGTGGTCCATTCCGGAATGGGCCACCCAGCCATATAAATTTTGTATACTTTTTTGGTATTGCATGCGACATCTAGTTCTTGTGCCATCTATGATAATACTTAAAAAATTGTAGGCAAATTCATTTCTTTTTCAAGACATGACTCACAAGTTTCATTTGATGTTTCTATTCAATCCTGTTCCTATCTGCAGAGATTTCTTTAAGTCTTGAATTATAGTGCAGATTGGGATTCTCTTTTCTATTGTCTTAAAAATGTTTTGTGAGCGTGTAAATTTGAAGCATTTACCCTTATTGAATTTGAAATGTCTTTTTGAGATTGGCATTAAATACCTACATACTTTGTAGCTTAATATTTCCCATTCTTGGATTTGACAATCATTGGTATATAGCATATTCTGGCCACAAAGTCATAGTATAATGCAAAATACTACATATAGAGAAGAAACGGTTTCCACGTTTTACTCAATATTTTAATTGTGCGAAAACTCTTGGTTAACATTTGGTAAAGCCTTACAGTATAACCAATATGAATATATCCTCGCCTTAAAATAACAAGGTTTTAACTTATAGTTTATTAGTTTGACGCAAGAATGCCTTAAAGTTCTCATTACCGATATCTTATCCTGTAATATCTTAAATTCATTGTACATTTTGATAACACTATTTTTTTTTTCAGGAGAACTTAGAAAAATCTTTAAATCCATTAAATCCAATAAAGTTTACGAATTAAATCACTTCTGGTTTTGCAGTCAGAACCATAGTACACGACATAAAAATTAACTGAATAATTCATTTATAATTTTTGGAGCTTAATGATATCTAAAGAAAATATTCTGAAGCAATTTAGCAATTTAGAAGGGAAAAGACCGAACTAATATTAAGATTAAATAACTGAAAAATAATTTCTTTATTTTCAATATAACAATATTCTTTCAAAAATATTTGAAAAACGCGAGCAAACTATTTTCAAAATGGGATTAGGTATAATTTAATTCATAGTATAGTCTTTTGCACTCTGGTATAGTCTAAGCACTGCTGATCTTGCGGCGGGATAAATTTTAACATCTGCTTCAGATCATTTACTTTTTACGTAGAAATTGTAGACTTTTTACGGATACGCTTGATCTTACTGTTGATGCTGGTATAGAATTTTTTCTTTGCTATATTTGTGAAGCGCACCGTGGAGGACGTTCTGTGTGTCTGATTTTAATGGTTTTAAATTCATCTATCTTTTTCGCCTCATATTTTCTTTGGCAGTTGATGATCATATTTTGCTGCACTTTTGTATGCCTCGCACATATCACATCTATCGCTTTTTGGTATATGAAATCCCAAGTTATACTCAGTATTAAAAATTCTACGATAAATAGGCGCTTTGGCAAGCATGATATTTTCGACCCTACAATAATCTGTGTACAATTTATACATCCTAGCAACATTCAAGGTTGAATCTAAATACTCTCTGTTGAATTTCTCTCGTCAGCAGTGGGATTATACTTGCACGTAGTTTTTGAAGTGAGTCATCTGGAAGAGAGTGACGACTGCTCGCAGCTTTTGCCCTCCCGTCAGGGTATGCCACATACACTCGTATTACAATGCGTAGTGCAGCTAGGCCTTGGCGATATAAATAAGGTAGCAAAGAAAATGGTTTTACATACCTGGGGCCGGATTCACTAACTCGGAAAGTTTGGGAGTTTGGGAGATGAGAATTTTCGTGTTCCCCGGCTAAAACTTCCTAACTCTCCATTCGAGATTCTCTAACATACTTGAGGAGTTAAAGAAAACGTGAGAAGTATCGAAATATGGAAAGATGGATAACTCTGTGTGGGAGGGCCGTAGAGCATTGCGGCTTTTTCCTACGGATTTAGGGTCTAGAGTACAAAAATATAGGTGAACAATTTCTGAGGGAGGGGCTTTTGGGGATGGGGGGTCGTACCACCCCCATTGGGGGTTGTCCAAAATACGACATGTTTGGTATCAAATTAAAGAGGGAGAAACGGGTAATTGAGTGGCATAGTGTTTTTTTGATCATTTTAACTTCATAACTGACTTTTTACCGCCGAAAGACGGATTTTTTGCACTTGGGTCATATACACCCCAGTTCCTATATTTTGCATACATTTCTTCCGTTCTTTGTTTCACATCCATTAGTACTCTGTTGTTAACATTTTTCTCATAAAAAGTGAATTTCCACGACTTACCAGTTCTTCATAATAATGAGTTAGGTTTTTGTACCAGAAAACGGCAATTTTTTCATCTTAAGAAGGACTGATTCATTTCTTTTGCAGTCATCTTCAAAACTATTTACCGGAGTCAAAAACTAATTACATATCTAATTAGGTGACAAAATGTAGATGCGATTTCATCCTACATACAAGCTTTAGCGTGCACATTTAAAATTTTTATAGAATCTCTTCTGTACTGGAAGACGACCAAATTGACCATATTCGCGTGAATTACAATTTTTATCGGGTACCTTGAAACAAAAAAATCCTTATTTCTCTGTAAGTATTGCAAGGATTTCCATAATTTGTTTTTGTAAACATAGCCAGAATATGCAGTGAATCCATAAATCAATTTGAAAATCCTAGGTACATTGGTACCTTCACAAAGGACAATAAAAGCAGCCAATACTGTCAGTTGAGAAATATTTTTCTTACTTCTCCACAGCTAACACAGCCGAGAGTTTTGCCGGGTTGAATAGAGAGTTTGGTACTTCTCAATACAAATTCCCCGAGTTACAGAATTCCGAGTGGAGAGTTAAGTGTCAAAAGAACTTTCATCTCCACAACTCCACAACTCTCCGAGTTAGTGAATCCGGCCCCTGCACTTTTTCGTTTTTATGATGAATAAATAACGGAAAGTATATTGCCTTCTAGATGCTAAATACGATCCGAATTTGTTAACATGAAGTGTCTTTTCTCATTAAGTCCTAAATCATAATAGGTTTGAAAAATGTACTGGCATTCTCGTATTTTCCTTCCACTGGCTGGGTTTGGCAACTCTTTTGCGCACATTTTTCCTTTCTTTTACGCCTTGAATTTCTAAAAGATTTTAAAAATTAGCATTAAAAAGAACATGCTATAACAAAGATAAAGGCAAGAACCTCTCAAAATAAAAACAAAACAAAAACAAAATGTAAAGCCTAGCCGAACCGACCAAGTTCAATGCTAGTACCCCAATAAAAGTAAATAATGAAGGGAATATACTTAAATTACTCTAAACTAATAGTTAACAAAAATTAACCAAAACCTAATTAGTATTGATGAAAAAAATTTTTTTTAAACAAGAATACTCCTTCAAAAACTGTAAGTTTCCAAAACCGCAACCACTCAGAAAGTAAAAGAACCGAAGCCAAACCACGAAACCTGAAAAACGAAAGGTAATGAAAATAAAAAGTCGAGGCGATTTAGGAATAGTTGTTACGATTTATTGAAAAAAAAACTCGACCAAGACACAATTTTTTAAAAAAAAAAGTGTATGAGAAAAAATAAAACAATTTTTGTTAGTACATCAGGCATCGCTATCGTCCTCATCCCAGTCTACTGGACCTCCAGCAGGGGGCGGGGTCGCCGTATACTTCCTTACGAGGGATGTTACGGGGGAAGAAAAGACCTCGTGACAGCATGCACAAAGCCCGTGCTGTTCGAACAGGTTGACGGCTCCACCTGCAACGAATAGAGTAAATATATATATATCAAAAACAAATTTCTCGAACCCAAAGAAATGAATGCTTACCTGCTACAGTCCAGGACTGCCCACGGTGGGAGTATAGAGGCAGATTTACGGTATAGTGGCGTCCTACAATTGCCTCCGCTCCCCAGGCGGTGAAAGGGCGCTGACCTCGTTCGCGGATGGGACCCTGCCACCCAGGTACTACGTGCAGCACATATATCCCGTAAGTGACCGAGGTAAGTCCCACCGGGCTGAAGAAAGGATCGTTATCCACTTTAACTCGAAATAGCATTCTTAAATCCTCGACGACTCGGGTTTGAATAGGAAAAAAGACTCGTGGTTAATTCAAGAAAGGTCCATTCGCGAATGATCAAAGTGCCCAACAATTCAAAAGCAAGATAAGATCGTGACTGCAACAAAGTGCCAGATCCAAAATAAACCAAGGGAATATCGAATACCAACAGATAAGAATTCCAGTCTGGTACCCAATACGAAGATCTTACTTTGCTAGGACAGAATCCCTTCCCCCGAGAGTTATTCCTCTCCAAAGAATAACTCTACCTTTTTAGGGGGAGGGGAGGATTGTTACATCCAGTAATAGAAGATTTCAAGCTGAATAGCTTATCTACAAAAAGAGTAGAAGAAACTGCGGCAGCAATTTTCTTCACACTCCATACAATTTTAATGCAAAATTTGTCAGTGAAACTTTTCCGAAATGAAAAGTAAACCAAAAGACAAATCGCAAAAAATTACAATATGTATGTACATACGTACATACATATCACGAAAAGCTTTCGTGATAAGGAAATCGCGCCGCATAACTGCATTACATGAATATGCGCGCCGCGATTTCGACACGACGGGACGGTGGCTGATGTTTATAAAAGTATCCAATGACGTTTATGCAAACTAGCGTCCATCGAAAAATATTCTGGACTTGTTTAAACAGTCCAGAATAAATGAAAATTTTTCTCAGGGTAGAAATGCAACTATGCATTTTCCACCCTGACCGACGGCTCTTGATGCGATGAAAATGATCAAGAGCGTAACTGAATTTTATCACGAAACGAGTTGGATTTTGGACTTATAAACGGCGGTTGGAAGTTGAATTTATAAAACGAAACGAAGTAGGATTTGAAATTTTTGATTAACGGCGGTTGGTTACACAGCCGAGTTTTTAGAGTCGAATTAAAAACGGAAAAAGCAGAGTTATTTTTGAGTCATCGAAAAGAGAGTTGGGGAAATATTTGTTTGAACTTGGCTCGGCGCGGTCTCGGGTTTGAAAATAAAAGAATAGTTGGTATAGAAAAGTTTTTTGTATAAAAGAAAAGATTGGTTTTTTGTTAAGTTTCTGATAGACAAAAGGAAAGTTCGCTCAGAAAAGTTTGTGATAAATAAAAAAGAAAAAAAAAAGAAAAAAAAATACAGGGGCAGTGTTTTATTTTAAAAGAAAAAGGCGGCGCACCAAAACAAGGAATAGCAGTGAACAACAGGTAAGCGAAAGCTGTGAGTAACCCTAACTACCACAAGGAGCGTGTATATAACACAGGGCACCGGAGGGTATCTTAACGTTATCCTTTTGGCGTGTAAGTTTCCGTACCTCGGTAACGGACTTATTCTTTTCTTTTAAATCTTCTAGGATTTCATTTTCTGTTAAGAGCTTCAGGTTGGTGGGAAAGCGATGCCTTTGGAGCTATTTAGTCTCTGGTGGTATTCCACCTTGTGTCGTGACCTTCAAGTTTTGTGAAGTTCTTAATCAGTTTCTCGGCTGCAGCTCTTGAGGGGAAGAAAGCTAGATACTTTCCATCCCTCAGCGGCTTGCAGGAGCGAATTGAAGGGGAGCAGTTTTCAATGTGCTTTGTCACAATGAATGGGTTGAGTTCCGTGTTTAGCTTTTTATTATCGGCCAAGGAGATTAGCACATATTTGGGGTCCGGTCTTGTGAAGGTATCACCAAGTGACTCCTCCAACAGTGGAAATTCGGACCACTTTGTACCCCGCCTATCTGTCCGCCTCGGCACCTTCCTGGGCATGGATTCCTCCGTGTCCAGGGCGGCCGGCGTAATAATTTTGCGGCCCTCTGGCCGTACCCATGTTTGTTGTACCCACTAGGGGCGCTTGTATTTTGTTCTCAGTTAAAGTAAGTCAGTGTAATATATTTTAACGAAAAGAATTTAAAAAAAAAGGTATAAATATCTTATTTTCTAGGCTTTCCCTGGCTAATTAATAGTAAGAATATTATTTATTTAGAAAAAAAAAGAAAAAGAATAATTCAAGTTATGATTTATATGTTTATGTTAAATTGAAGTTTCCTAAAACTAACCACCACCAAATATTTACAAACGCTTCTACCGCTTAAAGTTGTAGACCCTCAGTCTGCTCTCCCAATTCGGGATCCGCTCTTGAGCGAGCACGTGTAGTGTCGATGTATGTCAGCGGATTCACAACAGCGGAGATGATATACTTTATAAATCTTTAAACATCCGACTTACTATTCGTGATCCTGTTTATTTGAATACTTCAATCGATGCACGTACACTTTGTGAAACGAACAAACTTAATTTTGTGAATTTAGGTTGGCTTTTAACCACTTTAAATAAATTTTAAATACGCTTACTACTCTGTCGATCTGATCGGGTCAGAGGCTATTGACAGGGTGTTTTTACTGGTGTTTGTTGGTATGTCGTGTCCCAAAAGCAATCAATTAAGAAAATTCACAAAACCATCAAATAAACAAGAAACAATTAATTAATCACCGTAAACCTTCTTCAAATAATAACAACGCTCAAATTACTTTAAAACATAATTCTTTATTTATCGCGAACTGACCTATCTTAATAATTCTAAAAGTAAAACCAATCCGAACCGAACTGTAATTTAATATCACGATGACTGAACCATTAACGGGCTAAGAACACTACAGGCACTCGCCAGTCCAGTCATTGGTCTTTTATGCACCAATATTCGGAAGTAGACTTTACTTAACAACGCGGATGTAAACAAACGACAACAACCTTGCCGTTTGTTCTACCGGTTGCAGCACCTGAGTCGCTCAGTAGTAAACAATCGCTTTACATAATAATTACCATGCTAGGTTAATTATTATTGTAATCGTCGATTGCTCCACTAAGCGCTCATCGCAGCCAGCTGTTGAGCTAATCAGCAAAATAACCGACAGTTGCAGAACAGTACAATGCGACGTTGCTGTTTAGCAATTGCTAATTATTTCACTAAAATGCGCCCTTGGCTGCTGGAAGAATCTTCCGTATATTGGGCCATAACATCCCTCCCCCCTTGGAAAAACTAGTTTCCGTCGGGAGAGTGCAACAATCTTAATTAAAAACTGAAAATGTCTTTATCCTCGTTCGGTTCAGATTCTTTACATTTTTCATTATATACTATCTAAATTGTCTTATTTTTTACATCATTTCTCTTTTTATTTTCTTTTACATTTAACTTCTTTAAATTCAATATTTCATTTTCACATTTAATTCCATTCTTTCATTTTTACATCTTTTTACATCATTTCTTTTTATTATTTTGATTTTACATTTAATTTCTTTAAGTTCAACATTTCATTTTCACATTTAATTTCCTTCTTACTTTCATCTCATTTCTTTTTTATTCTGATTTTACAACATATCTATTTACTTTTTTTTTTACTTCACATGTCCTTTCTTGGAAACTTCCTCCACTTCTTTAATACCTTATTATACTAATAATTTCCTACATTTGAATCTTATAATAATTAATCCATTCCTTTCCATTGCACATGATTGAATATTAATAAGCATATATACATATTTTTATTTCTATATAAATTTATACGTTAATCTCTAACTATAGGTTGCCCTTAAATTACTTCTTCGTTATACAAGTGCAAAAAATATATATATATATATATACTTAACTAAACCTATTTCGGCTACTCTAGCTGCACAAGTTGTTTCCCCACAATAGTTCGCTGTCGTGGGCAAGATTGTCTCAATGGTTATGTTTGCATTTTGGGCCTTGGGTTGCTGCTCTGACTTATGAACTATAGGTTGAATCACTCTGTTGGTGCCGGCTTGGGTGTAGTTCCTCTTCCAGCGCTTCAAATGGCATAATACTCCTATCAAGATTACTAAGCTGATGACGGCTAAACATGCGGTAGTAGTTGTCGCTGCTAAATGTACTGGATATGGAATGGCGCGTCTACTTGCCTCCTCCGTGCTGATCTTGTCTTCAACCCTCTTTATAGCGGCATCCTGCTCTCTCCATGCTTGATTAAAGTTGTCACTAGCCAGCAATCGTATTACGTCCTTTTTGCCTTCTACTACCTCCTCTCTCTGCCTGTTTGTCTGTGTTGCGATGCTGTTCCAGGCTGGTAACTCCATTCGTCTGGACTGCCATAGAGATACATTTCGCTGTGCGGCATCTTCAGCTTGTATTCGTAGGTCACCGATTTGCAGGTGACAATGTTCTTCGATGAATAATACCCCTGTGTGCTTTAGCTCACCGATGGAAGTTGGTGAATGTTGGCAGTTTACTTCCAGCTTGGTCTTCTCAGACATCACAAATAACCAGTGGTTTCTCGTTACCATTCTCACTAAGCTGCTCCACTTTGCTGTACTCTTTCCTTACAGGCCTTCGCATTTACGTTGAAGCTCCGGAAAAGATTCAGCACACAGTTTTCTCCAATAGCAGTAATAGTTGGGGCTAATTGTGGGCATAAGATTTACGGGTAGTCCGATACGGTTAACAACCTCTGGCACTTCTGGTACTGTTGGTAACTCAGCAAGACATACTGTCGTTCATGATTGTTGGCTGCCACAAATTCAGCGTCCAGATCATATACATGATACCCAAATTCATCTATAGCTATCGGGATCGTGTATACCTTATGTAAGTCAAATGCAACTCGTTGGGGCTGTGGGATATCTACCCTGACTAGGATTTCTTGGCCTACCTGGAGTGCTTGTACCTTTGCAATTTGTACCAGCAATTGGAAATTCTGGAATTTTTCATCTAAATCCAGTTTATTAGTGGCATTCTTCATTATCTCGGTCATCTCTCGTGCATGAATTATCAGCGGGTGTAGCTTACCTACGCTTAGGGAGATTAATATGCTCATCATTGTTTCTTGCATTTCGCTGATTTCTCTTAAGTGAAGGCTCATTAGCGTAATTACCTCACTCAATTTTTCAATGACGATAATTCCCGATATTGACCCTGCTGCTCTTTAACGATGGTTGAAAGTTTATTTTGTAGTTCTTCTCTCTCTTCTGCTGCCTGTAGCCTTGAAGCATTAAACAAATCGAACGTAGATTTGACGACTGTAATTTGATCCTTCAGTAGATTTAATGTTCGGCTCTCCTTCTCATTAAGGTCATCTATAGCTGCATGTATTTCTTCCGAGTCGGCATGGTCCATGGTTCCGAACAGTGTCTTGGCCAGAGATCCCACTCCATCAAAAATTGAACGCTTGTTTCTTCGGGGCGCCTCATTTTGGGTATGATGCGAGAGTTCCTCATCTTGACGCTTAATTTTTTCCACCCAGCCTCCTATCTCTTTGACTGCTGCCTTACACCTTGCAACGCCTCCACTATCGGTTACGTCTGCACATAATCCGCTTATCAAACCGCTGCAGTTGCTGACGAATTTTAAGTCTTCAGTGAGATCTGGTATTTGAAACTTAGACAGAATAGTCCAATGTTCCGTGTAGAAATTAACTACCCCGAGACGCTCGAACAACACTCCCGACTGTGGTATCGGCTCGGTGCTATAACCTGCCTGCTCTGCTTGTATCCCAGCTATCAAAGCGAAGATTAAAATTACTACCGCCTTCATCGCGAAGCTAAACCTTCTTTTATAACTATATAAATTTAGGGCAATCCTAGTAATCTTAGACTAAATGAAGTTTGTTTTTCTTTAATATAAACTCCTAATTAATTCTAATAATTTTTTTTTTTTTTTTACAATCTTTATTTCTCTTACACTTTCTTTCTTTAGCAATTCTCTCTTCTCTTTACACAACTTGTATAAAAACTTATCTTTCCTTTAAATTTCTAAACCCTTTTTTTTAATCTTTTTATTATTAACCTCTTATTTATGCTTTCTTTCAACAGCTCTTCTTATTTATTTTCCATTATTTCTTTCAAAATCTCTTATCCCTTTTTTTTTTTAAATCTTTATATCTTGCTTACTATTCCTCTTTTCTTTCTCTTTTTTTTAAATTATTATTGCCTTTAAATTCTGTATTTCTTCTTTTTCATTCAATTAATCTTTGTATACTCTACTTTCTTCTCTTTTAAATCTCTATTTTTTCTTTTCTATTTCGTTTTTTTTCTTTAAAAAAAATCTTCAATCATTCTTCTCCCTTTTTTTTACATATACTTACTTACTTCCCTCCATTGGCAATCTTTTCGCATCTGCCTAATCTTCTTTTTCCTTTCCTCTCAGCCTAAATGCTTTAATGAACCTTGTTCTGCAAGAAAAAAAAAATAAGAAAAAGACTAAATAAAATAAAATATTCAAATTGTAAAACTATTCTCTCGTGCTTCATTCCACTTAGGTTATCGTCCTTATATGACGAACAAACTCTAATCTTAAAATTAATCATGATACCTTCTTAAACGATTCGTATGAATCCGCTTGAGCTTTTTCCCTTGAAGTATAGTTACATTCTCAGGACTGTGAACGTAAATTACTTCATATGGACTGTTCAGTCCTCACACAAATATGTGGACATCCCATGATGAATTTTCTGCTGTCAGTTTTTATGCAGCAAATATAATACTAATCCCTCGATGTTCTCCCAGCTTCACGCTCAATCTACCTAAAATATACAAAAAAGGAACACAAAGTATCTAGATTCAAATAATTAAATTACATAATACATATCTAAAACTTCCTGTTGATCCAATCAACGATTTGCTGCTGGCAGTGTAGTACAAAAGTTCACCCACGGCATTAAAATATCTTGTGATAAACCACAAAAACTCCACAAATTCTAGTAACAGCCGAATGTTGCAGCTGTGAGATGTCGGATTTTATAAATATAGTCTCTAAAAAATATAAAGAAGACTAATAAACAATCAAAATAAATAAATCAATATAAAAATGCAGCAAAGCATACTTACCTCCTAATATTTACATTTGTGATGACAGCAAATGACATTACGTCAGCCAGCTGTCTGTGGTACATTCAGACATCGCATCAATCGTTGCTAAGGCAACACCAAGAGGCGAGAAGACGTAACTGGTTACAGCGGCTATATAAAGCCGATGAATTTCAGTAGATGGCACCATTCTTTTGGCAGAGTCGATCTGTATCAGGGCAAAATTACAGTTCCAGGGTATACTAGGCATCATATATATATGACTTATTTATACTGCATACCTTGGAACTAGAATCAGAATTGTTAAAAACAATTCGTATTTGAAACAAATGATTGTTATATAAAAATAATTTGAAATTCAAACAAAAATTAAGATCAATCGTTTGAATCTCAAACTGTTTTAAAATAAAAGGAAAGTTAAAAATCGTATCATTACAAATACAGTTTATTGTATACCAGAGACAGACTTGCAATTTTAGTATTGATATATTGATAATGCAATTATGGCAATTGCAATATAAAATTTCAGAGACACAATTTAATTAGAGAATTTACATTTGATTTATCACTTGATTTGTTATTTGACTTAAGAAAGTTCCGCGCACGTACAAAACGCGAGCAGATACTCTGAAATTACTAAGTATATGAAAAATAAAAACGAAATAGACACTTCAATTTGACAAGTGTCAAATATTAAATGTCAGAAAAAGTTGTAGCCAATATTGGAGTACTAAATTCGGTTCGTGTATTAAATGATTATGGTTCATAACTAGGGTCATATTGCAATAAACTCGTATACCGCGTACGTTTTTCGCAATTTCAATATTGTACACCGAGCGTATACCGAGCTGTTTTTCAGTATATAGAGACAGACTTTCGGTTGAGCGCAAAACGCAATATTGAAATTGCTAGCCTGTCTCCGGTATTATTAACACAAGGATAACAAATTAAAAACTTAAATTATGTTAGAGATCAGTTTTTATTCTTGCCGCTTTTCAATATGTATCTTCTCGTCTAAAACTACTAAAATTTGAGATGGTTTCAAAAAACTCTGGGTACGAATTCTGGCAAACTGTCGTTCAGGTTGAAGGGGATTATCCAATATTTTACTCAGATTCAAGGGCCTTAACTCCGGCTAATATGCCTAAATTTAGTTGGCATAAAAATATTTTCTGGAAACTCTGTGCTTGTACCTACTGTCTTATATTCTGTCTACATTCGAGGTAGGATTAATGGATGATGTGGAACATAGGGTTGCCAGCCATTATTGTACAATTTTTGAATTCATTTCATATGATACAAAGGTAAAATTTGAGAATTTAGCGGAATTTTTAATTTAATTAGCTTACAGAGGCTTACACACTTATACTTAATAGACAGTAAACTGCTTGACTGTATAAGTATAAGCACAATTGAAAGTATGATAGCAAGGGAGCTTTTAGATTCCGGAAAGAAGACTGAAGTGTTAAGCATGGTCTGAAAAAATTTTTCAATACTTGTAATTAGATTTTTTCTCGTTTAGTTACGGGTTCAGAAGTCTGTCGTATTGCCGCCCCCTTAAAACTAGCGCCCGGGGCAAGTGCCTCCCCATAGATCCGGGCCTATAGATAAAGTCTATTGTCTGTGTCATATATTGGGTTCCTACTTTCCACCCATTTTAGGACATGCGGTGCCTTGTGTCTGGGGGGATTTCCATGTTGTTATTGTGGTGTTTAGCGTATTCCTCTATTATAGGATTAAGGATTGTTCTGAGTCTCTCTACGTATTTTAATAACATATGCAATTTATATCCCCTACTTGTATTTAAAGGCTGAATCCTATTGCACAAATAAGAAGGCTGTGAAGAAAGAGCTAGTTTGTACAGAAACATTAAAATTCGTCGCTCAAAGTAAGTCTTCAGCGAGCACCCTACCAACGAAAAACTAAGATGAGAGATATGATCATACTATCGTAGTCCAAAGATAAACCAACTGCATATCATTAAGTGCTACATTCAATTTTCGAAAGCATCGAGAATCAAACTTAGGAAATACAAGACAACCTTGACTAAAATATGGCAAGATCAGCGATTTGACTAGATGGCAACGTAACTTGGGAGAAAGAATTCTAGCAGAGAGCCAAAGACGACCCAAGGTGGAGTAGATTTTAGATAGAGTTAAATCGACTTGGTCGCCACATTTCATGGTAGAATTTAAAATAACGCTCAAATTACGGATTCTTGATTCATCATATGGGATAGTTAGGCCATTTATTTTTATATATGGTAATGACAAAGTGCCAAGTGGACCATGAGAGAAATCAATGCACTGAGACTTGGCAGGGTTAAGATTGAGATTGTTATTTAAAACCCATTTACATATTTTACACATAAAAACTCACAGTGTCTCCAGAAGAACTACAAAAAATAACCTTGCATTTGAGATCCTGCCTGACATATATTGCAACTCCTCCACCAGATCTCACACTACGATCATTACGGTAGATCTGAAATCCATCCATAGAAATAAGCGATGACGTGATATCATCTCGCAGCCAGAATTCACTAACCAAAATAGCATGCAACTTAGGACAAAGAAAAACTTCTCTGAGCTCATCAATTTTACCACGTATACTCGCATTAAGATGGCAGATATTCAAACCTTCAGATTGCAAAACACGTTCAACATAGATTTCACATTGGTCGAAGCCAACAAACCGCAACTCATAAATATACGTCACCTAACAGAAGGAGAGGTACACTCAGCACAAACAGGGAGACCGCATCACCTAAATAAGGTGCATAACGCAACCATAAAATAATTTTAAGTATGCATATTTTAAACATAAGAAAAAAGTAAGATACATGTTGAAAGTATAAGATGTAAATATTGTATAAAATATAGCTCCAAAAATAACTTATATCTTAACAGAAGGCTAAATTCAAACAGAATCAAAAAAATCAAAAAAATTATTACAAGTTCAAATAAACTAAAAGTAGAAACAAAAAACAAAATTTGCAGTTTCAAGTTCATGAGTTGTTAAAAAAAAAATATTGACATCTTTATCTTTATTCTTTTTGGCATAGAGAATACTATTCCTTGTTCTAGCTGAAAATAACTTCCCCAAGAAGTTAGGCTTTCATTTATATAGACTGGGCTTGTTGAGGGGAAACCAACTAAATCGGAGAGTTTTATACCTTTTCTCCTTAGGAGGGCAGGCATAATGTTACATACATATACTTAAAGCACATGCATATACATACCTACATCATGTAGAAAGTATACTTAAAGCACATGCATATATGTACATACCTACATCATGTAGGAAGAAAACATATTTAATGCAACGCATAACTAAAAACATTGTGCCTACATACCTATCTACTACATCATTTTCGCTGCATGAAGAATTTCAATCACTGACCTACGTCAAATATTCCTCATGTAAAACAGCGAAGATGTCGCAATACTCCTGCACGCAAGAAGTCTCAAGTTGCAATACGACGACCTTGCGCCGGTGGTCAAACATATGTATGTAGGTAGCAACTAGCAAGATGTTAATTCACGGTTAATACAGTAAGCCACAAATGCCTACTGTAACCCGAGAATTACATCATAAATTAACAACAAACAGCAAGTGATTCTGGTTCTTGCAAAATATTTGTATGTATACAAACGCGACGAGTGCCGCGATTTAATTGAAGAATGTAATATGCGTGACTTAACACTTTGTACAAGGTGAACATTATGTACACAAAGTGTTAAGTCGGAAGTAAAATACAGTCGGAAGTAAATTGCATATCTTCCTTACTGGGAAGTAAGTATGACATTTTCCATGTATATACAATAGATAGAATAAGAACAATTTGTATATATAGAGTAAGTAATGTAAAAGAAAAGTGCAGTAAAAAAGTAAATTCAGTGGTATTCAGTCGTAAATTATTTAGGAGCTGAGCTTCAACAAGCTACTCCATATCTACAACGGGAGCTGAGCTTCAACAAGCTACTCCATTTCTTCGCTAGAAACCCAGCATATACTGCTACTCCAAGCAACTCAACGTGCACAACGATAAGCTTGGGAGGAATTAGACGCAACAAAGAAAGAAGGAAGGAAAGTCTTTCAACAATAACCCGCTTCTGCTCAGTGATGCAGGAAAAGCGAAAAATTATTGGAGTATAAGTGCCAGGAGACTTAGGTTTGAAGCGGCAAGCTTCTGTATATGAAGACAAAGGGTGCTCCTTCACAGCGGCGATATTCTTGATGACACTGAGTGCACTCTCATTATGCCGGCGAGGTATTACACTAACAATTGCAACGCTCAGACGCTGAGTCTGCAGACTATTATTTGTCTGGGACTTTAGCGTGTTGTTATCTTGTTGGAGTCTAGACGACGACTCATCGTAGGCAGCAATTTTGTTGTTGATTGCACTGCTTTTAGTTTAAATTTTAGATGTAATGCTGGACTCAGTTTATTGCCAGAGGCTGTTGATCTTGCCTAAGAGACTGGATTCCATGGATTCCAATAATTTCTCCATGACAGAGTCAGGAGACCCAAAGTCATCAGTTAATAATTTGGTTAGGCTTCTCGTTACAACATAGTTGCTATCATCTGAGTTAGACGTAGATGGGTTTTCTCTTTTTTATTGTTCCTGCCTGTCATACTGAGAAACCAAAAACTTAAGAGCGTCTCACAGAACCAAAAAAAAAAAAAAAAACAATCCAAAAACTCTCTTCAAGTAACAAAAGAGCGAAAGCGACTCACAAATACCAAAGCAAGTCACCGTTTTACGATCACTCGTTAAGCGTCACAATATTTCAATTGAATTTAGGCAATTATTGAAAATAATTCTTTAGTTTAACCCTTATGTGAGCGACGTGGTACAAATGTACCAATCATAAATGTTTTAACAGAAATTCACATGAAAAGCGCAATGCATCGAAGTGAGCTTCCAGTTCTTCTTTAAATTAATCAAAATAACACATTTAATCTGGAAAACAGTGCGATAAATTTATCAGAAATAATCCATTTTGGGGTCTTAAGCTATTACCCCTTATTGCGAGCGACGTGGTACATTTGTACTAATGAGTGAAATAAGGAATTTTGCTTTCTCTTTTTTTGTTTAATACCTGAAATTGAGAAGATATTTGTATATACAATATACTTACATTTAAAAAAATAAGACAAAGGCAAAAAGAATGGTTTTTACATTAATGTTTATTACAGTTATTAATTATAAAAAAAAATTATAATGAGCAAGAACAACATTTCACAATAGAACTTGAATGCTGGGCACAAACAGGATAATTGCACACATTACATGTCTTCCGAGTTTTTCGGTAGCTCTTTGACGATCGGCATAAATAACATGTGCCCGCGAACTCTTGACGTTTGCTGGTATTTCCCTCTGCTGTACCGGAACAATGTGGAGCAAATACCAAAGTCTTTCCCAGCATACATTCAATGCCAGACTTAGTCGCGAAGTGTTGGAATGCGCGACGATTTTGTGATCTTTCCTCAATGGATGGCATTGCCAGCATTTTTCCCAGATCCCTCAAGAAGATACGGCGACTATCGGTGCCCCTTGCAGTCATTGGGTTATTCTCGGAATAAATTATGTTGGCTGCAAGGCCAGCTATATCTATCATATTATAAAACATAGCTAATGGCCATCGTTTTGTCTTCCGCTTTGTAGAATAATGTGGGACCATTTTATCCATGTTGTCAACACCACCTTTTACACTGTTGTAGTAGTGTATAATATCCGGTTTATTTTTTGGACCACTTCTTTCGTCTGTGTAGTGCATTGTTGATAAGAGTATTACACTTTTCATTCTTTTGGGAACTTATGAGCAAATAGTGACTTTGTCTGTACTAAATCCAAACAGAGACGACAGTGGTTCCCGTGATTTATTAGCCAACATTTGTGAGGGTATATATGGCTTATTTTTCTTCAATGTGCCCACTACGGAGAGATTCCATGACATCAAAAGTCGAGCTAACGGCAGTGTCGTAAAAAAGTTATCCATAGCGATATTTCTACCGCTGTTTTTATACTTATGGCATAAATCCTTGACAACACGCTCACCTTGATTAATTTCACGTCCTGTTGTTTTTTTGCCAGTATAAATTTGGCCACATAGTGGATAGGAATTTTTTGCATCACACAACCACCAAATCTTGATGCCGTATTTGGCAGGCTTAGATGGAATATATTGTGTGAATTTTGTGCGTCCTCTATAGGGAAATAACTGTTCATCCACTGTAAGACAGTCCGAGGGTACGTAATGCGAATTCAGGTTTGCATTTAGCATGAGCCATAAGTCTGATATTGGAGCTGCTTTATCGTTTGTCAACCTTTCGGTTCTGGTGCTTTCGTTATCGAAACGGATAAATCTCGTTATAAGCTTAAATCGATTGTAAGCCATAGTTGCACGGTACAGCGGGTATGATTCCATTTTCCAAAGTTCTGTGATATGCTCAGTACTAGAATGACGTACTCCAGCAGTGACTAATATACCCAGAAACCCGTCAAGCTCTTGTAAAGTGAGGTCCTTCCAAACTTTTGCCTTTTTGGTTGGGTTTTCGAAATTCCATTGCGTATATACTTTTTGTGCCTTTTTGTTTGTATGACGGACGATTATGTCACACATTGCTTCTGTAAATATACATTTGAAAGTATCTCGGACCGATAGAGTTGCTGTTGACCTTATTGGTCCGAAATTCTGCCTAAGAACGTTGTGTCTCAGCGTTTGTTGAGTGACCGGAGGTGTACGCATCCATATAGTGTTGTCCCTGCCTCGGAAAATGTTTTCCCCGAATGAAATTTCATCGTTGTCATCGGAATCTTGGTCGCTGCTATCATAATCATCATCTATTTCAATAAAATTGGTATCGACACACACATCTTCAACATCAGATATTTCTTCATCAGACCCTCGTTGTGGTAGCCATTCGTCGTCCGATTCTTGTTCCTTGAAGACATCAGGCTCAACATCGGATTCACTGTCGGAAACCTCATTCAATAGTTTTCTTATATGCAACCTCTGTTGTAAATAAGTCATTCTATAAAGAAAATTATATGTAATAGCATGGCTAATTTTTAAATGAACCTAATCATATTACCTTTTGAATTCCCCTTTTGATACTTCTTCGTTATCGTCAGCCATGTCAGTTAAAAAATATACTGATTAAATAATCTCAAAGGAAATTGAAATGTACAAAGTAAACTAGACCGAATTATACCAAGTCTTCCGCTTGACTGAACTAGGAGAAGGTGCAACGGTGAGTAAAAGATTGCAAGTGAACCATATGTTTCAACAGCTAATTTGAATGGACAAAATATAAAATTTCAGAATCAAAACCACAGTTAACATAACAAAATAAGTTAGGTACCAGTAGTATAGCTATGTCGGTTCTAGACCACTTTTGATCGAAATTTTTCTAAGTCCAGAAATGACATTTGGACTTAGAAAAATTTCGATAAAAATTGGTTTAGAACCGACATAGCTTTTTGGGGGTGGTATTTCTGAAAAAAATTTTATACTCCGACCTTACAAACACACACACACACACACACACACACCTACACATTTATTTTTTGTTAATACCCACACACAATAATTGTAGCTGATCTTTACTAACGCACAACTCGAACTTCTTAACATTCATTAAAACACAGTAAGCAATAATTGTTAAAGTTGATTATTTTATTTTTTTGTCAATATCCATACAATAATTGTATTTGCTGTCAAATCTTGGTAAAACCCAATTTCTATTGATGTATCATCATCTGCCGAGCTGGAGTGCACCCTGGTAAAATGCGGTGGAAAATTAGCTCCCGATTCACTAACTTCACCGCCCATTACTATTATTGGCCACCTTTGTATGTTGGTTGGCAAACACTCTTTTAAAATTTCAATAATTTGTTCCATAACGTACAACTGCTCGATTTAAACTAATGAATTAGACATCAATCATAAATTGCCAAATTTTTATAAATGCAATGAAATCTAATCAATTGTGGTTAACAAATTTAGAGCGTAAAATTCCCATCATCTATTTTAGTAAGCGACCCGCAACCACAACTTTTGAATAAAAATTTCATGAGAAATTCAAGTCAATTCGTTTTCAAACCACTATATCCTGTTATGCCAAAAATTAGAAGCCGCAACTTTTGATAAAAATTTCATGAGAAATAGAAATTAAGCAATTTAACTGTAATTAAATTTCTCATATATGAACAAAGATTCTATACATAAAATAAAGCCGCAAAACGCTTTGTTTTCTTTTTTAGAATAAATTTACAGGAAAATGGTGACCGTACCAAAAATAAATGATGGAAATTAGTATAAATACAGTTGTAAAAATGATACAATTATCAGTTATTTATTTCTTAAGCTTTTGGAATACCTAAGGAAAATTTGAAAATTAATAGAAGGTAGGTAGATACAAATTAATAACTGCCACTTGAGAAAACTGACTGATCTTTAAGTATCAGCGTAATACACCCCCTTTCATGTACA
Organism: Dioctria linearis; assembly: GCA_963930735.1. Classification (NCBI taxonomy): domain Eukaryota; kingdom Metazoa; phylum Arthropoda; class Insecta; order Diptera; family Asilidae; genus Dioctria; species Dioctria linearis. Next base: position 141,040,059 of record OZ005743.1, on the reverse strand, counting down.
ATTTTACTTTTCTAGCTCAGGAATTTCAATGGCCCCAAAATCTAATAGCCCAATCTACTTTCGTTCAATAAATTCGGAAAGAAGTGCTACATCTAATACTTTGGAAGATGATATAAGAAGAGGGATAAATCGTATTGCTTCTTTGCGGGAATATCTTGATATATTACATTTATTTTGCGATGATGATGAAGAAATTCCTGAGTCTGATTATGATGAAGATGAGGATATGAACATACACTTGGACCATGCAGTGATTGATACAGATTCCGATAATGAAGATGACGATAACTTTGAAATAAAAATATCATTCCATTACATAATTGCAAATACTGAACCCTACTGCATCTATTGTGCAATCAATAGAAATGTTATAATTGATGATGAAGTATTAGTAAATAGGTCTTTTTTTAATTTTGATGATTTGGATGATTTTTTGGTTGAACATTTTGTAGTATGTACTAATTGCAATAATGCACTAGATATAAATATTATATGAAAATTACTTCTCGTAGGTCTTTTTTCTTCTTTTATTCATTCGTTTCTCTCTACTTTTTTCTTCTAGATGTATGTGTGTATATATATATAGCCTTTTATTCAACTATTTTCATACCTTTTTTTTCTTGGAGGGGTATATAAGGAGTACAGCTTTTCGCTTTCGTTGATCAGTTTACTCACGTTGATTGAATCAGGCATTTTAGTTATTTCTAAAGATGGCTTCTTATACAAAAATGTCAAATGAAATAGTAAATAATTTAAAAGAAGTTATACCTTTACTTCAAGCAAATAATATTTATGAGTTAAAGAAGTGGATAAAATATTGTAAAAGTAATATTGGTTTAATGTATCAAGCTCTAAAACGAGCTAAGACAATAGGTGAAAAGAAAAACTTAGAAACGAATATACGCCATATGAAAAAGTTTTTATGCGATATTACATCACTAGTTCATGTTGGTGGTGGTGGTGGTGGTGGTAGAGTAAAACTTGATAGAAGAAATGAGTCTATAGTGTGGAAAGATATAAATTCAGCATTCAAAAATCGCATTCAAACAGGTGTTTTTATTAATAAAACGTTTAAAGATCCTAAACTGTTTTTGAAACGAGTTGGAACACTGTTAGTGACGCGATTGAAAAAAATATTGGGAAAGTTTAATACAATTAAAGTGAACACTTCTTTTTGCTGTGAATTTAAAAAATTAACTACTGATGGTACAGAAGTTCGAGAATATAAGTATCTAACAACAGGAAATAATACATTTGATGGTGGAAGTAATTTAAAAGAACTTGTTAAGAACATACAAGGTGTATTGTTAACTAATTTAGATGAGTTTCAAGAGCGTGATAGCGGATGGGCTTTAAGTCAAATTATTAACTTGGCGGTGAACATCAACAAATATGTACCGCTTACAGGCTCATCATATATAGATTTACCTCCACAAATAAAACGGAAAAAAGCTTGTGTTAATGTAAAAAATTCAGATAACGCATGTTTTGCTTGGAGTGTTGTAAGTGCTATACATTCAACTACTTTACATGCAGATCGTCCAAGCTCATATCCATATTACGCTAATATACTTAATTTAGATGGCATCACTTTCCCGATACAAATGAAAGACATCTCCAGGTTTGAAAAAAAAATAACATTAGTGTTAATATATATATAATGAAAAAAAAAGAGAGGTGATTTTACTGTTGTACCAACAAGATTAACCAACCAAAAATTACTGCAACATATCAACTTGTTAATGCTTCAGGATAAATACGTAGATAATACTGATGACTTTGATACCAATGATAGTGATGATGATGACGATGATGCTGAAGTTAATTATCATTTTTGTTGGATAAAGAATTTATCACGATTAGTATCATCACAGTTACCACGGCAAGGACATAAAAAGTGGATATGCGACCGATGCCTTCATTATTTCCATACTGAAGTTAAGCTAAAGCACCACACCATGGACTGCGAGCAAATTAACTCATGTAAAATAATCTTACCGACAGAAGATGCGAAGTGGCTGTCATTTAAGAATTTTAATTATAAACAACGATGTCCATATATAGTATATGCTGATACCGAGAGTTTGTTACATCCTATTAATGTTGCAGCTGGAAGTAGTACTAGGCGTTATCAAAAGCATGAGATACATAGCATTGGACTTTATTTTATGTGTTCTTATGATCCAACTCTCAATTTCTATCATTCATATCGAGGATCAGATTGTGGAAAATGGTTTGCCTGTGAACTCAGAAATTTAGCTGAGGATATTGAGGCAACATTTCTTTGCGAAATTTCTATGGAAGAAATCACAGAGGAACTTGCCAGTAAATTAAGAAGTCAGACCGTTTGTCATATATGTGAATCCGAATTTTTAAATTCAGATGTACGTGTAATAGATCACAGCCATATGACCGGGAAGGTGCGGGGGATGGCTCATCAAAATTGCAACATAAATTTTCAAGATAGTCGTGTAATTCCAGTGGTCTTTCACAATTTGAGTGGATACGATGCTCATTTTATTATTAAAGATATTGCTATAGCTTTTGATGGTAAAGTTAATTTACTACCACTAAATAAAGAAAAATACATTGCTTTAAAAAAAAAAGTAGAAGGTTTTCAAGCTACATATAAATTTATAGACTCCTTTCGATTTTTACCAACATCTCTTGAAAAATTAGCTTCTTACTGTGATGACTTCAGATTAATAAAGAGAGAATTTCCTATTAATCATCACCTTCTTTCAAGAAAGGGGGTATTTCCTTACGATTACGTAGACAGCTGGGTAAAATTAAATGAGGTTCATCTTCCATCAAAAGAAAATTTCTACAATAAACTTAACGATAGCCATATCAGTGATGATGATTATGCACATGCGCAAAATATATGGCGAGTATTCAATATTCAAACAGTGGGTGAATACTCTGATCTATATTTAAAAACTGATATTCTTTTATTAGCTGAAATATTTGAAAATTTTCGTAATAGTTGTCTTCAAAGCCATCGACTAGATCCAGCTCATTACTTTACAACTCCAGGTCTAAGTTGGGACGCTATGCTGATGCACACCAAAGTGAAATTAGAGCTCATTACAGATATTGACATGCTATTATTTATTGAAAGAAGTATTAGAGGGGGTGTAACCCAATGTAGTGGGCGATATAGCAAAGCAAATAATAGATATATGGCAGATTATAAGCCGCAGGATAAAATAAAATATTTGATGTACTTTGATGTGAATAATTTATATGGATGGGCAATGTCACAGTTTTTACCTACAGGAAATTTTAAGTGGATTGAAAGTGCTGATATTGAAAATACTTCCGACGATTCAGATGTTGGATACTTGTTGGAGGTTGACTTAGAGTATCCACATGAAATACATGATCATCATAAAGACTTACCATTTGCTCCAACGCAAATGAAACCTCCTGAATCGATGAATTCAAAACTATTGCTAACCGAATATAATAAAGATCGATACGTTATTCATTACCGCAGTCTCAAGCAATGCTTAAAAAATGGTTTGATATTAAAAAAAAATCCATCGAATTTTGCAGTTCAATCAGTCACCATGGTTAAAAGAGTACATTGATTTAAACACAGCTTTTAGAACAATAGCAACGAATGAGTTTGAAAAATTTTTTTTTAAGCTTATGAATAATGCTGTATTTGGCAAGACGATGGAAAATGTTCGGAACCGTGTGAATATCAAACTTCTCACTAAGTGGCATGGTCGATATGAAGTTAAAGCAATGATAGCTAAACCTAATTTTCACAGTAGAACTATATTCGATGAGAATTTAATTGCAGTTGAATTAAATAAAACCCAAGTGCTTATGAATAAACCTATTTATATAGGCCAAGCTGTACTGGATATATCCAAAACATGTTTATATGAATTTCATTATGGATATATGAAGCGTGCTTATGGAAATTTATCTAGATGTATCTATACAGATACAGATTCATTAATCTATGAACTGGATGATATAGATCCATATGAAATAATGAAAAGAGATATACATATGTATGTTTGATACAAGTGATTATTCTGTAAACAACATTTATGATCTACCACGTCGCAATAAGAAAGTTCCAGGCTTGATGAAGGATGAATTGAATGGACGTGTCATGACTGAGTTTATTGGTTTGAGAGCCAAGATGTATAGTTTACGAGTTGATGGTAAAGATTATTTAAATAAAGCTAAAGGAGTTAAAAGTTATGTTTCTAAAAAATCAATTTGCTTTATAGATTATAAAAAATGTTTAGATCAATTTACTGAAATATATAGACAACAAAATTGTATACGATCTGTCAATCATAATGTTTTTAGTATAACTCAAAATAAAATTGCCTTAAGCCCTTTTGATGATAAACGTTTTATTATAAATGGCTCCACATATACTTTACCTTGGGGTCATTACAGTTTATTGAACACTTGAAATTTTAGCAAAATAAAAGGCTTCATATTATAAGAATTTTTGTTTTTTATTATTCCCATAAGATTAATTACTAGTCTTATAAATCATTTATTTATTTATACAGCAAATTTATAATATTTCATTTTTATTGACCCATGAATTGTGTTTTGCAGAGAACCCTAACCATTTTACAAAAAATTTATTCCGTTTTTTCTTCAATACTTTTTCAACAAGGTAATTATGTGGATATTTAGTCTTTAGTAGTTCTTTTTCATAAAATCCTCCTTTGATTGGGTGTCTCTCATAATCCTCTAACCGGATTCGTATTTTGTATGTTTTTAATTTTAAAGATCTCAGTCGTCCAGTTCGGTGTGTACCCCTTTTCAAATATATGTTTATGCTTGCTGATGCGAACATAGTCATCAACCTTATATTTTGCTGCCCCCACTATTTTTATGTGATTGTATACTGTTTGTAGTAGAATATTTTTATTAATGTGATTAACATCGGAGGGGCGCATTTTAATGGTCCTATGCTTTTTATTATTGTATTCATGAACAAGATTGTGTACAAAATCAATCCAACGATAGGAACCATTCTTACTGAATTCTTTCCACATCATACCTTTTAATGTTCTATTAAATCTTTCAACTATTGAGGCTTTCATTATACTAAAAGTCGAATAGTGTTTGATTCCATATTTTACCATTAGTGTCTGGAATATTTTATTATAAAACTCTTTACCATCATCTGTCTGCAAATGTTTAGGAATCCGACCGCTTTTTAGAACTTTTTCCATTGTAGCCGTTACCTCTTTTCCAGTTTTATTTTTAATGGGCTTTACCCAAGCATATTTTGAAAATGTATCAATAACTGTTAGCAAATAGTAGTATCCATTATTTTCGCGAACATAAGCACCCATTTCAACCAAATCTGCTTGCCAGAGATCATCCAAATCTTTCATAATGACACGACGCCGGGGAAAATTTCGACGAGCTGCTTTATGCAGCTCACTCACAAGGGCCTCTTTACTCATTGTTAGCTTTGACTATAAGAGATTCTACATTTATTAACCCTCGTAAGTTCTTTTCAATGTCTTCGCACTTTGTATCAATATAAACTTTTAACTTTTCAAATGACTTATTTATGTGTGATTGTGTCAATGTTTCCAGTTTTTCTCTAGTTATTTTAATAATATTATGTACATTCGCAAGCTTTTCCTCTAATTCACTCTTAGCTGTTTTTGTTTCTAAACTACTATGGGATTTGCATAAATCTAAATATTTATCTATTGTCTCATCTATATATAGCATGTTTACAGCATCACTATCTTCTTCTGGATTTTTGAGATTCTTAATATTCTTGAATTGCATATCATAGTTGTTATCTGAAGTTAACAGAAAACCCACTCCTGCAGGTCCGCTTAGGCCTCTTTCGCCTGGTGGTCCAGAGGGACCCCGTTCTCCTCGAGGTCCGGGGGGGCCACGTCCAATATTACCATCTCTTAGCGATCGTCCGAACTTGTCAACACTCATTTCATGAATAAATATATAAAAAGCGGAAGAAGGCTTTTTATAAAATTAAATCAGACTCTCTTAACTCCTCAATAATGGAAACAATTTCATTGTTATGACTATTATTTCCAGCTACTTGAGAGCCAATTAAAAGTCGTAATCTGTCCACCAATTCATTTGGATCGTCCCAGTAAACATAGTCAATAGTGTCTCTTGGAAGCTTCATGAGCCCCTTACCTTCATGACTGCTAAATTTCTTAATAATTCTCATATATTTAGGACCTTTACTACCTCTTATTTGCCCATCTGCACTATAATCACGTCTATGGGCATTAGAATTTTCCAAGATTTCTCGATAATTAGCCAAGTCTTTTTCATCATATAAACTCTTTGATGGTTCTTTCATAAAAAGAAGTTCGCATAAACCCATTGTTATGTAATATTGCTTCCCATTAATAATAAAATGTTGTGAATCAATATCAGTGCTAGATTTCCCAATTTTCCACCCTCCATTATCCATATAAACACCATAAGTGTTGTCAATTTTAGGACTTTTGGTTTGGTAAAATTCTAAATATTTATTAACTAACCCAGTTGATAAGTTGAGGGTGGAATCTGATTTATTAGCTAAGGTTCTTGAATGAGTAGGTGTTCCATACTCGTCTAGTGATGACATTAAAGAAGAGTCTCTATACTTTAGTGGTGTGCTTGTTGGTTCCATTTTCATATACATTTGTTTTGGGTTTAACTCGAAGCCATCATAATCATCATCATCTTCATCATTTATTTCATTTTCCTTTTTTGGTTCTGGTTTGATATCAGCATGAAGCCTCTGTTTTGCTTTTGTATCACTTACAAGCTCTTTAAGTGGTCTTGTTATGGGCTTAAATGTTTCTTCAAGTTGAGATTCAACATCGATTCGCCCCGTTTTTATAGTTCGATACTTTTTCTTGATAGCATTCCTAGTTTTAATAATATCCTTGATTAACTCCTTCTTATTCGTAATGATTTCCATCTTTTTACCCATTTGTAATGATAATTATTTTTAAAACGATCTGTTAACGGCTTTATTAACTGGTCTGTTAACAGCTTTAACTGCTGTCGTAACCGCTTTAACTGATCTGTTAACAGCTTTAACTGATCTGTTGACTGCTTTAACGGGTCTGTTATATTTATACAGAAATATATGTATCGAATCCCTGACGATAACGTCCCTTGCTTAAGGGGCTGTCTTTATCTACTACCAGAAACCCATATTTATCCCCCCAACACTTAGCACACATATCTCGGAAAGTATCAAAATTCATATCCGTATTAACATGATCATCATAAGCGTGCCTAAGATTTGTATCATCTTGCTTAAATAAAATGAGAAAGTTGGCATTATCTCGTACCAAGTGTTTTGATATATGAGTATAAGTCTGGCAAAGATAGAAACTATCAATGTTATTATGTCGACCCATACAAAAATAAGAGCGTATGTTGTCTTGTTTCCCACATGCTACATCATCAAAAATAAAAACTGAATTTTGTTTTGCCTCATCAAATGGTATAACATCATCATTATTAGAAAATGTATAATAGCCTAATCCTTGTATGGGTGACAAAAGTTTTCTTAAGTATAAATACTTTGATTGGTAGAGTGATTTTGAATATACATAAACGTTTTCATAACTCAAACCATTAGGATGTTCCAGCAAACTAATCATAACATTTGTTTTTCCACAATTGGAGGGACCAACTATTAGAGCACGTATTCTATTGGGTAATAATGAACTATGTCTTCCAGTTTCTTTAACATTGCTCTGAAAATCATTATTTCTTATTGGCAGCGATAGATTTTGCTTAATGAACTTCATTTTGAATACTAACTACAACCTATAAATGCTTACTGAATTTAAATACTTTTTTAGTTTGTATCTGAGTGTTGAAGGCTAAAGACATTTTACTTATGCTTGAGCATAATAAGAAAGGAGCGGGAGTAATTAACACACTCATTAATAGGTTGCCGTTTGAATTACACTTACCAGGCTACCAATATTGCGGACCTGGTACGAAACTAGCAAAAAGATTAGCTCGGGGTGATCCTGGTATTAATCCTTTAGATAGCGCATGTAAAGAACACGATATTGCGTATTCTAAATTTAAAAGTACACCAGATCGCAACATAGCAGATCGGATTTTGGCTGAAAAGGCTTGGAGTCGAGTTAAATCTACTGACGCAAACCTAGGTGAGCGTGCAAACGCATTGCTAGTTACCAATATCATGAATGCTAAGGCTAAATTCGGGGTGGGTATGGCGAATATGAGGAATAAGAAGAAAATGAGCACACGAAAGAAAAATAAAAAAGTTAAGAAAAACATTGCCCTGAGAGCGGTTATCTCAAAGGTGCGAAAATCTATTCAAAGGCAAAAACCTGATTCTTTGCAAAGAGCCATTGCGTTGGCACGAAAGGAAGTAGGAGATACAATTAAATATAGGAAGAAATATGTGAAAGTTCCACGAGTCATACCTATACCAAAAACTGGCGGTATTTTACCATTCCTCGTTCCTTTTTTTGCAGGTCTTTCTGCTTTAGGATCGCTAGGAGGAGGTGCATCAGCTATTGTAAACGCTGTTAATTCTGTTAAAGATGCAAAAGAGCAGCTCAAAGAGAGTAAGAGGCATAATGAAGAAATGGAATCCAAGCTAGTAGGAAAAGGCCTTTACTTAAAACCTCATAAAAAAGGATTGGGGTTGTACTTAAACCCAGAACCAAAAAACTATTGAAAACGCTGCCTAAAAGACCGCTAACTGAGGTAGATTTACTTAAATATGCAAAGGATCTACCACATTTTCGAGGAGTTTTCATGCGTGATAAGCTTCCAAAGAAACTTAACAAGAAGGAATGCGGTATTATCAACTTGGATATATCATCCGGTCCAGGAACTCATTGGGTAGCGTACTATAAAAATGATGAAGATATTCAGTACTTTGATAGCTTTGGAAATCTACAACCACCATTAGAAATTATAAAATATTTAACTAGTAATGTAAGGTATAATTATTCCCCATATCAAACATATAACTCTGTAATATGTGGTCATTTATGTTTGAAATTTTTGTATGATTGTTACGAAAAATAAAAGAATATGTATGTATTTTTATTTATTTATTTAAAATATTTCCTTTATACAATAGGAACAACAAGGCCCCTTAATTCTATTATATAACTTCAATAGTTTGGATATTCGCAAAAATTCTCTTTTAACATGCCGGCAATTACAAGTATCTGGACCCGATGTTGAAGTATTGTAAGCCCAACTGCAGGATTCATAATGCTCCCCATATTTTGAAGTCAAAATGTTCATTTCTTTATATTCATGCAAAAAGCGGTAGGATTTTTCTATTTCCTCCTTATGTTCTTCTAGTAACAACTTGTCATACTCTTGCAAGAATCTGCTAATATCGAAATGTTTAAGAAATATTTGCACTTCATCATTTAATCTTTCCATTTTTTTTATTTCCTTCTTGTACTACTGAATCCGCCTGTGGTTAAAACTGAAATGATTCTCATTGCCTTTACAAATCTATATAAATGGGGGGAGGAAACCAGATAATTGCGTCATTTTAAATTACACCACGATGTCATTAACACTTACATTAAGCGGAAATTCATCTATATTAACAACCGAGTATTTCCCACCCATAGATTTGTCGGGGGATTATGTATGTGGGTTAATTGATTTCCAAACTTACAATTCAATACCAAATATTGAGAATAACAAAAATAATCTACTTCACATTGGGGGTGCGGTTATAGAAATACCTACAGGATCATATGAGATAGATGACATAGCTGAATATCTGGAGAATCAATTAAGTAAATTAAGTGAAGAGGGTTACCATATAAAATTGCGTGCGAACAATAACACTTTGAAAAGTGAAATCAAATCTAGTGGGCCCATTTACTTTAACAAAGAGGGTACAGTTGGATCACTTTTAGGGTTTAGTAAGCGACTATTGGAACCTAATAAATTGCATGTATCAGATTTACCAGTTAATATAATTAAAGTTAATACAATAAGAGTGGAATGTAATATAATAAGTGGATCATTCATGAACGATACCCGAGTACATACAATACACGAATTCTCCCCAAAGGTGGGGCCTGGTTATAAGATAGTTGAGGTACCAAAGAACGTCATTTATTTACCGCTAACCACTCGAAGAATTACTTCCATTAGCTTAAAGCTCATTGATCAGGACGGTGATTTAATAAATTTTAGGGGAGAGACAATAACAGCTCGGTTACATCTAAAACCGCAACATGATAATATATAATAAGGATAAATTACGTACATTAGCTACCCTCAACAACAGTTCTCCTGCAACTCTCACCGAAATTAGACCACAAAGAGAAAAAAGGGTCAAACTTACCACACAAAATAAGAATTACTTGAGATCTTTAGGATTTATCATAAAAGACGAGCAATGAGTGAAGTTTTGAGTATCAAGGATGCTGCAAGCTATGATAATAGTGTCGCAAAAATTGAATATCATAGTTACTCACCCTTTACGAACTCTTTCAAAAACAATGATGAAATACGTATAGCTATTCAACATCAAGATATCTATGTACTTCCAAGTGAAAGTTTTATTTACATTGAAGGGAAATTGGAATGTACTCCTAGGGCGACTGACAAAATTCCTGATGTAAATTTAACTAATAATGCGATGGCATTTTTATTTGAGGAGATCCGGTATGAAATAAATGGAGTACAAATTGATCGCAATAAAAATGTTGGTCTTACTTCAACGATGAAGAATAAGCTTTCATTAAACGAAAGTGAAAGTAAAATGCTTCTAAATTCAGGATGGTCTCTCACCAATATAACTCTTAACTCAGAAAGAAACTTTAATTTTTGCATACCACTAAAATATCTTCTTGGATTTGCTGAAGATTATAAGAAAATAGTTATTAATGCCAAACATGAACTAGTTTTGGTTCGTTCCAGAACGGACCTAAATGCAATTTATGCCAAAGACTGTGATGGCTCAGTAAATATACTTAAATTACAATGGCATCTGCCACATGTTACTGTAGCTGATATGGAAAAGTTGTCTCTATTGAAAATTACTGAAAGCAATAGACCAATTGAAATGGTATTTCGAAGTTGGGATTTGTATGAATATCCATCACCACCACAGTCCATCCGCCATACATGGGCTGTTAAAACAGTTAATCAACTAGAAAAACCAAGATATGTGATTTTTGCTTTACAAACTGACCGTAAAGATTCGAGTGAAAAAGATGCATCCAAATTTGATCACTGCAACCTAACAGACCTAAAAGTTTATCTAAATTCTGAAAAATATCCATACAATGATTTGAATATAAAATATAATATAGATCAATACGCTATATTATATGAGATGTATTGTAAATTCCAACAGTCATACTACAACCGTCGGTCTGAACCATTACTCACTAAAGAGCAGTTCAAAAACTTGGCTCCTTTAGTTGTTATTGATTGCTCACGTCAAAATGAATATCTCAAAACTGGTCCTGTAGATGTAAGCATAGAATTTCAAACATCTGTGAATATACCGAAAAATACTGCAGCATACTGTCTACTTATACATGATAGAATAGTTCAGTACAATCCGCTAACTAGTGAAGTTCATAAACTGTAAAATGAATTGCATCATTGATATTCAAGGGTTCAAAGGTCCTAGAAATACGTTCATCTTAAAGGAAATTGCCATTATAACTCAGGATAATCAACTACAGCACTTTATTTTGAACCCAATATATAACTTTGAAAATCTACCGCCGGAACTACAGAATCAAGCGAAATGGTTAAATCAATATCACCATGGATTTGTTTGGAATGGAGGATTTACTTCACTGGATAGTGTCACTACCCTTTTTGAAGACATTCTCCAAGACAAAATCATATATGTGAAAGGATATGAAAAAATCAAGTGGATTACCGATATATTAAAGTTGGAAAATAATGTACCAATTTACAATTTAGATGAAAAGGGGTGTCCTATATCAGAAGAATTACGAAAAACTTATGTTGATGTACCACGATGCGTAATACATAGTGGTGCATGTGCATTACAAAATGTTTGTCTGTATAAGAAATTTATGGATAATTTTTAATAAAATACATTTTTTTAAAAAAAATCAATTGTTTTATTCACACAATTTTATAATATATAAACTTTTCTTTGTTAGGTATCAAACTATTCACTTTAGCTGGAACTCTACAGTTTATGAAATGTCCATGTTGTAAGTCTGCCTCATTTTCCTCAAATCAACAGATGTGATGTCTGATTTATATGTAGAGTCATTCTCTCTGAAGTATTCAATTTCACCATTACTCAAAATCCGTTCTCCTTCAAGTTCATGATATTCATAACAAGATATTTTTAGAGTTCTATGCTCATAGTTGCTATCATATGTACATCGAACTCTCATTGATTTGTCCTCCTCAAAGTTTAATTTAAAATGTCTGTAAAACACACGATCACTCTCTATAATTCCACCTATATCTTTTTCTTTGTTTATTAAGTCTTGCCTAAATCCTTCAATTGCCTCCTCAACACTCACTACACTATTTTCTGGTATTAATTCCACATCAGTTTCCTTAGGTGATTCAGTTCCATTTTCTGAAGAGATAACAGAAGAATCATCATTTAAGGGCGTATTAGTTGTTGTTGTTGTAGGTAATGCATCATAAGTAGCATTACTTAGTGTAAGTAACCGAAATGATAAAGAAATTTGAACGGAATCATTATTTGGCAACTGTATATTAAAATCGATATTATCACTTGATTTATGCCCTAAGTTTAAATTGATTGGGAGTGCTAAGCAATTTGCATATAAAGAGCATACTAATGCAAATGCAATAAAAATTTTGAATGACATAATATCTCTTTATTTGTTTAGCTGTTGATTGCTCAAAACGTTGACAAAGACTATGCATTATTACGGTAATTTAATTGATTATATACAATTCCACCCTTATCACTCAATTTTCATATCAGAATTTGTTTGGGTATTACTGCTTTCACACTCTTTTACATCTTTTATTTTTTCTGATTTGTATGCTTCTTGTTGCTTTATTGGTTTTCGATACCACTCCTCCTCACCTGCAAACGGGCAGTTATGTAGGAAGAAATTAGTACTTGGACGTCTGATCGTCCCATCTTGTAGCCAGCCTATTACAGTTATTTCTCCTCCCTTGACTTCAATCTTAACATGTTCAAATGGATTGATGCGCATCTCCCCAAAATTTGAGGGAATTGGTTGACCTCTACTCAAAGTTAATACCTTGCATCTTTTACCATTTTCAGCAGTCATATATACTTTCATTAAGTCACATCTTACAACCGAATGCACAATCTTCATATACATCCAACCATTCAGACAGGTACAAAAATGCGTTTCATCCCATATAGAATCAACCCAAAACATTTTTTTTTTTTTATGCCCTCCCGTTGAAACTATGTTAACCTTTCTATTGTCAGATTACCAATGATCAGGTGTTAAAAATGAAAATGTATTTATTCATTTTCTTTCACCCTTTTCAGGACTCAAGAACGTACTAATAATGATCCCATATACATTGATACCAATAACTCTAAAATTGCACCACCTTACTTTTTCCACCCTTTGACTGTATAAAATTAAATGAAACTAAATAAATGTTATTCAAATATATAAATATTTATTTGTTTATTTTAAATAGTTGTACATATTTGGTATTTTATGAGGATAATTAATTTCATTTTCTTCTACATCATCATCATCATCATTGTCATCATCATCATCACCATCACCATCATCATTGTCACTAATAATGAATTTTAAATTATAAGTTTTATTAGGATGAAATTCATTAATAATTTTATAGGTTTGCTTGTTATTGATGTCATTGATAACATCTTCCGAGAGGTTATTGAATCGGGCTGGTAAATATAGGTAGTTATCATCCAATTCCAGCAATAGCTTTTCACCAAAACTAGTACTTTTCCTAGTAACGTTGAGAATTTTATATGTTTTGTTTACATCCATTTTTGTAACAGAGAGTGTCGGCTTGAAGTTAAATCCATTTAAAATAGCTAGATATTTAGTATCAGGTTTTGACGTTCGAGTTACGGAATTATCATCTCTCATCCCCCGGGTTCTTTTAATATGCAACTTTTTTGAATTATCACAATCCATTTTATCCTGAGTGATGTATCAGATAGTACTTTATTATACAAAATTCAAAGCCTTACTAACGTCCAAACAATTATTATCGAAAGGTTTTATAGAGCAAATATAAAAAGAAAAAAATGGTGGGGGCTTTTCCCACACCCAAAAATTTGCCTCATATATGAAACCACAACATCCTGAACATGTGTTATGTATTAAAAAATTAAAAATATTGCAAAACCACAAAACTTCGAAAAAATAATAACATAATTTTTAATGTGTATCACTTATTCTTATTATTTCAGAATTTACAATTCTTATGCAATATCTTATAAATAAAATATCACTACAATCCATATTATTATACCCAAAAAATATAGCCTCGTGGAGGTTCCACATTTCTTCAATATCATCATCACTGATGTCCGCCAAAACCATTTCCTCTGCCATACAGCTGATGTTTAATAGCAACGCTTCAGTATCTCCAACAGTGACAACCCCACCCTCTTTCAGGTGTCTAGTAAGTTGAATCAGCTCCTCCTTAATCCATTTTAAGCGCTTACAGTATTTATTGACCTCATCAGCCAAAGCCATGTCAATAACATTTTTTTGTTCCATATCTAAAGATATATATAAAAATTGTTATAACTTTAACTTCAAAATAATTAAAAACAATAAACTTACCAAACTTGTGAACTGTTCCAAAAGCTTAAAAAATAAATAACTGATAATTGTATCATTTTTACAACTGTATTTATACTAATTTCCATCATTTATTTTTGGTACGGTCACCATTTTCCTGTAAATTTATTCTAAAAAAGAAAACAAAGCGTTTTTGCGGCTTTATTTTATGTATAGAATCTTTGTTCATATATGAGAAATTTAATTACAGTTAAATTGCTTAATTTCTATTTCTCATGAAATTTTTATCAAAAGTTGCGGCTTCTAATTTTTGGCATAACAGGATATAGTGGTTTGAAAACGAATTGACTTGAATTTCTCATGAAATTTTTATTCAAAAGTTGTGGTTGCGGGTCGCTTACTAAAATAGATGATGGGAATTTTACGCTCTAAATTTGTTAACCACAATTGATTAGATTTCATTGCATTTATAAAAATTTGGCAATTTATGATTGATGTCTAATTCATTAGTTTAAATCGAGCAGTTGTACGTTATGGAACAAATTATTGAAATTTTAAAAGAGTGTTTGCCAACCAACATACAAAGGTGGCCAATAATAGTAATGGGCGGTGAAGTTAGTGAATCGGGAGTTAATTTTCCACCGCATTTTACCAGGGTGCACTCCAGCTCGGCAGATGATGATACATCAATAGAAATTGGGTTTTACCAAGATTTGACAGCAAATACAATTATTGTATGGATATTGACAAAAAAATAAAATAATCAACTTTAACAATTATTGCTTACTGTGTTTTAATGAATGTTAAGAAGTTCGAGTTGTGCGTTAGTAAAGATCAGCTACAATTATTGTGTGTGGGTATTAACAAAAAATAAATGTGTAGGTGTGTGTGTGTGTGTGTGTGTGTGTGTGTGTGTGTGTTTGTAAGGTCGGAGTATAAATTTTTTTTCAGAAATACCACCCCCAAAAAGCTATGTCGGTTCTAAACCAATTTTTATCGAAATTTTTCTAAGTCCAAATGTCATTTCTGGACTTAGAAAAATTTCGATCAAAAGTGGTCTAGAACCGACATAGCTATACTACTGGTACCAGATGAGTTTACCCACTGCCCCTCATTTACGTCCTGACAGGTAGAAAATGAAAGAAATTAAATTAAAATCTCATTTTCCGAATAAGGAGACACCACATGAAAGCGCAGAGTATATACAACGAAAAAAATTGGCAAATGAATCACTCGGTTTCTTTCCTGTAAATAAATGAAAGGAGGGGAAGTTTCTAGACTTAACTCTCATTTAATATTCCCGCGCTTTATGTGAAAGCACATGTTTAGTGATAATCATTACCTGTTGGTGCTGTTATCGCTGAAGACGGGTCAGTACCTGGCTTTCGTGGTATAAGTGCGATAAACAAATTGTTTATTGTTAACTGCCTGCTGCTAAGCACCTATTGCAAACCGATTGCTCATACGTTATCCTCCTCTAGAAGTTGTTAAGTTTCTGTGGTACATTTGTACCACGTCGCTCATAATCGAAGAATTTCATACCCGCTCACATGAGGGTTAAAACCACCTAAATTAATCGACACGAGGGATGTCAGCCGTGTAGATGTTATATAGTGTGGGGCCGAGGATTGATCCTTGCGGTACTTCTTCTGCGATGTTAAATGTTTCCGAGATTGTATCGTTGATTCTTACGTTGAATTTCCTATTAGTTAAGTAGTAGCTGTGAATATTCTTGCATAGATGTGGATTAAACTGCTACATATGCTTCATTTTATATATAAGTCCCTCTATCCAAGTGGTGTCGAACGCTTTCTCGGTATCTATGCTGCACATTAGAGTAGCTTTTTTCCCATTTATGTTGTTTGTTATGTGATCCTCGTCACTAATGCGTGGCTGGTTGAGTGGAACTGCCTGAAGCCCATTTGGTAATCTGGGATTACGTTGTTATCCTCTATATGGTCCTGTATCTTGGAATTTAGGAAGGGTTCATAAAATTTGCTTATTGCTGGTAGAAGTGAGATAGGTCTATATCTGGTGATCTGATTCGCTGGCTTATTGGCTTTTTTAATAGGAATTACGTAGGCTGTTTTCCATTTTTGGGGAAAGTATCCGATATTGTATAGGAAGGAAGGTCCAGAACTCTTTTTTTGTTTTTCTTATGAGGTAGTGGGTACACGATCAGGTCCTACTGATTTTTTATTTTTGCTGCGTTTAATTAGATTGTGTATCCTCTTGGGTACTGGGAATTAATTTCAGTATTATTACGGCATTCTCTGACACTAACGAGTTTGCAGAGATTACGGGATAGTTATTGCTAAAGTTAAATAGGGATGAGTGGTTATTGTAGAAGGTTTAACTCTTTGCCTTAATTAAAATAATTCTGTTTGAGTAAATTATCATTAGTAGTAGTTAACCAATATTATATTTTCCTTAGTTAAGCATTAATTTTCATCTAATATTTTTAGGATAGTTTCTTGAATTTTTTGTTTTGTTCTCTTTATCATTTCTTCCTGCTCTATAGCTTTAACGCTTTTCTTAGTAGTTAGTTAGAATTTTTCAACATTTAATACAATATACATACTTACCTTAAGACGTAACGGACACACACACCTTACAACTGACGTACTAAATAACATACGCCCCTAGTGGGCACAAAACATGGGTTCGGCCAGAGGGCCGCAGAACTATTACGCCGCCCTGGACATGGACGACTCCATGCCCAGGAAGCTGGCTCGAAGAACGGACAAGCGTGGCACGGTTTGGTCCGAATTCCCAACTTTGGGGGAATCACTTGGTGATG
Source organism: Dioctria linearis (assembly GCA_963930735.1). Taxonomy (NCBI): domain Eukaryota; kingdom Metazoa; phylum Arthropoda; class Insecta; order Diptera; family Asilidae; genus Dioctria; species Dioctria linearis. The sequence continues at coordinate 141,022,488 of OZ005743.1, read as the reverse complement.
CCCTCACGGGACCAGACCCCAAATATGTACTCATCTCCCTTGCCGACAAAAATAAGCTTATCACGGACCTTAATCCATTTATTGTCACTAAGCATATTGAACATTGTTCACCCACCATCCGATCGTGTAAGGCACTTAGAGACGGCAAATACCTTGCCTTCTTCCCCTCTAAGAATGCAGCTGAGAAACTGGTTAGAAACTTCACCAAAGTTGAGGGATATGACACCAAGGTGGAATATCACCTCAAACTTAACTCTTCCAAGGGCATAAGTTTTGCTCCCAATCTCAAGTCCCTTACGGAGCAGGAGATCCTGGAAGGATTGCAGGAAAAGAACAAATCGGTCGTGGAAGTCAAGAAGCTCACCAAGCAGAAGGATGATAAGAAAGTCGCTACGGGCGCCCTACAGAACACCTTCGATAGATTCACCCCACCCTCAAACATCGTGTGCTGCCTGGAAAACCTGCCGGTACGCAGATGGTACCCTGCTCCGCTGCGCTGTAGGTCATGCCTTGAATTCGGGCACCACGAGGCAGTATGCAAGGAGACACCTGCGTGTGAATTCTGCGGACGTGCGAAGGCAAAAGATGGCACCACACACGAGGATTGTAATCGTGTTTATTGCATTGGATGTAAGTCGGAAGGGCAGCATAGCACACTCTCGAGGAACTGTCCAAGCTTCCTTAGGGAAAAGGAGATTGTCCGTATCCAAACTGATCACCACCTCACGAGGTACGAAGCGAGGAAGAAATGGTATGCCTTGAATGGAAGCCTTGCCCCTGTGCAAGAGAGCCAAAGCAGGACCATGCCAGGACAGTCCTTTGCTGACGCCACAAGAAGCATGCCATCCACATCAACTTCGGTGACAGAAACAAAAGCAGATGGCACCACCACCGTACCTAAGACGAAGAAACAAAACAAAACAGACACAACAATTACAAAGACAAACAAAAATGCTACGACTAAAAACGTCTCCACTCCAAAACCCCATGCTAACACAATAACTAACACAGGAAAAAATACACCTAGCGACATTTCTATGCAAGAATCCAACGAAACTACCCCCCAAAAAACAAAAAAAACAGCCTCTATCCACCAGAAACAAGAAATCGCATCACGCAAACGTGCAGACACAGATACCATCGTTATATTAGACTCCCCCTCAGAAAATAATACCACAGAACATGCAGCATATCTTGAACATACTATACCAACACCACCCGAATATAATTTAGTGGCCAAATCCGGCCCGTCTGTAGATAGCATTGCCTTCAAGGCTGGCACCGATCATACCTTTGGCGCGAAAACCGCCGAAGATGCAAATAAACTTCTTGCACTCACACCAACTACTTTCAAATACATTATGGCTCCACATCTGGAGCACACACCTCGAAGCATACATTCACCGACGACATTACAGCTTGACACAGACGCATCCACACTACCTATCTCTGACGACGAAATGAACTAACCTACACAACACCCTACCACCGCTACCTCTCCCCATACCTGCCACAGGTATCCTCTTAACTTTCTCTTCCCACTTTATGTCCCAACCTAATGCCCCTCTTTCCTCCAATATGAACCAACAAGTCCAGAACCATTGTGGAGATTGCAAAATCCTACAATGGAACATCTGTGGCTTTTTCAATAACCTGAGCAGCCTTCAGCTGCTCATCTCCCAATTTTCACCTTCCATCCTAGCTATCCAAGAAACCCACCTCCCATCTTCAACGCCTCCCATTCACCTACGCAATTACACTCCCTACCTCTACAACACTGCGAACACGAGAAGAGGAGGTGTTGCAGTGCTGATCAGAGACGACGTTCCTTCCACTCATATTCCTATAGAAACCCCACTTAACGCAGTTGCAGTCAAGGTCTATATGCGTACCCATTTCAATATCGTGTCCGTCTACGTGGGGGCCGGGGACGTGGTGGACGGCGGGCTTCTCAACTCCCTAGTGGAGCAGATACCCGGTCCTACTTTCCTACTGGGTGACTTCAACGCACATCATCCATTATGGGGATCGCCGCGGAGTGACCCAAGGGGAAATGGGATCGTGGGCTGGCTTGACCGCTCCGACCTTGTCCTCCTTAACGACGGCTCACCTACCATCCTGAATACACGGAATACCCTTACGCATATAGATCTCTCCTTTGCGCCTCCCTACCTGACTCACCTAGCGGACTGGAGGGTGGTCGACAACCCTAGGGGAAGCGATCATCTTCCGATAGTGATTACCCTGTCTGGGTCTCTTCCGGGCAGAGTGCATATACCTAGATACATTGAACGTCGCGCCGACTGGGAAAAGTTTCGTATTGGAGTAGTGGAATATCTGCTCCAACACCCTACCAGTAAGAAAATTGACCAAGAAGCAGCCACACTTACTAAAGCCATACGCTTCGCTGCAAATAGCAGCATACCACTCAGCAAAAATGTCACCAAAATGCAGCCCCCGTGGCTCACGGCGCACGTTCAAGGTTTCATTCAACGTAAGGACTCTGCCTGGAAGAAACTCAAACGTCAACCGGGTACAGCAAATGCCATTGCATACCGCAAGGCAAATGCACAGATGCGCAGGGAGATCAAGCTGGCCAAAAGGCAGTCATGGCTGGACTTTGCGAACAGTATAAACGCAAACACCCCAATGGGGGAAAATTGGCGGAAGGTCCGGGCTATTTGTGGACGCCCCTGTAAGGCAGGCATCACAGGCCTTACAATAGGGAACCAAATAGTCCAAGACCCGAAGCAGATAGCAGAATGCCTTGCATCATATCTCACCAGCTATTCTGATGAGCCCGACCCTCACTTCTTGACCGTGAAAAGATTGTGCGCGGAGACAAACAACAGGAAAGAAGACACTCACCTTCCCAATCCCTTAGAAGATCCCTTTTCCCTCCAGGAGGTTAAGAAAACTCTTAACTCCTTCCATGGAACCACTCCAGGTCTGGACAATATCACTTTCGGTATGCTTAAACAGGCTCCTTCAGCCTGGTTGGAAAGAGCTAAAAGACTATATGACGTAGTCCTCGATCTGGGCATATTTCCACTAGATTGGAAGCTTGCCGAGATTAGGTCAATACCGAAGAACGCAAAAAAGATCCCTTGTCCCTCCGAAACCAGACCCATTTCACTCCTTCCCACAATTTCCAAAATCCTCGAGAAGATGATGGCCAACAGACTGTCTTGGCTGCTGGAAGAGAAGCTGCTGCCTCCAGTTACAAGCTACAGGCCTGGTAGGGGGACTCAATCCCTCCTCCAGGAACTGGAGCATAACCTGGCATGCGCGCTCTCCAGAGGAAAACACTCTGTTGTGTTGTCAATTGACCTTGAGAAAGCGTTCGATCGAACACCTAAGCGCTCTGTTCTGCGACAACTTGAAGAATGGAACTTGGGAAAGAGATTCGTTAGGACAGTAAATTCCTTTCTTACGAACAGAAGGATTAAAGTCAGAGTAGGAGGACACTTCTCCTCCACGCATAACATCCGCAAAGGACTCCCACAAGGGTCCCCACTCTCTGTCCAACTTTTCAACGTATTCATCCACTCTCTTAGTGAGAATCTGGACAAAATCCCGAATCTCTTTTTCCACGTTTACGCTGACAACATTATCTGCTATGCTTCAGGTGAAGTCCCGTTTGTAAAGAACGTGCTCAACAGAGCAATGAGAGCAATCTCAGTTTGGGCCGACACAAACGGGGTAAAAATCGCCTACGATAAGTTGGAAGCACTTCACGTCTGTCGCAGACGGAAATGTGCTGAGAGCGCCTTCGAAGGAGACATATCTTCTGTCCCTCTCCAAAAGAGTCTGAAAATCCTGGGGTTGGTCTTTACGCACAATCTAAACTGGTCCAAACAAGCAGCGATCGTTGCTGACTCTGTTAAGAGTCGAAACAATCTGCTGAAGACTATATGCAGAAGGAACTCCGGCCCACCTCTGGAGACAGCCATTAGGATCGCCAAACAATTGATCATTGGCAAGGTAGACTATTGCCTCACCATCTACGGCTATACCAATAAAAAAAATGTTCGCAAAATCCAGACATCACTCAATGCCACGGCCAGATTGGCTCTTGGCGCGCTACGCACTACACCTATCCAAAGTCTGTTAGTTGAGTCAGGACTTCCAACCTTACTCCAGAGAAGAGAGGAACTTTCCAGTAACCTCCTCCTGAAGATCCTACATAATCCCAAATCCTCACTTTATCTCCTAGTATCGGACATCCTATCCTCAAACCCTATCCCCACCAGACGCATCTGTGCCAGCCTGACACGTGCGATTGCTAGTATCCCCGACACCCTCCAAACCTTCCCCTTTGACCCTGAAAAACTTAACCCTGTGGTAAACCTCCCACCCTGGAGAGTGCCTACAGAGAGAATAATCACAGACGAAAAAATCTACGAACACCTAGACAACACATGCAAAATTAGACTCCACACAGACACATACAGACGCATAAACTCTTACAGAAATATCTATACTGATGCTTCTAAAAATGAAGAGCAAGTCGGAATTGCCATCTGCTCGAATAAAGAGAGAGAGGAACTCTCCCTCACATTTATATTGCCAACTTGGACAGACGTCTTCTCGGCTGAACTCACAGCTATCTGGGAGGCTGTAAGGTGGGCTGACAAGCAGGAAGGCACTAGCACAATCTTCTCTGATAGCCTTTCCTCGTTGAAGGCCATCGAAAACATTAAGAATAAAAACCCCCTGGCATCCAACATCAGGAACTCTCTACGCGCTGGCAAGATTACCCTAGCATGGTGCCCAGCTCATGTTGGAATTCTGGGCAATGAAAAAGCGGACACACTAGCCAAAAATGCATTACGCGGCGAAAGCAGAGAAATCTTTCCAACTAGCTACAAAGCTGCCAGGGCACATGCTCGTAAGCTCCAACATGATGTCAGAAGCGATGACTGGAACTTATCCCGCTCCTTCCTTGCTACACACCACCGAACAGCTGACAAAATCTGCATGCCCGACGCTCCTAGAAATAGAATGATTTCGATCGCGAGGCTAAGACTGGGTCACATTCTCCCTGTGAAGAAACATATCTTCACCAAAGAACCTGCCCCCACCTGTCCCTACTGTCGTAATGTCACCTTAACGACGGCGCATATACTGCAACAATGCAGCGAGCTACAGAGGCTTCTAAACGTACGCGGAACGAGAAAATCACCGACAGAACTCCTAACATACAGGGAGGAAGACACGGACACACTACTACACGCACTAAGGACATACCTACAAGACGGACATCTACACACTAGACTCTAACAGGCATACTGTTTTACAAAAAAAAAAAAAAAAAAAAAAATATATATATATATATAGAAAAAAGGGGAAAAAAAATACATAGAACAAGAAGATAAAAGAAAATATATACATTTAAATATAAAATACAATATATAAACAGTAATAAATATAATACAGTAACGGAAAGATTGATGAAATACAAAGAATCTTAGAAAACGGAAGAAGTAATAATAAGAAAAAAGGAAGAAATTGAAATAATAATTACATTTAAGAGCTTAGGAATTAATACATGGATTTTTCACTTAGAATAGAAAGTAGGTTCCTTATTCTATACAATCAGCTTTAAGTATAATTATTTTAAGCATACACATTTTTGTTCTTTCTAGCTAGCATAAGTACAACAAAACTTATTTGTATTAGAATTACTCCCTTTATCGCAAATCACTTAACTATTTGTAATTAGACTCGCAAAGTCCCTTCAGGACGCGATTCTTGCAGCGTATCACAGAAGGCCTCAATCCTATGTAATGAAAGCTTCCTTTTTGGCTGCTTTCACGAAGCTATCTGATCGCGCAAGCTTGATAACTAAAAAGATAAAGTATATAGTTAGTAGTATTCACCACAGGTGAAAGTAGGAAAAAATAAAAACAAAAGCTACTTCCCTAGCATATACTTCTTTTCCACGAGCACCATAATTATTGAAATTGAACTCGCAAAGTCCCTTCAGGACATAATTTTATAGCATAACACAGATCGTCTCAAGTCAAGTAACAAAAGCTTCCCTCCTTAGGCGGCTTTCATCAAGCCATCAGAGCTGTGCAAGCTTATTACCTAAAAAGTAAAATGTTTATAATTAGTAGTATTCTCCATATGTAAAAGTAGATAAATAAAAACAGAATCTACTTCCCTAGCATACACTTCCTTCCACAGCAGATTGTCACACAGCCTTCCTTGTTCTCAGCTCTCTCTTAGATAGCATAGATTAGATGAGACATCCTTCTCGCATCAATCCTAAAATTAAGAAAACAAAACACTGTTAAAATCAAATCACTTAGCTCATAACTCTGTTAAACATACTTTTTGTAAAATGTAATTAATAAAACTAGAACGGCAAACCAGCGGATAGCTGCCCAGATGGCCTTGTAGCCGTGGGCCCAAACATTAATTGTAAATTAACATAGGCTTAGATTAAGAACTATGTAAATTGCAATTAATTAAAATAAATAAATAAATAAATAAATGTGTCCATGTTGAGATTTTGTTTGTGGATATTTTCCAAGTGTTTTCCTATGGCATCTATTTTTTCTTTATAGTTTGTGATGTACCGGTCAGGCTTGTTTATGTTGATTAGTCTTGGCAGTCCTAGTGTGTTTTTATTCCTGCGAGATTTTTTATTTACTCAAACGTCTTGCGGTCCATGGGTATGTTTGCGAGTTTGTTTTCCCAGTAAGTTTTGTGGTGAATATCTATTCTGGTTTTTATTATTGTGCCGATGTCTCTATCCGAGATTTTAGTAAGTGCTGGTTAGGGTCGTACCTTTGTCTATGCCAGCTCCTTCAAAGGGAGTTCTTGTATTGTTATGGTCGTAGCGTATTGCATATAGCAATATGCTACACGACGTACTGAAGCGTGTAGACCGGCTGCGTCAAACACACAAAAATTGAACGCACCCCGACCGAGAGAAATGCGTTTACTCTCAAGCTCGTGTGACATGCGACGTGACAGTGGTGACAGAGAAGAAGAAGACCATTAACATGTCATATTTAGTGAACAAGTGCATGGAAGAAATTTCAGGAATTATAATTATCGAAATTCCTCAACGACATCGGGATCAGAAAGGAATTCCCAGAAAGTACCTGATATTCAAGAAGGAAATTAGAAAAGAAAAAAATGAAAAAAGCCTCCAGTGGTTTTGCGTCATATCGAGAAGGGACAAATAACTTGTGCACGAGAAGTGAGCGCCCTGTTTAGCAAATCGCTTTCAATCAGACTGTAAGTCTGCATCATTGACATCTCACATTGGTCGCTCGGAGGAGGATAATAATCCTCAGCTTGCAATAGCACTCGTTGCGAGGAATTAAACATCACTGGGCTCTGGTTACAGCCGGAGGCAGCAGGAGGAATTTCCCCTTTTTTGAACATCGAAGCCAAAACAGCTGGAGTTTTATACGCATTTTCCACATGGGATTATTTTCTGAACTTCGAAAAGGAATCTATAGCACGAGACAAGTAGGCTCTTGATATGAAGTTTCAATTACTTTAAAATAACTATTTTAATTTTAAGAAGTGCACTCGAAGTGCCAAAAAAGAATTTTAGCTTCCCTATATCGGTTGCAAACAGCAGGGATGTTTAGTGTTAGTTTCTTTATGTAATTTGTGAGCACTTTTGAAAACGGCAAGAAAATGATAGATTTTGAAGGTGAGGAAAACGACAGGTTTCGTCTACAATAGCATATGAAATAGAAAATTAGTGACGGCAAGCAAACATAATTATACGCATCGCATCAAGTAGACTTCACGACCTTGTGTGGGTTTTTTTGTTTGGTCTCATGATCGTTGTGACGTGCTCCTCATTATTTTATATATATATATACGTTATACATATGACCAGTTAACCATTTAGGAGAAATTCACATTTCGTGAATAAACTCAAACAATCATGTGAGCTGCGTTTATGTCGAGAACGAAATGATAACGATTCAATTATGCTTATGGTCTGAAATTTATAGTTTTCATTTTTTCACGAGTTTAGTGCCAAAATTGGAACATTTGGTTTAATTTCCTTAGCATTAGTTGGAATTTTGAATTTTATAAAGTTACAAAAATTTATTTCAAGTGCCTGTAGTTGTAAGCATTGCCAAGGTACGAGAGCCGTTAGGTAATTGTTATTTTACTCAGATGGAGCCTTGTTGTGAGAAGACCTACTGAACGTAAGCCGAATCTAAATTTTAACTTAACTTTTTACTAGGTGGCGGATGTTGAAGCTTCATCATGCCGTGGAATTTCACCGTGAGTGTTATTGACATATTACATATTGTCCTTTAGTATGTTCATGCTTCGGCTTCGACAATTAAATGCTCGGTAGAAGTCTCTTGCATTGACATAAAAATTAGAAATTTTTTTTATTTATAACAAATTACCAAGATATTTAATTTAATATTAATAATTATTTTTAATTATATATAAAATATACGAAAAGTCGTAGGTTTAAACAGAAAAACAAAAAGATTTCTATATAGAGAGGAAAAAAAAATAGTGCCCTAGTGATGAAGAGATTCCTTTCCGGTACCTATATATATACATAATCTTAGTTTGATAAAATATTCACGTACTTATATAACTAGTTTAGCGGAATCTCTATCTGTGCCTATTACTTTGAATTAATGATTTTTTTTTGTGTACTTACGTGTACGCCTTTATCTACTTAATACTATACTGCTGTACTTTTACATAGTTTCATAAGCTAATGGTATACTGATCGGTACACATTTTTTCCTGTACTCACTTTAAATTAAGTTTTTTTTTTTGTAATTATAACGTAAAAATGAATCCTTGAAGGCTTTAATTTCTTCCTTCACTATCCCGGAGCCCTTTCATGTGAAGGTCGAGTGGGTCCGCTCTAATCTCCCGACAGGTCAACAAGGGACTTGGGAAAATAGTGCCACCCAAAGTCAAACGGGAGGATGGGGCTGGCAAAGGAAGGTAGAACACCTACGCCTTCCACCTAGATACAGGTAAGTGACGTAAGGGTCCCTTCAGGACCGAGTGTGTGCTAGCTGTTCGTTTGTTGAAGGCACGATATCTCGTTTTGTATATGGTTGGTAACAGCGGCAGGTTGTTTTGTGGACCCCCCCCCCCCCCACTCTCCGCCAATAGTCGTGGTGGACTAGCGTGCCGCTGTTATCGGGTGATCTGTCAGCTCATGCTGGCAGTCTGGACTTAACGTCCGAAGTACATCACTCTCAACATAATTCCATAACAGTATATTATTAGATTGATGATTAATTCCGGGATGCCCCCACTTGTTTTTAAAATAGTTTTTGGTACACTCCTTTCTATTGCGTTTTCCATTGCTTCTTCCAGTTTTATTATGTTTTCATTTGCCTCGTCTGAGGTTATGTTTCGGTTGATTGGTATATTGATATTATGAATTGCGTTATTTAGTGTTCTATTGAATAAGGGGATGTTAGTGCGGGAGTAATTAAAGATGGTTTTTGGTTGTGTTAGGGCTATGTCTTTAATTTGTATGTTTAGTTCAACTGCATTGTGGTCTGAATCGAAATCTAATGTTTATAATTTATCTATGATGTTGTTGGGATAATCAGATGTATTGAGATTGTTAGATATTAGAAAAAGATTTAGGTATGAGCTGAAATGGGATCTAGGGATTGTGGGGTAGAGAGATGATATTAATATGACGTAGTAGTTCAGTAGATTTTCCATACGCCAGCTATGCAACGTTTTACCAGCTTGATTGCTATTTGTGTTTCCTAAGTTCCAGAGAGGATGTTTCGCATTGTAGTCTACTCCCATTATTATTTGTCCATCTTTAGTTGCCTCTAGTATTTGTTCCAGATCTGTTGTGTTAAATGTTTCCATTCCACTTTTGTTGTATAGACATACCAGGTACAAGTTTCTGCTTGAGTATCTAATTCTTATGATTGTGGTTTCCGTTTCCAGGTCCTGTGTGCTGGGGTTGGTTATCCTTTCATATTCTATGTTATATTTGATGAGTAAGGCTGTTCCTTCTTCTTGCCGGTTTGCTCTGTCTGTTCTGGCGATTTTGTAGTTTTTGAAATGAAGGTTGTATTTCTTGTTGAGCTTTGTTTCTGTGAGTGTTTTTAGGTAGCTCTCCAGATAGTGCCTTTCAGAATTGGCCTCTATTGAATTTACATTTAGTAAATGAATTTTCAGTGTTTTACTCTGCATTGAGTGTTATATCCAATAATAAATGCATTAGTGCCTTTCTTTTGGCATTTCTCTTTGTGAGTTGGCGATATTGTGGAAGAAATTCATCAAATTTGTGTTGATTAAATTTAGCAAGTTTTTGCTATTGTTATTGCTGGTGTTAGTGTTAGTTTTAATATTAGAAATTGTGGTGGTAGTTGGAATGTTGCTTTTAAGCATTTGTGAGTAACTAATGTTATTTTTAGTGAAGTTCTGATAAGCCGTTTTCTTGTTTTTTCGGTTGACTAGGGCCTCCTCTTTCCTTTGGATAAGTTCGATGTATTTGGGCAGCGTCTGTAGCTGGCCGGGTGTCCTAATTGACCACAGTTGATATATCTTTGTTGAGACCCTTCCGACATACATTGCATTGTCCTGGCTCATGTTCCTCAGTACCTACATATTACGCACCTATGTATATCACATGTTGCAGTTGAGTGCTACGTACCCAAATCTTTGGCACTTTTTGCACTTTGTCATATTGTTGGACTTAAATCGTTCAACCCTGACTGCTTGGTTAAGAAGATGCCTTAGTGTAAGAAGATCCTTCGGATTGTCACTTGAGTGAATCTGAATTATTGATTTTGTTATGTTGATGTTTAATTTGTGATTATTTAGTGCTGCTTGCACGTCATTGATGTCGTATGTTGTCGCTAGGTTTTTAATGATTTGCGTTTTTTCTCTTTCGGGGTATATTTGAAACTTCTAGTATTGTTCTGCTTCAATGCGTGCTTTGCTTTATTAAAGTCTTCTAAGTTGTTTGTTAGAATGTGAGTTGCGTTAGAGTTGATTTTTTTGAAAATAAACTTATTGTGTCCTAATAGGGTTTTTAGTTTGTTAGTATATTCCTTAATGTCTATGTTATAACATACTATTGGGGGCAATTTATGTGTATTGTCGGTGTTACGATCGCTAGATGGTTTTTTGTTGGTATTGCGAGTGATTTCGTTAGCGTGCATCTCAGCATCTGTGCTGTTGTTTCGTTCTCGTTGTGTAGCAACTCAAAATAGTTGTTGCTTACAGCAGAAGTTGTTAGTTTGTTAGGGGAACCCGTTCTAACTCTTGTATTTGCCGAAATATGGTCTAATTTGTTTGAAATATCATTGAATTTATCTAAAAGCTCTGAGTACTTACATACCTTGTAGGTCGTTGTATTCTCTAACTAGTTGATGATAGTTAAGCTCCAGGTTGGGATTCGTCTGCTGGTTTGTTGTTGTTGGTGGGGGCTCGTTAAAAGATGAGGTTCCTTGGTGTGTTTCAGCTGGATAAGATTGACTTCCTTCCTGTACTTTTTGTTGGTTCCCTTTCTGAAAATTGATGCAGTGGTCGTTCGTTTTATTAGAAGAGGAGGGTATTAATTCAAACGCATAGTCTACTAACACAAATTTATTTTAAGTTTTATATTAGATGTTTATATGCGTATTATATATATTTAATATGAGGTGTGTATATATGTATTCCGGGCCGCTCACTCGATTCGCTCCTCGCCTGAAAGACAAAACTGCTTTCGAGGTTGTGACAAAAATTGTATACTGTGGTAAATGGATATTCTACACCTAAGTAGAGCAATACAAGTGCTTAAATTCGAAATAATATTTTGAATTTGTAATGTGAAATGTCAGTCAATTGACAAAAAAGTACGACAAAAGATCAGAATCACCCCCAGGTCTACTATCCTTTTTGTATAAATAATATGCACTCTGAAAGTATTTAAAATTATTTTTCTTTCCAGGGATTAAATATTTGGCAAAGTAATACTTCTTTTTCTGTTAGAAAAATGGATACAATTTTCTCTGTGATGTTTTTACAAACTTGCGGCTTTAGTTGAAATTCTTCTTTATATGCTGCATGGTGAACTATCGTATTGACCAAAATATGACGGTGATTGTCTTTCAAATTGTTGTTTATTTTATAATACTTTACTACATTTTGGGCTTTGGAACAATTATTTAAAACTTCATTTACTTTAATAACCTATAAAAGCTGAAATAATGTTAAACGAAATAGTTCGAATATATGATGCGACAATATTCATAATTTTGCAATCTAAAATGAAGGACTTATATCTGAAGTACAAAACTCGGGGTAGATGTATTATTTTCCATGAACTCAAATCAACTTGAGGTTGATACCGGCCTCGTGTTTGAGGAAGTCGTAGTTTCTGTATTTACAAGTTCTTACTTGAATTCATTATTTTATGTCTGTTGTTACTAAAAGGATCAAAAATAACAAAGTCAAACTTATTTTCACAACACTTTTTATAATGTTATAAATTTATGAGTAATGCACTTCCAAACTACTGTAGTATACACATCTGTACATCTGTACATACATACTACAGATAGAAAGCGCCTCTCAATAATCATGTTCATAACAATAAAGCATAAGACAGTAACATGAGTAATCATTGTACACATGTATATACATTAAGCAAGCGCCAATGCCTTCATACTTGTAAATATGTAGCATGAGGCATGAACATGGAAAATAAAATAAAAAGAAAAAAAGAAGCAAAACAATGCAATACTTACAATTATGATTTGATAATCAATTCAAGAACCAATAATAAGAATAAGTTATTCAAGTGACGCAAAGTATTTTCGTAGTAGCAAATATGTGTCACAATAAACAATTAAGTTTATTATTGTGAAAGGTCATTCGATAAGTAGGAAAGCAGCGAATGTGCTAATTTAGCAATATACTTTTGAAATTGCCATTTCTTGCTTATGGAATGACTTTCCATAAGAACAATGTATTACGATAATATAAAAAGACGATACCTAGTGATAAAGACAGATTTGATTCAAATGTCTAAGATAGACTTTCATTTCTCTAATTCGGCTCTTCAGCCTATAAAGCGGCACTTCAGCCTGATCACCCCAATTAAAGCATAGGTAATAAAGCGGCACATAGCCTTGCCTTGCTTAACAAAGAAAGCTCTCTGACACTAAAGCGGCAAATCCATAGCCTAGTCAAGAGCTAAGTATCGAGTTAAAGCATCGACGAATAAATATGTATATACCTATATCCGAGAATATGTAAATACGTAAATGCGTCTCTATTCATGTTTGCTGAAGCTTACAAATAATCACATCGTAGTTACGATGCGAGTATTGCCAAATATTAATGAAAAATATTTTTCGGTAATTTAAATATACTTTCGTAGATTTTATTAAATTTCTTTCCTGTACTTCTTAATGTCTAAGTAAAGTAAGCAGCATTATCATAATCCATTTAATGCTTGTAATTTAATATCTTTCATACATTTAAGGAAATAATTTCATTACTCTGAAGTACTAGACAGAGCCACATCTAGGTTTACTCATTATATTCTTTAACAAACGATCAACAGCTGTTAAGGCTAAATGAGGAATCATTGTACATTCATCCCATATAATTATCTTGACATCTTTTATATATGTATTTGCCTTCCAAAGAATTTGGTTTAATACGGAAAACAGACTTTTCTAATAGAGGTATCGGAATTTTAAACCTCGAATGTGCGGTTGTACCTCCATATAATAATGTTGCTGCAATGCCGGACAACGTACCAGCAATTGCAGTTAAGTCTTGTGCTTGCATTCTATATAAAATAGAATTTAGTACGAATCTTTTTCCTGCTCCCGCAAAACCATTTAAATAAAAAAGTTTCGAACCGAAAGAATTGGATTAAACCGCATTTAAGACTTCATCAAAAAATATTTTTTGTTCCATATTCAAAAGGAATATGTCCGTAAATATGCATCATTTTGAATAATCGCATCGAAATCTTGGTAATTGGGTTGCCTTAACGGGACTCGAAAACAGACGGTAAACCAAAATTCGTTAGGTTATAAGAGAATTGAGCAAAAATTCTTCCAATCTCTACACAGAAAAAAAAGATTGGCAGAATTATCTAAAGAGTAAATCGAATCATCCATAATTCGTCTTTAATTTTTGACCATCCACTCGTAGTAAATGAGTTATTTAAATTAATTATTTAATTAATTCACAATTAGTTTTTCTTTTTACATAACACAGTATATACAGGTGTTACTTTCATACAACCCATATTAACTTTGTTATATAACTTTTTCTTGGCTTGCCAAGTGTTACAAGGGCCCTTAGATGCCCATTTTTATATAAAAAATGATATAATGATATCATAAATAGATGATTTAATTCGAATCATCAAGCAAAGGTTAAGCTTCAGTGAACAATCCAACGCTTCATATCATTGAAGATAAGTCCAAGCTTGGTTGCTAGCTGGGAGTTTTCTCTGCACCAAGTACCTCTTACACCGACAATTAGTGGAAGGATGGTAATATTTTTGTCGGGGTATATTTCTTTCACTTTCTCTATGAACGGTGGGTTGCTGTACAATGCTTTCTTATAATCGAATTGGGCTAAGTGTGGTATATCGTCCTCCCAATTCACTCCGACATCCGATACGATCACATCGTTTTCCTTGATAAAAATGGCATCCGGCTTACACAGTAGACCGTTGTTAGATTTAATATGGGGTTCCATTCTGACTTCCCATCTCTTTCCCCTTGCCGAGTCAACGTAGTTGTGTCTATTAATTCGGGGCCAATGGCTGAGTGGACAGCTCTGTAGCACGTGGGAGAGGGACTCGACTTTTCTGCACCCCGCACGACACATTCTAGCTTCAGGCGAATTTGACGGAATCCCTACTGTAGGTAGGAGGTTATATCTTAGTAACATGGCATTTACATATTGCTCTGCATTCCAATAGACTGGCGGCGCGCTTATAAAGTTCCATGAGGCCGGATGGTTGGTGACTTCACTCAGGCCTTTTCCATTGAAACTGCCATGTAGCTCGTTTGCAAAAAAAGTCTGTACTTCCGATTTGGTAGTAAGTTGCCGGTCCATCTGTTTCCCGATTCTATCCATTATTGGCTTTGCTAGCTCTATGGTTCTTTTTAGAAGTGACGATGCAGATTCTAGCTTTGTTATGCGACTCTTCAGGATCAGGGGTATAGATTTTTCAAAATTGAAAATCCCTAGGCCTCCATTTTTTTGGCTCGCGTATAATATACTATTAGCACAATGTGCGTTAAGATGAAGAGTTCGCCTGATGAAAGCGCGTATTTTCTTATCTGCGATCTGGAAAAGTTTCTTGGAGGCATTCGGTTTTTGTAGACTAGCGATATATCTTGGAATGGGGTAAGTCTTTAGTATGTTTATCTTTTGGTATGCTTTCAGTGGAGCTTTACCTGTGCTGGTCAATTGGTTGTATAGTGTGTACGTGCTGCATTTGCTAAGCCCCTGTGAAGTAAACGCTTGGCCCAAGTAGTTTAGTTTATCTCTTACGGTGATAGGTTTGATAAACTGTTCATTGACTTTAAATTTTGGAGTCGTGTCAACGAACACCTTCTTCTTACTCGGGACCCTGCATAATGACAGTGAGTTGCATTTTTGAGCGTTAAGCTGCAGCCCTCGCTTCCTTAAGAACTCATTAGTTGTCGTTAGCATCCTGTTCGCGTTACCGGCGTCCTCATGAAAAATCACTATGTCATCAGCATAAGCAAGCGCTGAAATCTTACTGCTGTTCCCAACACAGATTCCTCCACCTCCTTTGTCCAGTTCACACAGCAGCTCGTCCAGCAGTATTTTAAAAAGAATCGGGGAAAGCGGGTCGCCCTGCTTCACACCGCATTCAATTTCTACATTTCCGATGAGCTGTCCGTTGCAGCTGATTTCCGTTTTGGGTGACCTGAAGTTATCCATTATGACATTCCTAGATTTACTGTCTACATTAATCCTTTCCAGGGCCCTTTTTATGCTGCTGTGTGAAGTCTTGTCGAAAGCCTTTGATATATCTAATGAGATGAGCGTCATAGGTTGTCCAGCTTTTCGTCTTTCTTTGAGGAGCGTCTACATGGTGATGCAATTTGCAAAGCATCCATCGATGTGTGTAAAGCCACTTTGATTGGAATGCAGGTTGATGGAATTGTCCAATATTCGTGCAAGTATTTTGTTAAAGATTCGAATAAATACAGAGCCGATGGTTAATGGACTCCAGTTCCTTACGTCATCTAAGTTGTCCTTCGCCTTCGGGACTAGGATGGTGCGACATTCCTGGAAAATAGTCGGTATCCGCTCCAATAGCAGCATCGCGTTGAGCATTAGCACGACTCTGTTCCTATTTATCTTTGCAAAGTCCTTCAGGGTGATCCCATCAAGACCCGGCGAGTTCGATTTACTGCTAGTGATTGCATTTTCCACCTCCATTGCGGTTATCGAATTACAGATGCTCACAGCTTCAGTGGCGCAATCACAGATGGGCTCTACGTCTTCGCTAAATGTTCGCTTGAAGGTATGTATGTAATGGTTTAGTGCTTCATGCGTATTCGGCATATGGTCTTCCGTGCTGTACGTAGTGCCGTCTATTAGCCTGTTGGCATAGGCTTTCAGGTCTTTGCAGTAATCCATTTGGGTTAGTTTATATTCCAGGATAAGCTTTCTTCTTCTGCTAAGTCTGCATGTTCTGTATTAGATTGTTTCTTGCTGTATTCTGCCTAGAGTTACGATTTCTTGGTCTTCGGCGGTATTGGGATATCACCGAGTGACACCATCTCCCTAGCTCATTTGTAGCCACTTGCTGGGGTTGGTATAACAGGCACTCCAGAAGTTCTCTATCTGACTCCTCAGAGAGCACTTCTTGTAGTGTGGACAAAGTAATTCGCAGCCCATCGTTTGTATTTTCGTCTTCATTAGTTATATCCTCATGTATATCGTTCGCTATCATTTCCTCAGACAAAGCTTGCCTAAATGCTGTCACTGGTTCCTTATACTGTTGCTGTTTTCTCCTGGCAGCAATCGCAAATCTTGTTCTATTCGAATGTTGGAGAAGATAATCGACTATAGTCGCCGCTTTCATCACATTCAGCTTCCTTTTTTGCCAGATCGATTTCCTCCTCTTTTGTCCATAATATTCTAGCATTAGCGCTTTCCGCTTGGAGGTCGTCGTTATACTCGGTCGGATGGCCTTGTTCGAATATGTTGCCTCATTCCCGCAAAACTTCCGAAGATTCTTTCGCAAATTGGGCATTTCTTATCATCCACATTGTTTGCACCTTTGCAATATAGCCGCTGGTGTTGGTTCAAGCCGGCAAGTGTGGAGTAAGATCCACCGCATATGCATTGAAGACGTGACGCAGACATGGCGGTAGTACTCACCAGTCAGTTTTTATATTAGTTTCGAAACGTCACCAAACTGCAACACTGTCGTGCCAATGAAACTCTCTTTATATATTGATATGCATCTGCTTTGCCTATTTAGTTCCTTTTTATGTTTTCGGCTCTTTTATATATCAAAAAGAGTTTTTCGTCACTAAACCGTAACACAATCGTGTCAATGAAATTCTCTTAATAAGATGATATACCCCAAAAATGTTTTATTTATTTTTTCAATTTTGTAATTGTCTCTATATAATAGCCAACTGTTTCAAGTTAATATCCAATGGCATTTAATGCTTAAAATTATCTTAGTTCCTGAATATATATAACATAGATTGTTTAAAATCGATATAAAAGAAAACCAAATTAATCTTGTAACATAAATAAGCGTCCCAGGATAAATAGTATTTAATTTTATAAGTGGTATACATAACTAATAATAAATAACATATTCGATAAATATAAATAGCATTTTGCTTTCTAACATATATAAATGTACAAATATATCAGGATTAAAATTAATAACATAGTCAATTTCTTCTTAAAAGTTAACATTAAATTTAGTTCCAATCATAGCACTCGTAATAAAGTCCGACATGTGTCTGCTATATGTACACTTATTATGCGCACTAAATTCACTCATAGATGGCGTTGTCAAATAATATTGAACTTGTGATGTGGGTCTCCGCTATATAGTCATCAAAATTTTCACTCCTAGGTGGCGCTTAGTTATTTATTCTGGTTTTTATCCGAAGTAGAATCAGTTCCAGGTGGCGTTGGTCTAATATTAGCCGAAATTCGGTTCGCAGCTTTGAAAAACCACGTTTTAGCATTGTGTATAGAGTATATAGTGGTTGCAAATACAACTTGTTAACTGCTCGCTAGATGGCCGTGGTTGTACCGTTTTAAGCCCAATGACCTTAATTCTTGTTAAAGGCGAATAATTATTTGAATAAGCATATAAGTATTAATTGAATATTTTTGCAAAACGAATTTAAGTTCATAATTTATTATTTTCAATAATAATAATAATTTTGAATAATCGGCTTAATTCTCCTTGTAGCCAAACAGAGAAACTGTTATACGTATAAACGATTCGTAAAAAGCTTTATAAATGTAAAAGTATAACCTTAAGTAAGAGTAAGAGTAAGCTGAAGATTGAAGATGTTATTTATGGACAAATTTTGTGTATTTTCCGCCAGCCTCCTCTCCTAGTTGTCTTCATGCGATCGTCGTTAGCTTGCTTGCTTGTTGGGTGATTACATTGTATGTATTTGTACTATTGTATATTTTATTGAATATGATAGTATATGCGTATTGTATAGCTTACTTTACAAATAGATGCAGGCTTTCTATGGAATTCGCAAATTGTTCGACCGATATATTTAATTCTTAATCTGGCTAAACGTTATGATAATAGAACTTAGAACTTTAGTTGTACTTCAACTTTTCTGGCGTTTTCGCATTTTGATACGTTTTTGGTGATTATTTAAATTTTTTATTGGGTTGAATTTTTTGACTTTGCTTTTCGATATTATATATATATATTATTTTCTGGAATTTGTTGTTTAAATATATTTCCGCCTGACAAAATTGAAACTGCTATCTACACTGCAGAATCGTTTCAAAAACTAAATGACCTTTTTGATTATTTTAATAGTGTCACAAGGTTTTCTGCAAATCCCCAAAGATGTGCATTATCGGGTGATAAAGATCATCAGGATGTTTTAGAAACCTTTTGGGAATGTCAAACCTGGATTCGTAAGTGGAGACATTTAGATCGAATGAAAACACCATATTGCTTTGATGGTATGCTGCAAACAATTAATGGCATTTTTCATATATGGGAAAACGTAAAAAATTCTCAAAATTACATCATAACATCACAAATATAGCATTTCTATATTACGCAGATGTAAAGGTAGCTCTCAGATTGTCGAGAAATCTTAGACAAATAGTTTTCCAAAATCTCGCTCCCACTATGAATACTTGTTATAAAATTGCTACTGAGGAAACTCTTTTAAGTGAGTCTTCAATCTCAGCTCTACCCGAAGAAGATATCTCCGTATTTGAGGAGATTACTGAGGACTTTCAAAATAACGAAATCGACACCTTTATAGAGGAAATTTTTAATGATACGGAGAATGACGATAACAAGGGATTCTCGGAAGTGCAAATGATGGAACTGGTTAATTTAATAATAATAGAAGATGATTGTGATGAAGGAGAAGAAGAAAAGGAAGAAGTTACCGAGGAAAGAAAAATTACTGAAACATCCTTATTAAATAGTCACGCCCGTTGTCTACTTCGCAGGCTATGTAGCAAATAAAATAGCTAATTCTTACAAATGTTCACTTGTAGAACATTTATGCTTCGAACTAATGAGGATGAAAAAATTGATGACTACCTCATAAAATTAAAAGCATATAAAGTAAGCGGTAGAAGCTCCATCTACGGCAATTTAAAAGTACCTTCCTTAGCATTTATACAATTCATTGAAAATCTATATGAGTTATTTAACGAAAAATTGGGACAATAAAGCATGAGGTCCGAATATCAGAAAAATTTGTAGATATATTTAACAAAATTATGACTTATCACTTTTGCTCTGAACATAAACAGAAAATTATTAGCTTTATTGCAAAAGTTGTCAAATGAAAAGTAAGGTTATTATTATTTTAAAACAGATATTCTTCGAGCAAATGACGACTATATCTGATATATTAATTAGTATCAAAATAATGTTAAAATGCACTTTCCAGGTTAAAATTATTTCCTTGATCCGTAGCACAAATAATTAAGTGCATTCTGAAGTTCGTATGTGGTCATTAATCAATTTCATCATATGCGGAGCTCCCTGCAATAATTATTGGTAGCAATTACGTGTGAAAATTGTAGTCATACACATCAACAAATTAAAAGTCGAGTACGGCTAAAATAAAACAATGATGATCATTCACGATATATGTAGATTAAGTTAAAAATAATGTTTATATTCCACGACACATCAATAAATCAATAAATAAAATCAATTAACAACACTTTAAAAGTTATTGCCACACGTCAGATGACAGAACAGAAAAAAGAAGTTCAGTGATATTATGGTTTATAACCATGGTGATATAAAGTTTATCCGGACATCACATGTAGCTCTTCTTCTTACATGGGATAATATGGAGGTGTTTTTTTTTTATATTATTAAGCCAAGCTCAGGGGATACCCTATGATGCAAAGCACAGCGTGGCAGGAAGGAGATAGGGAAAGGATTAAGGGATATGAGGAGAGCGGCGGAGGTGCCGATGTATGTCGCCCTTAAACTTTCGCAGGTTGTATGCCGGAGGAAAGACAGAAGATGGTAGACTGTTCCACATTCGCACAGTTCGGGATAAGAAAGTATCACGGAATTTTAGTGTACGCGCGGGATGCAGCGCGAGTATTGCGTGCTGGAGCTATTCTACAAGGGATCAGACTAGATATTTCATCAGAACATTGACCATGCATATAGCGATAAAGGAGCGAAAGGCATCCAACATTGCGACGGTGCTCGAGCGAGTCGATATGACGAGTAATTGCCACATCGCCAATGAGCTTGCAGGCTCTCTTTTGGACAATATCCAATGAAGCTAAGCTGTGCGACCAGCCCCGGCCCAGATATGGGAATTGTATTCCATTCTAGGTCTGATGTAGGACTTGTAGTGGATATATTTGATGGGCTGAAATATTTCTTACACCTTTTCAAAAAACCAAGACATTGAAGATGTGATCTGTCCAGCTTAACTTACTGGAAATATTAATGCCAAGAATGCTTAGTGACGGTGAATCAGAAATTAATCCACCATTAAACGAAACGGGAGTGGTTAAGTGATGGTCTTGTTTTAATAAGATGAGACAGCTTTGGGTCTTAGATGCATTGAATTCGACGCGATTCACTTTGCCCCAAGCGAGAATATTGTCAAGATCGTTATTCAATGATCTAATCATGCAGTCTCGTTTAACACATGTGGCGTTCCCTCTGGAACCGCAAGGGTGTCAAAGGAGTATGCGAAATCAAGGGTACTGTCATCAGCAAAGCTATGGATAGGATTGGAAGTAAGGGAAAGCAGATCATTAATGAAGATTAGAAATAGAGTCGGAGAAATAACAGAGCCCTGGGGGACACCGGCATTAATAGGAAGAGGTTCAGATATAACGCCATCTAATACAACACGTATTTGGCGACTAGATAAAAAACTTTCAATCCATAATAGAAGAGGAGGGGAAAGACCAAGTGCTTTGAGTTTGGCTACAAGGGCTGGATGCCAGACTCTATCAAAGGCCTTTGAAATATCTAGAGCAACGATTTTGGACTCACCAAAATTGTGAAGACTACGATTCCAACGTTCCGTAAGAAAAGTCAGCAAGTCTCCAGATGAGCGTCCGTGCCGGAAGCCGTATTGGCGATAGTTGATGAGCTGATTGGTTTCCAGATACTTCATTAATTTGGAGTTAATGATAGATTCAAAAACCTTTGAAAGAATCGAAGTGATTGCAATTGGTCGATAATTTGAGGGATCGCTACCCTCTCCTTTCTTGGGAATAGGCTGAACGTGAGCTAGTTTCCAAGCAGTTGGAAATTTACCTGTCGAATAGGACAGGTAGAATAGTTTGCGCAGAGGTTTAGCCAAGGATGAGGCACAGCTTTTAATTAATAGGGGCGAGAAACCATCAGGGCCTGCGGCTTTAGAGACGTTGATTCCTTTAAGGACCTTGAACACATCTCTCGTACGGATGTGTATTGGCTCTTGTACACATCCGCACGGGGGATGCACGACAGGTGCCTGTGAAGTGGGTGGAAGAAAAGAATTTGATGCGAATCTAGCAGCCAAAATATTAGCTTTATCCAGGGAGTCAACAACCACTTCACCATTATTAAGTAGTGAAGGTATAGAGGAACTGCTGAAGTTGTTCCTGATGTTTTTGACCAGGGACCAGAAACCTTTACTACCTTTGCGGCTTGCCAAGATTCTTTGTCTAACATTCTGGTCAAAAAGAAATTTTTCTCTCTGGATAATGGACTTGCAGGTGTTCCGTGCAGTCTTGTAGATTTCTTTCAGTTCTGGACAAGGATGCACTTGATAGGCGCGAAAACCAAAAGCGATTTTGCTGTTGTTGAGATCTGCTGTAAGAATACGGAAAATATTCACGCATGCCTAGACTTAGTATGTTACTAAGTTCTAATATGCATTCATCAGCATCCCTCGAAGCAAAACAGACCGACCAATCTATATCTGTAAGATACTGATTGAGACTTTCCCAATCTGCGTTCTTATAGTGCCAGAGAAGCCTACTTGTAGGTGGAGAAGTAGGGCGGCGCAGAGTTGAGGTGATAAATTGAGCCGTGATTAGACAGTGGTCTGAATTACCAAGAGGGGAGCCGACTGAGATGGAATATTTGTCAGGGTGAGATGACAGAAACAAATCTAGTAAATTGGCCCTATCTCCAGCTGCATCAGGGATTCTCGTCGGTGCATCCACTAGCTGATGTAAATTGAAAGATTCACAAAATAATTCAACGAATCGGCCCGCAGGACTTGTGGTAGAAGAATGTCTGAGCCACGGTATGTTATGGACATTAAAATCGCCTGCCAGGACGATTTCGGAAGAGGGGGAGACAGAAAGCAAATGATCAATATTGTTGGAGATATTGTCAAATGCGGCTACCGTGTCGACATCAGACATATTTGGGCTGCGATAAAGGAAGCAAAAGTAGATGATGTGCCTGTGAAGTTTGAACCTAATCTAGATGTAATTAAACTCAGGATTGGCAGAAGGTGGAAAATCTTTTAGAATGGTAAAGGCCACATCATTCCGAATATATATTGCGATCCCCCCATGTGGAGAAAAAAGAGGCACTAAGCTATAACCAGGGACGTGATATTGATTAGAATCAGCATCAGAAACGACCTTGGTTTCACTTAGCGCAAGAATTGCCGGATTTTTTGATTGAAGGTGGCAGTACACCGAAAAACGATTTGCCCCCAATCCGCGAATGTTGCAAAATTCTAAAATAAAATTCTGCATGTTCCAAAGCAAAACAAAAAAAAAAGCAGAAGAAAGAGCGACACACAACAACACAAATATTTATTTAGGGACAACCAGCTGCAGTCAACGACACAGCGAGGTAAAAAAAACAGCAATAGGGTTATGCCTATTTGCTGCTTTCAGTACCTCAGACCGTGCAGTTCAATGACCACAGCTGGGGACACCCGTATTGCTAATGACCTTGCACTGATCACTGATGTACATGGTAGATTATAAACACTACCGTACTGTGCTGCTGGCTTGTGGAATGCCGGCAGGGCATAGAAAAGCCCTGGACTTGGCTGGTATTGATTTAATTTATGATATATTAATAAAAAAAAAACGGCGCGGCGAATTTTAGTTATTATGACGATATTTAAAAAATTTCACTGCACTGCACTAAAGGTTGATGACGCTATTTAACACTTTGACACCAGTATGTCCATGATGTAATTACAAATTTCTAGAAGAAATTAATGATTTAATTGCAGAATTTTTCAAAATTTCTAATTTAGAGATATTATCCCGATATCAGTCATAGTTGAGTATAAAATGATCACAAAATACACAAAATTTTTGCCTTGGCAAAGTACAAATTCCGTATATTAAAGGCACAATCTACATATCACTTAATCTGATGTCCTCGACAACAATTTCTTATTTTCCGTTCGGATTTCAATATAAAACACAATTTTTGGATTATTAATTAAGGCGAATGTCTTTACTTTATGTTCCATATCAATTTTAGGTACAAAATATTTAATTATAATATGCACTAAATAATAATTTATCGGAGCTGACTTTAAGCACGTATGTAAGTTACCATGGATACCTTATTCCAGTTTCCTAATACAATATAAAGCTAAGTTACAACTTGCTGATTTTGTTCTTATTCTCTAAACTTATTTCGATAGAGTTGTTATCTGGAATTTATTTCTGTTGGGTGGTTGGGGGCAGTACATAAGCGTCGTCATCTTCTTCTTTGTCCTGTTTCTCTCCAGACACTTCTCATGAAAAGCCTGTGTGTGATCCAGCCTCCTCTTAGTACCGTGTGGATCAGGTTACTGATATCCCTGTCTGTTAAAGAGAGGTGTTGAGACAAGGGTTTGTTTTTGGCACACCAAGTTCCTCTGGCTCCTAAAATTAGAGGGAGAATGTAAATATTTTTGTCTGGGTAAAGGTTTTTAATGTTTTCAATAAAGGGTGTTGTACTATAGGTATATGGCAGTTTTATTATCATATCTGTTGTTAACGGATATGTCCCCTTCCCAGTTGATGCCAACGTCCGAAACAATTAATGTGTTGTTTTTGATAAGTATAATGTCCGGCTTTTTGAGAGTGCCGTCCGCAGACCTTATGTGTGGTTCCTTTATCGCTTGCCAGCCCCTTTGCGTTGCCATGCTACACACTCTTTTACAAATGAAGTCGTGTCTGTTAATTCTCTGTTGGTGCGTTATTCCACAGTACTGCAGAATATGAGACAGCGACTCCACTTTATCGCACCCTGCTCTGCAACGTCGTTGATCAGGTGGGACAGAAGGAACTCCTTTGCAAGGTAACAGATTGAATCTGAGTTGTATGGCTCTGATGTAGTCCTCACCATTCCAGTAAATTGGCGCTGTTGTAATGTATTTACTGCATCCTTGATGATTTTGCGCATGATGAAGACCCTTACCTACAAAAGATGAATGGAGCTCTCTCGCAAATGCATCTTTTATCTCTGCTGTGTTTGTGATTCCCTCCGAAATCTGCCTATTTATCCTTCCCAGGATCCCATCCGCCATCTCAACGACGTGTCTCAGTACATCCGATGTTTCCCTGAGCCTGTTGATCCTGTTTCTAGTTATGACTGGGATATTTTTCTCAAAGGAAAATAATCCCAGTCCTCCGGATTTTAAAGGAGCATAGAACATGCTGTTGTGAGCATGACTGTGAAGGTGCAGAATTTTCTTGACCGCCGCTCTTATCTTCTTGTCGGCGTCCTTTAGTGTTTTTGAGGCCACATTTGTCCTCTGCAAGCTATATATCGTGGGATCAAAAATGAGTATGTCCATTTTCTGTTGCGGTTTTAGAGGAGCTCGCATTATGAGAGTAAGATGTTCAAATAGATGTCCGATTGTGCACTTTGTCATTCCTCCATGATTGAATTTTGCCCCTAAGTAGCGCAGTTCCTGACCGATGTTAATGGCCGGCATTATCATGTCGTCCACCATAAAGCGTGGTTCAGTTTCGACATATAGTTTTTTCTTACTTGGGACGCATTTCATTACAAGAGAGGAACATTTTCCAACGTTCAGTTGCAGTCCTCTATTCTTGAAGAATGTTAAGGCTGTTTGGAGCATTCTTTCGGCATCTCCAGCATCCTCCGCACACAGAATGATATCATCTGCATAGGCCATCGCTGATATTCTCCCAGTGGCACCTATTTTAATTCCTTCAAGTGAGTCCAATCTTTTGAGCAACTCATCGATTACCAAATTAAAAATAATCGGGGATAAAGGATCGCCTTGTTTAACCCCTATAGAAATGTTATATGCACCAAGGTGTTTTTTGTTGCAGTATAGTTCTGTTATTCCATTCTTATAATTTTCTAAAATTAGATTGGACGTTTTGGCGTCGATATTAAATCTTTTCAGAGCTCTTCTAATACTTTTGTGTGACACTGAATCGAAGGCCTTGGATAGATCCAACGATAATATTGTTGTTGGTTTGCCCAATTTACGGCGAGATTTAATGATGGTTTCCAGGGTGAGGGTATTAGCAAAACAGCCGTCAATCTTGAAGAAACCCCTCTGAGCTCCATGTAATTCCACTCCGTTCTGAAGTCTGTTGGCTATTATTTTATTAAAGACCCTCAAGATAACCGAGCTTACTGTAATTGGCCTCCAGCGTTTCACTTCCTCTCGTCCTTCTGCTGTCTTTGGGATAAGCGTTGTCCTTGTTTTCTTGAGGGGATCAGGGATGTTCTCTAACAGCAGCATTGCATTATTCAACAGTATTATCATTTGCCACGGGATTTTGGAGAAGTCCTTAAGGGTAATGCCATCTGGACCTGGTGATCCGTTCTTAACTGACTTTACTGCCATTTCGACGTCCAGTTTCGATATCAGATTGCTGATATCTGTTAGGTCCTGGCGGCTGTCAGTTATGTCCTCCATGTCGTCGGGTGATATTTTCTCGAAGATTCCTCTATAATGAGTTTTGAGGTCTTCTTCAGTCGGCATGATTGTGTTCTCACTCAGCGTCAAGCCATCAAGCAATTGGTTTGCGTAGGCTTTCTTATTGTTCTTGTAATCCATCTGGCTCAGTTTATACAATTTACTCCTAATTTTTCTCCTACTCGTTCGAGGGTTGCTTATTTCGGCTATCAGACGATCTCTAAGTCGGCTTAGGGTATTCTGCCTGTTCGATCTAACTTTAGTATATTTATTAAGAAAATCCATACTCCATGCAGAGAACGTCTCGTTTGCAAAGTTTATATCTCCATTCGTCGATATGAAGTCTTTATCCTCCTCGGTCAGATTTTCGTCCAACTCATTTATTAAGTTCTTAATTTCCTGATTATGTATATCTACTGATACTTCTGGATTTTCAGGAGTGTCTGCCGTAGAGCCAGCTTCATGTTGCTGAGCTGACATTTCCCTAAAGTGTTGCACTTTTTGTATGTATGTCGGAATACGTCTTCTACTCTTGAGTGCCTCTCTGGTTCTGTTGCTATGATTTTGAAGGTGGTCAAGTATGATCCCCGGAGTCGAGTCCCGCCTCAAGATTAGCCAACTCGGCTTCTTCATCTTTTGTCCAAGCTGTTCGAGCGTTAGCACTTTCTCTTTTCAATTCTTCGTTATATTGGGATTGGTGAACCTGTTTAATGTGCTGACGTAACTCGGGATATGATGTAAAATCCCTTCCACAGTGGGTGCACCTGTTGGCATTGGTGCTCTCTGGACCTTTACAATACCGTCGTTGATGCTGCTTGAGCCCCTGTTCGGAATACGTCTTCTACTCTTGAGTGCCTCTCTGGTTCTGTTGCTATGATTTTGAAGGTGGTCAAGTATGATCCCCGGAGCCATCATGGGTCGAGTCCCGCCTCAAGATTAGCCAACTCGGCTCCTTCATCTTTTGTCCAAGCTGTTCGAGCGTTAGCACTTTCTCTTTTCAATTCTTCGTTATATTGGGATTGGTGAACCTGTTTAATGTGCTGACGTAACTCGGGATATGATGTAAAATCCCTTCCACAGTGGGTGCACCTGTTGGCATTGGTGCTCTCTGGACCTTTACAATACCGTCGTTGATGCTGCTTGAGCCCCTTTTCGGTATTGTAAGAATTCCCACATATACAGGAATATGCCTAGTTGGATGAAGTGGACATCACGGCACTAAAGTCGTCTGTCCCTAGTTTGTTAATTTTTCTACGTCACCACTCTTCAACTCTATTATGCCATCGATTCTCTTGCTTAACTATGTGACCGGAAGGTAATTATTTCTGTTAAATTATTCTTCATTTATGTAAAATCAATCTCACTAAATGTCATTTGATGAGAAATATGTGCACATATATGTATAAAAGGAAAGAAATTAAGTTACAAAAATTGCTTATTGCACATTAACTAAAATAATTTGCACAAAAGTTTGTAATTTATATGCTAGCAGTCCTAATAGGTATTATCACTCTTAACAAAATATTTTCGCGTCTTCACTAGAAAATCTTATTCTTATCCGTGATTTTTTTTACCTTATAGATGGCGCTCCAATGAAATTGGTCTTAGCTAAAAGTTCCTATTTTTTCCGTGGCGCTGTAGTAACTGTAATGTCGGATATTGATTCTTTTTAGTTTGAACCTCTGCTAAATCCACGTGCTGCTCTTCTTCTTACATGTGATAACTCAGGGTGCACTAACTAAAAAATTTTTCACACTTCGGATAGAATTTCTTTGTTTTGAATGTTGATTAAAACACTGTTTGGAGTGTAAGGAAATGCAAAATAATAAAAATAAGAGAAATTCATGCGTTGTTCATTAAAAGATACTTCTCTTTTAACTGATGGTCGTCGAATCTAGTTTCTCCTTTCGCTGTATGCTCGGAATTTCTATGGATGGTTGCTCCCTGTTAAAGCTTTGCGGCAATTTTCAACTAAAACAATTAAACGTAATAAATTAAAAAATAGGATGGTCAGGTCAATGCAATTTAAAAGACTTTGAAATGTACTAATTATTATAAAATTTGCACTTATGCGAATGTCACAGCACTGATAAATATAGCTCTATACCGACAAGCACTTCGCGACAAGATGATTAATGTCAAAAGCCTATTCAGATTCACAATATGAAGCAAATATTTAATGAAATATAAGTCTTACAGTTTTTCACCAAATTCTAAGTATTGTTTTTCTGTTCCTTATTCTTTCCACTTTTAGAATTTAATAGCGAGTTAATTTAAATAATTTAATTATTCTGGAGATTCACAATCTGTAGAAATTATTAAATGAAATGTGAGTCTTTTAGTTTTTCCCCAAATTATAAGTATTGTTTGTTATGTTTCTTATTCTTTCCACTTTTAGAATTTAATACCGAGTTAATTTAAATGATTTAATTATATTGAAATATCTTATATCAAAATCATATATAGTAATTCATATTCAAATAAAATATATATTCAAATTTACTCCATTCTATAAATGGGTATGAAATTCGAATTCGAAAATATCTTTTATTATGGTTAAAGTTGGACATTTTCGAATATGAATAACTTTTATTTGAATCGTACGATTTTTTAATTATAGCACTTTTTTGATAGAACTTTTTATTCTAAACTCATTTTTTCAAGTTTCAGTTCATTTGTACTTTTAGGTGGGGAGAAAAATAGGGTGGGGGGTTTTTTCGATATTAACTCTAACTCGAGTAATTTAAGGAGTAGGGGGATGAAATTTTGATAGCTGATAGACCTTTTAATAAGCTATCTTTTGATTTTCGAAAATATTCGAAATTCGAAATAGATTTCGAAATTCACGCAGTTTTTCATCATTTCAGATTTTCTCTTATTTCTCAACTTCGTGAGGGTCTAGCGGAATGTTTTAAGATTTGTTCGAAAGCCTATGGGCGTGGCTATAAAATATCAAGAATTTAGAAAAACAATTTCTTCGAAACGCCCACAAAAGGGCGGAACGTGGGGCGTGGGGCAATGCCGTTTTCTTTAAATCGCTCTAGATTCCGCAGTTTTTTTCACAGGGGGATAAAATTTCTTGCATACATTCATTTTATAATTTACCATAGAATGATATTATTTTTTTTCGAATTTCGAAAATTTTTCATCTAAACTTTATGATTTTCGAAAAACGTAAGGGTCACTTGCCCGGCCGATTACAAGTGAAATTCCAACTCCACTAGGTCGAATGGGGTATCGTTGGAAAGAGAACACTTCAAAATTTTCAAATCTGAAATTTCACCCCCCTCCACCCTTCTTTGTGGGTGGGGGTAGGTAAAACGTAACATAAAATGTTAGAGGGTGTAGCGGGGGAGGGGGGTGTCCGAGGAAAATTTTTAGTATGCCAAATGAAAGATCCCTTCGAGGACTATCGATTTGTCCACTAATATCGCTTAAGGGTGGTACTGGGTTGATTTAACAGGGTATTCAATTTTCATCTACCCGCTGTTTTTTCACACCCCCAAAATCTGGGATTATGGTCAGTTGGCTCCTTTTTTCGCCGAAGCCATCCAAAAGAATGAAATAAACCAAATCATTATCGAAAGATAACACCTTCGTGGTTGTAAGTAGCTATGTCTAATCAAAATCGGGGTAGTTTTGTGAAAACTGTGAACAAGGGAAGTTCACCCTTTGAATCTAAACTAAAACTAGCTCTGGAGGGGTGAGGGGGCGACGGATTAAAAAACTAACTTCAGATTCGTCTTTAGTTCGATAAAGGGATTAAAGTTATGAAAAAAAAATTGGGGTGGGGGGATTTTCTGGTGGGGGGTAGTTACCCCACCCCGAAAGCCCCAAATATGGCATGTGGGGTGTCTAATTAAAGCCCCCGCCGAGCTCTATCGAATAGCGTATTTCAAATTTCAATCCGAAATACTTCGTAGTGTATTTTTTACACCCTTTTACATTTTACCTGAAAACCACTTTTTCACTTTGTCGGACCCTGCATCATAACGGATGCCCGTAGAGAAAAAATTTTACATTCAAATTAAAGATACCAAAATTCTCTATATACTAGAATGTTTTCATTTCTAATTTGAGACATTTTCTCACTCAGCTTTTACTCCCGAAGTTCAAACTTTTTCCTCATCTGGGTCCCATATACCCCATTACTACAAATGAGTTATTTTTTCAAATTTTTTTCAATCATAGGCATAAGTGTTCAATTACAAAACTTTTTCATCTTAACAAAAAAATTCCTCCGAAGCACCGTTATTCCGTTATACAGATTTACATATTTCCTTTGTCGGACCCTGCATCATAACGGATGCCCGTAGAGAAAAAATTTTACATTCAAATTAAAGATACCAAAATTCTCTATATACTAGAATGTTTTCGTTTCTAATTTGAGACATTTTCTCACTCAGCTTTTACTCCCGAAGTTTAAAGTTTTTCCTCATCTGGGTCCCATATACCCCATTACTACATATGAGTTATTTTTTCAATTTTTTTTTCAATCATAGGCATAAGTGTTCAATTACAAAACTTTTTCATCTTAACAAAAAAATTCCTCCGAAGCACCGTTATTCCGTTATACAGATTTACATATTTCCACGGCAAAAAACCGGAAAAATTGCTGTAAAACGAGGTCGTTCTACTATTATTAAGTTTTCTCCTAAACTATTAGCTCGATCGGAAAACTAATTACATTTAACTTTATGGGACAAAATGTAGATGCGATTTCATACTACAAACATCCTCTATCGTTTATATTTAAAAATTTTATAGCATCTCATTTGTGGTGGAAGACGACCAAATTGACCATTTTATGGGTTATTTTAAAAAATTTCAAAATTTCTTCACACACCAAAGTCGATCGTTTTCTGTAAGTATTAGATCAATTTCAATCATTCATTTTTCACAATATAGCTAAGATATGTGGCATTACGGGGGGTGTAAATTTAACGGTTGGTTTGAACTGGTTGTGGGGGGGGGGGGGTGGAGATAAAAACGGTAAAATATTTGGATTTAAAAAAAAAAAAAATTCAAATCATTTTTTTAGTAATGAAATTTTCAAGGAGGGCTCAACAGGGGTAGTTAATTACAACCCCTATTTATCCTAAAAATAAATTATTTTACTAAACCCCGATCCGATTCTAATTACCGATTCGCCGATGAGTTTTGTATGATACTATCTTTCATCGATCATTACATTACATTCAGCGCCATCTTTTTTTTATATCCTGCAACAATTAAGCCACTTTTTTTCGCTTAATCTTATCTCTAATTTGTTAGCTTTCATCTAAAAAAAAATACAAGTCATTATTCAAAGTAGTTTAGGAATAACTATCCAAATAAATTTGTATGGTTCGCTAAATTAGTTTCAAATTAGATTCGTTTCTCATTTATATACGTATGATTGAAATGTTTTAATTTTAACGGAACTTATAGCAATCGTATAAGTCCCGTTATAAATGTAAAAGTAGTATACTACTGTCCCTAATTTGTTGTATTTTTTTCAAAGCTATCCGACTAACGGTTTAAAATATTGTCCTACATAGATTTCATTATGTCATTTAATTTCCATGCTCATATTAAGGAATTAATTAAAAATCCCGTTATATTTTAATTAATATGCAAATTTGTTTAGCTTAATTTTTATTACGGTTTTTTTCTGATTTTTTGAGCATATTTTCAAACTCCTCCGACATACTTTACGAAATATCAAAATTTCGAGCCACAAATTTGGGTCCGGAAAATTGATTTGGAAATTTCGTTCCATGAAATAACAGTTATTCAAATTTTTTATTTTTTTCTTTAAAGAGGATCATAAAAGGATTGTCTATACCGAATTTCAGTATTCCCAGATTTTATTTTCCTATTAAAAAAAATTGAAATGTCCTGGAAAGGTAGCGTCCATTAGACGCCTCCTGGTGGCGCCCACAGAAAGCGACTGGACCGTCTATTTCAAGAAATCGCCTTCGACATTCCTGCTTCATGGTTTAAAATTTATTTCAGCCAATTCGGTTACTTCCTTCAAATTCTACAAGCATTTAAGTTCGACAAGTCCAGCCAAGATTGGCAAAATCAAGCATTTTCTAAGGGGTTTGCCCATCAAAAAATCTCAAAAAATAACGATTTCATTTTTCGAACATATCCCAACAAGTAGGGGCTCATTGGAAAGGTCTCGATGAGTAGATTACAGAAATAACAAAAATTTCCCCCCTCCCGCAATTTTTGGGGGGATTTAGGACGAAAAACCGTTATTTTTGCAGTCTGTGCTTCCTAGCGGCGCCCCGTTGAACTACAGGGAGTTGCATTGCAGAAGAGCATTATAACTACTTATCTCCTTTAATTTTTAAAATTTATTTGAAGTCATTACCTCTTATCATTCAGGAGATATCGAATTTCAAAGTATTCAAGTCCCTGCATTTTGTAAGGGGTTTGCCTATCAAATCTGAAACAATCACGATTCATTTTTAAGCGTCGCGTCGGTAGGTATAGATCTTTGATATCGAACACAATTCGATTTAAATATACATTTATAGCCCAAGTTAAATAAGGAAGTTTGGCTCAGTCAGTCAGGCGCTAGGTCAAAGTTCTCGAGTAGGGCGGGTATGGGTTCGAGTTCACAGTGCAAGGTTTTTTTTGTTTATTTTTTTTTTAATTTTTTTTTTTATATATGACGGCTTTATTGCTAAACCAAGTCCACTTCTATAACTGATAGTAATTTTGATTAGAATTGGTCCATTGTGATTTTAATTACTATTTTTATGAAAAAGGCCATCTGTTTATGTTGCAATTAGCAACCGAAATAAGATTATATATAATAAAAAATATATAAATATATAAAAAAAAAATACAAACAATATAGTGTGTAAAAATATAAACCAATATATAAATTTAAAAAGTATATAAGAATGCATATACATACCTCCAGTGGACCAATCTGTGCCACTTTTCGAATTTTTACTTACAAGTAAAAAGTATATACGCAGCAGCCAGGCTGTTGAACATTCCTAACATTTACCATAAAGATGTGAGGTGTTCCAGGTCTTACTATATTTAAACATAGCAGCATGTATACATATACACCAGTCTAATTGAAATCTCATGTAAGATTTCGAAAAAAAGACGACCTTTTAAGGAACACCTTGGTAAATTTGAATGTAAACATTCTGTCCACGCAAGGACTAGAATATGCTGTAAACACCAGCAAACATAGCTAAAAATTAAAAATTAAAACAAAATCACTAGTTTGACCAAACCAAAAGAAAACAACTTTTAAAAAAAGGAATCACTTAGCTTGTCATCTGCAATATCCAGTGCAGGGTTTTTTTGCAGGACGTACATGTCCTCACGAATAACCACCATAATACAATTCACTTGTA
This sequence comes from Dioctria linearis, assembly GCA_963930735.1. Taxonomy (NCBI): domain Eukaryota; kingdom Metazoa; phylum Arthropoda; class Insecta; order Diptera; family Asilidae; genus Dioctria; species Dioctria linearis. Next base: position 140,988,512 of record OZ005743.1, on the reverse strand, counting down.
CTTTATACATGATAAAAACAATATATATACCATTGAACGAAAACAAAACACATCACGAACAGAAATAAAATTTTCACTCAATGACAAATGTCAAAACCACAACATTTAAATTGTGGCGCCCCCGTCATCTCAAAATCGTAAAACACCCACAGCGCCGTGGTGAACTTGCGCAAAGTTGGAAACAATAGCCAGCAACTAAGCGAAGCCACAGAACAATGGGCGGCAGCTGGCCCCAACCATATAAAAAGGGGGCGATTTCAGAGGAAAAATCACTTGTTGCTCGGTATTTCACCAGTAGAGTCAGCTAGCTGGACCATTGCCACTAGCATTTTTTCTGCCCACTTATCCTCAAATTTTTCGTAGGGTTATTCCCACAACCATCTAAACACACAGGTAATAAAATAGAAATTTTTTTGGGATATTACCAGAAATTTTCTATTTAGTAAAAAACAACACTACTGAAATATAGAATAAATTCAAGATTTTGGGATATTACCAAATTAAGAATAGACTTCTATAATTTCAGATATTTTTTCGTCATAAAAAAGGGAAAATATTCTGGGATATTACCAGAGAATTTCTCATTTAAAATTTTTTTATACTGAGATTGGAGAGTTAATTCGCAGTTTTGGGATATTACCAAGCTAAGAATAAAATTCTGCAATCTAAGTTATTTTTGTCTCATCTTTTTTTGTAACTAACTATTCAACAAAGTTGATTTGGGAAATATCCAATTGACTAAGGTTAACGTACAAGGTTTCACAAAACATTTCATTTCGGGATATATCCAAGTGAAGTGTGGCAGGAAACTTAAGTCAATCGGGAAATCATTAGTATTGAGCGATTTCCATACTAATTAGAAATCCCGGTCAATATCTAGGCTAAGTCGGCGGCAAAATCCCTTGGGATATTTCCAGGGATTTTTTTTGCTGATTTGGTTTCGGATTCAGGAAAGGGAAAATATCTTGGTATTGAACCTTTTGAGAGATTTTCAAGGGTTCAATCCAGAAACCAGAATTAGGTCAAAAACAGGTACAGGGATTAGCTACAACATTCAGGGTTGAGTATACCACAGAAAATAAATAAGTATAAAACTTACTAACTTTTTTTGTTTCAAGAGGATATTAATTAACTCCTTTTTTATATATTGAATTTTCTGAAAGAATTTGAATTGCTATTCTTTTTTTGCGCTTTATTAATTTGTTCATTTCTCTCATTGCAGATAATTAGCAATAAGTAGAAATTAAGAGTGAAGTTAATAATTAAGATTTTTTTGAATTACTTTATTTTTGTTAATTTTATTGTTTTTTTTTATTTTTTTCTTGAATTTAATTATTTATTTGTTAAAATATTGTTAGGTTTAAGATTACGCAATAACGTATTAAGAGCAGGTTAATCTTTCAATCAGCAATTTACCTAGTTTATTACTTCCATTTTTTATTTTACATTTAATTTTTTTATGTACAGCCATAGGAGCTGTAACAGTTTACTTTCAGCGCTCTAAGTGAACTACGTCTATAAAAAAAATCGTATACAAAATTTCAGCTCACTGCGTAGATGCAATTTTTGAAGGCAGCCCCATGAAAGAGATACCCGATTTAACTTAACTTTTTGTTTTTTTTTAAAGCCAGTGTGCAAAATTTCAACTCTCGAAGTACACGCATTCTCAAGTTATCGATATCCGATAAACGGACAGATGGACAAACGGGCGGACAAACATACAAAAATCAATTATGCTTGAGTGTTCAATCCATTTTGCTCTGTCATCATTAGGCCTGAATTACAATTGCGACTGATCAGTCGGGAAATGCATATGGTAAGATACAATTGCAACTTCGACTTCGACTTCGAGCGTATTGTCATTTCCTTATAGGAAAGAATGGCACGAGTTTTATAGTTTTCTCTTTCGCGCTATGGCAGAGTTGGAGCTACCAACAACAAAAAAATCGCTTACTGCACGTTTTCGTTTTTCATGTTTTTATGTTGGCTGCAGATGCTATCACCGCAGGAAGAATAAAGTAAAGATAGCGTTTACCATGCTCCGTCTCTCTTGCCCATATACACGATTCAGGTAAAAATAACCTTTTGAAAATTAAAGTCGGAATGAGTTTAATTTCTTATAAAAGTGTTTATAAGCGATTAAATTATCACTTGAACACGAGAAATAAATTTTCTTAATTTTATTCGATTTTCGGGTGTAAGATTTCATCTGTTTGGTTGTGTTTTATATGTTTTAATGTAATAAATTTTGCTCAAACTCTGACATACAGAAAAACAATATTTTTTGTGCCACATGAAATAGCAAATCGGTCAGTCCATTGCTCGATGTGGCCCAAATTATATTAAATATTTATATGAAACACATGTGTGCACAATTTCACCATTCTAAGTGAACTATATTTACAAAAATATCGTATACAAAATGTCAGCTCACTACGTTGATGCGTTCTCAGACAGTGTTTAAATACAAGCTATATAGAATAAAAGTTATTCCGATTAAAATGTTGGCACAAGTTCTGTGACGTAACTTCGTGACTAATGGATATAAATTTCTATAGGAACACAGAGATAGCGCAGAGAAATGGCACGAAATGGCGAACATAGAATATATAGAAAACAGGAATGGGTGAATCGTGTATAATTTGTGTACATGAGCGTAATTTTTCAAGAGCAGGGCATCATACATAGGAGTAAGTGAGATGCGTGGGACCAAATTGAGCCATGATTGTCAAATGTGCTTTTGTTTTGAGAACGGGTTTACTCAATTTAAAAGTCTTTTGCGAAATCTAACAAAAGTACTGAAGCAATTATTTTCAAAACTATTTATTATTTATTTTATTGTATAGTGCCACTAGAACCTATTAAAACCTTCATATCAATTAAAAAACACAGAAATGAAGTGCTCGGTCAGTGCTTGCAAATATAATTTGGATTATAAACTGGAAAATCATGATTCAGGCAACTGCACTAACTAAATTATCTTTTTTGTTAATAGGAGCAAAGATTTATATAAATTAATTATGTGAATTATTTCAAAATAAAGAAGAAAAAGAACTTTTTTACCGCACAAAAACTTTGTTTACTTTTTGCAAATTGACAAGTTGTTTAGAACAGGGATGGCGTGTAAATACATGTACAACATGGCCTACCAACCAGAAATTCATTACGCAAAATCTGGCTTATCACCATTCCTGTTTACTATATATTCTAAGTTTACACATTTTTCCGCGAAATTTTCCAAATTTTAGCATTTTCCAAGGGATAGCAGGCTTCCAAAAAAATCGTGATTTGTTCTTTCTTCCTTTCGAGCAGGAAACTAAATGAAGTTGATATGAACCGTGATAGAACGTAACCACTTTTAAGTTCCGTGGGTACACCAGTGAAGTCATAGAACTTTGCCATAGCCCACACGAGGATGTTTTTGGCAGTTTTTACCGGTGGGGAGTTTTCGGGGGTAGGAAAAATTTCGTGGTACCAAGTTTCGATCCGGAGTGCAGGCAGAATCCAATACTACTGCAACAAAATTAAGTTCATCCATTTTGAAGGAAATTTTTTTCCTTCCCTAAAAACTTCTCGTGTGGGAAGGCTCTTTGTCAGCATATTGATTCGCCATGCTCATTAATGGCGAGAAGTTTTAAATATTATTTAAGTGGAACTATGATACAAGGCGAAATCTATTAGAAATATCTACACTTCCAGTAAAGGGGAAAATTATAGCCACTTATGTTCTCTAATTACTGCAATTTATTTGAATTCATTAGCTCTTATAGTTCAGGAGATATTCAATTTCCAAACTCCTAAGTCCAACTCTAAATAGGAAATTTTATTCGTGTTTGTGTGTACGTATATATGTTCTTTATGGAAAATGGTTTTTCGTAGATAATTCTGTAGAGTTAAGTTCTATGGATATTTCTCGAAAAGTATGAGATGGATTTCCATGATTCTTTTTACAAACTATAGCCAGGATATGCACCAACACGATAAATATACTTTTGACGGATTTGCCCCCACGGGTGGGGAAGGGGGGTCAAGAACGGCAAAAATTTTCGATTTTTTTATTGAAAATTTCATTTCCAACCAATTTTTTAGTAATTAAATTAACATTGACGGCTAAGTGGGTGGGGATGTTTTCAACCCTTATTAGTTCTTAAAATAATACTTTTCACAAAATCCATTTCCGACTGTAATTAACGAATTTGGGGTGATTTTACTACAACACTACCCAAATTTTTTTAATTAGATTACATGCAACGCCACCATACGGGTTTATTTTGCAACATTATGGCACTTTTTTCCTACTATTACTTTCTTTAATCTCTTAACTTTCATCTAAAAAAAACCCCAACTCATTATCTTTATTACTTTAGGAGCTATTTACACAAATACATTGCTAAATTAGATTCAATCTAATTAACTCCCATACATAGGTGTGGGAGTTAATATCTCGGCCAAATTCCTACGGATTTTCATAATTCTTTTTACTAAATTCATTGTAAGGATTTTTTTGTGATTTTTTGAGACTATTACGAGGTATGTGGGGCCGCGGGTTACAGAGTTATAATGGTGTGTTATATATATATTATATATTAATATAAAAAAAATAAAAAAAAATATTAAAATTATTTTACGTGGGGTGGGGGTAATTATTTTATATTCTACCATTTACGTACATTATTCGTACAAAACTTCATTTAAATAGCTGTTTAAATTTAAGGTTAAATGACCATTCATATTGGTACATAAGACAAATTTCCTCATTTATTGATTTCAGCTGCTCTGAGGGGGGTGGGGTAAAGGGGCTTTTAAAGCAGCTGCTATCCACTTACTCATGTGTACTACATATTTCTGTAGAATTGATTTTAATTACATTAAGCTATCTGTAACTGACACCCTACCATCACCATTTTGAGCCCAGTAAGGGGTGTCCGTCAGAAGGGAACATAAGAAAATTACGTGTATAATTAACTTTTTTCAATTTTTTTTTCACAGTTAAATACTATACAAAATGCATAATATAACTTCTTTTGCCAGTAAGAGTCCATTATAAGAAATTATCGGACAAAACAATTTTTCAAATTAATACATTGATATGGACATATTAGTTCAAAATCATCATATCACGATTTCAAGTGTTCTCAGGGGGGTGGGGTAAAGGCGCCGAAGGGACAAATGATGTAGAAAATTTAGAGCTCATGTTGCCCTCTACCTCCTGAGTAATAGATATTTCTGTCGAATTTAATTTAATGACTATAACCTAAGTGTAACTGGCACCTACTTTTCCCGAATTATGGGGTGTCGCTGAGAAGATGTCCTTATACCGGCGCTTCCTTGAAATATCTACACTTCCAATACAACGGAAAATTATAGCCACTTATGTTCTCTATTTACTACAATTTATTTGAAGCTATTACCTTTTACCGTTATTTATCAAATTTACAAAGCTATTTTGTACTCTATCGATAATTCCAATTATTTTTGTCCTACTCGATGTATCTAACGTTGTAACGTAGCGTAATTAAGGTTTGTGATGCCATTTTTATCCTATCGATTAAAAACTTAAACCACTTTTGATATAAATTAGTATGTAATAACACACAAAACATTAGAATTTCATATCCAATATATAAAAGGGCTTTCAAAAAAAAATATATTCAAATTATTTTTTTTATTTATTTATTAATTACCACTATTTTATTTTCTCCTTCTTCTACTTTCATTTTTTTTTCCGCGTATTTTTCTTTATTTTTATTTTTATTTCTTTTTTTTTCCTTTTTCTGCCGCTGCTGTTGCTGTTCCGGCTGCAGTTGCAACGTCTTTTGCTGTTCCGGCTGCTGTTGTTGCAACGTCTGCTGCTGTTGCAACGTCTGCTGCTGTTGCAACGTCTGCTGCTGTTGCAACGTCTGCTGCTGTTGCAACGTCTCCTGCTGTTGCAACGTCTGCTACTGTTGCAACGTCTGCTGCTGTTGCAATGTCTGCTGCTGTTGCTGTTCCGGCTCCTGTTGCAACGTCTGCTGCTGCTGTTGCTGTTCCGGCTGCTACTGTTTTTTTTGCTGGTACTGCTCCGCCAACTCTTTTTCTGTAATTTTAGAATGTTATTAGAGTATATTACATATATATATACGAATTTCAAAAGAACATATATGTATATAGATATACTTAATATTTATTTATTTTTAAATGCTTACACTGATGCTCTGATCACCCTTCTTCGACCCATCTTGATTGAAGACTGTTTTCGATTTTCATTTTCAGAATGATCTGATCCATTTCCAGGAATACGTAAGACTTTTTTTTCAAGAATTCTTACTTACAGGGTGGTTATAATTTAAGTACACTTGCAATTAAATTTACAATTGATTGAATTTTTAGAAACGGCGCTAGCGTCGCGTGTGACGATTTCTAAAAGTACCTGTCACATTCAACGTGCGTTTGGTGCTTTTCTACTTCCTCGATTTACTTTTATCCGTACTGCCGATCGAAACTTGGTGGCACGGACTTTTTCCTACTACCGAATACTTCTCATCCGAAAAAAGTGCCAATATCCTCCGCTGTGTGGGCTATGGCATATATGTCAGTGATACATATACATTGCAGAAAGTAGATTTACTTCTATGTTTCTGACTCTTTCGCTTTAAGTCCCAAGTACTAAAGGCGAAGGTCCAATGTACGCGTCGCGTCCGGCGCGTTTTCAGTTTCGTTGGCAGCAAACGTGTCAAGGTTTTAAGCAAGACCAAATAAAGGTGTCCCGCAGGTACTCTTAAGTTTATTTATAATAAGAAATATGCTGGAAAACTTTGAGTTATTAATTAAATGTAAAATAATGGATATATCACATCTATTACATGTGCCATCATCATATCACATCTATTACATGTGCAGCTTACGAAGCATATAAACTGTATAAAACAATCAAAAAAAATTTCAAGGCGTCTGCCGCGCGTTCAAAGTACAAAATAGCTCTACTTTCGTGTCGAATCCGCCAATTTTTTTCGCCTCTGTCTCTACTTATTCTTATTTATACTTTGACTGTATATTCCATATATATGTATTATATTCTAAGTATAACTGCAAGTTTGGTTGTAATGGACATAAGGTGGCACCATGCAAATTTAAGTTCGAAAATGGAACGATCGGGTAGATCCTTCGTGGGGTTGCCATACGAACATTTCTTTTTTAACTACAGAGAGCGCGTCGACATAGAGTTACACACACACACACACACACACAAACACGCGCTCATAGACACACACACAAACAGAGAACGGAAAGGTCTCGGTGGGCGTATTATGAACATGTAAAAACCAGAATTGACTCCACTCGTTTGTCTATTGCTCCTCACCCTCTTTACCGTTTCTGTTAATTTTTTTTGCATACGGTAGCCAACTCCTCTCTCTACAAACAGGCAATCATCTCTTCCTCCCCTTAACCCCGTCACCCACCCTACCATGCCAATCTACAGTCCACATACAAAAAAATTTCCGACATGCCTGCACTCTTTTGTCCATTGCTCCTCACCCTCTTTACCGATTCTCTTCATTCTTCTCTCAAATGATAGCCAACCCCTCCCCTTACCCTCTGGCACATCACACACTGACGCCGGGCATCGCCGGCGGGCTCCCCCTAGTTATTTAATAAAAATTGCGGAGCTGATGTAAGTACGTCTGTCTATGATCACGTTAAGAGAGTCATAGTTACTCCCGCCGTTAACCCGCGCTTACTTGAATTTCTTCACTTTGACATTCAAAGCACTGGGCAGAAATCACATTGTGTCAACACCCGTTAGGGCCATCACAATGGTTTGTTTTAATTAGACAGTCGGGTTCCCCAAGTCCGTGCCAGTTGATTGTTATTTGATAGCCGTTAATAAAAATAATTCCTTTAAAAAAATCATTTATAAAGTATTAGCAAGAAAGTTCCACAATTGGTTACGTAAACTTCTATCCGGGGAACAGATAATTTTAACTAACAGAGTCGTTATTTCAGGTCAATTGTGAATAGTTAAATATATTAAAAACTATATGATTTTTTACTTTTTTGTGTTAAATCTATATAGTTTTCTATATGTTTTCTTAATAAAAATGTAATCGAACTCTATAAACACGTAAATGCAATATAAACGGCATATAGACGAATTGCAGCAAAATGTATATAAATGGTCCACATACCAAGTATTTGCATAATCTACAATTATAGATGATTTACAAAAAAGAAGTGAGTAAATCAAGTAAAAATTGTTAAAAATGAGTAATGCCAATTATGTAAATTACTCAAAGTTTATTTAATTTTAAACCTGTTTTTGCATCTATCTATACTAAGAGAGTTTATCTACATTTATTATTATTAAAATAAATAATACAAAATTTGTTTTAACAATTTTATTTATAAGGTAACAAAATTCATACAAAAATAACCAGCATATGTATACGCATATTATTGTACAAAAACTTAAAAATATTCCTTTTACAAAGTCAAACAAAAGTAAAAAAAAATAAAAAGAACATAAATATTGCATTCATCTTGCATGTTTAATGTTATTGATGATTTTAAAACTAGAAACCGTAATTTATTTGCATCCTTGTTTTATTTGGGAATCTTGCAAACATTGTAAATAAATATATATATATGTACATACATATATATGTATACACATAGCTGCGTCAGAGGTTGTTCACCGAGTGAAACGCAGTGCATCAGCTGTTCGTTCACCTGTGTGCTATATTCCACCTCGAAATATCTATGCGTGGTCTGTTCGGGTTTGCATTTTAATTCTTTGATAAAAATAAAGAAACGGATAAAATTTCAAAGAATGAAGTGCAAGGTCGACAATTTAGGTATGATTTTCGTTGCCGGTTTGTTGGTCTCGAGGTGAAATTGAAAATTGCAAATAAACAATTTAAGCAATTTTGCAATTGAACTGCGGGGTCAGCGAACTGACCGATGATTGTACAGGTGGACTGGGCACCTGAAAAAGAAAAAGTCCAGTGAGTTGATCTGAATTCGCGAAGTGGATTGTCACGCGTTTGAAAAGAAAAGAAAAACGAGATATATTTCAGATCGGGGTCGCCTCGCGGACTTTGTTGGTCGTTTAAAAGTAAAGGAAAAATTGTAAAGATGTTATAAAAAGAAAACGAGTTGTAAAGGAAAATTTGTAAAGTTGTTATAAAAAGAAAAAGAGTTGTAAAGGAAAATTTGTAAAGTTGTTATAAAAAGAAAAAGAGTAGTAAAGGAAAAATTGTAAAGTGATGTTTATGGAAAAAGAACAATTGCAATAAAGGAAAAACAGTTGTAGTTGTTGTGCGTTAATAAAAAAAAGGTGGAAACCAACGACACGAGTGTTAGTTAATAAATCAACCCCGCCACAAATATAACAATTGACGCAGCCGGTAGGATAGGGGAAGCCTGTTTTTCATACGAAAAATTTAAGAGCTTGAAAACCCTCTATCTTACGAGAGAATCAAAGGGGTTAATCAGACAAGAGTAAGCACTGGGCAAGACACCCTACCGTCGCCTGGAGTTGAGTCTGGCTTCAGGGGTGTTTAGATCTTGTCGCCCTCAACGCTCGGGGTTGATTTATAACTGCCTCTGTTAGAAAAACAAGCAGCCACTCCCTCAGCAAAGTGCAAAGCACCAACGCCGGAGTTCAGGAAGTACTCAGCAACTGAAAAATCGCCGCAGCGCAGCCATCTCTGGAGGCACAGCCAACGCACCACTTCAGCAAATTAGACGAGACGATCCAACTCAGGATCAGGGAAATGGAAGAATGGAAGGGGAATTTAAGAACGCCCAGGGCCCCCCCGGCAGCGAAACAAGGCACGCAGAAAAAAAAATTTCGTTCCTGAATTGAGAGGGAATACGAAGACGGCAAAAGCCCCCCTCAGTTAGATCCAAGGGAACTAAGACGGCAGGAGCATCCCTAGCTGCTAAGTGCAAAGCATATGGTCATGATGTTGGCGAATGCAATCGCAACCGTGAACTCCCAACAAATACTCAAAACCCCCAAAAACCAAGAGATTCTCGTGATCAGCAAAAACCCCGTGTCTATAATGTGCGGCTCAAATGTGACTTCTGTGGTTGAAGTGGACATACTTTAAATGAATGCCGACAAAAGCAAAAATGGAAAGCTCAGAGTCAGGGAAACGACATACAGTCGGCGAAAAACTCCCAGGGCTCGACTTTAAAAACCCCATTAAGTAAATTAGGGTCCCCTCAGTCGCCCAAAATGGGCGTACCTACAGTAAATCTTCCATTAGATATCGGCCTAAACGGCCAAGCAAAATTAGTAGTAGACACCGGCGCTGAGGTTAGTTTAATAAAGAAAAATGCATTAAAAGGCCTCGATTCAATCAACACAGAAGAAACCTATAAATTACAGACCCCTTTTGGCACTGGAAAGACACTGGGGAGCTGTCAAGGAAATTTCAATTTAAAAAACAAAATTGCCTGCAGATTCCACGTTGTGCAAAACTTGCCCGGTCTTTCCGACGACGGACTTTTAGGTAATGACTTCCTATTGAAAAACTGTGATGTTGAAGGTCCTAACCGCACCCTAAGATTCCCTCGCACCGAAACCAATCCAGAGGAATTCACATTGCCTCTGTCTTTAGCAACGGAAAAATCGCACCCACAGAAAGCAGTCGAAGTGAGAGAACAGGCAGATAAGATAGAACCTGTAATGGTACAATTATCCACCTGCAGTATCTCCAAGGCATCCTAAACGAGAAATGAGTTACGGGAATACGAAGCTAACAATCCGGGTAACATCAATGGAACCGACGCAATAATTAAGTATAAGGTCTCTTTGAAAGAACCTATTTGCCTACCTGCTCGGTCACACATTCTTGCCAGAATCCCATTGGAGGAAGAAATGCTCTGCCAATCTCAAGAGATAGAAGACGGAGTTTTCCAGGCAAATAGCTTACTTCGTATTGGGGAAGAAACAGCGCTAGTAGGTATCCTCAATATTGCTAACCATCAAGTAGGCCTTTCAGAATTGGCATTACAAGTAGTCCTTACAAAAGACTACAAAATAAACCCCCTCAATCCACCAAGAAGTTCTGAAAAACCCTCGAGTGTCAATAATAGCATACAGTTCAAAGGCGCGTGGGAGAATAATTCAAAATCTACGGTACAAAAATCTCCACCACCTCGTAGTGATAAGTTTGCGACATGGCCACAAGAGCCACCCAAAATTGCAAACAGACACTCTAAAAGTCCTGAACAACCTGTCGGTTACACGGAACAACGAACCTCATCGTCCGTAAGTAATAAAACATATTACCTACCTTTAATTTCTATTTTAAGTTATCTTTTTCACTACATCTATCCCTCAAAAAATGGCACAACTAATGCACTGTGTAAAAAACCCGCAAAACCTTAGCTCAAAAGTAGTCCCAAGGTACGTATGGCTTCCCATTCAACAAAGTTTAGATTAAGTGCTCAACGCGGCCGAACTGCCCCAATAACACCCATGGAGACCGCACAAAGCCTGATAAAACTTATAAAATGTATAACGGCCCCATGTCATCTAAACAAAAAGATTAATTCGTATCCTCAAGGGAAATCAATGATAATTATTAGTCCCAAGCAGTGAAGAAGAGAAAGGTTCTGCAAACAACAGACTCTACAGATAAAACGGCCATATTACAGCACGTGAGATATTTATACCCGACTTACGACGAGCCGGATGAATTAGACAATCACCCGCGTGTCGAGAAGTTAGAGTAGGAACTCAAGCTAGACGAAACTTTAAACACAGATGAAAAATCGTCGATATCGACACTCTGTCATGAATATAATGATATTTTTTTCCTCAAAGGCTCACCCACAAAAATGCTATCACACACAGAATACCTTTGGTGCAAGATCAAGCTCCAATTAACCAGAAAATGTACAGGTTACCTGAGACTCAAAGGAAAGTCATAAACGAGCAACTGAAAGAAATGCTGGAGAATGACATTGTCCAGCAAAGTACAAGCCCTTGGAATTCACCTCTTCTAGTGGTCCCCAGACGGTGAGAAAAGGTGGCGAGTCGTAGTTGATTTTCGTAAATTAAACGAAAAGACAATAGGCGACGCTTTTCCACTCCTCGAATCGAGGACATTCTCGATCAGTTGGGCCACGAAAGGTATTTCACGACTCTCGACTTAGCAAACGGATATCACCAAGTTCTCGTCGATCACGTAGATAGACCACAAACAGCCTTCAGCACAAGTTATGGGCACTACGAGTTTAAACGAATGCCATTCGGGCTAAAAGGAGCCCCAGCTACGTTCCAAAGGCTAATGAACTTCGTGTTAACAGGCCTACAAGGCCTGGAGTGCTTCGTTTATCTGGATGATATCGTCATCTACGGTAAAAATTTAGAAGATCACAGCAACAAACTTCGAAAAGTCTTACGTAAAACTCAGGGAAAACAATCTCAAATTACAGCCTGAAAAGTGTCAGTTTCTGAGAAAAGAGGTCGTTTATTTGGGACATAAATGCTCTAACGACGGAGCACTTCCTGATCCCAGTAAAATGGCCTGCGTCCAAACTTTCCCTGTTCCGCGAACTGTCAGACAAGTCCAATCATTCCTAGGACTTGCCAATTATTATAGGAAATTTATACCAGACTTCTCAAAAATAGTACGTCCAATAACGAATTTACTTCGAAAAGATGTAAAATTCACTTGGACTGAGAAATGTCAGGAAGCATTTCAAACCATTAAAAAAGCTTTAGTCTCTCCACCACTTTTAATTTATCCGGACTTTTCGAAACCATTCAATCTCACCACAGACGCTAGTAATGAGGCCATAGGAGCTGTTCTTTCTCAAGGAGAAGTGGGAAATGACCAGCCCATCGCCTATGCTAGCCGTACTCTAAACAAGGCCGAAAAAAACTACTCCACTATTGAAAAGGAGTTATTGGCCATTGTATGGGCAACTAGAAATTTCCGATGTTAACTTCAAGTTCGGAAATTCACGGTCTATACTGACCATAAGCCCTTGAAAGGAGTCTTTAATGTTAAAGACCCTACTTCTAAAACAATTCCAAACAAATTAACGATAAAGGCCACAGTCCACCATCGCATCGTATGTAATCCGATGTGGAGGACAGTAAACCACCCACAAGAAAAAAACAACCCGCTAAATGCTACGTAGTGACCCGAGCCCAAAAACAAAAGGCACAGGAGTAAAAACAGAATCCTACTAAGAAAAATAAGGAACACTCATCAGAAACAGATGAACTCCAATCAACAGAGACACACTCAAACTCCCCTACCGCACTCGATCAAAAATCGCAGGAACTAAGGGCACCAAAAACCCCTGAGATAATCACAAACCCCGAGGAAATCAGGACAATATTGAAGGACTATCATGATTCCCCCTTCGGTGGCCACCAGGGTGTAATAAAAACTTACACAGCGAATTAGAGGCAAATACTGGTGGAGACATATGCTAAGTGATATTAAAAAATACATTAAGAAATGCCCAAAGTGTCAGACTATGAAAGCTTCCCTTCAAACTCGAATGCCAATGATGATGACGGACATAGCAGAGCAACCATTTGACAAGGTCTACCTGGATATTGTGGGCCCTTTGGAGGAAACCGCCACAGGTAATAAATATATTCTGACCTTTTAAGATAATTTGACCAAATTCGTCGATTGGTATGCCATACCCAACGGGCAAGCAATTACAGTAGCCAAAATTTTCTTCGACGAAATCGTCACGCGCTACCGTATCCCCAAAAGAATAGTCACTGACCAGGGATCCAATTTCCTAAGTGAACTATTCAAAAGGGTATGTAAACTCTTAAGGGTAAAAAAGCTACAAACTTCAGCTTATCATCCCCAGTCTAATGGAGCACTAGAGCGTGCCCACAGACCCCTTATAGAGTCCTGCGAACCATCGTAGATGAAAATCCCAAAACATGGGATCAATATCTACGAACCGCTGCGTTCGTGTACAATAACAGCGTACACAATGGACTGCCTTTACGGCTTTACAGCGGACGTCCCAACAAATTTAAAATGGGACCCTGAACCCGTTTATAACCATGAAAGCTATTACCATATATTAAGGTATAAGCTACAAAAATCGTATGCTGCAGCTCGAAAGAATCTTCTCGCTAGCAAGAAACGTTCTAAGGGGTATTACTATAAAACAATACGGCCCCTTACTTTCCACGTAAGAGACAAAGTACTACTCAAGAGCGAGAGTCGGAAGCATAACATCTCTCAAATCTGGGTAGGACCATATCAGGTAACCGCGATCACGAGCCCAGTTAATACAACCATAAAAATGAGAAAAAGGCTCGTGACTGTACATAATAACCGCCTAAAAATTTACTATGAGTAAAAAACACCTCATAATGTTAAATCTGTCCTAACTTGATCGATATTCTACAACCTCCCTCCAAAATTTTGTTTACTGTCTTTTGACAAAACTTTCTTTACTGTTACTCGCCGACTTTTTAAACTCACCTTGTATCCCTCCCCTGGACGTAGTTGCGTGCAACGGCCTTTAATCTATTATCCCAAGTACCAGAATAACAAAATGGTATAGCCAAAGGTTCCAATAATTTATATATAATACATATAATATGTATATGCCTGTCTTGTAAATACCACTGTGGTGACACCGCCAAGACATTGCCCTAAACCACCTCATTTTCCTGTAGGCACGGAATCACTACTCATATTCACACTGCTTCTTCAACTCACGGCGAGAGAAATAACAGAGGAACCCTACAGAGTAACCCCACTCAACAACACAGGAATTCTACTGGAAGACCTGGGAACGCTGATGGTATACCACACAACATGGAACATATTTACAGATGTTAAGGAACTATGTTGAGTGATTAACATCAGACGTAAAGTTCAGACTGCCAGCATGAGCTGACAGATCACTCGACGGACAGCGTTGACTGCAGGGTGGCACGCTAGCGGCGGAGAGTGTGGGGAATCTCCTCGAAAAACCTGCCGCTGTCGTCTGCCATAATCAAAAAAATTCGTGCCTTTCACTAGAAGAAAAACGCCGGCACACATTCGGTCCTGAAGGGACCTTTATGTCACCTACCTACATCCATATTGAAGGCGCAGATGTTATGCCTTCCTTGCATGCCCCAGCCACCCATCTGACTCTGAGGGCAAGATTTTTCAGAGTCCCTTGTAGACCTGTGAAAAGAGACTAGCGAGCTAGACGACTTTCATGTGAGAGGGCTCCAGGATAGTGAGTGGAGAATGAAAATCCTACTAAGCCATAACGTTATAAAATGTCATTTATTCATACGTCGGAATATGATGCGAAGCTATATATTACTGTAGTCAGGGAACGTAATCAAAAGTACACATTTGTTTGGATTATCTTAAACCGTAGCTAAGAGCAAACTCATTTACCTGACTCTATATCGATAGTGCAAGGTTATGACCAATACAAGACCTCTTGCGCAATGTCAAACAAAAGCGTAGTGAGTTTCATATGTAATATTCAACGCGAACAAATATGCTATTATTCAATTAATTCCAAGAATGTTCAAGGCTCCGCGAATTACATGCTGTATGTGATACTTACATACAAGAGTTACTCTACCATGGCAGGCAGACAAAAATTATTAGAAAAATTTTCATAGTTATAAATGTACTGCTTAAATACGACTAATATACTAGTATGCCAAAAAAAATTGTACAAGCAAAAAAAATCTCCAATTCATTTGTATCATGTTTAAATAAAAACACTATAATAGTATGGTAATCAGGCTAAGAATGTTCAAAAAAAAGGAATCGCAAAGTTCTATCTATGTGACACATAAACATAAATACTATACTAGTACAATAATTCGCCAAAGATCCTCGAATTCATTGTGTAATAAATACTTGAATACGAATGATATACTATTGTGGCAATTAGACAAAAGTAAAAAAAATTGTTTATCACTTACGTCCTGGGAATCTCCCGTAGAGGCGCCTCCAAAGGTAAGATGCTCCACTATTTCACTGTTAAATTACAAAGAAAAATAAATTTATCCCTGCCTAAATTGCCAATATCCCATAGTAGGATGGGATATTAAAAGTTGACGGAGAGTTCAACCGGAACGAGCATGCAGGGCGTATCATTGGCTACCGAAGGATGTGGATAGGGGCGCTACAACCGCAACTAAATTCTCTATTCTCGGAGGGTCAAGAGAATTTTGGGTGGGGGGTAATTTTTTGTGGAGGGGGGAAAAACTGTTTTTTACCAAACTTACTGGAAAGATGCCCCTTGACTTCCTATTTCGTTTCCGCAAGTCCATTTCCGCCGGAGGGGTTTGCTCTCGGCGGGGTAAGGGGGACAATTTCCGAACTTTGATGGGTTATAGAGGGGGAACGTGACATCCTACAGCATTTGTTAAGATCTCAAATGAAAGCTACATTGATTATCTATCTATGGTATAAATTTCATTTCTCCACGACGAAAGGGGGGGGGGTACCTCTAGAACAACTGAAAATTTCAATTTTTCCCTCCATACAAATGCTTAAAATTGCGCGACCCTCTACCTCCTACAGTTTTGATCGGACAAAAATTTCACCTTAAATCATCTGTAAGATATTTTAATTGTGCGTGCATTAGGGTACTACGTTTTTTCATCTATTTCTATTTAAGGGGAGGGGGGAATTTAAATCGTTTTAAATTTCTAAAATCTATAACTTTTTTATTTCATATCATGGAATATTCATATGTATACTTTTATTTCATCAAAAAATCACGGCTATTTAAAACTATTATTTTTTTTTAAAATTGTACTAGATCAAAAATACATAATCGACCCCCTCTCCCCTCTATGGGGGGGGGGGGTGGATTTTTTCAAAAAATACTACTAAACTCCTTTAACCCTCCTCTATTGATCCCCCTTTAAATTTTTCATCTACTACTAAATTTCGCGATTTCCTATTGTAGTACTAGAGCGAAAAATGATAAGTGCATAACTTCCGTAAATTAAGTCCGATCGAGTAACGGTTTTCACCATTCACACTGGACGGCCAGCAGCTACAATTCGTTGAACAACTTTTTTCCATTGGCGTCATTTTCTTGCTTTTTTGGGGGGCACCAAGTTTTTTTTAGGGGGGGCACATGTCGTATATCAAATTAAACATCTCATCGAGTACTATCTGATGGTATACTTTTTTTTTACCCCAACTTAATTTTAACACCTTTTTTTTACATTTTCCCCTCCGTCACTGAAATTTTTTCAATACCTTCACTCACATATACCACAAATACTATATGTTTTTTACGTTTTACCTTAATTATATGTTCTACAGAAATTATTTACACACTCCAAGCTTTCATATAAAAAAAACCGCAAGTCGATATGTTACATACATCGTGAGCAATTGACGTTACAAGTTTTACCTAAAATTATGCTAATGACAAATTTTCACTACCTTCACTCACAAATACCCCAAATACTATATGTTTTTTTAGATTTTACTCCAATTGTATGTTCCACGGAAATTATCTATACACTTCAAGCTTTCATCTACAAAAAACCAAAAGTCAATATATTACATACATCGCGAACAATTGCCGTTACAAATTTCACCTAAAATTATGCTAATGACAAATTTTCACTACCTTCACTCACATATACCACAAGTACTATATGTTTTTTAGATTTTACTCCAATTATATATTCTACGGAAATTATCTATACACTCCAAGCTTTCATCTACAAAAAACCGGAAGACAATATGTTACACACATCGGGAGCAATTGCCGTTACAAATTTCACTTAAAATTTGAAAATTTCAAATTTTCAAACCTTCCATCAGCATTCCTTAGTACAAATTTTGTCTTGAAATTTATACGTATTCTATAAATCTCAATAACTCGGTCAAATCTTAACCGATTTTAATGATTTAAAGGTTTATTTGGGGTAGAATTTCATTCTACATCGTATAGGCTACTACGTTTTTTCGCTAAAATCACATCTTCCGAGGGGGGGGAGGATCATGTTCCTGGATTTAAATTTCATATTTTCATAACTTCCGTAAATTAAGTCCGATAGACCTACGGTTTTCACCATTCACACTGGACGGCCAGCAGCTACAATTCGTGGAACAACTTTTTTTCATTGGCGTGTTTTTTCAGGGGGGAGCAAAAAAATTTTTTTTCGGGGGGCCAAATGTCCTATATCAAATGAAAGGTCTCCGCGAGTACTATACAACTGCGTACTTACTTTTTCGATCGAGTCAACTTGGTCAAACAAATTTTTCAAATTACATGTCTGTACATATGTATTCATACATTCCCACACTATAATTCAACTAAATATCATCCGATTTTAAAAATTCCTTTTGATTATTTTTTTATAATTTTTTTCTCATTTTTTGAGACTATTTTCAACCCCCTCCCTGTTATGTTTCAAAATTTTTTTTCCAGGCCCAACATTTTTATCGAAAAACTTCATTTGGAAACTTTCTTCTACGAATTTCAAATAAATCCAATTTTTGAATTTTTTATGGGTGCCCGCTTACCACAAGATTACCTATACACAATTTCAGCAACATAGGGTGTTATTTACCTATTTAAAAATAAATAAAACTGGCAGATTTTTTAAGGCCCACTTTGCGTCACCTAGCGGGAGTACTATGAAACTGTCGGCATAGTGGTGCTAATAGCCGCTCCCTACATGCCTCCTCTATGTCCTGCATTTTGTTTGAAGCCATTCTGACCTTTCTTTCAGATTCTATAGCAATTTAAGTGCGCCAACTCCCGTGAAAAATTCGATTTTTTTACTTTCATCCCTACCCTGGCATGTGGGTACTTTTTGGAAAGGTCTTAGTGAGTACTATTGCATGGTGTACTTTTTTCTTCGATTAATTGCATTTCAACCCCGTTTTTCGACATTTTTCCTTACTCCACTGAATAATTTTTATTACCTTCGGTCACACATACTCCAAATACTATGTTTTCTTTACATTTAATCTCGAATATATATTCAACCCAAATTATCGAAACACTCTAAGCTTTCATATGCAAAAAACCGGAAGTCAATATGTTACATACATTGGGAGCCATAAACATTAAAATTTTCACCTAAAATGCAAAATATCGTTTTTCCCTTATAACTCGGTACTGGGGCGTCTAATCGAGAAAAAGGGTATGACATTTCGCGATTTTTTCTTTCACCCCTACCCCAGTATGTGGGTACTTTTTGGAAAGGTCTCGGTGAGTACTATTGAACGGTGTGTTTTTTTTTTTTACAAATTACTTCATTTAATCACTTTTATTGGCATTTTCCCTACGTCACTGAACAATTTTCAACATTTTGGGTCACATATATTAGGCACGGCTTTTTTACTCTTTTGTCGAAAGGCTTTCAATTAAATATAGTGATCAGTGTGAGTCCAAGTCACCAATTTATGGATAGTAATAAATAACATCATATGGCTGGTACAAATATATTATTTTAGACATATTAATTTTTGATTTATTTCATTTTATTATTACAAGAAATATATATATGATGCGGTACCATTTGTTTTTATTATACTAATCTAATAATTATATGGATACTAACAAATAGGATCATATTATTGTATAATTTTTAAATTTATATTCATTAATTTTTTTACTTTTTAAATGCAGAAAATCAAATATCATTTCATTTTAATATCTTTTATCATATTTTTAGATCTATATTGCTTCTGATAAGCTGAGTGAATTACAATTAAAGAGTATAATGTTTTAAAGATGGCGACGACGCTGGTTTCATCAGCTTATTTCTATTTATATATTCAGTACCGTCTTTATATATTTTCTGAATATAATTTAGATAATATTTTATACTGTCATTATATTTAAATTATATGTATTTATGATTATTATTATATATTTAAAAATTAAAATTGTTCTCTTATTTATTCAGTTTTAATTTAAATTTTATTTTTATAGAAAATATTCTCAATTTTTTTTATTCATTTATACCGTTTATACGTTCCAGTATGCTTAAATTATTATATGGATGGCAATTATTCGATGACAGAACAATTTTTCTATGCTGAAGTTTGAGCAGTATAACAACATTATTGCAGTAATATTATGTTGGCCATTTTCGTATTAATCACATGTCTGATGATTTTTGTATGCTACAGTGTGAGCAGTATAGCAACATTATTATAGGAATATTATGTCGGCCATTTTGTTATTAATCACATGTCTGATGATTTTTGTATGCTACATTGTGAGCAGTATAGCAATATTATGTCGGCCATTTTGCTATTGCTTAATTTTTTGATCACATGCCTTATTATTTTTGTATGCTACAGTAAGAGCAGTATACTAACATTATTTCAAGAATATTATTATGATAATATAATTAATACGTTTTTATAAAAACATGATTTTTACTACAATTTTTAAATGTACTTTCATTAATATTTTTTTTATTAAAATAATTTATTTACACAAAATAAAATATCATTTCATTTTAATGTGTTTTCAAATTATACTTTTGGATCTATAATGGTCCTGATATGGTGTCTAAATTATCATTAAACATTATAATGGTAAAATAATGGCGGCGGCGGCAACGACGACGACGCTGCTTTCATCAGCTGATTTCTATTTATATATTCAGTAGCGTCTCTATATATTTTTAGAATATAATTTATCCGCCATTTTGTCATGCTGCAGTGTGAGCAGTATAGCAACATTATTGAAGGAATATTATGTCGGCCATTTCGGTATTGGTTAATTTTGTAATTATATTCCTGATTATTATATACTTTTCCTATCGATCGTTGTAAAGTGTAATTTGTTTTTACTGTATCTTATATCAAATTTTATAATTTTTATAATTTGTAAAGAAATAAAATCAAAAATATTTTTTTTATCTAATTCATTTGGTTTTTTATTATAAATTGGTTCATTTGCTGCAAATTACCGCTATCAATAATAATAAGAAGAAGATATCTATTTTCTGTTAAAGTGTTCATGGCGTAAAGAAATAGGTTTTATATGTTTATTCTCTAATATAGTTATTATATATTACGATTACTGGATTAAAAAATAAATTACTTTTTAGTTTCTATTTTAATTGCATGTAAATATCTATACAGTGGACACTGATTAAAATTTTTACAAATTTCGCAATTTTAAAATGGCCGCAGTTAACTTTTTTGGAGTTGTGTTAATATCGTGCCTGTATTACCAATCAAAATTTGGTACCACGGAATTTTTCCTATATCCAACAAGAATAAAATAATAATTTTTTTGCTTGCAAACCAAGCACAAGTGTCTAATATTTAAAAAAAAAAAATCTACAATAAAACAATAACAAATATTTAATCTTTTTTATTAATAAAAATAAATTTAAAACTTCCAAAATTCATAATGATGTTGTTATTGTTTCCACTAATGCCTTCGGCTATATTTAGTGCCGCCTCAGCTTGAGCCCGTACACCTCCAATACCCGCAGGTGCCTCAGCTGCCCCAGCTACCCTTCTTCGCCTTTCACGGCGCCTAATGGCTCCTCCTCCTGGGGCTGGGGCTGCTGCTGCTGCTGCTGGTGCTCCTGGGGCTGGTGCTACAGGTGCTCCTGGGGCTGGTGCTACAGGTGCTCCTGGGGCTGGTGCTACAGGTGCTGCTGGTGCTGCTGGTAGGATGGCGTGTAAATACATGTACAACATGGCCTACCAACCAGAAATTGATTACGCAAAATCTGGCTTATCACCATTCCTGTTTACTATATATTCTAAGTTTACACATTTTTCCGCGAAATTTTCCAAATTTTAGCATTTTCCAAGGGATAGCAGGCTTCCAAAAAAATCGTGATTTGTTCTTTCTTCCTTTCGAGCAGGAAACTAAATGAAGTTGACATGAACCGTGATAGAACGTAACCACTTTTAAGTTGCGTGGGTACACCAGTGAAGTCATAGAACTTTGCCATAGCCCACACGAGGATGTTTTTGGCAGTTTTTACCGGTGGGGAGTTTTCGGGGGTAGGAAAAATTTCGTGGTACCAAGTTTCGATCCGGAGTGCAGGCAGAATCCAATACTACTGCAACAAAATTAGGTTCATCCATTTTGAAGGAAATTTTTTTCCTTCCCTAAAAACTTCTCGTGTGGGAAGGCTCTTTGTCGGTATATTGAGTCGTCATGCTCATTAATGGCGAGAAGTTTTAAATATTATTTAAGTGGAACTATGATACAAGGCGAAATCTATTAGATAATCGCGTAGTTAAAAATATATATATATGTATATGCAAAATACATGTTCTCATTGAACAAATTCATTGGGAATTTTGTTTGAGCAGATACTGATGGAAAAACTATGTAAGTATTTATTTCAAGTCCAAGTTAATTGGAAAATTTTTAGTTTTCCTGTATCTTACTACGTTCATGCGTCAGTTTCCAAACAAGATAACCAAAAGTACCAAAGTACCAAGTTCCCGCTTTGAAATTTGACAGTCAGGCTGCTCTAATATGGCCGAACTTCACGCACAGATAAGCCGGCATTTTGGTTACGCTAAAGGTAGATAGACGACAAGTATTCCCATTAGAATTTCGACACATTGAAGCTGATAGCCTGTGACGTAATTGTGTGACTAATGTATTTGCATGTTTATAGGAAAGACAGAG
This sequence comes from Dioctria linearis, assembly GCA_963930735.1. Lineage (NCBI taxonomy): Eukaryota > Metazoa > Arthropoda > Insecta > Diptera > Asilidae > Dioctria > Dioctria linearis. Next base: position 140,965,904 of record OZ005743.1, on the reverse strand, counting down.
AGAGCAGAGAGCGTATTGTGTTCCCTGTACCGTGCTTTCCTATACATTTCACGATATTACATCACCTAATGGTTCGTAATGGGAATAACATGAATTCTATATACCTTGGGTTACGCTCATGTTCACATATTTTATACACAATGCCTACTCCATTAGTTTCCTGCTCCAAGTTTCTTCCCAGCATGTGGAATTTTTGGGAAGGTCTCGGTGCATACAGGCTTTTAGAAAAATAGCAAATTTAACTTCGAAAATGGAACGGATCGGGTAGATCCTTCGTGGGGTTGCCATACGAACATTTCTTTTTTAACTACTGAGAGCGCGTCGACATAGAGTTACACACACACACACATACACGCGCTCATAGACACACACAAACAGAGAACGGAAAGGTCTCGGTGGGCGTATTATGAACATGTAAAAACCAGAATTGACTCCACTCGTTTGTCCATTGCTCCTCACCCTCTTTACCGATTCTCTTCATTCTTCTCTCAAATGATAGCCAACCCCTCCCCTTACCCTCTCGCACATAACACACTGACGCCGGGCATCGCCGGCGGGCTCCCACTAGTCATATATAGTAAAGAGTGATGAGTGAAAAAAATGAAAAAGTCTTTGGTACTAAAACTTTTTTAATTACTGTTGGATTTTTATAAAAATTTCATATTCCAATTAAATATATATTCAAATTTACTCCATTCTATAAATGGGTATGAAATTCGAATTCGAAAATATCTTTTATTATGGTTAAAGTTGGACATTTTCGAATATGAATAACTTTTATTTGAATCGTACGATTATTTAATTTTAGCACTTTTTTGATAGAACTTTTTATTCTAAACTCATTTTTTCAAGTTTCAGTTCATTTGGACTTTTAGGTGGGGTTTTTTTTCGATATTAACTCTAACTCGAGTAATTTAAGGAGTAGGGGGATGACATTTTGATAGCTGATAGATCTTTTAATAAGCTATCTTTTGGTTTTCGAAAATATTCGAAATTCGAAATAGATTTCGAAATTCACGCAGTTTTTCATCATTTCAGATTTTCTCTTATTACTCAACTTCCTGAGGGTCTAGCGGAATGTTTTAAGATTTGTTCGAAAGCCTATGGGCGTGGCTATAAAATATCAAAAATTTAGAAAAACAATTTCTTCGAAACGCCCACAAAAGGGCGGAACGTGGGGCAATGCCGTTTTCTTTAAATCGCTCTAGATTCCGCAGTTTTTTTCACAGGGGGATAAAATTTCTTGCATACATTCACTTTATATTTATTATTATTTCGAAAATTTTTCATCTAAACTTTATGATTTTCGAAAAACGTAAGGGTCACTTGCCCGGCCGATTACAAGTGAAATTCCAACTCCACTAGGTCGAGTGGGGTATCGTTGGAAAGAGAACACTTCAAAATTTTCAAATCTGAAATTTCACCCCCCTCCACCCTTCTTTGTGGGTGGGGGTAGGTAAAACGTAACATAAAATGTTAGAGGGTGTAGCGGGGGAGGGGGGTGTCCGAGGAAAATTTTTAGTGTGCCAAATGAAAGATCCCTTCGAGGACTATCGATTTGTCCACTAATATCGCTTAAGGGTGGTACTGGGTTGATTTAACGGGGTATTCAATTTTCATCTACCCGCTGTTTTTTCACACCCCCAAAATCTGGGATTATGGTCAGTTGGCTCCTTTTTTCGCCGAAGCCATCCAAAAGAATGAAATAAACCAAATCATTATCGAAAGATAATACCTTCGTGGTTGTAAGTAGCTATGTCTAATCAAAATCGGGGTAGTTCTGTGAAAACTGTGAACAAGGGAAGTTCACCCTTTTAATCTAAACTAAAACTAGCTCTGGAGGGGTGAGGGGGCGACGGATTAAAAAACTAACTTCAGATTCGTCTTTAGTTCGATAAAAGGATTAAAGTTATGAAAAAAAAATTTGGGGTGGGGGATTTTCTGGTGGGGGTAGTTACCCCACCCCCGCAAGCCCCAAATATGGCATGTGGGGTGTTTAATTAAAGCCCCCGCCGAGCTCTATCGAATAGCGTATTTCAAATTTCAATCCGGTATACTTCGTAGTGTATTTTTTCCACCCTTTTACATTTTACCTGAAAACCACTTTTTCACTTTGTCGGACCCTGCATCATAACGGATGCCCGTAGAGAAAAAATTTTACATTCAAATTAAAGATACCAAAATTCTCTATATACTAGAATGTTTTCATTTCTAATTTGAGACATTTTCTCACTCAGCTTTTACTCCCGAAGTTCAAACTTTTTCCTCATCTGGGTCCCATATACCCCATTACTACATATGAGTTATTTTTTCAAATTTTTTCAATCATAGGCATAAGTGTTCAATTACAAAACTTTTTCATCTTAACAAAAAAATTCCTCCGAAGCACCGTTATTCCGTTATACAGATTTACATATTTCCACGGCAAAAAACCGGAAAAAATGCTGTAAAACGAGGTCGTTCTACTATTATTAAGTTTTCTCCTAAACTATTAGCTCGATCGGAAAACTAATTACATTTAACTTTATGGGACAAAATGTAGATGCGATTTCATACTACAAACATCCTCTATCGTTTATATTTAAAAATTTTATAGCATCTCATTTGTGGTGGAAGACGACCAAATTGACCATTTTACGGGTTATTTTAAAAAATTTCAAAATTTCTTCACACACCAAAGTCGATCGTTTTCTGTAAGTATTAGGTCAATTTCAATCATTCATTTTTCACAATATAGCTAAGATATGTGGCATTACGGGGGGTGTAAATTTAACGGTTGGTTTGAACTGGTTGTGGGGGGGGGGGGGGGGGGTGGAGATAAAAACGGTAAAATATTTGAATTTAAAAAAAAAAAAAAATTTAAATCATTTTTTTAGTAATGAAATTTTCAAAGAGGGCTCAACAGAGGTAGTTAATTACAACCCCTATTTATCCTAAAAATAAATTATTTTACTAAACCCCGATCCGATTCTAATTACCGATTCGCCGATGAGTTTTGTATGATACTATCTTTCATCGGTCATTACATTACATTCAGCGCCATCTTTTTTTATATCCTGCAACAATTAAGCCACTTTTTTTCGCTTAATCTTATCTCTAATTTGTTAGCTTTCATCTAAAAAAAAATACAAGTCATTATTCAAAGTAGTTTAGGAATAACTAACCAAATAAATTTGTATGGTTCGCTAAATTAGTTTCAAATTAGATTCGTTTCTCATTTATATACGTATGATTGAAATGTTTTAATTTTAACGGAACTTATAACAATCGTATAAGTCCCGTTATAAATGTAAAAGTAGTATACTACTGTCCCTAATTTGTTGTATTTTTTTCAAAGCTATCCGACTAACGGTTTAAAATATTGTCCTACATAGATTTCATTATGTCATTTAATTTCCATGCTCATATTAAGGAATTAATTAAAAATCCCGTTATATTTTAATTAATATGCAAATTTGTTTAGCTTAATTTTTATTACGATTTTTTTCTGATTTTTTGAGCATATTTTCAAACTCCTCCGACATACTTTACGAAATATCAAAATTTCGAGCCACAAATTTGGGTCCGGAAAATTGATTTGGAAATTTCGTTCCATGAAATAACAGTTATTCAAATTTTTTATTTTTTTCTTTAAAGAGGATCATAAAAGGATTGTCTATACCGAATTTCAGTATTCCCAGATTTTATTTTCCTATTAAAAAAATTGAAATGTCCTGGAAAGGTAGCGTCCATTAGACGCCTCCTGGTGGCGCCCACAGGAAGCGACTGGACCGTCTATTTCAAGAAATCGCCTTCGACATTTCTGCTTCATGGTTTAAAATTTATTTGAGCCAATTCGGTTACTTCCTTCAAATTCTACAAGCATTTAAGTTCGACAAGTCCAGCCAAGATTGGCAAAATCAAGCATTTTCTAAGGGGTTTGCCCATCAAAAAATCTCAAAAAATAACGATTTCATTTTTCGAACATATCCCAACAAGTAGGGGCTCATTGGAAAGGTCTCGATAAGTAGATTATAGAAATAACAAAAATTTCCCCCCTCCCGCAATTTTTGGGGGGATTTAGGACGAAAAACCGTTATTTTTGCAGTCTGTGCTTCCTAGCGGCGCCCCGTTGAACTACAGGGAGTTGCATTGCAGAAGAGCATTATAGCTACTTATCTCCTTTAATTTTTAAAATTTATTTGAAGTCATTACCTCTTATCATTCAGGAGATATCGAATTTCAAAGTATTCAAGTCCCTGCATTTTGTAAGGGGTTTGCCTATCAAATTTAAGCGTCGCGTCGGTAGGTATAGTGCTTTGATATCGAACACAATTCGATTTAAATATACATTTATATCCCAAGTTAAATAAGGAAGTTTGGCTCAGTCAGTCAGGCGCTAGGTCAAAGTTCTCGAGTAGGGCGGGTATGGGTTCGAGTTCAAAAGTGCAAGGTTTTTTTTGTTTATTTTCTTTTTAATTTTTTTTTTTATATATGACGGGTTTATTGCTAAACCAAGTCCACTTTTATAACTGATAGTAATTTTGATTAGAATTGGTCCATTGTGATTTTAATTACTATTTTTATGAAAAAGGCCATCTGTTTACTTTCAGCGCTCTAAGTGAACTATGTGTATAAAAAAATCGTATACAAAATTTCAGCTCACTGCGTAGATGCAATTTTTGAAGGCAGCCCTATGAAAGAGATACCCGATTTAACTTAACTTTTTGTTTTTTTTTAAAGCCAGTGTGCAAAATTTCAACTCTCGAAGTACACGCATTCTCAAGTTATCGATATCCGATAAACGGACAGATGGACAAACGGGCGGACAAACATACAAAAATCAATTATGCTTGAGTGTTCAATCCATTTTGCTCTGTCATCATTAGGCCTGAATTACAATTGCGACTGATCAGTCGGGAAATGCATATGGTAAGATACAATTTCAACTTCGACTTCGACTGCGAATGCTACTGAAACAAAACTGTGTTCAAAGTGCAAAGGTGGTGCTGGCTGTGGTCAACAACTTCAGTTCAATGACAGAAGTCGGAACTTCTGGTTTGTTCAACCAGTTTGAAGCTTTAATTTAATTACAAATTTCATCTCAGCGTCGACTTCGACTGAGCGTATTATCATTTCCTTATAGGAAAGAATGGCACGAGTTTTATAGTTTTCTCTTTCGCGCTATGACAGAGTTGGAGCTACCAACAACAAAAAAATCGCTTACTGCACGTTTTCGTTTTTCATGTTTTTATATTGGCTGCAGATGCTATCACCGCAGGAAGAATAAAGTAAAGATAGCGTTTACCATGCTCCGTCTCTCTTGCCCATATACACGATTCAGGTAAAAATAACCTTTTGAAAATTAAAGTCGGAATGAGTTTAATTTCTTATAAAAGTGTTTATAAGCGATTAAATTATCACTTGAACACGAGAAATAAATTTTCTTAATTTTATTCGATTTTCGGGTGTAAGATTTCATCTGTTTGGTTGTGTTTTATATGTTTTAATGTAATAAATTTTGCTCAAACTCTGACATACAGAAAAACAATATTTTTTGTGTCACATGAAATAGCAAATCGGTCAGTCCATTGCTCGATGTGGCCCAAATTATATTAAATATTTGTATGAAACACATGTGTGTATGTGTGCACAATTTCACCATTCTAAGTGAACTATATTTACAAAAATATCGTACACAAAATGTCAGCTCACTACGTTGATGCGTTCTCAGACAGTGTTTAAATACAAGCTATATAGAATAAAAGTTATTCCGATTAAAATTTTGGCACAAGTTCTGTGACGTAACTTCGTGACTAATGGATATAAATTTCTATAGGAACACAGAGATAGCGCAGAGAAATGGCACGAAATGGCGAACATAGAATATATAGAAAACAGGAATGGGTGAATCGTGTATAATTTGTGTACATGAGCGTAATTTTTCAAGAGCAGGGCATCATACATAGGAGTAAGTGAGATGCGTGGGACCAAATTGAGCCATGATTGTCAAATGTGCTTTTGTTTTGAGAACGGGTTTACTCAATTTAAAAGTCTTTTGCGAAATTTAACAAAAGTACTGAAGCAATTATTTTCAAAACTATTTATTATTTATTTTATTGTATAGTGCCACTAGAACCTATTAAAACCTTCATATCAATTAAAAAACACAGAAATGAAGTGCTCGGTCAGTGCTTGCAAATATAATTTGGATTATAAACTGGAAAATCATGATTCAGGCAACTGCACTAACTAAATTATCTTTTTTGTTAATAGGAGCAAAGATTTATATAAATTAATTATGTGAATTATTTCAAAATAAAGAAGAAAAAGAACTTTTTTACCGCACAAAAACTTTGTTTACTTTTTGCAAATTGACAAGTTGTTTAGAACAGGGATGGCGTGTAAATACATGTACAACATGGCCTACCAACCAGAAATTCATTACGCAAAATCTGGCTTATCACCATTCCTGTTTACTATATATTCTAAGTTTACACATTTTTCCGCGAAATTTTCCAAATTTTAGCATTTTCCAAGGGATAGCAGGCTTCCAAAAAAATCGTGATTTGTTCTTTCTTCCTTTCGAGCAGGAAACTAAATGAAGTTGATATGAACCGTGATAGAACGTAACCACTTTTAAGTTCCGTGGGTACACCAGTGAAGTCATAGAACTTTGCCATAGCCCACACGAGGATGTTTTTGGCAGTTTTTACCGGTGGGGAGTTTTCGGGGGTAGGAAAAATTTCGTGGTACCAAGTTTCGATCCGGAGTGCAGGCAGAATCCAATACTACTGCAACAAAATTAGGTTCATCCATTTTGAAGGAAATTTTTTTCCTTCCCTAAAAACTTCTCGTGTGGGAAGGCTCTTTGTCGGCATATTGATTCGCCATGCTCATTAATGGCGAGAAGTTTTAAATATTATTTAAGTGGAACTATGATACAAGGCGAAATCTATTAGAAATATCTACACTTCCAGTAAAGGGGAAAATTATAGCCACTTATGTTCTCTAATTACTGCAATTTATTTGAATTCATTAGCTCTTATAGTTCAGGAGATATTCAATTTCCAAACTCCTAAGTCCAACTCTAAATAGGAAATTTTATTCGTGTTTGTGTGTACGTATATATGTTCTTTATGGAAAATGGTTTTTCGTAGATAATTCTGTGGAGTTAAGTTCTATCGATATTTCTCGAAAAGTATGAGATGGATTTCCATGATTCTTTTTACAAACTATAGCCAGGATATGCACCAACACGACAAATATACTTTTGACGGATTTGCCCCCACGGGGGGTGAAGGGGGGGGGGGGTCAAGAACGGCAAAAATTTTCGATTTTTTTATTGAAAATTTCATTTCCAACCAATTTTTTAGTAATTAAATTAACATTGACGGCTAAGTGGGTGGGGATGTTTTCAACCCTTATTAGTTCTTAAAATAATACTTTTCACAAAATCCATTTCCGACTGTAATTAACGAATTTGGGGTGATTTTACTACAACACTACCCAAATTTTTTAATTAGATTACATGCAACGCCACCATACGGGTTTATTTTGCAACATTATGGCACTTTTTTCCTACTATTACTTTCTTTAATCTCTTAACTTTCATCTAAAAAAAACCCCAACTCATTATCTTTATTACTTTAGGAGCTATTTACACAAATACATTGCTAAATTAGATTCAATCTAATTAACTCCCATACATAGGTGTGGGAGTTAATATCTCGGCCAAATTCCAACGGATTTTCATAATTCTTTTTACTAAATTCATTGTAAGGATTTTTTTGTGATTTTTTGAGACTATTACGAGGTATGTGGGGCCGCGGGTTACAGAGTTATAATGGTGTGTTATATATATATTATATATTAATATAAAAAAAATAAAAAAAAATATTAAAATTATTTTACGTGGGGTGGGGGTAATTATTTTATATTCTACCATTTACGTACATTATTCGTACAAAACTTCATTTAAATAGCTGTTTAAATTTAAGGTTAAATGACCATTCATATTGGTACATAAGACAAATTTCCTCATTTATTGATTTCAGCTGCTCTGAGGGGGGTGGGGTAAAGGGGCTTTTCAGACAAATGCTGTATGAAATTTAAAGCAGCTGCTATCCACTTACTCATGTGTACTACATATTTCTGTAGAATTGATTTTAATTACATTAAGCTATCTATAACTGACACCCTACCATCACCATTTTGAGCCCAGTAAGGGGTGTCCGTCAGAAGGGAACATAAGAAAATTACGTGTATAATTAACTTTTTTCAATTTTTTTTTTCACAGTTAAATACTATACAAAATGCATAATATAACTTCTTTGCCAGTAAGAGTCCATTATAAGAAATTATCGGACAAAACAATTTTTCAAATTAATACATTGATATGGACATATTAGTTCAAAATCATCATATCACGATTTCAAGTGTTCTCAGGGGGGTGGGGTAAAGGCGCCGAAGGGACAAATGATGTAGAAAATTTAGAGCTCATGTTGCCCTCTACCTCCTGAGTAATAGATATTTCTGTCGAATTTAATTTAATGACTATAACCTAAGTGTAACTGGCACCTACTTTTCCCGAATTATGGGGTGTCGCTGAGAAGATGTCCTTATACCGGCGCTTCCTTGAAATATCTACACTTCCAATACAACGGAAAATTATAGCCACTTATGTTCTCTATTTACTACAATTTATTTGAAGCTATTACCTTTTACCGTTATTTATCAAATTTACAAAGCTATTTTGTACTCTATCGATAACTCCAATTATTTTTGTCCTACTCGATGTACCTAACGTTGTAACGTAGCGTAATTAAGGTTTGTGATGCCATTTTTATCCTATCGATTAAAAACTTAAACCACTTTTGATATAAATTAGTATGTAATAACACACAAAACATTAGAATTTCATATCCAATATATAAAAGGGCTTTCAAAAAAAAAATATATTCAAATTATTTTTTTATTTATTTATTAATTACCACTATTTTACACGGCGCATTAAAAATCATCATATTTCTTTCTCCTTCTTCTACTTTCATTTTTTTTTCCGCGTATTTTTCTTTATTTTTATTTTTATTTTTATTTCTTTTTTTTTCCTTTTTCTGCCGCTGCTGTTGCTGTTCCGGCTGCAGTTGCAACGTCTTTTGCTGTTCCGGCTGCTGTTGTTGCAACGTCTGCTGCTGTTGCAACGTCTGCTGCTGTTGCAACGTCTCCTGCTGTTGCAACGTCTGCTGCTGTTGCAATGTCTGCTGCTGTTGCTGTTCCGGCTCCTGTTGCAACGTCTGCTGCTGCTGTTGCTGTTTCGGCTGCTACTGTTTTTTTTTGTAGTACTGCTCCGCCAACTCTTTTTCTGTAATTTTAGAATGTTATTAGAGTATATTACATATATATATACGAATTTCAAAAGAACATATATGTATATAGATATACTTAATATTTATTTATTTTTAAATGCTTACACTGATGCTCTGATCACCCTTCTTCGACCCATCTTGAATGAAGACTGTTTTCGATTTTCATTTTCAGAATGATCTGATCCATTTCCAGGAATACGTAAGACTTTTTTTTCAAGAATTCTTACTTACAGGGTGGTTATAATTTTAGTACACTTGCAATTAAATTTACAATTGATTGAATTTTTAGAAACGGCGCTAGCGTCGCGTGTGACGATTTCTAAAAGTACCTGTCACATTCAACGTGCGTTTGGTGCTTTTCTACTTCCTCGATTTACTTTTATCCGTACTGCCTATCGAAACTTGGTGGCACGGACTTTTTCCTACTACCGAATACTTCTCATCCGAAAAAAGTGCCAATATCCTCCGCTGTGTGGGCTATGGCATATATGTCAGTGATACATATACATTGCAGAAAGTAGATTTACTTCTATGTTTCTGACTCTTTCGCTTTAAGTCCCAAGTACTAAAGGCGAAGGTCCAATGTACGCGTCGCGTCCGGCGCGTTTTCAGTTTCGTTGGCAGCAAACGTGTCAAGGTTTTAAGCAAGACCAAATAAAGGTGTCCCGCAGGTACTCTTAAGTTTATTTATAATAAAAATATGCTGGAAAACTTTGAGTTATTAATTAAATGTAAAATAATGGATATATCACATCTATTACATGTGCCATCATCATATCACATCTATTACATGTGCAGCTTACGAAGCATATAAACTGTATAAAAACAATCAAAAAAAATTTCAAGGCGTCTGCCGCGCGTTCAAAGTACAAAATAGCTCTACTTTCGTGTCGAATCCGCCAATTTTTTTCGCCTCTGTCTCTACTTATTCTTATTTATACTTTGACTGTATATTCCATATATATGTATTATATTCTAAGTATAACTGCAAGTTTGGTTGTAATGGACAAGAGGTGGCACCATGCAAATTTAAGTTCGAAAATGGAACCATCGGGTAGATCCTTCGTGGGGTTGCCATACGAACATTTCTTTTTTAACTACAGAAAGCGCGTCGACATAGAGTTACACACACACACACACACACACAAACACGCGCTCATAGACACACACACAAACAGAGAACGGAAAGGTCTCGGTGGGCGTATTATGAACATGTAAAAACCAGAATTGACTCCACTCGTTTGTCTATTGCTCCTCACCCTCTTTACCGTTTCTGTTAATTTTTTTTGCATATGGTAGCCAACTCCTCTCTCTACAAACAGGCAATCATCTCTTCCTCCCCTTAACCCCGTCACCCACCCTACCATGCCAATCTACAGTCCACATACAAAAAAATTTCCGACATGCCTGCACTCTTTTGTCCATTGCTCCTCACCCTCTTTACCGATTCTCTTCATTCTTCTCTCAAATGATAGCCAACCCCTCCCCTTACCCTCTGGCACATCACACACTGACGCCGGGCATCGCCTGCGGGCTCCCCCTAGTTATTTAATAAAAATTGCGGAGCTGATGTAAGTACGTCTGTCTATGATCACGTTAAGAGAGTCATAGTTACTCCCGCCGTTAACCCGCGCTTACTTGAATTTCTTCACTTTGACATTCAAAGCACTGGGCAGAAATCACATTGTGTCAACACCCGTTAGGGCCATCACAATGGTTTGTTTTAATTAGACAGTCGGGTTCCCCAAGTCCGTGCCAGTTGATTGTTAATTGATAGCCGTTAATAAAAATAATTCCTTTAAAAAAATCATTTATAAAGTATTAGCAAGAAAGTTCCACAATTGGTTACGTAAACTTCTATCCGGGGAACAGATAATTTTAACTAACAGAGTCGTTATTTCAGGTCAATTGTGAATAGTTAAATATATTAAAAACTATATGATTTTTTACTTTTTTGTGTTAAATCTATATAGTTTTCTATATGTTTTCTTAATAAAAATGTAATCGAACTCTATAAACACGTAAATGCAATATAAACGGCATATAGACGAATTGCAGCAAAATGTATATAAATGGTCCACATACCAAGTATTTGCATAATCTACAATTATAGATGATTTACAAAAAAGAAGTGAGTAAATCAAGTAAAAATTGTTAAAAATGAGTAATGCCAATTATGTAAATTACTCAAAGTTTATTTAATTTTAAACCTGTTTTTGCATCTATCTATACTAAGAGAGTTTATCTACATTTATTATTATTAAAATAAATAATACAAAATTTGTTTTAACAATTTTATTTATAAGGTAACAAAATTCATACAAAAATAACCAGCATATGTATACGCATATTATTGTACAAAAACTTAAAAATATTCCTTTTACAAAGTCAAACAAAAGTAAAAAAAAATAAAAAGAACATAAATATTGCATTCATCTTGCATGTTTAATGTTATTGATGATTTTAAAACTAGAAACCGTAATTTATTTGCATCCTTGTTTTATTTGGGAATCTTGCAAACATTGTAAATAAATATATATATATGTACATACATATATATATGTATACACATAGCTGCGTCAGAGGTTGTTCACCGAGTGAAACGCAGTGCATCAGCTGTTCGTTCACCTGTGTGCTATATTCCACCTCGAAATATCTATGCGTGGTCTGTTCGGGTTTGCATTTTAATTCTTTGATAAAAATAAAGAAACGGATAAAATTTCAAAGAATGAAGTGCAAGGTCGACAATTTAGGTATGATTTTCGTTGCCGGTTTGTTGGTCTCGAGGTGAAATTGAAAATTGCAAATAAACAATTTAAGCAATTTTGCAATTGAACTGCGGGGTCAGCGAACTGACCGATGATTGTACAGGTGGACTGGGCACCTGAAAAAGAAAAAGTCCAGTGAGTTGATCTGAATTCGCGAAGTGGATTGTCACGCGTTTGAAAAGCAAAGAAAAACGAGATATATTTCAGATCGGGGTCGCCTCGCGGACTTTGTTGGTCGTTTAAAAGTAAAGGAAAAATTGTAAAGATGTTATAAAAAGAAAACGAGTTGTAAAGGAAAATTTGTAAAGTTGTTATAAAAAGAAAAAGAGTTGTAAAGGAAAATTTGTAAAGTTGTTATAAAAAGAAAAAGAGTAGTAAAGGAAAAATTGTAAAGTGATGTTTATGGAAAAAGAACAATTGCAATAAAGGAAAAACAGTTGTAGTTGTTGTGCGTTAATAAAAAAAAGGTGGAAACCAACGACACGAGTGTTAGTTAATAAATCAACCCCGCCACAAATATAACAATTGACGCAGCCGGTAGGATAGGGGAAGCCTGTTTTTCATACGAAAAATTTAAGAGCTTGAAAACCCTCTATCTTACGAGAGAATCAAAGGGGTTAATCAGACAAGAGTAAGCACTGGGCAAGACACCCTACCGTCGCCTGGAGTTGAGTCTGGCTTCAGGGGTGTTTAGATCTTGTCGCCCTCAACGCTCGGGGTTGATTTATAACTGCCTCTGTTAGAAAAACAAGCAGCCACTCCCTCAGCAAAGTGCAAAGCACCAACGCCGGAGTTCAGGAAGTACTCAGCAACTGAAAAATCGCCGCAGCGCAGCCATCTCTGGAGGCACAGCCAACGCACCACTTCAGCAAATTAGACGAGACGATCCAACTCAGGATCAGGGAAATGGAAGAATGGAAGGGGAATTTAAGAACGCCCAGGGCCCCCCCGGCAGCGAAACAAGGCACGCAGAAAAAAAAATTCGTTCCTGAATTGAGAGGGAATACGAAGACGGCAAAAGCCCCCCTCAGTTAGATCCAAGGGAACTAAGACGGCAGGAGCATCCCTAGCTGCTAAGTGCAAAGCATATGGTCATGATGTTGGCGAATGCAATCGCAACCGTGAACTCCCAACAAATACTCAAAACCCCCAAAAACCAAGAGATTCTCGTGATCAGCAAACACCCCGTGTCTATAATGTGCGGCTCAAATGTGACTTCTGTGGTTGAAGTGGACATACTTTAAATGAATGCCGACAAAAGCAAAAATGGAAAGCTCAGAGTCAGGGAAACGACATACAGTCGGCGAAAAACTCCCAGGGCTCGACTTTAAAAACCCCATTAAGTAAATTAGGGTCCCCTCAGTCGCCCAAAATGGGCGTACCTACAGTAAATCTTCCATTAGATATCGGCCTAAACGGCCAAGCAAAATTAGTAGTAGACACCGGCGCTGAGGTTAGTTTAATAAAGAAAAATGCATTAAAAGGCCTCGATTCAATCAACACAGAAGAAACCTATAAATTACAGACCCCTTTTGGCACTGGAAAGACACTGGGGAGCTGTCAAGGAAATTTCAATTTAAAAAACAAAATTGCCTGCAGATTCCACGTTGTGCAAAACTTGCCCGGTCTTTCCGACGACGGACTTTTAGGTAATGACTTCCTATTGAAAAACTGTGATGTTGAAGGTCCTAACCGCACCCTAAGATTCCCTCGCACCGAAACCAATCCAGAGGAATTCACATTGCCTCTGTCTTTAGCAACGGAAAAATCGCACCCACAGAAAGCAGTCGAAGTGAGAGAACAGGCAGATAAGATAGAACCTGTAATGGTACAATTATCCACCTGCAGTATCTCCAAGGCATCCTAAACGAGAAATGCTGGCTGTCAAACTCAAAATGAGTTACGGGAATACGAAGCTAACAATCCGGGTAACATCAATGGAACCGACGCAATAATTAAGTATAAGGTCTCTTTGAAAGAACCTATTTGCCTACCTGCTCGGTCACACATTCTTGCCAGAATCCCATTGGAGGAAGAAATGCTCTGCCAATCTCAAGAGATAGAAGACGGAGTTTTCCAGGCAAATAGCTTACTTCGTATTGGGGAAGAAACAGCGCTAGTAGGTATCCTCAATATTGCTAACCATCAAGTAGGCCTTTCAGAATTGGCATTACAAGTAGTCCTTACAAAAGACTACAAAATAAACCCCCTCAATCCACCAAGAAGTTCTGAAAAACCCTCGAGTGTCAATAATAGCATACAGTTCAAAGGCGCGTGGGAGAATAATTCAAAATCTACGGTACAAAAATCTCCACCACCTCGTAGTGATAAGTTTGCGACATGGCCACAAGAGCCACCCAAAATTGCAAACAGACACTCTAAAAGTCCTGAACAACCTGTCGGTTACACGGAACAACGAACCTCATCGTCCGTAAGTAATAAAACATATTACCTACCTTTAATTTCTATTTTAAGTTATCTTTTTCACTACATCTATCCCTCAAAAAATGGCACAACTAATGCACTGTGTAAAAAACCCGCAAAACCTTAGCTCAAAAGTAGTCCCAAGGTACGTATGGCTTCCCATTCAACAAAGTTTAGATTAAGTGCTCAACGCGGCCGAACTGCCCCAATAACACCCATGGAGACCGCACAAAGCCTGATAAAACTTATAAAATGTATAACGGCCCCATGTCATCTAAACAAAAAGATTAATTCGTATCCTCAAGGGAAATCAATGATAATTATTAGTCCCAAGCAGTGAAGAAGAGAAAGGTTCTGCAAACAACAGACTCTACAGATAAAACGGCCATATTACAGCACGTGAGATATTTATACCCGACTTACGACGAGCCGGATGAATTAGACAATCACCCGCGTGTCGAGAAGTTAGAGTAGGAACTCAAGCTAGACGAAACTTTAAACACAGATGAAAAATCGTCGATATCGACACTCTGTCATGAATATAATGATATTTTTTTCCTCAAAGGCTCACCCACAAAAATGCTATCACACACAGAATACCTTTGGTGCAAGATCAAGCTCCAATTAACCAGAAAATGTACAGGTTACCTGAGACTCAAAGGAAAGTCATAAACGAGCAACTGAAAGAAATGCTGGAGAATGACATTGTCCAGCAAAGTACAAGCCCTTGGAATTCACCTCTTCTAGTGGTCCCCAGACGGTGAGAAAAGGTGGCGAGTCGTAGTTGATTTTCGTAAATTAAACGAAAAGACAATAGGCGACGCTTTTCCACTCCTCGAATCGAGGACATTCTCGATCAGTTGGGCCACGAAAGGTATTTCACGACTCTCGACTTAGCAAACGGATATCACCAAGTTCTCGTCGATCACGTAGATAGACCACAAACAGCCTTCAGCACAAGTTATGGGCACTACGAGTTTAAACGAATGCCATTCGGGCTAAAAGGAGCCCCAGCTACGTTCCAAAGGCTAATGAACTTCGTGTTAACAGGCCTACAAGGCCTGGAGTGCTTCGTTTATCTGGATGATATCGTCATCTACGGTAAAAATTTAGAAGATCACAGCAACAAACTTCGAAAAGTCTTACGTAAAACTCAGGGAAAACAATCTCAAATTACAGCCTGAAAAGTGTCAGTTTCTGAGAAAAGAGGTCGTTTATTTGGGACATAAATGCTCTAACGACGGAGCACTTCCTGATCCCAGTAAAATGGCCTGCGTCCAAACTTTCCCTGTTCCGCGAACTGTCAGACAAGTCCAATCATTCCTAGGACTTGCCAATTATTATAGGAAATTTATACCAGACTTCTCAAAAATAGTACGTCCAATAACGAATTTACTTCGAAAAGATGTAAAATTCACTTGGACTGAGAAATGTCAGGAAGCATTTCAAACCATTAAAAAAGCTTTAGTCTCTCCACCACTTTTAATTTATCCGGACTTTTCGAAACCATTCAATCTCACCACAGACGCTAGTAATGAGGCCATAGGAGCTGTTCTTTCTCAAGGAGAAGTGGGGAATGACCAGCCCATCGCCTATGCTAGCCGTACTCTAAACAAGGCCGAAAAAAACTACTCCACTATTGAAAAGGAGTTATTGGCCATTGTATGGGCAACTAGAAATTTCCGATGTTAACTTCAAGTTCGGAAATTCACGGTCTATACTGACCATAAGCCCTTGAAAGGAGTCTTTAATGTTAAAGACCCTACTTCTAAAACAATTCCAAACAAATTAACGATAAAGGCCACAGTCCACCATCGCATCGTATGTAATCCGATGTGGAGGACAGTAAACCACCCACAAGAAAAAAACAACCCGCTAAATGCTACGTAGTGACCCGAGCCCAAAAACAAAAGGCACAGGAGTAAAAACAGAATCCTACTAAGAAAAATAAGGAACACTCATCAGAAACAGATGAACTCCAATCAACAGAGACACACTCAAACTCCCCTACCGCACTCGATCAAAAATCGCAGGAACTAAGGGCACCAAAAACCCCTGAGATAATCACAAACCCCGAGGAAATCAGGACAATATTGAAGGACTATCATGATTCCCCCTTCGGTGGCCACCAGGGTGTAATAAAAACTTACACAGCGAATTAGAGGCAAATACTGGTGGAGACATATGCTAAGTGATATTAAAAAATACATTAAGAAATGCCCAAAGTGTCAGACTATGAAAGCTTCCCTTCAAACTCGAATGCCAATGATGATGACGGACATAGCAGAGCAACCATTTGACAAGGTCTACCTGGATATTGTGGGCCCTTTGGAGGAAACCGCCACAGGTAATAAATATATTCTGACCTTTCAAGATAATTTGACCAAATTCGTCGATTGGTATGCCATACCCAACGGGCAAGCAATTACAGTAGCCAAAATTTTCTTCGACGAAATCGTCACGCGCTACCGTATCCCCAAAAGAATAGTCACTGACCAGGGATCCAATTTCCTAAGTGAACTATTCAAAAGGGTATGTAAACTCTTAAGGGTAAAAAAGCTACAAACTTCAGCTTATCATCCCCAGTCTAATGGAGCACTAGAGCGTGCCCACAGACCCCTTATAGAGTCCTGCGAACCATCGTAGATGAAAATCCCAAAACATGGGATCAATATCTACGAACCGCTGCGTTCGTGTACAATAACAGCGTACACAATGGACTGCCTTTACGGCTTTACAGCGGACGTCCCAACAAATTTAAAATGGGACCCTGAACCCGTTTATAACCATGAAAGCTATTACCATATATTAAGGTATAAGCTACAAAAATCGTATGCTGCAGCTCGAAAGAATCTTCTCGCTAGCAAGAAACGTTCTAAGGGGTATTACTATAAAACAATACGGCCCTTACTTTCCACGTAAGAGACAAAGTACTACTCAAGAGCGAGAGTCGGAAGCATAACATCTCTCAAATCTGGGTAGGACCATATCAGGTAACCGCGATCACGAGCCCAGTTAATACAACCATAAAAATGAGAAAAAGGCTCGTGACTGTACATAATAACCGCCTAAAAATTTACTATGAGTAAAAAACACCTCATAATGTTAAATCTGTCCTAACTTGATCGATATTCTACAACCTCCCTCCAAAATTTTGTTTACTGTCTTTTGACAAAACTTTCTTTACTGTTACTCGCCGACTTTTTAAACTCACCTTGTATCCCTCCCCTGGACGTAGTTGCGTGCAACGGCCTTTAATCTATTATCCCAAGTACCAGAATAACAAAATGGTATAGCCAAAGGTTCCAATAATTTATATATAATACATATAATATGTATATGCCTGTCTTGTAAATACCACTGTGGTGACACCGCCAAGACATTGCCCTAAACCACCTCATTTTCCTGTAGGCACGGAATCACTACTCATATTCACACTGCTTCTTCAACTCACGGCGAGAGAAATAACAGAGGAACCCTACAGAGTAACCCCACTCAACAACACAGGAATTCTACTGGAAGACCTGGGAACGCTGATGGTATACCACACAACATGGAACATATTTACAGATGTTAAGGAACTATGTTGAGTGATTAACATCAGACGTAAAGTTCAGACTGCCAGCATGAGCTGACAGATCACTCGACGGACAGCGTTGACTGCAGGGTGGCACGCTAGCGGCGGAGAGTGTGGGGAATCTCCTCGAAAAACCTGCCGCTGTCGTCTGCCATAATCAAAAAAATTCGTGCCTTTCACTAGAAGAAAAACGCCGGCACACATTCGGTCCTGAAGGGACCTTTATGTCACCTACCTACATCCATATTGAAGGCGCAGATGTTATGCCTTCCTTGCATGCCCCAGCCACCCATCTGACTCTGAGGGCAAGATTTTTCAGAGTCCCTTGTAGACCTGTGAAAAGAGACTAGCGAGCTAGACGACTTTCATGTGAGAGGGCTCCAGGATAGTGAGTGGAGAATGAAAATCCTACTAAGCCATAACGTTATAAAATGTCATTTATTCATACGTCGGAATATGATGCGAAGCTATATATTACTGTAGTCAGGGAACGTAATCAAAAGTACACATTTGTTTGGATTATCTTAAACCGTAGCTAAGAGCAAACTCATTTACCTGACTCTATATCGATAGTGCAAGGTTATGACCAATACAAGACCTCTTGCGCAATGTCAAACAAAAGCGTAGTGAGTTTCATATGTAATATTCAACGCGAACAAATATGCTATTATTCAATTAATTCCAAGAATGTTCAAGGCTCCGCGAATTACATGCTGTATGTGATACTTACATACAAGAGTTACTCTACCATGGCAGGCAGACAAAAATTATTAGAAAAATTTTCATAGTTATAAATGTACTGCTTAAATACGACTAATATACTAGTATGCCAAAAAAAATTGTACAAGCAAAAAAAATCTCCAATTCATTTGTATCATGTTTAAATAAAAACACTATAATAGTATGGTAATCAGGCTAAGAATGTTCAAAAAAAAGGAATCGCAAAGTTCTATCTATGTGACACATAAACATAAATACTATACTAGTACAATAATTCGCCAAAGATCCTCGAATTCATTGTGTAATAAATACTTGAATACGAATGATATACTATTGTGGCAATTAGACAAAAGTAAAAAAAATTGTTTATCACTTACGTCCTGGGAATCTCCCGTAGAGGCGCCTCCAAAGGTAAGATGCTCCACTATTTCACTGTTAAATTACAAAGAAAAATAAATTTATCCCTGCCTAAATTGCCAATATCCCATAGTAGGATGGGATATTAAAAGTTGACGGAGAGTTCAACCGGAACGAGCATGCAGGGCGTATCATTGGCTACCGAAGGATGTGGATAGGGGCGCTACAACCGCAACTAAATTCTCTATTCTCGGAGGGTCAAGAGAATTTTGGGTGGGGGGTAATTTTTTGTGGAGGGGGGAAAAACTGTTTTTTACCAAACTTACTGGAAACATGCCCCTTGACTTCCTATTTCGTTTCCGCAAGTCCATTTCCGCCGGAGGGGTTTGCTCTCGGCGTGGTAAGGGGGACAATTTCCGAACTTTGATGGGTTATAGAGGGGGAACGTGACATCCTACAGCATTTGTTAAGATCTCAAATGAAAGCTACATTGATTATCTATCTATGGTATAAATTTCATTTCTCCACGACGAAAGGGGGGGGGGTACCTCTAGAACAACTGAAAATTTCAATTTTTCCCTCCATACAAATGCTTAAAATTGCGCGACCCTCTACCTCCTACAGTTTTGATCGGACAAAAATTTCACCTTAAATCATCTGTAAGATATTTTAATTGTGCGTGCATTAGGGTACTACGTTTTTTCATCTATTTCTATTTAAGGGGAGGGGGGAATTTAAATCGTTTTAAATTTCTAAAATCTATAACTTTTTTATTTCATATCATGGAATATTCATATGTATACTTTTATTTCATCAAAAAATCACGGCTATTTAAAACTATTATTTTTTTTTAAAATTGTACTAGATCAAAAATACATAATCGACCCCCTCTCCCCTCTATGGGGGGGGGGGGGTGGATTTTTTCAAAAAATACTACTAAACTCCTTTAACCCTCCTCTATTGATCCCCCTTTAAATTTTTCATCTACTACTAAATTTCGCGATTTCCTATTGTAGTACTAGAGCGAAAAATGATAAGTGCATAACTTCCGTAAATTAAGTCCGATCGAGTAACGGTTTTCACCATTCACACTGGACGGCCAGCAGCCACAATTCGTTGAACAACTTTTTTCCATTGGCGTCATTTTCGTGCTTTTTTGGGGGGGGGGGGGCAAAAAGTTTTTTTTAGGGGGGGGCACATGTCGTATATCAAATTAAACATCTCATCGAGTACTATCTGATGGTATACTTTTTTTTTACCCCAACTTAATTTTAACACCTTTTTTTTACATTTTTCCCTCCGTCACTGAAATTTTTTCAATACCTTCACTCACATATACCACAAATACTATATGTTTTTTACGTTTTACCTTAATTATATGTTCTACAGAAATTATTTACACACTCCAAGCTTTCATATAAAAAAAACCGCAAGTCGATATGTTACATACATCGTGAGCAATTGACGTTACAAGTTTTACCTAAAATTATGCTAATGACAAATTTTCACTACCTTCACTCACAAATACCCCAAATACTATATGTTTTTTTAGATTTTACTCCAATTATATGTTCCACGGAAATTATCTATACACTTCAAGCTTTCATCTACAAAAAACCAAAAGTCAATATATTACATACATCGCGAACAATTGCCGTTACAAATTTCACCTAAAATTATGCTAATGACAAATTTTCACTACCTTCACTCACATATACCACAAGTACTATATGTTTTTTAGATTTTACTCCAATTATATATTCTACGGAAATTATCTATACACTCCAAGCTTTCATCTACAAAAAACCGGAAGACAATATGTTACACACATCGGGAGCAATTGCCGTTACAAATTTCACTTAAAATTTGAAAATTTCAAATTTTCAAACCTTCCATCAGCATTCCTTAGTACAAATTTTGTCTTGAAATTTATACGTATTCTATAAATCTCAATAACTCGGTCAAATCTTAACCGATTTTAATGATTTAAAGGTTTATTTGGGGTAGAATTTCATTCTACATCGTATAGGCTACTACGTTTTTCGCTAAAATCACATCTTCCGAGGGGGGGAGGATCATGTTCCTGGATTTAAATTTCATATTTTCATAACTTCCGTAAATTAAGTCCGATAGACCTACGGTTTTCACCATTCACACTGGACGGCCAGCAGCTACAATTCGTGGAACAACTTTTTTTCATTGGCGTGTTTTTTCAGGGGGGAGCAAAAAAATTTTTTTTCGGGGGCCAAATGTCCTATATCAAATGAAAGGTCTCCGCGAGTACTATACAACTGCGTACTTACTTTTTCGATCGAGTCAACTTGGTCAAACAAATTTTTCAAATTACATGTCTGTACATATGTATTCATACATTCCCACACTATAATTCAACTAAATATCATCCGATTTTAAAAATTCCTTTTGATTATTTTTTTATAATTTTTTTCTCATTTTTTGAGACTATTTCCAACCCCCTCCCTGTTATGTTTCAAAATTTTTTTTCCAGGCCCAACATTTTTATCGAAAAACTTCATTTGGAAACTTTCTTCTACGAATTTCAAATAAATCCAATTTTTGAATTTTTTATGGGTGCCCGCTTACCACAAGATTACCTATACACAATTTCAGCAGCATAGGGTGTTATTTACCTATTTAAAAATAAATAAAACTGGCAGATTTTTTAAGGCCCACTTTGCGTCACCTAGCGGGAGTACTATGAAACTGTCGGCATAGTGGTGCTAATAGCCGCTCCCTACATGCCTCCTCTATGTCCTGCATTTTGTTTGAAGCCATTCTGACCTTTCTTTCAGATTCTATAGCAATTTAAGTGCGCCAACTCCCGTGAAAAATTCGATTTTTTTACATTTTCCTAGGGGTACCCCTATCAAAATTTCGCAATTTTTACTTTCATCCCTACCCTGGCATGTGGGTACTTTTTGGAAAGGTCTTAGTGAGTACTATTGCATGGTGTACTTTTTTCTTCGATTAATTGCATTTCACCCCTACCCCAGTATGTGGGTACTTTTTGGAAAGGTCTCGGTGAGTACTATTGAACGGTGTGTTTTTTTTTTTTTACAAATTACTTCATTTAATCACTTTTATTGGCATTTTCCCTACGTCACTGAACAATTTTCAACATTTTGGGTCACATATATTAGGCACGGCTTTTTTACTCTTTTGTCGAAAGGCTTTCAATTAAATATAGTGATCAGTGTGAGTCCAAGTCACCAATTTATGGATAGTAATAAATAACATCATATGGCCGGTACAAATATATTATTTTAGACATATTAATTTTTGATTTATTTCATTTTATTATTACAAGAAATATATATATGATGCGGTACCATTTGTTTTTATTATACTAATCTAATAATTATATGGATACTAACAAATAGGATCATATTATTGTATAATTTTTAAATTTATATTCATTAATTTTTTTACTTTTTAAATGCAGAAAATCAAATATCATTTCATTTTAATATCTTTTATCATATTTTTAGATCTATATTGCTTCTGATAAGCTGAGTGAATTACAATTAAAGAGTATAATGCTTTAAAGATGGCGACGACGCTGGTTTCATCAGCTTATTTCTATTTATATATTCAGTAGCGTCTCTATATATTTTTAGAATATAATTTATCCGCCATTTTGTCATGCTGCAGTGTGAGCAGTATAGCAACATTATTGAAGGAATATTATGTCGGCCATTTCGGTATTGGTTAATTTTGTAATTATATTCCTGATTATTATATACTTTTCCTATCGATCGTTGTAAAGTGTAATTTGTTTTTACTGTATCTTATATCAAATTTTATAATTTTTATAATTTGTAAAGAAATAAAATCAAAAATATTTTTTTTATCTAATTCATTTGGTTTTTTATTATAAATTGGTTCATTTGCTGCAAATTACCGCTATCAATAATAATAAGAAGAAGATATCTATTTTCTGTTAAAGTGTTCATGGCGTAAAGAAATAGGTTTTATATGTTTATTCTCTAATATAGTTATTATATATTACGATTACTGGATTAAAAAATAAATTACTTTTTAGTTTCTATTTTAATTGCATGTAAATATCTATACAGTGGACACTGATTAAAATTTTTACAAATTTCGCAATTTTAAAATGGCCGCAGTTAACTTTTTTGGAGTTGTGTTAATATCGTGCCTGTATTACCAATCAAAATTTGGTACCACGGAATTTTTCCTATATCCAACAAGAATAAAATAATAATTTTTTTGCTTGCAAACCAAGCACAAGTGTCTAATATTTAAAAAAAAAAATCTACAATAAAACAATAACAAATATTTAATCTTTTTTATTAATAAAAATAAATTTAAAACTTCCAAAATTCATAATGATGTTGTTATTGTTTCCACTAATGCCTTCGGCTGTATTTAGTGCCGCCTCAGCTTGAGCCCGTACACCTGCAATACCCGCAGCTGCCTCAGCTGCCACAGCTACCCTTCTTCGCCTTTCACGGCGCCTAATGGCTCCTCCTCCTGGGGCTGCTGCTGCTGGTGCTGCTGCTGCTGCTGCTGGTGCTGCTGCTGGTGCTGCTGCTGCTGCTGGTGCTCCTGGGGCTGGTGCTACAGGTGCTCCTGGGGCTGGTGCTACAGGTGCTGCTGGTGCTGCTGGTAGGATGGCGTGTAAATACATGTACAACATGGCCTACCAACCAGAAATTCATTACGCAAAATCTGGCTTATCACCATTCCTGTTTACTATATATTCTAAGTTTACACATTTTTCCGCGAAATTTTCCAAATTTTAGCATTTTCCAAGGGATAGCAGGCTTCCAAAAAAATCGTGATTTGTTCTTTCTTCCTTTCGAGCAGGAAACTAAATGAAGTTGACATGAACTGTGATAGAACGTAACCACTTTTAAGTTCCGTGGGTACACCAGTGAAGTCATAGAACTTTGCCATAGCCCACACGAGGATGTTTTTGGCAGTTTTTACCGGTGGGGAGTTTTCGGGGGCAGGAAAAATTTCGTGGTACCAAGTTTCGATCCGGAGTGCAGGCAGAATCCAATACTACTGCAACAAAATTAGGTTCATCCATTTGAAGGAAATTTTTTCCTTCCCTAAAAACTTCTCGTGTGGGAAGGCTCTTTGTCGGCATATTGATTCGCCATGCTCATTAATGGCGAGAAGTTTTAAATATTATTTAAGTGGAACTATGATACAAGGCGAAATCTATTAGAAATATCTACACTTCTAGTAAAGGGGAAAATTATAGCCACTTATGTTCTCTAATTACTGCAATTTATTTGAATTCATTAGCTCTTATAGTTCAGGAGATATTCAATTTCCAAACTCCTATGTCCAACTCTAAATAGGAAATTTTATTCGTGTTTGTGTGTACGTATATATGTTCTTTATGGAAAATGGTTTTTCGTAGATAATTCTGTGGAGTTAAGTTCTATCGATATTTCTCGAAAAGTATGAGATGGATTTCCATGATTCTTTTTACAAACTATAGCCAGGATATGCACCAACACGACAAATATACTTTTGACGGATTTGCCCCCACGGGTGGGGAAGGGGGGGGGGGGGTCAAGAACGGCAAAAATTTTCGATTTTTTTATTGAAAATTTCATTTCCAACCAATTTTTTAGTAATTAAATTAACATTGACGGCTAAGTGGGTGGGGATGTTTTCAACCCTTATTAGTTCTTAAAATAATACTTTTCACAAAATCCATTTCCGACTGTAATTAACGAATTTGGGGTGATTTTACTACAACACTACCCAAATTTTTTAATTAGATTACATGCAACGCCACCATACGGGTTTATTTTGCAACATTATGGCACTTTTTTCCTACTATTACTTTCTTTAATCTCTTAACTTTCATCTAAAAAAAACCCCAACTCATTATCTTTATTACTTTAGGAGCTATTTACACAAATACATTGCTAAATTAGATTCAATCTAATTAACTCCCATACATAGGTGTGGGAGTTAATATCTCGGCCAAATTCCAACGGATTTTCATAATTCTTTTTACTAAATTCATTGTAAGGATTTTTTTGTGATTTTTTGAGACTATTACGAGGTATGTGGGGCCGCGGGTTACAGAGTTATAATGGTGTGTTATATATATATTATATATTAATATAAAAAAAATAAAAAAAAATATTAAAATTATTTTACGTGGGGTGGGGGTAATTATTTTATATTCTACCATTTACGTACATTATTCGTACAAAACTTCATTTAAATAGCTGTTTAAATTTAAGGTTAAATGACCATTCATATTGGTACATAAGACAAATTTCCTCATTTATTGATTTCAGCTGCTCTGAGGGGGGTGGGGTAAAGGGGCTTTTCAGACAAATGCTGTATGAAATTTAAAGCAGCTGCTATCCACTTACTCATGTGTACTACATATTTCTGTAGAATTGATTTTAATTACATTAAGCTATCTATAACTGACACCCTACCATCACCATTTTGAGCCCAGTAAGGGGTGTCCGTCAGAAGGGAACATAAGAAAATTACGTGTATAATTAACTTTTTTCAATTTTTTTTTTCACAGTTAAATACTATACAAAATGCATAATATAACTTCTTTGCCAGTAAGAGTCCATTATAAGAAATTATCGGACAAAACAATTTTTCAAATTAATACATTGATATGGACATATTAGTTCAAAATCATCATATCACGATTTCAAGTGTTCTCAGGGGGGTGGGGTAAAGGCGCCGAAGGGACAAATGATGTAGAAAATTTAGAGCTCATGTTGCCCTCTACCTCCTGAGTAATAGATATTTCTGTCGAATTTAATTTAATGACTATAACCTAAGTGTAACTGGCACCTACTTTTCCCGAATTATGGGGTGTCGCTGAGAAGATGTCCTTATACCGGCGCTTCCTTGAAATATCTACACTTCCAATACAACGGAAAATTATAGCCACTTATGTTCTCTATTTACTACAATTTATTTGAAGCTATTACCTTTTACCGTTATTTATCAAATTTACAAAGCTATTTTGTACTCTATCGATAACTCCAATTATTTTTGTCCTACTCGATGTACCTAACGTTGTAACGTAGCGTAATTAAGGTTTGTGATGCCATTTTTATCCTATCGATTAAAAACTTAAACCACTTTTGATATAAATTAGTATGTAATAACACACAAAACATTAGAATTTCATATCCAATATATAAAAGGGCTTTCAAAAAAAAAATATATTCAAATTATTTTTTTATTTATTTATTAATTACCACTATTTTACACGGCGCATTAAAAATCATCATATTTCTTTCTCCTTCTTCTACTTTCATTTTTTTTCCGCGTATTTTTCTTTATTTTTATTTTTATTTCTTTTTTTTTCCTTTTTCTGCCGCTGCTGTTGCTGTTCCGGCTGCAGTTGCAACGTCTTTTGCTGTTCCGGCTGCTGTTGTTGCAACGTCTGCTGCTGTTGCAACGTCTGCTGCTGTTGCAACGTCTCCTGCTGTTGTAACGTCTGCTACTGTTGCAACGTCTGCTGCTGTTGCAATGTCTGCTGCTGTTGCTGTTCCGGCTCCTGTTGCAACGTCTGCTGCTGCTGTTGCTGTTTCGGCTGCTACTGTTTTTTTTTGTGGTACTGCTCCGCCAACTCTTTTTCTGTAATTTTAGAATGTTATTAGAGTATATTACATATATATATATACGAATTTCAAAAGAACATATATGTATATAGATATACTTAATATTTATTTATTTTTAAATGCTTACACTGATGCTCTGATCACCCTTCTTCGACCCATCTTGAATGAAGACTGTTTTCGATTTTCATTTTCAGAATGATCTGATCCATTTCCAGGAATACGTAAGACTTTTTTTTCAAGAATTCTTACTTACAGGGTGGTTATAATTTTAGTACACTTGCAATTAAATTTACAATTGATTGAATTTTTAGAAACGGCGCTAGCGTCGCGTGTGACGATTTCTAAAAGTACCTGTCACATTCAACGTGCGTTTGGTGCTTTTCTACTTCCTCGATTTACTTTTATCCGTACTGCCGATCGAAACTTGGTGGCACGGACTTTTTCCTACTACCGAATACTTCTCATCCGAAAAAAGTGCCAATATCCTCCGCTGTATGGGCTATGGCTAGTGGTGCCAGGTCCGATTTGGTTTAGGTCGGTACATGAGGTCAAAAAAATCGGGATTTAGGGTTGCAGATCGGGACAGTAAACAAAACGCAAGGTGTTTTTAAATCAGGGTTTAATTTATTGCATTTTAAACTACTAGTACAAGGTATTGTATTATATTACCTAAATTAAATATGCATTAATCTTACATTACAAGTAATCAGTCTTGTTGGAGTAGGTAGCAGCAGCTGGACTAGTAGAAATTATAAATAAAATGGCACTTTAAGCGTAATTGACGCACTTCAGAAGAATAAAGTAATTATTTATGTATTTTTTTTATTTTTATTAAAATTATATTTTTCATTGGACTTTGCCGCCTTTAGAATGGCCTTGTTTTTTATAACATAGTTATAAAATTCATTGCACGTCATATGAAAGTTGGTTTTAATTTGAATTTCTGCTTTCACGTGCTCAAGTGTCAAACGGTTTCGCCTCTCAGACCAAATTAAATTAGCCTGGGAAAATACCCTTTCTGTTGTTGCGTTTGATACTGGAATTGAAGCCATAAAAGAAAATATTTTCTGCAGATTAACAAAATCTTGATTGTCTTTAAAAATGTTGTGCCATTTTTGTAGCGGAGTTAAATCTTTGTTTTGCACTGCTGCCTTCAATAATTCTTTGATATTACAAACTTCTTCATAAAGTTGGTCCATGTCGAAAAACGCATCAATTTTTAGGTTTTCAACAATGTTTACCATTGACGTGTAAGTAAATGAATCATCCTCGAGAGAAAATGGTTTAAATATGTCCAGTCTGCTATCCTTGAGATCATATTTAGTTTCTATGTAATGAAGAACATATTTGTACCACGCACAACAGTCTTTTTTTATTTTAGTTACTTTATCAGCAGGCAACTTTTTTATCAAATTACTGCACGTAAATCCCATAAATTCATCTTCGATTCTCTGCCTCAATTTTTTACTAACTTCTAGCATTATTTTGTGACCTTCAAAACACAGCAATGTTTCGTTTTCAAGACATATCACTGCATCCTATAAGACTTTCAGGGCATTTTGATAGAATGCCAAACAAGGTTCTGTTTCGTCAGAATTAAAAAATTGCCACAGTGCACTGGGGCATTCCTCTTCTCCCAATGATATGAAATAATCTTTCAGGATATCGAAAGATTTAGTAGCACGTTCCACGGCAGGGAGAAGTGACAGCCATCTTGTCTTCACATGTCGCAGGACAGGAGCAAATTCAGCTTCGTGATCAACGTAAAAATCTTTCAAAGCGTCAACTCTTTTTGCATAATATGAAAAATGGTTATGAAGTTTTAGAATGAAATTCTCTAAATCAAAGTTAATCTTACTCAGCCCATGCTTTACACTATTGTGTAAGATGTGTGCAGGACATCCCACTGATAAAATGTTTTCATTATCATGGCGCAATAATTGAAAAACTGAATTGCGGCAGCCAAAGTTTACATTTGCATTATCTGCACAGTAACTAGTAAGATTTTTAATATCAATATTGCACTCTCTCAGTCGTGTTACTAAATTCGTATGGATGGCTGATGCAGTTTCATTTGCATCTTCATAAAAGTCAAGAACACACGTTTTCAAATTTGTAGTTGGGCTGTAAAATCTCACCATCAGTGGAAACATTTTTATAGCACCATGATTGGACGCATCAGTAGCTACACTATAAAATGTGTCGTTTTGCAAAATTTCGACGGCCTCTTGAGTTGATGCTGGTCCTAAAACGTTGTGTGCAATGGCACTGGCCTTAGTTCGTCCAAGCGTCAATTTATCAGCTATTTTAGAATCATCATACAAAATATGGTCTAGTTTTGTATCACAATCTAATGAATTGAATGATAAACAATGCTTCACCGAGTGGTAAGTTTTAGTGACTTCAGCGGCAATCACTTTTTCTTCTTGAGTAGTCATTTGATCGGTTTTCAAAAATAATTTCAGCGATGTAGATAAACTAGCACTTCTCTCTCTTTTTTGGTGTTCATTACATTTTTGGTGCTTTTCTATATCATTCTTGCCACCATGAGATATGCTAAACTCTTTTAAGCACAGTGTACAAAGCGCCTTAAACTTATTATTTGGAGCGGGTTTGATGAACGAATAACTTTTCATCCAAACATCAAGAAAAGAACACATTCTTCTCTGTTTCTTTTTCGGAGTCGAAGTTGAAGCATCGGTTTTTACTTCCGAATCAGTTTCCGGATCACTCATTTTAAGGAAATCTGAAAATAAAGAAATCCAATATCACCCAACAAACACCCAGACATAAATAAAATATTTATAACATCAACGCTTTCGCCCGCGTAGATTAGGTACTGAGTTTATTTATGAAGCAAAACACTTGAAAATTGCTATATTTACGCCGTGCACTCACATTTATGTCAATAAACAAACATCCAACAGCAAAAACCAGCTAACAAAAACCAACACCAAAAACATAACCTAAAATCGCTAAACGCAAATTATAGTATGAATATCAAAATGCGAGATAATTGTTAAAAGCTGTTGCGTAAACATTCACATAGTTCTTACCTGCAAAGAATCCCCTAGATTAAATTGTCGATCGTTGTTTCCAAAGCTTTAAATTACAATTTTTATTTTAACTAACAGCCTGAGTAACCGCCCGAACAAAACTGTCAGTCGACTCGCAATGCATACACACTACTCCTCTCTCTCTCACTCTCATTTCTTTTTTTTTTAATGTTCTCCCTTAGGGAAGGCGAAGAGCTTAAGCCCATGCAGCCTAGTCTTTAGTATTTATTTTTATTACGCTCGCGCTCTTTCGTTCATGCGATGCGCTAGTGATGTGATGTGGTGTATGACGCTGATGTGCGCAATTTTAAATTTAAAAAATTACGTAGCGTAAATGTATTTTTTATGAAAAACTTTTTTTCTTTCATTTTTTGATTTATCGGGACATTTAGCGTCCCGATCAGGTACTAATCGGGACGCGTCCCCAGACCCCTGAAAATCGGGACGTTCCGCGCAAATCGGGACACCTGGCAACACTAGCTATGGCATATATGTCAGTGATACATATACATTGCAGAAAGTAGATTTACTTCTATGTTTCTGACTCTTTCGCTTTAAGTCCCAAGTACTAAAGGCGAAGGTCCAATGTACGCGTCGCGTCCGGCGCGTTTTCAGTTTCGTTGGCAGCAAACGTGTCAAGGTTTTAAGCAAGACCAAATAAAGGTGTCCCGCAGGTACTCTTAAGTTTATTTATAATAAGAAATATGCTGGAAAACTTTGAGTTATTAATTAAATGTAAAATAATGGATATATCACATCTATTACATGTGCCATCATCATATCACATCTATTACATGTGCAGCTTACGAAGCATATAAACTGTATAAAAACAATCAAAAAAAATTTCAAGGCGTCTGCCGCGCGTTCAAAGTACAAAATAGCTCTACTTTCGTGTCGAATCCGCCAATTTTTTTCGCCTCTGTCTCTACTTATTCTTATTTATACTTTGACTGTATATTCCATATATATGTATTATATTCTAAGTATAACTGCAAGTTTGGTTGTAATGGACAAGAGGTGGCACCATGCAAATTTAAGTTCGAAAATGGAACCATCGGGTAGATCCTTCGTGGGGTTGCCATACGAACATTTCTTTTTTAACTACAGAGAGCGCGTCGACATAGAGTTACACACACACACACACACACAAACACGCGCTCATAGACACACACACAAACAGAGAACGGAAAGGTCTCGGTGGGCGTATTATGAACATGTAAAAACCAGAATTGACTCCACTCGTTTGTCTATTGCTCCTCACCCTCTTTACCGTTTCTGTTAATTTTTTTTTTGCATATGGTAGCCAACTCCTCTCTCTACAAACAGGCAATCATCTCTTCCTCCCCTTAACCCCGTCACCCACCCTACCATGCCAATCTACAGTCCACATACAAAAAAATTTCCGACATGCCTGCACTCTTTTGTCCATTGCTCCTCACCCTCTTTACCGATTCTCTTCATTCTTCTCTCAAATGATAGCCAACCCCTCCCCTTACCCTCTGGCACATCACACACTGACGCCGGGCATCGCCGGCGGGCTCCCCCTAGTTATTTAATAAAAATTGCGGAGCTGATGTAAGTACGTCTGTCTATGATCACGTTAAGAGAGTCATAGTTACTCCCGCCGTTAACCCGCGCTTACTTGAATTTCTTCACTTTGACATTCAAAGCACTGGGCAGAAATCACATTGTGTCAACACCCGTTAGGGCCATCACAATGGTTTGTTTTAATTAGACAGTCGGGTTCCCCAAGTCCGTGCCAGTTGATTGTTAATTGATAGCCGTTAATAAAAATAATTCCTTTAAAAAAATCATTTATAAAGTATTAGCAAGAAAGTTCCACAATTGGTTACGTAAACTTCTATCCGGGGAACAGATAATTTTAACTAACAGAGTCGTTATTTCAGGTCAATTGTGAATAGTTAAATATATTAAAAACTATATGATTTTTTACTTTTTTGTGTTAAATCTATATAGTTTTCTATATGTTTTCTTAATAAAAATGTAATCGAACTCTATAAACACGTAAATGCAATATAAACGGCATATAGACGAATTGCAGCAAAATGTATATAAATGGTCCACATACCAAGTATTTGCATAATCTACAATTATAGATGATTTACAAAAAAGAAGTGAGTAAATCAAGTAAAAATTGTTAAAAATGAGTAATGCCAATTATGTAAATTACTCAAAGTTTATTTAATTTTAAACCTGTTTTTGCATCTATCTATACTAAGAGAGTTTATCTACATTTATTATTATTAAAATAAATAATACAAAATTTGTTTTAACAATTTTATTTATAAGGTAACAAAATTCATACAAAAATAACCAGCATATGTATACGCATATTATTGTACAAAAACTTAAAAATATTCCTTTTACAAAGTCAAACAAAAGTAAAAAAAATAAAAAGAACATAAATATTGCATTCATCTTGCATGTTTAATGTTATTGATGATTTTAAAACTAGAAACCGTAATTTATTTGCATCCTTGTTTTATTTGGGAATCTTGCAAACATTGTAAATAAATATATATATATGTACATACATATATATGTATACACATAGCTGCGTCAGAGGTTGTTCACCGAGTGAAACGCAGTGCATCAGCTGTTCGTTCACCTGTGTGCTATATTCCACCTCGAAATATCTATGCGTGGTCTGTTCGGGTTTGCATTTTAATTCTTTGATAAAAATAAAGAAACGGATAAAATTTCAAAGAATGAAGTGCAAGGTCGACAATTTAGGTATGATTTTCGTTGCCGGTTTGTTGGTCTCGAGGTGAAATTGAAAATTGCAAATAAACAATTTAAGCAATTTTGCAATTGAACTGCGGGGTCAGCGAACTGACCGATGATTGTACAGGTGGACTGGGCACCTGAAAAAGAAAAAGTCCAGTGAGTTGATCTGAATTCGCGAAGTGGATTGTCACGCGTTTGAAAAGAAAAGAAAAACGAGATATATTTCAGATCGGGGTCGCCTCGCGGACTTTGTTGGTCGTTTAAAAGTAAAGGAAAAATTGTAAAGATGTTATAAAAAGAAAACGAGTTGTAAAGGAAAATTTGTAAAGTTGTTATAAAAAGAAAAAGAGTTGTAAAGGAAAATTTGTATAGTTGTTATAAAAAGAAAAAGAGTAGTAAAGGAAAAATTGTAAAGTGATGTTTATGGAAAAAGAACAACTGCAATAAAGGAAAAACAGTTGTAGTTGTTGTGCGTTAATAAAAAAAAGGTGGAAACCAACGACACGAGTGTTAGTTAATAAATCAACCCCGCCACAAATATAACAATTGGCGCAGCCGGTAGGATAGGGGAAGCCTGTTTTTCATAAATGTACGAAAAATTTAAGAGCTTGAAAACCCTCTATCTTACGAGAGAATCAAAGGGGTTAATCAGACAAGAGTAAGCACTGGGCAAGACACCCTACCGTCGCCTGGAGTTGAGTCTGGCTTCAAGGGGTGTTTAGATCTTGTCGCCCTCAACGCTCGGGGTTGATTTAACTGCCTCTGTTAGAAAAACAAGCAGCCACTCCCTCAGCAAAGTGCAAAGCACCAACGCCGGAGTTCAGGAAGTACTCAGCAACTGAAAAATCGCCGCAGCGCAGCCATCTCTGGAGGCACAGCCAACGCACCACTTCAGCAAATTAGACGAGACGATCCAACTCAGGATCAGGGAAATGGAAGAATGGAAGGGGAATTTAAGAACGCCCAGGGCCCCCCCCCCCGGCAGCGGAACAAGGCACGCAGAAAAAAAAAATGTTCGTTCCTGAATTGAGAGGGAATACGAAGACGGCAAAAGCCCCCCTCAGTTAGATCCAAGGGAACTAAGACGGCAGGAGCATCCCTAGCTGCTAAGTGCAAAGCATATGGTCATGATGTTCGCGAATGCAATCGCAACCGTGAACTCCCAACAAATACTCAAAACCCACATACTTTAAATGAATGCCGACAAAAGCAAAAATGGGAAGCTCAGAGTCAGGGAAACGACATACAGTCGGCCCAAAACTCCCAGGGCTCGACTTTAAAAACCCCATTAAGTAAATTAGGGTCCCCTCAGTCGCCCAAAATGGGCGTACCTACAGTAAATCTTCCATTAGATATCGGCCTAAACGGCCAAGCAAAATTAGTAGTAGACACCGGCGCTGAGGTTAGTTTAATAAAGAAAAATGCATTAAAAGGCCTCGATTCAATCAACACAGAAGAAACCTATAAATTACAGACCCCTTTTGGCACTGGAAAGACACTGGGGAGCTGTCAAGGAAATTTCAATTTAAAAAACAAAATTGCCTGCAGATTCCACGTTGTGCAAAACTTGCCCGGTCTTTCCGACGACGGACTTTTAGGTAATGACTTCCTATTGAAAAACTGTGATGTTGAAGGTCCTAACCGTACCCTAAGATTCCCTCGCACCGAAACCAATCCAGAGGAATTCACTTTGCCTCTGTCTTTAGCAACGGAAAAATCGCACCCGCAGAAATCAGTCGAAGTGAGAGAACAGGCAGATAAGATATAACCTGTAACGGTACAATTATCCACCTGCAGTATCTCCAAGGCATCCCAAACGAGAAATGCTGGCTGTCAAACTCAAAATGAGTTACGGGAATACGAAGCTAACAATCCGGATAACATCAATGGAACCGACGCAATAAGGAAGTATAAGGTCGCTTTGAAAGAACCTATTTGCCTACCTGCTCGGTCACACATTCTTGCCAGAATCCCATTGGAGGAAGAAATGCTCTGCCAATCTCAAGAGATAGAAGACGGAGTTCTCCAAGCAAATAGCTTACTTCGTATTGGGGAAGAAACAGCGCTAGTAGGTATCCTCAATATTGCTAACCATCAAGTAGTCCTTTCAGAATTGGCATTACAAATAGTCCTTACAAAAGACTACAAAATAAACCCCCTCAATCCACCAAGAAGTTCTGAAAACCCTCGAGTGTCAATAATAGCATACAGTTCAAAGGCGCGTGGGAGAATAATTCAAAATCTACGGTACAAAAATCTCCACCACCTCGTAGTGATAAGTTTGCGACATGGCCACAAGAGCCACCCAAAATTGCAAACAGACACTCTAAAAGTCCTGAACAACCTGTCGGTTACACGGAACAACGAACCTCATCGTCCGTAAGTAATAAAACATATTACCTACTTTTAATTTCTATTTTAAGTTATCTTTTTCACTACATCTATCCCTCAAAAAATGGCACAACTAATGCACTGTGTAAAAAACCCGCAAAACCTTAGCTCAAAAGTAGTCCCAAGGTACGTATGGCTTCCCATTCAACAAAGTTTAGATCTAAGTGCTCAACGCGGCCCAACTGCCCCAATAACACCCATGGAGACCGCACAAAGCCTGATAAAACTTATAAAATGTATAACGGCCCCATGTCATCTAAACAAAAAGATTAATTCGTATCCTCAAGGGAAATCAATGATAATTATTAGTCCCAAGCAGTGAAGAAGAGAAAGGTTCTGCAAACAATAGACTCTACAGATAAAACGGCCATATTACAGCACGTGAGATATTTATACCCGACTTACGACGAGCCGGATGAATTAGACAATCACCCGCGTGTCGAGAAGTTAGAGCAGGAACTCAAGCTAGACGAAACTTTAAACACAGATGAAAAATCGTCGATATCGACACTCTGTCATGAATATAATGATATTTTTTTCCTCAAAGGCTCCACCACAAAAATGCTATCACACACAGAATACCTTTGGTGCAAAATCAAGCTCCAATTAACCAGAAAATGTACAGGTTACCTGAGACTCAAAGGAAAGTCATAAACGAGCAACTGAAAGAAATGCTGGAGAATGACATTGTCCAGCAAAGTACAAGCCCTTGGAATTCACCTCTTCTAGTGGTCCCCAGACGGTGAGAAAAGGTGGCGAGTCGTAGTTGATTTTCGTAAATTAATCGAAAAGACAATAGGCGACGCTTTTCCACTCCTCGAATCGAGGACATTCTCGATCAGTTGGGCCACGAAAGGTATTTCACGACTCTCGACTTAGCAAACGGATATCACCAAGTTCTCGTTGATCACGTAGATAGACCACAAACAGCCTTCAGCACAAGTTATGGGCACTACGAGTTTAAACGAATGCCATTCGGGCTAAAAGGAGCCCCAGCTACGTTCCAAAGGCTAATGAACTTCGTATTAACAGGCCTACAAGGCCTGGAGTGCTTCGTTTATCTGGATGATATCGTCATCTACGGTAAAAATTTAGAAGATCACAGCAACAAACTTCGAAAAGTCTTACGTAAAACTCAGTGAAAACAATCCCAAATTACAGCCTGAAAAGTGTTTCTGAGAAAAGAGGTCGTTTATTTGGGACATAAATGCTCTAACGACGGAGCACTTCCTGATCCGAGTAAAACGGCCTGCGTCCAAACTTTCTCTGTTCCGCGAACTGTCAGAAAAGTCCAATCATTCCTAGGACTTGCCAATTATTATAGGAAATTTATACCAGACTTCTCAAAAATAGTACGTCCAATAACGAATTTACTTCGAAAAGATGTAAAATTCACTTGGACTGAGAAATGTCAGGAAGCATTTCAAACCATTAAAAAAGCTTTAGTCTCTACACCACTTTTAATTTATCCGGACTTTTCGAAACCATTCAATCTCACCACAGACGCTAGTAATGAGGCCATAGGAGCTGTTCTTTCTCAAGGAGAAGTGGGAAATGACCAGCCCATCGCCTATGCTAGCCGTACTCTAAACAAGGCCGAAAAAAACTACTCCACTATTGAAAAGGAGTTATTGGCCATTGTATGGGCAACTAGAAATTTCCGATGTTAACTACAAGTTCGGAATTTCACGGTCTATACTGACCATAAGCCCTTGAAAGGAGTCTTTATTGTTAAAGACCCTACTTCTAAAACAATTCCAAACAAATTAACGATAAAGGCCACAGTCCACCATCGCATCGTATGTAATCCGATGTGGAGGACAGTAAACCACCCACAAGAAAAAAACAACCCGCTAAATGCTACGTAGTGACCCGAGCCCAAAAACAAAAGGCACAGGAGTAAAAACAGAATCCTACTAAGAAAAATAAGGAACACTCATCAGAAACAGATGAACTCCAATCAACAGAGACACACTCAAACTCCCCTACCGCACTCGATCAAAAATCGCAGGAACTAAGGGCACCAAAAACCCCTGAGATAATCACAAACCCCGAGGAAATCAGGACAATATTGAAGGATTATCATGATTCCCCCTTCGGTGGCCACCAGGGTGTAATAAAAACTTACACAGCGAATTAGAGGCAAATACTGGTGGGGACATATGCTAAGTGATATTAAAAAATACATTAAGAAATGCCCAAAGTGTCAGACTATGAAAGCTTCCCTTCAAACTCGAATGCCAATGATGATGACGGACATAGCAGAGCAACCATTTGACAAGGTCTACCTGGATATTGTGGGCCCTTTGGAGGAAACCGCCACAGGTAATAAATATATTCTGACCTTTCAAGATAATTTGACCAAATTCGTCGATTGGTATGCCATACCCAACGGGCAAGCAATTACAGTAGCCAAAATTTTCTTCGACGAAATCTTCACGCGCTACCTATCCCCAAAAGAATAGTCACTGACCAGGGATCCAATTTCCTAAGTGAACTATTCAAAAGGGTATGTAAACTCTTAAGGGTAAAAAAGCTACAAACTTCAGCTTATCATCCCCAGTCTAATGGAGCACTAGAGCGTGCCCACAGACCCCTTATAGAGTCCTGCGAACCATCGTAGATGAAAATCCCAAAACATGGGATCAATATCTACGAACCGCTGCGTTCGTGTACAATAACAGCGTACACAATGGACTGCCTTTACGGCTTTACAGCGGACGTCCCAACAAATTTAAAACGGGACCCTGAACCCGTTTATAACCATGAAAGCTATTACCATATATTAAGGTATAAGCTACAAAAATCGTATGCTGCAGCTCGAAAGAATCTTCTCGCTAGCAAGAAACGTTCTAAGGGGTATTACGATAAAACAATACGGCCCCTTACTTTCCACGTAGGAGACAAAGTACTACTCAAGAGCGAGAGTCGGAAGCATAACATCTCTCAAATCTGGGTAGGACCATATCAGGTAACCGCGATCACGAGCCCAGTTAATACAACCATAAAAATGAGAAAAAGGCTCGTGACTGTACATAATAACCGCCTAAAAATTTACTATGAGTAAAAAACACCTCATAATGTTAAATCTGTCCTAACTTGATCGATATTCTACAACCTCCCTCCAAAATTTTGTTTACTGTCTTTTGACAAAACTTTCTTTACTGTTACTCGCCGACTTTTTAAACTCACCTTGTAGCCCTCCCCTGGACGTAGTTGCGTGCAACGGCCTTTAATCTATTATCCCAAGTACCAGAATAACAAAATGGTATAGCCAAGGGTTCCAATAATTTATATATAATACATATAATATGTATATGCCTGTCTTGTAAATACCACTGTGGTGACACCGCCAAGACATTGCCCTAAACCACCTCATTTTCCTGTAGGCACGGAATCACTACTCATATTCACACTGCTTCTTCAACTCACGGCGAGAGAAATAACAGAGGAACCCTACAGAGTAACCCCACTCAACAACACAGGAATTCTACTGGAAGACCTGGGAACGCTGATGGTATACCACACAACATGGAACATATTTACAGATGTTAAGGAACTATGTTGAGTGATTAACATCAGACGTAAAGTTCAGACTGCCAGCATGAGCTGACAGATCACTCGACGGACAGCGTTGACTGCAGGGTGGCACGCTAGCGGCGGAGAGTGTGGGGAGTCTCCTCGAAAAACCTGCCGCTGTCGTCTGCCATAATCAAAAAAATTCGTGCCTTTCACTAGAAGAAAAACGCCGGCACACATTCGGTCCTGAAGGGACCTTTATGTCACCTACCTACATCCATATTGAAGGCGCAGATGTTATGCCTTCCTTGCATGCCCCAGCCACCCATCTGACTCTGAGGGCAAGATTTTTCAGAGTCCCTTGTAGACCTGTGAAAAGAGACTAGCGAGCTAGACGACTTTCATGTGAGAGGGCTCCAGGATAGTGAGTGGAGAATGAAAATCCTACTAAGCCATAACGTTATAAAATGTCATTTATTCATACGTCGGAATATGATGCGAAGCTATATATTACTGTAGTCAGGGAACGTAATCAAAAGTACACATTTGTTTGGATTATCTTAAACCGTAGCTAAGAGCAAACTCATTTACCTGACTCTATATCGATAGTGCAAGGTTATGACCAATACAAGACCTCTTGCGCAATGTCAAACAAAAGCGTAGTGAGTTTCATATGTAATATTCAACGCGAACAAATATGCTATTATTCAATTAATTCCAAGAATGTTCAAGGCTCCGCGAATTACATGCTGTATGTGATACTTACATACAAGAGTTACTCTACCATGGCAGGCAGACAAAAATTATTAGAAAAATTTTCATAGTTATAAATGTACTGCTTAAATACGACTAATATACTAGTATGCCAAAAAAAATTGTACAAGCAAAAAAAATCTCCAATTCATTTGTATCATGTTTAAATAAAAACACTATAATAGTATGGTAATCAGGCTAAGAATGTTCAAAAAAAAGGAATCGCAAAGTTCTATCTATGTGACACATAAACATAAATACTATACTAGTACAATAATTCGCCAAAGATCCTCGAATTCATTGTGTAATAAATACTTGAATACGAATGATATACTATTGTGGCAATTAGACAAAAGTAAAAAAAATTGTTTATCACTTACGTCCTGGGAATCTCCCGTAGAGGCGCCTCCAAAGGTAAGATGCTCCACTATTTCACTGTTAAATTACAAAGAAAAATAAATTTATCCCTGCCTAAATTGCCAATATCCCATAGTAGGATGGGATATTAAAAGTTGACGGAGAGTTCAACCGGAACGAGCATGCAGGGCGTATCATTGGCTACCGAAGGATGTGGATAGGGGCGCTACAACCGCAACTAAATTCTCTATTCTCGGAGGGTCAAGAGAATTTTGGGTGGGGGGTAATTTTTTGTGGAGGGGGGAAAAACTGTTTTTTACCAAACTTACTGGAAACATGCCCCTTGACTTCCTATTTCGTTTCCGCAAGTCCATTTCCGCCGGAGGGGTTTGCTCTCGGCGTGGTAAGGGGGACAATTTCCGAACTTTGATGGGTTATAGAGGGGGAACGTGACATCCTACAGCATTTGTTAAGATCTCAAATGAAAGCTACATTGATTATCTATCTATGGTATAAATTTCATTTCTCCACGACGAAAGGGGGGGGGGGTACCTCTAGAACAACTGAAAATTTCAATTTTTCCCTCCATACAAATGCTTAAAATTGGGCGACCCTCTACCTCCTACAGTTTTGATCGGACAAAAATTTTACCTTAAATCATCTGTAAGATATTTTAATTGTGCGTGCATTAGGGTACTACGTTTTTTCATCTATTTCTATTTAAGGGGAGGGGGGAATTTAAATCGTTTTAAATTTCTAAAATCTATAACTTTTTTATTTCATATCATGGAATATTCATACGTATACTTTTATTTCATCAAAAAATCACGGCTATTTAAAACTATTATTTTTTTTTAAAATTGTACTAGATCAAAAATACATAATCGACCCCCTCTCCCCTCTATGGGGGGGGGGGGGGGGGTGGATTTTTTCAAAAAATACTACTAAACTCCTTTAACCCTCCTCTATTGATCCCCCTTTAAATTTTTCATCTACTACTAAATTTCGCGATTTCCTATTGTAGTACTAGAGCGAAAAATGATAAGTGCATAACTTCCGTAAATTAAGTCCGATCGAGTAACGGTTTTCACCATTCACACTGGACGGCCAGCAGCTACAATTCGTAGAACAACTTTTTTCCATTGGCGTCATTTTCTTGCTTTTTGGGGGGGCACCAAGTTTTTTTAGGGGGGGCTCATGTCGTATATCAAATTAAACATCTCATCGAGTACTATCTGATGGTATACTTTTTTTTTACCCCAACTTAATGTTAACACCTTTTTTTTACATTTTTCCCTCCGTCACTGAAATTTTTTCAATACCTTCACTCACATATACCACAAATACTATATGTTTTTTACGTTTTACCTTAATTATATGTTCTACAGAAATTATTTACACACTCCAAGCTTTCATATAAAAAAAACCGCAAGTCGATATGTTACATACATCGTGAGCAATTGACGTTACAAGTTTTACCTAAAATTATGCTAATGACAAATTTTCACTACCTTCACTCACAAATACCCCAAATACTATATGTTTTTTTAGATTTTACTCCAATTATATGTTCCACGGAAATTATCTATACACTTCAAGCTTTCATCTACAAAAAACCAAAAGTCAATATATTACATACATCGCGAACAATTGCCGTTACAAATTTCACCTAAAATTATGCTAATGACAAATTTTCACTACCTTCACTCACAAATACCCCAAATACTATATGTTTTTTTAGATTTTACTCCAATTATATGTTCCACGGAAATTATCTATACACTTCAAGCTTTCATCTACAAAAAACCAAAAGTCAATATATTACATACATCGCGAACAATTGCCGTTACAAATTTCACCTAAAATTATGCTAATGACAAATTTTCACTACCTTCACTCACATATACCACAAGTACTATATGTTTTTTAGATTTTACTCCAATTATATATTCTACGGAAATTATCTATACACTCCAAGCTTTCATCTACAAAAAACCGGAAGACAATATGTTACACACATCGGGAGCAATTGCCGTTACAAATTTCACTTAAAATTTGAAAATTTCAAATTTTCAAACCTTCCATCAGCATTCCTTAGTACAAATTTTGTCTTGAAATTATATATTAATATATATATATAATATTAACCGATTTTAATGATTTAAAGGTTTATTTGGGGTAGAATTTCATTCTACATCGTATAGGCTACTACGTTTTTCGCTAAAATCACATCTTCCGAGGGGGGAAGGATCATGTTCCTGGATTTAAATTTCATATTTTCATAACTTCCGTAAATTAAGTCCGATAGACCTACGGTTTTCACCATTCACACTGGACGGCCAGCAGCTACAATTCGTGGAACAACTTTTTTTCATTGGCGTGTTTTTTCAGGGGGGAGCAAAAAAATTTTTTTTCGGGGGGCCAAATGTCCCATATCAAATGAAAGGTCTCCGCGAGTACTATACAACTGCGTACTTACTTTTTCGATCGAGTCAACTTGGTCAAACAAATTTTTCAAATTACATGTCTGTACATATGTATTCATACATTCCCACACTATAATTCAACTAAATATCATCCGATTTTAAAAATTCCTTTTGATTATTTTTTTATAATTTTTTTCTCATTTTTTGAGACTATTTCCAACCCCCTCCCTGTTATGTTTCAAAATTTTTTTTCCAGGCCCAACATTTTTATCGAAAAACTTCATTTGGAAACTTTCTTCTACGAATTTCAAATAAATCCAATTTTTGAATTTTTTATGGGTGCCCGCTTACCACAAGATTACCTATACACAATTTCAGCAACATAGGGTGTTATTTACCTATTTAAAAATAAATAAAACTGGCAGATTTTTTAAGGCCCACTTTGCGTCACCTAGCGGGAGTACTATGAAACTGTCGGCATAGTGGTGCTAATAGCCGCTCCCTACATGCCTCCTCTATGTCCTGCATTTTGTTTGAAGCCATTCTGACCTTTCTTTCAGATTCTATAGCAATTTAAGTGCGCCAACTCCCGTGAAAAATTCGATTTTTTTACATTTTCCTAGGGGTACCCCTATCAAAATTCCGCAATTTTTACTTTCATCCCTACCCTGGCATGTGGGTACTTTTTGGAAAGGTCTTAGTGAGTACTATTGCATGGTGTACTTTTTTCTTCGATTAATTGCATTTCAACCCC
This sequence comes from Dioctria linearis, assembly GCA_963930735.1. Taxonomy (NCBI): domain Eukaryota; kingdom Metazoa; phylum Arthropoda; class Insecta; order Diptera; family Asilidae; genus Dioctria; species Dioctria linearis. Next base: position 140,923,094 of record OZ005743.1, on the reverse strand, counting down.
GTTTTTCGACATTTTTCCTTACTCCACTGAATAATTTTTATTACCTTCGGTCACACATACTCCAAATACTATGTTTTCTTTACATTTAATCTCGAATATATATTCTACCCAAATTATCGAAACACTCTAAGCTTTCATATGCAAAAAACCGGAAGTCAATATGTTACATACATTGGGAGCCATAAACATTAAAATTTTCACCTAAAATGCAAAATATCGTTTTTCCCTTATAACTCGGTACTGGGGCGTCTAATCGAGAAAAAGGGTATGACATTTCGCGATTTTTTCTTTCACCCCTACCCCAGTATGTGGGTACTTTTTGGAAAGGTCTCGGTGAGTACTATTGAACGGTGTGTTTTTTTTTTTTACAAATTACTTCATTTAATCACTTTTATTGGCATTTTCCCTACGTCACTGAACAATTTTCAACATTTTGGGTCACATATATTAGGCACGGCTTTTTTACTCTTTTGTCGAAAGGCTTTCAATTAAATATAGTGATCAGTGTGAGTCCAAGTCACCAATTTATGGATAGTAATAAATAACATCATATGGCTGGTACAAATATATTATTTTAGACATATTAATTTTTGATTTATTTCATTTTATTATTACAAGAAATATATATATGATGCGGTACCATTTGTTTTTATTATACTAATCTAATAATTATATGGATACTAACAAATAGGATCATATTATTGTATAATTTTTAAATTTATATTCATTAATTTTTTTACTTTTTAAATGCAGAAAATCAAATATCATTTCATTTTAATATCTTTTATCATATTTTTAGATCTATATTGCTTCTGATAAGCTGAGTGAATTACAATTAAAGAGTATAATGTTTTAAAGATGGCGACGACGCTGGTTTCATCAGCTTATTTCTATTTATATATTCAGTACCGTCTTTATATATTTTCTGAATATAATTTAGATAATATTTTATACTGTCATTATATTTAAATTATATGTATTTATGATTATTATTATATATTTAAAAATTAAAATTGTTCTCTTATTTATACAGTTTTAATTTAAATTTTATTTTTATAGAAAATATTCTCAATTTTTTTTATTCATTTATACCGTTTATACGTTCCAGTATGCTTAAATTATTATATGGATGGCAATTATTCGATGACAGAACAATTTTTCTATGCTGAAGTTTGAGCAGTATAACAACATTATTGCAGTAATATTATGTTGGCCATTTTCGTATTAATCACATGTCTGATGATTTTTGTATGCTACAGTGTGAGCAGTATAGCAACATTATTATAGGAATATTATGTCGGCCATTTTGTTATTAATCACATGTCTGATGATTTTTGTATGCTACATTGTGAGCAGTATAGCAATATTATGTCGGCCATTTTGCTATTGCTTAATTTTTTGATCACATGCCTTATTATTTTTGTATGCTACAGTAAGAGCAGTATACTAACATTATTTCAAGAATATTATTATGATAATATAATTAATACGTTTTTATAAAAACATGATTTTTACTACAATTTTTAAATGTACTTTCATTAATATTTTTTTTATTAAAATAATTTATTTACACAAAATAAAATATCATTTCATTTTAATGTGTTTTCAAATTATACTTTTGGATCTATAATGGTCCTGATATGGTGTCTAAATTATCATTAAACATTATAATGGTAAAATAATGGCGGCGGCGGCGGCGGCGGCGACGACGACGACGCTGCTTTCATCAGCTGATTTCTATTTATATATTCAGTAGCGTCTCTATATATTTTTAGAATATAATTTATCCGCCATTTTGTCATGCTACAGTGTGAGCAGTATAGCAACATTATTGAAGGAATATTATGTCGGCCATTTCGGTATTGGTTAATTTTGTAATCAGATGCCTGATCATTTTTGTATGCTGCAGTGTGAGCAGTATAGCAATATAATTATAGGTATATTATTATGATAATATTATTTATACGTTTTTATAAAAACATGATTTTTACTACAATTTTTAAATGTACTTTCATTAATATTTTTTTTATTAAAATAATTTATTTACACAAAATAAAATATCATTTCATTTTAATGTGTTTTCAAATTATACTTTTGGATCTATAATGGTCCTGATATGGTGTCTAAATTATCATTAAACATTATAATGGTAAAATAATGGCGGCGGCGGCAACGACGACGACGCTGCTTTCATCAGCTGATTTCTATTTATATATTCAGTAGCGTCTCTATATATTTTTAGAATATAATTTATCCGCCATTTTGTCATGCTGCAGTGTGAGCAGTATAGCAACATTATTGAAGGAATATTATGTCGGCCATTTCGGTATTGGTTAATTTTGTAATTATATTCCTGATTATTATATACTTTTCCTATCGATCGTTGTAAAGTGTAATTTGTTTTTACTGTATCTTATATCAAATTTTATAATTTTTATAATTTGTAAAGAAATAAAATCAAAAATATTTTTTTATCTAATTCATTTGGTTTTTTATTATAAATTGGTTCATTTGCTGCAAATTACCGCTATCAATAATAATAAGAAGAAGATATCTATTTTCTGTTAAAGTGTTCATGGCGTAAAGAAATAGGTTTTATATGTTTATTCTCTAATATAGTTATTATATATTACGATTACTGGATTAAAAAATAAATTACTTTTTAGTTTCTATTTTAATTGCATGTAAATATCTATACAGTGGACACTGATTAAAATTTTTACAAATTTCGCAATTTTAAAATGGCCGCAGTTAACTTTTTTGGAGTTGTGTTAATATCGTGCCTGTATTACCAATCAAAATTTGGTACCACGGAATTTTTCCTATATCCAACAAGAATAAAATAATAATTTTTTTGCTTGCAAACCAAGCACAAGTGTCTAATATTTAAAAAAAAAAAATCTACAATAAAACAATAACAAATATTTAATCTTTTTTATTAATAAAAATAAATTTAAAACTTCCAAAATTCATAATGATGTTGTTATTGTTTCCACTAATGCCTTCGGCTATATTTAGTGCCGCCTCAGCTTGAGCCCGTACACCTCCAATACCCGCAGCTGCCTCAGCTGCCCCAGCTACCCTTCTTCGCCTTTCACGGCGCCTAATGGCTCCTCCTCCTGGGGCTGCTGCTGCTGCTGCTGCTGCTGGTGCTCCTGGGGCTGGTGCTCCTGGGGCTGGTGCTCCTGGGGCTGGTGCTCCTGGGGCTGGTGCTCCTGGGGCTGGTGCTCCTGGGGCTGGTGCTACAGGTGCTCCTGGGGCTGGTGCTACAGGTGCTGCTGGTGCTGCTGGTAGGATGGCGTGTAAATACATGTACAACATGGCCTACCAACCAGAAATTCATTACGCAAAATCTGGCTTATCACCATTCCTGTTTACTATATATTCTAAGTTTACACATTTTTCCGCGAAATTTTCCAAATTTTAGCATTTTCCAAGGGATAGCAGGCTTCCAAAAAAATCGTGATTTGTTCTTTCTTCCTTTCGAGCAGGAAACTAAATGAAGTTGACATGAACCGTGATAGAACGTAACCACTTTTAAGTTGCGTGGGTACACCAGTGAAGTCATAGAACTTTGCCATAGCCCACACGAGGATGTTTTTGGCAGTTTTTACCGGTGGGGAGTTTTCGGGGGTAGGAAAAATTTCGTGGTACCAAGTTTCGATCCGGAGTGCAGGCAGAATCCAATACTACTGCAACAAAATTAGGTTCATCCATTTTGAAGGAAATTTTTTTCCTTCCCTAAAAACTTCTCATATTGAGTCGTCATGCTCATTAATGGCGAGAAGTTTTAAATATTATTTAAGTGGAACTATGATACAAGGCGAAATCTATTAGATAATCGCGTAGTTAAAAATATATATATATGTATATGCAAAATACATGTTCTCATTGAACAAATTCATTGGGAATTTTGTTTGAGCAGATACTGATGGAAAAACTATGTAAGTATTTATTTCAAGTCCAAGTTAATTGGAAAATTTTTAGTTTTCCTGTATCTTACTACGTTCATGCGTCAGTTTCCAAACAAGATAACCAAAAGTACCAAAGTACCAAGTTCCCGCTTTGAAATTTGACAGTCAGGCTGCTCTAATATGGCCGAACTTCACGCACAGATAAGCCGGCATTTTGGTTACGCTAAAGGTAGATAGACGACAAGTATTCCCATTAGAATTTCGACACATTGAAGCTGATAGCCTGTGACGTAATTGTGTGACTAATGTATTTGCATGTTTATAGGAAAGACAGAGAGAGCAGAGAGCGTATTGTGTTCCCTGTACCGTGCTTTCCTATACATTTCACGATATTACATCACCTAATGGTTCGTAATGGGAATAACATGAATTCTATATACCTTGGGTTACGCTCATGTTCACATATTTTATACACAATGCCTACTCCATTAGTTTCCTGCTCCAAGTTTCTTCCCAGCATGTGGAATTTTTGGGAAGGTCTCGGTGCATACAGGCTTTTAGAAAAATAGCAAATTTAACTTCGAAAATGGAACGGATCGGGTAGATCCTTCGTGGGGTTGCCATACGAACATTTCTTTTTTAACTACTGAGAGCGCGTCGACATAGAGTTACACACACACACACATACACGCGCTCATAGACACACACACAAACAGAGAACGGAAAGGTCTCGGTGCGCGTATTATGAACATGTAAAAACCAGAATTGATTCCACTCTTTTGTCTATTGCTCCTCACCCTCTTTACCGTTTCTGTTAATTTTTTTTTGCATATGGTAGCCAACTCCTCTCTCTACAAACAGGCAATCATCTCTTCCTCCCCTTAACCCCGTCACCCACCCTACCATGCCAATCTACAGTCCGCATACAAAAAAACTTTCCGACATGCCTGCACTCTTTTGTCCATTGCTCCTCACCCTCTTTACCGATTCTCTTCATTCTTCTTTCAAATGATAGCCAACCCCTCCCCTTACCCTCTCGCACATAACACACTGACGCCGGGCATCGCCGGCGGGCTCCCACTAGTCATATATAGTAAAGAGTGATGAGTGAAAAAAATGAAAAAGTCTTTGGTACTAAAACTTTTTTAATTACTGTTGGATTTTTATAAAAATTTCATATTCCAATTAAATATATATTCAAATTTACTCCATTCTATAAATGGGTATGAAACTCGAATTCGAAAATATCTTTTATTATGGTTAAAGTTGGACATTTTCGAATATGAATAACTTTTATTTGAATCGTACGATTATTTAATTTTAGCACTTTTTTGATAGAACTTTTTATTCTAAACTCATTTTTTCAAGTTTCAGTTCATTTGGACTTTTAGGTGGTGGTTTTTTTTTCGATATTAACTCTAACTCGAGTAATTTAAGGAGTAGGGGGATGAAATTTTGATAGCTGATAGATCTTTTAATAAGCTATCTTTTGGTTTTCGAAAATATTCGAAATTCGAAATAGATTTCGAAATTCACGCAGTTTTTCATCATTTCAGATTTTCTCTTATTACTCAACTTCCTGAGGGTCTAGCGGAATTTTTTAAGATTTGTTCGAAAGCCTATGGGCGTGGCTATAAAATATCAAAAATTTAGAAAAACAATTTCTTCGAAACGCCCACAAAAGGGCGGAACGTGGGGCAATGCCGTTTTCTTTAAATCGCTCTAGATTCCGCAGTTTTTTTCACAGGGGGATAAAATTTCTTGCATACATTCACTTTATATTTATTATTATTTCGAAAATTTTTCATCTAAACTTTATGATTTTCGAAAAACGTAAGGGTCACTTGCCCGGCCGATTACAAGTGAAATTCCAACTCCACTAGGTCGAGTGGGGTATCGTTGGAAAGAGAACACTTCAAAATTTTCAAATCTGAAATTTCACCCCCCTCCACCCTTCTTTGTGGGTGGGGGTAGGTAAAACGTAACATAAAATGTTAGAGGATGTAGCGGGGGAGGGGGTGTCCGAGGAAAATTTTTAGTGTGCCAAATGAAAGATCCCTTCGAGGACTATCGATTTGTCCACTAATATCGCTTAAGGGTGGTACTGGGTTGATTTAACAGGGTATTCAATTTTCATCTACCCGCTGTTTTTTCACACCCCCAAAATCTGGGATTATGGTCAGTTGCCTCCTTTTTTCGCCGAAGCCATCCAAAAGAATGAAATATACCAAATCATTATCGAAAGATAATACCTTCGTGGTTGTAAGTAGCTATGTCTAATCAAAATCGGGGTAGTTCTGTGAAAACTGTGAACAAGGGAAGTTCACCCTTTGAATCTAAACTAAAACTAGCTCTGGAGGGGTGAGGGGGCGACGGATTAAAAAACTAACTTCAGATTCGTCTTTAGTTCGATAAAAGGATTAAAGTTATGAAAAAAAAAATTGGGGTGGGGGATTTTCTGGTGGGGGGTAGTTACCCCACCCCCGCAAGCCCCAAATATGGCATGTGGGGTTTCTAATTAAAGCCCCCGCCGAGCTCTATCGAATAGCGTATTTCAAATTTCAATCCGGTATACTTCGTAGTGTATTTTTTCCACCCTTTTACATTTTACCTGAAAACCACTTTTTCACTTTGTCGGACCCTGCATCATAACGGATGCCCGTAGAGAAAAAATTTTACATTCAAATTAAAGATACCAAAATTCTCTATATACTAGAATGTTTTCATTTCTAATTTGAGACATTTTCTCACTCAGCTTTTACTCCCGAAGTTCAAACTTTTTCCTCATCTGGGTCCCATATACCCCATTACTACACATGAGTTATTTTTTCAATTTTTTTTCAATCATAGGCATAAGTGTTCAATTACAAAACTTTTTCATCTTAACAAAAAAATTCCTCCGAAGCACCGTTATTCCGTTATACAGATTTACATATTTCCACGGCAAAAAACCGGAAAAAATGCTGTAAAACGAGGTCGTTCTACTATTATTAAGTTTTCTCCTAAACTATTAGCTCGATCGGAAAACTAATTACATTTAACTTTATGGGACAAAATGTAGATGCGATTTCATACTACAAACATCCTCTATCGTTTATATTTAAAAATTTTATAGCATCTCATTTGTGGTGGAAGACGACCAAATTGACCATTTTACGGGTTATTTTAAAAAATTTCAAAATTTCTTCACACACCAAAGTCGATCGTTTTCTGTAAGTATTAGATCAATTTCAATCATTCCTTTTTCACAATATAGCTAAGATATGTGGCATTACGGGGGGTGTAAATTTAACGGTTGGTTTGAACTGGTTGTGGGGGGGGGTGGAGATAAAAACGGTAAAATATTTGGATTTAAAAAAAAAAAAATTCAAATCATTTTTTTAGTAATAAAATTTTCCAGGAGGGCTCAACAGAGGTAGTTAATTACAACCCCTATTTATCCTAAAAATAAATTATTTTACTAAACCCCGATCCGATTCTAATTACCGATTCGCCGATGAGTTTTGTATGATACTATCTTTCATCGGTCATTACATTACATTCAGCGCCATCTTTTTTTTATATCCTGCAACAATTAAGCCACTTTTTTTCGCTTAATCTTATCTCTAATTTGTTAGCTTTCATCTAAAAAAAAATACAAGTCATTATTCAAAGTAGTTTAGGAATAACTAACCAAATAAATTTGTATGGTTCGCTAAATTAGTTTCAAATTAGATTCGTTTCTCATTTATATACGTATGATTGAAATGTTTTAATTTTAACGGAACTTATAACAATCGTATAAGTCCCGTTATAAATGTAAAAGTAGTATACTACTGTCCCTAATTTGTTGTATTTTTTTCAAAGCTATCCGACTAACGGTTTAAAATATTGTCCTACATAGATTTCATTATGTCATTTAATTTCCATGCTCATATTAAGGAATTAATTAAAAATCCCGTTATATTTTAATTAATATGCAAATTTGTTTAGCTTAATTTTTATTACGATTTTTTTCTGATTTTTTGAGCATATTTTCAAACTCCTCCGACATACTTTACGAAATATCAAAATTTCGAGCCACAAATTTGGGTCCGGAAAATTGATTTGGAAATTTCGTTCCATGAAATAACAGTTATTCAAATTTTTTATTTTTTTTCTTTAAAGAGGATCATAAAAGGATTGTTTATACCGAATTTCAGTATTCCCAGATTTTATTTTCCTATTAAAAAAAATTGAAATGTCCTGGAAAGGTAGCGTCCATTAGACGCCTCCTGGTGGCGCCCACAGAAAGCGACTGGACCGTCTATTTCAAGAAATCGCCTTCGACATTCCTGCTTCATGGTTTAAAATTTATTTGAGCCAATTCGGTTACTTCCTTCAAATTCTACAAGCATTTAAGTTCGACAAGTCCAGCCAAGATTGGCAAAATCAAGCAATTTTCTAAGGGTTTGCCCATCAAAAAATCTCAAAAAATAACGATTTCATTTTTCGAACATATCCCAACAAGTAGGGGCTCATTGGAAAGGTCTCGATGAGTAGATTACAGAAATAACAAAAATTTCCCCCCTCCCGCAATTTTTGGGGGGATTTAGGACGAAAAACCGTTATTTTTGCAGTCTGTGCTTCCTAGCGGCGCCCCGTTGAACTACAGGGATTTGCATTGCAGAAGAGCATTATAGCTACTTATCTCCTTTAATTTTTAAAATTTATTTGAAGTCATTACCTCTTATCATTCAGGAGATATCGAATTTCAAGTATTCAAGTCCCTGCATTTTGTAAGGGGTTTGCCTATCAAATTTAAGCGTCGCGTCGGTAGGTATAGAGCTTTGATATCGAACACAATTCGATTTAAATATACATTTATAGCACAAGTTAAATAAGGAAGTTTGGCTCAGTCAGTCAGGCGCTAGGTCAAAGTTCTCGAGTAGGGCGGGTATGGGTTCGAGTTCACAGTGCAAGGTTTTTTTTGTTTATTTTTTTTTTAATTTTTTTTTTTTATATATGACGGGTTTATTGCTAAACCAAGTCCACTTTTATAACTGATAGTAATTTGATTAGAATTGGTCCATTGTGATTTTAATTACTATTTTTATGAAAAAGGCCATCTGTTTACTTTCAGCGCTCTAAGTGAACTATGTCTATAAAAAAAATCGTATACAAAATTTCAGCTCACTGCGTAGATGCAATTTTTGAAGGCAGCCCCATGAAAGAGATACTCGATTTAACTTAACTTTTTGTTTTTTTTTTAAAGCCAGTGTGCAAAATTTCAACTCTCGAAGTACACGCATTCTCAAGTTATCGATATCCGATAAACGGACAGATGGACAAACGGGCGGACAAACATACAAAAATCAATTATGCTTGAGTGTTCAATCCATTTTGCTCTGTCATCATTAGGCCTGAATTACAATTGCGACTGATCAGTCGGGAAATGCATATGGTAAGATACAATTGCAACTTCGACTTCGACTGCGAATGCTACTGAAACAAAACTGTGTTCAAAGTGCAAAGGTGGTGCTGGCTGTGGTCAATAACTTCAGTTCAATGACAGAAGTCGGAACTTCTGGTTTGTTCAAGCAGTTTGAAGCTTTAATTTAATTACAAATTTCATCTCAGCGTCGACTTCGACTGAGCGTATTGTCATTTCCTTATAGGAAAGAATGGCACGAGTTTTATAGTTTTCTCTTTCGCGCTATGGCAGAGTTGGAGCTACCAACAACAAAAAAATCGCTTACTGCACGTTTTCGTTTTTCATGTTTTTATGTTGGCTGCAGATGCTATCACCGCAGGAAGAATAAAGTAAAGATAGCGTTTACCATGCTCCGTCTCTCTTGCCCATATACACGATTCAGGTAAAAATAACCTTTTGAAAATTAAAGTCGGAATGAGTTTAATTTCTTATAAAAGTGTTTATAAGCGATTAAATTATCACTTGAACACGAGAAATAAATTTTCTTAATTTTATTCGATTTTCGGGTGTAAGATTTCATCTGTTTGGTTGTGTTTTATATGTTTTAATGTAATAAATTTTGCTCAAACTCTGACATACAGAAAAACAATATTTTTTGTGCCACATGAAATAGCAAATCGGTCAGTCCATTGCTCGATGTGGCCCAAATTATATTAAATATTTGTATGAAACACATGTGTGTATGTGTGCACAATTTCACCATTCTAAGTGAACTATATTTACAAAAATATCGTATACAAAATGTCAGCTCACTACGTTGATGCGTTCTCAGACAGTGTTTAAATACAAGCTATATAGAATAAAAGTTATTCCGATTAAAATTTTGGCACAAGTTCTGTGACGTAACTTCGTGACTAATGGATATAAATTTCTATAGGAACACAGAGATAGCGCAGAGAAATGGCACGAAATGGCGAACATAGAATATATAGAAAACAGGAATGGGTGAATCGTGTATAATTTGTGTACATGAGCGTAATTTTTCAAGAGCAGGGCATCATACATAGGAGTAAGTGAGATGCGTGGGACCAAATTGAGCCATGATTGTCAAATGTGCTTTTGTTTTGAGAACGGGTTTACTCAATTTAAAAGTCTTTTGCGAAATTTAACAAAAGTACTGAAGCAATTATTTTCAAAACTATTTATTATTTATTTTATTGTATAGTGCCACTAGAACCTATTAAAACCTTCATATCAATTAAAAAAAACAGAAATGAAGTGCTCGGTCAGTGCTTGCAAATATAATTTGGATTATAAACTGGAAAATCATGATTCAGGCAACTGCACTAACTAAATTATCTTTTTTGTTAATAGGAGCAAAGATTTATATAAATTAATTATGTGAATTATTTCAAAATAAAGAAGAAAAAGAACTTTTTTACCGCACAAAAACTTTGTTTACTTTTTGCAAATTGACAAGTTGTTTAGAACAGGGATGGCGTGTAAATACATGTACAACATGGCCTACCAACCAGAAATTCATTACGCAAAATCTGGCTTATCACCATTCCTGTTTACTATATATTCTAAGTTTACACATTTTCCGCGAAATTTTCCAAATTTTAGCATTTTCCAAGGGATAGCAGGCTTCCAAAAAAATCGTGATTTGTTCTTTCTTCCTTTCGAGCAGGAAACTAAATGAAGTTGACATGAACCGTGATAGAACGTAACCACTTTTAAGTTGCGTGGGTACACCAGTGAAGTCATAGAACTTTGCCATAGCCCACACGAGGATGTTTTTGGCAGTTTTTACCGGTGGGGAGTTTTCGGGGGTAGGAAAAATTTCGTGGTACCAAGTTTCGATCCGGAGTGCAGGCAGAATCCAATACTACTGCAACAAAATTAGGTTCATCCATTTTGAAGGAAATTTTTTTCCTTCCCTAAAAACTTCTCGTGTGGGAAGGCTCTTTGTCGGCATATTGATTCGCCATGCTCATTAATGGCGAGAAGTTTTAAATATTATTTAAGTGGAACTATGATACAAGGCGAAATCTATTAGAAATATCTACACTTCCAGTAAAGGGGAAAATTATAGCCACTTATGTTCTCTAATTACTGCAATTTATTTGAATTCATTAGCTCTTATAGTTCAGGAGATATTCAATTTCCAAACTCCTAAGTCCAACTCTAAATAGGAAATTTTATTCGTGTTTGTGTGTACGTATATATGTTCTTTATGGAAAATGGTTTTTCGTAGATAATTCTGTGGAGTTAAGTTCTATCGATATTTCTCGAAAAGTATGAGATGGATTTCCATGATTCTTTTTACAAACTATAGCCAGGATATGCACCAACACGACAAATATACTTTTGACGGATTTGCCCCCACGGGGGGTGAAGGGGGGGGGGGGGGGGTCAAGAACGGCAAAAATTTTCGATTTTTTTATTGAAAATTTCATTTCCAACCAATTTTTTAGTAATTAAATTAACATTGACGGCTAAGTGGGTGGGGATGTTTTCAACCCTTATTAGTTCTTAAAATAATACTTTTCACAAAATCCATTTCCGACTGTAATTAACGAATTTGGGGTGATTTTACTACAACACTACCCAAATTTTTTAATTAGATTACATGCAACGCCACCATACGGGTTTATTTTGCAACATTATGGCACTTTTTTCCTACTATTACTTTCTTTAATCTCTTAACTTTCATCTAAAAAAAACCCCAACTCATTATCTTTATTACTTTAGGAGCTATTTACACAAATACATTGCTAAATTAGATTCAATCTAATTAACTCCCATACATATGTAGGTGTGGGAGTTAATATCTCGGCCAAATTCCAACGGATTTTCATAATTCTTTTTACTAAATTCATTGTAAGGATTTTTTTGTGATTTTTTGAGACTATTACGAGGTATGTGGGGCCGCGGGTTACAGAGTTATAATGGTGTGTTATATATATAGTATATATTAATATAAAAAAAATTAAAAAAAATATTAAAATTATTTTACGTGGGGTGGGGGTAATTATTTTATATTCTACCATTTACGTACATTATTCGTACAAAACTTCATTTAAATAGCTGTTTAAATTTAAGGTTAAATGACCATTCATATTGGTACATAAGACAAATTTCCTCATTTATTGATTTCAGCTGCTCTGAGGGGGGTGGGGTAAAGGGGCTTTTCAGACAAATGCTGTATGAAATTTAAAGCAGCTGCTATCCACTTACTCATGTGTACTACATATTTCTGTAGAATTGATTTTAATTACATTAAGTTATCTGTAACTGACACCCTACCATCACCATTTTGAGCCCAGTAAGGGGTGTCCGTCAGAAGGGAACATAAGAAAATTACGTGTATAATTAACTTTTTTCAATTTTTTTTGCACAGTTAAATACTATACAAAATGCATAATATAACTTCTTTGCCAGTAAGAGTCCATTATAAGAAATTATCGGACAAAACAATTTTTCAAATTAATACATTGATATGGACATATTAGTTCAAAATCATCATATCACGATTTCAAGTGTTCTCAGGGGGGTGGGGTAAAGGCGCCGAAGGGACAAATGATGTAGAAAATTTAGAGCTCATGTTGCCCTCTACCTCCTGAGTAATAGATATTTCTGTCGAATTTAATTTAATGACTATAACCTAAGTGTAACTGGCACCTACTTTTCCCGAATTATGGGGTGTCGCTGAGAAGATGTCCTTATACCGGCGCTTCCTTGAAATATCTACACTTCCAATACAACGGAAAATTATAGCCACTTATGTTCTCTATTTACTACAATTTATTTGAAGCTATTACCTTTTACCGTTATTTATCAAATTTACAAAGCTATTTTGTACTCTATCGATAACTCCAATTATTTTTGTCCTACTCGATGTACCTAACGTTGTAACGTAGCGTAATTAAGGTTTGTGATGCCATTTTTATCCTATCGATTAAAAACTTAAACCACTTTTGATATAAATTAGTATGTAATAACACACAAAACATTAGAATTTCATATCCAATATATAAAAGGGCTTTCAAAAAAAAATATATTCAAATTATTTTTTTTATTTATTTATTAATTACCACTATTTTACACGGCGCATTAAAAATCATCATATTTCTTTCTCCTTCTTCTACTTTCATTTTTTTTTCCGCGTATTTTTCTTTTTTTTTCCTTTTTCTGCCGCTGCTCTGCTGTTGCTGTTCCGGCTGCAGTTGCAACGTCTTTTGCTGTTCCGGCTGCTGTTGTTGCAACGTCTGCTGCTGTTGCAACGTCTGCTGCTGTTGCAACGTCTCCTGCTGTTGCAACGTCTCCTGCTGTTGCAACGTCTGCTGCTGTTGCAATGTCTGCTGCTGTTGCTGTTACGGCTCCTGTTGCAACGTCTGCTGCTGCTGTTGCTGTTCCGGCTGCTACTGTTTTTTTTTGGTGGTACTGCTCCGCCAACTCTTTTTCTGTAATTTTAGAATGTTATTAGAGTATATTACATATATATACGAATTTCAAAAGAACATATATGTATATAGATATACTTAATATTTATTTATTTTTAAATGCTTACACTGATGCTCTGATCACCCTTCTTCGACCCATCTTGAATGAAGACTGTTTTCGATTTTCATTTTCAGAATGATCTGATCCATTTCCAGGAATACGTAAGACTTTTTTTTCAAGAATTCTTACTTACACCACTTTTGATATAAATTAGTATGTAATAACACACAAAACATTAGAATTTCATATCCAATATATAAAAGGGCTTTCAAAAAAAAAATATATTCAAATTATTTTTTTTATTTATTTATTAATTACCACTATTTTACACGGCGCATTAAAAATCATCATATTTCTTTCTCCTTCTTCTACTTTCATTTTTTTTCCGCGTATTTTTCTTTATTTTTATTTTTATTTCTTTTTTTTTCCTTTTTCTGCCGCTGCTCTGCTGTTGCTGTTCCGGCTGCAGTTGCAACGTCTTTTGCTGTTCCGGCTGCTGTTGTTGCAACGTCTGCTGCTGTTGCAACGTCTGCTGCTGTTGCAACGTCTGCTGCTGTTGCAACGTCTCCTGCTGTTGTAACGTCTGCTACTGTTGCAACGTCTGCTGCTGTTGCAATGTCTGCTGCTGTTGCTGTTCCGGCTCCTGTTGCAACGTCTGCTGCTGCTGTTGCTGTTCCGGCTGCTACTGTTTTTTTTTGGTGGTACTGCTCCGCCAACTCTTTTTCTGTAATTTTAGAATGTTATTAGAGTATATTACATATATATATATACGAATTTCAAAAGAACATATATGTATATAGATATACTTAATATTTATTTATTTTTAAATGCTTACACTGATGCTCTGATCACCCTTCTTCGACCCATCTTGAATGAAGACTGTTTTCGATTTTCATTTTCAGAATGATCTGATCCATTTCCAGGAATACGTAAGACTTTTTTTTCAAGAATTCTTACTTACACCACTTTTGATATAAATTAGTATGTAATAACACACAAAACATTAGAATTTCATATCCAATATATAAAAGGGCTTTCAAAAAAAAATATATTCAAATTATTTTTTTTATTTATTTATTAATTACCACTATTTTACACGGCGCATTAAAAATCATTATATTTCTTTCTCCTTCTTCTACTTTCATTTTTTTTTCCGCGTATTTTTCTTTATTTTTATTTTTATTTCTTTTTTTTTTCCTTTTTCTGCCGCTGCTGTTGCTGTTCCGGCTGCAGTTGCAACGTCTTTTGCTGTTCCGGCTGCTGTTGTTGCAACGTCTGCTGCTGTTGCAACGTCTGCTGCTGTTGCAACGTCTGCTGCTGTTGCAACGTCTGCTGCTGTTGCAACGTCTGCTGCCGTTGCAACGTCTCCTGCTGTTGCAACGTCTGCTGCTGTTGCAATGTCTGCTGCTGTTGCTGTTACGGCTCCTGTTGCAACGTCTGCTGCTGGTGTTGCTATTCCGGCTGCTACTGTTTTTTTTTGCTGGTACTGCTCCGCCAACTCTTTTTCTGTAATTTTAGAATGTTATTAGAGTATATTACATATATATATACGAATTTCAAAAGAACATATATGTATATAGATATACTTAATATTTATTTATTTTTAAATGCTTACACTGATGCTCTGATCACCCTTCTTCGACCCATCTTGAATGAAGACTGTTTTCGATTTTCATTTTCAGAATGATCTGATCCATTTCCAGGAATACGTAAGACTTTTTTTTCAAGAATTCTTACTTACAGGGTGGTTATAATTTTAGTACACTTGCAATTAAATTTACAATTGATTGAACTTTTAGAAACGGCGCTAGCGTCGCGTGTGACGATTTCTAAAAGTACCTGTCACATTCAACGTGCGTTTGGTGCTTTTCTACTTCCTCGATTTACTTTTATCCGTACTGCCGATCGAAACTTGGTGGCACGGACTTTTTCCTACTACCAAATACTTCTCATCCGAAAAAAGTGCCAATATCCTCCGCTGTGTGGGCTATGGCATATATGTCAGTGATACATATACATTGCAGAAAGTAGATTTACTTCTATGTTTCTGACTCTTTCGCTTTAAGTCCCAAGTACTAAAGGCGAAGGTCCAATGTACGCGTCGCGTCCGGCGCGTTTTCAGTTTCGTTGGCAGCAAACGTGTCAAGGTTTTAAGCAAGACCAAATAAAGGTGTCCCGCAGGTACTCTTAAGTTTATTTATAATAAAAATATGCTGGAAAACTTTGAGTTATTAATTAAATGTAAAATAATGGATATATCACATCTATTACATGTGCCATCATCATATCACATCTATTACATGTGCAGCTTACGAAGCATATAAACTGTATAAAAACAATCAAAAAAAATTTCAAGGCGTCTGCCGCGCGTTCAAAGTACAAAATAGCTCTACTTTCGTGTCGAATCCGCCAATTTTTTTCGCCTCTGTCTCTACTTATTCTTATTTATACTTTGACTGTATATTCCATATATATGTATTATATTCTAAGTATAACTGCAAGTTTGGTTGTAATGGACAAGAGGTGGCACCATGCAAATTTAAGTTCGAAAATGGAACGATCGGGTAGATCCTTCGTGGGGTTGCCATACGAACATTTGTTTTTTAACTACAGAGAGCGCGTCGACATAGAGTTACACACACACACACACACACACACACACACACACACACACACACACACAAACACGCGCTCATAGACACACACACAAACAGAACGGAAAGGTCTCGGTGGGCGTATTATGAACATGTAAAAATCAGAATTGACTCCACTCGTTTGTCTATTGCTCCTCACCCTCTTTACCGTTTCTGTTAATTTTTTTTGCATATGGTAGCCAACTCCTCTCTCTACAAACAGGCAATCATTTCTTCCTCCCCTTAACCCCGTCACCCACCCTACCATGCCAATCTACAGTCCACATACAAAAAAATTTCCGACATGCCTGCACTCTTTTGTCCATTGCTCCTCACCCTCTTTACCGATTCTCTTCATTCTTCTCTCAAATGATAGCCAACCCCTCCCCTTACCCTCTGGCACATCACACACTGACGCCGGGCATCGCCGGCGGGCTCCCCCTAGTTATTTAATAAAAATTGCGGAGCTGATGTAAGTACGTCTGTCTATGATCACGTTAAGAGAGTCATAGTTACTCCCGCCGTTAACCCGCGCTTACTTGAATTTCTTCACTTTGACACTCAAAGCACTGGGCAGAAATCACATTGTGTCAACACCCGTTAGGGCCATCACAATGGTTTGTTTTAATTAGACAGTCGGGTTCCCCAAGTCCGTGCCAGTTGATTGTTAATTGATAGCCGTTAATAAAAATAATTCCTTTAAAAAAATCATTTATAAAGTATTAGCAAGAAAGTTCCACAATTGGTTACGTAAACTTCTATCCGGGGAACAGATAATTTTAACTAACAGAGTCGTTATTTCAGGTCAATTGTGAATAGTTAAATATATTAAAAACTATATGATTTTTTACTTTTTTGTTTTAAATTTATATAGTTTTCTATATGTTTTCTTAATAAAAATGTAATCGAACTCTATAAACACGTAAATGCAATATAAACGGCATATAGACGAATTGCAGCAAAATGTATATAAATGGTCCACATATCAAGTATTTGCATAATCTACAATTATAGATGATTTACAAAAAAGAAGTGAGTAAATCAAGTAAAAATTGTTAAAAATGAGTAATGCCAATTATGTAAATTTCTCAAAGTTTATTTAATTTTAAACCTGTTTTGTCTTTGCATCTATCTATACTAAGAGAGTTTATCTACATTTATTATTATTAAAATAAATAATACAAAATTTGTTTTAACAATTTTATTTATAAGGTAACAAAATTCATACAAAAATAACCAGCATATGTATACGCATATTATTGTACAAAAACTTAAAAATATTCCTTTTACAAAGTCAAACAAAAGTAAAAAAAATAAAAAGAACATAAATATTGCATTCATCTTGCATGTTTAATGTTATTGATGATTTTAAAACTAGAAACCGTAATTTATTTGCATCCTTGTTTTATTTGGGAATCTTGCAAACATTGTAAATAAATATATATATATGTACATACATATATATGTGTACACATAGCTGCGTCAGAGGTTGTTCACCGAGTGAAACGCAGTGCATCAGCTGTTCGTTCACCTGTGTACTATATTCCACCTCGAAATATCTATGCGTGGTCTGTTCGGGTTTGCATTTTAATTCTTTGATAAAAATAAAGAAACGGATAAAATTTCAAAGAATGAAGTGCAAGGTCGACAATTTAGGTATGATTTTCGTTGCCGGTTTGTTGGTCTCGAGCTGAAATTGAAAATTGCAAATAAACAATTTAAGCAATTTTGCAATTGAACTGCGAGGTCAGCGAACTGACCGATGATTGTACAGGTGGACTGGGCACCTGAAAAAGAAAAAGCCCAGTGAGTTCATCTGAATTCGCGAAATGGATTGTCACGCGTTTGAAAAGAAAAGAAAAACGAGATATATTTCAGATCGGGGTCGCCTCGCGGACTTTGTTGGTCGTTTAAAAGTAATGGAAAAATTGTAAAGATGTTATAAAAAGAAAACGAGTTGTAAAGGAAAATTTGTAAAGTTGTTATAAAAAGAAAAAGAGTTGTAAAGGAAAATTTGTAAAGTTGTTATAAAAAGAAAAAGAGTAGTAAAGGAAAAATTGTAAAGTGATGTTTATGGAAAAAGAACAATTGCAATAAAGGAAAAACAGTTGTAGTTGTTGTGCGTTAATAAAAAAAGGTGGAAACCAACGACACAAGTGTTAGTTAATAAATCAACCCCGCCACAAATATAACAATTGGCGCAGCCGGTAGGATAGCGGAAGCCTGTTTTTCATACGAAAAATTTAAGAGCTTGAAAACCCTCTATCTTACGAGAGAATCAAAGGGGTTAATCAGACAAGAGTAAGCACTGGGCAAGACACCCTACCGTCGCCTGGAGTTGAGTCTGGCTTCAGGGGTGTTTAGATCTTGTCGCCCTCAACGCTCGGGGTTGATTTAACTGCCTCTGTTAGAAAAACAAGCAGCCACTCCCTCAGCAAAGTGCAAAGCACCAACGCCGGAGTTCAGGAAGTACTCAGCAACTGAAAAATAGCCGCAGCGCAGCCATCTCTGGAGGCACAGCCAACGCACCACTTCAGCAAATTAGACGAGACGATCCAACTCAGGATCAGGGAAATGGAAGAATGGAAGGGGAATTTAAGAACGCCCAGGGCCCCCCCCGGCAGCGGAACAAGGCACGCAGAAAAAAAAATGTTCGTTCCTGAATTGAGAGGGAATACGAAGACGGCAAAAGCCCCCCTCAGTTAGATCCAAGGGAACTAAGACGGCAGGAGCATCCCTAGCTGCTAAGTGCAAAGCATATGGTCATGATGTTGGCGAATGCAATCGCAACCGTGAACTCCCAACAAATACTCAAAACCCCCAAAAACCAAGAGATTCTCGTGATCAGCAAAAACCCCGTGTCTATAATGTGCGGCTCAAATGTGACTTCTGTGGTCGAAGTGGACATACTTTAAATGAATGCCGACAAAAGCAAAAATGGAAAGCTCAGAGTCAGGGAAACGAGATACAGTCGGCCCAAAACTCCCAGGGCTCGACTTTAAAAACCCCATTAAGTAAATTAGGGTCCCCTCAGTCGCCCAAAATGGGCGTACCTACAGTAAATCTTCCATTAGATATCGGCCTAAACGGCCAAGCAAAATTAGTAGTAGACACCGGCGCTGAGGTTAGTTTAATAAAGAAAAATGCATTAAAAGGCCTCGATTCAATCAACACAGAAGAAACCTATAAATTACAGACCCCTTTTGGCACTGGAAAGACACTGGGGAGCTGTCAAGGAAATTTCAATTTAAAAAACAATATTGCCTGCAGATTCCACGTTGTGCAAAACTTGCCCGGTCTTTCCGACGACGGACTTTTAGGTAATGACTTCCTATTGAAAAACTGTGATGTTGAAGGTCCTAACCGCACCCTAAGATTCCCTCGCACCGAAACCAATCCAGAGGAATTCACATTGCCTCTGTCTTTAGCAACGGAAAAATCGCACCCACAGAAAGCAGTCGAAGTGAGAGAACAGGCAGATAAGATAGAACCTGTAACGGTACAATTATCCACCTGCAGTATCTCCAAGGCATCCTAAACGAGAAATGCTGGCTGTCAAACTCAAAATGAGTTACGGGAATACGAAGCTAACAATCCGGGTGACATCAATGGAACCGACGCAATAAGGAAGTATAAGGTCTCTTTGAAAGAACCTATTTGCCTACCTGCTCGGTCACACATTCTTGCCAGAATCCCATTGGAGGAAGAAATGCTCTGCCAATCTCAAGAGATAGAAGACGGAGTTTTCCAGGCAAATAGCTTACTTCATATTGGGGAAGAAACAGCGCTAGTGGGTATCCTCAATATTGCTAACCATCAAGTAGTCCTTTCAGAATTGGCATTACAAGTAGTCCTTACAAAAGACTACAAAATAAACCCCCTCAATCCACCAAGAAGTTCTGAAAAACCCTCGAGTGTCAATAATAGCATACAGTTCAAAGGCGCGTGGGAGAATAATTCAAAATCTACGGTATAAAAATCTCCACCACCTCGTAGTGATAAGTTTGCGACATGGCCACAAGAGCCACCCAAAATTGCAAACAGACACTCTAAAAGTCCTGAACAACCTGTCGGTTACACGGAACAACGAACCTCATCGTCCGTAAGTAATAAAACATATTACCTACTTTTAATTTCTATTTTAAGTTATCTTTTTCACTACATCTATCCCTCAAAAAATGGCACAACTAATGCACTGTGTAAAAAACCCGCAAAACCTTAGCTCAAAAGTAGTCCCAATGTACGTATGGCTTCCCATTCAACAAAGTTTAGATCTAAGTGCTCAACGCGGCCGAACTGCCCCAATAACACCCATGGAGACCGCACAAAGCCTGATAAAACTTATAAAATGTATAACGGCCCCATGTCATCTAAACAAAAAGATTAATTCGTATCCTCAAGGGAAATCAATGATAATTATTAGTCCCAAGCAGTGAAGAAGAGAAAGGTTCTGCAAACAACAGACTCTACAGATAAAACGGCCATATTACAGCACGTGAGATATTTATACCCGACTTACGACGAGCCGGATGAATTAGACAATCACCCGCGTGTCGAGAAGTTAGAGCAGGAACTCAAGCTAGACGAAACTTTAAACACAGATGAAAAATCGTCGATATCGACACTCTGTCATGAATATAATGATATTTTTTTCCTCAAAGGCTCACCCACAAAAATGCTATCACACACAGAATACCTTTGGTGCAAGATCAAGATCAACGAGCAACTGAAAGAAATGCTGGAGAATGACATTGTCCAGCAAAGTACAAGCCCTTGGAATTCACCTCTTCTAGTGGTCCCCAGACGGTGAGAAAAGGTGGCGAGTCGTAGTTGATTTTCGTAAATTAAACGAAAAGACAATAGGCGAAGCTTTTCCACTCCTCGAATCGAGGACATTCTCGATCAGTTGGGCCACGAAAGGTATTTCACGACTCTCGACTTAGCAAACGGATATCACCAAGTTCTCGTCGATCACGTAGATAGACCACAAGCAGCCTTCAGCACAAGTTATGGGCACTACGAGTTTAAACGAATGCCATTCGGGCTAAAATGAGCCCCAGCTACGTTCCAAAGGCTAATGAACTTCGTGTTAACAGGCCTACAAGGCCTGGAGTGCTTCGTTTATCTGGATGATATCGTCATCTACGGTAAAAATTTAGAAGATCACAGCAACAAACTTCGAAAAGTCTTACGTAAAACTCAGGGAAAACAATCTCAAATTACAGCCTGAAAAGTGTCAGTTTCTGAGAAAAGAGGTCGTTTATTTGGGACATAAATGCTCTAACGACGGAGCACTTCCTGATCCCAGTAAAACGGCCTGCGTCCAAACTTTCCCTGTTCCGCGAACTGTCAGACAAGTCCAATCATTCCTAGGACTTGCCAATTATTATAGGAAATTTATACCAGACTTCTCAAAAATAGTACGTCCAATAACGAATTTACTTCGAAAAGATGTAAAATTCACTTGGACTGAGAAATGTCAGGAAGCATTTCAAACCATTAAAAAAGCTTTAGTCTCTCCACCACTTTTAATTTATCCGGACTTTTCGAAACCATTCAATCTCACCACAGACGCTAGTAATGAGGCCATAGGAGCTGTTCTTTCTCAAGGAGAAGTGGGAAATGACCAGCCCATCGCCTATGCTAGCCGTACTCTAAACAAGGCCGAAAAAAACTACTCCACTATTGAAAAGGAGTTATTGGCCATTGTATGGGCAACTAGAAATTTCCGATGTTAACTTCAAGTTCGGAAATTCACGGTCTATACTGACCATAAGCCCTTGAAAGGAGTCTTTAATGTTAAAGACCCTACTTCTAAAACAATTCCAAACAAATTAACGATAAAGGCCACAGTCCACCATCGCATCGTATGTAATCCGATGTGGAGGACAGTAAACCACCCACAAGAAAAAAACAACCCGCTAAATGCTACGTAGTGACCCGAGCCCAAAAACAAAAGGCACAGGAGTAAAAACAGAATCCTACTAAGAAAAATAAGGAACACTCATCAGAAACAGATGAACTCCAATCAACAGAGACACACTCAAACTCCCCTACCGCACTCGATCAAAAATCGCAGGAACTAAGGGCACCAAAAACCCCTGAGATAATCACAAACCCCGAGGAAATCAGGACAATATTGAAGGACTATCATGATTCCCCCTTCGGTGGCCACCAGGGTGTAATAAAAACTTACACAGCGAATTAGAGGCAAATACTGGTGGAGACATATGCTAAGTGATATTAAAAAATACATTAAGAAATGCCCAAAGTGTCAGACTATGAAAGCTTCCCTTCAAACTCGAATGCCAATGATGATGACGGACATAGCAGAGCAACCATTTGACAAGGTCTACCTGGATATTGTGGGCCCTTTGGAGGAAACCGCCACAGGTAATAAATATATTCTGACCTTTCAAGATAATTTGACCAAATTCGTCGATTGGTATGCCATACCCAACGGGCAAGCAATTACAGTAGCCAAAATTTTCTTCGACGAAATCGTCACGCGCTACCGTATCCCCAAAAGAATAGTCACTGACCAGGGATCCAATTTCCTAAGTGAACTATTCAAAAGGGTATGTAAACTCTTAAGGGTAAAAAAGCTACAAACTTCAGCTTATCATCCCCAGTCTAATGGAGCACTAGAGCGTGCCCACAGACCCCTTATAGAGTCCTGCGAACCATCGTAGATGAAAATCCCAAAACATGGGATCAATATCTACGAACCGCTGCGTTCGTGTACAATAACAGCGTACACAATGGACTGCCTTTACGGCTTTACAGCGGACGTCCCAACAAATTTAAAACGGGACCCTGAACCCGTTTATAGCCATGAAAGCTATTACCATATATTAAGGTATAAGCTACAAAAATCGTATGCTGCAGCTCGAAAGAATCTTCTCGCTAGCAAGAAACGTTCTAAGGGGTATTACGATAAAACAATACGGCCCCTTACTTTCCACGTAAGGGACAAAGTACTACTCAAGAGCGAGAGTCGGAAGCATAACATCTCTCAAATCTGGGTAGGACCATATCAGGTAACCGCGATCACGAGCCCAGTTAATACAACCATAAAAATGAGAAAAAGGCTCGTGACTGTACATAATAACCGCCTAAAAATTTACTATGAGTAAAAAACACCTCATAATGTTAAATCTGTCCTAACTTGATCGATATTCTACAACCTCCCTCCAAAATTTTGTTTACTGTCTTTTGACAAAACTTTCTTTACTGTTACTCGCCGACTTTTTAAACTCACCTTGTAGCCCTCCCCTGGACGTAGTTGCGTGCAACGGCCTTTAATCTATTATCCCAAGTACCAGAATAACAAAATGGTATAGCCAAGGGTTCCAATAATTTATATATAATACATATAATATGTATATGCCTGTCTTGTAAATACCACTGTGGTGACACCGCCAAGACATTGCCCTAAACCACCTCATTTTCCTGTAGGCACGGAATCACTACTCATATTCACACTGCTTCTTCAACTCACGGCGAGAGAAATAACAGAGGAACCCTACAGAGTAACCCCACTCAACAACACAGGAATTCTACTGGAAGACCTGGGAACGCTGATGGTATACCACACAACATGGAACATATTTACAGATGTTAAGGAACTATGTTGAGTGATTAACATCAGACGTAAAGTTCAGACTGCCAGCATGAGCTGACAGATCACTCGACGGACAGCGTTGACTGCAGGGTGGCACGCTAGCGGCGGAGAGTGTGGGGAGTCTCCTCGAAAAACCTGCCGCTGTCGTCTGCCATAATCAAAAAAATTCGTGCCTTTCACTAGAAGAAAAACGCCGGCACACATTCGGTCCTGAAGGGACCTTTATGTCACCTACCTACATCCATATTGAAGGCGCAGATGTTATGCCTTCCTTGTATGCCCCAGCCACCCATCTGACTCTGAGGGCAAGATTTTTCAGAGTCCCTTGTAGACCTGTGAAAAGAGACTAGCGAGCTAGACGACTTTCATGTGAGAGGGCTCCAGGATAGTGAGTGGAGAATGAAAATCCTACTAAGCCATAACGTTATAAAATGTCATTTATTCATACGTCGGAATATGATGCGAAGCTATATATTACTGTAGTCAGGGAACGTAATCAAAAGTACACATTTGTTTGGATTATCTTAAACCGTAGCTAAGAGCAAACTCATTTACCTGACTCTATATCGATAGTGCAAGGTTATGACCAATACAAGACCTCTTGCGCAATGTCAAACAAAAGCGTAGTGAGTTTCATATGTAATATTCAACGCGAACAAATATGCTATTATTCAATTAATTCCAAGAATGTTCAAGGCTCCGCGAATTACATGCTGTATGTGATACTTACATACAAGAGTTACTCTACCATGGCAGGCAGACAAAAATTATTAGAAAAATTTTCATAGTTATAAATGTACTGCTTAAATACGACTAATATACTAGTATGCCAAAAAAAAATTGTACAAGCAAAAAAAATCTCCAATTCATTTGTATCATGTTTAAATAAAAACACTATAATAGTATGGTAATCAGGCTAAGAATGTTCAAAAAAAAGGAATCGCAAAGTTCTATCTATGTGACACATAAACATAAATACTATACTAGTACAATAATTCGCCAAAGATCCTCGAATTCATTGTGTAATAAATACTTGAATACGAATGATATACTATTGTGGCAATTAGACAAAAGTAAAAAAAATTGTTTATCACTTACGTCCTGGGAATCTCCCGTAGAGGCGCCTCCAAAGGTAAGATGCTCCACTATTTCACTGTTAAATTACAAAGAAAAATAAATTTATCCCTGCCTAAATTGCCAATATCCCATAGTAGGATGATTCTGCTACTTATACGAGCTATTCTATGCCTTAGTTTACGTCGTGGGCTCAACGATGTTGCGACCAACCCGATGGGGGATGTAGACAAATACCAGCTTCAGGAACTTTCTTCCTTCGAACGATGACGTGGTGCCTGGATACCAATTGGTGTAGTAAATGTTCGACACTCAAATTTCGGTCCAACACCGCATTCAAACGTATATGCCTATTTAGCATAACGTGGGCGAGTAAATGCACCCCATCCAATCAGTCCCCACGCCACAATTTGTCAGTCTGTCCTGGGGCTGGATTCTGATCAGAAAAAAATGACAAATGACAATGACTTCGTGACTTTTTTCCGAAAATGCGATTCTTACACCATGACTTCATCCATAAAAAGTGACATTTAGCGTTAAAATATGACTTATTTTCGAAATGCCGATTCCTAAACAACTGGGTGACATGACAAATGACTTTTTTTCATGACAATTCTTCCAATCAAAGTCACTTAGCCCTTGCCGCTGTGACTTTTGTCATTTTCAAGTAATAGGTAATATCAAAGATGTCATGTAAGTATAAAAATAATAAACATTTGTATTTATTACATTATTATATATTATTTTATTAAGAAAAAAACCTCAATCTTAACAGCAAACCGCATATATGGGAAATACCTGTCCTTAACACAAAAGGACACGTTACTTTCATTAATGGAAAGCAATTTGGCACTAGCGAGGAATCAGTAAGTTTTTTTTTTGTTATAACCTAACGAATAACTAATGTGAATATTTCAATCAGATTTTCATCAGTAGATGGGAAAACTAAATTGAAAGAGGGCTGGGAAGAGATAGCCCAACACCTGAATGCGTTAGGTGGGGCAAAAAAAAAAACGGCGATCAATGGCGAAAGTGCTGGGACGATATAAAGTAAGTTAACAGTTAACATAAATTATAAATTATTACTTAAAAATGTGTGTATTTATAGAGCAAGAGTCAAGCAGAAATCAACAGCCATTAAAAAAATTATTAATCAAACTGGAATTAACGGCAAGACGGCACCTCCAGAATTTTCCGAATACGAAAAAAGGGTAATTGCGGTGATGTCGATGGATGCTATCAATGGAGATAAGCAAACTAAGGAAATTGGATTTGGTGAAGAGGTATGTAAAATGATTAAATAAATAACAAGTTTTTTGTGAAACGAAACCTTTACCTAATCCTACAATTACAGGCCGTAGATCTTACCGATGTGATTGCACCTTTCATCACTTCATCCCCATCCCCACGGTGCAGCACTCCAGCCAATGGAAATGAAAAAAGGAAGCGAAGACCTGCTCCTACGGAAGCCCTATCGTCTAACGACGAATACAAATATATGGAGGAGTGCTTAAAAATAAAGCGTCAGAGGTTGGCACTGGAGCAAAGAAAAGTGGAGCTACTCGAAGAAGACATTAAGTTGAAGAAGGAGTTATTAGCAGTGCTTCAATCGAGGTTCAGCCCACTAGTCGATTACAATCTAAATAAGTCGGCATATATAATCGAGGAATCTTTATAAAAATGATAACCTTTTTTGCTTAAATTAGGACAAAATGCAATTTATGTCGTGATATTTTTAAGTTTTTTTTATGAATATTTTTATTTTAATTAATTAAACAGTTATTTTTACTTAAGACAGATGGAAAAAGTTATTTATGATATCATTTCTAACCCTTCTCCCCTCATGTAAGAGTTGTGCTGAATCAGTTGAAATGCCATTGCCATCCTCGGTTGCATTTTCTGGCAAGTCGGTATATTCTTCTATTTCTTCTTCGGAGGGAAGAGGATAACCACGCATAATCTTTATGTTGTGCAAGGCCGCACAAGCATTAATGATAGAACCAGCTTTTTCTGGAGAATACATTAATATCCGCTGACGACAAATGCATCTAAATCTGCTTTTTAAGACTCCAATGCCTCTCTCTACACCACTTCGAGCCTTTTTGTGAGCAGAGTTGTACATTTCTTCCATGTGGTTACTTGGATCCGCTATGGGAGTCATTAGGAAAGGCTGCAAACCGTAGCCACTGTCACCTGCAAAATGTATATTTTTATTGTAGCAACTTGTATCTTATTTAATTAATAAGGTGCCAACCTAAAAGCCAATATCCTCGTGTTCCAGATGAGTATTCGCGTAGAAATTTCATTTTCACAATTGAATTATTCCATACATAGGAATCGTGAGCAGATCCACCATATTTGGCATTAACCGTAATTATTTTAAGGTTGAAATCAAATATCTAGAAAAATATCTCTATATACATACAGCTTGTTAAAGTATTAAAGCAAAACATAGTACCAATAAAACATTTTTAGTATGAGCAGACTTTCGTACAGCATAGTACACTTGCTCAATCTCAATAGCAGGCCTTTTTATATAAATATGAGTTCCATCGATTAAGCCTATAACTCCCGGAATGCCAAATTTCTGGAAAAATCTAAGAAAAACTTATTTTTCTATACTTCTTTAATTTTATATTTATATTTTATATACTTCTGCTTAATGTTGTTCCGCTCTTCTTCGGAAATTGGAAATTTAATAACATCATGTGCGATTGTACTATTAATAACCCCACAAACTTCTTCTACGCATCTAGAAACAGAAGTCTGCGACATGGCTAACAGAAAATCTTGCCCTACTGGCCGTTGATAAGACCCTAGTAGATATTAAATAATTTTCTTGTAATGCTTTCAAAGTTTGCTATAGATACCTGTTGCCAAAAAACGCAATGCAGTTAAGATCCTTAGGTTTTTCGGCAGGGAATGGTATGTCCCACGATTTTCCATAAACGGTGTTATTCGGTTTATAAACTCCCAACAAATACATTTTGACAGCCTAAAGAGTTTTATAAACTCCGCTTCCGTTGTGCTATTGAATGGATCGCTCGATAATCGCAGTTGAAGTCTTAAAATTCTCATTCTGTAAAAATTAAAGTTATTATAACATTTCAGCAATTATTTTACATACCTCTGCCTTCTTCTTTGGAAACGTCTTCGCAATACAATGTGTTCCATTATTTTGTTCTTCACATATAATATATTCAATAACCGCGCAATTGTCAAAATGTCACTGCTATAATTTAAGATACATGTCATGTCACCCAACAATCAGAATTCCAAATTATGGCATAGTGACATTGTTCTTCCTTCGAAGTCATTTTGTCATTGTCATTTGTCATTTAAATTTTATCAGAATCCAGCCCCTGTTCTGTCTCTGGACCTGAGGCTGAGAATTAATACTTTCATAGTAATAAGTTGATACATTTGATATTTACGGGTACCTGAGAATTGTTATTTAACCTTAACTGAAACCGTGTAAGGGCGTTTTTGCCGTTCAATCTGCCGTCACCAAGAAAAATTTGATTTATAGCAGGCCGTGTTGCCAATTCTAGCTGCGTCTATTAATAATACTTCTAGAACAGACGTTTGAGCTGTTCTAATATGAAGCTAAGGTAATAAAGCTGCTATTGCTAAGTCTTTAAAGACCGTTGCTGTTCCATTGTTTTCTCTGATGAGCAGGTGGCGGACCACTTTCCTGCTAATGTGAGAATATTTTATCAATTTGGAATATAAGTTATTAGCGGGTGTATATATATCCTGAAAACCTACATGATAGGCTGCTCTAATCGCCCCGATTACGTTGGGAAAAATCTGATAATTTTAGCTTTCACTTTTTTTTTACTTCTTCACTCTGTGAAGATTTGACAAGACAGATGTCGATTGTCTTCTTCTTATTTTTCATCAGCTTGTCAGAGCTCGTTCGTCGAGTTTGGGGTGGGTTCAGCTGTCGGTTTCCACAGGCCTCACTAGACCTAGCGGAGTTAGAAAATCAAACCACACTTGCAGAGCACGCGGAACACCTAGTGCATCGATTATGTGTGAATAGCACTAAGCAAGAAGATTTGTGTAACACTCAGCAAAAGCTGGTACGTGCTATTATCGAAAACATAAAACGACGCACGAGCACAATAAGGCAACTAGTTCCCAAATCACGCACAAAGCGATCGTTTTTCGATGGGGTAGGAAACGCCATGCATTATCTGTTCAAAACTATGGACAGCAAAAACGAAGATGAGATATACAGCCGACTAGAGGAAGTAGAAATCAATGCACACACACTAGCTGAACTGGAAAAACAACAAATAAGCGTGGTGAAGATAGCATTGGAACAGATCCAGAAACCTTTAATAATGATCATGGACCGACAAAGGCCAATAGCTTACCAACTAAATGATTTACACAACATAACAGAAGATCTGACCAGAAGGCAATTGAGGCAGAAAATATTATCCAGCCTACTACTCCAAGTGGTAGAGATCGAGTTTCGTCAGCAGTCTCTGCTAGACATAATAATAACCAGCAAAAATAATCATATACACCCTTTGCTAGTATCTCCCAATACTCTTTTGGATATATACCATAAAACCCACGCTGAGTGCCCAAATCAACAGAATTGTCTTTCGATGTTATACCAAACATCAGGAGCCCAATCTCATCTCATAGGTAATAAATTAATGGCGAGGATAACACTACCAATATTCAATATTCCTAGCATGAAACTCTACCAAATTCGCTGCTTTCCAATTCATACCGAGTCTGACCATTCGCTAATACCTGACATAGAGTATTCACACATAGCTAGCCAGTTGCAAACGCAGGAATTCCTGCTCCTGAAATTGGAAAATTTCAAAGCATTCAAGAAAATTACACACACCAGACAAGAAAATACCTATGCAGGAGGATTAAACACACCCATAACGAGAGTGGCATCCTCCCATGAATGTATAATTAAATTACTCTTGAACCCGTTGAACGAAAACCCACACTGTGTCCTGAGGGTACAGATCCCCGAACGTGACATTTTAATTAAGCTTAACAAGCCCAATACTTGGCTATTTTCATTCGTCAACCCCACCGTAGTTCACATTACTTGCCTAAATCGGTATACTATCTCCAAACTAAAAGGTCAAGGAATATTAGACTTGACACAACAATTCCAAATGCAAATAGGAGCACAAGTGTGACACTATGAAGGAGAGAATAAGCACCCGCTTAAAATCCTACAACCAGCATATTTTCCCTCACTAGCGGATTCCAATTTTGAAGTTAATTTAACGCAGTTATTCCCCGAAGCAACCAAAGGTCCAACGTCGGAACCAGAATTATTAAGGGGAGACGAAACAAACGAGCTTATACACAAAAGCACGTTTTCGTTGAAAGAAATCCAGGCAAAAATTAGCAAACTGACGGAAAAAGGAACGCAAAAAACATTCCGACTATTGGCAACCACATCCATATCCTGCACCAGCTTACTAGTTCTAGCGCTTATCATATACAGCGTGATAAAGTGTATTTACCCTTATATAGTGAAAAGAATATATAAAGTAAATGCGCCACCAGCACCAAAAAATTAGCTTCCAGAGGAATCCACCTATGCTTGCTCAGAGCCCCAAAGGCGTATTCACACAATGCCGAAACAAAAAACAGTTCAATTAGTGGAAAAATAAATCGCGGACGTTGGCACTGACGACACAAAAAAATAAAAATTTTTTTTTGTAAAGATAGTTAGACTAGTAGAATCAGTGTTGCCAACTCTTTCTCTCAGTTACTGGCTAAAACTGCTGTTGAAAATGGCTAAAAAATAGCTAAACTGAAATTAAATGGCTAAATCAATGGCTAAATTTTTAAAGATTGTTTGTAATCATGTTTTTCTTCAATTAAAAAGCCGTATAACTATACGGGAAAATATAAAGACAAAACACCAATAGAAACAACAAACTTATCATTTAATTAATTAACAACTTTATTTCAAATAAAACATTTTCTCTTTTGTACAAAAACAAACTTTAAAAAAATAAAAAAAATTAAGACACTTAAACATAGTGTCTTTAAAATTCATTGAGATCATTTGTAATATTGTCTAAGTCTCTTTCATCTTCATCACAATGTTCATAAGCACCATTAGTGCCAATTTTTTTCAGAATTTCATGTGGAAATTCAAATGAATTACAACATTTCTGTTCTCTTTGCAGTCCATATTTTGTGGTTAGTATTGAATGAACAGAATTTAAATTAAATCTATTTCTATGTTTTGTTTTCAATATATTTAACTGACTAAATAATCTTTCCACCTCAGCATTTGACCAAGGAAGTATCAATAATTTTAATGCTATAGAAGAGAGTTCGGAAAAAGTGTTACAACCACTCGCGTCTTTATAGTTTTTAACTTCAATCCAAAATTTTAAAGTATCGGATTTTTCTACCCAATGAAATAATTTTAAATGCTTCACTTGATTCAAAATATTATCTAAATACCGAGGATCGCTATTGAAAATTTTTATTATTGGCATTATATCATCGTTAGATGAACGAGTACACAGAATATTTTCCGTCGAAAATTGTGAAATCATTTTTAATACTTTTATATTTTGCGGCAATCTGTGTTTTAATTCCGTTGTAAGATTTTTTATAAAAGTAACACAATTTACTCTAATATTTTTTTCATTTACATCAGAAATTACATTTTTTCGCTTCAGTTCTACAATTTTATTTTCAAAATCATAGCCCAGATAACAATTCAAGTATATGAATGGTGTAATATCATCCTCTAGAAAATCAATTTTACAGTCTGGATATGTAATTTTTTGGTTTAAAGAAGTTATTAAAAAACATAAATCATCTAAAAGTTTAATTGGATTAACTGAATTGCTTTCAAATTTTTTATTTAAAACATTAATATCCTTTAAGATTGGCCTTAGAAAAAGTAGATAAAGTAAATTGCTTTCATTGCAATATTCTTTGTATAAAATTTCCGCAGAATGACAGCGCTCATTCGTTTTTGCTATTTGAAAATGTGTTTTAAGTTCCAGCCATTGATCCACTATTCTTGCTACACAATCAGAAATTGATAGCCACCTAGTCTGAGACATCTGCTTGAGTTTCAAAGGATTATTTCCGTCATTTATAAGAGAATATAGTACCCTATACTTTTCTTTCCTATCGGATGATTTTGAAAACCAATTAAATGTTTCTGAAAGCACAAATTCTAAATTTGTGGGCAAGAAATCCTTCGAAGCAGCTGAAGTTGCCAACTGTACAGAATGACATACACATTTAATAAAAATAATTGATGGATATTCCTCCTGCAGTTTCCTAAACACACCATTATTAACTCCTACCATCACGCTGGCATTGTCTGTGCCCAAACCGACCATGTTTTTAATATCCAAGTTAGTTTTCCTCAAACAAGTTTTAATAGTTGCCACAATTCCGTCAGAATTTGCGCTTTCTAAAGCTTCAAGTGACAAGTACGTGGAAACCACTTTCTCTGTTTTTTCAGAAAAATACCGAATGGATATACCTAAATATTTTACAATGGAGATATCAGTAGATTCATCTATCAGTAAACTATATGGTGAATCACCAATATCGTCACGTAGAGCATTCTTAAAGAATGGAAAGAATACGTTTCTGATAATGGCACTGCACTTTGTTCTATGAAGCTGTATTAACCCAGAATGTGGTGAATCAGGGAAAAGTAATTTACAAAATGGACTTAAATGATCTATTGTCCTAATTGCAGAATGATTTAAAATAAACAGAGTCAAACTTGCTTCAGTAATTTGTTTTTGCAACCGCGCATTCTCTGGTTCTTTCATCTGAAAGCACTCTGTAATTTTTCTGGACCTGGAGTTGGAGAACGGTTCACTACTTTCTTTGTGCTTTTTAGTGTTTTTATGGTTTTTAATATCGTAGTACTTAGCTTTAATAATGCACTGACAAAAAGTGCAAAATGCACTTCCATCCTTTTCAATGAGCCATCCTCTAAAGTCCCGATCATTTTTCCATTCTGTTCGAAATCGTTGGACATATTTCTTTTCCTTGACTTCTTGCGGCATTTTGGCTGAATTAAACTGTAATAAAGCTTAATGTTTTAATATAACGAAAACGAATATACAAAACCTGTACTTACATTCTTAAAAATTCACCTTTTACGCGCTAATAATATTTTTTCATTTAACGAACAACGGACGAGACGACAACGACAGCTTCACATTTGAAGAAAAAAACAAAATGCGTGACAAGCTGCCATGCCAACAAATTTTTCGCCAACATAATTGACATTTCTGTGTGGATCTTTCATAATTGACATTCGTATTATCTGGATTTGGTCATTTTTGTGAAGCATAGGAAATTAAAAGAAATTGAAAAAATGGCTAAAAGAGTGGCTAATGGCTAAATTGAAATATTCATGGCTAAAATGAATTTTAAATGGCTAAATTGGCAACACTGAGTAGAATAGCCAGATTAAGCTTCAAGATCAATAGCGATAGAGACGATGTTATAAGATAACTAGAAATACTAATAAAGATATTAGGTACATGTATAAACAAAAAATATATATATATAAGAATGAATAATAAATAAGTAGGTATACATATACATATACGCATAGAATAAAATAATTACATTATGTAAAAAACAAAAAAACAAATATATATATATATAATTTAATCTTTCAAACACGAAATATGAAAAAAAATAAAATAAAAAGAAATGAAAGATTCAATTTATAAAAACATTTAGAACTTTATTCAATTAATTTGCACCGGCTAACATCGTTCTGCGGCGATATGACTACGACTAATCTACTCTACATTATTCTAAGTACTCTGTAATGAGAGGAAAAAATAAAAGACATAATTTAATCTTATGCTTCTTTGCTCTTTGCTCTTATGCTTTGTTGCTGCGTGATTCTTTGCTTGTATGAACTGCATCGTTGGCGCAATTGTTGTCCCTGGAACGTGAAGGAATTTGCTTAAGTAAATGGTGTTGGCGTTTCTTCGGACTTGACTCCTCTCGAGTATCGACTCCGGGCGATTGCCTGTGAAATTGACCTTTGTTTTTCCTTTTTTGCATTGCAGGAACATGTTAAGGTAGAGGGTTAGTAGGGTGCCTATGATGATTAAATCCATGGTGATGTTCATATGCCATTTCCACTGTGTTTCGTACTTGACCTCCTCAATATGCCTGGTGTTGTTAACGTTCTGAAGGTGTAAATCCTCTAAGTGGAATCTCTCAACAATTTTTGAAATGCTGATGTTTCTTTCGACATTGGGGTGGACCTTGTCGTGATAGGTTTGTATTGAGTTCCCGAATTGAAGCCTTCCGATCGAGACTTTGCAGTCCTTGAATTTGATAATATTGTTGTTCTTGATTTTAATTACGTTTGGTTGACCACAATTATTCGTTAATAGCGTTTCATTTAAGTTTTTTGTTATTAAAATACCATCTGACACGACTTTAATTTCTTCTTTATCATTCTTGTGATATTTGCATTTCATTCCTCTTCTGTTATTTAGCAAGTTTGAAATACATTGGTCGTTATACGTTATAAGTTCTTTCTTCAAAATGTTCTTCTTCTCTAAATTTACAAAAATATTACTATCGCATGCAATAACTTTACTTATTTCTTTGTTAATTTCAAATAAATTGTCCTTATTTTGGGATCTTTTCAATTATTATTCTAGAATATGGATTTTTATCAAAATTAGGTATGGATAGAACAAGAATTATAAGGTCTTCTTTAGTAAGTATGCAATTCTTAATATAAGGTAACATCTCTACAGTTATGTTGTTTTGTTTTGTTTCTTCTTCCGTTAAAATATCTTTTGGTAAAATTTCTAGGCTACTTGCTAAGGTAACTTCTTTTATGTTTGAAATTTGCTTAGATAAAAAATTAATATTTTCATTGATTTCTGTGACGATCATAAATGATTTGAGTTTATTGTCAATTAAATTTACATGTCCTTCGACTTTATTTAGCTCTACAGTTATCTTTTCTTGTGCTGCATTGATATGGTTTGTAGCGTTCTTTATTTGATCCGAAATTTGTCTGTTAACCGAAACTTTAGAATTTAAGTTAGCGATAATTTGCCTGTTATTTTGTTCGATTATGTTGAAATGTTTTTGGATTTCGTCGCGATCTTCGTTATCCATTACGCCAGCCACAAAACGCAGACCATTGCCTAAAATGTTAATCAATGCTCTTTTACTTACGTGATGAGGGACGACATTGCTAAACTTTTCCTTCAGATGCTTGAAATTGTACCATGTGCTGGCAGGAATTGGGGATATGTCTTGCAGTAGAAGTAGGTTTGTTTCGATTTTAATGATGCTATCGGCATATTGAGTTAAATTAATAATGTGCATTATTCTTTTGAAGTCATTTATAATTCTGATTTCTGATTCTTTTATCAGAATGTATCCGTTCCCGGTGGGTATTTCATTGATTTCTATTGATGGCTTTGCCGGGCTAAGGGATGATATTAACAGCAGAAGGAGGATACCTGAAACAAAGTATTAATTTTGATATTTTAGCTTCCTTTTAAATTGGTTTATATAATGGGGGTTATGTTCATTGCCAACTTGGAAGTGATCGTCGCCGTGTTCTTTGGCTTCGACTTTTTTATGGTAGGGTTGGAGTTTGGTGACTCTATTCAACTTAAGGTAATTGGAGGGTTTGTCTTTGTATCTTCCCCAGTTGCTGTTTTTGATAACTATTGTTTTATTAGTTAGTAGGAGTTGATGTATCGCTGGGTATTCTTCATGTTTTATTGTTCCGTTGAGGAAATTTATTGGCTTTTGGCCTATAGAGGTATGGGTAGTTTTGTTATAAACTTTAAGTCCTTTGATTATGGGATCTTCATCGAGTGGTATCCTTTGTTCTTTCTCGCCAACATTGAGAATTCGCATGTGCTCATTAAGGGTATTATGGAATCGTTCGATGTCGGCGTTGCTAGTATGGTTGTTAGAGGTGGTGAAATGGATACTTATTCCCTCATTGTTTAGGAAATTCATAAAGTTTAAGCTATTGAATCCTCTTTCTTGATCTGTAATAACTTTAACAGGTTTTCCAGAAGGAGCCTATGTATTGCATGTATCCATTTTTGAGATCTGACCAGTTCCTAGATTGTAACGGTATAATTTGAACATGTTTAGTGAATTTATCTATTACTGTTAAGTACGGTTTACCTTTGCTTTTAAACCATATGTCCATATGGATGATTTCCAATGGTTTGCTTGGTGTCTCGGTTATTTTGAAGGGAAGTTTTAGGGGGTGCCTTTTGTACTTGGCACTATTACATATATGGCAGTTATTGATAGTTCTTTGGACTTCTAACTTGAGTTTAGAAAAGTAGATTTCCTTCTTTAATTCGGAGAATACGTCATTTATACCTCGGTGATTTGTCTTTACGTGCTGGTCTAGTACTCGCTCTTGAAGCTCAGAGCGGTTTTGAATATCTTTTAACATGAAAGAGCACTTGTTTAATTTTAATGATTTATTTCTTGAAAAATGTTCAAGGTATGTATTTTGGAACTCATTATAGATAGAAATATCTTCGATCATAACACCTACTATTCCCTTGCAAGGAACATGATTTTTCAGGATGTCAATAAGATAAGTTCCGTCAGGATTGGGATGTACAAACTTTTTCCTAGTTCTCCCGTGGATTTTATGCATGGTCATCTCTGCATGGATTTGAGCTTTATAAAAGTTTAAGGGTAATTCAGATATTGGGATATATGCCGTGTTATCTTCATCGGCTGAGTGCACTGTCGCATCTGTGGACCTAATTTCATCGATTTGTATTTCGTTCGCGTGGATCTCTATTCTTGATAGAGCGTCGGCGATTTTATTTTCTCGGCCACTTAAATATTCTACATTGAAGTTAAATTCTTGTTTATGATCTGTCTTAACAGTAAATTTCCTGCCGTACAGATATGAGCGGAAATACTTAGTTGCCCAAACCACAGCGAGCAATTCCTTTTCGATGGTCGAATAATTGGTTTCGTGTTCGTTGAGGGTGCGCGAAGCGTAGCAGATTGGGTGATGATTATCTTGGGATAAGACAGCGCCAATGGCAAAATTGCTAGCGTCAGTAGTTAGAGTGAATTTCTTTGAAAAATCAGGGTAAGCTAGGATTGGATCTGTAGTGAATAGTAGTTTCACTTTACTGAAGGCTTCTTTATATTCCAGATCGTTTACACTTATGCGTTTACCTTTTTTTAAGCAGGTTGTCATTGGTTTTGCTATTTTAGCGAAATCCTTAATAAATTTACGATAGTATCCGACAAGACCCAAGAAGGATTTAATTTCTTTCGGGGTACTAAGAATCGGAAATTTATTGATTGCTTCAACCTTGTTAGGATTTGGTTTTATACCGCCAACTGTAACTATGTGTCCCAGAAATTCGGTTTCTTGTTTCATAAACCTTCTTTTATCGAGTTGTATTTTTAAGTTTACTTCTTGAAGCCTTTTACGTATTTTTTGCAGAGAATCGAAATGCTCTTCTTTACTAGTGCTGAAAATGATAATATCATCCAAGTACACGTAGCAGATTTTCCCGATATAATCCTTCAGTATGGAATTCATAAGCCGCTGGAAGGTTGCCGGAGCATTCTTTAATCCGAATGGCATCCTGACAAACTCGTAGTGACCGTTATCGGTACTGAAGGTGGTCTTTTTGATATCTTGGTGAGCTATTTCTATTTGGTGAAAAGCCTTGGCTAGATCGAGGGTTGTAAAATACATAGCGCGTCTCAATTTGTCTAAAATATCGTCGATATTTGGAATTGGATATTTGTCGTCGACTGTGACATTATTTAACTTCCTATAGTCAATTGATAAAACTGATGTTTTTTTAGGCACTTGGTAGAACACTTTGGTAATCACTTTTTTTAAAAAAAATTTTTTAAAAAATATTCAAAATAAAAATAAAAAAATTTTTAAAAAAGATGATTTTCTATAGTCGATGACTATGCGCCATTTCTGTTTCCCTGATGCGTCTCGTTTTTTAGGAACAACCCATATGGGGGCGGAATAGGGGGAATCGCTGGGTTTAATTACACCTTGCTCTAACATTTCTGTAATTTGTCTGTGAACTTCCTGACAGTGTACCTCAGGATATCGGTAGAGTTTTGTGTAAATTGGGATTTCATCTACCGTATTTATACTATGTTTTAATTCATGAGTGAATGTAAGACCATCACCTTCGCCATAAAATGCTTTATCGAACTTCTTTAAAGTTTTCAGAAGTTCGTATCTTGTAGGCTGATCTAGGTGGTCATACCTAATCTCATTTTCATTGAGAAATATTTCGTATTGAAATGCATTCAATTTTTCAGAAGGTACGGGGAAAACATATTCTCTTTCCTCATTTTCACTGAAGAATAACGGAATTTCGTTTCCCGATTTCACTTTGAGAATTTTGTTTTTGAAATTAATTTCAGCTTCGAGATCTACCATAATATTATTTCCTAATATTCCGTCGAATTTGTCATGGAATTGCATTTCAAAGAATTCCATTTTTTCTTTTGAGTCGAATTCAATGAAAGGGTCTATCGTCACTTAAGTATCACAAGGGATAATATTTTTTAAAGTCTTTATGTTGATTGTGGGTATTTTACTTCTATATATGGGGTTACAAATTCCTGTATTCATTATATTAGCTGTCGCACATGTATCTACTATAAGTTTAAGGGGTC
Source organism: Dioctria linearis (assembly GCA_963930735.1). Lineage (NCBI taxonomy): Eukaryota > Metazoa > Arthropoda > Insecta > Diptera > Asilidae > Dioctria > Dioctria linearis. The sequence goes on along the minus strand of OZ005743.1, from coordinate 140,884,244 downwards.
TTCCTTTTGTCTGTAACTTTATATAAGGAGGTGGTTGTTGGTTTCCGAGGCCACCAATCGAAAATTTTCGACTACGTTCTCACTTTCTAATGCGTTAATTCTAGAGTTAATAGATCTGTCGACTTCCATGGGCTCTACTCTATTGTTACGCGGATGCGAGAACTAATTTTGTCTTAAATTTTGGGACCTATTTACGGGTAAATTTCTCGGGTTTGAGTTTTGAAAATTGTATCGATAATTATTTTGATTACTTTGGTTAAATCTCCTAAAATTATTAGGGTGTTGATTTTGATGGTTGTTATAAGTGTTACTATTATTGTTACGACTGAAATAGTTGTGGTTATTGTTGAAACCATTATTATTGGGCTTAGTATTTCGTTGGGCGTAACTCTTTCTATTTAAAGTTTTATCGTCGCTTCGTTTATTTTTATATAGATTAAAGTAGGCGTAATTGCCCTCAACCAAGATATCTAAGGCATCCTCTAGATTGACAGGTTTCCTGCTAAATAAGATAGAACGTATTGGTTCTGGCAATTTGTCTTTGAAAATATTTAGAGCGATTTTATTATTCGCTTCGACACTGAACTGTGAATTGGGTTGATTTTTGGATTTGTTATGTAGTCGTCTTAGAATATTTTTAATTTGATTGTACATATCTACGCTATTTGAACTGAAGGTTACTCCGCGTAATTCGTCAAAAATTTGAAAGCACGATCTTTTGTCGCCAAAACTGTTAGTAAGAACCGCCTTAATTTCGGACCAAGTTTTTACATGATTATTTATTTCGATAACTTCCCTAGCCTTACCACGTAGCTTACTTTTAATTCTATTAAACAGTAATTGTTGGTCACTTATTTCGTATTTTGAAACTACAGGGATAATATCCTCGACTAATTCTAAAAATGTAAAAAGTTCCTCACATTTTCCATCGAAATCCGGTAATCTTGCGATGAACTGTAAAGGGTCGATGCTTAGTGTTAACGCCATCGTTTCCTCGTATAATACTACAAGATTTTCTTCCTTTTCTTCACTTCCGAGAGGATGTTGTAGCGTGAGTCGTTTAATTCTCCTGATTTGATTTTATGATGTTGCTATTTTGTTGACTTTTCCAAACTTAAGCGTATGGAATCTTTGTATGTGATTCAGTAGAGTTGCACTTAAATTATTTACGTATTATTATTCAAGCTAAATCTTGAATTTAATGACTTTCACTGTTCGATATTCCTGGGTTCGATACAGTGAAAAAGCACTAAAAGATTTTTTATTTTTTATTTTTCACTTTTTATCTTATTTTCCTTTCTTAATGCACTCATTCGATATTCCGCGTTTTTTATCACTGGATCCCTTTTCTTGGGATCCTACCGACTGCGCCAATTTAATCTTTCAAACGCGAAATATGAAAAAAAATAAAATACAATAAAAAGAAATGAAAGATTCAATTTATAAAAACATTTAGAACTTTATTCAATTAATTTGCACCGGCTAACATCGTTCTGCGGCGATATGACTACGACTAATCTACTCTACATTATTCTAAGTACTCTGTATTAATTAGCAAAAAAAAAATATATTAATTAGCAAAAAAACAAAATATATTAATTAGCAAAAAAAAAAAAAATATATTAATTAGCAAAAAAATTGCCGGTGCTGTCTGTGTCTACGGATATTGATTCCTTGGAGCAGCATGACGAAGCGTTGCACGGTAGGTGGGGCACCAGTTGTCCACCACCGTGGGTGGTCTAGTTTAGCCACCGTGGTACCTACGTGAGGTACTAGAAGGGTTTCCTCATAGGTGTGTGGATGCTGTGTTGTGTGTGTGTTCGTTCCGTGGTTCTTTGTTGGTTTTGTGTTGTATGTCTCAGTTTGTTAGGTGTGGTGTTCCCTATGTGCCATGTTCCCTGGCACTGGTGTGCGCGTGTGTTGTTCTGAAAGGCCGGTATTTATGCCAACCTGGTGCAATACTTGGTGTAAAAACACATGCCTTAATATAAATTAGTGCTAGGTTAATATATAAAAATAAATAAATAAAATATAAAATATATAAAATATAATGTATATAGGTGTTGTGCTTTAGGGTGTGTTCCTCGCATCGCGTCATTGCTGAACAAAACTATTCCTACGGGGTTTTATCAGGGGTTTTTTCTTTTATGGGGGGTTTTTTATGTCTATAAGGGGTGCCGTGTAGGCTCCTGCTCGGCTATACTTAACCAGTTTCGTCCCCGCTACGGGACTCATCAGAAGTTTACCTACCTACAAACGTGCAGTTTGTTTTCTGTGTGTATTTTTCTGTACACTATGTTATTACCTAATCTAAGTTTTCAGGTTTTTTTGGGCCTATCTTTGTCTAGGCTATAAAATATGGACGCGCGTGTCCCAGTTACATGCTTATACTATTATGTTGTTATCTAGTTCTATCTGATTTCTATTTCTATCTGATTTCTATGCTCTTCTTTTTCAGTGCATATGATCGTGAAATCTGATGTGTGGTTATTAGTTCTATGTTTCTGTCTATGCTCTTCTTTTTCAGTGCATTTTGACGTACTTAGTATATGTTATTTTAATTAAAAAATAAATAATTTAAAAAATTTTTAAAAAATATTAAAAAACTTTTTAACAAATTCCTTTTATTTTCATTTTAAAATTTGTTAGGGTTATGCTCTGTTTTCCCGTATGTATTTATTTTATGTATGCCATTTTTTCGTGTTTCTTCGTTACCTCTTTCTGGCTTATTTGTGTGTTAGTTTTCTTCTCGTGTATATCCCCTTATCTTTATTCTATAATTTCTACCTTAGGCCTATCACTTACCCCAAATTTCCTTCTATTCGCGCTTATTATGTATCGTGTTTTAACACTTCTTTACTTTGGCGTGCGTTCCTTGTTTATTGTTTTTTCACTTCAAATTTTTTCTTTCTTTCAACACTTTATTTTTTCTTTTTACACAACACTTTTCAAATTCTCTTTCTTTTTCTTTTGCTCTTTCTATCTTTCACTACACGTGTTCACTTTTTTAGGGTTCTCACTTTGCTAATGGCTTTACACTTTTTGCGGTGCGCGCGTGTTTCTCGATTTAGCTTGTTACCACGTTTGATTTTTTCTTTTTTCTTAGTTTACCACTTTATATTTTCCTCTTTATTTTTCATATCCCGTGTTACCTGTTCGGCTTTCGTTCTACTAGTGAAGTTATTCTTGTGGGGTATGTTTCCATCCACGTGGTATTTTGCGCTTTCGTATCTCCTCTGGCACTCACCTGGCTGTGTGTTATCGGGCTTGTGCTTGGTTTCTGTGTATTCCGGTGTTCCTTGTTTCTGTGTGTCCTCTGTGCTCTTCTTTTCAGCCCCTCTCTCTTTTCTTCTCTCCTTGGTATTGCTGATTCTGGTTTGTGTGTGTGTGTGTTTTGTGAATCTTCTTCATTTATTTATTTCCTTTCTCTTTTTCCTCCCTTGTTGTGTCTATCTCTTTTTGTTTGTGTACATGTGTTGCTTGTGTTTAGTTCTCGTGTGCGTCTGGCTTCTGTTCCTTTGTTGTGTTATCTGACTATCCTGGTGTGTGTGTTCTAACTGATGTGTTACGCTAGTGTGTGTGCCTGCGTGCCGTGTGTTAGTGGTGGTTTATGTGTTTTGTTTGTCCTACCTTCTGTCTTGTTCCCTATTGGTTTTTCTCTTTTACTCTTTTACTCTCTCTCTCTCACCGTCAGCGCCTCCTGCTGGTCACGTTTGGGATATTGGTGGGCACCCCCATTTCGCTCGTGTGACGGAGCGAATTGCGTGTGCCCCTTCTGTATTTTCGTTCGTTATATTTGAGTTATCGTTTAAGCTATTAGCTCTTTTAGCTAACGTCTATGGTCACTGGGTACTTATTTTCGAATACAACGGGTGTTTCACCGGTTCGAATGGCCCAGTACTTTCTACTGCCCTGTATTGTTCGTTTCCTACATTGTTCCTATTTTAGTTATCTGTTCGTATGGTGTTTTGTTTTGTCATCCCTTATTACCCACTCTCCCAGGAGCCGCCTCTGGCAAGTTTCGTTACGTGTGTTTCTATTTGTGTGTTGTTTTCTGCCTCTCTATTCCCTACTTGTGTCTGAGTGTTGTGTATTGGTGGTGGTCTACGTGTTTGGTTTGTGTAAGCTAGTGTGTGTGCCTGGGTGTCGTGTATTAGTGGTGGTTTATGTGTTTTATTTGTCCTATCTTCTGTTGTGTTCCCTACTGGTTTTCGCTCTTCTTCTCTCTCACCGTCAACGCCTCCTGTTGGTCCTGTTCGGGATATTGGTGGGCACCCCCATTTCGCTCGTGTGACGGAGCGAATTGCGTGTGCCCCTTCTGTATTTTCGTTCGTTATATTTGAGTTATCGTTTAAGCTATTAGCTCTTTTAGCTAACGTCTATGGTCACTGGGTACTTACTTTCGAATACAACGGGTGTTTCACCGGTTCGAATGGCCCAGTACTTTCTACTGCCCTGTATTGTTCGTTTCCTACATTGTTCCTACTTCAGTTTGTCTGTTCGTATGGTGTTTCGTTGTGTCATCCCTTACTAGCCACTCTCCCAGGAGCTGCCTCTGGCAAGTTTTGTTATGTGTGTTCCTATTTGTATGTTGTTTTCTAGCTCTCTCTTCCCTACTTGTGGTTGAGTGTTGTGTATTGGTGGTGATCTATGTGTTTGGTTTGTGCTATCTTCTGTTGTGTTCCCTATTAGTTCTGTTACTTTTCTCTTACCGTCAGCCCCTCCTACTGGTTCAGTTAAGGATATGTGTGGGCAACACCCATTTCGTCTGTGTCCCAGAGCGACCTGTGTGCTACCCTTCTGTATTTTCGTCCGTTATAGCTGTGTTATTGTCCTAGCTATTAGCTCTTTTAGCTAACGTTTATGGTCACTGGGTACTTGTTTTCGAATACAACGGGTGTTTCACCGGTTCGAATGGCCCAGTACTTTCTACTGCCCTGTATTGTTCGTTCCCTACATTGTTCCTATCTGTTTGTCTGTACGTATGCTGTTGTGTGGTGTTATCACTTATTACTGTCCCTCCTAGGAGCTGCATTTGGCGAGTTTTGTGATTTGTGTTCTTTCGTTGTGTAATGTTTCCCTTTGTTGTGTGAAGTTTATCAGCTATCTATCTCCTGACTATTTCTACGTGTTGTGTGTTGTTGTGTTTTGTTGTGATTTGTGCGTTTTGTTTGTCTTCTTTTCTGTTCTGTCCCCTACTCTCTACTTGTTTCCTCATTGGCATGTCCTTCGTGCGTTTTTCCCCCTTGTTTCTGTGCATCCTACTTGCTTGCTGGTTTATTTATTCCTAGTTTTGCTTGCTTTGTTATGTTGTTGTGTTTGCGCTTGGGTTGGTGTGGTTCCGTTGGCTATGTGTGTGTTGTGATGGTCGCATGTGTCAGAACACCTAGCTTTGGTTTTTGTTGCTTGTTGCTTTTTGTTGTTTTGTTTCTTCCTTTCTTCCTTTTTATTCGGTTTTTGGAACAACCATCTATGTGTTGTTTTTATCCCCCCCCCCCCGTGTTTACTTCTCCGGTTGTCGTGTTTCCCGTTGTTCTATTTCTATATGCTTATGTTGCTATTTTACCTTCTTTCTATATCGTAACTCTAGGGGGTTTAATGTTTATTTATCTATTTATCTATTTATATATCACTAGTCGTTATTACTTGGATTTAATTAAAACCTATCCTAACCTATAACTAATGTTTGGGGGCCCCGGGTACTAGGCCATCTGGGCAGCTGTCTGGGTGTCCCCCCCCCGTCTTATATTACTAGCCTTAAATTTAGCATTGCTTATTTCATGGGGTTTTTGTTGTTTAATTCCCCTCTATGGTTTTTGGGTGGGGCTGTTGTCGTGTCTCCTTCTTCCTCCCGTCGTCTTTCTTCTGCTCTTGTGTGTTGTTGGCTTTCCTGGGTTCATGATGTGTTCCTTGGTGTTATCGTGAGTGTTCCTCCTTCCTGTGTTGTCTTCCCCTTATAGTGGGCATTTGCTTTGTGTGGGTTCATGTTTATTATCCTACTACTCTCGTTGTCGTTGTTCCCTATGTATGCAGCTATGTATTTGGCTGCTTTGGCTGTGCTCCTGACCTTGTCGACTATTTGTATTTCCTCGTTGATCCTGTGTCCCAGGGTGTTCCTGTGGTTGTACATTGCTCCCGTTTTGCTGTTCATTTGTTGGTGTACCATCTCCTTGGTGTCCATTTTTCCCGTGTGGACTATGTATTTGTTGTTGCAGTCCCTGCATTTGAAAAGTATGATGTTGTTCCAATCCTGGGGGTTCGTTTTGTGTGTGTTTATGTCCCTATCCTTGTGTTCATGCGTCTTTGTGCCTCTTTTCCTTTTCGCGTTGTAAATGCTCCTTATGTTAGCTCCTGGGGGGTTGTATGGTACCATTCTCACGCTCTGTACCCTGTCATTGATTTTGGTGATGTGTCGATCTGTTGTGCTGTTGATGTATTGTGTCCTGATGTATTTCTTCTTCTCATCCTTGTCCTTTTCTTCTTGGGTGTTCCCTGTGCCTCTCTTGTGGTCCCCGTGCTCCTGGTTCTGTCTTTCCTCCTCTAGGTTGTTCTCAATTTTCATTCCACACTTATCGTTTAGGTATGTCACGATTTTCTTTTTCTTTTCCTGTTCTGGGTCTGACTTCCTGATGCCTTCCGTGAAATATTTTTCCGTTATTTTCCTTGGATATCCGTTGTCGTCTGCTTCTATTACTAGTGTTTTTATGGTGTCTTCTATGTGTTCTATCTCCGTAACTTTGATGGCGTAGCTTACCCTTTCTATTATGGTATTCCTCTTGTATATGTTGGGCTGGTTTGACAGGTAGTTGATCAGCCTGTTCGATGCAATGGCTTTTTTGTACCATCTTGTCTTGAAATCCTTGTTTGTTCTGCTTATCGTTATGTCCAGGTAATTTATTTCGTTCATGTCGTTCTCCCTTTCTATCGTGAGTTCCATGTTTAGTTCCTTCTCCAGTGTCCTTTGTATCGCCCTTATGTTCTGTTCCTTCGCGTATATAAGGAAATCGTCCACATATATCTTTAGTAGTCTCGTTCCCATTCGTTGTAATTTTCCGTATATTCTGTTTATGGCTAAGTCTATGTAGAGGCTTGCGTATTTCCCTGACGTTTTACCTCCCATTGGGGTGCCTCTGGTCTGCTTGAACACTTCCTTGTCTATCTGGAAGTAGTTTGCCTGTTTCAAGTCGAAGTCCATGATGCTTAGTAGGTTTGTCATGTTATATTCTCCTTCCATTTTGGGCCCTATTGTGTCCTTTATACTTTTCTTTAGTTCTGCTAGGTCCAGGTTGTTGTACATATCTTTTATGTCCATTGTCACTAGGACATGGCCTTCTTTCCATTCCAGTGTTCTTATCTCCTTCACTAGGTCTAGTTTGTCCTTGACATTCTGGTCTATCCTTAGGCATTCTAGGTGTCGCATTCTGTCCAATGCTCTATTTATGTACTTCCCCAATCTGGTGTTGATTGCGCTGGTCTTTGATACGATTGGCCTTAGTTTGGGTATCTCCTTGTGTATCTTGATTACTGGATGTAGTATGCTTATTTCGTTCTCGTAGTCCTCTAGGTTTCTAAGCATCTCTACATCCTCCCCGCTTAGGTGTGTGTTGCTCCGGTTGTCCGTTTTCCTTAGGTACAGTCCGTTTGTGTTCATTGCTTTCAGCTTGTTCTTGTATGCGTTCTCCATCGCTTTTTGTGTTTTTTTGATGTCCTCGCTGTTTATTCTCCTGTATAGTCCGCTGTTTGTTCCTTCCGATATCATCTCCTTAAGTAGTTCCTCGTAGTATTCCCTCCGTATCGCTACCGTTACCTTACCTTTATCTGCCTCTATGAAGGTCCGAAGGTGTCCCTGCCAGTCGGGAACGACTGACAGGACCAAGATTCCCCGAATCCTGGCGATTAATTTCGGCGGCGGAACTAGTGACACACGACGTATTGTCTCGCAAAGCAACATTTTGAATGATCAAAATGAGCTTGCTCTTTCAAAACTAAAAACCCCAAAACGCCAGATCATCACAAAAACAGGGGAAAATAATCCGTACCCTAAAGCTAAGTATCACGAGAAGAGTAATATGAACCCTTCTCCAACCAACGTTAATTAAATAAAACAGTACCTACGCAAAAAAAAAATTACAGTACCGCTCCATCACAACGAGCAAATTCAAGGTTACCACAAACTCATCTAATTAGATAACACAAAACAAAAAACAAAACAAAAGGTAGATAAGATAATAGAAGATTCTGACCTACTGCAGAACTTAGTTACAAAAATATAATAAGATAAGATTACCCTCATTCTTTCTCATTAAAAAATATACATTCATACATATGTGTGAAAAATTAACACACAAAAAAAATTAGGAGAAAACATAGAACATGAGATACAGTAAAAAAAAAAAAAGCAATGTGAGTAATATATAATATAAGTATATATATATATGAAATAATATACGATTAGAGTAAAAGTATGTAAACTAAATTTATAAAAAAAAAAAAATATTAATACATATTGATAAAATAAATTGTAATAGACTATAAGGAAAGAATATATTATATCAAAGAGAAAACAGCGACCTAAACCCCAACATCCTGAGGGGACCCAGATACAAACTCGCACTCACCCTTCTCCCGCGAGGATTATTCCTCTCCAAAGAATAATCCTCTTCTTTCAAAGGGGAAGGAATTGTTACAGCACCGATTCCCAAAATCTGGGAATCTTGCAAACATTGTAAATAAATATATATATATGTACATACATATATATGTATACACATAGCTGCGTCAGAGGTTGTTCACCGAGTGAAACGCAGTGCATCAGCTGTTCGTTCACCTGTGTGCTATATTCCACCTCGAAATATCTATGCGTGGTCTGTTCGGGTTTGCATTTTAATTCTTTGATAAAAATAAAGAAACGGATAAAATTTCAAAGAATGAAGTGCAAGGTCGACAATTTAGGTATGATTTTCGTTGCCGGTTTGTTGGTCTCGAGGTGAAATTGAAAATTGCAAATAAACAATTTAAGCAATTTTGCAATTGAACTGCGGGGTCAGCGAACTGACCGATGATTGTACAGGTGGACTGGGCACCTGAAAAAGAAAAAGCCCAGTGAGTTGATCTGAATTCGCGAAGTGGATTGTCACGCGTTTGAAAAGAAAAGAAAAACGAGAGATATTTAAGATCGGGGTCGCCTCGCGGACTTTGTTGGTCGTTTAAAAGTAAAGGTAAAATTGTAAAGTTGTTATAAAAAGAAAAAGAGTTGTAAAGGAAAATTTGTAAAGTTGTTATAAAAAGAAAAAGAGTTGTAAAGGAAAATTTGTAAAGTTCTTATAAAAAGAAAAAGAGTAGTTAAAGAAAAATTGTAAAGTGATGTTTATAGAAAAAGAACGATAGCAATAAAGGAAAAACAGTTGTAGTTGTTGTGCGTTAATAAAAAAAGGTGGAAACCAACGATACGAGTGTTAGTTTGTTACGCTACCCCGCAATGCGTAACTGCCAGCTCAGTAGAAGGGGTGGATTTGAACAAGGTTAAGTAAAATGCTCAACCAACACTTATAGGGCGCCACGTGATCTTTTACTCGTGGAAGGGTAGATCACGAAACCTATTAGGGTGATGCTGAAAACAAAAAAAATACAAAACAAACTCCAGCTATCTATTTACGGTATCCTCTTTATTTAATAGACCCTAACGTAACCTATCTTATGCTACCCCACAGGGATCAAATATCACAACAACGATGGCCTGTAAAATACTACGATACAATTCTAATATGCGTTAGAAATGCGGTACGTAATATAAATGATGCTGGGTCTATGACGCTCTCGGCTTTATATCATAGCCGTTAAATTCTTACATTAAAACGATTTCGACTTTAGTGTACGTGTAATAAGTGATACCCAATAATCGTATCACTTTACATATATATAACGTAAATTATGCGAACTTTTATGAAGCGAGCTTCTGAACATTCAAAAACTCGTCCTCATTTTATGGAACACCAAACAGTAAACTTGCTTTTAAGTGATATTTACACTACGCAATCTATTGTTAATTCTTCCTAGATCAAATATGAACGGTCGAAATCTTCGTTTTAACGGTTTCACAATCTAAATCTAAATATATATATATAAAAGTCATCTGAACCTCAAATAGTAGCAGTACTTGCTATTAAAATCAAATAATTTCCTTCAATGTAATTCTTAACGTCTTGTTTGTTCAACTTAACAGGAAATTTAAAATGAGGATAGTGGAAATGGTGGAGTTCTGTTACTCATTCAGCGTTATTTTCCAATCTAAATTTCTTCTATGAGCTTAATACTAAGAATATAAGATACAAAATATTTCCAATTCGATTCTAGATTATGAAATGCAATCCTTCGCTTAGAATATGAGATATAAAATATTTCCAAATCGATTCTAGATTATAAAATGCAATCCTTTGCTTAGAATATGAGATATAAAATATTTCCAACTCGATTCTAGATCATAAAATGCAATTCTTTGCCTACTTTTCTCCTAAATAAACGGGGCAAATACTACTCGCAACCAGGTGCGCACACAAAAATCATAAAGGAGTACTTAACTTTGAGCCTTGACTTGGATAACCTCCATTCCTTGCAAAAAATCTTTATCCGCTTCTGCGGTATGCCTCTTTTGAGGAAAATCCGGGTTTTCCCCGTCTCCAGACTCCTTTATACACGCTTCTGCTTTCCTTGTTCGCCCGTCTTACTTTCGAGCTTTTACTAGTCGCGTCCAATTGCAATTTTAAATTTTCTTTTTAATACTTTTATTATTTCTTTACTAGCACTCCTAACACTTGCTGCTTTTCCACATTCCAGATTTCTTTAGATTTTTCCTTCTTACCCTTTTGTTACTTGTTGAACACGCTGTCTGACTTGTAAATTACTTTCTAGCCGACCAAGAACAGAAGAACAGGAAGTCTTCGTTTTGTGTCTCTTTTTGCTTGTGCTGTCAGAACGCTCAGCTGATGTGGTTCGTAGTCGAAAACACTTTTGCTGATTTGGCGCGACTGTTCATTGCATAGTTCGAGGTCCACATTGACCTCTTCGTGTTATAAGTTACACATTTGTTTACAGGGTTTTGTTATTTATTCTATACTGTCTATATTTTGTTGTGTTATTTATTTTACACTGTTGAATTTGTTTTTGTTCTTTCATTATTTATCCGCACTGTTTTGTTGTTTAATTTTATACTGTTTATTAAAATTTCATGGGATTGCCTTGTTTTATTTTGGGAGAATGTTACTACGTATTGGTTAATTTTCGATTAAGGAGACTGGAGTACATTCCGCTAACCGTAGGCTTTCTCCACGTTCCTGAATTGTCTCATATGGAAAGAAGGTTCACACATTTATATTTCCTTTTTGGTGCATCTGGTTGCCAGTACTACTTACTCGACCTTTATGACAAACATTCCAAGAAGACAGCATTACAGCCTAAGTATACACTTAACAACTCATAAGGAGAAGTTACAAGAAATCTATCTACTGTAATCGCAACTTATACATATATGCTTACTGACTAAGAAGAGGTATACCAGTGTTAACAAAAATTTGGGTATTGAGCAAACAATAAATATTTAGGGTGATCTCGCCTCTTTGGTGATAAGTAGTTTCCTTCCCGGCGGTAAATGAACAATGCAAGTCTCATGGCGGAATTAATAGCTGGTTTAATAGAGCTGAAGCTCCTGCCGCTGCTGATAACGTCGTTACGTTTGGGATTATGTAACTCGTCTAAGTCATCTACTCCTTCTGGGATCGACGGTTTACCCAGCTTCTCTCCTTGTTGTCTATCTCTCTTTGAAACATGAGTTAGAGCTACGAACCTGTTTTCGCATAGCCCTTCTGACTCAAGCCCGATATACGTCCCTGTCGAGTTCCCTCGGACGACGGATACCAATTGGTGTTCCTGAAGTGTCCTTCTGGAGGTATAGGCGCTTTCTGTAATGAAATTATTTTCTTTGCAGCATCAATCAAATAGGCGTGAATAATAAATTGGACAACACATGGACAACGTTAGGTATAGTCCGCGGATTGGAATGGTGTAAGTTAAACGACCTGAAGATTTTATCCGCGACAAGTTAATAAATCAACCACGCCACAAATATAACAATTTTCAGAACTTTCCCTTTAGTTGAGATAGTAAGAATGTCAATTGGTTGCGAATTAATATCATCTACTTTGATAACTCGCATAAGGAGTGTGGTTTTTAGTTCATCAACAAAGTAACAATCATAGTGCTTATCATAGTGGCTAATATGTAGTTGTTTACATATAAAATGGACACATGAATCATAATAAACTATGTATAAATATTCTAAACTTAATACGTGACCTACTTTATATATAGTATTGTGATGGCCCAACATACGGAAGATTCTTCCAGCAGCCAAAGGCATCACAGCGAAATAATCAGTAATTGCTAAACAATAACTTCGCATGGTATTGTTCTGCTACTGTCGGTTGTTTTGCTGATTAGCCCAACAGCTGGCTGCGATGAGCGCTAAATGGAGCAATCGACGATTACGATAATAATTATCCTCGCATTGTAATTATTATGTAAGGCGATTGTTTACAACTAAGCAACTCAGGTGTTGCAACCGGTAGAACAAACGACAAGGTTGTTGTCGTTTGTTTACATCCGCGTTGCGAGTAAAAGCTTACTTCCGAATATTGGGGCATAAAAGACCAATGACTGGTCTGGCGAGTGCCGTTAAGTGAGCAGTCGCAGTTAAGTCTTGTTTTATATATTTAGGGTGAAGTTAAACTAACTAAAGAAAAGCCTATTGGTTGTTTCACAGTTCCACAGTGGAAATATATCTTCATCAGACTGACCTTGCTTTATACGAAGTGCAACAGTAAGATTCCATTTCTCAATAACTATGGAATCAGGTGATTTATTGTTTTTAAGCCACAAGTAGTTTTGTTGCATAACTTCTGCAGAATTTTCAGAATTTCCTTGACCTATAACAGATATGTATTTTGCACTATTTTGTTGGAGAAACAAATAATTAATCACTTACAGTCAATTTTCAAAGTTGGAATTTCGCGTGCATTAGTCACTGTTATTCTTCTTTTACTGTAGGAAGATTCAACAAGTCCTGAATTTCTAAACTTTTTAGAAAGATTATAATATCTTTGCTTTAAATTCCTCTTGATCCTCCACTTCCGGGATAACTTTCCTGAAATTGGGTTATTGTTAATTGTGTAAACCAAAAACTTGTATAGAATCTAAAATATTTAGTTATTTTTTACAGCAGATATGTATATTTTTTGCATGATGTTGTTTTCGACTAGCTTCAAAAGCAGCTAAATTAAAATAATATTGCAAAGCTGTCCACTGATCCAAAATTCTATCTACAACTGCTTGTAATGATAACCATCGAGTTTGACAGGGTCGAAGTAAATTTTTGGGGTCAATATTGAAAGCTTTTTGAAACTCTAAAAAATTTTTTTTTACGTTTACTGCTATGGTTAAAATAATTGAATATATCATGGCATAGTTTCTCAATACAATTTGGTAATTTTTTGCAAGCCCTTGAAGTGCAAATGGCCAACGAATGGCAAATACATCCCATTACAAACAAATTCGGTAGAATTTGACGCAATTTGGTTTTTAAACTATTTAAAGAACCCATCATGACTGACGCGTTGTCAGCTGCCAATCCAATAATATTGCTTCATGGGATGTTGTATCGTTGGAACGCATCTATAATTTGTTCAAACAATATTTGCGAAGTTCCTTCGGGTAATTCAATAGCGGTAAAAAATCTATCCTGCACTTTGCAGTCAAAAAATCGAACCATGATTACTAAGGTTTTTTTCGTACTTATGTCAGTTGCGTCGTCTACTATTATTGAAAATCTGTGTTTTCTTAAATGTTGTACTATAAGATCTCTACAATATGGGGCAAATTTTTCTGTGAGTAATTTCATTATTTTAGTTCTTTTAAGCGTAATTTGTTTAGCTAATGAGTTTTCACATATATTATTACTAATTAGTTTTATAAAGTCTTGAATATTTCCCATTTTTTTAAATGACATATTGCTAAAAATTCCAAACATAACTGCAGTCAATTCTGCAGCAAAAACTTTCTCTGAATTATTTACCTTACTGCAAAATTTTTGGATGCCTACTACATTGGGGTTTGAAATAGCGGATATATTTTCTAAATGAATACTGGTCTTTTCATGCCGCTTGATGTGAGTAATTCCTCCAGATATTTTTGAGTTGGAAATCTTACAAAAAGTATCAATCCCATTTGATTTTTTATCAAGCCAAGCGAAGTCGTCCTTCCACTTTGCTCGAAATTTCTGTGTGTACTTTTTCTTCGTCTTCGAAGACTGATTTTCTCCAGATTCGTCATTTGTTACATCTTAAACGTTAAATTTATTATACACAAAAAAATTGAAACCCTAATGAAATATGTGTTTAACTTGCTGCTACTGCTTTTTAATTCATTATTATTTTCATTTCGAGACGCAGTCTCTGAATCTGATCCTTCAGCTGCTGCACTACAGTTATTCGCTTCGGGCAATTTTCTTTTTAAAAGGAATCTGAACGGACCATTAAGTTAAAACTTTAAAAATCTTACAATATTTTTGCACAAACCTTCTTATATCCATTGCTTCAAAATTTTCAGCTTGAATTAATTTTATAAAATTAATTATACGCTGATGCGCATACATATACGTCGAAACAATCTTAAGTTTAATAGTATTTACATATGTATATCGAAAATTTCTTTTGGAATTTCTACGTTTCAAAAATTTAATTTTCACCGTGTAAACGCTATTTTTATGACTATCCAATTTTTAATATCACACACAGTTTTTTAGTTTTTATCAGGAAAAATTTAAATCACTCGCAGTCACAGCAGGAGATGTCACCATAACAAAATACAATGCAATCTAATATTAAAACATCAACAACAACAACTGCAATTTTTTCGTGGAAGACTCCCTTTGTTGCAGAAATTTCCATCGCGTTAACCGTTAACCCGAAAATCATTGCATACTCCCTCAATCAATTTAGTCACAATGAAACAACGCAACAGTATTTGTGCTTGTGTGGTACTCGTACGTAGAACATAGCGAAAAGTCAATCAAAATAGAGCAAGTTTGCGAGTTGCCAGGTAGATAAAACCTTACCCAAGCGAATAACGAATTCTCTTTCGTTGAAATTTTTTGGAACTGCCAGAGTGAAACTTTGTTGAACGTACTGAAAGGTATTAAATTGATTTCAATAGTAATAGAAAATGTTAGTGAAGTATCAAAGGCTTAAATTAACTTGAAAAGTACTAAATCTAGTACCTTTCGTACTGAAACGGCAACGCTGATTATATCACTCACTCGTTCACAGCGCCACTCAAATACTCTCTGTTTAAACTTTATTATCGAACCAAATTTTTCGACTGGGATTAATTTATCTATATCTTCTACTGTCAGAAGGTTAACTACTTGCATGTCAATTTTTTTATCTAAAATTAGCATACTATACTATTGTTATCAACAAATCTCACAGGCCTTTCATTCACTAACCTGCAAAATCAGTAAATAAATCTTCAAGACCCCATGTCATCACTATCTTCTTACTTCACTATTTTCCTGCATGTTATTATTTACATATGTTAAATGCACTTTCTTAAAACTGGAGATTACTTCAAACTTTTTAATTATTAGGTACCGATATCACTTTTTATTATTTTTTTTTGTTTCACACGAACAACTGAACAGACCGGCTCGTACTTTACAAATGAAAAGAAAAACGTGCTTAAACAAGAACGAAGTGAGCAAAAACATGAGTGGGGAAGTAGAACAGTCGACTACAAAGTTTGTTCATTTGTCTACGAAATATTTCCCGGAATTCAAGGAAGTAGTCAAATAATCTAAATACATAATGTAATAAATTAAACTATGTTAAAATAAAGTATTACAAATTATATTTATTTGATTCGGTTACAAAGAGTGGATAAATTTTTCAAACAATATATAATAAAGTAGTCAAATTAATTAATTTTTTCGGTGACTCAAATACTAGCTTTTACTTGAAATATATGCATACATTAAGGCCGCTTACACATCGAAAAACGAAAACGAACGAATAAACGGTTCCACAACGAAAATTCGTTTATGCTTACATATCAAAAATGAACGAATAAAAGTTGGGTTGGGTTTGTATCAAATGTAAATAAACGGAAATGAGGTTATGTAGGAACGAAAAGAATATTCGTTCGTGTGTGGAACGTAGTATGGAACGAAAATTTACTGGACAGTTCGGAACGAAAATTTGTTTCTCGTACGAATAAACATAAGAATATGTTTTAATTGAAATAAAGCTTTAAATATGGATATTTTTTTATGGAAACTATAATTAGAATAAATATCCAATATTTTATTGAATGTATTCCGGCAAATTTCTGTTAGATTAAGACAAAATTTGAGTTTTTCGGTTTAGTGTTTTCGTTTTCGTTTTTCTATGTGCAAACGGCCTAACCTATTTTTTATCAAATCTTTATAAATTTTCATTAAAATTGGTAGATAAAACATCAAGTAGAATTTGAACTACTCCAAATTAAATGAATGAACTAATTAACAAATTAAATGAATGAACGTTATTAAAAGTTCGAACTTCTTCAAAACGGTTTGGACCTCGAACATAAGTTTATAGAATACGAAGGTGATATTTTTCAATATCACGAACACTAACCGAACATTTTCGAGATATTGCCGTGTTAAATCCGCGTTTCCTTCTTTGCCATATATTATTATTCCAAACATAATGTTTTGGAATTTCAGCATATAAGAATTGTCTGGCAAAAGAGTCATCCTGATTTCATTTAAAATAGGTCATTAAATGAGTGTTTATTCTCGACGCTCTATCAAATGCCTCCTTTACACTATTATCTCTAATAGTTCTAATAGTTACGTTTTGGTGAAAGGGTAAATGGATAGCTAAGTTTACAGTATTATGAGATCTGACGTGAAGGGTTTTCTCAGAATTCCTCCAATATGCTTCCTGAGATGAGGGATCGTGCATTCAAAAATGCATTGATCTCAACTCGTCTCGTTAAAGGATGGACAATTATGCCCTTAGAAACATATTTGAATAAATATTTCACAGATTTAATTGAGTTGCATATTTCGAGTCCACATTAATATGAGACTTGTATTTTTTTGATAAATATGAGTTGTACGGCACAACCCATCTATTATCAATTTTGTTACCTTTTATTAATATATATCGACCGTCATCTCGACGACGTTATATTGGATAACCATTATTATTTAAAATGGTATCATTAATAACATTTTTCGGATAATCCTTCGAGCATTTGCCATTAACCATGCAAACTGAATTTGGATTTAGTTATCCGCATGGGCCATGCATCATATTAGTAGCTATAATATTATATAACTGAGGATCTAACTGCTGATCAGGAATTTTCGCGCAAACAACTTTGTCTACAGTCTCGGAATCATGAATCTAATGCTCTTCTGATAAAATTATCAAAAGATGCATATGAGGAAGTCCTCTCTTCTGAAATTCTATTACATGTATATGGGCAAAAACTCTTCCCAATATACCATTTTTTGTAATATCTTCCAATAGATTTGAACGTGTCATATCGAAACGCGTGCAGTTAGATCAGGACGATCAGATGCATTTTGTCCCGGATATAAATTTTCTTTTATTTCCGGCTAATTAGGGTTGCACTTAAATGTTATGAATAAATCCGGTTTACCATATTCCCAAATTTTTGGAATCGGGTCCTGGTAATCTTGCTGCATGTTTCTTGGACTACCAATAAAACGTGATGGCAGTAATTTCAGCAAACCGACTCTTAACATTTAAATGACTTGCAACGTTTTGTAGATGATCCCAGACTCCTCGACTACAAGAAAACGCGATTGATTTTCCTCAATATATTTTATTTTGTTACCTTCAATGCCACAGAATGCGTCAACAATTGTTGAAATAATTTTCCACCGCGTAAGATAAATTATCCGCTCTGAAAGATAATCTATATGCATAATACGCTAGTATAGAAAATCCAGAATTTGATTTCCATCCAGGTTCATCATTAATGAGAAATATCACATATGTTAATGGATCACAAAATGGATGGAGGAGGTTGAGAGTCTTCAATCCCGAACCATTAGGATATACACAAAGTAATGGTATACCTTCGGTAGCATCAGATGGTGTTTTAAAAATAACAGCAACTTCTGTATATACAGGCGCATTTATTCTGCTTCTATGTACTCTCTGTTATCACGCGGATTATCAACGAACCATTATGTTACACTACAATTTTATTGTGTTATTTTGTAGGGGTACTCACTATTACACTCCAACCTGGATATATTCCTGAGGTATGTCAGTAACAACACTTCCTTTTTATACCCTAGATGAAATCTATAGAGGTATACTAAGTTTGTCATTCCGTTTGTAACACCTCGAAATAATGATGGTAGAGCAAAATGGATTGGACACCCACGCAGAATATTAAAAGTTATTTTGATTTTTGCATGTCCGTCCGTTCGTCTGTGCGCACGATAATTCGAGAACGAGTATACTTAGAGAGCTGAAATTTTGTACACGGACTTTTTAAAAAAAAAGTAAAATTAAGTTCGAAAATGAGACAAATCGAGTAACTCCTTCGTGGGGTTGCCATATAAAAATTTCGTTTTCCGCTATATATTTGGACACTGCCTGAGAGCGCGTCGACGTAGAGAGCTGAAATTTCGTACATGGTGTTTTTACTACATTACCAAATAAAATGTAAAAAATGAACTATATCGGGCAACTTCTTCTTGGTGTTGCCATATAAAAATTTAGGTTTTTTACGTATACTTTGAAAACGATCAGTCCAAGACATTTTTATTGTACTAAAAACAGAATACAAAATCCTATAAAATTGGTTATAATCATTTTTCTGTGCGACAAACCGTTCTAGAAATATATGCGAAAAACAACTTCAAAAATCAAACTTGAATAGATCGGTGACCATACCAAATTTAATACGGGCATTCGTCTAGGGCAGTGGTACGCAAACTTTTTACCTCCCGGCACAAAATAGAGAAAAAAAAAAAGTCAAGGCACAAATAGAAAGAATGTATCTTTTATATAGAATTTTTTTAATAAAATGAAATTACATGTATATATTTTATTTAATGGGATGAGTGCGCTTGTTTTTTGTCGCAAATAAATTTTATACGTGGTTCGATTTTTGTTAAACAAACTCGCAGCTCATCATCCAACATTAGCAATCGCTCTCTCTTTTTAGATTTAATCTCTGTGAGTGCAGAGAATCCGAATTCGCACAGATATGAGGATCCAAATGGCAGCAAAGATTTGATGGCTTTTAAACTTAAATCAGGATATTGACTTTTTACGAAAATCCAAAATTCTGGCAAGTCCTTCTCAGCAAGCGCAGCTTTCAAAACTACATCATTTTTCAATTCAATGAGTTTTTCTTCTTCTGCCAAAGACAGAGACACATCATTGTGGCATATGAATGGATTTATCACCCAACCATATTGTGAAGTATCAAGCGACGGAAAATATTTGGAGAAAGATGAAGAAAGATTTTGCAATGTTTCATAGATTTGGTTCATTATTTTGCTCTGATTTTGAGAAGCATGGACACCTGGCAAAAATTCAATGTTATTTTTTTTTGTCTGTCTGATCCAAAGTTGCAGTTTTTCATCGAATGCTTTGAGTTTTCCTGTAATTGTGATCATATTTTCTTTCTCACCTTGCAGACTTAAATTAAGTAAGTTCAATTTTTCAAATAAATCGTTCAGAAAAATAACTTCCAGCCACCATATATCGCTTTCAAGAAACTCGAACTTACCACCTTCAGTAGAAAAATAGGAAATAATCTCAGTTCGCAAACTGACAACACGAGCAAGCACTTTCCCCTTCGAGAGCCATCGGACTTCTGTATGAAATAGTAAACTTTTGTGATCTGAATCCATTGCCTCACATAAAGACGTAAATATTCTTGTCCGAAGCGGATTTGACTTGATGTAGTTCACTACTTTGATTACTTCATTCATTGTTTGCAGAAGCTGAGTGGGCAGAGCTTTTGAAACTAAAACTTCTCGATGAATCATACAGTGCACAATTTTTACTTGTGGATTGCGATGCAAAACATAAGCAACAAAGCCTTTGTTCCGTCCTTGCATTGCTGGAGCTCCGTCAGTGCAGACACTAACACAGTTATCCCATTGGAGTCCTTTTGATTGAACTTTTTGATTGACCAGCTCAAAAACATCTTTTCCCGTGGTATTTTTCGTCAGCTCACTACAGAAGAAAAATTGGTTTTTAATTTTTCCTTCTCTGATGAATCGTAGAAACGCAATCAACTGAGCTTTGCTACTGATATCAGTCGATTCGTCAATTTGAAGCGCCCAAAGTTTTTCAAGTTCATCTGTATTTGCTACGAAATGCTCATGAATCTGATTGTCAACGTCCTGCGACATGTGTTGAATTCTTCGAGAAATTGTATCAGCTGACAACGGAATTTGCTTAATTTTTTCGACTGCTTGATGGTCGAACATTAATTCAACGGCAATTTCTAACGCTGGCAAAATAATCTTTTCGGCATCAGTATGTGGCTTTTTATTTTTGCATAAAAGTTGAGCAATTTTATAGCTAGAAATTTGGGCTTTTTTAGGGATCGAACAAAATACCTTAATTTGTTTTGACTGCCTTTGTAAATTAGTTCGGAGGTGGTCAAAGTACATTTTTGGTTTATTCTTCATTTCTGGATGTTTTGTTTCCAAATGTCGATGAAGCTTACTTGGTACCATTGATTCATTCGCAAGAGTTTTTGAGCAAATTAAGCAAAAAGGAAGAGAACTATCATTTTCTGATGGAATAAACCCAATTTCAATATAGTCGTCTTGATATTTGCGCTTTGCCAAACTGTTTGATTTCGCATTTGATTTTGGATTTGGATTTTGGACATTTTCATGTCCAGTTTTCTGAGTTCTTGATACAAATTTATCCATAAGGATGCCTGTATTAAAATAAATTAGTAATGGCTGTTAAGAAAAAAATATTAAATTACTTGCTTGGAATAACAACAATTTAGATCTCTACCAATTAATTAATAACCTTGGTCAAATCGAAGAAATATCTGGAATTTTTATCAGTTACTAATAATAAAAACTGAGGAACAAACTACTACTCACTTCAGATATAAACAAAATAATGAGTTCTACAAATTTCCCCACTATAAATTTTGAAATTTTTTACGAATGGCTTTATTCCAATCATAGTATTAAAAATTTCTAAGAAAAATAGCAAGGCCTACTATGGAAAATTTAAAGCAAATTTGAATTTTCCATAAAAAATTCAATTAAATAACAGTCACTTTTATCAATTATTGTTACTTCTTGACAGTGTTTTGTTTTTATTAAATAACTACAAAAAAAATATTTTAACTTCTTTTTTTTATTATATAACTAAAAAAAAATATTTTCGTACTAAATATTTTCGCATTAGCGGCACATTTTAAATTCTTTTACGGCACACTAATATGCCGCGGCACATAGTTTGCGTACCACCGGTCTAGGGGTATCATAAGAATTGGTCTTAGACCAATTCTAGCTTTTTTACTTGTTGTTTTTATTTTTACGCTTTATTTATACACAAAATTTTCTTTTAGGTTTACACCTTTAAACTTTTACAGGTTGTAATTCTACTCATTACCGAACTTATTCTATTATCCTAACCAAAACTTTCCTTTTTCTACAATTAGAGCTTTAACTGAAACGCACCGAGCCTTGTTACTTTCTTATCTTTTTTTTTCACCAAAACCAGTCCGCGAGGCGTTCCCGATCGAAACCAAAAATCAACTCTTCGAGACTTAGATTTTTCAATCTCAAGTCTCTTCGTTCAGGATAGGAAAATGCTTAATTAGCATTCCTATCCTGAGAAATTTGTTTGCCGCTGGGCATGTTTAAACATGCCCAGAATTATCGCGACGGACGATAGTTGAAATTGAAATTTGATATTTTCATAAATATCAAACCGTCGCCACAGTGTGATATTTTGGCAATCTAGCGGGATTTAATTCCTGCCCGTAACATATAACTTTTGTTTTTTGATAATTGTGTTGAAACAACTTCATATTATTTACATTTACTTGAAACTAATGATTTACCGTAGTTGGCTTGGAGATTTAAAAAAAAAATTAAATAAAAAATCTTTATTAAATTTTTTTATTTTTACATAATACATATGTACATACATAATGTATATTTCTAATAAATTTTATTATAAAAAGCTATAAAATAATAGGTATACATATAACTAATTTTTAATCGGAATCAGTTTCGTTATCGTCCTCTGCCGAAGGTACAGAAAGTAATGCAAGAACTTCAGGGCTAGTGATGTTTTGCTTTGACTTTGGCTTATGCCTCAAACTTGTTAAGTAAGGATCTGAAGAAATCAGAAGCCTGTGTAGCAAGTCCATATTAGTATTAACTCTTGACGATTTCCTTGTGAAATGTTCCCTGAAATTCCGATTGTCTTTGTTCCTAGCTTCCTGCGCTTCTTCCGATAACTGGCCTATCGGAAGAATGCAGGAAGCAATAATATCTTTTCCGTGGAACAAAACTTTGTGTACAGTGCTCGGCATGTAATACCAAGAGTATTCCCTTAAATAAATGTTTCTTGTATCTACAACATATTTTTCAAATGCATCTATTTTAATAGAGTATCCACAGTTTATAGTTTCTAAAATAATTCTAAACCTATTGATTAACTCTAAATTAATACCAGTTATAATCGAAGATGTTTCAGCATTTCTGAAAAATCTTCGAGCCGTATTCCCGTCATTAGTGTTGCCTGCTTCTTGGGTGGGCAAATCAATTAATAGACCTAATTCCTGTCTAAATTTCTCTTGAACATTTTTCTTTCTCTCGGCAACTTTTCTTTTATTTTCATCCCCTCTTACCTGCCAAACTTTCAGATCTAACCTATACGATATATGGAGTAGACATTCCATAAATCTAATCCATGAATGAAGAGGAGATAAACCAAATGCTAAAGCTCTAACATCGACTGTTTTATTTTCGATAATATCAGGTTTATTCATTACTTTTGGTGTCGCGCCACACAAGTAACAGGTCTGTGAAGAATTATACGCAGATAATGCTGAACATACTTTACCGTCTATCATACTTAAAACTAAAACAGACTTAATCAAAACAACATGGTTTCCAAAGGTAACAGGAACAGGTGTCAGTAAACTGGCTTGGTCCTCAACATTTTTCACTTCTTTCGTTATTAAATCAGTCGATTCCTTTTTAAAAACAAACTTAATTGGGCGGCAATACCTCGTCGATGACGGAGCAGGATTCTGCCAGACAATTATTCTAGAATTGTCTCCGTAGTACATTTGAATAGGGCACATTGAGATACTAAATAAATTTTCATCTGATTCACCTACACTCAGTTTTTGCTTATAGCGAGTTTGTTGCGAGCCGTCACACCCCCACTTTATTATGATCTGCATTTCATTAGGCAGATCTTGCAAGCTTTGCAATACTTCTTCTTGCGCATTACACAGTCTTCGAACAGTGTGATCAATCAAGGACTGTAGTTTAATTTCAGCTGAAGTTTCTGATACTGTTATTTCTGCTGGATAGCATTTTTTCTTTTCCTCTTTTATTTTATTATATGATGGAAATAAATTGGGAGAGTATTCATTTGATTGCTGCCTTATTAAATTGTATTGGTGTGTAGAAAGATTGGAGTCAATGATCAGAGCCAGTGCCTTATCGGCAGGAATAATTTTCGGTTTGTGTGAAAAAGTTAATCTAGCCTTTTTAACATTAGTTCCTCGCTGTGGTGAAGCACTTGTCAGTTCCTTTACAATTGACGCTGAATCTTTTTTACCTAATTTTCGCAATTTCATTTCAGCAGCCACCGATATTTCTTCCGGAGTAGTTGTTTCAACAAGTTCTTTTAGTTTACGCTTCTTCGTCCGGTCACTGCATTCCAGAAATGTTTTCGATGGCCTCCCACGCCTTGTAGTGGCACATTCAGAAGACGATGATGGTAGTGCTTTAAAAACAATATCTGGGAAATTCACTGGTTCACTTAGCCATAATGAGAACATTATCAAAAAGCGCTCGTGATTTCGTCCACATTTGTTCCATTTCAATTTAATTTGCTGGCATACACTTCCTAATTGTCTTTTAATACACTTGATTATCACATCAGGAAACACTACATCACCAAACTGTTCCAAAACATAGGTATAAACCGCCTCGAACCGGATTTTGCTATTAGAAATTCGCCAAACCTCAAAAATGTCCTTCCGCAAAATATTGGCAGACATTCTGAAAATGAAAAACAATTGTATGACCGTTGCAAATATACGCAACTATTTTCTTAAATTCCTTAAAGTAAACATCTTAATCTATTATATAAATATATTCTTAGTTCCATATTCGCTCATATCAACTACATTACAAGAGTACTAAGGGATCGTTATATTGATTTTTCCAAATTATATTTAAGAAAATAAAAAAAATTATACTTACGTGTAAGACCAAAAACACACAGAAAATAAGTACAGATAAAACAAAGCACATAAACACAGCACATTCGTCGATAAAAATCACATGAATGAAATAAATTCGCACGGTGTCTTTTACCGTGTACCTGCAGTCCCTTTGTTCAGGACCTCTTCGTTTATTAATGGGTGAATTCCTGGAAAATAAAAATGAGGCTTATACCTCCTAGGATAGTTGCCATTACGATAAAATACTTTTGGGCATAATTTAGAATATCGAAAAATTGAATTAAATCCAGCTAGATTGCTAAAATATCACACTGTCGTCTTGTTGTCGTGCACAAAACGACTTGGGAAAAATAAAATTTTTAAATTTCAACCCAAGTCGTTTCGATAGAAAAAGCCCCCCGCCAGATCTTACCTTCAGTAAGATTTGTCGTAAATACGATATGTATGTACATACATATATACATACATACATATCGGGCGCATGAAAATTTTACGTCGGTGAAGACGTGTAGTCACTGTGACAACCCCTATATATATAACAATTATTAGCAGCATCATGTCCTCTTCTGGCCAATAACTGTTGTGCGACCTCACGAATTTTAATGTAAGATCGAGCAATCGGATTTACTTCTCTCATAAGTAAATTTAAATTTTCTGATATATTTCTATTTAGATGAGGACTGAAACCCATACGTTCTCGTAGAGCTTCATCTGCATCATAAAAATATAACTGTGCATATCTTGGTCGTCCATGATTTTGATTTCTGGTACTATGTGATCTGCGGTGATACATATTACCATTAATTTTGTAAACAAATGGACCGGCACGCGAATTTTGGTCTACCAATGAGAATTGTATGGAGGTAGAAGATTGAGCAGAATTATATATTCTAATATTCTCAAGGAAATGTTTTGATAATGAATCCCGGCCATCATTAATCTTGCCAACATTTCGGGCGTTTAATTTAGTGGGCGTACATTAATAGTACTTAAGGAACAGCAATGAACACATTGCCGTCTTGAATTCTTTTCCTTATTGAAAAAAGGGGATCGCAATGGATACATTTATTACTAAATGTACCGGAATAAATATTTGGGGAGCGAGCATATTAAAGAAAAGCGCCACTGCATAAAAATTAATTTTATTTCATATTTTGAAAACAAAATAGACATCCAGAAGTAGGTTAAACATAAAATTAAATGGAAGCATGACAAAAATCTATTATTTCAAAATAAAATTAATCTAAGTATGTATGTACTTATGAATTATTAACAAATGAGGCAACTAAAACAGCTTCCTTCGTCTAGGTTTCATTCTTGCAAAATTATCTATAACCATATTATAATCCACTTCAGTAGCCAACTATTTTTCAGTGAACAGTAGAGCT
Source organism: Dioctria linearis (assembly GCA_963930735.1). NCBI lineage: Eukaryota > Metazoa > Arthropoda > Insecta > Diptera > Asilidae > Dioctria > Dioctria linearis. The sequence continues at coordinate 140,858,295 of OZ005743.1, read as the reverse complement.
AACCCAGACAGATAATCTGTCTTCAGCCATTGTAGATCGTAGGTAGGACTTAATACGCTTCAGTCTGCTAATGGATCGCTCCGCACTTTCATTTGTTTTTGATAAAGTCAAAAATTGTTTTATATAAGGTTAGGGTAAATAAAGCACATGTCATTGACAATGCTGAATTTTAATACATTGCTTAGGGACACTTCCTCAATATTTGAATTATTTTTAATACCTGTGCTTATTATCTCTTTGTACATATCAAACTCCCGCTACTTTTTTGTCTTTGATATCAGTTGGGAAAGAATCTTTCTTTTGTAAAATGTCCGTTAGTCAAATTAACTTTTTGTAATACGTCTCAAGGGCAAACGTTCTTAGGGCAAGTGAATAGAATAAAATAGAATCTGTCATATGAATTAATTTTAAGTAGAAAATCACTGCAAAAGGTACAATCCTTACAATTTTACTGGTGTCATGAAGTGACAATTATTTTGATAAATCGTCGTGGTTTCATAACTTTTCTATACACAAGACTGTTTTCTACACATAACAAATCATTTTCTAAGTTGTGATCAAAATTTGGTATAGAGGCCCAATTGCCATCATGTATTTATGCATAAATTTACACGTAAAAAAATTAACTTTAAAATGCAAAAGGCTGCTTACCTTTCACAATAGTTTTTCAATATTTAATGGGTTATATTTCATACATATAGAAATATATAATATACCTACTGATACATATATTTCTCGCAAAACAATTTTTAATTTTAATCAATCCCAATTATCAACAGAAAATTTTTTTCATCTGCTGAATAGAACATTTTTGGAAGGAATATCACAACAGCGAAAATGTGGTAACACAATTAATTCTATTTCCAATTTCTGTTTTCGGAAATGTAGTCTATGCCATAGCTAGTGCACACAAATCAAGATGAAAAATTTTCATAAATGTTCCTAAGAAAAAAAATCTATGTTCATAAAAATGAGTAGCGAAACGAATTAATCCAACTTTTCTTTTGAATTGCTGCTGGCCGCCAAGCTCATAAATTTTCTGAAGAAAAAAGGCGAACTGAAAACGCTGAAAATTTCGCTGTTTGCGACTTAATCATTACTATTATTATTTCATAGCCGGTAGGTATTACATATAGGTACAAAAATTGTGCAACATCGCAAAGCAGTTCTGCGGGAAAACTACTGTTTAAATTATGATAAAATAAATATGCGGTGCTTTTAGAATTATACCATGTAGGTATATATTACAAATAAACTGCTTCACACGAAATTCAGAGACTCAGTATAGTAATGATTAAATATGTATAATCTGAATTTTGTTGTTAGGAGATATCTTCCATTTTGGTAGCCTTGGCTGCCAATAAGGAAAGCTTGAAGTTTCTAGGCGGCCACTATACTGAGATTGGGTACTGGGTTAATTCCCGCTAGGGTTGCTTCCGCGATTTCGTTCCGTATAGAAAGGAGTTGTTTACAAGGGATTAGTCTGATTCGTATAATTTAATGGATTTGTAGCTGTGCTCAAAAACTGATTAGGATATCTTCCTAGATCCCCAGCTATATTCCCGATTATAGACAGATATGGAAGTGTCACACTTCTAAGAAACTGAATACGTCAACGTGCTGCACCTGTTCCAACATTAGCGGCCTCAGCTCCTTCCACATTTGTATCAAGGCTGGGTGGTGCCGGAGTACTATTTGCTCCTGCAGGGACTTGGGGCTTTTGGCTCTCAGAGGCATACGAGGAGGAGTCTTAATTTTCATGAATTTCTTAATAAGCTCGGATAGGGCCGAGACTTGTTCAGTGGCCTCCTGTGAATGATCTATTGATGACCCAGCTAAGCATATAGCACGCCCACTTAGGTGACTGAGTCGACATCTCACGCGTTGATAGTCATGAGTTTGGACTTTATTCTCTTTAAAGTAAAATAGAAATGCGAACATAAGTACAGTTAATTAGAGATAAAGGCGAACCAGTATATTATAAAATAACAGAATTATGACTTCAGATTCTCAGCCAATAAAATAGATTCCCTGGCACTTCTGCCTCCAACAAAACGTGTACTGGTTTATTTATATATATTTATATGTATACATATAAAGAAAATTCGATAAAAAAAGTAGATTTCCAGAATTGAATAGTGGTTAATATTTCTTCGTTTGGTGACACGTGTAACAAACTCAGCTCAACCGCACGCCCGACGACAATCTACCGCCTAATCTCCAGTTCAGCATCAAAACTAAAACTTATCTTCTCGTATCCCCAATTCTTGCCATATATCGTATAGTAGTCCTGAGCTATTCCTACCTACAATATTTTCTGGGATTTTGAACATGAAAGACTTTATTATTCTATTTCCCTTCTAACCAACACTTGCAGCTAATGAAATACGTCCCTGAATCTCGGTGTATTGACCGTACGGTTGAGAAGGTCATAAACCTTGACTATATTTTACCCTCATATAATACCGTCGCCAGATGGGATTTGTAAGGCGGCGATAATTAAGGAGCCCAAATACCTTTCATTTATTTGTCGGCCTCGTCTTAAGTTTTCCTGCAATGTTGTCGCCCGGGATTATTAATTTACCTCGACCACTTACAGTTCGGCCAACCTACTCATCACTGTCCTCAGTGATAGAATATTATCCTCAAAATATTGGCAGTAATATCACTATGGTTCTTACTACACCATTGACGGTTCACATAACAACCACTAAGGTTCATAAAATCACTAAATCCCATTCAACCACTAGGGTCCATACAACCAATAAATCCCATACGGCCACTAAGGCTCATCCAACCACTAAATCCCATACGGCCATTAAGGCCAGCCCATTAGTCAGCCATTCATGTCCGTAACACCACCACTAAGGCCCGTACAACCACTAAGGTTCATTGAACCACTAAGGCTCATCCAACCACTAAATCCCATACGACCACTAAGGCCCAGCCCATTAGACGACCATTCATGTCCATAGCGCGACCTCTAAGGCCCATGCAACCACTGAGGTTCATTCAACCACTAAGAAATCAATCAATACCAAATTATATAACTTTAAACCATTTTTTTGTTTGTTTGTTTTTTTTTGTTTAATTATTATTATTATTAAGTACATCTAACATATTTCATCATTGTCATCGTCTTCATCATCAGATTCATCGAAAGAGATATCTCCCAGGGTGCACCATGGTGTAAGATTTTCTGCTGAATGTACCGATTCGTATGGCCTTTGGGAAATCTGTGTACATTGGGTATCTGCAATCACCTATCTGTCCTTCCCTATTACTGCCTTGACTTCATATGGTCCTCTAAATCGTGGTTGAGTTTACTTTGGCTGTCCAGTCGCAATAGGTCCTTGTTTCACTAGAACAAAAACCTCCCTTCTGGTAAGTTTTTGGTGGTTTTGACGAATTATTATGTTTGACTGCTCGCTCCTTTCCGGCTTTATCAATTTGTTGTTTCATGTCTTGTCGTAATACTTCCAGATCTATGTTTGATATATCCAGGTTATCTTCTAAATTAGTATTCAGGATCAATGTAATTTTGTTATCAATAATATTTCTGGGTGTGTATCCCATTAGTACTTCCTGTGGAGTTCTTTTTGTAATGGTGTTTTCGTGCTATTTAGAGCAGTTTGGATGTTGATAATGTGTTTATCCCAATCACGTCCTGCGTTATCTTTTGTCATAGTTGCAATTGCTGTCTTCAAGGTCCGCAAATAGCGCTCAATCTGACCATTTGCGCGAGGTGTTTTCACTGCAATCATTATGTGCTTAATAACACCTTCCAAACAGTATTTTTCAAATTCCTTAGATGAAAATGCCGATCCCCTATCAGTGATTATTCTCGTTGGTAAACCAAAGTACTGGGAAATATCTCCCAGCATTTAATTACACTTCTGCTTGCTGTTGTTCGAGTTGGTTTAACCCTCTAATGCATGAATTTTTCTTTTTCGGTCAAACTTTTTAGTGAGAGAGATATTGGAATGAAATGCACGAATTCTTAAAAACTTGTTTTTATTTTATTTTACCCAAATCACAGGTAATAATTTGATCCCCGCCTTGAGGCGGACTTATGCCGTTACAGGTTTTTATTTTGCTCTATACCGAAATATAGATTTCATTAAAAATAAGCAATATACTTATGTTTTGTTGTGGAAATCAAAAAAGCAAGTCTTATCCGGTGAATTACACAAACTCAGGTTACATTTTGTACAAAATGCTTGTGTTTCAGACTTGCATCCCGACATCTTACACATTTTTTTCCCAGAGCGATCCTTAAAAGTACACCAATGTCCGAGTTTGTCATACCGAACGTCGTCCGCAGGTGCGTAGGCTTTCTTCGGTAGTTTTTTTGGTGGATGTAGTGATGCACTCGATGGGCGGCCAATTCTCCTTGTTGGAAGCTGATTGCCGATTTTGCACAATGGTTCTGCTACTTCGGTTCGAAAATTCGGCAGAGATTGTTTTATATGGGGGTTTGCCTGATGAAACAGTATGTAAGAGTTGACCATAGCGACATCAAGAAGGTGATCGAACAGCCTGTTAGAGTATTTTCTTGTTTTTATTCTTATATGATAGCATCCAATCAATCCGTCCATCAAGTCAACGCCTCCCATTTGCTTATTATATTCGCAAATAATTATCGGGCACTCTTTTTCCACCTTCTTTTTTTCCTTCTTGTGTCAACGGGAAACTTTTTCGGTTCTGAAAATTCGTTGCTTGTTGCGAAGGGTTTCAAACCGACATAAGTTGACAAAAGTCGAACTGTTTTAGTGTCTTGCCACAAAACAGAAGATATATCAACTCCATATGCATTTCCTACATATTCTTCAGAGTATCCTCGTTCAACTTTTACTGTACGTAATGCATAAAGACCCCGACTTCGTAAATAAACGAGCAATTCAAGAGAGGTGTAAAAATTGTTGAAACATATTATGTGGTTAACGAAATCTGGGACATTTTTCGCCAGACGAATCACAACATTGGATGATGCGCCAAGGTCAGGACCGCCTTCAGGTATAACATTGTCACCTGCTCCTGTGTAAATTTCAAATGCGTAACAAAACCCAGAGAAATCACAAAGTGTAAAGAATTTGAAGCCCCATTTATGGGGTTTGTTAGGCATGTATTGGCGGAGATTTGTTCCTCTCATTTTTGTGGCGCACATTTGTTCATCAACACATAGTCTCGAAAGCATAGGAATCGATGAAAATTTCTCATTGAAATGAGTGATGAGAGGGCGAACTTTGTAAACACTGTCGTATCCTGGCTGTCCTTTTTGGATTTCTTTTGAATTATCATTGACATGCAAGTTACGTCAAATCGACTCAAAATCCGAGACTGTCATTGTTGTCCTAATAGGCTCAAACGGATTTTTCCCCCAATAGCTTCTAACGTTTGGGTATGGATAAACGGACATATAGATCAAAATTCCAACGAACTTACGCAATTGGTTTACTTCTACATTGAATTTTGTATTGATGTCCTTTTGACGTGCGTATAAATTCGACTGATAAGCAAGTTTTTCGAAAAACTCTGCGTTCACAAAGTACGACAAACAATCGTATGGAGTCCTCAGTTCTTTCAAATGTGGTTGCAGGTCTTTTTTTCCACGAAACACTACCTCGTTAATACTAAGTTGAAAGTTTCTCTTTGTCCACACTATTTTTTTGAATTCACTTGAGTCTTTTTTTTATCTTGCCTGTAGAAGGACCAGAGAAATATCCTGTTGTAAAACTAATGGGGTCACCCTGTTCCGCCCGTAAATCCGGTGAGTGAACTTTTTCACGATCAAAATGAAGTGAGTATTTGAAGATGAACTATCGACAGCATCATTAATAGCAACATTACTTATCGAAGAACTGTTAATAGTTTCGTCAATAGGTGAATTTTCAGTGATTGTAGTTCGATTCTACTACTATCAAAAAGAGCACTAAAATCAGGATCTCCCAAATCATTATCGTCATCAAATTCTATTTCTCCCTCATCTCCAGAAATATTTCCTTCGAAATCATTCGATTCCATGAAATTTATGATTTCATCATCAGAAAGGCCGGACAATTTATTAACATGTCGTCTCGCCATAACTGTAAAATAAAATTATTTGTTTCTCTGAGGATACACCCAAAAATATTCGAGGAAGTCATAAAAATTTCTACAATTTTTAAAATTTGTATAAGTGTAAAACCGCATGAGTCCGCCTAGAGGCAGGCTGACTATATTTTTTATTTTTTCGTCCAAACCAACTTTTTATACAAAAAGTAATGTTTAATGAAAACTAGACTAATTATTCTACTTACCAATGATTTTTTTTTTACACAAATTACGATATTCAACACAAGTTTTAAGAAAATTTCTAGATCAGACCAACGTAAATGACTTCAGTTCCGACTGTGCAATTAACTTTTTTATATGCACGAATTTTCCAGTTAAAGAGTAGAAAAACTGGACCTTATGCAAAACATAACTGTTCTCCGAAAGGAAAAGTGTTGCAAGAGATGTGAAAACTATTCATTTCTTAGACAGAAATGACTTTGAAGATACCCTGCCTTTAGGCGGGCTCATGCATTAGAGGGTTAAAGACTACGAATTTCGTGAACGCATCGATAAGTCCTATCACATATTGGTTTCCACTTCGGCTTTTTGCAAATGGTCCCAGATGATCTAAGTGTATAGTATGGAAAGGAATTCGGGATATCTCATGTGCATGAAGACTATGTCGACTTTCATCAATACTTCGCTGGTTATAGAGACAATCGATACAACTATTCGTGTAGTTTGTCACAATGGGCTTCATATTCCGGAACCAGAGGTGTTTTCGTATGTTTTCCAACGTTCGACTTAACCCACAATGACCCCTATCATCGTGCATAGACCTTATAATTCGCCACTTTAGTCCATTAGGAATGATAAGTTTGTTACCAGAATCGGTTTTCTTAAATAGGCGTCCATTTAGCATTACATAGTTTCCTTTGATACCTTCTTTGTCTTCGTGGTCGTCTGTTTCTCTCTCTAATGCCTTTTCAATTCCAACTAGTTGTGGATCTTGCATTTGAAGTGTAGCAATCCAATCCTCTTGTGCAAGTCCAGTAATTAACATTTTATTAGCTGCTGTTTCTCCTTCTTCTCCTTTCTCCCATGGTGCACGGCTTAGAGCATCAGCATGTGCCAGTTGTTTTCCTGAGCGTTATAGTAGTTCGAAATCGAATTCTTGGATTTTAAGCCACCATCGTGCAATTCGGCGAACAAGATTTCGTTTTTCGTGCGTCCTTCTTAGGGAGTCACAATCCGTTACGATAAATCTCTTCATTACCAAATAATGTTTGAACCTTTCAAGACTTTCGACTACGGCCAGTGCTTCCAGCTCATAGCTATGGTATTTTGATTCCGCTGGTGTTGTAGCTCTACTAAAGTAAGAGACCGCTCTCAGCTTATCATCTTCTTGGCCGGTTTGCATCAGAATTCCAGCTAACCCGTGGCTACTAGCATCTGTGTGCACTTCATGCTGAGCGCTTTCCTCATACAACGCGAGTATTGGTCGTTGAGTTAGTATAGTCTTTAACCTTTCAAATGATTCGTCTTCTTTTTCTCCCCAAGAAAATTCAACATCCTTTCTTAACAATCGGTTCGTTGGTAAGGCTATTTGGGCATAACCCTGAACAAATCTTCTAAAATACCCCGTTAAACCTAGAAATTGCTTCACTTCTATTGAGTTTGTAGGTCGTCGAAAGTTTGCTACCGCGTCAGTTTTCTTTGTTCCGGGTTTAATCCCGTCACCCGTTATTTCATGTCCTAGAAATTCTAATCGGTCTCGTAAGAAGGCACACTTTTCTAAGTTGAGAGTTAATCCCGCTTTTCGAATTTCTGTTAATAGTAAATGAAGTACTCTGAAACTTTCTAGCATAGTCTCTGACGCAATAAGTATATCGTTCATATACACTATGATTCCCTGATTTTTAAGAGGTTCAACAAGTTTCGACATTAGACGCATGAAAACAGCTGGTGAGTTGGTTAACCCAAATGGTACCCTATTAAATTCATAGTGACCTTCTGGAGTCACAAAAGCTGTGAAGTGCCGGCTCGCTTCTTCAATAGGGATTTGATAATATACACTTTGAAAATCAAGAGAAGAAAGAACCTTCTTACTTGCTAAGCTATTCAGCGTTTCCTCTATATTTGGGACGGGGAATTGTTCTCTTTTTGTTATGAAATTTAATTTTCTAAACTCAATACACATGCGATACACACCATTTTTTTCGGAACCAAAATAGCAGGGCTAGCATTTCGGATGATGATTGATGAATAATTTCTGATGCCAACAAATCACTTATAGCCTTACTTAATATTGATTTTAGTCCATATGGAACTTTGTATGGCTTATATCGAATCACTTTTTTCTTCTTTCAGTTGTATGTTCATTTTCACCAAGTTTGTTTTACTTATATCCATTATATTGTTAGAGAAACAGTCACTAAATTCATTAAGGACATTTAATAATTTTTCTTTATCACTTGCACTAATTTCACTGTGAACCTTTAAACTGATTGCATTAATTTTTCGAACTTGGCACAATATATGATTATTATCTTTCTGGGAATTGTTTTCGGAAATAATAGGTTGTTCACGAAGGACTTCAAATGTCCCTGGTTTTTTAATTATCTTCATTCCAGGGCGATCTAGGAAGTTCTTTCCTATTATGATCGGCGTTGATTGGATGTCTTCTGGAACAACTAACAGTTCAATGTTCTCTTGGACATTTTTAGTTATTTTCCCCAGAACCTTACATTTTCCTCCACTAAAACCATATAAAATAGTGTCACACTTTTCTACATTCCATGAATTATTTAACACCGTATGAATCGTTATTGTAGTAACGTCACTAGCTAAATCCAAAAATGCACAAATTTTAACTCCACTTACTTCTACCATAGAATAGTATTCTTTTTCGGTGCCCCATTTCCTATTTTTCCCACATTTTTATTCAACCACGATGACTGTGGGCAGTCTTTTGCAAAGTGGCCACCTTGTTTACACACATAACACAATCTCTTTTTTTGTTCAAAACTGCATTCTTTAGCAATATGACCAATAGCATCACATTTAAAGCACCGCACATTTGCTGCCGTAAGTACATGTATCTAATTCTTGTCACCTAGACCAGAGATTATACAGTTTATTGTCGAATATTCTGATAATTTTATTCGTTTTGCCAACGCAGCCACTGAATAAAAATAATTTTCGACGCATTCCTCTCTTTTCCGTTTTTTACTCATAATTTTTAATAATATTTCCGAGTCATCTTTCTCACATGGGAAACTTTTATCTATTTCAACTTTAAATTAACACCAATTCTTGATGTCGGTTTGTTTACTCTGGTGCCAAAACTTTACAGAGCCTTGTAACCGCAAGACGGCGGTAAAAAAACGTTAACTTTTCATCCCACATATATATATTTTTCAGGGTATCTATATTAGAAATCCATTCGGATACAGTGTACATAGCACAAGATGGATCAAATAGTTCGATCATTTCCTTAACGTCACTGATACTGAATTTAATTGCTACATCACTAGTTTTTTCAACCTCTTCCGTTATCTGTGAACTATTTTCATCTTCACCACTTGGTAAAGATGCTAACTGCTTCACTAAAAGTACATTTTCTTTCTGTAATTTAGCGATCTCATTTCTTAGGGAAACTATATCACTTTCACTACCACCCGAATCTTTATCCAGACCTACTTCCGTATTCAACACTAGTGGGTCATTGTTTTCTTCAACCATTTTGACGCACTTATTTCTTTTTTAATAATTTCAAAACTTGAATTTTATTTTTTTTCCACTCAGAGGTTTGACCCCACACTTGATAAACTGTAACGAACTCAACTCAACCGCACGCCCGACGACAATCTACCGCCTAATCTCCAGTTCAGAATCAAAACTAAAACTTATCTTCTCGTGTCGACAATTGTTGCCATATATCGTATAGTAGTCCTGAGCTATTCCTACCTACAATATTTTCTCGGATTTTGAACATGAAAGACTTTATTATTCTATATCCCTTCTATACAAATTTCTTCCTTTACTGGCACTTAGTAACCTGCGATAAACCAACATTTGCAGCTAATGAAATGCGTCCCTGAATCTCGGTGTGCTGGCCGTACGGTTGAGAGGTCATAAACTTTGACTATATCTTACCCCCATATAATACCGTCGCCAGATGGGATTTGTAAGGCGGCGCTAATTAAGGAGCCCAAATACCTTTCATTTATTTGTCGGCCTCGTCTTAAGTTTTCCTGCAATGCTGTAGCCCGGGATTATTAATTGACCTCGACCACTTACACATGGTTCATTTCGTTCAGGTTTTAAGGGTTTGATGAGTCAGTGGCGAGTGGTCCAAGTTTTCTCCTATGTAAATGAGAAGTGCCATAATCGCCATCATCTCCACCAGCGGAGCTAATAGACAATACTAATCTGTTCAATCCAACAGTCCGCCATGCGGAGTATGCGATTGGATAATTTTTTTTTCAGAAATAGTTATTTAGCAAACGACATCACATATCAAACCTCAAGCAGGGAAACCGTCAAAGCCACATATCAACTACTTGACGGTAATGTCGTCGACAATCAATATCAAAAAGGTGTATAAATGAAAAATAAGAATAGCCTTTTCTATCGAGGTTTTTGCAAAATCACTAGGTAAGAGTCGCGAATACCAATCGAACATCGAACCATCGAAACCTGCAGTGAGGAATATCCTAACCACATAGCGAAGGAATTGTGACGACCACTTAAGAATACAAAAGTGTTAAAGAAGCCAGAGTTAATCTATAAACGAACAAACCTGTGATTATAGCGCAATTCTATTCAGTTGATATCTTAACTCGTAAAAATAAACAGCAACAAAAAAACACATTCGTTTGTAAGCTGTAGAAAATTATGCTTGCTTGGGCGCCATATTTGTAACCAGCCAGTCATGTTCACCTCCGAGCGTGGCCGCTTCCCGACCTCCGAACTCAGCGAGACATATGACTTGCTGTGGCTCCTTTTTGCCTCTTGGTTGGTATTTAGGGACAATGGGAGTTGACCTTTAGATGAGCACGGTACAGACTTCTGCCGGATCAAGCACAGCGCTTGGGTAGGTTCTTTGCTCTCCGATCAACTACCTATTGCTGTACCTTTGGAAGAGGGGAAGAAATGAACAAAAAATACCACAAAAAAAAGGCTAAAGATAGGAAAGGTGACATCAATTAGAATGGTGGGTCACACTGGGCTACCTGCATCACCTGCCACTGCCCTCTTCAGACTCCTAGTTGTGCCTGCCAGTTACTTTATCTTCCCGGCATCTATGCCTTCCCCAAAACCCTAATCAAACCCAAACGAAAGCATGAAAATTAGCACATGGCCATGTTTTTTTTATTGTCCATAACATAAAAAAAACAATGACGAAACATTATAAGAATATAAGAAAAATTGTTCCATAAAACCTATAGCTAGAAATTTATGACCTACGCATCCATCCTATAATAATATAGATATATCATATAAGTATATATACAAGGTGTCCCAGAAATCAACGTCAAGCTGGAATCGGGCAATAGACCAAGTCGTAACAGTTATCAGAAAAATATGGAAAATAATCTTGGTCGTGTATTTTTCAAGCAACAGAACGCCTTTTAGGAAATCGTTGGGCTGTAAGATTAATATAAATTCGCTTGCGTAAACATTTTTATGTCAAAATAATTACCACCTTTACCCCTCTTTCCAGTTAAAGGAAGTCTATTTTCATTAAATCTTTTTTGATATACAATATTCTCCGGGAATCACTAGCCTCAATGCCTATTGTGGAGGACTCGGGATGAGAAGTTGTTGGCCGCGGATCCTCATTACTAAACACTGGGGAAATGCTCTCACCTATGTCCTGTTTGATTATATATATTTGAATAAGAACTCTTAAATTTATATACATATAACTTTCTCACCATTACAATCTCTGTCTCGAGCACATCCTCATGGCCTGAAACTTGGTTTGGGCTTATCAACTCCTGCACCCTTAGTTCCTCGCTCGTTAGAAGCAGTTTTGCAGGAGGACTTCCACCAGTGCCATACAAATGTCTTTTAGCCGCTGCTGATTTGCTTTTTACGACACATTTTAAGTCGTGCCAACTCTAGGAATTTAATATAATATCAACAACTAAAAATTAATGAATTTACATATATTCATACCTTTCTCCAACTTTTCCAATCTTTCTTTGCTCCAGGTATTGAATTTAATACTTCTGCCAGCTTTTGCCACAATTCCGTGGCATTTTTTGAAGTGAAGGAGTTGTCAAATTTTCCCTTTCAGCTTGGGGTTGTCCTCCAAAAATTCAATTATTTTATTTTTTTGCGCCCACGGCGTTTTTCCACATCTTCTGTCCATCATTAACAACAGTAAAATATCAGCTGGCTCACTCTTCGTTTAGAATAACGAATGGTTGAACCCCATTCGTTAAATAACGAAGGGTTTGCCTTCGGTATATAACGAATGCGGATTTCAAGAATACGATTCCGAATGGTTTTGGCAGTATAACGAATACGGAATCTGTCTTCGTTATTCAAGAATAGGGCCCCCGGTCGCGCGTGAAAGTCGTCCATCTCAGCCTCTCAGCTATCGTAATGCTACTTATGTGTACTTTATTACATTATTATAAAGTGCTGGAGTGGAAGTAAACTTGAAAATTATATTAGATGTGTTACAACAAAACAAAAGTCAAAATATTTCCGTTTTATATACATCATTTAATATAGACGGAACCCCTATTACAACCAGCGGAGGTGCAGGTTTGTGGATAATTTCCGGTTGTGTAACCAATTTGCGTGACATATTAGCATCTAAAGTTTTCGTTGTTGGCATTTTTAAAGGCTTTAGGAAGCCAGAAAATTTTAACAATTTTTTGGAGGACTTCGTTAATGAAATGGAATGCATACTTAAAAAGGGGTTAATGTATAATTCAAAGTACTATACTATACAATTTCACTCCTGCATTTGTGACATGGAGGATATTACTGTTGTCCAAAATGTTTTACAAGGGGTCAGAGTGTAGTTTCAAGAAATGGAAACAAAGTAGTAGTTTACCCGGAAATTGATGCACCATTAAGAAGCGACGCTACTTTTAGAAGTAGAACAACTATTGCTGGAGAGCATGACAGTGATCATCACAAGAGCGACCGATCAATACTCGAGAGCCTACCAATTGAAATGATAAACCACTTTCCGCTGGACAAAATGCATCTTGTTGACGAAGGAGTCTGTAAAAAGTTAATTCAGATTTGGGTTGGTAAGCCATCTTCACAAAAATTAAAATCTGAACAGGTGCAAAAGCTTAATAAAAGATTACAACTTTGTTATGTTTACTCTTGTTCAGAATTTCAACGAAAAAGTCGAACAGTCCATTTTGTAAATTATGTGAAAGCATCTGAATTCAGGGATTTCTACTTTTGTTACGTACTCCTCAGGTACGTACGTGCTGACTCAGGAGATGGGGTGTGGGTACAATCAAAAACAAAAGGTTATTAAGGGCGCCACGGGGTCTTTTGCGATTAGCAGCGTAGACCACGAAACCTGTTTTATAGGAATCCACTCATTAAAAAAAAAAGATAATAATATTTATTATATTTATTTTGACTACATTATAAGCCGTATCGCGGTACTTCCATATCGCCGCAAAGCATATCATATGGAAATTTAGAATTAAAAAAAACCTTGCAAACTAACACTAACTACACTAAACCACTTAATCATTAAGTCGCCGTCGCCAACCAGTCTGTACTTATCAACGATAATTGAAAGGAAAAACAAATTGAGAACAAAAAAAATTGAAAATAGGACTCTTAGCTTTTAGTGAAGTTAACCATCCTTCCACGTGGTTTCCTAGTTTTTCCGTCCAGTATGCAGATCCCCCCCTTTTTTTTTGCGAACTCCTTTTTAAATTAAGTGCAGTTTCATTTATTTATTTACTGTGCAATTAATTTTTTTTTTTTGAGGAAAAATAACTTTGTTACAACACCTTTTTTTTATTGAAGTCTCGATCTTGCGTTTTCACTCGCTGATAGATTAAACTGGAAGAGAGGCCTGCTTGCTTTTTGCAGAGCTGCTGTTGCCTCCTCTTCATGTCATTCTCGAATTTTTGGAGAATTCGAACTTCCGCTTTTAACATTGCTGCCAATATAATATTTCGACCAATGCGCAGGTTAGTATTTATATAGTTGACACTGCTTCAATATTTTTTTTTGTTGTTGCATTTTTAAATGATTTACACACTTATTGTTTATTTCACATAATTAACTTTCATTTATATTACAACCTTATATAGTTGTGAAATTAAAATTGCTTTTTTAAGTGTTTTGTTTTAGTAGCTATTTCGATATATATATATTTCAAGTCTTTACTTATTTTGTTGTTAAGCTTTTGTTATAATATTTACTTTGTTGGAGGCTTTAGATTCGTAAGGAGATCTGGACTAACTTTTTTGTTTTCTATCTGATTTATATGTTTGCGACGTCATTACATATTTTTAAATATGTCTAAATCTCTTCACGGGAAGGAAGGTTCAACAACGCTCATCCGTTATAGCTACATTGATTGATTTACTACAAGGCTAGTTGGTTGCACGAGTACAAGATCAAAACACTTAGTGAAACTTAGTAGTTCAAACTCAAATTCGAGATTTTTAATAAAAAGTTAGTCTACCTTTTTAGAGATGTGCAAATTTTACATTTACCTTAAACTTATATTAGAACCAAAAGACTAGAGTTAATACAATATTAACAATGTTATGAGTACTAAGAGATCAAAATCTATAAAACTAGAAATTCATGTACTTCTAACTGCCTAAGACTAACTAGAGTGAATGTATGTCGTAAGTGAGATTACGTAGACTTTCCCAATAAGCGAGGCTGAACGGATCTCCAAAATTCTGAAGTCATGGCTCGTTCCACAGAAGAAATTGAATCGGTTGTGAAAATTTTGTGGTTCTGGAAAGAATTTGGCAGGAGCATCAAAAATCTTACAAACGACACGCACAGCATTAAGGACGCACACAAAATGATTTTGGAGGCGTAACACTTTACACAGGCCCATTAGCACTAAAAAACGTTTTAAGCAAATCCACATATAAGCACTTTATGTGCTTTAGTTTAGCTATTCGTATCTTAACGTCCCCGGTTTATTACCGAATTTATAATGAGTATGCACAAGAATTGCTTATTTTTTTTTTGTTAAACGTTTCCCTAAATTATATGGTATAAATAATATCACTTTTAATGTCCATGGACTTATCCATATAGCTAAGGAAACGTATAATATTGGACCCCTTGACGAAAACAGTTCTTATAAATTTGAATCTTATATTAAAGACATTAGGAAAATGTTGCATTCTTCTTTTCACCCATTAGAACAATGTTATAACAGAATCCAAGAAATGAACAGCATTGAAAACAGACACATCAACTTAATTTCAAAATTTCCGCCGGTTTTTGAACAAAAAAATTCCAGGATCAAACAAGTATAAAGTTTGCATTCTTCGTAATTTTAAAATAAATGCAAAAAGTTTAAATGACAATTGCTTGATGTTACGAGAAGGTCATGCTGTCCTTCGCATCAAATACTTTGAAGCAAGTAAAAGCAGAATATCTATATTCGGACAAAAGCTAACACGTATAAAACCCATAAATAAGGAACCAAACGGTTTATTAGAATTCTTAATGCTTATGGAAATATTAGAAGATAATGTACTTGAATATTCCATAGAGTGCCTTGATACCGAAATATTTTGCAAAATGTGTTGTCTTCCTTATGAAAATGATAGATATTTTGTTTCTCCTTTAAATCATACATTAACAGTGATGTAGCAGTAATGAGGTCCAGTAGAAGAAGAAACCCGGTTTATGACAAAAAGAAAAAAATACTTCGGACCACCTTTAGAGAAAAATAGATGGTTCGCAGATATTAAAATTTTAACTGGCAAAAGCTAAGTACCCTAATATTTAATCATAAGCAAAGTTATTTTGGAGAGGTATGTATATTTAAGCGCACACCTTTATGTATACAAAATTATATATCTTTAATCTTTACATTTTGTGTATTAATAATGTAAGCAGTTATAAAAATTCGCTTTAAAAATAGATATGAAAAAAAAATTATTTCAACATTCTATACTTTTATTTAATGTGATCTTTGGCATGTCGTCCACCTATTTGTGTTAAATAGGTTCTCTGAAAGTCTCAAGTCTGTAATTTTGTATATGAATGCTTTATCAATACTTACAAGTTTTTTGTTTTAATTTTCCTTTTACTTAATGGGAGAGAACTATCGTCAGGAAGTAAAATACGTTCATATTCTGAAGTGTCAATTTCGCTTTGTTCTGTTAAAATAATTTCTGCCTTTAGAGCACTTTTGTAATTAATTATCTAAAATTATAAAATTATTTCGTAAACACAACATTGCTTATTGAGAATTTACCGTAAATCTTATCATCAACAGGAGCAACCTTATAAAGTTTCCAATTTTTAAGTGGCTTTTTCCGGGAGGCAATAAAATGGGTGGCATTTAAACCATATGGAACCTAAAACAGTTTGTTTTTTCCATCACAAACAATTTTGAGCTGTGAAATTAAAAATTACTATTCCATCTTTTATCCATTCGATGGGTAGAGCCGCTATTGAGTTGTCACTTACAAATTGATAATGATTTATACGACATTTTTAAAGTAATAACTATTAGAGATTCAGCACTTAAAAGCCACAACTAAAATAATGCAATACCTCCGTGAAATGTCACCTTAAAAGTTTAGAGAACAGACTTCTGCGAAATGCTTGTGTAGATATTATGAGTTCCGAAAATGCACTAACGAGGTACTGCAGAGATACTGAATGCACCAATGAATAGTAAGCGTGACAATATTGTTTAACTACAGCAAGTCGGTGCCGATAAAGCACAGTTTAGGTATTGGTATTCAAGATTCGATATTGGTACAAAATTTTGAAATCAATACTTCATTTTAGTGCTGTCTCAGTAATGCACCAATTCTGAAATTTTATATTCATAATGAAATAAGAAAAAAAATTGGCTTAAAATTATTCGATGCCTACGAGGCTCTGTTTCAGAACTGCATATCTAAATTGAGTTCCTTTTTGCCAGTTCAGGAGAACTGAGTAAATTCGGCACTGACCCATTACTCAGAAAGAAAATGGCGGTTCTCAGTTCCTGACAAGTTCCGAAAAACGGGAATTAGACGTGGAGTACTGAAATTTGTTGTACGGGAGACGATCAAAGTGAAGAAAAAATCAAAACACAATACTCGACGAGCTCCCGCGGAAGTTCTTTCTTCCATCGATTAAATTTACAATGTGGGGGTATCGTTCGTCACATACCTTGATTCGCCCAAAGTCGCGAAACGCGGCAAAATTAATTACCTCAGTGCATTGCACTTTATCGATCAGCACCTTTGTTGGGTGATCGGAAATGCTCAGATTGCATTACTAGTTTTTTTGTTAAAAAAAACGTTTAGCGTGCGATTTATTTTATTGAGTATCTCTAGCTTAATTTCCGCTTGGACTCAATTTATTGCCTTTCCCTTCCAAGAAATTTTTTTTTCTCATGTGCATTTGAACTAAAAAAGAAGAAACTCAGTCAACATTTAACCAGTCTGGATTTAAAAATGAGCTTGCCAATGATGAGTAAATAAGCCCTCGTACCCCAGGAAGAAAATTAGATATTCTTTACTTGCAAAGAAAAAGATTATAGCCGTTACACCATCCCTATCCCTGCCAATTACAATAGGATCCCAAATTCTACACTATGAGGCAGAAACTATTCAACCATTGAGTCTCACACAACTCAATTACTTCCCAAACATAGCTCCATTAAAGCAAATGGTTAAAAAATACCTCATTGAAACCAAACAAGAAGTGCAGTCTGAACAAAACCAGACAGAACAATACTCAGGCAATGACACAAAATGGCCTCATCCTAAAAGGTACCCAGTCATTAAAAGAACTGGATGAAAAGTTAGCAAAAATAGCTCCTCATATAAACCACCACCTATCTACTAGCTACAACATCAGCATCCTTAATCGGTGTTGTCATCACATGTACATATAATTTAGTGTAAAAAAAAGGGGGAAAGGAATTGTTTGCACTACCCATATAACCAGGCGTCAGAGTTACCACACCCCTACATCCTTATGTATCCATGATGAAAGAAAAAAGTATCCATTGAAACAAAAATGTATCCAAAACAATATTCCATTAAAATAATGGCATAATAAAAAATTAAATAAACATAACAAAGTGTATTAAATATCAAGAGAAAAAATATATATTTATTTCAAAAACTAAACAACAATACAATTTGAAATATTTTCATTAAAATTCAAAGAGTATAGTAAAAAGTAAACTTAAAGAAAACTACTTGAAAAATTAATAAAAAATTAAAAAAAAACAAAAACAACGAAAAAATTATAAGTTTATTTATGGAGACCATAATTTTTGCCCCTTGTCAACAAGTTGTTTGGCTGCCATTATATCATTAATCGTTTCTAATGAATATCGGTTGTTTATTTTATTCTTAATAAGGTTTAAGTCCGAAAAACGACGCTTTGCAGCAGCTGAGCTGTGTGGGAAGCTCATTATGTTCATCATAAAATTTACGTGATTTTTAAAAACTGGTTCGTTGATTACATTTTTAATAGACGATAATTCTGTCCACAATACTTCTGGGTTTTCAGACATTGGAATGCAATTTTTATTATACCTTAAGGATCGAAATTCTGAAATTATAGACTCTTTAACTGCCTTCCCAACTAGATTTGAAAAGCAATTTATTAGATCAGAAATAGGTAAAGTGTTATCAATCGCAGGTTTGGGGTTCAGTAATGTAAGAAATTTAAAAATTGCGTTCCCAAAGTCAAATCTTTTCTTGATCTGGACAGCCAACTCTACATAAAATTCTTTTATATTATTGTACACTTCGGATAATTCATGTTCATTAAAATCTTTAGAAGAAACGAATTCAGATGCCTTTAAGCCGATATAAATATCATTCGATGGCAGGAAATTTGAATTGTTTTGAAAATTTACCTTACATGGGTCGAGGTCAGGATTATCCGAAGAGATATTCATGAAATTGCTTAAAATTGCTTTAAAATTGATTTCCATATTTGGTAATAAAGAATGAATTCTGAGCTCTTCTGCTTGATATTCAGTATTCATATTATTTATTACTTGTAATATATATGACAAAAATAAAAAATAGATCTTATTTTTAGGATCGTCTAGTTGCTCTGCTATTTCGCGACAATTAAGGCCTTCATATTCTAAAGTTTCAGAAATGAAAAATAGTTTCAGGGCATCCCACTGCTCCAATAAACGATTGACAACACTTTCAAGGCAAAGCTAACGAGTCTGAGAAATGCCAAGTATTTTGTGTGGCTTTATATTAAAATATTTTTGAAATTCTGCTAATTTTACAATTCTGTGGGCGAAAAAGTTGTAAATGCTTTTTGCAAGTTTTTCAAGTTGAACGGGCGATTTTTTGTAGTGAATGACACATACAAGTCATAGTAAATATATCCGAATTAAGGTTTTTAAATCTTGCATGGACACCACTGAGCTCCCCATGCATAACACTTGCACCATCTGTTGCTATTGCTATAATATTATTAACAGGAATTTGTTGTAAGTTTAAATAGTTGATTATACTAGTAAATATCGTTTCTGTATCACCTTTTTCAAGTTCTAATAATCCTAAGAAGCGATCACGTACTTCGCACAGCTTTCTATCGAAATAACGTGCTATTAATACAAGAGCCTTAGAACAACTTATTACGTCCGTTGTTTCGTCGATGATGAGGGAGAATTTTTCATTTCTAATATGACTAGCAACACATTCCATACCTTTTTTTCCCAATATGTCTTTTGTAATGTGAGTTCCTTTGGTACGTGCACACCTTACACTACGTGTAATATTTGAATCTAGACAACACTGTCTTAAAAGCTCAGGCAAATAGTCTAGCAGCAAGAATGGTAAGTGATGGATTATGCAAAACATCACTAGAATTAGTTCAGCTTTTTTTGTGCTTTCATTTAAAGAAAACTGTCGAATCTCCAGAAATGAATCAATATCAGCTTGATTCGGCATTTCGTCGTATCTTTTTTTATGGAATGATAATTGTTGATGTCTTTCAAGATGAGTTTTCAAATTAGTCAACCCCTTGCAGCATATTTTGCAGTAAGAAGTACCATTTGTGCTATCCAACTGTTTAAATTCACTGAGCCATTGCTCTCGAAATGGTCTTTTTCTTGTTTTGTAACTACCTTCAATAATTAAATCGAAGTCTTCAGTTTCAAATTGAGATTCCGAATTTTTATCACTGTCTGTCAGCATCATTGGATATTCTAAATAAAAGTATTTGGCATAAAAACATACCTGTATTTTGTATCGTTGACTTATCTTTGACTATTTTTAAGAGAGTGGCACAGTTTTTCAACGTTGAAGTCATCAATCCTTTGTCATATACTTGTCATAGTTGACAAAACAATGAATATGTAATACATGACGCAACAATGACAACCGGCAATAGACACAACGTTGACAAGCTCATCCATGACACCACAATGACAAAAAATCGATGAAAATGTGTTGACAGAGTCATACATGATGCAGTAGCGACAAGAGGTAATATGACACGACGTTGACATAACAATATGTGACATCAGTCAGTAAATTTCCCATTGATGTTAAGTGTTTGTAGATCGGAAAATAAACGAAAATACATATTATGTATGTACCGAAAAAATGTATCTTGTAACGCCCAATTATTATATTTTTAATTTATTATAGTATTTTATTTCATTTTTATATCTTTCAAACTTTTCAAAAATCACTCTGTCACTGAACTGTTTACCGTCGCATACTCTTCCCACATGACTCAACGTTGACTTTACTACTAACAGCAACAAATTGTTGTCTCAAATTATGACTCATTTCTACATGTCAACGCTATTTCATCGTTGATAAGCCTTTGATGTGTCAACAATACTTACACACTTAAAATATTTCAACTATACATGCTCATTTGGTATATACTATATATGTACTGTTGACACATAGAGTAAACGGTCAACAATGAAGCATTGTTGACTTTCTAGTCGTCGACCACATTTCCTGCTGGGTTGTTTTAAATATTAGCTACGTTTATACGATGTAAAATAAATTATGAAATATACTGCAATGAAATAGTCACTTTTCATGCTAGATCTAAAAATGTATCCAATTTGAGCAAATAGTATCTTTGTATCCTAATCAATTTTATAAACAAAAATGTATCCATTTGGATACTATAGTATCCAAACGGTGACCCTGCCAGGCGTATTTCCTACAATAACTAATTTATTTCAGAAATTTCTTTATTTTCTCTTATTGTGATTTTTTTCTGATTCTTAAATCTACTCGCTTCTTTCGTTTTCGGTGTATGCGCGGGGTATGTGTATGTACTATGAAATGGAAACCTGCTGTTGTCCTCTACCTCCTAGTTAATGCATATTTCTGTAGGGTTTTATTAAATTACCTTAAGTTAAGTGTAACTGACACCTTACCATCACTACTTTTCCCGAATTATGGGGTGTCCCTGAGAAGATGGCCGTATAAAATTACGTAAATAATTAAACTTTTCTAATTTTTTTTTTATCACTGAATAGAATGCCACAAGAAACTGCATACAAACCAAGTTCCATTACTATTGAATTATGAGGCAACAAAATTCACCAACGCTAAATTATTTTCGATCTAATTAACTGCATACATAGGTGTGCATACGTAGTTGTGCTATTTTTTATCTCGCTCAAATTCCAACGGACTTTCGAAATTTATTTTGCTAAATTCATTGTAGTGATTATTATTTTATAAAAATTGTTATTTTATGGTTAGATTTTCAAGCATATAAAGTAAAATTGGTTAGAAACTAAATTATAAGTAATATCCAATTGTTGCAAGTTCTTTTATTTGAATTTTTAAATATGGAAATAATACCCGAAAGACAAATGCAGACATCTTCTACACAACAAACAGAAGGTTCTAATACAGCTTTTTCATCTTTGATTACAGACTCCAGAATCATTTCTATGCTATGCAGCAGAAGTGGCTATATGTAGCAGAAGTGGCTACGCCCAAGATATGTGATATAAACTTTTCTTTAATAGTACCAATCAAATTTTTCAAGGATATTCGGTTAAA
This sequence comes from Dioctria linearis, assembly GCA_963930735.1. Lineage (NCBI taxonomy): Eukaryota > Metazoa > Arthropoda > Insecta > Diptera > Asilidae > Dioctria > Dioctria linearis. The sequence continues at coordinate 140,836,024 of OZ005743.1, read as the reverse complement.
AATGATTATATAAACCAAATCAAAATTAATATCCACTCATAAGCTGGAAACAACAAGCACATGGCAAGTGCACGCATCTCCTACACAACAAACAAAGATTCTAGAGACTCCTACTGTTCGACGAACCTAAAAAAGAAAAACAACAATGTACCTTGATTAAAATGAACGTAATGTAAACATCTTACCTGCACCTGGAGTGTGCGATAGGTGCGACAGTCCCTCGATGACATGAAACAAAAAAAAGAATAGAATTAGAAGCTTTCATTTGAAATTAATTTTAATAAATTAGATCAGTATATTGAATTGAAAAGGAACAAATAGGATAATAAAAACATCAGACAGGTACATGCAAGTCTTTCATTCCATGTAAACAAAGACAAATATAACATACACAGAAGCAGGAAATTAAGAATAATTTTCTGCCACAACATGCACATAACATAAAATAAACACACAAAGGGCAATTAATCATGTAAATCATCAAATAAAGGTACATGTAGAAGACTGGTGAACGCTTCAGGTAAGAAAACACCCAAAACAAAGCTCACCTGCACAGGTGTCCACCAATCTCAAAAACATAAAAACTCACAATAAATCCAATAAATTGTGATATTTACCTGTACCACATATTATCCAGCGATGATAATATCAGGAAAACACTACACAAAATAATAAAAACACTAAAAAACTAATAAAAACAAATCGCGTGCGTTTGACAGTTCGGATTAAAAATTTCACGGTGAACTTCATACTCCCATGACATGCGATACGTCAAATTGGGGTAAAATCGTCGCGCGATTTTAATAGTGCCGTTCGTTTCGCGGTATTTTTCATATTTACAATTTCAATTTGCACTAACGAGTGCGAAAGAGAAACACTGTGCGAGCAAGACAAAACAGTGAAAAACGAGAGAGGAATTATTTAGAATGAACTAAAAATGGCGCGTGGATAATGTAGATCAAAAATTCGTAAAAATCAATTAAAATCAAGAAATTTAATATTAAAACTTTATGGTAAATAGGCCGAAAATGTAAAATTCATTTTGGCATATACCAATAATAATTAAAAGTCTTAATTTATTCACAAAAAGCCAATATTTGATAATTGCACTTTATGGATAGTGAAATTGAAACAAATCTGTCTATAAAAGGCGTGTCATTCCTTCATTTGATCTTCTTTTTATTCGAGTTGTCATAAAGTCTACACATGCCAGTGGTCATAGTATACTTTCCATGCAAGTTTTCTTAAGTTATTTTCGGTTTTTGGACTTAGAATTTTTATTCATCAAATTATTCATCGGCTTCACTTGGGAAGTTAGCACCATATTTCGTGGCCATTTTTGTTGGAATTGTACAAATTCGCATCAAGGTTTCAACAAGTAGAAGTTTAGAAAGAACTTACTTGTCAGTATTTATTAAAAACAAAGGTAATTATTTTTTTTGCATTTTTTAAAACAATTTGAGGTTAAGGGACAAACGTGATTGCATGCCACGAAGGTATAATTACTAGTCACAAATTAACCTAAACAAATTGTTCACTAACCATTAATCAAATTTATTCCCTTTCAGAAATTTTTGTTTAAATAAAAAACATGAATTTGTAAAATTGTTATTGTGTTTTTTTGACATTTTGTGAAAACCATGCCTATATGGCATATTTCGCAAACCATGCTAAACCAATACAAATTTAACGTAGAATAAGTGCATTTGAACATTTACATGTTTATTAATTAAGAAATTTTGAAGTATATAGTTTTAAACAGATAAGGGTACATTAAGAATTATAACGTAGAAACAGAATGAAGTAAAAAACGCGTAGGACTATATCTAGTTCATGAAATTTCGTATGATATTTGAGCAAATTGATAAATTAGAATTTTGTTGAGATTGATATATAATTAATTGTGTTAAATAGATTTAAAATTTGTAGAAACTACTTTCAATTGTAAGAATCTTGAAGTTGAGGAATTAAGGAAAATGGATGAATAACCAAATGATATCTTTAAATCGCTACACTACCTTCCACCATTTTATTTCAGCACGCAGCAAGTGGTCATTTGCAATCGCAGCTTACGGTATGTCAATTATAGGAATTGACATACAATTTACGAACACAGTGCATCACATGTCAATTATGGGAATTGACATGTGATTCACTTATAATAAAAGTTTTTTTGTTTGCAGTGAGTTACACACCTACTACTGACTACAATCAAACCTTTTTGCTAATTCTATCGTGTCTCATACGTTTCAAGCAAAATTCTTTCATTGTAGTTAATTACAGCAACCTTTTATGCATTCAACAGAGTCGTTAATCAAAATTTATTGTATTATGATTATTATCGTTATTAAAAGAAACGAAATTTTAATAAAATGAAGCAAAAGTAAATGAGGAATTGTAAGTTTTAATAAAGAATGTTATGATGTCCAGCTTGGTCCACACACGCAGGGAGATCTAAGAAGCTGGTTAGTTAAACTCTCCAAAAGATTCCCATGCTCACATAGATGCATGCAACGAGATTTACCTAAAGAAAAAGTAAAATATTGTAATATAAAGAAAACAAAATATGAAAAGAGAAACAATCCGAGGAATCAAACCGTAATTTTCAAAAAACTCTGATGCCATAGGCCGCGAGCATCACGGAACAACCAATATAGTTTTGTCAACAACACTAATAATTCAAATATTAAACACTACTGAAACTTATCCGTTGTTTGTTTTCAACACAAAATATTCTTATTACAGCGAAATGTTACCTGTCAGCAAGGTATATGACAGAGTTGTAATTGGAACATATTTATGTCCATTTCGATGAGACTTCAGTGCAACACCAGTGTTGCACTTTTTCTAGCAGTGCAATACTGAAAATGTTCGATGGGACAACTTTTATACCAGAAATGGAGCACTAGCTTTGCACTGGATATTTTCTCGGTGTTACAAATTCAAGTTTAATTGTCATCTGCTCTGTCAAAGTGTATTGTCGCGAATATTTGTGAAAATTTTGAGTTAGTGAATTAAAAGGTTTATTTCTATTATTTGCATAACGTTTAAGAAGACATTTTTTTTTCTATATATCAATAAAGAACATTTATTACGTTTGACAGTTCTGTGTACCTATATAATACGTGTGTCCACAAATCCAAGCAATATGACAAAAATATGTTCGATGGCCTTCAGTGCTCCGAGTTCTCCGCTGCCAGAAAAAGTCCAACAGTCAAATGGTCCCATCAAAATCGACATAAAATAGCCCCATCGAAATCGTCAGAAGTTTCTTCATAGTAGGAGAACTTCGCGCAAGGTGAAATTGGTTACAGTTACTCCACCAAGAGTAAGGGCCTTCCCACACAACAAGTTTTTAGGGAAGGATGGAATTTACTTCTCTTTTGCAGAGTCGTGCCAGCACAGGAATGCTGCTTCGCGTAGTTCCTTACATTATTACGGAAATTAATTGTGTGCGTGTTCAATTAAGTCACACTGTTCAGCGAACCTGAAACCAAAAGGGGACAATCAATAAAGATTTAAAAAACAAATATACATAAAAAAATTACCTCTACCTGGAGTCTTCACAGGTAGAAAAAGGTTCCCACGAAGATCTGAAATGAAATAAAGAAAATGAATTAGTTGGAATCAATCATGTTTTTATTGTTAATTAACTAAGAAAAAGGCCATAGGTACACAAAGTCAAATCATGACCGTGTATACATATGCCTATCACAACAACAAAATCCATGCAAAGTGGAAATTGAGGATATTGCACATGAATTTATGTTTTTATGCAAGAAATAGTACATAAGATGTTCGACTAACCTAAAAGGAAAAGAAAAATCAAAATAAAATAAACCAAAAAATCTTACCAGCACCTGGCGTGTCAACAGGTGCAAAGGTCCCACGACGACCTGAAATAAACAAAAATGAATTAAAAATTGAACTAAATAAAAATAAAGAAATTAATTATCTACGAATTAGTTTTTTTTGTATTTTGTAAACAAACATACAAAAACCACAACAACATTCTGTTTGTATGGTGGTAGGTAAGCCACCACATAAGGCACACAAACAATAACAATGCCTAAATATATATATGTTTTCTCAGCAGAAAACACTTCAAAACATAAAATATATATGTAATAAAACACACAAAAATAACTTTTCAACACATTTGTAGATACCTAAGATGAGAATTTGTAAAATAAACTCACCTTGACAGGTATATACAGTATGAGGAAAAGTTGCAATTTTACGTAACATACGAAAAGGGATTAATAAAAAAACGTATAAATACCTGCATTAATGTATAAATCCCACGTTGAATACGTCCAATTAGCACAACACACATAATTCACTACAAATTTACCAATATTATAACTCGCGCGCGGTGACATTTCACGAATATAAATAGACCGGCGAACTCCATATTTTCGCGACGTTTGAAATGTCACCCCGGGGTAAAAAGAGACGCAGAATCGAATGGGCGCGTTCGCGTCGCGTAATTTTTCACGGATTGCGGGATAATCGCGAATTTTCGAATTTACCTTTGCACCAATAAGTGCGAAAGAGACACAACGGTGTGAAAGGGACACGAATAAAGATGAACGAAAATGAATTATGAGAGGAATTTTGTAAATCGAACTAAAAGATGGCGTATCGATAAGTTATAGCACAGATTCGGAAAACTTATCATAATTACGTGAAATTAAAAGGGATTTCTATGGGAAAGATGTCAAAAAATGCAATTTGTAATTTGACATCAAATGACTACAACAAATTTACACATTATAGTCAAATTAAGCCTAAAATTCGCATAATTCATTTTTATGGATATGAAATCGGAACGAAATTTTCTATAAAAAGGGGGTTCATTCTTCATTCTGCCTTCTTATTTTCAAAGTTGTCAAAGTGCGAGAACATGCAATAGCATTCCTCCCACAATTTGCAAATAGTTCAAATCATCATCAGAAAAAAAGGAAATAGAAAGTTCAGCAAAAATTTAGTAATCGAATTGTCAAAGTTTGTTCAAGGAAAAAGCAGCATCAGCAAGAGTTCAAGTGAATTTATTGGATAAATTTAATAGTGACAAATTTAAATTAAATTAAAGGTAAATTTGCATATTAGTTATTATTTTCAATTTGGGTTAAATTTCATTGTGTTTGCATGCCAGGTGTTGGTTATACACACATGTATGAATTTAACAAGAACGATTGAAATTTTTATTCTTAATCTTGTTCTTTCAGCCATTTTAACTAATTTACTCAAGTAAATCGACATTTCTAATAATTATTTATCGTGTGAAACATATGCCATTTGGTCAGTTTTTGCACAACATAATAATTCAGAAATTGGATCTACCTTGAGTTCTAATAATTAATTTCTTTCAGCTACTAGTAAATTAGTTAAGAATCAGAAAGAAAATCTTATTTAGATATGCAATTGTGAAGTAGCATAATTTTTTTTGAGTTATTATTATTGAAAAGAAAGAGATAGATTCGAGTAAAAATATAATTTCTTTGTACATTTGAATTTTCTTTAATTACTAAATACATAAAACATACAGTGAATCAGTGAATTTTAAGTGAAGTTTCCAAGCTTGTACGTCTAAGTTGAGGGAAATAATTTGTCATAGTGATAGAATTTTGCAAGTAATTCATTTCTCATAAACTTAACATTTTGTTTAGTTATTAGTATTTTGTGGCAATAAACAATTAATTGAATAATAGAGTGACAAATTATCCTTTTTTATTTAACCGCTACACTCCACCGGAATATTTTCTTTCAGTATACGTGGATTCTCGTTTGCAATTGCAGTTTTCTTTCGAAAGTCAATTATAGGAATTGACAGATTTCATTAAACTGTATTTTGCGAACGCAGTCTATTTGTAGTTGTCAATCAGTCGAATTGACATTAGCTGTGGGAGAACATTTTGGTGGTTCCACCCAGGAGTCGCTCTACTCACTTAATTGTTGAGCTACGTTTATACGCGAGAACGTCAGATTTCAGTAGTCTACGTTTATAGGCAAGAAATTTCAATTAATGTAGTTCATTGGTTCACACATAGATAGCGTAGTAAAATAAAATTAATTTTTTTTATTTTCATTTCTTTACTCGAATTTTATTTCAATCAATAATGACAGACGTAAAGGGGTTGTTAAATAAGGAACGGGCAATAAGAAATCGCCTGATTAAATCTATCGAGAATGGCAAGCAAGCAATATCAGAGACCCGATCAAAGGGTTTCTACGAAGCAAAGCTCTCAGAGATAAGGAGAACATGGCTCGAGTATGAGCAGATTGACCAATTGATCAACGAATTTATCCTCGCAACCCCACCAGAAAGCACGCTGAAATATATTTCCGATGACACCTTTAGTATATTAGAGACAACTTATTGCAATTATATAGGTACATTATATGATGCAATTAATCCTACAACAGAACTGACAGATTCCACACTTTTGTTAACACAACAAACACGTGTGGAACAACAACAAAACATTCTTCCTAAGATCACATTACCAAAATATAATGGATGATGGATGATGGATGGCGCTCGTTTCATGATCTTTACGTCGCTGTAGTACACAATAATACAAGTTTGAAAGACGTTCAAAAACTGTATTATTTGAAAGGTTCTTTAATAGGAGATGCGGAAAAACTACTACGACATACTCCTATAACAAATGAGGACTACTTACCTGCCTGGAACAAACTAAAGGCAAGGTACGAAAACAAAAAGATATTAGTCAATCATCAATTAAAGATACTGACAAGTCAGTCGAAATTAAACACAGAGACTACAGCTGGTTTAAAGGCCTTAATCGACACTACAGAGGAATGCTTACAACAATTAAAGAGCCTACAAGTAGACATATCAACATGGGATGTGCTACTTGTTTATTTAATAGTTCAGAAACTTCCCTTCATAACATTGAGACTTTGGGAAGAACATCAGGGAGCATCACAAGAGCTTCCTAAATACAGACAGTTCAGCTCGTTCTTAGACAATCGTTTGAAAATATTAGAAGCACTTACGGATACTCTGGCGCCCAGAACAAGTCATGCCAAGAGTGGATCCAAACCAACTACGACCAAGACATACCATGTAGTTGAATCAACAAAGCCATTATACGTAGTGAATATGAAATGTTCAGCGTGTAATGACAAGCATCTTCTTCAAAACTGCAAGAAGTATCAGAAAATGGACATCAAAGGTAGAAAGTGGTGCATCAAGTCAAATGGCCACTGCTATAATTGTTTGTCTAAGAAACATTCACTTAAAGAATGCAACAGTCGTCATCGATGTCTTAAGTGCAAACAGAGACATCACACGACAATTCATGAGGATGTAACTGCAAACAAGTTACACCAAGACGTAACTGCAAACAGGTTACATACAAAGGATGGAGATGCAAAAAATCTTCATTCTAGATCAGTTGAAAGCGAAGACAAGGTAAATCGAGTTCAACAAAACAACAGCGATAGTAATGATTGCATACAAGGAAAGTCATGCAACAGACAAGGCACTGGAGGCTCACAAATCACTCAGACCTATATGAATAGGGAGCGATCGTCGGCATTACTATCCACAGCGTTGGTGAAGGCTCAAGGAGCAAATGGAAAACCACTGATATTGCGATGTTTAATTGATCCAGGATCAGAGTGTTCATTCATAACACAATCTGCATCCCATAGGTTACAAGCTAAGTGTAAGGAAACATTAGTAGTTGTAACAGGGTTGAACAAAAGCCCAATGAGTAACGTGAACAAGCAAACGAAGCTTAAGTTACAATCTTGCGGATCAAATGAGACAGCAATAGAAGAAAACTTCCTGATCATCAACAAAGTCACTGATAGTTTACCAACTACACCAATTACAAAGGAAAGCTATCAACACTTAGACAACTTAGAGCTAGCAGATCCCACTTACTGGAAGCCTGGAAAAATAGACGCTTTATTAGGTGCCAAGGTTTATGCTAGAATCGTACAAGAAGGCATTGTACGTAGTTCAAACAAAGGTCCAACAGCAATCAATACAATGTTTGGTTGGATACTAATTGGAACAACTGAAGATGTAGTAAATGATGATTCAGTACAGACATTCATGGCTACTACAGATAATATAGATACACGACTTCGGCAGTTTTGGGAAATAGAAGAAGTTTCTTCAAAGCCAATTCTATCACAAGAAGAAACACTGTGTCAAGACATCTTCCAAGACACATTCGCACGTCTAGAATCAGGAAGATATCAGGTCAAATTACCTTTCATAAATAACATGACGCCAAGATTAGGTAATTCTAGACATCAAGCAATTCAGCGTTTTGAACATTTGCAAAGGCAATTTTTAAGAAAACCTGAATTCAAACTGGAATATGAAAGGTGTTTAGATGAGTACATCGAACTAGGTCACATGGAACCAGTAAACCCGCCTTGTAATGATGAGCAACATTATTATATCCCACATCATGCTGTGTTTAAAGACAGCTCAACCACGAAGTTACGTGTTGTGTTTGATGCATCGGCTAAAACAACAAATGGTAGGTCTCTTAACCAACATCTGTTAAAGGGACCTACACTGCAGCCAACATTATACAACACATTACTCACCTGGAGAAAGTTTAAGGTTGTCATGAATGCAGATATTGAGAAAATGTATCGCATGATAGAAATGCATCCTGACCATCGAACTTTCCAAAGAATAGTATGGCGGAATCCCACAACAGGTGTAATACAGGATTATCAACTGAAAACTGTGACATTTGGTACAACATCAGCTCCTTATTTGGCAATTAAGACACTGCAACAACTTGCTATAGACGAAAAAGATAAGTGGCCTCTAGCAGCAGAAGCAGTCTATACGAATTTTTATGTAGACGATCTTTTATCTGGCGCTGATGACTTGTCGAAGGCAAAGGAATTGCAGCAACAACTGATCCAAATGATGACATCAGCTGGTTTCAAGCTAAGGAAATGGGCCAGTAATGTTTGCGAATTACTACAAGATCTGCCTGCAGATCACATTGAGTTAAAAAACTCATTGATATTTTCGAACACCGAATCCATTAAAACACTAGGAATCAAATGGTTTCCCAAGGAAGATTATTTTACTTTTATAATCAAACCATTCACAAAACCTTTAGCATTTACCAAACGGATCATCTTGTCGCAGATCGCATCATTATACGATCCTATAGGCTGGCTGGCTCCAATCATAATAGAAGCAAAGATCATAATGCAAGGTCTTTGGATAACAGGTTCATCATGGGATGAACCAGTCTCAGAAAATATCCAGAAATCCTGGACAAAGTTCACAGAAAACTTGCAAGTGATAGAACAATTACGAATTCCAAGGTGGATTCAATATTCTACAGGGCTACGTATGCAACTGCATGGATTCTGTGATGCATCATCCAAAGCTTATGCAGCAGCAATCTACCTAAGGGTAGAGCACTTCAATGGCGAGATTACTTCGCATCTGGTAACCGCAAAAACAAAGGTAGCACCCCTTAAGCCAACTACAATTCCACGTTTGGAATTAAATGGTGCGCTGCTACTCACAAGATTAATGAAAGTTATAATCCAAGGAATGCAGGTACAAGACATTCCTATAATAACATGGACCGACTCGCAAATCGTCTTACAATGGCTAAAGGATCATCCATCCAAATGGAAGATTTATATCGCAAATCGGGTTGCAGAAATACAAGAAACGTTGAAATTCAAACAATGGCGACACATTGCTTCAATCTACAACCCAGCTGATTTGGCTTCACGTGGCATTTCAGCAAATCAATTGCTTCATAATGAATCATGGTGGCACGGTCCCACATGGTTACTACAACCACCAGATAAGTGGCCAAATAATTATGAAGTTACAGAATCAACAACATTAGAAGAAAAAACACCAACAGTAACTAGTTTTTTGATAAACTTAGAAGACAACATTCTTCTGAAGTATTCTTCATTTACACGCCTAGTGCGTATTACAGCACTCATACAACGCTTCATCCACAACTGCAGAAATCCTAACAATAAAAGAGTCAATGTGCTAACTAGCAGTGAGTACACTAAGGCACAAAAGACAATATTCAAACTGGTGCAACAGACAGCATTCACAAAGGAGTATCAAGACCTAGTGCAACACCGACCACTATCAAAACAGAGCAAAATTATTAGACTCAATCCCATGCTCGATAGAGATGGATTGATACGAGTAGGTGGACGATTAGAGCACGCCTTGGTCTCATACGATAGAAAACATCCAGTTATATTACCTCGTGATCATCATGTTACGTGGATATACATTGATAAAGTACACTTGGAAACATTACATGGCAATACGTCATTAGTATTAAATACTATACGCAATTCTGTATGGATATTGGATGGAAGACGTTGCATCACATCTCGATTGCATAGATGTATTACCTGTTTTAAACAGCGTCAAGCATCTATGACACAACAAATGGGCAATCTACCATCAGCAAGAGTGAATATAACGAGACCATTCTCGAGAATTGGGATTGATTATGCTGGACCTGTAATGGTCAAATCATCAAAGTTAAGAAATGCCAAAGTCCAAAAGGCATATTTTTGTATTTTTATATGTATGGCGACGAAGGCTGTACATATTGAGTTGGTGTCTGACATGACATCAGAGGCTTTCATTGCAGCCTTGAAGAGGTTCGTTAGCAGAAGAGGTTTGTGCACAGAAATCTATTCAGATTGTGGCACTAATTTCATTGGCGGCAAAATAATATTAGATAAAGAACTACAACAAGCAATCAAGCAAGCATGGCCACAAGCTGCTGAATATTTGGCAGACAAATCCATTTCATGGCACATGAATCCACCAGCAGCTCCTCATTTTGGAGGATTGTGGGAATCAGGTGTCAAATCTATCAAATACCACCTACGAAGATCTATTGGCAACTCGAACCTCACATTTGAGGAATATGTTACACTATTAACCCAGATAGAAGCCTGTTTAAATTCAAGGCCCTTATGCCGAGTTAACAATGATCCAAGTGATCAACTTGTTCTGACTCCTGGACACTTTCTGATAGGACAATCGCTTAACGCCATTCCAGAGCCAAATCTGAATATGGACAATGTAACACACTCCAGTCGATGGAAAAGTGTGCAACACATGATACAAAAGTTCTGGAACCATTGGTCTAAGGATTACTTGAACCAACTCCAGAATAGACCAAAATGGTTTCAACCAGAACTTAACATCTGCAAAGGAGAGGTGGTGTTATTGAAAGTTGATAATGCTGCCCCAACCACTTGGCCATTAGGTATTATTGAAGAAGTCCACCCAGGAGCTGATGGACTAGTTCGTGTCGTCAGAATCAAAACACAGACAAGTACATTTGTCAGGCCTATCAACAAGATTTGTAGGTTACCGTTGAATTAATTAACAAATATGTGTAAAACTAACACATCTGTTAAATGTTGTGTTGTCCCCCTAAAACAAAAACATTTACTTATTAGATTTTATTTACAGATGTCCGAATTTACAGTTGATCAAGATATTTTAGATATCTATGATGACTTAAACTTTAATTTTTCATTGCCGGGAAGTCCTCTCAATGCTCCTACATATGACCTAAGCGAATTTAATAGCTTATGGTCCGATATTGTCGAGGCCACTGCAGACTCGGAACCAGAAGTTCAAAGAACAGCTGCTTCATCTACACAAGTTACGCAGAATCCAGAAGGACCAGCTACGTCATCAATGACTGAAGGTTCCACCAAGCAGGACTTGTCCAGGACGGCGAAACCCTACAACGCTATAGAAGGGGATACTCCACAGACGAAGCCAGTCATGCAGGACCCTGCAATCATCAACGGCGCCCAGGTCAACGACTTGCAGAGACTCTTGCTCACTACTACGATCAAAGAAGCGGAGACGAGAATCGAGAACTCCTTCCAGCGGTTTAGAACTCGGGAGAAGGTGGACATCTTCCTATCAAAAGATACAATTAAAAGAATTCATTTCTACGACATCCAAAAACGTCGCAATAGAGAGAAGACAATCAACCTACCAGATCGTTATCAGGTACGCCTGCGAGTGCTTGCTAATGGAGAGCTGCATTTTTTCAAGTACCACAAACGAGGTATACAACAGATCAAAAAACGGTTGAACATGAACGTTCAACAGGGGGGAGAATGTTCGACCAACCTAAAAGGAAAAGAAAAATCAAAATAAAATAAACCAAAAAATCTTACCAGCACCTGGCGTGTCAACAGGTGCAAAGGTCCCACGACGACCTGAAATAAACAAAAATGAATTAAAAAATTGAACTAAATAAAAATAAAGAAATTAATTATCTCCGAATTAGTTTTTTTTGTATTTTGTAAACAAACATACAAAAACCACAACAACATTCTGTTTGTATGGTGGTAGGTAAGCCACCACATAAGGCACACAAACAATAACAATGCCTAAACATATATATTTCATGTTTTCTCAGCAGAAAACACTTCAAAACATAAAATATATATGTAATAAAACACAAAAAAATAACTTTTCAACACATTTGTAGATACCTAAGATGAGAATTTGTAAAATAAACTCACCTTGACAGGTATATACAGTATGAGGAAAAGTTGCAATTTTACGTAACATACGAAAAGGGATTAATAAAAAAACGTATAAATACCTGCATTAATGTATAAATCCCACGTTGAATACGTCCAATTAGCACAACACACATAATTCACTACAAATTTACCAATATTATAACTCGCGCGCGGTGACATTTCACGAATATAAATAGACCGGCGAACTCCATATTTTCGCGACGTTTGAAATGTCACCCCGGGGTAAAAAGAGACGCAGAATCGAATGGGCGCGTTCGCGTCGCGTAATTTTTCACGGATTGCGGGATAATCGCGAATTTTCGAATTTACCTTTGCACCAATAAGTGCGAAAGAGACACAACGGTGTGAAAGGGACACGAATAAAGATGAACGAAAATGAATTATGAGAGGAATTTTGTAAATCGAACTAAAAGATGGCGTATCGATAAGTTATAGCACAGATTCGGAAAACTTATCATAATTACGTGAAATTAAAAGGGATTTCTATGGGAAAGATGTCAAAAAATGCAATTTGTAATTTGACATCAAATGACTACAACAAATTTACACATTATAGTCAAATTAAGCCTAAAATTCGCATAATTCATTTTTATGGATATGAAATCGGAACGAAATTTTCTATAAAAAGGGGGTTCATTCTTCATTCTGCCTTCTTATTTTCAAAGTTGTCAAAGTGCGAGAACATGCAATAGCATTCCTCCCACAATTTGCAAATAGTTCAAATCATCATCAGAAAAAAAGGAAATAGAAAGTTCAGCAAAAATTTAGTAATCGAATTGTCAAAGTTTGTTCAAGGAAAAAGCAGCATCAGCAAGAGTTCAAGTGAATTTATTGGATAAATTTAATAGTGACAAATTTAAATTAAATTAAAGGTAAATTTGCATATTAGTTATTATTTTCAATTTGGGTTAAATTTCATTGTGTTTGCATGCCAGGTGTTGGTTATACACACATGTATGAATTTAACAAGAACGATTGAAATTTTTATTCTTAATCTTGTTCTTTCAGCCATTTTAACTAATTTACTCAAGTAAATCGACATTTCTAATAATTATTTATCGTGTGAAACATATGCCATTTGGTCAGTTTTTGCACAACATAATAATTCAGAAATTGGATCTACCTTGAGTTCTAATAATTAATTTCTTTCAGCTACTAGTAAATTAGTTAAGAATCAGAAAGAAAATCTTATTTAGATATGCAATTGTGAAGTAGCATAATTTTTTTTTGAGTTATTATTATTGAAAAGAAAGAGATAGATTCGAGTAAAAATATAATTTCTTTGTACATTTGAATTTTCTTTAATTACTAAATACATAAAACATACAGTGAATCAGTGAATTTTAAGTGAAGTTTCCAAGCTTGTACGTCTAAGTTGAGGGGAATAATTTGTCATAGTGATAGAATTTTGCAAGTAATTCATTTCTCATAAACTTAACATTTTGTTTAGTTATTAGTATTTTGTGGCAATAAACAATTAATTGAATAATAGAGTGACAAATTATCCTTTTTTATTTAACCGCTACACTCCACCGGAATATTTTCTTTCAGTATACGTGGATTCTCGTTTGCAATTGCAGTTTTCTTTCGAAAGTCAATTATAGGAATTGACAGAATTCATTAAACTGTATTTTGCGAACGCAATCTATTTGTAGTTGTCAATCAGTCGAATTGACATTAGCTGTGGGAGAACATAAGACATTAATTCACGTACCAAATCACACAATCAACACAATTATTGCTAATGTTTGTGGACAAATAGAGTACAAAATGCACTGAAAATCTTTACATGACACTTGTCCACAAACATGTAGAATTTGCAAATTACACACGTAATTCACGAAATGATTAATAAATATGCTTACCTGATATAAAAGGAATATCCATAGTGATGAAAGTACCTGAAAAAACCACTAAAAATCACTTAAAAACACATTAAAAATAAACTTGACACTCGCGCGCGAAAGTGTCAAAACAACGAGAACTCCATACTACCGCGACGTTTGACGTATCAAATCACGTAAAATCGAACCGTGATTTCAATGGTCGCGTTCGTTTCGCGATATTTTCCACGGGAAACGCGATATTCGCGATTTTTTAGTTATGTATTTCCCACAATGAGTGCGAAAGAGACTCACAGTGGGAAGAAGACAAAAAATTATTACAAATGACAGAAAAATCTACTACATAGAAATGAAACGTAACGAATCGACATTTTTATAGCAAATGTTCCAAAAATTACAAAAATTGATTAAAATCATCAAAATGACAATCAATTTTCACGACAAAGGTATCAAAATTTAGATCGTTAAATTTGCTATCGATTGACAACAAGAAAAATTCAACTTTTTGTCATTTTCAGTGAAAATTTCGAACATTTCACTTTATAGACAGCGAAAATGGAACGAATTTTTTTATAAAAAGGAGGCCATTTATTCATTCTGTCTTCTATTTTCAACAAATTGTCAAAGAGAATACACATGCTAAATCAGACATAGTATTTTCAATTTGCAATTTCTTTTCATCAGTGCCTAGTGATATTTTGGACTTAGAGTTTTTTCTTCGGTTTTGTTGTTAGCATTTATTAGTAATTTCACTTGGAGTTTTTTTTTGGTATCATCATTTATTTTCATTTTCATTTAAAGTCAGTTTTTTTTTTCATTCTTCGAGATTAAAGTAGTTTTGTTAATTTTTAGTTTATTTTCCTTTCTTTTTTTGCCTTTTTTGGAAAGAAGTTTGTTTTCCAGTGGAATTCGGGAAATAGTCAATCTTGACGTGGTTTGACAGTTTACAGTGAATTAAAGGTATTTTTTATTGTTTTCATATAAATCTTTGGTTAGGTGACGGGTATTAAAGTGTAAGATTGCATGCCAATTTGTATTGGACATATTACACAAAATAACATCACCAAATACTAAAAATTTATTGAATCGAATTTTCTTGAATTTTCAATTGTTCGTTTATAAGTTTTCGTCAATTAATCAATTCATCAAGGTATAAAACTGTGCCCACACGGGTCACCTTTACACCACATGAGAATTGATTCACGATTGACAGTTAATAATAATTTTTAATTTCAGCATTAATTAAGTTACAAAACATAGAAAGGAATTTTAAATAGTAATATAATTCTAGTTAAGAAATTTGAGTAGAATTAGAAAAAAATCTATAATAGTTAAATTGAATTGCAATTAGGTTAGTTTTTATGAAGTTAATTTTTACCAGTCTAATTTTAATAATATATTGAATTTTTTGCTCAATAAATCTAAATGAATTAACAACCGGATGATTCTTTCATTTACCGCTACACTACCGCCATCTAAGTGTGATTGTGCTCGGCCATCGTTTTTATTTTAGGTTTCTACGTTGTTTGACACGAAACAGTAGGCATTGGTATCGTGAGAGCTTATTGGAAGCTACACGCATCACCCAGACGTGGCAGTTTTTGGGTGGATTATTAAAATCTCATTGTTATAATCCACACGCTGCAGATTCAGTGTGTTTGAGTTGCTATTTCACACAGGACGTTTACACTAGCAGTAACTTATAGGAAGTTGCACTAGTGCGTAAACGTTCGAAAGTCAACTCATCGTTTTATTACAGGTGACTACTGAGTAGTCAACAACAAAGCTTTAATTTATGAACGTACACAATTTCGATTCTATAAGAGGAACAGCGAAATTGGGTAAAGTTCAGAAAATTGAGCATTTCAAATTTTCTTGTTTTCAGGACGTCAGTTGTCAGTCTAGTTCTCAGCGAAGCACAAGGCATCACATTTTAACACACACATTTTGATATAAACAATAACTGCATCACAAATTCACAACACGTAAATATTATTAAATTATTATATTATCACACCAAATCTCAGGTAAACATCTGTACAGCCGTCCGATCACAAATTTTAGATATTTCGCAATTTCAAAATGGCCGGTGCTAATTTGCTTAGTAGGATTGGTCCTCTTCTTGGCGCTATAAAACAATATATATTCAAAATCAACTTTTCAACTTTTCAAATTTGCATTCACAACTAAGTTACCTTAGAAATGTAACAAACTAAAAATATAATTAACACTTATTAGAAGAAACAATGAACAATTAAAAAAATTGCTCTAAAAAACAGAAAAATTTGTTTGGTGTAAAAAGCGAGCACGATTGTAAAAATTTTTAACAAATAAATAAATAGATGACGACTGGTTAACAAATGACATGAAGGCTTAACGTTATAGACTAGAACTGGAACTATAAGAGATCTTTGGAATAGGACGTCAATCAATATCAGTGGGCTTTTGTTATTGGTTACTGTTTTTTATGTGTGTCGTTATGATGAGATGAAAGCTAAGTGCTTAGTGTTACTGTGAGTGTTATGTCTCGTTAAAGATTTGAGTATTTGGCAATACTCTTTGTGGATGATCTCTGTGGCTAGTTTTTGTTTGTTTATGAATATGTAGCAGGCTTCCTTGGTTCTCTTTTTATTCTATTGCTTTCATTGGCAATGATCATGGCTACATCAAAATTGAATCTATGCCCTGTTTCAAGGGAATGTGTAGCCAGTGTTGAGTGCGGGGTCTTTTTCTCTATGTACTTAGCATGCTGTGATAAATGTTGTTTTTAACTTTTTGGATGTTTGGCCAATATAGTCCCGATCAAAACACAGTCAAAAGCTACTTACACGTAAAATTTTTACACATTTCAGCTGATTGCCTTTCACGGAATTCGGTGACTCATGTATATACATTTTTATAGGAAACAAAGAGAGAGGAAAGAGACTATTGTGTTCTTTGTACCATACTTGCTATACATTTCACGATAACACGTCACCTAATGGTGGAACATAGCTCGTAATGGGAATATGTATTCTATCAAATTTGACAACTTTGAATTGTGTTGGCCAAATGGTTAATCCCATTCATAATAAAGTACCGCTCACGTAAATCTGAAAAAAATTCCAGAGGCGGGGGACACATCGAACCAAATATACAATACAAATCACCCGTACCTACCCATCTTAAAAGGACCCGCACCCTTAGAACTACAAGGTGGGTGTAAGTGGTATGAATCTACCACTTCAAAAGGTCATCACAGGGACCGTGTTGTAACCCGGGTACCGCCGTGCTTTCCTGAAGAGAAGAGCGGCACAGGGGGGATGATTCAGGATCTTTTTGAATAGAAGAAAAGATTTTTTAAAGATTTTTCTTTTATTAATTAATTATTGACTCAACACTTCGTTATTGGTTCACAATAATCACTAAAAAATAACTTTGTACTGAAAACATTTAGTGTAATTATTATATACTATACTTCCGTATACTAGGAAAAAAAAGGAAACTCAATAACGTAGAACAAAACTTCTCGCCGTGCGTTCGTGGTGAGCGCAGGTCCTGAACTTCCTCGATTTTTGGTCAGTAATTATCGTTCACTTCTTTCAAGACACGCTAGCGTCAGCAAAAATATCCCACTCTTGTGTATCTGTGACCAATAAGAAAGTTCTTGCTAACAATTGACCAATCAAGAAATTAACCAATCAGAAAAAAGAAGCAAAAAAAGGTCATGTGAATGTTTGGATTTTCAAGTAACCTGATACCTGGTCTTTAGATTACGAGCATTTTGCTATTTAAAGGCACATAAATATTGTGCTATGTATACACGTGTGGCGTAAATTATGTTACTTGATATGGTAAGTATTCAATGAAACGAATGACTTTTTTCAGATGTTAAGTGTTTAGGTTTTTCTATAAGGTAATTTATGAAGGCTAGCAATATGAGCCTTTATCAAGTGGAATATTTGGGGTAAGTATATGTGTGCATGGTTGTGATTTATGAATATGCACGAAATGTGTGGTATTTCGGGATCACAACAACCGTCACTGACACTGACATTCCTAATACACATAAAGCAAACAACAAAACGGTGGACGGATCAAATAAATATACAAATATTAAAATTTAAAAGAAAAACAAAGCAAATTCGTAATAGACCTGTAAGTAGACATAAAAATGTATAGAAGTTAAAACAGAAATAACAGTTTTAGCAACAATTTTTTTTATAAAAAGCAAACATATAATAGAAAATAAAATAGTAGGTAATAAGAAAAGAAAAAATAAATATAAATAAATATCAGCAGCCACTAATGGTAATAAATAGTAATTAATAAATAAAAAAAATAGTAATACACAATAAGAGAAACAAGAGGCGAGGGGCAGCTGCGTAATTAGGTAGGCCTAGAAAGTAGGATAAAATGCTGTAATAAAAAATGTATACTTTTTCTCTAAGAAAAATAGATCTTGTAATAGACAGAAAAACATTTACACGATAAAGTAACAAAGAAAAGTAAGGAAGAATATAATAGAAGGCTATAAAATAAATAAATATAAAACACTAAAATACACTACTAACTAATTTTTATTTTGCTCTATTACGAGAAATGGGTGGTCAATTTGAACTTGACCTTCTGCTAAATCAATTCCTATTCTACCGTATATTATGCAAACAGAGGCAATGAAATCACCGGTTAGGGTAGTGATTGTACACTTTTGAATTTCATATACCAGGCAGGTTTCGGTAGCGGAAACATACTTACGTTGTAGACGGATTTGTTCATTACGTTGCCTTTTCCGACATTCACTTATATGGTGATTAGGTTTTTGGCAATAAGCACAGAAGACCTGATTAAGGGGGGGGGGGGGGGGGGGTAAGGTTAATTCGGTATAAAAAGGCATATTATTGATAATTTTTTTTGACGACACTGTTAATATATATTTATTTATGTAAATAGTATATAATAGAAGGATATTTGAGGAATATTATGTAAAATTATTATTAACAATATGCAGAAATAAGCCATTGACAGCAAGTCTTCGCAGACGCAAAAAAAAAAGTTACATTGCGGTGAACCGCATAACTCATCACTGGATTATCTGAAATCAAAAAACCAAAAATATTTCATTAGTTGATAAGTTTCTTAAGGTAACCGCTGTCGAGTTTTTTTTTTTTATTGATTTTTTAATTTTTGGTTAAACTTGGAAGTCAAAATACCGATTTTCCATTAAAAAAATCGGCAATTTTGTTATTGTAAAATAACCAAAAATTAAAAAAAAAAAAAACTCGACAGCGTTACCTCGTAATTTATGTGTAGAAAGAGTGTGTAAAATTTCAAAAGGATCGGTGCGGTAGATTTTGAGGTAGAGAGTTCACCGACCTTAAAAATGCTATGTGTGAGAAAAACGCGTTTAAAGTTTGAAAGATTTCTACACAAAAATTAAACATCAATAAAGGAATGTTTTGTTTCATATACTTACACAGAGTCATCGATGCCAGGCCCATAAAGTAAAGAGCTTCCAGCTATGATGTCTAGAGCACCTTGTTGATCTTGCCTACGACGAATTCTGCCTTCTTTGCTTTGTTGCGCAGCTGTTTGCTCCGCTTTGCTTATTCGAAAGCTGTCTACTGCCCGCGCCCATTCATGAGAACTTGTCCCTATTTTAATATGCATATCTTGCATAAAGGCCAGCAGAGCAAAACAGCCTTCATTAAAAGTACATGCTGCCACATGAGCTGCAATTTCAACAATGTTGGAGGTACCACTCAGTATTTTTGGAGTAATTTTCCAAATGAGTTGGTTTAAACTTTCATTGTTGTTTTGAGTGAAGCCTCCAACACATCGCTCCAGGAGTGCGTCCTTACTCAAGTCCTCATAATAGGTTTCATGGCTTCTAAAACATTACTTGGAAGTGCAGTAAAACTGTGTTTGAATGACGAGAGGTCTTCTGCAGCTGCAGCTTTCTGCCACTCGCACCATGAGTCTGCGCCGCTCGGACATTTGTGGTGCTGTGGATTCCCGTTTGTCGAGCTATAATGGTAATAAGTTGCCCAAATAGCATCCCGCATTTTCTCCACAGAATGGTGATTTCGTCGAATGGCCAGGACCATAATACACAGTTAGTTTGTCTATCATTTTCCCTGTAAGGTTACCTTTGCCAGAAAGAGTTTTTCTTTTTACTTTTTTTCCGGCCACAGTTGTTCTTTCTTCTACACTAGTTTTCACAAGATTTCGCAAACGGGCACCCATTCGCTTTTGAACGTGTCCTACACATTCTTTTTTGTTAATTAGAAAATCGTCACCATAAGGTTTAGAATTAACGAGACCGGTGTACGTTTTTGAATCGCCGTCTCCGATATAGTTGCGATACTTCACTCCATTGTCTTTTGAACGTCCAAACATAATTTTAATTGCATCGACTTCCATGTTCCCAGACGGTCCAATATGATTAGCGCGGCATTTTCCTTCATTCACATGAGCTTCATACCACTCTTCATACTGTGCAGAATTGAGTTTGTTTTCCCAAGTTTTGCAATCGTGACAATAAGCGCTTTTCACACAAATATCGATGACTTTTCCGGTATAATACCCGATCAAAGAAGCCACGCCATATAAGGAAGAAAATCCTCGTTTCTTCCAAGTTCCGTCACCTGATACGGTCAACTCTGATGTATCTTCTATATTATTTGCTTCACACGTTTCTTTTTTCTCTTCTTCCATAGCAGAATAAAAAAATTTACTCGCAACATTTTGTATACTTGAACACATTTTTTTTAAGTATAAACTATACGTTGGTCTTGATAGGAAGCTACTCGACAAATCCATTAGGCCGCAAAACTTATTACATCCAGCTAATCCTAAGCCTAAGACTCGCATCACAAAGCTAAATCGATAATTGATTTCATATACACCAGATTGAATTCTTTCAGCAGATGGAACAAAGCGAGGATTTTTACATTTTTCACATGTAATTTTGATGTTGAATGCAAGACCTTCCTTTTTGCATGATTGAAATTTAATTTTTCCATCACACTTTACACACTTCACTAAAGTAGAAATGGTCGAAAAAACGAGCAAGAAATCCACGATTCTATAATGTTTTTCAAAATCCTCCGCCACGTCTTCACAAGTGTTCATTTTTATTTTTTTTGCCGACGCAGTGTTTGTTTCGATTTCGACATACTCTTTCTTGCGTTTATGTGGCGGTACTATGGTTTTAGGTTTATTTAACTTCGAACTGGTGCTCTTCCGATCTTCTCTGCTAACCTTTTTTGGCATTTTACTAATAATAATTTCAAAATGGACAGCGGAAACTAAAACAAAACTACAATGCACGTGTACAACTGGTCCGTAGAACGTTACTTCCACAGTGAACTTTATACACAGAATTTCTACAAGACACAGGTACAACCATCTAAATACATATGTAGACCCTTCAACTAAGAAAGGAATGCGGGGGTCGGGTGGGGGTGGTGGTCGGAGGGTGGTGTGGCCGCGCGGTCGGCGGGGGGGGGGGGGGGGGGGGGGGGTTGGTTGAGGTGGTTGGGGTGGCGCCGGCGGGGGGTTAAACAAAGAGAACGAAGCAGCTGCTCGGAATTCCCGCTGCGCTGTCAGGTAGCTGTTCTCTGCAGTTCTAAACCGGATCGGAGGGACGGAGACTTACAACTCCATATCTACGGTAGTTCTACTCCAATCGACTTCAAATTTTAATACAATAATCTTGACATGTTGGACATTCAAATGACAAAATAAAAAAAAACGCAAAAAAAGTAGACAAAAATACCTTACCCCCCCTTAACTCCCTTCTTGATTTGAGTTTGAGGAGTGAAAGAAGGGATAGCTCTATTCCTAAAGCACGTTGCTCTAGTGTGACCTTTTTTATTTCTGTAGGTATATTATAATATATTGAATTATTAATAAGATTTTTGCTTCGCCATTTTATTTAGAATCCGTTCATGCGAATGTTTCAGCCACGTTTTGATGTGCTCGTTGATGTCCGTCTGAGTAGCTTCGGAATTATTTTTAATGATGGACTCATAAATCGCATCCAAAATGTTTATATACTCTGTGAACTTCAACTTCTTTTGGAGTCAGATCCACGAGAACTCCGCCAGTACCTCGTCAATGGATAGCTGCTTCATGCATTTTCTAACGGAGCATCCGACTCCCTTGCCCCCGATTTGCCTCAGTTTTTCCACCTTTAAAAATGAATTAAAGTGTATTTCATAATTTTGAAATTTTTATTTTATCTTACCAATTGTTGTTTCCTAACTCCGTTCGTTAAGTCTGTCCCCAATTTAGAGAGATTCTGTGATGCAGTCAGTGGAAACTTAGGAAGCATATGAAAGCAAAGCTTATCGCTTCCCATAACATGTTTTTTCAAATTCAAAACTTCCTCAGAAATTCCTTTGACGACTTCAGTGATGACTTCAATGCTTTTTAGAATGTTTTGAAGCCCCTCGTGAAGAGATAGCACTGAAAAAGTACATATAATTTATAGTTTTGACTTTTTTCTAGTTTAATATAGTACCTACTTCTTAAATTATCCACTGTGCAGCATTGAGGGCAGCTTTTATTACAAGCATTTTCGTTGGTTGTCTCTCCGTACTGACGACATTACCATAGATGTAGTAGGTGTTACTGGAATGTTACCTACAAATCAAATCAAATAAAAGAAAACACATTTCTATGAAATAATATAATCTACTAGTGGGCATAGTGTCAAAACTGTAATATGTAGGTATGTAGTATATAGCTGCGTTTCAAAATTAGGCTCAGCAGTAATTTCTGAATTTGCTTATTTTTCATTAACCTGCTATTTTGAGTATTACTGTCAAGGTATCAATGTTTAATCATAACTGTAATATTGAAAAAGCTTTAAAAATAAATTAAAAAGTACTAAAAGTTGAACCCTAACATAACACAAGTGAATTAACATTTGACAGTCTAAATTTCACGTAGAAAATTTTAATGCAATGTGATCCACAGTATACATATTTCTGACAGATTATTATTACCAGTTCCATCATGAAAATGAAATACAGAAATTATTGTCAATCTTGATCCAGATCCATTTTTGGAAAAATGTAACTATACTTATGTATCCAATTTATATTATTTAAGAATATTTGGGATTTAAAGTTATCAAACAATACACTTATTATTGTCATAATATTGTGGCAAAATTGTTATGAAGGCTGAAAATATTGGGTAGTTGTAGCCTTGGAAGAAATGGAATGAGTTTGACCTATAAATAAATATGTATATATACATATAACTAGTGTAAAATGAATGCATCAAGAGGTTTAAGAATTATTACAAAATGTAAAATATCCACATATGCAGATTCACGAAAATGAATTGCGGCCACTCAAATTTTTATGGTCGCTGCACAAGTAATTAAAAGAATAAATAATTTGGTTCGTCTTTCTCAATATAATTAATTCTTTCAATTTATTCTATATGATGTTGGAACGGGGATATTATTTCCGAGATAGTTTTCATTTTTAAGAATATTTGAGTGGGCACAGTTCCATTTCGTCGGGACTGTGTATGCATGTGCATATAGCATGTGGTTTCTTACCAGTGCTGCAGCTTCTTGTAGCCGGCAGCAATACCACGTCAGTGTTACGTATTCGGGGTAATTCTTCAACGAAATCATTTAACCACCAAGATGTCACTTTAACACCGTTCACAGTGAGCGAAAGCACTTGTGTTTTGCCTGAACAACGACGAGGGTTTTGTCGCAATAAAACACACTTCTCCTTGTTTTTATATACACTCCGTTAATTTATTTATTAAACAATGTTATCTTAAGTCTCTGTTAACTAGGCCAGGAACGCTTATTCCTTTTCGATAAAATCCTTAGATAAAATCTCACAATATCCGCGAGGCGAACTAATTGATAAATCACGATCAACTCTTTATTAACTAGGCGAGGAACTCTTATTCCTTTTCGATAAAATCCTTAGTTAAAATCTTTTTAAGAAAAATCTCACAATATCCGCGAGGCGAACTAATTGACAAATCACGATCAACTCTTTATTAACTAGGCGAGGAACTCTTATTCCTTTTCGATAAAATCCTTAGTTAAAATCTTTTTAATAAGATCTCACAATATCCGCGAGGCGAACTAATTGACAAATCACGATCAACTCTTTATTAACTAGGCGAGGAACTCTTATTCCTTTTCGATAAAATCCTTAGTTAAAATCTTTTTAATAAAATCTCACAATATCCGCGAGGCGAACTAATTGACAAATCGCGATCAACTCTTTATTAACTAGGCGAGGAACTCTGATTCCTTTTCGATAAAATCCTTAGTTAAAATCTTTTTAATAAAAATCTCACAATATCCGCGAGGCGAACTAATTGACAAATCACGATCAACTCTTTATTAACTAGGCGAGGAACTCTTATTCCTTTTCGATAAAATCCTTAGTTAAAATCTTTTTAATAAAAATATCACAATATCCGCGAAGCGAACTAATTGAAAAATCACGATCAACTCTTTATTAACTAGGCGAGGAACTCTGATTCCTTTTCGATAAAATCCTTAGTTAAAATCTTTTTAATAAAAATCTCACAATATCCGCGAGGCGAACTAATTGACAAATCACGATCAACTCTTTATTAACTAGACGAGGAACTCTGATTCCTTTTCGATAAAATCCTTAGTTAAAATCTTTTTAATAAAATCTCACAATATCCGCGAGGCGAACTAATTGACAAATCACGATCAACTCTTTATTAACTAGGCGAGGAACTCTGATTCCTTTTCGATAAAATCCTGAGTTAAAATCTTTTTAATAAAAATCTCACAATATCCGCGAGGCGAACTAATTGACAAATCACGATCAACTCTTTATTAACTAGGCGAGGAACTCTTATTCCTTTTCGATAAAATCCTTAGTTAAAATCTTTTTAATAAAAATTTCACAATATCCGCGAAGCGAACTAATTGAAAAATCACGATAAACTCTTTATTAACTAGGCGAGGAACTCTTATTCCTTTTCGATAAAATCCTTAGTTAAAATCTTTTTAATAAAAATCTCACAATATCCGCGAGGCGAACTAATTGACAAATCACGATCAACTCTTTATTAACTAGGCGAGGAACTCTTATTCCTTTTCGATAAAATCCTTAGTTAAAATCTTTTTAATAAAAATCTCACAATATCCGCGAGGCGAACTAATTGACAAATCACGATCAACTCTTTATTAATTAGGCGAGGAACTCTGATTCCTTTTCGATAAAATCCTTAGTTAAAATCTTTTTAATAAAATCTCACAATATCCGCGAGGCGAACTAATTGACAAATCACGATCAACTCTTTATTAACTAGGCGAGGAACTCTTATTCCTTTTCGATAAAATCCTTAGTTAAAATCTTTTTAATAAAAATCTCACAATATCCGCGAGGTGAACTAATTGACAAATCACGATCAACTCTTTATTAACTAGGCGAGGAACTCTGATTCCTTTTCGATAAAATCCTTAGTTAAAATCTTTTTAATAAAAATCTCACAATATCCGCGAGGCGAACTAATTGACAAATCACGATCAACTCTTTATTAACTAGGCGAGGAACTCTTATTCCTTTTCGATAAAATCCTTAGTTAAAATCTTTTTAATAAAAATCTCACAATATCCGCGAGGCGAACTAATTGACAAATCACGATCAACTCTTTATTAACTAGGCGAGGAACTCTGATTCCTTTTCGATAAAATCCTTAGTTAAAATCTTTTTAATAAAAATCTCACAATATCCGCGAGGCGAACTAATTGACAAATCACGATCAACTCTTTATTAACTAGGCGAGGAACTCTGATTCCTTTTCGATAAAATCCTTAGTTAAAATCTTTTTAATAAAAATTTCACAATATCCGCGAAGCGAACTAATTGAAAAATCACGATAAACTCTTTATTAACTAGGCGAGGAACTCTTATTCCTTTTCGATAAAATCCTTAGTTAAAATCTTTTTAATAAAAATCTCACAATATCCGCGAGGCGAACTAATTGACAAATCACGATCAACTCTTTATTAACTAGGCGAGGAACTCTTATTCCTTTTCGATAAAATCCTTAGTTAAAATCTTTTTAATAAAAATCTCACAATATCCGCGAGGCGAACTAATTGACAAATCACGATCAACTCTTTATTAATTAGGCGAGGAACTCTGATTCCTTTTCGATAAAATCCTTAGTTAAAATCTTTTTAATAAAATCTCACAATATCCGCGAGGCGAACTAATTGACAAATCACGATCAACTCTTTATTAACTAGGCGAGGAACTCTGATTCCTTTTCGATAAAATCCTTAGTTAAAATCTTTTTAATAAAAATCTCACAATATCCGCGAGGTGAACTAATTGACAAATCACGATCAACTCTTTATTTACTAGGCGAGGAACTCTGATTCCTTTTCGATAAAATCCTTAGTTAAAATCTTTTTAATAAAAATCTCACAATATCCGCGAGGCGAACTAATTGACAAATCACGATCAACTCTTTATTAACTAGGCGAGGAACTCTTATTCCTTTTAGATAAAATCCTTAGTTGAAATCTTTTTAATAAAAATCTCACAATATCCGCGAGGCGAACTAATTGACAAATCACGATCAACTCTTTATTAACTAGGCGAGGAACTCTGATTCCTTTTCGATAAAATCCTTAGTTAAAATCTTTTTAATAAAAATCTCACAATATCCGCGAGGCGAACTAATTGACAAATCACGATCAACTCTTTATTAACTAGGCGAGGAACTCGTATTCCTTTTCGATAAAATCCTTAGTTAAAATCTTTTTAATAAAAATCTCACAATATCCGCGAGGCGAACTAATTGACAAATCACGATCAACTCTTTATTAATTAGGCGAGGAACTCTGATTCCTTTTCGATAAAATCCTTAGTTAAAATCTTTTTAATAAAAATCTCACAATATCCGCGAGGCGAACTAATTGACAAATCACGATCAACTCTTTATTAACTAGGCGAGGAACTCTGATTACTTTTCGATAAAATCCTTAGTTAAAATCTTTTTAATAAAAATCTCAAAATATCCGCGAGGCGAACTAATTGACAAATCACGATCAACTCTTTATTAACTAGGCGAGGAACTCTTATTCCTTTTCGATAAAATCCTTAGTTAAAATCTTTTTAATAAAAATCTCACAATATCCGCGAGGCGAACTAATTGACAAATCACGATCAACTCTTTATTAATTAGGCGAGGAACTCTGATTCCTTTTCGATAAAATCCTTAGTTAAAATCTTTTTAATAAAATCTCACAATATCCGCGAGGCGAACTAATTGACAAATCACGATCAACTCTTTATTAACTAGGCGAGGAACTCTGATTCCTTTTCGATAAAATCCTTAGTTAAAATCTTTTTAATAAAAATCTCACAATATCCGCGAGGCGAACTAATTGACAAATCACGATCAACTCTTTATTAACTAGGCGAGGAATTCTGATTCCTTTTCGATAAAATCCTTAGTTAAAATCTTTTTAATAAAAATCTCACAATATCCGCGAAGCGAACTAATTGAAAATTCACGATCAAGTCTTTATTAACTAGGCGAGGAACTCTTATTCCTTTTCGATAAAATCCTTAGTTAAAATCTTTTTAATAAAAATCTCACAATATCCGCGAGGCGAACTAATTGACAAATCACGATCAACTCTTTATTAACTAGGCGAGGAACTCTTATTCCGTTTCGATAAAATCCTTAGTTCAAATCTTTTTAATAAAAATCTCACAATATCCGCGAGGCGAACTAATTGACAAATCACGATCAACTCTTTATTAATTAGGCGACGAACTCTGATTCCTTTTCGATAAAATCCTTAGTTAAAATCTTTTTAATAAAATCTCACAATATCCGCGAGGCGAACTAATTGACAAATCACGATCAACTCTTTATTAACTAGGCGAGGAACTCTGATTCCTTTTCGATAAAATCCTTAGTTAAAATCTTTTTAATAAAAATCTCACAATATCCGCGAGGCGAACTAATTGACAAATCACGATCAACTCTTTATTAATTAGGCGAGGAACTCTGATTCCTTTTCGATAAAATCCTTAGTTAAAATTTTTTAATAAAATCTCACAATATCCGCGAGGCGAACTAATTGACAAATCACGATCAACTCTTTATTAACTAGGCGAGGAACTCTGATTCCTTTTCGATAAAATCCTTAGTTAAAATCTTTTTAATAAAAATCTCACAATATCCGCGAAGCGAACTAATTGACAAATCACGATCAACTCTTTATTAACTAGGCGAGGAACTCTTATTCCTTTTCGATAAAATCCTTAGTTAAAATCTTTTTAATAAAAATCTCACAATATCCGCGAGGCGAACTAATTGACAAATCACGATCAACTCTTTATTAACTAGGCGAGGAGCTCTTATTCCTTTTCGATAAAATCCTTAGTTAAAATGTTTTTAATAAAAATCTCACAATATCCGCGAGGCGAACTAATTGACAAATCACGATCAACTCTTTATTAACTAGGCGAGGAACTCTGATTCCTTTTCGATAAAATCCTTAGTTAAAATCTTTTTAATAAAAATCTCACAATATCCGCGAGGCGAACTAATTGAAAAATCACGATCAACTCTTTATTAACTAGGCGAGGAGCTCTTATTCCTTTTCGATAAAATCCTTAGTTAAAATCTTTTTAATAAAAATCTCACAATATCCGCGAGGCGAACTAATTGAAAAATCACGATCAACTCTTTATTAACTAGGCGAGGAGCTCTTATTCCTTTTCGATAAAATCCTTAGTTAAAATCTTTTTAATAAAAATCTCACAATATCCGCGAG
The DNA here is from genome assembly GCA_963930735.1 of Dioctria linearis. NCBI lineage: Eukaryota > Metazoa > Arthropoda > Insecta > Diptera > Asilidae > Dioctria > Dioctria linearis. The sequence continues at coordinate 140,806,762 of OZ005743.1, read as the reverse complement.
GCGAACTAATTGATAAATCACGATCAACTCTTTATTAACTAGGCGAGGAACTCTTATTCCTTTTCGATAAAATCCTTAGTTAAAATCTTTTTAATAAAAATCTCACAATATCTGCGAGGCGAACTAATTGACAAATCACGATCAACTCTTTATTAATTAGGCGAGGAACTCTGATTCCTTTTCGATAAAATCCTTAGTTAAAATCTTTTTAATAAAATCTCACAATATCCGCGAGGCGAACTAATTGACAAATCACGATCAACTCTTTATTAACTAGGCGAGGAACTCTGATTCCTTTTCGATAAAATCCTTAGTTAAAATCTTTTTAATAAAAATCTCACAATATCCGCGAGGCGAACTAATTGACAAATCACGATCAACTCTTTATTAACTAGGCGAGGAACTCTGATTCTTTTTCGATAAAATCCTTAGTTAAAATCTTTTTAATAAAAATCTCACAATATCCGCGAGGCGAACTAATTGACAAATCACGATCAACTCTTTATTAACTAGGCGAGGAACTCTTATTCCTTTTCGATAAAATCCTTAGTTAAAATCTTTTTAATAAAAATCTCACAATATCCGCGAGGCGAACTAATTGACAAATCACGATCAACTCTTTATTAACTAGGCGAGGAACTCTGATTCCTTTTCGATAAAATCCTTAGTTAAAATCTTTTTAATAAAAATCTCACAATATCCGCGAGGCGAACTAATTGACAAATCACGATCAACTCTTTATTAATTAGGCGAGGAACTCTGATTCCTTTTCGATAAAATCCTTAGTTAAAATCTTTTTAATAAAATCTCACAATATCCGCGAGGCGAACTAATTGACAAATCACGATCAACTCTTTATTAACTAGGCGAGGAACTCTGATTACTTTTCGATAAAATCCTTAGTTAAAATCTTTTTAATAAAAATCTCACAATATCCGCGAGGCGAACTAATTGACAAATCACGATCAACTCTTTATTAACTAGGCGAGGAACTCTTATTCCTTTTCGATAAAATCCTTAGTTAAAATCTTTTTAATAAAAATCTCACAATATCCGCGAAGCGAACTAATTGACAAATCATGATCAACTCTTTATTAATTAGGCGAGGAACTCTGATTCCTTTTCGATAAAATCCTTAGTTAAAATCTTTTTAATAAAATCTCACAATATCCGCGAGGCGAACTAATTGACAAATCACGATCAACTCTTTATTAACTAGGCGAGGAACTCTGATTCCTTTTCGATAAAATCCTTAGTTAAAATCTTTTTAATAAAAATCTCACAATATCCGCGAGGCGAACTAATTGACAAATCACGATCAACTCTTTATTAACTAGGCGAGGAACTCTTATTCCTTTTCGATAAAATCCTTAGTTAAAATCTTTTTAATAAAAATCTCACAATATCCGCGAGGCGAACTAATTGACAAATCACGATCAACTCTTTATTAACTAGGCGAGGAACTCTTATTCCGTTTCGATAAAATCCTTAGTTCAAATCTTTTTAATAAAAATCTCACAATATCCGCGAGGCGAACTAATTGACAAATCACGATCAACTCTTTATTAATTAGGCGAGGAACTCTGATTCCTTTTCGATAAAATCCTTAGTTAAAATCTTTTTAATAAAATCTCACAATATCCGCGAGGCGAACTAATTGACAAATCACGATCAACTCTTTATTAACTAGGCGAGGAACTCTGATTCCTTTTCGATAAAATCCTTAGTTAAAATCTTTTTAATAAAAATCTCACAATATCCGCGAGGCGAACTAATTGACAAATCACGATCAACTCTTTATTAACTAGCCGAGGAACTCTGATTCCTTTTCGATAAAATCCTTAGTTAAAATCTTTTTAATAAAAATCTCACAATATCCGCGAAGCGAACTAATTGAAAAATCACGATCAAGTCTTTATTAACTAGGCGAGGAACTCTTATTCCTTTTCGATAAGATCCTTAGTTAAAATCTTTTTAATAAAAATCTCACAATATCCGCGAGGCGAACTAATTGACAAATCACGATCAACTCTTTATTAACTAGGCGAGGAACTCTTATTCCTTTTCGATAAAATCCTTAGTTAAAATCTTTTTAATAAAATTCTCACAATATCCGCGAGGCGAACTAATTGACAAATCACGATCAACTCTTTATTAATTAGGCGAGGAACTCTGATTCCTTTTCGATAAAATCCTTAGTTAAAATCTTTTTAATAAAATCTCACAATATCCGCGAGGCGAACTAATTAACAAATCACGATCAACTCTTTATTAACTAGGCGAGGAGCTCTTATTCCTTTTCGATAAAATCCTTAGTTAAAATGTTTTTAATAAAAATCTCACAATATCCGCGAAACGAACTAATTGAAAAATCACGATCAACTCTTTATTAACTAGGCGAGGAGCTCTTATTACTTTTCGATAAAATCCTTAGTTAAAATCTTTTTAATAAAAATCTCACAATATCCGCAAGGCGAACTAATTGACAAATCACGATCAACTCTTTATTAACTAGGCGAGGAACTCTGATTCCTTTTCGATAAAATCCTTAGTTAAAATCTTTTTAAGAAAAATCTCACAATATCCGCGAGGCGAACTAATTGATAAATCACGATCAACTCTTTATTAACTAGGCGAGGAACTCTTATTCCTTTTCGATAAAATCCTTAGTTAAAATGTTTTTAATAAAAATCTCACAATATCCGCGAAGCGAACTAATTGAAAAATCACGATCAACTCTTTATTAACTAGGCGAGGAACTCTGATTCTTTTTCGATAAAATCCTTAGTTAAAATCTTTTTAATAAAAATCTCACAATATCCGCGAGGCGAACTAATTGACAAATCACGATCAACTCTTTATTAATTAGGCGAGGAACTCTGATTCCTTTTCGATAAAATCCTTAGTTAAAATCTTTTTAATAAAATTCACAATATCCGCGAGGCGAACTAATTGACAAATCACGATCAACTCTTTATTAACTAGGCGAGGAACTCTTATTCCTTTTCGATAAAATCCTTAGTTAAAATCTTTTTAATAAAAATCTCACAATATCCGCGAGGCGAACTAATTGACAAATCACGATCAACTCTTTATTAACTAGGCGAGGAGCTCTTATTCCTTTTCGATAAAATCCTTAGTTAAAATGTTTTTAATAAAAATCTCACAATATCCGCGAGGCGAACTAATTGACAAATCACGATCAACTCTTTATTAACTAGGCGAGGAACTCTGATTCCTTTTCGATAAAATCCTTAGTTAAAATCTTTTTAATAAAAATCTCACAATATCCGCGAGGCGAACTAATTGAAAAATCACGATCAACTCTTTATTAACTAGGCGAGGAGCTCTTATTCCTTTTCGATAAAATCCTTAGTTAAAATCTTTTTAATAAAAATCTCACAATATCCGCGAGGCGAACTAATTGAAAAATCACGATCAACTCTTTATTAACTAGGCGAGGAGCTCTTATTCCTTTTCGATAAAATCCTTAGTTAAAATCTTTTTAATAAAAATCTCACAATATCCGCGAGGCGAACTAATTGATAAATCACGATCAACTCTTTATTAACTAGGCGAGGAACTCTTATTCCTTTTCGATAAAATCCTTAGTTAAAATCTTTTTAATAAAAATCTCACAATATCTGCGAGGCGAACTAATTGACAAATCACGATCAACTCTTTATTAATTAGGCGAGGAACTCTGATTCCTTTTCGATAAAATCCTTAGTTAAAATCTTTTTAATAAAATCTCACAATATCCGCGAGGCGAACTAATTGACAAATCACGATCAACTCTTTATTAACTAGGCGAGGAACTCTGATTCCTTTTCGATAAAATCCTTAGTTAAAATCTTTTTAATAAAAATCTCACAATATCCGCGAGGCGAACTAATTGACAAATCACGATCAACTCTTTATTAACTAGGCGAGGAACTCTGATTCTTTTTCGATAAAATCCTTAGTTAAAATCTTTTTAATAAAAATCTCACAATATCCGCGAGGCGAACTAATTGACAAATCACGATCAACTCTTTATTAACTAGGCGAGGAACTCTTATTCCTTTTCGATAAAATCCTTAGTTAAAATCTTTTTAATAAAAATCTCACAATATCCGCGAGGCGAACTAATTGACAAATCACGATCAACTCTTTATTAACTAGGCGAGGAACTCTGATTCCTTTTCGATAAAATCCTTAGTTAAAATCTTTTTAATAAAAATCTCACAATATCCGCGAGGCGAACTAATTGACAAATCACGATCAACTCTTTATTAATTAGGCGAGGAACTCTGATTCCTTTTCGATAAAATCCTTAGTTAAAATCTTTTTAATAAAATCTCACAATATCCGCGAGGCGAACTAATTGACAAATCACGATCAACTCTTTATTAACTAGGCGAGGAACTCTGATTACTTTTCGATAAAATCCTTAGTTAAAATCTTTTTAATAAAAATCTCACAATATCCGCGAGGCGAACTAATTGACAAATCACGATCAACTCTTTATTAACTAGGCGAGGAACTCTTATTCCTTTTCGATAAAATCCTTAGTTAAAATCTTTTTAATAAAAATCTCACAATATCCGCGAAGCGAACTAATTGACAAATCATGATCAACTCTTTATTAATTAGGCGAGGAACTCTGATTCCTTTTCGATAAAATCCTTAGTTAAAATCTTTTTAATAAAATCTCACAATATCCGCGAGGCGAACTAATTGACAAATCACGATCAACTCTTTATTAACTAGGCGAGGAACTCTGATTCCTTTTCGATAAAATCCTTAGTTAAAATCTTTTTAATAAAAATCTCACAATATCCGCGAGGCGAACTAATTGACAAATCACGATCAACTCTTTATTAACTAGGCGAGGAACTCTGATTCCTTTTCGATAAAATCCTTAGTTAAAATCTTTTTAATAAAAATCTCACAATATCCGCGAAGCGAACTAATTGAAAAATCACGATCAAGTCTTTATTAACTAGGCGAGGAACTCTTATTCCTTTTCGATAAAATCCTTAGTTAAAATCTTTTTAATAAAAATCTCACAATATCCGCGAGGCGAACTAATTGACAAATCACGATCAACTCTTTATTAACTAGGCGAGGAACTCTTATTCCGTTTCGATAAAATCCTTAGTTCAAATCTTTTTAATAAAAATCTCACAATATCCGCGAGGCGAACTAATTGACAAATCACGATCAACTCTTTATTAATTAGGCGAGGAACTCTGATTCCTTTTCGATAAAATCCTCAGTTAAAATCTTTTTAATAAAATCTCACAATATCCGCGAGGCGAACTAATTGACAAATCACGATCAACTCTTTATTAACTAGGCGAGGAACTCTGATTCCTTTTCGATAAAATCCTTAGTTAAAATCTTTTTAATAAAAATCTCACAATATCCGCGAGGCGAACTAATTGACAAATCACGATCAACTCTTTATTAACTAGGCGAGGAACTCTGATTCCTTTTCGATAAAATCCTTAGTTAAAATCTTTTTAATAAAAATCTCACAATATCCGCGAAGCGAACTAATTGAAAAATCACGATCAAGTCTTTATTAACTAGGCGAGGAACTCTTATTCCTTTTCGATAAGATCCTTAGTTAAAATCTTTTTAATAAAAATCTCACAATATCCGCGAGGCGAACTAATTGACAAATCACGATCAACTCTTTATTAACTAGGCGAGGAACTCTTATTCCTTTTCGATAAAATCCTTAGTTAAAATCTTTTTAATAAAATTCTCACAATATCCGCGAGGCGAACTAATTGACAAATCACGATCAACTCTTTATTAATTAGGCGAGGAACTCTGATTCCTTTTCGATAAAATCCTTAGTTAAAATCTTTTTAATAAAATCTCACAATATCCGCGAGGCGAACTAATTAACAAATCACGATCAACTCTTTATTAACTAGGCGAGGAGCTCTTATTCCTTTTCGATAAAATCCTTAGTTAAAATGTTTTTAATAAAAATCTCACAATATCCGCGAAACGAACTAATTGAAAAATCACGATCAACTCTTTATTAACTAGGCGAGGAGCTCTTATTACTTTTCGATAAAATCCTTAGTTAAAATCTTTTTAATAAAAATCTCACAATATCCGCGAGGCGAACTAATTGACAAATCACGATCAACTCTTTATTAACTAGGCGAGGAACTCTGATTCCTTTTCGATAAAATCCTTAGTTAAAATCTTTTTAAGAAAAATCTCACAATATCCGCGAGGCGAACTAATTGATAAATCACGATCAACTCTTTATTAACTAGGCGAGGAACTCTTATTCCTTTTCGATAAAATCCTTAGTTAAAATGTTTTTAATAAAAATCTCACAATATCCGCGAAGCGAACTAATTGAAAAATCACGATCAACTCTTTATTAACTAGGCGAGGAACTCTGATTCTTTTTCGATAAAATCCTTAGTTAAAATCTTTTTAATAAAAATCTCACAATATCCGCGAGGCGAACTAATTGACAAATCACGATCAACTCTTTATTAATTAGGCGAGGAACTCTGATTCCTTTTCGATAAAATCCTTAGTTAAAATCTTTTTAATAAAATTCACAATATCCGCGAGGCGAACTAATTGACAAATCACGATCAACTCTTTATTAACTAGGCGAGGAACTCTTATTCCTTTTCGATAAAATCCTTAGTTAAAATCTTTTTAATAAAAATCTCACAATATCCGCGAGGCGAACTAATTGACAAATCACGATCAACTCTTTATTAACTAGGCGAGGAACTCTTATTCCTTTTAGATAAAATCCTTAGTTAAAATCTTTTTAATAAAAATCTCACAATATCCGCGAGGCGAACTAATTGACAAATCACGATCAACTCTTTATTAACTAGGCGAGGAACTCTTATTCCTTTTCGATAAAATCCTTAGTTAAAATCTTTTTAATAAAAATCTCACAATATCCGCGAGGCGAACTAATTGACAAATCACGATCAACTCTTTATTAACTAGGCGAGGAACTCTGATTCCTTTTCGATAAAATCCTTAGTTAAAATCTTTTTAATAAAAATCTCACAATATCCGCGAGGCGAACTAATTGACAAATCACGATCAACTCTTTATTAATTAGGCGAGGAACTCTGATTCCTTTTCGATAAAATCCTTAGTTAAAATCTTTTTAATAAAATCTCACAATATCCGCGAGGCGAACTAATTGACAAATCACGATCAACTCTTTATTAACTAGGCGAGGAACTCTGATTACTTTTCGATAAAATCCTTAGTTAAAATCTTTTTAATAAAAATCTCACAATATCCGCGAGGCGAACTAATTGACAAATCACGATCAACTCTTTATTAACTAGGCGAGGAACTCTTATTCCTTTTCGATAAAATCCTTAGTTAAAATCTTTTTAATAAAAATCTCACAATATCCGCGAAGCGAACTAATTGACAAATCATGATCAACTCTTTATTAATTAGGCGAGGAACTCTGATTCCTTTTCGATAAAATCCTTAGTTAAAATCTTTTTAATAAAATCTCACAATATCCGCGAGGCGAACTAATTGACAAATCACGATCAACTCTTTATTAACTAGGCGAGGAACTCTGATTCCTTTTCGATAAAATCCTTAGTTAAAATCTTTTTAATAAAAATCTCACAATATCCGCGAGGCGAACTAATTGACAAATCACGATCAACTCTTTATTAATTAGGCGAGGAACTCTGATTCCTTTTCGATAAAATCCTTAGTTAAAATTTTTTAATAAAATCTCACAATATCCGCGAGGCGAACTAATTGACAAATCACGATCAACTCTTTATTAACTAGGCGAGGAACTCTGATTCCTTTTCGATAAAATCCTTAGTTAAAATCTTTTTAATAAAAATCTCACAATATCCGCGAAGCGAACTAATTGACAAATCACGATCAACTCTTTATTAACTAGGCGAGGAACTCTTATTCCTTTTCGATAAAATCCTTAGTTAAAATCTTTTTAATAAAAATCTCACAATATCCGCGAGGCGAACTAATTGACAAATCACGATCAACTCTTTATTAACTAGGCGAGGAGCTCTTATTCCTTTTCGATAAAATCCTTAGTTAAAATCTTTTTAATAAAAATCTCACAATATCCGCGAGGCGAACTAATTGACAAATCACGATCAACTCTTTATTAACTAGGCGAGGAACTCTGATTCCTTTTCGATAAAATCCTTAGTTAAAATCTTTTTAATAAAAATCTCACAATATCTGCGAGGCGAACTAATTGACAAATCACGATCAACTCTTTATTAATTAGGCGAGGAACTCTGATTCCTTTTCGATAAAATCCTTAGTTAAAATCTTTTTAATAAAATCTCACAATATCCGCGAGGCGAACTAATTGACAAATCACGATCAACTCTTTATTAACTAGGCGAGGAACTCTGATTCCTTTTCGATAAAATCCTTAGTTAAAATCTTTTTAATAAAAATCTCACAATATCCGCGAGGCGAACTAATTGACAAATCACGATCAACTCTTTATTAACTAGGCGAGGAACTCTGATTCTTTTTCGATAAAATCCTTAGTTAAAATCTTTTTAATAAAAATCTCACAATATCCGCGAGGCGAACTAATTGACAAATCACGATCAACTCTTTATTAACTAGGCGAGGAACTCTTATTCCTTTTCGATAAAATCCTTAGTTAAAATCTTTTTAATAAAAATCTCACAATATCCGCGAGGCGAACTAATTGACAAATCACGATCAACTCTTTATTAACTAGGCGAGGAACTCTGATTCCTTTTCGATAAAATCCTTAGTTAAAATCTTTTTAATAAAAATCTCACAATATCCGCGAGGCGAACTAATTGACAAATCACGATCAACTCTTTATTAATTAGGCGAGGAACTCTGATTCCTTTTCGATAAAATCCTTAGTTAAAATCTTTTTAATAAAATCTCACAATATCCGCGAGGCGAACTAATTGACAAATCACGATCAACTCTTTATTAACTAGGCGAGGAACTCTGATTACTTTTCGATAAAATCCTTAGTTAAAATCTTTTTAATAAAAATCTCACAATATCCGCGAGGCGAACTAATTGACAAATCACGATCAACTCTTTATTAACTAGGCGAGGAACTCTTATTCCTTTTCGATAAAATCCTTAGTTAAAATCTTTTTAATAAAAATCTCACAATATCCGCGAAGCGAACTAATTGACAAATCATGATCAACTCTTTATTAATTAGGCGAGGAACTCTGATTCCTTTTCGATAAAATCCTTAGTTAAAATCTTTTTAATAAAATCTCACAATATCCGCGAGGCGAACTAATTGACAAATCACGATCAACTCTTTATTAACTAGGCGAGGAACTCTGATTCCTTTTCGATAAAATCCTTAGTTAAAATCTTTTTAATAAAAATCTCACAATATCCGCGAGGCGAACTAATTGACAAATCACGATCAACTCTTTATTAACTAGGCGAGGAACTCTGATTCCTTTTCGATAAAATCCTTAGTTAAAATCTTTTTAATAAAAATCTCACAATATCCGCGAAGCGAACTAATTGAAAAATCACGATCAAGTCTTTATTAACTAGGCGAGGAACTCTTATTCCTTTTCGATAAAATCCTTAGTTAAAATCTTTTTAATAAAAATCTCACAATATCCGCGAGGCGAACTAATTGACAAATCACGATCAACTCTTTATTAACTAGGCGAGGAACTCTTATTCCGTTTCGATAAAATCCTTAGTTCAAATCTTTTTAATAAAAATCTCACAATATCCGCGAGGCGAACTAATTGACAAATCACGATCAACTCTTTATTAATTAGGCGAGGAACTCTGATTCCTTTTCGATAAAATCCTTAGTTAAAATCTTTTTAATAAAATCTCACAATATCCGCGAGGCGAACTAATTGACAAATCACGATCAACTCTTTATTAACTAGGCGAGGAACTCTGATTCCTTTTCGATAAAATCCTTAGTTAAAATCTTTTTAATAAAAATCTCACAATATCCGCGAGGCGAACTAATTGACAAATCACGATCAACTCTTTATTAACTAGGCGAGGAACTCTGATTCCTTTTCGATAAAATCCTTAGTTAAAATCTTTTTAATAAAAATCTCACAATATCCGCGAAGCGAACTAATTGAAAAATCACGATCAAGTCTTTATTAACTAGGCGAGGAACTCTTATTCCTTTTCGATAAGATCCTTAGTTAAAATCTTTTTAATAAAAATCTCACAATATCCGCGAGGCGAACTAATTGACAAATCACGATCAACTCTTTATTAACTAGGCGAGGAACTCTTATTCCTTTTCGATAAAATCCTTAGTTAAAATCTTTTTAATAAAATTCTCACAATATCCGCGAGGCGAACTAATTGACAAATCACGATCAACTCTTTATTAATTAGGCGAGGAACTCTGATTCCTTTTCGATAAAATCCTTAGTTAAAATCTTTTTAATAAAATCTCACAATATCCGCGAGGCGAACTAATTAACAAATCACGATCAACTCTTTATTAACTAGGCGAGGAACTCTGATTCCTTTTCGATAAAATCCTTAGTTAAAATCTTTTTAATAAAAATCTCACAATATCCGCGAAGCGAACTAATTGACAAATCACGATCAACTCTTTATTAACTAGGCGAGGAACTCTTATTCCTTTTCGATAAAATCCTTAGTTAAAATCTTTTTAATAAAAATCTCACAATATCCGCGAGGCGAACTAATTGACAAATCACGATCAACTCTTTATTAACTAGGCGAGGAGCTCTTATTCCTTTTCGATAAAATCCTTAGTTAAAATGTTTTTAATAAAAATCTCACAATATCCGCGAAACGAACTAATTGAAAAATCACGATCAACTCTTTATTAACTAGGCGAGGAGCTCTTATTACTTTTCGATAAAATCCTTAGTTAAAATCTTTTTAATAAAAATCTCACAATATCCGCGAGGCGAACTAATTGACAAATCACGATCAACTCTTTATTAACTAGGCGAGGAACTCTGATTCCTTTTCGATAAAATCCTTAGTTAAAATCTTTTTAAGAAAAATCTCACAATATCCGCGAGGCGAACTAATTGATAAATCACGATCAACTCTTTATTAACTAGGCGAGGAACTCTTATTCCTTTTCGATAAAATCCTTAGTTAAAATGTTTTTAATAAAAATCTCACAATATCCGCGAAGCGAACTAATTGAAAAATCACGATCAACTCTTTATTAACTAGGCGAGGAACTCTTATTCCTTTTCGATAAAATCCTTAGTTAAAATCTTTTTAATAAAAATCTCACAATATCCGCGAGGCGAACTAATTGACAAATCACGATCAACTCTTTATTAATTAGGCGAGGAACTCTGATTCCTTTTCGATAAAATCCTTAGTTAAAATCTTTTTAATAAAATTCACAATATCCGCGAGGCGAACTAATTGACAAATCACGATCAACTCTTTATTAACTAGGCGAGGAACTCTTATTCCTTTTCGATAAAATCCTTAGTTAAAATCTTTTTAATAAAAATCTCACAATATCCGCGAGGCGAACTAATTGACAAATCACGATCAACTCTTTATTAACTAGGCGAGGAACTCTTATTCCTTTTAGATAAAATCCTTAGTTAAAATCTTTTTAATAAAAATCTCACAATATCCGCGAGGCGAACTAATTGACAAATCACGATCAACTCTTTATTAACTAGGCGAGGAACTCTTATTCCTTTTCGATAAAATCCTTAGTTAAAATCTTTTTAATAAAAATCTCACAATATCCGCGAGGCGAACTAATTGACAAATCACGATCAACTCTTTATTAACTAGGCGAGGAACTCTGATTCCTTTTCGATAAAATCCTTAGTTAAAATCTTTTTAATAAAAATCTCACAATATCCGCGAGGCGAACTAATTGACAAATCACGATCAACTCTTTATTAATTAGGCGAGGAACTCTGATTCCTTTTCGATAAAATCCTTAGTTAAAATCTTTTTAATAAAATCTCACAATATCCGCGAGGCGAACTAATTGACAAATCACGATCAACTCTTTATTAACTAGGCGAGGAACTCTGATTACTTTTCGATAAAATCCTTAGTTAAAATCTTTTTAATAAAAATCTCACAATATCCGCGAGGCGAACTAATTGACAAATCACGATCAACTCTTTATTAACTAGGCGAGGAACTCTTATTCCTTTTCGATAAAATCCTTAGTTAAAATCTTTTTAATAAAAATCTCACAATATCCGCGAAGCGAACTAATTGACAAATCATGATCAACTCTTTATTAATTAGGCGAGGAACTCTGATTCCTTTTCGATAAAATCCTTAGTTAAAATCTTTTTAATAAAATCTCACAATATCCGCGAGGCGAACTAATTGACAAATCACGATCAACTCTTTATTAACTAGGCGAGGAACTCTGATTCCTTTTCGATAAAATCCTTAGTTAAAATCTTTTTAATAAAAATCTCACAATATCCGCGAGGCGAACTAATTGACAAATCACGATCAACTCTTTATTAACTAGGCGAGGAACTCTGATTCCTTTTCGATAAAATCCTTAGTTAAAATCTTTTTAATAAAAATCTCACAATATCCGCGAAGCGAACTAATTGAAAAATCACGATCAAGTCTTTATTAACTAGGCGAGGAACTCTTATTCCTTTTCGATAAAATCCTTAGTTAAAATCTTTTTAATAAAAATCTCACAATATCCGCGAGGCGAACTAATTGACAAATCACGATCAACTCTTTATTAACTAGGCGAGGAACTCTTATTCCGTTTCGATAAAATCCTTAGTTCAAATCTTTTTAATAAAAATCTCACAATATCCGCGAAGCGAACTAATTGACAAATCACGATCAACTCTTTATTAACTAGGCGAGGAACTCTTATTCCTTTTCGATAAAATCCTTAGTTAAAATCTTTTTAATAAAAATCTCACAATATCCGCGAGGCGAACTAATTGACAAATCACGATCAACTCTTTATTAACTAGGCGAGGAGCTCTTATTCCTTTTCGATAAAATCCTTAGTTAAAATGTTTTTAATAAAAATCTCACAATATCCGCGAAACGAACTAATTGAAAAATCACGATCAACTCTTTATTAACTAGGCGAGGAGCTCTTATTACTTTTCGATAAAATCCTTAGTTAAAATCTTTTTAATAAAAATCTCACAATATCCGCGAGGCGAACTAATTGACAAATCACGATCAACTCTTTATTAACTAGGCGAGGAACTCTGATTCCTTTTCGATAAAATCCTTAGTTAAAATCTTTTTAAGAAAAATCTCACAATATCCGCGAGGCGAACTAATTGATAAATCACGATCAACTCTTTATTAACTAGGCGAGGAACTCTTATTCCTTTTCGATAAAATCCTTAGTTAAAATGTTTTTAATAAAAATCTCACAATATCCGCGAAGCGAACTAATTGAAAAATCACGATCAACTCTTTATTAACTAGGCGAGGAACTCTTATTCCTTTTCGATAAAATCCTTAGTTAAAATCTTTTTAATAAAAATCTCACAATATCCGCGAGGCGAACTAATTGACAAATCACGATCAACTCTTTATTAATTAGGCGAGGAACTCTGATTCCTTTTCGATAAAATCCTTAGTTAAAATCTTTTTAATAAAATTCACAATATCCGCGAGGCGAACTAATTGACAAATCACGATCAACTCTTTATTAACTAGGCGAGGAACTCTTATTCCTTTTCGATAAAATCCTTAGTTAAAATCTTTTTAATAAAAATCTCACAATATCCGCGAGGCGAACTAATTGACAAATCACGATCAACTCTTTATTAACTAGGCGAGGAACTCTTATTCCTTTTCGATAAAATCCTTAGTTAAAATCTTTTTAATAAAAATCTCACAATATCCGCGAGGCGAACTAATTGACAAATCACGATCAACTCTTTATTAACTAGTCGAGGAACTCTTATTCCTTTTCGATAAAATCCTTAGTTAAAATCTAATGATAATGATAACTTACGTGAGTAGCTGCAACAGTACAGCCTGATGGATTATCTCCAGAAAAAAGCTCATTAGCGTCATAGTCATCTTCAGTTTCGTTTAAAAATTCCTCGTAATTTTTGTTCAATTTGTTTCTTTTAGTTTTAGGCTCCTCCAATTCACTATTGGTAATGCATTTCAAGTTCCCTTTCTTTCTTCCTGGCCTCTCGCCATGTTACTAAAAAGATTATTATTTGATTTCATTTCTTTAAATATTTTGTATAAAACTCTACCAATTGATTTCTTTAGTATCCTTGTGATTGTACATTCTTTTTAAAGTCTTGAAAAACTTTACATAATTCATCTTCCCAGGCCATTTTAACTTACTGTTGTCCATAATCCAACAACTTGGTACAGCAACACATAAGTGCTCATCATCTTCGATTGTTTCCCCCACGCAGTAAAGTATTTCTATGACTTGATTTACTTTGTTTGAATTTATTGCAATAACTTTTCAATTAATGGTAAAAAAATTATATCACTGTCTTGTTTAATAGCAAAGAGTTTACAAGCAATGTCCTCGGCACTCCAATGGCAGACTTGAATGCTACTACATGACCTGATTTCACTTTAAATCATTTATCAGAATCACTACAATTTAAAATAAACTTTCCGTTTGAATACTCTTTGAAGCCTAAATATAAATTAGACTCAGTTTAAATGGCTTTTTCAATTCTTTCTCTTTTTTATTATTATATTTCTCAAAATTAAACCCTGCAGTGTAATTTTCAGTTATTCTATTATATATTTGTTGAAGAGGACAATTTCCTTTTCGTGTACCCAAAATTTTAATAGTAGTATTCATAAAAGATTCAAAAGGAAATGCGCTAAACTCATCTAATGCCCCAAAAGAAAGACAGTTTGATGCTAAATGTATTATATTATGGACATTATAACTTATGTATTCAACACCATATAGAATTCCAAAAGTTTCTACAAAATAAGACAGTAGGCTTTCGGCGCATGCGTTGTGAGATGTACAGTAAAGCGGATCGCATAATATTCGAATTGCGCAATGAACAGCTAAACAATTTTTATATTTGCTATCAGATAAATGGTTTTTTAAAACAACTGGTCTAGCATATAATAGAAAAGTTTGAAATTCTGAACCCTTGAAGTTTCCCAAGTACTGTAAAGACCTCAACTTTCTATTAAATTCCTTTAGTTGAGATTTTGAAGCATTAATTAAAGCTGCTAATGTATCTTTAACACTTCGTTTAGAGAATCTACATTGTAAAGGGCTTTTCATCAACAGAAGTAAAATTTTTTTTGTGACACCTAAGCACACCAAATGCAAATAATCTAAAGGAAATTGAATCGCCATATCAATTGGAAGTAGCTCTAATGGAGAAACCCCTTTGTGAAATTCCTCCTGAATCCTTTGTCTAAAGCTGCTATTTGAACGTCTGGTATATGTTTTACTGTATGGGAAACATGTTCTATTGCAAATAAAATCGCCTTCAATAGTGCAATTACTACAACCAATTGAAGCCAGCCGTTGCAGTTATAAATGAACGTGCGGGAGTGTCGCATATAAAAGCCCTTACTTTAATTTCGATAAAATTGCCATCTATTTCAATGCCATTTTCAATCAACAAATTCAACTCATTGACGAAAGTACTCAGAAATAAAGTAGTTCTTGGTTTAAAATATCCGTGATATACACCAATTATAAAGGGCGGCAGTACTTTATCATTCACACTATTTCTAATCAAAACTAAAATGGGCCAAAACTGACTGCCAGAACTTCTGCTTATTGCCGTCAACATTAAATCAATAAACAATTTCTTTCCAACATATTTGTATAAATTTTTTAAGAGAAAACGAACTCCTTTTTCAATCCCTATATGGCAATATTGGGCAGGAGGACACTCGATAAAAGAGAATGCTATAGGAGTCTGTAAAAGTGTTCTTGCATCCTTAGGTAAAAACCCTAACTCTAACTCTTCTCTTAAAATTGTCAATAAATTATTCATTGCGATATGAGTTATTTTATTATAAATACACCAGGAAGACAATTTTCTTGCAATATTAGTACGATTAGTGTCGCTTTTATTAACAACTATATCCTCATTTATAGCAACATGCTAACGCTGATAAAAAAATGTGGTTCACTAGAGCTCTCTGGTGAAACTGATGATTCAACTTGGACAAGGTCCCTCTCACTCTCAACGTTATTTTTTGATTTCCTTTATATTTATTTTATTGTTAACTGCCCGAATTTCGTTTTTGATCTGTCTTTTCAAATATTTTTTGTTTAGTAAACTTCGTTTTTTATAAATTTTTACACTTGGCCTTTTAACCTTATCACCTGTAAAGGCTTAATCTTAAAAATTTACAATCAAAGATGCTAAAAGTTCTAAATTCTACTCGTACTGACACTGAACATTACTTATTAGATTCACACTATTATTTTTTATTAATTAAAAATTTGCAACTATGTACATTTATATCCACTCATAAAAGCAATTGCTGCCTGTACTGCTGCTTGAACAAGACTAATACAAGTTATGAATGCCCGCCCTTCCACCAAGCTACGAAAAATCGAAAAATGACGTGAAAATGACGACAAGCAGCGCCACATCCAAATGCAGGCAAAAACTGACGAGAAATAGGCAACACGAGCCTACGCAATAGCACAAAAGGACGGCAAAGCGCTATTATTACTGCGTCTATTTTCAGTCATCAAATGACGAGAAATAGACAGCAGGTGTCTACGCAATAGCAAAAATTTCTTGTGCAAGTCTGATTTTTGAAGTGGTTTTTCGCATATATTTGTGGAACGGTTTGTCGGACAGAAAAAATGATTATAACCAATTTTATAGGATTTCATATTCTGAAGAAGTTTTTAGTACAAAAAAAATGTTTAAGGCTGATCGTTTTCACAGTATCCGTAAAAAACCTAAGTTTTTATATGGCAACACCAAGGACGGGTTGCCCGATTTAGTCCATTTTGAACATTTATTTTGTTAGTACAATGAAAACACCATGTACCAAAGTTCAGCTCTCTACGTCGAGGCGTTCTCAAGCAGTGTCCAAATATATAGTGGAAAACATAATTTTTGTATGGCAACCCCACGAAGGAGTTGCCCAATTTGTCTCATTTTCGAACTTAAATTTGTATATTTTTCTTAAAGTTCAACTTACTAAGTATACGCGTTCTCAAGTTATCGTGCGCACAGACGGACATGCAAAAATCAAGATAACTTTTAATATTAAGCGTGGGTGTCCAATCCATTTTGCTCTACCATCATTATTTCGAGGTGTTACAAACGTAATGACAAGCTTATATTCTTTTATTAAAATTGTTATAGAGTTTTTATTTAAAAAATTAAGGAAGAAAGAAGGCAATAGGACAGATACATAGGCCATCAGCACTTGGAGGAAGTCCGCGAATGAGGAATCAAACATAGAATGGCAGTATTTGCACAGTCCATGCATCTGTTGTAACCCGAATTGCCGCCGTGCTTTCCAAAGCGGAAAAGAGCGACTTAGGGGGAAAGCTCAGGTAGGGTTTGCCTTCAATTAATAATCTCAAACACTCACTCTTTTCGTTAACGCATTTATTTTTCGTCACTTTAATTATTTTATATATAAAAAGGTTTCACACTATAAGCCTAGTACGCTGTTCAAGCGAAAATTTCGCTTGCATTCGGGACATATAATTCTACACGGAAAAAAGTTGTCGAGAAAATGTAAAATAGAAGTGGAGAGTAAATGATTCAGAAATTATTATCAAGGAAACTTAATGTCAAAAAATTTTGCGATGGAGATTATAAGCAACGAAATAACAACGAATAAAAAAATTAAAACTTTATTAAACAGGATTTTTCACATACTTTCTTTTCTTCGTATTATCGGGGAGGAAAGACAAATCCTGAGAAAATTCCCAATCTTGAGCTTCATCGTCTTCAAAACAAGGATGCTCTAAAATTCCTTCACAAGCACTTCCCGACTTCTTTTGCTTTGCAACTTTTGTATGATATCGTCTGCTATCTGTGAGAGATCCCCACGCAGTTTTGCATTCAGAAACTAGGGAAACAAAAGAATTTGTTTTAAAACTTATTATTTCACAATATTTCAAACGAAAAATACCTGTTCTTTTTAATGATTCCGCGATTTCCTTCTATTCTTTTCTGATTCCATTGATATCTTGGTGTAATGGATCCTGTAAATTCCAAATTCCCTCGTGTCTCTTTACTAAAGACGCCAAAGTTTTTTTTTCACTCGACGTAAAATTTATCCTCTTTCTATTTACAGGATTTTTAATTCGATCATTTTCATCATTTTCTGCCATTTTATGTACTTCAGACATATCCGGATCAAACTATTCTAAAAATTCTATATTTTCCATTTTAAAAATTTTAATAAATATCTAAACTGAACTAATCACGTAATCTCACAAATTGAATAAGACTAAACTGACATAAGTAATACACTTGAAATCACAAATTAAATATAATTGCCAAAGCGCCAAACGTCAAACGGTATCAATAATTAATCTGTCAACTTTTCCGTCCGAAATTTTCGTGGCACTTTTCGCCCACATTTTTTTTACATAGATTTTGTATAGGAAACGAAATTTTCGCTTGAACAGCGTACTAGGCTATACGCAGTATTTCAAGTTAGAAAAGAATTTAACACTTTTGCAAGATTTGAATAGATTTAAAACATTTAATAATTTTATAAGATTTGAAAAGATTTAAAACATTTAATAATTAAATAATTAATGTAAAATTTGGAAAAAGACTTCCCCGACTCGCGTGTGCACTAGATGAGTGCCTATCCTGAACTTCGATTTTGTAATCGTTGTCACATAATTTTAATCTTGAAATTAGTCGACGCCCTCGCGTCAGCAAAAATATATAAAAGTATATACTTAGTATTTTTTATGATTGGTATGATTGGTTCACTTAACTGACCAATCAGACGAAAAAGTAAACAGAAAGCCGGAAAAAGATAAGAATCAGCAAGACATTCTTGACTTGGGTCTTGTAATTCGATCTTGCTCTTGAAATTTTGACCGATGCGCAATGTGCAGTACATTAACTCCGTGAGTTATGTGGATACGAAAATGTCGAGCAAGCGTTTTGTTCATTTTCATAAGTGGGCGATTTATGCTACGCTAAGTAATTTATGGAGGAAAGAATATTTGTACATTTTGTGCATTTTAAAACTTGTTAAAAGAATTACGAGGGTAAGTAATTATGAATATGCCTGGTATGCAATTGTAGATATTTGTGCATATTTATCTATGCGTTTTAGGAAAGTTCATGGGAGGTAAGTAATACGAATAAGATTTTGTGATTTTAGGATTTTATACATTTGAGGCATTTGAGGACATATGAGGAGCTTTCGGCAAACACTGTCTCAGTGAGACAACTGAGACAAAACTTTGAGCAACTGTCTCAGTTGTCTCTCTTCAAACCAATCAGCTGATTTGCCAATTTTGACATTTAAAAGACTTTGACATAGAAAATGGATAGCAATAAATTGAGGAAAGGATTGTTAAATTATTCAAATAGCTCACCACTCTGAAAACAGTAGCAGCGATACAGACAGCGAAGATGAGAAAAGGATAATTCCCAAAGTGAAGAGCTATTTTGAAATTATCTCCAGCTATGACGGTGCTGAATTTAAGAGAAATTTTCGTTTAGAACGCGGAACGCACGATAAATTAAAAGGTAGACTTCAATAAATAAATATATATAATTATTTTACATATATAAGTTCATATTTTGTTTTTAAATTTCCTTTGTGAAAAATTACCAAATTCTTCTGTACCTCCAGAAAATAAGTTATTAATGACTCTGTGGTATATGGCGAACAGCGACTGCTTCCGGCAGGTGTCAATATTATTCAATGTTTCGATTAGTACAGCTCATTCTGTTATAATTGAAACAATAAATGTTATTGCCAGATTGTCTTCTCAATTTATTAAATGGCCAACCGAGAGAGAGGCCCAACTGATATCAGATTGATTTTATGCAAAGAAATATTTCGATCAGAAAATTGAACAATGATAACGACTACATTAATAGAATGGGGTACAGCAGTATTATCTTACAAGGTGTAGTAGATGACACTGGACAATTTACTGATATTCATTGCGGGGAGCCAGGCAGTGTCCATGATAGTCGTGTGCTTAGAAAATCTTCTATGTTTAGAATTCTAGAAGAGAATCCTCGACTTGCTTACAGGAAATTTTTATTGGGTGACTCGGCGTATATGGTGAAAGATTGGTTGGTACCACCCTTTAAAGACAATGGGGCTCGAAGTGAGGACCAGAGAAGCTTTAATGCTGCCCATTCGTCATTAAGGGTTATAATAGAAAACTCATTTGGTGTCCTTAAAAACAGGTTTAGAAGGTTTTTTAATTTCGAAAACCTGCAAAAGGAAATTATTATAAAAGCTGTTATCGCAGCTGTTGCTTTACAAAATATATGTGTAACCAATGGAGACGCAATTGAAAACACTGTTTCGCAAGAAGAGTTCGAAGCATCTATAGATTTTGAGACAGAAGAGAATAATTCAAGCGATGCTGGAAACATGCAACAAATTGTATTTAATAATTACATACAAGACAGACGCTCTTAATATTCACCAATATAATGTATATTCTTGGAATAAAGCGTATAAAAATTTAATTATTTCCTTCTGAATATGTGCGTGCGCACAGCTTACCTATAAAAATAAAAAATAAATAAAACTAAAACTAAAACGAACTTATGAGTTCATCAGCTCACGAAGCATTCTGAGCTTTTCCTCCTCTATTTTTAAAATGCTATCTTCGAATTTCTTTTTATTTTCCTCCCTTGCTTTCAAAATGGCGAGCTTTTCTTCGTAATATCGCTCCTTTGAGGTCTTCCTTCTTTTAGGCGGATTTTCAACGGAAATTTCTTGCAATTCTTCGAAACCTGCAACAGTAGGCGAAAATTTTGACTGTAGACATAAAAAAGTGACTGAGGCTTTTTTTTTTTTGTAAGTGTGTTAGTGTTAAGTGAAGGAATCACTTTGTGATATCCGTGTATATGTGTTGTATTTTCATATATGTACATATTGTTACGCGCCACAAAGTGATATAAGCGACATCTATTGGAAATGGAAACAACTTTAGGTTAGTGACATCCTAGTAAACTGGGTTTGGAGAATGGAATATTCAGGAAGGTTCTAGGATAATTCGTAGAGTATAAATACGGCGCTGCTCACATCCAGGAGGCGAGTATTATTTCAGACAGCGAAGTGAACGAAGTAAACTATTTGGATTGCGATAATTAGAAGTACAGTACTAGCGATAAATAAAGAGTTGATTTGATAATTATTTGTGAATTTGTGAGAGTAAACAGTATAGTTAAATAAAGAAAGAACTTTTGAATTATATCTGAAATATTGTGTTTTAAATTACGAACTAAGGCCACGCTCGTAACAACTGGTGTCAGAAGTAAAATTGACTTTGAAATTCAAAGAGTGATTAATTTTGTGAAATCGCGCAAGAATGGGACGCAAACTAGAGGAGCTTCGCATACAGGAATTGAAAGTGGAGTTGGAGAAGCGGTCATTGCAAACGACAGGTCTAAAGAATGTTCTAGTCGAGCGACTTAGATAAGCGTTGATAGAGGAAGAAAAGAATCCTGATACATACGTTTTCGAGGAAGAACCAGAAACTGAAGAAGAGCCTGCGATGAACATAGAACAGCTTTTGGGTACTTTAATGACCAAAACGGAGCTTTCAACCCTGCAAGTGAAAAATGCCCTTGAGGAACAAAAGAATGCTTTTGAGGAACAAAAGAATTCTCCCGTTTGGACGAACAAAAGAATTCTCTCCAGGAACACAAGAAATCTATAGAAACCCGTTTGGACGAACAAAAGAATTCTATGGAATCCCGTTTAGATGAACAGAAGAAATCACTGGGAACGCGTTTGGATGAACAAAAGAGTTCTCTGGAGAATTGTCTAGAAAATCGCTTAGAGGAACAAAAGAATTTCCTGAAAAACTCGTTAGACGAACAAAATTTAAAAATTGAAGGAATCGAGCAAGAAGTGGCGGAAGTTCAACAAAAAGTCACCGAACAGCTTGACAACTTTAAATCAGATTTGGAGAAGATGAGGCATCGACAACCACGGCACGAAGGAATTGAAATATCCAATGCAGGCAGAATGAAACCTCCAATATTTGATGGACAAAATTCGTGGCATATTTTCAAGAGACAATTCGAGGCTGCTTCCGAAGTAAACGGATGGAATGATGCAGACAAAGCTACAGCTCTGGTATTAGCACTTCGAGGTTCTGCATCAGAGCTTTTACAAACTATACCGATAGAAAGGCAACGTGATTATACTTCATTAGTACAGGCGATAGAGTTACGTTATGGAGATGAACACATGCAGCAAGTATATCGCCTACAGCTACGCAACAGGATTCAAAAGCATGGCGAATCACTACAAGAACTGCAGGCTGATGTGGAAAGATTAGCTTATCTCTCATACTCTAGCGTAAATGCGGATTTCCTTAATGAAGTGGCAACAGAAGCATTTGTGAACGCTATTGCAGATCAAAATTTACAACAAGCGTTGAGGTTAGCAGGAAAGAAATCAACAGCAGAAGCACTAGCCTATGCACTAGCGTATGAATCTGCCAGGCAAGTTTCTCGAAGTGCAGTACGAGTGAGAGAAATTTCGGTGGAGGAATGTACTTGTAATAGAATGCAGCCATCACAGAGCAATTCTTCACGTGGTATTCTGCGATGCTGGAATTGTAATAGACCAGGACACCTCCAAAGGAACTGCAGAAAACGCCGTCGAACAGAATCACCAGAAGAGGAGGACAGAACAGAATGCCAAAGATGTCGAGCCAGGCAGCAAGCTATTCGGGGAGAGCCTAGAAATCAAACAGCGACTAGTCGCATCAGCTCCCCTGTTCAGCAGTCGGAAAACATGTAAAAACCAACTTCGGGGGGCAGAAGTTGGTTGGTAGAGTCGACAGCCCCGAAGTCATCATTCAGATAGCCCAGTTGCAGAGAAATAATAGCAGTCTTGTTATATATGGAAGTGTAGGGAAAAATGACTGCGTTGTCACTATCGACACTGGAGCTTCGAGATCAATTATTAGAGCGGATCTTGTCAAGAACAAATGGCTTCACAATACCACCAAATATTTACTAAGAACAGCAACTGGAGCCGCAGCACAAGTTTTTGGAGAAATAACTTTGGATATTCAACTAGGTGAACTACTATTTCCTCACAATTTCCTAGTTTCAGACATAATGGATGAATGCATCCTTGGAGTAGACTTTATGACCACATATAAAATAAATTTAGATGTCGGAGAACGAATACTCAAATATGGCAACATAGAAATTCCTATGAGACTAGGAGGAGGAACAGATTATCCTGCAAAATTAAGGACGATGGTCTGTGAGAATATGACTCTTTCTGCATTCTCGGAGACGCTAGTATGGACAAAGCTTACTGATGACATCGGGACCTGCCGATTCTATCTGGTGGAGCCTAACCCTACAAAAGTAACATCGAACATCATCGTTGGTAAGACTTTAGTGAAGGCAGAAGGTGCAACATTAATTGCAGTCAGAGTGCTCAACACATCCGAAAATGAGGTACAACTAAAAGAAGGTGCTATAATTGGAAATTGTGAGCCTGTTTATCAGATTGTTAATTTGGAAAATGGTAGTAATATTAAGGAGGCAATACGTATACCAGCTACTACTCAACAGGTTCAGAGACTTCTTTCATCTAGTGCTTTAAGTGAACAGCAATACAACGATACCAAAGATATGATCGATGAATTTTCGGAATTATTTGCAATGAATGATGATGATTTCGGCAAAACAAATCTTGTCCAGCATCGGATCAATACAGGAGATTCTAGGCCCATTCGGCAACCACCACGAAGACTACCATTAGCCAAACAACCAGAAGTTGCAGATATGATAAATTCCATGAAAGAACAAGGCATAATTGAGGAATCTAACAGCCGTTGGACATCGCCAGTTGTTTTGGTCAGGAAAAAGGATGGCAGCACACGATTCTGTGTGGACTACCGCCAACTAAATAATGTAACAAAAAAGGATAGCTATCCGTTACCAAGGATTGATGACACATTGGACACCCTTTCCGGAGCGCAATGGTTTTCCACATTGGATTTGAAGAGCGGTTACTGGCAAGTGGAAATACATCCCGAGGACCGAGACAAAACTGCTTTCTCAGTTGGAAGTGGCTTATGGCAATTCAAAGTTATGCCATTTGGATTATGTAATGCTCCAGCCACATTCGAACGACTCATGGAATGTGTTTTACGAGGATTAACCTGGAAAACATGTCTTGTCTACTTAGATGACATAATTGTGATCGGAAGGACATTCGAGGAACATAAAAACAACTTATGAGACGTACTTCAAAGACTGAGAGATGCGAAACTGAAGCTCAGCACGAATAAATGTGCTCTATTCAAGAATGAAGTAAAATATTTGGGGCGTATAGTTTCATCACAAGGAGTAAGAACTGATCCAGAGAAGATAAGAGCTGTGAAAAATTGACCTGTTCCAAAGGACAAACATCAATTAAGGAGTTTTCTTGGATTGGCTACCTACTACAGGCGATTCGTAAAAGGTTTTGCAGATATAGCAAGGAGCCTACATCAACTTACAGAAAAAGGAAAGCCGTTCATATGGTCAGATAAATGTAACGAGAGTTTTGCAAATTTGAAGCAACAGCTCTGTGGAACTCCAGTGCTTCACTATCCAAAGCTGGGAAAAACTTTTATATTGGACACGGATGCCAGCAATATAGGTATTGGTGCAGTGCTTTCACAGGAGGAGGATGGTCAAGAGGTGCCAGTAGCTTATTTTAGCAAAGCACTCTCAAAATCAGAGAGAAATTATTTTGCTACAAGGAAAGAGCTACTTGCCATTGTAAACTCAACCAAGCATTTCCATAAATATCTCTACGGGCAGAAATTTATCCTCCGCACTGAGCATGCAGCGCTTAAATGGCTTTTGCAGTTTAAGAACCCTGAGGGGCAAGTGGCGAGATGGATAGAGTGACTCCAAGCTTATGACTTTCAAATCCAACACCGAAGAGGACGTATCCATGGAAATGCAGACGTCCATGCAAAGTTGAATGCAAACATTTCGTTCGGCTGGAAGAAAAAGAAACAAAAGCAACAATACAGCTGATGACGGTGGAACCATCGACAGGTTGGAACAACGAGAGCTTGCGAACAGCACAACGGGAAGACCCAGACATATCACCTATTCTTGCTTGGAAAGAAGACATGGAAAGACCACAATGGCAAGATATCTCGGAGAGGAGTGAGAAACTGAAGAGCTACTGGGCTCAATGGAACTCTCTTCACGTTGAATGTGGTATATTAAAGCGCAAGTGGGAATCAACTAACGGCGAGTCATTCCGAATGCAGATATTCGTGCCAGCATCCCAGGTCAAAGATGTTCTAGAAGAAATGCACAGTGGATCATCTGGAGGACATTTGGGGGTGAATAAAACAATTTCCAAAATACGTGAAAGGTTTTATTGGTTACATATGCGAGAATATGTTGAGGAATGATGCCGCAGATGCACTATCTGTGCTTCTTGCAAAGGACCACCACACAGAAGTAGAGGAGAAATGCATAAGTATAATGTAGGAGCCCCATTTGAAAGGATAGCCGTAGACATCGCTGGACGTTTTCCAGAAACAGATAACGGTAACCGTTATATATTAGTTGCTATTGACTATTTCAGTAAATGGCCTGAAGCTTATGCAATCCCTAATCAAGAGTCTACCACAGTAGCGGATCAAGTAGTAATGAATTGGGTCAGTAGATTTGGTGTTCCTCATGAACTTCATTCGGACCAAGGACGGAACTTCGAATCACGGACTTTCCAAGAGATGTGTAAAATTCTGGGAATAAGAAAAACCAGAACAACTCCTCTGCATCCACAATCTGATGGCATGGTAGAACGCTTCAACAGAACATTGGTCGAGCATCTAAAGAAAGTAGTCGACTATCACCAACGCGATTGGGATCGTCATATTCCCATATTCTTAATGGCCTATCGATCAGCTGTACACAACACGACCGGACAAACGCCAGCAAAAGTAATATTCGGAAAGGAGATGCGTTTACCTAGCGATCTCAAGTTTTGTACACCCAGAGGTGAACAAAAGTTACCAGACGATTATGTATCGGAACTTAGACAACGATTGGCTGATGTACACGAAGTCACGAGAGCAAAATTAGCAATAAATACCGATCGGATGAAGACCCGCTATGACTTACGTGCTAACTCAGCAGGATTTAATGAAGGTGACCTTGTTTGGCTGTACAACCCGAAACGACGTAAGGGACGTTCTCCCAAGTTACAACAACACTGGGAAGGACCGTATTCAGTAGTGACTAGAATAAATGACGTAGTATATAGGATTCAGCGGGGTACAAGAGGCAAACGGAAAGTCGTTCATCTAGATCGTTTATGTCAATACTGCGAGCATCAAGACCGTGGATCACCTGTTGTTCGGGACGAACAATTTTAAGAAGGGGACAGTGTTACGCGCCACAAAGTGATACAAGCGACATCTATTGGAAATGGAAACAACTTTAGGTTAGTGACATCCTAGTAAACTGGGTTTGGAGAATGGAATATTCAGGAAGGTTCTAGAATAATTCGTAGAGTATAAATACGGCGCTGCTCACATCCAGGAGGCGAGTATTATTTCAGACAGCGAAGTGAACGAAGTAAACTATTTGGATTGCGATAATTAGAAGTACAGTACTAGCGATAAATAAAGAGTTGATTTGATAATTATTTGTGAATTTGTGAGAGTAAACAGTAAAGTTAAATAAAGAAAGAACTTTTGAATTATATCTGAAATATTGTGTTTTAAATTACGAACTAAGGCCACGCTCGTAACAATATGTATACCAAATGTGTCAGGGGGAATATTCTCAACTTCTTCGCGCGGATCGAGTTCTTCCTCTCCAATTGTGGAAATGCCCACTGAAACTCCAACGCAGCTATTACTTGGTCGACATCCCACAATTTCATCGATGTCTTCGTAAAAAGGAAATTTAATTCGTCCTCTCCCGGTTTTTGAATTGTTATCCTTTATGCGCTTATACGTCCGCAATAAATTATACCATTTTTTCCGGCATTGATCAGGACTTTTCTAAAATATATTAAATATTGCGTATTGATTGCTATTTAAAATACAGCCGGAGAGGCCCACGCCAGCCAGGCCTAATATGAACCACGGCAATTTCATAGGCAATTGTGCAAAGCACTGATTGGCTGTAAAAGGGCCGACTGTCTAAACGGGTTGCAAACAACATCGCGAGTGACCAAAAGATGAAAAATACGAACTTTGGACATCCCAAAATGCTGAAGCCAGCAACAATAATCCAGATTAAAATGTCTTTTTTTCTTTCAACTCTTCTCTAATGATTTTTTTTTTGTTTGTTTCTATTCAATCCATTTTTCTACCCACATGAATATTAATGCCCAATCTACAATGCATGGTAAAACCACGTCGTCAAAACGATATCGTTTGCTGAATAACGCATAAATATACGAAACATATAAGTAGTGGTAGGCTGCCAAATTAAACAGCTGTTGAACTGTCAATTACAATAAATTTCATTGTACACTGCTGTGGGAAAAGACGATTTATATAAAACTTTGTTTTGAAGAGTTTGTTTGCGAGTTACCAATAGTTGGATCTGAAAAGTTATTTTATATATTCTAACATATCCGAATTTCATATAATTTTGGTGATCCATAAGGCATTTAAAAAAAAATGAATGCAGAAAATCTTGAAGCCTTGGAAGTGCTAGCCACCTTGGCGTGTTTAGTAGAACAAGGAATAGCAGCTACCTCCAGAAGGTGGTGGGTTCGGCCCATAAATGCGAGAAGGCAGAATCAAGGAGCAGTTCATAATTTAATAAAGGAAATGATATTTGAAGATGATGAGTCCTTTTTTAATTTTACGCGCTTATCGTTTTCTGAATTTGATGAACTTCTACATCTTGTTGGACCTTCACTAGAAAAATGTTCAATCAGAGCATCTATTAGTCCAGAATCGTGGCTGCTCTTAACACTTCGGTATGCCATTTTAAAAATACAGCGCGCATAATTAATATTTATTTTAATTATTCCATTCAGACATCTTGCTACTGGCGATTCTTTTCGGAGCTTGCATTATATTCATAGACTAGGTCACTCAACAGTTGCAGCAATAGTTCATGAAACTTGCCGGGCAATCTACTCCAATTTAAAAGATTTTTGTATGCCCAAGCTAACTCTCGAAAAACTGGAGAAAATAGCAGAAGACTTTGAGGGAAGAACTAAATATCCTCATGTCATTGGTGCTATTGATGGTTCTTGAATGGCAAATTGTACGAGTTTATTAATTAAATTGCTCTATTACAGGCAAGCATGTAACGATAAAAGCACCACCAAAATCAAGTACTTACTTTTTTAATTATAAAAAGCAGTTCAGCATTGTCCTCCTAGGAGTGTGTGATGCTCAGTATCGCTTCATATATTTCAGTGTGGGAGGGTATGGATCCGAGTCCCATGGCGGAATATTTAGGAGCAGCTCTTTATTTGAAGAAATTGAAAATGGTGAATTTCCATTTCCAGTGCACACGGAAGATCATTTGATGTCCCATACCTCTTTCTTGGTGACGCTGCTTTTCCCCTACGCTCTTACCTAATGACACCATACTATGGGAGAAACTTGGAAATTGAGCAAATCAACCATAATCGTGAACTTTCAAAAGGTCGCTGCTTAATTGAAAACACCTTCGGAATATTAACCGCGCGATGGCAAATTTTCTCAAGAGCGATACAAGCAAAGCCTGAAAATGTTGACAATATAGTGTTAGCTTCAATTATGTTGCATAACTTCATTCTATCTTCACAGTCAGAAGCTTATTTAAACAATTTCGATGAAGCTAATGCATCCTCCCGGAGCACCTTACAAGCCATTCATCCTAGTTACAATGAAGGAGCTAGAAATGCAACAACAGCCGGATCGAGAGAATTGAGGAATAAAATTAAAGATTTAATCAATAGTCTGTAATATGTATGTATGTATGTATGTACATGGGCTCAATTTCTAACTGACATAAATAAAATTAACTTAAATTTTTTTTTTTTGTTTTTGTATATTTAATTTTCACTCCTCACTAATTTCTACGTACAATTGCATACATCCGTTTACAAATTTAGTTTGCATGTCCGCGGGGAGGTGTTCGAGTGCACAACCTAGAAAGTCCTTAAATTTATCGACAAAAGGAGATGTTGGCGGGTCAGATGTAAGCATTACTTCTGAATTCTTCTACAGCTTCTTTTATATCGTTGAAAGTTTCTAAGCCTGTTGTCAATAGCTTTTGACGCAGGCTTGATGCTTGATCTCTTCTAACAGGTGGAGACAGTAATTGCCCAGAATCCGAAGATGAAGGATCTGAAGAACAGGATGGAATTGATCTTCTATTTTCTATAGAGACTACGTCCTGGAGTTGTGGCTGCGACAGCTCTCTTGGTGATGAGCTTGAATCCGTATCTAAAGTCGGGAGAGCAGGAATGGTGACGAAAATCTGGCTGCTACATTCAGAACGGACAGAACACACCGCACTTTCTAGTCCAATATTTTGCAGCTTTGCTGGAGTTACACCTACATCAGCTCTGTTACCAACATTGCCACACTCAATTGTCCTAAAGAAGTATATGAAATATATTCATTAAAATTGGTAATATACAGAACAAATACCGTCTTCTAGAAAGATTGTCGTATATAAAATTCATTTTTTCTGCCAGGACAAAAGATTTTTTTAAAGCAGGAGATGCCGCTGCACCACTTCTTGACAACATATTCTGCCTGTTCTTTTTGAAGTGGATCAAGCGTCGTTTCAACAAATTGAAATGATGTTTGGCTTCACTACCTATGCAAATTATATGTGTTATAACAACAATTAATTAAAAAAGATTGTAATTTATTTATCAGTACAGCCAAGATCCTTCCCTATTTGGGTCCATTTCTGGTCGCATATATCAGTTCTTTTGTAGAGAGGGTTGCCTTTATCCCATAGGCATCCTTTGCACGCTCTCCACTAAAATTTCTTCTTTATTTTCTGAAGATTAAGGAAGCATTTTTAATGAGATGTTTTGCATTATTACAGATCTACTTACCATTCCAATGAAACTCCATTTTGCTGTTGTTGTTTTTAATTCAAGCGATTTGATTTGTTTGACCTTTATACAACTTTTTCTTTGCCAGATATTTTTGAAACAGAGTCAGAGGTTTCTTCACATATTTTTCCATGCCCAGTCGACGACCAAAATAAACGTTAAAACAGAAATAAAATGGTAAAGAAATTGAAAATATGCACTGACGAACAACGTGTCGAACAATATTCTCAACCATGAAAACTCTTATCGCAACAGTATTAAATTACACAATTGCAAGTCGTCGACGGGACTCACGATTGGACATATACATTCACGTCCCTGTAAAAATTATAAAAATATTGATATGTTGATGAAGCGTTTTTTTTAACCCTGTGTGAGGGTACACGGGCAACGAAGTTGAAAAAGCTCGAAGAGTTCGTTTTGAAATATCGGCGGTGAGGCGGTAGAGCTTAGAATCGGATTTTTTCTAATTAGCAAGTAAAGAAGTTATATAAGAAATTTAGCCACGAAAAGAATAAGAGAAAATGTTTTGACGTATTGGAGTTTTTTGTTTGGGATTTGGTGTTTTCTAATAAGCAATAGAAAACGTTATATGAGAAGTTTAGCATTGAAAATAATAAGAGAAAAAGTTTTGGTGTATTCAAATGTTTGTGTAGATCGGTTTTTCATAAAAGCCATATGTGTAAGTTAGACGACAACCAAAGGAATACAATAAAAGGAAAAGGTGTAGTTTAAGGCAAGACTTTAAAAAAAGAAAGTGAAATAAAATAAGTGTATATAACCTCAATACAGTGTTATGGATTAAAGCCCTTCTTACGTCGAACAGGTAAGAGAGTTTACTTAACACCCTTACGGACCCAATGCTATTTGGTATCCAAGGTGTCCATATACTACTCACCGCCCTTGATACCTTTCCATCATTATCCTCATGTCCTGGTGGAACCGCTCTCCTTGCTCTTCACTGTAATCGCCAAGGTTGTCAGGGAATTTGTCCAAATGGCTATTTAAAAAATTTAGTTTGACACTCATATTAGTTCCCATTTTTTCAAAATTTTCAAGGATTTTGGCGACTTTTGCGGGATATTCCGCTGCTTTTTGGCTCCACAAACAAATTTTTGATAACTGATACAAAACTTGTCCAGACATCAGATTCTATCTCAGCCATGTTGTTACGAGCTGATTTCCTCCTAATATTTAATTGACAAACCATTTTTGTTGTTCCTTACTTCCCGTCAAGTTAAGATGAACATACGACAAAATCTACACAAACAGTACATGAAGCAAAAGGCAACAAGAAAATTATGCTTTTATGGCTTAGGTTGCTGTATATTATTAACCTTCACTGTATCCCGTAGCAGTCTCTTATTACAGCAGTCACTTTTAATGCTGGCATCGACCTTATCTGTGTTGTGTATTTGAGTGATCTTACGAGTACCTCCCTTGAGGTCACCTGGTATTATATTTTCGTTCCTAACGGAGCAGCGGAGTGCAATTTCCGCTATAATAGGCGAAGCCTTGTTGTTAAAGAAATGGCGAAGCCAAATGAGGCTTTGCACCAATTTAATTAACGTTTACCCTGTTGTTAAAGAAATGGCGAAGCCAAATAAGGCTTTGCACCTATTTAATTAACGTATAACTTGTTACTGAGGAATAGGCGAAGCCAAATGGGGCTTTCCACCTATTTAATAAACGTGCGCCTTGTTGAAGACTGAACTAACTCCCAATTTTATTCTTATTACTTATAACTTTATTATTATTGTCATATTTATACAAAAATTGTCTTACTCTAAGACTACTAATACTATACAGAGTAATATATGAAATACCTCTGACCCAGCACTTTGTTTATTTAACGTATAATTCATACAAAGTGTAAGTCGGAAGTCTTTCATTAACAACTATTACTTAATTTTACTATTTGCGGAAGCCTGCAAGTCACGGCACTCGTTGCTTTTTATAAATTTATATGTATACCTTACCCAATCCATGTTCCGGGTTTTCAACTCATTGTTTATTTTAATTTCTTTCCTACTCGAATTACACTCAGTACTTTGCGGCTTATTACAAAAACAATGTTGTTACTTACAAACATATGTTCTACCTCTGGTGCAAGATCGTCGTATTTCAACGTGCGAATTCTTGCGCGCAGTGGTATTATGACATCATTCACTGAAATAATTGAGGTAGATCAGTGATGATTAATTATGTATGTACGTATACCGTTTGCTTTTACATGCAATGGAAACTGATGTAGGTATGTATGTATACCATGCCGTAAACTTCTTGTTTTATTTCCTGATCGGAATATGTGAAATGTTTACTTGCAATGTACTGATGTAGGTAGGTAGGTATGCAATGAGTTGCTTCCGGATGAAAATTGATGTTTTTAGATTGGGGTTTATTTGGCATTTTATGTATGTAACATTATCATTCAGTGTACATATATACAAATGACGGGGGCAGTATGTTTCAAACTGGAGACCATGTCTGAAAAGAAACAATAGTTGAATCATACAAAACAAAATATAATGTAACCACTTACCTATTCTCCTAAGCAACTAATTGTCTCGCCAGCCTTCGTGGTGAAAATGTTTTTTTTTTGTTGCATGTATGTCAAATTCATTCTGGTCGCCTCGTCATGAAGAAGATCCTAAAAAGGGAAATAGAACAAACCACCAAGAATAAAATCTTATTAAAGAATTATAAAATGATATTACCTAACTAATTCATCAACATCAGCAAATAAAAGGCATTAGAAAATGAAATGGAAACACGGTATGTATTGAAACGAAACAGCAGCACCGCGTCAAAGGAAGCATTTCTTAAGGCGTACACGCTACTACAATGCATAAGAGTTTACAGAGGGAAGACTAGGAGGATGAAACAAATCCAAAAATTCCCAGTTTCGACCTGCAGCACAAGCAGCAGACAACTGAGGTCCAACCTTCACCATGACATCCCTCCGAAAATCCATCAGCCGAGACCCAAATTAAGTCAAAATGAACCTGACATCCTTCAAATCCTAAAGCGATTTGGAACTCAGAGCTCCGCCAAAGCAAAGCCCAATATCACCCAGGTTGTTATACTTAGACTTCAAATAACTACTGAAATTGTTGCACGCCGGCAACAAGGATTTCGTTTTATTTTGTTGTTGCGCGCCAGCAACAAGGGTCAATCAACCGTATGTAAAGTAGAAGGAATGTGTTGGTTGGTTGGTTTCCCAAGAAGAAGATTATAATTTTACTTGACTTTGATTTTTACTTTACAATTTCACCTTTTTCTTAATAGATAACACTTTTACTTTTTACTTTCCACTAGAGGCCTTACCTTGGGTAGGGGGACTCTCTAGCTTCGGCTTTAGAATATTTCTGATTTTCCTTGCATCAGAACTCTCTATTTATTTAAAATCAATCTGCAGTGGTTAATACTCCCTGGTGGGTAACCCCTGTGGTAACCAATCAAAAATTACCTATTGAGCATTTTTCATGTGAAAAACAACCCAAAATCACCTATCAAGCATTTTTTCCAATAAAGGTGAAAAAGTTATTGCAGTAATGCAATTTGATTTTCCACCCGCAAAATTATAAAAAATAATTGAGAACAATTGTATGAAAACAACGGTATCAATTTTCACACGAGTCCCAAAACAATAATTCACTTGCTTTATTACGTACAAATGACAAAAAGAAATTTGATGCCGGCGCTTCCGCTAAGGCAATTTCTTTTTGGTCAATATGTTGTACAGCGGGTGTGAGGTAAAATTGTTTAGCGAGTACCATGCTTTACTTCTTATCGCTTTGAGTTAATCAGGTGGTTCCATTATACGTTTGGCTGATTGTTCTCAAGCAAGAAGTCCAAAGGTTGTTATTTACGTGTAGAAAGGTGACAGGCCTTGTCTACCTAAGAATTATTACCGTGGACATGGGTACATCTAACGGTTACTCATTATGTGCTGCAACTTGACCACAGTCGTGTGCGCATAGTTGTTTGTTTATTGTTTTGATTCTCATTGTGGGATCAGATAACCGTGATTTATGGACGGGAATGCTTGCTTGATTTTTTTAGGTAATGCGTTATGAATCAGAGGCAATTGAAGTGGTTATTGCTTGATCATATTATTTGGGTTATTTTAGGGATTCATAACAAAATCTACCGAAAGAAAGTCCACTGACTTTAAAAAGAACTATTATACTGAGTGAACAACTGAATTTAACAAAATACCAAAAGCAGTTTGAGTGTATTTAGGTTCGGCATGCCAGCTGATAGTGCATGCGCTAGCTCGTCGTGGGGTGGGTAAGCGATACACTCATTTATACGTGACAGTTACATTTCAAACATGATGACTCTTGTTTTGCATGCCTTTTACTTTACTGTTTATTATTTCATACTGAAGGATAACTAACCAAAAACAAACAAACACAGTCCACGCGTTCGTCCACATTTAGGAAGAGGGGAAGAAAAAAAATGAAGGAAGGACTCCCATCCATCCCCACTGCAACACGCCTAACTTAATACTTCAGTGTATTTCTGTTCATCATTTTAATACAAGAATACAACAACATACCAACTCCACATAACCTTTTCTTTTCTTCCAAACAAAAACTTACTTTTCTTTATGTTAAATAATGGAGAATTTATTGTCCATTCGATTAATTCCATTCAACCTGTTTCAAATCAACATCATGTTCCTTCACCTTTCCAGCTTATCAATCATTTAATTCAATTTTTTTTTACTATTTTTTTTCTAAAGAAAAAAAAAAATTTTAATTCAATTATTTTAATATATTTCCATTGTCAACAATCTATTTGTATATTTTTACCACGGGTAAGTAGGTAGGTAATTTATATTTTATTTTCCTTTTTGTTTCTACTTCGATTTCCAATTAAAAAAATTCAATATATATATGTTTATATTACCAAAACTATTACTAATTATTCATAGGTAAGTACTTCAAAATTCAATTCACTTTATATATTAAATATACACACACTTAAATACAACTAGTATTATTTATACACAGGTAAGTATTTCAAATTTCGATTCAATTTTTATTTAATATAGATATCTAAACAGAACCAGTATCAATTATACACAGATACCTACCTTATTTTCCACTATTTGTTTGGTTTTTGTTTGTTTTATTTTATAAAGCTTAACAATGTCCTTTATACATCAATTTTCTTCTTGTTGCTTAATTTCCTTTTGATTCAGCACAAATAAAATTCGACTTGCTTTCCAGAATACGTAATTTTGCCAAGAACTATATTATTATTCTTTAAATCCAAATCCAATCTCCTGTTTCCTCAGACACGAAAAACAAAACTTGCACAATTCCCAATCTCGCAAAGTAACATATCGGCTTCATTAAAACAAAATGATATCTTGAGTTCAATATCCAATTTCTCAAAGAAGCACATTAATGTCTTGCCAAACAAGATGGTGTCTCCTGTTACTCAAGAGCAATCAAACTTGGACAATTTTCATTATTGCCAAGAAACAGTTTAACATATCCAACAAAAAACCAAGCTATATATTATACAGGGTGTCCCGAATTAGGATGGCCATATGAAAGGAGGTGATAGATCTCGGGAAGAATTGAAAAAAAATGTACGGGAGGGGGGGGGGGTCTAACTTCACCCCCTGGGAGCTACGGGAGTTTGAAGTTTTTTCCTAGTGTTGAGTAAGTGCTTCAACATGTGTGCCAATATCTAGGTTTTTCTAAATATCGGAATGCGTTTTTTTCTAATCGATTGCTAATCAATTGCTTATTAAGGAGGCGTGAAATTCTTTTTCCTGTTGTTAATGTCTTCGAAGTTATAGCCCTGCAAAGTGAAAATTTTGAGTCAAAAAATTAATTTTTTCGGATTCAAATGAAATTATCTCAACATTTTATCCTTATATTTTTTTATTTTTTCCGGCTTGGAAGAAAGCCCAATCGGCGCTCTATAATTTAGTCTTCACAGCACACAAAAATATTTGACCATTCTCAAATCATAACATAAAATGTGCAGGTCTTACCTGAATCCCATTTTATAAATTTAAGGTTTTCACCAGAACAAAGTGAAACAAAGTGAAACATTTTTTTGAAATAACTACAACAATTTTCAGTAGTCCAAGAACTGAACCAAGGAATATAAAATTACAGACAAAAAGCGAGATGCAAGCAGACAAGTACACATTTTTACACAAAAATAAAGAAAAAGCAATTTCGATTTGTTAGATACATTATTATTACATATTTAAACTATTAATACTTACAAAAATTATCTAAAACTAACTGACGCTAACTGCTCAAAATATTCTCGAAATGTCCGCCATTATTTTAAATGCATAGCAAACATCTGCGTTTAATAGATCTTTTAAGATCTGTCGTCCTTAATTCCTCCCTAACTTTTAGGGCAGCTTCTTCGATCCTCCTTTTCAACTGATCTTCAGTTGATATTTGTACTGAATACACCATGTCTTTCATATATCCCTAGAGATAAAAATCCAAAGGAGTCAAATCCGGTGATCGTGGCGGCCAAAGTATGGGCGCATACCGTCCAATGAATTTCCCCGGGTAATTTCTTTGAAACCAGTTGAAAACTGGTTGAGCACTATTTGCTGGAGCGCCATCATGTTGATAAAACATTTGACTTCTTGTTGCTAAAGGCACATCCTCCAATAATCCTGGTAGATCATCTTGGAGAAAATCCAAATAATTGCTGCTATTCAGTCTTGGAGGAAGTATATGTGGACCAATCAGTATAGGTATATATCCAAGTTAATGTACTTAAATTTTCCATTTTTTCAATATTCCTCCTGTTATATTTTACTTTCAATGTACGTCGAAAAGCGGCGTACTTACTTCTTGATCACTCCGTTGTGGGTTCACTGCTATCCTTTTCACCTAATTGTGTTGCAGGGTAATTTTAAAACACTTCACTTGGAACTTTACTTTTCTTTATTAGTTTCTTTTCTCTTTTTTCTTTAACTGTGCTCTTAATACACTTTACTATAAATTAATTAAACTTCATTTTTTCTTCTATTGTACACTTTTTCGTATAAACTTTTCTCTTTTAACCAACTTTCCTCCGACCGAAAACCGAATTCACTTCCAACCAATATAATTTTTTCATTTTTTCTTTATTACTTTAACCTTTTTCTTTCAAAATTAGACCGCGACGTTCTCAACCAGATTCAAAAAACAACTCGGATCTTGATCACTTTTGTCGCGAACAAGAGCCCTCGTTCAGGGTAGAAAATGCATAGTTGCATTTTTACCCTGAGAAAATTTGATGCTTTTATAAACATCAGCCACCGTCACGACGATTGAAATTGCGGCGCGCGTATACATATAATGTATTTTCGCGGCGCGCAGTTCTGAGCGTGAAAGCTTTTTTTCGCAGTATGTATGTACGATGTACATACATATTGTAATTTTCACGACAAATCGTACTGAAGGTACGATTTGTCTTTTCTTTTATTTTTTAAATAAAATATTTCTACTGGCAAATTTTGCTGAAGGCAAATTTGCCATGGGAATAATTTTGTTTTAACTTTATGGAATGTGAAGAAAATTGCGTCAGCAATTGATTGAATAGATAAGCTAACCATGTTTTAGGCATGGTTAGCTTATGTGAATTTTAGTGATTTGTAATTTTTAATATTTTTTAAATTTTAGGGTTTTTTATGTGAATTTTAGGAACTGATTCGCTTTCGTCAAATGTTTTTGAAGGTAAGCTAATCATGTTCCAACATGTATGTATGCCTGTAAAATTATGCCCTTTTTATACTTTTTCAGGGTATAATTTACGTACATAACAATCCTTCCCCCTGAGAAAAAGAGATTTATTCTTTGAAGAGGAATAATTCTCAGGGGAAGTTGTCGTTGTACTAATTTGTATTATTTTATTCTTTTTTTTTGTGTTATATGCTAATTACCTTTGATTTGAACTTTATTATTTCCGAATTTATGTAGTGTATTTTACGTTACCGTTGTTGTACCTTATCGATCATTAGTGCTACTTTAATTCTATTATTTTATTCTTTCTCGAATTTGTTTTGCTTTTAGGTCTATTAGGTCTGGTTAGGTTAGTTCGGTCGGTCTCTGTTGAGGTTTACAACATTTTTGATTTAGCTTTCTATTTTTTGAAACGTTCTTACCTTTCTTTTCTTATTGTTGGTACGGTGGGGCCTTACAAAATAATTTTGATCTAACAACTATTTTGTTTTTGTTTGTTTTCCTTATATATTTATTGTTATTATTTACTAGTTTAATTTTAATCCTATACCAATTTCTTGGTCGTTACCTAGTAGCCTGGTATGTAACGAAGAGCTTGTCAGCCGACAGATATACCTGCATCCACTTGTACCTGAATGCAGATACATACCGCGTCCGACACCTCTTTGTTACAAAATCATCGCGGGATTAGCGTGGGTGGCTGCACAGCAAATATGCCGCTAGCGATCAGCCGGCTTGGGGTGGTTCTTGCCACCCACATCCCTTGATGCTTGTTAAGCTGTGCATACTCGACAAAATAACGACCAGACAGACGGACGGACGTGAAGAAAAGAACTTGTATGTGGGACTACAGACGGACAGACGGACAAAAAAACCGAATCTATGCAAACTTCCTTCTCCTTGTGGAACCTGAAAGCCAAAAAAAAAAAGGAAGGAAGAAAATTTTTTATCAAATGCTGAAAGAGAAAAAGGAAAGAGAACGAAGACCTCAGCAACGCCGAACAGGTGATTAACACCCGGAGACAGAGAAACGTAGAGATTGAGACAGAGAGCGTGGACTCCCGGTGATGATGGAGTCCTGCCTGGACGTAAACGGGCCCATCGCCCCCATCCACCCTGGCTAAGACGTCGCAGTGCAAAAAGGAATACTTAGCCCCAATTATGCGTGTGTAGACTACAGTTGGAAATGTAGTAACGAGCGCTGCTGCGGCCACATCATGCCCCTACTTTCCTCGTGCTGCTCCAATTAGCTCTTCATCTCGGCCCTAGAATGGGTATGACTGCCAGATGTCGAGAGAAACGCAAGAAGAAAAAAAAAAGAAAAGAAAGGTGGGAAGAGGGAAGCAGAATTATGCAGGCGTTGCCACAGTTCCATAAAAGCAGATTTTATTCATTTTCTTTCCTCTGTTAGCAAATCGCCATTTACCTCACAAAACTTTGGTGATTCATCTTAAGTTATTAACAAAAAAAAACCAAACTTTCTTTCTTAACCTTAATAAATATTCTACCCTACTTAGGTCGTGCACGCCGTCCCTACTTAGTTGCTATGGGGTGTTGGCCCGTGGCCGCAAAGAGATGGAATTCACAAAAAAAGAACCAAAAAAATAATAATAATAATATTAGATCTTTAAGTATTTCAACACAAACAAAAAAAAAATCGTATTTTAGAGAAACTAAAGCTAAGTATTAACAAGCAAGAAGAAAAGTATAAAAAAAAGGCAAATATTATAGGCTAACTGACCTTATCACATCCATACTTAGTAATTGGCGACTTGCAAATCCTGAGGGGGGCGGTGTGGCTATCACCACGCCTTTCTTGTTCCGATCGATCGCTCCACTGCTTCCTCTTCTCTTCTTCTTCAAGTTGGTGCCGGGGCGCAAACGCCCTTGAAAGAAACTTCTTCCAAACAACAGGAAACTTTAACTTCGCTGTCTACGCAGCGTGAAAATATACTGTACTAATGACGCACAGGTAAGTCTTATTTTCATTGAAATTGCTGATAGAATTCATAAAAACTTTCTTTATAGGTCAAATGGAAATTTCAGCATATACGACGCACTATAGGTAAAGTTTTATTTTCATTGAAATTGCTGATAAAATTCATAAAAAAAAAACACTTTCTTTATAGATCAAATGAAAATTTCAGCATATACGACGAAAAGGTAAATTTTATTTTAATTGGAATTGCTGATAAAATTCAATAAAAACACTTTCTTTATAGCTCAAGTGGGAATTTCAGCATTTACGACGCAACACAGGTAAAGCTTTATTTTCACTGAAATTATTGATAAAATTCATAAAAACTTTCTTTGTAGATCGAATGAAAATTTCAGCATATGCGACGCACTACAGGTAAATTTTATTGTAATTGGAATTGCTGATAAGATTCAATAAAAACACTTTCTTTATAGCTCAAGTGAGAATTTCAGCATTTACGACGCAACACAGGTAAAGCTTTATTTTCACTGAAATTATTGATAAAATTCATAAAAACTTTCTTTGTAGATCGAATGAAAATTTCAGCATATGCGACGCACTACAGGTAAATTTTATTGTAATTGGAATTGCTGATAAGATTCAATAAAAACACTTTCTTTATAGCTCAAGTGGGAATTTCAGCATTTACGACGCAACACAGGTAAAGCTTTATTTTCACTGAAATTATTGATAAAATTCATAAAAACTTTCTTTGTAGATCGAATGAAAATTTCAGCATATGCGACGCACTACAGGTAAATTTTATTGTAATTGGAATTGCTGATAAGATTCAATAAAAACACTTTCTTTATAGCTCAAGTGGGAATTTCAGCATTTACGACGCAACACAGGTAAAGCTTTATTTTCACTGAAATTATTGATAAAATTCATAAAAACTTTCTTTGTAGATCGAATGAAAATTTCAGCATATGCGACGCACTACAGGTAAATTTTATTGTAATTGGAATTGCTGATAAGATTCAATAAAAACACTTTCTTTATAGCTCAAGTGAGAATTTCAGCATTTACGACGCAACACAGGTAAAGCTTTATTTTCACTGAAATTATTGATAAAATTCATAAACACTTTCTTTGTAGATCGAATGAAAATTTCAGCATATGCGACGCACTACAGGTAAATTTTATTGTAATTGGAATTGCTGATAAGATTCAATAAAAACACTTTCTTTATAGCTCAAGTGAGAATTTCAGCATTTACGACGCAACACAGGTAAAGCTTTATTTTCACTGAAATTGCACCGGTAACTTTTATTTTATAAATCAAATTTATGAACACGAGTGACTGAATAGGAAAGGAAAACTTAATCAAAAGGGAAAAAAAATCCCGCCGGCATCTAGCCAAGAGGTCACGCGCTCAGCCACTGTCCAAGAGCAACTAACTCACAACACAACTCGGCGCGGTCCCCCTACATTCAATCGTCCCATCGTTCAACCCAACCGACAGCAAGCCTCCCGCTTCTTTTCCAATTTTTCTCATGAACGACAAGCATTTGTGCTGCTGTGGGCGCAAATTTTTGTGGAATTTTCGAAGGGCTTGCTGTAATGCATTGTCTGATGGTATCGTTCGATACCTTACAGCTAGGCGCATTACAGTTGCTTGCCTGGAATGTTGGCTGGCAAACGGTAAGATGCATCGGAAAGATTCTAAATTGCGCGCGTTCTGCGCAAATTAGAATCTTTCTGTATAAAAATATTATTTTTTTTTGTTTTCTCTTTTTAGGATTTATGCGGAAGCTTGTGATTTGTGCGGAAGATTATGATTTGTGCGATTTATGGGAAAGATTTTAAATTGCGCGCGTTCTGCGTAAATTAGAATCTTTCCGAATAAAAAAACAAATTTTTCCTGTTCCTTGCTTTTTTTTATGCTTTCCTAAAGCCTAAAGAAAAGTAGCGTGCAGGCAAAACGCTACAGGTATTAATTTTTATTGGTTATTTTCATTTCCATACATATTTATTATTATTTTGTTATACAATTTTAATACATTTCTCTCTTATGTCTATCATTTTGTTTATTTTATTTATCTAACGCCATAATAGTCGAGCATTTTAGTTTCAATTTATATTTTTTGTGCCTTTTTCTACTTTTATTATTTTATTTTATTTTCAACGCATTTTTATTTTTACCTTTTTACCTATTTTGTTTTTATTTATATTTAATTCTAATGTCACTTTAATTTTTACTATTCTATCTATTTTTATTTATTTATTTCTACTATCTAATCTGGTCGTTTTTTTTTTTTATTTAATTATAATTTATTTCAGGCCTTGCTGCCTGTTATGATTTTGTTGATACGTTTGGCTTTACAAGTTGCCGTTTTCCTATTCGTGTTTTAGACTCATATCATTTGTTATGTCTACTTTTTCGACCGTTTTCTTTTCTTTTATATATATTCTATTTTTATTTATATTTGATTCTAATGCGTTTTAATATTATTTTTATTATTTGGCTCTATAGTTAATTATACTATATACTATATGCATATGCTGCTGTTTTCTTTTTTGTATTGTTACATATACATAGGTTGATATATATATACATAGATTCTCTTTGAATGCTTTACCAGGACTACTTTTTTGTTTGTTCAACATTAGAACGACCTTGTTTAAATTAATTTGTTGAGCTATGTTGACAGTATCAGTGTCGCATTTTTAAATTATTTGAACCGATTTGGTTTTAGCGAGGCTCCTAGTTCGCCTTAAACTGGGTTGGGGAGCAGGAGTTCGTTCTTCTAAAGGAATTCCCTCTGATGAAATTTCGGGGTTACCTTGTGGTTGATTTCTCTGTTGTCTCATCTTGATGAACAGGGTGTAGATATTTTACTGCCACAACAATCATTATGGACAGAACTAGTAGGCTCGTGAATGATAGAGAAGTTGTGGACAGGATATGGGAGTTTCTGCTCGATACCTTTTCCTGGTATTTAATAATTTTGCTTTGGATTTCTTCCCGAATGGGTGTTAGTATAAATTGATATGGATATCGTCTCCCGTTAAAATCTCGATTTTCCCCAGACTGTGGTTTTGAGTTTCTTGTAAAATTTCAGTCAGGTTTACTTTGAGTAGAGAGTGGTTGAGCTCAGGAAACTGAATCGGCTGGATAATTTTTAGTGGATATTTACTATGACCTTCGTATTTAAGCACTTTGTCACTTATTTGACATGGTTGCGTTATCTCTAATATCCGTTCTCCTTCTAGTTTCGAGATTACAAAGTGATCTGGACATGTGATATGTAACACCGTGGAGGTAATAAATGAAAATAGCCACGTATTGGGCTTGCTTAGTTTGATCAGCATGTCTTTTTGGGGTGCTTGTACTCTGGTCCTGCATTTGGGCACTTCATTTAAAGGGTTGTATAGCAATTTAATGGCACATTCGTTGAACGTTGCCGCTTTGATTATAGGCGTGTTCAGCCGGCCTACATACGTGTTTTCTTCCAAATTACTTGTTATTTTCTTGAAACTTTTCTTGTCATCGCCTTTTAATAAGAGAAATTCCTGAGTTTTTGCGCTATTGGCTATGTATGAATAACCGGGGTCTGGAATTAATGAATAATTTGCTGATTTGGGTACAGGATAGCATTGAATCTGTTGTAGCCTCATTTTTGGCAGATTAAAAATTGGGAGAGTAATTCTCACCACCAATTTGTTCTGCATAAGGAGTGACTGAGCTCCTGCTGTCTGATATAGAACAGATAGACAATTTTGATCATTAGGGCAATTCGAGGTCGTCTTGTGGTATATCTCCAGCAGATTTTTGGGAGACATTAGGAGTGGATGAATATGATTGGTTTTACTAGCCATTATTTTATCCAGGAGGGCTTATTGTTGATATTCGACTTCGATGATTTGGAGCAATAAGCTTGATATAATCTCTTGTCTTAGTTGCCTCCTAGTTAAATCATCGGCCACATGGTGCAGATCGTTTATCTGGTGTGCTATTTTTTGTTGTCTGTCTATTAACATAGCCAGCGATTTTTGAATCTTTTCCAAGGTAGTTTTTGTTGTGCGGGTCTCGACTGTAATAAAGTTTCTTATTGCGGGTCTCGACTGTAATAAGAAATCTACTAACACACACCACTTTATTGCGGGTCTCGACTGTAATAAGACAATTACTAACAAAACCACTTTATTGCGGGTATCGACTGTAATAAAGAGTCTTATTGCGGGTTTCGACTGTAATAAGACAATTCCTAACAAATCCACTTTATTGCGGGTATCGACTGCAATAAAGAATATCCTCATCCCACACCTCAGTCAAATAAAAGGTCAAGTAAATCAGCTGCTATATATCGATCAGGTGAGTACAAGTCAATTGCTACAGTTGTGTAAATCAAATTTATATATTAATCATTTAATAAACATTGGTTTCAGCTTTTTATATTATAATATATATCTTGCAGTTCTCAAGTTTTAGTATTTATTGAACTTGAAATATTTATTGCAGTGAATAAACAAATAAAAACCACTAGCTATATACCAGTGGCATAAATTTCACTACACCTTTCATTTATTGCATGTACGCTCTGACTACGGGCAGTACACTATGTCATCTAGGTAGACAAAACATTCGAGGCCTTGTAGGCCTGTTAAGACGAAATTCATTTGGCGTTGAAATGTGGCGGAGGCTCCTTTGAGCCGGAATGGCATATGCTTGAAGTCGTAGTGCCCATAGCTTGTGCTGAAAGCAGTTTTATGTCGATCTTTTTTGTCGACTAGAACTTGGTGATAGCCGTTGGCCAAATCGAGCGTGGTGAAATACCTTGCGTGACCTAGTTGGTCGAGAA
This sequence comes from Dioctria linearis, assembly GCA_963930735.1. NCBI lineage: Eukaryota > Metazoa > Arthropoda > Insecta > Diptera > Asilidae > Dioctria > Dioctria linearis. The sequence continues at coordinate 140,762,027 of OZ005743.1, read as the reverse complement.
TATCCTCGATTCGGGGTAGCGGGAATGCGTCTCCAATTGTCTTTTCGTTTAATTTACGAAAATCGACAACGACCACCTTTTTTCACCGTCAGGTCCCGCTTTCTTGGGGACAACTAGTAGAGGTGAATTCCAAGGGCTTTTACTAGACTGGACTATCCCGCTGTCTATAAAATATAAAATGTATATAAAATGTGTATAAAAACAATAATGAAAAAAAATTACGCTGTCGGATCTAAATGTAAGATTTTAATCTTTAATTGAAATTTGAAATACGTTATAAACACCTCTTAAAATTATCTACATATGCATCCCTAACCTACTCCAAAATGACGAATTCATAATAATCTTATGCTATAGGCTAAGTCTAGTCTTCTAAAGCAACAATAAAAAAAATGTAAAAAGATGAACTTACAATAATTTCTTTTCTGATCTGACTGCAGGTTGGTTACCTTCGTACCACCACCAAGCGCCAACAGTGAGATGGGGTGAGTGAAGTTTTATTCACTTCTCCTAGTCGCTTCCATTCGAAATTCTTTCCTATCACTGGTTTTCTCCTCTCCGCCCTCTTCTTTTGTTTCGTTCTTCATATATATAGCAATATACTCGTACTTCCTCGAACAAAGCATAAACACAATATGCATACAATGATTTATCGGTTTCTGTTGCCTTTACATACGCAAAAGAAAATTTAATTATATCGTCTAGTAAACCTTATAGGGTGCTCACTGTACGGCCAATAAGTGCACTAACGCCAATCATATAATGATTAGAATATCCCAAAACAAAGAAAGATTCATGCACAGCACACAGGTAAATCCATTTTGGAATTTTCTTTAATACAACGATTATAAATTTGCTTCATAGCTTACTTGCTGTATTGTAGATAAACGCACTAAAGTCAATCATAAGTTGATTGGAATTTATAAAAAAAAAATTATATATATACATATATGTATGCGCAGCACTCAGGTGAATCACTCGGTAAATCTTTTATCGAAAACTAATATCACTTCCTATTACAGAATCATCGCAGGTATCGAAGATAAGCGCACACTGATCAGCGCTCCAACAGCTGATCGTATAATGACTGGAGTTTATATGAAAAGAAAATTTCATAGATATATGCGCAGCACTCATGTAAGTCACTCAGTGAATCTTTTATCCCAAAATTACTAATATCACTTTATTTCCTTTATGGAATTGTAGCAGATATTGAAGATAAGCGCACACTGATCAACGCGATAAAGTTAATCATATAATGATTAGAATTTATAAAAAAAAACAAAAGACCAATAAATGCTTTGAATTCTGTCATGCTACATTCTCTTAGATAAATATGCTTGAGACAAGTCCTCACATAACGCAACTTGATGCTGAATGCGTGCATTTGTATGTGTCACAACTTTTTAGATGTCAGTACTGAAAACAGCACTCTAACGCGGAAGTAGCAGACTTTAGCATCATGTGTTACACCTATTCCGTCTTTTTATATCTTTACCATGATAACGTGGAATTCGGACCTCGTAACTTGAAGATGTTTTTGGATCTGATACATTTGCCTAATAATCTCGGATAGTGGGACAATATCGTCTTCGCTATCTGGGCACTCTTGTTCCGTATCGCTTTCCTGGCTCTGAACTTTCACGTGAACCTCTTCTTCCATGTCGTCGTTATCAGACAAGGTTTCTTCCGAATCAGACTCCTCGAGAATTGATTAAATGCGTTGATTGTCGCTTTCGTGTTGTACTGCCCGTAGTTAGAGCGTACATGCAATAAGTGAAAGGTGTGGTAAAATTTATACCACTGGTATAAAGCTAGTGGTTTTTATTTGTTTATTCACTGGACTAAATGTTTCAAGTTCAATAAATGCTGTAACTTGAGAACTACAAGATATATATATATATATATTATAATATAAAAAGCTGAAACCAATGTTTAATAAATGATTAATATATAAATTTGTTTTATACAACTGTAGCAATTGACTTGTACTCACCTGATCGATATATAGCAGCTGATTTTCTTGACCTTTTATTTGACTGAGGTTTGGGATGAGGATATTCTTTATTGCAGTCGATACCCGCAATAAAGTGGATTTATTAGGAATCGTCTTATTATAGTCGAAACCCGCAATAAGACTCTTTATTACAGTCGATACCCGCAATAAAGTGTTTTGTGTTAGTGATCTTCTTACTACAGTCGAGACCCGCAACAAGAATCTTTATTGCAGTCGATACCCGCAATAAAGTGTTTGTGTTAGTAATTGTCTTACTACAGTCGATACTCGCAGTAAAACTCTTTATTACAGTCGATACCCGCAATAAAGTGGTTTTATTAGTAGTTGTCTTATTACAGTCGAGACCCGTAATAAGACTCTTTATTACAGTCGAGACCCGCAATAAAGTGGTGTGAGTTAGTAAATTTCTTATTACAGTCGGGACCCGCAATAAAGTTATTTGTTAGTAATATATTATCTCAGTCGAGAACCGAGATAATATTCTTTAAGTCAGTCGAGACCCGACTTAAAGTGAATGTTAGTATGTATCTTAACTTCAGTCGAGACCCGAAGAAAGATTCTTTATTTCCGTCGAGACCAGAAATAAAGTGTATTGTTAGTAATATTTTTTATTGCAGTCGCTACCCACAATAAAAAACCTTTAGTTTAATCGCTATCTAAAATAAACTCCTTAATCCAGTCGGTACCCAGAATAAGAATATTTTATTTTAGCCGTCAATTAAACAAAGTATTTAATTTAGTAATAAAATATAACACTAGGAAAACTCACTAGGAAAGAACACAAAGGAATAAATTGCCAAGTTAATCACTACACTGCTAAATCACAATAGAGGACGAATCAAGTCAAACCGCTGTTTATATAGCCAGAGTTTGCGCACGGCACCAAAGAACGGTAGTCAACGGCGCGTGGCAACAATATTGGTATAGCAACAACTTGCATAGCAACAATAAGCTGACCTAGCAACTGCACTTCATCATTGGTTCATAAAGTGTTACTATTTTAGTTATTGTTGTTAACAAGCTGGACTCAACTTATGAATATATAAAATATTTTAAGAAAATTAAATTTATTCCTAATTCAGTGTTCTCTATATGTCAATAACAACTAAAACTTTCACCTTTTACGTTTACTTACCCGGAATAATTTGTAAATTCCTAAAACCAATACCTTCAGGTGACTTAGACGTAGCTAGAAGCAGCACGCATGTGTTGCTGCCCTTGTACTTAGATGTACGGTCACAATATTCTGCTGCGCAGTAATTCTTTATGTAATTATCGCAATTCATATGCTGCTCTTGTTGCAAGTTAGAACTGGGAGTCTTAAATTTTCTCATATTTTTAATCTGTTCACTGCTTTGTGTACTCGAATGCCTGTTAGTAGCGTGTACGCCTCACGCAATGCTTTAGTGGAAACAATCATGGTGGAACGTGATTCGTAATGAGAATTTTTTGTATCTCGATACCGTGGTGGCCATACTTATTGATGTCCAGCTGACTTGAGTTTGACAGTAGCAATTGTTGATGTGCAGATTTGCTTCTGGGACTACATTAATTAGGTAAGACAAATTTATGATTGAAATAAAAAGGATTTGATTCTTTGTGGTCTGTCTGGTTTCTTTTTTCAGGTTTTCAAGATGATGTTGGCGGACTCGAAGAAATTGACAGCAATTTGCGAACTTTTGCATGTCATTATGATGCTAATTAGGTAAGATGTTTATAATTTAAAAGTAAGACTGATGCTTTGTGGTCCTTTCTTTTTATTTCAGGATAGAGACACTGAGGCCAGCATATACTGGGTTCGATCCTGAACACGTGTTGATCCATGTTTCCCAGTTCCTTCAAATAAGAACAAAATATTTATATCAGTAACAATAAACACTAAAATGTAATAGAACGTATATTAACACCAAAAAACAGTTATCAGCAACAAAAGATCATATGTAAAAAAATGGAACAAAATTTTTACGTCAGTTCTGAGGATGGGCCATATTTACCTTTCTGAGAATTACGCACGTATAGCTCCTAGTGCGGCCTGCGCCAGACTGAGACCTGGCAAAAAATGTTTAGAGCACTGTATTGGCTCCAGCTATTTAAATTTATAAACATATCGGTTCATTTTGACCCAACCTTAATAAAGCCGGGATAAAGAGAGAAATCAATGGTTATGATCTTGACATTATATTTTCATTGTGCTTTAATGCATTAAGATTTCTATTAAATTTCTTGAAATAATTGATCTTTCTGAATTACCAAATATCGTGGCTGCAAAATATGAGTAATAATAATTTTAGACCTTTTCGTATTTTAATTATTTCTAAAATTCTAATTCTTACAAACTAGCGATAATATAATATTTTTAGTTGTGTTTTGCATTTTAAATAGTACGATCGCGAGAAATATAAAAATGAAATGTCACTCATGAAACCAGGATAACATAATTTAGAGGTATGAAAGAATCTACAAATTTAACTAAAACAAACAACAAAGGAGCGAAAGTTTCTAAAATCTATACAACTGTGTGAAAGATAGTTTATTTGAATATTTGTTAAGTAAATAAAAATTATTTCCATCGGACTTCAGCGGCCAATATATGTATAACAGTTTCAAATTGTCTTCATTCAATTACGAAATGCATAGCTTTAATTTTATAGTCCGAGTGTAAGCACTTGCCCAGGTCATACCAGATTGTTTCATCGAATAAGTAGGTATTCGTCTTCTCAGTATAAGAGGTGTTCACGGTCCAGAAAGAACTCAATAATTCCATAGTATACGTAAGAAACAGAAAAGGGATAGAACAAACAGAAAAAGGATATATGTATTAAATTATTTGCACCTGGTGAAATGAATAAACTATCCCGAAGTATATGTTAATAGAGCTGGTAGATCATACCGCATCTTATTAATCCCTCCAATATGTATACAAAGGTGATACATTTAAAGGAATATGCGAGATCCAACAAAGCACCGGATCGCAACGTATGAGTTTCATATCGTAAAAGTAAGTCTTGCTTATGAGCTCAGCTTTCATTGGAGGAAATTGCGCGAAGCTATAGTGAGCATTAAAAAAAGCGGGAGGATAAGCCTTTCAGTTTGGATCCGACTTCCAGAGTAAAATAAAAACACACGGCACATACGAAACAGACATGAACAATTTTAATGTCTTTTTCTGATTGGTCTTCCCTTACTGTGCACTGTTTACTGTATTCCTTCTAGCTTGTAGAAGTTTTAATTTTGTTTCTAATTAATTCTGCGGACACCTTTTTGATAAAACACATTGTGACTCGGGTAAATGTGCTTATGCTTATGTGTTCAATTGATATTATGTATTTGATTATACAATTTTGAAATTTGTTATACAAAGGTATGCTTAAAATTGCGTCGCGTCTTTGTGATCTAATATTGTGGGAGTTAAAATCTTTTTTTGTTTTTTGTTTTTTGTAACTATAATCATTCTAAAAGTTTTAACTTATTTTTAAGAACATTCTATTTAAATTCAGCCATATTTTTATTAATTTTTAAATCGTCCTATCTTTCATACTATGTTAATAACAAGCTGAGTTAAATTACAATACGGCACTAAAATTACCGCACAGTGTTTCGTAAAAATCGTAAGAATTGTTACAGAAAATTTAATTAAACTCTTAGGACATCTAGGGTCGAAACGAAAAATTGTAAACACTCTTTAAAAAAGAAAAAATTTTTGTAGTTAAGTTCATTAGCTTGTCGCTTTTTTATTTTAAATCTTTTTAAGAATTTCAATATATTCAATATTCAAAACGTAAATAAGGTGAAGTAATTTTCAGTAAGAATTTTTAGTTGTTTACTTAGATTTACCAAGTACAATATTCTTGCACTCATATTAAAGAGGACAGTCCGACAATTCCATTCAGGTGCTACACAAATTATTGTACTAGAATAATTTACCAGAAATTTTTTGACATAAAAGTGATATTTTTTAAAAGGAATTTTATAAAATTTTGGAGGATATTTATGCCGAATATCACTAAGCAACCTCCTGACAAAATTCATAACGATTGGCCCTTTCTTAAATTATCTTCTGCCCGTCCGCGAAGCAATTATTTCAAAGTTATTGCAGTTCAGCCTCAGAAACTTCTCATTTCACTCCTATATCTACATTAAATCTTAAAAGATGTATTTATTTTCCAAATATTGTCTCCCTGGAATATGTCAGAGACCATACCGATTTTGACAAAGAAAAATATATATTTTTGTAGCAAATTTTCGTATTTTCACCTCTTAAAATATTTATACGTATAGTGAGTGAAATTTTGAAAGTCGCACCTAATTTTATATATTTTTTAAAGCAAAATAGAAAGATATTGGATAGTGGAAGGAATAATATTACCTAAAAATAAGAATTATTTATTATTCAATCGTAAAAACAACAATAATATTCTTTCTAAAAAAAAATGTATAGCTTCTCTTAAGTTTTTACTTTCTTTTTTCAATAACGTTAAAAAATAGTTTAAATAATTATACTAGTATTCAGTTTGGCCTCCATTCATTCTAACTAGTTCAAAAATGCGATTAGGTATAAGGCAAATGAGGTCTCCCAAGCATCTTTTGAAGCCCCTTTCAACGATTGCACGTTAAGGAACTGACGTTCATTCGTATAAGCCTATCGTTCCACAATACCACACAAATTTTCCATTGGGCTTAAATCTGGGTTACAAGTTCATTAGCGGGTCTCTCGTTCACTAAACCACTCACACGACATCGAGGACCCATGTATCGGAGCGTTATACCACTGGAAATTCAGCTTCTGGTCACCACCATTATCTTCTAAAAATTTAATTAAAGCTTCGTCCAATATGTATCCACCTGTGGATAAACCTTTCTCACCAACAGAGTTGTGGAGATACATGCAGTCACACATCCACGGTTATGAGATGACTATATGTACCATACAAAGAAAGTCCTACAGATCGCGCCTTTAGAGACTTATACCCAAATTAAATTATAAATGTCAACTTCTGGTGGAATGGACTATAGAATAGCCAATACAACCTAACCTCAGCAAGCGTCCTGAACTTGAACCCATATTATTCAAGATATTGGGTTGTATCAAAGAAGAGAATGAATGACTAACAAAATGTTTCGCCTTCCCAAAGTTAGTTAGAATCATTGTATATTGCAAAAAATGCTAGACAAATTGTAAATCCAAAATACCAGCCCAAAAACCCAAATACCTGACGTATCCACAACTCCTAGAGTCTATGATTCAAAAATTCTCCTTCGCTAATAAATATCAAAGTCTAAAAAACAATAGACCAATTTACAAATATTGGCTATTAAATGCCAGAAATACCAAACAAATTTTGAAAATCTCACTTCATCCCGAATCACCTTATCATTGATTTCCGAAACACTGGTGGAGTAGGTTATGCCGACTGTTGTGACATCAAAATGTGAATAATCCGAAACACCAACATTACTGAAGGATTTGTTAACATTGTTTTGTGCATGGCTACCAAAGCGGTTCACATTGAAGTAGTATCAGAGTTAACAACAGCCCCATATATTGCAGCCTGAGAACGATTGATTGGTAGACGAGTTATGTGAGCATAAACGAAGTTTATAAAGACCAGGTTGCGGAAAATCGTTCGATTCGATTCGTTCGTTTGCGAATAATTCGCATGCAAATTTTTATTTTGGTTCATTCGGAAATTTAAATATTTGATTCTCGTTATTATAAAATTCAATGCGCGATTCGAATCGAAAATTTCAAGATTCAAGAAGAGATTCTTTCGCGAATTTATCTCAAGCAAATAGTTCACGAATCAAATTATTGTACAAAATATTGGATGAAAGAGTCATGTAATATTTATTATTTATATATTTTATTCGCATACATTGGCGTGACTATGATTTTTGTCTAGGAGGGGCCAGGCCCCCAAACTTTCGTATATAGGCTTTAACAAATATTTCGTTTGCGAAATGGGTGTACCCAGTTATTAACCGACATTTATTATCCATTGTTCTGATCACTTTCAAGATTTCATGTTAATATAATGCCTAGAGCCAATGAAACTGCATAGATTGAAAACACCAAAAAATTCTTAGAACCCAAAGTTACAGAGCCCGCAAGAAGTATAACGTAAATTCTAAAACATAAACTAAACTAAATCTTCATAAAATAATTTGGACCTTACAAGTCGCAGACATCGCGTTACTACGTTTTTATACCCTAGATGAAATCATAGGGTATACTAAATTTGTCATGCCATTTATAACACATAAAAATAATGATGGTATAGAAAAATAGATTGCACACTCACGCATAATATTAAACGTTATTTTGAGATTTGCATGTCCGTCCGTCATCACGATAATTCGAGAACGAGTTCCCTTAGAGATCTGAATTGTACACGATGTTTTTATAACAAGAGTATTTTAAAACTGAGCTAAATCGGTCAACCCTTTCTTGGTGTTTCCATATAAAAATTTAGATTTTTTACGTATAGTTACTGTGAAAACGATCAGTCCTAGATGTTTTTATTGTATAGAAAAGTTCTTCAGAATATGAAATCCTATGAAATTGGTTATATTCATTTTTACTGTCCGATGAACCGTTCTAGAAATATGTGCGAAAAACCACTTCAACAATCAAACTTGCACAGAGAGGTGACCATACGAAATTACATACGGGCATTCATCTAGTGTATCATAAGAATTGGTCATACAATTAGACCAATTCTTGATTTTTTACTTGTTAATATCTAGTGTTCCTACGTGAAATCCTAACTCCGCCCCAAGAGAGCAAAAAGATTAGATCAGCACTTTCAATCCACTGAAAATGCAGGTAATAAAATTTCCAAAATGCACCTTCTTGGTGTTTCCATATAAAAATTTAGATTTTTTGCATATACATACTGTGAAAACGATTAGACTTTTTTATTGTACTAAAAACTTCTTCAGAATACGAAATCCTATATAAATTGGTTATAATAATTTTTTCTGCCCCACGAACCGTTCTAGAAATATATGCGAAAAACCGCTTCAAAAATCAAACTTGCACAGATGGGTAATTTCATACGGGCATTCATCTGGCTAGGGTATCATAAGAATTGCTCTTAGACCAATTCCAAATTTTTTTACTTGCTATAAATTGCCACTTACTCTTTTGTGTATTAGCATTTTCTATATTACTACTTATAAATCTATCTTTGGCAGTCACTTGATTGCATACCACATTATTTCCTAAAATGTCTAGCCCAATTTCAATCGAGATAACAGACGACGATGTCGAACTGAAAAATAATGGTGTTCAGGTGAGTGGAACATGGTTAAGCATCTCTTCATTATTTTTAATTGTGGGTGAATTCTATTAAAAAACTGTCACTCGGTGAAGAGCACACAAGATCAGAACTGATGAAACTTTTAAGGGATGTTATAAAGGATATACGGCTTTGGAGATAACTGTAAAAGAAGTGTATCAGTCGATTTTAAGGTGAAAAAATTGCCGTTTTTGGTACAAAAATTGCCATCTTTTCAACTCATCATTGCGAAGAACTAGAAAGTTGTGGAAATTTACTTCCCATGACAAAAATGTTCACAACGGAGTACTAATGGATGTAAAACAAAGAACGGAAGAAATATATGCAAAATATAGGAACTGGGTGTATATGACCCTAGTGTAAAAAAATCGTTTTTCGGCGGTCAAAATTCAGCTATCACGTTAAAATGATCAAATACAAACTACACCACCCGATTACCCTCTACTCCCTCTTTAATTTGGTACCAAACATGACGTAGTTTGGACAACCCCCTATGAGGGGTGGTACGACCCCCAACCCCCAAAACACCCTGCCCGTAACATTGTTCACCTATATTTTTGTACTTTAAACCCTTAATCTATCAAAAAAAATTCCAATACTCTACAGCACTCCCACATAGAGTTAAGCGCCCGTGAATATTGCGATAGCAAAATTTACCGCCGAAACCGCTCAAATCTGCAAATTACCGTTAATCGAAATAAAATATAGCCTAAATACCCATGCATATCTAATTACCAAAGTGAATTCTTATTTTTTTTATTGGGCTTACAGATCCTGAGCTTACCCCTGCGAATTATTACAGCTCCTGATATTGTCTTAATTTTTTTTTTAAATTTCCGTTAATCAGCCCCCATTTCTACCCCGCATTCTTCCGCCTCATTTCCTAAACCTATTTTGTTTGCCCTGAGCTCCCCTTTTTTTTGATACCACATACATTCTCCTTCTACTCCCCATTCTCTCGTTATCCCGGAAAAACTCGAGAAAACCTACCCTCCTACATCCCTCAAAAACTACCCCTACGAAACAGAAATTTCTATTTATTTCGACAGTAGAAGGTAATAGACGGACGTACCTCAAATATGAAAAAAAAAATCTAACCCTCTACAACAAAAATTGATACCCTTAATCGTCCCAGGCGGTTCGCACTTTTTCACATTTCTTACGTTTGCCCTAATTCTCCAACCATGTTAGTGAATTGGGAATGGAGAATTAGGGAATTAGGAATTCTAAGAAAACGAAATTCTCTTTTCCCAAATTCCCAAATTCTCCGTGCTACAGAATCCGGCCCCTGGTATGAAAAGACAATCTTTTTGAAAATATGGAAAAGGAATTATGTGCTCTTCTTTTTTCAGGAATCAGTAAAATTATTTGCTGTTGAAGCTTGCGTAAACATTGCAGAATTACTTCCACGAGAAGATGTTGAGCAAGTATGCATTTTATTTTTACATCGTAAACAATAATCACTAATTTGTATCTATTTTAGCTGGTTATGCTAACTTTGCGACAATGTGTTAGTGATTCATTGTGGATAGTTTGTTATTTGATCATTCAAATATTCATAGATCTTCAAAAAGCTGTTGGCCCGGAAATTACGAAAACAGATCTAGCTTCAGCTTTCCAGTTTACATATATATTTTTTGTTACTATGATAATAAAAAAATTTTACCTCAGTGGGCTGAACAGGCAATTCTTTCCATGATTTTAGATATGTCCAGGAATAAAAAATACAGTAAGTTTTCATTAGAAGATCTGAATGCAGATTATCTTGATATATATATATATGTGTGCGTGAAGTATGATTTTTTGTTTACTTCTTCATTCATTGTGTTTACTTTCATTGGAATCATTTGATTTCGGAAAGTTTGTTTAGATATTGAGATAATTTTAGATAAAAAGAGCAAAAATGAATTTAACGGTGCTAGTAAATGGAGTAAGCCATGCTGTCGAAATAGAAGACTCTATATAGATGATATGCTGCAAGAGCAAGGTAAATTACTGTTTTGCACTTTAAAACATGTAAAATGACAATAGTAAATTATTTCAATAGGTGGAAATTCGTTGGCGAATTATTGAAGGCGTTACAGAAGTACCCGCTTAGACAAACTTAATATACTAGATGTCCAGTCAATGCACCAAATCTTGTGCCACTTAAAATCAAAATCAGGCGTTTCAAATAGAGCTGTAAGGCTAAAACATCCCTGGCAGCCCAATCATCATGAGCGCACTGATGAGCTCATGATGATTGATTGGATAAATGTTGTGCTGATTTTTGTTCTAGCACCGGGACTAAACTCATTTATATACTTCGCATTCATATGATGAGCAATTCAATGATTACCTTTGTGAATAAATCAAATTTTTCATCGTTGAGTGTAAACATGATTCTCATTGGTGAGTAAATAAAATACCTCATCGTTGAGAATCATCATGATTATCAGCGGTGAGTTAATCAAAAACCTCATCGTTGAGCATCATCATTATTATCAGCGGTGATTACATTTTTTAATTCAGAATATAAACAAAGTCAAGAAAAATAAGCACATATAATATATGTATGATTTATTGTATAGAAAAAATAAATAAAAACTCTAATTCATATTAATCGAAAAAACAACAAACAAAAATTTAAATTCATATTAATAGAAAAACAAATAAAACAAAAATTCAACTCCATATTTGGGAAAAAAAAATTTGTCTTTTTTCTTATTGGAGCTCGCCGAAACTATCTGCAGTACTCGTTGCTTTTTTTCTGTAAAAATTAATCATTAGTCTCAGAAGTATGTATGCTGAACTGGACAGATAAAATAGTAATACTTTGCTGTACATGTGGCCCGATTATAGCGATTGTGTGCCAATAAAATTTCTGATGATGAGTTGGATCTTCTCTTTTGGTGAAACTATCGTCGTCCCTTAAGTTTTCACTGTGTAATTGGAATATCATTCTATGATTTGCATATTGGCCTGTCTGTGTGCATTTGGGACAACTTTTCTTTCCTGTGTGATATGTAATGCATGTTACAAATGCTCTAGCTGGCGCATCACAAGTAAACAAACGTACTTTGGAAGGTTTTATATTATTTTCACTTGCAACTTTAATACAATTCTTTTATTTCACGCACTAATTCCAGTACATATTCATTGATATCATTTGGCTTTGAACTTCCACTAAAACAGCCAATCAAAAACAGATCTGAATTCTTTTCATTTGCAACAGCCCCAAAAAAAACCTTTTTTGAACTTTTAAAAATAGAAACTCCGTCTATTCCTATATCAATGTGAATACGATTGGTATTTTCAAGTGATTTGAATTTATCAGTTAAAAAATAATTTTGGTTACCAAAATGGTAGTATTCCCCATGATTAATCTTCCTCAATTGTAATTTGTGCTTTGGAGTTCGTAATAGCGCTTCGAAAATTTTCTAATCTTATCGTGAAGATTGTCGATTCGATGTCACGGTCTACAAGAATACGGCACGTTCTAGAGATGAAATTGTCCGAAGATTGAAACTTGTCATGGTCTTCTTCGAAGATTATAGATTCGTCGTATCGTAAATGTTACAAAATCACTTTTCTTGAAGATTGTACATTCGATGTAGCTACGATGTCACGGTTGCAGGTAGGTATGTATGTAGAGATGTAGGTAGGTAGGTAGATATTTATATGTAGGTATATAGATAGATATTTATGTATGTAGGTATGTTTATATGTTAATATGTAGATATGTTCATATTTAGGTATGTAGGTATGCCACAGATTATTCATTCAATAAAAAGCTGTTGCTCCTCCTTTCCCATTTATCTCAGGCGCTCAGGTTGCTTGGCCCGACGTGGCACCCCTGAAGCACGGCGCGGCTCACCTTTTCCCATCTTATCGATCGTATAAAGCAATTTTTACTTTCGTTTTTCAGATGTTTACCCTCATGTTTATATTGATCGATCGAAAATCTGAGGCTGTCATAAGCACTTACATATTTGAATATATTGATACTTATAAATTTAAATTGGAAGCAAATAGTTTATTACATTTTACAAATTCGTAACTCATTTTGATTTCAGTGAAGAAAAAAAAACGCCTTTTAATATGCGACCTCTATGAAAACTAAATTCGTAATGAGTATTCTTTACTGATAATTATTTGCGCACCAAACAACTATTTACTGCTTTGATTTACTATTTCAAAATTCACAAAAAGAAAGAAATTAATCCGCAAAAATGATTTTGCGGATTTATTTCCTATCTGACTTTGCGGACTTATTTCATAATGCACTAAGTCCGCAAAACTTAAAATGCAAGAATTCCGCACAAAATGAAATAACTCTGCAAAAAAAAAATTTCGCCAAACTTGCGGACTTATTGCATTTTTAATTGTTTAGTCCACCAGGTGGGTCTTCCCACTATCGTATATAACCCGGACGATATATTTCTGCAGCACATTTCAAATTTTATATCTGTTCATAAGACATGGTTCGAAATAATTTAATTTTCCAATAAATTATAATAATAACACAACCCTGTAGCAACCAATGCATAGAGTACGATAGTAACTAACGAGCATTCAGTATTTTCTATATTTATCGAGTTCGTTATCCTACCCTATTATATTAGTCGAAATTACATTGAAAGCCTACCACGGAAAATACATTTTCAAGCATAATAATAAAAAATTTTTTTTTATGTTCAGCATCCTCGAAGAAAATAATTAATTGCCACCTTTGGTAAAAATTATCTGCACAAGCGCAACAAATTAATCACAGTACTCGTGTTTATAGTTTAAATTAACTGTAACCAATCAGCATTGCACGTAATATAAAATAGTAGTAATACCATTTAACTAAACTCAGCCGATGTTTTGATTCACTTGATATGATTAAATTTAATTGGCATTAAGCTTAACACCTATCATTATTTTGGCAACGATTTAATAGTAACTATTTCCGCTCGGGAATCCATTAGTGTGAGAGCTAGTATCGAACGTGGGAGGGAGTGCCGGTTTTTGAATATATAACTCAGCGTGTTTCAAATTCAAATATAAAATTTTATTTTCATAATTCATATGCTTAACCTAATATCACAAATTCACAAAAAAATTCAAAAGAGCTTAAAACTAGAAATTCAAATTAACAATTCAGTATGTATATATATAAAAAATCAATAATAAAAAGAAAAGAAAAAAAATGGTCGAAAAAACGTGGTCCGTCTCCTTAATTCTGAAAATAATAAGAAGAAGATAGTTTTTTTCACCTTATAAACTACTAGAATAATAATGCTGCTAATACGTGTGGGCACTAGGGCAGTAAAATGACGCACACAAGAATTTTCTGTGAATCTGTTTGATGGTAGCGGCCCTGTCAGACAGAAAAGCTGAATAAGCAGCAAAAAAGGGGGTGCAGCAGCGTGCTGCAACGTGTGGTGTAAAACAGATGTAATGAGACCAAATTTTCAGTTTAAACTCTGAACAGAATTATACTTCTGTAATAAATATGAGAATTTCAGATTAAACTCTGAACAGAATTATACTTCTGTAATAAATATGAAAAATGATTTCAGATTAAACTCTGACCAGAATTATACTTCTGTAATAAATATGAAAAATGATTTCAGATTAAACTCTGACCAGAATTATACTTCTGTAGTAAAGATAGGAATATATTTTCAGATTAAACTCTGAACAGAATTATACTTCTGTATGGAGGATAGGAACACGATTCTTATTTTTCAGATTAGACTCTGAATCAGATGAACTCTGAGAAAAGAATGGTGCCATCTATTGCAACTCGTCGGTCTTTTATAGCCGCCGCATCCTGTTATTAGCTCTCGCCTCACGGTGTTGCCCTAGCGACGTTTATTGCAATTGCTCGTATTCTGACTGCGGCGAAGGCGAAGACAGCTGACTGTGTAGATGTCATTAAATTACATGAAAAAAGTTGTCAACAATACAGAGGTACATATGATTTGGTAAGTTTGTGATTTATTGATTAATTATTGATTAATCATTAGTTATTGTTTTAGTTAAAACATCTGCAATGGTTCCAATAGGAGTTAGATTTGGAGCATTTTATGCTTGGGTGCACTAATTGAGGACATCCAAAAAAATACTACATACAGCAGATGTCAGATAAGTATTCTGTTGATTACTATTCTTTTTAAGTTTGATACTTTGTGGTGCCTTTTTGTTTATTTCAGGAATTAATGAAAATGGTAGAACCAGGCTGGACGCTTTAATTGGAATTTAGGTGGACTAAACATCCTCCCTCCTCAAAAAAAAGAAAAAAATCATGATAAAATAAAAATAAAAAATTACTTACAGATTTTTGAATGAGGAAGTGTAGTTTTGTTCCCTTTTTTTTTTAATTTTTAGTGTTAGGCCGCCTGGAAGAGGACATCTAAAAAACACTTTTGTCTCTCGGATCATATTCCACGGGATTATAGATGACTCTAGGATTTGCATGACGTCCGTGGTTGACCATATTACATGTTTTAAATCTGCAGGAATTCCAATGGTAGTGATCTCGTTAGACGTTTGTATCGCTGATGTGGTTGGTGTTACTTTGTTGATATTTGATGTAGCTGGCTCGAGTTTAGCACATTTAGCTGTCTTTGTGCTTGGTAGATGCTTTGAAGTTATTTTCCTTGCTGGGTCTGGTACTATTTGGTGTAAATCCCCAGGTAGACTCGGCAGTGTAGTGTTGAAACTTTGCTTGGGGTGCTTTGCCTTATTGTTCTTGCGGTTGAGACGTGGCTGTAAGATTGTTGTTGTTTGCACCGAATCCCTAATCTTTGGACGAGATTTTTTTGAATTGTTGGGGTTGTCAACTGCTTTGGGTCCTTTATTTAGTTTTTTAACTGGTAGATCGTTAGCGAGTGCTGCCCTTTTCATATCAGCAAGTGGTTTGCACTGCAAATCCAAGGGTGGACTGGTTTGTTTTGCTGCAGGTAGTTGTGTGATACAACGTGGCTGAGTAGGTGGTTGCGTGAGGCAACGTGGCTGGGTTGAAACACGGACTCCTGGTTGATGCTTCTGTGACCTTGGTCGAAATTTCAAATTGGCGTTTTCCTTCGTTTTACATTGCAATCCTTTTACAATGGGCGATGCTACCCTAGCTTCGAATGGCCTGAAAATGTTTTTCACAGGCAAGATTTCTTGTGATGGCGGTCGTATAACGACCGATTTCATCTCTTGTCCTTTGGTAGGAGTTGAAGGGAGTGGGCTGATAGGCGTGATAGGCCTAGGAGGTGCTAGGAGTTCCGGAGGAGTAGGTGTAAGACCCATGTCCACAGAATCTAGTGATTCTGAACTGAATATGTCAAGTAATTCTTCCATGGCACTCAATAAAAAAAATAAAAACTGAGAAAATTAACGATTTTAAAGAACCACTTTTCACTTGTCACTTTTGAAACTGAAGTGATTTTTGGCGGGTTCTGAATTGGTATATATTCAAATATAACGGGTATTTTGGAACTTGGTACTGCCAGAGAGCAGTAGACCTTGGTGGGGATAATTGATGATTGTCCGGAGAGGTTGGTGAGAGGGAGAGGGCAAATTTTTGAGATAGGACGGGTGAGAATATTTTTTGCTGTTTTAATCGTGACTGCTCTCACTAAGTTGTTATGGCCAGTATGAATTTCAATTATTCGACCTAATGGCCATTTTCCTATTGGGATTTGATCTTCTTTTATCAAGACGAGAGTTCCGATTTTTAAGTTTTCCTTTTCAGTCTGCCATTTATGTCGTTGGTGCAATGTATGCAGGTAGTCTCTTGACCATTGCTTCCAAAAATTGTGAGAGAGGGATTGGATGTGCTGCCATCTTTTGAGAGGATGTTGTTGTGGATTAAGTGGGGAAGGTTCTACTATGGTGAGATTGTGTCGACCAGTAAGGAAGTGTCCAGGAGTGAGAATATTGTAGTCTGTTGGGTCGTTGGACAGAGGAGAGAGAGGTCTGGCGTTTAAACATGCCTCAATTTGAACTGAAGTTGTATATAGTTCTTCGTAAGTGAGTTTTGCGTCCTTGATTTTCCTTGGTGGATTTGGTGGATTTTACACCAGATTCCCATAAGCCTCCAAAGTGAGGTGCTGCAGGAGGGTTGAAGTGCCAAGTTATGCCTTGGTTGGAGAATTCTGTGGCCAAATTGACTTCAATTGCTCTCATTGATTGATTTAAATTGGATTGTAAAATTCGATTTGCTCCTACAAATTTGTTCCTTGATCCGAGTAGATGTGTGAGCAAAGACCTCTCCGTGCAACAAAGCGCTTGAGGGCAGCTAGGAAGGCTGGTGTTGACAAGTCAGAGACGAGCTCTATGTGTATGGCCTTGGTGGCCGAGCAAACAAATAGACAACTATAAGCTTTCGTTAATTTTGCTCCTCTAAGTGTTGATGTTTTCACAACAAGCGGCCCTGCGTAATCTACCCCAGTGTGTTGGAAGGGTAAAGATATATTGACTCTTGCTGAGGGCAGAGAACTCATTAACTGAGAGCTGGGCTTCGCATTGAATCGAAAACAGTCAACACATTTATGGATGCGATGTCTAATCGTATTGCGGGCGTTTATTAACCAATAGCGGTTTCTTATAGTACTCAATATGATTTGAGTGCCTCCGTGTAATGTATAATGATGTATATGATCAATGAGAATGTTAGTTAAGTGATGGTTGTTGGGAAGAATTATGTGATGTTGTTGGTCGTAACTTAGCTGAGACTTGGTGAGACGACCTCCAACTCGTAGGATATTTTCAGAGTCGAGCGTGGGATTGAGAGACAGAATTCGACTCTTTTTAGGAAGGGGTAATTTTCTCTGCAGTTGGTTGATTTCAGTAGGAAAGGAGATATTCTGGAGCAGTTTGATTAGGCATAGTTCTGCCTATTTTAACTCAGACACTGATAAATATTGAATAGTGGACTGTATTTTGCGCATGCTGTTTATAAACCTGAGACAGTATGCAGTTATTCTTATGGTTGTTTGAAATGAAGAATATTTATTCAGTATAATTATTTGTTCATCGACAGTAGTAGTGAGAACGTTTGGTTTTTTATACTCTAGTTGAGTATGTACCTCCAAAGATTGTTGAGGCCAATATTCCTCATATTGATGCAGCCAGTCTGGGCCGTTCTACCACATTGACATTGTGACTAGTGTGTTTGGCAGAATGCCTCTTGACGCTACATCTGCAGGATTGGATTTGGAGGGGTCGTGATTCCAAGTAGCTTGTGGTATGTTTTCATGTATTTCCGAAATGCGATTGGCCACGAACGTTTTCCAGGTGGATGGATGCTTTCGCAGCCAAGCTAGAACTATGTTAGAGTCTGTCCATGCTCTAACCTTAACTTTTTCTAGTTCTAAATCTTTGACATCTTGTTTAATAAGTCGGGAAAGTAGGACAGCACCACATAGCTCTAGTCGAGGTAGTAAGACTGGTTTGATGGGAGCTACTTTAGTTTTTGCTGTCACCATTTGTACTCTGGAGTTCTCATTAGGATGTGTTTTTAAATATAGAACTGCTGAATAGGCGTTATTTGAGGCATCGCAAAACCCATGTAGCTCCATCTCGCTTTTGTTAGGCTGGTAGCCTAGCCAACGTGGAATCTGAATGTCCTGAATAGTATGTAGATGGTCTTTGAAATGATTCCACTCTTTTAAAATTTCTTTAGGTACCGAGTCGTCCCAATCATATTTGGAGAGCCAGAGTTTCTGAATTATGATTTTGGCTGTAATTATGCATGGAGCTAGCCAGCCTAGTGGATCGAACAGAGACGATACTTCAGATAATATTATTCGTTTGGTGTATGTGGTTTTTGGTTCGGGGACATTGACTTTAAAAGAGAAAAAGTCTGTTGTTGGATACCAACGTATTCCGAGCATTTTTATGGATTCGTTATCAGAGAATTCCAAGTTGGTTTTTAATTCTCGATGATCCAATGGTATATGTTTGAGAAGATCATTATGGTTGGCAGTCCGTTTACGTAGGTTGAATGTTCCCTTTGCGAAGGCCTCGATAAGTTCACGTTGCAGTTGTGTTGCTTCACTGAGAGTATGGGCTCCTGAGACCAAGTCATCGACATAGAACTATTTCATGATGCTCTTAGCTGCAAGGGGATAATTAGTCATCTCGTGCTAACTGCTGTAGCGTTTTGATGGCAAGATATGGCGCTGGTGTTGTTCCAAATGTGACCGTAGTCAAGGCATAATCTTTCAACTCTTCATTTGGAGTATTTCACCAAACTATTCTCTGGAAATTTTGGTGTTGAGGTGCCATCTGGATCATTCTGTACATTTTCTCTATATCTGCTGTAAAAGAGAACTTGTACAGACGCCATCTTAGTAAGGTAGTCCAAAGTGTTGGTTGGATTGTAGGTCCAACTAGCAGTTGCTCATTTAATGATTTGCCATTTGACGTACGAGCTGAGGCATTGAAAACTATTCGAAGTTTTGTGGTAGAACTCTCCTTGAACACAGCGTGGTGTGGTAGGTAGTAGAAAGGAATGTTTTCGTATATTTTGTTTTCTACTAGTGTTGGTGGAATAGGCTTCATGTGGCCAAGCTGAGTGTATTCATCTATGCAATCTTTGTATAATTTGCCAATTGCTGGGTTGTTGGACAATTTTTTCTCTAATTGTAGGAATTGTTTAACAGCCATATTCCTAGATTGTCCAAGCTGTGGTGCATTGTGGTTCTTGAATGGTAAATGAACCTCGTATTTTCCAGAGGGTAGGCGTTTTGTTGTATTTTTGTACAACGTTTCACAAAGTTGATCTTCGTGTGATAATGTTGGTCGGATAGTGCATTCTTCGAGCTCCCAAAATTTTCTCAACTGATTATCCCACTCGGTATTTATTGTAGTGTGGGTGGATAACACAGTTCTAATGGCGCTCGTTGTTTCTGGTACTGCTTCAACCAGAATCCCACCTAATTCTATGTTTTGGGCTGTTGGAGAATTGCCAGGTCCTCTTTTTATTCCATTTTTAATAATGGCGGCGTAGATGTCCGCTCCAAGCAGAACATCGATTTCTCCTGGGATTGAGAAGGTGGGGTCTGCTAAAGTCAGATTGGTGATGTGTTTCCAGTTTGACACTGCAATTGTCTGGGCTGGCAATAATTCGGTATTTTTTTTGATAATGAGCATGTTACTCTCTATTTGGAATTTCGTATATAAGGAGTTAATTGTGACAGTTGCTTGCTTTACAGCGGTGTTAGTGGGTGTTGTGCCAAGTCCAATTAGTTGATGGGTGGTTGGAGAACCTTTAAGCTGTAATCGCTTAAGAGCTCTTTCGGTCATAATGGACACTTGTGACCCAGAATCTACTAATGCTCGGAATGTCATTGTGATTCCGGATGGTGCAATAATGTTAATCAGAGCTGTAGAAAGAAGAGCCCTTTTAATATTTGAGGTTAAAAAATTGTGGACTCGCAGTTCATTATTTCTATTGGCGGGTGAGCATTGCTTTGCTTCCGTATTAGAATTTTGGGAGATCTGAATAGGTGATTTTGTAACCGAATGATTTTGCTCGTATGAAGTAATGAGTTATGATTTTTCTTGCAATGATAACACTTCTTACTGCTGGTGCAATTTGCGGTTGAATGGTTGGGTGATAAGCAGTTTTTGCATAAATGCTTATTCGAGACAACTTCGTGTCGTTGTCGCGTGGTCAGAGATCTAAAGGTTGGACAATGAAATATGATATGGTTACCTTTGCAGTGACTGCAAGAGGTTTTTGTTGTAGGGGGGCGTTTTCGTGTTGAACTCTTAGTATTGTTCAAGAGTCCATATATTGGTTTAGGTGAGGATGGTTTTCTTTGTATCGTGTTCGACAATGTATTTTTATTTCCTATCATTTCCAGAGTTCGAAAGCGAGACTCTAGGAATTTTTTTAATGTGTTTAATTCTGGTAATTCAGTACTACTATGTAAGCTCTGTTCCCATAATTGATGCGTATCTGGGTGTAATTTCTGTACAGTCAAGTATATAATAATTGGATCCCAATTGTTTGTTTCTACATCTAAATTCTGTAATGCTAGTAGTGCTTCTGTTATGTTGTCTAGTAGTCTTTTAATACTTTCGGCGGTATCATGATTAGTGGTTGGGAGAGACAATATTTTTTTTTAGTTGTACGTTGACTAGGATTCGCTTATTTGAGTAGCGCTCCTTTAGGAGTTGCCAAGCTGGTTTATAATTTGCGTCGCATATTTCATAATGCCTGAGCAGCTTTTCAGCTTCTCCTATTAGATTAGTTTTTAGAAAATATAGTTTGTCAACGTCTCTTAAATTATTGTTGTTATGAATAACTGAATTAAATAAATCGTGGAATGAAATCCACGTAGAGTATTCTCCATTGAAGGTGGGAAGTTTAATTCTGGGGAGTCTTTCATTATTACATGAATTTGTGCTAGCATGTGATGTCTGAGTCTGAGGAGGATTGTTGACAGGCGTTGGTGTTAGTTTGTCTATATCCTCTTCCATGCTTGCTGCTTTTTCAATATAATACTCCTGTGCATCACTAAATGTCTCTTTCGTGAAATACTCTAATTTGCGATCTTCCTTTGTCGCTCTCTTTTGAATTACCCTATGCCGCATTTGGTATTCTTTCCAATATTCGGTGAACGTTTGTAGGCGTTTTTCTGTCGATTTGACAGTTTTCTTTTTACCATCTCTTTGATGCCTTCTAAAGAGGTCTTCCATTAAATCTTTGACTTCTTTTTGAGACTCAACTAACTCTAATATTGAGCTAATGGTTTCGTCTCCGGCGTCAGATATACTACCTCCATCATCTGTAGACTGAGTTATCCGGCTTTGAAGGACCAATGTGAAAGCTAGTCTCGAGCATGGGAGGGAGTGCCGGTTTTTGAATAGATAACTCAGCGTGTTTCAAATTCAAATATAAAATTTTATTTTCATAATTCATATGCTTAACCTAATATCACAAATTCACAAAAAAATTCAAAAGAGCTTAAAACTAGAAATTCAAATTAACAATTCAGTATGTATATATATAAAAATTCAATAATAAAAAGAAAAAAAATGGTCGAAAAAACGTGGTCCGTATCCCTAATTCTGAAAATAAGAAGAAGAAGATAGTTTTTTACCTTATAAACTACTAGAATAATAATGCTGCTAATACGTGTGGGCACTAGGGCAGTAAAATGACGCACACAAGAATTTTCTGTGAATCTGTTTGATGGTAGCGGCCCTGTCAGACAGAAAAGCTGAATAAGCAGCAAAAAAGGGGGTTCAAATTTTCAGATTAAACTCAGATTATACTTTTGTAATAAATATGAGAATTTCAGATTAAACTCTGAACAGAATTATACTTCTGTAATAAATATGAAAAATGATTTCAGATTAAACTCTGACCAGAATTATACTTCTGTAGTAAAGATAGGAATATATTTTCAGATTAAACTCTGAACAGAATTATACTTCTGTATGGAGGATAGGAACACGATTCTTATTTTTCAGATTAGACTCTGAATCAGATGAACTCTGAGAAAAGAATGGTGCCATCTATTGCAACTCGTTGGCCTTTTATAGCCGCCGCATCCTGTTATTAGCTCTCGCCTCACGGTGTTGCCCTAGCGACGTTTATTGCAATTGCTCGTATTCTGACTGCGGCGAAGGCGAAGACAGCTGACTGTGTAGATGTCATTAAATTACATGAAAAAAGTTGTCAACAGTACAGAGGTACATATGATTTGGTAAGTTTGTGATTTATTGATTAATTATTGATTAATCATTAGTTATTGTTTTAGTTAAAACATCTGCAATGGTTCCAATAGGAGTTAGATTTGGAGCATTTTATGCTTGGGTGCACTAATTGAGGACATCCAAAAAAAATGCTACATACAGGACGCAGAAGATGTCAGATAAGTATTCTGTTTATTACTATTCTTTATAAGTTTGATACTTTGTGGTGCCTTTTTGTTTATTTCAGGAATTAATGAAAATGGTAGAACCAGGCTGGACGCTTTAATTGGAATTTAGGTGGACTAAACAAGTAGTCTATCTAAATCTTGACCGATAGCAGAGATTTTATATATGATCTGTTTAGTAAATATTTTAAAAAGGAATAATCAAAAGAACGATAAATTTCTGGCTTTAATAATGCAATTTCCTGGCACTGGTAATTAACTACATAACCACAATTAGTGATAAGCAGTTCACTCATAATTTCATTGACTCACATTATACAAATAAAAAGATACGTATGTACTTAATAACAATTTACCTTAAGCTTGTTTCTTGCAATTGAGGTGACTTCTTTTACCTCCAATCGTTTACAACTGTCACTTATATTTTTCGCCGTCGACATTCGGTTAAGCAGGAGCTTCCCAACTTTATTTATAGTAAAAAAAAACCATAATTTGAGCATATGCTTTGGATTCAGCTCAATAAAAACAACCTAAAAGAACACACAAAGCGCCAGAATAATACCTGTACAACATAATTTTAACACCTACATATCTAGTAATATGCAGTACCTAACTCAGCAAATTAATTCCGGCTATCTTTATTTTCCATCTGCTTGGTACATAATAAATGCAATTTCTACAATGATTACATGCACTCTTACAAAATTAATGCAAATCGCTCCCGTTGTTATTGAGCTAACTTTTGCCGGCATTCAACGACCTGTCACACTGATTTAATTGACAATACCTAACTACTGACAATTTTACTAGGCGACCTTGTTTGTCTGACCCAACACTCGAAACGATAGGAATTTATTAGCCAACCTCAATGCTTTAATTTGTAATTTTGAGAAGGGCGAGAACTTATTGAAGCCATCCATTGGAAGTTTCAGGAATTGGATTACTGAATTAATGAATTCTCGTTTTCTTCCATCAGATGATGAGTTCTATGGACTGATTTACACCGCAATTTTTTTAATTATGACTTAATTTATTGATTATTTGGAAAGACAATCCCGGACGAGCCCCCAAAATGTAAGTTAAAATAGTCTAGGGGATTTTAGCTTACACTCTCTGGAAATAATTCCTTGAAATTCGAGCTGAAAAAAATTCTTTTAAATTTTGAGTAAGAACAAGATAATCCTTTTTAATTTTCTGTGATATGAAATTTAATTCAAAGGATTGGGAATCTTTACCTTAGCGCCTACGGATCCTTAGTACGGACGACCTGCTACCAAAAGTTATACTTAGATGTTAGTAGCTACGTTTTTTTTTATATTCTTATACTGTTATTTATTGGTTAGTTTTGTAATATTCAAGTTTATAAATTCTTGCGTTATTTATTTCAATTTAATTATTCAATTTATAGCTGATGAGATGAGTACTTTACGCCTGTGTTCCTACACGTTTCTGCATTACCTTTTCGGTATTCTCGCTGGATTATATTTTCCTGGGCAGGTAGTGCTGCTTCTTTGTAGATGTAATTCGATTGATTTGACCCCTTTTGATTATTAAGGTGCTCTCGCTGAATTCGGATTTTTCCTCATCGATTGATGCCGCTTGCGTGCATGTGAATTTTAACTGGGTCAATTTCAAATTTAATTTTTTTTTTCACCTTCTTCCACCTTCGCTGGTAGGTTTTAGCTTGGTTTGAACTCAACTATTTGATCTTCGTAATTTCCACTGGGTCAATTTCAACCCTTTTCTTACTAAATTAAAAATATACGTGGGTGTCAAAAGTAAGTAAACGAAGCAATTTTTAATATACTTCTGGCAATACTGTGAATTCTGTATAAAATTTCATTTGAAGATTACTTTCAGTAGAAAGGGAATGCATGTATAAACATGTTTAGGGAGAATTTTTCTTTATTGCGTTTCTCTCCATAATTATAAAATTCATTATTACACGGTGTCATTCGTCCGAAGCAGTCATAAGTAAGTAAACAAGTTGCTGTTTAGGATAAAATAAGTGCGTAGCCTAATTTTCTGTTATTTTTGTTTTGTAGTTCTATTGTTCCGTTATCTAGAAATACTACAGAGAATAATTTAAGTTCCGGTAAGAATAAAATTCTTTAAAAAATACTTCTGTACAAACTTAATACCTCAAAATTCATTTTTTTAGGAATTTCAGAGAAAAATGCCTTCATTTAAGCATTTTACGACAGAAGAAAGGCGCATAGTAATAAAATTACATGAAGAAGGCAAATCATATAGAAAAATCGCAGAGATTTTTAATAAAACACCGGCATCTGTCTTCAAAATAATAAAGACGTTCAAGGAATGTGGACGTGTTGCGGAAATTACAAGGCCGGGTCGCCCCAAAGTGACTAATGCTAGAGTTGATAAAAGAATTGTTAACCTGTCTTTATCAAATTCATTCTTATCAGCTCCTGTAATTCGCTCAAAATTACTTGCAGAAGGAAAATGTACCCCTTCACTTGCAACTATTAGGAAACGTTTAAGAGAAAGTGGAGAACATGGACGTGTTGCTCGTAAATTACCACTTTTAAGTAAAATAAACCGAAAGAAAAGGATGCAGTTCTACGAACGGATGCGCTACAGTCATGGCCAAATATACGTGTGGAGAAGGAAAGGTGAGTCATTATCTTACAAGTGCACAAAACCAACATTAAAAGGCTCCGAGAGAGGTGTAATGGTGTGGGACTGTTTCTCTGCATATGGTATCGGGAAAATAGTTTTGCTGGAAGGAAAAGTAAATTCAAATATATATTTGAATTTACTCAAGGATGTAATTTTGCCAGAAGGTAAACGTTTAATAGAGGACGACTTCATACTACAGCAGGATAATGCCCCAATCCATAATGCAAAAATTGTAAAAAAATACCTTTCCTATGAGAAAATAGAAGTTTTAAATTGGCCTCCACAAAGTCCGGACCTGTCACCCATCGGGAACCTCTGGGCTTGGTTGAAGGTGAGAATAAGCGAGAAAGCACCAAAGGATATCCTCCAGTTAAAGGAATGCGTGAAAGAAATCTGGTCTACCTTTTCTCCCGAAGAGTGTAGGAAGTATGCACTTTCTGTGCCTGGAAGAATGGCGAGAATGTCGCAAAACAACGGTGGTCATTGTGGGAGCTAAAATTTCGTTTACTTACTTTTTACTGCTTGTGATTGAAATTTTTATTTTCATTTCTTTGCAAAATATTATTGGAGTGTTTTTATTTTATAAATTCTAGTTAGGTTTATTAAAGGTGTTATTATATGTGTATTATAACTTTAAAAAGAATAAAAACGTTTTATTTTGAAGTGTAAAGCTAGATTTATTTTTCTAAAGCGGAGTGTTTACTTACTTTTGACAGCCACTATACTCTATTATGCGGGAAAAAACCTTTTTTCCGCCTCTCTTTCTTGGCCGACGCCTGTCCAAAATAAAAATATCCAGCCTGGATCTCTACCTTTCTGCCCTTTTTTTTAGTCCAATTTTGGGGTCTTGCTCAGAAGATCCATAAGAAAAATAGTGGGAAATTAAATTAACAACTTCTTTATGCCTTCTTGGATTTTATTTATTAGTTCATTCTTCTCTGATGTTATTTATTTATCCGCTTATTTACTAAGTTATCGTTAAGTTATTGAAATATTATTATGAATAAATTTATAGATTTCTTTAGCCTAGTTGAGATTCCCAATCTGATTCTTATTATAAAATGTAAAAGGGAGAATGAATATTTTTTGCAATATTGGATGCGTCCAGATTGAGGCTTTTATTTACGTTACGATGTTTTGTTCTAGTATTAAATCATTAATTCAATATCTCCTAACACTACTCTTAAGACCTTCCAGGGATACGCCTTATATTTTGAAAAGGATAACTTTTCGGTATCGTGCCGGTATATGCTGTGAAGTTTAGCTGAGTAAGGGCAAATCTGCAATTCGGGCAATTGGTCTTCTCACCTATCCATGTTCGCAGACATACTTTATGGAACACATGTCCACAGATAGTCGTTACGGGTTTTCTTTTGACAGACCAGTCTCCGTCTTGACAAATGTTGCACTGGTCTGGCATATGTATCGGGACCTCAGTCACAAGAGGTGGCGTTCGCATGGTAGCCATTGTAAAAGGACGAGTAGTACTTACCACTTACTTATCTGAAAGCGCAGATGGTATGCCTCCACCGCCGTTGCCCCAATAACCTGCGATACTGTGGGCGAGATGATACAGTATTCCTTTGTTGACCTGAAAATTCTATCGGAGGAGCGGACCTATTCAACCATCGACCCGAAAGAGGACTTCAGGAGAGTGAAGGAGAAAGCAAACGTTCTAGCACTCCATGTGGTACGTTATAAATATTACTTTAATCAAAATTATCTTAGCCATTATTTACACAACATTTGTTTCCTAACTGAGCAGAAGACTCTTATACCGGAGTACATAATCAGTATATGACACCTCTCAATAAACAGTAATAAATATATATTTTTTCTTTCCTTTTTTTTCAACATTCAATCATGAGGTAACTTCTTACCAGAGACAACTTTCCTTTCAGTTCACGGCAATAATTTCCTCTTCATTAACCACAACGATAAAGTTTATTTAAAACACAAAAGTATGATGTCAAACAGTATTCGTTCAAACACGATAACCGAGAAATAAATAATTTCGGGTAACATTGTAAACTGTTAAATAAGATTCTATTAAATACGTACTCTGTAATACTACGTTCTGGACGACGCAAGGAAGGTCTTACTGCAGCCTTTTTGTTTTCAAACTAATATACCATATATATGTGATTTCAGGTAAGGTTTTCCGAAACTGTAATTCTAAATGCCTTACTGCGGCCCGTTCTTTTCTATTTAACATACACATCTAATCTCTAATAAGGTTTTACTTATTCCAAAAAACAGATTCATTAAACGCGTAAATTATAAAACAAGTCTTATGGATGAAATTTCTGTTCTTCATCGATTGCAAAAATGGTTGTTTAAATCAAGCTTAACTAAACATGTTAATATTTTGATATCTTTAGTACACCCAGTTACTTTCGATGAGCGTGAAAGGGTATCACTAGCAAAATTTTATTTTTAAATATATATATATACATATATATATATATAGATTTACACTTAAGCACTTATTTAAAATTTTCTCACATGTAGTCCAATCCCTCGAAGGAGCTCCCTAGAGATGAAATACTACGGTCGACGATCTGAAACGGAACACTAAAACCTCATCTTTTCGGGATAAAATTCGAACAGAGCCGGGTGATTTCCCGGGAAATCCTTTCTGATGCCCGCATCAATAGTAAGGGGCCAGACGACAATTAAATTCAAGCAGACATGTTTTATGAAACCGGATAATTTCTTTCAGGAGTGTGTTATGTAACTATGAAGAGTGATTTGCTTGGGACGTAAAGTCCCGACTGCCAGCATGAGCTGACAGATCACTCGACGGACAGCGTTCCTGCAGGGGGGCACGCTAGCTCGCCTCGGCTATTGGCGGAGAGTGTGGGGAGGTTCCACGAAAAACCTGCCGCTGCCGTCAGCCATAATCAAAAATAATTCGTGCCTACAAAAAACTAAAAGCCGGCACACATTCGGTCCTGAAGGGACCCTTACGTCACTTACCCGTACATCATCCTTGAAGGCGCAGATGTTTCGGCCTTACTGCATGCCCCAACCACCCATTTGACACTGAGGGCAGATAGTTCACAGTGTCCCTAGTTGACCTGTAAGGAGTAGAGTAGCGGACCTAGACGACCTTCAAATCAAGAGAGCTCCAGGAGAGTAGAAGGAGAAAAAATAGCTCTACGATTTCATTACGTTATAAAGTATGCGTTTATTTATACTAATAGCACCGGCATTTGGCCTTCCACCGTGGTGACAATTTCGTTCACAAAAATTTAGGTAAATATCCGAATTACATTTAACCCCGTAATACTGTACGATTTACTTTTAATGCAGCTCTAACTGATTCCATGCAATTTGCTGAGTCTATAATTATATTGAAATTTAAAATGGCCCTAATAAATTCAAATGCGGCTCTAACCTATGAAAACTTATTGACACTAGTCACAATTAACTTTAATTTGCATTATATAACACAAGTCAGTTAAGGTCTTAGCCAGAAAATCCCCGACCGAGGGAGACCGGGTATGGTTGGCTACACTTTTCGAATCTCTGTCATAGCGAGTACGAGAAAACTGCTATTAACTTCATATTTACAGTAGACTTAGCTTGACTCTTGTTCTTGACTATAACATTGACGCGATACCTTTGTCAGAGTATTTATGTCTCTGGTTGCAATTTTAATAACGAGATGGAATTGTACCAACCAACCCCGTAATGGGGATGGTTGGCACAGTAGTTGGGGATGGTTGGCACATAATTTAGCATCTAAGTACGGAAAATATTAAATCAATCAAAAGAAAAAAAAACATTTTTTTTTACTATTTTATATTCTTAATTAGAGGACATCTCACTGACACAGTTTTGACATGTATAAAATTTATTCCCATCCGTGCAAGATACATGAGCCCACTTATGGTACGAAGTGCATTGAATCCACTTTTCTTTTGCTACGCTGTTTGAAAAGGGCTCAACACCCACAAGACAAAAACACTCCGCATCTTCTTCTTCAGAACTGGATTGAACTTTCTGCTTCTTTCTTTCTTTTTCACCAACGGGATTTCTTTGTGTTTTAGTTTTAGACCTACATTTCTTCTTACTTTGAAGCTGCTTCTTTGTTTTTTTCCAATTCTTGTCTCACAGGCGAGTCAGTTAGTATAGCAGTCTTCCTTTTTCTCCTGCTTGTATTCGTTTTTCTTTCCGTTGCCCTAGGAAGTGGTCTGATAGCTTCCAACGGCGAACATGTCGACGTTGAAGGAATTGCTTCTATTGGATGTGCTGGTTGCTCAGTGGAGAGTGGTCTATCTGTTGCATATCCCGGCATGAAATCGGCATCTTGAAAGATTTCTCTATTAAATGGAAAAAATCCCGTTGCTTTAAATCCTGCTTGAATGTTAGCAGGTGTCGCTGCCGAAGGTAGACACGATTTTATGATTTCTGGTATATCATAAATTGTCATTGTGCTACCTGGATGGTTAGTCATCCAACTGTCACAAGCGTTGTTGACATATTTCTTTAGCGGTCCGTACACGCTTATATCCAAAGGTTGAAGTTTATGACTGCAATGTGGTGGAAAAGATAGCATACAAATCCCGTTATCTTTTGCGTAATTTAGCCCTTGGATAGATAAATGAGATTGGTGGTTATCTAGCAAAAGAAGAACGGGTCTTTCTTTCGAACATCTAACGTTTGACACAAAGTGCCTCAAAAATTCGCAAAAATGCTCTTCTTTCATCCATCCTGAAGCGTTAGCGCAGCCGGAATTTCCTGGTGGAGCATCCCTTAAGAAATGTTCTCTAAAATGTACCCGAGGAAAAATAAAGAACGGCGGAGTTGAGTTACCCGTTGCTGAAACTGCCAACATTAGAGTTGTTAATGTCCCACGCTCGGAAGATGTGATACGACCGACCTGCTTAAAGCCTCTGCGTACAACCACTCTATTCGGCTTCTGAGCAGTGGTAATGCCCGTTTCGTCTGCATTCCAGATATCTCCAGCATTAAACTTAAACCGATCCATTACTAAGTTTAAATTTTCAAAAAAAGCATTGACATTGGTTCGGTTAAAGCTTGAAATTTGCTCCACTTCTCCGTTTCGATTCGATCCATTTCGGTGTAATGTGTCCAAATGCACGTACGTCTCATATAAGCAAATTTGACATTTGTACGGATCGGATCGAAACAGTGAAATTGTGTTTCCCACTTTAATTCGTCGCTTTGTCGTTTCTGCTCGGAACTTTTCGTTAACATTTTGTTGTCAGTGCCGCAAATAATATTTATCAATGGCGGATATAATCTATGCACCACCTTACCTGCCGATTCTTTCTATATCCAAATGAAATAGATGTAGATTCTTCCGCTGTTTGTCTTATCTCTTCGGCTGAATATTTCGAGCTATATCGGGTTAGGCTTCTGAAAGGAATATTAAAATCCGCTGTTGTTTTTCGAATGGATTTTCCTTCGATTTTGACGGCCCTTACTGCTTGCAAAATTACATCATTGGGCACATTACCCCTGTTGGTTTTTCTTCTAAATATTCTTGGCATTTTCTATAATAAAACAATTATATAGTAACTGTGAAGTCAATATAAAACAATAAAAAGAAATTATTAAGTGTGCCAATCAACCCCGAAGAAGATGAGCCAACCAACCCCGAAGAAGATGAGCCAACCAACCCCAAGTTAGTTTTGGGAGGTTTTAACGTGACTTATGATGAGGTTATGAAAAAACTTCAAAAAATAATGGACACACAAATAAAGCAAGAAATTCTTCAAATGAATAAATGTTACTTACCATACGTTCGGAATTAATTGTAATCACGAGCGATAATTACTAAAACACCAATTTTTTACTTTTATGCGTCTAAACACGTGCTTGTTGAAGACTGAAAATAATTATGGTGGCACGCGCTACGTTATCGACTTAGGCGGTGGCTCGATCTGTCGTGTGTACTGAGAACTATTAAGATTGTGCCAGCCAACCCCTGTAGCCAACCATACCCGGTCTTAGATAAATTACCTTATACATCAAATAATTTGTACAGGATACTCCATGAAGGCCTCCTGGAGAGTTCCAACGTACCTGTTTTTTAAAAATAAACAAATCGAAACAGTTATTGGTCGGAACTATTCTGGTACAATTCTTACGATAGTCGGAACATGTAAATTCATACTACGGATTACGTTAAGTTATCTAAATTGCAAAATGTAAATTCATATTACGGATTACGTTAAGTTATCTAACTTGCAAAAAGTTTATATATGTACATATCTCTTCATATCTTTCTTATAATCTAATGACATCTTTAAAACGTACTGTAATTCTTTCATCAATTGATCTTCTTGAACTATCGAACAATACGGTGAACAAATTTACTCACATTCTGGCAGTCTCATTCGTATAAATTTCCTGTTAATTAAGTGAGCAGAGTATATTAATTATTTAGCAAGACTAACTTAAAATGCTCTGACCGCTTTCAGTGTGCATACACCTATGTACTGTAAAAATATAATGCCTCCGTTGGTAGGGCCTTATTTCGTTGAGTATAGTAAATTTGTTCTTTCTAAATGAACAAATGCATATAAATTAATTTTGGTCCTCTTTGGCTGGATGGAAAGGAGGTGGCGGCCTAATTCGTGGTTGCTAAAAATATTTTATTCCTTGAAATTTTGTTATCAGGAATAATAAGAAGAGTGTTAGAGTGTTATAAGAAGAGTGTTAGCCGATGTTAATGAGTATTGTCTCGTGGATTCCAGGTTGGACGTCTTTTGCCTTTCACGTTTTGACAAAACAGAAGAGGTTGTCTTCTTCTTCTCCTTTCCGTCAACATGTCACTCCGAGCTTGCGGAAACGCACTTCTCTCGGTCGGGGTGCGTTTTAGTTTTCTGCTCTCGCGGCAGCCTTACACGCTTGCTTCAGTACGGGTAGCATATTGCTATATGCAATACGCTACGACCATAACAAGTGCCAATTTCGATTTATCAGTTAGATTCATGAATAAACAATTTTTCTATTGTATTCTATTCTACGTTATTTATTTTATTTTTATTATTATAAAAACAACTATCCATTACTTACTCGATGTACTTAACGCTGTAATGTAGCCTAAGCTGTGGTTCTTTAATAAATCTTTTGCTATTCCTATTGCACGAAAAAGCAGAACTATTTAATAAAAAAATTAAATCTTTTTTTTACACAAAAATAAAATTATTATTTAAATTCAAATAGTGCAGGAAATATTATTTAAAATTGTTTAAATTTTGTTAGAACTGCCTGCACAATTGACAATTGTCAAATTTGGGACCAAATCAGGGTTGAGCACAAAGTATGTACAATACAAATTTTTCCGATTACGAACCATGTTCCACCATTAGGTGACGTAATATCGTGAAATGTATAGGAAATGCGGTACAGAGAACGCAATACTCTCTCTCATTTCTTTGACTTTCATATAAAAATGTATATACATTAGTCACAGGCTCTCAGCTGGAATGTGTAAAAATGTTAATGGAAATTCTTGACTTCTATATACCTTGATAGCTGCCATAGCCCACACGCGGAAGTTCTTAGCCAGTTTTTACGGGTTTGAAGTAATTCACGGGTAGGAAAAGTTCCATGCTTACAAGTTTCGAACGGGAGTACAGGCAGCACATACCAAAACTGCTGCAAGCAAATTAGCTCCTGACATTTTAAAATTGATAAATTTCTGATAGGATGGCTGTACAGATGTTTACCTGCGATTTGAGGTGATAATATAATAATTAAATAATCATTACGTGTTGTAAATTTGTGATAAAGTTATTGTTTATATTGGCCCTTACTTTTGGTAGTAAAGGTTGAAACAGATTCACTTTAGTGCGCGGCGCGACATTACGGCACGCCGCGCTGTGACACAAATTGCAATAAGAGCGCAACAGAGTAGATGCAGCGTTCTTATATTGGTAGTATATATTTTCAGGAGAAGATGCCTACCTCAAATAAAATTGTTTTGTTGTCATGACAGAAAGCGAGCATAAAATTGAAGATTAGAAATGAGTACGCGGCGGAAATTGTCGGCGCGTTGGCGCACTGTAACCAGTTGGCTAGTCATGTTCAGCTCTGAGCGTGCCCGCTTCTCGACAATCTAACTCAGCGAAGCAGATGACTGGTCATGGCTACCGTATGTCCCTTCTGTTGTTAGATAGGGACAATGGGAGTTGACACTTAGACGAGCGTGGTACAGACTTTTGCCGGCTCAAGCTCAGGGCTTGGGTAGGTTCTTTGCTCGTCGATCAACCACCTACTGCTGTACCATTTGGACAGATAGACAGAAGATGGACAAGATGAAATACAACAAGAAAACTTAAAGATAGAGAAGGGGACACCACTCAAAATGACGTGCCACACTAGATATCCCACTTTTG
The DNA here is from genome assembly GCA_963930735.1 of Dioctria linearis. Classification (NCBI taxonomy): domain Eukaryota; kingdom Metazoa; phylum Arthropoda; class Insecta; order Diptera; family Asilidae; genus Dioctria; species Dioctria linearis. Next base: position 140,727,835 of record OZ005743.1, on the reverse strand, counting down.
TAAGGATTTTATGTAGTTTATTTCAAGAAAAAAAAATATATGTACCATTATACATTGATAGCACATAGCCATAACTAATTCACTCGCCCTTTTGTGCCATTGAAACAAAGAAGTTGCGAACATATGTATATACCGTAGGTATGTATGTATATGTATCTTTACACGTTTCTCTATTCTATAGGGATGTTTTGTAAATTTTTAAAACTTTTATATAAAAAAAAAAATAATTCCGATGTACCTATAGTGGAAATTAGTTGACACGGAGTAGTAGTAAAACGATAAAATCTGTTATAGATCTACTCCAACTGCATAACAGTGGGATCTCGGGAAACACTAGACCACCTGAATTCCTAGGTGAGAATGAGATGGGAAACTGCTTCATCCTCCCAACATCTCGACCCGCCCCCAAACCGTAACCATACCCGGCACCAAACGAAAACAAGAGACTTAGCACATTTTCACGATTTTTTTTATTTAATTACTGAACATAACATGCACACACAATTAATATACTTTATTATCAAACTAGCTTTATGCTCCATGGAACATATACATACAAATCATATAACGCCTTAGATCTATCCGCAGATGGACATACTCGCATAGTAGCATATAAGGAGGTATGCTACTATGCGAGTATGTCCATCTGCGGATAGATCTAAGGCGTTATATGATTTGTATGTATATGTTCCATGGAGCATAAAGCTAGTATGATAATAAAGTGATTATAAATAAACTTAAGAGTACCTGCGGGACACGTTTATTTGGTCTTGCTTAAAACCTTGACACGTTAGCTGCGAACGAAACTGAAAACCCGCCGGACGCGACGCGTACATTGGGCCTTTGCCTTTAGTACTAGGGACTTAGACCGAAAGAGTCAGCAACATAGAAGTAAATCTACTTTCTGCAATGTATATGTATAACTGACATATATGCCATAGCCCACACAGCGGAGGATATTGGCACTTTTTTCGGGTGCGAAATATTCGGTAGTAGGAAAAAGTCAGTGCCACCAAGTTTCGTTCGGGAGTACGGGTAAAAGTAAATAGAGGAAGTAGAATAGAACCAAACGCACGTTGAATGTGACAGGTACTTTTAGAAATCGTCGCACGTGACGCTAGCGTCGTATCTAAAAATTCAATCAATTGTAAATTTAATTGCAAGTGTACTAAAATTATAACCACCCTGTAAGTAAGAATTCTGGAAAAAAAAGTCTTACGTATTCCTGGAAATGTATCAGATCATTCTGAAAATGAAAATCGAAAACAGTCTTCAATCAAGATGGGACGACGAAAAACCATAACAGCATCAGGGTAAGCATTTAAGAAAATATATGTATGTAGAGCGACTAGTTCCAGGACATTTTTAGCACTCCATTGTAAAGTTCCGGGACAATTGGTGCTTTCCGGGACAGGACCGGAACTTTTCTGATATGTAACGAACGGTTCCGGGACAGTCCTGGAAGTTGCTAGTTTGTCAATTGTCGAATTCCAGGACAGTTCACTTTTCATTCTGGAATATTTAAGTTTTATGGGATGAAGGGTCGGGAGTTTTTTTTTTTTGGTTCGTTTTGCGCAGGTACTTGCTCCCGGCGGGGGGAGTTGTTTTAAATGTTTTTGTTTATATCTCTTGAAACAAGAGCCGTAGAGAGTTCGATGACATCTTAAACTACAAGTTTCATCTTTGGCTGTAAATGATAGGAATTTCAAATCTTCAGGGGAGGGCGCGAAGTCAAAGGGGGGCAAAGTTTCAAAAAATAGCCTCGAAATTCTCAACATTTCCAGTCTCGACCCAAAAGCTCCCAAACAAGCAATCCGATTGGATTGATTTTTTTTAATGTTTTACATAATTATAGCGTGGTTGTAATAAACTATATTCTTTTAACCCGCGGGGGAGGGTCTAAGCAGTTTCTCGAGAATAACTCAGCTATTTGACCTCGGAGCGTAGGGGTCTCAGAGCTCGAACTTCTTCTTGGAATTTAATACACTTCATCTCTCCGAACACCAAGTCCACGATCTGGCAAATTTTATGGGTAATGCAGAAAATATACACAAAAATATTTACAGGCAACCTTTAGTAAATAGAGAAATTTTTCAAATGTCAAGACTCCTAGAAAGAGCTCAGGGAACTAATGATCAAGAGAGCAACAGCAGCGGGAATAGTGAGGATGATATCCAACGTTTAGATGAATCCAATATTTTTCAAAAAAAGAAGCGATCTACATCGCCGTATGGACAAGTCCAGCGAAAGCGCTCGAATGACCAAGAAAAGAAGTCGTGCTAAGACTTTTTGGGAAAGGATTACAAAATTCTGTCCTGCCTTCGTTGAAGGAAATACAAAATGAAATTCTCAACAATCCTTGCTTGAAAAATAGAAGACCACCGCAAATAAAAACGTGGTTACATAACTAGACTAAAAAGAAGGAATGCCAACCGAAATTGAATGAAAAAGGAATCCCCTGCTAAAATATGGTTGCTGTACTCGTATATGATATCCTTGCACCACTAGTGATTCAGTCGAAATTTTATAGCTTCTGCCAAGAGTGTATATGTATTCACACTCCTGGCACGACGGTGAATTTTAAAGAAAATTGTTGCCAAAAATGAAATGAACTCTTTGCACAGTCCAGGCACGCCGGTAAACTGAAAAGAATTTTTTTTTTGAAAATCGTTGGCAAAAGAAATGAAATTTCACGATTTGTAATTGTCTCCTCTGCAACTGCTCGAACGCAGGTAAATTATAAGAAATTTTTTGTCGAAAATGAAATAAAAATTGACGCTTCGTATTACGTTTCCTCTGCAACTGACTGGCACAAGAAAATTTTTGTCGAATATGAAATGAAAATTTACGCTTTGTATTTACACGTTTCCTCTGTAGGGTACGCAGGTAAATTTTAAAGAAAATGTTTGTCGAATATGAAATGAAAATTCGCGCTTTGTATATACAGCTTTCCTCTGCAACTGCTGGCACAAGATAATTTTTGTCGAATATGAAATGAAAATTTACGCTTTGTATTTACACGTTTCCTCTGTAGGGTACGCAGGTAAATTTGAAAGAAAATGTTTGTCGAATATGAAATGAAAATTCGCGCTTTGTATATACAGGTTTCCTCTGCAACTGCTGGCACAAACAATTTTTGTCTAATATGATATGAAAATTCACGCTTTGTATTTACAAGTTTCCTCTGCAGTGCACGCAGGTAAATTTTAAAGAAATTTTTGTCGAATATGAAATGAAAATTCACGCTTTGTATTTACATGTTTCCTCTGCCGGGCGCGCAGGTAAATTTTAAAGAAAATTTTTGTCGAAAATAAAATGAACTCACCTTTTGTATTTACAAGTTTCTTCTGCAAATGCTGGCACAAGAAAATTTTTGTCGAATATGAAATGAAAATTCACGCTTTGTATATACAGGTTTCCTCTCCAACTGCTGGCACAAGCAATTTTTGTCTAATATGAAATGAAAATTCACGCTTTGTATTTACAAGTTTCCTCTGCAGTGCACGCAGGTAAATTTTAAAGAAAATTCTTGTCGAATATGAAATGAAAATTCGCGCTTTGTATTTACATGTTTCCTCTGCCGGGCACGCAGGTAAATTTTAAAGAAAATTTTTGTCAAAAATAAAATGAACTCACCTTTTGTATTTACAAGTTTCTTCTGCAACTGCAGGCACAAGAAAATTTTTGTCGAATATGAAATGAAAATTCACGCTTTTTTTTTACGGGTTTGCTTGCACGTAGTAAAACTTTGTACTTTGTAAATATGGCTGATGATAGAAATGAACGCTTCACGCAGATAAATTTTAAAGAAAATTTTTGTCAAATATGAAATGAAAATTCACGTTTTGTATATACAGCCTTCCTCTGCAACTGCTGGCACAAGCAATTTTTGTCGAATATGAAATGAAAATTCACGCTTTGTATATACAAGTTTCTCCTGCAGTGCACGCAGGTAAATTTTAAAGAAAATTTTTGTCGAATATGAAATGAAAATTCACGCTTTGTATATACAGCTTTCCTCTGCAACTGCTGGCACAAGATAATTTTTGTCGAATATGAAATGAAAATTCACGCTTTGGTTTACAGATTTCCCTGCAACTCCTGGAACGAATATAAATTTTAAAGAATTTTTTTTTCAAAAATGAAATGAACTCACTGTTTGTATTTACAAGTTTCCTCTGCTGGGCACGCAGGTTAATTTTATATAAAATTTTTTGTCGAATATTAAATGAAAATTCACGCTTTGCATTTATAGGTTTCCTCTGCAACTGCTGGCACAAGCAATTTTTGTCGAATATGAAATGAAAATTCACGCTTTATTTTTACAGGTTTGCTTGCACGCAGTAAAACTTTGGACTTTGTAAATATGGCTGATGATAGAAATGAACGCTTCACGCAAGTAAATTTTAAAGAAAATTTTTGTCGAGAAAGAAAAAGCTTTGTATTAACAGGTTTCCTCTGCAACTGCTGGCACGCGCGTGAGCTTTAAAGAAACTTTATGTAGAAAATGAACATTCACGCTTTGAATTTACAGACTTGCTTGCACGCAGTAAAAATTTGCACTTTTTAAATATGGCTGATGATAGAAATGAACGCCTCACCAGTTACTGCACTACACTTGGTCGTTGCTGGAAGCCAATTGCTCTAGTTCGACTTCCTCCTCTACGCTAAACCGACAACGCGTTGGAGTTGGCACTCACTTCCATCCAGTGCTGTCTGCTCGAGGGAATTTCCCCCTTTTAATGGAATTTAAGTTATCATGTGGAAAAAGGGAAAAGCACTAAATTTTAGGGAATCGTTATCGTCTAATTGTTTTTTTTGTATTTATCTCAATTATTTCTTTTAAATATATAAATATTGTTGGAAAATCATAATTATTTCACCGATTTTATTTTGTACTACGTTTTCTTGAATTCTCTTCACTCAAATGCAGTTTGTGTTACAAGAATTGCGCTTCAAATTTATTCCGCATCCACGATACAGAGAATACAAGGAATTCTCATTAATATTTTAACACATGTTCTGTGACGTAATGCTGCGACTACTTCAAATACATTTCTATATGAAAAACAGAGAGTGGACAGACGGACAGAGAGTATGCGTTCTCTGTACTGTGTTCCTTTACAATTCACAGGATTTCGTCACTTAATGGTGGAACGTGGTGCGTAATGAGAATAACTTGTATTCTCTGTAACGGGGCCTAGACCCATGATACAAAGATAACAAGTATGGCCGATTCGAGAGGAATTTTTTGTGTTGCTACGTCATGAGGTGCCTAATGTCATTTCCAGCGAATTTGCTTTGAGTTTTTCGTATTTTATTGACTGAAATACGTATTGAATATATTAAAATATTTAACAAAATATTAGTTTATTCGTTTAAATCACTTCGGGAAAAGTAATTATGTGCTAGTGGGAAAGCAAAGAAATTTAAAAATAGAAAAAAAATTTCACTGTGAAAGAACGATTGAAATTGAGACGAACAAATTTCTGACATTTGTCGCCAAAGGAGGCAAGCAATCAATTGACAGATTTTCCGGCCATACCTTGTTAATCTTTGTATCATGGCCTAGACCCACACGCTTCGGTTTTTGCTTGTGTTAGGCATTCGAGGGTAGGAACAATTCAGAAATGCCAAGTCTCGTTCGGGAGTACGGGAAGCATACGAATACTACTGCAAGAAAATAATTCCGGCCGTCTGAAGTTGTGAAATTTCTGATAGGATGGATGTGCATTTGTTTACATGCGATTTGAGGTGATAATAAATTATCATTACGCGCTGTGAATTTGTGATACAGTTATTGCTAATATCAAAAGCTGTAATTTGTTTGAACACACACAAAATTAAATTCGGTATTTATCACTGACATATAATTAGAATGGAATGAGCCAATATATATAGAATACAAGTATTCTGATTGAAATTTTGACACTAGAGCTGTGACGTGTTTCGTCCTATAACGTATATACATTTCTACTGAAAAAACATAGTGAAAAGAGAGAATATTGTGTTCTCAGTACCGTACTTTCATATACATTCGGACACAAATGGCGGAAAGTGGTTCGTAATGAGAATATCTCTTATCTCTGTACCGTGGACTGAGCATTCTTGCTTCAAAAATGGCACAAATTTTGAACAGGCTGTGAAAACCCTTTATTTCGTACAATTGTACACCGATTCATAATTTATTATTATTTGTCGATTAGAAACACTAAAGATGTTGTAAAATAGTATTGTATTAAATGAAAATTGTCTAGGAAGTTAAACTTGTTTTAATTAACACAAAATTTAATTTCTAATATCACTAAAAAATGTGCTCCTCTGTAGAATAGATCTCAGACTTTTTTGAGCTTGAAGGAGAGAAACGTTTATAAGGAATATATTTGTATGAATTTTTATGACAATTCCAATGCATTTCATTTAAAACAACCGTACTGTTCCCAATAATTGGTTACAGTTCAACGTACATTTTGAGCTTGAAGGAGACAAACAGATTTTAACCAAAATTTGTGCTATTTTTGACTATAGGAATTAAATAGGATGGCTCAGTCCATTCTTACTATATATGACAGTGGTATTCATATAAGGAACTACCGAGCAAAATTATTGTGATGGCACATCTAGGCACAAAGGCCAGGAAAAACTTCCGCTTCGAACTGACGTGGGTTGGTTGGCCCAATGAGAACCACTTTGCATATTTTCATAAAAATTGTGTACTGAAAATGGGCACCTACTCACTTCACTTCTAGGGAAGGAAGGACTTTGGTGGCCCTGTGCCTGGACGTGTTATCACAATAATACTGCTACACTGTTTTCTTTATAATTGATTACCAGGTTAACTGTGAAGCGTTCAAACAAATACTAAGTTTTGATATAAATAATAACTGTATCACAAATTCACCTTGTTGTCTTTCTTTTTTTCTTTTTTTTAAACGTTTTGTAGGGAAACACACTTATGCCTTTCATTTTCAATAAAATAAAACAAATGTTTAAAATTTGTTTGTCTAAGCGTAAGAATAAAGTGCGAATCTACTTATTAGGGCCAACCCAGACGAGAAGTTTTTAGGGGAAGGAATTCTTCTCCACTTGTGCTTAGACATACCAACACAAAGTATTGCTCCGCGGTAGTTCCGTATATGATTACCGAAATTAATTGTGTGTATGTTGAATTAGTTACAGTTTTTGATATAATCAATAACTGGATCACAAGTTCACAGCACCCAATGATAATTAAATTATTATATTATCACCTCAAATCGCAGGTAAACATCTGTACAGCCGTCCGATCACAAATTTCAGAAATTTCGCAATTTCAAAATGGCCGGAGCTAATTTACTTCCTGGTAAGCTGCCCGTACTCCAGATCGAAACTTGGCACTTCGGAAAAATTCCTACCCCCAAATACCAAATACTTCTCACCCGTAAAAACTGCCTATAATCTCCCGCGTGTGGGCTATAGCTTAGGATGAGGGAATAAATGGGAAAAAATGACAACGTTAATGGGATTTCCAGATCAGGTTATCTGACATCACTGTTTCACCGGCTGAAGAGCACTCTTTGTTCTATACAAAAGAACTGGAATCTCAAGGGCCTGTTGTTGGCACGATGCTCTCGGCTATGTGGGTGAGCGAGTGTGTTTGTTACTTGTTCATGCTACATGTTGCCACACGCATTGGCAAGGTGCCATTGGGTGAGATTTCGATCGCGCGATATTTCACCATTTGTGCACTGGAATATCTAGTAACAAACGGTGAAATATTGGAATTCCCATGCGAGATGAGTATAGATATATTTGCGTATACTTGGATATGCGTTTTTACAGGGCTTATTAAACTTTTATTTCCTTTCAACTTTTCAATGAAATTTTTCGACATTTCTTGTTGGGTTGCAATTATGTTATGTAGTACATTGTGGTAAGTATTACTTTGTTAAATAGATATTGTGCAGATTGGAGGTGAGTCTTTTAAAAAGTTACAAAGGGCTACTTTCAAATTGGGAAGGGAAAAGAATTTGAGTACTTGCAGGTGTGATGATGACAACAGTAGCAAAGGACTACTTTTTGAATTGCTAATTTAGTAGCTTCTATCAAAGTTTAACAACAAGTTAAGAAGCAGGCGAGATTTCTGGCTATTTGATATTTAAAATGTATAAAACCTAAGCCTCGTGGCGAATTCGTAACCCCCGGAATATATATACAAGCTGTTGTGACCCAGGTGCCCATTGACCCGAACCACAACCATAAAACCAATACACCAATACATTGCCCTATGGAATATATTGGCGTATATCAGGAATGACCCTGAAAATCAAAAATATCTTAATTTAATTTCAATTTCGTTTGCATTTAAAAATGCATTTACGTACTGCAACAAAATGCATTTTAGCATAAATTCCATTTTGTTATCAGTCGTACATTCCGTTCACACGGCATGTATACTTACTTACATGCAGTACCATGTACATACCTACATACAGCTTTTCCGCTAAATTCGTAAAACTTAATCGCATTACTATACATACGTACAATTATTCCCGTCGGTCGTATTAAAAATATTATTTTTACAAGACACAGTGCATATCAGATTTCATGCATATGCACTGCGTCTAAACTTTTTGTACTTTCCCACGTACGATTCTTCACGTCGTGGGAAGGTAATATAAAGAATAAAAATGCTTTTTGGAAGTTTGGTGATCGGTATCTGGGTGCAATATAGCCGACCCTCGAGGAGTTCGTTTTTTTGAGTTCGTCGAAGTAATAACGAAAGAAACCCTCAAATCATAGTGCGTTGGAAAATAATTAAAATCATTTAATAAAATTACTTATTGTTCGATCGTTGAAAAATATCTTAAATCATAAAATTTTCAAATCATAATAATAATGCGTTGGAACATATTTTAAATCATTAAATAAAATCATTAGCGTTGTGAAATATTAAATATTATTAGAAAGGAAAAAACATACATATGTACGAATGTGTTAAAATTAGTAATGGAAATTGAAATATATATGTGTAACAATTTATAACTTTTAGAGAGTGTATATTCATTTTCGGACCTAAATTCCCTCTCGTGCCGCTTCTCCACGAATAGACCAGGGAGCACGAGCGGTCAAACGACAACAAAGCCATTAACAAAGTCGAAAAAAGAGAGCAGGGGCCGGTCAGCATTCGACATCCACAGTCTTCTTGCTTTGTCTTACTGCAGGAGTTTTTATATAAAAGTTGCTTGTATTTTGTTCAAACGCTATAATTTCCATAAATTTGTTCTACATGCTATTTTTTTTTTAACTATTAGAAAGAAAACATATTTGGCTGCAATTTGTTTTAATTTCATATTGCTGTGGGAGCTATAGTTTTGGGCTTTAGGACTTGTTTAAAATGAAATTTTAGTTTTTCCTCCCTAACGAGTATACAAAAAGCAATGACAGTGAGCTCTTTCTGCATGCTGTACCCGGCACGTTAAGCCCTTTTAAGCGATACAATTTTCCTCTTCATGGGCCACCATCTTGTATTTATTTTGTTCAAAAAATGTAATTTCAATCCCTTATTTTTATTTCCTTTCTCAATCAAAAGAACATTCATTTTCTTGCTTTTCTTTCTTTACTTTCACTATTAGATGTTATATTTTTTCTTTGAAACCAAACATTTTATTATTTTAATTTTACACCAGCAATCTAATCTTTCTTTTCTTCCAAAGACAAATTTTCTGTTCCTTAACAAATCAAAAAAAACTTCCTTTCAGCTCAAGCTCACTTCCTCGTCTTCTTCTCAAGACGATTTCATCATCTTTTTTAATCAATCGCCCATTCCTCTCACATTTTCCTACCACTTGTGTGTGTCCGAGCAGATCACCTATTGTCATTATTTTAGCTCTAGAAAAATCTAGCCGACAGCTGTCAGCCGACACGTAAAAAGCACGTTTTCCATTTTGATGACATAAGGCCACGTTCCCATGGGAGGTGTTTTGTTACAGATAATTATCCCTTTCTGTAATTTTATTTATTTCTCTATAATCAACACACATTCTGTACTCATTGTTTTTCTTTTTCACGAGAACAATAGGTGATGAGAATGGAGAGATACTAGGCCTATTGATATTTCTCTGAAGTAAATCGCTTATTATTTTGTCAACCTCTTCTTTCTCGAATACCGATAGCCTTCGTGGAGAACAAGAACAACTTTTTCTTTTGTTAGTTTAGTTGTCATCTCACATTTATTTACAGGTTCCACTGGACGTTTTTCTCTGATATACGACAAATCGAAAACTGTTAAAAACTTTTGTTTGTCCTCGTGTGACAGTAACGGATTTAGAGTCAAATCAACTCAACATCAAAATATTTTTCTTCGCTGGCATCTAAATCAATATTAAGTAATTCGCTGTTAAAATACTCATTCGAATATTTTATTTCTTTACCTCCAACAACTAATTTGGAATCACTTTTATTAAGAAAGTCTCTTCCCAGAATACAAGAGAACACATCGTTTCGTCAGGTACAACATAAAATGTCAGATCATAATTTCTATTGTTTATAGATATATTATTTTTGAAGATGCCTATGTCTAGTTTACTATTATTGATTCCAAAATAATCTACACATTCATTATTATTTTTAATTAAGAAAGCACTAATATATTTCCTTTTTATTAAACTGATAGGACTACCTGGATCAATTATTGTTTTTAATTTAACCTTAAATCTAAAATTACCGGTATCGCTTCCAAAGTTTATTATAATTTCCTCACAGATTGTTTTGTCAACGAGGCTTGTACAAGAGTTGCAAATAGACTTGACTTCATTTAGCTTTCTACCAATCTCCGGACAGTTACGAATAATATGACCTTCTTTGCCACATTTGTAACAAGTTCCACGAGCTCGTTTTGGTCTGACACATGCTGTTGCCAAATGACCCAGTTCATTGCAGTTAAAGCACCTAGATTTTATAGAATAACTTGTATTATTTTTTTCAATTTTACCTTTGTCCTGCTTATTGCTTGGTTGACTCGTATGTTGGTCTTTAAAACTTGCTGACTTAACATTTTCGAAACATTTCAGATGATCTAAAAGGTCTGTTAATGATGTAAACTTCTGTAGCCCCAATATCTGTTCAATTTTCGGATCTCCAATACCTCTGATTATATACTTCAAAAGAGCATGTTCGCTCAAATTTCCGTGCTTCGCCAAATTTTTCATCACAAAAATATAATCTTCATAAGATTCGCCATATCTTTTCTTTCTGGTTGATAAAGTGTAATGAATATCAACCTCGTCCTTAATGCAATAAAAGGATTTCAGAAATTCGGTTTTGAACTGCTGCCAACTTAAAATTTCTTCACTGAGACTATCTCGCCATAGTCTTGCTGAACCTTTTGGCATTCAAGCATGCATAATGCTATAATCTTTCATCCTTCCAACTATACACACTACTTAGAACTTCAAGTTTTTTAATCCATATATCTGAAGGTAAGCTCTTTTCATTCCCAGGATCAAATTGTGGAATAATTTCTGAAACTTCCGTTGAATGTAACAATTTTTCTCTCCTATTACTTATTTGTTTATTTTCACCGTCATTAGCATAAATCTTTTCTTTTTCTAATTCAATTATTTTGCGCTCTCTCTCTAACAAAGCTTTTTCTAATTGTATTAATTTGTTCTCGTATTTTATTTCATCACATGACATCAATACATTTGATTCGGCCATTTTGTTCGGAATAATTGTAGAACTAACCTGTTCTGCGATCCTGTCTCTGACTCACGTGGTTTTGCAACACCGCTGCTTGCCTCACAATCAATAAAAACGTGGTGTCTCAATCGTTTCACCAAATCACTTTTTTTTCCAGACGTCGACTATTTTGACTCCTTCAGTCGAATCTGCAGTTCCTTTTTTTTAAATTTTCCAAGCCATCCTTGGGCGCCATTTTGCACACAATCATAAATTGTTCCCTCTTTTTTTTTAAAGCACAACACCAACTCTTAAATTTATTGCACATGATCCTTTTATCGCACTTCTGAAAAATTGTGGAGCCCACACACGGATGTTCGATGAACCCTCTAAATAATTATACAAAGCGCCCTTTAAGTTTAAGTACCAATCTTTATTTTCAAGTAACGCTACAATCGCAACGATTACACGAGTCAATAGAGCTGACGGACAGTCCTGATTTCGTCTGTCAAATTTACTGACAAAAACCGATTTGCGTTCTATCAATTGACCAGTCTGTTCATAATAAAATGTCGTCAAGCGGTGCAGACATTCCTCTTCTATATGCATATCAAACAATTTCTTCATTAATCCGTCTTTATTCTTTACAAAATAAACAATAAAATGTATGTTAAACACTTTTCAGCCATTTCCCACTCAAAAGAGAGCAGATTAGGAATATAAACACAAATATCCACTAGCATCTACCCTTTATTTTCAATTTCCGCCATCTTAATTGTACGTTTGACAGTTTATTGACTAGTCCGTACTGACTCTTCAGAAATCTTGTCAGTACAGACTGGTCAGTAAAAACGAGTAGTCAGTAGGGGTTTACACGAGCCTGTATAAGTGTCAATCGCTGTCAGAGTCAGTTCTACTGACGCGTGTAATCCCCAGGAATACAATAAGAAACTAAAACCGACTCCATCTGCAGATGCCAACTTATCTACCTCTAACGTCACACACCTAGTGACATAAAATTCTTCTTCTTCTTCTTACGTCTAATGGTCGGATAACCAACACTTCACAGAGGCTTACAGTTAGGTCTCAATGACTACACTAACGGTGCCTACACAATTTTATTTTAAAAATTAATTCTATACGCAGTTCTTAATTAAGTTGTTGCTAAATCACTGACATGTATAGCATGGACCGCTGACACCACTCAAAGCGCTTACATTATCAAGGGATCACTTTTCAATAGCTGTCTCTTTTTGGTTTTTACGACTGGATTTCACTGAACTTGAAATAATAAGTTCTGTACGAAATCCACCATAGTTCAGTTTCAGTTCAGTGCATTTTCAAAAGGAATGTATAGAATAGAAATAGATGGCAATATAACATTTGTAATGCTTTCTCTGCCCCCTAACTGCTTTTAGGGACAGGCCACTGACATATAATAAGAATGGACTGAGCCATCATATCTAATTCCTATAGTCAAAAATGGCACAAATTTTGGCTCAAATCTATTTGTCTCTTTCAAGCTCAAAATGTACACTGAACTGTAACCAATTTTGGAAATTGGAATGCATTGGTATTGACATAAAAATCAGACATATATTGTTTTTATACGTCTATCTCTTACAAGCTCAGTGGAATTTGACAAGAAATTTGTCAGAGGAGCACATTTTTCAGTAATATTATAAATTAATTTTTGTGTTAATTAAAACGAGTTCCTAAACAATTTTCATTTAATGCAATACGAAATTATAATATCTTTAGTGTTTCCAATCTACAAATAATAATAAATTATGAATCGATTTGCAGTTGTTTTGGTTGTAATTTCAAAAAGTTTTATTCATTATCCGCCCTTGTTCACACCATCTTCAATAATAAAACTGAGGGTACGTCTGCTGTGTGCGACATATTTTGAGAAGAAGAAGCTACAAATATTTTCTGGGAATTGGTTATCTCAGTTTGACAGTTCTTAATTTGCCGGGGAAAGTGTAAGATTTTAAATACGATTATGCTAATTGTTATTAAAACTTAAATATAGATAAATGTAACTTTTGATGAGAGGATAAACGGTTATAGCTTCAGTAGTTTTGTTTATAAGACAAAACTAGAATTTCCGCCTTGAAAATAGATGTAAAGGATTTGGATATGCGGCTTGTAATAGGAAGAAAATTTGTTTATATTGTTCGGATTCTGCGAGTTGTTTAATTGAACATTCATAATTAAAGTAAATGTTAAATTACAAGTATTATCTTGGCTTTGCAATTACGGTAAATAATATTACTCGCATTTAAAAGTGTAAACGGCAAAAAGTTATACAGCATGTTTGCAGAAAGATGGAAAGTACATTCGCAGACTTATCAGGCATAGGTACCAGTTTTAACAAATCTACGAAGTAGGTACTATCTGAGGATAAATCCTTGGAATTGTACGTTATTATGATTAATTATGAATTTGTGTATTTTTCTTCTTATTTCTTGTCCTATTTTCTATGGTCTGAATGGTAATTTATGAGAATTCTTCATACTTGTCTAAATAATTCTTAGTTTATGATTGTCCAGAACAAAGTTGTCCTTAGTGAAACAAATTTCCAATTCTTGTATGGGGTTGTTTGTTAAAATAATCCCAATTAAACTAAAAACTAATCATTAATTTAATTTTAGGTATTACTAATGTTTCGCTTTGGGCCGTTTTCAACTATTCTCTTTCATGCTTAAATGGTAAAATGGAGTTAGCATGGTGCTAACTGCTAAGTCCTCCCTTTCCTGCGTGGTTAGTAAAGTCTAAATTACCAAACAAAGGCTGTGATTTGGTGTTCTTATAATTTATAAAGATTTTGAAATGATCAAATAATGTCTTAATTCTGAATCTTGCTCTTAATTACTTTGTATACATTGTATTTATATGTCTGCTTTACACTAGCATATGTATAATATTCTAAGTTGCCTAAACTCACCTATTACCGGCCATCACCAGTTCCTGGCCACTCTAAGAAAGTACCAAAATAAATCCACCAATTTACTCATTAAAACCTTCCAAAAAGTCTCACTAAAAAAATTGGTTTGTTATCTAAGTATTAAAAAGGTTTTTACAATATATTGCGCATTCCTGATAGTGACGTTTTCACCTTATTTGTAAGTCTACCCTCTGAAATGCGCGGAAATGAGTTTATCGTCTTAATTTTGCTTAAGTGATGCGCGACTTTTATTGAATGTTAGCATTTTATTTGAAAATAAAAGCTATTTAGTTGGACATCTTTCTATGAAATACTTGTTAAGCTAATAAATTGATCGGAAAGTAACAAAATCTAACGTAGTAATAACAAAATTATCCTGGCCGGTTTTTGAAAAAGTTTTCTGTTGATTTTTTAATAACCAGCCACAGATGACCGGATTTTAGGTTTCATGTACTAGATACCAGCCAATAATTTAAAGAAGGGAAATTAACTCAATAAAACAATTATTTTGAATAATTTATTAAAAATCAGAAAGATATTTTATTAATAAACGGAATTAATTTATATATTAAGTAAATATTATTATAAAATCCTTCGTTTTCTTTGAGAGACTATTTGCTTTCAAAGAAATCAACTTGACAGCATAACAATTAAATAAACTCGTTAATGTAGTAATTTACACTACAGTCAATTAAATCATATAACAAAATATAAAATAAATGCTTTATAGAGTTGTATGGATATTTTACAAATGAATTAAATTTGTGGCCTGTATCTAATGCAGCTTTTGCTTCAAAGAATTTATTTACGGCCAAGTAAAATGTGCATTATTATTTCGTAGTTCATATGCAGTTGTTAGATGCTTTGTTTTTCTTTTAACGGGATGTCTTTAAAATGCAAAACCTCTTCACAGAAGAAAGCCCAAAACAGCATTAGATAGCATTCGGATAGAACGAAATTCAATAAGAGAAACTAGCAGAGGCTTCAATGAGATCATAGTTCGAACTATTGAAAGATTATTTGAAACTAATCGATGCTGAACGCATACTAAATGATCCCAGAAGAATTTTAAATGGGGATGATACAGGATTTAGTTTATGTCCGAAACCTGGACGGGTATTGGCGTTAAAAGGATACCAAAACGTAAATGAAATCAAGCCAGAGAATGAAAAGTCACTAATACCGTGTTATTTACCTGAAATCCTAGCATAGGGATCAGAGCACCTTGCATAGTTTTCCCTTACGTGCGACCACCCAAGACATGATTCCGACTCTGGATGGATGAAGGAAAACTTCGACGTAAATGGCTGAAAAACAAAAAAGTTCAAAAGCCAATTATCTTCTTTGTAGACGGACAGAAATATGCCCTCAATCGATTATTTACAGTTTCCTCTAATATTTTTTCATATACAGGCAACATATTAATGAGGCTACATACATTTTCCGGAACCGGGCGCTTTAATTTTCGGTAAAGTCTTTATT
The DNA here is from genome assembly GCA_963930735.1 of Dioctria linearis. Classification (NCBI taxonomy): domain Eukaryota; kingdom Metazoa; phylum Arthropoda; class Insecta; order Diptera; family Asilidae; genus Dioctria; species Dioctria linearis. Next base: position 140,711,745 of record OZ005743.1, on the reverse strand, counting down.
ACTGATTGTTTGCTTATTTGTTTCTGCATTTTCTATTCTTGGCTTTTACTTGTGAACACAAATTTTATATGTGACCCGTTTTCCTATATGTTTTAGGGTTAAATTTTTAAAAATTTAATAGGGAAGTCATCATATTCAATTTCATTAATTTTACTATTTTGAACGCGTCAACAACCGAAGTTTCCATTAGGAGAAGATAATTTAAAGGTGTATGTTTGGAAGCTAGAGTCGTGGGGTTGGAAGCGTGCATTACCACCTGATTTGAAATTGCCACTTTAACTAGAGGGTGATCCAATAAGACAGCAGTGGGAGAAAGGCAAACGAAAATAAGGTACCTCGAAGAATCAACAAATTTTCTTCGAGACCAGCCCTACCTTTTAACCTTGTTTCAGTTGGCTTAACCTTAGAGTCGTCTAGACTAGTTTCATTCATATGAGCTGATATTTAAGAAACTCACGTGCGGCCCGAAATATTATAAGTGGTAGTTTTAGTTACTACGATCAAATGAACCTCTCGATGGTAGATGGATCCTTAGAATATAGAAGAACAGGAAGTGTTGATATCTATAAAATTCGTGTATATGAGCGCTGCTTTTCTTTGGGGTCCTTGAATAGGAGAAATTGGAGAAATTTAAGCTCAGCTGCCTACATTTGAAAAGCTGAGAAACTCGTTGGTACTTTCGCGTAGTGACAGAGACTAAGAGCATTTTCAGTGGAAGCAAGCGCAATGTTTCAATAATATATTTTGCTGCCTCGCTCTCTATGTTGATTCTACTACACGCCTGTACTGAGCTCTCACGCTCTCACTACAGCGGCAACAGAATCTGACACAATCAGAATTTGACTACGCTAAATTGGGCTTATCTTCCTGTACTCTCTATATTCTAAAGCTGGATCTTATTATATCCGTGAAGTTGGGGACACAACCATCAGAATTGAGTGTCAGACATTCAACTAATTCGTCGACTTAATATCCGCAAAGAGAGAGAGTCGTGCTGAATCAGAATTGAGTGAGTGTTAGACATTCATCTAATTCGTCGTCTTAATATCCGCAAAGAGAGAGAGTCGTGCTGAATGGCTGCATATTTTTCTAGATCTATGTAGATTCTCAACCAATCAATGTCGTCGTTATTGACAATAATATAGAAAACAAAAAGAAACAAAGACATATTTTTTTCGAAAAATCGATTTATTTTTTTAAGTAAAAATTTCTTCAGGCGCACCCGTACAGCATTTTTGCTGGGTAGTGAATTCACGATCATCACGTTTCAACATTAAAGGCTCATTCGGGTAACCTTGAGGGCGCCGAATTTTTTCCATAAATATTGTCGTGAAATTGGTAGAGAACAAGTTTCGATCCTCGAACTCTCGAATAACAATTGACGATCATATGTAGAGAGTATAAGGAGAAATAATTGATCTTGCTTAAGCTTGGCAGAAGTCTTGAAGTCACAGTATACAACCACAATTACCCATTTTAATTTGTCAAAGTTACTACCAAGTAATTTATTTTAATAATTTTAATAACTTTTCTGAATTCATCATATGAATTGTGATGTCGTGATGTCACAGCTCAAATGTCAAATAATTAGTCGTCATTCCTTTTTAACTTTCTATACCGTGGCTGGAAGTACAGTTTTCACTTCGGTAGTGCAATCTTAAATACACATTCACTTTTCTATAATGCTGTGTGAATCCTTATTGCGGGATATAGAACAGGTAGGAGCCCCCCCCCCCCTCTAATTACATATACTTCAATTTACTTCAATTGTGGCTTCAGTACGCAATTATGCTATGTTAGCATGCAGCGCATTTTAAGTAAAGTGTGTTTAAATGGAAGTTTGAAATTTGGGTTTCAAAGAAAATAGCGCCATCAATTAAGGAATAAGATATCAGAAAATGTCCACTACGGCTTTCCTTGTAGACCTCCACTCCTTTCATCCGACCCTTGAGTTCTGGAAGTTTTTGGGACTGACTTGCATGAACTTTCCATTTCAAGAGACTTCAGTGAAATATATTCAGTTGTGTGAGATCGCACGAACAGTTTTTTTCATTTCTGGGCGCAATGGCGAGAGACGACGTGGTCCGGAAAATTCATGCGAAATAACTGTATTATTTCACTCACAGTATGTATGGCTGGTTTGTGCAGTCTTATAGGAGAAAAATATCTCACACGTCGCTCCATTCAATTTGTTCTAGAAAAAAATGCCGCAATATCTAGGATCATTGATCGTTACCGCGAATTCAGCATTATTCTCGAGAAAGTATGGCCCATCCTCGATTCCCCAAATCGCTCCAAACGGTAACTCTTAGCGTATTCATCGGTTCTTCATGGATTACAATACGGATGGTCAGTTCAGTTGGCTTTATTTGTATCAATGAAGATTCTGAGTATTTGCTGGGCAGTGCAAACAATTTTCACTCCGTTTCTCACTCTGCAATTAAGAAGAGATAGTGGGTCATACATATGTGCACTATTTTTAGGGGCAACTCTTTGTTATTCTGTCACTGTATGTTTTATCATATTTATTTAATTTATCTATCATCAGGTCTAGTATTTTATTTATTAATATTATTCATATTTTTCAGATTTCTAATAAATTGTGAATGCGAATCTGAATTAGAAGGAGGAGTAACTTTCCTGACCATTCATCATTTGGCCCAAGGTTAGTACATAAAGCTTTCATAAATAAAAAGTGTATTTGAGTTCTATACATTATGGAATACATTGAAGTGTGAAACCATAAAACAGTTCTTCTAATCACAGCGGTTAAGGCTATTGTAATTTCCTTATATGTCTCGTTTGAATATGCCTATAAAGCACCACTACTTTTGAATATCCCATGTTGCTCATCTTTATGAGTAAACACCGACGAACTGATGCTGGCATTTGCTGATTGTTACATGTCATCTGTTTTTTCACATCGTTATCATTACTGTTACTTTCAGAATTATTACTTTTTCAGAGGGAACTGTTAGGATGAGGATAGGATATGGGAGCCTATATGGAATGCAAGGAAGGGTGACAACATGCTTTCATATCATTCAGCCCATATTTAGATCGATTCACCCTGTGTATCAGAAAAGTATCTTCTGTTAACTCTGATGCCTCTATACTTTGTATGAAAAACTTGAGCGAAGTGCCGCCCAGAGAAGGTGAAGGGTTCCGGGAGAGAGGAGGTGAAGAAGGAAGGAAAAAAATGTCCTCTATCATTACGTTATAAATCAATATTTGAATATTTATTCTTTCTTGGTAACTACACAGAATACTCGTACCCTTATAGCATAAAAAGAAGCTCAACCTATTATTGCTCATTAACTGGATTGCCAATCATCATAAAACTGGAACTAATTTATTGAACACAACAATAATTTTTCGAATCCAGAGTATAAAACAAGCAGTTCTGTAATTCTAATCATTTACTGGCAAAATAATCATTAAGGAAAAGAATTCTGAATGTTAATCATATGAAAAAAATATTTCGATAGTTCTAGTCACTACATTGTCTGATTAGTCAGCTCAAAAGGAAATTTGGGTGTAATTAACTTCATTAAAAAAATTCAACAATTTTAATCATTAATAATTTTTACTCATAATGAAAAGTACTTTTGACTGTAATAATTTTATAAGAATACAAAATTTTTTGATAATTATCAACTATAAGTAGACAAGAAAAAAAAACGATAAAAGGAACTCGTCAGTATTATTTCAATACTTCAGAAGGCCTTCTGGAGCATCTGCTACTGGAATGCAGTTGACCAATATTTTTTTAAATATTTCGTAATAATTCACCGCAATCCATGCAGCAATCCTTTTAATTAATTATATACAATGTTACTGAATGACATATTATGCGAGCTTTCAAGACTTCGTTTTGCTCGATACTATGCAGTTATTACTTTCAAAGTATCATAAAGTATATAGATCACTGAAATGCGAATACTTTTAAATTAATGCGAGTACTAGTTAATTCATACAATAAACTGAAGTTTTCTGTTCTTCAAACCAGAAAATCTACTTATGACATTTTCAGTGTCGGTTTTTATATATCAATGAACATGGAGTAGAGGAAGTCTCTTCAATCGATTTTCATTCATCCGTGTTCTCCTCCAGGATTTCAGTCCTCTTAAGGCTGAGAAGGTCCACTCTGCACTTGCTGCAGATATTGGTTGACTTAGCAAAATTTTCAACAATGCTTCTTTCATAAGTGAATAGCTTTGATCGTCACAGTCAGTATATGCTTCTGTAGCTTTATTATACTATTTGAATTTATCGTAATTTTTACTGTTCTTTAATAAACATATTTCACTACTGACTTATCACCATCAAATCCGACATTAAAGTCGAGTATTTGTCACACATTGGTTTGATTTTAGCTTTCAACATCTGTAGGTTAGAGATTAGATCAAGATTTGTGGAAATTAATGGCTGGATTACATTAACAACGCCGACGCCGGCGTGATCGTCGTCGTCAAACGCCGAACAAAACGCCGGGCAAGTTACATTAACACTGGGCGGCAGCACCATACATTAATTTCCCTTACATTTTACAGTTGAGTTATTATTACAAGCACTCTGCCGGTTTGCATTAAAATTTTAAATGATAATAAAAAAGATATTTTCTTTTCCTTCAAGTCCACATTTTTTAACATGAAATCATTTATTTTCAGAAATTTAAATATCGTTTCATTTTTTCATGCTTTTTCATAATAGATTTAGATCTTGCATATTGGCAGCAATAGAGCGCCAGCGTCAAAATTAGGATTAGAGATGGGTCGACGACCACGCCGTCGTGGGTAATGTAATGGATTTCATACATGTGGTACTGTCCTCTAAATATTTTTGACATAAAACGACGATCACGCCGGCGTTGTTAATGTAATCCGGCCATAAAAGTTCAAAGAGTAACATTCAACTAAATCGTCACGAAATCGATTTTAATATAGGGATGTACATATACCGATTTTTCCCATTATGAAACTCTCTTTTCTTTTTCATCAGTAGAACTGTTGGAATAGTTTGAGCGGTGAGATTGTTTTCCAGTTTATCGTGGTATTCGATAATCAATGTCCATCCATAACCTTTTCCGTACAAAATGGCGCTTTACAGATGCGTTAAAAAACCCGCAAACTTTTGAATTATTTCAACTGCATTTTTCACGCTCTGGACCTTACTGCACTTCGAAATGGACAGATTCAGTGCATGACTCTGACACCCGCAAAGACAGCTATACATTGCTTGTTTTCGTATCTCAGAGGCTGCACCTCGTACTTCTGATACGATTACGCTACACCTCTCACATTAAATTCCCACACAATTTACGACATTCAATCCCAAATCGCGCATAAATTTTAAAATAGTTTGTCTCATAATTTCTTCTGTGATGCTGGGTTCACAGAGACTTTCTATGCTAGAATAACTAGTTTTGTGAAGATCGAGAAAACCGACAAAAGTCCTCTCTTATAGTGCCATCATGCACATAACGTAAGGAAAGAGCTAATTGAGAAGTGCGTGACATATCCGTAGTTTCATCAAATATTATGCTACAATACTTTGCTGCAGCTACTCTAGTCTTTATAATTTGTAAGATCTCTTTCCCACAGCACTTTATTAATTCATTAGCTGTTGTTTTGCTAATGTAACTAGCGTTCGATCTAGTTGATTTTAAATGCTCTTCTAATTGGGTATCACCACTGTCAATCCGAAATCGCAATAATGAACGGAAGTTACCGTCATTGTGAATGGGGTTGTCACTATTTTCGAATAGGCTGCCATTATGTCTGTGGCTCCTCAATGCGATATTTTGACGTCCATGTAATATTATCTTCTTTATTAGTCGTGAACGATTTTCTAGCACTTGTGCTTTCCTACTTTCATCCAAAAGATTTCTGACGTCATGTTGAGGATTTTCAAAAGTGGTTATAAATAATTTATCATTAATTTCGTCTTTTTTGTGGTAGGTTGTTGAAGCATGTTTTTCTAAATCTCCGTCTTTTCCGGTGAGCTTTGCATATTTTTGTAGAGGTTCAGCAACCAACTTTTTTAACGGTACAGTTAGTTGCCCTCTCGTTAATATCAGGTAGTAGGAAATAGCACAAATTTCCAAAAAAACCATTTTTGTGCTCGGAAAATACAAGCCAGGGATATTTTTCAAATGACACATGTTTACACGTCTCTGTTCTTGATGACCACGATTAAGATCAGTAGATGCAGGAAAAATATATCCTTTCTGCGGAGGAGTCCAATGATTTTTCAATAGATTTTCAATAGATTATATATATACGAAGAGAGAAAATAAAAATCGGAAGAAATGTGAATTTAAAATCATTTTTCTACTTTATACTAAACTCTAGAAAAGTGAGTAAACTTTCATAATTTTTATGGACTTTTTGAAGCCGTTAAATTTTTTTTTGAATATTGAATTTTCAATGTCGTATGACTAAAGAGGCTCGGCTCTTTTCGTGACTTGGCTAAATCCATCATAGATAAATTTAAGCCCACAATGTCAGAGCAGCTACCGGATTAAATTATTTTTCTGACAAAGGACGCTCAGGTTTAATTTCGTGATAATAATATGTAACAGAGATCACACATTACCATTATGGGCTTATGATTTGACAGTTTCTATTAATTCGAAGAGCTCAGTTGCTGTGGGCTTAGCAAATTTTTTGTTGTAGTTTAGAAAACTGTAGTTTATTATATTTATTTCAAGACTGAGAGATCCCTTAGCTCCAATATAGACATATTAAAGCGTAATTTTGCATTCCAGCTATTACCTTAGCCCTAAACTAACATAAGCAGGACAAATTGAGCTCATCAGCTCAAACATTATCGAGATATAAGTTCCTGGAAGGTCAGTCCAGTTCTAACACTTATTCTTTCTACTAATATCTATAATATTGTTTTCTTCTACCTCGTTTTCCATATTTAAGAATTGCCACTAGTGAGAGCTACCGGGGAAGTACATTTACATAGGTTCTGTTGAAGGACATGGACGAAATGTATCCGTGGTGTTTGATTGAGTTGTTGAGTTTTGGTTGAGATATGATAACTCCAGTTTTCACTTACAGCCAGTTACAGGTATATAGAGATACAATAAAAAGATTGCTAAGAAAAAAGCTTTGTTTTACATTCAAATATTTCCAAACAACACCGATATATCCAGTCCAATTATTATGTTTGGATGAATGCTATTACTTACTCAGTTTCAGTATCGTATAAATCTGGAAGCCTAATGTTTTTATGGTATTCATCTTAATATTCTACTAAGTAAAGTTTTTTTTATTACTCATAAGAAACTTGGACGTGTGTTCAAAAATAACAATTTTTAAATTATTTTCTTATTCATATTTCAGGTATGATCCCAGATGTTTAAGACTATCATGATCTTGGGCCAACGTGAGTACCTAATTCTAAATATTTTTGGAAAGTTAAATAATAATAACTCTATTTCTGAATAAATCCTTCATAAAATAATAAATTTACATATTTTAATTATAAGGTAAACTAAGGGGAATTGCATTTCTAATATTTGAGAATATTACCTATCGCAGCTTTAGCAAGTTCAGTTAATGCATTTTCATGCTTTAGTTAAAAAATGGAAGACGAAAAATAACAGGTGCCTGTTAGAAGCAAAACAAGTACTTTTCCACTTTAATTGTTTTCGAAATACGTGGAAAAATCAGTTACTATATTATATTACAAATTTTTTTTCTCAATGCTTATACGTTTCGTAATAGTACATGTAAAGTAAATATTCTAGCATAAAAGCCTTTGTTAAAAGTTTTAGTTATATTAATAATTTTATTATGGATACCATGGGTTTTGCTGTGATTGGCGGTTGCAGATGTCTGATTTAAATCTAATTGTCTTTTGTGACTGAACCAAGAAAACCTTGTGGTTTCCGCATTTTTTCTTATAACAAGTATCTAAAGTACATAGTATGAAAAAAAAAATTGTGAATACAGTAGGATTCTTCGTGTCTCTTCATATACTCAGTTTTTGTAAGCATTACGGGCAATGTATTCTCGACAAGTATCTAGAATTGTTTGGGCTTCTTCCGCGTTGCAATGAGAGAGGCTTAGCTCGTTCTCGAGTCTATTTACTCTTTGCTTTATTGGATCCTTTTTCGGATTTAATTTTATTATCTTAAAATTATTTAGATTTCGTAGATGAGGTTTTATTTCTGCATTTCTTATAGTGACTTCTTGCTGATTTGTGTTCAGGATTAGGATAGTTGCATGACCTGTATTGTCGGGTTCTTCTTTTTTGGTCATTGAGTTTTGTGCGGGTGGCATATTCTTTCCCACAAACACACGCAAAAGTGGTGACGAAATCACGGTACATCAAATAGCTCGTCTGTCTGTAGTTTAATTCTATCTTGATAAGAGATGAAGAATTCCCAGTATTCGGTTGTCTATTACACCACAATCTTGAGTCTGGTCGATCCAGGCCTCCAGGAATAAAAAACTAACTCCTTTAATATCGGTTGTATTTAATTATAACAAATGAAGAGACTCGCAAATAATCGTGTCTGTTTGAGCTCCTTATAGCCAAAAGTACTAAAAGCGCAAAAAAAAGTTTAACCAAATCATAAGTAATACATATGTATATGTACCAAATCACAATTAATATGTATATCTATCAATAAAAGTACACATATCTCTTAATTAAAAGTAAATAAATATAAAATAAGCATCATTAAAGTTGTACGGAGTACAGCTAAAAAAAACCACAAATTCATAACCATAAAAATAATAATTCATTCACCTCAACTAATAACCTGAGGTGGCAGAATTCCATATGAAACTTAATTTAATTGCATGAGTGAAAATGCAATTGTCAGCAATATTGTAATAATTCATTGTCAGCAATTTAATATTATAAATTTGCTTTGATTTATTAATGAGGTTCAGTTAGTTATTGGACGTAAATAAATTTTGTTATTTGAACCAGTATCATTTTTCTTTATTCCTAACTAATTCAACAGATAATAAATTATCACTTTTGATAAAAAATAAAGACCATTGATTTACCATTGTTATTATTGATATTTTCCAACAATTCTTCAAGCTCTTCTTCAGTTTCGATGTTTGAATAAACATCTTCAGTCAAAGGAGAATCGGCAAGTCCAACTATTTGCGGGCTTCCAAACATAGCTTCGTAAGGACTGATTTTGATTCCAACGTGGAGGGCACGATTTTTTTTACTTTGAATAAAGCGCATCCCCTCAGACCAATTTTTTGCTTTGTTGTCAGTCATCCACGATACCAGCATGTTACGTACATCTTGATTTGATCTTTCCACAGATCCTTGACTTTGGGAATGCCTTGGTTTTCCATGTACGAGTTTCATTCCAGGCCATAGTTCAGTCAAGTTTTTTATAACTTTGTTGGAAAATTCTCGGCCATTATCACTCTGGAGGATAAATGGCGCCCCAAACATGCAAAAAATGTCAACAAGGTGATAAGCAACTTCCTCAGCTGTTTTGGTCTTCAGTGGACGTAGAAGTGTGAATTTAGTCAGGTGGTATTGGTAATTCATGATGAAGTGGAAAGGGCCATCTGGTTCCGACTGCATATCTATAAGATCCACTTGGCAACGACAATTCATGTAATTGGAAAGAATTGGACGATCCACTAATCCTTTCTTTGGCATCTTTTTTTTCAATTGACATTGTTCACAGGTTGACAGGAACAGATCAATGACTTCTCTGGTAATGTTGCAGTACTTCTCTTTCAGTTCAGTTTCCATAACTACAACAAACAAAATTTTACATAAAATTATAAATCCAGTATCACATTACAGCTTCAGATTTTAATTTTACTACTGCTTTTGCTGTTTTTGCTTATATTATTTTCTCACCTCTTGTTCTCTTATCACCAACATCAATATGAGCTTTTTTCAGTGCATCGTACAACTCATCGTATCTGCAATAATATAAGATCGGTGCACTGTCAACCAATCGCTTCTGAATTAAGTTTTCTGTCTCGTTCATCTTCATGATGTCAAAACGTTTAAGTCGTCTGTAGTCCTTTGAAGTCAAAGACTCCTGATTTTTGCGCGCATTTTGAGCATGCTCAACTTCTCGTACAAGCAATTTGTACCTTTCCTCAGACAGCAACATAGATCTGTCGTCACAACTATCAATAATTGGTTTTACTTTTTTTATCACGGGCTTTACAGCAGGTGTCCTCTGGGCCCGTCGGTTGTCTCTCTGTCCCTCCTGAAATTAAATAGAGGAGTGAGTACGCTTCGATACTCAGTGAGGAAGAAGCTAATTAAATAACACAAACACAAACACATATATACAACCAGGGTACTGACATGGATAGGGAAGAACAAATTAAAAGCCGATGAAATGCCAAAACATACAGGCATGCGCACTGTGGTGAACGAATAGCCAAGCAGCCGTAGCGCAAACAAACATGTACGAACATGATCGATAGGAGTACGGAACGAACGCGCACCCTACCTTGCACCTTAGCCTTATTCCGCACATCTTCCCCTATCCTTCCCCAGCACATCCTCTAATAAGCAAACAACACTTCTAACAAGTAATCAAAAGGAACTACAATAATTATAAGCAAATGCTAACTAAAGGCAAATACTAATTACAAGTAAATATTAATTCTCTACGTTCAACCTCACCTAATTTACCAGCACATGCCCCATCGGCCTGTCACCTCCATTCTCCAAGAATTTTAGACGACTACTGCCGTACTGTCACCGGCCTCGAGAATTTTCTAGGGCTAATGTAGCCTACTAGAGTTCATTTCAACTCAGTTATACCGAAAACAATCACACAATCAAAGGAGATATTAGTGCTCTTACCATTAGAGTATAACACTTTATCATAAAAAATTTCTTTCGCTGATTTAACAGACATTTTAATGAAAGCGTAACTTTTCAAACGACTTTAGTAAGTTGTTTAGTCAATGTCAGACTGATCTTCTCGCTACACTGACGAGAACTGAACTGATTTTTCATGAAGTCAAGTTAGTTATTATATACTCAAAACAAAACGCGTTCCGGCTGTTTAACAGTTACCAGAACGCGTTGCGAGCGTTTAAAAACAGCCAAAACGCGTTCTGTGCGTTCGAAGGCAGCCAGAACGCGATGTAGCCGTTTTTTCCGGCCACTGAGCGTTTTCGGTCTTCGGGCCTAACATATATATATATAATATAATAATAATATATATATATAATATAGAAAAATATCAAAAATTTGCTAATTTCATTTATTTCTTGTAGTTAAAAAAATCAGTCTTATGTAAATAAACGTTTTCGAAGTCATTAGAATCCATGCAAACTGAGACGGTTTTGAAGGAGAACCAGATAAATTGATCAATTGCCTTTCAATTGCCCATCTCTCTAATTTTAACATGACTGTCCTTCAGGGACCTGTTTCATAAAACTATTAGTCTAATTCCATTCAAAACCATTCAGTCGGCCTTGAAAGTTGATAAACAATACAATACAATATAAAATTGCTTTATTGAAAGACGCTGGCCTAGGCCACGTCCATAAACGATGGCTACATAGATCGACAATAGTTACTTAATTATTAGAGGAATCATATTTGCAAAACAACAAAAGGTGAATACTAAAGCATTTACAAAGTGATTCAGAAGATACTTAAGTTGGTAGAAACTGAATTTGAGTATTGACCTCCACTAGTTTGCGGCTACTGATACACTGCTGGTTTTTTGAAAGCGAGAACCACTAGAAAGAAAACTATTGTCTCAAAATTTATAAATTTTAATATATATTTTTACCATCATCCAATATTTCAGGTTTCTTTCCTTACTTTAGTAATTTTCCATATGTCGACAATTCCATAATCTTCGAGCTGAATTTCACCATAATCGTCACATTTAATTTTCTCATGGAAAGGAAACTCAGCATGTTTTCTGCTCTTGAAAAATCTTTTATGGCTTCATCCACCTGGACGAACTACCAGTGCCAGTGATAAGCATTCATTTCAAAGTCATCATCTGAATCTTTTTTTAAGTTTCGAGATCCAACGTTGTATAACGTAGCTTACGCTGGGGAACATTAATAAATGTTTTTGATTTTAATCATTATTGCTTCCATCTAAATCACGCAACAAGAATGTTTGTAACCAGATGTCGGGATATTATGGTAATGTAAAAACATTTGCAGATTTCCACTCCACCTTTTGAGGTACTGCATATGGATCGCTAACCATTTATTTGCGATGGCTGGTTTCCCCAAGAGGCCTATCCACCATCAATCTAAATTTAATAAAGACTTTTGTTAGCCCTAGCACCAATTGAAAGAGAAGAAAAAGTATTTGAGATGACAGTTGCTATGATTCTTAATTATAAACAGAAGAAAAAACCACCGCGAACCGTCCAATATGGATGCGTGGTAGTTTTTTCCTTTGTTTGTAATTTAGAATCATTAGAAGTGCTTATTTCTTTCCGTTGAATAATTTGAATTGTAAGATTGGGTCCCTACAAACCAATAATTGGTTTCTTTGAGTAACAAGGTATGACTGCTATAAGCTACGGTCGGCCATCTTAAGCGTCACGGTATCACATGATTGTACTAAAGATCTTATATATTGCTCGCTGGGTGCAATAGTGGCACAATTCAAAAATCTGCGTTTCGAGATAATCGACATAAGTTTTAATAATTTAAGGGACACTAACTACAGGTAAGATGAGTAATGAGCTGGGTTTTTTTTCTAATGACGATTGTTTGGCTTTAGTGATCTAAATTATAATGATATGGTATGTTTTGACCATATTGATCGGTTGGGGTGAAATTTTCCCTATTGGAGAAACGAAATGCAATATTTTTAATGAAAATATTTCAGAAAAGAAAAAATGCATTATCGACACTTGTGCCGCCTTAAGTACGGAATTCAAGCAGTTTAGTATTACGCGGCTTCGTAGGAACATAGAGCGTCAAATTCTAACTTATGTTCTGGCATTGGTACAAATTTCGCGAATTTTGAGTTGCCACTATTGAGAGTTCGAATTTGTTGTCACTTTTTTTTTCTTCTTTCTTTCCTTTTCTAGTTGAAAATAGTTGAATATCTCCTCTGCTTCTTAACTTGTAGAGTCTTCATGTTTTAGCTTGGCCGTCCTCAATGGAGTGAATCCCGTTGTTTTTCTCTTGATTTATCGCTTTCTTCAAGTTGACTAAAACTGCATACATGCCTATGATGATGGGTAAAGGTTTATTGAGAAATTGTTGATATGCATCATTATCTTGCTTAACTTTATTTTAATGGAATTGGCAATGTATGCAGTTCCTCAACACATCTAAAACTTGCAACATTTAATTTTTCCGCCTGTCCCACTGACATGTATAACATGCAGTACGCTTACCCGAATACTTGAAGTATACTACTATTAGATATCAAGTAATCAAAATATCATGTAAACGCTCATTACTTCAAGTATACTTGAGTCAAGTAAATCACAAAATTGTTGTTCAATTTACTTAAAAAAATGCATGTAAACGCAACTGCAGTTTTCGAACATTTTTCATTTCTGCGAGTTGTGAAACTGGTAAAAAGGAACAAAAAGAAGATTATTGTTGAAAATTCAGGTTGTGATTTTTGGTTAATTTCAAGAAAATTTCAAGTGAAGTAATTGGAATAAATTCAACCAAAACCCCTACTTGAGTTTCAAGTCGAGTATTCATGTAAACGTACTGATTGACTGCTTGATTTTCTATTTCATTTGGGTCAACTTTTGTTGGCAAATTGTGCAAATTATCTTAATTTCAAGTTTCATTTTCGCTTTAATATTCATATGTTGAACTTGAAATACATTTGAAATTATTACTTTTATTGGATTACTTGATTTTCAGGAAATAAAATTATGCAATTTTTGTTTGCTTATCCCTAGAAGTAGGTATCGGGAACAGAAAAAATAAAAAATCAGTATTGCCATCTATTTCTATTCTATATATCAATTTGGAAAATTCGCTGACTAGATATGGTGGATTTCGTGTAGAACTTATTATTTGAAGTTCAGCGGAATAAAGTGTTAAACCAAAAAGAGACAACTATAGAAAAGTGATCCTATGATAATGTAAGGGATTTCAGTAGTGTCAGCGGTCCATGTTATACAAGTCAGTGGCCTATCCCAACGACCCATTATGAGTGCACAAGGAAGAAGTCTACTTATATGAGAATTTAATTAATGTGATAGCCGGAATTATGTGCAAAAAATGCATTTTACGCAATAGTAAAACTCAACAATGCGTTAGTGACAAAATTTTGTTGCGTTTATCAGCACTTTTTATTTTCCGATTAAAAAACTTTAATATATAAAAAATACGGATTCGAATAAAAATGAAATTAATTTTTCTTTCGAGAAATTAACGCAACATTCATATGCAGGAAATTCATTAAGGATTTCAAACAAAATACCATTTAAACCACTTTCGGCGATTATGGCATCGAAAATACTGGATAATTTCTCATCAAGACGTTTAATATATAAATAAAATCCTTCCGGAGGAACCTCCAAATGACAATTTTCGAATTGTCTTAGTTGAAGATATGTTCCTAACGGATTATAGTTAGTATTTTCATCAACACAAGTACACTGATGAAACCCGCGACTTTTTTTGTAAAGATACCAGTAAACATAAAAAAGTGCATTTTCTTCATCAAAACTTAATTGTTTGTAATCGCCTGGAAACAATGTAATGTTTTGAGAACAAGGAGACACCCCTGTGTGTATTATTTTCTCAACCAAATGGATCGAACTCATGACAGGGAAATGAAATTCTTCCTCTTGTTCACAGTTACCAGTTTGTACAAGTTCCATGAATTGGATCCCAAATAATTTTTTATATGCCAATATAAACTGGTTGGGAGTAGGATTCACACAATTCCCAAATTGCTGGCGTATCCATCCAAAGAAATTCTCTAAGCAGTCTTGATTTAACCGTCTGGTTAACAAATATTTAATATTGTCCTGAACTTTAATAGTAGACCATATAGCTTTTAAACCTTGTATGGTAATCAACCAGCCGTTGAGGCATTTTATTCCCCCAGTTACATCTTTTCCGTATTTAGTAATATATTTTAGATTACTTAATATTCTATATATATCATCTAAAAAGCGCAACTGTCTCTCATCGCCTACAAAAGGCCTCCTTGAATCTTTTAGCTCAGAAGCAGAAGATGAATTGAAGATATCAAACAGCTTGTCGCAAATACCAATTAATTCTGCGATATTCACAGCCGTTGTGCTCCATGCACTTTCTTTAGTTTCGGAAAGAATACTTGTGGAAACAGTGTGACTGAAAGTCTGTGTACTAAATTTGACTTTCATTTTCTGGAAGTTGTTTGGATACACGTGCGCATCAGTCAACTTTGGAGCTTTACGGAAGTGTCTCTCTTTATCTCGTTCATAAAATATTTTCACATCCTTCCAGCTTGCTGTCTTGTGTTCATAAATAATAACATATTTTATGAAATTATTTCGCAAGCTTTTTATGAGGTGGCAAGGGTCAAACATGAAGAAGACCGGCTTACCGTCTACTAAGAATGCTGTATTAGCTTGCGTTATCCCCAACAGACTTGCCAAAGCTTGGAAATTGGACCCTTGGTCACAAATAACAGCAATAGGCTGGAACCCCATTTCACGAAGGCGAATCACGGCATCAAATATTAAACGCTTCACGTCAAGAGCAGAACTAGTAGATTGCACAAATGCATAGCCCAACAGATGCTTCCAATTTTCTGTTATTCCGTGGGCCATTAAAACCAAAACATTCTTGGCAATACGGTTTCTTCTCTCGGTGCCGTCATCCTCTAACCCTATGATAACATTATTTTTTAAGTCATAAAATAGGTTACTTTTCAGAGACATTTCGTCAAAAGTTATTGTGAAATATTGTGACATGTGCGAAGCGTTTTGTGCCTTTAATTTAAGTGATAATAAATGCCTTTCGCTAAGGCCAGGCATATCAGGCCACGTTTCCATATATTTTCTAAGAGAAGATTTGCTGGGCAAATTCATACTCTTTGACAAGCGTTTATATATTGTAATGAGCTTGCTTCTTATATGAGAAGGCTGGTAGGCAGGAGTGCCGATTTATCAAAAAAACTTAGGCTATTACGCCGACTTATCTTCTGGCTATTACGCCGATAAAATGTTAGGCTATTACGCCGATAAAATTTTAGGCTATTACGCCGACTTATGAATAATAACACTCCTGCTTAAGGTTCAGTTAATTATTGTTTTATTCAATCGATTACGCTAAATTTATACATAAATTTTACTTACGCTAGCAATTATGACTATCGATCATACAAATCCAATCGTGAGAAACGCGTCAACAATGAAAGTCGGTCAGTCATTATACTTTATGCAATGTTCATACATAACATGAATCACGCTCTTGAATTTTATTTCATTCATTGTAACCTGACTCATGCTTTCTTTATTTTATTTTCTTTAAGTCATTCATTGTGAGTGACGATTTTCTTTCTTGACCCATATCTTTCTTTGTTGATATTTTTCCCATGATTATGCCGTTATGTCGCTTAATTACATATAGCATGTCGTAAGCACGCTTGTGACACAATTTGTATTTAGTGATATATCTTGGATTAAGATATATTACAATATCTTCGGAGCGCGGCAAAATATTTCAAGGGCGAGCAATTTTATTTCCTTTGTATATCTTCTTCCTTGTGACTTCCTGTTTTTATTTTTTAAATAATTTCGTACCAAATCTGCAAGGTCTTTTGGCAATTTTTGTGTGACGCTATTTAGAATTTTTCTAGGGCACTCTCTCTCGAAACTTTAATTTTTTGTTTTCTTTTTAAGTTTCTTATTATCTTCGCGCAGTATTGACATTTGCTCATGAACTTTTCTTTTTCTTGGTGTATTAAGAGAAAGTTTTTTGTCCGTTTGAACAGAGGCTTCACAACCAAAAGCAGAATTAGCGTAAGTGAACAGCTTACGAGGTTTTCTTTTTGGCGGGCTTTGGGGACATACGAATATTCGCTCTTCTGTTGAAGATGACCCTTCCTTAGTGCGATCAACTTCAGTTACTTTATCAATACCATCGTGAAGTATATAATCTGGAGACTAGTACTGATTGAAATGAAGACTAAATGTCTGGACTGGCGAAAAAGTAGCTTCTTCCTGGGATTTCTCTGCACTACGAGCAAATGAAATTCCTGAATCGATGAAACAATATGTATGATCATGACCCTGAATACCACCAAGATCTGAATCGAGAGCATCTTGCGAAGGCGCTTCAGGGGATGATTCTACACCCTCAATGCATCCTCTGTCTTCCCGTGATTTCTCTGCACTGCGCGCAAGGGAAATTCCCGAATCGATAAAACAGTATGTATGATCATGAGCCTGAATACCAGCAAGATCTACATCGACAGCATCTTGCGATGGCGCTCTAGGAGATGATTCTAAGCCCTCAATGCATCCCTTATCTTCCTGGGATTTCTTTGCGCTGTATGCAAGTGAAATCCCCGAACCGATGAAGCAAGTATGATCATGAGCCTGAATACCAGCAAGATCTAAATCGACAACATCTTGCGATGGTGCTTCCGGACATGATTCTAAACCCTCACTACCTCCTTTTTCTTCGCAAGATAATGATGCCTCAACAACTTTCACCACTTGAGTTGTTTCAAAGTCCTACATTATTAGGGGCAACAAAAATAAGGAAAAGGTTGCGGATAAAATAAAATATTAAATGAAAAGGGAAGAAAAGAAGAAAAGAAAATAGTAAATTAGAAATGAAAAGAATAAAAGAAAAATAGAAAGAACAAGTAAAAAAGCTAGAATTGGCCTAAGACCAATTCTTATGATACCCTAAATGAATGCCCATATGTAATTTCGTATGGGTTGTCGGACAGTAAAAATGGGTGTGGAGTCGTGAAAAAATTGTTCCAACTCCGACTCCAACCGCTAAAATTTGCAATGTCCGACTCCGACTCCAAAGCTAAACGTTTGTGGAAATATTTATAAAAACCATTGAAAACTATGCATAGAAATGAATCAATATCATATAACATTTTATATTTTTAAATATTTTTTTTATTTTTTATTTTTTAATTCAAAATACTTAAATAAAACAAACTTAAAAATTCAAAAACAAAAAACAAAACTTAAAAATTCTATAAAAAAATAACAAAACTTAAAAATAGGATAGCTTCAAGAATTTGTCCTTAGAAATAGGATAGCTTCAAGAATGTCTGGCTTCATTGATGCTCTCAAATCGGATCTGACGATTCTGAGTGCAGAAAATAAACGTTCTACGGAGACTTGTGTCGGCGGCACTGCCGTGGCGACAAGAGCAGCATCTTGAATAATCTCAGGGTACTTTTGAATTGCATCGTTTACTTCTAAATTTGAAGAACGGTTAAATTTCTCCACCTCATTAAATGCTGCGTAAAAGTCTATTTTAAATTTAGCTAAGACTGTTGAAGTTTCTGCGCAATTTTCTAAATCTAAGCAACGACGTTTAGACTGCTCCTGCTCGTTTAAATATTTTTCGAAATCATCTTCTACAACAGCTTCAGGAACTATATTTGTTGAAGATGAAGAGCTATAATTACGTTGTTCATATTGCAAGCGTACACCTTTCATACGAATGGCTAATTCATATAATGCATCTTTAGCCCTAATTAGACGTTCTTCAGTTAATAACACTCGTAGCATAGGATCGACGTAGATAGCCGCTAATAAGATATCATTATCTAGGAGGGTAGTTTCTCTGCGAATCATTGAATTCTTAATTTCATCAGCTATTTTACAATTATATTTAGAGAAACGGAAAATAAGATTACACCACTCTCTGTAAAACATCCCAGCAGTTAAAGTTGCTGATTGAAAATTTTTTGTGGCGATATATGGATGGCGAAGAATATATTCAAGTTTTGTTACTTGTTCCCATTGTGCATCAGTCATTGTTTCACTTGGATTTGCCATGTCAGTTAGAAATGGTTTTAGTTCAATGATACGCTCAATCATCAAATAAGTACTCCCCCACCGCGTAGCTTGATCTAAGATTGCCCCTTTTCCAGCACGCCGCTTCAATATAGCATCTAGTTTTGGTGTTCTGCAAGAAACCACGACACCCCGTATTTTTTCAATAAGTCTATTAGCATTATATTATCCCAAACCATCACGAATTGCGAGTTGCAATGTATGCACAGCACAGCGCATGTGATGTATCTGGGTAATATCTAAAGCATCATCCACAAATCCGTCTAAATTATCATTAATTTCTTCTTCTGAAGCTTCATTTTCATCGGAACCATATGCAGCTTCATCTTCATTCAGCATCTTTACAGTGCTGAGCATATTGCTGGCATTATCGGTCACAATGCATAAAATCTCTTCCTTATTAATTCCAAATTCTGCCAGAACGTTCATAATTAATTCTTGTAAATAGCTGCTTGTATGACGCGCTTCAGTATCTCTTACCGCCAAAGTTCGTGTGACGACTTTTTTTTCATCATTAATAAACTGGACGTTAATTGCAAAATAGTTAACTCTGTGATGGGTACATCCGTCCATTTTCAGGAAAAAAAACCGTCCACGTAAGGTATCCGTCAGAATATCCTTCTGCTTATTTGCCTCCTATAGTACCAAATTTCTAATATTACTTCTTTCTAAAGAAATACCAAATTTATTAGCCATTTCACCATTTAAAGAGACAAAAGCACGTGAAGGTAAAAAAGTTAAAGGCAAAGAATTTGAAAACACCATTTCGATGATGCAGCACTTGAATTTTTCTGCAGTCATAGCCACAGTAATATTTTCAGACTTAAAAAATTTGTTTAGAGGTGCTTGACATGCAGAACTTGGTCTAGGTACAAGTACAACTTCACAACTCTGCTTATTCTTTTCAATAACAGTTTTAAATATATTAGGGTGGAAACGTTGTAGATGTCGCTTTAAATTTGATACTCTGGAATATGCGCTGATATTTCCACCACATATTTCTTCATTACCATCTTTTTTCACTTGGCATATGTAAAACATTTCATCAACAGTGACTGAGAAATATTCAAAAACTGATGATTTCTGCCTCTTCTGCTTATTCGTACTCATTGGAAAATTGTTAATTGCTGTTATTAAATAAATAAATTTATTAGTTGAAGAAAACATTTATATTGGGAAGCAATTTTGAAATAAGAAATTAACTGAAACACCAGATATTTTATGCTGAATATTATTCAAATTTAAATTAACAACAAACCTTTTTTGTTAATCAATAATAATCAAGTATAAAGTTAAAGCCCGCACTAATAAATAAAATATAAAAAAATAATTTATATTATTTAACTTAAGTACTACTTCTATCCACTTCAACTGACGCTCATAAAATAAATGAAAATTATTCTTTTAGTAATCTGTAAAATATTACGTCGCTAATTTCGAAGAAATTTTTTGGCAAATATTTGAAAAATTCTTTGAATTTTGAATATTTTGTACATGCACGTGCAATACCGAGAAATTCTACTATTGGAGATGAATTTGTGTACACACTTTGACTCTAGGAGTATAAATTCTCGGTATAGCACGTGCATGTACAAAATATTCAAAATTTAATGAATTTTTCAAATATTTGCCAAAAAAATTCTCGGAGTCGGAGTCGCGAATTTGTGTAGCGACTCCGACTCCGACTCCAACTCCGATAAAAATACCACAACTCCGACTCCACAACTCCGACTCCGACTCCAACTCCACAGCCCTGGTAAAAACAATTAAAACCAATTTCATATTCTGAAGAACCTTTCCGTATAATAAAAATGTCTAGGACTGATCGTTTTCGTAGTATTCTAAAAAAACTAAGTTTTTATATGGCAACACCAAGTATTGGTTGCCGGTTTTGTTTATATACAGATAGCTAGTATGTAAATTTGTATTACGAAACTTCAGTTATAATTTATTAATTTGGTTTACTGAACCAATTTATCTTTAACATAACTTAAAAATGAGATAACGTAGATGTATTATTACATAATTTGGATAAAAATTCGGAAATATTTTTGTGGGTTAGGTATAAATTTATAAAAAGTCAATAAACTCAAATTTCGATTAATGCTACATTCTTAGAATAATGAATAATAAAGAAATAGATGTTTATACTTTATAAAAAATAACTTAATAATTAATATTACCGGTATTACCGTATCCACCAAAGATTTTAAATAAAAATTAAGTTATATATGCATTATATTAAAACAAACAACAGTTTTAATTTAATTGTAAGTCAACTTTTCCTTATGAGAGTACTAAAAAAGTAACTAAATGAGTTTTTAAATGCGGCTAATAAATGTAAACTTCAAAAATAATAATAAAATCGACTTAGGGCCATGGTCATCAAGTAATTTAATTGAAATTTAATTCAATTTCTATTTTAGTACTCCCGTTAGAGGGAACTAGAATTAAAATGAAAGCTATGCGTTATTATAACAAAAAATAAATTCAATTATATGTGTGCCCTACCCCTCCTACGGGAGTAATAAAACAGAAATCAAATTAAATTTTAATTAAAAAGCTTGGTGAATATGGCCCTTTATATGATTTTATTCCAACGTTATAAACGTTATTTATACATCATTTCTTTTTCAACTTCAAAATCTAGCCTAAGTTATTAAATGACTTATATCTTATAAATAAACCAGTGTTCTGGGTATTTCAAAAATAAATTATACGAAAGAGTCGCAGAGGTTTAATTATGTTACAAAGTACTCAATCTAAGTTCATCCTGTTCTTTTTATGTTATTCATTTCTTAAAAACTAAGAACAATAACAGCACAAAGTATCTTATTTCCTAAGAACGAGATTAGAGTTCAGATAAATAAATATGGACTTATTTGATATTATTGCTTCTTGCCATTACGAACTTTTTAACATAGAAATTATTTAATCTATGAGTTTTGTTAATATCACGAAAGACCTATATTCTATCTGATGCTAATTTTATTTTTTTGGCCTTCTCTTTATTTTTAAATCGTTCATCTGCTCTCTGGAGATAAGATTTTATCTGTCTTGTTGCGACGTCTTCGGCAAAATCTTTTCTAATATACTTGGTTGTATCTGTTTGAAAATAAAAATCGTTTTAAGTTTTTGTTTAAATGTTTTTGTAAAGTATTACCTAAAATTACGTTTAACAAGTGAAAAAGCTAGAATTGGTCTAAGACCAATTCTTAGATACCCTAGATGAATGCACGTATGAAATTTCGTATGGTCACCCATTTGAGCAATTTTGATTTTTTGCATTGGTTTCTCGCATATATTTCTAGAACGGCTCGTCGGACAGAAAAAATGATTATAACCAATTTTATAGGATTTCTTATTCTGAAGAAGTTTTTAGTACAATAAAAATGTCTAGGACTGATCGTTTTCAAAATATATGTAAAAAACCAAAAATTTTATATAGCAACACCAAGAACGGGTTGCCCGATTTAGTTCATTTTTGAAATTTTATTTGCTATTACTATAAAAACACAATGTACCAAATTTCAGCTTTCTATGTCGACGTGTTCTCAGGTAGTGTCCAAATATATCGTTGAAAACGAAATTTTTATATGGCAACCCCACGAAGGAGTTGCCCGATTTGTCCCATTTTCGAACTTAATTTTACTTTTTTTTTTAAAGTCCGTGTACAAAATTTCAGCTTTCTAAGTGAACGCGTTCTCAAGTTATCGTGCGCACGGACGGACGGACAGACGGACATGCAAAAATCAAGATAACTTTTAATTTTATGCGTGGGTATCCAATCCATTTTGCTCTACCATCATTATTTCTGTGCGTTACAAACGGAATGACAAACTTAGTATACCCTATAGATTTCATCTAGGGTATAAACATGGAGTATCTGCTAGCTTTATTTTGTTGTTCTTTCCGGAGTAGTTAATCACTTTTTGTACCTCAAACGTAAATATTTTATTAATAATCCTTCTCACAGCTTCTTCCAAGCTTTTTCCGCCAACAGTAGCCATATGTTAAAATCAATCTCCAGTTTTGACTGAACGTCATGGAAATATTCCATATTGCAGATAGGGAAGTTTATGTCCAACTCATCATACTCGTTTTCCTTGTTGTCAAATGCCAATATTTTTCGATTGACTTCGTCAATTTTTTCCTTCATTTCTTTAGTATTTGTTTTTAAGACTTCTTGATGATAGCGGAGTATATCTAGGGCCATACACAGTTTTAACTAAGTTCAATTGAAGAATTCGCTTTTCGGTATGACATTTACCTTGTTTTCCTTCTATGGAATTAACCGACTCATTGATATTGCAAACCATTCTAAACAAGTTGTTCATTAATTCACATGGGCTCATATTGGAGGGATCTGAAAATAATGTATCAATTTTGTGAAACAACACAATACAATAAAAACGTTGATACCTTTTTCTTGTAATTGCGAGTGATAACTTCCACGCTGTGTTTCCGATTTGGGTTGCGATGGTGGTATATCTTATGAGGATGGTATATCCTGAGATGATACGATTTTACTCTGGTGTGACGAATAATTGTGAGGATTAAAACTAAGGCGCGCTGATAGAGCAGATTTGTGGTGACTCATTTTATTAAACTGTGTAATGTTTGGAAAAAAGTAACATTTGTTAGTGAAGAAGTGGCATGATATAATTTGTATTGCCAAGTCTAAGTTTTACACACTTCTTTTTTATATTTTTGATAGAGATTTCTTTTAAATTTTCACTAAAGTTACTAAATTTACAAATCCCCACTTCTTGCGAATTCAACGGATCCGTATAAATAGGCTCAAAATTTTCTAAATAAATGCCCGTAGCAACAATGTCTTTATTTTTTACTGAAAAGTTTTTGATTTCAAAGAATTCATTACTATACAGAAGGGCATAATTATCTATACCATTTATATTGAAGTTATAGTTTGTTAGACAACATTTTTTATAATATCGCTCTCCAACATTTATTCTAGGGCCGTTAAACCACTCAATTTTTAAAAACGGTTATGTAAACTTCACTTTTTCGTATTGAAAATATTGCAGTTCTATGAGACGATGTTGGACTTGAGCAAGAACCTTGGCAGGAGATTTTACCAATCTCTTCAAACAACCTAAGTTGTTTTCAAAACAGAATGCTGAAAAATCTTGTAATTTCCCAGCTTTTTCAACTACTTTAGAAATGTGTATTAGAGAATGCACGTTGTAAACTAAAAAAACTGTTCGCCATATAGTGTTCCAGAATTTTCCACAAATGCTCTCAACAGCAAATCAGCGCCAGTAACATAATTTTGATACTCATCACAAGAAAGCAAGTAGACAGCAATGTGCAGATGTAGGAAATTATAATACAGATGCTCATCTAAAATGTCTTTTAAAATTAAAGGACCTGTGTATAACAAAAAATGTTCGGAATTCTACCGCTTTCCATCTTTTAAAATCAGTTATACATATGTCTTGGCTTCCTTTGGAAATCGTCTGGCATCTGTTTTGATAACAATGAAATACGATCATTTATTTCACTAATTTTCACTTTATTTAATTTTACGTAATGAAAATACTCATCTTTTATAAGGACATTCAGTGAGCTACTAGAAATATCGCGTACTGATAGAATTGTTTTATTTTTCGTTTTGCGTCTACTATTGCCTTCCATCCAAAACGCAATTATTTTTTTACAACTCCTAAATAAATTACGTGCATGGGATCTAAGAGAAAATCATCAACCATATTAATAGGAACATCTTCTACAATGGACTTTTCGTTTTGATGATGCTCAGAGTAAGTTCGGTCTCGAAAGTCCTTATACTTTCTCAAGCATTGGGCAATTTCTTTGAAGTATATATTTCCATTATAACTTCCATTAACTGTACATTTTGCACAACCAAAATAAGAGTTAAATGGTTTAATATATGTAACTTCTGCTTTTGCAGGCGCATCGCAAATAAAGCCAGACATTTTTAAACTTACTCTCTTGGGCTTAAAAAACTGTTAAAGGACTTAGGTTTCTGCATTCCATGGTAAACCCCAACAAAATAAGTAAATTTATTTATTTTTGGAATCCTTATTTGTATTGGCCAAAGTGTATCTGAGGTGCTTTTAAATATTGGTAGGCCGTCAATGTTAATAAAACACTCCAGTTTAATATCTTCTCTTTCATTTATAGCACCGTTCAGCATGTCAAGTCTACGCAAAATAGGCTCTTTTATACCATAATGATAATATTTACCAGGAGGAACATCAGCGAAGCTGGAAGCCTCTCGAGGCGTTTTAAGAAGTGTTCTACCATCTGAAGGTACCTCCAAGCCAAAGTCTTTTAACACTTTTGAAAGTTTACTTAAAGCATCCAACTTTATTTTGTAATTTAAAGCCTACAATCTTAATTTATGGCATAAATCAACTTTTTCATTTCCTGAATATTTAATATTAATTTGCTCAGAGCTTGGAACTGTATTCACACCTGGTAAGCTATCACTGGCTTCAATTATGTAATCAAACTGTTCATTACATTTCTCTAAACGTAAAACATCACTAGATGCTGACGGTATATCTTCTCTGGCCCATAATTTCTTTCTTTCTTCAACACTTAAATTTTTAACCGTTCTTGCACTTTTTACTTTATTTATTTTATATCTGTATTGCCTACTTAATATAGTTTTTTTATTCATTTTAGTTAACTTTTATTAAACATAAACACCAAAAGCACAACAAAAACAACTAACCGCGTTCACTACAAAATTAAAAGTGTTCAAAATGGCGATAACCCGACATCAACATTTTAATGTCGAGAAAATGTCATTCATTTCTGGTATAATTTTGTGACCACCAATTTTTGTGGCACTGTTTACACCAAATAGTGACCCAAAAAGTCTAAATTTGTGACATTTAGTTGAAGCAATATTGCTACTCACATTATGTATAACAATTATGTGACAGAAAGTTCACATATTTTGGCTACTTGGGTTGGTATTGAGGTTGTAAATTATCATATACAGGTCACATTTATTAAACTAAATACACATTTTTTAACAGTATCTATAATCGTATCTTGTTCAGTTTTACCATCTCATTTCGTTAAATTTCCAACATAACTATCTCTTTTATTCAAGCTGGAAGCCATGTACGTGGCTCCCTCCGTTGATTGAAATGGCGGACGGAGCAGTATGTCTGTGATGGTGTTCACGTAAGGGCAATAATGGTGGTTACCTTATTCGACATTGAATAAGAATGAATGTTTATTGATGCTTCTCTGCTAACACTCATAGCTTGACTTTCCTAAGCCAGTGATTTGTATCTATGTGTTCATAGTGGCCAATTGCAGTTTGCGTGCAGCGGCTTTTGTTATGAACCTGACTTGAGAGCCTGAGTCTCTCAAAGCTCGTAAAGTGAACATGGTGCCCTTTTTTGATGGAACTTTCAGCAATGCTGTGGCTGAGACAACTTACATCTAGATGTGCAAAACCTCACAAAAACGCGGTCCAACTAAAACGAGCTAATGGCCCTCTAATAGAAAGCTCTACACATTCTCTCTCTATCTTGCTGTATTATGCCACATAAATTCTTTGCAATGATAGCTTGCTTTAGTTGAATAAAAAGTTAACCAGATTTCAAACGGTGTTCCGGGTTTATATGGAGTTTTGCACATCTAGTTGTAAGTTGTCTCAGGCTGTGGCAAGCAAGGCTAGTGTAGTTTGCATTGTTTGATTCGCGTGAAGCGTTTGAATTGATCCGTGGAAGGCGAATTACAAGGTTGAACTTGTGCGTGTGGGTTGTTTGATGATTTATGCGAACTATGTAGATTTGTGATATTCCTGTGGAGTAAGGCCGCTTACACATCGAAAAACGAAAACGAACGAGTAAACGGTTCCACACCGAAAATTCGTTTATGTTTACATATCAAAAACGACCGAATAAAAGTTAGGTTGGATTTGTATCAAATGTAAATAAACGGAAATGAGGTTATGTACGACCGAAAAGAATATTCGTTCGTGTGTGGAACGTAGTATGGAACGAAAATATACTTGACAGTTCGGAACGAAATAAACATAAAAATGTATTTAATTGAAATACAGCCTTAAATACGGATATTTTTTTATTGAAACTATAATTAGAATAAATATCCAATATTTTATTACACGTATTGCGGCCAATCTGTGTTAGTTTAGGATAACATTTGTGTTTTTTCGGTTTAGTGTTTTCGTTTTCGTTTTTCGATGTGTAAACGGCTTAAACGGCCTAAGGACTGATGTTTCCTTCCACATCGTTGGCACGTAAACTTTCTAGAGCAATATTTTGTATTGTTACATCCAATTTAATAAATTTAGGGCATTCGAATAATCGATACTGCTCTTTACACATTATGCATCTATCGCCAGATGATGTAAAGTTGATGCTCTTGGTATTTGAGCTTGTTTATTCGCTGAATTCGGTTCTGCGTCTGAGATTGCTTCCAGAGCTCTAAATCTTGTCTCTAGGAACGTCAAGGGTAGGCAGTTCGTCTGCACGGTTCACCTCTTGTTCCCATAAGGGATGAGTCTCTGTTGGCAAGCATTACACTAGTATATAAATCAAGATTGTATCCCAGTGTTTAGTGGGGACTTCTAATGCTTCGAGTTCGTAGATACATTCGCAAGACTTGTCCAGCACCGTTTTTATTACCCTGGCTGACTCTTGTCTTGCTTTAGGTAAATTTAATAGAATCTTTAGCTGAGCATTAATTAATACTCGCTTGTCTATCTTCCATGCGCTGTCGTAACTCGAGTTGGTCATAGCAAGTTGACGCAATAAGTGTTCTGCTTCTCCAGAAACACTTGATTTCAAGTAATGAAATTTCTGTACTGGAAATAGTGCAGAATTTGTATGAACCAGGTAATGGAATAGATAGTGAAACGACCGCCATGACTCATATGACCCAGAGAATTTTGGGATTGTGATACTAGGCAATCTCAGAAACTAAGAAGATTCATTCTCTGTCTTTGGCGTTGGTTCTACTTTTGTTTCGAATGCATCTAATGCACCTCTAAGAATACGTGGAAACATGTAGTATTTATTTTCCACGCTTGAAAATTGATCGTCTGCAAAATAATCGTATATTTGTAGTTCACTATCATCCAAAGCTTGAGTAACTTGGAGAATTGATTAGAACAGTATTAAAGTCTGTGAGCCTATAGCATTGAAAAGTGCTCTTTGTTTTCTATTTTGGGTCACAAGTAACATATTCTTATATTCTATGTTTGCTAATATAAGATTGATTTGTAACAACGTACCGTTACAAGTGTGGCTCAAGGCTGAGTGTTTGTCCAGCTTCTGGCAGGTCGCCGTAATTTGTTGGGCTATGAACTGGATGTTGTTGAATTCTGTTTTAAAATTTTCCAGGTCGTAGAATGTCACTAATTTCCACTCGTTGGTGTAGAAATTGGCTCTGCCAATTTCCTCAAAATAAATGCCTGCAGTAGCATTTAGCTGCTTTACCTCTATTCCTGAGCCGTAGATTAAGGGGATGAAAATTAGAATGAATGCTGTATGCATCATTTTGGAAACCTGAAAGATGATATTGTATTATTCGCTTGGAATGAAGAGGATGATGAAGTTGTTGATATTACTCTGAAAAAAGTTTTAAGTCATTGTTGTGGACTCTTGTTTCTTTTTATTATTGATTCTGATGGTGGAATTTGCGGGGGAATTAATCTCCATTATCTCATACGGACCTGACCATAGTGGTGAGAATTTGTTCTCTCGAACTCTGCTCTTAAGTAGGACTTTATCGCCAGTATTAAATGATTTTTGGACGGAGTTCTTATCATATTGCAATTTTGATCTTTCTTTGTTTGACATGGCTATGTCTTTAGCTATTTTGAAGCTATGCTGTAGACGCGCTTTTAACTCGTTTGCATAATTGTAGTAATTATAGCAAACGGTTGGAGAAGATTTCGCGCGTCCTGGACGACGATTTCTTGGAGTCTTCCTTCTGGGAATCGTCTTGTTGAGGCAGGGATGAAGCCTCGCTAAATTCCCTCGTTGGAGCACTATGGCACTCTAAACTTTTCCTCTAAGTACCCTTTTTCGGGTACCCGGGCTTATTTTTTTTTTCGTTATTATTATTATTTTCTTCTTTGTTTATTTGTTTATTATTTTTTTTTTATTTATTTTTAAGACACCGATTTTATAGGTAGGAGCACCGCTGCCACCAGTTGTTGTACGTATGCCACACTCCGTGCTCGGGGGGGGAAGAGAGTGGGCGTATGGTTTTATCAAATAAATTCGCACTATATCCTTCTGCTTTGACGAAACTGGTTTATTCATTCACTTTTGTTATTTTCTTTTACAAAGCTATTATTTCTATTTAACACTCTTTTCCTTTTTGTTTTTTTTATTTCTGAATAAAACTTCTAATTTCTTGGATACAACTTCAATTATGTAATACTTTCAAAGGAAAAACTGTTGAACTAATGTTTAGAACTTTCCGTTTTTATAATTTCATGCAAAACAACACTCGCGAAGTCTAACGCCGACGGGATGGAAAAAACGACTCCCCGAGGTTTGGTGATCTTGCACCCAGGTACCCATGATATTTTTTAAAGCTTTTCCCTTATCTTTTGCTTTCTCACGACGTTGAAAAATCGTACGTGAGAAAATGCACAAAAGTTTTGATGCAAGCTATATGCATCTATGCAAATCTGTAATCTGATATGCACTTGTGCGCCCGTCTTGAAATATTAATTTTAAGAGGGCGCGAATAATTGTGATAGTGTACAAGCGGAAAAAAAAGTAAGAAGACACTGTATGTAGGTAAGTGTGCATAACGTGTGAGTGGAATGTGTGTCTGATAACAAAATACCGTAATAATAGAAATAGCACTAAAATTGAATTAAATACCATAAATATAATTAAAGTTGAATCAACTACCAAAAAAAATACAGAAATTATACTAAAATTGAATTAAATAATTTCGAATCAATATCTCAGTATAGAGGAAGAAAAAACTTCGCCTTACTGGTTTGTCCACATCCTGGAATTTTCAAGTAGACTTTTCCCTTAATTCTGAAGTAGTTGGTTTTGGCTGGATTTTTCCTATATTATGGATCCCGTGTTGAGCAACCCAAATTATCAATTTCGTCTTCCTTTTATTTGTCTTCGATAGTAGGCATGCATATGTAAGAATGCTGAATTGGATCTTGATTAATTAGATAAAAAAACATTAAAATCACGACTTTACACTGCGCGTGGATTGCATTTGATCAATAAGATCTTGATTGATTATTTATGAAATTAATATCGCGGCTTTACACTGCGCGTGGATTGCATTTGATCAATTAGATCTCGCTTGATTATTTATGAAATTAAGATCGCGGCTTTACAGTGTGCGTGGATCCCACCGCTGCCGCCAAAATAACCCGACTGTTGTGGATCGGGGAGTGCACTTTTACTTTTTTTGTGTTATCGGTGTAATAAATAAAAACGCTCCACTGTGTATAACAAAACTTTTATTCACCGCGTATAAGAAAAGACTGAATAATTATAAGTAATTCTCCTTACTAATTTAAAGTACTGTCATTGGCGTCCGACGAGTTAAACGATAAAAGCACACTGATTTTATTTTAGAAAATAATTTCATAGTCTGGGCGAAGCACGGTTCCCACACACTTTACTTGTAATACGATACTCGAGGTCATAAATTGCTCGACGTTACCGTCTTGGACATTGAAAATACAAACTCAGCGATAAAAATTTAGTTTCAAGTGGTTGACCCGAGTTGGGTTTGAAATTGGAACTTCATGAAATGACTACGTTCGATTTTTAAAATGATTAAAATGATTTGTGTAATTGTGGAATTGCGCTTCACTACACAACATTCTACAGCCATTACTTTTTTATCGCCTGTTTCAACATTGCTTGCAAGATCACCTTGTTCAATTGCATCATTAAAAATGTGTTCTGCCTTCGATTCTGCAACACTTTGAGTTTCAGATTTTAAACTATTACTTTGCCTGTTTATACTACCAAGCTGAGTACTTTCTTTATCTACAATGACACAATTAGATAAATTGCTCTTGTGTATCTTACGAGCTTTCATATCATACACTCGATAAGCTTTTGAGGTATCACAATACCCCATCATAATGCACTCGATGCCTCTTGGTTGAAATTTCCCCTTTCCAGGAAGTTTATCTAGCATTATCGCTTTGCTGCCAAAGATCTTCAAGTGCGATGCAAATGGTTTCATACCAAACCAAACTTCATGCGGTGTCTTCTCCCTCAAGATCTTTGTTGGTGACCGTGGTGACCGTATATAGGCAGTGCTATCCGTTGGCTGCCGTGCTCTAAGACGAGGGCACCTAACGTTTCGAATTGATGTTTAATATAAAATAAAAAAAAACCAAATGTTCAAATTGCTTTTTATTTAGGTTCTCTAATGATTTTTCACAGATTTCTTCACTATTCTAACTGGCACTTTAGAAATAATTTTTACAAAAAATTTATTACAATTTATCACATAATATTCATTAGATCAAAATTAGAGGGAAAAAATCTTAGTTGAAAAAAACTCCCGAACTTCTTGCGAGGCGATTCTGAAAAAAATTCCCAGAGGATCCGCGATATTCCACCCAGGTGCCGATCACAAGCTTCAAAAGCTTTTTTATCCTTTTTATTACTTTCCCACTGCTGTGCAATTGTTACAGCAAGGACTGGGAGTGCTTTGTTAGTAGAAGATCACCAGCCCTGTTTCCACAAAACTCTCTTTTACCATTAAAAATCACTTTTCAGCATTAACTTATATTTTTCACTTATTTATTATAACATTACACTTTGCTTTTTCTTATAAGTAGCTTATTATAGCTTATTAGGGAACAAGAGACCTTACCGTGGGTCGGGGGTCACTTGGTTCCTTTTTAAAAACTGATTAAAACTGACTGCCTCTGGCTAACGACGCATCGGCTTTTTATTTGGAATTTTGGTTCCAAATTTTGAATAATCAGCTAAAGGCTGAATTATGGGGTTAAAGAAAATTAGTATATAATGAGTATTGGGAAAATTCCAGCAATATTAGCACTATTCTAACTATTTCCCCAGTTAAATATGCGAGGAAATTTTGAGTACGCCTACCGATATTGCATCAATATATAACGGTGAATATCGATATTGTATGGCTAAACAATATTCTTGAACGATTCCCCTACATATAAGAATTTTAAAGGCCGTCTATTGGCTAATAGAATATACATGACCAGAAAATTCATGTAGCGCCATTAAAGGGGTCAAAACCTCATGCATATTACACATAATGTTGTTTTTTCGTCATACTCATTACTCAAAGTATTTACCATATACATATGAGCAAGCTAGTGACAACAAAAAAAAAAAAGACGAAGAACAACAGAACACAATTTGTGGGTCAAACGCTAGGCACATTACGCGTATTTCCCAACATGTGAAAAACAATTAAAGCAAGCGCTCACTGGTTGTATGGTAGGTCAGGGACAAGCCCAGTGCCGCTACATGGCTAGAATTGGTCTCGTGCTGAGGGGTTTGTTTTATGTAAACAATGCAGCGCGTTGCCGCTATTGTATTAAAAATGGAAAAATGTTGAGTTGACAATAATTCTGATGGAATTATTGTCAATCGATATGAATTGAAAAGGTCAAGTCATTGTTACTTGAAAAAGAAAATGTTTTTAATGTTTTGTAATTCGAGTATTCTTTAAAGAGAAATAGTTAATTGCTTTGAAGGAGAAAGTGTTACATAATTTTTGTAAGTAATTTGCCGGGAATACTGGTATGACAATAGATATGCTTTTGGAATATGTATGTACGTACGAAAAGATATGCTTTCAGAAATATGTAGGTACGTATGTACATTGAAATTATGGGGTCTTCGTTCATTTAATTTGATATTGATAACGCTTGATTGATTTGGGGAAGTGATGAATGCCGCTTAATGAGTGGCGCTTCATTACACCACGACGTGGGAAAGTACAAAAAGTTTAGACGCAGTGCATATGCATGAAATCTAATATGCACTTGTGTCTTTTAAAAATAATATTTTAAGCGATGACAATAATTGTGTGTATGTTTGTATGTATAGTACATGCAGGTAATTTAGCGGAAAAGCTGTATGTAGGTATGTACATGATACTGCATGTAGGTAAGTATAAATGCTTCTGAACGGAATGTATGACTGATAACAAAATGCAATTTATCCTAAATTGCATTTTGTTGCAGTACGTAAATGCATTTTTAAATGCAAATGAAATTTAAATTAAATTGGAAATAAAATACTGTTACGCGCTACAAAGTGATACAAGCGACATCTATTGGAAATAGAAACAACCTTAGGTTAGTGACATCCTAGTAAACTTTGGAGAACGGAATATTCAGGAAGGTTCTAGGATAATTTGTACAGTATAAATACGGCGCTACTCACATCCAGGAGGGACTCTTATTTCAGACAGTGAAATGCACGAAGTAAACTATTAGGATTGTGATAATTAGAAGGACAGTACTAGCGATAACTATAAAGAGTTGGTTTAATAATTATTTGTGAATTTGTGAGAGTAAACGGTAAAGTTAAATAAAGAAAGAACTTTCGAATTATATCTGAAATGTTGTGTTTTACATAACGAACTAAGGCCACGCTCAATATTTTTGATTTTCAGGGTCAATTTGTAGTACTACACCAATATATTGCATAGGGCTAGAAATAGGCATATTGGCTTTATGGCTGTGATTCTGGTCAATAGGCACCCGGGTCACAACAGCAGCAGTATTTATTGCTTCTACCCAAAATGACTCTGATGTCTGCAATAAACACCTTGCCATTTCAACAAGCATTCTATTGGCGCGTTTTGCGACACCGTTCTGCTGAGGTGTATACGCTACAGTAAGCTCATACTGAATACAATTTACTTCTAAATAAGAAGAAAATTGCTATTATTATCACTTCTTAGGGTAGCGACATACGACTAGGTTTTTTCCGTACCGTTTTTTCCGTGCCAAATGAATCCCAAGTGATTAACTTGGCAGATCGGGTTAAAACCGGACCGGTTTCAAAACCTGAAAGCAACCGTGGCTGGCCACAGTGCAGTGCAGTAGTACAGAAGCAGCGAACGAAACGATATGTAGGTACATTTAATAAAATAATTTGAGATTGTTTTTGGAGTGCGCGTGCGATATTTAGAACGATTTGGGGTTTTTTTTTCTAGTAAGGTAATATGCTTGGCGCAGAGCGGCTTGAAAGTTTTTGATTTTGAAATTTTTTCTTTAACTATGTCAAGTAATATGTATCAAAAGAGTGAGAATACATTATATAAAAACTAAAAAAGCTTTTCATCATCATTTCATCTTTCGAGTAAATGAGGATTTGGAATAGCCTCCTTATTTTATAACACCTCTAAAAATTACTGAACTGACTTCACTGACAAAAATAATCGAGAATAACCGTCTATGTCGTGTAATCACGGCGACGGTAAAAACCGTAGACGGCCAACCGGACGTGAAAAACTTAATCGTATGCCGCTGCCCTTAATGTTGTTATTTTCTGTACCGTTTTTCTTTCTACTTCTGCTTGAAAATTTGAAACACTTGAAAGATTTCGCTTCTGTCTTTTGGAAAATAAACAAACATTTTTCGCGAAAAATCGTCTATAAAAGTTTGCAAAATATTTGGCACCGCCGCGCCGTTTGACACTTTTCTCATAGGCCCGCATATGTCAGTATGCACGAGCTCTAAAAATTCTTTACTGTGTTTTTTTCAGAATAACACGGGAAAGAGCTTGCACAAATTTTTCCTTGTAGGCACACTTCACATTCAATCGTACCCAAATTATCTTGAATGTTCATACCACGAGATAAAGTCAGTTTTGAGATAAAGTCAGTTTTATTGTGTCTTAAGTCTAACATGTTTTAAAGCTTAAAATAGAATTATTTCCTAATTATATGCTACAGACTACGTGAGACAGTCTTTACCAGCTTATTAAAATGCCTTATTTACCTAGTATCTATGATGTATAAGTTAGAATTTTGTTGTGGTTTATATATTACCTAGAAAAGCGACACTTAAAAATACTGGGTTACAGTGGGTTGCTCTAAACGTAATACTAGAACTAATACTACTGCTATTACTATCTGGAAGTCTTTATTTAGCTTATATGATAACTTATTTATATTATATGTTTTTTTTTTTTTTACACGGAGGCTGAAAAGGTAATTTCATTAGTTGGCTGAAATGAGATGCGTTTATTATTATTATTTTGCTAGACAGAGAAAAGAGTTTTACAAGTAAAATTACTCAGAGTTCTTTTTATTCTTTTTTAAGTTAATTGATCCGTATTATACATGAGTTTATTTCCCCTAGCTGCCTTGTGGTAAAAGATAAGTTTTTTGTCAACGTCATATAGCAGGTTTTTGGTTTGAAGCCATTTTAGGACATGTGGTGCTTTATTCTTTGGAATTTCAGCGGTGTTGTCTTCCAGGTATTCCGAGTATTCCTCTATTATGGGATTATTTATTGCGGTGAGTCTATTCTTTTTGTGTCGGTTCGTTTGTAAAGTTCCTGGTTTTTGATGTGTTTGTAGTTGTTTGCCTCCGTTCTTTTGTGATTTGTTGCAAATCTTAGGCATTTTCTTTCGAAAATTCTTATTTTTTCCATTTGGGCCGATTTAATGTCGAACCAGATGGGAAATGCTACGCAATTATAGGTCTTATCAATTGCTTATAACAGATGACTTTAATCCTGTTTTGTATAGCATTTGTGGGCTTTATTAGTCTGCCAAATGCGGAGAATACGTAGCTGGCTTTGTGTAATTTGTCTTTAATATGGTGGTTAAAAGTGAGGCTTTCTGTGAAGATTACTCCTAGGTATTTTATTTGTTTAGTGTATTAAACCATTTTTCCTTTTAAGCGTTTCTGAATTTTTTTAATTTGAATGACCGTAGCGCTCGTGCCATTTTAATACCTCGCCTTGTTTTCCGTTTGTACACAATAACGTATTTCTATCACCTTTAGTTTCTTAAACGAAAAGATTATTAATTTTGTTCGCACAGAAAATAATTTCACCATTTTTTCTCCTTATGTCAACAGCGCCATTACTAAATACTATATCCAAACCATTTTCCACTACTTTACTCACCGAAATAAAATTTGCCTTTAACTCAGGCACAAAGAGCACATCTTGCAGTATGAAAATTTTGCAAAATATATGCAAGTGCAAGGTCGGTGTCATCACTATCTGAAAATATTCCAGATATGATGACGAAGCGTTGTACGACATGTTGGTGCACCATTATCCACAGTCGTGAAAAAAGTTTAGCCACCATGGTTATTCAACGATAGTACTAAGGATTTTCCGCTAGAAAAAGGTGTAGACGACATGTTTATGTTAAGTTGTGAGTGTTTCTTCCGTTATTGTTGTTTGTCTAGTCTTGTCTGTTTTACTGTAAAATATGCAAAATACATGGGTGGTGTTATCCCGTATCCAAGAAACCTGATAGTAGTGTACTATTATCATTGTTTCGGATAAAATATTCATCATCGTTTTTAGTAATATTTTCAAGGATTTTCTTGTTGGCGAAGGTGTAGGTGATGTGGACCTATATTGTGATATGTTCAGTTTCATTTGTTTCGTCTTAGTTTCTTAACTTTGTTCTCTCCGTTCTTCAAGGGTTATTACAGGTTCTTCTCATTATATCTAAATTTCAATTTATTGTTTTTATTCCATCTGTATGCTTTCTTATACATATATATCAATCATTATTTGTATAAGTTAATGACTATTTCCTATTATTGAAACTCTAGGGCTGAAGTAATGTCTTATCCGAAGATCATTACTCGAATTTTGTATCTATTTCCCTCTTGTTGCTATTTTGTGCTTCAGCAACATGTGTGCCAATTTTATTGTTATGGAATGAATTGCTGCCTATATTGCAAGTTGGAATCCAATTCTTAAATGGCAATGACTCCCATCATTCCTCCTTTTGGCCGTGAAATAGATTTTTTGCTAATATTCTTAATATTGCACATATCTGTATTATCACTATTCAAATTTTAATTTTAATTTTGATAACTGTTACTGTAATGAAGTATTGTATGATATGGTGGTATATTATTATTTATAGTTGTGAAAAGTTTAGCTATCATGGTCACTTAATGATAATATTAAGGAATTTCGCTAGAAAGGGGTGTAGACTATATACTTCCGTTTTTAATGTTTTCTTTAGTATGGTTTGTTTAGTCTAGTCAGGTCTATATTTTTGGTTTTCTTGTTCTATTTCTTGTTCTATTCAAACAGTAGATTATATATGGAATGATACATCCCTGTATTGGTATATGGTAAAACCAAAATAATATGTACAATATACATATATATATATCAGAGATTTATGTATATATATGTCAGGGGCATTGCCGTAAAGGCTCCCACTTGGCTATACGTAACATGTTTCGCTCTCGCCACAGAGCTCATCAGACGTTTTCCTAAATAGCTGTCAAACGTTAGTTTGTTTATAGTGTACAGTATTAGTGTACGAAAATCCTAATTTCTTGTGTTTATTTCAGTTACATATGTATCCTTTATTTATCTATCTATATTTTTAGTGTTTTCGGGCATATGATTGTTTATTTACACTGCTAAATAACATTCTTGTTATTCACCATTGTCAAAAAACTCGCACATATGTAATTATGTTCTCTTGGCTGGTCTCTCTTATCTGTTTTTGTTGCCTTCCAAGGATATATTAATCTAATCTATTTTCATAAAACGGTTAGTTTTGAATTAATTGTTTCATCTTTATTAAAGAATTCATTAGTTAAGAGATCAGCATGATGCATGTAGTTCCACATATACCGTGCCCAGCATGCCCACGCATGCACACATGCTCACACATGCACACACATGCGCGCACACACATGCACACACACACATGCATACACACGCTGTTGTGTGTCGAGTCGAGTGCCGTGCTCGCGGAGGACAGCGCTCGACCTTTATACTCCAAGGGATTCGAGATTTTTTAAAATAGCCAAGCAAACACTTTCTCCGATAATTTTCCCAAGTAAAAAATAGGTTATTAATGTGATATATTTAATATCCACAATTTCTACACTTTTATTTGGCTTTTATTTGGTGTTTACAAAGATGATTTAGCAATTTAATTCCTATTAATTCTTTTTAAAATCCGCGATTTTTACACTTTTATTTGCTAATTACAAAGATGATTTAGCAATTTAATTCCTATTAATTCTTTTTAATATCCACAATTTCTACGCTTTTATTTGCTATTTCCAAAGATTATTTAGCAATTTAATTAAATTTTTTTTCATTTCCCGAACTCTCGGTCTATTCCGATCGGCGGTTTCAAAAACAACTCCCCGAAGTTTGGGCTTGCCGGCCCCAGGTACCCATGATCACTACTAAAGCTTTTCCTTTTTTTCTTTTGCTTTCTCACGACGATGAAAGATCGTACGTGAGAATATGCGAATTGTTTCAAGTACACCCAATTTGCGCGACGAAAAATGATATCCGATCACACGGCATGTAGGTAGGTATATCGTGTGAGCGGAGGGCATCACTGATAACGAAATGCAATTTATGCTAAATTGCATTTTGTTACGGCACGCAAATGCATTTTTAAATGCATTTGAAATTCAGAGTGCAAATGAAAAATTTTAATGAAAATTCGAATTTAATGGTTTTTCGTTTTCAGGGTCAATTTGTACTACGCCAATATATTGCATAAGGCAAGATATTGGCGTATTGACGTTATAGTTGTAATTCGGGGTATAGGCACCTGAGTCACAACAGCGCACGCATACCGGGCCAGTACAACCATGATGT
Organism: Dioctria linearis; assembly: GCA_963930735.1. Classification (NCBI taxonomy): domain Eukaryota; kingdom Metazoa; phylum Arthropoda; class Insecta; order Diptera; family Asilidae; genus Dioctria; species Dioctria linearis. Next base: position 140,672,938 of record OZ005743.1, on the reverse strand, counting down.
CAATTTTCCAAACATAAAATATTTCAGATTAGTTTAATTAGTTAATTGAGTATTGTTCTATTAGTTTAATTTCTTTTATTACAGACCTACAACCATGTTTATTTACTCTATTTCCATAAGGTTAGTATCTTCATTTAATCTCCTCACTTTATTTATTTATTAAGGAAATGTATATTCAAGAGTCGTGCGATGCATGCAGCTCTACACATTGCATACATCCCACGCTTGGTGCGAGCATGCACGCCCGCATGCACGCACGCACGCATATCGGGTTAGTATATTATGACACTAACCTACCAAGATTTTATTTTGTATAAAAATATTCTTATTACTTTAATTTTTTGATTGTGTATAATGAAAATTTTGCAAAATATATACAACACACTTCCAATGCCAGTAGATTTGATAAACTTTCCAGCAGCTAGCTCAATTTTTTCTTTATGTGTTTTCCATGTGATAAATAAATCTCGACTGCAGCACATAATGGCAGTTTGATCCGCTATCGACGATCCAAGCAGTTTCTCTTGCATTGGTGGCATTTATCAACACCGCTACAAGTAAAAATAAGAGCACATACATAATTCATCAGTAGTAGAAGCATTGTCATATTTAACATAGGTCATAACATGTATTGTAGGCTTGTTGTAAATAATTAAAATTGCAAATAAATTATTGCAAATAAAGGAAAGATGACTGACTAAATCGTTTTATCAAAAATCCTTTTTCAAATGTCTCCGTTGTAAATTAAAATTTGTGAATCCAGTCTTGATACAAATGCAATAAATAATTATTTCTGAAAGAAAATATTAAAATTTATTCAAGTAATATAGAAATCAAGTCGGTTACCAGGTGTTTGTGATGTATACTATGATTTGGTCTGTTCTACTATATGTCTTACTATCGTTTTACTAATGTTTATTCGTTGCATATTATTAAGTCTTTTATTCTTCTTATAATATTCTATAGTAAATTGACAATTTCTACACAAGAACTCTTCTATTTCCTATAAAGAATTAAGTTAAGGTCAGGTCAAACACGGAAAGAATAATCTACTCAATTTCGTATAAACACAAACAAATATACTATTAGTTTTGCGTCTCCAATGCTTTACTATTGTTAATCCTAGTTTGCTAATATTTGTAAAATTTCAAAGTAACTTTAGTAAAACATATTTACTATATTTACTGGAATAATCCCAAGACTTTCAAGCATTTGATTAAGCTGCTTAACTTTTACTGATGTTAATATCAGTAAACGCTTTTCTGCTATAAATCCTAATTTTATTGAAGTGAGAAAATGTTTGCTATTATTAATTCGTTTTAGAATGAGTTTACCATTGAATAGAATAAGTACAATACTTATTTCATATGTATATCATGTTATTTGGGAGATTCAATCCTAATTTGCTTAAAGACAGTAAATAATTTTCTATAAACTATTATTTTCCCATTGATTAAGTCAATTAATAGAATGCTGTTAATCCTTATTTAACTAAATTCGTTAATATTTTTATTGTCTTGTTATGTTTCACTTGTTTTATTGGGATTTTGCAATATAAACGAAGATTCACTTTTATATTAAATTTTTATTTAAAGATTTCTTTATAAAGAATATACTATGCAGAACTCTAAAAATACTGACTATTACTATCATACAACAACTATATTTATTAAATCTTAATGCTAACAAATTATCCCTGCCAGCCAAGCGTCCGAAATGTTTATATTATTCATACGAGTCCATTAAATTGAAACCCTTCATAAAATAATTCGTGTGATAGTTATGTTATCAAATCAGATTATTTGCATCATACAAACTTAAAGCTTAAAGCTTTTAAAGCCTCAATCATCACCGGCGTAAATGGATTCAAGCACTTAAGCCGATCCGTTTCTTAAAGATGTAATCAATAAACAAGAATGAATATTATGATATATGATATATGATATAATACCAGAAGATCAATTAGATCGTATGCATAATTAGTGTACGAAGTTTTATATGATGAGTAATTGAGAATCAATTACTCCCTGTATATTTTATGTGAGAATTTCCTTGAATACGTAAGGTAGATAGAGAGATAGTGTATCAGGGTACATAACAGACTTATTATTAGTTTATTTCATGACAGTAAATTGATTTCCTTTATTTTAATCTATCTGTATAGATCTACAAAGGCATTATTCACCTAGCGTTGTAATCTCCCTTTCTTTTTATTTTAAATTTATGTTTATGATTTTGTGAGCTACCTGAGAGCCGTATGGGCGTCAGGACCTTGTTTCACTTATCCGGGTGAAATTGTATTTTGTGAGCCATCAGGAAACTTGATTTGTGTGGGGTGGGATACTGGACTGCACACATTATCTAAATTTTTTTTTTTAACACGAACGTTTATTCATTTATTTTTAAGGGCTTTATGCCAAACCTACTCTACCTACTTAACACTAGCTCCGGAGCGCTTTGCTAACACACGTGAACACATTTCACTAGAACATTTGCTATTGTCTTACATTAACTGGTACTAGTTTCTATACCCTACACTTAATCTTAGCTTATTCTACACTCAGCTGTCTTTTTTTTTCTTTTTATTTGTAGGTGTTACGTTAGGGCAGCCTGCTGGGACCTCGGCCTTCTTTGTAACTTGTGTTGTGGTACCGACATCTCCGTGCTCCGAGAGAGAGAGAGAGAAGTCACCGATTAGGAAGAATGAAATTGATAGAAATAACACCCTTTATTCACAACTATTTTATTCTTCACTCCGTTTATAATTTATTTGGATGATAACTATTTTTTATAAGATAATAACTATTCACAAATTTTTCGTATATTTGCTCAATTTGTAATAGGTTTCGGTGATACAATTTATTTCGATAATCACTATCTATCCACAACTTTTCGTATTCTTTTTTTCGATTTATAAATGGTTTCAGTGATTTAATAATCTTTTCTTTACATTGGTTTCAAATTAGTTTTGCTGATTCTTTATTATAGATTTACAATTATGTGTTTTTCTGTTCGGAGGAACCGAGTACTGATACGTGTTTTTCTTGACGGTTGTAAAATGCGAACTCCCCGAGGTTTGGGCGAATTTCCCCCAGGTACCCATGAAAACTTTTTCTTAAAGCTTTTTCTTCTTATTAATTTCTCACGACGATTTTAAATTCGTACGTGGGAAAGTGCAAATTACTTATGTTGAGAGGCATATGCATCATGTAGAAACTGCAACCCGATACGCACTTGTGTGCCCGTATTAAAATATTACTTTTATGCGGGCGAGGGTAATTGTATATACGTATGTATGTATGTACATACAATTGAATAATGTACGTATGTGAAGTGTATATTGCGCAATCAAAAAAAAAATGGAAATAAAGAAGAAACTGCATGTAGGCAAGTATGCAGTGCATATCGGGGGAGCGGAATGCATGCTAGATAACAAAATGCAATTTATGCTTAATTTGCATTTTGTTATAGCATTGAAATGCATTTTTAAATGCATTTGAAATATGGAATGAAATTTTGAATTAAAAAAAATTAAAAATAATTTACAGGGTCAACTTTGTAATGCATCAATATATTGCATAGGGCAATATATTGGTGCATTGACCTTATCGTTGTGATTCGGGCATAGGTACCTGAGTCACAACACTTGGCGGGCGGCTTCTTTTGCTGAATAACAGGTGTGCTACGTCAATAATCTTTCCCCAGAGGGGTCCGACTGATGCAATTTATAACTACAATACGCCTGTTGTTTCTTTATTTATTCCTATTATCTTATTACGTCTTTAAGCACTATACAGTTGCTTATATTTTGACTCACTTCCCTACTTCTTATTATTTGTAGCAAGCTCTTTAAATTTTATCTGGAATCGACTACTCGTCTTGACAGTTCAGTTTTAACAAGACCATCTCCTTTTCTTCAATTTTCCTGGCGGTCCTTTTGACCTGAAGTTGGCTCTGACACGTCGGAATATACATATGTACGTTTCTACAGTGTACCACAACTACATGTCGGTAGTGTAGATTTTGTTTGTTGTATGATTCTTTTAGTTATTTATTATTCTCAATATATTACGATCAAATTGTAATATGTTACAGCGTAACTAAGTGTAAATGATTCATACATATAGAAAATTAAAGTTACTAGAGTCAATTATTGTTCTTGTACAGATAATTAATTTTGATAATTTACTATTTTTATTCAGAAAATTATACAGACAGATAAAATAAGTCATCAATTTAGATGGAAATGTTTACAATATTGCACTTAGGGAAAAATCTTGGTATAGATCAATGCGATCAGTCTGTTAAAAGATATTCAAGCTCTATTTTTAACTGAATTAATGAAATTATTATAGTAAGGATTATGGACATTTTACTACTTATGTTATGGTCGTAGCTTTTGCATATATGTAGCAATATGCTACATGTAAAATGTTGATGCATGTAAGCTGGCCTTAAAGTAGAACGCAGAATGAACGCACCCAACCGAGACTAATGCTTCCTCAAGCTCGTGTGACATGTCGGTGAAGAAAAGTAAGAAGAAGGCAATCTTCTCTGTTGTAGTCAAATCGCCTCAAGTGGAACATCGAGGAGAATAAACCAAAAGATTTCGGAAACATCGGCCAGGAAATAAACATTGTAAGTAAATTTAGAATATTTCTCAGCCCCCTCACTGATAAATTTTCCATTAATAGAATTACTTCCATCTATCTGCACAAAATAAGTCCTCCCAAAAGTCGATTAGGAATTCGATAGCTCCTCAATATCTACACAGAAGGGTGAAATATTTACATCATACGGACATTTTCAAGAATCAGTACTACATCTAAGACATGCTTTAGAATGTATCCTCAGCATGAGCTAATTTAAAAAAAAATTCCACGTGATGTAGAGAATCCACCAGCATCACCTTTACATGTGTACACAATTTGCATAATTACGGTCGGATAATTGCTGTTCTCATAGAGACTGTAACATTTTCAGACAATTCAGAGACCAAGAGTTCGCACCCAGTATTTGAACCAAAAATGCAGCGACATTATGATCGAGCTATGACAATGAGGTCGCTGAAAGGTTTTTTCTACACGCACCTTTAAGCACAGAAAACATTAAAAGAAGAATATTATCATTAATCTTGATAATATCTTTTTCACATCGTAAATCTAAGTGTGATACTTTGTTTTAGATTCCTATTTCTTTGGATAATGTGAATGCTCTTTTCGCTATATTAATCTGTAGAACTGTTAAAAGCAATCACCTTTTAAGGTGACAAGTTATACTGTGTTTTGGTTAGCTGATGCATTAATCTGTGCATATGCAATGAAAGATGACTTTCACAGCGTTCTCTATAATTATTGCGTCTATTTGATTCGTTTATTGGTACTTCTCAGTGGAATGTGTACTCAAAGTGTCGTCGATTGCCAAAAGAAAAAGGAAAGGAAAACCAATACGTGGGGTCACATAAAATGAATTCGAAGGAGATATTTATATGCCTGGGATGTTGTCAAATTTTTTCAATAAACGAATAATACTAAGGAAAGTGTGTATCACGTCGGTCACATAAAATTGCATATTTTAGATTAAGGTTCTCGATAAATCATATAACCGATACATTGGGCTGGCTGCCTTTATAATGTTTCTTTTAGCAAGTAAGCAGTGGCATGCGGATCATCACGGAGGCGCCTCGGCGATGGATCCACAACAATGAATTCCATGTAAGTTGTTGCCACTTGGTTTGTTTATACATTTACATTAAGCAAAAAGGGACTTTGGACAATTGTGCCACCCAGGGTCAAATGGGAGGATGGGGCTGGCAAGGAAGGTACAACACCTACGCCTTCCACTAGAATGCAGGTAGGTGACGTAAGGATCCCTTCAGGACCGAGTGTGTGCTGGCTGTTCGGTTGCAGGCACGAAGATTTTTTTGATTATGGCTGACGGCAGCGGCAGGTCTTTTGTGGACCCCCCCCCCCCCCCACACACACTATCCGCCAATAGTTGAGGCGAACTAGCGTGCCGCCCTGCAGTCAAGGCTGTCCGTCGAGTGATCTGTCAGCTCATGCTAGCAGTCTGGACTTCACGTCCAAGCCAATCACTCAACACAATACCATAACACTTAAGCAAATTGAAAAATAATAAACAATTTTAAAACGTTGTCTTTTTGGAATGTATATTAAAACCATTCATAACCCTTTAATCGAAACTTCAACATTTTATCAATAAAATTATATCTCCCCTTTAAAATTTAATTTAGTTTAAAAGGAAAAGTAAACGACATACTTTTATATTATTATTCGTTTATTTTAATATAAATTCCATCACAAATTTCTTTTCTTTAAACATTTTCTTCCATTTGGAAGTAGTATTAAATAGCTTTATATATATATTTAATACTTACGTTCTTTCTACCATCAATCATGAAATAACAATTAAAATGTTTGTCTTTTTCAGTAACTTCGATTTCGTTTAAAATTAAATAAATATTGTCTTTATCTGTAAAGATTACAATGTCTATAATTTCATAAAAGCTTTCATTAAAAATATAATACCCAGATTTGTATGAAGTGCTTGGTATGTAATATGCGATGAAATGATAATTGTACCGTCATTTGCACGTAAATAATATATGTAATAAATGATAGTATTCCTTCTGGGCCAAAAGTCTATTTAATACAATATATTCCTGATAAAAGTAAGTTACTAAATTTTATAGCCCATTTTTTTTCTTATTGATAAAGGTACCAATTCGCGTTCATACTCTCTTTTATAAGCTGGACAAGTCTCAATTATGCTTGTTACTTTTGTTTCCTGTAGACTAGATATGTTTAATTGTCGTTTGTTTGCAGTTTCGCTCCATTTAGATTCAACTACAGATCAACTACTTCAACCATTTTTGGTTATCACTCGGCGTACTGTTGCAAACTAATTTAATCGATTAAAAAACATATGAAAGATAGGTTAAGATGTTTATATACCAATAATTTGTTTGGAAGTTTTTATTTCATCTCGGCGCCTCTCCTTTTCTCTTGGAAACAGGCCTCCTTTTCGCAGCTTGGCAACGTTATTTTTGTAGATAGTGTATAATTTTCTTTCAGGATACTTCCCGTTTGTGTTGTAATATGTTTCCTTAAAATTGTTAGATAAATTTGTTCTATAATATAACATTGAGTAATATATTGCAATTATTGTCTGACGCCCTGACTTACAAGATTTTCTCCTTTAAAAGCTTTAGAAATTTGCTGCGAAATATTTTTAAAATCTGCGTCATGCATAAAAAGGTTGTTATCAATAAAGTGCTTTACTGCATCCTATAATGATTGGATCGCCTTTAGTTCTTTCAACCCGCTTATGAGTTGATGCGTGATGATGCTGTTGATGTCTCTCGTTATATCAGCCCTCTTATGAGTTGATACATGCGCTGCTTATAAAGTTCCTCCAATAAAGAATAGACCTCGAGTTAGTGATTGGCGAGCAAGCTCAGCCTATATCTCTCACTATGAGAATCTGGCGTCTACGACAGCCTAAAATGTACCTGGAGTAAGATGTACCGGTTTATATTAAAAGAGTTAACTTCTCCCTTGGTAGGCCAAAACTCAACTGTCTTTATTCATTAAACGTAATTCTATTTATACAAAAGTTCTTCCTTATACATCATAATTTCAATGTACCTATACCTAAAAAATACGTGAAGCACTATTTCACAAAAATAACTTACGCAAAACATAAACATATTACACACTGGGTGCCTTGCCCTCTTTGTTTACAAAAACATTTCTTTGCACACATCAATGACCTATATCAGCAAGCAGATTTATTGCAGGTCAGTACATCGTAAAAAAAATGTAAGAATCAGCTGGCTGACTTGTATGGTGCTTGAATGCATTGAATTGCTCAATGCATTGTTTATGATTTATTTTTGGCTCTTCATGCTTCATGCATGGGAATCAATTATTCAAGTCATAAGCCATATGTGCTGACACGAGGAAGTGAAAGTGTGGAAATTATTTGAACCAAATTTGTTCATACTTTTGTACTTCCCGTTCTATGCTAATTCTACCTGCATGATATGCGTGCTTTTCATATGGTATTTTAGTTATGTTGCAATGCATGCAATTATATTTTATTTGTTTCCTTTTGAATCTGATCTTGCAATGCATCTATTTATTAGGTTGATTGATATATCTTATTGTCTCATAATAGATGCATTACAATCCTTAACCAAGAGATCTCTACACTGGAAACAAAGATTTTGATTGTTTTCTTCATATTACTTTAGGATGTTCTTCCCAGCATTTGATACGTAAACTTGTAGGTTCTACATATTGTGCAAACATGTATGCGCGAATTTTGAATTTATAATACAAATAAACTACAAAACGTTGAAAATTGTAAATGGTCGTAGAAGGCGAATTTCTTTCGGATGTTGATGGTTGTGTTTGCTATAGTGACAAATGAGAACATGTACAAGATTTATCAGTAACAATGAATCTTCCGTACCCAATTTTCAATCATTGAGAAATGTCCTACTGCCAAGGGTGCAACAACGTTAACAGCAAAGTCCTTAAAATTATAAGATTTTTAACATTAATCGTTTTGCAGTTAAAAATAGCTAACTTTTTTAATGCTCCAGTTTTTTTAAAATTTTCCCTGAAATCCATCAAAAATTGTAGCTCGCTTGTGAAATATAATTTTAAAACTATTTATATTGGTTATTCCAAAACATACATAAGTGAAAAATTGTTGTATGATTGTATGTATGTAGTATGGAATGAGTAAATATACAAAGTAAATGTTTACCCATATTCCACTGACTGATATAATAAAATTCATCTTCTTATGGGCCAAAATTATATAAACAGTGTTCACCAGAGCTAGAAAGTTCTGTTAGAGATCCATGTTCTTTAGCATTTTCGTATGGTACAGAAAGAAAAGACTGTAGTGGTTTGAAAATGGGACATCCCATGTAGGAAAGTACAATAGATCTAATATTGGGCCATCATCTTTGGCCATTTTCCCAGTAATGGCTCAATAACAGTAACCATAACTGGCCTAGCCGTGTTTAACGGTCGGATGATAACTTGGGTCCAGCAGTGGTTGGAAGTCTTGACCAATGTTATATTGAGCCTACCGCTCGTGCTTCCCGAAACGTCCAGGAAGAAGCGATTGGCGAGGATGTTCATACAAGCCGACGAATAATGATAACAAGAATTCTTCACTGTAGTTAATTATTTTATTTATAACGGGTTTTGTAGAAAAAAACCTCTCTCAGTTACACAGGTTCAGTTATATTTTATAACTGTATCGATTATTTTTACAACTATTCTTATTTTTAATAAGATCACAACTAGTTTCAGTTATATTTTAAAACTACATCAATTATTTTTGCAACTATCCGTATTTTTTAAAAGATCACAACTGAGGAAGAATTACCGAACGATTTTCTGTTAGATCTTTACTTGACGGTTTAAAAAAGAAAACTCCCCGAGGTTTGGGCAAATTGCACCCAGGTACCCACGATATCTTGCAAAAGCTTTTTTTTATCTTTTTATCGCTTTCTCCCCAGTGTAATTATGGCGAAGCCAACTTTTGATTTTCTTATATTCTTCACAATCTAAGAATTTTCAATAAAATATTAAATTGATTAAGAAAATGTTATTAAATATTTAAGGACCTAGTTTTCTTGTTTCAATCTCATGTTGTGCATTCAAAAGCGGCACATTTTGATCCTTAACTGGGACAATATTTTTTGAACTAATTTTTTTTCTCTATTAAACCCTTTTTCCTCAATTTTCTTGCCTTATTCCTATGTTTGTCGTACAGTATTCATCTGGGGCAACCCCCTGCTTTTCGCGCAATGTAATATGTTAACTTAAAAAATCAATTATTCATATATTTTGCTTAGATATTTCTTAAAAGATTGAAATACCTCGCTTTCACTTGGAAACAGCTGTGTGATCTGTTCCGAGTGGTATTTTATTTGTCCTAAGGACATAATTTGATTTCTCGACATAAAATATTCTGTAATAATGTCCATTAACACCTTCTTGTCTTCCTCATCCAAAAAGTTTTTTTGTTTATAATTGTTCAGAATGCGATTGCCATACGAGCATGACTGTAATAAGATAAGCAGTTCCTGAAGCATAATAACTATTGAAACATGCGGTTATTAACAATTAAATTATGTCTTACCGATGAAGATGAATCGACTGAGCCTGAAGAACATCCTTGATTTTCTGAAGAAAGCATTGATATTGGTATGACTTCTCTTGGAACGATATTTTCGAGTGCTGTCTCCAGCTCAGTATTTTCTATTTGAATTGAGTTTCGCCAGGAAGCAAGGAAAGTTTTGAATCGAACACGATCACCCATTTGATTGACAGGAAAAAGATCGTTGATGTCGCCCTCACATATATTTTTTAAGTGCCAAATAGTTAAACCTGTTCCCAAATTCAGAAATGTGTAAAGGAGCATGTTGCCGGGGTGGTAAAATGGATCACGTTGGTGGCAACAATTTATTATAGAGTTGCGATATCGACGATGCAAAAATTGAAAGACTGCGCCTTTGTCTTATAATTCACAATACTTTTATTTTAATAAAATAATATTGTTTTGCAGTCGTAACCGCTAAACTAATTCTCTATATATTTCAGTTACTCTACTTCACTTGTAATTACACTGATGACTTTAGATTAAAAAGATTAAATTGAATATAATGAACTCAGGGACTTATCCCAGCGGCCGTCATTGAGCAAGTGGACGAAAGATTGCCCTCCTGCTCCTTCTACCCAACCGCACGTTAAAGTAGGTTGCCATTTTCTTCGTGCAATTTTACAGGGTGCTCCTCTTCTTCCGTCGCTAGTGGGTGTGTTCCGAATCATTAATTGATATGCTTAACATCACCCCCTTTCCAGTGAAAACGGTGTTTTGACAGCTAACTTCCTAATGCAAACTGCACCCTTTTACTATCCCTACGTGTTGCATCTATTGCAACTGTTGCAGGTTTGATTCTGTCTATTGAAATCGTCTGGTTTTTTCCTCTTATATTAACAATGAAATATTTTCTAAGTCTTCTAACAACCCGGTAAGGACCTTCGTAGGGTTCCGTGAGACCGCTTTTGATACCCTCAACTCTAACAAAAAGTTGTTCACAGTTTTGTAGGCCTTTTGGAATGAAAGTGCTTGTGTTAGCTGAACGTGGTTGCGTAGGTTTGATGCAATTCATTTTGTTCCTAAGTCTTTCTACCAGGTTGTAAGGATCAGTAGAAATTCTACTCTCGTTCGTATCGAAAAATTCAGACGGTAAACGGAGAGTCTGACCGTATACTAATTCTGCCGGGCTGCATTTAATGTCTTCTTTATATGTACAGTGAATGCCTAGTAAAATAATTGGTAATTCTTCAAACCAATGTTTGGTCGTAGCGCGACATCGTAGTGCTACCTTAAGTTGCCGGTGGAACCGTTCCACCATACCGTTCGCCTGTGGATGGTATGCTGTGGTTCTAATGCGTTGTGAGCCCATTATTCTCGTAAGCTCCCGAAACAATTTCGATTCAAACTGGGTACCTTGATCCGTCGTAATTTGCAAAGGTACTCCAAAACGGCTTACGTACTCTTTAAAAAATGTCCACGCTACTGTCTCAGCCGTGATGTCCTTGAGTGGATATGCCTCGGACCACCTAGTGAACCTGTCCACTAAAGTTAAAAGGTACGTATAACCGCTGGACACTTGGTCTAACTAAATCTAAATGAATGTTATCGAATCTACCTTTTGGCAAGTCAAATGTGCCATGTGGTGATTTCGTGTGTTTATGTATTTTGTTTTTCTGGCAAGGGATACATGCCTCTGCCCAGGCCTTAATGTCTTTCAACATGCCTGGCCAAAAATAGCGCTCCGCAATTAATTTTCGTGAACCTCGAATTCCGGGGTGGTTCAAGGTATGCAAGGCTTCAAAAACCTTTTTACGTAAAGATTTTGGTACGAATTTGCCGTAATTGTGGTGTGGTAATTTCGCACCAAAGCGGTAGTGAAGTTGTAGGAATGAATTTTCTTTCCAATTTGAAACGTGCTGTACTCGCTGTCCCTGAGCTTAATAAGGAGTTCAATTCGTCGTCTTTAGCTTGCGACTTTACTAGCGTGTCTAAGTCTAGCTTACTGCTACTATCTACTTCTAACAACTCATCCGTATGAGATAAAAAATCTGCGGTGATGTTATCCTTCCCCTTAACGTGTTTTATATCGCTGGTGAATTGTGAAATAAAGTCAAGGTGGCGTTCTTGTCTCGGGCTTCGCTCTGTTTTCGATTCAAGTGCCTTAATCAGCGGCTTGTGGACTGTAAATATCGTAAAATTCCGTCCTTCGAGGAAATATCGGAAATGTTTTAAGCTGAGGTAGATAGCTAAAAGCTCTCGGTCGAAAGCAGAGTATCTCGTTTCAGCTGGTGTTAGTTTCTTTGAGAAGAAAGAAAGAGGTTCCCAGTTCTCTTTGGCCCTATGTTCCAAGACTGCTCCCACGGCAGAGTTTGACGCATCCGTCGTTAGCCTAAGCTGAGCGTTAGTCAATGGGTGGACTAGCATAGTTGACGGTACTAAAGCTTTCTTAACGTGTTCAAAAGTCGTCTGACACTCATCATTCCAAGGAAATTCTTTCAGCTTTTTTGATGTTTTAGTGGCTTCGGTTAGCTGACTGTATAGCGGGATTAGCCAGTTTGCGAGTCTACGAACAAAACGGCGGTAATAATTGATGATACCGATAAATCGCTGAAGTTGGCGGATAGACTTAGGAGCTGGGAAATCGCCTATAACTTTGACGCGTTCTGCTGACGGTTTAAATCCGCTCTCGTCAATTCTATGACCCAGAAAGTCTAAAAAGTTTGTACCGAAAATGCACTTAGAAATATTTATTTTCAAACCAAACTGAGCTAATCGCTCGAATAAAAGTTTCAAGTGCTGATGGTGCTCCCCGTGATCCCTACTGGCGACGAGAATGTCGTCAATGTACACGGAGACGAAGTTTAAGCCTAACGTAACTTCGTTCATAAAGCGTTGGAACGTTTGAGCTGCATTTCGAAGCCCAAAAGGCATCCGGATAAACTCAAACATCCCGAACGGTGTGGTAATTGCAGTTTTTCCAATATCTTCTATCGAAACTGGGATGTGGTGATAGGCTCGAACGAGATCGATTTTGCTAAAAACACCACATCCTCTCAGTTGTAGAGAGAAATCGTGTACGTGTGGGATCGAGTAACGGTCAGGCACTGTGACGGCATTCAGTCTTCTATAATCCCCGCAGGGACGCCAGTCATTGGGGTCCTTCTTCGGGACCATATGCAGAGGAGAAGAGGTTGAAGACGAAGATGGTCTGCAAATACCTAATTGTTGCATGTGGTTGAATTCGTTTTGTGCTACCACAAGATTCGCCGGATCCAGGCGTCTTGGTCGCGCAAAGGGTAAGTGACCGTTGGTCACGATATGATGCACGACTGAGTGTTTGACGGGCAGATTATGATTTGGTGGATCTGTGAGCGTTGGGAAACATTTTACTAGTTTTCCGTATTGGTTACTAATAGTTAATATCTTTGGTGTAGGAGTATTGGTGTTTAATACTACCCCATTTACTGAACATCTAGAGGAATTATCGATTAATTTTTTTTTCTTTAAGATTAACGAGTAAATCGTGCCTGGACAAAAAATCCGCTTCTATAATTAGACGGTTGACAGCTGCCAACATAAATTGAAAAAGGAAAGGTCGGCCTAATCCAATATCCAATTTGAGCATAACTGCTCCAAAGGTATTTATGGGAGAGTCATTTGCAGCGGTCAAGTTAGTGGTTGCTATTTTAGAACAAAAATGAGGAAAGAATTTAAAGGGTATAATCGATACATCTGCTCCCGTGTCCACCAAAAACGAAAATTTTGTGAGTCTGCATGTAACGAACAGGCGACGAGAAAGGCTACGTTGAGGATTGGTCGCCTCAACCCTCGCCCCATCTAGTTTAAAGTTGACTTCGAATTACTTTTCATGTCCCCCTGAAGCTGCACGGTGAGACGCATTTCGATGCTTTCTCCCCGAAACGTTTGTGATACCAACATATTACGCTCTTAATTGGCCTATTATTACTATTCTCTCGGCCCCGTGATTTGCTTCGAACTCTGTGATTACCCCCCGCGAATTCTCTGAAGGTACGTTTGAGCTCACCTATCTCTTTCATGGTCCTTTTGAGCTGGCTCTGCATCTGTTGTAATTCGCTAGGTCCTACTTGGTTATGACACTGTACTACGCTAACTTGAGAGCTTTGTGTGACTTCCCATACCTTGTCTGCGAGTTCCAGCTTCTTTTCGAAATTTTGATCTGTTGATACCGTTAGTGGAATAGTAACAGTGGAAGGTAACTTGCGCTCCCACAAGGACTGAACTAGTGTTAAGCTAATAGAAGATATGTTCCCTGCCAAGGATTGCATGTGTCTATATAAATCCGAGGGTTTCCTATCTCCTAAGTCTTCAGCCGACAATAAGGCCTCTAACCGCCTTTGCTCAGACAACGAGTGACGTTTGATTAAAAGCTGCTTAAGATGCTCATATTTGCCTGTTTCGGGCGGATCACTAAGTGCATCCATCAATGACGCTGTTGATGGCCTCTACGGGCAACGATGCCAAAATATGCGAGTATTTCGAAGAATCTCGCGTTATTTTCTTAATACTAAATTGTGCCTCTACGGCCAAAAACCACACAGCCGGAGCTTTATCCCAAAAGTTAGGTAGCTTTACGCGTTCAATAATTAAACTTTCTCCGCTACTACCCTCTGTACCAGCATTATTCTTATCGTCGTCTTTCATGGTAATCCGTGTACAAATAATAATTTAAATGAGTGTAAGTTATACGTTAATATGTGAAACAGAATTTTGTACCATCTAAATGTCAAAACAAGCTACGCCATCCATGGCGGATTCACGATTAAAATTTCTTAGATTCGAAGGAATTATTTGCATACGTAATGGTATGCTACAGTAAAGAGCAATAAAATTCACTGTCAATTGGAGCGACCAGAATAATATAATAATAATAAAAATAATAGCTTAATATCAAAATAATATAATGCGACGAAAGAAGAAGTGCAATAGCAATTACTATAACTTTATAATTTTATAGAATATTATAGAAATATATTTCTTTAACCAAAAACAAATTAAAATTAATTTTCACCACTCTAACTTAAATTGGTGCGGGTAGGTTTTTCTTTATTTTCGTATTTCAATTTAATTCCTTATGTATCCCACCTTGTATGTTTATTTTCCTTTTTACTTTTTCGTAATTGGTCTTATATCCTCATTCACTTGTTCTCCATACGCCGTTACAATTTTCGGAATCTAAAATACGTAAAAGAATTTTAGTATTATGCTGTTAAATTATTGAATGAAAATTTTACAAATATCTGAAACTTCTTCACAAAGATAATGAAAAATAAATCGTTAATATCAATTGAAAACTGCACGATTTTGCATGTAAGAAAAATATTTACTCTAATAAACTCTTTAAACTGTCCACGAATGAAAACTTGTATTATTAATTACTGCTTAAAGTTATTTGTCAGCGTGACACAAAATAAAGATGTATTCCAAACAAAAGAACGAAAAATTCTTGTTTTTTGTTCTTTTTTTTTTATTTTTTGTTTTTTTTTGTTTTGTAAAATAATACTTCCCAACAGTACTGTTGTCGTTAGTTGCGATGCTTCCGAACTGTGTTGTAGCTGTGCATTACTGGTGTGAGGAATATGCTGCTTACACTCCTTGCACTGTGATTGTGATAAAATGATATGCCAAATTCCGATTCATATATTCCACGTTGCTTTGCTTGCTGCTTGTAGGGGTTCCTGCGATTGTGCTTGTATTGTCCAGTAGCACTTGCAATGCACGAACCAATAACGTGTGTATAACCCCCAAAATTATCGAATCGTGCTGCTGCCGGCTGATGAAAACCGTGCTTCTGCTCGCTGCACTGTCATACAGGGCTGCGCACTGGCGTTTTGGTAGCTTGTGTGAAGTAAAATTTTTGATGTGTAATTCACTCGTGGCAAGTAGAGCACTCCAAGAACTTTTGAAATATGCCTCTTGACTCTCGGGGTCACCAATTTGTTGCCGGGATGGTAAAATGGATCACGTTGGTGGCAACAATTTATTATAGAGTTGCGATATCGACGATGCAAAAAATAAAAGACTGCGCCTTTGTCTTATAATTCACAATACTTTTATTTTAATAAAATAATATTGTTTTGCAGTCGTAACCGCTAAACTAATTCTCTATATATTTCAGTTACTCTATGTCACTCTTAATTACACTGATGACTTTAGATTAAAAAGATTAAATTGAATATAATGAACTCAGGGACTTATCCCAGCGGCCGTCATTGAGCAAGTGGACGAAAGATTGCCCTCCTGCTCCTTCTACCCAACCGCACGTTAAAGTAGGTTGCCATTTTCTTCGTGCAATTTTACAGGGTGCTCCTCTTCTTCCGTCGCTAGTGGGTGTGTTCCGAATCATTAATTGATATGCTTGTTTTGACATGTAGATGCTGCTATGCTTTATTCTGTTTACATTATGCTCGCAACAGAGCATTTAAATATTCTAAAAGTTTACCATAAAGTTTTTCTATTATATCACTTTTAAATCCCCAGGATTTAAGAAGCGTCTCGAATTCGATTTTTTCATCTCATGGAATAATGATTAAGTTTTCGTTGAAAGTGTTATCAGCTGCAATACCTTCTGAATTCTCATGGTTTGACCGTGAGGTAAATATGGACGAATCTGCTTCTAAATCTGAGGGTACGGTAAAAGTATTTTGCTGATACCCATCGTTATAACAAATTTGGATGAAATTCTCAGAAGTATTTGCGTCCGGATTATTCATTTTGACCCAAAAATTGTTGGTTATTGTATAACCACACTCGAACGAAAAGTTCCTTTAATTTGAAACGATATGCAAGATTTCTTCGGGTTTCCTTTTGAAGAATTTTAAGCAAATATCTAAATTTAATTATGTTCGCTATTTCCTCTAGTGGAAAAATTTCTGCAAGAAGGGACTCGTCTAAGAATTCTTCAATATCCAGCAAACAGAACTTTTTAAGTTTAAAAAAAAACTGTTTTTTTAAATCCCCATTCTTCTAAAATTATTTCCAACAATCTCTGCTTGGCCAACTACAATATAATGATAATTTTTAAAGCAATCCAAAGTTCAGAATTGATGTATTCAATAGAATAGAAAAATTAAGTATACTGTAGATTTTATAAACAAACTCGTTGAAGGCATTTGAGAATAAATTAAACGTTAAAAACAAAAATTCCTAACTGGTTTAATACATATTAACTTATCAAAAGCATTAAAAGCTACTAGTATTAAGTAATCTGGAGCCAGATTATGTAAGCTTTGTAAAGATTTTTTTGCTAGTAAGTTTCAAGAAATCCTTATGAAACGTTGAAATATCAATCGCAGATTCCTTTGACTTAACCCTACGCAGACGGGCAAAATCAATGATCATTCATTCGTATTGGAATTTTTCAAAAATCTAATTATTCAAGGATCTTTTGAACTAAACTAAAATCCCAGTAAATTTTTATATGTTATTGACAACACACTTTTGAAAATCAAATTGTGGATGAATGCCCATTGATTTTGCCCGTCTGTCTATGCTATTGATTGAGTTATTTTTGCATTCAAAATTTGGTTGAAGAAAGGCATTGAATTGAAAAAACACTTCGATCCCCAAAATTTTTGTCGCCTTAAATAATCTGTTCCGTGATAATTCACATTAACATTAATTTACTACTTACCGTACAAACTTCCGACATTAATTTTATAAGTTATTTAAAAGGCACACCAATTTATTGATCTAAGTTAAATTCACTGGTTTACTTGTTCACAGTTTATAATTTTAATAAAAGTGCACTTATTGAAAATACCGCTAACACAACAGAAGTCAGAACCAAAAATTTCATTATTTTACAACCGAACAGCGTCTAATTATACTTGATAATAACAACGGCGTTTGTTAAACTGTTAACTGGCCAGTGAATCTGATCACTATCAATGTAGCTGCACCTCTGCCTTGATCAAAATTTTTGATAACAGATAAGGTAAATATTTATATCAAGTATGTCTACATTATTGTTGCTTATAAGAAATGTAGAACTTTTGAAAAATTCAATCATGTATAAAAGTATACAGTTATTCAATAAATTGCCAGTTGCAGTAAAAGAAGAAATGAATTTAAAAAACTTCAAGAAATTAGCGATAGTATATATTAAATTGAATATCCCATGAAATGAACGTGTAATTAATTTTACATTAATTCAATTTTTATTCTATCCTGGGACCAAGTAACAATTACTGAACAGGTGAGACGTTTAGCTGCGTTATTTACTGACTTGATAGTTCAACTCTAGAAGTCCCATTCAAAAACAAACAACGTCGTACTATTAGAATTAGGTTGTTGTTAATGCAAGCGCACATTACACACATTGATTGATAGTAGTAGCGGTTGCATTTTCACGAAAATGAAAACAAATATCGTTTCAAAAAATATGTCTCTAATGATTGACATCCTGCAGGAGTGCTCTCTACTATCCAACGCCTTTCAAGCTAGAGACATTAACATTACCAGAGGAGATCAATTAATTAAAAGAACAATAAATGTATTTGAAATTATCAAAGAACGTCCAGGTTTTAAGAAAAACAAAAAGCAGATGAAGTAATTAACCCCGACGTATTTAAAATCATTAACGTTGTCGAAAACAAAACTTATGGAAATCTTCTCTGAGATTCTCTTATTGATTGAGTCATAAAAAATATGAAATTAATATTAACGGATTGCTCTGAAGTACGAGGAAGTACCTACCGAAAAAAAAAAAATATTATTAAAAGCAAAATTTATGAGCTAGCAAATTTGCCAGACGCGAGCACTTGGAAAATTGAAAATATTGTTGGTTTCGTGAATAGAAGCCGAGGAAAAATTTCAGGAATTTCGAAATGTTTTTAAATTTGATATACAAAAGAATTCTTTCCGTAATAATTTAGAAAATATAGTAAGCAATTGCAATCAGACAAATTAGTACGTAAAATTTCAGAAAATATTCAAAAGGCGAAAAATATCGTTAATGCAGTTGCCCGTAGCATTGATGAACATCATAATTACGGATAGAAGAGCCAGACCTTGTAAAATTTTATGATTTTGAACTTAATTGGTCGCCCACTGGAAACTTGTTCAGCTGGCTGCAAATCCATTTTGCATCTTTAACTTTTTCTTTCAAAGTGTCATTATCACTTAATTTAGTGTATACCTTAACATCTAATTAATGCAACTATTTTCCACTTTTTTTCCTCCTTTTTAGAAATGTTAATCGCAGCTTATACTCTTCTTTATTCTTTCTAGCTTGTAAGTTGATTACGTGTGTTTTTTTTTTTTGCTTTATTTAAATCAAGTGATATCTATATCTACATACTATTCCTATAACACTTTAGGTCTTGTGTGTAATAGTTTTATAATTGAATACCTTTAATACCTTATAGAGTTGGAAAGTTATCTAACCTGTATATAAAATTGTGATTATGCTCTACGAATCATACCGAGTGAAAATATCATCCACCACTACAATTAGTGGATTTAAAGTGAATAAACTGCTTTTGTAAATCCTCTCTTTAACTTATATATAATATTTAAAAAGTTTATGCAATTTATAGGTACTTATCTTATTTTAGACCGATGGATTTTCTGAAGGTAATGATATTGTTACCCACGGAATTGCACTCAAAACAGAGTCTCCAGGACCTCGCAAATTTCGTTAAGTTGTGGATCGTTTCGAGTTGGAATGAACCTTAAAATAATAAAAATATTTTGTTAAGTAAGAGTGTGTGCTGACAAATAAACGCAAGATATTATTTACCTGAGACCAATAACTCAAACTTTGATCTCTTTTTAAAATGTCAAACTTTGATCTCTTTTGCACGAATGCATAAAATTCACAGCAGTTAATAAATGCATGGAAGATACTGTGGGCGTCATAGCTTCAATCATTCTAAAAAGAAAAAAAAAGTGTTTTGTTTTTTTATTTATTATTATTGTAGAACAATTTTTTTTTAAATGTTATAAAAATTATGATCTTTCCTCCATTTTTTCAAATTCCAAACGCAGTGTTAACTGCCTAAAAGAATTAACGAACAAGTAAAAATTTTGGGAAATTCATTCATTATCGAAATACGCAAGGCATGCCAACTCGAACGCACTGAACTAACCTACAACGCTCCAAGAATATTCAGATTACAAAACATCAAATGAGCCATAGAGGCACGTAAATTTATGAAACGGGTTCCTAATTTGATTGTATACCAGATGAATTCAACCTATCAAATCCGATCAAGGTGAAGGGAGCAGTAAAATCATTAAAACACCAGTAAAATAAGTCTCATTTTCTAAGCGATACTCATAACAACATGGCTAAGTTGGCTAGGTTAGGCATGCATTCAACCACTTAGCGTAAGCTTTTGAAATGTTTGGAAATAAATTCAATGGCATCGCTTTACTATGAACTAATTAAAACAAAAATATTCAAATGTTATCCAAATTCATTGATGAATCAATAATTTTCAATACAACATGGACGAAAACACTCTTCGTAGAGAATGTTGCGAGTATTGTCAAAGAGGACTTCTACTCCATCGTTATGATGAATTGAGTTCAATATGAATAACCGAACCTGTATTGTAGAGTTGTTCAATTAGTTTTTCATCATAGTTTCTGTACCAGATCTGCAAGATGGACTTTTCTCAAGGATGAAGATTGATAGACATGAGCGGGTAAATCATAACGTGCTGCTTTAAAATTGCTTTGTAAATGTGACATCTGAAATTTTTCGTGGCTAAAATATGGCTTGGCTTATATGTATCTCAGAAACAATTAAAAGAGCTTGAAAATATTAATCTCAGATAGAAAGAGCAGTGTCAACAAGAAAATTGATTTTTTCGACTTATAGTTAGTTAAACTTTATAATATTAATATATTCTTACCTAGCATGAAAGTCTAATCCTCTAAGCGAATCAAAACGTATAATTTCACGAAGCTCATCTTCTTGATGATAGGGTACCCTATACGGATGATATCGTATAACTTTTTCTTCACGCAAACTTATCGACATTTTCGCCCACGATGTCTCACCCAATTCACTTGTGTTCTTAGCGAAGCAATCGCGGTAGTAAGTTCCATGAAAATATTTTCTTCTTCTTCACTGAGTCTAATTCCAATCGTCATATCGGTTGCTAATAATGGTTGTCTTGTAATTTTCATTTGAGTTGCATTGGCTCTTGTGGTTGGTAAAACTTCACTTCTATTGCTCATTCCCACTGCATCATTCTCTATTTTTAAGTTATTCCACGTCTTAACTACTTTTACGCCTGGTTGATTCAAAAAGCTTTGCCTATTATGACTGGAACTTCCTGAGTGCTGTCGTCCACAATTATAAGTCCGGTAAAACGCTGAACTTCGCCTACTTTAAGAAGCTTATTTATTTTTCCGATTGCTTGACATTGTCCACTTGCAAATCCTCGTAAAATATCGTTGCAATTTTCAAATTGACCAGAACAATTCCTTTTCCTTATCGTACAATCGCTTCCTAAATCGATGAATGCTTGAATTTGCTGTCCATCAATGTCTATATCTTGATACAGCTCATTTTTCTTTGTCGTTATTGTTTGAACCTGTCTGTGTTATGTATTCCTTCCAAAGATAAAAAGGGGAACACACTGTGGTCTTTGGCTCCTGGTTGTCCTCACGAGTTTTCTGCAAATATAAAATACTTTTCCTTTTCGGAAAAGGTTAGCTATTTATTTTATTAAGGGATGAATTAAAAGTCCGTTTTATTTTAGAATTTCGATTCTTTTTGCTTTAATTCTTTGAGGAGATGCTTTTCAATTGAAATAAGGCCTAAGCTCGACAGTCTTTCTTGTCCCATAGAGTTCCTTAAATAAGTTTTTATTCGCTTCAATGCTGAAAATGATCTTTCAGCACTAGCTGTGCTAGCAGGAATTGTTAATATTAAGCAAGCAAACTTATAGACTTCAGAAAAAGTTGATTGAAGCTCATTTTGCGTAATGTGTTCAAAATTCTGGAATTTGACGACCAATGTGTTGGAGCAAGTTGTGGAAACTTTATTCTAACATATTCATAGAAAGCCTGAGTCCTCTTTGTAGAGTGTGCAAAAAATGATGCAATGCTAGACAGAGTGCCAAAAAAAAGTTTGCAAGGTAAAATAAACTCTACGGACTTCAATAAAACTAAATTTAATCGATGAGCAATGAATGAAACGTGCGTTAGGGTAAACTTCCCTTACCTTAGCTTGTCTGCCATTCAAATTTCCAGCCATTACCGCAGCCCCATCATAAACCTGCGCTAATAATTTGTGCCCGAAATTAAAACAATTTAAAGAAGCCAAATTAAGAACATGGTTTGAAATTGCATTAGCAGATCTATCCTTGCTAATCTAATAATAGTGGACATTTGCGACTGGCTAGACACATCAGAAGTCTCATCTAATAAAATTGCCACATACGAGGAGCTCTTAATTTCACTTTTAATATGATCTATTATTACTTGACTTGATTTATGGATAAAATCAAATCCTTTTGAATATCGGACGTGATACCTTTAAATAGGGAATCACTACGCAAATGATTATACAGAGTCTCATCGTATGTGGAAATAATATTCAATAATTCAATATAATTTCCACGATTTACAGACTGCACTGACTCATCATGGCCCCGAAAAGGTAACTCCTGAATGTCTAGAAATCATACAGCATTGATGAGACGTTTTAAAATTTTTCTATTTTTGGCCACGTCCTCGTTGTGACGATTTATACACATCTTCTTTTGCTGGTCCAACAATTTACTAACGCACAAAACAATTTACAATCCCAGACTATAGTCAAGCTCAACAGAGTCTTCTTTCCCCGCTGATTATTCCAAGCCCGTTCCCTTGGCTGTGGTTTCGCTAGATAGTAGATAGGGACAGTAGGAATCTCGTTAATCCATTCATGCGCGTCACTAATTAGATGACGAGGCATTTGGTTAGGTTCTCTTTATTGGTCATAATTACAAAAAAAAAAAAACTAAACTAACTAATAATGCTACAGCTCGATCTAATAAATAAAAGACGACCAAATAATTGCCACTGAGTTGGCAGGCAGTGGTACCAAAATACTATCTTCCTCTGACGTGACGTTGTCTCCCACTATTTCTCCAGACTGTCCTCATAAAGTATTTGTGGGTTGTCCAACCTCCTCTCATGGTAGTCATGATTAGTTCCTCGATGTCTTTCGGGCCGAGTCCTAATCTCTGTACTAAACTGTTATTCTCCTCACACCATGTACCCCTGGCACCAACGATAAGCGGAAGAGTTGTGATATTTCTTTGCGGATGTGGTTCCTTCATCCTATCAATGAAGTGGGTGCTGCTGTATAGGGCTTTCTTGTGTTCATATTGGGCAAGCAGTAGTATATCTCCTTCCCAGTTAATTCCCACATCGGACACAATAACTTCATCTCCTTTTATAAATATGGCGTCGGGTTTGCACAATAAGCCATTATTGCAACGAACATGCGGCTCGACATTAACGTCCCATCTCTTTTTTCTTGCAGAGTCGATCAGTCTCTTTAGCACATAGTTGTGCCTAGTAATTCTAGGCCAATGTGTTAGCGGACAATTTTGAAGGACGTGTGACAGAGACTCAACCTTTCTGCATCCAGCACGACACATCCTAGCATCCGGGGGGTTCGATGGAATACTAACCGTGGGTAGGAGGTTATACCGCAGAAGAATCGCGTTTATATACTGTTCAGCATTCCAGTATACGGGCGGCGCATTAATAAATTTACTAGAAGCTTGATGATTTTTTATTTCTTTTAACCCTTTTCCATTGTAGCTGTTATGTAATTCATTCGCAAAAGAGTTTTGTATCGCCAGCTTATTTGTTAGTTGCGGATCAATTTGTTTTTGGATTCTATCCAATATAGGTCTTGCAATTTCAATAGTTCTCTTTAGCAGTGGCGATGTATCTTCTAGCTTAGTCAGGCGATTCTTCATAATAACCGGTATATTTTTTTCGAATTTAAAAATACCTAATTCACCAGTTTTAATAGTTGCGTAAAAAAATGCTGTTAGCACAGTGTGCATTAAGATGTAATGTTCTTCTTATAAAAGCCCGTATTTTTTTGTCGGCATTTTGCATTATCTTTTTTGATGCTTTTGGCTTTTGCATACTCGCTATGTATCTTGGGATAAGATAACTTTTTAAAATTTTGATTTTCTGCTGGGCTTTCAGTGGTGCCTTCCCAATGTTGGCAAGCTGGTGGTAAAGAGCTTCAGTGCTGCACTTACTTAGTCCTTGATAGCTATACTTTTGTCCCAAGTAGCTCATTACTTCCCGAATGGTGATGGGGGTGATATACTGTTCATCAATTTTGAATTTAGGTGCTGTATCGATGAACACTTTTTTTTTACTTGGGACTCTGCAAATGGACAGCGACTTACATTTAGGAGCATTGAGTTCAAGTCCTCTTCTCCTAAGGAAGTCGGTAGATTTTAGTAACATCCTATTCGCATTAGCAGCGTCTTCCGCGAAAAGCACCACGTCATCAGCATAAGCGAGTGCCGATAATTTATGGTTGTGTCCCATGTCGACACCACCTCCTCCTTTGTCTAATTCACAAAGTAGTTCGTCAATTAGCATATTGAAGAGAATAGGAGATAGTAGGTCACCCTGTTTAACCCCTCGCTGAATGTTGACGATACCAATAGGTTGGTCATTACAACTAATTTCAGTCTTGAGTTCCCTATAGTTGTCCATAATGATTTCTGTCGTTTTCTTGTCTATATTAAATCTTTTTAGAGCTCGTCGCACACTGCTGTGCGGTATTTCATAAAAGCCTTCGAAATGTCAAGGGATATCAGTGTAATTGGCTGTCCAGCTTTTCTTTGTTCTTTAATGACAGCCTCTACAATTGGCGAAACATCCATCAAGCCTGGAGAATCCTCTTTGGTTAGTGTGTAAATTAATCGTATTTTCAAGTCTCCGCGCCAATATTTTATTGAAAATTCGTATAAAAATAGAGCCAATTGTTAATGGTCTCCAATTCCTGACGTCCTCAAGATTTGATTTTAACTTGGGAATTAAAATAGTACGACATTCTTGTAGTATTGATGGAATTCGTTCCAATAATACCATTGCATTGTACAAGACCAGAAGTCTAGGTTTGCTGATTTTTATGAGGTCTTTAAGATTGATCCCGTCCGGACCCGGAGAGTTCGACTTGCTACTCGCTATCGCACCTTCCACTTCTTCTGCAGTTATCGGATTACAAATATTTACAGAGTCGGTGGTCCTATCACGAATAGGCTCTAAGTCCTCCATCCGTGCCTGCGTGAAGATTTCCACATATTGGTTTAGGGCTTCCCGCGCATCCGGCATAACACTCTCGTTGGTATACAAATCTCCATCAAGCAGCTTATTTGCGTAGGCTTTGAGATCTTTGCTGAAGTCCATCTGGGATAATTTATATTCTATAATTCGTTTTTTCCTTCTGCTCTGTCCAGGTCTATGTAAATCACGTATCAAATTATTCCTTGCATTATTGTACGACGAATTTCTATTTCTAGGCCTTCGATGATATTGGCGTATCACTGAGTTGCACCATCTTTCGAGTTCATTAATTGCTGTCTCCTGTGGTTGGTATAAGAGGCATTCCAGGAACTCTCTGTCGGCTTCCTCGGTGAGACTTCCTGTAGTGCAGCTATCACTGTACGCAGTTCCTGATTTCTATCGAGCTCTTCATTTTCTATGTTAACGTTATTTTGATTAATGACTTCTTCTTCTGGAGGCGGTTGCCTAAAGGCCAATACTCTATTTTTTATAATGATTTAATTTTCTCCTCGCAGCAATCGCATATCTACTTCTGGTGGTATATTGCATCAAATAGTCAACAATTGCGATTTAAGGTAAGTTAACTTCACATTCAGCTTCTCGTTTGGCTAGCTCACTTTCTTCTTCATCCGTCCATAATACTCTTGCGTTTGCACTTTCTGCACGCATCTCGTCGTTATACTCCGTAGGATGCTGATGCCTCATATGCTGCTTCATCCCCGGAAATGTTTCGAATTCTCTTCCACAAATTGGGCATTTCTTTTCATTTGTATTGTTTGCAACTCTGCAGTATCGTCGTTGGTGCTGGTTGAGGCCAGCAAGAGACGAGTAGAATCCTCCACACGCGCATTGGAAGCTATTCTCCCGTGATGCAGACATGATGGCTATACTCATCAGTCAGTTGCTTAATTAGGTTTGTAGCATCACCCTACTGTAACACTATGTGCCAATAAACTCTCTCGAAATGTTCCGTTTTACTTGCCCTAGCCAAAATGTAATATATAACTTAATACATAAACAAAAACAAATCTAAAAACGTTTAAACTATAATATAATATATAATAATATATAATATAATATATAATATATATATAATCAATTTAATAAATAATGATAAGCAAATTTATAATCTTAAACAATACAAAAATATTTGTTACGAATATTTTTATAAAATAATAACACAAAAAAAAACAATAATAAAAAGTTAACATTAAAATACTCTTAATTTAGTCCCAATCATCGCACTCTTAATAAAGTCCGACATATGTCTTTGCTATATTTTGCAATTTAAAAGGCAGTAGTAAATCTTTGTAAATTTAAATCATTCAAATAAATATATCATAATTATCACATTTGAGTAGTGTCAAGTTCATATTAATAAAATTTAACAAGAAAATTAAGTTAATTTACACAGATATCAAGTCTACAATAGCAAAGTTTTCAGAAATTAAACACTTCTTAATTAAAATATAGTTTTTTTTATAGCTTATTACATAAATATATCACTTCTTAACTAATACATTTTTTCTAACAATAATTAATTTATCACAGTGAAGAAATAAAAGTTTTTATAAATATATCACTTTTATCTAAAATCTAAATTAACACAACGATTTTCACATATATTTATCTTATTTAGTTACCATATGGCTTGATTGAGGTAAATAAGTTAAAAGATTGTTATTATAAAGTAAAATGTCAAATAATTCACTCTTTGCGCCAAAACACTTTTAATTAGTCTTGTTGGTGGCACTTCTAATTAAGTTTTTAATGTGTCTCTGCTAAATATTTTGATTTATCCGTAAAAAGAGGGAAAATTTTCACTGTTAGATGGCGCAGCAATTAATTGTTAATGCTGTTGGTTATTTCTGATTTGCACCTCCGTGCAAAAAGCAAAAGCTTGCTTCCGGTGTAGATCTTCATTAAAAACACGTGTTGTGCTATTTCACTGTATGTATGTACATATGTATGCATTCCTTGACTAGATATGTTTTTTGTAAATATTGTAGTATATTCCATGTATGTAGGTATGTGTGCTTTTTGTAGATAATTTGTGAATAATAACAAATTCCACCGAAATAATTATGTCTAAAAATATAAATTATTAGAATTTTGATAGCATAAATGTAATACTTTTTGTTATTCTGCTGTAATTGCTCAGAAATTTATATGAATAATTCTTCCATTCACGCAATTGATGTTGTTAATTATCCATCATTTCCATAGAGTATATTCCATTGAATTTTGTTTTGTTTTAGTCCTCGCAGATAATTGCAGTTGGCGAATTGATGAGGAGGATAAATATTTAGGCACTTTTATCAGTATTGTATGAAAAAAACAATAAACAAAATTCCAGATTTGTACACATTAGAAGAAACTTGTGAGCACGGTAGTTAGATGACATTTGACAAATGACATTGTCTGCAGGAATGATTTAATGATGTTGGTTTGCGTTCCTGATGGCTATTATCCAGACAAGCACTCTGTGTATTTAGTGCTGCTGTCATCAATTTCTGATGGTGGTTCGTGCCCTGGTGCAATTATCCGTAAATCCACGTGTTGTCTTCTTCTTACATGGGATAAGAAGGTTGGTGTTTTTGGTGTGATTCACGATGATGATTATTATGATGATTATATACACTGCCGGACACTTGATTACCGGCACTTGAAAATTTTGCTTCGTTTCGAATATTGTTTGGGTTTTAAGGGTCGCATGGCAATAAAATTTGGTTATATACCTGCAGTTACAATAATTCTCCTTTACAATGATGAATCATCCGCAGAGAGTTTGAATTTTTCTAACAATGCAGTTCTGAGAAAACCTTTTCCGTTTTTGGGCTACTTAAAGAGGGACACTTGATTACCGGCAGGGCGAATAAAATTGATAAGCAACATTAAATAAGGAAGATTTTTAATAATTAGTAATCAATATGACCTCCATTATTACGTACAATACTAATACATCTTTTTCTCATCGAATTATACATTCCTTGTACAACACTTAATGGAGTTTCATCCCAGACTTTTTTCAATTCTAAAATTAACTCGTTTCTGCTATTGAACTGTTTTCCACCGCTGTAAATTCGACGAGATAGCCATCCCCAGAGATTTTCAATTATGTTTAAGTCCGGAGACAATGCGGGCCATTCCAATATTTGGATGTCATTGTCCTGGAACCAAGTTTTTACTAGTCTTGCGGTATGAAAGCCTGCATTGTCCTGCTGAAAAATCCAGTTTCCTCCATCGAAGATCTCATCTATTTTTATTTTTTCTTCTCGAAGTAGCTCAATGTACTTCCGTGAGTCCTGCCGACCATCCACAACAGCCAGATCAATAACTCCTCTATAGGAAATGGCTCCCCATACCATGACAGCACCCAGAGCACTATGACGTCTGGATAAATACTTCTCCTCCTTCCTCAGATCGTGGAAATAGAACCTATATCCATCAGGACCATCCAGATTAAATTTTTTTTCGTCTGAAAAATCCACTTTTTCCCAATTAAAACCGTCCTCGATCATTTTTTGACAAAAATTTAATCTGGCGTTTTTGTGACGTTTCTGTAATGCCGGTTTCTTTTTTAATTTCTGTCTACGTAGATGAGGACAGCGTTGGATAATGCGGCGAATAGTTCGAACACTTGCTGAAGTCCCTACCTTCAGTGCTATTTCCCGAGCAGTTGCTGTAGAATTCGAAGATTCCCTCAAAATTGATCGACGCTCCCTCTCTGTTGTAGCCATTGCCGTTCTTCCTTTCCACTGTTTGCCATAGTTCTCGGAATTTTTGATGAAAGCATCAATGGTTGATGGGTGTCTTCCAAGTCTCCGCGCTATTTCCCGATTTGACAAATTTTCTTCTATAATCGCAATAATTTTTCCAATTTCCTCGCGTGTAAGACTTTTCCCACGTCCCATTTTAAATAAAATAAAACCTAGAGCTTCAAACCGTTTTTAAATATTTCTTAATCACAAATGCTTAAGATAACTACAAACACTTCCTTTGTTTCACTTCAATAGTCGGAAAACAACTGGTGCCGGTAATCAAGTGTCCCACTTTAAGTAGCCCAAAAACGGAAAAGGTTTTCTCAGAACTGCATTGTTAGAAAAATTCAAACTCTCTGCGGATGATTCATCATTGTAAAGGAGAATTATTGTAACTGCAGGTATATAACCAAATTTTATTGCCATGCGACCCTTAAAACCCAAACAATATTCGAAACGATGCAAAATTTTCAAGTGCCGGTAATCAAGTGTCCGGCAGTCAGAAAACATTTATTATTTATTTAAGTCACAGCATCACTAATTAAGTTGATTAGGATGAAGATCGTATTTCGAAATTATCCAGATTATTTGAAATATGCACTATATGATTGTATAAGTATATATAATGCGCGAACTAGATTTTCTGATTTCTTTGTGGCGCCCGAAGTTCAATTAAGAGTTTTTCTTTAGATATCCATATATATCGCGACGAGAGTAATTAAACATGTAATATATAAATAATGTTTCACTAAGTCCATTATTTTGTTATTTTAGGTAGACTAATCTATAGTTAATTAATTAAAAATATAAAAAATTTGCGCGGAGCCGATTTGACACACGTCTGTACTGTAAATGGCTAGGTTCTCTTTATTGGTATAAAAATGTATAAAAATATTCTAAACTATAACTAGTGCTACAGATTAATTGATAATAATAAAATACGACCAAATATTTGCCACTGGGTTGACAGGCAGTGGTACCGAATTATTAGTTTCTTCTGGCGTGATGTTGTCGTCCATGATTTCTCCAAACTGTCCTCATGAAATATCTGTGTGTGGTCCATCCTCCCCTTATGGTAGTCATGATAATGTTCTCGATATCTTTTGGGCCGAGTCCTAGTTTGTGTATTAGATGCTTATTTTCGTCACACCAAGTACCCCTAGCACCCACGATAAGCGGAAGTGTCCTGATATTCTTTTGTGGATGCAGTTCCTTCATCCGATCCATGAATTGGGGACCACTATATAGAGCTGTTTTGTGTTCAAATTGGGCAAGGAGTGGTATATCACCCTCCCAATTGATTCCAACGTCTGATACAATGATATCGTCTCCTTTGATAAAAACGGCATCAGGCTTGCATAATAGGCCATTATTGCATCGAATATGTGGTTCAATATTAACTTCCCATCTTTTTTTCCTTGCAGCATCGACTAGTCTTTTTAGAACATAATTGTGTCTCGTAATTCTTGGCCAGTGTGTCAACGGACAGTTCTGTAGGACATGGGACAAAGATTCAACTTTTCTACATCCAGCACGACACATCATAGCTTCCGGAGGGTTCGATGGAATACTAACCGTGGGTAGGAGGTTATATCGCAGAAGAATCGCGTTAATATACTGTTCCGCATTCCAGTATATTGGTGGCGTATTAATAAATTTGCTGGAAGCCTGATGATTTACTATTTCTTTTAAACCTTTGCCATTGTAGCTGTTATGTAACTCGTTAGCGAATGAGCTTTGTATGGATAGCTTATTGGCCAGTTGCGGATCGATTTGTTTTTGTATTCTATCTAGTATGGGTTTCGCCATTTGAATTGTTCTTCTTAATAATGGCGATGCATCTTCCAGCTTAGTTAATCGGTTCTTCATAATGACGGGTATGTTCTTTTCAAAATTAAAGATACCCAGCCCTCCAGTCCTTACTGCAGCGTAAAAAATACTATTAGCACAATGTGCATTAAGATATAAGGCTCTCCTGATAAAGGCACGTATTTTTTTATCGGCGGTCTGCATTATTTTTTTGGATGCATTTGGATTTTGCATACTTGCGATTTATCTTTGGATGAGATAAGTTTTAAGAAGTTTTATCTTTTGCTGTGCTTTTAATGGTGCTCTCCCAATGTTGGCAAGCTGTTGGTAAAGTGCCTCAGTGCTGCATTTACTTAGCCCCTGGTAGCTAAAAGTTTGGCCCAAGTAGATCATTATTTCCCGGATGGTGTTCCGTCGCGGAACAATTAAAACTAACACTAAAATACTAAAAACTCACGCACTATTTATCACAACGAATCCCACGATGAGCATCGGCAATGATTCCCGCGATGTCCCACTGAGCACCCAAGCAAAAATCTAAAAGAAAAAACAACTGCGGGTATTTATAAAATCAACAAAATAGTAAAATCTCAGATCATTTACAAATTTAAATGATCTGAGACTTTACCAAAAAACAAATACTTACTTACTAAACAAGGCAAACAATCCCGCGCCACAGTCATCTCTCCACCACCTAAAAGGAAATAAAAGACAAAATCATTAATAAAATAAATAAAATAAACATTAAAAAAAAATGTAAACACTTACCAGGTTCAATCAGCTGCCAC
The DNA here is from genome assembly GCA_963930735.1 of Dioctria linearis. Lineage (NCBI taxonomy): Eukaryota > Metazoa > Arthropoda > Insecta > Diptera > Asilidae > Dioctria > Dioctria linearis. Next base: position 140,641,122 of record OZ005743.1, on the reverse strand, counting down.
CAACAATTTGACATAATCAAAATGGTGGCCCATAACATAGCAAAGTATTCCGGTTAAAATTATGATGACGCCATTTTTGGGCCAAAATGGATAATTCTTGGACCAAACACATGAAAAATCACACGATGACGCCATTTGTGGACCAAATACGTAAAAATTAACGCAAAGACGCGGGCGTCATTGGCAACGCCACCGGCAGACACAATCTCCATTGTGTTTCTGCCTATAAATAGCGAGCGATTGGAAAGATGAAATCACTTGCGATTTGACCAAGCGACAAGACAGATCGGTGGCTCTGAAACCAAAATTAAGTCTTGATTAACAAAACCAAGGGAAGTATTTCTGACTCCCATTTATACTAATATTTTTATATAAAACATTAATAATATTTCAGCACCATATACTGGGAGTTTTCTGAACCCAGCTACAATCCGTCTGAGCAGTTCATTGACGCTCATTCTCCCAACCAAACCTCGGTTATTCAAAAAATTAATAATTATTTCTTTCTATTACAGATCAAGAAATAATAACCAGTAAAGGTTACTTACACGACACAGAGGTAAATAACGTAAAACGCTTAGAGTTAAGATTTATAGTCAATTTACAATTAGTGAATTAATGAAATTGAATTTTTAGGTTAAGAATATTTTGTGATAATAAAAAGCTGAATTTGTTATTTTGAAGAAAAAAACATCCTGTCTTATCATTTAAAACCCGGCACCTGCCCCTTTTTATGCTAAGCCCATATTGGGACTTAACATTGGTCCTTTCGAAGCCGGATAAGACAGGAGGATTTTCAAAATGGCGGATATCACTAGTTTAACATTATCACTGATAGCTCTTAACGATCAAATAAAAAAAGCTGCCATAAATCACACCAAAGCAAATAGTGATACAAAGGCAGGCAAGAAATACTATGCAGCACGCATAGACTCATTAGAGAAACTCTGGAAATCGTACACAGATCTGCATATAGCAATCTGGACGACCAAAGATGGCGCGCAAAGCGACTACGCCAAAGGAGAACTATATGAGGAAACCGAACTCATATATATAAATCTCCTATCCACTCTACTAGAGGAATTAGAGGAGTCATTCCCAGCACTACCTCCTAACACAAATACAAATGAACCCAGAATTCAGTCAGTACGACTTTCAAAGCCGGAAACGCTGCTTCCACCAATACATATACCGACATTTGACGGTAATTACAAATCATGGCGGACGTTCCATGATTTGTTCAATTCATTAATTCACACAGACCTAAATATATCCAAGGTCCAAAAGCTACACTACCTCAAACTCAGCGTCACTGGCGAAGCTGAACGATTATTACGTCAGTTTGAAGTGACAGAAGCAAATTACGTAAAGGCATGGGAGCTACTACAAAAACGATATAACAACAAGCGGGCTCAAGTTAACACACACTTAAAAACGTTACTAAATCAGACACCAATAAGAACAGAGTCTGCCAATGCCATTCGCTCTCTCTTAGACCAGACAGAAGAGAGCTTACACGAGCTCAAATATTTAGAACTACCCATTGAGCAATGGGATGCAATACTAATTTACAACTTGGTTCAACGCCTTCCATCAGAAACGCATCAGTTATGGGAGCAAGACCAAGGCAGCAAAACTGACATACCGACATATGCCGATCTGTCAACTTTCCTAGAGTCACGTTTCCGTACTCTAGAATCCCTTCAAGTGTGTCAGAACTTGAAACCATTAGATTGTGGACGACAAGCAAGGTCTCCTAATCAGCTAGAAAATCGTCGTGGTTACAAAACCACAACTACAAATGACCACCCGTCATCAACAAAACATACGCACAAAGGCGCATATGCATTTATGAACAAATCTTATACATGCGTCAAGTGTAAACAGAATCACACGCTGTTCCACTGCCCAGCGTTCAAAAAATTAACTCCAACATCAAGGCTGCAATTTGTGCAACAGTTTAAACTTTGCAAAAATTGTCTCGCCTCAGGACACAGCATCAATAATTGTCCCAGCCACAAAACCTGCTTCCTGTGTCACAAGCGACACAACACATTACTACACGTAAACCAATCTCTTGAAACAAAAAACGAGATAACAAACATTGACCAAAGGCAAGCAGAAATGAAGCTTAACCAACCTAGTGGCAGTAATGAGCCAACTCACTTTTCACAACGAATGTCAACCGTGCATTGTTGTCAACAGCTCTCGTTCACATTGAGGGGCCGAACGGACAAAAACACGAAATGAGAGCACTGATAGATTCAGGCTCTCAAATTTCATTCATAACAGAAGCGGCAAGTAGACGAATGAGGCTCCCGACAAACCCTATCAAAATCAAGGTAACAGGGTTAGGCAAAACACAAACAGCTTCCATAAAGGCACAAACGTCATTCAAATTAAGGTCACTCCACACAAGCTTCGAAACAAATATAGAAGCATTCATACTAAAACAGATAACAGATTTCATACCAGCTGACACAATAAATAGCAGCAAATTGCCTTATCTGCAGCATCTACTACTTGCAGATCCTAAATTTTACGCTCCCGGCCCAATTGACATCTTACTAGGAGCAGACATCTACGGGGAAATAATTGAAAACGGAATTATTAAAGGTGCACCAGGAGAACCCATAGCACAGCACACTCAGCTAGGTTGGATTCTAATGGGTAAAACTAGAAAAAGTGACAGCACCGATAGTATTAACGCGCTCACGGTACAAGTGACAGACAATGACAAGTTGAGTCAACAACTAAGGAAATTCTGGGAATTAGAGGAAATTCCACAAAGAGTGATCCATCCCGATGATCAATCATGTGAGGAAAAATACAAAAACTCACATCGACGTTTAAGCCATGGAGCTTACCTAGTTAAACTACCCTTCAAAAACGAAAACGGACCAGAACTAGGGCAGACGAGACCCATGGCAATAAAACAGTTTCTTCAGCTAGAACAACGTTTGAAAAAACATCCAGAAATGTGTGCCGAATACAAGGCATGCATAAAGGAATATCAACGATTGGGACACATGAAAGAAATCCCGCCAAGTCAAATAAAAACTGAACAGAGCATGGCCAGAGCAAACCAAATCCAGCACTATTATTTACCTCATCATGCAGTCACCAAAGAAAGCTCCACCACAAAGATGCGAGTAGTGTTCAACGCATCAGCCAGGTCATCCAACGGTCAGTCATTAAACCAGCAAATGTTAGTAGGCCCAACAATACAACCCACATTGTGGGCCATCATTCTACAATGGCGGCTATATAAGTATGTACTGACAGCCGACATTGAGAAAATGTACAGGATGATACACATGCATCAAAACCATCAAGAATACCAAAGGATTATATGGAGGGATAGCCCAGACGAGCCATTAAAGGATTTTCGTTTGACAACTGTCACATTTGGAACAGCAGCAGCTCCATATCTGGCTATTCGAACACTCCATCAGCTGGCCAACGATGAAGAGCACAGTTTTCCACTCGCTGCCAAAAGTATAAAAACAGAATTCTACGTGGATGACCTACTAACTGGAGCACACGATATCAATACAGGCTTATCACTGCAAAGGGAACTCATCAGTACTCTAAGCAAAGGAGGGTTTAACCTCAGGAAGTGGACAGCAAATAGTCCAGAATTATTAGCGACCATTCCGATAACAGATCAAGAAGTCAAACCCATCCTAAATCTATCAGAAAAAAATACGATAAAAACTCTCGGCCTACAATGGGATCCCATGACAGATGAATTTAGCTTCACTATTAAGCCAACAGTAGCACAAGACAGCTACACCAAACGAAGCATTCTGTCAGAGACAGCTGCTTTATTTGACCCACTAGGATGGCTAGCCCCATGCGTGATACTTGCGAAAATCTTCATTCAAAGGCTATGGCTAGGTGGATATGCTTGGGACGAACCATTACCACCCATATTAATTCAAGAGTGGACGAAATATCAAAGGGGACTCCAAGATGTCAAATTCATAAAAATACCTAGATGGATAAAATATGCACCAAAAATAAAAAACATGCAGCTACATGGATTCTGTGACGCGTCAACAAAGGCCTACGCTAGCGTCGTCTTCATGCGAATCATCGATGAAAACGACTCGATCACGACACAGCTGCTGACATCCAAAACGCGAGTCGCTCCCACAAAGACAACATCACTCCCCAAATTGGAATTGTGTGGAGCTCTCATTTTATCACGCCTTCTAAAACAGATCCAACACGACATGAAACTACAAGATATAGCAACCATCGCATGGTGTGATTCTGAGATCACGTTGGCGTGGATACAAAGCCATCCGACGCGATGGAAAACATTCGTCGCTAATAGAGTGGCAGAAATCCAAGAGAACATCCAGCCACAGCTATGGCGTTTTGTGCCATCAAAGGATAATCCCGCAGATGTCGCCACTCGAGGATTATACCCCACCGAGCTCAGTAACTACGAGCTCTGGTGGAACGGCCCCTCTTGGCTTCAGCAACATGCTGACAGGTGGCCACAACAACACATAACGAACGAGTGTCTTGAACTTGAGTCGCGAAAAGTCAAGGCTCTGATTTGCACAGATAACCATATCGACTGGTTAAACAAGTATTCATCATTTCCCAAACTCATACGCATCATTGCATATTGTAGAAGATTCTACTTCAATTGTCAGACAACCTCAACAAATCACAAGAATGGATATCTAACATGTGATGAACTTCGACAGGCAGAAGCAAAAATTATCACACTAATCCAAAAGCAAACATTTGCTGACGAATATGAAAGTTTAGTCAAACAGAAGCCAATTCCAACCAAAAGTCGATTATTAAGCTTAGACCCATTTTTGGACACCAATCAAATCATTCGAGTAGGTGGCAGACTTGAAAATGCCATCCTAACTTACGATCAAAAACACCCCATGATTCTACCTAACAATCATCACGTGTCCAAAATAATCATCGATTACATCCATTTATACACGTTGCACGGAGGTACACAACTTGTGCTCAACACCTTAAGAAATAAGTATTGGCTAATAAATGCCAGAAACACTATCCGACAACGAATTTACCAGTGCATAACATGTTTTCGAACTAAGCCAAAAACATCAAATCAATTAATGGGGAATTTACCCTCCCCAAGAACAACGCCATCTATGGCATTCGAACACACGGGAGTAGACTATGCGGGTCCAATCGACATCAAAACATCAAAAATACGAAATGCCAAAATCGCAAAGGCATATCTCAGTATATTTGTATGTATGGCCACCAAAGCCATACACATTGAGATTGTGACAGAACTCACAACAACAGCATTTCTCGCAGCACTCAAACGCTTTACCAGTAGAAGAGGACTATGCAGACACTTATACTCCGATTGTGGTACAAACTTCATCGGAGCTAGCAAAGAACTGTCATGCCAGTCGCAAAAACTGTCATGTCAGCTCCCACATGACATCTCCAATGACATCACATTGACAGGAATAACTTGGCACTTCAATCCACCAGCGGCTCCTCACTTCGGAGGGCTGTGGGAGGCCGGCGTGAAATCAATAAAAACGCATCTAAAGAGAACACTACAGAATACGACACTCACATACGAAGAACTATCTACGGTCTTATGCCAGATAGAAGCATGTGTAAATTCTCGACCATTGACACCACTCTCAAATGACCCTAATGACTACAACGTGCTGACACCCGGTCATTTCTTGACAGGCCGGAATATCAAAGCTGTTCCAGAGCCATCTATATTAGAAAATTGCAATCTACTTAAACGATGGCAATACGCACAAATTTTGACAGAACAGTTTTGGAAGAAATGGTCTATCGAATACATCCACAATATGCAACAACGCACAAAATGGAGAATTGCGAAAACCAATTTAAAGATCAATGACTTGGTTTTAATTCAAAACCAACATTGCCCACCGACAAAATGGTTATTAGGAAGAATCACAAAAATCCATACAGGGGCGGACAACCACGTTAGAGTCGCCACAGTAAAAACTGCATCACAAGAATACTGTCGTCCGATCACAAAATTATTTAGATTACCAATAGCAGAAGAACAAACAAACAGCAACGAAAGCCACGAGTAATTTACTACCGTATTGCCCACACGGCGCAACAGAAGGAATTGCAGCGCCATCTATTTGAATCAGGGTAAATAAAGTGCCGATAATACTTTGCACTAGCAACAAAACCAAGCCAACTTCATCACTAACTCAATGCGCCAAAAAATTGACAACCTCGAACGAAATCAGAAGCAGCAACACACCACATTCTTCATTTTTTAGTTTTTCATTTATTTTGTTTATTATTTTGCAATTATCTATTTTCATTTTTATTTCTACTAACAAATTTGTAAGTTTTATCGCTTAATTTTTATTTTTTATCTATTTATTTTTTTTTGCACAACTTACAATTTGCTGCTTGGTATCATTTATTATTTTTTTTATTTTTGTCTTTATCATAATCGTTAGGACAATGAATTGCCTTCCGGATTTAGACGACTGCCTAGATATCGACGACGTGCCGGAGCTTGAAGGTTCTTTGAAAGACAAGCTCCGTTTAACCGATATGCACAGGCGCCCGAAAACATACCTACCGCCCTTCGAAGCCTTACAAGCACGCCCAAAAATAAGAAATCTGGCTGATGAAATATCGACCAGAAAACCGACAAGGCCAGCCAGACCTCCTACAGGGGCAAGAAGACAAGGTCTTCAAAAGGCGGAACGGCCTCTTGAACCTGTGGCTGGCACGACATCACACAGCAACACAAACCGCAAAAGGTCAGCACTGACGGCCTTTGCCACAACAACAACGGCGGCAGCGACAACGCGTCATGACACGCCACACGACATACCACCCAATAGGCCAGCATTGATGGCTCCATTCACGGCACCAGTTGATGCAACACAAAAAGAGGCTGCCTTATTGCCTCAAAGGCGACACCCGACTCCAGCAACACCAAGAGCATTCACAAAGCCGCCAGCCAATTTTGTGGTTGATCCTCGGCTGTGGGAGCAGATCCAGCATCAAAATATCCCATGGCTAAAAATCATGGCAGCTAAAAAGTGCTATCGGATTCCAACGGAGGACGGGGATACACTTCGTTTCCTAAAATTGGCAACAGGAAAAATCAGGGTTCGTTTACAAATAAAAGACAGTAACGTAAGTTGCACACAATTTATTTACTAACTTATTCTTGCTAACAAAAAACATAACTTCTCTCTTTTCGAGAGGCGGGAGGATGTTCCGTCGCGGAACAATTAAAACTAACACTAAAATACTAAAAACTCACGCACTATTTATCACAACGAATCCCACGATGAGCATCGGCAATGATTCCCGCGATGTCCCACTGAGCACCCAAGCAAAAATCTAAAAGAAAAAACAACTGCGGGTATTTATAAAATCAACAAAATAGTAAAATCTCAGATCATTTACAAATTTAAATGATCTGAGACTTTACCAAAAAACAAATACTTACTTACTAAACAAGGCAAACAATCCCGCGCCACAGTCATCTCTCCACCACCTAAAAGGAAATAAAAGACAAAATCATTAATAAAATAAATAAAATAAACATTAAAAAAAAATGTAAACACTTACCAGGTTCAATCAGCTGCCACCAACAATTTGACATAATCAAAATGGTGGCCCATAACATAGCAAAGTATTCCGGTTAAAATTATGATGACGCCATTTTTGGGCCAAAATGGATAATTCTTGGACCAAACACATGAAAAATCACACGATGACGCCATTTGTGGACCAAATACGTAAAAATTAACGCAAAGACGCGGGCGTCATTGGCAACGCCACCGGCAGACACAATCTCCATTGTGTTTCTGCCTATAAATAGCGAGCGATTGGAAAGATGAAATCACTTGCGATTTGACCAAGCGACAAGACAGATCGGTGGCTCTGAAACCAAAATTAAGTCTTGATTAACAAAACCAAGGGAAGTATTTCTGACTCCCATTTATACTAATATTTTTATATAAAACATTAATAATATTTCAGCACCATATACTGGGAGTTTTCTGAACCCAGCTACAATCCGTCTGAGCAGTTCATTGACGCTCATTCTCCCAACCAAACCTCGGTTATTCAAAAAATTAATAATTATTTCTTTCTATTACAGATCAAGAAATAATAACCAGTAAAGGTTACTTACACGACACAGAGGTGAATAACGTAAAACGCTTAGAGTTAAGATTTATAGTCAATTTACAATTAGTGAATTAATGAAATTGAATTTTTAGGTTAAGAATATTTTGTGATAATAAAAAGCTGAATTTGTTATTTTGAAGAAAAAAACATCCTGTCTTATCATTTAAAACCCGGCACCTGCCCCTTTTTATGCTAAGCCCATATTGGGACTTAACAGATGGTGATGGGGGTAATATATTGTTCATCAATTTTAAATTTTGGAATAGTATCTATGAACACCTTTTTCTTACTTGGGACTCTACAAATGGATAGAGACTTACATTTTGGAGCATTAAGCTCAAGCCCTCTTCTCCTAAGGAAGTCTGTAGATTTTGCAAGCATCCTATTCGCATTAGCAGCGTCTTCTGCGAAAAGCACCACATCGTCAGCATATGCGAGCGCTGTTAGCTTATTGTTGTCTCCCATGTCAACACCATCACCTCCTTTGTCTAACTCGCATAGTAGTTCGTCTATTAACATATTAAAGAGAATAGGAGATAGTGGGTCACCCTGTTTAACTCCTCGCTAAATGTTAACGGTACCAATAGGTTGGCCATTACAACTAACTTCCGTTCTAAGCTCCTTATAATTGTCCATAATGATTTCTTCTGTCTTTCTATCAATATTAAATCTTCTTAGAGCTCTTCTAAGACTGATGTGTGAAATCTTTGCAAAGGCCTTCGAAATATCTAAGGATATCAGCGTAATTGGCTGTCCAGCTTTTCTTCGCTCCTTTATGACAGCTTCCAAAGTTATACAATTCGCGAAACATCCATCAAGCCTCTTTGGTTGGGATGTAGATTAATTATGTTTTCAAGTCTTCGCGCAAATATTTTATTAAAAATTCTAATAAAAATTGAGCCAATTGCTAAGGGTCTCCAGTTGCTGACGTCCTCTAGATTTGATTTTGATTTCGGAACTAATATGGTACGGCATTCTTGAAATATTGATGGAATTCGTTCAAGTAATAGCATCGCATTGTACAATAGCAGAAGTCTTGGCTTGTTAATTTTTGCAAGGTGTTTAAGATTTATCCTATCCGGACCAGGAGAGTTCGACTTGCTACTCGCGATCGCACCATCCACTTCCTCTGCAGTTATCGGATCACAGATATTTGCTGAGTCAGTGGCCCTATCACAAATAGGCTCTAAGTCCTCAATCGGAGCCCGCGTGAAGATTTCAGCATGGTGGTTTAGGGCCTCATGCGCATCCGGAATAATACTCTCGTTGGTATACAGAGTTCCATCAAGCAGCTTATTTGCGTAGGCTTTAAGGTCTTTGCTGTAGTCCATCTGGGACAATTTATATTCCATGATTCGTTTCTTTCTTCTGCTAAGTCCCGGTCTCTGAATATTCCTTATCAAGTTGTTCCTTGTATGATTGTACGAAGAATTCCTATTCCTAGGCCTTCGATGATATTGGCAGATTACTGAATTGCACCATCTTTCCAGCTCTTTGATTGCTGACTCGTGCGGCTGGTATAAGAGACATTCCAGGAACTCCCTATCGACTTCCTCGGTGAGTCCCTCTTGTAGTGCAGCTGTCATTGTACGCATTTCATGATTTCTGCCTAGCTCTTCACTTTCGATGTTAATGTTATCTTCACTAATTTCATTATTTTGCTCTTCTTCGGGAGGCGGTCGTCTAAAGGCCAATACTTTATTTTTATATTGATTTTGTTTCCTTCTCGCAGCAATCGCATATCTACTTCGGGTTGTGTATTGCAGCAAGAAGTCAACTATTGCAGTTTGGGGTAGATTTATTTCGCATTCAGCCTCACGTTTAGCCAAATCGTTCTCCTCTTCATCAGTCCACAATATCCTGGCGTTTGCACTTTCTGCACGCATCTCGTCGTTGTATTCCGTGGGATGTTGATGTCTCATGTGCTGCTTCATCCCAGGAAATGTCTCAAAATCTCTTCCACATATTGGGCACCTCTTATCATTTGCACTGTTAGCTCCTCTGCAGTATCGTCGCTTATGCTGCCCGAGGCCAGCAAGCAGTGTTCCCAGATTCTTGCTATCGCAAGTCCCTCATTTTGCATACAAAAATCCCTTAAAATCCCCTAAAATCATATTTCAAAGAAATCTTTTAAAATACCTTAAAATGGGTTTGTGAAATGACAACATAAATTTTAAACCAAAACTATTTATTTCCGAATGAAATTATCACATTAAAAACAGCAAAAAATAAACAAGAACATAAATAAAATATAACATTCAACACTTCCAACAGAAAAAAAAACAGCATCTTCTTTGCTTTATACTTTGGCGGTATTGACTAATACAAATTTGTACTCTTCATAAGTTCAATATGACGATTTTGAGTTTCAAATGAACTAGATCTGATATTTTTGGATCTAAATGACGACCTCGTTACGACAATGGCGTTCAATGTAGCATCTGCAAGTCTATTTCTTTTTTTTGTTTTGCAATCTGTTACAACTGAGAAAATCCTCTCAGCATCTGCATTTGAGTGTGGTAGAGCCATTACTGTGTGCGCCAACTCAACACAATGCGAAAAAGAACTATTTCCTTCTAAATCCTTTACTTTTGATAAATACATCCATAATTCCTCAATGGATAATTCGACCAGCTTTGCTTTCTGATCTTCAGAAAATTCAACCGCTAACGAAATCCACTGCAAATCTAATTTCGTTGCATCAATTTTTAGTTTTAATTTTTCTGCAACTGCTACTATACTAGTTGGCCTCTCAGAGGAACTGTTTAAGCAAACTTCAGGTGTTATAAAATTCAGGCTTTGGAAAAATGATTCAAAGATTGGTAAGCGCTCTCGTATTTCATAAGCAGCTGCTAGGTAAAAGTTCAAAATAACTTCCCTTATTTCTTTTTGTGCTTTTACATCTAATTGTCTTAATACGGATTCGCAACTAGTTCCGAATTTAATTTCCTCTAACGGCAATAAATTATTTTGATTATATATATCAACATTTATATCAAGGTATTTCGGCCTTATGAAATTCGCGGAAATTTGCAAGTAAAGTATTTGACTCCTACTGGCGAGTATATGAACTAATACGGTTTGTGCTTGAAACATCGCATTAAATGTGTTAAAGAAATTGAGAGCATATTTTAGAAAAGTCAAGTATGCCTTGGTAGCTACGTTTTGCAAAGAGTTTAGAATGCATTCAGCAGATTTCAATTTATCCTCAAATTCAGCTAATCTAAAATAACTTTGCAAAGCAATCCAATTATCTAAAATACGTTCTACACAGTTCAATCGCGATAACCATCTTGTGTCAGCCAATTTTAAAATTTTTTTTGATTCTCCGTAAAATATTTCCTGGATACCAGTTAGAATAGCTGTACGTTTAGCACTAGAAGATAAGTAGCCACTTATATTTCTAAGTAAATCTTCTGGAGATCTGGGAAGTGCAGAGCAAGCTTTACTAGTAACGATGGCTGCTGTATGACACACACATTTTATAAGGATTAAAACAGAGGTATCCGCACGTAGCCTAGTGAAAAACGAGTTTTTTTGTTCAACCATTACATTCGCACCATCACTTGCAAACCCAATTACATTCGTAATAGGAATATTCTGCTTTTTTAAACAGTCTTTAAAAGCCTGATATAATTTTTCTGCTGAGAAATCTACCGCGTGTACTGCTAAAAGTTCTAGAAGTCGTACGTGTACTTTTTTATCATCGGGATGGACATACTTGACCAGAATGCATAAAAGATTTGTTAGCGCAATATCAGTACTCTCATCTATAAGAATAGAAAATTTAACTTGCCTCAGAATTGCTGAAAGTTCTTCAGTTTCATGTCGCGCTATTACATTTTTAACTATGTTGGTACATTTTGTTTGTCCCAATGAAATATCTTTCACGATTTTTGAGTCAAGGATCACTTTCTTTATCACCTTTATAAGGTCGTCTGCAAATGCAAAAGGAATATTATTATCTGCGAATAGTGCCGAGAGTTTTATTTCCGCTTCCATAATTTTTTCTATTTGACACTTATTATTATTAGCTATGCCATATGCGTAAAAGCTTTCAATTTTTGGAAGACTCATGTTTTTTAAATTTTCGCGATGGATTCTTCTAGAAGAATGTTTTTCTAATTCAGATGTGCCACAGGTTAGAAATTTATTGCAAGCCTATAAAGTTATTTGTAGATTGCAGTGAAAAACAAAGATATTAAAAACCACAAACCTTGCATTTAGCTTTTGTTGGATCATCAGTCTTCTGAATCCAATCTTTATATTTGCTTTCATTTCCCAACCAGCAATCGGAAAACCTTTTTGTATACTTTTTGTTGTCAACTTTATTGAATTCATTTCTAATTTTCAATTTTCTCTCAGGTGTTGTAGTTTTAGACTTCCCCATTTCCTTTAGTGAAGAAATATGTCATCTTCACATATATAATGTTTATTCTACTATTTACTATCTTACCTCTTTTTTTCCGACTTATGGTATACCTACAAATTATTTCACAACAGCGAACAACAAACAGACCAACCAAACCATTAACCAAACAAACCAATAAGAGTGTCGATTAGAAAATTACATTTGACTTGACTTGATATGATTATGATTGTCATTGTGGTGGCATGCCATGGCGGCAGTCAGATCAGATACAGAACGGCATCGGCACCGAGAAATTAAGCACGCGTACACCGTAACCCATTGGCGTAGCAAAACATAGCATAGCACAGTGGCGGCAGTACACCACAGTCCTTCACGTCAATATACTGACATACTCAAACATTAGGGCAGGATTAGAAAATATTTTCTAGATGTGATATTAATAGAGAAAAAACTCTAAATTATCTTCCTCAGTAAAATATCCCTTAATTTTCAACAAATTTGAGACTTTTGTCCCTCAACGAACTTTCAAGGAAAAATCCCTTAAAAAAGGGATTAATCCCTCGGATCTGGGAACACTGCCAGCAAGAGAAGCGTAGAATCTTCCAAACCCGTTCTCCCGTGATGCGGACATGATGGCTATGCTCATCAGTCAATTGCTTAATTTGGTTCTTAGCATCACCAACTGCAACACTATGTGCCAATAAACTCTCTTGATGTGTTCCTTTTTAATTGTCCTAGCCAATATGTAACTTTTAATCTAATACATAAATATAAACAAGAAAATCGAATAAATAAACAAATAGTTGTAAATAATAATCTTAAATAGTACAAAAATATTTGTTACAAACAGTAAAATAAATAAATAAATAAAAATAGAAATTTATGAGCATAGCCTTAAAATAATTAACATTAAGCACTCTTAATTAAGTTCCTATTAAAGCACTATTAATATAGTTCACATGTGTCTGCTTTATATTTAATAGTTATCCGCACTAAAATCACTCATAGATGGCGCAGTTTACTATTAGTCGAATTTTGATCTGAAACTCGGCTAAAAATCATCAATGTAGAACTTAGGCCACATTCGTTTTCACTAATAGGTGGCGCTGATTTGAGTCTACGCTATTAATTCAAGGTTATATCCGTAACCACTTCATAGTTACTCCCGCCGTTAACCCGCGCTTACTTGAATTTCTTCACTTTGACATTCAGAGCACTGGGCAGAAATCACATTGTGTCAACACCCGTTAGGGCCATCACAATGCTTTGTAATTAGACAGTCGGATTCCCCAAGTCCGTGCCAGTTCTGAATTGATTGTTAATTGATAGCCGTTATAAATTATTAAATATTGCAAAAAATTATTAAATATTGCAAAAAGAGCAAGTGCTGGTTTTTATGTCATCTGTGTCCATGAAGCTTTCGTGGAGCAGCATGACGAAACGTTGTACGGCAGGTGGGGCACAACTTGTCCAGCGCCGTAAGTCACTTAGTTTAGCCACGTAGTGCTTAAGTGAGGTACTAGAAAAACCTTCCATTAAGTGGTGTAGATGATGTGTTCGTGTTTTATGTGATGTGTTTCATGCAGTTACATGTCCTGTTTAGTTTGTTAGTTTTGTTAGGGTCTTACTGCCATCCTTATGGGGAGTTGCTGGACTACGTAGCAGGACAGCCCGCTAGGTCTTGATACGAATTTTAACTATGTTGTGAGATACTATGGTTTTACAAAGAAATTTGGAGTTTAATTAAGAGGAAATGGCCGTGTAGGCCCCTATTTGGCTTTACTTTACCAGTTTCGCTCCAGCCACGGAGCTCATCAGAAACTAGCAAACGTTCAGCTTGCTTCATTGTGTACATTTCAATGTACATCGTTTAAACTACTCTATTACTTGTTGAGATTTTTATTTTCTAGATTCACCCTATCTCAGTATTTTATTTTGAATGTTTCCCGATCATATGATTATTCATTTTCTTGTACAATGTCATTCTTGACATGGCACATGATTTTGAACACGCACATATGTGACTGTTTTGTGCTCTTTGGGAAACTCTCTTTCTCATTTTGTTGTTCACCATGGATTCATCTAACCTACTTCCCTTTCAGTGGGTCTTTCACAAATATCACTGAAGCAATATAAGTAAAAACCTAATATAATAAAAATTAAAGCAAATGTAAATGTAAATAAATAAAAAATAAAATGAAAGTACACGGAAATTCATGTCTAGAAATGCTTCTCATCAGAACTAGAGACCGCAAAATCATCACGGATTGGTATTGTAAACCTTGCAGCACAAACCGCATGATCAATTATTATTCCAACCACCCACCATCAACAATAATTAACACAGCACAGACATTTGCCAACAGAGTACTCAATCTAAGCCACAAACAATTCCACACTAAAAACAGGACAGTCATCACTGACATTCTTACAAAAAATAATTATCCACCACACATAACGCAAAAAATCATCAATAAAGCTACAAAAAAATTCAAATACAACACAACATCTAACAATCAAATAACAACACCAACAATAGAACTAGACAATTCCAACCCTAAGAGGTTCACCTCCATCCCATACATTAGGCCAATATCACATGAAATAAGACGACATATACAGTCCACCGATGAACAGCTCAATATCACGTTCAAACCCACTAACCAACTCATTAAATTATATACCAAAAAGATATTATATCAACACAAGAAAAAGATAATTTAGTGTATAGGGTTCAATGGGACAATTGCCAAAAATCATACATCGGCCAAACGTCAAAAAAATTAAAAACCCGACTATCTCAACATAAAATATATAGAGAAGCAGACACCCAGTTCTGCGCTGGCAACATACTCTCTAGAAACAGGGATCTTCTTCAACTTTGATCGGGCTACCATCATCGACAGAGAAGACAACAAACGAAAAAGAGAAACAAAAGAAGCATGCCACATATACATCAACAGAAAACAACTAGTTAATATCAGACTGGACACAGAAATTATACACAAATATTATTACACAATACTGAATAGAATAAATAAACACACACATGCACACAACGAAAGAGCAACAGACCAATTAATCTACAACAACACTATACACAGAGTCAAACAACCACAAATACTAGCAAACACTACGCCGCATCCAACATAGCTGTCAAAAATAGTTCCGTGACATTATCATCACCTCACTCGTCAAACCTTTGCAGTCTTTAATTTAATTCTTTTCCGTATCGTATTCTTTGTTAATATTTATTAATGTAT
The DNA here is from genome assembly GCA_963930735.1 of Dioctria linearis. Taxonomy (NCBI): domain Eukaryota; kingdom Metazoa; phylum Arthropoda; class Insecta; order Diptera; family Asilidae; genus Dioctria; species Dioctria linearis. Next base: position 140,625,306 of record OZ005743.1, on the reverse strand, counting down.
CTTATTTAATTCAGTGTAACTTCCGCGTTTTCTATGTTTAATTTATTATCGTTGTGTTTTACCCATTCATTTGCTCTCCACATTATTTATTACGTCCCTTTCAGTTTTACTTACATAAATTAACCATCGCATATTGATTTAATAAGGTATAAATATGTTTTTTCCTTTTATATTCTCTGTTTTCCGCATATTTCTGTAAACCAAATTATAATTAATTAATGTACATATTGTAATTTTTTTATAGCCCTCAGAAAAGGACTCATAGCAAGAGTCGAAACGTCGGGCCATAACATAAATAAAATGAAAACGTAAGAAAGTAGCCTGTGTTTTCACTGACGATCGGAGATCCCCAACAAATCACCACATTCTTCATTCATCTTCCCCCGATCAAAAAACCCGAAAATAGCTATATTTACTTCATAAAATTACGCCGCGTTCTTAACCTATCGAAGGTTTACTCAAAACTCGACATTTCCTCAAGCTCAGGCTGTCTCTAAACCTTCCCAATCATTTCACGATACTGGCACTCACCTACTTTCATGTCATTGCTTAATTAATTTTTATTGATTTGTGATTTCAACAATTAGGCATCGATACATTACAAGTCGCTTCCTAGTGGCAACATAATTGTGTGACCATTATTTATCTAGGTTGCGTGTACTTGTTTTGTAATATTCGATCGACCTCTTAAACTGATTTACATCACACATTAATTTTCACATTTATTTCTGATACATTGTTTACATCACACGTAGATGCTGCAATATTGCATCTTGGGGAGGCTGTGCCCGCCTTTGGGTTATCTTTAATCAGTTTTTGTTTGGAGGTCGAGCTCCAGTATGTTTTTGAGCTTTATTAATTATGAGACTCTCTTGGGTTGCATACTGTTCCGCGGACAAAGGTGCGATGTAGTAATTTTTTGTGGGTATTAATTGCAATGCAAAGTCTGTTATGATCGCATCTTGGCTATTTCCATTGAGGATACCTAGTAACACTGTTTTTTCCTCCGCTGGTAGAAGGCTGTTCGCCAGAAAGTCTCCTTTCCTGATATAAGCAGAGCATTTCTTCCTGTATGTTCACCGGTATTCTGACCACTATTTGGAATCGAGCAGGTATGCGAATAGTTTCCGTTAAATGAACATCCTGCTGCCTGATTTCATCAGTCGCGTGCTGGTCATATGAATAGGTTTAAGCTTTCCTGACTTGTGTTTATTCACCAAGGGGACACTACAAGTTGACAGCTTAACCTCTGCAGGTTCCATCACTTTTGTAGCTGACCTTGACAGGAAAAGCTTTTGAGGGAGTGCCTTCTTATCCCTTGCTTTTAATAGTGGGATAGCAAATTCCTTGGGGTTAGTTTCTGTGCGAAGAAACCTTAGTGTTTGTTTAGGGCCCTCAATATTGCAATGAATCGAAAGGAAATCATTTCCTAATAACCCATCACCAGGACGTTCGGCAAGTGCTGCACTACTTGAAAGTTACACGGGATCTTTTTTTTAAGAGTGAAATTCCCTTGGCAACTTCCCACAGTTTTGCCGGTACCAAAAAGCGTTTGTAGAGTACAAGTTTTTTGTGTATTTATTAAGCTAGGGACGTTAAGTGCCTGTTTCTTAACTAAGCTTCAGCCTGTTATATTTATTCTGTTACTCTCACCTTGAAGTCGGCTGTTACACTGGTAATCCACGTTTTAGGTATTGACAACCCTGTTTTGCTTTTTTTTCACTTTTTATTTACTTTGTTTTTTTTTTACACCACTCTTACTTCACATTAGTTCTTCACACTAAAAACTTTCTTTTTATCTAAAAACTTTCTAATACCAATTTTCTTTTAAAACCGAACATTCAAAGACTATATTCAAAAACCAAAAACTTTCTAGTACAATTTTTTATCTTAAAACCGAACATTCTACAAAAAGAATCTTTCTTAATCCCAAAGCCGCACCGTCTTTTTTTGTTATCCTCTCCGTTTCTGATCAAAAAACCAACTCGGCTCTTGATCACTTTCGTCGCGATCAAGAGCCCTCGTTCAGGGTAGAAAATGCATAGTTGCATTTCTACCCTGGGAAAAATTTTCATTTATTCTGGACTTGATTAAACAAGTCCAGAATATTTTTTCGTTGGACGGAGGCTTAAAATTTGATGCTTTGATAAACATCAGCCACTGCCACGACGATTAGAGTTGCCGCGCGCGTATACATACAATGTATTTTCGCGGCGCGCTCTTCTTATCGCGAAAGCTTTTTTGTGATATGTATGTACGTTCGTACATACATATTGCAATTTTCACAACAAATCGTACTGAAGGTACGATTTGTCTTTTGCTTTATTTTTTTAAAGTAAATATTTCTACTGGCAAATTTAGCTGAAGGCAAAATTTGCCATGGGAATAATTTTATTTTAATTTATGTGTGATTGAATAGATAAGCTAACCATGTTTTAGGCATGGTTAGCTTATGTGAAAATTTTATGCATGAAATATTTTAATATTTTTTAAAATTTTATTAATTTATAATTAGGTATTTATTTTAGGCTTTTTAGGTACACAACAAGCCCCTGTGTCTACTACTAATTGCACGTGTCCGCTTTGGGCGATTTCTAGGGGCAGTTTTACGATGGGGATTCCTGATACTGTGGATAGAGGGGACCCTTTACCAAAATTCTGCAGCTTTAAAGTCGAGCCTGGGGATTTTTGGTCGACTGTTTCGAGTTTCCCTGTGTCTCCCATTTTCGTTTTTGGTGGCACTCGGTAATAATATTACCTCGACGTCCACAGAAATCACATTTAGTTTGAATCTGATTTAGGTATGTTTGCTTTATTTGGCACATTTGATGGTTTACCTTGGAAACCATTATTATATCCAGGGCGATTGCGCTTACAATCGCGAATATCGTGATTATAGCTGCGACAATTTGTACAGTAAGGAGTATTTTTGCGTTTTAAACATTCATCATATGTGTTCCCTTTAATCCTGCAGAAATTGCAGATGACTCGTGTCATAAGTGAATTTTGGGTGCCCTGTGAGAATTTTGGGAGGCCTCTTGAAGTTTGCTGGCCATATCGACCGCCCACTGGTAATGCATTTTGAACTGGGTGAGAAGTTATTGGAGGTGGGGTCCCAAGAGTTCCTGTTTGGAACTGTGGTATTGCAGGAGAGGTCCCCATGAGTGGATTAGCTAGTGAACTAGTGTAGACGTTTTTGCTTTGAGTTGATTTGGGCTCTGGAAAAGATTAGTCTGTGCCCATGCGGGTAAAATGTGGATTGGTGTTTGAGTAGCGGCAACAGGTGTAAAAACCATGGATTGTTGCAATTTCTCCATATCTAGAGCCAATAGATAAGTCGTTAAGTGCGGATTGGTTGACCCAGTTTTCACAGCTGTAATTGCAAAATCTTCCAACTGTGGTGTTCTAGTTCTGTAGACCTCAGCACCGTATTTTATTTCGACGGTTTGTTTACACTGAGTTATAAAGTGTTTTACTCTTTGAGTAAAAACTACGAAATTCTCCATTGGAAACCGTCGGCAAGAAATTAGTTTACTGACTAATTCTTCGTACGTTTCTCGAGGAAGATAAGTTCTATTCAACAGCGCCTCAAGCTCATCTAAAGATGTCCAACTGGACGAAGTAATTAGTTGATAAGCTTCCCCGCGAAGACGGGTAGGCAGAATTTGTATAAAGGCACTCTTTTCCTCTTCAGCTAGGCACTGAAGGACTTGTTTGCAACATCCCAAGAAAGTTTGCAGCTACTTTCGAGTAATCTACTGGCATTCTGAGAATTTTATTTGTTTCGAGAATGCGCGGAACACTTATATTTTTACTAATTTCTTCTAAAGTGGATTCCAATAGGGAATCGCCTAACCAATTAAAAACAACTCGCAGATGCTTCGTCTATACTAATTTCACTTTGATTTAATGAATAGCAGTGCGAAAATCCGGAAAATTGTTCGAGATCTTTTTTAAACTTCTCAGTTTCCTTTTTAAAATTTTTTATCTTTGCTCTCCGTTGTTCATGTGATTGCTTTATTTGCTTATCTAGACTATCACACTGATGAACGGATAGTTTTTCGGATTTTCGCACTTGTTCTAATAGTTTATCTAAATAAAATTGAAGACTTACTTTTCCAGTTCCTGGCAAAATAGTTCCGCTACGTAGGGAGATTCCTAGTTGATGAGCTAGTTGAGATGGTGGTTGCTTTTTTGTCTCCTGTGTTATGCAGGCTGTTTTGATGTTGTCTTGAGATGTCTCGAGTTGTCCTTTGGGTTGCCTCCTGTGAGCCGGGGCGAGTTGTCCTTAGGATCGCCCGGCAAGGAAGATTGTTGAGTAGGTTGAACTGGCTGTGCAGCAATGTGTATTTCTTCCTGTGGTGCCTCCGGGGGGTTGTTGTTGCTCATCAACACTTCGTGTAACCTGTCTAGGCCACAGGCTTATAGATCTCGGCTGGTTGTTACTCGTTGTCCTCAGGAGAGTAGGTCCTTTGGTAAAGATATGCCCTCAAGGCCAGACTCAGCCCCAAGATAAAGGATTTGGGTGTCTTTTCCAGCACTATCCTGCTGCGCCAAAATTGTTATGTATTCCTTCCAAAGATAAGAAGGGGTCACACACTGTGGTCCTTGGCTCCTGGTTGTCCTCACGAGTTTTCTGCAAATATAAAATACCTTTCCTTTTCGGAAAAGGTTAGCTATTTATTTTATTAAGGGATGTACCCACCCGTACTACACGAATTATCGAATTGAAAGTCCGTTTTATTTTAGAATTTCGATTAGGTACTTTATTTTTTCAATAAAACTTTTATCATAGTAAGAACTTTTACTAAAAACTTAAAACTTTTATTAGTACAAACACTTTTATTAGAAACGCGAGAGCCACCGTTATTAGTTTAATTCTTTCAACCCGCGAACTAAAACTCCTACTTGAAACTGTTCACTCAAAACTGTGCTCAAAAACTGCGCTCCTCATGTCCAGTGCCGAGTCTTTTAAAGAAAGGCTCAGTTGTTTCAGCCCTCTCATTGGTCACTTGAATTGACCTATAGGAATCTTCATGTGACCCATTCCCCAAAATCAGCATGTCAGACCGGAGAAAGAATCAGCCAATCAGAATTGTTCAATTCCTTCCCACAGTCCAACATTGCTGAATCGTGAAAACGAGCCACAAAATTTCCCACTTGTTAAATTTTCCTGGACGGCGGATTGCAACATGATCAGTATACTTGAGTGAGATAAGCAAGCGCATTTTTCTCGCAGTCAATTATGCTGACCCATCGCAAAATGTTTAGCGCTTGAATATTTCACTCGACACCTGATCTGTTTACTTGAATGAAATAAGCATGCGCGTCTTTCTCACGGTCAATAATGTTGACCCATCGAAAAGTGTTAAGCGCGTGCATATTTCATCCGAAACATTATACGTGTTTGTCACATAATTTCTTGTCGTGCAGACAGTATTATTTGGGGCATGTGCCCTTGAGTATGACTACGTCCGCTTGGACATGAGAAGATGATTTGTATAGGTGCTGCTTAGATAACCTGGCACATGTATAGGTACTTGAATCTGAGCCCTGGAATTTGTGGATGCATTTCAAACATAAATTGGCTCATGTTAATTTATGAATGCATTTTTGGACCCACTTTTAGAATTAAAGGAATTTATGGATGCATTTTGTTATGCATGTATAAATTTCTTTATCTTTGGTTTGTTGCGGGTCTGTTGGGCAACAGGACGAAAGAGTGCTTCTCGTAGTAGAGGAAGGTCACCTGCCCTTTTCTGTGATATTTGTACAATTGGGTTTATGTCAAAGAAGAAAAACGATCACTTCACCTTCAAGTTTTCTTTATTTACTTCACTATTAATAACGTTACACAACTTTTACTTGATCTAAATACACTCTAATTATTTTTGACTCTTTTTAGCTGTTAAGATTCCTTACCGTTGGTCGGGGGAATCTTAGCAGTAGTTGTTAATACTTTTTAGTTTAAAGATTGACTGCCCCGATCGTACAAATGATCGACAATTTTTAGTTTAGGGTTACGCCATCTTCTCATGATCAGTACATGAGTATTTCCTATTTACAAGAAACCACACCCCTTTACTAGGTTTCCAGCGAATCGCAGACGCAGAAAGACATTTTGAGTTTTCCCCTTCGGGAAATTCTTATAGGAATTAGCGAGTATCTCTTCGATACTCGTTCTTAATTTATGTTTGTTCCTATCAGTTTTCAAGCTTTCCTCACTGAGAACGTTTGACAAGAAAGTTCTTGAGTACTTAATGCTTTCGTAAGACATTCCTCTCCGAGAATGCTTGAAATATTCTCATGTAAACAATTTCATGTATGTACATAGTATCTCAGTGGCCCAGTTGACCATATGTCGGGGTTTTTGACTGAGGAAGAGAAATTGTTTACTGCACTCATTTGTTGTGTCTTTTGGTCTTTTGTCTTCTAGGGAAAGTACGTATCCTTTCTTAAAGAAAGTAATGAGTGGCCTTGGTATACTGTTAGTATGAATAAGGGGTGTTTTGGGGCCGCCACTCATTACAGGTTGTTGGTATACAACATCTGCCTTTGTTCGCTCTTTCATACTGGTGACTTTGCGAGAACGATAGACACGATCCCGCCCGGTGACCTTGTTTTCCACAACGATAGCATGAACCTAAGAAAGCTGACCTAGCTTGATCTGTTTTCGTCTGCTTATCTGGCATAGATCTACATTGTGATCTTAAATGGCCCATTTTACCACATTGGAAACATCTCCCTGCTTGGTTATTCGTATAACCCATTTTATTTTGAGAGGGTGCTTCGCGTTTACGCTCCTTATACCGATTTTGCTCAATTGATGTTAATAAATTCCTATTGAGCTCTTGCTTTGATATACCTTCGTAACACTTAATTTGTTTGAGAATGTCGTTCGGAGTCCTACATTTTGCTCCCATAAGCAAATTACTCAGCGATTTCTCATTTAGACCTGATATGAAATAGTTCATTGTCGTTAGTTCATTTAAGTTAGCTTGCCTTGCTAACGCCAAGACTTCATAAAAGTAATTCTCAATTGGCTCGTTAGCCTGTCGTTTTCTGCGTAGTAGTCGCATGTGAATGGACGATTCATCGCTTCCGCACGGGAAGCTTGTTCGAAGTTCCATTTTGAATCCTTCCCAAGTTTGAATTTTGTCTTGTTTGGCTTGATGCCAATATTTGCTCGAACCTTTCAGCCTAAGGGACGCATACAGAAGCATGCGCAAATCTGTCCACTGGTAAACAGCTTTCATGGATTCAATGAGATCAATCCATTGATCAGCATTCAAATTATTTCCGTTTCCCGGATCAAATGCTGGTATAAGCCCGCATAACTCCTCCATTCCTACACTACATCCATTGTTTTCGAACCCTATTTCCTTGCCTGTCTCACTGCCAACTGAAGGTGACTTGCCTTGTATTTCTATTATGCAATCATTAGTCGTCGTCTCTTCCCAGTTCCTCCAGTCGGGAGATTAACATATTTTCCTGCCATTTTCACTATTCAAACTTTATCAAAAAATTCTGTTCACTGTCTCTTTACCACTGTTAACACACCAACTTTGCTAGCACCTGATTTCCCTCGATATTAACACTAATTGTAAGTCAAAAAATTTATAATAAACACTGATTGGTTCGAGTTATCACCGAAGGAAAAACTAGATTGATGCCGCCCGATTTCTCGCCAAAAACTGAACAATTTGTTTTTTTCAGCCTACCTAGATACTTTCTAAATACCTCTTTCCCAAAACGCACATTCTCCCTTCTTTTAATACTTAACCAACCAAACTTAAAACATAGCCGTAAAAATAAACAAAATTTCAATTTATTTCTTCTCGTAAAGAATAACCATACGTCGACCAATCAATCGCCGTGAGTATCAACCGTAATTTTTGGACTCATAAACCTTTCTTACTTTTACATACCTGCTTAGCAATCATCACCAAGATACAAGATGTGCACCTCGGTTACATGCCCAGATGTGTTAAATGTTAAAATTATTTCAAGTAAAGAAAACCACCTGAAATTCGCTCCCAGTACACCATCGGCAGAATTACCTAGAAATTCCTTTAACTAGCTACCACTAGCAGCGCCGAACAGGCGGCTGTATTGTTAATTCCTGGATATTTTTATTGCTGTTATACTTATCTGGTACATTATATCCGTCGCAGTCCTCATAAGATAGAGAGGTTTCTTGTCGCCAATTGCACTAACGAAAAATATCAGATTTTTTTTTTTTTTTCGGTTCAATTTCACTTCTGAAAAATGTTAACCCGACAAGATTTTATGTTTATTATGCGACCCGAGGTTGCGCCCCGCGTAGTGTCCCGGACAAAGACATTGTCGACGTGCTCATTCGGCTTATGAATTAAGACTATCCTTTCTAGAGCTCAATGGATAATAATTACTATTTGTTAAAAACTGCGTCGACGTCTCTATTCGTTCACTACCACAACAACGGGCCCAAAGGCAAACCTTGTCAGGGTATTTCTTAGATTTGGATTGGGGGTTTACATCACACATCCTGTAAATAAAATCAATTTTACTTACATTATAAATTAAATTAATTGGATGTTGTTATACCTCAATTCCTAATTCACGCCATTTGCGTGCCCACTCCTCTAACAGAAACAGGACAGCCCCAATATGAAGGCAGCTTTCTCCCAGGCCTGCCATGCAGGAACAGTGGGCAGTCAAAATAATGCCATGTTGGTCAACAACCACCTATGGTATTAGTGGCTTTTCGTTCAGTCGTTGTGAATGTTTTACCATAAGGAATATAAAATAGCTTTTATGAAATATTTTCGAGTAAAGCTTAACATTTCTAACATACTTTTCCAATTACAATGGATCCGTTGGTAATTTTCCTGCAGATTATTTCCTGGATCCATCCGCTTTGGTAAAATTTATAGGCTTCAAGAGACCTTGTTCAGTCCTCACATATATGTAAGATCCCACGATGGATTGCTTACTTTCAAGAAGCTTGAGGCAGCAAGGTGAGTATTACTCCATCGATGCCTAATCTACCTAAAAACGAAGAAAGAAGGCACAAAGTATCATTCAAATTTATTTTATATACAAATAATACTTATCTAATTAAATCCTCCAGCACATCAGCTCGCAGTCGAAAGTCATTTTTTGAATGATTATTCATTCAATAAAAAAGCTACTGCTCCTCCTCTGCCATTTATCTAAAACAATATATATAAAAATCATTAATTAAACAACACAATTCCATAAAATATACCACAGTCTACTTACCTCCGTATATTTACAAATTTGTCGATGACATCAAGTGACATTACGTCAGCCAGCTGTCTGTGGTACATTCAGACATCGCATCAATCGTTGCTAGGGCAACACCAAGAGGCGAGAATTCGTAACTGGTTACAGCGGCTATATAAAGCCGATGAAATTCAGTAGATGGCACCATTCTTTTGGCAGAGTTGATCTGCATCAGAGCTAATCTGAGTAAAAGGAATTCTGTTTCCTACCTTATTACAGAAGATAATTCTGGTCAGGGATAACTTGAATTTCCTTTCATATTACACAGAAGATAATTCTGATCTGGGATAACCTGAGCGCCTTATTATTACAGAAGATAATTCTGGTCAGGGATAACCTGAGTGCTAGAATTCTCTAGAAGTTTTTTACTTCCGTGTGCTTAGACGTAACACCCCGTTGAAATTTATTTCAGAAAATTTTAATTTATCCATAGAAGATTGACATTTTGCTTCTTCTTCTTTTTCAGAATAAATAATTCAATGGTGGCGAACTGCGGAGTTGTTCTGAATTATTGAATTTATTTTTATATTTTGAATTTTTAATATTGAATTTGATATTAGTTTGTAAGGTAGTTTTAGATTGATTGAATTGTTGAATTATTGTGATATTTAGGTTAAGCAAATTTAAGTTTTAAATAAAAATTTTATATATTGAATTTTAAAACTGAGTTGTCCATCAGAAACCGGCACTCCCTTCCTTACGTTCGAGACTAGATCTCACATTGGTCCTTCAAAGCCGGATAACTCAGTCGAATCAAATATAAAATTGAATACATTGCTTAATACTATCACGTGATTCAAGCCTCTCTATACAAAATGCCTACAGATGATGAAGGCAGTATATCTGACGCCGGGGACGAAACCATTAGCTCAGTATTAGAGTTGGTTGAGTCTCAGAAAGAGGTCAACGATTTAATGGAAGACCTCTTTAGAAGGCATCAAAGAGACGGTAAAAAGAAAACTGTCAAATCGACACAAAAACGCCTACAAACTTTCACCGAATATTGGAAAGAATTCCAAACACGGCATAGGGTAAATCAAAAGAGAGCGACAAACGAAGATCGCAAATTAGAATATTTCACGAAAGAGACATTTAGTGATGTACAGGAGTATTATATTGAAAAAGCAGCAAGCATGGAAGAGGATATAGACAAACTAACACCAACGCCTGTCAACAATCCTTCTCAGACTCAGACATCACATGCTAGCACAAATTCATGTAATAATGAAAGACTCCCCAGAATTAAACTTCCCACCTTCAATGGAGAGTACTCTACGTGGATTTCATTCCACGATTTATTTAATTCGGTTATTCATAAAAACAATAATTTAAGAGACGTTGACAAATTATATTTTCTAAAAACGAATTTAATAGGAGAAGCTGAAAATTGCTCAGGCATTACGAAATATGCGACGCAAATTACAAACCAGCTTGGAAACTCCTAAAGGAACGCTACTCAAACAAACGAATTCTCGTCAATGTACAGTTAAAAAAATTATTGTCTCTCCCAACCATAAACCATGACAGTGCCGACAATATTAAAAGGCTATTAGATAACATAACCGCGGCTTTATTAGCACTACAAAATTTAGAAATAGTAACTGATAATTGGGATCCAATAATTATATATTTAACGGTGCAAAAATTGCACCCAGACACTCATCAACTATGGGAACAGAGCTTACATAATAGCACTGACTTACCAGAATTAAAAACACTCACAAAATTCCTAGAGTCTCGCTTCAGAACTCTAGAAATGATAGGAAACAAAAATATATCGTCAAATACGACAGAGAGAAAACCATTCTCACCAAAACCAACTTATGGATTCTTGAATAGAAGCCAAAGTTCAATACCAAAGCACCCACCTACAAAAAGGTCTTCTTGCAGCCATTGCAAGGGTGACCATATTATATTTTACTGTACAACCTTTAGGAATATGAACACCCGACAACGACATGAAGTTGTCACAAATAAGCATTTATGCAAAAATTGCTTATCACCCAATCACCTAACCTTAAATTGCACAAGCAATAAAAGGTGTTACCACTGTAACAAAAGTCACAATACTCTGCTCCATTATGAGCAAAACAATTCAGTGACAAATTCAACAAATGAATCCGCCCAAAATTCCAATATGGATATCGAACCAAGCACACCCGTAGCTTGTAGAAATGACGAACAACAAGTTCAAAATTTTCTAACTGCCAATATGAAAAGAGCTCTCCTCTCTACAGCTCTAATAAACATCACCTCACCATCTGGAAGCACAATGACATTTCGAGCATTAATAGACTCTGGATCTCAAGTGTCTATTATGATCGAAAGGGCCTTTAAACTATTGCAGCTTAAAGGATCTCAAACTACCCAAGAATTATTTGGACTTGGCACAACTCCCACCAATACAGCCGTTCAGCAAGCCAAAGTCACAATTAATTCTCTACACAACAATTTTAAAATAGCAAGCAACATGCTCGTGATAGGAAAAATCACAGACTTACTGCCTACCAATACGATTAAAGTGTCAAATTGGAAACACATTAAAAATCTCCCGTTAGCAGCTCCCACCTTCTCGATTCCAGGAGAAGTTGACATTCTTCTTGGAGCAGAGGTTTACGCCGCCATTATTAAAAATGGAATTAGAAGAGGATCTAGCAATACATCCACAGCCCAAAACACTGAACTAGGCTGGATTCTGGTCGGAGGAGTACCAGAAATAAAGAGCACGACTACGACTGTGCTATCTACCTATACTACAACAAACCCCAAGTTGAACAAAAAATTAAAACGAATTTGGAATCACAATACCGCGCCAACATTCACACCGAAAGATCAGCTCTGCAAGGGATCAAGACAACGCTTGCCGCCCGAAAAATATGAATATGTATCCATCAAGACGCATAATACACCTAAACACCACAGTTCTCAGAAAAAACTCTGGAAAAGTACACCAAGTGAAGCACGGAAGTACTGCACTTTAACAACTCTTTCCACCATTAACACAAAATGGAAAAATAAAACAAAAGTATCGCCATCTCGTTCAGCGTCTACACAAACTGAACCCAATCATACAGAGATTAAAACTCTCACCACTAGATGTCATCAATATAGTCTAAAATCTACTTCTCACCGTGGACCAGTAATACTAAAGAATGATATTTCCCCAATGGCACAATCTGGAGTAAATTATGTCAGACCTTTTATTCCTCTGCCAGAAAATGCAACAACAAATATTCTCACTCGTCCACTCTCTAAAATCTGTCCTCTCCCATTCACAAACATTTCCTGACAATCAAATATCCCCACCAAAATCCATTGCTCTCTGGCAGTCCTAAATTCTAAACACCCGTTATATTCAAATATAAACGAATTCAAAATCCACCAAAAGTCACTTCAAGTTTGAAAGTTGACAAGTGCGCGCAGTGGTTTTTTCTTTTTGAGTTCGTTTACATTTTTTATTTTTTCATTTTTTTATTTTTTTACTTTTCTTCTACCATGGATGAGTTATTGGAGATTTTTAACTCGGAATCCTTGGATTCTGTGGATGCTGGTCTATCTCCAACTCCACCTGAATTATTGGCTCCCTTCAAGCCAATCAGGCCTATCAGCCCTCTACCTCCAACACCCAAGAAGGAACGGAAGATGAAATCAGTCGTCATACGACCATCACCCGTACATTCCTCACCCATCAAGCGAAAGGTAAGGCCATTTGAGGCACAAGAAGCATCTTCTTCAGTAAAGGCCTTACGAGGAATGCCTATGCCCAACAAAACGTTGAAATTTGGGCCTGAACCGATTGCGAATCACCCCGTGATTCGAAAGACAACAAAGCCAAGACCTCCTCCTACTAAACAAAAGGCTATGCTACCTAGTCTACCGATTCTGCACGAAGTGGTATTCACAGAAGTTAGTAGATCAACCCAGCAATCTCCCAGCACGCAACCTCTAAAGGCAAAACCTGCAGAGTGCTCTAATCATAGATCTAATACAGAAAAGAGATCAACCGAAGTGAATAAACCACCTAGTACTGCTCTACTCTCGCAAAATCTACATGGAGTAGTACTAAACGCAGTAGAGAAAACGATCTCTCAACATCCACCGAGTACACAGGCACCTCATTCAGCTAAGGGCAAATCTGAAAGGGGCACTCAACACAAAACATCACCGAGGAATATAGAGGAACAATATATGAATGTCCCGATTACTCCTCCAAAGGAATTCCAAGATCATCCGGCACCCAGTAGTAAGCAAACACCAGAGAGATCAGAGCCAGGGATTCCAAAAGATTTAATTGGAAGAATTATTGCCACGCCAATCGTCATCAAACTGCTGGAATCGACAAATACTCCTTGGAACGTCATCAGGGAAGCAAAGATGTTCTGCAAATGGTCTCTGCCTGGAGATGTTACTATGAAGATGAATAGGAAAAGGAACAAATTACACATCTTCCATCAACAAAACGTAAGTTTATTCATAAAACAAAAAATATATATTTTTTTCTTTTTCGAGGCGGGAGGATGTTCAGTCCTCACATATATATAAGATCCCACGATGGATTGCTTACTTTCAAGAAGCTTGAGGCAGCAAGCTGGGTATTACTCCATCGATGCCTAATCTACCTAAAAACGAAGAAAGAAGACACAAAGTATCATTCAAATTGATTTTATATACAAATAATACTTATCTAATTAAATCCTCCAGCACATCAGCTCGCAGTCGAAAGTCATTTTTTGAATGATTATTCATTCAATAAAAAAGCTACTGCTCCTCCTCTGCCATTTATCTAAAACAATATATATAAAAATCATTAATTAAACAACACAATTCCATAAAATATACCACAGTCTACTTACCTCCGTATATTTACAAATTTGTCGATGACATCAAGTGACATTACGTCAGCCAGCTGTCTGTGGTACATTCAGACATCGCATCAATCGTTGCTAGGGCAACACCAAGAGGCGAGAACTCGTAACTGGTTACAGCGGCTATATAAAGCCGATGAAATTCAGTAGATGGCACCATTCTTTTGGCAGAGTTGATCTGTATCAGAGCTAATCTGAGTAAAAGGAATTGTGTTTCCTACCTTATTACAGAAGATAATTCTGGTCAGGGATAACCTGAATTTCCTTTCATATTACACAGAAGATAATTCTGATCTGGGATAACCTGAGCACCTTATTATTACAGAAGATAATTCTGGTCAGGGATAACCTGAGTGCTAGAATTCTCTAGAAGTTTTTTACTTCCGTGTGCTTAGACGTAACACCCCGTTGAAATTTATTTCAGAAAATTTTAATTTATCCATAGAAGATTGACATTTTGCTTCTTCTTTTTCAGAATAAATAATTCAAGGGTGGCGAACTGCGGAGTTGTTCTGAATTATTGAATTTATTTTTATATTTTGAATTTTTAATATTGAATTTGATATTAGTTTGTAAGGTAGTTTTAGATTGATTGAATTGTTGAATTATTGTGATATTTAGGTTAAGCAAATTTAAGTTTTAAATAAAAATTTTATATATTGAATTTTAAAACTGAGTTGTCCATCAGAAACCGGCACTCCCTTCCTTACGTTCGAGACTAGATCTCACAGACCTATATGAACGAAAAGCCTCCTTTGTATAGCTGCTTTCTCGGTTTATCAAGTAATTTGCGACATCAAAGTATCTGAAAAAAATGTAAGATTTAAATTAGTTTTTTTTAATAAAAAAAACAAGAGAAATACAGTCGATCTACTTTTTCCTATTAAAATAGCAATTAACGAACCCCTGAATATACAATTATTATAAAAATATCAACATCATTACTATTAATTATAATGTCTTACCCAACATTTGAAAGCAAAGCTTCTTTACACCGCTTTGTTTCCAATTTATATGGATCCAAGCCATCACAAAAATCATTAATTTTTCGTTTGTACCTATTACTAATATCACAATCCATCCTGAAATATATAACTTTAATATTATTTATTTATTTAGTTGGAAATTTATAACAAAATTGCTCACACTTAAATATTTCACCGGCAGCTTGTGGACAACCAAAACAAATAGTTGTCATTTTGACGTTTAACTCTTTTTAAACAATAATTATAGCAACAAAATTTTGTTTACATGGCACCATGTAGGCACCATGCACAGAGCTCGCACACTGGTACATTTGATGTGTTTTTCTGGCTGCTAGGTTGCGACTCCTAAATGCGTTGAGCATGTTCGGAGGCGAAGCTTATAAGCTTCCTTAGTGAGGTTTCCGATCGTGCTTTTATTATATTTTTTAATTGCTCACTTTTTAGACCATCTTCAAATGCTCTAATGGCATTTTTCTCATTCTCAGCAATGAAGCATGCCCGCGCTGAAAGCTCAGTGGTTTCATTAACTGTGGCGCTATTCAAATCAGCTAGCTGTTTTGAAATACGCGAAGCAAAATCAGAAATATCGCTACACGTGGTCTATGCTCCCGAAACTGGTTGACAAGTTCAGTTTTCAATTTCTCCCAGTTTGAGACCTCTTTATACTTAAAGATGTCGTAAGCTGGACCAGTTAGTTTGGTTTTGAGGATGTTGAGCTGTATTTTCTTGTCGGCATCGCTCTTAGAGGTTAAGAATAGCATATCGCAACACGCGAGATATCGATTCAGATCACCTGAGTTTCCATCAAACTCTGGGATCATATTTCGTGCATCAGTTAGTATTATTTTAAGGTCGGATGACCCTAAAACGGAACCCGAAGGCTGAGTCATTCTGTCTCGGTTTGAGGCACGTAGATAAGTAGTGGCACGACCTACTCGGGCGGCCGAATTTCTGTGGCAGTTACTAGCCCGGGCCGAATACTCGTGAAATCGTGTAGTAACTATTTTGTTGGAGTATACACAGTTTTGAGGAAAAAGACAGAAATATAGAAAAACCGAAGGGGCTCTAAAAATTAGCTCTTAGTACAAGAAGGGGATTCGATAGGAGTTATTCGAACGAAATTTGTTTGGCTAAGTAACTATACGCGAGTTATGTGGAAAACCCTTTGGTGGGTTAAAGGAGAGAGAGAAACTTAACAAAAATCACTTACTTTTAAGAAAAAGATTTTCAAACTTAGCACATATTTCATTTGTAAAAAATTCAATGCGTAAAAGATTTAACGATTTCACCTTTGAATAGCTTAAAAATTAGTCGGAAACTTTACTTCCGAAGACTTTCACAATCCCTGAGCGCCTGGCTGGGATCGGGTTGTGTAGACACAACGTTGGGTACACCTTCAGTGCCTGGCTTAGGTTACCTTTTGCATACACTCTCACAGGTAGATAGTGGATATTACCGTAATATCGATCCCACCGCTGACACCAATTTTTTGTTAAGACGCGTTTATTATTCTTCCGTAACTTGGACTAGAGTGCTTGCTTATAGCGAAGATCACTAGCCCAATTGAACTTTTCACTTTGAATTTGAATAATTTGAATAAATACACACTCTATTTTTACCTTTGGAATTAATTTTTTTATTCCGTTGCTCTTTGCATTAGAAGTTTGTACTGGTTACTTTACTTTACTTAATTATTTTAATAGAATAGGTTGGCTTACCACTGGTGGGGAGTCAACCTTATTCTTTTGATGTTTCCAAAAACTGACTGCCTAGTACCCTCGAAGTATCGGCTTTTTATTTAGGAGATCTGTGTTCGATTTCCTATTAACTCAGCAAAAATAGTTATAATTTCGTAGTGGAGAATGTAGGAATTGTTAAAATTGAATATCGGGAACGCCTCCCCGATATATCAGTAATAACCAATATTGCGTATATAAGCGATATTGGTACATTTCAACAGAGCATTTCCCCTGCGTTCAAGTAATTCCCTTCTGTCATTGGTTCACTTCCAAGTACATAGAAATAATTCAAACAACATTATGCGAACTGAAAGAAGACAAAAAGGGACAAAAAACAACAACAACAACGAGATATACAGCCGCTTAGATGAAATTGAATCGAACACACAAGCCCTAGCTGAGCTAGAGAAACAACAAATAAGTGTGGTTAAAACTACCTTGGAACAGATTCAAAAACCATTGGCTATGTTAATGGAGCGTCAGCAAAACATAGCACACCAGATTAACGATCTGCATACTGTGATCGAGGACCTAACCAGGAGGCAACTAAGACAAGAGATTATATCAAGCTTATTGCTCCAAATCATCGAAGTCGAATACCGTCAACAAGCCCTTCTTGACATTATAATAGCCACTAAAGGCAACCATATTCACCCACTCCTCGTGTCTCCCAAAAATCTGCTGGATGTATATCGAAAATCAACTTCGAAATGTCTAAACGACCAAAATTGTCTATCGATTCTGTACCAATCAGCAGGAGCCCAGTCACGCCTTATGCAGAACAAATTGGTGGTGAGAATAACTCTCCCAATTTTTGATTCCTCCAAAATGAGGCTCCGGCAAGTCCGATGCTTCCCAGTACCACAACCAGCAAATTATTCCATAATCCCTGACCCTGGATACTCTTGTGTGGCAAATAGCGCTCGCACACAGGAATTCCTCTTATTAAAAGGCGAGGATATGAAAAGCTTCAAGAAAGTCACTCATAGCCTGGAGGAAAATACATATATAGGTCGACTAAATACCCCCATAATTAAGGCAACAACCTCAGATGAATGTATTGTGAAAGTGTTGTACAATCCTTTAAATGAAGTGCCCAAGTGTAGGTCTAGAGTACAAGTTCCCCAAAAAGATATGTTGATAAAGTTAAACAAGCCCAATGCGTGGCTATTTTCGTTTATTACCTCCACGGTACTACATATAACATGTCGAGATCACTTTGCCATCTCAAAATTAGAGGGGCAGGGGATACTAGAGATAACGCAACCATGTCAGGTGCAAATAGGGGAAAAGGTGCTAAGGTACGAAGGTGAAAATAAACACCCTCTCAAAATTACTCAGCCTAAACAATTTCCTGCGCTGAATCATTCATTACTCAACCTGAATCTAGCCGAAATTTTACCCAAGTCTCAAAACCAAAGTGTACAAACCGAAATCATAACAGGGGACGATATCAATAAATCAATCTATACTGGCACACATTCGCTGGAAGATATCCAGCACAAGTTAGACCAGTATAGTAACAAGGTATCAAGCAGACAATCCCATATCCTGTCCACAACTTCTCTATCATTTACGAGCCTACTAGTTCTGGCCATAATGATCGCTGTGGCAGTAAAATATCTTAACCCTGTTGTCATCAAGATGAGACAACAGAGAAGTCAACTACAAGGTAACCCCGAAGTTTTATCAGAGGGAATTCCTTTAGAAGAGCGAACTCCTGCTCCCCAACCCAGTTTAAGGCGAGCCAGAAGCCTCTCCAAAACAAAATCAGTCCAAATTGTTTAAAAAACGGAACACGGACACTGTCAATATGGACAACCAATCAACCTAATTAAGGACATAAAAGGTAGACCTGGTGAAACATGTACATTAAATACATAGAAAACTGGTAATTAAAAACAAAAAGAACAACATAAAATGTATCAATATACTATACATTAGTAATATATAAATAAAAATCATAGGAGAGATAAATATATATAAAAATAGATAGAGGGGCAAAGAATTAAAATATATTAGACTTAATTATGGATAAAATAAATAAAATAAAGCTAGAAGTATAAATAAATTAAAATAGAATGCCCTAGAATTAAATATAATATAGAAAACTAGAAAGGATAAAATAACAAAAAACTATAGATAAGATTGCATTTGAAATAATAAAAGCAAAAGAAAGAGGGATTTACCAGGCTACAAATAACAAAATAAAAATGTTTTAAAATGTGTAAAATTAAACTTACACTAAAAAAAAAAAAAAAACAAATCTAAAATAAAATCAAAATTTAGCAAAATAAGAAGTAAGAGAAACCTTACAAAAAAAAATGTGTCTCTTAGGATAATAAGAGAAAAATTTTGATATTATATAGAAAAGAACCGCGCCGACCGAACCAATCAAGCCAAGCCTATCACACACAAAAAAAAAAGAGGAAAAACCACCAATTATAAGTTAAAGTATTAGAAACCACCCTTGTCTGTTTCTTGTCTTCCTTTAGTCCACCCGTAAGAGTACAAAAAGGGAAAGAATTTAGAACAATTCAAATGGGGGAGTAAGTAATTTTCTTTATTTTTTTTGTTTCCTTGTTGGAAAAAGAAGGAAGATAGGAAAGTTACAAAAAAGTTAAGTTAAAGTTAAAAGGCGAATACAAAAAATAAAAATTAGATGTTGTCCCGGCTGCATTCCCGGTCCCAGTCATCTTCGGAAACATCATCGAATTCGAAGAGGGGAAGGGTGGCCATCAGCGGCTGGATGATGGAGGTGAGCACAGGATCAAAAACGGGGTGGAAACATGCGCATAATCCATGCCGCCCCATGATGTTAAGGGCACCTCCTGAAAAAAAGGAGGGAGAGATAAAAATATAACAAACCACAAATACTCTTAGATCAAGTACTCACCTTTGACAACCCACACCTGCCCCTGGTGCGGGTATAAAGGTAAATCCACTTTATAGGTGCGCCCGGCCACGGCATCCTCGCCCCACATGGTGAATGGGCGCTCCCCGCGTCTTAGCAAGACCAACCGGATTGGGCCCCGCCACCCCGGAATCACGTGCAGCACGTAAATTGAAGAAGCCACAGAGGTAAGACCCGGTGGTGAGTGTTGGGGAATATTGTTCAACCTCATCGTGAACAGCATAGTGGCGAAATTGAAAAAAAATATTCTGGACTAAAACGGAAATTCGACCACTAGCAGCTAGCAGACACAAGTACTAAAACTCAAGTGATCCCTGACCAACAAATCTTCTACCCAAGCCCTCACGATTATCGAAGCAGCAAAGTAACAAAAAGTAATCTGATACCTTGATAAGGAATTCAGACCCAATTTGTGCCAACAACAACTTCCCCTGAGAATTATTCCTCTTCAAAGAATAATTCTCTTTTTCTCAGGGGGAAGGGTTCTTATATATCTAAAATAGGCTTAAAAAGAAAATTCAAATTATAATTCCAAATTATAAATTTTCGCATAAGCTAACCATGCCTAAAACATGGTTAGCTTATCTATTCAATCAGTGAAGAAAATTGCGTCAGCAATTTTCTTCACATTCCATAGAGTTGAAACAAAATTATTCCCATGGCAAATTTGGCCTTCAGCAAAATTTGCCAGTAGAAATATTTAATTTGAAAAATAAAATAAAAGACAAATCGTACCTTCAGTACGATTTGTCGTGGAAATTGCAATATTTATGTACGAACGTACATACATATCACAAAAAAGCTTTCGCGATAAGAAGAGCGCGCCGCGAAAATACATTGTATGTATACGCGCGCGGCAATTCTAATCATCGTGACGGTGGCTGATGTTTATAAAAGCATCAAATTACAAGCCTCCGTCCAACGAAAAATATTCTGGACTTGTTTAATCAAGTCCAGAATAAATGAAAATTTTCTCAGGGTGAAAATGCAACTATGCATTTTCTACCCTGAACGAAGGCTCTTGATCGCGACAAAAGTGATTAAGAGCCGAGTTGAATTTTAAGTTTTCTACGCAGCAGTCGAGTTTTAAAAAACGAAGTACGGCGTTTTCGGAAAAGAGTTTTAGAAGTGAATTTAAAAAGACAAAAAAAAACGACCTGGGATACGGACGGTTTGGCATGGTTGGCTCGACGGTTTTGAGAATACGATAAATTAAAAAAAAAATTAGAATTAATCGAAAAACTTATTGTTCGCGAAATAATAGTAACAGATGTTCAATAAAAAAATTAGCATTAACCGAGAAGTTTCTTGTTAGTGAAAAATTAAAAAAGTAATAATAAAAAAAAATAAGAAGAAAATAAAGGAATAATCAGAGAGCTGTTGGATTTCGCCAGAAAAAGGAAAAACGAATTAAGCAGGTAGGAGTACTGATTCTGCGAATATATATATACATATATATATATAACATTAAATAGTTTTGGTGAAACTGATTCTGCTTGTCGCATAAAACATTTCGCGGCAAGTTTCGTCTCATTATCTATTAGTTTCTGTTTCCGTAAATTGATAACTAAACCGTATTTATATAAAAAAATCCGCGCCTATTATCGTATAGTCTGTTTTGGCGATAATGAAAGTATGGTTAAAAGCACGTCGTAGATTTATGTCGAGTGTTAATTGCGTCAAACCATAAGTTGCGATTTCAGCTCCGTTTGCAGCTACTAACACCAATTACTTTTGTTAATATGGTTTGGAAAATATTTTCTAGGAACGATTGAAAGTTCCGCTCCTGTATCTATTAAAAAACGTAAATTACTAGTTTTGTCGTATATGAAGTGGTGGCGTGGGAACGATTTCATTTTTATTGCCGCTGAACAGAACTCGTTAACTAGTTTTTTGTTTGCGATTGATGGTTTGTAAATGTGCAAGGACTGATGCATTTTTGTGCTTTAGCCGCATAACGGCTGTAGTACCAGCAAAAACTTTCGGGAGTCTTTCCATTGGTTCGCAATTTCTCTCTATACTTTTGTTTATTTGGAAAAACTCGTTTCCTTTCTCTTGAACTGGATCCCGGATAATAACTTTCTCGAGTGTTTTTTGTTTCGAGTATTCTCAATCTCTCTGTAAGGTTATTGATTCTATCAATTAGATTATTATTATTTTCTGAGGAATGTTGCATACTTAGTGGATATACGCTAGGTACGCTAATGGAATCGTGTATATGATCAGCTATTTGGAACACTTCTTCTTGTGTTTGTGAGCCTTTGATCGCTATCACACAGGCTTGTGTGGAACGTGATAACTTATTGAGCCATAGTTTGGTGAGGAGTGAGGAGGGGTTGATTAACTAAACTATTTTGTCCTGCCAAAGATTCCATCTGTTGTAGCAGACGGCGTTTCACCGACGGATGTGCCGTGCCCATGCTCAGCAAGCATAGACATATACCGCAGCTAAACCCTTCTGTTTCAAAAATCATCTTAGAGGCAGTGTGAGTAACGACGTTGCCGCTAGCGACCAGTCGGCTAGTGGGTGGGGGGTTCTTGTTACTTACGCTTCTTTGATGCTGGATAGCTGTGTCATAAAAAAAAAAGACGTTTCACCGGACGGACGGACGGACGGACAGCTAAAGGTGACTAAAAAAAAACAATATTTTTTTTTGCTTAGATAGGCAAAAAAAAACTTGCTATCACTTACTCACAGGGCTGCATCCTGGCCCATTGGATTCGCCATCTCATCCAGAAATTTCACCTGTAAAAAAAAAGAAGGAAGGCTGAAAGAAAAACAAGGAGCTCGCAGAGCTCTCCTACGGCAGACATCCGCTAAGGTTCACCTGGTGAATTGCCAACGCCGGAAAGAGAGCACGTTCGACGACGAGAGTGAGAAGAGCTTAGAAGCTTCGGCTGGTGTTGAAGCTCCAGCTTTGATGATGTCTGGGCCCAATCGCCCCCTTCCACCCATTGCTAAGTCTCAAAGCCAACGACGAAAATTGTTTACTTAGCCCCATGCAAGTGCGTGCGAGTGTGGTCCTTAACGTCACCTCATCCTACCTCCATCCCCCTTTCTTGCGCAGGGCTTAGTCATCCATCGTTTCGAACTTGCGTGTGCTGAATAGGTTCCCAGGAGAACAAGGAACAACAAAAAAGTAACAGGGAAGAAAATAAAGAAAGGGAGATACGTTGGAATAATGAAATAGCAAAAAAAAAAAATATACCGCCACAATTTGGTTCAGTACATTCACCATTCGCCGTTCATCGTCATCTACTCTCCTTGATCCTACACTGTAACATGTGGGGGTCTGCTTAACCCTATCTTATTCTAAGATAAACCCTACTATCTGACTCTTAGTCCTAGGCTACTTAACTATATGAGAAAAAAAAATGGCTACCCTTAACTAACCACTCATGCAAACAAGCCATTACTAATAATCAAAAAACTATACAATCAATAGTAACATATGTACAAAGGAAATATAATATACTAGGAAAAGAAACAGACTTACTTTTTAGACCAAAAGGAATTCATTACGAGTTCGGCGGAGATATCCCACGCTGGCAGGAACTGATGATCAGGCAACGCTGGCGTTTTCTCCTCGTCTCGAACAAACGACAGATTTGCAGTGGTGGGCTTACTGGCCTCTTTTATTTTTTTCCTTTAATTTACTTTATTAAATTCTGGGCTCATTGGCCTCTTTTTTCTTTTCTTTAGTTTGCTTCATTAAATTTTGGGCTCAATGGCCTCCTTTTGTTTTTTTTTTTGGAAATTTACACTTTGGTTGTACTCTTTCTACTTATGCACTCGTGGACTTACAGGCTCCTACCTGTTTGCTTAATTCTGCTAAAGCACTGGGAGCAGGATGAATGGCGAACAAACAAAAATAAACGTCCTTTTTTTCACTTATGAAAATTATTCCTCATTTTTTTTTGGTAATAAGTAAAATAAAATGTGCCTTGGCGATAAAGTATGATGAGAACAAAAGAAAATTTCTGCGTAGCAGGTAACTATTCACTAAATTAATTACTATTCATTGTTATGTTCAATATTATCTTCACTTATAACACTTATAACTTCACGCAAATTGAAAAATTTGTGTTTTTTTTTTCCTAATCAATTTTCTTTCACTGATAAGAAATCTTCTCGTTGAATTTTTTAGGAAAAATATCAAATAAGAAAATTGGTTTTTGTTCACTAATTAATTTTCTTGCACTTATAAGAAATCTTCACGTTAAATTTTTAGAAAAACTATGCCGTGAAGATAAATAAAATCAAATAAGAAAATTGTTTTTTTTTCACTAATTAATTTTCTTGCACTTATAAGAAATCTTCCTTTTGAATTTTTAGGAAAACTATGCCGTGGCGATAAATAAAAATCTAATAAGAAAATTGTTTTTTTTTCACTAATTAATTTTCTTACACTGATAAGAAATATTCTCGTTGAATTTTTTAGGAAAAATATGCCGTGGCGATAAATAAAATCAAATAAGAAAATTGTTTTCTTTTCACTAATTAATTTTCTTTCACTTATAAAAAATCTTCACATTAAATTCTTAGGAAAACTATGCCGTGGCGATAAATAAAATCAAATAAGAAAATTGTTTAAAATAAACCGGTGCAGGATATCGTGTAGCTATGTGTCCAAATGGGAGACTAGCTACGAATCGTTGCGACGGAGTCGTGGTGCACCAATTTTATCCACCCCACGCCCTGTTAGTTTATCCACGGGACGTCCGTCAGGTCTGGTACTAAAGGATTTCATTCAGTGCGAATTGTAGGTGGGTCTATTTTGTTTAGAAAGTTGCTAATATGTGGGGTCGGACTTCTGATGGATGTCCGCCGGAATCGAGATGTGGTGAATTTTATTAAAATATGTATGCAAAAAAATATATATATAAGTTGAACAATATTAAATTAAATGTGTGCAACGCGGCGGTAATTCGTAAAACGCCTGTACTGCCGTTACTCTGTAACCCCTGATGGTACGCAACAGTCCAAGAAGGATTTTGGGAAGAAATCTGGTGTGCTATATCACTAAAGCTTATGAACCCTCTTCATTGTTCCTGGGGAGATCAGGGGGTTCTCTCTTTGGTGCATATATGGGTATATGACTATGTCCGCCGCATAGAAATTATATATTCTTGGAATATAAATGATCTGTGCTTGAAAAGATGAATTCGGTATGTTACGTCCCGGAAAATGTAACATTTTTGGGTAGTGGGGCGTTCTTAGACGGTACTAGGAAGGTCCGATGTTTGTTAGTGTTAGTATAGATAAGGGGGATGATTGGGGATGCCGTGCAGGCTAACTATTGGCTATACCGTACGTCGTTTCATTCCAGCCACGGAAATCTTCAGCGGTGTTCCTAATACTATATGTGGAGTGGGTTTGTGTGCCCGTTTTGTGTTCTAGAACACGAAGTTTGTGCTGTGTAAATTTCCCTATTTTTAAGCTATTTCATTGGGTTATAGTAGTTAATTTTGTGCGAGTATTTCCTATAATAGATCATAGTGCCGATCTTGCATTATGGTTAGAATGTTAAAAATATGTGAATGTGTATCATGCGGATTCACAGATGTTTTGAGGGGTAGTAGTGTGTGGTATCTCGGTAAGTATGCTTAAGTATTAAAAATCTTGTAATATCTTATAAAAATCAAATCAAATGTAATATTGTATTTTGAGTTCAATACTGTGGATATTCGTTTAGAATATGCTCACAGGTTGTTTCTGACCAAAAATTCTTTCTAATTTAGCTTGCCTTGAGTTTGCTGTTTTACAAAATAATTATTTCTGAAGTGTCAAAAAGTGCCGTGATTTTGATCATTTTCAATTTATTTTTTAATTTATTTTATTTTGTTTTTTCATTTACTTATATTCTATAGTTTCCTGTATTTATTATTTATGTTTTTAAAGTGTAATATTCTGATTAATAAAAATCTCCTATTCAATTTTCGAAGGTGCGTGTGTATATATGTATGTATAAATCTTGGGGTGCCAGTTCTTGGGGTGCTGCGCGTGAGGAGGCTTTCTTGGTCATACAATTCAATTTTATATGCGTATTTTTGGCTGCACATGCTCAAACGCTCTGGGTGCACTTTGTGTGATTACTATTGGTGTCGAGATTGGATAATTACGAATACTATCGATTCTGATGGACGTCATTGTCATGAGGGCCTTTTCAATTATTGTTGTATGGGATTGCTGTGGATGATTTATAAGGTATACTAAAGGTATAGACTTACCAAGTAATGTGTTTTAGAGTTGTTGTGCTGTTTGTTGTGGGATGTCTTAACAGTGCTGATATATGCCGCACTTTATTTCACTATATAATCACTTTTCTGTGTCTATTGCACTTAATGTTGTTGTTCGCGGCGCGGTATGATTTATTATTATTTGTTATGCAAGTAAAAATGGGTGTGCTAATTATGTTCCGGAGTTTGAATGGAGTCGGGTGTTTGCCGTTCAGGCTGTTTTCGAAAAGGATCTTAATCCAATCAATAAATATATTTTTTATTATTATTTCAGAGTGGGTGTGATTTTATGGTGAGAGCAAGTGGTTTGTGAATTGATGTTATAATATGAGGCCTGTGAGCTCGGGACCGTTAGCAAAATTTTTTTTTAGGTTGAGCTGGCCTGTTTAAATTTTGTGTTGGCTATCTGCCTGAAAATGTGGAGTGTGATTTCTATGTGGATCTTCAAAATCGTCAGGTGAGTGGGTTATGTCTTGTTGCTGCATATATATATATAGCTTCTAGTGTTATGGTTGAGGGAAGTCAACTGGTTGACCGAATGAAGGTATCGATAGATACTGCTGTTACCGTGGAGGTATGGAGGTTGTCTAGGAGTGGTATCTTGGCGGAAGCTGATTATATATATGATGGCGATTGTGGTGTCTATATAGGACTAGCGAGGATTAATTGTTTATTAATAGCACTTGATTTTATTAAAACTTTTTATGTATATAGAAATACGTTAATTGCTCACTATTGGTTACGACTATGGCGTTTTTTGGTTTTGTGTCACTATCACTATGATGCAGCTATCACTTGTTATCGCGTGTGTATCCTAAGCTACTGTTATGCGGTTTATCGTTTAACTATATAGCACTAAGCACTGCGATAGATATATATGGTGCCTATATGATGTTTTAACTGTGAATTTATATCGATTTATATTTTCGAGAAAACACTTTCAAGATTTTAATTTTAAATTCTATGCGTGTCTGAACTACTCGGCGGCGATTAATAATCTGGCTTCTAGTTTTCTTTGCTGGTAATGAGAGGATGCAGAGCGTATCCCTTATTATGTGTAGTTCCTGCCTGAGTAATCTTATGGATCATGGGTTACTACCTGTTGGTGCTGTGTATATCCTTCTGATGGCTTGGGTACATATCGTGATTGGTTCGCTCAATTGGTCTTGTGTACATGGGTTCATCTTTATACATAGAGTTTTTATTATGGGTACCGAGGTGGTTTATTAGTGCATTCTAAGGGAGAGTAGATTTATTGAGGCCTACGTTTTCTTGTTTATAATTTTTCGCTATCTATGAATGGGTAACATTTTTTCATTATTATGAATTTTTTGATTCTCAGTTTGGGTATGGGTTTTTCTCGGAAACTGCTGCATTGTTTTGTGCTGTACTGTTTTCTGTTGTTGGGACGTCGTAGTTATACTTAAAAATAATAAAGAGGTACAGTCTCTTAGCTAGGGTTATTTTAATTTAATTAGTTTGCATGTTTGACCTTCATTTTGTCCTTTCTATGCTATGCCGTGGCGATAAATAAAATCAAATAAGAAAATTGTTTTTTTCACTAATTAATTTTCTTTCACTGATAAGAAATCTTCTCGTTGAATTTTTTTGGGAAAATATGCCGTGGCGATAAATAAAATCAACTAAGAAAATTGTTCTTTCACTAATTAATTTTCTTTCACTGATAAGAAATCTTCTCGTTGAATTTTTGTGGAAAAATATGCCGTGGCGATAAATAAAATCAACTAAGAAAATTGTTCTTTCACTAATTAATTTTCTTTCACTTACCTTGTTCACATG
Organism: Dioctria linearis; assembly: GCA_963930735.1. Lineage (NCBI taxonomy): Eukaryota > Metazoa > Arthropoda > Insecta > Diptera > Asilidae > Dioctria > Dioctria linearis. Next base: position 140,597,474 of record OZ005743.1, on the reverse strand, counting down.
AAGCGGAGTAGACTGGACTGGAATAGTCCTAATTCGCAAAGTACCAAGTGTTCACATGCGATGGACTGGGTTAAATCGACGACAGAGATATCTTCATTGACAGTTCAAATTCAAACTCAAATTCAAATTAAAGTCAACTGTCATTTGAAGTATTTTTTTTTAGATAAAAGGCGGATCATGGAAAAACTCATAATTTCACAATTTCTAACAAATTATATGAAAGTAAAAAGGAGTTCGAAGCGAAGAATGAGAGTATACCGAAAAATGTTGTCGCTAATTATGAGAAGCTACTATAATTCAGTTGTACAAATAACATTTTTTACGTTGACGAAAAGTTTGGAAAAATGCAAACCAAATTATGGCCGAATATGGAAAAAACCGAGGCCTAATAAAGATTTTTGGGTGAAACTACTAAATACTTACGATGAGCAAAAGTGGATAGAGAATTTTAGGATGACACAAAGTACATTTTACTATGTTTGTTCACTCGTAGTAGATGAATTGAAGCCAAGTGAAAACTGTTTACCTTGCCAGAAGCCTTTATCGGTTGAAGTGCAAGTGGCAATCGCTTTATATAAATTAGCTAGCTATGCGGAATTGCGAGCTGTAGCATCACTATTTGGTGTTGGTAAATCAACTGTACATAAATGCTTGTACAGGTTTGTAAATGCACTAAATAGAAGGGTAAAGGAATTTATAAGAATGCCAAATGAAGATAAAGCATTATTACAATCTCTCCATTTTGAAAGCATATGTAAAATTCCTCAAATTATCGGAATAATAGATGGATGTCATATTCCTATCACGCCGCCAAAAGAAGGTTACCGCGATTTTGTAAACCGCAAAGGATGGGCCTCTTATATTCTTCAAGGAGTCGTTGATTCAAATTATATGTATGGACTATTTTTAGTAAAATTTAAATACTTTTTAACATAAAATACTCCGTTAAGGTTTATTGATGTTAGTTGCAAATTTCCTGGAGCAGCACATGATGCAAATGCTTTTCATTGCTCTGGCTTATATGAAAATGCTTGGAATATTTTACCAAAGGTAGGCAAAGTGATTTATATTGAAACAAGAGTAAACTTTTTTTTTTATTTTATATTTAGAAGACCAGAACAATCGGAAACGAACAAATTCCTTATTTTATTGTTGGCGATCCAGCTTACCCACTTTTACCATGGCTGCTAAAAAATTACACTGCACCAAAGACATCTGGAGAAGAGTCATTCAATGCACACATGAATACAGCAATAGTGAGAGTGGAAAATGCATTTGGCAGGCTACAGTCAAGATGGCATACCTTAAATAAAAAACTTGATTCATTTTATGGACACGTCCCGAAAATAATATTAACATGTTGTGTTACATGCAGTAATAGAGGATTTCAGGCTGGGTTGGCTTATGTATTCAATCAGTGAAGAAAATTGCGTCAGCAATTTTCTTCACATTCCATAGAGTTGAAACAAAATTATTCCCATGGCAAATTTTGCCTTCAGCAAAATTTGCCAGTAGAAATATTTAATTTAAAAAAATAAAGCAAAAGACAAATCGTACCTTCAGTACGATTTGTCGTGAAAATTGCAATATGTATGTACGAACGTACATACATATCACAAAAAAGCTTTCGCGATAAGAAGAGCGCGCCGCGAAAATACATTGTATGTATACGCGCGCGGCATCGTAACGGTGGCTGATGTTTATAAAAGCATCAAATTTCAAGCCTCCGTCCAACGAAAAATATTCTGGACTTGTTTAATCAAGTCAACGGCTAAATCGTACCTACCTGCCTAGGGAAACTTACCAGGAACTGGTAAATAAATTAATTACTACAAGGCAGTATCCTTTGGAAAACCTCACAGCCTTCACGGCACGAGTAAAACAAATGCTGGCACTCTGTAATGAAGCAGCAGAGTCCAAATATGGCGCTACAGCAGCCCCCGCTGTGAAAACACAGCTAGAAGACTTCGCTAAAAGCGCACTAAAACAGGAGTCAATAACCCGTATATGTGCCAATACCTTCTGACCATGACAGACGGCACGTTGGATGACCTCGTACAAAGAGCGCTTGACATGGAGCGTCTCCAGCAAAGTGCTCTATTTCTGCAACCTCCAGGGCACTTTCAATTCAGTACAGTGCAGAACACAATACCACAGTCAATAAATGCACCTGTGATAAGTCATCCGCAAGGAATTCCAAATAATTCGCCTGCAAATCACCCCATATATAATCCAGGCATAATACCATTCGCACAGGATACCTGGCAAAACAGTGTGCCCACAAATGCAAGCACCAGTACATTTCCATCTCAGTTCACACAGGCAAATATAAAACAATAAAAATAATTATTTAAATAAAATTACTTGTAGTTTTTGTAATTTAAGAGGCCATACATACGCAAATTGCCTCAAACGTAAAAATACTCCGTACTGTGTGAACTGCAAAATATACAACCACGATATACGTGACTGCAGGAGGAACAACAACAATATTCAAAGATCAAGCAACAATGGTGGACCATCGAACCAACGTCCTAGAGAACCGCAGAATCCCAATAACAATTCCAGAGTATATAACGTAAGAAAAAAGTGTGAATTTTATGGTCGTTCTGGACATGCAGTAAATAACTGTCAACAAAAACGTAAATGGGAAGCTCGGAGTCAGGGAAACGACGTACAGTCGACCCAAAACTCCCCGGCTCGACTATAAATCCCCCATCTAATAAAATAGGGTCCCCTCAGCATCCCGATTCCAGTGTCGCTACAGTAAAACTTCCCTTAGACATTGGCCTGAACGGCCAAACTAAACTAGTAGTAGACACAGGCGCTGAGGTTAGTATAAAAAAGAAAAGGTCATTAAAAGATCTCAAAGAAATTAACCACAATGAGGCATGTACACTTCAGACCCCATTTGGTACCGGAAAGATGCTGGGAAATTGCCAGGGAAACTTCCGTTTTCAAAAACAAAATTCCCTGCAAGTTTCAAGTCGTAAAGAACTTGCCTGGCCTTTCCGATGATGGACTTCTAGGAAATGATTTCCTAGCAAAAAACTGTAACGTTGAGGGTCCTAATAAGGCACTAAGGTTTCCTCGCACGGAAACTAATCCAGACGAATTTGCTTTGCCATTAGAGTTTGAAACGGACAAGCTACATTCTGAAAAAGCAGTCGAACTAAGAACACTTGCAGAAGAGGTAGAGTCTAAACAGGCTGAACTATCCACCTGTAGTGTCTTCAAGGCTTCTCAAACGAGAAAAGCTGGCTGCCAAGCTCCAAAAGGGCCCAAAGAATGTGAAAAAGGCTGTCTGGGCGAACAAGAGACCGATGAAATCAGGCGGCAATTGGTTACCTTTAAGAAACCAATCTGCATATCTGCGCGCTCTCAAATTGTTGCCCCAGTCCCGTTACAAACTCAAGAAGAAATGCTCTGTTTATCACAAGAGATAAGCGATGGAGTCTTCTTGGCAAACAGTTTACTGTCATCTGGAGAAGAATTAGTGCTGGTCAGTATTCTCAACGCTAACAGTCATCAAGTAGTCATACCTAGCTTAAAGTTACAGCTATTTCCAATAAACGACTACACACTAGTCCCATTGACTCACACAAAAGACCACAACCAAACGCACATTCCCATACCAACCAAAGAGGCAATATCAAACAACACAAGAGCCGGAACTGAGCGTCTAAAGCCTGCCAAAAAGGTGCATATAACTCTTCCGTCCAAAATCCCGAGGCATAAATCACTCTTAAACAAAAAACGGCCATATAAGAACGGTAGTGAGTCGCTAAAGCCTATAATAAAGGTGCATATTACTCCACCGTCACACAACACAAAACATTCTACATGGTCAAAAAGCAGTAGCATTGACGCGCATGAGTATCCCACACAACCTAAGGCAAAGACCACACAGGTGTACCAAACTCAGCCGTCAACAAAGCAGGAAGCAAATACCCTGTCAATTACTAAGAGCAACGAAATACAGCCTCAAAATTAATCGCAAAAGCCTCATCTATTTACAAGTCAAAGACTTAAAAGGAAGAATAAGTCAAACCAAGGTTCAGCCGACAAAACGGCAATTTTACAACATGTACGATATCTATACCCGGATAATGAGACTCCGGACGACCCAAAACAATACCCGCATATTTCTAGGCTAGAGCAAGAACTCAGCTTAGACCCTAATTTAACCGCGGAATAAAAAATTTCGATATCAGAACTCTGCGAAGTGTATAACGATATCTTCTTCCTCAAAGGTGACAAACTCACCTATACAAATGCGATAATGCATTATATTCCATTGGTGCAAGATAAAGCACCAATCAATCAAAAAATGTACCGCTTACCTGAAAGACAGCGGAAAGTCATTAACGAGCAGCTAAAAGAAATGCTAGACAGCGGGATAGTCCAGTCTAGTAAAAGCCCTTGGAATTCACCTCTACTAGTTGTCCCCAAGAAAGCGGGACCTGACGGTGAAAAAAGGTGGCGCGTCGTTGTCGATTTTCGTAAATTAAACGAAAAGACAATTAGAGATGCATTCCCGCTACCCCGAATCGTGGATATTCTCGACCAACTAGGTCACGCAAGGTATTTCACCACGCTCGATTTGGCCAACGGCTATCACCAAGTTCTTGTCGACAAAAAAGATCGACATAAAACTGCTTTCAGGAGCCCCTGCCACATTTCAACGCCTAATGAATTTCGTACTAATAGGCCTACAAGGCCTCGAATGTTTTGTTTACCTAGATGACATCGTCATCTATGGTAAAAATTTAAACGACCACAACGAAAAGTTGAGAAAAGTCTTCGATAAGTTGAGAGAAAACAACTTGAAACTGCAGCCAGAAAAGTGCCAGTTTCTATGAAGAGAAGGACATAAATGGTCTAGCGAAGGAGCCCTACCAGACCCAAGTAAGACGGCCTGCGTCCAAACATTTCCTGCTCCAAGAACAGTAAGGCAAGTTCAGTCATTTTTAGGACTTACCAATTACTACAGGAAATTCATTCCAGACTTCTCCAAAATTGTACGTCTAATCACAAATTTACTCCGAAAGAATGTAAAATTTACTTGGACAGAGAAATGCCAAGAAGCATTCCAAAGCATAAAAAATGCTTTAATTTCTCCACCACTTTTAATTTACCCCGATTTTTCGAAATCTTTTAATCTTACTACGGACGCAAGTAACGAGGCTCTAGGAGCTGTTCTTTCTCAAGGAGAAGTCGGAAAGGACCAGCCCATTGCCTATGCAAGCCGCACATTAAACAAAGCCGAAAGAAATTACTCTACTATAGAGAAAGAGTTATTGGCTATTGTCTGGGCTACCAAGAATTTCAGGTGCTATCTTCAAGGCCGGAAATTCACGGTCTATACTGACCATAAACCTCTCAAAGGTGTCTTCAATGTGAAAGACCCTACTTCCCGTTTGGTGAGATTTCACCACAAATTATCTGAATTCGATTACAACATCGAATATAAACCAGGGAAGTACAACACTAATGCCGATGCACTAAGTCGCATCCCTCAAGCAGTAAAAGAAGACAGTTTAGGCAATACCTTAACGGTAGAAGCCCTAGTCCACCACACGATGGACTCAGATGTGGAGGAAGACGATTCCACAAATAATAAAAAGAAAAAGAAATCCGCTCATTGTTTCGTCGTGACTCGAGCTCAGAAGCAAAAGGCTCAAGAGACAATAAACAGCTCAAGTTTGGAGACAGAAGAGCACACGAAAGCGGACCAAAACGAAATTCAACTCACGGAGGCGAAAACACTAAACCCAGCATCGCTTGATCAAAAAGTAAGTACTGGTAAGACACCCGAAGTAATCACGAGTCCTACGGAAATCCGAACAATCTTAAAAGATTATCACGATTCTCCATTTGGTGGCCATCAAGGTGTCATAAAACCTTACAAACGCATAAGACGCAAGTATTGGTGGAGACACATGCTTAGCGACATCAAGAAATACATAAAAAAATGCCCAAAATGCCAGACGATGAAAGCTTCTCCACAATATAAAATGCCAATGGTTATCACGGACATCGCAGAACAACCGTTCGACAAAGTTTACCTCGATATTGTAGGTCCATTAGAAGAGACCACGTCAGGTAACAAATATATCTTGACCTTCCAAGATAATTTAACAAAATTTGTCGACTGGTACGCAATACCTAATGCAGAAGCCGTCACAGTAGTGCAAGTTTTCTTTGATGAAATCGTTACGCGCTATCGCATACCCAAAAGAATACTCACCGATCAGGGAACAAATTTCCTGAGTGAATTATTCAAAAGAGTATGTAAGCTTCTAAAGGTAAAGAAGTTACAGACTTCAGCATACCACCCACAGTCTAACGGAGCACTAGAGCGTGCCCACAGACCGCTGATTGAATACCTGCGAACAATCGTAGATGAAAATCCCAAAACATGGGACCAATACCTACGAACCGCTGCATTCGTGTATAACAATAGTGTTCACGAGGGTACTAAACTTACCCCAATGGACTGCCTATACGGCTTCACAGCGGATGTCCCATAAAATTTAAAACGGGATCCCGAACCCGTTTACAATCATGAGAGCTATTATCATATACTGAAGTATAAGCTCCAAAAATCATATGCCACGGCAAGAAAGAACTTATTGGCAAGTAAACAGCGCTCAAAGGGGTACTACGATAAGACAGTACGGCCCCTAACTTTCCATGTAGGAGACAAGGTCCTCATCAAGAATGAAAGCAGAAAACATAAGCTTTCCCAAATCTGGATAGGACCTTATCAGGTAATCGCAATACCAAGTGATGTGAATACCACAATCAAAATTGGTAAGCGAACGGTAACGGTACATAATAACCGTTTGAAACCATATTTCGAATAAAAATATATCGAACAAAAATGAACCAGGTTGACTTGAAATTCCTACTACAGTGTCCATTAATCCTCAGTTCAATACCTCCCCAATAAACATTTGCGGTGGAGTCACTCCACTGCCCAATTTAAAGCGGCGCAATGTACGTGCAAATATGCTTAAAGGATTGTTTTCTTCTTCTGAATTGTCTACAGAAATGGCGCTAAAATTCATCATAGTTGTCCTCTTCATCCAGTACACAACTGGAGCAATCGCTGACAAACCTTATGTAATAACCCAGCTAAATGGCTCGGGTATATTTTTCGAGGACCTAGGAAATCTGATGGTATATCATGACACCTGGAATGTCCTCACCGAGATAGACTTGGATGAACTAGATGCCCAGATAAAGCTAGCAGAATATGCAGAGCACTTAGTGCATAAACTCTGCATAAATATAACAAACCCAGAAGACCTCTGTAACGTGCAGCAACTACACATACACGCTATTATAGACAGCGTACGAAAACGCACGGAAACTATATGGGAACTAGTACCAGGAAAACGCAAGGCCAGATCACTATTTGATGAAATAGGCAATGCCATGCACTATTTGTTTGGAACTATGGACAGCAACAACGAAAAAGAAATTTACAGCAGGTTAAAAGAACTTGAATCGAATACACAAGCCCTAGCCGAGCTAGAGAAACAACAAATCAGTGTTGTAAAAACTACCTTGGAAAAGATTCAAAAACCGCTGGCAATGTTAATAGACAGACAACAAAAAATAGCACACCAGATAAACGATCTCCACCATGTGGCCGATGATTTAACTAGGAGGCAACTGATACAAGAGATTATATCAAGTTTATTGCTCCAAATCATCGAAGTTGAATATCGACAACAAGCCCTCCTGGATATAATAATGGCTAGTGAGACCAATCATATTCATCCACTCCTAATGTCTCCCAAAAATCTGTTGGAGATATACCGCAAGACGGCCTCGAATTGCCCAAATGCCCAAAATTGTCCTATATCAGACGGCAGGAGCTCAGTCGCTCCTTATGCAGAATAAATTGGTGGTGAGAATTACTCTCCCAATTTTTAATCTGCCAAAAATGAGGCTACAACAGATTCAATGCTATCCTGTATCCAAGTCAGCAAATTACTCATTAATTCCAGACCCTGGTTATTCATACATAGCCAATAGCGAAAAAACTCAGGAATTTCTCTTATTAAGAGGCGATGACATAAAAAATTTCAAAAAAAATAACAAGTAATTTGGAAGAAAACACGTATGTAGGCCGGCTGAACACGCCTATAATCAAAGCGGCAACGTCCAACGAATGTGCCATTAAATTGCTATACAACCCTTTAAATGAAGTGCCCAAATGCAAGAGCAGAGTACAAATCCCACAAAAAGTCATGCTGATCAAGTAAGCCCAATACGTGGCTATTTCCTTTTATCACCTCCACGGTGCTACACATCACATGTCCAGATCACTTTGTAATCTCGAAACTGGAAGGACAAGGGATATTAGAGATAACGCAACCATGTCAAGTTCAAATAGGTGACAAAGTGCTTAAATACGAAGGTCAGAGTAAATTTCCACTAAAAATTATCCAGCCGATTCAGTTTCCTGAGCTCAACCACTCTCTACTCAGAGTAAACCTGACTGAAATTTTACAAGGAACTCAAAACCACAGTCTGGGGAAAATCGAAATCTTAACGGGAGACGATGTCCATACATCAATTTATACCGACACCCATTCGCTGGAAGAAATCCAAAACAAAATTATTAAATACCAAGAAAAGATATCAAGTAAAAACTCCCATATCCTGTCCACAACTTCCCTATCATTTACGAGCCTACTAGTTCTGGCCATAATGATCGCTGTGGCAGTAAAATATCTTAACTCTGTTGTCATCAAGATGAGACAACAGAGAAATCAACCACAAGGTAACCCCGAAATTTCATCAGAGGGAATTCCTTTAGAAGAGCGAACTCCTGCTCCCCAACCCAGTTTAAGGCGAGCCAGAAGCCTCTCCAAAACAAAATCAGTCCAAATCGTTTAAGAAAAAAATGGAACACGGACACTGTCGATATGGACAACCAATCAACCTAATTAAGGACATAAAAGGTAGACCTGGTAAAAGATGACACGTACATAGAAACGTACCAAAACAAAAAGTAATAGGTATGAAACAAAATGTATTGCAGGCAGCAAGGCCTAAATAAACACATTGTAAACATATATATAAAAAATAAAACAAAGTTTTAAATAAACCCAAAATAGAGTAGAAATAAAATTGAAATTGAAGGTGGACGTAAATGAACAAAAATAGAAATAACAATAGAAAGAATAGTTAAAAAATTAATTAAAACCTAATTATAAATAGGAAGTTTATAAGCTAATAGCTTTAAAAGGAAATGCTTTAGAGTTAGTTATAAAAAAAAAAAAAAACAAAAAAATGTACCTACTTAAACAGCAGAAGATAAAGAAGTAACGTAAGACGAGGACATTTACCAGGCTACTAATAGAGCAAAAAAAATGTTTTTAATAAAACTTATAATTAGAGAATAAACTAATAAATAATAATTATTATTAAGATAACAAATCTAACCTAGCCAATAGAATAAAAGTTATATTAAACAAAATAATTTTGTAAAGCCTAGCCGAACCGACCGAGACCCGACCCGCCAAACTAGTACCAACCTAACCAGACCTAATAGACCTAAAAGCAAAACAAATTCGAGGAAGAATAAAATAATAGAATTAAAGTAGCACTAATGATCTATAAGGTACAACAACGGTAACGTAAAATACATTACATAAATTCAAAAATAATAAAATTCAAATCAGAAGTAATTAGCATATAAAAAAAAAAGAATAAGAAATATTACAATAAAACAACAAAAAAAAAGGGGATTGACCAGGCCACAAAAAGGTTTTAAAAAAAAGTTTTTTTTTGTATGTGAAAAATATAATCTAGAGTAACAAATAAATAGATATTAGCAAAAACTAATGTTAGCTTGGAAAATAGGTACTTGTTAAAAGTTAAAAATACATTAGTATTTAAGAGAACATGCTAAAACTTTGTAAACCAAAACCGCAACCACTCAGAAAGTAACCAACCCAAGAAACCTGTAAACGAAAGGTACTAAAAATAAAAAGTCGAGGCGATTTACGAATAGTTTTTACGTTTTATTGAAAAAAAAAACTCGACCAAGACACAATTTTTAAAAAAAATAGGGGGTATGAGGAAAAATAAAACAATTTTTCTTAATTTCAAAAGTACATCAAGCATCGCTATCATCCTCATCCCAGTCTACTGGACCTCCAGCGGGGGGCGGGGTCGCCGTATACTTCCTCACGAGCGATGTTACGGGGGAAGAAAAGACCTCGTGACAGCATGCACAAAGCGCGTGCTGTCCGAACAGGTTGACGGCTCCACCTGCAACAAACAGAGTAAATATATATATAGCAAAACAAATTTCTCGTATCCAAAGAAATGAATGCTTACCTGCTACAGTCCAGGACTGCCCACGGTGGGGGTAGAGAGGCAGATTTACTGTATAGTGGCGTCCTACAATTGCCTCCGCTCCCCAGGCGGTGAAAGGGCGCTGACCTCGCTCGCGAAGCACCAAACGGATGGGACCCTGCCACCCGGGTACTACGTGCAGCACATATATCCCGTAAGTGACCGAGTTAAGTCCCACCGGGCTGAAGAAGGGTTCGTTATCAACTTTAACGCGAAACAGCATTCTTAGATCCTCGACGACTCGGGTTTGAATTGAAAAAATAACTCGTGGTTAATACAGGAAAGGTCCACTCGCGAATGATCAAAGCGTAACAACTCAAAAGCTAGATAAGGTCGTTGCTGCAACAAAGTGCCAGATCCAAAATAAACCAAGGGAATATCGAATACCAACAGATAAGAATTCCAATCTGGTACCCAATACGAAGATCTTACTTTGCTAGGACAGAATCCCTTCCCCCGAGAGTTATTCCTCTCCAAAGAATAACTCTTAACTTTTAGGGGGAGGGGAGGATTGTTACATGCAGTAATAGAGGATTTCAGGCTGGGTTGGCTTATCTATTCAATCAGCGAAGAAAATTGCGTCAGCAATTCACATTCCATAGAGTTGAAACAAAATTATTCCCATGGCAAATTTTGTCTTCAGCAAAATTTGCCAGTAGAAATATTTAATTTAAAAAAATAAAGCAAAAGAAAAATCGTACTTTCAGTACGATTTGTCGTGAAAATTGCAATATGTATGTACGAACGTACATACATATCACAAAAAAGCTTTCGCGATAAGAAGAGCGCGCCGCGAAAATACATTGTATGTATATGGCTGATGGCTGATGTTTATAAAAGCATCAAATTTCAAGCCTCCGTCCAACGAAAAATATTGTGAACTTGTTTAATCAAGTCCAGAATAAATGAAAATTTTCTCAGGGTGAAAATGCAACTATGCATTTTCTACCCTGAACGAAGGCTCTTGATCGCGACAAAAGTGATGAAGAGCCGAGTTGTGTTTTTGGTTTTCGAGCGGCTGGTATAAAAATTTCTAAGCGTAACGAGTTGAGATAAAACATAAGTGTAAAAATATAAAAAGGTTTTTTTTTCCTAGCAGCTCTAGTTCGAGTTTGCACAAGTGTTACTAGATTAAAAATTTATTAACAGCTCTAAATCGAGCTGGTACTAGTGTAAAAAGAGCAATAAGTTATTAGCAGCGATAAATAGAGTTTGTACAAGTGAAAAAAAGAGATCATAAGTTGTTAACAGTTAAATATCGAGTTTATAGATCAAGAAAAAGATAAGTGTAAAAAGTTTATAGTCACAATAAAGTCAAATAGATAGAAACATTCAAAGGTGGTTTACCTTTATTGGATTATCAGTGGTAACCCAAGTTCAAAAGGTAAGAGAAATAAATCATAACATTGTATCCTTCACAATATTGTAGAAAGTAGGAAAGAACCACATGACATATTTAAGGACATTACTACATCTACTTCTCGAGGGCATCTCCACCAACCTTCCTCAACAGTAAACCAGCAAATTTCAAATGAAGGAAGACATTATAGGGATACGTTAAAAACCTATCTGGCAGAAAACTTCGAATTAAGGAAAACCAATTATTTTTAGTAATGTTTGTATTTATTTTTGAATTAAAATGTTAATGCCAGTCTTTTTATCTTACTTACTCCCAAGTTCTGAAATTATTAAAAAAAAAGTAAGTATAAATGCAAAACATAATTCTTTAAATAAAAATAATATTTAATTCATTTTTAAATAATAACAGTTGACTAGTGTGGCATTTTGTGGGTTTCAAGCCCACCAACACTGTCTATAAAATAAACTTAAAAGGAAAGTTAAGCACCACTATCTATTTTATTCCGCTGATTGTTCATACACTATGAACCTATCAAAATAATCGGCATCCTGCATTTTTACATTTGTGGAAGATTTATGCACACATGAAGTTGAAGGCGCAGAGATTGACTGATATCCTGAAAATGAAGCTGATATACTACGAGTGCTCTGACATCCACAAGTATTGTCAGGTCGCAAAATTGAACTTAAACCAAACAGAAACTCGTTTGGTCTTTGATCTTCCCTGTCTTGCAGATCCATTTCAAACTGCTTTTGTTGCTGAAACAACTTTTTCTGCTCCTTCATGAAGTTAAGTTGCAACTCCTTCTGAATTTTCTTCACTTCACTCGAAAATGTCTTGAGGCTCTTTTCATATTTATTATTTTTTTCTGAAATAGGTTTATAATTTAAATCATAGTTTCCCTCAAAAACTTGATATATGTAAAAATGTACATTCTGCTTTTTTAATGACAGGCTTATTTATATTTATTGCGGGTTCAATTTCGTCCACATCGCCAATCTCTTCAGTTAGACATTCATCTAAGATTGTATTACAATTTATTTTATGTAATTTTATAAATCTTTTAACTAAATAAAGATAAATTACCCAATTCAATTGTTGGAATAGATGGTGATGATGTATCTACACCGCCTGACATTGCAGACGAACGGGGCCGGTGGCCCAGAAGTTTATCCATGAGATCGTAAAATTTGAAGCGTTTGGTGGAATTTCCACTCTTGGAATTATGCCTAACAGCTTCATAATATTGTTGCTTTAATAGCTTTAATTTCAGTTGAGCCTGCTCAGGTGTTTTTATAAACCCCCTTTCATTCAATTTTTCTGTAACTTCCTTCAATAAAGTTTTGTGCCGTACAGTTCTTTTGTCCATCATATTAATGATATTGAGCTCTTCGCAAAACTCTAAAAAAACTTGAACTTCCACTTGATCCCACACACATCTCCCTTTTAAATTTGACATTTGTTTAAAATTAAATTTATGCGCGAAATTAATATCATGTGACATAATCAGCTTCACCGCCGACTAAGTGCCAAAATTTAATCCGTTCCACTCCACTCGGTGTTCACATGAAGCCAAATCCACTCTACTACCGAATTAAAACCGGTCTAGGCTATGCCATTCCAGTTGGTGTTCACATGGCGGATTAACTCACTCCGGAGTTCGATAATCCAGTCTACTTCGCTTCATGTGAACAAGGTAACTGATAAGAATTTTTTAGGGAAAATATGCCGTGGCGATAAATAAAATCAAATAAGAAAATTGTTTTTTTCACTAATTAATTTTCTTTCACTGATAAGAAATCTTCTCGTTGAATTTTTTTGGGAAAATATGCCGTGGCGATAAATAAAATCAACTAAGAAAATTGTTCTTTCACTAATTAATTTTCTTTCACTGATAAGAAATCTTCTCGTTGAATTTTTTTGGGAAAATATGCCGTGGCGATAAATAAAATCAAATAAGAAAATTGCTTTTTTCACTAATTAATTTTCTTTCACTGATAAGAAATCTTCTCGTTGAATTTTTTTGGGAAAATATGCCGTGGCGATAAATAAAATCAACTAAGAAAATTGTTCTTTCACTAATTAATTTTATTTCACTGATAAGAAATCTTCTCGTTGAATTTTTTGGAAAAATATGCCGTGGCGATAAATAAAATCAACTAAGAAAATTGTTCTTTCACTAATTAATTTTATTTCACTGATAAGAAATCTTCTCGTTGAATTTTTTTGGAAAAATATGCCGTGGCGATAAATAAAATCAACTAAGAAAATTGTTCTTTCGCTAATTAATTTTCTTTCACTGATAAGAAATTTTTTGGAAAAATATGCCGTGGCGATAAATAAAATCAACTAAGAAAATTGTTCTTTCACTAATTAATTTTCTTTCACTGATAAGAAATCTTCACGTTAAATATTTAGGAAAAATATGCCGTGTTTTTTCCACGAAATGGCAAAAGACTTCAAACAAAGATTTTCCTTTTTACTCTCCTTTTCCAAGAACTACACAAAAGAACTATCGGTACAAGTCCACCACGCCGTTTACCACATCGCTCAAGCTCTATCAAAAACTGACTGTCCAACGCAATCTCTCTAACTCATCGCCGTTTCACCAAAAAAACCCAACCGACAGACGACCGTTTATTCGTTCAACCCAGCAGCACTCCGTCGTTCGTTGCTGGCGACTCACTCTTGGCCCTCTATGTAAGGGTGTGCGTGTATTTTTGCTAGGTAGAACGAATATTTTGTTTTTTTCGAGCGATGTATTACAGCTAGGCGAATTAAAGTTTTCGGCTCTGGGATGTTGGTGACTAGCGGTAAGTTTTACGTTGAAAAATTGTATTTTGTGTGCATTTTGCACAAATTGGAATTTTTCTGTTGAAAATATTTCGTGTTGTTGTTTCTTTTTTTTTCCTTTTTCAGGCTTTTGTGTATGTGTGGTTCGCGTTCATGTGGAAGGTTCCAATTTGTGCGTGTTCTGCCCAAATTGAAATTTTTCGTTGGCCAGCGATTTATTTAAATTTCTTTTCTAGATGTTTTATGGGAAAGTAGCAGAGGGCTACTTTTCAAAATTATATAAATTTTTCCCCACTTTAGGTATGATGTTGCTTATGCCGGTAAGTATATTTATGGGAAAGTAGCATATGGCTACTTTCTGGAATTGTGTAACCTTTTGCCCATTTTCAGGTATCTAAAGAGAGGGAAAAAAAGGGTAGTGTGCAGGGAAACCGCTACACTGTCGATAAAGTTCAGAGGGCTTCAAGTCTCGAGGCTCCTTTCTTCCGAGTCACGACTAAGACAAAAGAGCTGATTTTAAGACTTCATATTTATCTGGGTTCGCGTTTGCTGATGGGTTAGTCAGGATATCGGCGACTACCTCCATAACTTCAGGAGACAGTATTGACAGCCGTTATCCCTCTAAGTCGAAACTGCGTTTCGATTTGTAAAAACCATAAGTCTGGCCTGTTGTGCTAGAAAGGCGGAATTTTTAGTGATACAAGTGAAGTTTGTATGAAGTTGCTATGATTTTCCCCTTGAGAGCTTAGGGCAGGACTGTTTGTCCCTAGATTGTTATGTGGACTAGGACTATTCATTACGAGATTGCTAGTAGAACTTTGAGCTAGGTTGTTGCCTGTAACGATCTCACGATTGGTCCAACTGTACCTTACCAATGTGGATAACACCGTCAATCACACACAAACAATAAGTATTTTAACAACAAACACTTTACTCATTTATTCTCCTTTAAATATATGTGTATATAATTCTCGATCACTTATTTTTCTTTTGTTCTTCTTTAAATATATGTATTTCTCGATAACTTGTTTTACTTCAACTTTTTTTTCACTAGTTCCAACTCAGCCGACTCACTCACTAACTGCTAACTGACTTCACTCAGCTCCAAGTCTATTACATACATATCATAAAAAATTCTTATTCTATAGAAATAAACAAATTGCTGCACATCGACATCACCTCATTAATTCACTTTGCAATTAAACGAAAAATGAATTAATCATCATTTTCCATATTTCACTTTGAACCACTTCTGGTATCGATATGTTGTGACATTTGATCCGAATTAAATTTGCAAAGCTATTAATGCAGGTCAGATTTTTTATGTCACAACAAGTGAAATGGTGTTACATGGTTTTATGATGTTGTGATGATGAATATGTGAAGCAATACCGTAACCTGCCTACTACTTGTTGACGATTTCTATCAGTAAATTGGTCTGATGTTGCGTCTCCTTTATCGTTTTAGTCTGTCATTTCGTATTTAATTAAATTTTATACTAAAATTGCTATGAGAAATTTTAACAAATTTTTTGAGCACTGTGAAACACATTTAATAAATATATATAGTAAGAAGAAGGCTTCTTATTGTTTCACAAGGTTATTTTATTATATAAACGCGTTTCTATAGCTAGGCTACAATCATCGGTAATCTTTATAAACTGAGAAACAATTTCAATAGACAGTACAGAAAATATAATAAATGGTCACTACAATAAATTGAAAACAGCTCAAATATCAAGTGTCAGTTACTGATAAAAATCTATTAAAAAAAAAAGAGAATGTTGACTGAAGTAGTATCTGCTATGAATAGATTTAATCTAGCGAATAAAAAAGTCAATGCTCTATCGGCGCTTCTCCTGAATTCATCAAGCGGTCCTCAAACAAATGCATAAAAAGAGATTCCCAAGCGTCTAGTTTTTGTTTATTTGAAGTCATCTAAGTGAAGTTCATGGTTCAAATTATTCAAAATATGTTGTGCGACACTTGATCTATTACTTTCATTGTTTACTATGTGTCTATTGTGTTCACGCCATCTCATTTTAACCGCTCTCGATGACTGGCCAATATATATAGAATTACATGAACAATTCAAGGAATATGTACCACTTTTATCCAGGGGATCAACTATATCTTTGGTTCTGCAATTCTTAGACACTGGAACAACCTGTTTTTCAGTTTTCTTAAAGATATTCTTAAGTTTCCCGGTAATTTCTGGATGATATGTAATCACCACTCTCTTAACCTCATTCTTCTCACAATCGCTCTTTAAAGTAGTGATGGTAGGTGCGTATCCACTTATTTTGGTTTATGTTTTGTATAATTGTATCAATAATCTGAGGGTTATAGCCATTTATCGAGGCAGTGTCCTTGATATATTTCAACTCGTTTTTGTAGTCAAAGTCAGTCATCGGAATATTCAGCATACGATTGATCATGGAGTAAAACGCAGACAGTTTATGCTGATAGGAGTGGTTGGAATCCGAAGTTATAAATCTCTGCGTGCTAGTAGATTTCCTATATATTGAAAAATTTAGCTGGCTGTTGACTCTTTTAATTAAAATATCCAGAAAAGGAAGAGTTTTACTTTATTCTATCTCATAAGTAAATTTAATATATGGAAACATACCATTGAGCTCCTGCAGAATGGACGTCACCTTCTCTCTCTTAACTACTACAAAAATGTCATCAACATATTTAAACTAATTCCGTGGAAACCAATCCTTTTCTTTGCACTGTGTTTCCAAGTATCGAAGAAAAATATCAGAAGAAAAAAATAGAGATGGTGTGCACCCCTTTGCTGTGCCATCAACTTGTTTGTAAAATTTATCTCTAAACATGAAATAATTGTGGTTCATGCATAACTTGGTTAGTTCAATCAACATCAATCTTTTTTCATTATTGATATCCTGTGTATCCAACCATCTCTTTAAAAATTTAAATGTATCCGACAGAGGAACAATAGGGAAAATTGCTACAACGTCAAAGGAACACAACACTTCATCTTCTTCTAACGAAACATCTTTTATTTTCTCTACCAGACTGACCGAGTTTTTTACTGACATATTCATCGGAGGGGTCCAATTTCCAATTTTACTAACCATTTAGCGAACTTCTCCGACGAGGAATTAATATTCGATACAATGGGGGGTCTCATGCTGTTACCTGGCTTATGTGTTTTTGGTACCCCATACAATCTGATACATTTCGGGTTAGAAACTAATAACTTCATTTTTGTAGCCCAACCTAATTCCTCTTTATATTTATTAAGAGCTTGGAAGTCTCCCTTACCATTCTTGTTAATGAGTTCTTGACTATAACACGGAAAGAAAAATTTTCTGCAAATTATCGAATTTGGGTCTGAATCAAGAAAATAGTTGGTCGGTTTTGCTCCAATCCGATATAAATTTATTTAAATTTTCTTATTACAAGAAAATGTTCAATTACTGATAATTGTAAAATAAGATTAGAACCAAGAAAATTAATTTATTTAGGTTATGCAAATAAAAATTAAAAACCAGAAAATAATTGTTTATATTTAGCAGTAGTTTATTAGATTCAAGAATATATCTTATTAATGTTTCCTCTCCGTTTAGAAAATGTTTGCTTACTATTATGATAAATTTTCTTAAATCAAGAAATTTTTCCCCATAATATGCTTATTTGATACAATTAATTTCTTGATTTTAAACCATTTTTCTTATTCCTTTTTTAGGCCGTTGGCACATCGAAAGATAAAAACGTTAAGTTTATTTGGAAATATTCGCTGTTGCAGGGCAGGATAGAAAAGTAAGTTCTTCTATTCAGCGTTTTCGTCTTTCGATGTCCCAACGTCCTTACCATTACTAGTTGTTATTGATTAACACTAAAACCTTGTGCCCCGCAAATAAAAATCAGAGAAAATTTTTGAGGACAGTTATCCTGTACAAATGATTCGAGCTTAGCATATGAAAATATATTTTGAAATGTACAGAAAGAAGTTGAACACTAGGAAACTTTTGTGTACATATATAGCAAAAATACATTTTTACATTTGATGTAGATATTTCTAAGAGTTATGTATACGTATTTAATTTAGTTATTCCAAAACTTTCTATGTTATTGAAATCAGTAGCAAATAACTAAGAAATTTTATGAGGTCAATCTTCGATACTTATATAACTAAAAAAACTGATGAGATCAGTCCACGATATTTCATTTAATTTTGTTTAGCCACATGCAATATTAATTAAAAAACTTTTGAGATTACTTCAGCAAAGATATTAAACAAGATACACTTGGTGATACGACGTGGTCTTCATCAATTTAAAAAAAAATAACCTTGGACAAATTCCCAAATAAGTTTGCATTCTTCCTGGTACTTCAAATTAAAAACGTAGTGTATCTTAAACGCGCACGATAATGCATGAGTGAATTTAGGAAACTTATAAGTAATATCGTCATAAATTGTGTAAAAATCAGCTTTATCTAATTCGTTACCTACACCAAGAAGGAACGGTTGGCATGTTAAATCATACTCTAAGTATTTATTTTTCCTTTTTTCCAGCAGAGGCAGAATCATTCAACGCTTTAACGTGTACAAAAAACTCGTATTGGCTGTCGCTTATACTGTTTTTCCAGAATTTCTTCGTGGACTTATTTTTACTTTTACCATTGTGTGTCAATATCGCATGAAGGAGTAGATAAATTGTCAAGTCTTTATGATCTAAAATGATATGCTATAAAGAAATAATTATAAAATATATATTACTCCAAAGTTACTTTCGTTTGTAATTGAAGTGAGCTCCCATAGTAGATTAAAGCTTGATTTGTCCCTTACTTGGTTTCTAAAGAGTGGTATTATGTCATCTGTTATGACCCCGTTTACCGCCGTGCTTTCTTGGCGGAGAAGAGCGGCACAGGGGGAAGATTCAGGATAGGATGATGATTGAACACACGCTCTCTTTATACTATTGTAGACTATAATTTTTATTTAACACAATTTGTTAGGGTAAATTACATGATTAGTTTCACTTTCCTTTATTTTTATACATGCTACAAATTTTATTTATTTTCGTGCCCGAAATTTTATCAGCACTTGTCTAGTACTTTATAGAAATTTCACCTTAAGATGATTTAAACTCTTGACTACCTCGAACACCAACCGCGCGTGTGCACTTGATGAGTGCTTATCCTGAACTTCGACTTTCTTTGAATTGTTGTATATTTTTATCACCAAAAATAACTAACGCCCTAGCGTCAGCAAAAAGTATGAAGAATTTTCGTCATTGGTGCGTTCAACTGACCAATCAGACGAAAAGCAGTAAAAATGGAACGAAAATAAGCAAAAAAAATGAAAAGATAAGACGATATTTGTTGGCTTGGGTCTTGCAGTAATTTGATCTTGCTCTTGATATTTTTGACCGATATGCAATGTGGAGTACATTAACTCCGTGAATTATGTTTACAAAATGGTCAAAAATGTCGAGTAAGTATTTTATATAAGTGGACTGATGGGCTATTTATGCGAAGTTAAGTATTTTACGAGAGTAAGTAATAAGAATATTTATGCATTTTAGGAGATATTAGGAAAATTTATGAAGGCATGTATTTATGCATGTTGCTATAATTTTAAGTGTTTGTGCAGGGAAATTTATCGAACGTGCACTGTGTGGTATTTTGGGACCACCATTTGAATGCTCATGGATTTTTAGAAATCCACAGGAGGTAAGTAAA
Source organism: Dioctria linearis (assembly GCA_963930735.1). NCBI lineage: Eukaryota > Metazoa > Arthropoda > Insecta > Diptera > Asilidae > Dioctria > Dioctria linearis. The sequence continues at coordinate 140,577,224 of OZ005743.1, read as the reverse complement.
TGTAAATGAAATGGTTGTGATTTAGGAATCACAACACATCCAAAAATGTTGTCCATTGCTCTAATAAATTGCAACATTTACCACAATGTAAAACTGCAAAGTCTATGTTTACCTAAAATGTTAACGAATTATTTAACACGCTATTTGAGGGTGGATAGAATATCTTGTTAGTCAAAATTATGAAATTATAACACTAACAAGTGGGCAGCGTTTGAGCTAGTATATGCAGGAAAGTCTTCCAAAATGTTCGTAATTTTACCATTAGTTTCTTTCTTCTTTTCTAAGAGGAGCAGTTTCTTTCCACTTAGTTTCCAGAATGTTCCACGGATCTCTATGATGTTTTAGCCAGAGCTGAGATTCTTTCAACCTCGGATCTCTTTCTGAATACTCTAACGTATTTGAATCTAAAATTTAAAAGTATTAAACTAATGGAAGACTGATTTGAATATGGGGTGATTTAAAGATATAAGAAAATAGCTTAAATTCAGTTACCTGGAGTTGTCAACGTACACAAAAAATTTTTGGGTTGTTTCTCCCGAGGAAATAGTCCATCTTTCTCACTTTAAAAGTATAGTTCTTGTAGGGTGTGTATAATTTTACAGATGGGTATTTTCCAGCTTTATTATAGTATGTTTCCTACCATGTAAAAATTCATTAAGATAGATTATTATAATATTGACATAAAATTACATTTCGCTCTTTTTGGAATTTTGTTGTTATTTGATTCGCTACGATGTGAAAGTCCTTGTCATGTAAAAATGCTTGCTGATCGACGTAATGGTTCACAATATCTTTAATTAACTTTTCTCTGCAGGCTTGAATAAGCACGCCGTTTGTTTTATATTTCTCCAATATGTTTTTAAATAAAGTTCTAAGTCCTGTTGAAAGCTGAGGATGTGCAGTAGAACTTAATACAATAGTTACTTTTATTTACGTACAAAAGATACCACGGAGTATTCACAGATTTCAGGTGGATTAGTTAAAGGGCACGAAGATTTTGAATTGGAACATGCGGCTGAACTCGAAACGCAGTCATGGATCTTCCTGAACCAAGATCCTACTACATTTGTGGAGTTATCCGATGTTCTTGAATATCCCTTCGGGAAAATTTGAATTTAATTCAATTGTTGCCAATAAAATGGTTCAGTAATTAATTATCAGAAATTAATCCATTTGTTCTCGATCAATTTCTGATAATCGATGATCACATATTCCCACCAGGGGTTATAATAAAAGTATTTAACAAAAAACAAAGTGTATTTAATCATTATAGGGGACACAGATCCAACAACCTTCATTTCATAGTAATTATGAGAGAGTTTCTGAATAGCAGAATTATTTTTTTTTGCCATTTATTAATCTATGTTTGGTTAACATACAAAAATATTAACGTAAGACTGAACAGCGTATCATTTAAACTGGGACTCTGACCCAATCGAATTACACATGAATATTCTTGGCAATATAGGTATCCTTTTAACCTAAAACCAAACTACTTGAATGAAAAAACGGTTATTTATTATTAACTTTTGAATTTTTTTTAGCTTTTATCAGCATTTTTGAAAATTTTCAATTTACGTTATCATAATACGTATTGAAGTGGTGGAGTCCCACTTGAAAGTCCGCCATACATTTAAATAAAGCCTAGGACATTGATTTTTATTGTATGTCAATCTAACTTAAGTCAATAAATGGTTAAAAATCATTTGTAATTCTGTTGTTAATTTCTGTAGTAGAAACTTTCCCAAAATTGCCCTCGTGTTGAAGATGATATCTCTCCCTTTTATGAATAAAAAAATATGTTCACCAAAGGGAAGTGTTTTAAAAATCTGCTAAAGATGTGGTAAAAATACATACATATAATAAAATTTAGAATCCTATCGCATTTAAATTATTCTTTCCTGTAAAAAGTCTATATATAAATTTATAAATTCTGATTACTTTAGATGCCCTCCATGCGCATAATTTATCGTGAAATTTCATCAGAAGACCTAATTAACTTTCTGCGAAAATTTTGTCAAGATCTCTTTGAGTGATAAGATGCAATGTGCTCATGTCTATTCCTTTCCCTAAAAAAAAAACAAAAAAATAAAAAAAATAAAAACGAAGCAATTTGAAAATATTATGCAAAAATCAGTCAACCCTTATGTTTTGAAAAAATTTAAGTTAAAATTTATATAATTTTAATTTTAGACAGAACTAAGGGCCGTATTCACCAAGCCATTTAATAGAAATTTAATTTAATTTCTGTTTTAGTACTCCTGTAAGTGAGGGTTAGGGCACACTTAAAATTAAATTAAAATTTAATTTGGGTTATTTTATATTATAATAACGTATATATAACTTTAATTTTAATTTAAGTGAGCCCTAACCGGAGTACTAAATAGAAATTAAATTAAATTTCAATTAAATGGCTTGGTGAATACGGCCGTAAGAATCTAAGGTCAGAGAAAGACTTACAGTTGCAATTAGTTTTAGAAGTACGAGCTCTTCCACATTTTTAATTGAGCCTAAAAAATTTTTATGTGTACGTTATGTGCTGTCTATGATGCAACTTTGCGCTTAATTTAGATTCGTTCGTCAACTGACTGGTTTTCCATATTAAAGTTTTTTACTAGATTTTTTAAAGAAGCGCATTCAGTACACGATTTCACAACACCATTGTTCAGTCCACGTACTGAACATTACCCCCTCGTTGAATCCAGCTAGTTCTTCCCTAAAAATAAACAAAAAGGAATCCACAAAGAATCAAATTCCAGTGGAAAGAATTCAGAATACAAACCTAATTAATTACCAAAAAATACTCCGCAAGTTTCCTCCAACAACCCAAAGGTCCCACGATGACTTTTACAATATAAAAATAACAAAATATTATTAACAAAATAACTAAAATCAACATAATTAAACAAAAACTTACCCGAAAATACATGATCTCCATGTATATACACAGTTGACATGTCATCACTTTGACATTACGTCAACCAGATGCACTCGTAGCAGCAACTGGTATAAACGTCGCTATGGCAACGCCATGAGGAGTACATCACATGACCATCTTCAGCAGCTATAAAAAGGTGGCGAACGATAGCAAAAGCAGCCATTTCCAAATCAGAGTTCATCTGATTAAGTCCTAAGCCTTGGAGTCTGTTCTGAGCAAAATCATTATCCTAACCAGAAGTTAATTCTGACATTCCTTATAGAAGTTAATTCTACGCCAATAAATTGAGATTGACTCAAATCCTAATACAGAAGTTAATTCTGGCCGTCATAAATATTTGAGGTTGACTCAATCCAAAAAACAGAAGTTGATTCTGGTTAAACAGATATTTGAGGTTAACTCAATCCTACACACAGAAGTTAATTCTGGCCGTCCTACATACTTGAGGTTGACTCAATCCATAAAACATGTTATGGGGGTATTACAATGTTGAGTGATGGGCTTGGACGTGAAGTCCAGCCTGCCAGCATGAGCTGACAGATCACTCCGTGACAGCGGTCATCAGGTCGGCACGCTAGCACCTCGACTAAGTGGCGGAGAGTGTGGGGTGAGTTCAAAAAAAAAAAATCCCTGCGCTGTCACGTTGCCATTAACAAAAAGAAATCGTGCCTGTCCTCCTGTAGCGGAGACAATATAAACGAAATTCACACACTGGTCCGGAAGGGACCGCATACATCACTCACCTAAAGATGATCCTAAAGATCTGATGGGCTGATGCATTGCCGTCCCCGGCCTCCCATGACATCTTGGCTACTCGGTTAAGATGTCCCTTCTTGTTTTACCTGTATGGAGTAGAAAATGAAACCTCGGGAGAGGGAAAGTGAGAAGAAACAGCCTAAGATTTACTTCATATCGGGATCTGTTTTAATTGATACTATGTCACATATATACATTTCAAAAAACTATTTTTTTGTCTTGTAATCACCCCCGAAGCTCTAATATCCAGCTAGAATGGTTAGTTGATCTTAAATTCACCCCCGTATTTTTGCTAATCTAGTTGATATGACATCATTTTAGTTCAATCTTGAGTCGATCCAAAGGGAGTTCCTTGTTTTCTTTGGTTTGTTTATATTTGTTTTCTGTTGTTTTTTTTATCGTATATGTGCTCTCCGACTACTGTTGATGGCGTATTACGCCCTACTCGCGACGAGGATTTTCCTTTTGGATGGCCCTATCATTTGGGTGATTCCTTAAAATTTTATCACTATCTAACCGGTGAGAACTTAGCTCCCTTTTGTTGTATATTTTGAAACATAAGAACTCCTCTAATGTGCGGCCCGGAACTCCTAAACTTATCTCGCCGACAATACCCGGCTCTAATTGGCAACCTTACATAAAATCAATAAATCAATAATTCTTTTGAAAACTCTACTCACGGGCCCTCTTATGTCCTAACAGCGCCTACGTACGGATGCAACCATCCCTAGTCAGCGACGATATTTCCAAGAAAGGCATTTTATACTACGAATAATTAGTTCTGACCCATAATAAGTCTTGTATTATGAATAATTTGCACTGTACACACTGATCCAATTATAGCAGTTCGATTTTCAGGCGCTCTTCTGGCCTGATAAAAATTGTCAACATACGAAAATATTTTTAGAATAATAAATCCTGTAATAATTCGTGCGGTGCACGCTAATCTAATGACGCTTTTCGATTTGCAGGCGCTCTTCTGGCCTGATGGCACACAGCCTGGTTCCCGAACTATAGTATTTACTAAAACTAGTACCGGCATTCACTTCCTCACTAGATCCTTTATAAAAGTTCCACGAAAATACCTTATAATATAATATATATACACTCTGCCACACCAACTTTGTTGCGGAAACAAGAAAAAATGAAATTTTTCGTTCTCGGGTGCTCCGTGAACCGGATTGCACTGTAAAAATTACTACGATTATAACTATTAATAATATTCTTAATATTTGTATATATAGTCTGAAACACCAAGTTCGTTGCTGTGCCAGAAGAAACTGCACTTTAGAAATTTCTCCGTTATAGGGTGCTCCGTGGACCGGATTGCACGCTGACAATTATTTGGAACTCTAACCTTCGTATATTCGATACAGCTACTCTTATTTTTGACGCAAAGTACTTGTACGGAAATGTAAATATTTAGCTTATCACTTATCTGTATATGTCCTATTGCATCTTCTTGATACCCTCCTATTTTTGAGACTTCTTCACGTCGATATCTATTGTTCTACTTGGCCTGTGTACTACCGAATTTCTTGATTCTATTTTATTTGCTTCAGATTAATGATTTCAACACAACACTTTGATTTCTTTTCCCTTTTTTGTTGCTTCGTTCGCCTCCGGGACTTTTTTCTTTCACCCGCCTTTCTACACCAAAAAATGTCTCCGTTCTCGACGACCCACAAGCACAAAATTCACTCCCTTTCTGTTCCCTCTTCCGGCCTCTTCGTTCGCTCGATTCTATTTTGTTCCCCCACATGGTGTGTGTCGTTCCGCTCACAGCTCTGACGGCACATGGGCAGCATGCCATGTTTACACTTGGCATTTCTTATCTGCCGCCGTGCCACATGCGACCATAACAAACAAAAGTTAATTCTGGCTATCAAAAATATTTGAGGTTGACTCAATTCTGAAACAGAAGTTAATTCTGTCCAAACAAATATTTGAGGTTAACTCAAGTACGTCGGCTCGGAGTTGATCCTAAGGATTGCAAAGTGAGGTTAACTCAAGCAATCTCACAACCACCATTAAAAAAAATAAAATTTTATACTTTGAATTAAAAACTGAGTTATCCATAAAACCGGCACACATCCACATACAGTCCACTTATAGAGAATTTTCAACCATTCAGTATTCAAAATAATGAAATTATGTTTTGATTAAGGGTTTAAGGTGTGTCTAATTTGTTTACAATTTTATCGTATACACTTGCTAAATCCCATTCACAAAGCAATTGATATAAATCACTTGCTAATTGACTGCTATCTAGAACTGGTTCCAAAGTAAAATAACTCGAATTGTAGTTATATTCACTGCTTAAATCATTTAAAGCCATCACTGAAAACTAAAATAATGGCACTTGAAAATATTACGAACAATTAGCGGGATATTGTTGTTTTCGACAGCAACGCGCACTACTGGACTTGACTTGACCTCACAAAAGTTTTGTTCATACTAACCAGAAAACATATTAGAAAACTTTGCGTGAATTTTACCATTCCATTTATTCTTAATTTCGAAATAATATTTCGTATTTTCTCTAAATCAGAAAAATTTATTAGTATTGAGAATATCGTAGAATAGATATATGCATTTTTTTTATCTTAGCAGTAAATGAGGCTTGTTTTGCACATAGTAAACTGAAGCGTAGTAAATTTAAATAAAATTTTCTTGTTTTCAGAAACGATATTCTATTTTCAAACACAAGTTAAAATGACAAAGCAAAGATAACTGCTTATTATATAGATATATGAAAATACCAAATCTTTTTATATGATTCTTCTGTGTATAGGTTGTTTTTATGTCATAAGGTATATAAATATTTTTTCAGAGAATTGGTATATCGTATTAACGGAGAAATTTCTTGTCTCAGTAAAATTTTCCTTTATTGATCTCATTATTTCTCATAAATTCGTAAAATTCGATTTTCTTAAAACAATGATAAAAGATTGATATTAAGAAAATGTAGGATTGAATTAAAATATTGAAGGAATGATTTTATCCAAGCCCCCATTTCTTGATTTAAGATTTTATTTTATTAAAATACCGAATAAGAATTCTTTCCGTGAACGTAATCACCTTCACTAATTAAATTTAACATTCTGTCATCATAATCAGTCTTGTTCAATATCACAACATTGTCGCTTTTATCCGCTTTCAAATAGTAACAGTCCTTTGTAATTAATTTTTTTTTTAAGATATGAATGGAGTTAATATTAGGAGAATTTCTTTTCTTGCAAGTGTTATTATTGATAATGGGAATGACACCTCTTCTAACAAATTCTTTCTCACTGTAAGGGGCATATCTGATGGCTGTTTCTATGTCCACTATCAAATCCCTTTTTGGAATAGTTATATCAGGAGGGGCCAACTTAAGGCCTTTATTTAGTATCGACAACTCACATAAAGTAAAAGATTAATCAGAATAATTCTGAACAAAATCATTTATATATGTATGTAGGTATTGGTTCTCGATGGGAAAGTTGTTTAAGTTGATTAATTTTACCTTTTAAGGTGCAATATTTATTAGTTATCTTGTGTTGGCTAACATTCTGGATCTTATTGCCAATGCCCTGCCAACTCATAAGATCCCCCGCGAATTCTTTTAACAGAAACAAGTGAAGGTCATATACCTTAGGTTCCAAATGCGAAAGTTTCCTATAGCAATTCTTGATTTCTTCTTTAAGCCAGACTTGTTTACCGAAATCCAAAGCTCTGTTCAATCTTTCATTAGAAATTCAGCAGCTCATCTGTATAAAATTAGGTATGAGATTGGACCGTCTGCACTTCTTCAAAAAGGTTAAATCGGCCCTCACGTACAGCACTTTTGTTTTCAATTTGAAAAATTGATTTAGCTCGCGTGACTTGAATGTCATATTAGTTTTATTTAATTTGTTGAGCACTGTGAAACACATTTAATAAAGATATAGAGTAAGAAAAAGGCTTATTGTTGTTTGTGAAAGCAATTTAAGTCTGAGGTATAATATTGAGTACGTGTCACACTACGACACCTCAAGCACACATACCAGCAGACAAAATAAACTATATAATAAGCATAGTGTGATTATAAAATAAAGCCGAATAAAGAGTATATTTAGCATTGAGTGTAATGAAGAATTTGTTCAATAAAGTAGCAGTAAACACGAGCACACATGTCTTGTAATTTTAACACACCGCTACACTAACCCACCCAAAATGCAGTTCACAGTTCAGTGCTGTTCACTTACAGCTACGTTACAAAACAGAAGATTCAATTCGATAACTTTGATATTATTAAAACTGAGTATGAAAACGTTAATATAATTCTCAATTGTTGGTGCTCCAGTGATAGGACTGCGCTTGATAAGTTCCGGAATAAAATGCAATTTCTTGACGAAACCAATTACGACAACTTTGATACTGTTTATATTATTTCAAGATGCTCCTGTAATCGAATTGCACTCGGTACATTCTTATCGCGACAAATAATGCACCTTTTTATTCACTTCAGGGGCTCCTATATACGGACAGCCCACGGTAAGTCCTTTAAAGCTGCGTAATAATTCATATGACGAGTATTCTATAGTAATTTAACGTATATTATGCACTTATCGCGAGAGTTAAGGAAATGTCCTTCATTTCAGCTGTTCCGATGTACGGACATCAGTAGGTAAGTTCATATATATTATAAGAATGCATACGATGAAATTTCTGATAATATAATTAATTTAATTGCACGTAAATGACGAAAACTTTTCTGTGTCAGGTGCTCCTTTGAAAGGATTCCGCACAGTAAGTAGTGCCGATATGTACGTAGGCGCGATTATTTACCTTTTTAAATGAATATTCGTGCCAATCCTTTTTAGATTTTTTTTCCCCTTTTTCTTCCATTCGACCTGAATTCTTCTTTTAGCCAACATTTTAGTACGATTCTTCGCCGACTTATTATTTCTTCAATTCAATTCACCACCTCACCGGTGCAACACTCGACATTTTGTTCGTCTCCTTTTTTTCTTTTACACCAATTTTCCTTCTCTGGTTGCAATAAAACTCAGACAAAATGTTTGTTCTCCTTCGTTCACTGTTCTACACTTAATTAATTTATCATAGCCGGCTGTCACTCATCCGGCCTTTTTCTAGCCCAGATTCTCCCTGTTCCTTCGCATGCTGCAATTTCTCACTGACAGCTCTGACTCGTAGATGGAGGGGTGGTAGGGGAACGCGCGAAGCAGGGGGGGGTAGCGTATGGGAGATACGCTACCTACTGCTTCAACTTGACGCCTTATTTCTTTATTTCTGCTCCCGTTAAAAAGGTCATCTACGTAAAAATCTCACTTTATAATGCTAGCACCTAGGTCTAGAGGATAGTTGCCTTCTTCATCAATAGCTAACTGGAGGAGTCCTTATATTGTTTGTAAAGTGCTTGGAATCAGTGATGTCGCTACTCTAAATTAATGAACTTCCTTACTGCCATTTGAGTCGAGTCACCTAGGCAATTGGTTGCGACCCGAAATAGGATTTGTGTGATGTCTTCTATAGTGTTCTTCACAAAGTTGCTCTTCAGTTGACTTACTAGGAATTGTAGGTTTGTGATCTTCGAGCTCCCAGAATTTTTTAATTATTGTGCTTAGGGATTCATCATCTTGAGAGGCAGCATTGCAGCTATATTGTGGTGCAGAAGTCACTTTGGTCTTGCCCGAGATTACCCAACCTGGCATTATTTTCTGCAGGAGTGGCAGGCTTTCTCCTAAACCTATTTGACCAACTTGTAATTGATGAAAGTGGAGCTCAGCACCAATTAAAAGGTCTATGCGACCTGGCGTGTTAAAATCAGGATCTGCAAGTTAGGTATTGGTAGGAATGCTCCATACGAAGAAACATTTACATAGATTGACGGTTGAACTGCTGTAATGCTCGCTAAAATAACTGCATCTAAGTCTATGGAAAAGTTAAATCTTGAAGAAATCTTCACGTGTGTCTGACAGTTGGATATTACAGACAATTCATCGCCAATACTGTTGAAAACAGTTGATCGTTTTGTTTTACTGAGCTTGTGCCGTTGTACGACCCTTTTAAACAGACAAAGTTCAATTGTGAACCGGAGTCTAGACTTGCTCTGCATGGAACAAGATTTCCGTAAGAATCTTGGATATTAACAATAGCTCTTGACATAAAATTGTATGACGAATTAGTATTTACCTTAGTTTGCAGTGAATGTAATGCGGTGTGATTATTTGCACAGGAAGTAGACGGTTGCAACGAATTTATCTGTAATTGATTATTGTGCGCGTGGACAACAGACAATTATGCAGTAATGTACGATGGGTTGCATTGCCAACTTGACAAGTGTAGGACGAATTACAATTAGTCCTATTATGTCCCCGTAAACAATTTGTACACAGTTTCATTTCTCGGATCTTGTTTTGTATATCAACCACAGATAAGTTGAGGAAAGTACGACATTTATAGATAGTGTGTCCATTTTACTTACATAAAGAGCAATAATTTTTCAATAAAACTAACGACGTGTGAACCACCTTATTTGATTTTCCTTTAGCAGGCGTGATTGCTTCACTTTTGGACCTTTTTGGATGTTTCAATTTTATCAGAACTCTTGCTAAGAAATGATAGACGTTCTTTGAGAATTGGAAGTTGTCCTTCCGGAATCTTATTGTCCCAAGCTGACCGTAGAGGTGCATCAAGTTTGTTTTTGTAGTATAAGATAGTGTTATGTAACCAAATTGCTCGTGCTTCCTGGCACGATCAGAAAGAAGCAATTGGAAGGCGAAAATTTAAAATAACAACACAAATTATAACTTTCTTTATTCCTCACTAATATATTTTAACAGCTATGCCGTATTCTTATGTTAATACTTATCAGTTTCACATAGATTAGTTTCTATAACTAATTTGATTTCTTAATGGTTGTTAGAATAGATTTAAGAACAGACCTATAATTTTTGTATTTCACTTTGTAATTTTCCGATTTTTTATTTTTTTACGAAACTACTCTCGACGGCTTTAAAATTCCAACTCCTCGAGGTTTGGGCTTGCCGGCCCCAGGTACCCATGATCACTTGCAGAAAAAGCCTTTTTTCTTTTTTCTTTCTCACGGCGATGAAAGATCGTACGTGAGAATATGCGAATTATTTCAAGTACATCCAATTTGCGCGACAAAAAATGATATCCGATCACACGGCATGTAGGTAGGTATACCGTGTGAGTGGAGTGCATTACTGCTAACGAAATGCAATTTATGCTAAATTGCATTTTGTTGCAGTATGGAAATGCAACTTTAAATGCATTTGAAAGTTTTGAATGCAAATGAAAATTTAAATGATTTAAATGAAAATTTAAATTAAATTGGTTTTTCCTTTTCAGGGTCCTTTCTGCGATACATCAATATATTGCATAGGGCAATATATTGATGTATTCACCCTATGGTTGTGATTTAGGGCATTGGTACCTGAGTCACAACAATAGATAATTACATCATCCCATTGCTTAACTGGGGGACCCAATGATTCTAGTGCACGAAGCTGCACATTAGTTCTATCGACCAACATTTGTATGAGTTCAGGTTTATTACTGAGAATTGGTTTAATATTTAATAGATCGCATAAGTGAGCTTGACAAATTATCGTTTTATCTCCATTTCTAGTTTTAAGGCTACGTCGTAGTTCATTGCATTGAGTTCCATCGAAACTATTTGTGCTGATGCTGCACCTGATAATGTAGATTTTAAATATTTATACTGTTGAAGATTACTTAATGATTGTTCATCATGAATAAACACCTTGTAAGATTCATAAAAATCACTCCATTTAGTGACATCACCACTAAAAGAAGGCAACGTTATCTTTTGTAAACGCACATTAGATTGAGTACCAAGCGTAATATTATGAGCTTGAAGAGATTCTTGAATCCCTTTTATCCACTTGTATTAATGTTACTAATTCCGGTTGTTGTGTAAAGTAAGATTCGTCATAGGTTGCGCGATGAGCTGTTGTAAGTTCAGTCTCATCAAGTTTTTCAATTTCTGCCAAAATTTCGAGAAACTTGTCCATTTGATTCTCGCAGCTAAAGAGGCATCCTTACTATCCTTTTCAATAAATTTCTTGGTACACTGTTGTTGATCCAAGCAGCACAGCGAGTTGTATCCTAAGTCTGGTTAAGTATTTCTCTGACATATCGATCTGTCATACTGGGGTTCCATGTATGTACGTGAAAATGGATTCGACTGCGACACAAAGGCACAAGTGTTACACTTAACCGAAATGTTTTATATATGCAAATTTCTCGAATGTTATACTTATTTTGTATTCACTTTATTTATTTATTTAGGAAAATTTAGCAACTACTTAATTGTTAGTAATTATTCATACTTTTGCTTAGGTATACACATATACGTATATACGTGAATTTCATATAATTCTATATACATTTTTCGATAAATATTGAGTTTTATGGAAAAATATTAGTTAATATTTACGACTCAACCAACTACTCACTCATTTATCGACTCTTACGTTGCAACGGGCTTATCCCTAATCGGCATAGTGGGCACAGTTGCTGCTATCTGCTTACGGTTTCAAATGCCCCAAATCTTGAAATTTCTGTCCTATGATATGTGTAAAATACTGATGGTTTGGATTATCTGGATCCGGTTCTATTTGTGCTAAAATTGTAAAAAACTTGATAGAATTTTAACACGATTATGTTGTTTGGAACGACACTTAAAAGGTGCATGGGCAGCTGATGGGTTATCCGCACAGATAGGGGTTTTCTCTGTACAGCTTTCTCGATGTATTTAAAGGGACCGGTGACGTTCTATCTGACCGTCGAATTGTCTCCAATTGTCAATTGCGGAGCACATTAGAGTAATCTCCGGTCCTAAATGATGCCTTCAAGTTGATAGTCTATTTAGGATGCACGACTTTCAGCGAGACGTTATCAGATTGATGATGATGCCTTATCGGCGATCACTAGCGCTGCTGATATAATTGAAATTTGCTTCATCCGTGTACGGCCCATAACAATGCTGCAGTGCGACTGTCAATTAATGAATGCATTCTGTCTGAGTTTTGCTTACTGTCAGATATATTATCTTTTGACTTTAGGTCACACATAAAAGCGTTTATAGCTTTATCTTTTATGTTTCCTATTTTACAAAGGACATTAGATATTTTTACCGAATACTCAGCCCACTTGTCCTATTTGAATTTTTGAACAACACCGCAAAGCCCATGTCAATCTGTTAGGTAAATTTAAGTTTATCTAACAAGTCCTATATGTGTAGAAATAAGTTCATACCAATTGATAATCTGCAGGCTCTTTATAAAACAGCCATTTTTTAAAAATTTCAGAGGTGGATTCCATCTGTCGCACTTTGTTAAAATGTGATGCCTTGTGCTTCGCTGAGAACTAGATTGACAGCTGACGTCCTGAAAACAAGAAAATTTTAAATGCTCAATTTTCTGAACTTTACCCAATTTCGCTGTTCCTCTTATAGAATCGAAATTGTGTACGTTCATAAATTAAAGCTTTGTTGTTGACTACTCAGTAGTCACCTATAATGAAACGATGAGTTGACTTTCGAATGTTTACGCACTAGTGCAACTTCCTATAAGTTACTGCTAGTATAAACGTTCTGTGTAAAATAGCAACTCAAACACACTGAATCTGCAGCGTGTGGATTATAACAATGAGATTTTAATAATCCACCCAAAAACTGCCACGTCTGGGTGATGCGTGTAGCTTCCAATAAGCTCTCACGATACCAATGCCTACTGTTTCGTGTCAAACAACGTAGAAACCTAAAATAAAAACGATGGCCGAGCACAATCACACTTAGATGGCGGTAGTGTAGCGGTAAATGAAAGAATCATCCGGTTGTTAATTCATTTAGATTTATTGAGCAAAAAATTCAATATATTATTAAAATTAGACTGGTAAAAATTAACTTCATAAAAACTAACCTAATTGCAATTCAATTTAACTATTATAGATTTTTTTCTAATTCTACTCAAATTTCTTAACTAGAATTATATTACTATTTAAAATTCCTTTCTATGTTTTGTAACTTAATTAATGCTGAAATTAAAAATTATTATTAACTGTCAATCGTGAATCAATTCTCATGTGGTGTAAAGGTGACCCGTGTGGGCACAGTTTTATACCTTGATGAATTGATTAATTGACGAAAACTTATAAACGAACAATTGAAAATTCAAGAAAATTCGATTCAATAAATTTTTAGTATTTGGTGATGTTATTTTGTGTAATATGTCCAATACAAATTGGCATGCAATCTTACACTTTAATACCCGTCACCTAACCAAAGATTTATATGAAAACAATAAAAAATACCATTAATTCACTGTCAACTGTCAAACCACGTCAAGATTGACTACTTCCCGAATTCCACTGGAAAACAAACTTCTTTCCAAAAAAAGCAAAAAAAGAAAGGAAAATAAACTAAAAATTAACAAAACTACTTTAATCTCGAAGAATGAAAAAAAAATGACTTTAAATGAAAATGAAAATAAATGATGATACCAAAAAAAAAACTCTAAGTGAAATTACTAATAAATGCTAACAACAAAACCGAAGAAAAAAACTCTTAAGTCCAAAATATCACTAGGCACTGATGAAAAGAAATTGCAAATTGAAAATACTATGTCTGATTTAGCATGTGTATTCTCTTTGACAATTTGTTGAAAATAGAAGACAGAATGAACAAATGGCCTCCTTTTTATAGAAAAATTCGTTCCATTTTCGCTGTCTATAAAGTGAAATGTTCGAAATTTTCACTGAAAATGACAAAAGGTTGAATTTTTCTTGTTGTCAATCGATAGCAAATTTAACGATATAAATTTTGATACCTTTGTCGTGAAAATTGATTGTCAATTTGATGATTTTAATCAATTTTTGTAATTTTTGGAACATTTGCTATAAAAATGTCGATTCGTTACGTTTCATTTCTATGTAGTAGATTTTTCTGTCATTTGTAATAATTTTTTGTCTTCTTCCCACTGTGAGTCTCTTTCGCACTCATTGTGGGAAATGCATAACTAAAAAATCGCGAATATCGCGTTTCCCGTGGAAAATATCGCGAAACGAACGCGACCATTGAAATCACGGTTCGATTTTACGTGATTTTGATACGTCAAACGTCGCGGTAGTATGGAGTTCTCGTTGTTTTGACACTTTCGCGCGCGAGTGTCAAGTTTATTTTTAATGTGTTTTTAAGTGATTTTTAGTGGTTTTTTCAGGTACTTTCATCACTATGGATATTCCTTTTATATCAGGTAAGCATATTTATTAATCATTTCGTGAATCACGTGTGTAATTTGCAAATTCTACATGTTTGTGGACAAGTGTCATGTAAAGATTTTCAGTGCATTTTGTACTCTATTTGTCCACAAACATTAGCAATAATTGTGTTGATTGTGTGATTTGGTACGTGAATTAATGTCTTATGTACTATTTCTTGCATAAAACATAAATTCATGTGCAATATCCTCAATTTCCACTTTGCATGGATTTTGTTGTTGTGATAGGCATATGTATACACGGTCATGATTTGACTTTGTGTACCTATGGCCTTTTTCTTAGTTAATTAACAATAAAAACATGATTGATTCCAACTAATTCATTTTCTTTATTTCATTTCAGATCTTCGTGGGAACCTTTTTCTACCTGTGAAGACTCCAGGTAGAGGTAATTTTTTTATGTATATTTGTTTTTTAAATCTTTATTGATTGTCCCCTTTTGGTTTCAGGTTCGCTGAACACACTTCCTTAATCCGGTGTTTGCTGCATGCTTGCCAAATTCGGTCGAATTCTTCCGCTGACAAATTGTCAAACCTCAGCGAACGTTCACAAATTTGTGCATCCTCTTCAGAAACTAAGAAAAAATGAATAATAATTATATAGAAAAATTTATATTACGTTACCATTTATTACTTAATTTTTCACTTGGATCTTCTTTACAATCGACTATTTTCGAAGTACAGACATTAGAATTTGGTTTAAACAGTGTTCTTTGATTACAGCATCTGTTGCATAATTTACCTCTTTTTCCACTGCGATAGAGCTCCTATAATTAAAGTAAAATTCCACTTCGTTCATTTCTGTTAAAAAATTTGAGCTTTACCAATTTCTCCGTAGCAAATCTCTCACAAATTTCCTTTTCCAGACGATGGCTTGTTGCCAAGGACATGTGTAAATTTTTCTCAGTAAAATAATTACTAATAACATTGCCAATAAATTTCTCTGATCATCTTGTAACTTTCCACCTTCTTCAAAACACTGGACAATCATTGGACCCCTTGCAGATTCATTTAAAATATCTGATAAAGAAAACATGTCATCTGGAGGAGTCTCAGGACTAGGAGAAGGTGATAATCTTATTGAGGTTGTTGGAGAATCAACTCTGGATGGAGTATTAAGGCTATTGTGATGACCGAGTGAGCAATTACTTGCAAAGGTTCAGAGGTCTTCCAATTTCATTTCTACATTTTTCAACACAATGTTCGAATAATACTTGTACCCCTAATGGAAACTTTCGGATTAAGCGCTCTACGTGTTGAGGCTTTACAATTTTAAAATGTTGACGTAAACCCGTTCAGCTACAAATGTAAAGAAAATTATTGTGTATAATTGTTTAAAAAATATAAATACTTAAATAATAAGGTACCTATTAAATGATCAAGAAGATTTTCCAAGTTCCAACTCCAAAGTAGTGCCTGTATTTTTTCTTGATGGGATAAACTCTTTTGCTTCTCCGCGTTGTATGTGAGTAAGGTGTATCACCTGTACTCCTGATGAATGGTGCAGTAAGTGCAACACTTAAGCACCGCAGAAAGAAAATTTATGATTTTTCAAATAAAACACCCGCTTTGTTGAAGATTTACTTTTTACTAAAAAACTCTATTTAAAAATCGGTTATTTATACATAAGAATGATATTTGTGACAAGACAATAAAAAGACAAAAAAAAAAGAAAATATTTAAAAAGCGAACATTTCTCAGGCACCAAGCTAACCGAGCATTTTATTTTCATGAAAAAGACATCGAATTCCAGCATAAATGCGACGCTGAAGGCATCGCATTTCGTCTGTTTGCAACGGCATGCCGTGTATGGTGTGAGAACGATTCTTTTCAGTATTTTTCTGATGACGATGAAATTCTTTATCGGAGTGAGCTGCTTGGGATTTATTAACAGTGCCTTTAATTCATCACTTTCATTGTGATCATTACAATCTTGTGATGATTGTGAAGTTCCCTGATTTTCCGTTGAATTTTCCAAGAAAAGTATGTCAGAAAGATTAGGAGTTTCATAATCCATCACTTTATTTTTTATTGGTTGTGCCGCCATTAAAGGTGCAAGCGATGAAACAGATGTTTGCGCATTATGTAAACTTTCAGAAATGTTACTTTGTAAATGTATAATATATTCAGCAGCATTGAATCCATCCATATTTAATTTCTTAGTTTGTACCAAAATGCTAAATAGTTTATCTTATTCTAATATATACACTGCGGGTCACTTGATTACCCTCACTTGAAATTTTGACCGAATTCATATTGTAGGGGTACTATTTCTCGGAAACTATTACGACACGAATGCCTAATGTAGGGGTACAATTTCCTGCAAACCATTAAGACAAGATTTCTTACCCGATGTTACATGCTGCCTGTTGACGAAGGCGAGAAAATGGAACAAAGAAGAAGTGGAAATTTCCATGCTACATTTTGAGCCTTTGAAACAGGGACACTTGATTACCCTCATCTGTAAAAATAGATAATAAAACAAGTGCTTTTAATTTTTTCAATATTTTTTTTATTGTTAATATTTTGTAGGTCCTCCGTTTTTATGTACAACTTCAAAAAGTCTATTTTGTAGCGAATTATACAAATTTTGCAATAAGTTTAATGGTATTTGTTCAAAAGTATCTTCAATTGCTGCAATAAGACCTTCTCTGTTGTCAAACTGCCTTCCTTCTGCATAAATCTTTCGCGATAGCCATCCCCAAAGATTCTCAATTATGTTAAGATCGGGAGATAGAGCTGGCCAATCCAGAACTTCCACGTTGTTGTGTGCAAACCATTGTGTAACACGTCCTGCTGTGTGAATGGGAGCGTTATCCTGTTGAAAAATCCATCGTCGGCCATTGAACATTTCGTGGCAATTGATTTTCTGTATTTCTAAAAGTTCAATGTAATCCGCTGAAGACTGCCGGCCTTCTAAGACAACCAAATCTATTGCGCCATAAAACGAAATTGCAGCCCATACCATGACGGAACAGTGGAGTGCCGACGAGACAGAAACAGCTCAGATTTCCTCAAGTCATGGAAGTAATACTGAAAGCCGTCAGGCCCATCCAAATTAATTTTTTTTTCGTCAGAAAAAATCACCTGTTGCCATTCTTCCTTCCAATTTAAATGAGCTCGGCAGTATTCTAATCTGGCAGCTCTATGACGCTGAAGTAAACGTGGCTTTTTCTTAAGTTTTTGCCGTCGGAGATGGGGACACTGTTTAGTTACTCTGCGAACTGTCCGGACACTGGCTGAAGTTCCACTGTATTCCTTATTTTGCGAGCGGAGGCAGCACAATTTGACGCTTCGCGTAAAATCGACCTACGTTCTCGTTCTGTTGTTGCTCTTGCGGTGCGGCCTTTTCGGTTTTTTCCGTAATTTTCGGGATATTTCAAGAAATTGTTGATTGTCCAAGGATCTCGACCAATTTCCTTCGCAATTTGCCGGTTGGAATAATTTTCATGCTTAAATGCAAGAATTTTGCCAATTTCTATCTTAGTGAGCGTTTTACCTCGACCCATATTTGTTACGATGCAACAAAAATATCAGCAACCTCGATAAATAAACAGCAGATATTAAAAACAAAAACACTTTTATTTATTTTGAAACACCGTACTCTTGGAATGTTTAAAACAAACTGATGAGGGTAATCAAGTGTCCCTGTTTCAAAGGCTCAAAATGTAGCATGGAAATTTCCACTTCTTCTTTGTTCCATTTTCTCGCCTTCGTCATCAGGAAGCATGTAACATCTGGTAAGAAATCTTGTCTTAATGGTTTGCAGGAAATTGTACCCCTACATTAGGCATTCGTGTCGTAATAGTTTCCGAGAAATAGTACCCCTACAATATGAATTCGGTCAAAATTTCAAGTGAGGGTAATCAAGTGACCCGCAGTGTATCTATATATACATAACTATGTATATAGATGTATGTATATTTATTCTATTCTATATATTCCCTTCAAGTTTGCTGCAGAAATAATAAAAAAAAATTATGATGTTTTTAATTGTTGGAGGAAATCGAATTACTAAATATAAGAAATATAGTGTTCCTTCAATTTTATCATGGTTTTACCCTTAGCAGTTTTTACAACTGTTACTGGAGGTCCTATAATATCTTTGATTTGCAAAAGCATAGGTACCTAAACTCTCCAGCAATACTTATGTCGATATCAAAGGATACGTAGTGAGGAAGAAACTGTGTCTTGGTAAGTTTTTGACAGAATGTAAAGTTCATTTAAGCAAAGTTATTAAATCTGGGAACAAGAATTGAATTAAAATCCGCACCAATCTAATTCAACAACTAAATTTTAATTATAATCTTCAAATATAAGTTTAAGCCTTAAATACTTTCTTAATGGTACCTAACTAACCTGTACTCTGACCTTAACCTAATTTGGCCAACTATACATGTGACGTCTTGCTGGGCTTTAGTTCTATGATGTGACGCTCTGACCTGAATGCTGTAACACCTCCGGATCACCTTTCTTTCCTGACTTTCGTTTGGTTTAGCTCCTTCTCAATCTGCAGCTTCAATTCTTCGTTTTAAATTTTCCGTAACGGGGACTTACAGTACACGGATTCCTCAGGGTTGACTAGAGTCGTGTTGCTCTTCTAATTTCCAACTTCGGTTGTCGACAAATCAATCAGCCTCTGAGGAAAAACTTCAATAAATGGGATGCTACTTACTTTCTCAATTATATTCTTCCAAAATAAAACACGGCTTCACCTTTGTAAATTTCTTCTTTCTATTCCTATTTCCCTTTTCTTTACTTTCAATTTACTTCCTTTTTTAAATCTTAACATTTTTCTCGTATAAAATCTTCGACTTAATTCTTCTCTTTACGCTTTGGAGAACCAACACTTTCTTTTTGGTCTACATGCAACAATATGAGTTGCAACAATCTACTTTTTAACTGCAAGCACCTCTTCACTTGCTGAATATAGAATTTTTTGCTCCTGCCAACTTCTTCTCTTTTTGTAACTTCTCATACTTCATTTCACCTTCTAGAAAAAAGACAAGAACTGCCCTAAGCTGATCACCCACTAGCAACCTTACAAACTACCTTACCCTGTTAACTTCTGTGCTTGGCACTTACATTTCGCTACGGATTAATAATAAGCTCTAAACTAAGGAATTCACCTAAACTTCTTATTAGTAATGAATGCTCTTTTTATATAAAACAATTCCTTATAAATTACTCGCCTATTCCGAGTGTCTACTCATCCAATCAGTCCTACACTTGCCCCTATGACCACGATAAAGCAATAATTTACTACTACACAAGACTTTAATTCTATTCCGCACTCATATCTGCCATACCCGATTGGTTGACACTTAAAATTTTGACAATCTCCTTCTATCTGTCAGTTACAAATAAACTGAAAATCTTTCCACTTCGGTCCCAGCCTTCGAGCTGGTAACAACTAAATAAAATTAAATACTCCAAAATGGAGCTTACCACTATATTGAACATATTTAGTTATGTTTAATTACTCCAAAATGGAGCTAACAAATAATCTAAACAAATATAACTAATATAACTAATATTCTAAAAGTTTAACTACATAACCCAATTTAAAAAAATAAAAACAATTGTTAAATCAGCACAGGCGCGTAACCTCGCAAACACAACCTCACATTAGTGTGAAAACTTTTAATTGGTCCCCCAACTACTATTATCATCCCACTTTTTGGAGTTATACCTCGTAAGGTCGAGCCAGGGAGAGGAAATTCCAGCTTCCAATTAGTGGAGCCCAAAGTTTTGTCTCCAAACCAAGAGATGAAGAAGAAGAAGAAGAAGAAAATCTTTCCGAATGAAGCTAAAACTTTTGTTTTCTTTTTATTATTATCGTAAAGTATTGCTCGCATGTGTCTAACATATACCGTTCGAAAGAAGCAAGCTGTGGGCCGATGCTCTCGCGACATCACCCTTGTAAACAACATATATATATTTAACGCAATCTAAGGAACGTCTAACTTTGTAGGTGTGCGAAACATGGATTACTTCAACTTAAGGAGAGTATTTATTGTAAAATTATTGCATAATTTAATCTTTAGTTACTTTTACACGTTAATGTTCTTTTTGATTGTGTTACAGACTGACACTATACATAATCGTATGAGCCTATGTGAGCATGGGAGCGTTTTGAAGAGTAAACATACTCAGCTTCTTAGGCTTCCCTGTTTGTGTGGACCGTGCTTTATTTTTATTCCATATTTTCTTACGCCAATTCATTTACTTTTAGGAATTCTGTGGATTCGCTGTTTCACAGTTTGACTAGTAAAGCATTTAAGTATACCCCAGGTTACTGTAATTGATTAACCTGCATCATTTGACGTGTGCTTTCACTGGAACCTCAACAGCAAAAATAACCAAATCGATGAGCTATCTCGATCAACTAAATCTCCAGAACCATAACATAAATGATAGCGCATAGAGGTTTGAATGCTGATGTTAATACCTCCTGCTCGCGGCCTACTTTCTGATTAGCGCTTGAGCGGTTTCTGAAACTTGACTGGATAATCAAATTCAGGTGATTTATTTCACAATAGAAACCAGATTAACCTTTTACCTAAATATTTTCTATTTTATTCTTAAGTTTGAGACTAGATGTTTCTTTTAAGTACCCTAGGTAAAATCTCGTTTACATTAAGTGAAGCCATATTGTTTGTCTGATATCTTGAAGCGTATTGCAAAAACTTCTTTGCCCACATTAACCATTCTTTTACGGTTTGGCGTGAAATTTCAAATTTCTGGTTAGAATGAGATGGCATTATTCCTGTGGAAACAAAACGAATGGTAGAGCTCTAAATAACATTGTATAAAAGCTATGCTCACTGATGATATCAAAACTTTGCGTAGACCTGAATCATTACTATCGCTTGCATCTCATTTGTAGTTCTTAAACGCAGATATTAGAAATTCGGAATCTTATTACTCTCGACGAGTACGCAACTAAGAACGACACTTTGTTGCACCTACCTTCCATCTGAACTCTGAGATTCTAGGAAGTATGCTTCGAAATATAGGGAAATGTAGAGTAAGTCTCCCTGCGAACTGCTATAAAACTGTGTAATAAGGGGCATTTTTTTTTTTTTTTTTTTGAGAGATATTACAAGATTTACATATCTTTTTCTTAGCACCAATTAGAGTGGAAATACTGAATAGAAATAAGTAAAATAAATTAAATATTAATACTACAACAATGATAATAGATGGGAGAAAAAAAAACAATATAAACAATAATAACAAATAAATTATACAAAAATTAATTACGAAAAACAATTATAGTAAATGAAAATAAAATAGGATAAAACCAAATTAGATAGCTTCGATAACAAAAAAATAATCTGCGCGTGTGGGTCACAACAGCAAAACTACTTACGTCAAAAAATTTACAACAAGACGCCTGAAAGTGCCGATCGAGTTAGCCTTCTGGATATTGTGTGGTAATGAATTCCACATTCGTGTGACTTGAACAATGTAGGATCCATCAAGTACAGAGGACTGAAAACGAGGTATTTGCAGTTTATAGCCTCTGGCAGAGTTCAAGGGTTGACACATGGTCCTCAAGTAAGCGGGCTGAGAGTCATGCAACAGATTGAAAAGGAAGAATAATGCTCTACGCTTTAGATATACTTCAATAGAGCAACCTAGCAGTGCAAAATTCAGGTGAGAAACGTGATCGAATCTTCGTAGGCCGAAAACAAACCTTACACAATCGTTAAATGCAACATGTAATTTTCTGGAGCAGTGCGAATCTAGCTTCGGGAAAACAAGTAAACCGTGTGTGAAATGCTGTAATATTAGGGACTTGACAAGATGACAGCGCATTTTAGGGGTGAGCATTTTAGTGGACAACCATAGACGACGGAGGATGGCGTAGATCTTAGATAGGTTTGAGTTGACGAGATCACAGCACTTCATATTGGAGTTAAGGGTGACCCCAAGGTTACGGACTTTATCCACATAGGGGATTGAAGATCCATTCAAAAGAATAGGAGGAAGGGATGAAGAGTCAAGAGTGCCGAAGGAAAAGGCGATACACTGTGACTTGCCTGGATTAAGTTCAAGTTTATTGGTAATCGACCAGGTATATATATTATGTAAATCGTCGTTCATCCGAGCCGCACAGTCTTCGATAAGACCAGGTGGGCGACTGAAATAAACTTGAACGTCGTCAGCATAAATGTGAATGTTGACATCTTGAATTATATCCGGCAGATCGTTAATATATAGACTGAAGAGTAGAGGACCAAGAATGGAGCCTTGTGGTACTCCAGAAGACAGAGGAAGGAAATTTGAGTGCTTACAGTCCCCAAGAGTAACCTTTTGTGATCGCCCGATTAAGAACTCCTTGATTAAGTGGACAGATCGACACGAAAAATGGAATTTATTAAATAACTTTTTTAGCAGGCTTACATGGCAAACACCTTTGTAACGACATGGTTTGTTACAAAAATAGAAAACAAGAGTCGCTGTCATGTACAACTATATTAATTATAGAAAATAATTAAAAATCTTTGGTAAAAATTGCCACGACGTATCCAATTGTGTATTCGATACCTTTGTAAAAAAAATTACTTAAAAACTTTAACTTAGTACAAGCTTTTCACATATAAAATTACAATAATTTGTGGATCTTTCATGGTGTTCAGTGGCATTTAAATCTTTAAATTTCGTATTGATGGATATAATTTGATTCGCAAATTTTAATTCGAACTTTTTTGCTAAAAGTCAAACAAATATTTTTACGAGAAATTATAGGATGCGCATATATTTTAAGCTGCTTATGCTTTGTTTCGAATTTAAAGCACCAAAACTTTCGCAAAGGGCCCAACTGTCGAATAATGGTTGGGTAATGTATTTAATTGTGAAATTTGGGCTTAAGATGTTCATGTAATAGACGAACAAAATTTTGGTTATGCGATGAAATTTCAGTAGATAAATGACAAATATAACTTTCAGAAACTTCGAAGCATAAGACAAAATCAACTATTTCAACTAAATTGATTAAAAATTCCCAAACTTCATCATCGCGAGGAACTAGATCACCAACCATGAGAAGAAAATATGTAGTGAAACACAACCTCTCTGTTGCTGACATTTTGAGATGCTTTTTCAACAGATGAGATTTTTTTATTTCTCCAGAAATATTATCAATTTCAGTTGGTCCATATTCAAAATGAAGCTTTCTGAAATTGAGCATTTCTAAGTCAAAATATTTCATTTTATAAGCAAAATACATAATAATTTCACACAAATCATAGTGACATACCCCTTCAAAGATATCATGCATAACATCAATGCTATAATTGTCAACTGCATGGAAAGAGGAAATAGTGTTCAAAACACAATCTTCTTCAATACCACTACCATAAGAATCTCCATTGCCTAAGTCCTTGTTGTAATTAGCAACATTCCGCATTTCGACTTCGTTTTCATTACTGAGCATTATTACTAGCATTATTTACTTGAAAATGATTTCTTACATCCCAGAATAGAATTTATTCCCAGATTATCTCCTAAAATAAGACCTAAAATGAAATGAACTCGTCTAGTTATACCATCATCACTTTTTATTTCAATGCCCTCTACTTCGAGAAAAATTAGTTCATTTACTAGTGAATCTAGGCATTTCTTATTTCCATAACATTTCATGTCTTTCGTCTTAATAATTGCCGCCAAAAATACATTTTTTATTTTGGATTTGTCCCATGGAATACTTGGAAATGAGTAATATATATTACATATTGCATGGGAGTAAAAGTCATTTTGCATCCATATTCACAAACGTCGTGAGATTTTATAAATCCTGCCACAAAAATATTTTTTTAGTCTGGACAATTGAAAACCAGACTTCGAACCGAGTGGATCGTTGATTTCAAAATCATCAATGTATAATTATATTGGGATTAACATTCTATCTGAATGAATAATTTTTCACTGCACTTTTTACTGCTAAGGAAATATGGAATTTTTTTTTTTTTTAAATATTCCATGTTATTTAAATAAAGCTTTTAAGTTCCGGGGGTTTCGAAATACTTTTGAAATAGAATATCTAACATGCAGATTTCCGCCGATGTTCTCTCAAGTGAAGTTTCGCTATTAATAGGGGAAACTGGGGATAATTGATTACCCCTTTTGTTTTTGAGTCGTATTATTGTTATATTAGCCTGTATTATAAATGCAATGGTATCAACCATTAAGGCATTTACTTCAGCTTACACAGTAAAAATGACATTTTCTTTAATTAATAAATAAAAGGGTTATTGTAGTAGTTCTTACTTGGAGTCAAATTTACCATGTCTCCCCTTCTAAGGGAGACTTGATTCCACGTGTCGGTTGACTTGATCCGGTAAGACCAAGTGTCCCAAAATCAGATTTTATTTAATAAAAGTGAAGCTCAATTTAAGGTTTGAATTCAGTCTTTAATCGTATTACAAAAAAAAAAAAAAACAAAAAAATTAACATAAAATAAATTTTAAGAATCAAAAAACAACAACTTTTCTTATAAAACTATACTTAAACAATTTGCCACAATTCAAATTATTCAATTTTAAATTTTCGCAACGACTTCTGAAATTGAAATACACCTACACGTTTTGAAGAAGACTTAAAAATCGGTTGTGGAAGTTTTTTTATAATTTGATTTTTAGCAATTTCAGAGATATCATCTTTTGAAGGCCATTTAAAACGTTTATCGTCAATTTTTTTCGCAAAGCGAATTTCATATCCGTCTGTGGTGTCATTTTTAATTTGTCCGATGAAACGGTGCAGAATGTTTTTCTCTGAAATGCAGTTCACGATGACCCAGTCTCCAGCGGCTATATTTTTATTGTTCCAGTCGACATTTTCGGATTCACTTGACATACTATAATCGGAAACTACTAAATCTGATTCAGCGAATGGCGGCATTATTTCTTCTTCAGCCATTGCTGAGTCCTCTAAAAGTTTCAACATTCGTTTTACTCGTATTGCGTCGGCTTTGCATTGCACCTCCTTCTTCTTTTCTTGCCTTGCCCTTATTTCTGCTTCAATAGCTAATTTCTCTGGGGTGTCTGTTAGTATCTTGGTTTGTCCTTTCTTCCTTCCTTTTCTTGTATTCTTTCTTGGTTCAGCCTTTGGGTGTGGTCTTATCATTTCAGGAGTTTTGTAACTTCCTGGAGCTTGCCGTTTTGGCGATCCAGGAATGGCTCTGGATGTGGAAGGAACATCCATAAGATTTAGAACAGTCGCATAATCTACAGTAGTTGGGGCAACAGTTGGAGCAGTTGCAATAGTTGAAGCAGCCACAGCTTCAACAGTAGTTATTGTAGACACAGATTCCGGATTGTCCCGATCAGTAACATAACTTGATAAAAACTCATCATCAGTGAATACGTCGGAATTAAATGGTGAAATACCAGTCACACGAAACCCATTTTGAATGTTTCTCGGTGTCATAGCACTAGGAAAAGATTTTCCCAAGCATCCGGCAATATCGTATATTGTTAGTGGTCTTCCAGAATGAGAAGTCATCCAGTCATCGCATGCTGAATTGTAGTAAGCCTTTAAAGGTCCAAAAATTGTCCTATCAAGAGGTTGTAGTTTGTGAGAAGTGTGTGGAGGAATCGTGAGTAAATGGATGCCATTTTCTTGGGCAAAATTCAGTGATTCTATGCTTATATGACTCTCATGATTGTCAAAGATTATTAGGCATGGATTGTCTTTAGAACAATTTGAGTACTTTTTGAAATGATTGAGGAAAAGTATAAAAGTAGGGGCAGTCATCCATCCACTTGGATGAACAGCTCCAGTTGTGCCAGGTGGTGCATTATCGACCATTCTCTCTTGCCAGTTTTTCCTAGGAAAGATCATAAATGGCGGTAGATGGTTTCCAATTGCATTTATGGCGGCGCAGGCAGTCACTAATTCACCACGTTCTCCGGAAGTTACTTTTCCGACCTGCTTTTCACCCCGACATGCTACAATTTTTCTTGGTTTATGGACGGTGTTGATGCCTGTTTCGTCTATGTTCCATATTTGCTCTGGACCAAAGTTAAAACGGTCTTGTAGACTACGCAAGTTATCGAAGAATTTAGAGACATTATGTCTATTGAAACTGGTAGCTCGGCCAATACTTGTTGCTTCTGGTACGCGTAACGAAAGCGTCGTTTGCCTTCTCATGAAACCATAAAACCAATCATAGCTGGCTTCTCCTTTTATATCCCACTTTGGTGGATATCTTTTTCTGTTTTGTTGAGCAAATTGGTATGCTAATTGGCGTACATTATATGCAGTCAAGCCATGTTTCAACTTGCTAGCCTTTTCTATATAAGCACACAGATTTTTCTCCTCTTTGTCTGTGAAAATTTGAGACTGTCTATAATTTGGAGTGTAGCTTATTTCTTCTGCCTGCTCATTCTGTTTTCGAGCATACCTTTTTAAGGTCATTACAGGCACATCAAAACTCTTTGCTGTACCCCTGATTGAATTGCCTTCTAATACTGCCTGCACAGCTTTTTTCAGTTTGCCTATATCCAAAGACTTCCTCTTCTTAGATCCTTCTTTTGTTTTGTATACTCGCGGCATTATGGATACTACAAGATAATAAAAAAAAAAATTTATAGCCGTCCCTTCAAAATGAACATGGAACACTTGATCCACGAATCAAATCTCCCACAATTGTACGTACCATGTGTCCCCAAAGGAGAATTTTTTTTTAACTCAGCCCAAAAATCCACCTGAAACGTTACCTTTGACAACGTATAGCAAAATCCACAGGCGTCTAGATATATTATATCGTGAGTAATGAAGCAGTACGAATATTTATTTTGAAAAGTATTTAAAATCGAATATAAAGCTTACCAAAAATAAAACCAAATATCACAAAACACTGCGCCGCTAACCGTGCATGTCGACGCCGCGATTGACAGCTGCTACTATAACATGAAGTTAGCTTAACTTAATGACAACAAGTATTGCCAGTCGAAAAAAAATTACTGTTCATAGCAGCGACAAAAACTCTGTGTACCACGTCTCCCATAAGGATCAAGTGTCCTCAGTTTCCCTAACCTCAGCCAATTCATTGCTAATCATATAGCTACGTGGTGATTTATAAAGGTCCTTTTTTTCGAGATATTTCATAAATTTGTGCTCACTATCAATGTTCTCAAACGGTGCTTTTATCTGTTGTAAAATCTCTGATAAATGAAATTGGCTAGAACTCTAAGGGCATACTTTTTATATACATCGCAATAAGACAGAAGAACCAGTTCTTTAACCATTCCTTGTATAGAAATCACAATTTTTCTTGAAGTTTTTCAATGGTGGGATTTAAATCACTGATAGTTCTTATATGAACTAAAAAGCCTTCTTCTGCTGGCTGTTAAAATCGCAGATTTGAAAGCTTTCCCCAATCTTTGGGGTTGCAAAATGAAATTTTGAAGTAATGCAGCAATTGAGTCTTTTGAATCTGTAATTCAAATAAAATCACCAATTCCATTAAAATTATTTCTTTTATGACTTTAGGTAATACTAACTTATCTTTGGAACTAAATAAAATAGATAATCAAACAAATTTACTTACCTTTATTAATATTACTTTCCCTTAATAACTTAAGATTTCCTTTCGATGTTTTCTGTTTTTTTCTGTGTTATAATATGGTATTATTTTCAACAGAAAATTGCCATACTTTTGGAGGAGCATATCATTCTTTCCTGGGTAGAGATTTTCAAAATCTATTTCAATCTAAAAATATATATAAGAAAAATATTTTGGTTATTAAAATAAATATGGGTCGATGTGGGTAATAATGAGAATACTTAGCAATTGGTATCCATCGGCAAGGGCGCCGGCAGTATGGTGCAAGGTGGTGCAACTGCACCACCTTTGGTTGTAAAATATTTCATCTTTTTACTTTTTTAAGCATTAAAAATAAAAAAATATAATTTTTCTTTATTCTTAATCTTTATTAAATAATAATTGTAACCTACGCGGCTTCTCCGCGAACTTTGAAATTACTTCGGTTATAAAATCTTCATTATCAACAGTTCTTTTTTTATGGAGACTCATCATACATAAGCCCGACAATCGTTGTTCGCACATAGTTGATCTTGTCCAAGTCTTCACTCTTCTCAATGTGCTAAATGAGCGTTCCACCGTGCATGTTGTTATAGGAAGTGTGAGGCCAATTTTAATAGCTTGGAAAACTGATGGATAAAAACTTTTGGCGTTTTCCAATAAATCAATGTATTCAATATTTGATGGATCTAGGTTTTTTTGAGCCCAAGTTTCGTACCATGTTGTGGCTTCAACAATAAAGTTTTCCAACAATGATGTTCCATAGAAATTTTCAATTTTTGAAACAATTTTTATAAACTCTTGCTTTGTTAACAATTTCATTTCACGGGGGTGAAGCTGCAGGAGCGCAAAAGGTATTTTATGGTTTTCAGAAAAACGTTCATTCAATGATGTAATAATAGAGTCTAAATAAGAAATGAATATTGATCTTCTATAATATTCTTCCACAGAATGTGCTGGTTGATTTGATTTGTGTGTCATTCGTTTCACTAATCGAGGCAATTTCAGGTCAATATTCAATAAGTTGCAACAAGTTTGAATTTCCTGAAAAATTGTGGCAAATTCTTCTTCTGAATTTTCTCTATGACAGTTTAAAATCTTTACTAGGTCGCCAATTTTTTCATTTAGAGATTGCAGATTAAGTTGAGTTCCCTGCAACTGATTAGTGACGGGTTCTAGTATAGATGAATACATAGCAATTATGTGCAGAGCTACAACAAAATTACTGCTAGTTGCTGCAACGTAAAGATGGTGTGCCTTTTGTCTTGTTTGGCAGTTCATACTTGTGGTCAACTTTTCCAAACCATTCATTATCTCTATAAAATTAAGTTTAAAAATACGTATTGCCTTATGTTTGGCTGACCAGCGAGTTTCACAGAGTAAAGGAATATTTGGAACCATATTTCTTCTTAGAGTAGAATCCCGGAAGAATTTTATAATTTCTTTTATAGTTCCCACCGTGTTTCTGATTTCAATTACTGCGTTGGTGTCATTTATTACAAGATTTAATCTATGTTTTGCACAATGGAAAAACATTGCTTTTGGATACAAATCCCCTATTATTTTTTGAACACCACTTATATGTCCGGACATGGTAGCACAGCCATCGTATCCTTGCCCAACCAAGAGGTTCATATCTAAACCGAAATCTTGTAATGCTTTCATTATTACCTTAGATAAAGCTTGGGCACCTAATTCAGAGAGAGAAGAAAATCCCATAAATTCTTCATGAAGTTTGAAAATATTGTTTTGATCTTGATGTAAGTAGCGAATTCCAATAGACATCTGTTCTATTCCTGCTATATCTGCTGTTTCATCAGCTAGAACAGAGAAAACTTGCGCTTCTTTAATTTCTTTAATAATTTTCTCCCGCAGTACATTCTCCAGAGCTTCAATAATTTCATTTTGTGATTGATGGGATATATATAACGAATTTTTAGCCCCGGATTCCAAATGCTGCTGCAAAATTGTATCTCCAGAACTTACTCGGAAATGAAGTAACTCTGTAAATACAGATCCTTGATCTGTTTTACCACGAAGAGGCAAATCATTTCTAGCACAAAACATGATCGAAGCTATAATGGATCGCAGTTTTACTCTGTTTTCTTGAATTGCTTTGTCGTAAGCATTATTTAAGCTTTGGTACACACTTACTTGTTTTCCTGTCATTACACCGATAAAATTTTCTGATTTCATTATTGCTTCACGGTGCCACTGGGTGCATGCATGAGATTTTGCCAATTCATTAAATTTATTATATTGTATGCATGGTTTAACAATAAAAGCACCTAATAAACTGGAATGCGCTACAGGTCTAAATAACACACAAATCCGACAAAACGGTCCTTTTTCGGCAGCGGAGTACGATAACCATGGATACAAAGTTAACCATTCCAGTCGAAATGCTCGTTTTGCTGCACTGTCAACATCCTTCTTAAAATTATATTCTACACTTGGTATCCATTGTGTTTTTAAAAGTTTATATCGCATTTCGTCATTCATATCCTTTTTTATATATATACCAATATCTAAATCACTTAATACAGGTTCTTCTAAACTCGTTGTGGAAATCGATAACATTACTGATGATGACGGAGCAGGAGCAGATGAAAGTGGATTCCCTTCATTCTCGTCCACTTTACGTTTTTTATTCTTGATTAAAAAATTCCGTATATCACTCATTGGGCTTAATTTTGTTTGTATAGAATAGAAGTTTAAATTAGGAAATAAATAGCGCTTAAAAAGACATATATATTACTTACCTTATAAAAACTGTAGAACCTTTTCAACTTTATACTTCTGTAGTATTTAGAATAATGGTATTTTAATTTCGTAAAATGCACTACAGGACACTAAAAATAGCTCAAATTTTTACACAACTTTTTTATACATATAAAAAGCAAAACAACTTAATTTGACGCAAAAAGCAAACCAACTGAATTTGATGCGTATGCAAATTTAATGAAAGTAAAAGTTGATTCTCAAAAGTTCTGAGCATCAGCCTACTGAGATGTTTTTTTTCGTAAATTCAAAATATTGTTTTGTAACGGGTATTTCCTGAAATCAAAATTTAATTTTTTTGAAGGCTAAAACAATGTTAAACAAAGGTGGCTGAAAGATAAATTCGCAATATGTATGTAGAACATTTGGTGAAATCAATAATAATTTTCACATGCACCACCTTACACAAAATCCTGTCGGCGTCCATGTCCATCGGCGTCCTTGTAGCGAGGCCAATCATTAAATATATCTGCTAGGGTATTAGCAGCATGCAATTGGGAAACTGTGTGGCAAAAAGTAGTTTTATTTTCTGCCAAAGCGAGCAATTACTTTAAAGCCACAGTTTCATGGGCCTCAGTTCTTCATTTGAATTAACGGGATATTCTTTCGGGGATTCATCAGTACATTCGACAGCTGGGCTAATTCTTTCAGTATAATTTTCAGAGATAGATTTCAATCGTTTTGTGTTTCCCCATTTTGACGCCAACATTCCCGATGGATTCCCTTTCCCAGGTTTTCGGTGCAAATATGTAATCTGTTTAGAAGTATATTAATTAATAATAACTTGAGTAAATATATAAGATTGTATAGTGTCAAATCAATTAAATTTACGTGCAGACTTTTTATTTCCAAAGAATGTTTCAATTGCTGTGGCCCAGTTTTTCATCTCCTTATATGATATCCCCAAATTTTTCGGGGTGATTTTTTATCACTCTTTTATTCCTTTTTGCTTTCTTTTACACAACTGCCCCATAACAGTTTTTTTAATTTTTCTTAAACTAGAACTAACACAATTCTCTTCAGCCGTTTTCTATTTTGCTACACACGGAAAAACGAAAAACGGATTTCTTTGTATGTATGTTTCTACTGTTATTTCCCTTATTATTTTTTATACTTTATACTCTAGTCGGAAACCTTATCTTGTTCCATAAAACGAACGCGAGGTGTACCTGTCTGATTTCTAAAACCAACTCACTCGTGACTTTAATTTTTAATCTCAAGTACTGCTGTTTAGGACAGAAAAAACGCTTAATTTACATTTTTCTACCCTGAGAAAATTATTTACGTTGGACATAATTTGATATTTTCGTAAATATAAAGCCATCGTCTTGCCTTTGGTGCACACATTGGTGCACCCAGAATGTATGCAGCTGTCGGTATGTACGTACATACATATTGGGCTTTTTCTATTGAAATGACTTGGGTCATTGCCTTCTTTATTACAGGCTGTGGCGATATAAAATGCACATGTATGAGAAACGTGCTGTTTGAAAGCTTTTAGCGTTGCGCATTATGGAAAAACAAACACGTTTCATGTTTAAAAATTTATGTAAAATAAACAACGCTTCTGGTGACGATAATTCTAACGCCTATTTATAGGTCAAAATGTTTACTTTTAGGGAAAAAACGTAATTGTAATTATTTGAACAAAATTACGAAGAGTTTCTGCATTTTATTAAACTCTAACCAATTCGCTGTGTAATGAGAGTACAGCTTTCGCTCAAGACGAACGTTCTTTTTTAAGTTTGAAGTCTCTTTCCCCTGAAAATCACGAATATGATTTTCTATTGAATGAAAAATTTAAATACATAATAATTAAACGTATGATTTTAATATAATAATTAAATTTCTTCCAATTGCATCACATTTGTTTGTTGGACTTCACAAAACAATAATTTTCACTTTTTTTGACCTCCAATATGTCATTCTATAATTTTGAAAAGTTATTTAGAAGCGAAAAGAGAAAGAAAAAAAAGCTTTCGCTGCAATTCGAGGAGTACTCTGTCTTATTTTTCAAAATTAGAGAATGTCAATTTGATGGTCAAAAACTTAAAATAATAATGCGTTATTAATTTCCAAGTCATCCGCATATAAAAAGTACGGTATTGCTATATTATTCGGGTACATTTCCTTTTTCCTTTTCCACAATTCCCCTTGTACGAAATTAATAAAGTTACTACTATTTTCTAATAGAGTCATATACTCAACGGTATCATTTAGTAATGACGAATTTTCAAAAAAAAAAAAAATTGAAATTGAAATGCAAGAGGCATAAGAATACCTTGAGTATATTTTTCATCATTACATAAATACCCATTGTGGAAAATTTTATCAATTTCTGCGTTGATTCTGAATTCTTTGACACCCATCCTAAGTCTTCCAACCACTTATGCAGCTTATAATCAGTGCAATAGTGTTGAAATAATTTTTTGCAATTCGATAAAAATCCTAAAAATTCATTATAAATCACAACTTCTTGTTTTAATTTTGATATAGCAAATAATTTCAACATAGAAATAATTGGGAATATTATAAAATTTTCACAGCTTTTTATAATTTCATATATGTGCTGCTAATTTTGATATCTCAGTGAAACACTTTTGAAAATCGAAATTGTTAGGTAAAAAAACATTTTCTGAAGTTTCTTTTTCTATTTCTTTTTTTATTATTCATACGTTGTTCGTCTTTAGCATATAATATATTAGTATTTTCGTTAAAGGGATAAGTAAATAATTCAGTAATATTATTACTTGCAGAAACAGTGTTCTTAGACGTAATTAATGCTGAATGTTTCCTAAAGCTTTTCAAGTTCGAAAATGATTGAGAGCATGAAACCTCTATACACCTTGTAAGTGCTGTCATTTCCTAAACAATGCTGGTTTTTATAATGCTTTATTAAAACTTTATTTTATTACTTATTTACCGTACGTAATAATATCTTCAATAAAAGTATGTAATTCCACTACACATATGATGTACCTTGAATTTTGATCAAACTGCAAGAAAGGCTTCGTATTACTTTCCAAATTTAAAATATCTCCGTCGGAAAATATGAATAACACCAAAATAAGTACATTTAAGAAATATCTACGTTGACTTAGAACTTTTTACATAAATTTCATGTATTCCAGTTATTAATCAATGTTTTCGTTCATTGATTTTATGAACTCATTTATTAATTGATAACAAGGTTTGTTAAATTAATGAATTTGTTCATATGAATATTTCTTCTGTTTTATTTGATAACTTTGTTCGTTGAAATAATTAAATGGTTTATTAAAAAAATGTATAAACGTACGAAAAGAGTTAGATATGAGTATAATGACCGTTTTCTTTAAATTTCCGTGTATTGGGATTTTCGGGCTGGACGGTCAGGAGGGAAAACACCTCTTTAATTTGTGAGAATTTTATTTGTTCTCCGACGTTTTGGCCGATGTCTCGAACCGTTCTCAAGGACACAGTCTAATTAAAACATCAATGTAACTATTGCTTGTTATAAAAATTAAAAAATTAAAAAACAAAGGCTACGTACGGATTAAACAACATTGTAAAAATATTAACAGATAACAAACAGCAAACATTAATTAAAAACCACAGTATAAAAAATATAAATACATAAATAAATAAATAAATAAATGACAAAACATGGTAAAAGAAACTATATGAACTATATGTGGAAGGTTATCCAACCACTCGTCAAAAACAACTGGTGCAAGACGTAGCTTTATCATTTCCCAAAGCTCTCCAAATGCGCGCAATAAATGTTATTGATATTGTCTGTATCCGTTTTTTTGTTCATGGTATTGGGAGTTTTCTGAATATATAATGCCTCTATCAATAATCTTTTCTTATAGTGTTTTTCGTGGTGTAGGATAGAGGCATTTTCAAAATCTGGAGCATGGTTGGATAATGCACAGTGTGTAGTTAGCGCTGTTTTATTTTGGTTTCCGCTCTTTAAATCTGATTTGTGGTTAGAAATCCTGTTTTTAAGGATTTGCCCTGTTGTTCCAACATAGCTAAATTACGTAAATTACGTCCGAACCTAATTCTTTGGGTGTCGGATCCTTTAGCTTAGTGAAACAATTGCTTATTGTTTTGCGTGGCTTGAGGCCTAGTTTGATTTGGTGATCCTGGGGTTTAAGGATTTTTTGAAACCTTTCCGAAAACCCAGGGATATAAGTTGCACCTTTAAATCTCAAAAAACTTTCGGATCCACCCCCATTAACACTTTCAACATTATGTGTGCTATGCTGAGACAACAGCCCTCCTGTTATTGATTTGGGGAAGCCATTCTCGCTCAATATGTTCTTAATTTTTCTTATATGGAATTTTTCGTGGCTAAGCTTTAAAACTCTGGAGATAAAATTTTTGGCTGTGTTTAGTTTCTGATATTCAGGATGCAAAGACCTGTAATGCAAAAGCCTACCCGAAGATGTCGGTTTTTGGTACCAGTCAGTTATTGTTAGTTTTTTTCCCTAATAACTCTAACGTCTAAGTACGGTAGGGATCCCATACTCTCTTCTTCTACAGTGAACTGTAGTTTAGGGTGATAACTATTGAGAGTATTAAGTATAGCATGCAGATGTTGGTGTGGCAATATGGAGAAAAGATCGTCAACATATTTGATAACTATCCGTGGCTTGTTTTCCATTTTATCAATAGAGATAGTTAATAAATCTTCCATTACAATGTCCGCCAGTATTGGAGATAGAGGACTTCCCATTGGTATACCGAACGTTTGTTTGTAAATATTTTTATTAAAAACGAAATAATTTGCTTCGGTTGTGCAGAAGCTAAGCATTTCCAAAAACTTTTTCCGTGGTATGTCTGTGTGAGTACTAATAGAACTCCACTTATTTTCAATAATTTTGAGAACTAAGTTGACGGGAATGTTCGTGAATAAGGAAATAACGTCAAAGGAAACCATTTTTTCTGTTATTTCAATTTTTAAATTATCCACTTTGTCTTTAAATGCGATGGAATCGTATACGTTAAAAGAAAAAAGAGTTATTGCATTGTTCGTAGGTTATTAGATTTAAAGGAAATCATTTAATCAATTCCGATTCATTGTATGAATAAATGGGGTATTAGCTAATGAATAAGTTGATTGAAAATTTCATATTATTAATGAATAATTTCATTAATTCAAAGAATTTTCCTATGAAAATTTTAATAGACACCGTACATTGAATTATTTTTTTTCAGTGTGCACACTTGCAAATTTGTAAAAAAAGAAATTTCGTTGAAAACTTAAGAGTATAGTGGGAAATAATTATTGTCCATTTAACTCGGACTTATAAAGTTTATAGGCCGAACTGATGTCTGCTCTTTTACAGAATTTCAGTCGCTATGACTAAGTTGTAGGCACTAATTTAATAAGTCGGGAACGTATGAAGTGATAGTTTTTACAAAGCTTTCAAAGTTATCCATCTCTGTTTTGTACAATCTTTAAATGCTTTTCCTTGTTCCGCGTATTGGGACGAAGAGAAAAGAAAATTTTCTTTAAATTTAGACTCAATTGAGCCGAGGCGTAACCCCGGATTATACTAGCTATGAAGCATGTTTTGAATGCGAGCATAATAGAACTGGACAGGTCAGCGGACGACATGACATCTCTTCTTGCCTTGTCTCACTGTAAGCTGAAGTCTATGGTAGGTTGTTGTTAAATTCAACTTACACTGTAACGTGTGCTGGAAGAAGTATAAAGAAAAACTCTTCCTTATGTTTGTCTAATTAAATATTTATTTAAAATCGAAGATTGGCTTCTTTGACAGGTTGCTGTTGGTTTTCCTACAAATCCCTAACACGGCCGTCCTGCTACCAAACTTATTTTAGATAAATGTTAGTATTACGTTTTTATTTTCTTATTGTTCTTCAATGTGTTTCTTTTATGGTTAGTATTTATATAATTTTTTTTTAGCAATTTAAATATATATGTGCAAATATTTTTATTTTACTTATCGAGCCCAGATTTCGTTTATTCCTCTGACTTTGTCATCCGCGTGCTCCAATTTTATCCCCGTAATCCTACGGCTCCTTTTTCCCAATTCCAATTGACTTCGATGTCCTCGGTCTTGTCTACTGCGTACTGTTTTTAATTTTCTTCTTTTTATCTCGCCTTATATATTTTACTTTTTAATTTTTCTTGGTTAGTTGGTCTCTCCTGTTACTTTTATTTTTCACCTTGTCTCCTCTGTCGCGGGACCTTCGAGACTGTCGTTTCTTCTTCCCCTCTTCTTTTTGTAATCGTTCTGAAGACCACTCTGAATAGTGGGTGTTAAGCTGCGAGCACTTGACAACTGGCCTAGAACTTGGGACAACTTCAGTCGTATAAAGCGACTTAAATATTATTGTATTACGTATTTGTTTATTTCTTTGAATCAATAGTTATTTATTCATTAATATTGTTATTATTATTATTATTTATTATGTATTAGGTATTATTTATTTAATTATTTAAGTAGGTATATTCGGTGATTATTTATTATTATATATTTTATAGATAGGTATTAATTTTAAGATATTACAGTATTTATTATTATGATCTTTCTTAGGCTAAGTGAGATTCCAATCTTTTATTTATTATTATTTATTTATCTATTTAAATGAAGTAGCTACAACTATATTTACAGCAAATATTGGATACGTCTTTCAGCATACGTTACATCACTGCAGGAGTATTTAACGTAAAAGTATATATATATATATATATATATATATATATATAATATATATATAAATATATAAATTTGTTCTACATGCTATTCTGTTTTTAATCCATTAGAAAGAAAACATATTCGTCTAGAATTTTTTATAACTTAATTTTTCTGTGCAAGCGATAGTTTTGGGTTCTATCTAGAAACTGTATTTTTCTCCATGATGAGAGTATAAAACCCAACTAATAAACTCTCCAGAGAAAGACTCTTACAAATTGCAAAAGTATCTCATAAAAACCACTTAACACTCTTGGATAGTCTCATAACATAATTCTTATAATAAGACTTAAATATGTCTCATAGTACTATTATTATGAGATGAATTTACAGCTGATAGGTTTCCAGCTGGACTTATGTTTTTGATCGGGTTATTTAAAATGACGGATTTTTTTGGAAAGGTTATTTTCAGGAATACACCGATCGTTTTGTTGAAAAGTATTTAATTTTCTAAAACATTGCTCGACGTTTCGGGTCCAAGTGCGGCCCTTCTTCAGGAGCTCTTATGTCTGTCTACGGCGCGTATAAATAGTTCTTAAAGATAATAATAAATAACACATAAGCAACATGGAAAATAAATTAAAGTAAAAAAAGACAAATACATTATTAATAAATTAAATTAGACTTTAGAACAGAAAAGACAATTACTGGCTACGAGGACAAATATGTAGTTACAAACTATGTAACTATGTTTAGAAAATTAAATACTTTTCAACAAAAGGATCGGTGTATTCCTGAAAATAACCTTTCCAAAAAAATCCGTCATTATTGTGAGAGATTAATGCTACTAGAACTTTTAAAACTTTTACTCTTATATTAAGATCATCTTTGTACTCTTGTTTTGAGTGCCAGAAAACTTATATTCTTATTGAGTATTTTTTATGAAATGTTAACTCTCAAAGAGATATACTCTCAAAAAAATGTTCCTGTGAGTACTTAAGTGTTATGATACTTATATGAAAGCTATGGTAAGAGTTCAAGTATAATACCACTCATAAAGATGCTCCTATGAGTGATAAAATATTAAAACACCTATATGAATACTGTTACTAGTGCAAAACGATTGTTATTCTCATTAAAATTACCATAGACGTCACTCGTTCATCAATTTCGGGATTGATTTGTCAAAATGGATTGGAAGAAAGTTGAAAGATCTACTAATCTTCGAAGAATAAAAATAAAATGTATCTTGAATTTAATAAGCCCAGGAATGTTGCAGTAAAAAAAAACAGTTTCTGTGAATTTTAAAAGTTATCCCAATAATACTACGCAGTGTTCGGGAGTTTTACCTAAAGGTAAATATTAACTATTTCATATGATGATGTACATACATTCAAATTGTATTTCTCCAGACTATGACAGCAACATTCCTATTCAAAACTTCTCGAATGAAGGTCACGATGCTGCGATTTCTGCTGACAACATTATAATACCATCACAAGTTAGTTTAATTTAAATTAACACGAAAAGTAATAAAATAATAGTTGTATTCCCTTCCAGCAACATGATGATATTATTTTAGATGATAGTGATGATGGTGAATTCAATTTAAATGAGTTTGAAAAAAATTAAGTTTATGGGTCTGAATTAAAAAATTGTTCAACACAACGTGGTCAACACCACTATCAGCCACTTTGGAACATACATGCCTTTTTTTGGCTTGTATGAATTTAGAAGTATCCACATTCCACCCATTAGCAGTTTCAAAACTTATTAATTTTTCTCTTTTTTTGGTGCAAGGCTGGGTCGTCCACTTTGTGTCTGGCTTTGAGTTCGCATCTCTTAGCAATTTTTGGTTTGAGACTTTTTTGGAATTTGGCCAATACAGAGTTCCAATTTTCTCCCAAGCGTAAGGCACAGCAGTAAGACATACTTCCCCCCGTTCAATCGTTTGAACTACTTTAAATGACATTCTGAAAAATTAAATAGTTATAATGCTGCAAAACGTCAGAAAAAAGTTTACTTCATTACCTTATTTCGATGACTCTTCATGAATGGCAAATGTCAATTCTAGTGTGAAACGCTTATAATAAAGGCTCCATGTTTATTATGAGAGTTGTAATCTCATACATAACAACAGTTAAAATGTCTCATATTAAGACTTTAGTTCTTATAGCAAGAGTTATGTAGAGTATCACTCTCATAAAAAGAATTGAAGCTCTCTCTATACGCAGACTTTTGCTCTCATAAATAGAATAGCACTCTTATATGAAGAAATAAAAATGTACAACACTTGTAAGGAAAGTCATAGTTCTTATAACAAGAATTTTATTCTCGTAAGAAAACTTAGTCAAAAGCGGCCATATTTTCTTTTGATATGGAAGTTTTAGGTAAAAACAGACTTCCATAAATGTAGCTAAT
Source organism: Dioctria linearis (assembly GCA_963930735.1). Lineage (NCBI taxonomy): Eukaryota > Metazoa > Arthropoda > Insecta > Diptera > Asilidae > Dioctria > Dioctria linearis. The sequence continues at coordinate 140,536,806 of OZ005743.1, read as the reverse complement.
TTACGCAATTTAGTTTTTATAAAATATAAAAAATTACGTTTTATAGAAAATAAAGTGTTTTATATGAATTTAAACCTTTAGACCTTTATGAGATGAAAACTGTTAGTTGGGAAGTGAAGTTTGAACTCTTACTGCATGGCAGTGACTTTTAATGTGTTGGTGTCATCGCCGACATCATGACTTGTATATTCCGCGGGTTATCCCAATGCCATCACACGAGCTGCAAAATGACCGCGCGTTCAATTGTCCGCGCGTCATGATAAAAAATTGGTTGCTGTCACACGAGCTTCAAAAAGGACCGCGCGTGATGATGACAAATTCGTTGTTGTTTTATTCACTCTACCGAAAATTATGTTGCTCTGCTTTATAGCAATTTAGTTTCATTTTAACTATTGATCAAAATGGATGTTCAAAATAATGTATTATTTTTATATTCTGTTTCAAAACTTTTGAAAAAGCACAAAAATGAAAGAAAGTTTTGGATACATCCACTTAACAGCGAAAGATATTTTACATGGCATTTCTATTTGAAACATCCTAAATTGAAGGAATTTGCAGAAAAGTTTTTCAACTATTATCGTATGTCAAAAGCATCATTTGAATAATTGGTGTATAAGGTGAATATTGGAATTTTGCGAGAGGATACGAACATGGGAGCGGTACCACCTGAAGAAAATCTATCCTTAACTTTACGTTAAGTACACAATTAAATAAAAAGTTTATATTTTTTTATTAAATGTAACTTCATTTATTTTAAAAAATAAAAAAAAAATAAAAGAAAACAATTAAAATAAAATTAGGTGATATATATTCCAAAGCACCAATTGAAGCCTTAAAATAAATATGATACTAATCATATTATATATGTATATCCCTCAAATGGTTTTATTCTGTAGAAGAAGGTGAAGGTCGTTCTAGATTCGAAGGAATGTATTGTAGCGAAAGAGCGTTGTCCGTTGTCACCGCTACCTTACCATGAATATAGATAGGTGCTACAACTGACACCTCTCGCTGCAAAATGTGCGAGAAAAAAAAACTAACAAAGGACTGGCTCATCTTCACGGGGACTTCAGACGGACGGACGGACAAAAAAAAATCCTCTTGCGTCGCAGGATGAATCGCCTTCGCTGGTGCAACCTGTAATACGAAAAGCTGAAATGAAAAGAACTGGAACTAAGAAAAAACAAGGAAAATTGAAAAATTCCTGTTGTTGATCACTGAAATGCTAAAGAGAGAACAGAGTGGAAATCCATACGACACCGGACAATTGATATATCACCCGGAGAAGAGCAATGCAGAGAGTGAGAGAGAGAGAGAGAACGTGGACTTCGGATGATGATGAAGTCCGGACCGGACATGAAATGGGCCCATCGCCCCATCCACCGTGGCTAAGTCCTCGCAATCCAAAATAAAGTTCTGAGCCACATTCAATTGAGTGTGTGCGTGAGCTCTAGCGGCGTTCCATCAGTCCTATACCCCTCGTGTGCGAGGCTTACTCACTCATCCTCGCATACGGAGGCGTGCGCTAGAGGAACAAAAAAAACTTTATGAACCAAGGCCAAAACAAGAAATAGACAGACACAGTGACAGAAGACTACTACTTTTTGGCTTCCTCAATATCCGCCGTTTTTTTTCACAATATCCACTTCTTTGTTATTCCTTTTTCTTTCCCTAGCCGTAACCTACCCTACGTGAGCCTACTAACTGATCTTAATCCTAAGTTGCTTACATACCACGGCGCCGCTGACGGCAACAATGAACCACTACACAAGAAGTATAACTTGTGTACACTTAATGCTTATGCTTGGTGATTATAAAAAGTTCAGTTACAAATATTAACAAATTTAGAAGAAGGAAAAATTAAAAAAAAAACTACCAAAAAACAAATATTTGAAAGCAAAAGAGACTTACTTTACGCACTGAAGCAATATATACTACCCTACTCGACGCAATCCCTCGCTGGGTGGAACTGGTGGTGGTGTATCACTGGGGTGCAGCCCTCTTCTCCTGACGTGTAGAGCAGCAGCTGAATCCTACCCTGGTTGGGCTCATTGGCCTCTTTTTTGTTGCTTTGTTAGATATCGTGAGATTTGGGCTCATTGGCCTCTTTTTTTTATTTGTTTTAATTCTACTTGACTACAGCTCCCCTCTACCGCAGTCTATCTCAATGAATAGCAGGACATTGTTACTAGCACATCGACAAGCGAACAAAAGACTTTATTGCAGAGCTTACTAAGCTGTCATAGGCCCTTTTTTCCCTTCATTTCAGCCAGTGGTTATTATACCAAAAGTGCGCTTATAGACAAAATAAAGAGAAAACACAAATGTTCTGTGAGCGCAACCTCAACTCTCAATTAATTAATTGTTCGAAGAAACTTAAAAAAATCTTCATTTCTTTATATTTATATCGCACACATTTTCCTTTTTCTATTCAGATAATCACTTAAACGACGCCTAAAAACTAATCAGGTAATTGTTCGAAGAAACTTCAAAAAAATCTTCATTTCATTTCTTTATATTTATATCGCACACATTTTCCTTTTTCTATTCAGATAATCACTTAAACGACGCCTAAAAACTAATCAGGTAATTGTTCGAAGAAACTTAAAAAAATCTTCATTTCTTTATATTTATATCGCACAAATTTTCCTCTTTCTTTTCAAATAATCACTTAAACGACGCCTAAAAACTAATCAGGTAATTGTTCGAAGAAACTTCAAAAAAATCTTCATTTCTTTATATTTATATCGCACAAATTTTCCTCTTTCTTTTCAAATAATCATTTAAACGACGCCTAAAAACTAATCAGGTAATTGTTCGAAGAAACTTCAAAAAATCTTCATTTCTTTATACACTAAAACCTCGATCTGCGTCGTTAATTGGGACCCAAAAAAGACGACGCAAATCGAAATTAATTTTCCTATACATAAATATTTTGTTAATTAGTACTAAAATAAAACATTTCCTTGCATCAAAACTATTTTTATTTCAGTCATATGTACATAATACATAAACCAACATAAATAAAATATAATGCATACATAAATTCATTAAATATTATATTAATGTATAAATATTAATTCATTAAAATAACAGAAAAATGCATTAAATAAAAAAAGAAGTAAAAAATCCTTTACATTGCACAGGAATTATAATTTATAAGTTATTATTTTTTTAATTCTAATTCGATGAACTTGACGATTCTAAATCGATTACTATTTCTGTAGACTGATTTGGTTCTCGTACTGACTTATTTAAAACGTTGTCCAAAGTTTGTTGCACTTTTGCAGTTTTTTTTTCCTGATAAATTTCTTTGCAGCAATTGATAGCGTTATCTATAGATCTTGTTTCTTTTAAACTTCGATTTTCGTCAGGGTCATTATCTACAAAAATGCCCATTGCCTATGAAATAAGTTGCATCGCTTTCGAAATACAACCAGCCGTTAATTGTTTTTCTTCTGGAACCACATCAGATATATCAATGTCGTCCACCAAAGAACGTTCAACATTTATAGAAATCAAATCTTCATTATTAAGCTCTTCATCTTGCGATATCAATATCTCATTTATGTCATCTTCCTCCATGCCTTCAAAGTTTGCTTCTCTAGCTAATTCAGCAAGTTTTCTACGAACGGTTGGTACAATATCAACTTCTAAATCTTTAGATACGGTTTCTGGCCATAGTGGACGCCAAGCTCCGTTCATGCATGTTTTTTTTTACTTCCATCCATGAATGCTTTATATTTTCGATAGCCATCAAGATATTATAATTTTTCCAAAACTGTTTCATGGAGGGCGTATAATCCCCATCAGTTGATGCAATAAGCTGGCTAAACGTTCTACGTAGATAATAACATTTAAAATTTGATATGACACCTTGATCCATCGGTTGTATGAAGGATGTCGTGTTTGGTGGCATAAAAACAAATTTCACATTTTCTGAAATATCGTCTAGATAAATTGGGTGTGATGGAGCATTGTCTACCAATATCAAGATTTTAAAATCAATATTTTGAGTACGACAATAAGTTTTCAACTCGGGGACAGCGCAATTTTCTGCCCAATCTTTAAATAGAGCTGCAGTCATCCACGCTTTTTTATTTGAACGCCAATAAAGCGGAAGAGCACTTTTATCCACATGTTTAAAAGCTCTTGGATTTTCAGAGTGGTGAATCAGAAAAGGCTTAAATTTAAAGTCACCTTCTGCATTTCCTCCTAGAAGAAGTGTAAGCCGATCTTTACTTACTTTATATCCAGGGCAAAATTTTTCAGTTTTGGATATTAACGTTCTCCCTGGTAGCCGTTTCCAATAAAGGCCAGTTTCGTCGACATTTCGTACTTGCTTCGAAGAATAACCACTGTTGTAACCCACGTACCGCCGTGCTTTCGCTGTGGAGAAGAGCGGCACAGGGGGAAGATTCAGGACCTTTAAATATATTAAAAACTCAAAGTTATGTGTTAATATAAACTTTCCTTTATTGATCTATCCTTTTCCGTTATTCTATTTAAACAATCACTTTTTAGATTAAGATTTAAAATCAGAACTTTTATTCAACAAAGAGAAGATTCACTTTTATTAATATCTATTTGAAAATTTAGATCTGAACCAGAACTTTTCTTCCATAAAGGGAAGATTCACTTTTTATTAATAACTTTGTAAAATTTAGATCTGAAGCAGAACTTTTCTTTACTCCCGTTCTCTATGAGCGCTGATCCTGAACTTCGTCGATTCTTGGTCAGTAATTATCGTTTACTTCTTTCAAGACACGCTAGCGTCAGCAAAAATGTCCCACTCGTTGTATATCTGTGACCAATAAGAAAGTTCTTGCTAACAATGATATGGCAAGAACTAAAAGAAGTATTCACGCTGTCTTGACCAATCAAGGAATTAACCAATCAGAAAACTCTTGCTGATAATGCCATAGCAAGAAGCAAAAAGGTCGTGTGAATGTTTGGATTTTCAACTAACCTGATACTTGCTCTTTAGATTACGAGCATTTTGCTATTTAAAGGCACATAAATTTTGTGCTATGTATACACGTGTGGCGTAAATTATGTTACTTGATATGGTAAGTATTCAATGAAACGAATGACTTTTTTCAGATGTTAAGTGTTTAGGTTTTTCTATAAGGTAATTTATGAAGGCTAGCAATATAAGCCTTTATCAAGTGGAATATTTGGGGTAAGTATATTTGTGCATAGTTGTGATTTATGAATATGCACGAAATGTGTGGTATTTCGTGATCAAAACATCACCTTCTACAATAATCGCTTTTATTTCTATTTTAAATTTATTTGCATCTGCAATATCTGCACTGACAGATTCTCCTTTCAAAGCAACATTATGCAGTTTTGCTCTACTTTTGAAACGTTCGAACCAACCTTGACTGGCCTCGAATTTTTCTGATTTTTTTCCGCTGGGTGATGGCGAATCCTTTTGAATATCGTTAAAAATACTTAACGCTTTGTTTTGAATCACCATTTTGCTCAGTGGCATCCGGCGCTGATTTTGGTTCTCTATCCAAATACTAAGGAGGGACTCCATTTTTACCATAATGGAACTTCTTACTTTGGTACTGGTTTGTTTTGATTGCAATAATGTAGTGGCTTTAGCAAACTCTCTTATTTGCTCAGCATCTCTATTACAAATTGTTCTCACTGTTGTAGGAGCTAAACTAAGATTGCTGGAAATTTCAACAGCCTTTTCCCCAGATTTAAAACGTTTTACCACTTCTAATTTCAGTTCCAAACTAATTTGTTTGCGCTTTTGACTCATTTTTTATGGCCTCTAATTTATTTTTTAAACAACACTTTTAATTTATATAACCAAATCCAACACTTTTAATTTATTTAACCAAAACCAACAATTTTAATTTATTTAACCAAAACCAACAATTTTAATTTATTTAATCAACACTTTTAATTTACTCTTGAGATAGAAGACTATGTAATTTTATGTAATATTGCAAATTATGAAAAAACTTACTGTGAATTATAAGCTTGTATACATAAAGATTGAACTACAGAATTAAATGGGAAATCCCCTTTATATAAAATTTAAGCAACGCAAATAAAAATTTTAACGACGCAACTCTGAAATCACGAAAATTCAAGAACGACGCAACTTCGAAAACGACGCAAATCGAGGTTTTAGTGTATTTTATATCGCACAAATTTTCGTCTTTCTTTTCAAATAATCACTTAAACGACGCCTAAAAACTAATCAGGTAATTGTTCGAAGAAACTTCAAAAAAATCTTCATTTCTTTATATTTATATCGCACAAATTTTCCTCGCCTAAGGCAAGTGTCACACCAGACTACTGATGTGGTGATGTGGTGATGATGATATTTTAAAATAATCAGCAGCTGATATATTGCGAGGACATCACATCAGTAGGTAATGCTACATCAACTTAAAAGTCATCTGATTTTTCTATGTCAAACTCTCAAGTTCTTACAATGGAATTCAGCGGAGGAAGAGCTTTTGCAGCTTTTATTATTAAAAAAAGGAAGAAAAATTCAAAATAAACGAAAATATTGGGTCCATCCATATATTACAAAAAAATTAAAGTATGGTGCAGCAGTTGTGGCAAAATTATTGAATGAATCACCAGACAAATATAAGCAAATTTACAGGATGTCCAAAGAGTCATTCGATTTGTTAGAGCGATTAGTGAGTAAAAAAATTGAAAGGCAAGATACAAGTTTCCGAAAAGCTGTACCAACTAGTGAACGGATATTAATTACACTCAGGTAAGTGAAAATATCTTTATTTATTTTTATTTATATCTGAATTTAATTCACTGGTTAAACCCGGAAGCAAATTGTATTCGTAGTAGGTAGAAGAGGAGGTATCGAGTATGAATTCTGCAGTCTGAGATTTATTCTCATCAGCATGTAGTTCTTCTATTATTTCAAGAACTTTTTTCTTAAAGCTCCTTTGATTGCCAGCCGATAATGTCAAAATATCTTGTGATATTCCTTTAAAAAAGGACATTAAGGATGTTTCTTCTTTAGTTGTCTGTGCTAATTCCTTTTGCCGTTGCTTCAAATAATTTACTATTTCCTTATCGGTATTATTTTGAGGGTTTTGGGTTTTCCTAATTCTTTTTCGCGACGGACCTGCAATTTCCTTATCTTCCTGTTCAGTAATGTTTGGTACTTCTTCAAACAATGGCTGCTGTTCGTGAGAAAGTGTTATGTGATCGTGGTCCACTCATGTTATATAGGGGCTAGGGTTAAGAACTTTAAGTCCTGTCAGCTGACCAAAGTGAGCTTCTCACCACGTGGCAGTTGTCGGCAGGCTGGCATGCTTGCAAGCTAGCTTTGCGGAGATACGGGGGGGGGGGGGGGGGGTTCAAAAAATGAAACCTGCCTCCTGCCACAGCTTCACAACAAAAGAAAATCTCATGCCAAGTTCTATATAATTACGGATGAGGAACGGATGAGGATTGGGTGTCGGAGACTAGAATGAAAGGAATAGTCAGCAGTGAATCAACCCTGTGGTCAGGATGACATACTGGTGGTGATCTCCAGTATTGGCCGCGTCCCATCCATCCCGTGGGTATTTTAGGCCACGATGTTTACATATCCCCCGTTCTTCTGTTAAATCACCCGACTGGCGAAAGGAAGGAAGGCCTCGAGAGAGAGCGGGGACAAAATGATTATTGCCTCATGGCGCAACACTGATTCATATACGATAACATTTATTTGTTCCGAGCGGCTTAACTTCTTACTTCTCCTAGTTACAAACGTAAACGTACCTCACATCTAAGAGTCTATTTTTGAACACTCGTCACAATTTGTAAAGGGGGTCTTCTTATCGAACATCCTCATTTCTACCGCAACCAAAAAAGGTGCCGGAAGAAATAACCGAAACTATCCTTGCTGTTAATTGATATGAAAATTATACTTCTGCGCGTTTAGAGAATTGATTCCTTATGGATAGATACTATTGGTATAATTATTAGTATTACGTATTACATGAGATCAAAACAAACTGACAAACAAAGCGGCAAAAGCTGGTCGAGATAAAAGAAAGAGGAAAAAAAAAGGGATCCTTTCAATCTATTTAGTCTCAATATCTAACATTAAGTACGTTCTGCAACACAAAAAAACGTAATACCAAGGCTATGCGTTCCCGACACTCCCGGTGTCCAACTTGAAAACGTCGGTAAATGCCAATCGTTCAAGGACATAAGGTCTTTACAAAGATTGTGTGGTGATACACACGTGTGCCCATGAAACACTATATATATATATATAATATAGAAAAATCAAAAAAGTATTTTCAGTTGAACAATAATTTCATGAAATGACCAAAGAAATGTTTTTTTTTTTTTTTTTTTACTCACGATTTTGTCGGATCCATCGTAGAGGCGCCTCTGGAGTTTAGTCGACGATTTACCTGCAAATTATACTTAAGCATGTGTACTTGTGTGAGATGGCGCCAAGGCCTCCACCTATATGACCATTAGGTAGATGCTTAACGCATTTAAATGATGTGGTGTATGTGTTGATTCCCTAGCTACTACTATTTGACTACCCTGTGCACGAAGTATCCCCAGCATATAGGTCCCCCTTTTTTTTTTCCTTTGGATACCGCGAATTAAAAGGTATATTAATATGATTAATCTACTTTACAGACTCGATCTCTAGTTTCCGGCGGTAAAATTTCAAGGACCTGCTTATCGCTCTACAATCGGATTACAACAACCGATATCTATAAGATTCGGAATTAGAAGCGTGATTACAAAAGGGAAATTATAAATTGTGTGTTCACAGTGTCCACGTATCTTCTTACATTAACTAATAATAGAAAAATCTATAGCCTGTCACTTCATTTAGCTTGGAGTACTTAATTAGGATAATATTACGCACATCTTTTTATCTTTATCTCTATATACGAGTTCAATTAGGAAAACTATAAAATTATGTGTCCATAGTATCCACGGATCTTCTTACGTTAACTAATAATAATTATGGTACAAAAAGGTACAGTCAATCTGGGTCGTTTTCTTTTCTTTTTCTTTGTTTCTCCAGATGCCGTGCCGTTACACAACGGTGACTTCTCTAGCGCCCTGGCGGTTTGTCTGCTGTTATTCTTCCCTTTTTTCCGCCTATTTTATTTTTTCCTGCTATTACAGGAACAGCCTGGATGTCAGATTTGGACTTTAGTGCCTGTATTATTGCAAGTTATAACAAAAGTATTACCGTAATATGACTGGTGGGTATTCCGCCTTATGTAGGTAGCTCCGATTACACATGGAGTTACGATCTCCGTGCTTCGATTTCTGGCGAGTTTCTCCCTTTTTCTTTCCTTTCCTTTAACAGAGGTGATGGAAGTCCGCGCTGTTACACTTTACTCTATATGTGATTTGTGACTTAAACTTAAACTTGGATTAGTTACTGGCACATGTCGTGCCTGGGCGTACTCTTCTCGATTACAAAATGACGGTCGGCCTCACTTTGCATTCCCGCTTCCCTTCTCTTCGGACAATTCATTCATATGTGACGTTTTATTCTATCGGGTGGTACCACTGGCTTCTATTCTTTGAAGCAAGACCAACTTCATTTGATTGACAGAAACGGAATGGAATAGATTTAAACAAAAAAAAACTCCCCACCGTTAATATATCATGATGATATTCAGGCTGTCACACGTCGAATCACTATATGACGTTTCTGAAGTTCCTTTAATATCGACGACCATAACAAAAGATTAGCGCTGATGACATTTTCTAAGAATGCTGCTCCACTTCTGCGACCCCAGGTTCTATTTGAGTCTCTGCTTCCCTTTGTTGGCTGCTGTCAATAACTGTAGACAAATTTCCACTTTGATCTCCGTGTTTTATATATGGCACGAGAAATTGCATTACGTCATGTAGATAAAATTGTTTTTTCTTGAACGAAACTCCAGAGCCGTTGGGTGTGTACTCTTTTAAGCTTCTCATAAAACCTTTGCGAACATTTTTCCATTTGTCTTTACAACTGTATTGGATCTGTAGACGGAAAGCACATCAGAATAAAAAAATTTCCTAAGAGTGGCTCCCTTTATCACAACTACAAAGGGTTCTATTCCGTTGTTCTAATGGCTGCAGCAGACGCGGATGCTTTATTTACCACTATTGATGTAGGCGAAATAGGACGAAATAGTGATGGTGGTATCTTTCATCATTCAACATTGAATCGGTGCTTCCAAAACAATAGTCTGAATATTCCAAAGCTTGCTCCATTACCAAATGATACTGAAGACTTTCCATATATATGTGTAGGGGATGAGGCGTTCCCTCTAACAGAAAACTTTCTACGCCCATTTCCACAAAGATCGTTAACAAATACAAAAAGAATTTTCAATTATCGACTTTCACGTGCTCGAAAGAGCGTAGAATGTGCTTTCGGTATACTCACATCTAAATTCAGGATTTTTGAGACACCAATCTGCTGTAAAGAAACTACTGTGCACTCTATAATAAAAGCTGCCTGCGTCCTACATAACTTTATTCGATTGCAAGAAGGAAATGTTACATCAGTAGCGGATATAACTCCGGAACCGATTCATTTAGAACACCAGGGAATAGCTATCCCTTTACCAAGAGCAGAAAGGGGACTAACGAAACCACAAATTAATCGAAACCGAATGGCGAATTATTTTTTAAGAGCAGAAAATGCATTGCCTTGGCAATGGGACTACTGCGTGAAGCCATCAATAAAATGTTGTATGTTAATAAAATAAAATAAAATTCCACAAGAAAACATATCATCTTTTCCAATTTCCAACGAAATTTCTGTCCAGGCTTTTTCCAGTTTATCTCTTTTGCAGTAGTCTGCACACGTTGATTCCCACAGGCACCTACGTTTTTCCACACTTTGCACTAATTTTGAAACAAAATCCCGTTCACTCATTTTTAATATTTTAAACTAACCCGACTTAATTATTTTTAACAGCAGAAAATGCATTGCCTTGGCAATGGGACTACTGCGTTAATCCGTAAATAAATTCTTTTATGTTAATATGTACAATGTAACTATAAATCGAATTATAGTAGATAAATAAATCTATGGAAAACCTTATAAGGGAGTATAATTTAATAAAATATTACACAAGAAAACATACCACCATTTCCAATTTCAAGCTTTTTCCAATTTATCTGTTTTGCAGTAGTCTGCACACGTTAATTCCCATAGGTACCTTCGATTTTCAACTCTTTGCACTAATTTTAACACAAAATTTCATTCACTAATTTTTAATATTTTAAACTAACCCGACTTAATTAGTTTGCAAATTAAATATCGATTGATGTAAGTAAAAATCAGCAACATGCAGGTCACTTGCTGATTATCAGCAGATCAGTATCACATCAGTACATCACTACCTCTTGCAATGTAGCATGCCTCATTTAGATATTAGTGTTGCTGATAATCAGTACATCAGCACATCAGTACATCAGCATATCAGTGGTCTGGTGTGGCACTTGCCTAAAAACTAATCAGGTAATTGTTCGAAGATACTTCAAAAAAAAATTTTCATTTCATTTCTTTATATTTATATCGCACAAATTTACCTCTTTCTTTTCAGATAATCACTTAAAGGACGCCTAAAGACTAATCAGGTAATTGTTTGAAGAAACTTCAAAAAAAAATTCATTTCAAATATATATATACGAAGATGTTCTTCAAAAAATCGCAGGTGAGTGAGTTTAATTCTCAACCAAAGAAAACTTTCATTAATTCTCGAAATTTCTTCTCCATAGATTTTCACACAAATATATATACGAAGATTGTCCGCGCGAATTGCACTTTTCCTTTACTTTAAGAAAGAAATTCCACGACTCGCTAACTGAAAATCACGCAGGTAAGTACTAGTCATGGGCAGTATGACACTTTTTGCTGAGCCAACACACTCTCACTCACTCACATGCATACTATATCTAAAAGCTCGTTTTCTCGCAAAAGCCTCTTAATATCTTGGGCTATGTTTTCCGATGTGTGCCTTTCAAGGTATTCAAAGCAGTCTAATAGGTAGGATTTCAATGTCATATCTGCATCGATAAAATGTTCGGTCACTGCTATAAAGCTCTGGCCATTTGCAGATGACCAACCATCGGTTGTCACTGAAACAGCATCAACAGATCTTAAATCCTCCTTGATTTTTTCTTTAATCTGACAGTAAAGTTGGGAAATTAAATCTGTCGATATTGTTTTCCGCGATGGTAAAGAATAGTTCGGGTTTAGCAGTTTCACAAGTTTTTGAAATTTTTTGTCCTCAACTAAGCTAAACGGTTGGTACTCCTTCACTATCATTCTTACTAATTGTGCATCAATTTCTTAGGATTTCTTTGCAGACAGAGGTTTTACTAAATATTTTTCCATTGCGGCCACTGTTTTTTTCGTAGCACACACAAAAGTTGTTTGCTCCGCAGCTAAATTTTTTACCATTGGTAAAATTGATTTGAAAAAATCTAAATCTTCATCAGGCTCCAAGGCTTTCTGTGGTGTTTTCATTATCTTTTGCGTTGCCAGGGTAATGTAATTCATAAGATTTTCCTCTAGATTTGTAGCAGCTTTTCTTTCCTGTCCATATCGTGATTGTGAAATATTACTGTTGGAAGTCGTTGGTGTAGCATCAGGACTAGAGCATTCCATATCCAAAGCTGGAGCGTCCAAAACAATTTCAGACACAACTTCGGTAACGTCTAATTTCACGCAATTCTCTACACTTTTCTAGAAATGCCAGTTGATCAGCAAATATAATATATTTATGAAAGGATTTTCTTCCTGCGCCGCTCTTATTCTGTTCTTTCTCTCTTCTTTTAGATTTAGTGGCGTGAAGTTGCAAAAGAATTTGAAGCACGAGCCAATTTTCCAAGATGCATCGGAGCGATCGATGGAAAACATATACGTGTAATAAATCCGTATCAAAGTGGATCGTTATTTTACAATTATAAAAATTATTATTCTATAACCTCTTCGGTGAAAAGGTACACATATGTGGATTCGATATATGGGGAAATTTTATAACCTCAGGCACATTAAATTCGCAATGAAAGTTTTTCAGTCGAAAATAGAGATGACGTTCTATGCAATTTTAGTTTCGTGATGAAAATTATTTGAATTTCCAAAATGGCTACAAGGAAGCAAGCTCTAATTGGTAAGTAAAAAAAATTATATTTAAGGTAAATTTTTGTACCAATATTATTATAAAAATGAAGAAGATAGTTGATTCTACGATATTGAGAAACAATTTTTAAATATAATGTCATTAAAAATAAGATATTCGCGCGCAAAGTATAAGTCCACATATGTGTACTACGGTTACCGTGGCATGTTATTACAACGACAATTTTTTTTTTTATTGATATACAATTAGATGTAACGAAAAGATTTAGCGAACAGGAGCTGGAAGAATTATTAAATAATAGTGACGTTGATTTATCGGAAAATGAGGAGGAAGAAAGCTATTTTGAAGAATTAGCTATAAATGTTTGTGCAGAAGAATTAAACCCTGAAAATGAGGAAGTTGAAATAAATGAAGGAGCAACTGAAGAAATAATTGAAGAAGAGGACATTCCACAAGGGAATCCGTACCGGAATTTAAAGTGGCTGAAGAAGCAGTATGTTGAAGCGAAATGTTGAATTTATGTGAAAACTAAGTCACTGTAAAATATTTTTAGATTTCCCTCCCGTGAATTAGAAGACGATATTCGTAGGTATCAAGACAGTCCAGAAAATATCGTTGATGGATTTTTAGAATATCTAAATATGGAATTCTGGGAATGCAGCGCAAACGCAACAAATTGTTATGCCTTCCAAGAACAGAATCATCGGCCGCTTGATATATCTGCCGAAGAATTATTGCAATTCACGGGAATGCACATACTAATGGGATGTATAGGATTTCCTCAACTTAATACGTACTGGTCTAATGACTTCCGAATAGCAAAAATTGCTAATTGTATGTCCAGACAACGATTTAGTGAACTAAGAAGGTTTATTAGATTTGTAGATCCTGGCGATATTACTGATAAAAGTGATCGCTTATGGAAAGTTAGACCGTTTGTTGATGCAATATGTAATCAATGTCGAACATTGCCCCGTTCTTATCATATGGCTATTGATGAACAAATGATTCCGTTCTCTGGAAGATGTGGTATTCGTCAATATATGCCGGCAAAACCGAATCCCCTTGGGCTAAAAAATTATGTCTTGGCAGCGAGCGATGGTCTTGTTTTAGACTTTCATATATATACTGGGAAAGGAAGTGTTTCAAATCAAGACATGAAAGAATATGGTTTAGGTGCTTCCATTGTTAAGCTTCTGACTTTTAGTTTAACGGAAGAAGCTAGCATATATACCGATCGATTTTTTACAAGCGTAAAGTGCATTGAGCTTATGAAGAATAGAAACATTTTTCACACCGGAACCGTAATGAAAAATCGTATTGCGCCCATCGTAAAAAAGTTGAAAGAAGATAGAAGGATGGAAAGGGGTGAGTGGGAGGAATGGGTCAGAGAGGATGACAAAATGACTATTGTCAAATGGAAGGACAATAAATGAGTGCTGCTTCTCTCATCTTACGTTGGAGGTTCTCCCCAAAATAATTGCCAACGATGGTCTAAGGAGCAGAAAAGAAGGATTTCCTTACCTCAGCCAGCAATTGTAGCTGTATACAATAGGTGCATCAAATGTTTCACTAAGTAATAATATGTATTAATCAAATCTAATTCGTTTTAGATATATGGGAGGAGTTGATCTATGCGATCGTTACATAGCGCTATACCGATGCTATGTACGTACGTTAAAATGGACCTTGAGAGCTTTCAACCATTTCGTTGACTTAATTGTGGTAAATCTATGGATTATGCACAACAGAAGGAAGCCAGACGATCCAAAAGAGAAAAAAATTACGCTACTAGATTTCAAAATTTATGTTGGAAAAGCACTGACTAATTACAGTAGCAAAGCTAAGGAAGCAGAAAACCATGCCCGTTATAATCGCACTGGAGATCCTGCAACGGTTGACACTGAACTTACATCATCTCTCAAACGGAGAAAAGTTAGTATGCCTTTATTACGTGAGGAAAGATACGATGCATACTCACATTTTCCAAAGTTTATTGATGCTAAAAATGCTTCCAAATGCCGCAACCCTCAATGTTCATCACGAACACGAACAATGTGTACGAAGTGCAATTTGTATTTATGTACGAACAGCAATAATTGCTTTTTGCTTTACCACAAGAAAATAAATTAATAAATAATAATTAAAACATATATTTTTTTTAGATTCTATCAACACTGTTGAAAAAAAACTCTTCAAAATTGATGACAAGTTTTATTGTTTTTTTCCAAGTCAGGATAACCAAAGTCCACATATGTGTACCATCAAATGCTACTATTTCTAAAAACAAAAAAATTATTTTTTTTTCCCAAATTTTACTTATTATATTATTTTAAGTAAAATTGCATAAAAAATATTTTGGTTTTCTAGTTACTTTCACTTCGGCAGCGAAGAGGATAATATTTCTGGCAGTAGGAGACTCCAATTATTCTCTTGTATATGTTGATATTGGTGCCTATGGAAAAGATATGATGGTATGATTAATCAAGCTCTGAACCATTCCCAGGCGTATCATTGCCACTACCTTATATAATGTCTGTCTTCTAATGTTCTAAGACCGTATTCAGGAAAAATTTTGAACGATAAAAAAGAATTTTTAATTATCGTCTGACACTAGCTCGGCGATATATTGAATGTACATTTGGGATACTTTCAAATAAATGGCGAATATTCCACAAGCCAATAGATACCGAGCTTCTGTCACGTATTCTATGTGACACACTTCCCGACTCTTTCGTAAGTGACGAAGGAAGTATTCCATGGCAAAATGCAGCAACAGGTTGACTTTATTTTGTATGAATATAAATAATGTAATAAGTGTGTACTTACCGATAATTTGTTTGTTATTTTTGTCTTTTAAATCAAAGTCCTCGAATAAACAACGGCAGAATTCCAACCATGATTCTTTTTTTTTAATGTGGTCCTTGTACTTTTCGTTGCTAGTATCCCAAAGCTCTGTCCTCTGGCGTATCTCTACTATCATCCTTTCAACATCAATTTCTGCATTCATAATGGAAAAAATTTAACACCATATAAAAACAATTCACACTCCGAGCATCTAATTTAAAATGACACGCGACCATTTGGCAGCTCATGTGGCAATACAGATGCCTAGCTATAGTCCTCATGACGCTCTACAGTTCGCGCATCATGAGAGGAGAACGCCAGACCAAATTGGTTCGCGCGGCCACAACGTGGCCTGTTGGTCGCGGGGAGCTCGTGCGTACAGTTCCATTATAGGTAATACTCTCATGCCGCGCGGTCAAATGGGAGCGCGGCGTACGACGCTCGTGTGGCATTGCCCTTATGGTTAAGGCAATCACATGATTCAGGATCCATACAGATTTTTTTATGAACAAGGAAATTAAGCGCTTTCTCAGAAGTCATACTCACATATGCAGTAAACTGATTAGCCGTAACTGCGTATAAGTGAGATACGATCGGAGTTATTGTAGCGAAGAGCGCGCCCCTTGTCGGCTCTACCTACATCCATCTTGCGATGAATGCAGATAAGCGCCGCAATTGACACCTCTTGCTACAAAATTCACCTTAGGGACACATGTGGGTGGCCGCACAGCATATTGCCGCTAGCGGTCAGTCGGCTTGGGGTGGTTCTTGCCACCCACGTCCCCTCAGTGCTTTAAAGCTGTGCGTAGACGACAAAAGCAAAAGCAAAGAAAATAACTGACTCGTCTTTACTAGAATTCAGACGGACGGAAACAGAACAAAATTTCCATACCTCAATATGGTTCGCCTCCACTGGTACAACATAAAAACAAAAACCTGAAAGGAAAATTTATGTTGAATACCATACCAGCGTTGCAGTGCTGAAATAATAATAATAAAAAAAAGTCAACGCCGTACAAGTGGCTACCACCCGGAGAAGTTCGACGCCGAGAGCGAGATATTTTGAGAGAGAGAAAACGTGGACTTCAGATGATGTTTAAGTCCAGACTGGACATGACTTGGGCCCATCGCCCCCATCTGGCTAAGATGTCACAGTCCGAAGAAAATTCTTAGCCCCATAGTGTGGTTGTGCGTGCGTCCTCAGGCGTCTCACCCCATGACACCCCCACCACTCATGGGATGCCTACACTAGCATGTCGATATTATGGACTGTGGAAAGTTTGCGAGAAACTCCGATGTCATCAGTATCGGTAAAGCGAGCTGCAAAAAAAAAACCCAAAACACAACAAAAGAAGCAAAGGGAGAAGAAATAATTACGAGATACAGCGAAGTGAAGTTATATAATTCTTTATTCAGTGCTCTATTCACTGATTTGACCACGTCCTTTGCTGTTAATACACAATTAGCACATCATATCTTCATGGGCTAACTAGCTCGTTCACAAAGTCTTAACAATTAGCAAACAAAACATTGATTGTGTGACCTACCTAATCGCTCGAGCCCTACTCTATAGAACCTTAATACTAAGTTATATGTTTTACCAAAGAGTTCAGATCAAAATTGGAAAAATCGTATTAAAATAGGACCAGAAGGGTCTCAGCATGGAAATTAACTTAACTGACTTTACCTTACATCTGCGGCAGCGGCAGGCGGCTGTCAAACCCTGATCTGCACTCCTTTCACCACTTTTTGTCACCTCTTTTCTTCCTTCTGCCTTTTTTTTTCTTCCTTTGATTTAGGAACCTTTTCTACAGACGTATCCCAGGTAAAATTGCTCAAATATCTGCTTACTGCCGACTTTAGAAATGTTGCACCAATAAAATTAGGACCTTTTGTTTTTACTTCGTAGCTCGCAGGCCAATGCAGGAAAAATTCCAAAGATCCACGTAGGCTTTCCTCTAACGATCGAAATTTGGCACATAAAGAATCAGAATCGTATATGTTTAATTCGCAGGTCGCGCATCGTTTACTAGAGAATGCAGGAAATTCAGATGAAGAAATCGCTATCACTTGTCGCGTAATGAGGTTTTAACGTAAGCTTTTCTCTGTTTTATCGAAAGGTTTGCCAAAATGGAATTAAATTCTTCCGGCCTTAGCTCGCAGATCTTACATTATTTACTGAGGAATTCAGAAGGTTTGAATGAAGGAAAAAGTTATTGCTTATCGCATAATGGAACTTTCACGAAAACTTTTCTTAAATAAATGAAAACTTTTGCACAAATAGAATTAAAATTGTTTATCTTTATCTCACCGATGGCACATCGTTTGATGGAAAGTTACAGGAATTCATGTGAAATATCAAAAGAAATCACTAATGCTTATCGCGTAATGGAATCTTCGCGTAAGTTTTCTTTTTTTTCGAATAAGTCAAAATTTGCACAAATAGACCTAGCATCGGTTACCTTTATTTCACAGATCGCACGTCGTTTTATCATTTATAGGGAAAATCAGGTAATCCAAGTGCGATTTCCACGTAAGGTCTTTTCTCAAGTAATTGAATATTTCACATAAATTGAATTAAAATCTGTTATCCCTATTTCACAGATCGCACATCAATTAATCATTTACAAGGAAACTCCGATAATCCAAATGAGATTTCCACGTAAGTTTTTCACAAATATTTGTAAACTTTTGCACAAAAAGAACTAAAATCTAATATCTTTACTTCACAGATTGCACATCATTCGATGGAAAGTTCGGGAAATGCATAGGACATACGAAAAAAAAATTGCTAATGCTTATCTCGTAATGAAATTTTCGCGTAAGCTTTTCTCAATTAATTGAAACTTTTGCACAAATATAATTTTCAATCCTTTTTCTTTATTTCACAGGTCGCACATCCATTAATCATTTACCGGGAAACTCAGGTAATTCAAATGAGATTTCCACGTGAGTTTTTCAGAAATAATTGAAAATTTCTATACAAATAGAATTAAAATCTGTTATCTCTACTTCACAGATCGCACATTAATTGATTATTTACAAGGAAACTCCGATAATCCATATGAGATTTCCAGGTAAGTTTTTCACAAATATTGGTAAATTTCTTTCGAACTTTTACTAACTTCGATTCCCGAGAACAAGACAACTTAACCGACTAAGAAACTAACAACCAAAACAAAATCACAATCTGAACTGCGCGCCCTGGTTGTAGTTTACTGCTCGAGTTTTAAAAGTCGACTGCCCTCCTCCAGCTTACCAACATCGCAGCCGCCTTGCCTTCAGCCACCGACAGACGCACCCTTTGTTCGTTTCAGCTGAAATCGAAATTTCTGCTCGCTGTATGTACGGGTGTGTGTGTATCGTTTTTGCCTATCGTTTGGTAGCAGCAAAATGTGTGCTGTCTGCCGAAATTTTCTGTGAATTTCGGGCGGGCTTGCTGTAATGCATTGTATGGTGGCATCGTCCGATGCATTACAGCTAGGCGAATTACCGTTTTCGTCGTTTGGATGTTGTTGACTAGCGGTAAGTTTTATCCGAAAAATTGTATTTTGTGCTCATTTTGCGCATTTTAGAATTTTTCGACTGAAGTTATTCTGCAGCTGTTGTTATTTTCTTTTAGATCTGTACTTGTATGCGGGTATGTATTAATATGGTTTTATCTTTGTAGGAATTTTCTAATATGAAGAAGTAGCATAGGGCTACTTCTTGCAAATAAAAAATTTTTTACTTTTCAGGAATTTTCTAATATGAAGAAGTAGCATAGGGCTACTTCTTGCAAATAAATAAATTTTGAGTTTGTAGGAATTTTCTGATATGAAGAAGTAGCATAGGGCTACTTCTTAAAAATAAATAAATTTTGACTTTGTAGGAATTTTCTGATATGAAGAAGTAGCATAGGGCTACTTCTTAAAAATAAATAAATTTTGACTTTGTAGGAATTTTCTGATATGAAGAAGTAGCATAGGGCTACTTCTTAAAGATAAATAAATTTGACTAAATTACATACTCTGGGAAATCAGGAGGTTTGTCCCTACAGACGTAGAGAAGCCAATCAAAAGTAGCGTAAGGGGGGGTATACGCTACATTATTGTCGATAGCAGGATTGTCAGGGCATAAAAAAATTGTGCCAGCCATGATTTCAAAATGCGCCGAAAAGAGCCTATCTTTTATCAACTTTAAAAAACATCAAAAAGAGCCGGACTGGATAAGCAAAAAAACTGGAGCTGATTTTAAGTTCATTAAAAATTGATTTAATGAACTGGAAGTAAAACTCTTCTAAATTTCATAGAACAAAAAAAATCATTTATTTCTAACATAAACGTAAATTAACAAAAACAACTCATATAAATAGCATAAAAATTCATAACATTAACAAAATAATATTCCCAGTCAGTCATAAAATATGACTCCCATTACATACATACATACCCTTTTGCTTTTAATTTCAATTCTGTTCAGAATATTTTCCTTCACATTGTTGTTCCTAATCTTCAAGCTCATTAATTCATCGAAGATTTCAAAAATTGTATTATTGTTTTCTCTTTCATACATATTATTTGTATTAAAAGATTGGAGCATTTTAACGGTACGAGTAAATTTATTACAGGGTGTTTTGTTATCAAATGAATAAGATTTAATTCTAAGAATAGAAGTCGTTGTTATTAAAAGTAACCTATTTCATAATTTAGTCTTTACAACATTAAGTGTTGAAAAAACTCTTTCAATAGTTGCATTTGAAGTAGGTAAGGATGATATTGCAGAAGCTATTATAGATATATTTCCGAATAAAGGGTTTCCAGAAGCAGATTTTAATTGCGAAATTTTTCCCAGAATATCAGGGTGTCGTCTGGCATATTTTGAAAAATTTCAGACCACTTTATGTTTAGTAATTGAAATGGAATATAAGTCTCCGAATAATTTTTCTTTTCTATGTAATATAATCGAAGTTTAGAGAATTTTGGCCTTATTGGGTTCAGGCAAACGTTTGGTGAAAATAATTTAGCTTTTTTCGAAAATTTCAATATTTTAAGGAAAACCATTAATCAATTCTCGAATTAGGCTTAAAATGAATAATTTACAACAGTCTTGTAACTTATTAAGGACTTCTTTATCTATAAAACATGTATTTACCTCACCGAAAAATTCAGTTCCATAATTTATATCATTAATGTTAAGTTTTACTAAAGGATCGTCTATGCCATTGATGATATCAAAAATATTTTCACACGAATTAATAAAACTGTGTTTAAAAACTCGTCTAGCCCTTGTGGGCACACCCAGGTACCCGGGTAACTATTTGAACCTTCTTCTGCGAATTCATTATGAAAAAATAATTTCTGGAAGTTGATCTTCTAGTTTATCCTAAACCATGTAATTTTAAGACAATTAACGCGTTTTCCTACTAAAAATGTAAAGTCATGTGGACGAAAAACGCCAGCTATAAATTTACTCCTCAAACCATAACTAAGGCCTAATTTACTAAAAACAAAATAAATGATTTTATAAACAATGTATTTATTGTTATTTTGCATATAAGTATGAATGTAAGTTTAATTTGGAACTCGATTGGCTGGCTTTGGTGTTGATAAGATCTGTTATTATAAAATATTAATTAGTACTACCTTTATTGATGATTTTCCTAAAATATATGGCACACATTTTTTTTCAGTTGCATCCGTTACATTTATTCAGTGTTACTGCATGGATGTTGCAAATTGGACAGTTGCAGATGTAAACAGTCTGCTTCCAAATATACGCATCTTTCCTCTAAGACTAATATTTTTAAATTTTCCTTTACAAGCCGTGTGGGCCAGGACCCGCCGTTGCGCCTCGCGCTGGGACTTGCCCTGAATCCTACGGTAACACAATCCGTACCTGCCACCAAGAGCAATATTACAGAACTACTGACTGATTAGTTTCCTCGCTTCAAGGCACTCCCTGCCACAACGACGGGCCGCCCTACCAACAGAAGAGTTGATTGGCAGACAATTAATATGAGTAACGTACATAGAGGATTTCATGTACTTTCATGCACTCAACAATCGCATACAGTCGCTACAATAATTACAAGACAGTCATTCATAAAATTCAGGAGACAGTCACTCTCAAAAGTCACACAACAGTTGCTTACAGTTCGGCCATCCTACCAAGTCACTGTCCTCAGTGACTACCTCATTCAAACATTCTCCAGTCAGAGTACTTTTCATTCTTTCTACTTTCACACCTCTTTCTTTCAAATTTAAAGCGCTAATATAAAGCAGAGCATGCAAACCTTGTGTATACAAGCTACTAGGTTAATATAA
Organism: Dioctria linearis; assembly: GCA_963930735.1. Taxonomy (NCBI): domain Eukaryota; kingdom Metazoa; phylum Arthropoda; class Insecta; order Diptera; family Asilidae; genus Dioctria; species Dioctria linearis. The sequence continues at coordinate 140,514,533 of OZ005743.1, read as the reverse complement.
TCTACACGAGTGTCTTCAGGTTGGTTCATAGAATCAAAATCTAAGTCCACTATCTGAAGGCTCGTTCCAATTTTTGCCAACATACGTATGCGCATACTTCATTAGCTTCTAAAAAAAAAAGCTTGTCATCGCTGTCTCATACATTGATATCACAACTCAGCATATCAGAAATTTTAATGATTTCTCTTTATATTCTCACATTTCCACTACTTCCAAGTTATATTTATATACAATATATACATCATACCATACATAAGTATTCTCAAATACTACACTACGGTAAAATCCGGAACTGTAACAAAGAAACATATTCCTGAAACTTTTTGGCATCAGTATATTTATGCTTGAAATACTGTTGGGGGAGGTTGTCTTCATACAGGGTGGTCAACCTGTCCTGTAAATCATTCCAGTTCACTTCTACCAAGGTGGTGGAGGTGGGTAGGGCCATCGCTAGTATATTCACCGCCGAATTAAGTTTTATGATCAGTTCTATTGCTAGATGATCTGACGGAGCATGATGTGTAACGCAATATTTGTGGAAGAAGATTATCATACTTGAAGAAACAAGGTAAAAATCTATGTAGGAACCTGATCAGGGGAAGGTTGGGGTGGTTTTCGAAGCTAAAATGAAATCATGGCTATATTGATTTCGATTGAGCCAATTTGCAATTGTTCTGCCAGATGAACTTTCCAGCGGGTCATTCCACATTGAATGCCTGGCGTTGAAATCTCTTCCAATAACCGTATAGGTGTAATCTTTGGAGATATTATAGAAGTATCTGAGGTTCCTTTTAATCTGCGCTTCCCGAGCACCACATCTGCTTTAAAGGGAAATGAGGAGAAGTGTTTGTTGAGAGATAAGGAAGACTTTGACTGCCGTGCATTCTATGGTGCACATTGGTCTGACCTTAACTTGTTCACATTTAAGCCCATCGCGAATTAGGATGGCCGTGCCAAGGGAAGATTCAGTTTTGTCTGAGCGGGTGGTCGAGAATTTCTCGAAAACTAACTTTTGGCAAGGACTTAGATGTGTCTCTGAAAGCAGGACAAAGTTGGGTTTTTGTTCCGCAAGGATGTAGGTTAAAGGCAAATTGAAGATAAACACTTTGACGTTCTGCGAGGGAAGAAAGTTGAGAAGTTATCTGCCACCTTCTGTGATGGCCTTGGGGCTTGCGTTGCCTTAGGGACTTGAGTTGCCCTTGGGACAGGCTTTGGGATTATAGTGGGTTATTGAGGCTTGTTAGTATTGGGATCGTTATATTGTTTGTTAATGACAATTCGGGAGAACGAACATACCTGGTTTAATGTAATTTTTACGGCTTGCCTGGTGAAGAGCTCCTTCTGCTGCTGCTGTTCCCCTCGTTGGTTTTTAATTACGTTGATTTCCTTCTATTTTGGGCATCCGCGATAGTTAGCTGGATGTCCCTGCTTTTCGCAGTTCTCACATTAAGGTTTTGTCTTCCCGTCCTTTTTGTGTCTGGAGCACTCTCCTGGTCCATGCTTTTTATCGCATTTGACGCAGCTGTACATCTGCGATGTGCTTCTCCCAGTAGACTATCTGGTCGAGTAGTCGGTCTACTTTAATGATGTCGTTGACCTCGTATTTGGCGTTGACAGTTACAATGAAGGCATCAATGTGCTTTCTTGCTGCTTTGCTGCGGTGTAGGATTCCACTTTGACTTCATTTAGAAGCTTCAATAACGCCTTCCTGGATTCCTCTGTGATGGGCTTGAAAGTGCACTTGTTTCCACTACCCACCTTTATGAAGAATTTGGGTCTGGTTTGCAATAAATTTCGCGCATTATTGAATACCTTGTAATTCAATACATGCGCTATTATTGGTGGAGGTCTACTTGGCTTTTGCTCTACACTTGAAGGCTTTTCCTTTGCTTGAATTACAAACCTGTTTTCCGTGTCCAGAGACAGCTAATAGTTTTTGGTCGTGTTATGGTCAGTTGCTGGTTTATTTTTCTTCACGCTATCCTCAGTGATTGGTGGGCTTTCACGTGGTCTCCGTTTTCCTTGAACTAAGTGGTACTCACTCTCCACCCTTTCAGTGTCTGGTTCGCCCTCAGACATATATTCAGACTCAGTTGTGGTTATACTGCTCCCTGATGATCCTGGCTGTTTTCCTTGCCGCATCCTTCTAGCAAGGGACTCGATGATGTCATCCGGAATGTTGCTGATATTTCCACTGGTGAAAACTTCACGCGCATTTGCCTTGACGGCGCTGAAAATTTGGTCCTCACTGGCCATATTAGTGTCTCTTTCACTGTTTACTTATACACAGCACTAGAAAGGTGTCTTTATCATAACACTGTTATTTTTATTATAAAAGTGTCTTTGTGTTGCACACTCCCAATACGCATACAAAAGTCACAAAGCACTAAACACTTGTCTCGCTCAAACACGCAATTCACGTCCACGCACATGTGCATGGAATGCCATCAGCAATATGGAAATTTCTTTTATTTTATTTTACCTGGTTTTATTTTAACTGGTTTAAACATTCAATTATTGACACTAGGTGTTAGTACCTTGGCTGTCAGAGCTGAACTCCTATTAGGTATTGCTACCTCATGTATATAAAAATGTTTCTTAATTACTACACACATGTGCAAAAGTACACTTGCATTTTTGATTTATTTAAATTGTTTTTGGGTCGTGACGCACTCTTCGTTTGACCCGGCACAAGCATTTTGAGTTTTAATTGCCGGCATGCAACTTTATTATTGATTTATTATTATTTATGTTGTTTACGCAACGCGAATTGTTTTTGCTTATTCATTCTTTTTGCGTCTTTACGTTGCAATGGTTATTCTTGCAAAATTTGTAAAATGCTTGTGCTTGGGTTTCTGCGATCATGCCACACATATGTTGTAAGGGAATTACGTAACAATGGTATTTGTCACGAAGAAAAACACATTTTTGCTTTATCCGGTTTGCAGATATTGGATAACAAAATACGTTGCCCTGCTCTTCCGCTTCATAACCAAAAATATATACAAATCAATTGGAACGCCCCCCCCCCCCAAATTACATTTAGCAAATATTTCCTTTAATTGAAAAATTGTTCCATCGTTGAGTTGTGCAATATTGTCTGGATGATTATTCTTAAATATAGCCCCTCTTATTTTCACGCTGTCTACGTGTCTGAGTCTGTCACTAAATACAAGTTCGCCCAAATGACTTGCGATGTGCGCCAATGGTTGGCTCCTGGATTTAACAAGGTTCTTAAATGTGTCAATAAAACTTAAATTAATTTTCAGAAATTGTAGTATCAACATTTCTGATCACACAATCTCTGAATGAATCACAATGTGTTGACAATGTAAAGCAATGACCTCAGATGTGTATATTTTCTCAATCAAGAATTATGCTTACATAGCGGAAATTGCTTGCGTTGCAAATTCTTCTTGAGGTCAAGCAAACTTTGTTTTTTTTTTTAATTATTTTTCGTTTGATTATTGTTTATATTTCTTGACCGTGGTCATGGCTTTACACACTGCTTCTTGAATATGTTTCGGACATTTCTCCTTTCTGTAATGCTATGTTATTAATTATAAGTTTTCTGAATTTATAATTTCATGTAATAAATTTAAGTTACCTTACAAGCATTGATATCATAGACATTGTCTGTATACTTCACGTTATCAAATTTTACGGTTTCACTTAATGAAACGTCAAAATAGCATTTATAGCGGATTGATTGATAAAAGTATCTTCAACGTTGGTTTGCTTACTTTCATATTTTCATATACAAGAGTATTACTCTTTCGTATTTTTGCATTATTTCTATCTAGTGTGCTTACGGTATGAGTTAATCCTGTTAAATATTCTATTATCTTTACATAAGTTACAAATCAAAATAGATTCGCTGATAACAAATTTATATGAGATAGATACTCATTAAGGGAATAAACTTCCTCTTTACATTTAAAACAAGTAAATTTAATTGTTTTAGAAAACACAATTATGAATTAATAATAAAATAAGAAAACAAATATTACATGTAACAAATTCAATTATACAAGTATAGTAAAAATTATGCTTACTATTTTGCAAAAACTTAGAGTAGGTAATTTAGCCAATCCACGATTGTAAGGAGCTCAATGAAGCCTGTAGCCGGCAAATTCTAAACTTATAAGACCACTTCAAGTAAGATCGAGGATCACAGAATTGACTAACGTCCATGTTTTATCCTACGGCGTATTTACTTCGCAAATGAATTTTTATATAAATAGACATACAGGCCCATTGTCATCCTGATATTTGGTGTGAAGAGCATTTGTTATTTTGAAACATGCATCTACGACCTTGAAAGGTGCCTCAAAATCATATATTATTTCATCGACCAAGGCAAGTGATCTCTTTATTAAATCTGTGGCTGGATAGATTAGATGTCAAAACACTTCCAAAATTTAAGAAGTGCAAATATATAAACTTACCGTAATTCTCAGCAAACGAAAAACACTGGCTTGTTTCTTCTTTTTCTGCAGCTCACGGTCGCTTTTTACTTATAATCTATTGAGTACTGCATAAAGTGGTTACAATATTCGGATTTTAAAATTATATTGATAGAGAATGAAGAAATTGGAATTAAAAATAAATTTGAAAAATTAAAAACATGTCTAATGTGGAAGAATGCACAAAAAAACCTTGAAAATTCGAAAGACTCCAAAATAAATTTAATGCAAATAATTGCTTTGAGAAACACTGCACGTTATGACATAACTGTTTTGGAACGTGACGGATAATCTCTTTTAGCTTCCATATATACATTATACGATATTCTGTAAATATACCTCGGATACAAACATCAGCTTATGAGCGGGAGTAGTATGGGCATGAATTTCAAATTATACCGCATAGTAGCATCTCCTATAATAAATCTTGTATATCAATGAATTACCTACTACTGACCAAGAAATTGTTGTTTTCCATTGCAGTTAATAAAAAGCAAAACACTTTGGAAATGTTAAAGCGAGAGCTCTTTTGGTCTACATGTGTGCGTCAAGGTGCGTGTACCTTGATCACTTTCGTCGAAAAAATGGCCAAAGGTGCTTAGTACCAAAGCCGTGTTAATAATGCAATTGGTGCTTGTACCAATTGCAAAATGAATGGTTGCTGTAGTTTCTCACAAGTTGTGGTTAACTAGCCGAAGGTTCGTTGTACCAAGGCTTTGTTGAAGAGTGTAATTGGTGCTTGTACCAATTACAAATTAAACACTGGAAATTGCAACTAAAAGAAATTTGAATGAAAACGACCGCTCTCTTAATCAAAACTGAATAATAATTTTATTAAGTACGTATTCTATGTACTTATAAAAAGAACTTATGCTTACCTAAACAATTTTACTGTAGCAGAGACGACTCCCATGAAATACCGTGGCACATGTATGTATACATGAGAAGTACACCGCCTCAAATTTATTGACGGTGAGCAAAGTGCTGACCCAAGTAGCCATTTGTGAGATTTGTACGACAAATTATCGACAAACACTTGTCATTTGTCGACAGAATCATGTGACAAATATGTCCAGGAAATGTGTTCAGGGTTTACACATTTCGTCTAACAAATGTCACATTCATCACAACACATTTGTCATACTGTGTGGGTACTTTTGTCATAATTTCTTTCCATATTTTTTGACAAAATTAAGAGACAAAATCTTCACAAAAATTGAACACAATTTTTTGACATTTTTAACCAAGAAATGTGTTAATTTTGTCGTTAATTTGTGTGATTTTGGTGGCATTTATGTCAGCTTTTATTTTGATTCGGGGATTCAAATTAAAATCTTATTTCAGTTGAAAAGCCATATATTTCTTATAAAATGTTTGTATAAAGTTATGTTTTCAAATTTTTTATTAAAGTTCTCTAAACATAAAAAATCACTAGACGCTGACGGTATTTCTTCTCTGGTCCATGTAATTTGTTTGTTCAACACTTAAGTTTTTAACAGTTTTTTCCTTTGTTTAAACACAAACGCAAAAACACAACGAAAACCACTAACAACTTTCGCGTTCACTACAAAATATCCAAACTATCCAAAATGGCGATAGCCCGACAGCAACATTTTCATGTCTGGTTACTGGTCTGTGACCACCAATTTTTGTGTTTACACAAAATAGTGACCAAAAAAGGCTGTCAGAGAAATGTCTTAAATTTGTGACATTTAATTGAAGCATGTGACAGAAAATTCACATATTTCTGTCGTCACATATTTTGGCTACTTGGGGAGCGTGGTGATTTTCATGGGAGCCGTGTGCAGTAAGTACACCAGAAGTGAAATTGTCATGATGGCTGTGGGCGAAGGCGCGAAAACAATTGACTGCAAACGTAATGCGATTCTTAAGAATTTTGTTTGTTTTAGAATTTTTATTTTTTAATTATCGCGGGCATGCTCGTTCATGCAATTTCACTTCTGGAGGAACTTGTACACATGTATGCTGTTTTCATGATTAAGACCATATTGGGACTTAAAACATCTTTCCTCTCAGTATATTAATTAGAAAATATATTTTAATTAATATCTTTTTATGGCGATATTAATCAGGGTTTTAATAGCCCCACTGGAAACCGCGGTAATGATAGCCCAGCTTCATGTCTCATACTTATGTTGACAATTACCAATGGTGAAATTTGTATGGAAAGTCACATTTTCACGCGAACTCAGTTCTATGCTTTAGGCACGATTTTTCTTCCCGCGCTTGCCTCACGCATGTCACAAGTAGGTTCTCCCGTTTTCACCCGCTCTCATTTTGACAACTATCTCCCGTGTCGAAACTCACTCCCTCATCTGGAACTTTCTCTTAAGGCATACATATGTACGTTCGGTCCACCACCGAAGCATATTTCCCTCCAGCAATCTATTTCCTGCAAATAAACATAAAAAACACAAAGAATCAAGTATTAAATTGAACGAAATTCAATATCTGATAATTAAAAATCCATTACACTCCTATCTTCTCCTACAAACAATTCCATACTCCCTCGACTATCTCCACAAGCTAAAAATAACAAAATATTATTAAAATGATTAACAAAAAACAATAGATTGAACAAAACTCACCTAAAATACACGTACCTCCGTGTATTTATATTTTCGTCTTGTCATCACATTGACATTACGTCAAACAGACGATCTAGCCGCAGCAATTGTCTTATACATTGCTATGGCAACGCCATGAGGAGTACATCACATGACCGACTTCGGCAGCTATAAAAATGCGGCGAGCCATAGTGAGATTACCCATTTCCAAATCAGAATTGATCTGATCAAGTCCTTGGAGTCTGTTCTGAGCAAAAACCCATTTCCAAATCAGAGCTGATCTGATCAAGTCGTAAGCCTTGGAGACTGTTCTGAGCAAAAGTCCCAATCCAAATCAGAAGTTAATTTTGAAATTCAATATAGAAGTTAATTCTACATACATAGCTGGAGGTTGACTCAATCTTACAAACAGAAGTTAATTCTGGCCATCCTAAATACTTGAGTTGATTCAATTCTAAAACAGAAGTTAATTCTTGCTAACCAAATCTTTGATGATAACTCAATCCTTACACAGAATTTGATTCTGGAACATTAAAATTGAGGTTGACTCAAATTATTATCTATAGGAGTTGATCCTAAACAATATACATAACTTGAGGTTGACTCAAAGTATGTCGGCTAGGAGCTAATCCTAAGGATTGCATTCAGTGAGGTTAACTCAAGTAATCTTACACAGGAGTTAATCCAAAAATCTAGACAACTTTATACAAAGGTTAGTCCAGATCCATTTCCAGAGGTTAACTCTGCGACCAATAGATTCAGAAGTTTATTCTGACCAGATTGGAAGAAAATCCAATCCCACACGTAGCAGCAGTCAATTCGCTGCACTCATAAAAGCGCACACGACTAAACGTCACAAGTGCCATTACTGCAATCTCATTCGCAGCAGCATTCAGATTTGCTGCATCTAAAAAGTTCGCACAAGACAAACGCCATCAGTGCTGCCTCCATACCCTCACGTACCAGCACACCAAAAAACTGCAAGTTAGAAGCAGAACAGATATGTTCCACCGTCTCTAATTCACTCATAGCAGCAACACAAGTTGCTAGATCCGTGACACTGCAAACTTCATGTGTACAACTTGATTGCCCTCACGTAGCAGTTCCAGCAAGAACGACTTGACTGCCCTCACATAGCAGTTCGAGCAAAATATGCTAATACTTGAGAGCAGACTAAATCTTCTCTCACAGATCATCCTTCTCGTGCCAACTTACTAACGCATACTCTTCTAAGTAAGTAAAGGGCAAAAACGGAGCACGGAACCGCATCTACACTGCCACTTTTATGAATTGTTTTTTAAATGAAGTTTTTTTTATTATATATTAAGTTTTTAATGAATTTTATTGAATTTTAAATAGTATTAATTCTGAACTGAATTGTGATATTAGATGTAATAAAAACTGGAAGTAGCACGACTAATAAATAAAATTTTATATTGTTGAACTAATACAATGAGTTGTCTATTCAAAACCGATAATCCTCCTCACGTATACTAGTACAGTACACAGAGAGAATTTTCAACATATTTTCCTAAAAGTTTAATATCTCTACCTTCAAAATTACCAGAAATTCCTGGAAACCGAAATATATATTTTTCAAGTTGATGCAGAAGTTTTGATCGCATCAAGTTGCAGTGAATGTTGCTTATGGTGTTAACACACAATTGTTGTTTATGTTTCTTATGTTATCTTTAGATCAATGATTTATATATGATTGTTGTGTACGTTAATTTAAATATTATCTTACAATATTAATAAATTAAATATAAATAACCCTTTAGGAGATTTTACGTATATAACATAGAGAAACATAACCCTCCCGTGAGGTTTACGGCGTAAATTCTCGCCCGCCATCAGTCTGGATCCGCCTTAAAGAGAGAAATCAATGGTAATGATCTTGGCATTATATTTTCATTGTGCTTTAAAAAAATGCATTTTTTGCTCTATTTTTTTTTTTGTTGATATAATAAATAAATTATTTTATTCAAAATTTTAAGCATATAAAAGAGCAAGATTTAATGAAGATTTCATAAAATTTTCATACAAAAATTTCGAAAATTCAGCCGGTGGGACCTTGGTTTCCGGCGACCCCTAAAAAAGTGGCCTCGTGGTGGGCATGGTAGCCTTATCTCAAATTAAAAAAAAACAAAAATTTGAATTTTTGGCAGAGTTGTATGCAAAACAGTACAATTTTTGGTACAATTTAGACTACATAAGGTACCTGCGGCAAATAAGACCCACCTAATTTGAAAATGCAATAAATCAAGTATTTGGTGATATAGAACTACAAAAACAAGTTTTCCGTGAAGTTTATTTATTTGAACAACTAAAAAAATAGAAAAACTATAAGAGAAGTATTTGAAAAAATAATTCAGTTTTATAAAACCTTTTCCAAAGGCCTTATTAAACTACGACAGTATAATAAGGCCCAATGCAAAAATTAACTTTTTCAAAATCTTAATCAGAGGAATGATTCCCTTTAAACTTGGTAAAACTAAGCAAATCAACAAAATTCATTTATTTTAAATAATTTCGAATACAAATAGAAATGGGCCTTTTTCCCCCTCAGGGGGATAATAAAGCCCCAACAGATTTAGTTATAAGTTTCTTAACGTACAACAGAGTAAATCCAAACAGACTTCATTCTTTGGAACAAAAATAATGTCAGAATCTTAATCCTATATAAGGACATTAGTTTCATTGACAATTTAGGATAGGTAGGGTAATAAGGCCCACGGTTTACTCCAATGGGCCCTATTAGAGCTATGACAAGATTTTACAAAATTACTCATTAATCAAATAAACACAATGGTGGGCGCAAATAAACATCGAAATCATAAACTACATTATCTAACGTGCAAACTAAACAACTTACTACATGTGGAAATAGCAATTAAACAACTGAACTTATGATTTTGTCTAGGCGAAAATTATAATTCCAAGCAGCCGTATTTCTCTCGATGACGTACCGTTCGCTACTGGCAAGATAGCGGCGCGAGCTGATAGACGCCCCCTCGACGGCGTTCATGTCGACTTAATGCATGTGCGCATAAAGTATGAGGTTGCTGCGATTCGTTTTAGTAGGAATTTATAAAAGTGGGCTTTATTACCCTCCGGGCTTTATTTGCCGCAGGTACCTTATAGTTTTCTAAAATTAGTTGTATTTTATTATTAGTATGTTCAGTCCACCAACTGAACATTCTTCCCTCGATGGACAGCCGTCGTATTTTCTAAAAAAAAATAAAAAAAAAATCCACAGAATCAAATTCCAGTGAGAAGAATTCATGATACATACCTAATTACCTACCAACAGGTACTCCTCAAACTTCCTACAATGTCCCAAAGGTCCCGCGATGAAATTTACAAGCTGAAAATAACAAAATATTATTAAAAAATGATCAAAATCAACATAATTAAACAAAACTTACCTAAAATATACATTTCTTCGTGTATACATAATTGACATGTCAGTCAAGTGACATTACGTCAACCAGATGTTCTCGTATCAGCAACTGGTATAAACGTCGCTATGGCAACACCATGAGGAGTACATCACATGACCATCTTCAGCAGCTATAAAAAGGCGACGAACGATAGCAAAATCGCCCATTTCCAAATCAGAGTTGATCTGATCAAGTCCTAAGCCTGTTCTGAGCAAAATCCTTATTAAAACCAGAAGTTAATTCTGAAATCCCATAGAAGTTAATTCTACACCAATAAATTGAGGTTGACTCAATCCTAAAACAGAAGTTAATTCTGGTCGTCACATATTTTTGAGGTTAACACAATCCTAAACAGAAGTTAATTTTGGCCAAACAAATATTTGAGGTTAACTCAATCCTAAAACAGAAGAGAAGTTAATACTGGTCGTCACATATTTTTGAGGTTAACTCAATCCTAAACAGAAGTTAATTCTGCCAAACAAATATTTGAGGTTAACTCAATCCTAAACAGAAGTTAATTCTGGCCAAACAAACATTTGAGGTTAACTCAATCCTAAACAGAAGTTAATTCTGGCCAAACGAATATTTGAGGTTAACTCAATAATCATATAGGAGTTGATCCTAAAATAAATATAATAGTTGAGGTTGACTGAAAAGTAGGTATGAGTCAATCCTAAAGATTGAAAAGTGAGGTTAACTCAAGCAATCTCACACAGGAGTTAATCCGAAGGTCTAGACAGCTTTATGGAAAAGTGAGAATAGATCTATTTCCAGAGGTTAACTCTGCAATAAATACATTCAGAAGTTAATTCTGATCAAAGTGGAAGGAACTTCCATCCCATACGTAGCAGTACTCAGATCGCTGCACTCATAAAAGCGCACAAGACTAAACGTCACAAGTGCCATCGTTACGATCCCAGACGCAGCAATATTCCAGTTTGCTGCAATTAAAAAGGTGCGCATACGATAAACGTCATCAGTGCTACCTTCTTACTCTCACGTATCAGCACGCCAAAAAACTGCACAATAGAAGCAGAATAGTTGGTTACGTTTATCAACATTACTTATATCAGCCACACAAGTTTTTATAATCGTGAATCAATACATTCCGTATTATACCTTGACTGCCCTCACGTAGCAGCTCGAGCAAAGTGCTCCCCAACTGCCCTCACGTCGCAGTTCAAGTGAAACAGTCTAATTTTCGAAATCAGACAAAATTTATTTGTTCTCACAGTTCAAATTTCTCGTGCCTACTCACTCACCAAACTCTTCTTCTTAATTACAGGAGTAAGAAAAGAGCAACGCAGCAAGAACCAGTGCTACACCGACATTTATATTGAATTTGTTTGAATTGTTATTTTTATTGAAATTTTTATTAGGTATTCAGTTTTAATGAACTTGTGAATTTTAAATTAGTAATAAGTCTGAATAAATTGTGATATAGCTGTAAGAAACTTGAATTAACACTGATAAGAAAATAAAATTTTATACTTTGAAATATAAAACGGAGTTATCTATCAAAACCGGCATCCCGTCAAACACATATATAATACAGTCCACAAGTATTATTAGCTTATGAAATAGTTTGGTTTAGTGTCTAGCCTTACAATTGGAAGAAAAGAAAACCTTCGTCACTAGTCAATCCTATTTTAAAGAAGTGTGTAAAATTTCAATAAGATCGGTGCTATACATATTGTACTATTAGATAAAAAAATTAAAAAAGTATGCTTTTTTAACTTTTGAAACCCATGTAACCCCTTAATGCGTTAAGATTGCTATTAAATTTACTGAAATATTTGATCCTTCTGAATTACCAAACATTGTAGTTGCAAAATATGATTAATAATAAGTACAAAATACAAGTCTACAACCTACTGCGTATGGGCAGAGAAAATTAAAAAAACGTATTACCGGGATACTGTCAGTTTTTGGCCTAAAGCCGAAGACCAAAAATGCGTACTCTGTGGAAAGTGTTTCGATCAACAGTAACAGGGCGATCTCATCAAGACAACAATGAATCCTGAAACTGCCTGCTGTTTACATTCCAGTGAACTCAGATGCCAATAAGTTACTACTGTGTGCAAAGTGCTTCGATCAGCAGTAACAGGGCGATCTCATCAGGGCAGCAATGAGCACTGAAACTGAACTTATTGGCATCTGAGTTCATGTAGACAGCAGGCATTTTCAGGGTTCATTGCTGTCCTGATGAGATCGCCCTGTTACTGCTGATTGAAACACTCTACACACAGTACCTATACTCCCAAAAATTTCTTTGTGGAATTCTTGGTATTCGGCTTTAGGCCAAAAACTGACAGTACCTCGGTACTTGTTTTTTTAATAATAATTTTAGACTTTTTCGGATTTTAATTATTTCTAAAATCTAATTCTTACAAACCAGGGATAACAGTTGCTAAGTAATGTTTTTTAGTTGTATTTTGCATTTCAAATAGTTTGATTGAGAAGAACATAAAAAATAATTGTCACTCATTAAATCAGGATAACATAATTTAGAGGTACGAAAGAATCTACAAATTTAACTTAAACAAACAACAAAGGAGCGAAAGTTTCTAAAATCTATACAATTGTGTGAAAGATAGTTTATTTGAATATTATTTCCATCGGACTTCAGCACGCAATATGTGTATAACAGTTTCAAATTGTCTTCAGTCAATTCCGAAATGCATAGCTTTAATTTTATAGTGCGATTTTAAGCGCTTACCCGAGTCATACCAAATTGTTTCATCGAATAAGTATTTGTCTTCTCCGTATAAGAGGTGTTCACGGTCCACAACGAACTCAATAATTCCATACTATGTAAAGAAGGAAAAGAAGGGATAGAAAAATAAGAAAAAGAATATGTCAAATTATATATTATTATAAATTATATATGTATTAAATTATTGGCACCTGGTGAAATGACTAGACTATCCCAAGGTATATGTTAATGGAGCTGGTAGATCATACCGCATCTTATTAATCGCTCCAATATACAAAGGTGATACCTTTAAAGGAATGTGCGAGATCCAACAAAGCACCGGATCGCAACGTATGAGTTTCATATCGTAAAAGTAAGTCTTGCTTATGAGCTCAGCTTCCATTGGAGGAAATTGCGCGAAGCTATAGTGAGCATTAAAAAAAGCGGGAGGATAAGTCTTTCAGTTTGGATCCGACTTCTAGCTTCCAGTGTGAAAAAGAACATTGCGCATGCGAAACAGACACGGACAACTTAAATTTCTTTTTCTGATTGGTCTTCCCTTACGGTGCGCGGTAGCATAGCGTAGTGACCGAAGTAACGAGTGCAGAAACTTGCTATAAATGACTTTCTTGAATTTATTGTATTCCTTCCGGGGTGTAGGAGTTTTAACTTAGTTTCCAATTAATTCTGCGGACACCCTTTTGATAAAACTTAGTGTGACTCATGTAAATGTGCTCCAGTATTACTTGTTCAATGGATATTATGCACTTGGTTAGATATACAATTTTGAAATTTTTTATACTGTTATACAAGGTATGCCGAAGATTGTGCCGCGTCTTTCTGATCTATGTAGTACAGTTGGAGTTAAAATCATTTTTTTTTGTGTAACTATGAACATTCTAAAAGTATTAATCCTTAACTTATTTTTAACAACATTATGTTTATATTCAGCCATAGTTTTATTAATTTTTCAAACGTTCTATCTTTCATACTGTGTAAATAGCATGCTGAATTGAATTACAATGAGGCTCTAAAATCATTTTGTACTATCTACTCCTACAGTGTTTGGTAAAAATCGGGAAGAATTCTATCAGAAAATTTAATTGAACACTTAAGACACGTAGGGCCAGAAAGAGAAATTGTATACGCTTAAAAAACAATATTTTTTGGAGATTCTATCAATTAGGTTCATTGTCATTTGTCGCTTTTTTAATTTGTAATTTTTTTAAAACTGTCTTTCCTGTATGAACTATTTAAATTGTTTGAAAATGAGGAGGGGTGCCGGGTTTAAGAGACAACTCAGTTTTCTCAGTTCAAAATATAAAATTTCATTTTATTATTTTCTTTTACTTCAGTTCACTTACGTCTAATATCACAGTAATTCAACAAACCTTACTTATCACTACTTCAAAAATTCAATAAAACTTAACAAATTCATTAATTAAAATTCAATACAAAATTATCCTTTTTTTTATGATGGTGTAGTGTGGCGCTGTGTCCGTCAAACATTTTAAGGAATTATGCATTAAAAAAGAATAAATGTGTCAATACAGGCACACACCTAATGTGGACTCGTGGTATCCACAAAACCGTGCAATGTGTAGCAAATACCCAGGCGCAATGCGTCTTGGAAGCAGGGTTGCCAGTTTTTCTAAATGGCATATCGGGATTTTAGAAATAAAAAAAAATTAAAAAAAAAAAAAAGTAACTATGTTCATATTTAAAAGAAAAAATCAGTATTTCAATTCAAATTTATAGAGTCAGCGGCACATTCTTTTTTAATTATTTAAATAAATCACATTTAATATTAAAAAAATAAACATTTGTTATAATAAAAAACCATAAATAAAATAAAATAAAAATTGCATCAAGTTCTTTGGCAACAAAAAAGGAAAATTAAAAAATAAATAAATTTCATCTGAAAACTAATTAAATTATTAATATTTTTCATTTGAGGCGCTTTTTTTAATATTCCTTGAGCATTTTCAGTCTTTAAAAAAAACTCTAAATTCTCTGCAGCTCATTTTATAGTTCTCCTTCACCATCAATTCGGCTTCTAAATTTTGAATGAGTAGTTTATTCCTCTCTTAACGCCAAGCGGTAGTCATCAAACTGAATATTCTTTCAGATGTGGCATTCGAATGGGGAATTGAAAAAATGAAACTAACGATTTTATATATATTTTCAGTATTATCGTTTAATTTTAAAAAATCAATCCATTTTTCGTTAGTAGATAGATTAGTATTTTCGCCAAGTATATAGGAATTTAATTCATGTAATTCTTCAAATAATAAATCTTCATTTACAGAAGCAATATTAAATTCTTTAATTATTTTTGCAATAGAGCTAAATTCTATAGCTTCATTCAAACGCAATGGTTTAAGTAAGGTTAACTTATTATTATCGTCAAAATCAAACCATTTTTCTAGATAACTTATGGCAACATCAAAAAATAAGTTAGCGTCTGCTTGGAATATGTTTATTGCAGAATCATTATCACATTTCAACAATTCTGTTCTTGCGATCGAACCAAAAAATTGCTGTGTTTTTCTATCAATAAGTGATTGGCGCACTTCGTCCATTATATCATATAAATCCAATACAAGAATTGAATGACTTTGCAATTTTTTAAGCGGTGGCTGAAAAATGGTACAGGTATTCATAACAAAGCCTAAATAAGCTAATGAGAGGTCGTCGTTGAAAAATTTTTTAAGTACCTGTGATATTGAATTTTGAGATAAAAAGTACGATTTTATAGGTTCAAAATTAGCGATTAGTCTCTCAACAGCTGGAAGAAGGCTAAGCCATCTAGTTGGTACGTGGCGTAATATTTCAGTCCATTCGATTTCTGCCCATTCAAAGAATTGCTTCAATATTATTGTTCTCTTTGTAGATGAACTGAACTCATTGTAAATTTTCATCACGATTGAATCTATGTCAATTTTGAGTTGATTTGTCGCCTTTTTACAAGTATTATGCAAAATATGGCTGTTACATCCAACCGGTATTATGTTACTATTTATTTTTTTTAGTTCCGTAAAAACACTTTAGTTTTTCCCAAAATTTACTGCCGCATTATCAGCACAAAACGACGAAACATTTTTCATATTCAGGCCATTCTGTTCAATTTTTATTTTGATTGACTCAGCAATATTCCGAGATAATTCATTATCTAAAGCATAAAATGCAAGTAGTACATTTTGTATTCCTTCTTGCTTAGTAAAGTATCTCAGAATAATAGGAAAAGTTTTAATATTTCCTTTGTTTGAGGCATCAGTACAAATAGAAAATGGAACGCTGCCACTTAAATTTTCTAAAATAAATTTTATTGATTCTGGCGCGAGCACATTACAAACGATTTTGGACATTTTTGTCCTACCGCATCTATATTTTTGTGCTATATTTGAATCACCGAACATCGAAGGAAATAATGATCCTGCGCAATCACTAGAAATGTAGCTATGGGAGTGCATAACGGTGTGATATGTGAAAACAACCTCAGATACGATAACTTGCTCATCATCTTTACTTGTTGTACTGCTGAAGAATTTTGTAAGTTTTGTTGAACTAGATGAAGATTGTATATTCGATTTATGGCCAACAGTTCTCATATGTTTTATTAAATCATTTTCACCGCCATGTCCAATTGAAATTTTTAAATTATTGCAAATTGTGCATGTAATGTGATGTTCTCCACATTGTCGCACACACTCATATTTCCCCCACTCCTGATTAAATTTGACCATTTGTTTTACTTTTTCATATACTTTCATATTCTGACATTTTACAATTAAAATTTAAAAAAAACTTATTTAAAAGGAGTACTCACATAATGCGGCTACATTAAACTTATAATATATAATATATAATATATTTACCTGAAATATTTGCAAACACCGAAGTTTATAAAATATCTCAGTTACAAATTTTAAAAACGAACCGTAAGTGTGTTGACCAAAACTATCAATAATTAATAAGAAAAAAACTATTAAGATTTCAATATTAGTTGCGACCACTTTCATATTAATGTGTTAAGCGACAGCTGCAATTCACAATACTGACATCGACTCGACATGACAAGTGATACAAAATATTTATAAACATTGGAATTGGAATATGTATTCATTTTAGGTTAAAATGAAAAACGATTTTTTTTTAATTATGAAAATAATTTTTTTCCGTTAAAAACAAATTTAGTCGGTAATTTTTGGACAATCGGGAATTAGCCATTACATATCGGGAATCGGGAATAGAGTTTCAATATCGGGAAATCCCCGCCGAAATCGGGACACCTGGCAACCGTGCTTGGAAGGCATAATATATGCAATAGTGCATGTTATTTAGCAACACACAAATTAGACACATTTGCATTAGCTGTGCACATAATGCACAGCTAATGTTAATGGGCCTAATTTCTGCATGTTACATTCCATGCAGATATTAATTACATAATGTACATGTACAAACTCTAGGTTTGTCTAAACTAATAACAGGGGTGCCAGATCAAAAATAAATAGACCAATTAAACAATCTTAAATATGTGCTTTATTATAGCAACAAAAATGAACAAAGATATGGAACAAATCAATTAAATAAACAACAACAAGAATATATAACAAATCAACTTAAATTAATGTTGACTTAGTTGTGGTGCTGGAATGAGAAAAGAAGAATTAGTACTCAGAATATACTGGATTTCTAATAGTGTGATGTGGTCTGAACCTTACTGTAGTTTATTATATTTCTATATGCGATAATTGTATGCCTTAATGTAGCATGCAAGTGTTGTTTGGTGTAGTGAATCCTTTGGTTAGGATTTAGCTCGATAGTACCAGCTTAATATACTGTACTTGATAATGAACGTTACTGTAGTTCAGTAATGTATAAATATAATAAGTCTTATTGCAATTTATTATATTTATATGTGTGTTCCTTATGGTGTAGTGTCACAGTCGCAAGTTAATGCGTTACGACTGTCATGTCAAGAATGCAATTAAATGTGTTGCACTCAAGTGATCAGATACGACTGACCAAAATCCCTTGAAACAAGTATTTATTGCCTTAGTAGTTAATAACAATCTTAGAGGTTAGGCTTAAATTAATTACAAAAATTACGGGGCACTAGTTGTTTTTTACATGTACGGTAGGTACATTTACCAAAGAACTAAAGTTTTAAAGTAGTTTCTAGACAATTGAGATTGAAATGTAACTTAGAGTTAAAAATTTGTTAGAAGTTTCTACAAAAAAAGGCATAAAAAGTAAATATAGTATAGTGAAGTTTGGTTAATGTAGTAGGAATATAGAGATTGTTTTGAATTTATGAGCTAAACCTTATGTGACAGAAGTTATAATAGTATTATTCAGGTTTTTGTGTGTAAGATTTGAATGATAACATAATTGTAGATAGTAGATAGTTGGGAGAATTTGTTAGGTGGTAAGTAGTGATCACCATGGGGTGGTACTTTGAAGTTATTGGAAGAGAAAATCGTAGGGTTATTACATTTGATAGAGGTAAAGACGGGATGGTGTGTAATGTTGTTTATTGAATTGGTTTTATTTAATGTACTGTGCGGTGTTGTATACTAAGAGGTTAGCATTGTGGGTGGCTTTATGATAGTAGTAAAGGAGATCATTTGGAGAGATTAGATCGTGTGTAATTAACCATTTAAGGTGCAACGGGGGGTGGTATTTGATATTGGTAAATGGATCATAAATCTTGTTGATGTCTTGGATTAGCGGCTTATCTATATATTCAAGTTTAGAAATATATTTAGTTGCAAGTTTTATCAAAAATCGATCTATTCTATTTATTTTGGAGGTATTGTAGAGTTTTTCGTTGCTGATCCATTTGATGGTACCTGGTTTACGTCTAAGATTAACACAGTCCCTGAGGATTTTTCGCTCAAATTTTCTCAGTTTTTCCATCTGGGCTGAGCTGATGCTGTGCCATATGGGGAATGCATAACTCATGATAGGTCTAATCATCTGTTTATAGAGGATTAATTTAAGTTTGATAGAGAGTTTGGAATTGGGTTTGAATGCCCGTTTCAGGGCCCAGTAACAGTTAGTGGCTTTCTTGAGTATGTACTCAATATGCCTATGGAAGAATAAGTCATCAGTGAATATGATGCCTAGATATTTTATTTGTCTATTGACTGGAATGATGTGTTTATTTAGTTTTAAGTGAAAGTTTTGAAGACCAGTTCGGGTATTAGGTGGGGAGTCCTTCCTTCTGCCTTTAAATAAAATTGCTTTGCATTTAGAGATATTGTTTTTAATTTTCCATGTTTTGAAATATTCGAGTAGGGTTTTGAGATACTTATTGATTTGGTTTTTCAGGATATGCTTTTTGAAACCAGATGTATAAAGTAGAATGTCATCTGCATAGCAGAGAATGTAACTTTTTTTGGGTTATTGTCAGGCTTGGGTATGTCAGCAGTATAGATGTTGTATAAGATAGGTCCGAGTAGGGAACCCTGAGGTACGCCTGCCTTTATGTCAAATGCATGAGAGTGAGCGTTCTGTATTTTAACAGAGAAGGTCCTATTGGTAAGGTAATTATATGCAATTCTGCAGATATGGTCATGGAAGCCAAATAGGGTTTTCATTTTATAAATAAGGCCTCTCTATCCAGACCGTATCGAACGCTTTTTCCATGTCCAGAGAGCATGCTAAAGTAGGTCTTTTTTTGTTTAGATTATATCCAATTGATTCCATTAGGACTGTCAGAGCATGTGTGGTTGAGTGCTGTACCATGAAGCCAAATTGATGATAAGATATAATTTTATTATCATCACAGTGTAGCCTGGTTTTATCGAGCAGACTCTGCTAATACATGAGAGGAGAGAGATTGGTCTGTAGCTGGTGATGAGGTTAGGTGGTTTGTTCGCTTTAAGAATGGGAATAATGATAGCTTCCTTCCATTTTATTGGATAGTAGCCTATATTGAAGATGTGGTTGAGTGCCAGGAAGACAAGTAGGCTCGGCGGTGACTTTTTTAGCATGTAGTTAGAAATTTTATCATTTCCAGCTGTTTTTTTGTTGTTACGAGACTTAATGAGATCTTTAACTTGATTGGGGGTGATAAACTTAATGTGATTGACATTATTGGATTGAAGAGTTATGTTGCCGATAAGCTGAGGGTTAGGCTGTTGTATAGGAGGAGGATCGGAAAATCTATCCTGAAATGGACAAGGATTGTTGACTTCAAAGTCTGCTTTGAAGTCATTTGAAAATGTTAAGAGAGGAGTTATTTTATTTTTATAACTTGATTCTACAGTATTATTAATTTGGGAGCTAGTGATCGCATTACCCATATAGAAGTTTGATTTATGAATACCACAAAAGTAGTCTCCCAAAGCAGTTGCAATATTTTTATTATCAGAGATTAAATCATCAGAGTTGATTGTTGTTTGTAGCGGAGGGACGCTATTATTTTTTAAAAGGCCCATAAATTCTTATACTGCTTTAATAGAGTGATTGTCTATTTTAATACCAGAGAGTTTTTTTTGCCAATAGTTAGCATAGTGGATCTTAATGGAGTCTTTGATTATTTTTTCAAGACAGATAATTTGTGATTTGAGTTGGTGCTGAAGGGGATCGTAATGAAGCCTAAACAGTCTACGTCTAAGATTATTTTTTTGATGAATAATCTTGAGTAGTAGGGGAGGGAGAGGGATACATGTATTATTGTTAAGGGTAATTTTAGGAACACTTAGATCTATAGCAGATTTTAGAAGCCTGTCGAGGTTATCGATGATATTATCTATTTCACTAGGGGTGAGGCAGCAGTTATCGGGGAACATTATTTCCGGGATGTTCTGATCAATATATGATCTAAAGAGAATCCAGTTAGTGTTTCCATAATCAAGTATTGTTTGCTTTTCAGCAATGGCCGGACTATTGAGTAATGAGATATTGAGCTCAACAGCCACATGGTCGGAAGGGTAGTCTAGTCTAGTTTACCATTGTTATTATGCATTATAGTTAAGTTGCTGGAAACGAAGAAAAAATCAATCAAAGAAGTTGATATTATGTTTAGGTTTTAGTTTAGTTTCACTGAGCAGTACCAGGTTTGGCTTATGCTCAGAAAGAAATGTATTAAGTTGATGCCTTCTGTGAATAGCGATGAGGGAATTCACATTTATTGTAACTATTTTTAGGTTGGTGATAACGTTGGATCTAGTTTGAGATATGTTCATAGTGAACTATTGACAGTTAATTCTGTTAGGAACGATAGCAAAGCAATTCTTTTGCTGTTTAGGTCTGATAGTTCTCTATAGCGCGGCAGAAAGTTATCTATTCTGTGGAGACACTCAAACAGGTCGAGACCAAATATTAAGTTACATTCATTATTAAGGAATTGTATATTATCAGTTCGCTGATAATTTTGGCTTGTATCATTTAGTATTCCTCGTGCGGGGCCTTGATCTCTCTTAAGCATGGAGGCATATGATATATTTTTTGTTGTGAAGTTATTAAGGGCCTTGGTCCTTAACTTTGATTTTTCTTGCTTTCTAGAGATAATTTCGATATATTTAGTGCATTTTCTGTAATTAGCAGGATGACCTGACAGACCACAGTTAACGCAAGCAGGAATTGCGCCATTTTCAACACGCATAGTTCCATCAGAGTTCATTTCTAATCTTTCAATATCATTATTTAATGGACTGTCTTTAGGGGAGAGAGGACGTTTCCCAGGATCATGATTATCCTTGCATTTAACGCAGCGGTAGGTCATGGAGCAGTTAGATGCAACATGTCCAAAACGCTGGCAGTTATGGCATTGAGATATTGTTGATGGTTTAAATTTATGAAAGAAAACCCTTTGCCCCAGGAAATAGTTTACCTTAAGTACTTCCGAGAGATCTGTACCATTTTTAATTTGGAGGAGCCATATTGGCTCCTTGATTCTAGGGTTATTTCTTGAGAACAGAGAGATTTTAGAGATCTCTATATTAGGAAAAACTCTTTGGAATTCAGATAAAATATCTTGCTCATCATAAGATGAGTCGAGGGATTTAAGTAGTATGCTACTAGGTTTTTCATTTTTAAGGGTGTAGCTGTAGTGGCTAACACCCTCAGCCTTAAGTAGTTCAATCGCTGTTTTGAAATGACTTGAGTTTTTTACCAATAGGTGGACGGTATTCTTATTAATTTTTTTGAAAAGGAAAGTCCTTTCGTTAATTGCAAGTTCGAGTTTATTAGAAAAGTTTTTTAAATTAAGATTGTATACTACAATTGGTGGTGGCTTAACCGATTTGGTTATGATAGGTCGTATTGTGTCAGTATAGGAGGACTGATCGTCCATATTGATATCATCTGGTATAGAGATATCATCTTCTTCAGAGTCCAACGAGCTGAACCGATTAAAAGTTTTCGAATGAGCTGTGCCTAAAGACTTATCCGATTGGGACCCATGAGTAGGGTTTATTATTATTTTTTTTTAGGTTTTTTCTTTTTGCCAACAAGGTCATCACTACCGACCGTATCCTTTTTCATGCAATGTGGATTATTATTAATTAACTTAACTAGGTTGTTATATTTTACCAGCAGATTATTATAATTTTCAGTTATAATTTTGAGTTGACTATTATAAAAAATATCAGGTACCTTAGTAGTATTTTCTATATTTTGAGGTTTCTTGATGTTGGAGGATCTGTCAGCGTCAGAAGATTTGCTTGCGACGGGTACTTGTCCTTTAGAGATGTCTTCTAACCTAGGGACGGCACTAGGATTTAAGAGCATGTTGGGGTTAGCGTCAAAAGATTTGCTTGAGATGGGTACTTGTCCTTTAGAGATGTCTTCTAACCTAGGGATAGCACTAGGATTTAAGAGCATGTTGAGGTTAGCGTCAAAAGACTTGCTTGAGATGGGCACTTGTCCTTTAGAGATGTCTTCTAACCTAGGGAAGGCACTAGGATTTAAGAGCAAGTTGAGGTTAGATGACCCAGGATCGACACTGGGAGTCTTATCCAAATCCATCTTTTCAGAATTAATTTGTCCATTAGGGATGTCATCTGACCTAGGAGACGCACTAGGATTTGTGAGTGTGATGTGGTCCAACGACCCATGTATAGCACTGGGTTGGTCCCTTAGATGAATATTAGTAGTATTTGTTTTAGCAGATTTGTGTTTTATTGCTTTTTGTTTTTTAATTTTTTTCATATTGTTATATGCTTCAGGTGTGTTACTAGCATAATCACTTGCTTGTACTTTGTTATGTTTTAATTTTATATTTTTAATTTTAAACATGTCCACGGAGGTTGCTTTTTTTTTTTTTGTTCACTTTTAGTTGAGATGGTGCTCAGAGTCGACGCATCACTACAACTGTCACACCTATCTTCCTCGGAGGGGAAGTTGGAGGAGCTGTCAGTATATTCGCAGTCATCATTCGACGAGGCATCATCTCTTGCTTTTATTAGAGCCTCTAATTCATCCATACAATGTATGAGTAGAGAAAGCTCATTACTAGGTTAGATTTATTTGGTTATTATTATATAATTATGTATTATATTATTACTTTATTAACTTTTTAGAAAATAATAGATCGAGCGTTATGCTTGAATAGTTATTCAATTTAAATTTTTTGCACTTAAGTATGTGCAACGTTACGTCACTTTAATATGTTTTATAACACTTATTAAAAAAAATTCAGAGTTACAACAGAATTTGAAAAATTCTGAATTAAACTATAGTCAATCAAGAACACTTTAGTTTAAAGTAGGAATGGTTCCAAATGTTTACCATAAGTAGACAAAGAATTTACAGTTCAAAGTTCTAAGCATTCCTAAGAATATTTGATGTTGAGACGTCAAACAGATTCACTGCATTACACAGCAACTGACGCAGCTGTCACTGCACTTCACTTAATTGTTAGCGTTATTTTATTGAAAAATTAAGCGATTAACGTTATTTTATTTAATTTTAGCACTCTAGTATAAGCGATGTTACGGCACTTTATTTTTATTTCATAGTAGCTGACGCAGCTGTCACTGCACTTCACCTAATTGTTTTTAACTGTTGGGAGCATAAGACACAATTACTGTGCTTCAGTGCTGCACAGCAGCAAGGGAGCCATTCACTGCACTGCAGTAGGCCGTCAATTTCACTTTTGGAAGAAAGAAGTTATAAGTAGAAATCACTGCAGCAGGCACAGTCACTGCACTAACACAATCGTTCCGTTGAACACAATCACTGCACTAATCACAATCGTTGCGTTGAACACAACCACTGCACTAATCACAAACTCCAACTTGTCACAACACTGGTTCACTGGTTAGTTGGTTGGGAGCACTTTTCACTTTCACTTCACTGAATGCCAAAATCCCTTTGCTTCACAGGCCTTATATAGTAAGCAGTTTGCCGGGAATGCTTGCTTTGATTTGTACATTCCCAGCAAGTTATTGAGAAGGCCTGGGGCTGGATTCTGATAAAATTTAAATGACAAATGACAATGACAAAATGACTTCGAAGGAAGAACAATATCACTATGCCATAATTTGGAATTCTGATTGTTGGGTGACATGACATGTATCTTAAATTATAGCAGTGACATTTTGACAATTGCGCGGTTATTGAATATATTATATGTGAAGAACAAAATAATGGAACACATTGTATTGCGAAGACGTTTCCAAAGAAGAAGGCAGAGGTATGTAAAATAATTGCTGAAATGTTATAATAACTTTAATTTTTACAGAATGAGAATTTTAAGACTTCAACTGTGATTATCGAGCGATCCATTCAATAGCACAACGGAAGCGGAGTTTATAAAACTCTTTAGGCTGTCAAAATGTATTTGTTGGGAGTTTATAAACCGAATAACGCCGTTTATGGAAAATCGTGGGACATACCATTCCCTGCCGAAAAACCTAAGGATCTTAACTGCATTGCGTTTTTTGGCAACAGGTATCTATAGCAAACTTTGAAAGCTTTACAAGAAAATTATTTAATATCTACTAGGGTCTTATCAACGGCCAGTAGGGCAAGATTTTCTGTTAGCCATGTCGCAGACTTCTGTTTCTAGATGCGTAGAAGAAGTTTGTGGGGTTATTAATAGTACAATCGCACATGATGTTATTAAATTTCCAATTTCCGAAGAAGAGCGGAACAACATTAAGCAGAAGTATATAAAATATAAATATAAAATTAAAGAAGTATAGAAAAATAAGTTTTTCTTAGATTTTTCCAGAAATTTGGCATTCCGGGAGTTATAGGCTTAATCGATGGAACTCATATTTATATAAAAAGGCCTGCTATTGAGATTGAGCAAGTGTACTATGCTGTACGAAAGTCTGCTCATACTAAAAATGTTTTATTGGTACTATGTTTTGCTTTAATACTTTAACAAGCTGTATGTATATAGAGATATTTTTCTAGATATTTGATTTCGGCCTTAAAATAATTACGGTTAATGCCAAATATGGTGGATCTGCTCACGATTCCTATGTATGGAATAATTCAATTGTGAAAATGAAATTTCTACGCGAATACTCATCTGGAACACGAGGATATTGGCTTTTAGGTTGGCACCTTATTAATTAAATAAGATATAAGTTGCTACAATAAAAATATACATTTTGCAGGTGACAGTGGCTACGGTTTGCAGCCTTTCCTAATGACTCCCATAGCGGATCCAAGTAACCACATGGAAGAAATGTACAACTCTGCTCACAAAAAGGCTCGAAGTGGTGTAGAGAGAGGCATTGGAGTCTTAAAAAGCAGATTTAGATGCATTTGTCGTCAGCGGATATTAATGTATTCTCCAGAAAAAGCTGGTTCTATCATTAATGCTTGTGCGGCCTTGCACAACATAATGATTATGCGTGGTTATCCTCTTCCCTCCGAAGAAGAAATAGAAGAATATACCGACTTGCCAGAAAATGCAACCGAGGATAGCAATGGCATTTCAACTGATTCAGCACAACTCTTACATGAGGGGAGAAGGGTTAGAAATGATATCATAAATAACTTTTTCCATCTGTCTTAAGTAAAAATAACTGTTTAATTAATTAAAATAAAAATATTCATAAAAAAAACTTAAAAATATCACGACATAAATTGCATTTTGTCCTAATTTAAGCAAAAAAGGTTATCATTTTTATAAAGATTCCTCGATTATATATGCCGACTCATTTAGATTGTAATCGACTAGTGGGCTGAACCTCGATTGAAGCACTGCTAATAACTCCTTCAACTTAATGTCTTCTTCGAGTAGCTGCACTTTTCTTTGCTCCAGTGCCAACCTCTGACGCTTTATTTTTAAGCACTCCTCCATATATTTGTATTCGTCGTTAGACGATAGGGCTTCCGTAGGAGCAGGTCTTCGCTTCCTTTTTTCATTTCCATTGGCTGGAGTGCTGCACCGTGGGGATGGGGATGAAGTGATGAAAGGTGCAATCACATCGGTAAGATCTACGGCCTGTAATTGTAGGATTAGGTAAAGGTTTCGTTTCACAAAAAACTTGTTATTTATTTAATCATTTTACATACCTCTTCACCAAATCCAATTTCCTTAGTTTGCTTATCTCCATTGATAGCATCCATCGACATCACCGCAATTACCCTTTTTTCGTATTCGGAAAATTCTGGAGGTGCCGTCTTGCCGTTAATTCCAGTTTGATTAATAATTTTTTTAATGGCTGTTGATTTCTGCTTGACTCTTGCTCTATAAATACACACATTTTTAAGTAATAATTTATAATTTATGTTAACTGTTAACTTACTTTATATCGTCCCAGCACTTTCGCCATTGATCGCCGTTTTTTTTTTGCCCCACCTAACGCATTCAGGTGTTGGGCTATCTCTTCCCAGCCCTCTTTCAATTTAGTTTTCCCATCTACTGATGAAAATCTGATTGAAATATTCACATTAGTTATTCGTTAGGTTATAACAAAAAAAAAACTTACTGATTCCTCGCTAGTGCCAAATTGCTTTCCATTAATGAAAGTAACGTGTCCTTTTGTGTTAAGGACAGGTATTTCCCATATATGCGGTTTGCTGTTAAGATTGAGGTTTTTTTCTTAATAAAATAATATATAATAATGTAATAAATACAAATGTTTATTATTTTTATACTTACTTGACATCTTTGATATTACCTATTACTTGAAAATGACAAAAGTCACAGCGGCAAGGGCTAAGTGACTTTGATTGGAAGAATTGTCATGAAAAAAAGTCATTTGTCATGTCACCCAGTTGTTTAGGAATCGGCATTTCGAAAATAAGTCATATTTTAACGCTAAATGTCACTTTTTATGGATGAAGTCATGGTGTAAGAATCGCATTTTCGGAAAAAAGTCACGAAGTCATTGTCATTTGTCATTTTTTTCTGATCAGAATCCAGCCCCTGCTCTGATTTGTTGAAGCAAAGTGATTTAATTTTAGTTTGCGTTCGCACAATCTCCCACCTCCAAATAATTCCAACTTACGTAATTTGTGTATCACCGTTAAAGTTCCTCGTTTTGTTACCGTAAACTTGATGTGATGCCCCGGACCAAGAGAATGTAGATAGTACTTCCTTGCTTTCAATACTTTGGTCCACGGGATGTTGAGTTTAGACATTATATCTGCCATCGCTTTAGTGGTTTCTAACCTTCCTTGCTTTCAATACTTTGGTCTACGGGATGTTGAGTTTAGACATTATGTCTGCCATCGCTTTAGTGGTTTCTAACCTTTGAAGCACAGCTAGCGGAAGTAGAGGTGTACTACTCTGTTTACCTGTTGATTGCGTTGCTGTTCTTTTGCATGTACGTTTGTTTGGTGCATTAGTCCTGATCTCGGTGACATTATCCTGGTGTTTAATAAATCTCATTTTTTTTCCTTTTTTGACTTTTCTTCCAATTTATTTGCTTTCTTTCGTACTGGGGATGTAGCACGTTTTGCCTCAAACGGCTTGTAGATTATAATATCTAGCTTGTTAATTTTTCTTGGTGTTGGAGGAGCTGTCAGTATATTCGCAGTCATCATTCGACGAGGCATCATCTCTTGCTTTTATTAGAGCCTCTAATTCATCCATACAATGTATGAGTAGAGAAAGCTCATTACTAGGTTAGATTTATTTGGTTATTATTATATAATTATGTATTATATTATTACTTTATTAACTTTTTAGAAAATAATAGATCGAGCGTTATGCTTGAATAGTTATTCAATTTAAATTTTTTGCACTTAAGTATGTGCAACGTTACGTCACTTTAATATGTTTTATAACACTTATTAAAAAAAATTCAGAGTTACAACAGAATTTGAAAAATTCTGAATTAAACTATAGTCAATCAAGAACACTTTAGTTTAAAGTAGGAATGGTTCCAAATGTTTACCATAAGTAGACAAAGAATTTACAGTTCAAAGTTCTAAGCATTCCTAAGAATATTTGATGTTGAGACGTCAAACAGATTCACTGCATTACACAGCAACTGACGCAGCTGTCACTGCACTTCACTTAATTGTTAGCGTTATTTTATTGAAAAATTAAGCGATTAACGTTATTTTATTTAATTTTAGCACTCTAGTATAAGCGATGTTACGGCACTTTATTTTTATTTCATAGTAGCTGACGCAGCTGTCACTGCACTTCACCTAATTGTTTTTAACTGTTGGGAGCATAAGACACAATTACTGTGCTTCAGTGCTGCACAGCAGCAAGGGAGCCATTCACTGCACTGCAGTAGGCCGTCAATTTCACTTTTGGAAGAAAGAAGTTATAAGTAGAAATCACTGCAGCAGGCACAGTCACTGCACTAACACAATCGTTCCGTTGAACACAATCACTGCACTAATCACAATCGTTGCGTTGAACACAACCACTGCACTAATCACAAACTCCAACTTGTCACAACACTGGTTCACTGGTTAGTTGGTTGGGAGCACTTTTCACTTTCACTTCACTGAATGCCAAAATCCCTTTGCTTCACAGGCCTTATATAGTAAGCAGTTTGCCGGGAATGCTTGCTTTGATTTGTACATTCCCAGCAAGTTATTGAGAAGGCCTGGGGCTGGATTCTGATAAAATTTAAATGACAAATGACAATGACAAAATGACTTCGAAGGAAGAACAATATCACTATGCCATAATTTGGAATTCTGATTGTTGGGTGACATGACATGTATCTTAAATTATAGCAGTGACATTTTGACAATTGCGCGGTTATTGAATATATTATATGTGAAGAACAAAATAATGGAACACATTGTATTGCGAAGACGTTTCCAAAGAAGAAGGCAGAGGTATGTAAAATAATTGCTGAAATGTTATAATAACTTTAATTTTTACAGAATGAGAATTTTAAGACTTCAACTGTGATTATCGAGCGATCCATTCAATAGCACAACGGAAGCGGAGTTTATAAAACTCTTTAGGCTGTCAAAATGTATTTGTTGGGAGTTTATAAACCGAATAACGCCGTTTATGGAAAATCGTGGGACATACCATTCCCTGCCGAAAAACCTAAGGATCTTAACTGCATTGCGTTTTTTGGCAACAGGTATCTATAGCAAACTTTGAAAGCTTTACAAGAAAATTATTTAATATCTACTAGGGTCTTATCAACGGCCAGTAGGGCAAGATTTTCTGTTAGCCATGTCGCAGACTTCTGTTTCTAGATGCGTAGAAGAAGTTTGTGGGGTTATTAATAGTACAATCGCACATGATGTTATTAAATTTCCAATTTCCGAAGAAGAGCGGAACAACATTAAGCAGAAGTATATAAAATATAAATATAAAATTAAAGAAGTATAGAAAAATAAGTTTTTCTTAGATTTTTCCAGAAATTTGGCATTCCGGGAGTTATAGGCTTAATCGATGGAACTCATATTTATATAAAAAGGCCTGCTATTGAGATTGAGCAAGTGTACTATGCTGTACGAAAGTCTGCTCATACTAAAAATGTTTTATTGGTACTATGTTTTGCTTTAATACTTTAACAAGCTGTATGTATATAGAGATATTTTTCTAGATATTTGATTTCGGCCTTAAAATAATTACGGTTAATGCCAAATATGGTGGATCTGCTCACGATTCCTATGTATGGAATAATTCAATTGTGAAAATGAAATTTCTACGCGAATACTCATCTGGAACACGAGGATATTGGCTTTTAGGTTGGCACCTTATTAATTAAATAAGATATAAGTTGCTACAATAAAAATATACATTTTGCAGGTGACAGTGGCTACGGTTTGCAGCCTTTCCTAATGACTCCCATAGCGGATCCAAGTAACCACATGGAAGAAATGTACAACTCTGCTCACAAAAAGGCTCGAAGTGGTGTAGAGAGAGGCATTGGAGTCTTAAAAAGCAGATTTAGATGCATTTGTCGTCAGCGGATATTAATGTATTCTCCAGAAAAAGCTGGTTCTATCATTAATGCTTGTGCGGCCTTGCACAACATAATGATTATGCGTGGTTATCCTCTTCCCTCCGAAGAAGAAATAGAAGAATATACCGACTTGCCAGAAAATGCAACCGAGGATGGCAATGGCATTTCAACTGATTCAGCACAACTCTTACATGAGGGGAGAAGGGTTAGAAATGATATCATAAATAACTTTTTCCATCTGTCTTAAGTAAAAATAACTGTTTAATTAATTAAAATAAAAATATTCATAAAAAAAACTTAAAAATATCACGACATAAATTGCATTTTGTCCTAATTTAAGCAAAAAAGGTTATCATTTTTATAAAGATTCCTCGATTATATATGCCGACTCATTTAGATTGTAATCGACTAGTGGGCTGAACCTCGATTGAAGCACTGCTAATAACTCCTTCAACTTAATGTCTTCTTCGAGTAGCTGCACTTTTCTTTGCTCCAGTGCCAACCTCTGACGCTTTATTTTTAAGCACTCCTCCATATATTTGTATTCGTCGTTAGACGATAGGGCTTCCGTAGGAGCAGGTCTTCGCTTCCTTTTTTCATTTCCATTGGCTGGAGTGCTGCACCGTGGGGATGGGGATGAAGTGATGAAAGGTGCAATCACATCGGTAAGATCTACGGCCTGTAATTGTAGGATTAGGTAAAGGTTTCGTTTCACAAAAAACTTGTTATTTATTTAATCATTTTACATACCTCTTCACCAAATCCAATTTCCTTAGTTTGCTTATCTCCATTGATAGCATCCATCGACATCACCGCAATTACCCTTTTTTCGTATTCGGAAAATTCTGGAGGTGCCGTCTTGCCGTTAATTCCAGTTTGATTAATAATTTTTTTAATGGCTGTTGATTTCTGCTTGACTCTTGCTCTATAAATACACACATTTTTAAGTAATAATTTATAATTTATGTTAACTGTTAACTTACTTTATATCGTCCCAGCACTTTCGCCATTGATCGCCGTTTTTTTTTGCCCCACCTAACGCATTCAGGTGTTGGGCTATCTCTTCCCAGCCCTCTTTCAATTTAGTTTTCCCATCTACTGATGAAAATCTGATTGAAATATTCACATTAGTTATTCGTTAGGTTATAACAAAAAAAAAACTTACTGATTCCTCGCTAGTGCGAAATTGCTTTCCATTAATGAAAGTAACGTGTCCTTTTGTGTTAAGGACAGGTATTTCCCATATATGCGGTTTGCTGTTAAGATTGAGGTTTTTTTTCTTAATAAAATAATATATAATAATGTAATAAATACAAATGTTTATTATTTTTATACTTACTTGACATCTTTGATATTACCTATTACTTGAAAATGACAAAAGTCACAGCGGCAAGGGCTAAGTGACTTTGATTGGAAGAATTGTCATGAAAAAAAGTCATTTGTCATGTCACCCAGTTGTTTAGGAATCGGCATTTCGAAAATAAGTCATATTTTAACGCTAAATGTCACTTTTTATGGATGAAGTCATGGTGTAAGAATCGCATTTTCGGAAAAAAGTCACGAAGTCATTGTCATTTGTCATTTTTTTCTGATCAGAATCCAGCCCCTGCTCTGATTTGTTGAAGCAAAGTGATTTAATTTTAGTTTGCGTTCGCACAATCTCCCACCTCCAAATAATTCCAACTTACGTAATTTGTGTATCACCGTTAAAGTTCCTCGTTTTGTTACCGTAAACTTGATGTGATGCCCCGGACCAAGAGAATGTAGATAGTACTTCCTTGCTTTCAATACTTTGGTCCACGGGATGTTGAGTTTAGACATTATATCTGCCATCGCTTTAGTGGTTTCTAACCTTCCTTGCTTTCAATACTTTGGTCTACGGGATGTTGAGTTTAGACATTATGTCTGCCATCGCTTTAGTGGTTTCTAACCTTTGAAGCACAGCTAGCGGAAGTAGAGGTGTACTACTCTGTTTACCTGTTGATTGCGTTGCTGTTCTTTTGCATGTACGTTTGTTTGGTGCATTAGTCCTGATCTCGGTGACATTATCCTGGTGTTTAATAAATCTCATTTTTTTTCCTTTTTTGACTTTTCTTCCAATTTATTTGCTTTCTTTCGTACTGGGGATGTAGCACGTTTTGCCTCAAACGGCTTGTAGATTATAATATCTAGCTTGTTAATTTTTCTTGGTGTTGGAGGAGCTGTCAGTATATTCGCAGTCATCATTCGACGAGGCATCATCTCTTGCTTTTATTAGAGCCTCTAATTCATCCATACAATGTATGAGTAGAGAAAGCTCATTACTAGGTTAGATTTATTTGGTTATTATTATATAATTATGTATTATATTATTACTTTATTAACTTTTTAGAAAATAATAGATCGAGCGTTATGCTTGAATAGTTATTCAATTTAAATTTTTTGCACTTAAGTATGTGCAACGTTACGTCACTTTAATATGTTTTATAACACTTATTAAAAAAAATTCAGAGTTACAACAGAATTTGAAAAATTCTGAATTAAACTATAGTCAATCAAGAACACTTTAGTTTAAAGTAGGAATGGTTCCAAATGTTTACCATAAGTAGACAAAGAATTTACAGTTCAAAGTTCTAAGCATTCCTAAGAATATTTGATGTTGAGACGTCAAACAGATTCACTGCATTACACAGCAACTGACGCAGCTGTCACTGCACTTCACTTAATTGTTAGCGTTATTTTATTGAAAAATTAAGCGATTAACGTTATTTTATTTAATTTTAGCACTCTAGTATAAGCGATGTTACGGCACTTTATTTTTATTTCATAGTAGCTGACGCAGCTGTCACTGCACTTCACCTAATTGTTTTTAACTGTTGGGAGCATAAGACACAATTACTGTGCTTCAGTGCTGCACAGCAGCAAGGGAGCCATTCACTGCACTGCAGTAGGCCGTCAATTTCACTTTTGGAAGAAAGAAGTTATAAGTAGAAATCACTGCAGCAGGCACAGTCACTGCACTAACACAATCGTTCCGTTGAACACAATCACTGCACTAATCACAATCGTTGCGTTGAACACAACCACTGCACTAATCACAAACTCCAACTTGTCACAACACTGGTTCACTGGTTAGTTGGTTGGGAGCACTTTTCACTTTCACTTCACTGAATGCCAAAATCCCTTTGCTTCACAGGCCTTATATAGTAAGCAGTTTGCCGGGAATGCTTGCTTTGATTTGTACATTCCCAGCAAGTTATTGAGAAGGCCTGGGGCTGGATTCTGATAAAATTTAAATGACAAATGACAATGACAAAATGACTTCGAAGGAAGAACAATATCACTATGCCATAATTTGGAATTCTGATTGTTGGGTGACATGACATGTATCTTAAATTATAGCAGTGACATTTTGACAATTGCGCGGTTATTGAATATATTATATGTGAAGAACAAAATAATGGAACACATTGTATTGCGAAGACGTTTCCAAAGAAGAAGGCAGAGGTATGTAAAATAATTGCTGAAATGTTATAATAACTTTAATTTTTACAGAATGAGAATTTTAAGACTTCAACTGTGATTATCGAGCGATCCATTCAATAGCACAACGGAAGCGGAGTTTATAAAACTCTTTAGGCTGTCAAAATGTATTTGTTGGGAGTTTATAAACCGAATAACGCCGTTTATGGAAAATCGTGGGACATACCATTCCCTGCCGAAAAACCTAAGGATCTTAACTGCATTGCGTTTTTTGGCAACAGGTATCTATAGCAAACTTTGAAAGCTTTACAAGAAAATTATTTAATATCTACTAGGGTCTTATCAACGGCCAGTAGGGCAAGATTTTCTGTTAGCCATGTCGCAGACTTCTGTTTCTAGATGCGTAGAAGAAGTTTGTGGGGTTATTAATAGTACAATCGCACATGATGTTATTAAATTTCCAATTTCCGAAGAAGAGCGGAACAACATTAAGCAGAAGTATATAAAATATAAATATAAAATTAAAGAAGTATAGAAAAATAAGTTTTTCTTAGATTTTTCCAGAAATTTGGCATTCCGGGAGTTATAGGCTTAATCGATGGAACTCATATTTATATAAAAAGGCCTGCTATTGAGATTGAGCAAGTGTACTATGCTGTACGAAAGTCTGCTCATACTAAAAATGTTTTATTGGTACTATGTTTTGCTTTAATACTTTAACAAGCTGTATGTATATAGAGATATTTTTCTAGATATTTGATTTCGGCCTTAAAATAATTACGGTTAATGCCAAATATGGTGGATCTGCTCACGATTCCTATGTATGGAATAATTCAATTGTGAAAATGAAATTTCTACGCGAATACTCATCTGGAACACGAGGATATTGGCTTTTAGGTTGGCACCTTATTAATTAAATAAGATATAAGTTGCTACAATAAAAATATACATTTTGCAGGTGACAGTGGCTACGGTTTGCAGCCTTTCCTAATGACTCCCATAGCGGATCCAAGTAACCACATGGAAGAAATGTACAACTCTGCTCACAAAAAGGCTCGAAGTGGTGTAGAGAGAGGCATTGGAGTCTTAAAAAGCAGATTTAGATGCATTTGTCGTCAGCGGATATTAATGTATTCTCCAGAAAAAGCTGGTTCTATCATTAATGCTTGTGCGGCCTTGCACAACATAATGATTATGCGTGGTTATCCTCTTCCCTCCGAAGAAGAAATAGAAGAATATACCGACTTGCCAGAAAATGCAACCGAGGATGGCAATGGCATTTCAACTGATTCAGCACAACTCTTACATGAGGGGAGAAGGGTTAGAAATGATATCATAAATAACTTTTTCCATCTGTCTTAAGTAAAAATAACTGTTTAATTAATTAAAATAAAAATATTCATAAAAAAAACTTAAAAATATCACGACATAAATTGCATTTTGTCCTAATTTAAGCAAAAAAGGTTATCATTTTTATAAAGATTCCTCGATTATATATGCCGACTCATTTAGATTGTAATCGACTAGTGGGCTGAACCTCGATTGAAGCACTGCTAATAACTCCTTCAACTTAATGTCTTCTTCGAGTAGCTGCACTTTTCTTTGCTCCAGTGCCAACCTCTGACGCTTTATTTTTAAGCACTCCTCCATATATTTGTATTCGTCGTTAGACGATAGGGCTTCCGTAGGAGCAGGTCTTCGCTTCCTTTTTTCATTTCCATTGGCTGGAGTGCTGCACCGTGGGGATGGGGATGAAGTGATGAAAGGTGCAATCACATCGGTAAGATCTACGGCCTGTAATTGTAGGATTAGGTAAAGGTTTCGTTTCACAAAAAAGTTGTTATTTATTTAATCATTTTACATACCTCTTCACCAAATCCAATTTCCTTAGTTTGCTTATCTCCATTGATAGCATCCATCGACATCACCGCAATTACCCTTTTTTCGTATTCGGAAAATTCTGGAGGTGCCGTCTTGCCGTTAATTCCAGTTTGATTAATAATTTTTTTAATGGCTGTTGATTTCTGCTTGACTCTTGCTCTATAAATACACACATTTTTAAGTAATAATTTATAATTTATGTTAACTGTTAACTTACTTTATATCGTCCCAGCACTTTCGCCATTGATCGCCGTTTTTTTTTTGCCCCACCTAACGCATTCAGGTGTTGGGCTATCTCTTCCCAGCCCTCTTTCAATTTAGTTTTCCCATCTACTGATGAAAATCTGATTGAAATATTCACATTAGTTATTCGTTAGGTTATAACAAAAAAAAAACTTACTGATTCCTCGCTAGTGCCAAATTGCTTTCCATTAATGAAAGTAACGTGTCCTTTTGTGTTAAGGACAGGTATTTCCCATATATGCGGTTTGCTGTTAAGATTGAGGTTTTTTTCTTAATAAAATAATATATAATAATGTAATAAATACAAATGTTTATTATTTTTATACTTACTTGACATCTTTGATATTACCTATTACTTGAAAATGACAAAAGTCACAGCGGCAAGGGCTAAGTGACTTTGATTGGAAGAATTGTCATGAAAAAAAGTCATTTGTCATGTCACCCAGTTGTTTAGGAATCGGCATTTCGAAAATAAGTCATATTTTAACGCTAAATGTCACTTTTTATGGATGAAGTCATGGTGTAAGAATCGCATTTTCGGAAAAAAGTCTCGAAG
This sequence comes from Dioctria linearis, assembly GCA_963930735.1. Lineage (NCBI taxonomy): Eukaryota > Metazoa > Arthropoda > Insecta > Diptera > Asilidae > Dioctria > Dioctria linearis. The sequence continues at coordinate 140,477,878 of OZ005743.1, read as the reverse complement.
TCATTGTCATTTGTCATTTTTTTCTGATCAGAATCCAGCCCCTGCTCTGATTTGTTGAAGCAAAGTGATTTAATTTTAGTGTGCGTTCGCACAATCTCCCACCTCCAAATAATTCCAACTTACGTAATTTGTGTATCACCGTTAAAGTTCCTCGTTTTGTTACCGTAAACTTGATGTGATGCCCCGGACCAAGAGAATGTAGATAGTACTTCCTTGCTTTCAATACTTTGGTCCACGGGATGTTGAGTTTAGACATTATATCTGCCATCGCTTTAGTGGTTTCTAACCTTCCTTGCTTTCAATACTTTGGTCTACGGGATGTTGAGTTTAGACATTATGTCTGCCATCGCTTTAGTGGTTTCTAACCTTTGAAGCACAGCTAGCGGAAGTAGAGGTGTACTACTCTGTTTACCTGTTGATTGCGTTGCTGTTCTTTTGCATGTACGTTTGTTTGGTGCATTAGTCCTGATCTCGGTGACATTATCCTGGTGTTTAATAAATCTCATTTTTTTTTCCTTTTTTGACTTTTCTTCCAATTTATTTGCTTTCTTTCGTACTGGGGATGTAGCACGTTTTGCCTCAAACGGCTTGTAGATTATAATATCTAGCTTGTTAATTTTTCTTGGTGTTGTTGGTAGCGGTGATATTGGCCTTGGCATAGGGTCCATGGTCAGCATCTCCTTGATAATATCTGGGACGTCTGATGTTATCATCCTTCATGGTGTTGTCGGCAGCGGAGATATTGGTCTCGGCATCGGGTCCGTTATTAGCATCTCTTCAATTGAACGGGTATCTATCATGAGACTCATTTGTGATGGTGATGCCTTGCTAGTTTGTTGTATACTGATTTTAATTCTGATTTTAAAATTTCTTTATATACTGATATAAGTCACAGCATGGTTTGCTGTGATTCGAGGAGAGGAATTATTTTTGTAATAGGTCTTACAAGTGTATTTTTTGAAGTTTTCAATGTAATTGTTCGAATCAGTTTATCGTGCCCCATGTGAACTTTTAATATTCGCCCTAATAACCATTGACCAGCGGGAAGATTGTCTTCCTTTAGAATCACTATGCTCCTCTCTATGGGGATATTTGTCTCCCTTTGCCATTTATTTCTGTCCTGTAATTGATGTAAATAATCTGACGACCATTTTTTGCAGAATATATTCATTAATACTCGGAGATATTGCCACTTTTTTAGGGTATGATATGGAATATGTGGTAATGCAGTTTCTACTGGTGTTAGCAAATGCTTCCCAATTAAGATATGTCCCGGTGTAAGATAATTGCAGTCGTTAGGATCATTGGAGAGCGGACAGTGCGGTCTAGAATTTAAACACGCCTCTACTTGCGTAAGGACTGTAGAAATTTCCTCGTATGTTACTTTTGTATTTGATAGTGTTTTGTTCAGATGTCTTTTTGCTGACTTAACGCCGGCTTCCCATAAACCTCCAAAATGTGGTGCATACGGTGGGTTGAAGTGCCAAGTAATATCCAAATTTGCAAATTCATTAGAAATATTATTTTTTATGTCATGTAGAGCAGCTGTAAATTCTGTTTGTAATTCTTTGGCTGCACCTACAAAATTTGTACCATTATCTAAATACATGTCAGATGGTAATCCTCTTCTGCCTACGAACCTTCTGAATGCAGCTAGGAAGGCAGAGGTAGATAGTTCTGTAGCGAGCTCTATATGAATTGCTTTAGTTGAAAGGCAAATGAATAAACAGATATATGCTTTGGTTAATTTTGCCGACCTTATATGAGAAGTTTTCAAATTGATGGGGCCTGCGTAGTCAACCCCTGTATGTGTAAATGGTATAGACTTGTTAACACGTGCTGATGGAAGCGAACTCATCAATTGGGTTGATGGCCTTGCATTATATCTTTTGCATGTTACACATTTGTACAGATGGCTTCGAATTGTGTTTCGAGCATTTAGTAACCAATATTTACTTCTCAGACTACTTAGAACTAGTTGTGTTCCACCATGAAGAGTAGTTTTATGAAAGTAATCTATTATGATATCGGTTATGTGTGATGTTTGTTAGGTAGTAATATGGGATGCTTTTCGTCATATGATAATTCTGACTGAGTCAGACGTCCGCCGACTCGAAGTACCCCTTCTTCGTCAAGGAACGGGTTGAGAGATAAAATTTTGCTTTTGTTGGACATTAGACTGTTTTTCTGAAGCTCCATAATCTCTACCTTAAACGATTGCTGCTGTAGTAGTTTGAGAATGAGTGTTCTTGCTATTTTTAGTTCTGATGTTGAGAGATTCTTATCTTTTCGCGTCGTCTTTCCTCGACAGTTGGTTATGAATCTCCAACAGCAAGCCGTTACTCGAATTAGTTTTGTAAATGAGGAAAATTTGTGTAAGAGAACAAACTCCTCCTGTATTGTATTGCTAAAGGTTTTAGCTGGTTTTTTCTCGTTGTCTGTTTCATGTGTGTGATTTTGAATAGGCCAACCTTTCTTTGGTTTTTTAAGCCATTCTGGACCATTCCACCATATATTTTATTCTAACAACAAATTTGGAAGGATTCCTCTTGAGGCCGCATCTGCTGGATTATCCTTTGATGATACATATATGATACCACTTATCCTCTGGTAAGTTATCATGTATGTCGGCTACTTTTTTAGCCACATAGGTTTTCCATTTACTTGGATGCGACTTTATCCATGCTAACGTAATTGTAGAATCGGTCCATGCTGTCATGATACTACTTTCAAGATTTAAATTGTCTTGTACTTGCTTCATTAATTGTGCAAGCAATACAGCACCACAGAGTTCGAGCCGAGGAAGTGTTACTGGTTTTATGGGAGCCACCCTTGTTTTTGATGTTAACAAGTTTATATTAACTCCATTGCTATCTGTGGTACGCAGATAAATGACTGCTGCGTATGCATTTATTGATGCATCGCTAAATCCATGCAGCTCTGTGGATATCGCATCTGGGGACGTTTGTATATATCGTGGTATTTTTAGTTTTCGGCTTTGCAGTAGTTCTTCTTTAAATCTAATCCATTCCTGCGTTAAATGTGATGGAAGTATTTCATCCCACTCACACCCAGATAACCATAACTTTTAAATAAGAATTTTAGCCTTGATTATACATGGTGATAACCATCCTAGTTGATCAAAGAGGCTAGATATTTCTGACAATATAATTCTTTTGGTGTAATGGTTTTTTGCTGATGGAAGAACTACTGAAAACGTGAAGTTGTCTGATGCAGGCTGCCAGTTTATTCCCAGCGTTTTAATTGTCTCGTTTGTTGAGAAATTTAACGAGCCTTTGATTTCTCTATCTTCTTCTGGAATGTTCCTCAACAAGCTCGGATGGTTACTTGCCCATTTTCGTAATTTGAATCCACCAGATTTTAACATGATGCTTAGTTCTGTTTGTAGTTGTAACCCCTGTGGAATTGTCTGACTTCCTGTCAGCAGATCATCTACATAAAAATCTGTTGACATGCATTTTGCAGCAAGAGGGTAATTTTTGCCTTCGTCTGCTGCTAATTGTTGAATCGTTTTTATGGCGAGGTACGGAGCTGGTGCAGTTCCAAATGTCACCGTTTTTAAGGCGTAATCTTTTATGGGTTCTTCAGGGCTGTTGCGCCATATTATTCGCTGAAAATCTTGATGATTCTGATGCACATTTATCATGCGATACATCTTTTCTATATCTGCTGTGATGGCGTATTTGCATTGGCGCCATTTGAGAATGGTTGTCCATAACGTTGGCTGAATCGTAGGCCCTATTAACAATTGTTCGTTAAGACTCGTGCCATTGGATGTTTTGGCAGATGCGTTAAAGACTACTCGTAATTTTGTAGTCGTACTTTCTTTTGTTACAGCATGGTGTGGTAGATAATAATACTGTATTTTGCCATCTGAGGTTTGTTCAGCCTTGACTTGTTCTGCCGCAATCTCCTTCATGTGACCAAGAGTTTTATATTCATTGATACATGCCTTATATTGTTCCGCGTGTTCTGGGCTACTATTGAATCTTTTCTCTTGCTGAATGAATTGCTTTATAGCTAAGTTCCTAGAATGTCCCAGATCAGGTGCCTCTGAATTTATGAATGGAAGTTTTACCTCATATCGCCCATTTTCAAGCCGTTTGTGGTTCTTTTCGTAGAATAATTCACATAGTTCATGAATTGGTTTGATCTTTGAATGATTCGGTAATTCTTCCGTTTCCGTGTGGTCGAATCATCAATACAGACAGTTAATGTCGAAATACGATAATCGGGACGTTTTGTGGTTGAGCCTATCAATATCCATCCAAGATGTGTATTTATGACTGTTGGTGTATTTGGTGGGCCTTTAAGGACTCCATCTGTTATTATCTCTGTGTATATGTCCGCTCCTAGTAACATATCCACAGGTCCGGGCTGGTGAAATTGTGGGTCAGCCAAGTTCAAATACTTGATGTGAGGCCATTCATTTGTGTTGACAATACTCTGAGGTATATTGTCTGATATTTTGGGTATTACCAAAACGTTGGTATTTATGGAGTATTGTTTGTATAAAGACCTTATAGTAATGTTTGTTTGTTTTGAAGCTGTAGTAGTTCGAGTATTACCCAACCCCGATACATGAAGATTTATTGATGCTCCCTTTACCTTCAAACGTTTATACGCTGATTTAGATATAAATGATACCTGAGATCCGGAATCTATAAGAGCACGTAGTGTATTTGTTACTACTTCTACCAATGCTGTTGATAGCAATGCTTTCTTTAAGTTCGATGTAAAGAAAGATGTCGGTTTTTCTGGCGATGATTTCTCCTCACAATTGTCAGGGGAGTTTGGTGTACTTACATTGCTTCCTTGAATTGGTGCTGCTGGTAGATGTAGTAAGGTATTGTGACGTTTTCTGCATTTGAAACACGTCCCTTTGCTCTTGCAATTTTTTGCGATGTGAGCTGGGGCCAAACAATTCATGCACAACCTATTCTGCCTTGTGTACCTTTGGCGGTCGGCTATGCTTAGTTTATGGATTTTTTTACAATGGTACAATATGTGTGCTTCCTTGCACATTATACAGGCTTGCATGCCTTGTTTTGGTGGATTGGCGTAGAGTCCGTATGTTGGTTTGGACCTTGTGGCGTATTGCATAGCATGATGCGGTTTGGAAGTGTCCTGTATACTTCTTGTATTTTCACTAATAGCTTCAAGTGTTCTGAAGTGCCTTTCCAAAAATTCCATAAACTTTTTATATGATGGAAATTCGCTTGTATTGCTTATTTCCTGTTCCCATAAGTAATGGGTTTCCGAGCGAAGTTTTTTAACCAAAATGTGTATTACTATTAAATCCCATTGCTCGATGGGTATTTTGAGTGCCTTAAGTTCGTGTAGGTTTTCTTCTGTTGTAGTCAGAAGATTTTTGATATTTATGTGAGATTCCACTTTAATGAGTGGTTGATTTAGGAATATCGATAATTGAGTGGAAGCTAATACGCGTTTGTTGTCGTATCGTTGGATAAGTAAGTCCCATGCTTTCTCTTAGTTGGACTCTGGGATGTCAAATTGTCGCAGCAGCCGCTCTGCCTCACCAGTGACACTGGTCTTGAGGTAATGTAATTTTTGTATATTAGGTACAGAGTAGTCCTCATGTATAAGTGATTTGAATAAATCGTGGAAGGTTCTCCAAGATTTGTAACTACCATCAAATATAGGAATATTGATTCGAGGCAACTGTATGTCAGCCTTGTGATGATATTTAGCGTCAGGTTTTTCTACCTTTGCAGTTGTAGTAAGACCATCATTGTGTTCGCTAAGAAGCTCAATGTATATGGTTTGAGTGACCTCGAATATGTTTTCTGTGAAGTATGACTCATCATGCGTCTCTAAATCTTCGGAAATGACGAGGTTATTCTCTGAGAATTCAATCCAATAATCTTTTAAGATACGAATTACTGTCTGAAAGTATCCAGAAGTTGTTTTGTTTAGTTTCTCATGTCGTGACCTTTGCCCTTCTATTTGAACTTTAAGGGCAATTTGTCGTTTTATTAATTTGTCTATCTTAGTCATCTCGCTGCTATAAACACTTTTCAAAACTGAATGATTGATCTATTTACCCGGCTCGAAGGACCATGTACAAACTCTAGGTTTGTCTAAACTAATAACAGGGGTGCCAGATCAAAAATAAATAGACCAATTTAAACAATCTTAAATATGTGCTTTATTATAGCAACAAAAATGAACAAATATATGGAACAAATCAATTAAATAAACAACAACAAGAATATATAACAAATCAACTTAAATTAATGTTGACTTGGTTGTGGTGCTGGAATGAGAAAAGAAGAATTAGTACTCAGAATATACTGGATTTCTAATAGTGTGATGTGGTCTGAACCTTACTGTAGTTCAGTAGTATACAAATATAATAAACCTTACTGTAGTTTATTATATTTCTATATGCGATAATTGTATGCCTTAATGTAGCATGCAAGTGTTGTTTGGTGTAGTGAATCCTTTGGTTAGGATTTAGCTCGATAGTACCAGCTTAATATACTGTACTTGATAATGAACGCTACTGTAGTTCAGTAATGTATAAATATAATAAGTCTTATAGCAATTTATTATATTAATATGTGTGTTCCTTATGGTGTAGTGTCACAGTCGCAAGTTAATGCGTTACGACTGTCATGTAATGCAATTTAATGTGTTGCACTCAAGCGATCAGATACGACTGACCAAAATCCCTTTGCTTCACAGGCCTTTTATAGTAAGCAGGTTGCCGGGAATGCCTGCTTTGATTTGTACATTCCCAGCAAGTTATTGAGAATGCCTGCTCTGATTTGTTGAAGCAAAGGGATTTAATTTTAGTGTGCGTTCACACAGTACATATTAATCTTACGTCCACTCCATGAGCAAATTCGCATTGATTCAAGATCGACTACGTATCAGTTCTTTTGAGTTCCAGTTCACTCCGCTTAGATATTTGTGTCAGCTGTCGCCCACACTTATTGGATAATTATAGGACACATTGATTACTTAAGATTGTAAAGTATGGTAAATAAAAAGTAAAATGATAAATAAAAACTCTATACTGCCAAAATAGTGAAGATAAGTACATATTGTCGATTGGTAAAATGTCTGCTATTAATTCCTATTGTACAATTGAAAAAAAATTATCAGATATCTACCATTTAATGTTATCTTCTTTTCACCATAACTACTATTTAGAAATCATGACTGTAAATTATTATAGTATTTTCTATCTCTATAATTTCGCGTGTAAATTGATTGATAAATTTACATCCTCCATTTAAAATACATTTTTTACTTAGTTTTAATTCTTTCGTAGATTTTTCTTCCTCAAAAGTATAACTTTGGTTATAGATAACGACAATTATTTCAATTTCGGAGTATGTAATATGTGATATGAAATGAAAGAGTGTGTCTTTAATACTGAAAGTCTTCTGAAAAATGTCACAATAACATCTTCCGCGTTTTCGATCCGTGTTGTTTTAAAGTTGAACGATCAGTTGATGTCCATTGCTAGTACGCCCTGTTTCGTCAAAAATCTCTTGAATTATTATTCTTAGAGGAATATATACCGGATAATCCAATTACACATTATTTTTGACAGACAACTTTTATAATCAAAAATGTTACGTTCATCTTCGAAAAATAAATGCATATTTTTCATTCCTTCTATCATCACACAAGCAGAATGTATACCAGAAACTGCGGTTAGTACGCAGTTCTTAGGACGAAAAGATGCGAAATTCGAAAACTCTATTTTGACATCTGAATGTGTATCCATGAAAGTAGAATATATTTCAATAAGATTACCTAGTATAATACTTTTTTGAATATGTTTCTTTGACCGTCGCCTTTTAATGCTACGAAATCTTTTTTTCCAGCATAATTCTGGGAATATCGTCGGAAAAATAAAAGCTATCTACAAGTTTCATAAAGTTTCCATCAAAATATTTTCCCTTGCGCAGACTGGATGACAATATTCCATGTTCTTTCGTAAGGTGTTTGCCTTTTTCGCAATAGATCGGGAAGTAACCGAAAATTCCTTTATTATATTCTCGCTGCTCCATTGTTTTCGAAGCATTATCAAAATCATACATTTTGTATTTTTATCTGTCGTTTCAGCTGACGTTTCCTGTTGCCACAGCATACCAAATATTTTTTGAGTTATTAACCATATGAATTTCTTTAATCTTTCTTTATATAGTAAAACACGGAGGTACAAACTACCCGCTGAGGGTCGACTCTTTAAAATAAAACAGATTTTAAACTGGGAACTAGGTACTTTATTCTTTCCTAGAACTGGTATAGTTTTCCTGGCAGCTAGTCGGACCGTCTCCTCTGTAAAGGTAGAAATAAAACAATGCATGAGTAAAGAATACTCAGTGAGACTACACTAGCCATACACACTGTCACATACACTTCACTCGCACACATTCTTGTGGAGGAACCAATCAATCCACACCGCCGTGACGTACACCGACATGGTTAGGCAAAAAGGTTTCCTCCTAGAGAGAGAGATTCACCGTGATAAGCGCACCGTCATGAATCTACCTCTTGCTCAAACCCTTGACGCCATCATGTCACACAGTGACGTGGGGAAGGGTCGAGTATACGCGAGTAGATCACTCACCGTGGCGTACACCGGCATGAGTAACATGACGCGCAAACCCTGTCGCGCATGATCGCTTGTACTTATCAATAATCACAGCACTCATTCGATTGATTAAACTACCTAATTAAATCTAAGCTACTTAATGCTAGCACTCACTTTGTTCTTTATAGTACACCACACACACGTCTATTCTTTACTTTATTTAGCTCTAACTTTGCTTCCTTCCTCTGTAATTTTTCAACTTGGAATGAGTACTTGCACTCTTATATTTTTCGTGCACAGGCGCTTGTCATCCCCTTCTTCTGTTCTACATCCAATATCTAGCTTAATAACTACGACTACTATATACTCTGGCCTTATCTTACCAATTGTGTAACAATAGGCCGTATCAGATATCTGCTTTGAATCAATTTTTGCTTCTCCCAAGAATCTGATATCACAGACAAGAAATACCCAGATATCGACAGTAGTACTAAGAAAGTGATGTATGAGATAAGCTCATAGCAAACCTCAATAACTCATTGACAGGGTTGCCACTAAAGTAAATAATATGGGACACAATTTTCAGATAAAAGGGACAGGAAGGGACGAAAACTAAAAACTTTGAGCTTATATTTGGTGGAAAATACATATATTATTAAAATAATAGAAAAAAACATAAACATAACAATATTTTCAAATTACATACACATATAATATTAAGTTTTACAGCAACGGGATTTTTATTTGTTAAAAATTAGGTATCCATGCTACAATTGTATTATTTGTTATAAGCTCTTTTGCCACAATTATATTGTTTAGTGTTTTAATTTCTACAAAGTGCTAGTTGTGAAAAAATTCTCTCGGTCGTTGCGGAACTGTGTGTCAAACTGAGTAAATTAAAAATAAATGTACTTAATTCTTTAAAGCGTTAATCGCCTAATGCAGTTTTCATATAGCAAATTTTATCCCAAAAGCTTTCAATATCTTCAGAGATATCAATCGTCTAACAGTTTAGTAGTCTCCACTGGTCAACTAATTTTTCTATTTCGGATTTATCCCCGAAGACAAATTTAAATTCTTTTAATAATGGTAAAATTGATTCTGAACTGTTTACAACTCCATATGATTTGTAAAATATAACTTTAACCTTCAAAATAGACTCTATTCCTCTACATGCTATTCAATTGAAAGTTGATTTGATTTATATCTTATATCAATATTACTGAGAGTTTTTGATCTATTATATCATACAAATACGGTAATCGAACCTTTTCAGCCTGAAATTTTAAACTCATTGCATTTACAATTTTTAAAATTGCCGGAATATACAGAGTGAAACGATGGTAAGTATTACTACAAGAACTTTATTGATTATAAACTGAATATAAAACTTGTTATGTGACTACTTTTTAGTGAGAGCTCGAGGACGTTTAGTCCGTCTGCCAGCAATAACTGACAGCTCACCCCGTGACAGTTTAGCAGGCCGGCACGCTAGCACCTCGGCTAAGTGGCGGAGAGTGAGGGGTGAGTCCACCAAAAAAAAACCTGGCTGTCACTTCGTCATAACAAAAAAAATCGTGCCTTGACAGAACGGGGATCTACAAAAAAAATAAACCCGCACGCCACACACGGGTCCGGAAGGGACTGAGCACATCACTTACCTAGTGAGTATCCCAGGATCAGTTGGCGGGATCCTTTTGCCGTCCCCGGCCGCCCATGACATCACGGGCAGTAGTTGTGTGATGTCCCTATTATTACCTGTTGGAGAGAGAAAAGAGACCCAAGGAGAGGAGAGAAAAGAGAGACTCGCTACGATTATTCCATAGTACGCATTTTATTCGAAGTTCGACGGAATACAAACATTTTGTGTTTAATCTTATAATAACCCCCGTAGATAATATGCTGGTTTCGGTGTTGAGTGTTAGTTCCTAGTAGGGTCCCAATGATGTTCTGTTCCTGGTTTAGACGTTATGTACTGCTTGAGCTTTTAGATTTGCTGCCATTGCCATCATCAGCGCCAATTGACCTCCTTCAATCGTTCATATCGGTGGCGTCCACAGTCGTCCCAATCGACGTAGGATTCGGATAAAGTTAGACCTGGGCACCAGTTAAATGCAATGTACGTTCTCTCCTAATGCAGCCCTTCGTTACTACCTCTATTAGATGCGTGGCCCGGAGACGGGAACCTTGTCACGAGCGAGGGTTATATATCCAGGCGTGGGTTATGGAGAGTTGTATAGCCAGATTTGCTTCAGGGTATGATATTATGCCTTTGGGGAGCCTCTTATCTTGCAGTTCGACTTGATTCTGAGCTTAGTCTTGCGGACTTGACCTTGGTAATTAGCGGGGTTTTTGGCCTATATACGCTATGGGGCGCGTTCGTCCAGAGTTCCAGGATTAGACAGTTTTATGCCTCGGGCGAGACCTCGATAGCACTGCTTTTCTACTGTCCAAATGGGAAACGTTTATGAACAATAATATGATTTTCTATGTCTCGGGAGGGGCCCTTGCGATATCGCCTTGCAGCACAATTAAAAACCATCTTTGGCCAGTACTAGGTGATTGTAAATTACCGAAAGCTTTTGAAGATGTATATATGCGAGTCAAAAAAAAACCTCTTGTGGTCAGTAATGATTGATTCTACGTTACAAAAAAAATTTACAATGTATATATGGATGTCTAGTACAAACTCTGGCTGTCGAATAATAGTTGATTTAAACTACAAACAATTGAAAATGTACATAAGCAAGTCAAAAACAAACTCTTGTAGCCAGTAATGATTGATTCTAAGTTACAAAAAAAATTTACAATGTATATATGGATGTCTAGTACAAACTCTGGCTGTCGAATAATAGTTGATTTAAACTACAAACAATTGAAAATGTACATAAGCAAGTCAAAAACAAACTCTTGTAGCCAGTAATGATTGATTCTACGTTACAAAAAAAATTGAAAATGTATCTACGGATGTCTAATACAAACTCTGGCTGTCGAATAGGTCTCTCGCCTTCTTCTTATGATCAATTTTCTTTGTTTAAATTTGTATAAATTAAGCGAGGCAAAAGAAGTAAATACAGTTTTTGACTTTACAAGCTAACGCTGCCATACGGCGTGTCTTTCACTACTCAAACTCACCCTTTAGCAATATCGGCGTATCCGCTGCTAGTACAGTGTTGACGCCATTAATCAGTGCGTATACTTTGGTGACGCGCTATAATTAGGAGTGACAACAAACAGTGCGTGCATTTACTTTACTATGTCGCAAGCGTACATTAAACTAGGGACCATAAGGGGTCATGAGTCTTTGGTCACTGGGTGATCCGAGCAGGAAATCTGAATCTCACCTGTTTGGTATGTCTAAGAATTCCCTTAAGGGTATCGATGAGAAAGAAAAATCGGGCCTGAATAATTTATAAAAATTGTGTGCCCTCTACGTCTACTAAAGCTAGTCGCCAGGCGCCTAACCGGATCAACAGTTTAATTCCCCAAGTATTTCGTTAAAGCAGTGCGACGGGTTAAACAAAAAAAAAACGCGAATCTCAATTTTACTCAACTAATACCACCGTGTACAGCTCTGCGATGGCTGGCTTCAATGATTTTCAAAATCTCGTATATTCTATAGTACTTACTCTTGTTAGTATGTGTCGTACTTAGATGGACAATTAGCACGGTTCCGAACGTTTTTATTTGACAGCAGGTTATGTGCTACCTGCGTGATTTGATCTCAACCCTAATTGCTTTTAATAACTTTATTTCATAACTTTCAATATAATAGAATTCTAGGTCTATATACTTATGCCGATAAAATGCATCATTCAAATTTATTTCTGTATCTTGCAGGTTAGGTGCAGCCTGCCTGAATTGATCTCAGTACTGATTGATATTCTAAATAACTCTATGTCAAAACTTTCAATATAATAAACTCTAGGCTATGTACTTATGTTGTTAAAATACGACATTCAACTTTATTTCTGTAAATTGCAGGTTGTGTGCAGCCTGCCTGAGTTGATCTCAATACTGATTAATATACACTAATCATACCAAGACTTAATATATACCTATTTCTACCATAGCGGGTCAAATGACCCGACTTTATGTTTCATGCTTGAATGTTGAAATATGGATGTCAGGAAGGAAATAAAAATATAAATTAAATTTATTATAATTAAACAAAATAGTATGTTGAGCATTTCTATTACAAAAGCAAAAAATAAAAATTTTTAATTCATAGTTCATCGCATTTTTTACATATAAGTGTGTCCATTGTACATTTTCCGCAAACATATTTTTTACATTTAGAGCAAATTTTGTTGGTTTTATTTTCTTTACAGTATCCTATTTGACATCTCATACGTTTATAAGCATCTGTAGTAGACTTAGGCAACGATCCTTTCGTATTTGTTTCTTGTTTTGGTTGTTCACGGGCTTCTCGAAAATCGGCGCCAAGTTCTTCTGCTAGCTTGAGTAAAAAATCTTGTCTCGAGATATTTTCTCCTGTCGTTTGCTTGTACAAAATCCAGGCATTTATGCCAGCTAAATCAAGGATATTGAAAAAAACTTGGAGAGGCCATCTGCAAGACTTAGATTTTGTAGTAAATTTCCTCGCCATTTGATCGGTCATGTCTACACCAAATTTGGTTTTATTGTAATATGAAACAGTTTCAGGTAAACGTTTATCATTGTTTTCTACTTTCACGAATTTATGTTTAGAACTAAGTAAAAGTACTTTTTTTGTTGGCTTACTTTTATAGATTGTAAGAGTACAATTATCTGTTGTAAAAATTTTCGATGAAAATCGTTCCATATCATCTTTCTTTTGCTTCGCAATTAGTGGTAATTCTCTTTTATTTGACCGAATAGTTCCAACTAACGTAGTTTTTTTGGCTAGGAGTTGTGTTGCTAGGGATTTGCTTGTGAAGAAGTTGTCTGTGGTCACAGTTCTTCCGCAACCCGTAAATGGCTCAATGAGTTTGAGTACAACATATTCAGAGAGTGGTACTGAAGAGGGCCTATATTCATCTTTTCCAAGATATGGAAGTGCATTTATGACGTATTTGCTATCGACGTCCGATGCTAACCAAAATTTGATTCCAAATTTATCCGGCTTGTTAGGCATGTATTGCGTAAATCTACATCGTACTTTAGTCGGAAATAGCTGTTCGTCTATAGTAATATTTTCACCCGGTTTGTAACAGTTTTGGCTGTTCTCAATGAAAATATTCCAAATTGCAGATACCATAGCGAATTTATCTGTTTTCAAACGTTGGCTCCGCTGACTTTTTTTATCAAAACGAATAAATCTAAGAATTTCGGTAAAATTATTTCTGCTCATAGTTTCAGAAAAAAATTTAGGCCCCCATATGTTATTCCACAAAAAGGAAATATTCAAATTATTTGCTCCATATGCAGCTCGAGCATATAAAATTGCAATAAATGCATCTAATTTTTTTTTAGATAAACTCCAATCGGAACCTAACACTCTCTTTGCTTCTTCTATTGTGCATGTTCTTATATGGTTCATAATCCGGTGGTCAATTATCAATGAAAATGCAGTACTTACTTTACCTTTCATTATATGACGTTTTGCATATCCTGTTGGGCCTACTTCTTGCCTGAAAATGTTATGAAGTGGTGCTCTTCCAGGTGTGCCACCTACTAGCATTTGTTGCCAAACAGATCCATCATTCGCAACATTTTGTTCATTTATTTCTACTTCACTTTCTTCCGAACTTGAGAGTAATCTTATTCTTTTTTGGCCACTACATACATTCACAATATTTTCCTCTTCATCGTCAGTATCTGTAGAATCAAACTCATTTTTATTTGCAACCAATATATCTTCATTTTCAGAAAATTCATCTTCACTAATTTCTGAAAACTCTTCGTCAATATTATTTATATCTTCTAAGAAATTGTACTGTCTTGTTTGCTTCGACATTTTTCTGGGTAAAAAATGACCTGTATTACTATAGCTATCAAAATAAAATATAAGCTAGGTACTTACCAAGGCTTTCAATTTTTGCCACTTTTTCTTACACTAAAAAGCTATTTTCAATCTAAAATTTGATATTTTCTTGAAATTATTCTGAGCTATTTTCGTTGAACTACTTTACGCAACAGTCTTTGGAAGAATGTGCAACTTACTGACTACAAATATGACTCGATAATATCATAAAACAAAAAAATTCTCTCCGGGTCAAATGACCCGTTGTGGTAGATATCGGTATACAACAAGGATTACTCAAAATAAACAAAACAAAACAAAAAAAAAAAATTTTTTTTAACTGTACATTAATTACTTAGAAAAAGTCATGAAGTCAAATGTGCAAAGGCAATAAAATTATACGTGCATTTTCAATGCAAAAGTTCAAAATGGGTCATTTGACCCGTTATGGTATGTTTAGTGTTAAATCGTTTTATTTTATATTTTCAATTTAATAAACTCGAGGCCTATGTAATTATATTAAGATCCAATATTCAAATTTATTTCTATAGATTGCAGGTTATGTGCAGCCTGCCTGATGTGATATCAAGATTGATTGATATATTAACGAAATTTATTTTATAATTTCAAAAGTAACTCTAGGCCTGGATAATTATGTTAAAATCCAATATTTAAATTTATTTCTATAAATTGCAGGTTATGTGCAGCCTGCCTGATGTGATATCAGTAATGCTCGATATATTAATTAAATTTATTTTATAATTCCAAAAGGTAACTCTAGGCCTGGGTAATTATATTAAAATCCAATATTTAAATTTATTTCTATAAATTGCAGGTTATGTGCAGCCTGCCTGATGTGATATCAGTACTGCTTACTATATTAAATCGTTCTATTTTATATTTTCAATTTAATAAACTCTAGGCCTATGTAATTATATTAAGATCCACTATTCAAATTTATTTCTATAGATTGCAGGTTATGTGCAGCCTGCCTGATGTGATATCAAGATTGATTGATATATTAACGAAATTTATTTTATAATTTCAAAAGTAACTCTAGGCCTGGATAATTATATTAAAATCCAATATATAAATTTATTTCTATAAATTGCAGGTTATGTGCAGCCTGCCTGAAGTGCTATCAATACTGATTCGTAAATTAAATACCTTTATTTTATACTTTCACTATAATGACTTTGTGCTTCTGAAAGGTTAAACTACTTAGCTTTTACCGTCCCGGTGTGTTAATCGATTTCCTCGATGTATTTTTAGTGTCCGATCCCCTTTTCTTGTTGGATTATTCTTCGATTCTCCAACCCTTTCTTCATGTTTTTCACCGCCTCGTCTTCTCTTCTTTTTCAGCTCTCGTCCTACTTGTCTCCTCGTTGACAACCTGTCACTTAATGCCTGTATCATCGCCCGCTGTCTTCCATTCCCTCCTATTTCGATCCCCGATTCGCACCGTTCCCTTGACGGTTTTGACTGTCAGATGTCGGGATTGTCGGCTCCTGTATTGATTCGGCTTGCCATTTTAAAGTTAATTTCCGTGCAGGAATATCCTTATTTGGACGCTGAGATATTCGTCTTTCCTGAAAACCGTGCTGGTTAAGAGATGCATCTTCATAATCGCTGTCATCAAAACTACTCTCCAATTCTTCTCTTGTTGACTCGCTACTAATGTTATGTTGATTCGATTGCTTTATATTCTTCTCTACTATTGTGACAAAGCGGCTTATCCAAACTCGATTACTCATTGGATCTAATATCCTGCTTCCTTTCGTGCAATCATCGTAACCTACAAGAATACCATCCTAGCCTTGTCGTCCCATTTCCTTCTCTTCTGTTTGGGTATCAGAGAATATACCTTTGAACCAAAAACTAGAAGATGACTAATATCTGGCTTCTCGCCTGTAAAAAACTCAAAATGAGCTTTTGGAGTGCTGTGACTCGTTAGCCTATTCTGTATATATGCCGCAGTTGAAACTGCCCAAAATTTATTATCCAGGCCAGCGTCCAGCAATATGCACTTAGCCATTTCAGGCAATAACCTATTTTTACGTTCTGCCACACCATTTTGTTGTGGAGTATAAGTGACTGTAAACTAATGTTGTACCCCTTCTCTTCGTAGGAAGTCGTCCAGTTCACGAGAAGTATATTCCTTACCGTAGCCTGTTTGCAAAGCAACACGTCTCCTATCAAATCTATTTGGCATAGCCTTAATATAATCCTGTACTGCGCCAGACACTTTCTCCTGTGATCTGAGTAATTTCACAACTGTAAAACGAGAAAAATCATCAATCAGCGTTAACAAATATTTATTACCCCTTACATCGGCCCACACAAGTCGGAATTGATGAGTCTAATGGGTTCCATTTCTCTCCGCTAACTGATAGGAAATTTCATTTGAGTAAGTTTTCCTTTTGCACAATGATCACAGACGTCGTTATCAGGAGATGACACTATTTTAATTCCAGTGGCCAATTTTTCCTTCACAAGACCCTTAATCGTCGCTGGATCTCTGTCGCCCAGCCTTCGATGCCATTGATGAATACGCAATGCAGTATTTACTGCACAAGCTGCTGTTATTTCTGTTTGCAGCTTAAACATATTCCCGACACATTTTGCATGCGCTACTGTCCTATTATCACAGTGAATAGTATATGAATTACACTTGAATATTACTCTATGTCCCCTTTAAATTAATTGCTTTACCGAAATTAATTGCTTTAAATAATTAATTTGGGAACATATAATGCAATTCCAGCCGCCTCAACCGGTGAGGAATCTGCCAAGAACACCTTAGTATGATTAGGTTCCAATGTTGAGAAACAATTTCGGTCACTCGTTATGTGATTCGAGGCTCGCGAGACAACACACCAGTCCCTGGAGTTTAATGATCTGATCCCTTCATGCACATTAAACGTGGCATACTCTTCAGCAAGACGTCGATTATTTGCAATTGACGTCTTTGCAGTTTCCACTGCACTTCGAATTTTCGCATTTCTATCCTGTCGTTCCTGCCAAACCTTCCGATGACTGCGGAATGCCCTCTATGGTCGTCATTTTGTGATGCAGCTACTGACTTCAATGCTGTATCTACCTCCGATCTACCTCCGATCTAACTACAACGCCATTCTCCGTGCGCCTCTGATATTTATCCAACATTTTTCCAGTGACATACTCAGTTGTTAAATCCTCTTCATCTCGACTTTCGAGTGCTGTGGCAAGCCCCGAATATGTCTCTAGGAGACTCGCCAACAATACAGCGACAATTTCATCGTCCTTGAGTGGCTTACCCGACTTTCGCAGCAGCCCGACAACTTTCAAAATCGAATCGATATGATTGCTCATCGATCCACCTCGATACTATACATATACTATATAACTTCCTTCTGAAATATAGTCTGTTGCTAAATTTCCTCGATAGGATCCGCCATATATCACTGGCATCCTCCAGTTATGCAAAATGGATGAGTTGATTATCCGCATATGTCACAACGTATTAATATACCACGTAGCTTCATTTTCCAGAAGGCATGAGCAGAGGAATATTAAGCTTCAAACTTTCCTAAGTCTGCTGCACAGCTGAGCCCATAATCTGTAAGAATATACAGAGTGAAACGATGGTAAGTATTACTGTAAGAACTTTATTGATTATAAACTGAATATAAAATTAGACAAGCCTTACGCCTAAACAACACCATGTCAGATAGAAGCGAGAAAAGGTAGTGCCATTTTGACAGTAGTAGTCGTGCTAAAGAAACATTAACAGCTCCATCCTAATGGACGATCCTCACATGCATGACTTGATAATAGTGTACTTCTCCAACAAAAATATAACTCCTAAAGGTGAAATATATTACCGTTTTCGGATCATCCAAGCTTTCTGCAATTTCCTTCGTTAATTGGAGTCCAATACACAGGAAATGAAGTTCAACTTAAGCCCATCCCATTTTTCTAAAATTCGATTTACTACGTTTTCCATAGAACGCCAAAGAGTATGAGGAATCCCAAGAATTTTATGAACTTTGAAACCACAATATTCCTGGAATTCATGTAATTCAATAGTTCGTTTCGTATTGTGTGTAAAGAAGTTAAAAATGTGTTTACAAAATATTTCAACGTATGCTAGAATTTTCTTGCAAGCTTTAGAAGCACATATATGCAACGAGTGGCAGGTGCAGGGCATAAGGAAAATATATCTATTGAAATGTTTGGACCATGCCTCAATACCCTTTAGTTCTCCAGCCATTACACTTGCATTGTCAGTGCCTAATCCAATGATGTTATGTGCAGGAATTTTAAATTTTTTAAAAGCTGTAACATCTCATTGAAAATTGATTCACAATCACATTTCACTAATTTCAGTAATCGCAAAAATTGATCCCTAACTCTTCTCATCTTGTCATTGAGATATCTCACCACACCATCCAAAGATTTACAACTACCTAAAGCTGTTGTCTCGTCAATTATAAGATAAATTTTCTTCTCTAACACTTTCCACTACATTACTTTCACATTTATTCCTAAGAAAATCAGCTAACTCGGTGACTTTTGTTCGTCAACATTTAATTTTATTTGAAATTTTTTGAGTTAGGTCAGCAAGCTTTCAATAAATTTTGGAACGTAGTGCATTAAAGCAAATGACAGGTTGTGTACCACGCAAAACATAACCCAGTGTAAGTTCTGCTGCCCTCACGTTCTTCAATTCATTATAGTTTATTTCACTGCAAAATGCTGCCCTACCAATTTGATTTTTCTTATTTTCAACACACAAAACCCCACACACCCAACACAAAATGCCTTTCCATTTTTCCTTTGGAATCCAAGAAAATTCGGTTAGTGAGTATACTTGCACGTGAAGTCCACTCTGTCAGCCTGAGCTGACAGCTTATTCTGTGAACAGCGTTGACCCATGGCAGCACGCTAGAAATTTGGCTAGTGCGGGAGAGTTGTGGGGTGGGTAAATCAAATACGTGCCGCTGTCACAATTGTATCAGAGAGAAGTTCTCTTACAGCACTACCTATATCAACTCTAAACTGATATAAGCGGCAACTGCAGGTGACAATTCTCTTGGCCGGGCTCTTGTTGCTCTCATCCCTCGGATGCTAGATTTACTGTGCCAACTACGAAATTACCTAGACGGACAGACAGACTAATTGTCAGTTACAGTAACAGTATTCTGACGTAAAATCCTAGCCCCCATACAATGCGATTACATGCGCCGGCAGAAGACCTACCACATCACCATCACCTGCATACCTTCCCCATACTAATATCGCACTTCAACATCCTATAGCAAGAAAAATAAAAATAATCGAAGAACAAATATGACGATTTCAACACCTCATTCAAAGAGGTTCACTGAACTATACCAGCCTTTTAAATACGTTTAACGTAGACAAACCGAGAAGAAAAGAAAGTATAATAACTATATCAATCAATATTGTTAAAATGCCGCGAATGGCCGTCAAAAGACTGTAACTGAAGCTATTTCACAGTCACAGAATGTTTGCCCACCGATAGGCACGGATAACTTTTATTAACAGTAGTTTCCCCATACATAGGTATGATCATACATTAACTAAAGTTTACTCCCGCACAGTTTGTCTTAATTTCCAAGTAACCTCACAACATCACACTCACTAGGTGAATGAGTTTCAAGCAATAATAACTTCCAAGTAAGATAAACAACAAATTTTATTAAAAAAATATTATAGATATTTTTTTTTATTTCGTTTTTTTTTTTTTCTTCTGAATACCAGCTCAAAATTTAACGAAAAATGCGTTCAACTTAGTCATTTTCAAGATAATACATTGTGATAGCTGATCAGGGGAATTCGTTCAATATCCCAATGAGCAACTAGATGACTTTTTTGCGGTACTCATCTAGAGACTCTTGAGTACACAGTTTTTTTTTTCTACCACTAGAATGATTTCAAAGAATTTTATCATGCCATAATAAACAGTTAAATTGCCGGCGCATTGAATACATTCTGATTTTGTGCAGTGAACAAGTGCAGTTTAATTTAAAAACAAAATATTCCAAAAGACATTACGTATAAAATACTGTACATTTAGCATATCTTAAAGTAATTTGATTAAAATCAATATTGTTACAATTTCGCCTAGTTAAATGGTTAAATTCGCCGAGAGGGAGAATTTTTCAATTTTGGGGAGATCTAAAGCAACAATGTTGCAGCTCAGTCTCCTAAGCTTACGAATCTGGGTAGAAATGTAGGTCAGCGGCTGTCGATGTAGGTCAGTAGGTAATCCGAGAGCCAGCTCAAGAGTTTGAGACAATCGAC
This sequence comes from Dioctria linearis, assembly GCA_963930735.1. Classification (NCBI taxonomy): domain Eukaryota; kingdom Metazoa; phylum Arthropoda; class Insecta; order Diptera; family Asilidae; genus Dioctria; species Dioctria linearis. Next base: position 140,457,029 of record OZ005743.1, on the reverse strand, counting down.
CAGACCAGAGAATAAAGCAGGATTTACATTATGATGGCATGCAATTTTTGCAGAACTTGTGAGGGAGATAGTTTATTGAAATTTAAGTGCTACAGAAGCAATCACTGCAATACCTCTCACGTACACTCCCCACTAGATTTTATGGCAAAAATCGCGAATTGTCAAACAGTCAAACTGTCAAATTGTCAAATTGTTAATTTGTAACTTGGAAATTGTAAATAGCAAGTTTTTTAATCGTTTGTAATAATAAGTGTTGTTAAAAAATGGACACGGACGAAGAAGATGATTTATTAATCGATATAATATTTAGTAGTACTGAGTCGGAATCACAAGAAAGATCTTTACCCCAGCTAAAGAAAAGAAAAAGAAAACTGTGGGTGCGTGATTTTTATAAGCAAAGGGATCAGCTTGGCGCTCATAGTACAATTGTTAAAAGTTTAAGTGTAAATGATCCCACTTTATTCAAAAATTATATGCGTATGACTCCAGAGCAATTCGATAAACTACTAGGAATTGTAGGGCCCTATATTAAAAAAGAAAATTGCATACGAAAGGCGATTAGTCCAAGTGAACGATTGGCACTTACTATTCGGTAAATGTTGAATTAATATGTAACCATAAATCATAATCTAACTGAACTCAATATTACAGATATCTGGCCTCTGGAGATTCCCAAAGAAGTATAGCTTTCGCTTATTTGTGTTCACCTTCAACGGTTCACAATATAGTGAAAGAAACTACTCAGATAATTTGGGAAAAGCTCAAAGGAGAAGTTTTTGTTAAATTCACCAGTGACAACTTCAAAGCTATTGCAAATGGTTTTGCAAGCCAGTGGCAGTTTCCGAATTGTTTGGGAGCAATTGACGGAAAACACATTCAAATACAGGTATACGCAGATAGCCTAAAGAGCTTTCAAAATCGGGCTCAACGTTTTACAATTATAAGAAAAGCCATTCAGTAGTTTTACTAGCTATTTGTGACGCGAACTACTGCTTTACAATGTGTGACATAGGTGCCGCCGGGCGACAGAGTGATGGTGGTATTTTCCGTCATTGTTAATTTGGCAAAGCATTTGCATCACAGCAATTGGAGTAAGTTAGTTTTTACTAAGAAATCTAGGAAATCTTTTCATAACTTTTATATTTGGTTCTTTACAGTATACCGCGGGCTAGTGCGATTTCATCAAGGCACACTGTTCCATATGTATTCGTCGCTGATGATGCATTTCCTCTTGGAGAGAATATGATGAAGCCCTTTAATAAGGCAAATCTCACCATCACGGAGAGAATTTTTAACTATAGGCTGAGCAGAGCCCGTCGTATTATCGAAAATTCTTTTGGAATATTGACGTCTAAATGGCGAATTTTTAGAAAACCAATTCTAGCTGAAATTATTACTGTCGAAAACTTCACCGGTGCTCGTGTTTGCCTTCATAATTGGCTAAGAAGCCAGCAAAACGACTTCATTACACCGGGATTGGTAGATGTAGAGCAACAGGATGGAAGCATTGTTCCTGGAACATGGAGAAAAGAACAGTCTGCATTGGGAAGTTTTAAGCCAAATGCGTACAACTCGACTACCGGTGCGAAAAATATCCGGCAAGGTTTTGCCGATTACTTTATGACAGAAGGAGCTCGGCCCTGGCAAATGAATAAAATATAAAACGCGGAATAAAAATTTATGTTTCGTGTATTTTTTTTCTTTATGTTAAATAAACTTTTGATAATGTCAAATTGAAATTCTGCCTTGTAAGGCTCCGGCAAGGATTTCAACTCGAGCGCAATAAATTTCCCGAAGCTATCCTCGGCACTTTCGCTCTTCTTTGGCCTGTTCTCGGTAGCTTCCAAGGCTCTGCGTTTTAAATTTATGCTGACTGATTCCGCTTTCCGCTTTGGGGTATAAGGCACTTCGAAACTGGATGGGGTGGGTGTGCTCCAGGAATTATCCGTGGATGTGGACGGCGAAGCACATGGACTCATTGTTGTTATTGTTCTGCAAAATAAATTTAATAAATCAAAGGAAATTAATAAGATTTTAATTTATTACTGTCTGAGTTCATACTTATCGTCTAAAAACGATAGCAATCTGCCATATTTATAATCCTTTTTGCCACTCATGCAAGACCCACTTCCGCTACGCGGAACAATACACAAATGCATAAAGAACACAACAACACAATGCTTCATTTACACCGATTAATGGAGAGCTCCCTCTAGTACCTCACTTAAGCACTGCGGTGGCTAAACTATGTGACTTACGGAGTTGGACAACTGGTGCCCCACCTGCCGTACAACGTTTCGTCATGCTGCTCCATGAAATCTTCATGGATACAGATGACATAAAAACCAGCACTTGCATTTTTTGCAAAATTTAATTACTTTATGAATATATTAATCAAATTAAATAAAATAAAATAAAATAAAATTAAAATTAAATTAAATTAAATATATTATTCACATATATATATATTAACTACTACATGCACTGAAAAAGAAGAGCATAAATATAAAGTGAAAATGTTAAGAACATACCTAATTACATACCTACCACTAGTGAACCCTTAGATGATAAATAAACTAGGGTTAGAGCCTTGTTGGGAGGAACGCGCAGAAGGAGATCCCCACCAAGAGAGAACAATGAATACATGTGCGTACCTGCAGATAACACATGCAATCACAAGAATGTCCTTGCAGAGTGAAATCGCAGAAATCATGTAATCGGTACGCCTGTTATATAATATAGCCAAATAATCATAGGGAACCTGTAAAATAAAGGATTAGTTAACGAACATGTTGTGCAAAAAAACGCACACGTTATACAAACTGAACGTTTTAAGCATAGGAAAACTTCTGATGAGTCCCGTGGCGGGAACGAAACTTGTTAAGTATAGCCAAACAGGAGCCTACACGCCACTCCCCTAAAATCTGAAACCCCTGATATTTTTGTTTAACCATAACGTTATGCGAATAACGCATTTAGCTTTTTATCATTGTATAGCACAATGCAGAGATAGTGATAGAGCAACGGTAAGACGAGAGAGCGACCATGAATGGTGAATGAAGAAAAGCATTAACACCAACAAAAAAACACCAAAACACACACATAGATATAGGGAAACAAACATGCCTAGAAAAGCAATAGGAAATATAAACTGAATAAAATTATACCTAACAGATAATAATAGGGATACAAAGAGACAAAGAAAGGTATGAAAATGGAAAATAAGGGCAATAAATAAGAAGGGTAGGATTAGAAAGACGAAGGAAGAAACATAGAAGATGAAGGGTGGGTAAGAATAGCAACAAAATAAAGGAAGTAGGATTAGGAATAATTAAAATAACAAGCAGAGAATAGGATATACAAAAACAAGGAGACAAAACATACGAATGGTATGCCTGTAAGGAAGCAGAATTATGTAGTAGAAACAAAACAGAAGATAAGACAAATAAAACACATAGATCACCAAAAACACATAGATCACCACTAATACACAACACTCACAGAGATAGCTAGAAAACATTGTACAAAAAAGAAACACAAATCACAAAACTTGGCAGATGCAGCTCCTAGGAGGAAAGAAATAAGGGATAACACAACAAAACACCATACGTACAGACAATAAAATAGGAACAATGTAGGAAACGAACAATACAAGGCAGTAGAAAGTACTGGGCCATTCGAACCGGTGCAAAACCCGTTGTATTCGAAAACAAGTACTCAGTGACCATAAACGTTAGCTAAAAGAGCTAATAGCTAAAACAATAACTTAAATATAACCGATATGATATGAACCGAATTGGGAAAATGTAAAATAGCTACCATGTCAATTAAATTGAAAAGTTCGAAGCCAGTCAAGAAAAGACGATTGTTGACTTACTTCGAACTTTTCAATTTAATTGACATGGTAGCTATTTTACATTTTCCGAATTCGATTAAATCGTCAGCGAAACAGTCACTGTATTCGCACAGTAACTTTTGTACGCCAGCCTTGTCCTCTACTGGCAACGTGTTGACGTAATTTATAATTGTTTCGTTACGCGGTTCTCCGCGACAGGACCCGGACTCGATAATTAATCTTTTCTCGTTTTGACACAATACTTCGAAGCCTAATTGAACAGGTTCTGGTAACATTGCTTCGTCAATCACGAGAAAGTTTGTACTATTAATTTGATCATCGATTTCTAACAATGCGTTCATATCGAAATTACAAAATAACTCTCCGTCCGCGAATCCCTTCAAACATACGCTTAACGTTTCCCAACAATGTTGCTAGTGTTCTATAGATTAACGATCTTTCGCTTCCAGGATCAATGATAGAGTTTACTTGAACCTTATTAATAAAGATTTCCTTCATGATGTTTACTGGTTCATAGCTAACGGATATTTTACGAATATGATTTTGTGATGGACCAACATCTGGTCTTAATTTTTCCGGGCATTCCCTTTCTAGGTGTCCTAATTTGAGACACTTCGGACAACGAACCTGGTACGCTCGCCAATCTCAGCGAGGGGGGCACACTTCGCTTACTTTGGTTGGGATGCTGAAAGCTCAGAAGGTTTAGAACAAAAAACACTTTCTTGATTTTTGATTTGATATATATTAAAATATTAAAGAACATACAAGTGGACCTGTTTAAAGCACGGCGGATTGAAGTGTACTCACCGTTTTCACATTTTCTGTCTATCCTCCATATGGCACAGCTCCCACACAAAACAGCATGCTCAGCGGTAACTCTATAGTTTCTAGCACGACGTAGAAAAAATGCATAAACAAGTAAATGCGCATATTGAACTCATATCAGTTATAATTTATGAGTTTGAAGCAATTTTAAGAATTACGAATAAGAATTTATGTGGCAATGGAATGACCTGTCCTTGAAGTGTGTGCTCAAGATACTTGCTGTTTGGCGCGAGAGTGGTACCGCATATGGTGACATGTGTTACACAACATTCCTCCCCCCTTATGAAGGTAAAAAAATATTTTTTGTACTATGTGCTAATAAATTTTTTTGATTTACAAATGTATCTTTTTTCCTAATATTCCTACCAAAATAGTACTTTATTCTTATAAAAATTTTTGTTATTCTTTTCATTGTTTCTAAGTAATTTAAATTTTATATATCTTTTAGCTAGATATAAAAGTGTAACAATTACTATGATTATACACATTAAAGTTACAGTAATGATAAATGTATAATTATTTGTTTCGGGTTCGGAATTTTCTATATAATTTTTCGTTTGTTCCTTTATTTTCTTAAGCTTACGCTAATTTTTTCAAAATCAAAACTTCCTAAATTAGTAGCTTCAAGAGGATATGAAAATTAGTCTTGTTGTAATTTATTGTGAGATTTTTAATTTCATTTGCAACTATATTATCAAAATATTGAACAGTTGGTGTAGAGCTTTTTATTACATTTCTAGTCTCCAAAGTGATTTGGCTTGTTGATGTTCTACAACCAGAAAAAAGTTTTAAAATACCACTTTTAGAAATTGTTATAGATGAAGCTATATTATTACAAATTATTCTTAAATTAGTTTCCTTGGGTAACACATACAACCAAGTGTTTTCTTTATCTAATGCATACCAAGTTTCTTGTATGGCTTGAAAATTCTAATTTCACACGTTTGTGTGTCTCTATTGCCTAAATGTAGACGTATTACACAGTTTTGAATATTTTCATTGTAGGTAAGATAATTTTGAGTACAAGGATAAAAATCGTGGTTTATATTCTGGCATTTATCAAATTGGTTCTGTTTTAGGAATAGATATTGTCTCAATTTTTCGTTAATAGCAACGTATTCAGAATCTAATTTAGTAAAATAGTAAAAATTGTTCCGGGATTCTGTTCAATTTATAGAATTTAAAAATATCGCTGATCAGTAGAATTTCTATGTTAATTATGAGAGACGTTTTGGTATACTGTGGGTTGACCCGAGAGACTTTTCCTATTTCAGGCAAGTTTTCAACAGTCGGCTTAGCTGGTAATACGAAACCTTGTGGGAGTTCTAGCTGTATTTCCTTGAAGGCGTCGATAAAAATCAGGTACTTGTCCATTCTGCCTAACTTTGCTTCATGGATTATGTTACTTAGTTCTTCTTGTTTAGCAGGAATTCGTCCCATCGAGAGTGAGGCGCTATTAGACAGTTCGTCGAAAAGGTGCAGAGTTTGTGTGGCCTTCGTTCAGTTATCGAAGCTTTCTGATAGATTATGAAGAATGGCTCTGATCTCATGAAAACGCTGATTAATTGCATTTTCGGACTTATTCAGTGAGCGAACTACGTTTAGCATCACTGACGTTTGAGTTGCAACCGTGTGGTGCAGGTTCTTTTGATTGGACTTGAGTGTGTTAATTGCTGCATCGATTCTGGTTGAGTCTTCGTCGTCCATGGTTCCGAAAAGGAATCTTGATAATCTCACGATACCGTTTACCACTTCTATTGGTTTCCGGTGTTTTTGTGGTTGATGAAATACTTGGTGAAGGATGTTATTATTTTTAATGACTTCAGCTAGCGTCGCATTTATTACTTTAAGGCTTAATTTACATGGATCCACAAATATAATTGATCTGAGCTCGTCCCAAAATTTTGAGAGTTCTGAGTACTCCCACTGGAGCTGTTGTTCTTCTTGTTCATACCTGGTAAAGTCGAAACACACAACAAGGCTCCACGGTGAAGTCGATTTCCCCAGTGTTCCCCATTTCCTCAAAATAAACACCACTGGAATTGTTAATGGGAGTATTCTGTGGTTCCAGAATTTGGCCGTGGATTCAGCAGAAAGAGACCACCAATATCCTGCAAGGAATACAAGTGTTGCGAAAAGAGAGAGAAAGAAAACAAAAAAAAATTTGGTAATGGATGTGCTTGGGTGGAGTAATTGACTATGGCGGCTCATATCCTGAACTTGACATCTATGACACATAGGGTTTGAGAAGGTTATTGTGGACTAGTTTGGTACTTTTTCTTTTTTGGATTATTGAAGTTTCTGGGGAATTGATATCAAATATCAATCTGTTTTTACTATCAAGGGATGCATCTACGTTCGACGCAATATTGGAGATAGAGCCAGGCTTATTACCTCTCTTACTGACCTTGCGGATGTAATGAAAGATGATAAACTACAATCGAAACCATGACCTTTCACAATTTTTGGCGACAACACCCATCCACTTGTTTTGCTGCACTTCAACCTATGGCTATGACATATTTTACTGGTAGGCTAGCTCTAAGCAATTTTGTTATTTTAAATTTAGTTTTTGAAATTCTTTTGCATTTTTCTGAGTTAACTTTTAGGATTGAATTTTAGGAATATGTCTCTGAATTTTTTTTTTGTTTATTTTGCGGTACGTTCTATCGATATTGATGTTAATCATGATTGCATGCATTCTTGAGCCTTGTGGCTTGCCTCCTGCTAGAGTATTTCTTTGATTTATTTTGTTTTGTCTCTGAATAATGCAATCTGCTAATTCCGGTATATCTGACAGTTTGAACAATTCGCGAGTTATTTTCTGTAATCGACATGAGGGTTTAAGGGTTTGTCATTTTAATGCCCAGAGTATCTTGCCCAAGATCGATGAGTTCCGGCAAATCTTCTGCGGATTATCTTTAGATGTGATATGTTTATCGGAAACGTGGTTGAAGTCAAGCATCGGCGATCAAATGATATCTCTTCCTGATTATACTGTATATAGAAACGATCGGGCTTCCCGTGCGGGAGGATTAGCATTACACATTCGCAGTTCTATACATGCACGTTTCGTTGCTCAATCGCAAATAATGCTGAGGTTGAGTTTATTTTTGTGGAAATCTGCAATGGCTCTGAAAAGTGTCTTGTTGGTGTTGTGTACAAGCCACTCCATATATCAAATTTTAACTCAATTGAACCTCAACTGCTTGATGTTAGTCAGTCCTATCAGCATATGGTGACTGCGGGAGATTTCAATTCAAATTTGCTTGCGCGTAATAGCCCACCAAGCCAATTCCTCAGTTTAATTTATACATTCGGCTTATCTGTTGTAAATAGACTTTATCCTACGCAATTTACAGATACTTCTGCGACCTTGATCGATATGTTTTTGACTGCTAACAATGAAATGGTTCTCTTTAATGATCAAATATCTTTTCCGGCATTTTCCAAACATGACCTCATATTCCTAACGTATGAGTTTAAACCGTCACGTGATCCTCGTGTGTCTACCATCAGCTTCCGAGATTTTAAAGGTATTAACATTTATGCTCTATTTAGTGATGCTTACGCCTGTAATTGGGAAATGATCTATTCCATGAGAAGTGTTGATGAACAAATTAATTACTTAATGCACTTACTGCAATACCTTTTTGAGGCACATGTTCCCCTCAGAACGAAAAGTATTTTAACTTCCGGTAGTCAATGGTTTACCGCACGAATTCAAACATTGATTTCAATGCGCAATAATGCATATCGTAGATGGAAGCGTTTCAGAACTTCTGAAACTTGGCAAAATTTTCGTAATCTACGCAATGTTGTGACTAATGAAATAAGAAAATCTAAGAAGAACTACTTTCGATCGAAATTTGATACGAAGCTACCCTCAAAGGAGCTGTGGCGCAATTAGAAAGTGAGTGGAGTTGGGCGAACTTTGGAATGCAAGAGTTACGTTGACCCTAATGAATTAAACTTAAATTTCGTCACTTGCAGTTCAAGTCGACCCTCTCCACCCACTGTCGCGGGATATAGTACGACGGCAGCTACCAATAATACATTTTCTTTTGCTTGCCTCTCGCAGGAGGAAGTGTTTAAAGCAATTTTCTCAATAAAGTCAAATTCGTTAGGTATTGGTGACGTACATCCTAAGTTTATAAAATTAATTATACCTCCTCTGCCTTTTACCAAATACTAGTGGCGTACCTCAAGGCTCAATACTAGGCCACTACTATTTTCCCTATTCATAAATGATCTTCCGAATGTTATCGATGTAATTTTGGAATCCCACGTTTACTGAGGCTGTAAAACAATGATTTGATCTAATAAATTATATCGCTTTGAGAACTCGATGTGCAGTTTACGAAACAAAGAGTTTTCGCTGTGGTTACGTACAGATACTGTATGCGATTTCAATTCCAGAATTCGATGCACTTCTAGAATTCAACGTTTACTGAGGCTGTAATGCAATAATTTGATCTAATAAATTATATCGCTTTGAGTACTCGATGTGCAGTTCGTGAAACAAAGAGTTTTCTCAGTAACTGTGTACAGATACTGTAGTTGATTTCAATGTCGAGATTCAACGTAATTTATATTTTAATAAAGGTGTTAAAATTTGTTAAATTAATATGCAATATAGATAAAGATTCCTAAAAGAAATAAAACTACTCAAAAAAATAATGTGAAGCGCTACTTATCCCCTTAATCCAGACAAACGGTACCCCAAATTCCTCTGGTTACCCAGTCCCGTTCCTCGGGCAGTTGCTGGAACCTTCCTAATTTATGTAAGGCCAGATGTTTAGCGCGGTTTTCTTTCTTTTGTCTTAACTGCTTTATTATAATTTTATAAAAATAACACTTTACAAAAAAAGAAGAGAACTTTAACAAAGAAAACAATTTCAAATTAAATTCCAAAAAAAAAAACTTCACTGCTTGACTTTGACCTCTTGTCTCGGTGGTTTCTCCAATCAAACTTGTCTCCTTCTCTTGCTTGTCATCCGGGCGATTTTTCTTTTTGGAGCCTGCGTTGCCAGATAAATTGGGGACGGAATTCGCCGCATTGGGGAGGGGGGGGGGGGGGGGCATCCGCGCCTTCTCTTGGGTTTCTAGGGTCCCCGCTCGGATGCATTGCTTCTTTTCCGTCATGGACGTCGTAGCCAACGTATAGGATTTCAGCAAGCTTTTTTTTTCTTCATTGCGGGGGAAACATGGAGATTTCGCAACAATACATAATCAATTTTTGTAATCATTTCTTAAATAATAGCTCTAAACGTTTATTTATGAAAATAGAAAAACCTTAATTAATTTTTATGCTATATTCAATTCATTTATAGTGTCTAGTCTATAGATTCCTTTTGTTTTATATTTTATTTTATTTATTTTACTATATATTTGCAGAATGTTAATTTGTAAAAAAAAACTATTACCTATCCTTATTTTTATAGTAGTAGCAATAGGAAAGTATGACGGCAATCCCAGAAGAGACGATGAAAAAAAATTTACTAAATTTCGCGATAAGGATGGTGTGTGTAATCTGGTTCGCAGTTTTGCGGGCTTTGTTTTATTTTTTTATTTTTCTTTGTTCAGTAATTTGTTTAAGTAAGAATTGCTTTGGATGCAATGTTTTCGATGCTTTGGATGACTGAAAATTTGTAGTTCGGTCAGTCGCAAAATGATTTTTGTAGTGAGTTTAAGCAATCAGCCTTAACAGCCTCCAGCCGAGTACGTTGTATTAATTAGTGGGGTCTATGTGGATTCTGTTTCGCTCGTTAGGATTACGTTCCGCTGTCCCGGAAGGGACACCATTACTGTTTGGTGGGCTGAGCCCCGCGCGGGGCGGTACTACCCCTTTGATATCTCGCTGTGGCCTCAGTATGCCATGTCATTGTCAGCGCTGGGTAAGCTTTTGTTATTTAAATTTTTGATTGTTATTGGGTATTATAATTACTTTTCCTTTTTTTCAGAGGCCAACCTAATACTTATTGGGAGGTCTTACCAATTCTCCATTCTGGGTGACAGAGACAACCATTTCCCCTTGATGGGCCCGGACACTCAGTAGCTGCCAAAATCATATTTCGTCTTTTCTTCTTCTTCTTTTTATTATATTTCCCTAACGTATAATTTATATATGTAAGTATATACTTATATATATCCCTGTACGGAGTGAAAAGGACAAAATAAAAAAAAATTCTTAACATAAAACCGAATCTTGTTATTTATTTGATTTCTGTTAATAATTCTCAAGCATCATCAGGAAAATTCTTAAAAGAATCGTTCTCACGCCATACACGGCATGTCGTTGCAAACAGACGAAATGCGAGGCCTTCAGCGTCGCATTTATGGGATAGAATTCGATGTCTTTTTTGTGATTATAAAATGCTCGGTCAGCTTGATGCCTGAGAAATTTTCGCTTTGTTTTAAATATTTTCCTTTTTTTGTCTTTTGTATTGTCTTGTCACAAATATGTATAAATAACTGATTTTTAAATTGAATTTTTTGAGTAAAAAGGTAAATCTTCATCAAAGAGAGTGTTTTATTAGAAAAATCAAAAATCTTCATTCTGCGGTGCTTAAGTGTTGCATTTACTATATAGAGGCACTTACACTATAGAAGCAATCAAGCCAGATGAAATGGAACTGCAACCCAAAGCAGACAATACAAATACATGTCAATCATCTGTGACTGATCACTCAAACGATGCCAGTACCAGCCAATCCAAGGAGCAGGTCCACAACAAGTAATCTCGACGCCAAAGAAAAACACTGAAGAAATTCCTCCAGAAAAAAAAGGGTTCGTCCAAGGTACATTTTCAAGTACCAACAAACCAGAGTCACTCAACACCAAATCAACAAGAAGAAGTAATTCGAATGGTTCGTGTCATGGCATCACTCAGTCGAACCCTACAGGAGATCGCTAACAAAGCCGATGAAAGGCATTCAAGGGTATACTATGAGCTGACGATACAGATGATCAATAAAACAGTCGATTATATATCCGAAACTGATCAGCAGATTTGGGAAGAAACCATGCAGCCACCCCTAGATTACACTAGGGAGCTATACGATGTTCTACACGATTGGTGTCAGGAAGCTCTTGTACACTTACATGAAAAACTTGAGACCATAGAGACTCCAACGGCAAGCAAACAACCAGCACAATCCACTTCAATGCACTTCCATGACCTTTTCGATCAAATGGTCCATGCAAGTTCGATAAGCAATGCTGAAAAAATGTTCTACCTCACCAGCAATCTCAGTGGTGAGGCGATGTCACTAGTCAAGCAACTCTCCATATCAGATGCTAACTATACCCTTGCATGGGACGCCTTGAATAAACGGTATAATAACCAAAGATTATTATGCACAGCACTGCTCAACAAGCTGTGGGACCAGCCACCTACACAAGGGTACTCAGCAGCGTCCATCAAACATCTCCACGATGTAACAAACGAGTGCATCCTCGCTCTAGAAAATATAAAGATCTCTACCACAAACTGGGACCCCATATTGGTGCACATGATTATCAAAAAGCTCGACAAGCCTACTCATGCACTGTTTGAAGACTCCTTAAAATCACCAAAAATCTGCCTACCATTAAAGGGCTATTAAGCTTCCTAGAGAGAAGGTTCCATGTACTAGAGTCTCTTGGGAAAAAAGGCCATACTACAGCAAGAGAGCAGAGATGCAACAAAAAATTTTAAGGACTATCGCGATCCGGCATGGTATCCACAACCAAGCCAATAAGTTGTGTAGTATGCAGAAATAAAAGTCATCCACTATATTTCTGTCCAGCATTTTTGGCCCAGTCCCCATCAAATCGCCGCATAACACTTAGACAACACAAGATATGCATCAACTGTCTGAAAAGCGATCATCCAGTATCAGAGTGTGGGCTCAGGAGCTGCACTAAATGTTCCGAAAAGCATAATTCATTAGTGGACATAGACTCAGCTCCAAAATCGCACAACAGTCCTAGGTCGCCAAGTCAAGGGCAATCATCAGTGAGCTTTGAAAAGGGAACACCGATCAGCAACACTAGTGCTCAAAATTCAACGGCTCTAACAGCTCACACCAAAATTCCAAGGCAAAATTACGTTATGCTCAGCACAGTAACAATCGAAGTGACTAACATCAAGGGAGAAAGGATACAATGCCGAGCCATTCTTGATTCAGGATCACAGCTCAACTTCATCACGTCAGAGTTAGCAATGCGACTAAATCTGCTACACATTCCAGAAACAATGTACGTTCAAGGAATAGGCAAGGGACTCCGAAAGACCCACCATAGAGTGCAGTTGTATCTACATTCAAGAATGGACAACTACTCCACCCAACTGGATGCGTTTGTGTTTAACAAGGTGGTGTCCAACCTACCAGATCATGTAATTGAGAGCAAATCATGGCGTATCCCACAAAACATGCCGTTGGCCGATCCAAACTTCAATAAACCTGGCACAATTGAGCTCTTAATAGGAGCCGAACTTTACTTTGATTTACTAGCAGTTGCGCAAATCAAACTCGGTGAAAACTTGCCAACACTTCAGAACACAATGTTCGGGTGGACCGTGTCCGGACCAGTGCAGATGAAAAGGTCTGTGTTGCGTTATGTGGCATCTGCAGTGAAGATGAGAGAATTGAGGAGCAACTCAGCCGTTTTTGGAAACTGGAGGAAATAGACTCAATGGATGAAACCTGCAGTCTTACAAGAACTGAGCAAAGATATGTAGAGCACTTCGATCAGACTGTCAAAAGAAATTATCAAGGCAGATTTGTAGTCAAGCTACCATTTTCCCAGGATCCCAAGGCCATCGGGGAATCAAGAGATATCGCCCTTAAACGATTCTATTCCCTTGAAAAGAGAGTTCTTCGTCAACCGAACATTAGAGAACAATATGTTGATTTTATGCGGGAATACGAAGCTTCAGGACACATGAGAAGGACGAAATTAACAGAAATAAAAGGCCCACATTACTTTTTGCCGCATCACTGCGTCACAAAGCTGGACAGTACTACTACAAAGCTAAGGGTTGTGTTCGACGCATCAGCCAAAACGACGTCGAACGTGTCGCTAAATGAGGTTACCTATGGACTAGCACCAGCCCCATTCCTCGCAACCAAGTGCTTGGAATATCTTGCCAATGATGGCGCTATGACTCATCCACTGGGGTCGAAGGTCAAAAGAGACTTTTATGTAGATGATGTAATGACAGGGTCTGATAGTTTAACGGAGCTTCTTGAGACACAGCATCAACTCAAACAATTACTCATTTCTGGCGGATTTAATCTTCGTAAGTGGTGTGGAAATCACCCACAGCTGTTACAACATATTCCGAAGGAAGACATTGAACTTGAGTTAAACTTCAACGAGCCTGCAGAAGATAACTTCCGAATAAAAACAAGCTGGAAAGAAGCACGGAGGGTTACCAAAAGAACAGCCCTTTCCGACATCGCACATATCTTCGATCCACTGGGATTCATGAACCCAGTCCCAATATTAGCAAGAATATTTATCAGAAAAATTTGGTCTCTAAAGCTGGACTGGGATGCCTCACTACTGTAGCGAAGAGCGCGCCCCTTGTCGGCCCTACCTACATCTATCTTGCCATGAATGCAGATAAGCGCCGCAATTGACACCTCTTGCTGCAAAATTCACCTTAGGGACATATGTGGGTGGCCGCACAGCATATTGCCGCTAGCGGTCAGCTGGCTTGGGGTGGTTCTTGCCACCCACGTCCCCTCAGTGCTTGAAAGCTGTGCATAGACGACAAAAGCGAAAACAAAAAAAATAACTGACTCGTCTTTACTAGAATTCAGACGGACGGAAACAGAACAAAATTTCCATGCCTCAATATGCTTCGCCTCCACTGGTACAACCTGAAAACAAAAACCTGAAAGGAAAATTTATGTTGAATACCATACCAGCGTTGCAGTGCTGGAATATTAATAAAAAAAAGGTCAACGCCGTACAAGTGGCTACCACCCGGAGAAGCTCGACGCCGAGAGAGAGATATTTTGAGAGAGAGAAAACGTGGACTTCAGATGATGTTTAAGTCCAGACTGGACATGAGTTGGGCCCATCGCCCCCATCCACCCTGGCTAAGATGTCACAGTCCGAAGAAAATTCTTAGCCCCGTATCGTGCACGTGGGTGTGTTCAGGTGTCTCACCGCGCGACCAAACCACCAGCCAGTTGGCTCTTACTCGAACCTGTTAAGCATACTGCTAATAATTGACGATATGTGCTGCTGAGAGGAGGACATGTAACTATGCCTCTATACGAGTACAGAAATCGGAGCTAGAGGAAATAAGTTTTAAACACCAATTCCAGAATCAAAACGTTATAATCTGAATCTTCATATTATTTTTTCTTAAAGGTTTTACGACGACTGTATCACAATAAGTTCACAAATAAAAAAAAAGAAAGGTATGCCCTATTTAGCTACTTCACATCCTTATCAACTAAAGGCAAAAGAAAGAATACATTTGTTTAGCCTTACCTACCTAAATTGCTCGAGCCCTATTCTGAAGCCACTTAGAACTAGTTACAGGTACGTCTGGCCCCGGCCATACGAAATTTCCAAACAATATTAACACAATATAGATATATATATAAATATAATGCACTAACCAAAATAAAAAAAATCATGGTGAGAGGAGGACCCCCCACTTGTCAAAAGGAGGGCGAGATCGTTAGCAGAGTTCAATAAAGCAACAACCAAAATATCATTGTATTGAAAGAAAAAAAAATAAGAAAGATGCCTCTCAGTTTGACAAGGGACGTTACCCTTCCTATGCTCAAACCTCGATCCTAACTAGTTGCGGTAAAACCTTCATTGCTGTGCCCACTTCTTGGACGCCGAGTAGGTTCCTCTAGCACTTATTTCCTCTACAGAGTCATCAGTGTACATGGCGTAGTGTCATCTTCGCTTTTGCCGGTGGGGTACTGAGTTGCTCAAAGGAATAGCTTGGGATCTGTGCGACAATTATGCCTTCCGGTCGTTCCACTAAGACGTCGTGTAGCCCTTGACAAGGTAATACTTTCTATATCTATTAATAATGAAATGATTTAGAATTTAATAAAGTAACGCTATTCACTTTATAGAGTCCATTCAACAATGGCAACTACTTTCTTTTCAAATATGACAACGTGTAGCACTTACAAGGAAATTCCTTCTATATTTATATATAATGATTATGATTCATAAGTTAAAGTGTTCGCAAAATTCATTTTATAGAATCTGTTCAATGATTGGAACTACTTTTCTTTCCAGATATGATATCGCGGAGCACTTGAAAGGTAATTTCTTCCATATATACGATTAATAAGAATAATGATGTATAACTTATAATTTAATATGTATTCACGAAATTCATTTTATCTAGTCCATTCAATAATTGGAACTGCTTTTCTTTTTAGACATGACGACGCGGAGCACTTACAAGGTAATTCCTTCTATATATATATATATAATGATTATGATTCATAATTTTAAAGTGTTCGCAAAATTCATTTTATAGAATCATTCAGATATTTTATGAAAACGTGGCTTCAAATATATTTACGGAATCGCTGCATCCATATTATCGAAGGTTAGTGCCACCAACCTTATGAGAGTAGTAGCCGCAGTTAGGTTAGAAACTGGCTCGACCCTATAGGCATGATAACCACATCCATATGATAAAATTGTCGTTCACAGAACTCCACGCGTATGGTACTACCTCCAATTAAAATGAATGCAAAAAGGGAAATTTAGATACTTATCTTGGCCATGGATTCCTTAGCTCAGGTACAGGAAAATTCCGGGTTTATACTCCCGTGGAACTGTCGTGTGGCTACTGGTTGGTTGTACTCCTCTATGTCACACACTTATATCTGCTCCGCGGCTATACCGCTAGTCGCGCGGTGCTCACCCCAAATTCCTGCCGGGGAAGATCACAGGTTGATCACTTTACAGGTACCAATTCGCAAGCAAGTTTCCGGTCGTCCCCTTTGTTTTCTTGTTGCCCTTTCTGTCCTATTTCAGGCTATGCTTCAAAGAAAAACCACCATTTTTCACCAAACACTCAAATGGCTACTTCCTCGTTGACAGTCACTCGATCAATCCCTGGCCACTTCTCACCCGTTTCACAAAAACTCCCGAACAATCCCTCGCATGTTATAGCGGGCACACGTCTCAGGCTGCTATTGGGTGGTTCGTGGTCACATGATATCGCGCCGCTTGAGTGCTAGGCTAGTAAGCGACATACGGGACGGTGTTCGGATTCCAGGCAGGAATGGCCTGATCATATGTATGAGATTAGTTGCAATGCGTTTTGTGCAAAGCTTCTCAAACTATTCCTCATTTTAGCTTTTGATCGCAGTGGCGTGCGATAAACATATAATAGTGTGGTAGTGTGATTATCATGGCATTAATTTTAATGTGAGTATCACCACGGTAAGTATTGGGGCACGTAATTGTTTGTTTTTCTAAGCGTTAGGTCATGGCCAAGTAGCATAAGACTATCTTTGAAATGAATAATGATAACCAAAAAGGAATTTAAGAGAAAGAACAAAGGGAAATTTTAAGATAAAAAAAAATGCAAAAAAACCGAAAAGTAGCGTGAGGGCAGAACGCTACACTACCCATGGACATGCATACCAGCTGGTTAAAATTTCGAGAGGACTTGAAGGTTCTGAACGACATTAAAATCCCAAGGCATATAGCATCTGGTAAAATATGCAAAACGTTACAACTACACACCTTCGCCGATGCATCCGAAACAGCTTACGGGGCCCTCGTATATGTCAGAGCTACACATCACGATGGTGTCATTACAGTACGTCTACTTTGTGCGAAATCGAAGGTAGCTCCGATAAAAACAACAACATTACCCAGACTCGAACTGTGTGCAGCGAAACTAGCAGTTCAATTAACTCACCGAGTAAGAAAAGACATCAATATACCTCACATAAAAGGATATTTTTGGACAGATTACGAAATAACGCTGGCATGGATCAATTCAGAGTCGTCATCATACCACACATTTGTAGCCAATCGAGTCGCAGCAATCCAAAGACTATCCAGTCCAGAACAGTGGAGGCATGTACGGTCAAAGGACAATCCTGCAGATATCGTTTCTAGAGGAATGGCACCAGCCAAACTCGTCAAATGCAATCTCTGGTTTTACGGCCCTCCATTTCTACATGGATCAGAAGCCATCTGGCCATCACAACCGCCCAAAAAAGAGATAGATGTAGAAATATAAAGGAGCAAGACACCAGTTGTATTGGCATCAACAAGCGAACAACCATGGATCGCCAACATCAACCACAAGAACTCCGCCCAGAAACTCTTAAGGATTATAGCCTACATGCTCCGATTTACTCGCAGCTCAAGGCGACAAAAACGAGCGTCGACATTAAAGTTGTCATCTGAGGAACTAGACAAGGCACTCATGGCAGTCATTTACCAAACGCAACGAGAAGGAACAAATATGTCAGCAACAACAATCTATTAAACAGTCTTTGACCCTTCTTCGATGATCGAAATATCATCCGGGTTGGGGGACGACTGGAAAACTCTGAGCTATCTTACGATGCTAAGCACCCAATATTATTTCCGTATTCTCATCCATTAACAACGCTTTTGATGCTCGACATTCATAATCGCAATCTACACGTCGGACCTCAGGGGTTGCTGGCGATCACCAGACAACGATACTGGCCAATCAAGGCAAAGAACATCGCAAGATCAATTGTACAACACTGTGTCCGCTGCAACAAGGTGAAACCAAAGCTGATGACCCAACTCATGGACAACCTACCAACGACCAGGGTCCAGCCTGCGAGACCCTTTGTCAATGCGGGCGTAGATGTCTGTGGACCAATACAAACTCACTTTAAGTTACGAGGGAAACGTCCACAGAAGTCCTATACAGGGTGTGCATCTTTGCCTGGCGCGTTAATTTTACGTTTCCGTGATTTATTTTGAACCCTTTTAACATTATTTTTAATTCTATTGCCTTCAAGCCTATGCACTCGTTTATGCGCTTCGTGTCCCAATCCTTTAGTGTATAACATTGATACTGATTCTCCAGTGATACGTTAAACAGCAGCGACAGAGATCTGTATTCATATGAACGGCGATGTGTGTAATTAACTCGCTTTCCACCCACAAACTTTGCAACCAGGGCATGATATTGTTCAACTATGTTAGAGCCGACATCATAAATTAAACTCTCGGAGTGTCGAGCAAGAGTAGTCAAAGGCGCATGGCAACAATATTTGGCATAGTAACAATAACCTAGCATAGCAACAATAACCTAGCATAGCAACAATAACCCAGCATAGCAACTGCAACTCATCATGTGTTTATAATTTAACAATTGCTCTTGCAATTGTGAGAAAAAAAATTATAAAAAAAGAAAAAAAAGGGAAATAATCAATCAAAGATTTCACTTAATACAACAAATTCTTTATTATAAAACTTTTTATTTACACCGATTTTTACTTTAACGAACTAATTATTTCGCGGCCGTGCCGAATTAAGTTTTCAACTAGACTAACTTACATTTTTAATTACCTTCTCTTCTTTGCTCTACGAGCTTTTAGGAAAATTGCACTTGGCGGATTATATTTCACTTCGTTTGATAATTTACCCGTGTGAAAAAATGTGTACGTGACAAATTTAAGTTTTCAGTTCTGTGTGAAAGGAAATGTGTTATTTGGATTCTTAATAAATTGCATTCAAGAATTATTTGGATGATAATATGATATTTACAAATTTCAGGCGTAAGCGGTTTCGTGCTGTGAAAATACCGGAATGTCGCCGGGGCTGTTTTTAAGCCAAATGGCATACGTAGAAATTCGTAGTGGCCATTCTCGACACTGAAAGCCGTTTTGTGTACGTCTTGCTGATCGATTTCAATTTGGTGAAATCCCTTCGCCAAATCAAGTGTCGTAAAGTATTGACAATTCCCTAATTTCTCTAAAATTTCGTCTATATTAGGCATGGGATATTTGTCGTCGACTGTTACCTCATTAAGTTTACGGTAGTCGATTACAAGTCTCCACTTCGTTTTACCGCTGGCATCTGCCTTCTTAGGTACAATCCAGATCGGTGCGGAGTATGAGGAGTTGCTGTGACGAATAATATTTTTTTGTAACATCTCTTGGATTTGATTTTCGACTTCTTCTTTATCTACATAAGGATAGCGATAGGTTTTACATTGAATAGGAATGTCATTGACTGTGCGTATCCCATGTTTTATAACATTGGTGAAAGTGAGATCTGAATTCTCATTGTAGAAAATGTCAGTGAATCTTTTCACTACATTTAGAAGTGCATTTTGTTCTTCTGGATTCAAATGGTTAATTCTCAATTGGTCGATAACAGGTATTTTATCTTTTTCTCAATAATATTAAAATTCTGCTGGTCGACCTTCTCTGTCTCCAGTGGTTGAGGAATTTCTAATTTGATTATCTCGTTTTTTAACTTCCTAACTTTTGCGCGAATTTGAAAATTATTTATATTGTAAATTCCCTCGTCGACAACAACCGAGTTGTCTTTAGATGTCTGTTCTTTATTGAAGCCTAGTCCTTCCTTCTGCGATAGGGACAGGTTCATTTCGATTTCCTCATATTCTTTGTTCTGAGGTACATCTTTATCTATATCGTTCTTTAACTCAAAGTTCAAGTCAACCGTTTTTGTTCCCGATATTAATTTTTTGACCTTATAATCAACAATTGCTTCTATCTGAAGAAGTAAATTGTTACCGATTAGACCATCGAATTGGTCATGGAATTTACAGACCAAAAATTCGACTTTGGCTGAGGGGTTACCAATTTCTTCGAATGGTATGTTGACCTTTTCATTAATTTCCCCGATGTGGTTTAAAGTTTTTAATTTAAGGGGTTTTTCATTATTACTTCTCCATTTTGGATGACAAAGGTTAGGGTTGATTATGGAATGGGTTGCCCCGGTATCTATGATAAATCTTAAAGGAATACTTTTCGATTTAACGACTATATAGGGTAGTCTGTGTTGGAGGCTTGAGATTGAAAATTTTCTGATTGTGCGGCAGCTGATCTATTCACGACACGCACTAAATCAACTTCCATAGGTTCTGGCCTATTGGAGTTGCTATTTGTGGTGGCTTGTGTATTATTTCCAAATCGGTAGTTTGTGTTAAAATTATGAATGTTGTTGGGACTGAAATTACTTAAATTCGGATGATTATTATTGGGTCTGAAATTACTAAAATTGGGGTGATAATTATTGGCTCTGAAATTACTAAAATTCGGCTGATTATTATGATTAGGGAAGTAGTTTATTGGATTACTATTGAAGCTTTGTTGTCTATTGTTATAATTGTTATTTCTATTTGATTCTCTGTTAAGAGGGGGTTTATTTAATTGACTATTTTGTCCCTTTTGATACGGGTTTTAAAATGCGTATCCACATTCATAAAGTATGTCCATACTTCCTTCTAAATTGTTGGGGTTCCTGCAGTGGAGAATAGAACGCATAGGTTCTGGCAATTTATTTTTGAAAATCGTCAATGCGGCGGATTTATTTGCCTCGATAGTATTATCAATTTCTTTTTCATCTTCTGAAACTTGTTTTGTTTTAACGTTCAATCTCCTGAGTATCGTTTTAATTTCGTTGTAGAAATCCACACTGTTAGTTTTAAATCTAGTGGCTCTTAGTTCGTCAAAGAGTTCCTGTGTTGTAAGTCTGTCTCCGAAGTTCTGTATCAACGTACTCTTAATTTCAGTCCAAGAGGTTATGTTCCCTGGCTTTCCCTTTTAATTTAGATATAATGTGGTCTGAAAATATATTTTGAGATAATTCATCATATCTCTTTAATGTGGCGTGAAATTTATCGATTAAATCGATGAAGTTTTGAAGGTCTCTGAAGTCGCCACTAAAATCGGGGAGTTTAGATATATATTTGAGGGGCTCAATGGTGAGCGAAAGCATGTTTGATTGTTGATGAGGAACGGTGAAAAAATTATTGACTATAGTCGAAATTGCCCTAGATCTATCTAATGCCGACTCAAATTGTTCTGGTAATGTGGATGTATTAATGTCGTTTACAATTTGTTCAATTAAATTTTCAGGATTGGGGCCTGTCATAATATTACTTTCTTCACATTACGATTTCCGTATATTCTATTATCTATTTAATATGTATATATTTGGGCGTTTATTAAGAGAAGATAATAAAAAAATTCTGGTTTTTCACTCACTTTCTTAAACTTTCTTAATTAAAACTTTTATCACTTTCCTATGTCCAAGATTTTTTTCGTATATTTTTTTCTGTCACCTTTTTTTCTTTTTTTTTTTAAATAGTTTTGTCAGTTAAAATCTATTAATTAAAATCTATCAATTAAAATCTATGTGGTTTTAAATAAAATAAGAATGTAAATAAATTTATGATAAAATATAATTCTGACCTTACAATTTATATTCCTTGCTAAGTAGATTTTTGTTTTGTTTTTTTTTATGTATTCCTTATCCAGTTATTGGCGTAAAATTTGGATCCCAAATGTGAACCTTGGTGTTACATATGTATATGTAGGTATTGGTTAAATTTCTTCCTTCATCCAGTAATAAATCTGGTCCTGTTCGTTTCCTCGTTTCTTCGCTCGGCGTACTTTAGTTATTGTTGATTAGAGTGTGTTTGGTCGATTTGCTGCAGCAAATTATTGTAATTCACTGATCACAATTAATCTAGATCTTTCTAGGGTATTAATTTTTTTTCGGACAATCCGACAGTTATATTATAACTTCACTAAAAACTTTTTTAGTATTATAGTTTCGCACTAATAATTGAATCTTCACGATTTGTGCGTTTTAGATCACACATTGAAGCATTGAAATACACACGAAAATAATTCGCGATGTGTGTCCTACCGACTGCGCCATTTAACAATTGCTCTTGCAATTGTGAGAAAAAAAATTATAAAAAAAGAAAAAAAAGGGAAATAATCAATCAAAGATTTCACTTAATACAACAAATTCTTTATTATAAAACTTTTTATTTACACCGATTTTTACTTTAACGAACTAATTATTTCGCGACCGTGCCGAATTATGTTTTCAACTAGACTAACTTACATTTTTAATTACCTTCTCTTCTTTGCTCTACGAGCTTTTAGGAAAATTGCAGTTGGCGGATTATATTTCACTTCGTTTGATAATTTACCCGTGTGAAAAAATGTGTACGTGACAAATTTAAGTTTTCAGTTCTGTGTGAAAGGAAATGTGTTATTTGGATTCTTAATAAATTGCATTCAAGAATTATTTGGATGATAATATGATATTTATAAATTTCAGGCGTAAGCGGTTTCGTGCTGTGAAAATACCGGATGATGGAATAAGGTGTCATGGTCTGATCGTGGGATACTTAATGCACTGAACGGAAAGATAATAATAATATATGTATATGTTATATGTAATTATTATATTATGGATTTGTTTACTATAACTTTTATACAGTGTTACCATTTTAGTCATTGCTGCTATCAAGCTATTTTTTTTTGCTAAATATCTTTCAAAATAATTTAAACTAATTTATATTAATTTCAATCAATATGGTATAAAATGACTTTCGCTTTGTTAAATATACTTACTTGCAACAACAGCAAATTAATTTGTCAGTACATGCGACTAGAATTTTAATCGAATAAGATTGCGAATCATATTTACGTCCTCGAACTTGATTCATGGTAATAGGGAAATTTGATTGATTCATGGAATTTGTGTTAGATTCGATGTCTCTAGTGCAATGTAGATGGCACTATTTCGTGCCACTACGTACCTTCCTTCCATTTTATCTTTCATTTCTCTAAGTTCTCAACTTTGTGTGATATAGTTATATTGACGTGATAGCTGGCATGGTGTAACAAAATGTTTATATTTTGTTTTAGGTAAGATTAAATTTTTACCTTTTATAGAGAATTGGTTCTTTGTGATTTTCTCTATTTTCAGGTGTGAAGCAGTTTCCTGAACATAGTGAATACATTAAAACTGCATCATATAGTGCTGTAGAGAAGCTTATCACAGTTAACATTCCTTGCATCATTTGAATATTATCCTGGGGTAATGATTCTTTCCTTGGAATTAATTCCACATACGCTTGAACCTTATGCATACAATAATACTAGCGGTTTTTATGATAGGATTAATAAATTTGTTGCCCATCGTACGTCATAAACTAAAAATCTTTCTCATAAAATTATCATAGTTAAGTCGCTTTTAGGTTTTATCACAAAGAAGAATAAACAGCTAACATACTACTGCTCAAATATATTATGGTATGATTATAGACTATTGTTATGGTATATATGTTGATGTTGAGTGATTGGTCAGGACGTGAAGTCCAAACTGCCAGCATAAGCTGGCAGATAACTCGATGACAGCGATAGCACAGGGAGGGACGCTAGCACCTCGGCTAAGGGTGGCGGAGAGTGTGGGGGAGTTCCCGAAATAACCTGCCACTTGTCATCACCCATAATCAAAAAATGTTCGTGCCTACTTACACCAAGCCTAGCACACACTCGGTCCTGAAGGGACCCTTACGTCACTTACCTGCATTCCATGGAAGGCGCAGATGGCATGCCTTCCTTTCCAAGCCCCATCCTCCCTTTGTCCTTGGGTGGCACAATCGTCCAAAGTCCCTTTGTTGTCCTATAGGAAGAGAGAGAGACTAGGTAAACCTAGACGACCTTGTTCTCTTCGATAGAGGGCTCCGGGATGTGAAGGAAAAGTAAAAAGACTTACTGCGTCCTTACGTTATAAAATTCGTGTTTAATTACAACCATGCTACATGTCTGATCATTATCGATAGCTACGGATATGAATTCACTAGCCAAACTTTACGCTTAGGGCGTGAAAAAAAAACTTATATAATACAGGATTTATCATTCTAGCCTTAGCTTGACTAACCATCCTAGGAGGTAACCCGAAGGAATAACCACACGCTCATGATACCATGATACCTATAAATGAGTACTTAGATCTCACCTGGTGAAGTTATCTTCTCTAGAAGGCCTTCTGGAGCTTCATCCTTAGTGTGCTGAAATTGAAATGGCCAGAATAATCAGAAAGTAATAGTTATATTGTGGTTCCCTTGGGTTAATCTCTAACACCAATTTTTATGAATAATAATAATGATATACCCTATCAGATATAAAGATAGATTTAGATTTGACCCGAATGATATGCACTTCACGCTTAATATTTTCGCTGTAACCTATATTGTTATTGCACAATCATGTTTCTTCAGTTAACGTGCTACAATAATGTCATCTAAGTATCTCATTTAGAGTGCATGGAAAAGTTATCTAACTATCGCCTTTAAGGAATAGTAAGATATTATTGCATTTAAATTATAGGGAAATTTTGTAGTATTTAAATTCTAGTAAAGTAGTATTGTATTTGTTCTAGTAAAATATTGTGTTATTTAATTTCTAATAAAATATACTCGTATTAAATATATGCAACTATTAACCGGCTAATGGATTTTAAATATATAGAAATATTAACATACTACGGCCCTTGAAATATAGAGAACTTTTAGCATACTATGGCCTGTAAGATATATCCAAGTTTTTTTTTTCTACTATGACCTCTAAGATATATCGAAATTTTTTGAATAATGCGACCTTAAAAATGTAGCAAAAACTCTAGACTACTATGGCCTTTACGATATAGCAAAATTTTTAGAATGATACGGCCTTTAAAAATGTAGCGAAATTTTTAGAATAATGCAACCTTCAAATTATAGCAAAAACTCTATACTACTATGGCCTTTGCGATATGGCAAAAATTTTATCTGCTGAATTCACTGGATGCATAAACAAAATTTTGTCTTGAAATAATTTTAGATATTGAACCTGGTATCTGATTACGTTGATTTTGTCTCATCTCCTTGTATACTGCTTTGTGGATCGTAATTACAGGTTTCAGGTCACTGTAACCTGGTGCTGATTGACGGACTACTTCTGAATTTTTCGGATTCCCAATTTGTCGCTTTTTTTTATACCCTGCCGGATAACCTGCCTAGCAGCTTATAGCAATTTGCGGTTCCTGCGGATGATACTTTTATTCCTCCATTATCAGAGGCATCCTCGCGATAATTCCTCCACTCGGTGAATATTTCTTCCCAAAAATTTTTATTTGTCACGTTCCGTACTTTTGTTTCTATCAATTTTCGTTTTTGTGCTTTTTCCAACTCCAAAACTTGTTTTTACTTTTTCGTTCTTGTCAATAATACCACAAAAATTCTTTCTTTCTACTTTCGCAAGTCACACCACGACCCTCTTTTTTAATCTTCTTCTTCCTTTTTTTCACTGTCACGTCGACATGGCGCCTGAACGTGAGGAAATGCAATTCTGCCGGTCAGGTGCGCTCGCTTTCCGCTGTGGACAGCAGCCGATATACACGCTACAGTACGTGTAGCATATTGCTATATACAATATGCTACGACCATAACACTATAGATCATTTATGTACATATGTGTCTACTTGTCTTTCGTTTGTTATTTCCAGATGTAAAACTTGTAAGAAAATAATTTTAATGACTGGATATTAATTAGATTAGGTTTTTTTTCATGTACTGGAAAAATTCATTTGTACCATTAAAATAAAATTTCTATCACATTTAATGCGAGTATCACTGAAGAAAAAGATTATTTTCAGGTGTGAAGTGGTTTCCTGAACATACTGCCCCCGTTGAAAGGCTAAGGTGCCTTTCAAATGTGCTTGGATGATTTATGTTGTTAGTGTCGTAAGTTGTGAGTGAAATAACCAAAACAAACTTTGGGTCACATCAAAGAATTGAGTAAAGACAGTGTATTGAATAAACAAGTTGTCAAAGCGAGCAAACTGATTGAGAAAAAAAAGCAACAGCCCCAATTTCCAACGCAGAATAATGAGAAGGGTTATATTAATAAATAAATAAACAGAAGAGGAATTTTAGTTCTCACCCTTTATTGAGCTTAACACTTTAATGGTGCCATCTTTCATTAAGCGTATATTGTAACGCGTCCCATCTTGGGTGGTGAATCGCTGCTTGCGCTTCTTGGAATTTCGGAGGGCTTCCCAAGAAACCATGATGGTCTCAATGGTCCCAGTACGATTTGTCACCGTCATGTGGAGATCATTGCTTTGTGCTGTTGCCGGGACTAGTACAAGGTGTTGAACACAGCTGAAAATAAATAAAAATATATTAAAATACAACATAAACAATAATCAATACTTCCCTATTTCCTGAGTTTCTCTTCCAGTCAGCAAATGCCTCCTATACGTCCATTGCACATCTGAAATAAACAGAATTAGAGAAATTAAGTTAATACAATGCAGTTGATCAAATATAACAAGAAAACTACAAAAAAACTACATAGTTTATATGCAAACTGCCAAGAAACCAATTTCTTTGCAGTACAACAACAACACTACATGAAAACATAAACATTGCTAGTTTTCAGCGAAATTCATGTTATTTGCATAATAAACTATTGCAAAACATGCAATTAGGTTTAAATATGCGAATTAACACTTAAGGAATATATTAAAACACTTACCTCAAGAATTAATCCATTTATTGTTGAGAAAAACATAAAACACAACACTGCATTTTTCGACTTAAAAGCCGCGACAAAGTAAATAATCACTTTTATGAAGTTGGCCGCGCTCTACCTGTTGGCAATAGTTAAAACACGCGAAATTGGTCAGGTAAGGAAATATTTACAAAAAAAAAAATAATTTTAATTCCCATAATGAGTGGGAAAGAGAACCATGTGGAAACGAGACAGAAGAAAATTCGTGAGAGAATTTATGTTCCAGACCGGAAATTGACATAGGATGATAGGGAGCAGCCATATTGATAAATTTTAGAAAAATTGAAATATCGCAATAAAACAATTAGGAAAAATTATGGATAATTAAAAATAAATTAATTAACATAATTTGGAAATTTTTGACGTTACGGCATGGACTCATCATGTACAAGAAATAGATGAAATTTACATTTTTTCATGTGGAACTTGTCCTAAAATGGCGTCTCTGACATTATAAAAAGGAGGTGCTCCCTAACTAATCTCTCATTAGTTTCCTAGCGATCGTACATGCAACAAGCATCGATCAGTCAGTTCAAGTGTTCTTAAAAAAAAAAATATTAAATAATTCTCAAAATCTTTATAGCATAAATCAACGTGCTAAGCAAGGTACAGCATTTACATGCTAAGTAAAGATTGCAGCAGCAATTATAATATCTGTGGTGTTACAGGAATTCGATGGTTAAAGATAGGTGGTGTTACAGGAATGTCATGGTGAAAGATAGGCTAAGTATTTTTATACATTTTCTAAAAAATATATTTGGTGGCAGACATTTTAATTTTAGGTTTTTTCACATAGCGTTTAACTCATGCAAGCCAAGCATATTAGACGTTTCATGTGAAAAAACAAAGTAGAAGTAATTAATATTAAGAGTGATATGTGAATTATATTAATTAAGAACTAATAATAATAGACAGTGAATTTTCGAGTAAAAGTGAAATTCGTGAATTTCTGAGGTATGAAATTGAGCACGTGTCACTTCACGACACCTCAAGCACACATACCTACAGATAGCTGGTTAAACTAAATTAAGCATAATTGAAGTGGTGAAAATAAAAATAAAAAATAAAAATAGAATTCAGACCAACGTAAAAATAAGGAATTTTTGCTCAATAAAGTAACAGTAAACACAAGTTCACATATCTTGTTATTTTAAAATAGCGCTACACTAATCCACCCAAAGAATGCAATAATGTAGCTGTAGTGTTCAATTACCGCTACATTACAAAACATTTTTGGTGGTTCCATCCAGGAATGTGTACCTGTTTACTGTTGCGGTTGACAATAAGTCAGTTACGATTAAATTAGTCAAGCAATTCTTACTGTCATTGTGCTGAAACGTGGCAGTTTTTTTTAGAAGCTTTCAAAATTAATTAATAACTGTGCTTAGACGTGGCAGTTCTAATAAACATATCGAAAATTCTACTACAATTACTGAAATTACATGTCAGTAACTCGTGATAACTATTTAATTAAATAAATTAAACAAAAGTTTCGTCAACAAATTGCTTAAATTCTACACGTTAATTGGTCAAACGTGGCATTAAGTTACTTCTACTGATGTTATAATTTATTCCACATTTGGCTTTAAAATTAAGTTACGTTCAATACTTTATCATTTAACCCACACGGTCAATAAACAATAATAGTAGGACATAAATTACCATGGAGTTAGTAGAAAAATTAATCCTCACGGAAAGCGTGTTGCGTGCGCGAATTGAAAGGTTAATCGAGAATGGAAAGAAAACGAACCTTGTTAAACGAACGCAAGGCTTTTACGAGTCTAAAATGACAGAGTTGAAGAAACTCTGGGAAATATATAATGATACAGATATGGCAATCAATCAAGCTTTATTAGAAAATGCTGGTGACAAGCCACATGCCTATCTAGCGCAAGATCATCATGGTACGACAGAGTTAAAATACTCTGAATATATGGGAGAATTAGTGGAAGGACTGCGGAAATTCGTTCCAGCTGCTGAAACGTCAAGCACGGGAACAGTACCTATTCACTCAACAACTGTTGTCCAACAGGAGTCATTCCTTCCGCGAATTCAGTTGCCCAAGTATAACGGCAACTACGATTTATGGCGATCGTTTCATGATCTATTTATTTCTCTTGTTCATGGCAATACAAGGCTGACACCAGTTCAGAAGCTGCATCATCTGAAATCTTGTTTGGTGGGCGATGCTGAGAAATTGTTGCGGCATACCCCAGTAACAAATGAAGATTACATGCCAGCATGGAACAAGTTGAAAGCTAGATATGAGAATAAGAGAATTTTAGTTAATCATCAATTAAAGGTTTTAGTCAACCAAGTCAAACTAAGTTCAGAGTCTGCTAAAGGACTCAAGTCAATAGTTGATATAACAGACGAATGTATTCAACAACTACAAAGTTTAGAAGTTGATACGACATCATGGGATGTACTTCTAATACATCTGTTAGTACAGAAATTACCTTTCATTACCCTCAAACTGTGGGAAGAAGAGCAGGGAGCTACACAAGAACTCCCAACATTTAAGTCATTTAAACAGTTTTTAAGTACACGTTTAAGAATTTTAGAATCGTTAGCAGATAGTCTAGTTAAGTCCACACCACATCACAAACCAAACACCGCACCAGATGTGACAAAGTCATATCACGTCACAAATGAATTTAAATGCCCAGCATGCAATGCCAGGCATTACATCCAAAAGTGTCCGAAATATCAAGCGATGGACATACCATCCAAATATCAGATATTGAAGGCATCAGGTCAAATTGCTTAGGAATTCACCACTTAAATAATTGCACTAGCAAATTTAGATGTCTGAAATGCAATAGGAGACATCATAGCACACTTCATGAAGAACACAATAAGGAAAAACCCAAATCCTCAGCTGTTAATAATGAGCATAAGTCAACACATGACAAGGTTAGATTGAGCACAAGTCAAGCTAATCAATCTAGCTCGTCACAGGAAAGCTTTTCCCGGTTACAAGCAGTCAACAATACGGATGGCTTAAACACAAGTCATAACTTCGTAACCCGAGAAAGTCACAATGCTCTACTAGCAACTGCATTAGTAGTAGCACAGACAAAAAGCGGAAAACCATACATTCTACGATGTCTGATAGACAGTGGCTCGCAATCATCCTTCATCACGGAAGAAGCCTGCAGGAAATTAGGAGCAGTACAAAGCCCAACTGCAGTCTCAATCACAGGCTTAAACACTAGCCATACAGCCATCTCAAGGCACCAAACGACACTATCTCTTCGGCCTCGAACAACGAGATCTACAGCAGTATTAGAAGAAAACTTTCTAATACTTAAGAACATTACAGATCCTCTGCCTTCTAGGATAGTGACTAAAAGGGAATGCGCGAAGCTAAAGAAACTGCAACTCGCAGATCCCACCTTCTGGAAACCGGGAAGGATAGATGCATTATTAGGAGCAAGAGTTTATGCTCAAATATTGCGAACCGGTATTCGGCAAGGAACAAATACGACTCCTACAGCAGTCAACACAATATCTGGTTGGATTTTGCTAGGGTCTAGCATAGATGATGCAGAGCACAAAACGTCATCATTTCCAATCACAACTGATGATGTGGCTCTTCAACTCAAGAAGTTCTGGGAAACAGAAGAATTTCCCACAAACCCCATTCTTAAAAAAGAAGACAAGGAATGTCTACAGAGTTATCAACTCAATCACCAGCGTCTGCATAATGGAACTTACCAAGTTAAGTTACCTTTTGTAAACGACGAGACCCCTACTCTGGGGCAATCGAGAATACAAGCAATCAAACGCTTTCAAGGAATTCAACGACAACTAGCCAGAAATCCAGACTTGAAAGTTGAATATGAGAGATGTTTGGACGAATATCTCGTGTTGGGTCATATGGAAGAAATACCTCAGCCCAACACCAATCAGCCTCAATATTATATACCTCATCATGCCGTTGTGAGGGAAAGCACGACAACAAAGGTGAGAGTAGTTTTCGATGCCTCAGCGAAGACATGGCAAATCGCTTAATGAGTGCCTACTAAAGGGCCCAGTTCTGCAACCTAAGCTGTTCGCCACGTTGCTGAACTGGCGCAAATATAAAATCGCTATGAACGCAGACATTGAAAAGATGTATCGCATGATCACCATGCATCCCGATCACCGAACCTTTCAGCGAATCATTTGGAGACATCCTAAAACCAAGGAGATTCAGGATTTTCAGCTGAACACGGTGACATTTAGAACTGCTTCAGCGCCATACTTAGCTATTCAGACGCTTCAACAGTTGGCAAATGATGAACAGCAAAGATGGCCTTTAGCTTCTAAGGTTACAGCCACAGATTTTTATGTGCATGACCTCCAGACTGGAGCTGACAATCTTAATGATGCCAAATGCTTATTAAATCAGCTAATAGGTATGATGAAATGTGGAGGATTCAATCTCAGGAAATGGACAAGCAACAGTTCAGAGTTGTTAAGCCATCTTCCTGCAGAGCAACGTGAATTCACAGTAACATTAGCGATCACAGACCAGGAATCGGTAAAAACACTAGGAATTCGCTGGCATCCTAAACTGGATAGTTTTTCCATTATAACCAAACCATGGACAGTTCATACCAAGGTAACCAAACGAACCATTCTGTCTGACATTGCATCACTGTACGATCCTTTAGGCTGGCTGGGACCAGTGGTAATCACAGCCAAGGTGCTCATGCAAACCCTATGGATCACAGGATGTGCATGGGACAACAAGGTATCGGAAATGAACAACAGTGGAATATGTTTAAAAATAACTTAAAATGCATAAAAAACATACAAATCCCTAGATGGATCAACTATTCATCTAAGGCAAGCATCCAATTACATGGATTTTGTGATGCGTCTACATTGGCATTTGCAGCGACCGTGTATTTACGTGTAGACGAGCCGAACGGCTTAGTTCACACCAATTTGCTTACTGCAAAAACTAGGGTAGCTCCAATTAAGCCAACATCAATTCC
The DNA here is from genome assembly GCA_963930735.1 of Dioctria linearis. Taxonomy (NCBI): domain Eukaryota; kingdom Metazoa; phylum Arthropoda; class Insecta; order Diptera; family Asilidae; genus Dioctria; species Dioctria linearis. The sequence goes on along the minus strand of OZ005743.1, from coordinate 140,424,756 downwards.
TAGATTAGAGCTTAATGGAGCTCTATTACTTGCAAGACTGCTTCAGGCTACAATTGAAGATATGCGCCTACATCATGCGCCAATCTTTGCCTGGACAGACTCAACGATTGTGTTGCAATGGATCAAGGAACATCCAGCCCGATGGAAAATCTATGTGGCAAACCGCGTCGTCGAAATACAAGACGTGGTACGCTTTGAACAGTGGCGTCACGTGTCCACAAAACACAATCAGGCAGATCTAGCCTCGAGGGGTGTTCCTGCCGCAGACTTAACCAGTAATCGTTTATGGTGGCATGGACCATCATGGTTGGCTGAAGAACCAGACAACTGGCCGAAATTTAAATATATTTGGGAACAAACTAATTTAGAAGCGAAAGAACCCCCTTCAGTAAATTTCTTAGCAAAGTTAGAAAACAATCTTCTTTTACGATATTCGTCGTATACTCGCCTCGTACGAATTGTGCAACCATTCAACGTTTCATATACAATTGTCGGCATCCGCAAGTTAAACACGTTCAAGCTTTCACTATGCAGGACTGGAACCATGCGGAACTAACAATATTAAAACTCGTACAACAAACTGCGTTCGCAGAAGAGTATAAGAATATGTTGGGCAAGAAACCATTGTTACAACATAGCAAATTACTCAAGCTCAATCCATTTCTGGACAACAACGGGTTGATACGATTGGGTGGTAGACTTCTGAATGCAACAATGCCATATAATAGGAAGCATCCAATCATCTTACCACGAGATCATCACGTGACACTAATTCTAATTGATAAACTACATGTAGACACTCTGCATGGTGGTCCATCACTAGTTCTCAGCACTAGTCGAGATAGATCTTGGATCTTGGATGCACGACGCCGGATTACCAGTCGAATACATAAGCGCATTATCTGTTTTAAACATCGCACTACGACAAGAACCCAATTAATGGGAAATTTACCAACGTCTCGAGTGAACATAGCGAGACCGTTCCTTAACGTAGGAATTGACTATGCAGGACCTGTAATAATAAAAGCATCAAACCTACGAAATGCAAGGTTACTGAAAGCATACTTTTGCATCTTCATTTGTATGGCCACAAAGGCAGTACATCTAGAGTTGGTATCAGATCTCACATCTGAAGCATTCCTCGCCGCATTAAAACGATTTGTGGCACGAAGAGGATTGTGTAGTGACATATACTTAGATTGTGGCACCAACTTCATTGGAGGAAAGGCTATATTAGAAAAGGATTTGCAAGCAGCAATTAAAGGTGCAACTCCAGTAGCAGCACAATATCTTGCCTCCAAGCAGATCAATTGGCATTTTAATCCTCCAGCCTCTCCACACTTTGGAGGGATATGGGAAGCTGGAGTAAAAGCAATAAAATATCATCTACGCCGAACATTGCAACAGTCCAGATGCACATTCGAAGAATACTATACAGTCCTGGCTCAGGTTGAGGCATGTCTAAATTCTAGACCGCTCTGCTACGTGAGAAATGATCCAGAGGATTTGCTTATCCTCACACCCGGACATTTTTTAATAGGCCAAGCACTTAATGCCATTCCGGAGCCAGACTATACACACGAACCAATAGTACCTGCCAAACGGTGGAAGTACACACAACTATTATATAAACAATTTTGGGATAAATGGTCAAGGGATTACTTGAACCAATTGCAAAATCGACCCAAATGGTATACAAGACAACCAAATATTCAAGTAGGGGACGTGGTACTTGTAAAACACGATCAGATGCCACCCACAAGGTGGTTAATGGGCATAATCGAACAAGTGCATCCAGGGACGGATGATCTGGTTCGGGTAGTCAAGGTCAAAACGCGAAACGGTAGTTTTCTACGACCAATTGCCAAAATTAGTCCGCTACCATTAGCAATAGATTAACTACCTGTTCTTAGTGTCGTCATATGTGTGTCCTTCTGTGTACTACTGTTGGATGAGGGTTGTTTTCTATTCACGTTACGCAATACTAACTGGTTGCCATTTCAGATGTCGTTTACTTACGAGCAAGATGATACCTTACACATTTTAGAAGACATTCAGTTCAGCCCACCAGGAAGCCCAGAGCGGAGGATGCTGCGAGATCCAGGATGTGAAGTTTTTGGTATGCTCAGACCGGAATTGGCCCATGAACTGGTTTCAGGAGTCAGAAGAGATGCTTCAGGAGTTAGAGGAGAGCCATCTACAAGCCCAGCAACCATGGAAGCAACCACGGCTACAAACCTACCGTTTGTAGGCCAGACTCCCTACACGGATCCACATCCAGATCAAATAGTGGTGGTTAATGGCAGTCGCATATCGAAACTAACAAGTCTTCTGTTGACAACCAACATAAAGGAATTCGAAATGAGAGCGAATAACAGTTTTCAAAGATTCCAAACTCGAGAACGCGTGGGTATTTTCTTGCCACGATACTTATTGCAGCGTATCAACGTGAGAGCAATACAGCAGCGAAGGAATCGGGAAAAATTCTTCAATTTACCCGACAAGTATCAAGTTAAACTAAGAGTTAACAAGGACGGAGAGTTGATATTCCATCATTACCACAAGAGAGGTATACGCAAAATAAAGGAAGCTTTGGTGGAACAAACTGTTCAACGGGGGGGAGTGTGTTGAACACAGCTGAAAATAAATAAAAATATATTAAAATACAACATAAACAATAATCAATACTTCCCTATTTCCTGAGTTTCTCTTCCAGTCAGCAAATGCCTCCTATACGTCCATTGCACATCTGAAATAAACAGAATTAGAGAAATTAAGTTAATACAATGCAGTTGATCAAATATAACAAGAAAACTACAAAAAAACTACATAGTTTATATGCAAACTGCCAAGAAACCAATTTCTTGGCAGTACAACAACAACACTACATGAAAACATAAACATTGCTAGTTTTCAGCGAAATTCATGTTATTTGCATAATAAACTATTGCAAAACATGCAATTAGGTTTAAATATGCGAATTAACACTTAAGGAATATATTAAAACACTTACCTCAAGAATTAATCCATTTATTGTTGAGAAAAACATAAAACACAACACTGCATTTTTCGACTTAAAAGCCGCGACAAAGTAAATAATCACTTTTATGAAGTTGGCCGCGCTCTACCTGTTGGCAATAGTTAAAACACGCGAAATTGGTCAGGTAAGGAAATATTTACAAAAAAAAAATAATTTTAATTCCCATAATGAGTGGGAAAGAGAACCATGTGGAAACGAGACAGAAGAAAATTCGTGAGAGAATTTATGTTCCAGACCGGAAATTGACATAGGATGATAGGGAGCAGCCATATTGATAAATTTTAGAAAAATTGAAATATCGCAATAAAACAATTAGGAAAAATTATGGATAATTAAAAATAAATTAATTAACATAATTTGGAAATTTTTGACGTTACGGCATGGACTCATCATGTACAAGAAATAGATGAAATTTACATTTTTTCATGTGGAACTTGTCCTAAAATGGCGTCTCTGACATTATAAAAAGGAGGTGCTCCCTAACTAATCTCTCATTAGTTTCCTAGCGATCGTACATGCAACAAGCATCGATCAGTCAGTTCAAGTGTTCTTAAAAAAAAAAAATATTAAATAATTCTCAAAATCTTTATAGCATAAATCAACGTGCCAAGCAAGGTACAGCATTTACATGCTAAGTAAAGATTGCAGCAGCAATTATAATATCTGTGGTGTTACAGGAATTCGATGGTTAAAGATAGGTGGTGTTACAGGAATGTGATGGTGAAAGATAGGCTAAGTATTTTTACACATTTTCTAAAAAATATATTTGGTGGCAGACATTTTAATTTTAGGTTTTTTCACATAGCGTTTAACTCATGCAAGCCAAGCATATTAGACGTTTCATGTGAAAAAACAAAGTAGAAGTAATTAATATTAAGAGTGATATGTGAATTATATTAATTAAGAACTAATAATAATAGACAGTGAATTTTCGAGTAAAAGTGAAATTCGTGAATTTCTGAGGTATGAAATTGAGCACGTGTCACTTCACGACACCTCAAGCACACATACCTACAGATAGCTGGTTAAACTAAATTAAGCATAATTGAAGTGGTGAAAATAAAAATAAAAAATAAAAATAGAATTCAGACTAACGTAAAAATAAGGAATTTTTGCTCAATAAAGTAACAGTAAACACCAGTTCACATATCTTGTTATTTTAAAATACCGCTACACTAATCCACCCAAAGAATGCAATAATGTAGCTGTAGTGTTCAATTACCGCTACATTACAAAACACAAGGTCTTCCAAGATTTTGACCTTAGGATTTGCAGTTCCTGCTGGAGATTCTGAACTGGAAGGTTCTGTCATTTCTTGATATTGATGACTTTGAGAAGCTGATGGGGAGCCGTTGACATTGGGGTCTGAAGTCAATGTTATGGCTCTTGCATTGGATGGTCCTGACACTTCTTGGTGTTGGTGACTTGGAGAAGATGGTGGCGAATCTTGAATCTCAACTATATCCGACTCCTCCAGTTGCAAAGACCTTAGTCGTGTGCCGATTTTGTTAATGTTGTATGCCGTTTGTAACCGTTTGAGCTGCAAATTTCCTTGACCTCCAGCTCTATGGTTCTTCCTGGAGTTGGTGGCGAATTCTTGTTCCCGTCGGAAGATTCCATTTTGCTATGGTGAATTTGAAAATAATAATAATAAAATTTTGTCTTTGACTACCTTGTGTCGCACAGTGCTCGAAGTTTAGAGAAAACTAACTGAGCCCTTGGTTCCTACGAAATCTGGCATAAAATTTGCTTATCAGATTAACGGTTCAAGAATTGTTTTACAGACAACAATTAGCTATTGTTTTAACAATTCATTGTAATACGTCGTAGCAAGCATGCATTTTGTGCATTTGGTGAGGAATGTGATCACGTTTTTGTTTTTTTTTTTTACGTAGATATATGAAATTATTGTGTTGTTTTATTGTTTACCGATTCTGATTATTGCATAGCAATTTTATGCAATTATATGCAGTTGATGAGAATTAATTAAATTTTTTTGTTTTTTTTTTTTTTATTGCTATGATTGAATACTTGCTGTATGCACTTTGATGACGAGGCTAATGTGGGTGGAGGGTAGATATTCCGGAACAAAATAATAAGTTAAGAGGAAAGTCATTCAAAACGTCCTTTAGGCTAGAGGAAGTATAGCAAACTTTGTAACTGGTCTTTTTAAAACTCCATTCTGAGTTTTAATACTTACGACTCTTACTAGTTTGTCTGCTCCTGGATGTATATCGATAATACGTCCCAGTATCCAATGACATTCTGGCATATTGGGTTCTTTTATGACGACTAGGTTTCCTATTTTAGGATTGGAGACTGGAGTTTGCCATTTTGGCAAGTTTTGCAAGGAATGCAAATAGTCATTGCACCATTTATTCCAAAACTGTTGGTGTAATGATTGTACATGATTCAATCTCCTTATCGATGAAATTTTTTTCTCATTTATAGGTTCTGGAGGAGTGATCAATGCACTGTCTATCAAAAAATGTCCAGGTGTTAACGTGGAAAGATCATCTGGGTCGTCTGAGACGGGACATAATGGCCTGGAGTTAAAGCAGGCTTCAATCTGTGCTAAGACGGTTGCCAATTCTTCGAAAGTTAACGATGAATTTCCTAATATGCGCCTAAGATGGTGCTTGATTGACTTAACTCCTGCTTCCCAGAGACCTCCAAAATGTGGTGCTGAAGGCGGGTTAAAATGCCACCGTATTCCGTCTTGTACTACCTTTGATGCTATTTCTTGATTTGCTTGTTGTATAGAAATCTTAATGTCCTTTTGTAAAACTCTATCAGCTCCAACGAAGTTTGTTCCCCAATCGGAGTATATATGCGTACATAGTCCTCGTCGACTAGAAAATCGTCGAAATGCTGCTATAAAGGCTGCTGTGGTGAGATCAGATACAGGCCCTCTGTGGATGGCCTTGGTGGCCAGTTTTGGGAACTATTTTGCGGCAGTATCAACCTGAGAAGTAAACAATGACTCGTTGCAATTTAACAAACGTTGAGAATTTACTAAAAAATTCATGAGTGTGTGACTGAGTAGTGGATAAACAGCTTACTCGCTTTTGCTCAGATTCTATGTTGCTTTCCGTAACAGGTAACTTTTCTTCAGGATCCATCAGCCACTGAGGTCCATGCCACCACAATTGGTGGGAGTTTAATGAAGCAGGTTCAATTCCCCTGGAGTTGCAGTCGGCAGGATTCTCATTAGAACGCACGTGATTCGATGACTGTATATCAGTTAAATTTTGGATTTCTGCAATCCTATTTGCAACGAAGGTTTTGTACTTGTTCGGATGATTGTGGATCCACGATAGAACAATAGAGGAATCTGTCCAAGCGAATATGGGGATTTTAGTAAGATTTAGATCGGTGTTAACTCGATCAATGAGTCGAACTAAAAGTACTGCACCACATAACTCGAGGCGAGGAAGCGAGATAGGTTTGACAGTGTTGTGACCCAGGTGCCTATACCCCGAATCACAACAATAAAACCAATACGCCAATATCTTGCCCTATGCAATATATTGGCGTACTACAAATTGACCGTGAAAAATAAAATTCATTTAAAATTTCATTTAAATTTCATTTGCATTTAAAAATGCATTTACGTACTGCAACAAAATGCAATTTAGCATAAATTGCATTTTGTTATCAGTCATAAACTCCGTTCACACGGCATGTATACTTACCTATATGCAGCACTATGTACATACCTACATGCAGCTTTTCTGCTAAATTATCTGCAGGTATATATGTATGTACATACAATTCCTAAATTCATAATACCTAATCGTATGTACATACATACACACAATTACTAAAATGTTATTTTTACAAGACACAGTGCATATCAGATTTCATGCATATGCACTGCGTCTAAACTTTTTGTATTTTCCCACGTACGATTTTTCACGTCGTGGGAAAGTAATAAAGAGTATAAAAAAGCTTTTTTGAAGCTTATGGGGGACACCTGGGTGCAATATCGCCGACCCTCGGGGAGTTTGATTCAAAAAGCCGCCGAGCAGAGTTATCGAAAAAGTCAAAAAGCGGTCTATCTAAAATCTTAGACTTCTGACAATTTTTTCCTGTAAATTTTGATCTTTTGTTTTTTTAACTAGGTATAGTGCCAAGAATGTATAATTGTGAATAAAAAGTTCAGTGGATTTTCAATAAAATACAACGAGGAATAAGAGTGTTTTATTTGGCGAGGAAAGAGGTGCAGTGAACAGTGCCAGAAATCATTAAGTAAAGGAAATTAAAGAATCCTGCACTCTCCATAGGAGCACGGTGTGAGGATAATACAACATTTTGGTGGCAGCGGAACCAGCAAAAATCAGTGCCTAAAAAAAATAAAAATAAAAAAAAAATTTCAATAAAATCTGCCACAAATAACAAATTGGTGGCAGCGGTATTCACTCAAACAAATCAATAAATAAGTAAATAAAAAAAAATAAATAAAAAACAAAATAAAAAAAAAAAATTCATAAATTAAAAATCAGAAATAACATAACAAAAAAAAAAAATAAGCCCGGGTACCCTTAAAACAAGGTAATTAGAGGAATTAAGTTTTGTTACATACAGAGCATCAATTAAACATGTATATACATACATGCATGCATCTCTGAATCGATTTCGCTTCACGCAGAATTCTAAAATTCATGCATCAATAAAGAAATGCAAACATGTAGATATGTACATACCTACAGCATTATCATTGCATGCGGAATTCCAATTCCCAGCTGCAAGTATAAACATACATATATCTACAAACATATTTGCAAGTTCAGTAAAGTCACTCGCTACTGACCTACACCAATTTCTTAATCATATAAAGAAACAAGTGAAGGCAGTGACACAATCCCCTGCGCGCAAGAATTCACACGATGCAATTTGATAACCTTGCGCCAGCAGCGGTAGAACTCAGGTGAACGAAACAATGGTTCACGATGATGTCACAATAGCAGCAAAGCGGCGAACGGTCTGCGGAAGTATTTATGTATGTACATGTTAAAGCGATGAATGCCGTGATGTAATAACAACAAACCGGCAAAAGCTTTGCGGAAATTAATTTATGAACGCCACAAAGAAACACTTTGCGGAAATAATATTTATAAACGAATAAATGCTGTGATGAAATTAGCTTAGCGTAGTAAGAAAATAACAATAGTATTAAGTGAAAAACTGTATAAATAAACTGTGATTTTGAATAAAGAAGTCAGTAAGTGAGTTAGTCAGTGAGTAGCAACAGAACACGAGTTGTTTCACTTAACTGGAGTAAAGCTAGTAAGCTGCTCCATTCATCTATACCAGGAGTAAAGCTAGTAAGCTGCTCCATTCATCTGTACCTAGGAGTAAAGCTAGTAAGCTGCTCCGTTCTCATATACTAGGAGTAAAGCTAATAAGCTGCTCCATTGAACCGTACTGGGAGTAAAGCTAGTAAGCTGCTCCATACGCATCGCTGCTATCTCGGGACAATCAAGTAAAACGCCCAATCATCTTGACGGCACGTAGTGTGATTACCGTGTCGTGTTCCAGATCAAAAGGTGCTCAGATGAGAGTACTAGAAGTACATTAATAAACTCAACAATTTTGGCGCAGCCGGTAGGATCGAGGAAATTATATAAATTCAAACTTGAAAAACCTTGATCCTCGAATTTACAACAAACGAGTGCATAAGAGCGTATTATTTTTGAATCTGGCACACAAAACCGAGACGTTGGGCATTTCTAACAACATCCATTGACATCAGTAACAACAATAAAAGCATCATATCTGCATAGCGGAAAAAACGTTAACATCTTTTCTATTCTCTTCAACTAAAGTGAAGTAAAAGTAAGTTAAAAAAAAAAAAAAAAAAAATTTTAAAAAGACGCGTCAATTTAGTAACAAAATTACTTTAGACTAATAAAAATTAATAAATAAATAAAGAAATAAATACAGTAGTCACAGCGATATATGTGCATGTACATAAGCGACAAAAAACAGTAGAAACATTTTAATTAATCATTCTTCGGTTATTATACGGAATTAGATAAACTACCTAATCTCTTTTTTCTTCGCTCTCAATAATTACGTAAAACTCAAAGTTTTGTCTTTCATGCCAAGACCTGATCAAAGCTCTCCTGGCTCAGATTTTGAGGCAGCAATAAACTCATTGTCTTTTGACAACACAAGTCCTCCAGACAGCCCAATAGTAGAGCGAAATTCACCCCAAAGCAGACCATCCATAAATTGGTATCGCGAGCATCGCTGAGGTAAACGCTTCAGAGGGCACAGTCTAATTAATTTCCTAGCAAGAAATCATAGTTTAGGCGCCCTAGTATGCCAGGAGGCGTTAGACACACCTACTTCGAGTATAAACACTCAAATTACTTCCAACGCAGTGCAACACAATAAAACGGATAAAATGTCGGTAAACTATGAAAAAGTAGTAAAACTGACGGCACAAATGGTGCCTTTGTTCTCTGGGGAAATTAGCGCGCACATTCTTACAGAATTACAGACTTTTATAGGCTGTTGTAAGCAAGTGCAACAGTGTCTAGGGGAAGAGGAAAGGAAAGACTTCATGCAGATTTTCCCCACCAGATTGAGAGGAAACGCGTATCAATTAATAGCGTCCAGCTCTCACAAAATTTGAAGAAGTCGAACAACTGCTTTACCGAACGTATTTACCTCGTGAAACATACCATGAACTAATAAACAAGTTAATTACTTGCCGGCAATATCCGCCAGAATCATTTAGTTCATTTACAAATAGATTAAAAGGTCTTTTAATTCAATGCAACGAGGCAGCACAAAGTAAATACGGATCTGAAAATTTTAAAGTAGTAAAGCAGCAAATAGAAGATTTTGCTATGGCTTCCATAAAGAGTGGTGCAACTAATCCCCATCTAAGTGCCTATTTACTCACATTGAATGAAAATTCTTTGGAAACACTCATTCAAAAGGCACTAGATATGGAAAGATTGCAGCAAGGACTCTTTTTCATTTCACAACCAACAAATTATATCCCTAACCCAACAAACTCTTTCCAAGTGGACCCTTTTCTAAGACATAATATCCCAAATTTCTCTAATACCTATGGTTATCGCATACCTGAGAGTGTAAATTTGTCTTCCTACCCTTACACAAAGGAATTCGGAAGACATAACATAAAAACTGAAATTGGTATACGTCCAATAGCGCAACCACCAAGAGAAACTTCAGTATCCTTTAGTACCGACAGAAACTCAGAAAATTATTGGCGCTCTCCTCAAACAAACATAACAAGGAAATCGTTAGGAAGTCCACCTCCAAACAGGAAATCTTTTTACGAGCAGGCAGAAAAAAAGTACGATAAACAGAAAGTGCTGTTAAACAAGATCACCTGCAGCTACTGCAATAATAAAGGGCACACGTATGACGAGTGCCTAAAGCGTAAGAATACTCCTTATTGTACTAACTGCAGAATGAAGGGACATGATGCCCAATATTGTAAACAGAATATTAAAGCGCCACCCGAACATGTAAGCTCAAAAAACAATGATCGGTGGGGCTCTGCAGATAGGGAACAAAGATTTAACCCCATACATAATATGTGCGATTTCTGTGGGAGAAGAAGTCATACGGTGTCCACTTGTCAGCAGAAACAACGATGGGAGGCCACACATTCGGGAAACGGCATACTGTCGACCGAAAAATCCCCGGCTCGACATTAAATAAAACTGCTCAAATTACTTCAGGGTCCTCTCAAACAAAACAACAATTAAGTAGAGAAGATGTACCAGTGGTAGACTTACCACTGGACATAGGCAAAAACACAGCCGTTCGGCTGATAGTAGACACCGGAGCTGAAGTAAGCATCATAAAAAAGGAAGCACTAGATAACCCAAAACATATAGAACGAAGCCAAAAGGTAACTTTGAAAACTCCATTTGGAGAAGGAGAAACATTGAGAAACTGCCAAGGCAACTTTTTATTAAGCCGCAGTGTCCCATGCAAACTCCAGGTAGTAGAAGACATTGCCCAAATCTCCCACGATGGGCTGTTAGGCAATGACTTTCTTGCAAAAAATTGTAATATCGAAGGGCCTAATAAATTACTCCGGTTCCCTCGCACGGAAACCAACCCTATTGAATTCACAGTACCTCTCGAAACATCCCTAGAAGATGGAGAGGAAATACCAAGTGATCAATTGGAGGAGCAATTTAAATCACGGGCACCAGATAACAAAAATGCTTTACCTCCAATGGAAGAAACTCTGAACATCTCAAAAGAAGATGAAAGTAGGCAATATGAAGTAGTACTTCAGCGATCCAATAGAATACCCCCTCGATCTCAAATGGTACTGAGCATACCGCTACAAATAGACCAAGAAATGATCTGCTTGTGTCAGGAGATCCAAGAAGGAGTATTTGTCGCAAATTGCCTAGTTAATCCTCATAAAAGCTTCATACCGTTATCCGTTCTAAATGTAAACACGGAACCAGTATTCCTAAGGAACTTAACGCTTACTCTAGTTCCAAGTAATTGCTATAACATACAGTATCTCCATGTACCTTTGGACGACGTAAATACCCAAAGTACTCATAAAAAGGGTGATCCACCTTTCCTAAGTGCACAAAACAAAAGCACATATAACGTCAAAAACGACAAATTAAAATTTAATTCCAATACATATTCTCTTCGTGCACAAAACAAAAGCACAAACAATGTCAAAAACGACAAATTGAAATTTAATTCCAATCCATATTCAAGAAACGTAAACCATATTAAAAGCTATAACCCAGACAGACTTGTGGCTTTACGTAAAGAATTACTGTTGGATGAAAATTTAAATCGCGAAGAAGAAAAAACAATTCTTGAGTTATGCTATAAGTATAACGATCTTTTTTATTTAAATGGAGATAAGCTCACATGCATAAAGCATACCATCCCCATACTACACAATCAGCCACCCATAAATCAAAAGATGTATAGACTTCCAGAAACACACCGGGCAGTCATAAATGAGCAAATTAAGGAAATGTTGGACAACGACATAATCCAATTAAGTAAAAGCCCGTGGAATTCTCCATTGCTGGTAGTCCCCAAGAAAGCTGGGCCCGACGGCAATATACGTTGGCGAGTAGTAGTAGATTTCCGTAAAATTAACGAGAAATCTATAGGGGATGCCTTTCCATTACCCAGGATAGAGGATATACTGGATCAGCTTGGGCATTCGCGGTATTTTACTACACTTGACCTTGCAAGCGGATATCACCAAGTATTGGTAGACCCAAGGGATAGACCAAAAACTGCATTTAGTACCGCTTACGGGCATTATGAATTTAAGAGAATGCCATTTGGGTTGAAAGGCGCACCTGCGACTTTTCAACGCCTGATGAATTACATTCTAACGGGTCTCCAAGGATTAGAATGCTTTGTCTATCTCGATGATATTGTAATATATGGAAAAAATTTAGAAGATCATAACGAGAAACTGGCTAAAGTATTCGACAGACTTCGTGCCCATAATCTTAAATTACAACCCGAAAAGTGTCAGTTCCTTCGCAGAGAAGTAATATACCTCGGACACAAATGCTCAAACGAAGGGGCACTTCCAGATCCCAGTAAAACAAGCTGCGTCCAAAATTTTCCTCCACCACGAACTATCAGACAAACTCAATCGTTTCTGGGATTGGCAAACTACTATCGCAAGTTCATCCCTAATTTCTCCAAGATAGTCAGGCCAATAACAAATCTATTACGGAAAGACGTCAAATTTAATTGGACGCAAAAATGCCAAGACTCTTTCAATGAGATTAAAAATTCTCTTATAAATCCACCTCTACTCAAATATCCAGATTTTACCCAACCTTTTAATCTAACAACAGATGCTAGCAATGAGGCGTTGGGAGCTGTTCTATCACAAGGGGCAATAGGTAAAGACAGGCCAATAGCGTACGCAAGTAGAAGTTTGAATAAGGCGGAACAAAGATACTCCACAATAGAAAAAGAGTTGCTCGCTATTGTGTGGGCCGCCAGGAACTTCAGGTGTTATTTACAGGGCAGAACGTTCACGGTCTACACCGACCACAAGCCCCTGAAAGGCGTATTCAATGTGAAAGACCCTGTTAGGTATATTCTCATATGCCTAATGAGTTACTCCTAGAGTGTCTCATAGGAACATTCCTGGGGAGGTCTTCAGTTGTTATTCGTCTGTATAGAATTTCACAGTAGTTTAGTCTTGCTCCCTTGTTGTTAAATTGGAGTAGCTTGAATAAGCTTAGCTCCCTTGTTGTTATATTGGAGTAGCTTGAATAGGCTTAGCTCCCTTGTTGTTGTTATGGAGTAGCTTGAATAAGCTTAGCTCCCTTGTTGAATAAAAACACTGGCTTTTGTTGGTACTTCACTTGTTAATTTCCGACTTTCGACTCTCCACTCACTACTTACTACTGACTACCGACTACTGTGTGCTTACTACTGACTGCCGACTACTGTGTGCTTACTACTGACTGCTGCTACTCTAGAAATACAATTATATTTATACAAATTGTTCACTTACTATTTCTATTTCCTGATGGCACTCGCGGCTATGTATATACATGCAACAATTTCCGCATTTTAACATCTTCCGCAAAATTCTTTTCATTTTGCTATTATTACATATATATTTTTATTTCCGCAAAGCTTTTTTAGCTTTGCCATTGCTACATATATACACATGAATGTCAATTATGATTAAGCGGTTGCCGCTTGTTATTATGACATCATTAATGTGAACCATTCATGTTCTACCGCTGGCGCAAGGTTATCATTTTGCAACGTGAGAACTTTTGCGCGCAGGGGTATTATGCTTGATTTACTTTCAACTGATTAAGCAAGTGACGTAGGTCAGTAATGAATGGTTTTTAGCATGTAGGTATGTTTGTATATGCATTTATAGGAAATACAATTCTGCTTGCAATGGAAATGATGTAGGTATGTATGTATCTACCTGTTTACATTTCTTTATTGCTAGAACTTGTAATTCCGCATGAAGCAAGCATGCCATATGTATGTACAATTGTGTCTCGTTTATAGAGAATGAGTTGCATCTCGTTTATGCATGTAACAACCCGACATCGAGATTAGTCAGGTTTCACCATAAACTCTCCGAGTTCGACTATAAAATTGAATATAAGCCTGGAAAATATAACACTAATGCAGACGCGCTTAGTCGAATACCTGCCCAGCTAAACCAAGAAAACCCCAATTCGTTCATTGTGGAAGCTCAGGTACATCACCGAGCCGATTCCGACATGGACGAAAAGGATTCTAGTTCTCCAACACCCTCAAAGCCTAAACAAAAACATTGTCATGCTGTTACGAGAGCTCAAATAAGGGAGGCACAAAATAATATTGAAGAGGAAAATCAAAACACAGAAACTCCCAATAAAGTTCAAAAATATCCACGGAACCTCCAAAATGAATTAGTCGAAATTGACTCAACTGATAGCAGCAAATCCGAAAGCAGTGCATCTGAACACGGCGAATCACCCTGGAACCAAAATCTAATAAATTCTCAACATACTTTACCAGAAAATATCTCAGACCCTGAGGAAATCGAAACAATTCTGAAGGACTATCATGACTCCGCATTTGGTGGTCACCAAGGAGTAATCAAAACTTTTAGAAGAATAAAGAAGAAGTATAAGTGGAAAAACATGCTTAGTTCTATCAGGAAATATATTCGGAAATGCTCTAAATGCCAAAAACTGAAGGCTAGCCCGGAGTATCGTATGCCAATGGTCATAACAGATACTGCCCATATGCCCTTCGACAAAGTTTATTTAGACATAGTAGGTCCTCTTGAGGAAACGCACTCAGGAAACAAATATATTCTGACTTTCCAAGACAATCTAACGAAATTCGTAGATTGTTATGCCATACCAAATGGCGAAGCAGAAACGGTAGCAGAAATATTTTTCGATGAGATAATCACTCGTTATCGCATCCCTAAAAAGGTAGTAACTGACCAGGGCTTTAACTTCTTAAGCGATCTTTTCAAACGAGTATGTAAACTTCTGAAAATAAAAAAAATGCAGACTTCCGCTTACCATCCACAATCCAACGGCGCACTGGAGCGAACCCACAGACCCCTAGTGGAGTATTTGAGAGCTATTGTATCTGAAAATCCAAAGGCTTGGGATCGATTTCTGAGAACCGCGGCTTTTGTATACAATAATAGTCCACATGATGGCACCAAGCTCACACCAATGGACTGCCTGTTTGGATTCACAGCGGATGTTCCCTCTAATCTGAAAAGAGAGCCGGAACCCGTTTACAACCACGAAAGTTACTACCACCTTCTGAGGTACAAAATACAAAAAGCGTACGCTACCGCTCGGAAAAATTTGTTGAAAGCTAAGAAAAAGTCAAAAGTTTACTACGATAAGCGTTCACGTCCAGTAACCTTCAAAACAGGAGATAAAGTTTTACTGAAAAACCCCGCTAAAAAACACAAACTTTCCCAGATTTGGCTAGGACCATATCTAGTGGTACAAGTCTTTAACACTGTTAATACTGTTATTCAAATCGGTAAACGAAGAGTAACAGTACATAACAACAGATTGAAGCCATTTCACAAATAATAGCTGTCAAAAATAAAAAATAAAAAAAAATGGGGGCAGTAAAACAATAGACAAACTTAAGAAGCAGCAAAAGGCAATCCAACATACCTATTCAGTAAAAACACCCACAGTATTAACTGTCAGTAACCAAAAGGTACAGTTTACCTAGGAGTAAAGCTAGTAAGCTGCTCCATTCATCTGTACCTAGGAGTAAAGCTAGTAAGCTGCTCCGTTCTCATATACTAGGAGTAAAGCTAATAAGCTGCTCCATTGAACCGTACTGGGAGTAAAGCTAGTAAGCTGCTCCATACGCATCGCTGCTATCTCGGGACAATCAAGTAAAACGCCCAATCATCTTGACGGCACGTAGTGTGATTACCGTGTCGTGTTCCAGATCGAAAGGTGCTCAGATGAGAGTACTAGAAGTACATTAATAAACTCAACAGTTTTAAGTGTTTAGAGTGCCATAGCGCTCCAACGTGGGAAAGTTGCGAGGCTTCGTCGGTGCCTCACCAAGACGTCCCAAAGAAGGAAGGAAGACATATCCCCAATAAAACCAGCAAAATTATCACTCACAAGTACGAGAACACTTCGACCAGAACGCTCCACGCATTTCATCTCAACCACAAGGGTTTTTTAAACCGGAAACCAAGGAATATGAATAAGGTAGAAAGGAAATTTTTTTTTATAATTATACCATATTACATGTATTAAAAAAAAAAAAAAAATCAATATCAGAAGTCACAACATTTTACATAACATTTTGGCATTTGGCGATAGTAACTATACAAAAAAAATTAATTTTTTAAATTCGAATTATCATAATATTTGCGCAACACTCTTACATAAACATAACAAAAATTTTCAGAATATCGAGCGAAATTTGCTATCTCATGGTAAATAGATTACAATTATGTTACTATAGAACACATTTTCAGAAGTTTTATGAATTAGTGAAATTTTTCGTCGTAAAAACTTAAAACCATATAGGGAATGTTCATTAATGGCGTATGAGATTTTGTTTTACGGTTATTAACGAAAGACTGCATTGATTTCCTCTTCCGAAATTTCCCGATTGTAATTTTCTCAGCTAAACTACGCTCCTCCTAGAAGCGACCTCAGCGGCAAGACTTCGTGAGCTTGCTGATCAGAGGACTTCGACAAAAATCAAATATCAATCCCCTGCGGTACGACTTCGTGCGCCTATCGGTCAGGAGAAAGATATTGATTGGAAGAGCCATCTATTAACAATTTAAAAATTTGCAGATCAGATAACGAAGCACTTTTCCTTTTTATTGTATACATACCTACATATCCGTATAATATTTAAATTTTTTATTTTTTTTTTAATGGAAATACATATACACTTCATTTAAAAGATTTTTGTGTCGTTATCTAATAATAATTTCCATTTTTGTGTTGTGATAAAATATTTTTATTATACAAACATAAATTCTAGCATTCCTTTTATTAGAAATTGAGAATTTCGTAATACCAAAAATTCCCAAAAATTATCATAACCCCCGTTACTGTACTTTACTCACTTCCTACAATTTACAAACCTTTTCTTTCAAAACAAAACTAATTACACATAACAAACTCGTTCTTTTTTTCGCAACTTATTACTGTTTAGAAATTTGACGATTAGTCTTCTACTCGGCTGTGTTTTATTTTACATACAATATTTTCACATCTTGTATAGTCCCCCACAAATCAACCAAATCGAAGCTCGAAGCAGACTCCCTTAATATTATAAAATTTCATACCATATCTCTACCAAATTTTCCCTCTGTTACTTCACAAAGCCACAATGACTGAAGAAACCATTTCTTTCGATGAGCTATGCTCATCTCAAGTAGAAAAAAACAGTGCAATTAGGCTAATACTAGGGGCTTATCACCAAGCCGGTAAAGTGAAGCGTACCAATACCTTTGTGACAGGTAAATTACAACAACTCGAAGAAATATGGAGCGACTTCGAAAAAACAGAAGAACAAATAGTTCAGCATAAAGACTTCACGACCGACCACGATTATTTCAAAGAATCGTGCACAGACAAATCTGAGGATTGGTACATGTTGACGAAAGCAACACTTTCCGAAAGATTGAAATCAATCTCAGAAAGTACTATGAACAATCAAAACCCCTTTCATATCCCATCACCCAGAGCTTCGTGGAGAATTCCAACCAAATCACAAGTTACAGAAGCTAATAAGGAAACAAATAGTCCACAAAATCAAAGTATTTTCAGAAGCCTAAATACAAAAATTAACTGAATTACAAGAGTTATACAATCATTAAACCCCGATACCTTACCTACAGTGAGTAAAACATACCTAGAACAAAAACTGGGTATCCTAAATAAACATTGGGCTGAATTCGAAGAACTCAACAATACAATCTAAATGCAATCTACGCCACAAGACCTAGAAAATAAATACTTTACTGAAGATGTTTTCGGTAAAACAGAAGCAGAATATGAAGAAACTGTAATTGCTATTCAAGAAGATACGCGCTTCCCTAATTACCAACATGACACACGAAATAACTCATCACACTTTCACAATGAAAGCACAGAATCTAAAATTTCACATATTTCCCTACCAGAAATTAAATCCTTAATACCAAATTTTAACGGAGATCCAAAAGACCTCCACAAATTCGTGTCATGTTGCGACGATATTCATAGACTTTATCCCAATACCGACCCTACAACCCTGTTTTCAATAATCAAAAGTAAGCTATTTGGAGATGCCTACAATGTACTTAAGTACAATGATATAAGCAGGTGGGCAGATTTGAAGAAAACATTACTCGAAACATTCGAAGTAAAATTAGAAAGGTCAGTACTACAATCAAAACTACAAAACACAAGACAAAGAGCAGGAGAGCCTGTCAAAGAATTCCTGCAACGAATTAATATGACACATGCTCAATTGAACGAAGCCACACATTCATATACAACAGATAAACTACTGTTAAAATCTCTCGTAAAAGACAACGAAAAACAAGCTATTAGAGCAGTAGAGGATGGACTAATAAGCGAGCAACACCAAACACTAGCCAAGCTCCATGAAAATAGATCATTAAAGCCAATAATGACATATATTGGTGAACAAGCATTACGCCTGGAGTCAAAGACAACAAAAATCGCAACGAATTCTTTCAGCACAGCTCAATCAGCACAAATACAAAACTCCTTCTGCTACAAATGCAGAACCCAGGGCCATTTAGCACCAAATTGTCCACAAAACAGTCGTACAAAGCCAATCCCAAATAACAATTTTTCTAATGCCTTAAACATAAGTGATCCTCCTCAACAGGCTAGCACCTTCAACAGCACTACTCCTACATGCAGGTATTGTCACAAATTAGGACATACCATAGAAGTATGCAGGGCAAGAATATCAAACAATGGGACTTTCTACAGGGAAAATACAAATCCCGTTGATCAAAACTTCAGAAAGCGAACAGAAAGTCCCAATAAAACTACAATTCCCCAAAAAGAGGTCAGCTTCAATCAGGTTCCAAATTTTAATTATAGAAAAAATTCCCCTTCCTCGACAATACAACACCAAAATGAAGCAAGGACAAATAAGGAACAAATACAAAATCCGAGAATATTTTTAACGAACTCGGAAAACAAATCAAAGCGAGAGGAACTAGTCGGCAGCCCCTCGCAAAGCCAAACAAAAGCCGACATTCACACCAATCCGAATTAAATACGCCAAAACTATTAAATGTTCACATAACGCTGAAAATACCAATTATTATCAGTCCTAATTCCATTACTATTTCCATATCTACCAATGTATGCTCGAATAAAGAAACAAAGCTCCTCGTAGACACAGGAGCAGAAATCAGTTTATTAAAGTTCAATACACTGAAAGCAGGCAGCACTTACTATAAAGATGCAATCTGCAAAATAAATACTTTATTTTCGGAATCTAAAACTACAGAGCAAAATTGGCAACTATACCAAGCGAAGAATCTGTAATAGAACATCCCTTCCAAATAGTAGGAGATAACTCAGCCTTAGCATATGACGGCCTAATTGGCCACGACTTCTTGTCCAGATACAACGCTTGTATCACTTATAAAAACAATTACATTTCCTTAGAGGTGAAGCAATGTCATTCATCCTATCCCGTAGAGCAATATCGCTCAGATTACCCAAATACATATCTCAGATATGATAACTATGACAAGAAGTCTGAAACACACAATGTAAGTGCTAACAAAAACAAATTATCCAGTACTTCACCGGATTTAAACACCGAACGTGAAAAGTACCTCAAAACAAATATTCTACAAAAAACGGAGCATATTTTCCAATCCAATGAAAACCGAAATGAATCGGACAAACTAAATAATAATATTATTACAATTCCCGCTCGCTCTGAATCCATAATTCAAGTTCCAACTTCGTCAACTACGGAACAGTATATTTTAAAAAAGAGGTAAAGCCAGGGTTGTTCATAGGTAATACCATGTGTGGCAATAGCTAATTGAAACACACATCCAACTACTATAAAAACTAATTAACTTTATTCAATATAAAATAATACTTCTTGTTGTTTCAGAGCAAGGTGGAATGATGAATTACGAGATGATATTCCAAAGCCGTAAAATGAAAATTTGTGTGCCGCTGGTCGTAAATGACGTCTGTGCGGACCACTTTTTTTTTAAAAAAAGAAATTTTACTTGTGCAATGATTTTGACTTTTTTATAGGTGCAACGTCGGGGTCAACCCATCACAAGGAATGGCAAAAGTCCCAGTTCTCAACACGAATGAGCAGGACGTCGAACTGGCAGCTCATGACATGAACCCAGAATACCATAACCTTATCGACTTCGATTGCATTTCTACTGATTCTCACAGAGACCCAATTAGGGGCAGACTAAAAAAACTGCATATCCTAATAAATTTGGAGAAGCCGAGAGTATTCGGAAAATTTGTAAGGATTTCAACGATCTCTTCTACTTAGAAGGGGATTTCCTAACGTTTACAAATGCAACCGAGCAGAAAATCGAAACAATCCCAAATAAACCTCACATATACACTAAACCGTACAGACTTCCAGAAGCAAGCCGGAAAGAAATTACTCGGCAAATAAATGAAATGTTGGATTCGGAGATAATAAGCCCTTCAAATAGTCCGTGGAATTCTCCCCTATTTCTAGTTCCAAAAAAGCCGGATGCGCATGGGGGCGAGTCGTTGTAGACTTCCGCCGAGTAAATGACATCACTATTGGCGACGCTTATCCATTACCTAATATTACAGACATATTAGATCAATTGGGTAAGTCTAAATATTTCACGACGCTAGACCTCGCCAGCGGATTCCACCAAATTCGCATGGACGGGAAGGATAAAACAAAAACTGCGTTTAGCACTCCTTATGGTCATTACGACTTTATGCTATTTGGATTAAAAGGTGCACCGGCAACCTTCCAACGTGCCATGAATAACGTCCTTTCCGGACTCCAAGGCATCTACTGTTTCGTATACATGGACGATATTGTAGTCCATGGATACATTCTGAAAGACCATAATATCAGGCTCGCAAATGTATTTAGCCGCCTTCGGGATTTCAATTTAAAATTACAGCCCGACAAGTGCCATTTCCTAAGAAAGGAAATAATATATCTAGGGCACATCATTACTGAAAATGGAGTCAAGCCAGACCCGGCAAAAATTAAATCAGTTCAATCTTATCCTAGACCCAAGAAGGAAAAGGATATAAAAGCCTTCCTTGGTTTCGTCGGCTATTGTCGCCGCTTTATTTCCAAGTTTTCTAAAATCGCGAAACCTCTTACTAACCTTCTGAAAAAGGACACACCTTTCAAGTTCGACGCAATTTGCGATGAAGCATTTTGCGAACTACAAAACAAATTAATATCAGCACCAATTTTATCCTATCCGGATTTCTACAAAGAATTTTTTGTCACCTCCGATGCCAGCGCCCACGCCATCGGAGCAGTTCTTTCCCAAGTAAATGATCAAGAAGATCATTCAATCGCCTATGTGAGTCGAGTTCTCAATGGTGCAGAGACTCGTTACTCAACAATCGAAAAAGAGCTTTTGGCAATTGTTTTCGCAGTTGAGCAATTCATGCCATACGTTTATGGTAGACAGTTTACCATCATAACTGACCATAAACCATTAGTATGACTAATGAATTTAAAGGATCATTCCTCAAGGCTAATGAGATGGAGAATACGTCTTGAGGAATATGACTATAAAATAGTCATAAACCTGGAAAACTCAACACAAATGCAGACGCTCTCAGTAGAGCTATCCCAGAAAATTCCGTAAAATCAACGGAACGTAACACCTATGTAAATGTGGTAACCAGAAATCAAGCCAAAGCTCAGGCGAATTTAGATACACCAAACCCAAATATTACTACTCCAAATCCAGATTTATCAGTAGTAAACAGGTCCTCAGTGATAATAACTGAGACCAATTTCCCATTACTTTTAACTAAAAATTCTAACCCCAAAATTTTCATCATGCCCATGCAAGATACAGAACTTGAAAGAGTTTTAAAATCTAAACTAAAACTTTTAGACAAACCACCTCTACTAGAAAACTAACTGAACTTCTTTAAGAAGAAAGACTCCACAGTAATTATTTCAAAAGTCAATCTACCTTGCCCATCTCAAAGAGATAGATTAGACATTGAAAAGATTTTAACTGAGATCTGCTCATATACAGAAGCAAATCAGTTAAGTCAAATAAATATCTCCTTCCCGGTATTAGACCAACAAAACTTATCAGCTATTAAAAACATTTTTACCAAGATCTTCGTTAACCAAAAAATAAATATAAAACTTCATCAAGATTCCATAAAGTATTTATCCAACAGCAGTGATATTGAACAAGTTCTAAAAGATTTCCATTCTCTACCAACGGGAGGCCATCAAGGTGTCTCCCGTACAATCAAAAGAATTAAAAAACAATTTTATTATCCTGGCATGTCAGACGATGTTGTAAGATATGTAAGGAAATGTAAACTTTGTCAAGTAAACAAAGTATCCAGAAATCCTAAGATTCCGATGAAAATCTCAAGCATAAGCTCAAAACCTTCTGAAAGAGTGTACCTAGATGTTGTAGGACCTCTCCCAATTTCCCATTCTGGAAATAAATACATCCTTATATTTCAAGACGACCTTTCCAAATTCTCTGAGGCTATTCCCATAGTCAACACTGAATCTAAGACATTAGCGGAAGCCTTCACGACAACAATAGTTTGTCGACATGGCATTCCAGAAAGTATCCTAACAGATCAGGGATCTAACCTCATAGGTGGCATGTTCGCCGAGGTATCTAAACTGCTAAAGATCAAAAAGCTCAAAACTACTCCATATCACCCTCAAACAAATGGTGCATTGGAGAGAAGTCATAGAACTTTAGCAGAATACCTCAGATCTTATGTAGCGAAAGATCCTCAAGACTGGGATACATGGATCCCATATGCCATGTTTGTCTACAATACCACACCTCACTCGAGTACAAATTATACTCCCCGCGAACTCCTGTACGGATTCCCAGCCGAAATCCCAAATAACCTAAAATCATCTCCGACCGTTTGCTATCATTACGATAATTATGCAAACGAGTTAAAAGCACGTCTACAACACAGCTATAAAATTGCGAAAGACATAGCCATGGCCAACAAAGAGAAATCAAAACTTCAATATGACAAAAACACAGTTCCGAAATCCTTCAATATTGGGGACAAAGTCTTAATAAAAAGCAGAGTAAGAGATAACAAATTCTCATCACTCTGGACAGGTCCATATGTGATTGTAGAGATCAATTCTCCTGAGAACTCCACGGTGAAAATAAATAATAAAAATAAAAGAGTCCATAACACTGACTTAAAACTTTTCTCGGACTAATACAAAATCTCATCTACTACAAAATCACCACAAATGAATAAACAATATCATCTTCCAGGTCCTCAAAATGATGCAAACGGCATTTTTCCTAATCTGCATCCCATTCATCTCAGGCTCGGGGATAAAAATAAATCAAATAAATGCCAGCGCAGGCATCTATTTCGAGGAAATCGGCAGAGCCAATTTCTACACAAACGAATGGAAAATCGTAACCTACTACGGTTTAGAAAACTTCAAATCTGAGTTCAGGAACATCAAATTCATCACGCAACAAATTACAGCTACTTGTCGGAAACTGGACGGAAATTCAGCAACGGCGCACACTTGTAACGGTACGTTACTACAGATAAACCTTATTATAGCAAATCTAGAATACAAAAATATGCTCCTAGTAACTCAAAGTAGGAAACAAAGAGCTTTATTCAATGCTATAGGCTCCATTTCCAAAGCCCTTTTCGGCACATTAGATGAAGATGATGCCAAGTTGTATGATGAACAAATTCACAACCTCACTTTAAACCAAAACTACCTCCTTTCCCTTATGAAAAGCCAGACCGCGATAATCGAAGCAACAGCTCAAATATTGAATAAAACTAAGGCCGCAATTGAAAAGGAATTCTTAAATATGCATAAAATGCTAGTTTCAATACAAATATCTACATCATTAATGGAAAATAGAACACTGGATAATAAAATATCCATCGAAATAGAATCATTAATCTCCCTTGCTTCACTAATGGCATTCAGATATCAAAATACACAGTCAGAATTAATAGATCTTTTAATCGATTCCAAACGTGGAAAATTCCACCCTACACTAATATCACCTAATAAGATTGAAAAAATTTTATCAAAAATTAGGCAGGAGCTTCCGAGTTCAATGATGCTTCCCATAAATTCCAGAGACAATATATTTTCACAAATCTACAAATTAAGCACAATATCTGCAAATAGTTTTAACAACAAAATAATTATAGAGCTTCGAATCCCACTTCCTTTTAAAGAATCCTACCAAATTTTTAAAGCAATGCCACTACCGACAACCCTAAACGGTTCATTCATATATATTGAACCATTAAAAGGAATATATATTAATTGATTACAATCGTGACCACTACATCGAATTAACACTACAGGAAATCCACAATTGCGCAACGTTGGACCATACTCACTTTTATTGTAAAATTTCATCACCCATCCTTAATACAAACAATAGAGCAAATCAATGTGACATCAACTTAATAAAAAAGGAACCTATTAGATCAAAATGTAAAATTTTGACGTTAAAACAGAACTACTATATGAGACAATTATCGCAGCAAAATGCATGGCTTTTCTCCCTCAAAAAACCTTTCCATATAGATATCGTTTGTGAAGATTCAATTAGTTCAGAAACCCTGCAGGGAACAGGAACAATATTTATCTACCCAGGTTGTTATGTCCGCAGCAAAGAATTTATCTTGCACGGACATTACGTAAAAATATCAAAATTTAATTCCCATTTCATCCCAACAACAAACATTTCCAACATAATCGAAAATATGACGCTTCCCTCTTTGGAAACGTACAGAAGAACAAATCCTTTAAATATCACAAACAACATGGACGTCGATGAAATTGTAAAATCCACTTGTCTTCAAAAAGAACAAGAATCAACTCCTCTAAATCCTATAAACAATCACCACATTCACCACTATGCTCTATCATATTTGACATTAGCATTAGTGTTGACTATTCTATTTATCTATATGTACATGAAATACAAATCAAAACCTCGCAAAGGTAAAAATATACCTCTGGAACCGATGTGCCCACGGCGGCACCAAGAAAGTCAAAATTCGAATTAACTCCTGCACCACATAGAAGAACTACAGAAAACATCTAACTCACGGACACTAACAAACTGACCGCAGTAACCTCTTCCATGCTTTAAATACTTAACACCTTCCCAGCCCAAAGAGAAAATGAGAAAAAAGGAAATTTAAAGAAACAATACAAAATATTTTTTTTTTTTTATCTCTTTAGGAAAAATATTTCCTTTTATCAAGTTTTTTTTCATTCCCAACAGAAAACAGTCCAAGAGACAAATAATACCCACTCATTCCATTGCGTATGCACTTGCGTATGTGTGTGATCGAGTGTGAGGGAAAATATAAATATCCCAAAAATGATAAAGAATAAAGATACATATATATAAATAGTAATAATAAATAGAAAAAAAAATTTTTTTGCCTCCCCCCTTTTTTTTTCTAGTGTGTCGTTCTTTCCCGATACACAAAATACACATAACATACAAAAATATCTATTGATTCCGAACCCCAATCAAAAGCAAAACACAAGCAAAAAAAAAACAAAAGAAACCACCATAAAATAAAAAAATAGAAACAAAAATAAAAAACGGTAATAAATATGAAAAACTCATTTTTAATTAGAAAGATTTATTGAAAAAAAGTGGAAAACAGAAAAAGGGAAAAATGAATTAAAATGAGAAAAAAAACTTGAGCACACCACAATATAACAAAAATTATGAAAAAATACAAATTATGAGTAAATTACTAAAAGTCCCAATCGGCCTCGCTCGCGTTGGATGCAGGACTGGAAAACCAGGGGTTTATGGGAAGTGGGTATGACTCCCCGACGATGACAGCATATCCGCCTAAAGGTGAAAAAAAAAATTAAAAATCACAAAGCAGAACAATTTTCAAAAGTAACTACTTACCAAGAAAGGAAATGCCCATTTCATACTCCGGATACAGTATGAAATCGCATTGATAGTACGCGTCAGCAACTGGTGGACCACCCCATAGAGGCAGACTATGCCGCCCATAAGCGTGCCAGACCACCCGAAGGGGCCCCATCCAGCCCGGGAAAACATGTAAGACATATATCCCGGTGACCCGGACACAAAAGTACTCAGGTACACGATAAATAGAGTGGCCAACCTCTTCAACGAAAATCATTTTGAAAATGAGAACTGACTCCAATTCTATCCAAGTTAAAGCAGGCAATTACAAACAAAATACCAAACAGAAACATAACAAAAAAAAATTTCCCTTCGCATACCAGCATCCCACACGATATTATATTCACTTTAAAATCTTCAGATTAAAGCAATTCGCAACAGAATTAAATCCAAAAAGACTAAGTCAGCAGAATCTTATCTAGACAACAACAATGAAAAGAAGTGAGGCCAAGTGACCAGTGAATGGTGATTAATAGAGGATCACCTTATTAGAAGAAAAACAAAAACAAAATTGCAATTGCTCATTGATACAAACAGGGACAAAACAAACTCTAACGAACAAAAAACTGACAAAGCAACCTTTCCCATTTATCACCTACCCCTCCCAAAAATCATAAACATTTTTGAAGATGCCAAAATTATTTTCTTTTGTGAAATATCAATTTTTACCCTTTTTTCATTAAATAGGATTAATATTTTTCGTTTCTGACAGAAACTAACCAATAAATAAAAATTAGAAGGAATAGACAAAATTTTTTTTTTCTACTTAAGGAAAAAAAAAATTCAAAAGAAAAATAGAAAATTTTTCTTTCCCTGTGTGGAAAATAGTCCTATTTTTTTTTTCTTTTCTGGTAGAAATTAATAAATAAATAAAAGTTAAAATAGTTAATAATGTAGTAATATCTATATATATATATATATATATATATATATATATATATATATGTATGTCAAACGCTTTTTTCCGGGACATTTTTAAAATTGATATACATTAGTATACATCGGTATACATATTCAATGTATACATTTTTCAAAAACAAATTTTCAAAAATATTGAGTAATTATTAAAAGTATGTCTATCGTTTAGTTCCGGGACATTTTACAAATCGTTTAAAATTGAATAAAATCGTTTAAAATCGTTTAAAATTGAATATTTATTGTTATACATCGGTATACATAGCCATTGTATACACTTTTCTAAAATAAATTTTCAAAAATATTGAGTAATTATTAAAAGTATGTCAATGGTTTAGTTCCAGGACATTTATCAAATTAACATACATTGCAATATTTCATTATTGATTGTATATATTTTCCATAAACTAGCTTTTAACTAGGAAAATAGCTATAATTGGTCTAAGACCAATTCTTACGATATCCTAGATCAATGCCTGCATGTAGGTACATGTATTACCACTCCTCTATGCATTATTAAAGCCGTTTTTCGCATTTATTTCTAGAACGATTTTTTGGACAGTAGAAACTAATAACTAATTTCATAGGAATTTATATTCTGAATAACTTTTCTTCACATTAAAAACGATAAGGACCGACCGTTTGCACATTATACGTAAAATATCGTAATTTTTGTATGGCAACACCATGCAAGGGTTGCCTGATTTAGTCCATTTATCAACCCCACGCGAGGTACGCGCTTAACAAGGCGAAAGCAAGCACAGCGATCCTTAGACCCTTGCTGAACTCCCAATTCTTATCCCAAAACACAAAATTACTTATATATAAAACCTTGATTCGCCCGATAATAAGCTACGGTTTTACTATCCACAGTCAGCAACCAACTAGAAATCTTCGAGATAATGATAATCAGTCACTCCATCAACAAATTCAGAAGGCCTAATAGCCACAAATGGTACCCCAATATGCTGCTGTATGAGAAAGCTAAAATACCTCCTCTAATGATATACTTCAGTAGTATCGCCGTCAAATCATTGTCAAGATTAGAACACAGTTTAATCTAGCTAACACTTCCATTAACATCCTTAGCAACCTTCAAATCCCCTTTTACACAGGTACCTCTATAGGCAACTGCAGAAGATGAGTCTCATCTTTCTTGAATGTGCAGTTCAACGGCGACATGCAGTCCGACTTGGTAGTAAGACACCAAGATTGCCCAACTACTAACGTACAAGAGCAAATCTCTCACACACCCAAATTGATAAAATAAATCACAAATTGAGCCAAGCCTAAACAATCTCTGTAACAAAGCAAGTAAGATAAAATGAACATGTAATATTTTTATCTTAGTTTTTATTTCTTATTTGTCTGCAATTACAAATCTTGTTATAAGATAAATTGCATACATTCCTATGTATTGGGCCCAACTGGGCTCTTGTTGTGAAATGAATTGTTATCTAGTTCTTAAGTCAGTAGGTTAAGTATAGGCTATGTTTAGCATACACCGGGAGCAAGTGTAATAGTAAAACTTTTGTGATATCAAGTAATTCTCCACTTTTCATTTTTGTATAGAATCAATCCCACCCCTAGATCTAAGTAGCCAGACACACTTTACAGTCGCCCAAGTTAGTTAAATAACCATACTGTTGTTTTTCATATTTTAAGAACATTGGATTTTGTATAGACTCAATAAATGAAATGAAATAAATGAAATGTATGTTCTAAGTCACCGAGGCAAGAGTCGAGTTAACTTATTTAAATAGACAACATATTGTGAGGTTCTTTTTATTGGCTGGCATTCGAGATGAAGCTAAGCAAATAAATTCGAATTCTTTGAAATCTTTGTAGTTAAAAATATAAAGGTTCCAGAGTAATACATATTTTTAAATTGAAAATATTAAGGTTCCGGAGGAAGCTTTTAAAAATAAAGGTTAACTCTTTGCTGCTATCACTGATACAAACATCTTATAAAACAGCACAAGCTCTTAATGAAACGTCAAATATCAAGCTAAGCACACGAATTCGAACAACAAGACGAATACGTAGATGAAGACTTGAATTCGGACAGGGTCTGAGTATTATTCCACGGTGTTATTCTTAAGTACCAAGGAGCAACTAGAACGTATGCAGAGGCAGCAAAACAATGCGATGTGGATTCTTCTTTGTTGTAATAGATACACCACTATTTCACCAAAGCTGAATACTCTCAAATGAATGAGCATGAAAGAGAAGATTACGTTTAATATGTTACCTTTGGTATTTAAAATCAAGAATGGTATTCTGCCGGAATACCTTAACAAGTATTTGCAATATGTAGGAAACGCTCCATCAATATCATTAAAAAATGCTGCCGAGTTTAGACTAGGATCGTTTAGAAAATTAAAACCAAAAAATTCTTTAATTTGTCGTGCACTGAAAATGCACAATCATCTTAAATATGATAAAAATTATACACATATTTATAGTTTCAAAAAATTTTGTATTAAATGTATTAAAGCCAATATTCACATTCTTTGGTCATGATTTATAATATTTTACTGAAAATGTTTATACTATATGTTGTTGTTGAAAGCTTTTATACTAGCTAATAAAGAACTACTATTACTACTCAAGGTTTTTTTCGTATAACTTGAATTACCACTAGAATAAGGAATGAAAAAAACCTCTTTGAAATATTCTATTCTTAAAGTTGGTTGTACACATCTTAATAACTTATATACTTAATCTCTTTAAATAGCTCGATCTCAGTCCCAGGAATAGTTGTCACACAGTTTTTATCCAAAGCCGTACTTGTCGCTATAATTAACCCATTTAGATATGCAGACGAGAGGATTGGTCCACTGATCTCCTAGATTACGGGAAAGTTAAACAGGATTAGTGTTTATAAGATCTGATAGTTGCTCATTAATAACATCTTACCTGTATTCATCATTATGCCTAGCCATCTGTATTGAACCCGTAATAGCATCATGCAAGTAATTCTTTAAGAACGTTGAGACCAGTTTTGTATCATTCATTGCCATTAGATTGATTTCAATGAAAAGTGTTCTCCTGCTGCCCTTGCTGTCAAAATTCTCCAAGAGATGAGGATTGGATACATTTTAAGGAAAATTGTGCGAAAATCACTTTCACCCTCCTTTTATTTTGTAATATCATTGAACATGACACCCATTCCTTCGTCACACAATTTTTATCAAAGCCGTACTTCTCGCTATAATCAACCCAATTGGATATGCAGAAAAGAGTGTGCAGTGCTGGATTGGTCCACTAATCTCCTAGATTACGGGAAAGTTAAACAGGATTAGTGTTTATAAGATCTGATAGTTGCTCATTAATAACATCTTACCTGTAATAATCATTATGCCTAGCCATCTGTATTGAAGCCGTAATAGCATCCTGCAAGCAATTCTTTAAGAACGTTGAGTCCAGTTTTGTATCGTCCATTGTTATTAGATTGATTTCAATGAAAAGTGTTATCCTGCTGCCCAAAAGATGAAGATTGGATACATTTTAAGGAAAATTGTGCGCAAATCACTTTCACCCTCCTTTTATTTTGTAATATCATTGAACATGACACCCATTCCTTTGTCACGCAGTGATTTTGATAGAAGATTATCATAATTATCAAAGCGTCTATGAAAGTACTGACAAAGACTTATTTAACTCACTGTCGAAAGAGAACCAGGAAGCCGCCAAAAAATATGTAAGATTCACTATACGTGGAAAATTAAACCGAACAGTACCCGTTTTAATAGATCAACATCACGTGAAGTGCATTGAATTTATCTTAAAGTACAGGAAAAAGATGAAAATTAGTGACAAACATCCATATGTTTTTGGTATGAAGGGATCAGACAGAAGCTCAAACTTATATCTAAGAACATGTTCAGAAATTCACAGATTTGCCCAAAAATTCTAAGAAGGACTCTGACTATAGGCCAGAGAAAGATATCAGTAGTATTGATTCTATCCCTGAATATAATTCAACGAAGCAATCAAATATTTCCCGCGGTATGGATGTAACGAAATCAGTCAACGTTGCTGATATTTCTGTATGTAATCCTGCAAATATGAAAGTCGAAAAATCTCGTGGCCCAAAGGGTGATAGAAAAGCGAACTTTTGTTTCTATTGTCACAAAAAACAATATAAAATTGCTAGACATTTGGAGCTGAAGCATAAGGGTGAACTGGATGTTCAGAAATTCACAGATTTACCCAAAAATTCTAAGGAGAGAAAAGAGATCATATCAGTAATACGAAAGAAAGGAAATTTCTTATTCAATACTGATACAAATCTCGAAGGCCGGCTGGGAAGTACAATAAAACTGCTGAAAATTATATGGCATGCGGAAACTGCAGAGCGTACTTTTCAGAAAGTAGCTTACGTGCCCATTTTTCAAAATGTACTGGCCGCAGTTCCAAGAAAAAACGTATTGTTAAAATTATGGGAAAGAGAATAATGGGTCGAATTCATGCTCAAGCTTCAGATGTTGTTAGAAGAAAACTTTTTCCTGTACTTAGAGAAGATGAAATAGTGCGCCTCGTCAGGTACGATGCGTTGATTATAATATATGCTAATAAATTGTGTGAAAAATATAAAAGTAGCGACCACCATCTTGATATGATACGATCACGCATTCGACTTATTGGAAGATTTTTAAAAACTATGAAAACATTGGACAAACAGATAACTGACCTTACGTCTGTATATGACCCCACATATTGCAACCACGCCATAGAAGCAATAAATATCGAAGCTGGTCTCAACGAAGGAGGAGGTAGTTACAAAGCTCCCACCGTCGCTTCCGCACTTGGTACTCTATTGAAAAAAGTCGGGGAATTACTTACAATCGAGTGCATTAAGAGCCATAATCCTGAAAAAAAACAATATGTAAAGGATTTCTTGAAAGTCCTGGCACTTGATCTTGCAGTGAGCGTGAACAAAACAGTAACTGAAACTCAGACTCAACAAAAACGATATAAGAAAACGGCGCTCCCTTCTATGGATGATGTGAAAAAACTGCATGAATATCTCTTACAAAAGAGAACAACTGCATGGACGAATTTAGCAGAGACTACATTAACGTCCCTACAATTATTTAATCGTCGCCGGGCTGGTGAAGTGGAGCGGATTTTGATAGAGGACTATCATAATTATCAAAGCGTCGATGAAAGTACTGACAAGGACTTATTTAACTCACTGTCGAAAGAGAACCAGGAAGCCGCAAAAAAATATGTAAGATTCACTATACGTGAAAACTAAACCGAACAGTACCCGTTTTACTAGATCAAAATCACGTGAAGTGCATTGAATTTATCTTAAAATACAGGAAAAAGATGAAAATTAGTGACAAAAATCCATATGTTTTTGGTATGAAGGGATCAGACAGAAGCTCAAACTTGTATCTAAGAGCATGCAACTTAATGCGACGATTTTCTGCTGAATGTGGTGCGGAACATCCAGAAAGACTACGTGGCACCATGCTCCGTAAGCATATAGCGACACAGTGCATTACACTTAACCTATCCGAACACCAAGTTCACGATCTCGCAAATTTTATGGGTCATGCCGAAAATATACACAAAAATATTTACAGGCAACCTTTAGTAAATAGAGAAATTTTTCGAATGTCAAGACTTCTAGAAAGAGCTCAGGGATCAAGAGAGCAACAGCAGCGGGGATAGTGAGGATGATAACCAACGCTTCGATGAATCCAATAATTTTCAGAATACCAATGAGACGGTAGTCACAGAGAACTTCAACGACAGTGCACTGCAAGATGTCAGCATTCCAAGCACTTCAAGTGCAAAATTGCAGGTAAAGTACAAAACGAAAAGAAGCGATCTACATCGCCGTATGGACAAGTCAAACGAAAGCGCTGGAGTGACGAAGAAAAAAAAATTGTCTTAAGCCTTTTTGGCGAAGGATTAAAAAATGCAGTACTGCCTTCATTGAAGGAAATCCAAAAAGAAATTCTCAACAACCCTTGCCTGAAAAACAGAAGACCTCCGCAAATAAAAACGTGGCTACACAACCAAACTAAAAAGAAGGAATTCTAACCGTAATTGAATGAAAAAGGAATACCCTGCTAAAATATTGTTGCTGTACCCGCATATCATATCCTTTACCTGCCTTCCAGGAGTTGCAAAAGAGACCTGTAAACACGTATCAGGAATTTTCATATAATTTTTATCATATCATATCCTTGAGGCCAATGGTGCTTCAGTCGAAATTTTATAGCTGCACCAGGAGTGTATATGTATTCACACTCCTGGCGCGCAGGTGAATTTTAAAGAAAACTGTTTTTCAGTAGTAGTTGTTGGTGTTAATTTCTTGGCTCCTCGCTTTGATTTTCAACAATTGGAACTGGAGGAATCGGCTCCTCTTCTACAGGATTAGATTCTTTATCTCTGGTGATTTTGCCTCTGCCACGTTTTGCTGGTGCTACAATACCTCTCTCTGAAATACCATTTTCATTTGTAATTGCCGACCTCCTTTTTGATCGTCTTCTCTCATTTATTTGTGGAGCCCGATCTTTACCCTTTCCTGTGGATGTCAAATCTTAAGAAATTTAAGTATACCATTATCAAATATGGTTGTTAAACCCATATACTTACGGACAACATTTTCCTGTGTGACTTCAGTTGTTACTGCAACTGCCTTCCTTCCACGGGCCTTTCCTTTCGAAGACATTTTTTTTTCTATAGAAAGTTTCACGTCTACTTTCAGTTCCTTCAGTTTTTCTTTCGAAACTTAATAATTAAGCAAAAATTACTACATCTATTAAAAATATAATATTTCTTACCACTTGTAGATATTACACAAGCCTCATATCTACAACTTCCATGCTTAACGATGCATTCCTTTCCAGTTAATATTTGAGCATTTTTGACAGAATAAATCAGTCTTGAATTGTCAGAGAATTCTACGAGGGAAGACATTTCTAAACGCCTCGTCACGCTCCTGGCTCGACAATAATTAACGCATCCAAAGATTGTTTCGCTTTAAGTGAAAATAAAGAATGTTAGTTCCACTCTGGTAAGCTCTTCATTTAGCTTCAAAATATGGTGTACGGATGAACAATTCAGTTGAAATGAGAATGCTGAATGTTTTCAGGTTCTAGAACCGAGTGAAGTAAATATTTCTGCGAATCGTTTTAAAAGATACATTTGACGACAATGAATTAAAAATTTCTGAATGGTTAGAGAATTTTGTTGGTAGTACAAAAAGCCGTAGTTTAGATTTAAGTGGTCATAGCTACGTATTACACATTCTCAAATAGTAATTAGATCAGCACCTTAAGAAAGCAAAATATCATACATATCTACATACATGTACATACATGCCAAATATAAATTCATATTTTTATTATATGGGAATCTCACGCAAATTCTACTGAGCATGCACAGGTGCCCGTCGCCACCAGACGAAATACGATATGCACACTTTTCGACATTAAGAAGGTATGCATGGGAATGCGAATTTGTGTGAAATTCTTGTTTGCATCATTTGAAAAGCACTCAGTAATTATTGTAACTTTGTTCATTTGAGCTTAGTGAACACTTTATTGTTATAAATTGAATTTTTTGGAAATATATGGATCAGTCTCGTTATTATCATAAACCAGGAAGTTCTTATTTTATCTTCGACTCCACTTCAGTTTACTGTCCTGACTCTAATTTGGCGTTGCGGTAGAAACACCGTTAACGCAGCTTATATAATATAATAAAGGTGCAAGTACCTTGATCAATCATCGGTGGATTATTGGAGCTTTCTACACAGTTCTTGCGTTGCGGTACAAGCACCGTTAACGCAGCCTTTGTATCAAGGTACAAGCACCTTGACCAAGTTACTACAGTAAAAGAACTCTATACATAAAACCATAAGCCTCAGTCACCAAATTTTCAAATTATGACCATTGAAGGCAAACAACAATGGATACAGTTTTACAATCCCAATCAATGGATATATGCTGTTAAGGAGAAAATAATAATAAACATCGTCTGTGGAACAAATGTCCCGCAAGCAACCCTAGTGGGCTCCGGAATTCTTACACTTCAAGGGCATTGCACAATTAAACAAGAGTTCATAACAATCCAAGGACATAATACCAACCAATTCAAGAACATCCTTTACTCCAAGTGGAAACTTGATAGACTTCTTTGATCCTGAAAAGATAACACCTCTATCCCAGAAAACGCACAGCCTTCAATCCAACCTTGAGGAACTTGAAACATTGCAATAAATAATAAGAATAAAATATGTGAAACTAAAGATAAATATGTAAGAATAAATATAGATGATCCAAGCTCACAAAAGGAAAAATGGAAAGTTATCAAACGAACAGTATTGAAAAAGACAAAGGACAAAATTAGTGAAGTGTACTTTATTGAGAGTGTGAACCAACTGAATCAATCAATCCCAAAAGTAGAGTATGTTAGTAACTTACATCAATGCGCGAGTAGATTTAGATTTAGTACAATAAGCAATGAAAGACTAAAAGAAATTTGCAAATCAGTGAACGATAAAAAAGATTTTAGTGGCACCAATAATAAAATAATATTAGATAATTGGAATGTGTTAGGGAATATATTAGAGAAAATTATAAATAAAAGCTTAAGTGGGAAAGTGCCCTGACACTTGGAAAGAATCAATAATAGTATCTGTACCAAAAATAAAAAATACTACCAAATGTGAAGAACTCAGACCAATCAACACGCTAAATAATTTTGAAACATTAATGGAGAAATTAGTTCAAATACAACTCGAAAAATATTTGGAAGATAACGAACTAATAATAACACAACAACCGGTTTTCAGAAAACAGCACAGCTGCGAAAGATTTCAAACGAGCTTTTGAAACTATTAACAGGGGCATCCTCATAAAAGAATTAAGTAAATTCGGAATAGTTGGTAAATAACTTGACTGGTTTGAAAGCTACTTATCTGGGAGGACACAGAAAACAAGGATACAGTCTGTCAAATTAACGGTTGAGGAAACTACATTAGGTGTACCAAAAGGCTCAGTACTGGTGACACTGTTATTTCTAATTTAT
Organism: Dioctria linearis; assembly: GCA_963930735.1. Taxonomy (NCBI): domain Eukaryota; kingdom Metazoa; phylum Arthropoda; class Insecta; order Diptera; family Asilidae; genus Dioctria; species Dioctria linearis. The sequence goes on along the minus strand of OZ005743.1, from coordinate 140,388,517 downwards.
ATTAATGATATGCGGGAAATCCTGAGATCTTCGAAACCAGTATTATTTGCAGACGACACATTGATTTACTTAACTGGCTGTGATTTCCCCCAAGTGAAATTGGAACTTAAAGAAGACCCAGATATGTTATGTGAGTGGCTAAAAATGAATAAGTTTTTGTCAAATGTGGCAAAAACAAAATTAATGGTGATGAACTCGAACTGTGATACTGAAACTGAAATTAATGGTGAGACAATAGAAAGTATAGACTAAATTAAATACTTAGGTGTGATTTTAGACAAAAAACTGAATTTTAATGCACATGTAGACTATATTTGTAAAAAAATAGGGAAAAAAATTGGATTCTTTAAGCGAATGCGTAGTAAGTTATCTACAATGACTGCTATTCATATATATAATGTCATAATTAGACATCGTTTTGAATATTGTTCGACGATTCTATTCTTATGTACCCAAACAGCAATAGAAAGGCTTCAAAAATTGCAAAATAAGGCCATGCGATGTATACTCAAGTGCAATAGATTAGCTTCGATAAGGTGGATGTTGGAGGTATTGCAATCGATGAGTATCAAAGAAAGGACAGATTTAAACGTCCTAACTTTTATATTCAACATAAAGATGAAGAGACTTCCGAAATATTTGACTCAACAATTGAACCTGGTGACGAATATGCAACCATATGCAATTAGAGGTGCGATGTAACATATCGACTGTATCGACGTAGAACAACAATTTTGCTACGTTAATTTTGAAATTGTTAAATTAAAATGCAACGCCATCCGCAAGATTTTTAATCAATTTCTACGACATTTTTTCACATCGTTACTTACACCACGGAACATGAACAGCTACCTTTAACAGCATTCTTATAAGAAAGAAGCTACGTTGATACGTTAATTTTGAAATTGTCAAATTAAAATGTAACGCCATCCGCAAGATTTTTAATCAATTTCTACGACATTTTTTACATCGTCATTTACACCACGGAGCAGTGATAAGAACACCCACCACACCACTGTGCAGCTGTAGTTCACTTTTCCAATCAAATAAACAAAATAATAACACTTTATCACTTTATCAGACACAAGTATTATGATTACAATCGATTTCAATAAGCATTAATTTGAATTTTTTTTATATACACATATAATGAAAACAACAATAGACTCCCATAAACATTCATTGCCTCAATTTCAATTGACCTACCTTTCTGGATCTGCTCCCACGGAGAGTCGATTTATTTATTTCGAAAAATTCTAGGATTACACTTAGAAACTTTATAAACTATTTATTTTTGAACACTGGCTACAACAGAAATGATTCACTGACTTTGCGTTTAGTATTTACCCAAAATTAAATTAGGGAATTTTTAATCCAATTAATCAACAAAAAATTTCACTGATGCTGCGGTGGATTTTCACACAAAATGAAATTGGAAGCTCCTTTAACAAATTACACAAAAATGTTCACTGACTTTGCGTTTAGTATTTCCCCAGAATGAAATTAGGGAATCTTTAGTCCAATTAATCAAACAAATTTCCACTGATGTTGCGGTGGATTTTCGCACAAAGTGAAATTGGAAGATCCCTGAACAAATTACACAAAAATGTTAACTGACATTGCATTTAGTAGTTACCCAAAATGAAATTAGGGAATATTTAATCCAATTAATCAAGAAAATGTTCATTTATGCTGCGGTGGATTTTCACACAAAATAAAAGTGGAAGATCCTTGAACAAATTATACAAAAATGTTCACTGACTTTGCGTTTAGTATTTCCCCAGAATGAAATTAGGAAATTTTTAATCCAATTAATCAAGAAAATGTTCACTTATGCTGCGGTGGATTTTCACACAAAATAAGAGTAGAAGATCCTTGAACAAATTACACAAAAATGTTCACTGACTTTGCGTTTAGTATTTACCCAAAATGAAATTAGGGAATCCTTAATCCAATTAATCAAGAAAAATTTTCACTGATGCTGCGGTGGATTTTCAGACAAAAATTGGAAGATCCTTGAAAAATTTACATAAAAATGTTCACTGTCTTTGCGTTTAGTATTTACCCAAAATTAAATTAGGGAATCTTTAATCCAATTAATCAAGAAAAAATTTCACTGATGCTGCGGTGGATTTTCACACAAAGTGAAATTGGAAGATCCCTGAACAAATTACACAAAAATGTTCACTGACATTGCATTTAGTACTTAACAAAAATGAAATTAGGGAATCTTTAATCCAATTAATCAACAAAAAATTTCACTGATGCTGCGGTGGATTTTCACACAAAATAAAAGTGGAAGATCTTTGAACAAATTACACAAATATGTTCACTGACTTTGCGTTTAGTATTTACCCAAAATTAAATTAGGGAATCTTTAATCCAATTAATTAAGAAAGATTTGAAGATTGAAAATGAAAACTGAACTAAACATGAACAGCTACCTTTATCAGCATTCTTATAAGAAAGAACCTTTCTTATAAGAAGCTTTCTTATTGGTTTGAACCAATCAAATATAAGCCATTGGCTCTGATTGGGCTAGAAGTTAATATTTTGTATTTTATAAGCATTCTTATAAGAAAGAAGCTTTCTTATTGGTTGAACTATAAGCCGTGGTGGACGAAACCAAGTGAAGTTTGCGTCAGTCCCAAAAATCGGCTGAAAAAATTCAAAATCAATCCCTATGGGCCAACCCAGACGAGTACTTTTTAGGGAAGGAAGGAATTTGGCTTAGACGTGCCATAACAATAATGTTCCCTCGCGTAGTTCCTTATATTACCGAAATTAATTGTGTGCGTGTTCAATTCTTAGAATATATAGCAAACAGAAATGGTTGAATCGTGTATAATTCGTGTACAAGAGCGTAATTTGTCACGAGCAGGAGACTATACATAGGAGTAAGTGAGATGCTGGAATGAGGATTTGTCAAAGCTGCGCGCATGATTGTCAAATGTGATTTTGTTTTGTGAACAGATTTATGCAATCTATAATTCTTTTGCGAAATTCAACAAAACTATGTAATTTGCAAGATTATTTTGTGTAAAGTTTTATAGTGACACTAGTGCCTGTTAAAACCTTCATAACAATTAAAAAACAGAAATGAAGTGTTTGGTCAGTGCTTGCAAATATAAATTGGATTATAAACTAGTCAATCCTGTTTGAGGCAACTGCACTACCTAAATTATCTTTTTTGTTAATAGAAGCAAAGATTTATATAAATTAATTATGTGAATTGATGATGCTCCGCTCAAAACATTTGTTTACTTTTTGCAAATTGACAAGTTGCTTAGAATAGGGATGGCATGTAAACACATGTAAAAATGGACTACCAACACAACCAGAAATTCATTACGCAAAATTTGGCTTATCACCATTCCTGTTTGCTATATGTTCTAAGGTTCAATTAAGTCACAGTTTTTGATATAAACAATACTGAAATGATTATTAAATTATAATATTATCACCTCAAATCGCAAATAAACATCTGTACAGCCGTCCGATGAGAAATTTCAGAAATTTCGCAATTTCAAAGGGCCGGCTTGTTGTAGTATTGGTGTGCTGCCCGTACTCCCGATCGGAACTTGCTTAACCCCCGCAAGATACAAGCCATGAACAAAGTCGAAAAAAGAGAGCAGCGGGCCGGTCAGCAGGCGACATCCACAGTCTTCTTGCCTTGTCCTACTGCAGGAGTTTTTCATATAAAAGTTGCTTGTATTTTGTTCAAATGCTATAATTTCCATAAATTTGTTCTACATGCTATATTTTTTTTTTAACTATAAGAAAGAAAACATATTTGGCTACAATTTGTTTTAACTTAGTTTTACCGTCGGAGTAACAGTTTTGGGCTTTAGGACCTGTTTAAAATAAAATTTTAATTTTTCCTCCATGTCGAGTATACAAAAAACAGTGAGAGTGAGCTCTTACTGCATGCCGTACCCGGCACGTTAAGGCATTTTAATGTGTCGGTGCCTTCGGCGACTTCATGGCTTGTATTATATTCCGGGGGTTACGGTACACTTCTATGCAAGCATGTTTACATTTTCGTTACGTTTTTGTTTCGCCTTGCTTGAAGGGTCATGTCAACTCCATTTGGTTTCCTGCTCGAAGATCATGGGTAGCAACTATCGTTCTTCTTCTTGTTTTGTCAAGGTGCCAGAGGCGGCGTTAAAATTTGTTGATGCCTTAAATATTACAACACATTAGTGGTGCGAAAATTCAAACACATTTCTTAGAAACTCCGCACAATCTTTCGCACCACCCACTGACATATATATAAATGGACTGACTGATCTCCTGTTTCATGTGTCACTAGTTTTGATTTCAGCAAGTATGCTCTCACTGACGATATATTTAAATTATTTGCGAATTTACTTATATATGCATGTCAGTGGGATTTACCGAATTTACCACAAAAGTGTTTTAAAAGTATTTTCCTCAACACGTCTTGTTGTATCTAAATCTTCGAGCATATATAACTCCTTTTTATATTACTATCACTTAGTCCAATAGCCATTAACCATTTCCTATAAAAAGTAAATTAAACCTTTTGTAACTACGTCTCTGCGCCAAACACACTTCTCGGCTCTTTGTTTAGAAAAAAGTGACATTAATTTGTTGTGATATTTAAGGCATCAACAATTTTTAACAGCGCCTCTGGCACCTCGACAAAACGAGAAGAAGAACGATAGTTGCTACCCATGATACAAAGATTAACAAGTATGGCCGAAAAATCTGTCAATTGGTTGCTTGCCTGCTTTGGCGACAATTGTCACTAATTTGTTCGTCTCAATTTCAATCATCCTTATCAAAATGAAAAAATTTTCTATTTGGAAATTTCTTTGTTTTCCCCCTAGCACATAATTACTTTTTCCTAAGTGATTTGAACGAAGAAACTAATGATTTGTTAAACATATTAATATATCCAAAACGTATTTCAGTCAATAAAATACGAAAAACTCATAACAAATTAGTTGGAAATGACTTCAGTCACCTCATGACGTAGCAAAACAAAAAATTTATCTCGAGTCGGCCATACTTGTTATCTTTGTATCATGGTTGCTACCAAGGTATATAGAATACAAGTATTCTTAATAAATTTTTTTCTAGTCTCACTCTTCGAGGAAGGAACTAAAGAAGGCGCATGTATTCTCATTACGAACCACGTTCCGCCATTTGTGTCCGAATGTATAGGAAAGTACGGTACAGAGAACACAATATTCTCTCTCCTCTCTCTATCTTTTCAATACCCAGTTGGCCAAAAATATATCCTTGATATATCACGAATATATCATTTAAAGCAGAAGATACATACTTTCTTGCATTCTGAATGTATAATTGATATATCATTTTATATGGCTCATGTCACTTTTTGTCGGCTTCCCTTCGTGCTAGTTCATGACTGGGATATATTATAAATATGTGATTAATATATCCTTAGAGATATTTGATCCATACTTTCATACATTCTGGATATATATTTGATATAGCTGTAAACAAGCCTCATGTCACTTTTTGCCGTGTTCACCTCGTCCCTACATCATATATTTGCTTCTTATATGAAGAATGTATATAAGATATACCTATCAAAATTTTCAAAAGTATACGACATTTTAAAGTATTCCTAAAAGAATTTTATAATAAATTTAAATTTTGATACTGATACTGAAAAATACGAATGTAAATCCGATCTTCAACGTAGATTAATTAATTGGTTCTTTTCGGTGATTCATAGCGAACACAGTAAGAGAACATTGCATATCGCTTTCATGTATCTAAGATTTATGAAATATCTATTTTATAGACACATACTCTCGTACGGCCGCGAAAAAGCACGAATTTATATATCAAATGTGCATTCCATGGAATATATATTCCGCTTGGCTAACTGGGTAGAAATGACCCTGCTCTGTATTTGTAAATTGGTGTATTTTTACAGTTTAATAAAGCTCACATTGATTTACTAGTTTTGAAATTGCTATATTTGTTAATCGGCTCGTATGGTATGCCCATACAGGGGTAGATATTGGCACTTTTTACGGTTGAGAAGTATTCGGGGGGAGGAAAAATGCCGAAATGCCAAGTTCCGTAACCCCCGGAATATAATACAAGCCATGAAGTCGCCGAAGGCACCGACACATTAAAATGCCTTAACGTGCCGGGTACAGCATGCAGTAATAGCTCACTCTCACTGCTTTTTGTATACTCGACATGGAGGAAAAATTAAAATTTTATTTTAAACAGGTCCTAAAGCCCAAAACTGTTACTCCGACGGTAAAACTAAGTTAAAACAAATTGTAGCCAAATATGTTTTCTTTCTTATAGTTAAAAAAAAAATATAGCATGTAGAACAAATTTATGGAAATTATAGCATTTGAACAAAATACAAGCAACTTTTATATGAAAAACTCCTGCAGTAGGACAAGGCAAGAAGACTGTGGATGTCGCCTGCTGACCGGCCCGCTGCTCTCTTTTTTCGACTTTGTTCATGGCTTGTATCTTGCGGGGGTTACGCAAGCTCCGATCGGGAGCACGGGCAGCACACCAATACTACAACAAGCCGGCCCTTTGAAATTGCGAAATTTCTGAAATTTCTCATCGGACGGCTGTACAGATGTTTATTTGCGATTTGAGGTGATAATATTATAATTTAATAATCATTTCAGTATTGTTTATATCAAAAACTGTGACTTAATTGAACCTTAGAACATATAGCAAACAGGAATGGTGATAAGCCAAATTTTGCGTAATGAATTTCTGGTTGTGTTGGTAGTCCATTTTTACATGTGTTTACATGCCATCCCTATTCTAAGCAACTTGTCAATTTGCAAAAAGTAAACAAATGTTTTGAGCGGAGCATCATCAATTCACATAATTAATTTATATAAATCTTTGCTTCTATTAACAAAAAAGATAATTTAGGTAGTGCAGTTGCCTCAAACAGGATTGACTAGTTTATAATCCAATTTATATTTGCAAGCACTGACCAAACACTTCATTTCTGTTTTTTAATTGTTATGAAGGTTTTAACAGGCACTAGTGTCACTATAAAACTTTACACAAAATAATCTTGCAAATTACATAGTTTTGTTGAATTTCGCAAAAGAATTATAGATTGCATAAATCTGTTCACAAAACAAAATCACATTTGACAATCATGCGCGCAGCTTTGACAAATCCTCATTCCAGCATCTCACTTACTCCTATGTATAGTCTCCTGCTCGTGACAAATTACGCTCTTGTACACGAATTATACACGATTCAACCATTTCTGTTTGCTATATATTCTAAGAATTGAACACGCACACAATTAATTTCGGTAATATAAGGAACTACGCGAGGGAACATTATTGTTATGGCACGTCTAAGCCAAATTCCTTCCTTCCCTAAAAAGTACTCGTCTGGGTTGGCCCATAGGGATTGATTTTGAATTTTTTCAGCCGATTTTTGGGACTGACGCAAACTTCACTTGGTTTCGTCCACCACGGCTTATAGTTCAACCAATAAGAAAGCTTCTTTCTTATAAGAATGCTTATAAAATACAAAATATTAACTTCTAGCCCAATCAGAGCCAATGGCTTATATTTGATTGGTTCAAACCAATAAGAAAGCTTCTTATAAGAAAGGTTCTTTCTTATAAGAATGCTGATAAAGGTAGCTGTTCATGTTTAGTTCAGTTTTCATTTTCAATCTTCAAATCTTTCTTAATTAATTGGATTAAAGATTCCCTAATTTAATTTTGGGTAAATACTAAACGCAAAGTCAGTGAACATTTTTGTGTAATTTGTTAAAGGATCTTCCAATTTCATTTTGTGTGAAAATCCACCGCAGCATCAGTGAAATTTTTTGTTGATTAATTGGATTAAAGATTCCCTAATTTCATTTTGGGTAACTACTAAATGCAATGTCAGTTAATATTTTTGTGTAATTTGTTCAGGGATCTTCCAATTTCACTTTGTGTGAAAATCCACCGCAGCATCAGTGAAATTTTTTCTTGATTAATTGGATTAAAGATTCCCTAATTTAATTTTGGGTAAATACTAAACGCAAAGACAGTGAACATTTTTATGTAAAATTTTCAAGGATCTTCCAATTTTTGTCTGAAAATCCACCGCAGCATCAGTGAAAATTTTTCTTGATTAATTGGATTAAGGATTCCCTAATTTCATTTTGGGTAAATACTAAACGCAAAGTCAGTGAACATTTTTGTGTAATTTGTTCAAGGATCTTCTACTCTTATTTTGTGTGAAAATCCACCGCAGCATAAGAGAACATTTTCTTGATTAATTGGATTAAAGATTCCCTAATTTAATTTTGGGTAAATACTAAACGCAAAGACAGTGAACATTTTTATGTAAATTTTTCAAGGATCTTCCAATTTTTGTCTGAAAATCCACCGCAGCATCAGTGAAAATTTTTCTTGATTAATTGGATTAAGGATTCCCTAATTTCATTTTGGGTAAATACTAAACGCAAAGTCAGTGAACATTTTTGTGTAATTTGTTCAAGGATCTTCTACTCTTATTTTGTGTGAAAATCCACCGCAGCATAAGTGAACATTTTCTTGATTAATTGGATTAAAGATTCCCTAATTTAATTTTGGGTAAATACTAAACGCAAAGACAGTGAACATTTTTATGTAAATTTTTCAAGGATCTTCCAATTTTTGTCTGAAAATCCACCGCAGCATCAGTGAAAATTTTTCTTGATTAATTGGATTAAGGATTCCCTAATTTCATTTTGGGTAAATACTAAACGCAAAGTCAGTGAACATTTTTGTGTAATTTGTTCAAGGATCTTCTACTCTTATTTTGTGTGAAAATCCACCGCAGCATAAGTGAACATTTTCTTGATTAATTGGATTAAAGATTCCCTAATTTAATTTTGGGTAAATACTAAACGCAAAGACAGTGAACATTTTTATGTAAATTTTTCAAGGATCTTCCAATTTTTGTCTGAAAATCCACCGCAGCATCAGTGAAAATTTTTCTTGATTAATTGGATTAAGGATTCCCTAATTTCATTTTGGGTAAATACTAAACGCAAAGTCAGTGAACATTTTTGTGTAATTTGTTCAAGGATCTTCTACTCTTATTTTGTGTGAAAATCCACCGCAGCATAAGTGAACATTTTCTTGATTAATTGGATTAAAGATTCCCTAATTTAATTTTGGGTAAATACTAAACGCAAAGACAGTGAACATTTTTATGTAAATTTTTCAAGGATCTTCCAATTTTTGTCTGAAACTCCACCGCAGCATCAGTGAAAATTTTTCTTGATTAATTGGATTAAGGATTCCCTAATTTCATTTTGGGTAAATACTAAACGCAAAGTCAGTGAACATTTTTGTGTAATTTGTTCAAGGATCTTCTACTCTTATTTTGTGTGAAAATCCACCGCAGCATAAGTGAACATTTTCTTGATTAATTGGATTAAAAATTCGCTAATTTCATTTTGTGTAACTAGTAAATGCAATGTCAGTGAACAGTTTTGTGTAATTTGTTCAGGGATCTTCCAATTTCACTTTATGCGAAAATCCACCGCAACATCAGTGGAAATTTGTTTGATTAATTGGACTAAAGATTCCCTAATTTCATTCTGGGGAAATACTAAACGCAAAGTCAGTGAACATTTTTGTGTAATTTGTTCAAGGATCTTCCACTTTTATTTTGTGTGAAAATCCACCGCAGCATAAATGAACATTTTCTTGATTAATTGGATTAAAGATTCCCTAATTTCATTTTCGGTAACTACTAAATGCAATGTCAGTGAACATTTTTGTGTAATTTGTTCAGGGATCTTCCAATTTCACTTTGTGCGAAAATCCACCGCAACATCAGTGGAAATTTTTGTTGATTAATTGGATTAAAGATTCCCTAATTTCATTTTGGGTAACTACTAAATGCAATGTCAGTTAATATTTTTGTGTAATTTGTTCAGGGATCTTCCAATTTCACTTTGTGTGAAAATCCACCGCAGCATCAGTGAAATTTTTTCTTGATTAATTGGATTAAAGATTCCCTAATTTAATTTTGGGTAAATACTAAACGCAAAGACAGTGAACATTTTTATGTAAAATTTTCAAGGATCTTCCAATTTTTGTCTGAAAATCCACCGCAGCATCAGTGAAAATTTTTCTTGATTAATTGGATTAAGGATTCCCTAATTTCATTTTGGGTAAATACTAAACGCAAAGTCAGTGAACATTTTTGTGTAATTTGTTCAAGGATCTTCTACTCTTATTTTGTGTGAAAATCCACCGCAGCAAAAGTGAACATTTTCTTGATTAATTGGATTAAAAATTCGCTAATTTCATTTTGTGTAACTAGTAAATGCAATGTCAGTGAACAGTTTTGTGTAATTTGTTCAGGGATCTTCCAATTTCACTTTGAGTGAAAATCCACCGCAGCATCAGTGAAAATTCTTCTTTATTAATTGGATTAAAGATTTCCTAATTTCATTTTGGGTAAATACTAAACGCAAAGTCAGTGAACATTTTTGTGTAATTTGTTAAAGGATCTTCCAATTTCATTTTGTGTGAAAATCCACCGCAGCATCAGTGAAATTTTTTGTTGATTAATTGGATTAAAAATTCCCTAATTTAATTTTGGGTAAATACTAAACGCAAAGTCAGTGAATCATTTCTGTTGTAGCCAGTGTTCAAAAATAAATAGTTTATAAAGTTTCTAAGTGTAATCCTAGAATTTTTCGAAATAAATAAATCGACTCTCCGTGGGAGCAGATCCAGAAAGGTAGGTCAATTGAAATTGAGGCAATGAATGTTTATGGGAGTCTATTGTTGTTTTCATTATATGTGTATATAAAAAAAATTCAAATTAATGCTTATTGAAATCGATTGTAATCATAATACTTGTGTCTGATAAAGTGATAAAGTGTTATTATTTTGTTTATTTGATTGGAAAAGTGAACTACAGCTGCACAGTGGTGTGGTGGGTGTTCTTATCACTGCTCCGTGGTGTAAATGACGATGTAAAAAATGTCGTAGAAATTGATTAAAAATCTTGCGGATGGCGTTACATTTTAATTTGACAATTTCAAAATTAACGTATCAACGTAGCTTCTTTCTTATAAGAATGCTGTTAAAGGTAGCTGTTCATGTTCCGTGGTGTAAGTAACGATGTGAAAAAATGTCGTAGAAATTGATTAAAAATCTTGCGGATGGCGTTGCATTTTAATTTAACAATTTCAAAATTAACGTAGCAAAATTGTTGTTCTACGTCGATACAGTCGATATGTTACATCAGCACCTCTAATGCATATGGTTGCATATTCGTCACCAGGTTCAATTGTTGAGTCAAATATTTCGGAAGTCTCTTCATCTTTATGTTGAATATAAAAGTTAGGACGTTTAACTCTGTCCTTTCTTTGATACTCATCGATTGCAATACCTCCAACATCCACCTTATCGAAGCTAATCTATTGCACTTGAGTATACATCGCATGGCCTTATTTTGCAATTTTTGAAGCCTTTCTATTGCTGTTTGGGTACATAAGAATAGAATCGTCGAACAATATTCAAAACGATGTCTAATTATGACATTATATATATGAATAGCAGTCATTGTAGATAACTTACTACGCATTCGCTTAAAGAATCCAATTTTTTTCCCTATTTTTTTACAAATATAGTCTACATGTGCATTAAAATTCAGTTTTTTGTCTAAAATCACACCTAAGTATTTAATTTAGTCTATACTTTCTATTGTCTCACCATTAATTTCAGTTTCAGTATCACAGTTCGAGTTCATCACCATTAATTTTGTTTTTGCCACATTTGACAAAAACTTATTCATTTTTAGCCACTCACATAACATATCTGGGTCTTCTTTAAGTTCCAATTTCACTTGGGGGAAATCACAGCCAGTTAAGTAAATCAATGTGTCGTCTGCAAATAATACTGGTTTCGAAGATCTCAGGATTTCCCGCATATCATTAATATAAATTAGAAATAACAGTGTCACCAGTACTGAGCCTTTTGGTACACCTAATGTAGTTTCCTCAACCGTTAATTTGACAGACTGTATCCTTGTTTTCTGTGTCCTCCCAGATAAGTAGCTTTCAAACCAGTCAAGTTATTTACCAACTATTCCGAATTTACTTAATTCTTTTATGAGGATGCCCCTGTTAATAGTTTCAAAAGCTCGTTTGAAATCTTTCGCAGCTGTGCTGTTTTCTGAAAACCGGTTGTTGTGTTATTATTAGTTCGTTATCTTCCAAATATTTTTCGAGTTGTATTTGAACTAATTTCTCCATTAATGTTTCAAAATTATTTAGCGTGTTGATTGGTCTGAGTTCTTCACATTTGGTAGTATTTTTTATTTTTGGTACAGATACTATTATTGATTCTTTCCAAGTGTCAGGGCACTTTCCCACTTAAGCTTTTATTTATAATTTTCTCTAATATATTCCCTAACACATTCCAATTATCTAATATTATTTTATTATTGATGCCATTCAAATCTTTTTTATCGTTCACTGATTTGCAAATTTCTTTTAGTCTTTCATTGCTTATTGTACTAAATCTAAATCTACTCGCGCATTGATGTAAGTTACTAACATACTCTACTTTTGGGATTGATTGATTCAGTTGGTTCACACTCTCAATAAAGTACACTTCACTAATTTTGTCCTTTGTCTTTTTCAAGTCCAGAATAAATGAAAATTTTCTCAGGGTGAAAATGCAACTATGCATTTTCTACCCTGAACGAAGGCTCTTGATCGCGACAAAAGTGATCAAGAGCGGAGTTGGTTTTAAAATCTCTCAAGAGCGGAGTTGGTTTTAAAATCTCTTGGCGGTAGGATTTGATAGAAAAAGAGTTGCTTTCCACGCGGCGGTTAAGCAGAAAAACTTGTGATTAGAAAAGAGTCGGATTTTAGACTAAAAAACGGCGGGTCGTGAAAAAAGATCGGAGTTGAATTTTTTCAAAATCTTCTACGACCGGGGTGGTTAAGAAAAAACGGTGGTTTGCGGTCGAGTGTAAAAAAGTAACGAAATATAAATAAATTGTTGTAAAAAGTGTAAAAAGGTAACGAAAAATAAATCAATTGTTGTAACGAAAAATAAGTCCATTGTTGTAACGAAAAATAAATCAATTGTTGTAAAAAGTAAAATAAATCAATTGTTGTAAAAAGAAAACTGAATCAAGTTTGTAAGGAAAGATACATCGAGTTTGTAAAAAAAAAGAATTAAAATAAATTAAAACAAAATTTATTAAAAGAAACGTGTTTTGGATAAAGCCACAGCCAGAGTCACACGAAGGTACGTAACAAAATTGGCGCAGCCGGTAGGATAGAGGAAGCCTACTTTACAAAAAACAAAAGTATAAGTGCTCGAAAACCCTCTATCCTACGAATCAAAAGGAGTTGAGGACGAAATCGAATACTGGGCAAGACACCCTACCCTTCGCCTGAAGTTGAGTCTGGCTTCAGGAGTATTTCGATCTAGTCGGCTCCCAACGCTCGGGGTCGGACAGCTTTAACTGCCTCTGTTTGAAAAAACACGCAGCCACCCCCTCATCAAAGCACAAAGTGCCAACGTGGGACAATAGCTGGCTTCATCCCAGCCCAAGAACATAAGACGTCCACAGCCGAAAAAATCAAAGCGAAACTTGAAGGAAGAATCCTCAACCGACAATCTGCGATCCGGAGCTGAAAGGGACTTCGAAGTAGGCAACGCGCCCCCCTTTCAGCTTTTATCCAGGGGAATTTAAGAAGGCCACGGGCCCCCCCGGCAGCAAAAGAACTTCAATCACAAAAACCAGCGATCCTGAATCGAGAGGGACCTCGAAGAAGGCAATAAGCCCCCCTCTCAATTTGAACCAAGGGAACTAAGACGGCAGAAGCCCCCCTAGCTGCAAATTCTACATACGGTGGTCCATGAGCGAGGAAAGCTCCCACCAGGAGACGCCGCCGGAAATCTCACCAATTCCACCAACTCCACAACAATCTTCCTCACCGGGCGACGCACAGGAAGATCCATCCCGGTACGAAGGAGGCAACGAGGGAGCAACATCTGCAACAGAGGGTGCTAATCAAACACCCCCAACAAATTCAACAGCACCAGGAGTAACATTAAGGAGTGGGACAATCCTTACAGGTCCCCCACAAGTAAGACCTTCTAGTTTAAATTTAGAAAATTATTTAAAATATCTAGAGGGGAAAGTGCGAGACTCCTCCGAACTTTCTGTTATACAGTGCGATTCTATCGATAAACAGCTCAAAAAGACCCGTGAACGGCGTCTTGAGCAAATCGCGCAATTCAAAGAAAGTACGGAAAAATTTAAAGAAAGCTTAAAACAGTTTGGGGAACTCTCGCACTCTCTCGAACCAGAAATTACCAATAATAGTGTAGAATTAAGAGAAGGTGCCATTGAAGACAGTGTCAGTGATTCCACCGTGAGTGAAATCCTATTGAATTGGCTGGGCGACTCCCTTTTGGAAACCAGCATAGAAGAAACTAGCTCCCCAAAAGTATCAAACTTAAGCTTCAGAATCCCCAATATAAACATGGCAGATTACGCGAAAATCGCCAAGTTAACTGCCCAGCTCGTTCCCCTATTCTCGGGAGAGCAGCACCCAAAATTGAGCCTGGAGCTCCAAACTTTCCTAGGATGCTGCAGGCAGGTAATCCAGTGCATTTCGGTGGAGGAACTATCGGCATTTTTGCAAATCTTCCCCACCAGACTTCGAGGCGAAGCTTACCAGCTGTTTGCCGCAAATATGCCTACTACTTTCAAAGAGGTAGAAGAACGGCTAAATCGTACATACCTGCCTAGGGAAACTTATCAGGAACTGGTAAATAAATTAATTACTACAAGGCAGTATCCTTTGGAAAACCTCACAGCCTTCACGGCACGAGTGAAATAAATGCTGGCACTCTGTAATGAAGCAGCAGAGTCCAAATATGGCGCTACAGCAGCCCCCGCTGTGAAAACACAGCTAGAAGACTTCGCGAAAAACGCACTAAAAACAGGAGTCAATAACCCGTATATGTGCCAATACCTTCTGACCATGACAGACGGCACGGTGGATGACCTCGTACAAAGAGCGCTTGACATGGAGCGTCTCCAGCAAAGTGCTCTATTTCTGCACTTTCAATTCAGTACAGTGCAGAACCCAATACCACAGTCAATAAATGCACCTGTGATAAGTAATCCGCAAGGGATTCTAAATAATTCGCCTGCAAATCACCCCATATATAATCCAGGCATAATACCATGCGCCCAGGATACCTGGCAAAACAGTGTGCCCACCAATGCAAGCACCAGTACATTTCCATCACAGTTCACACAGGCCGGCACAGCATACATCAAACAGGAGCCAAGATCTCCTAATAAAAATTATAATGTACCTAATAAAAATAATTATTTAAATAAAATCAGTTGTAGTTTTTGTAATCTAAGAGGCCACACATATGCTGATTGCCTCAAAAGGAAAAATACGCCCTATTGTGTGAACTGTAAAATGTATAACCATGACGTGCGTGACTGCAGGAAAAACAATAATAGTTTCCAGAGACCACACAACAATGGTGGACCATCGAATCAACGCCCTAGAGAGCCGCAGAATTCCAATAACAATTCCAGAGTATATAACGTAAGAAAAAAGTGTGAATTTTGTGGTCGTTCTGGACATGCAGTAAATAACTGCCAACAAAAACGTAAATGGGAGGCCCGGAGTCAGGGAAACGACGTACAGTCGACCCAAAACTCCCCGGCTCGACTATAAATCTCCCGTCTAATAAAATAGGGTCCCCTCAGCAGCCCGATTCCAGTGTCACTACAGTAAAACTACCCTTAGACATAGGCCTGAACGGCCAAGCTAAACTAGTAGTAGACACAGGCGCTGAGGTTAGTATAATAAAGAAAAGGTCGTTAAAAGATCTCAAAGAAATTAACCACAATGAGGCATGTACACTTCAGACCCCATTTGGTACCGGAAAGACGCTGGGAAATTGCCAGGGAAATTTCGTTTTCAAAAACAAAATTCCCTGCAAGTTTCAAGTCGTAAAGAACTTGCCTGGCCTTTCCGATGATGGACTTCTAGGAAATGATTTCCTAGCAAAAAACTGTAACGTTGAGGGTCCTAATAAGGCACTAAGGTTTCCTCGCACGGAAACTAATCCAGACGAATTTGCTTTGCCATTAGATTTTGAAACGGACAAGCCACGTTCTGAAAAAGCAGTCGAAGTAAGAACACTTGTAGAAGAGGTAGAGTCTAAACAGGCTGAACTATCCACCTGCAGTGTCTTCAAGGCTTCTCAAACGAGAAAAGCTGGCTGCCAAGCTCCAAAAGAGCCCAAGGAATGTGAAAAAGGCTGTCTGGGCGAACAAGAGACCGATGAAATCAGGCAGCAATTGGTTACCTTTAAGGAACCAATCTGCATACCTGCCCGCTCTCAAATTGTTGCCCCAGTCCCGTTACAAATTCAAGAAGAAATGCTCTGTTTATCACAAGAGATAAGCGATGGAGTCTTCTTGGCAAACAGTTTGCTGTCATCTGGAGAAGAATTAGTGCTGGTCAGTATCCTCAACGCTAACAGTCATCAAGTAGTCATACATAGCTTAAAGTTACAGCTATTTCCAAAAAACGACTACATATTAGTCCCATTAACACACACAAAAGACCACAAAAGAACACACATTCCACTACCAAATTTAGAGGCAATATCAAACAACACAAGAGACGGAACTGAGTGTCTAAAGCCTGCCAAAAAGGTGCATATAACTCTTCCGTCCAAAATCCCGAGGCATAAATCACTCTTAAACAAAAAACGGCCATATAAAAACGGTAGTGAGTCGCTAAAGCCTATAATAAAGGTGCATATTACTCCACCGTCACACAACACAGAACATTCTACATGGTCAAAAAGCAGTAGCATTGACGCGCATGAGTATCCCACACAACCTAAGGCAAAGACCACACAGGTGTACCAAACTCAGCCGTCAACAAGGCAGGAAGCAAATACCCTGTCAATTATTAAGAGCAACGAAATACAGCCTCAACAGCAATCGCAAAATCCTCATCTATTTACAGGTCAAAAACCTAAAAGGAAGAGTAAGTCAAACCAAGGTTCAGCCGACAAAACGGCAATATTACAACATGTACGATATCTATACCCGGATAATGAAACTCCGGACGACCCAAAACAATATCCGCGTATTTCTAGGTTAGAGCAAGAACTCAGCCTAGACCCTAATTTAACCGCGGAAGAAAAAATTTCGATATCAGAACTCTGCGAAGAGTATAACGATATCTTCTTCCTCAAAGGTGACAAACTCACCTATACAAATGCGATAACGCATAATATTCCATTGGTGCAAGATCAAGCACCAATCAATCAAAAAATGTACCGCTTACCTGAAACACAGCGGAAAGTCATCAACGAGCAGCTAAAAGAAATGCTAGACAGCGGGATAGTCCAGTCTAGTAAGAGCCCTTGGAATTCGCCTCTACTAGTTGTCCCCAAGAAAGCGGGACCTGACGGTGAAAAAAGGTGGCGCGTCGTTGTCGATTTTCGTAAATTAAACGAAAAGACAATTGGAGATGCATTCCCGCTACCCCGAATCGAGGATATTCTCGACCAACTAGGTCACGCAAGGTATTTCACCACACTCGATTTGGCCAACGGCTATCACCAAGTCCTTGTCGACAAAAAAGATCGACATAAAACTGCTTTCAGCACAAGTTATGGGCACTACGAGTTCAAGCGTATGCCATTCGGGCTCAAAGGAGCCCCCGCCACATTTCAACGCCTAATGAATTTCGTCCTAACAGGCCTACAAGGCCTCGAATGTTTTGTCTACCTAGATGACATTGTCATCTATGGTAAAAATTTAAACGACCACAACGAAAAGTTGAGGAAAGTCTTCAATAAGTTGAGAGAAAACAACTTAAAACTGCAGCCAGAAAAGTGCCAGTTTCTACGAAGAGAAGTTGTTTACCTAGGACATAAATGTTCTAGCGAAGGAGCCCTACCAGACCCAAGTAAGACGGCCTGCGTCCAAACATTTCCTGTTCCAAGAACAGTAAGGCAAGTTCAGTCATTTTTAGGACTTGCCAATTACTACAGGAAATTCATTCCAGACTTCTCCAAAATTGTACGTCCAATCACAAATTTACTCCGAAAGGATGTAAAATTCACTTGGACAGAGAAATGCCAAGAAGCATTCCAAAGCATAAAAAATGCTTTAATTTCTCCACCACTTTTAATTTACCCAGATTTTTCGAAATCTTTTAATCTCACTACAGACGCAAGTAACGAGGCTCTAGGAGCTGTTCTTTCTCAAGGAGAAGTCGGAAAGGACCAGCCCATTGCCTATGCAAGCCGCACATTAAACAAAGCCGAAAGAAATTACTCTACTATAGAGAAAGAGTTATTGGCTATTGTCTGGGCTACCAAGAATTTCAGGTGCTATCTTCAAGGCCGGAAATTCACGGTCTATACTGACCATAAACCTCTCAAAGGTGTCTTCAATGTGAAAGACCCTACTTCCCGTTTGGTGAGATTTCACCACAAATTATCTGAATTCGATTACAACATCGAATATAAACCAGGGAAGTACAACACTAATGCCGATGCACTAAGTCGCATCCCTCAAGCATAAAAAGAAGACAGTTTAGGCAATACCTTAACGGTAGAAGCCCTAGTCCACCACACGATGGACTCAGATGTGGAGGAAAACAATTCCACAAATAACAAGAGAAAGAAGAAATCCGCTCATTGTTTCGTCGTGACTCGAGCTCAGAAGCAAAAGGCTCAAGAGACAGTAAATAGCTCCAGTGTGGAGACAGAAGAGCACACGAAAGCGGACCAAAACGAAATTCAACACACTGAGGCGGAAACACTAAACCCAGCATCGCTTGATCAAAAAGTAGGTACTGGCAAGACACCCGAAGTTATCACGAGCCCTATGGAAATCCGAACAATCTTAAAAGATTATCACGATTCTCCATTTGGTGGCCATCAAGGGGTCATAAAAACTTACAAACGCATAAGACGCAAGTATTGGTGGAGACACATGCTTAGCGATATTAAAAAATACATTAAAAAATGCCCAAAGTGCCAGACGATGAAAGCATCTCCACAATATAAAATGCCAATGGTCATCACGGACATCGCAGAGCAACCGTTCGACAAAGTTTACCTCGATATTGTAGCTCCATTAGAAGAGACCACATCAGGTAACAAATATATCTTGACCTTCCAAGATAATTTAACAAAATTTGTCGACTGGTACGCAATACCTAATGCAGAAGCCGTCACAGTAGTGCAAGTTTTCTTTGATGAAATCGTTACGCGCTATCGCATACCCAAAAGAATACTCACCGATCAGGGAACAAATTTCCTGAGTGAATTATTCAAAAGAGTATGTAAGCTTCTAAAGGTAAAGAAGTTACAGACTTCGGCATACCACCCACAGTCTAACGGAGCACTAGAGCGTGCCCACAGGCCACTGATTGAATACCTGCGAACAATCGTAGATGAAAATCCCAAAACATGGGACCAATACCTACGAACCGCTGCATTCGTGTATAAGAATAGTGTACACGAGGGTACTAAACTTACCCCAATGGACTGCCTATACGGCTTCACAGCGGATGTCCCATCAAATTTAAAACGGGATCCCGAACCCGTTTACAATCATGAGAGCTACTATCATATACTGAAGTATAAGCTCCAAAAATCATATGCCACGGCAAGAAAGAACTTATTGGCAAGTAAACAGCGCTCAAAGGGGTACTACGATAAGACAGTACGGCCCCTAACTTTCCATGTAGGAGACAAGGTCCTCATCAAGAATGAAAGCAGAAAACATAAGCTTTCCCAAATCTGGGTAGGACCTTATCAGGTAATCGCAATACCAAGTGATGTGAATACCACAATCAAAATTTGTAAGCGAACGGTAACGGTACATAATAACCGTTTGAAACCATATTTCGAATAAAAATATATCAAACAAAAATGAACCAGGTTGACTTGACATTCCTACTATAGTGTCCATTAAACCTCATTTCAATACCTCCCCACAAACATTTGCGGTGGAGTCACTCCACTGCCCAGTTTAAATCGGCACAATGTACGTACAAGTATGCTTAAAGGATTGTTTTCTTCTCCTGAATTGTCCACAGAAATGGCGCTAAAATTCATCATAGTTGTCCTCTACATCCAGTACACAACTGGAGCAACCGCTGACAAACCTTATGTAATAACCCAGCTAAATGGCTCGGGTATATTTTTCGAGGACCTAGGAAATCTGATGGTATATCATGACACCTGGAATGTCCTCACCGAGATAGACTTGGATGAACTAGATGCACAGATAAAGCTAGCAGAATATGCAGAGCACTTAGTGCATAAACTCTGCATAAATATAACAAACCCAGAAGACCTCTGTAACGTGCAGCAACTACACATACACGCTATTATAGACAGCGTACGAAAGCGCACGGAAACTATTAGGGAACTAGTACCAGGAAAACGCAAGGCCAGATCGCTATTTGATGGAATAGGCAATGCCATGCACTATTTGTTTGGAACTATGGACAGCAACAACGAAAAAGAAATTTACAGCAGGTTAGAAGAACTTGAATCGAATACACAAGCCCTAGCCGAGCTAGAGAAACAACAAATCAGTGTTGTAAAAACTACCTTGGAAAAGATTCAAAAACCGCTGGCAATGTTAATAGACAGACAACAAAAAATAGCCCACCAGGTAAACGATCTCCACCATGTGGCCGATGATTTAACTAGGAGGCAACTGAGACAAGAGATTATATCAAGCTTATTGCTCCAAATCATCGAAGTTGAATATCGACAACAAGCCCTCCTGGATATAATAATGGCTAGTAAAACCAATCATATTCATCCACTCCTAATGTCTCCCAAAAATCTGTTGGAGATATACCGCAAGACGGCCTCGAATTGCCCGAATGCCCAAAATTGTCTATCTGTCCTATATCAGACAGCAGGAGCTCAGTCGCTCCTTATGCAGAATAAATTGGTGGTGAGAATTACTCTCCCAATTTTTAATCTGCCAAAAATGAGGCTACAACAGATTCAATGCTATCCTGTATCCAAGTCAGCAAATTACTCATTAATTCCAGACCCTGGTTATTCATACATAGTCAATAGCGAAAAAACTCAGGAATTTCTCTTATTA
This sequence comes from Dioctria linearis, assembly GCA_963930735.1. Taxonomy (NCBI): domain Eukaryota; kingdom Metazoa; phylum Arthropoda; class Insecta; order Diptera; family Asilidae; genus Dioctria; species Dioctria linearis. Next base: position 140,367,338 of record OZ005743.1, on the reverse strand, counting down.
AGAGGCGATGACATGAAAAATTTCAAAAAAATAACAAGTAATTTGGAAGAAAACACGTATGTAGGCCGGCTGAACACGCCTATAATCAAAGCGGCAACGTCCAACGAATGTGCCATTAAATTGCTATACAACCCTCTAAGTGAAGTGCCCAAATGCAAGACCAGAGTACAAATCCCACAAAAAGACATGCTGATCAAATTAAGTAAGCCCAATACGTGGCTATTTTCTTTTATCACCTCCACGGTGCTACACATCACATGTCCAGATCACCTTGTAATCTCGAAACTGGAAGGACAAGGGATATTAGAGATAACGCAAACATGTCAAGTTCAAATAGGTGACAAAGTGCTTAAATACGAAGGTCAGAGTAAATTTCCACTAAAAATTATCCAGCCGAATCAGTTTCCTGAGCTCAACCACTCTCTACTCAACGTAAACCTGACTGAAATTTTACAAGGAACTCAAAACCACAGTCTGGGGAAAATCGAAATCTTAACGGGAGACAATATCCATAAATCAATTTATACCGACACCCATTCGCTGGAAGAAATCCGAAACAAAATTATAAAATACCAAGAAAAGATATCAAGTAAAAACTCCCATATCCTGTCCACAACTTCTCTATCATTTACGAGCCTACTAGTTCTGGCCATAATGATCGCTGTGGCAGTAAAATATCTTAACCCTGTTGTCATCAAGATGAGACAACAGAGAAATCAACCACAAGGTAACCCCGAAATTTCATCAGAGGGAATTCCTTTAGAAGAGCGAACTCCCGCTCCCCAACCCAGTTTAAGGCGAGCCAGAAGCCTCCCCAAAACAAAATCAGTCCAAATTGTTTAAAAAACGGAACACGGACACTGTCCACATGGCTCACCAAATAAAAGTAGAACTTGCAGAAAAAGTAGACCTGGACACATGTACAAAGCATAAAAACAAAACAAATTGTAGTAAAAATATAAACAGAAATAAAACAGACCTAAGGTGTCAAAAGGAAAAAATGTATTAAAATTAAGTTAAGTTAGAATGAATAAAAATAGGTAGTAGAAATGTTGGAATTAAAGAGAACAAAAAATGCATATAAAAAGAAAAATGTATAAAATTAACAAAAAAAAAAAAACATTAATACCAGGCTACTAGGTAACAACGAAATGGTTATAGGATTAAAATTAAACTAGTAAAATAATAAATAAAAACAGTAAGAAATTGTAACAAATACGTACAAGCTAATCAGAAAAACAAAAATTTGTTAACTGAGGTAGAGAACAACAAAATAAGAAAAGAGAGGTAAGAACCTTTCAAAAAATTAGAAAATTAAATCACCAAAATGTAACAGCCTAGCCGAACCGACCGCCGAATCCGAGCCGCCAAAATAGCACCCACAATAACAATAATAAAGAAAGTAGTAGAAATAAAATAATAAATAAAACAGTAAGAAATTGTAACAAAGAAAATAATAATTGTTGTTCCTTTAGAGATAAAAAACGAGATTGCAAAAACTTCCGATAGAGGTTCCCGAGGCATTGAAAGACAACATATACAAGATTATTCTATAGAATATCATTTTTCAAAATATATATATCATTTTTGGTGCAAACACCTGCCCGCGGGTTGAATCGGCGGCTGAAAATTTTATGAAATATCACTTTTTTCTAATATCTGAATATTGGCAAATAAACGAAGTGATTGACTTTGGTAAATATATATCTCGTATAGACAAAAACGACGTCAGAATTCAATATTTGAGAATTTTGGTTATTTTTATTTTTCAGTTGCCGATTTTGGCTACTGGATGGTGTTTGCACCAAGAATTACCTATATATTGTTACAAAATTGTTTTTTTTTCTGACTTTCGTAGTACCGACATATGTGTATGTAGATTCCTACCACAGCAAAAATTATATGTGTACCATAAATAAATCAATTCGTGCAAGCGGGCGATCCCAACAAACAGTATACGATTATAAATATATTGAGGAGGAAATGACTCGCTCAATCGCAGTTTGATTTCAATCTCTAAGTTATTCTCCATTCGATTTCGAGCCAAAAACGAAACAAAAAGATCACTAATTCGTACCGAAATGGCGGCTCAATATCGACTTTTCAAAGATTTCTCGTTTATTGTTACTATACCTACATAAAGGTCATATGTATTCGCGATTTCTCCGTGATTTCGAATTAGATAAAAGAATAAACTACGATTTGTGAAAGTACTCCATCTCCAATTGAAACTAAACAAGTAAACTATGAGGAACATTTAACATTTCTCAAATGCAAATTATATTTTCACAGCACTCATTTCAGTTTATAGTTTTTTTCGGCCGAATACTTGAAAAATAATGACACTGACACGCTTCCTTTGTCATGTACAATCTGAAAAAATCATGTATCTACCGGGCTTTAGCCCCTAAGTAAACCTAAAACAGAAAACCAACCTCAAACTCTCGCCACCGTACAACGTAGGTGTAACCAATAGAAGCAACCAAAAGGAAGAACATTATCAAAAGCCAAAAAAAAAATAAAAAAAAAAAACACAAAAACACACATAAAAAAAGTAATCGCTTTACGTAGTTTTTATTTAAAAAAAAAAAAAAACTTTTTTATACAATAAAAAGGAGAAATGGGAGGAAAGGCCGAGTGCCTTTCACCCCACCCCCGGAGTTACACTAGAATGAAATTAAACACAGGAAAAAGAAGAGAGAAAGTATAGTATAAAACTTGGTAAACCGGGAGCCAGATAATGGAGGGCAAACTTCAGTCCTCATATTCATCTTCATCGTCGTCACTCCACATTACCGTGGTGTTCAGATTCCCTGGGGGAGGGGTCGCCGTGTACATCTGCACCACTTCGGCCAAGGGATCCGAGAAAATGGGCCAGCAACAGGCACATAACCCGTGAACGCCACTGAGTACCAAGGTACCACCTGGAAGAACAAAGCAGGTTTAGTAATTTGAATAACAATTCAAAAAACTATTAAAACACTCACCTACGGCAGTCCAGGATTGGCCTTGATGAGGGTATAAATTTAGCCGGACCTGGTAGAAGCGGCCGCTCTCAGCATCCCCGGCCCAAATGGTCAGGGGGCGCTCGCCCCGCCTGCGGAGCACCAAACGTATGGGGCCAACCCAGCCGGGTATTACGTGTACAACACATATCCCATACAGAACGGTACTTCGTCCCTCGGGACTATAAAAAGGTTGGTTGCTCAATTTTTGTGCAAATAGCATGATGAACTCCGCCTCAGTTTCAAATATCAACTGAATCAAAATCAAAGCCAAGTAACTCCAGCATCCCAAAGAAAAACCCACTTCATCCTGTAAAATGCTTGACAAGGAAAAAAAAAGATAAGCCATACAATATAACAACACCATGAGTATTCCTCTTCAAAGAATACTCATATTTTTCGTGTGGGGAAGGAATTGTTACATACACAAACCCAACACACAATCCCAATGGATGTATGGCGACCGACATTCCTGCGGAGACGACTCCCAGAAAAACAAAAATATTAAATATCAAAAATTTAAAAAAAAAAAGTCCAAAAAATACTCTCGCGACAAATTTTGTCTTCAACAAAATTTGTCAACGCGGCACACTTTAAAAAAATAAAGCAAAAGACAAATCGTACCTTCAGTACGATTTGTCGTGAAAATTTCAATATGTATGTACGAACGTACATACATATCACAAAAAAGCTTTCGTCGTGAGAAATGCGCGCCGCCGAAATACATTGTATGTATATGCGCGGCGCGATTTCAGAACGACAGAACGGTAGCGGATGTTTATCAAAACATCAAATTCCAAACCTCCGTCCAACGAAAAAATATTCTGGACTTGTTTAATCAAGTCCAGAATAAATGAAAATTTTCTCAGGGTGAAAATGCAACTATGCATTTTCTACCCTGAACGAAGGCTCTTGATCGCGACAAAAGTGATCAAGAGCGGAGTTGGTTTTAAAATCTCTTGGCGGTAGGATTTGATAGAAAAAGAGTTGCTTTCCACGCGGCGGTTAAGCAGAAAAACTTGTGATTAGAAAAGAGTCGGATTTTAGACTAAAAAACGGCGGGTCGTGAAAAAAGATCGGAGTTGAATTTTTTCAAAATCTTCTACGACCGGGGTGGTTAAGAAAAAACGGTGGTTTGCGGTCGAGTGTAAAAAAGTAACGAAATATAAATAAATTGTTGTAAAAAGTGTAAAAAGGTAACGAAAAATAAATCAATTGTTGTAACGAAAAATAAGTCCATTGTTGTAACGAAAAATAAATCAATTGTTGTAAAAAGTAAAATAAATCAATTGTTGTAAAAAGAAAACTGAATCAAGTTTGTAAGGAAAGATACATCGAGTTTGTAAAAAAAAAAAGAATTAAAATAAATTAAAACAAAATTTATTAAAAGAAACGTGTTTTGGATAAAGCCACAGCCAGAGTCACACGAAGGTACGTAACAAATGAATAAATAAACTAATTAGTTAATTATTCAAAGAGATAATCAGACTCGGTGTCAACAGTCGATCAGCTGATATATCGGTTCCCTTTCACTGTCAATGGTGCCGTTGACCTTACATAAATTTGACAAAGAATTCTTTCGTCAATTTGCAAGCTTTTCCACAACTACATCTCGTTTGCAAGCTTTCGCAGTTGTTTTCGTCGCGTTCTTCAACCAGCGGAGCCTTCGCGAACAGAAAGTGAAAGCGGAAGCTGTCATTCTGCATGTGCGCAGCTTTTAGTGGAGACGCATACTTCCCACCTCTTAGCTGTGGTGAAATAAAATCGGAATGCTCCCCGGACATCGTCCTAGTAACGGATAGGTGGAGCGCATACTGGACGAAATTCACAAAAATTACGCCCTTTAGTATATAGCAAAAAACTCGAATAAAATTACTCCCTCGCTACCGCTCGGCCGAAGCAATTTTATTAGCAATAGTAAAAGTGTTACAATATTATTATACTAGCCGTATGTGAAAGGAAAAGTTAGCAACAATGTTGTATTTACTGGTTAGTACTTTCTCAGGAGTGAAAGTGAATGCAAAACCAGCTAATTGCATGGATTTATTACTTTATATGTTGGGGACACGCTTGTGCTGATCGTGAAATCTTGTTTTGGTTTAAAATTGCCGTTTTGCAGAAACTTACCCGTCGCTCTATATACACATAAAACGTTTTACAAAGTGAGCTACTATTTGTAGTTCAAACATGCAATGAAGTGTTGCAAATCATAGTTGTCTTTAGAGCTGCAATCGGCATTAAATTAAAATAAATGCAGGTGGCTTTGCTTCAGATAAACCGTTTATTTGCAATATAAATAATTATTCTGTAACACTTCAAAATATCATATCTAATCTAAATATAAATAATTATTTTTTAGTACAACAAAATATCGTATCTAATCTAATTATAGATATTTGTCGTATAGTAACCCAATAAACGTCTTACTCAATCTAAATATATATATCTCTAAAAAATTAATGAGTTTAGTTCGGAAGCATGGACCAAAATGGGTGTCGAGGAAACTGACGCAAAGTATTGGTTACCGCATGTATGTCATTGAATATCTGGGACGTTGTTATACATAGATGCCACCAAAACCAAATGAGACCAGCCATCAATCCTCAGGATTATGTGGTGTAAATCGTCTCGCAGATGTCAGTTCACAAAGAAATCACAATCAACAATTGGAAGAAAACATAACAGAACCTTCAACATCCTATACAAGAGGGCCGCAAAATGGCTATACAAATCAAGACACAGAGCACAAATGAAGAAGTACTTCGCAGGTCACGTAAGCCAATAACAACATTGTACAATCCCGAGTCTTTGAGAATCAATCCACGGACGAAATAAACCAGCGTTAGAGAACTGCAATGAATAATACACTATTCTAGGCATAAGTATATATCATCGCATTTTACTTGGAGTAGTTTTAGATTTAGTTTATTAAATTAACTTACATCATGAATTCATTTACTTTGAAGTTATATGTATACCTATATGTAGATATGAACTACGAAGTAGATAAGTTAGTCGCACTTGAACTGTAAGTCTAGCATGTAAATTTTTAAATAAACTTATAAAACACATACCGTATCATCTTAATTTTCTCCACAAACAACAATAATTAATCGAGAATATGAAAAAACCTTAATGTGAGAGCTAGTCTCGTCGTGGGAGGAAAGCCATATAAAGGACAACTGAGTTTTAAAAATCAAATATAAGATTTATTTAAAAACAAAAATCAATTTCACTTGCTTAATTTAATTTCACAAAAATTCAGAAACAACTTCACCTACAAACTAGTACAATTCAAAACTTCAAAACTTAAAAAAACAAAAAAAAACAAAAAAAATACGCTTTCTTGCTTGCTTTAATTCTGGAAAAAAGAAGAAGAAGAATTAAGCAACTGTCAATAAAATATATTTCAAATATTGGTATTAATTGACAAAATGCCCTTGTTGGTGCGTGAGGGCACCAGGGTAGTAAAATGATTTTATAGAAAATAAGGACACTCAGGTTATCCCTGACCAGAATTATCATCCGTGTAAAAGGATAGGACGCTCAGGTTATCCCTGACCAGAATTACCTTCTGTATGATAGGAAGCTCAGGTTATCCCTAACCAGAATAAACTTCTGTGGAAAAGGTAGGAAGCACGATTCTTTATAACTCAGATTAGCTCTGATACAGATCAACTCTGCCAAAAGAATGGTGCCATCTCAAGTCAAGTCAAGTGCTTTTGCGCTTTTAAATGAAAAACTCTTTAGGCGCACATGAGTTTATGCTCGAAAGTAGCCCGCTGCTAAAAAAACAAGAGGCAGAACTAATAAATGCCTGCCTACGAATGATACTGATAATAAAGTTACGGCCCTTATTTACGTTAATGATTCAACAGCGCATCCTTCATTCCAAGTTCTTCTTGTTGATCTTTGGTTTGGTTTTTATCACCTCTCGTGTTGTTGTTTGTTCTTTTCCTTACAGCGGCTGCGCCACATCAGCTGTAGGTAATGACTTTCTCGCAAGAGTTTGTTGTTAAACTTGGGAGGGACTGGGAGGGAGTGAGGATTGGATTTGTTTTGGGATCTTTAGGAAGTTAAGGACTGGAGAGCTCCTATACTGGCAGGTTTCATCAGAGACATTCCCGGGTTCTTGAGGTTATTTGGAATTACCCCCTGTAGTAATCTCCTTTGGTGTCATAGAAACTTATTCTACCTTCGTGGAGGTAGATGTTTCTAGCATCCGATTTAGCCAAGAGCAAGGGTGACAGGTATTTGAAATTTGCCGGTATTAGAAGATCCGGCAAGTTGTTTATGAGTGGGTTTGAATGGATAGGGATTTTCTCGACTTGTTTTTCGGTTTGACCGAACATATATTCCTTGATAGGAGCTATATTGGCTGCCTCGTACAATACTTCGTTGCGGTAGTATTTTCCGTTGGCTCTTCTATGGAGTCCTGTGCAAGCTCTAATAATCTTTGTTTCGAGCTTGCTAAGGCGGTTCATATAAGTGGGGGAGATTGTGTGTCATATGGAAAGCAATAAGTGATGACAGGCCTTATTAGTTGCTTGTACATTAGTAGTTTTTTCTGGGTTGTGAGTCTGTCCCTGACATTGATTATAGGACTTATAAGGCTGTACGCGAAATTGGCTTTGCTAGTGGTTGCTTTAGCATGGTTATTGAACAGTAGGAGTTCATGGAAATTTACTCCTAGATATTTTGCTGTTTGTGTGGGCTTTATTGCTCCTCCATTATACGCGGCCGTAATTCTTTTGGATTTAGCGACTTGGCGGTTTCGCCCTGTGCTATCTACTGAATTTCCGGTGCCATCTACTGAATTTCGTCGGCTTTATATAGCCGCTGTAACCAGTTATGTCTTCTCGCCTCTTGGTGTTGCCCTAGCAACGATTGATGCGATGTCTGAATGTACAACAGATAGCTGGTTGACGTAATGTCATTTTCTGACATTGCCAATTGTAAATATAGGTGGGAAATGATAAGTTTTGTTATATTTTGATATATTCTCTGTCTAATGAATTTGTTGATTTGTTTTTAGATGATTGAGCTGTATTTAATTATACTTCTATATATTGTGGACGTGCATTGCTCACGGAGAGTTATTTAGCTGCTAGTGGTAATGCTGTTGAGAAAAAATGCAAGATGCGGTGTTGATTCAGATAAGTATTCTGTATTTTTGTACTTTGATCGTGATACTTTGTGTCTTCCTTTTTTTTGTATTTTAGGTAGAATCAGTATGACTCTGGAAGTACGTCGAGGGAATATTTTTTTGCTTAGTGCATTCAAGCTGACAGCAGGAAATTCATCGTGGAATATCAACATCTGATATATGTGTGAGGACTGAACACTTAATGAACGCGGAAAAACCACATATTAATCGGGGCTGCTCAATTGCGCCTGCTTACAGCGACTTATTAAATGTGAAACTCATTAGGCGCACATGAGTTTATGCTAGAAAGTAGCCCGCTGCTAAAAAAAAGCAGAACTAATGAATGCCTGCCTCAGAATGAGCTTTTGCTGATACAGCGCATCCTGCATTCCAAGTTAAATGCTCGATTATTAAATCCTCCAAAAATGTCTTAAGTATATATTCACGAATTTTGATCAAATTCTAAATTCATGGTTTAATTAAATGTCAAGATAGCAATAGAGACTCCACTCAATATCCTCAATTTCGCTCCACTTGTTCTATGCTCCAGTATAATTCGAATACATTTCTTTAATTCTTCTAAATAACTTACTCTAAAACCACATATTCGAATAATTCTATATAGTAACAAGATCGGTTCACTATCTTCATCTAATTTAGTATCCACCAGGTTATCCAGCCTTCTTAAAATATTGTTGATGCAGTTCATTGATTCGATACTCATCATTATTTGCTAGCTTCAAAAGAAAATTTCTGCCTTCAATAAAAATTATTTGATCACTTTTCTCGAAAGATAATGCCATAATTTGATAACACCAGTACATAAATTTTCTTCAGCTTTCCATAAATCATCCAATTGAATATTATTCATGATATCATACGTGTATGTATGGTTATACAAATTTAAAAATTTAAAATATAAAAACTGCACCTCGTGCTTATGGTTTATTTGGAAATGTCAAAGCCACATGGCATTTGAGAACTGTCACTGTTATAACGAAATTCAGCAATTTATTTGTCAGCAAATACGATTTCGTAATATCTGGTGATATCGTAAAACGAAGCGGGAAAGAGACCGAAATAAGAATTGGTACCATATTTTTCCTTAAGGAATGGATACGGCCGAGCAGTCCATAGTATTTATGTGAGTGCTGCTAACATAGTGCCCAGAGTGTCGTAGGGTGGATAGGGCACGTCAATGAAGATTATCCATCTACATCCTCACATTAAGTAAAGGTAAGTGGTGCAACAGTCCCTCCAGGGCTGGATGTGTGTTTTGTGGTTTTTGTGTCCGGCATGAATTCTTTTTGTATATGGCCTGTGACAGTGGCAGCTATTTGGTATACCCACACCACAACTCTCCCGCACTAGCCGAGTTGCTAGCGTGCCGTCCTGTGTCAACGCTGCTCACAGAGTGAGCTGTCAGCTCATGCTGACAGAATGGACTTCACGTTCAAGTATACTCACTCATATGCTTCCATAACAATCTAATATTAAAAAGCAACTTAAATTAAACCGGCAGAATTTAAGGCTCATTGAATTCTAATTAAATGCTGAAAACTTGGTTCGTTTTGTGAAAAGGAATCGCATTTTAGCACTAGACTCAGTAGCAGAACCGTGTTTTGCTAGGAGAACCAGGCCAAATCGACATCTATTATTGAAAGACAGCTTAACTTCAACCGGCAGAATTTAAGGTTCATTGAAATCCTCAAAACCAATGCGATTTGTATGTGGAGATTTGTTTTTAGGGCTATTTAGTGCAGTGGTGGTATTCTTTTATAAATCATCAGCTCCAGTATTCGTGCACTTTGAAGGAATTCTGTGGTATCTTTAACTAAAATTATTTTTATGTCATTATACATGCAGCCTTAAATTAGCCCTTACTTCCTATATACTTTTTACATCGAAAATAATAAGTTTTATACGCTTTTTGTTTGGTTCGGCTAACTTTTTCTAAAGCTAGCAGACCCGTGATTTCTGGGAAAACGACGGGAGCCGTAAATTTTATTTTTGGGCATTAAATTAAGTCTTTAATATACTACTACCTTAAAACCCGTTCTGCCAGTTTTAAGGACGTGAAAATTTGAAATCATTTAATAAACGATCTACAACGACGATAACTTATGTATACAGTTTGTAAGTTTTTAAATATTTTTTCATTTAGTTAAGAGGCATTGCAGTAGCGCACTTAAAACTTTTTTTATTACTCAATATTGTATACCGGCCGCGAACAAAAAGTATCCAATAAAAAAATTTAAAACATATTAAAATTTTAATTGGGAAGTATCCCTTTACATTTTTAATTATATTTGTCTAATACTTTTTTTTTTTTAATTGATCAGATGTATTAATTGGAATCCATGAGGGACTGACAGAAACAACAGCAATTCAAAAATATTTGCAGCAAACGTGTGGCCGTGTCCGTGTTGCAGTAGAGAAGAAAGTGGAAGAACATGCAATTAATGATGATAGCACATTGGGTGTGATAGGTCATATTAAAGAGGCGAGTCTACAGTTTCCAGTTTTTATAAAAAAAAAGGTATGTTAACGACCGTTTTGCAAAAATAATAGAGGTTAAATTTAAAAAAAAAAGGTAAGAAAATCCAAAATTTTTAGTTTAGACAACCATAATTGTTGAGGGGAGAGTGGTACGGGGCTGGTTGAGTGGTCGTTGGAAAGGTCATGAAGTTAACGATAGCACCACTAGCATTCTTGAAAGTTGAAGTCGTGCGCGATTTCTATTTACTTTACACAAGCTTTTATTATAAAGAATGGGCGGCAGAAAATATAGAAGAAATACCAATAGTACCCCGGTTCAAAACGAAGCTCACGAGTTATTTAATGTTACGAAAGAGATGCATGATATGTTATTGGAGAAAGAAGCTCATCTCAAAAGACTGTAATGGATATTTATTTCGGGGATAAAATTATTATTAAAACAAACCACCGAAATCATATAAAAACCACTACTTTATTTACTCTATTTATTTACTTTATAAAATTACGCCGCGTTCTTAACCTATCGAAGGTTTACTCAAAACTCGACATTTCTTCAAGCTCAGGCTGTCTCGAAACCTTCCCAATCATTTCGCGATACTGGCACTCACCTACTTTCATGCCATTGCTTAATTAATTTTTGTTGATTTGTGATTTCAACAATTAGGCATCGATACATTACAGGTCGCTTCCTAGTGGCAACATAATTGTGTGACCATTATTTATCTAGGTTGCGTGTTCTTGTTTTGTAATATTCGATCGACCTCTTAAACTGATTTACATCACACATTAATTTTCACACTTATTTCTGCTCCATTGTTTACATCACATTCCTCCCCCCTTTGAAGTGGAGACTGTGGCTTTTGAAGTTTTTTGTATATTCCTTGTGCAAATTTTTCCTGGAAAACTTTAAGTGCATTGTGAAAGGAAATGAATGAAATGAGATTCCGGGAGAGCCCGAGCTAGTGAATGCCTAAAATTTTTAATTAGAAAACATTTCGTTATTTTAGCAATGTATGTAGCAAATTATTGCTAGGTGAAATTAAACAATCTTTAAAATTATAATAGATACATATGTATACATGTTTTTAACTAGAAAATTACTATTGGAAAAGTTTGCTGCTTGTATTAGATACCTACTATTAAATTTTAATTTATTGTACCTACATATTTCATTTATTTGTAAAATATGTAGTATGTTATATTTTAAACAATAACTTTTTTTTTATAACTTGTATATAGTAATTGTATCTGACTTGTGTATTGTCACAAACACAGATGTATAATATTTATAATAAATTGAATCGGTTTGAAATATACTTATGTATATGTAGACAGTCCAAACATAACTTTTCTATTTATTATATCAATGAATGTATTGTACAAATTTTGTTTTTTCTTATCTTGTAACAGACGTTGTCGTTACAAGAGTATATAAGCAGAGTATAATACTTCGTAACACCCAGCAAAGTCGCTTGTTCTATTTAATGACGCATAGGAGTATTTATTTATTACTCACGAAATTCAGACGCCGGAGTAATTAAGCCCTTGTCACACTTCTTTATACTATGCGATTCCTGTTTCACGCAAGATAATCAAACTTAAACATTCCCTTTTTTTGCAATCAATCTAAATTGCTTAGCTGGATATAAATAACAAGTGCGAAGTTTGTTATTGCTTCCAATCACAACGTCTTTGTAGATCTTCCCGCATATCTAATAAATTCTAGAGACAAGCAACGACACAGTGCTTGGCACCCAAAGTATTTTTGTGATAATCTTGTTAAATCTTCTATAATTCGGCACTCTAGAAGACTCAATAATCTAGGTAAACATAATCTAGTCGCTTACTCTATAAGTTCAGACATTTATCCGCCGCAAACGGTGGTATGTCATCTGTATGTAAGTAACAAAGAAATTTGTGGGGCGTATATACTGTGACACCTGGAAATACAATGATATTTGAGTGTGCTTCTCTGAAATCACCAGTAAGCGTAGCTCTCATTACGCTACATCTGGCAACTAAAATAGCGCTGTGAGCTTTCCACCCTAACATTGTCTCGTCGCGAGTTCGAGCAGCTTTACTGCATCGTAAACCAATTCGGCAACTCGTTCTTCATTCAACATTTCCTGTAGCCTAGATTGTATGAAGAAAATCGATTAACGCTAAGTAAAAGAAACAGAAGACAGGAATGTAAATAAAACTAAAATAAAATATAACTGATAAAGATGAAAAAAAGTAATTTAAATAACTAAACATTGAGGCCAAGCATGGTCCGTCTACACAGGGAGATCTAAGAAGCTGGTGAATTACACACTCCTAAAGACCCCGATGTCCACATAAACACATGCCACCCTTGTTTAAGCACAATAGATGCAAGCAGTTGTGCATTGATAAGAAATTATGAGCTGAAATGAAACAATTTACAAATAAATAAAAAGAAAAATAAAAAGAAAAGAGAGAAGAGATAAGATTTTTTTAAAAAGGAATACTGCCCTCAAGTCCGTGTGTACTCCGTATATTAGTAAGGAACGAACAAATATTAAACCACATTCACCGCGACACGATGATTCAGGTGGGTTTTCTACCAATGCATTGCTTCACTCACGTAGTTATAAAAAAAAAAAAAAACCATAGCTAAGTATTGAGTTTAAGCGAAAAGGAGTAATGTAAACAATTTTCCGATTCCTATAGTTGATATTGCAAACTGTCAGTGCGTAGTTGTCAGCAGAATTGTCAGCAAAACCTCCGATTAAGTATAATGCGAAATAGAATAGAATAGAAGATCTTTTAGCAATAGACTATGAAGTATATTGTGAACTTAGATGTAGTCGTAGAGTTTAGTTATAATCTAGAGCGTAGTAGAAAACTGAGTAGGAATGTAAGCAGAATAGATGTAAATGCGGAGCTGAGAAACGAGATGTCGCTAGTAGACCGATTTGCAGGAGAAAAGGAAGTGAAGACTACTTCAGGCGAGTGTTTCAATAGAAACCACGTTGAGATGTCAGATTCTGAAAAGAAAAAAAAGGAAAATAAAAGAAAAAGGCAGGAAGTGCGACATATTGTTTTGGATTCGAGAAGATTCTGGTAATTCTCTTCACGGTCTGCGAGTACGAGATTGTTTTGGATTCGAGGAGATTCTGAGTAATTATTCTTCGTTGTCTGGTGCAGTACGATATTTTTCTGGAATCGAGAAGAACCTGAAGAATTAATCCTCGCTGTCTGGGGGAAGTAAGACATATTGTTTGTGATTCGAGAAGATTGAGCAGTAATTTCCTTCACTGCCTGGTGTTCTGAATAGGAAAACTTGGTCCGAGCTGTTTTAAAATTTGTGACCTAAAGAAAGTTTCCTTTGAAAGCGAAAATTTTCGACATTGTCGTGTGATCTGGAAGGAACTCCATCAGAGCCATTTTAAGATCCGTGATCTAAGGAAAATTTTGAGTGGTAACTTATTCACTCAATTAAACTGAAATAAAACTTCATTCTATTTTGGAACATCATAAAATTAAAGATTGCCTTTTAGACAGTGGAGACGAGTTGTAAAGCGTCGATCAAAGAAAGGAGCGAAGGAGATTAGAAGCAGATAAGGAAGTAGTAAAGGGCCTAATCAGAAAAATAGCTGGTAGAAAAGATTGAAGGTAATAAAACAATTGAGCAGTTAACTGAAGCGTGCGTCGGAGCATTAGAGTTGGATTTCGTTAAGCCGACGTTGCAGTGTAGCAGACAAAGTTACATACGTATACTGGAGATTGAAGGCGAATTTCACTAGCGACATTTCAGCATTGGAGGCGTTACTTACATGCAGCGATATCAGGTAGACCTGTTACTGATCTAACCACAGCATGGAATACTGCTCAAGTAAAGAGCTAATTTAAGTTAGGCTACGACGGTCAGGTGTGTAAATTTATTTAATTAAATTTTATATGAATTGAAATAGTGCGAGTTTTAATCCAAGCCTTGTCCATCAGTAAAAATTAATGAAGATTGGGTTATAATCTTTAAATGCTCTATTTTTATTTAATAAATTAAATTATCTATGGGACATTTTTCTGTAAAATACGTACATAATTATATTATACATATATTGAGAAATATAGCCAAAGTTTACCGACTGCGTTTCAAAGAAATAACACAAGCAACCATGCTAAAGGTTTTTGTTTTTGTTTGTATATTATTACCTCGAGATATTAATAGAAATGTGTTCTATTCAGAAAGTTCAAAACTTTTCAGTAGGTACTAAAAAATGTTTTATTTAAACAATTTCAAAATCGCTTACGTTTGTCTTGCTAGGTTGTTCTTCTGGACGAAAAAATTTTATTGTGGGGGCTGTTAGAGGGAACGTTGGGAGCGTAGGTTTACTAATGTTACTTTTGTGTGCGTCACTGAAAACAGTTTCACGGATTAGATCACGCTGAATTTCCTTATTAACACTTCTGACTTTTGCGTTATCAGTTTCCTGCATTTCAAATTGACCTTTTATGTTGGGCGTTTTCCGGTGGATAGTAGGAAAATGCTTTTGAAAATATGTGTTTTTTTTTGCTAAACTGTTTAAATTTTACTATTGTTACTATTAAGATAATCGCAATAAGGCAGTCTAAAACACTCAGAATAATTGTGTGGTTCTTATTATAGTGGCTATGGGCTTTTGACTCTAGGTCGGTTTTCACTTCTTCGATTTTATGTAAAAAGCTTTTAAGTCTGAGTTTCTGTTCGTCTAAATGTATTTTGTGCTTTTGATGGTCAATTAACTGTAATTTGTTTGGTAAAGTCCCTGTTTGTAGTTGTGGCATTTCATTTATTTGTAATTCAAAGTTTAGTTTAGGTATTAGCTCGATTTGTTCGACAGAGATATTCTGCACAATGGTTTTGGTAGTTGTGAGTAGAACATTGCCAATACTCATTTGACAATTTGGTTTGAGATTTAGTATACCTTTTCTATTCATATTAATACCTGGTAAGAGAAGACCTAAATTTAATAAAATAACAAAAAGGCGGGTGATAATATAATATAAGTATTTTAACTAAATGAAAAAAAAAATTATAATAATAATTAAGCATGGAATTTCTTTAATCTGTTCAAATGAACCACTTTCACCTTTCGACCTATCTGAATTTTTAAATTCACAGGGGAGGTTACTTCCTTTACTTCATATGGTCCGATCCAAATAGGTGATAACTTATTATTTTTCCCTTCGTTTTTTAAAAGGACTAAGTCACCAGTTTTGAATAACTCTTCCCGAAGGGTTCTGTCATTATATTTTTTCGATATTTCCTTGATTTTTATTATATTTTTCCTGGCAATATTATGGGCTTGTTGGATTTTATTTCTTAGGATATAAAAATAATTTTCATGATCATAAATTGGCTCTGGTTTGCGTTTAAAGTTCGTGGGTAGGTCAGTTGTGAAACCAAAAAGACAGTTCATGGGAGTCACACGTGTTGTAGAGTGTTTGGTGTTATTATGTACATGGACGGCTTGCCGTAACCATTCATCCAAAGAGTGAGGGTTCTCATTCACGAAATTTCGCAAGTATTCCGTTAATGGTCGATGAGACCTTTCCAGGGCGCCATTCGATTGTGGATGGTACGCCGTAGTATTAATTTTCTGCATGCGTAGGAATATACACAAACGTTTGAATAGCTCACTCATAAAATTCGTGCCTTGGTCTGTGATAAGTTTTTTCGGTATTCTGTACCGTGTACAGTAGTTTTTAAGATACAGGGTGTTTTGTGAAAACCTAGCTTTTTTTATGAATCACCCTGTAACTCCTAAACGGTTGATATTGCCCCCCCCCTGCCATACAATTTTTGGTTCGTCTAGGTGAGTACTATCACCTCCCGCTCTATGGACCTCCTAAGGGGAAACACCATGTATACTTGTTTCCAAGGGTCGTGACTGGGAGTGGTCCCACTATATCCAGGTACACTTTGTCGAAGGGCTTTTTCGCTGTATCAGGCAGTACCATTGGCAACCGGATTAGTTTGCAATGTTTACGTGTTTGGTATTTAGGACAAGATTTAATGAATTTTGTTACATCCTTTAACATATTCTTCCACCTGTACTTTCTCCGAATTCGGTGATAGGTTTTGCAATCCCTTGGTGGCCCCCTAGTGGGTTTGTATGAAAGACTTTTAATATTTCATCAATATCTCTTTTTTTCAGTCAGAACCTCATATAGAGTGTTACCATAATTTATTTCCGATGTTTTGTAATTGTATTTTTCCCCAGTTTCCAATAATTCTCTTGAATCTTTTTCAATGTTTACTTGTATTTATTGTTGAATTTGAGATTGAGGGTTTAATGAGTCTTCTGTTTGCTGTTTTTTACTTTGCGACCTTGTGGTCACAAACATTGTAGTACCTTATTGAGGGATTCGGCTTAACGCATCGGCATTGCAGTTTTTTCGGCCTAGTTTGTACTTTATCTCATAATTATACTGCGAAAATTTGTGATGAAATCGTATTAAGCTTGACGTGGGATCTTTAAAGTTAAACACTCCTATCAATGGTTGGTGATCCGTATAGACTGTAAATTTTCTTCCAAGGAGGTAACATCTAAAATTTTTCACGGTCCATTCTATACCTAGCAATTCTCTCTCTATTGTTGAATAGTGCCTTTTCGCTTTGTTGAGGGTTCGACTTGCGTAAGCTATAGGACGATCATGGCCGGGAGGTCCTTGCTAATACTGCACCCAATGCTTCATTGCTGGCATCTGTTGTAACGATAAAGGCCTTTCTAAAGTCTGGATAACCTAAGACTGGCGACGTGGTAAGCGATCTTTTTAAGAGTTGGAATGCGGCTTCACTGTCCGATGTCCAAACGAATTTTTTTTGTCGGTCAGTTTTTTTATATGGTCTTCCAGATTTTTCCCGTAGACGACAATATCGTCTAGATAGACAAAACACTTTATGCCTTGCAAACCAGTAAGCACACGATTCATTGCTCGCTGAAAAGTTGCTGGAGCTGTTTTTAATCCAAAAGGCATTCGAAGGAATTCATAATGTCCGTATGCCGTGCTGAAAGCCGTCTTTTCGCGGTCTGAAGGGTGCATTGGGATTTGATGGTATCCGCTAGCTAAGTCCAATGTTGAAAAATATCGTGAATTTCCCAGTTGGTCCAATATGTCTTCAATTCTGGGTAGCGGAAATGCATCTCCGATGGTTTTTTTCATTCAGTTTCCGAAAATCGACTACTATTCTCCTTCGCTTTTCACCATTTGGGGCTGGTTTCTTAGGAACTACCAATAGGGGCGAATTCCAGGGGCTGCTACTTGGGGCAATAATGTGTTCATTTAACATATTCTTTATTTGTTTGTTAATTTCATTTTTATGAATATTTGGCAGTCTGTATGGTCTCTGATTGATAGGGGCTTGATCACACGTCATGGGGATGTTGTGAGAAGTAACGTTAGAAAATGGTAGTTGTTCTCCTTCTAAATGAAATATATCACTATATGCTTCACATAGTTCCTTTACTGCTTTTCTTTCCTCGGTATTATGTATTTGGTCTAATGATATTTCTTTTTCCAGTCGCTGAAAACGTTGTCTTTCTGAGATCTTTGCATCACTTATATGTTTCTTCTCCAACTTGTAAATATTGAAATTTCGTTACGATTCTAGCTTTGGTTCCACATTTGGTAAAATAATTTCTTTCTCAAGTGTATTTATCATACTAAGTCTTAATTTCCCATTCTGTGGCCTAATTAAACTATTAGCTATAAAAACGCCAGGTTCAATTTCCTGAGAGGGACATAACATTTAATCATCACAGCTCATTGCAAGTATTTCTAATACCATTTCTGATCGCGGAGGGATATGCGTCGCATTGCTGTATGAATCTTTAGTGATTGTCTCTCTATGCTTCTGAGAGGCTGGCAAGTTTAAAGCTGTACGAAGTGTATGGGAAGTACTAGATACTGCTTCGTTTCTGCTAGCTGACAAGCAATCTTTTGTATTACTTGTTTCCTTAAATGAATTGCGTAACTGGTTAACTTCTCCTTTACATAAAAAGGAATTTTTAATTCGGTTGAGTTGTTACTATTGCCTGGAAAATGCAACATTCGTTCAACTGTGAGAATGTTTGCTTTGCCCCATATGAAGTTGCGTCCTAATATACCATCAAAAGGAATCGAAATATTTTCCTGGCAGATATTAAATTCGCATTTTAAGCCCTTACCTATCAGAAAAATGCCTTCACAAGACCCAACGGTGAGATCAGTGCCACCGTACGAGCCTTGTAATTGAATAACCTTCTGTCGATTCACAAATGTATGGTCAGATAAACTATCTTTTTAGAATAAACTTCGGCTCCCGTATCAACCAAAAGCTTAACCTTACATATTCTAGAGATATTCAAGGGAAGGTCAATTATTGTTTCATTTACTGTTAGCGCATTATTTTGCAGTGAGATTATAGTATTAGAAACGTTAGGATAATTTGAAATTTCTTTGCTGTTATTAATAGTTTTATTTTCTTTACTTGAAACTTCGTATTTATCGGCTAATTTTTCAAATTCTCCACAACGAATATTTTTGCACCCATATGTAGAAGGGTTAGCCATTGGGCGCAATACGCTAGCCCGCTTTAGTTTCCCGCATGATTTTGGTTTGTGCTGTGTTTTTCCTCCCAAGATTTTTTTCGTAGCAGTCAGCTACGGAATGTGAGGATCTAGCACACCAATCACATTTTAGTACGGTTGTTTGTCCTCCATTTCTGGGGAACTCTTTCTGCTTCATTTGTTGTATATTATTTAATTGACATGATTCTTGAGTGTCCGTAAGCACGACAAGCGTGACAGAATTGTGAGCGTGTTCGGGTGCGACACTCAGAAAAATTATGTCCAAATCTTTTACAGAAATCAGACTTTTTTAACTGTTCATGCCTTTCTTTCTCAGAAGTTTTCGCTGATTCCAATCCAAAATAATTCCAGTTAGGACATAAAACCGCTTAATGTTTTATTAACGATAGTTGTAAAAAGTCAATATTTGAAAAAAACACAACGTGTCAACGTATAGAGTTCAACCAAAAACTGTAGAGGAGGGTTAGTTGATTTTTTTCCTAGTCCTTTATAGTGAAGGGATACCAACGAAGTGAAGAAATCAAAAATAATTCCAGTTAGAACATAAAACTGCTTAATGTTTTATTAACGATGGTTGGAAAAAGTAAATATTTGAAAAAAGCACAACGTGTCAACGTACAGAGTACAACCAAAAAGTATACAGGATGGGCAATTGAGTTTTCTCCTAGTCCTTTATAGTGTAGGGAAGCCAACGCAATAAACCAATCCAAAATAATTGAAGTAAGTACATAAAGATGCTTAACGATGATTTCAATCACACAATCACACCCACACAATCAATCCAAAATAATATGATATAATAACGGTGAAATACATTTAGAATTTCACAGTATGCAATTTATGTTTCGCTTATGCATATAGAGCAAACCACACATAGCAGCTGTAAACACACTCATGTCCGCATATTTTTAGCTTGAAGCGCGAATTAAAATTACGACTTCGACTTCGTCTTGGAGTTTGCTGAAATATAAATACATATCGCAAGATTCAATTGCATCTTCGACTTCGACTGGGACTCTGACTGAAAATAAACTTTGCTGAAACTGCAAAATTGGTGTTCGCTGCGGCCAAGTTCGGTTCAATCGCAGAAGTCGGAACTTCTGGTATGTTGAAGCAATTGAAGCTTTAATTTAATTACAAATTTCACCTCAGCGTCGACTTCGAGTTAAAAGAAAGTCGCAGTCGACAGATCAGCCGTAATTGTATTTCACGCCTAAATGTAACTCTAAAAACACTATAGAAATTTTAAACATAATTTTTTCTAAAAATTAGCTTGTTTATATTAATTAATGATTGATCACTTATTAATTTAAAATGTCGCAAGTATTTATAAAAAATGTAGCACAATTCACGTAATGTCTTTGAGGAACTTTTCACTAAACTTATAATAAATTATATAAATGAACGTATAAAGATAGAAATATAGTTAAATATAAAATCATTAATTGAAAATAAGTTACCTGAAAAATGTTTAAAACACAAATATATAACCTGACGATGAGAATAATTGACAATAACAATATTTTTGTTAACTAATGAACTTGTTTTGCTTACAATCATTTCACAAATGACAACTATTGGTAGTATGTGAAAAAGTCTTCCTGAACTTTCAGGATGTGTTATGGTCGCAGGTGTAAACCTAGCATTGCTGTAGTACAGACACCTACCCACCCATGACTGTCAATGGAACAGCTGACACCAGGCGGTGAAACGAAGAGGAAACGGGGAACAAAAGGGAATCGGGCAACGAAAAGGCCAGAAAAATGACGGCCGGCCATTCGGTGTGTGAGCTTCAGGAAGAAAAGTGGTTGAGGTGTGAACGACGATACGGAAAAGGAAGAAAAAGGTGGTCAGGCGGGGAGTGATCAAGAGAAGGGAGAAAAATAAAAGTTTAGTTTTGAATGAGGAAAAAAATCCCACTAAATCAAGGAGTTCGAGCATAATCCTGTAAGGAATAATAAAGGAAATCGACGAGGGAAATAAGGAAAAATAAAAAACTTGAGAGATAAGTGGCAAAAACAGGATTTTATTTTTTTTTTTTAAATACATCTTCGCACAAAAATTTGAGAAAAATAAACTTTTCTGAGGTCAACCTTAAAAAATATATTCAAAAAATGATTTATCGAACTTAATCCGGTCCACGGAGAGCTTAAATAAGAAAAATAAAAAAAAAATTTCTTTTTTGAATTTCTTCGTAAAATATAGGTTAATGAGTTTAAAAATATTTGCGAATAATTGATAAATAATTTAGTATCGTATTTACCGAGTTACCGAGCGTCATCTGGTCCACGGACACCTAAAAGAATTTAGAAATTATATTTCTTCGCCATGACCTTAACCAAGTTATGAGCTTTCATAATGTAATTAGGGACACGATTTTCGTTGAATATACCCTGCGTAATCCTGTTCGAGGAGCGCCTGAAAAGAAATCCAAAAAGTGTGTTCAGTCTGCAAAATATTATCGCTGAACTATTGTAGTGAATTCCACCCTTACGTAGTGCTATCCAGTTACAGGAGCACCTAGAAAGGCGGAACTAATTACTATTATTCACGAGATGTGCCTACTCATTAGTTAATTTTTATTGAATATATATCGCCGAACTCTCTTATTGAACTAATTATTATTATTCGCGAGATGTGCCTACTCATAAGTGCTGTGCAGGCGCGGGAGCGCCTAAAGTGAGAAGCAGTATAGTTTGTCGCGATGATTGCAACAACCAGTTATAGTTCTAAGTTAGACGTCACCTACTGGTATACGCGATCTATAGCCGTACCAATTGCTGTCCGGTAGTAGGGCACCTGAAATAGAAAGTTTTTGTACAATTTTCGCGAAGTGATTAATATCTTCAGTATAAAAACGACGTAATGAATGTATTTATTATTTCAAATATACATCTGGTGAGAACCATGAACTTACCTAGTGCCATCATTCCATAGGGCACCTGAAATAGAAAGTTTTTATATAGTTTTCACGAAGTGATTAATATCTTTGACCAAACGTCTGGTTACAGTATTATAAGTTTTCTTCTTGTCTTCTCAATGCTGTCAAAATAATTAAAGTGTAAAGATTGCAACGTAAGGTTACTGTAAGGACAAGTTACTGCAAAGCATGCGAGTGGTGGAAAGGAAAAGAAAACGAGGGGAACTATCTGGCCTGGTATGCAGAACATCAAAAAGACTGTAGTGCAAATCACGTAGGCAGTGCTGGAAAGATGGAAGTTGACGGTATTCTTGAGTTATTTCTTCGATCGTTAGAAAAATTTGGTGTGAAATATGGGTTTTACATTGACGACGGAGATTCTAAAACATTCAAAATGCTGCTCGATGTCTTTCCGTACGGTGAGGATTTTATTGTAAAAAAGTTAGAGTGCGTTTTACATGTTGCAAAACGAGTTTTTAAGCGTGCTAATGAGGCAAGAAAAGCTCTTGTTCAAAAGAAAAAAACCCTAAAACAAGCTGAAAATAAAAAAACCCCAGCGAAGAAAACTGCAAATAAAATCGTTCCAAAAAAAAGAGTCATCATAAAAAAAGTTAAAACTCAACAGCTGACTATAAAATTGATGAAAGAATTGTCAAATTATTGTGGATTAGCTGTTCAAACGAATAAAGATTCGATTGAAGATATGCGAAATGAAATTTGGGCAGGATTCTATCACAAAATTTCGACTGATGCCAATCCACAGCACTCATATTGTTCGGACAACTGGTGCAAATTTCACAAAGCTGAGGCAGCTAAGACTCTTCAAACTTATAGACATCCTCCTGCTCTTGACCAAGATGTCCAAGAAGTCTTGAAACCAATCTATGACGATTTGACCAAAACGGAGTTGCGCGAAAGGTCTTTAGGTGGGCATACACAAAATAACAAGGAAAGTTTCAACAAATGTGTTTGGAGTATGGCGCCTAAACACATATTTAATGGCAAAAAAATAGTTGAAATTGCATGTAAAATAGCAGCTTGTATTTTCAATGAAGGATTTGATCCAGTTATGAAGATAATGGATGTCATGGGCATTAAACTCGGGCCGACCGCCGTCGATTTCGCCAAAACCCGCGATGACGGGCGTGTGCGCTTAGCTAATCGCCGCAGCTCTCAATCTACCAAGGAGGCCAGAACAAAGCAGAAGAAAGCTAGAGTGGAAGAAAATGAAATTTTCGAAGAGGCAGAAGGCATTTTGTATGACATCGGTTAAGGTAAAACATTTTCATAATTTTTCATTACAAAAACTTTAAACGTGTTTTTCTCAAAACAACGTTTTTTCGGTCGGCGGCGGTGATTTTTCCGGAACTACTGAACCGATCCTTATGAAATTTTAACCACGTATTCTACACATGAATATCTTCAGCGCATTCTATAACCGTATTAAAATGTTAATTTTTACTAATTTTTTTCCAAAAACAATGAAAAAAAAACCCCCCGTTTTTGGTTTTTCTTTTTTCAATCTCTGCCATTTTATTATTTTTCAATAAATATTAATATCCATAGAATGCGCTAGAGCCACAGTTATACTGAATCTAAGTATTCTTGATTTTTTCGTTTTAGACGAGCCGTTATGGAGATATCGACGCCGCCAGCGACATATCTATTTTTTGAGGAGTTACGTTTGACTATTATTTATGTTTATAAAACGTGTTTAAAATAAAAAAAAATTGTTTTATGTATTTTGAGAGTGTATTTATTACGCTCAAAAATTTTTTTGCCAATTTCTTTAATGAGAAATTTTTAAAAATATTTACAAAAATAGCCCTTTTTTGAGCATCTAAACCAGAATGATCCCTTAATTGTTGTGTTGTCCCATAATAATAAAAGACATAGTACTAATTCATTTATTTTACAGATGTCAGAATACAACGACAATACGGACATCCTAGACCTCTATGAGGACATTGATCTTGATTGGCCACTGCAGGACAGTTTCCTCGATCCTAGCTGGTACGTGGAAGAAGGCTGCGATGTTTTAACTGGGCAACCCAAAAAAGAAGACAGAAGACCCAAGTACTTCAACGACAGCCATCGATCACCAGGTGGATCAGGACATTTTGGACATCTATGATGTCCTAAATTTTAATTTTTCGCTGCCTAGTAGTCCTGTCACTCCCGGATCAAATCCAAATGAGTTAGACAAACTACTCTCCGACATCATGGAAGCAACAGCAGAGCCTAAACAAGCTGTAGAGGCGAATCCTGCCCCATCCACGTCAACAACAGCAACAACTGTTCTACCAGCTGGTCTACTGGAAGCAGCAACTCCACAAACAGCCCCAGTGATGAGCGAACCTGCAATCATAAACGGAGCCAAAGTGACTAACCTACAGAAAGTTAAGGCCTCCTCCAACATTGACGAAGTAAAGATGAGGGGAGAAAATTCTTTCCAGAAATTCGTCACCCGAGAAGGAATAGACACCTTTCTGCCAAAAAGGGTTATTCAAAGAATAGATTTTATACAAATACAACAGAGACGTAATAGACAAAAGGTAATTAATTTACCTGATCAAGTCACGTTGAGAGTTCTTGAGGAGGGAATATTAAAATTGTTTAAGTACCACAAACGAGGCATAAATGCAGTTAATCAACGGTTGAGCATGGCTGTCCAACGGGGGCGGGGGGGGGGGGATGTTCGACGAACCTGAAAAGGACAAAAAGGAATTTACCATGTTGAAAATAAAAATTATGCAACGCATGTTACCGGCACCTGGTGCACAGGTGCAAAGATCCCTCTATGATCTAAAACGAGAAAAGGGAAATGAAGATAGATAAATGAAATACAGAAAATTTGAACTATTAATATAAACAAGGGAACAAATAAACATTGAAAAACAAATAAAAACTAAGTAATTACACATCCAAGGTGTTTTTTATTAACATGCAACACATATTAAAGCACACAAACTAAGAACCATGCAACATAAGGGTAATTAGTAGACATTTCAGGTGAGAAAAACCACCCGAAACAATCTCTCCTGTACAGGTGTCCACCAATTATAAAACTCAGGAAAACTTACAATAATCTACCAAATTTTTATAATTACCTGCGTAATATGAGCTCTAGAGATGAACTATCCACAAAACACGATTAAATTTAATAAATTTAACAAAAAAGAATCGCGCGCGTTTGACACTTCTCGATTTAAAAACACGGTGAAACTTCATGTTCCCATGACATTTGACTTGCTAAGCCGGGGTAGAATCTTCGCGCGATTCTAATGGTCGCGTTCGTTCGCGGTATTTTTCGCAGGATTCGCATAATTCGCGATATTTACAATTATAATTTGCACTAACGAGTGCGAAAGAGAAGTACCGTGCGAACAAGACAAACAGCAAAAGTCATGAGAGGAATTATTTGGAATGAACTAAAAATGGCGCGTCGATAAAGTAGACCAGAAATTCGTAAAATTAATGGAAATCAAGAAATTTAAGATCAAATCCTTATGGTAAACATGCCAAAAAACGTAAAATTCATTTTGGCATATACCAATAATAATCAAAAATCTTAATTTATATACAAAAGGGCAATATTTTGATAATTTCACATTATAGATAGTGAAATTGAAACAAATCTGTCTATAAAAGGCGTGTCATTCCTTCATTCGATCTCTTTTCCTTTCGAGTTGTCATTCAGTTAAAATATGCCAAGTTGGTCATAATTTACTTTACATGCAAGTTTCTTTTGGGTTTCAAAGTGCTTCAGTTATTTTCTGGACTTAGAAATTTTTCATAAAATTGTTCATCAGTTTGACTTAAGAGTTTGAGTGAAATTTCTGGCTATAAAAATTGGTAGTCATTTTAATTTGTGAATTGCACAAATCAGCAAGGGAATTCAACAAGTTGGTTTATAACAAAATTATTGTATTAATAATCATCAAAGGTAATTATTTTATTCATTTTTCTGAACAATTTGAGGTTAAGGGACAAAGGTAATCGCATGCCATAAGGGTATAATTAGTGGTCACAGATTAACCAAACAAATTGAAATTTAACTAATAAAAATCATTCTTCATTTCAGCATTTATTAGGTGTATTGAATTGTAATTTATTGTGGTGACATTTTGCCAAAAATATGCCTATATGGTATCTTTGGCAAGACATGTCTAAACGATAAAAATTTAGCTGAAATAAAGTATTGCAATTAATTTAAGTTAATAGTGAAAATCTTTTTAAAACAATTACATAGATAAGGAATGAATTAAAAAATTGCATGCGTGTGTCAGTCAGTAAGAATAGATTTGAGTAAATTTTTGTTTGTTTTAATTTTATTACAGAAATTGAAATTTGCATTGTGCTAAATTTAATTTTAAGCGTAAAATAATTAAACTTTGTTAAATTGGTGAATTTGATGATTAAAGATGAATGATAACCAATGATATCATTTTCTATCGCTACACTACCCACCACCATTTTGAAATTTTCAGAACACCACACATGTCCATGTTACTTATCGGAATTGACGAAAATTGTGATTTGTAAGCGTAGATCATTATATGTCAATTACAGGAATTGACATATAGTGAATTAAAGTTTTTCTTTGTATAATTTCAAAACACAAAGCGTGAATTTTCATTGTATATTCAACAAACATTTTCTTGTGCCAGCAGTTGCAGAGGAAACGTAATACGAAGCGTCAATTTTTATTTCATTTTCGACATAAAATTTCTTGTAATTTACCTGCGTTCGAGCAGTTGCAGAGGAGATAATTACAAATCGATATCATATACGAGTACAGCAACAATATTTTATCAGGGGAATTCCTTTTTCAATTCAATTACGGTAGGAATTACTACTGTTTGCATTAACGAGGAGACAATTACAAATCGTGAAATTCAATTTTTTTTGCCAGCGATTTTCAACTACATATTTTCTTTTCAGTTTACCGGCGTGCCTGGACTGTGCAGAGAGTTCATTTCATTTTTGGCAACAATTTTCTTTAAAAGTCACCTTCGTGCCAGGAGTGTGAATACATATACACTCTTGGCAGAAGCTATAAAATTTCGACTGAATCACCAGTGGTGCAAGGATATCATATACGAGTACAGCAACAATATTTTATCAGGGGAATTCCTTTTTCAATTCAATTACGGTAGGAATTCCTGCTGTTTGCATTAACGAGGAGACAAATACAAATCGTGAAATTTCATTTTTTTGCCAACGATTTTCAACGATTTTCTTTTCAGTTTACCGGCGTGCCTGGACTGCGCAGAGAGTTCATTTCATTTTTGGCAACAATTTTCTCCCTTATGTCAATACCCAGCCGTTATAACGTTGTTCAATGGCCGGGGTACCCCGGTACCCATAAGCTGTTTGCACACAGGACGGCGATATCGTTGCCGTGTCGTGCCGTTGTCGTGACTTCGTGAAAAGAAAATATGTAGAAACATCTGGCAAACAAGTCCCATCTGGCACGATTATTATGGACCCCTTCAAAATTTCCAAGGTTAAGAAGCCTTCTTGACGACTCGGCGATAAACAGACAGTGTAGGTAGCTACAGCCAAGTATAGGTAAATGTAAAATATCATTTAGGATAGAGTAATTAGAAAAGATAGATAAGTCGACAGTTCAAAGTAGCCGCAATTCTCGAGAAAATGCATTAAGGGCAGATGTAGGAGAGATTTCAGAGTAAGTAGGAGATAGATATGCCGACTCCGGGTTTAGCTGCAGTGTAGCTAGAGCAGAAACAATAGGGTAAGGAAAATTAGCAACGGACAGCATTTTATTGCCTAGCACAGAATAAATAAGGTGTCGAAAGGTAGAAGCAGTACAGTTGGAATTTGAATCTTGAGTGAAAAATAGATGTGATTTCCTTGTGATAGCGAAAAAAAAGTTAAAAATAATGGAAAATTTATCAGCAACTGAATTTTCAAGGTATGTTAATATGTTCACATAAATGTTGGCAGTTATGTAATGCCTTTAATATTTCATGTAATTGTTATCACTTTTTTATTAATTATAAAATAAATAAGTGA
The DNA here is from genome assembly GCA_963930735.1 of Dioctria linearis. Taxonomy (NCBI): domain Eukaryota; kingdom Metazoa; phylum Arthropoda; class Insecta; order Diptera; family Asilidae; genus Dioctria; species Dioctria linearis. Next base: position 140,339,153 of record OZ005743.1, on the reverse strand, counting down.
ACAGATTGACGACTGAAGAGAGGGAAAGATATTTGAGAGAACTATTGGAGGAAGATTGTGCTGCCGAAGATTATGTCTCAGATAGTGACGATGAGGATTACATACCCAGAAGCGAATGTTCAGAAGTATCTGACCGTGAAGAATTTGGTATATAGCATTATTTCTTCCCATTATTATAATTCTATATTCAAAAAAAGTTGAAAATATAATAATAATTTATATGTTTAGTGGAAGATCGTGAGACTGAAGCTGAGTCAGATGAGGATGATGATGAACCGACTGAAATCGCTGAAGCTAGTAATGAACCATCGCTGTCGATGACAACCTTTACAGCCAAAGATAAAACCGTTTGGTCTAAAACACCACCAATTCATCATCAAACTTCTACTCAAAATATTCTTCGGCAAAGGTCTGGACCCCATAGAAGTACAGAGACTTTGTCGATCAGCGAAACATTTAAAAGAGTCCTCACTGCAGAAATAGTCGATATAATTATTCGTCATATCAACAAGAAGGCGAATACTGTCTATAAAACATACAACGAGAAAAATCCTGCAAAAAAGCAACTGACATGGAAAAATTTGACACTTCAAGAATTCTACGCGTTCTTGGGAATTCTCATAATGTCAGGTGTTAATAATTCGAACAAGGACCATTCATCAGATATGTGGAGGTCATCTTCTTATCCATTATATCGAGCTGCGATAGGCATCAATCGCTTTTGGAGTTTGATACGATTTATTCGGTTTGACGATGTAAAAGCGCGTGTAGATGGCATCAAAGAAGATAAAGCTGCGCCTATCCGCGACGTATGGACAATGTTCAATGCCAACTTATCATCACTTTACAAACCATCGGAGTGTTTGACAGTCGATGAGCAACTTTATCCATACAGAGGGCGAACGAGTTTCACTCAATATATACCATCAAAACCAGCAAAGTGGAATTAAAGTATGGTGGATATGCGACGCAGCAAATTCGTATCCATTGCATGGTCAAATGTACACTGGAAAATCTAGGACCGGTCGCGAAATAAATCAGGGTGAAAGAGTAGTAAAAGACTTAGTCAGCCAATATAAAGGATCCGGAAGAAATATTACGATTGATAATTTTTTTACTACTCTACCTTTAGCAAAGCATTTATTGTCGTGGAACCTGACAATTCTAGGAACATTCTAAAGAGCGCGAAGAATTTTCTACTCTATTTGGGTTTCATGAGAATGTGACTATATGCTCTTATGTCCCAAAAAAAATAAAGCTGTTTTGTTACTATCTACGATGCACTCCGATACAACAATTTGCGAGGACAGAAAGAAAAAGCCAGAGATGGTTCGGTATTATAATAAAACGAAGATTGGGGTCGATACAATGGATAAGATGCTAGTACGTTACACAACCCACAGGCGGACTAACCGGTGGCCTCTTGCTTTTTTTTATAATATTTTGGATGTCGCCGGACTTGCGAGTTATATAATTTATTATGACAATAATAAAATGTTAAAAAAAAGTCAAACGAGCGCCGATTATTTCTACGACACTTGAGTGAAGAATTGTGTATGCCAACGATTGAAGATCGATCTCGAAATATTCAGGGTATGAGAAACTTCACCACTAAGATTGCGATCGAAAGCATCTATGGAAAGCCAATAAATCCCGCAAGCAGAGCTACAACATCAACCGACCGAAGAGTTGTCGTCGGATCATGTTATATGTGCTACCAGGGTGTCAACAAAAAACGAAGGAAGACGCGAAAAGCATGTGTACTTTGTAATAAACCTGTTTGTGATGAAAAGTCAAATGTCTACATTTATTTTTATATAGAATATTATTTTCTTACCATAAAGATTATTTTAGTATTTATTACTATGCAATTCTGTAGGCGTATTATGTTTTTAAAAATAGGGGACCCGGGTACCCCGGGTATTGATCAAGTGGGTATTCGACTTTAGCTCTTTAGTTTATTATTATTTTTGCATATTTAAACATCAGAACTTATATGAATCGACGTCAGTTGATTCATATAACGAGGATCTGAAAGGATTTGATGATTTCTCGTTAAATATATAAGATATGTAAGTAAGTCTGTGCCGAAGGGTACCCGGGTTAAGGGTTAAATTTCACCTTCGTGCCAGGAGTGTGAATACACTCTTGGCAGAAGCTATAAAATTTCGACTGAATCACCAGTGGTGCAAGGATATCATATACGAGTACAGGAACAATATTTTAGCAGGGGATTCCTTTTTCATTCAATTACGGTTGGAATTCCTTCTGTTTAGTCTAGTTATGTAACCACGTTTTTATTTGCAGTGGTTTTCTATTTTTCAAGCAAGGATTGTTGAGAATTTCTTTTTGTATTTCCTTTCCCAAAAAGTCTTAGCACGACTTCTTTTTCTTGGTCATTCCAGCGCTTTCGCTGGACTTGTCCATACGGCGATGTAGATCGCTTCTTTTTCGTTTTAGTTACGGACTTTACCCGCAGCTGTTGTCGTTGAAGCTCTCTGTGACTACCGTCTCATTCGTATTCTGAAAAATATTGGATTCATCTAAACGTTGGTTATCATCCTCACTATCCCCGCTGCTGTTGCTCTCTTGATCATTAGTTCTGTTCCGTCGCGGAACAATTAAACTAACAGTAAACTTACATACTAAAAAACTCACGCACTGTTTTGCAATAATAAATCCCACGATGATCATCGGCAATAATTCCCGCGATATCCCACGAAGCACCCAGAAGCAAAGATCTAAAAGAAAAAACAAGTACGGGTATTTATAAAATCAACAAATGGTAAAATCTCAGATCATTTACAAATTTTAAACGATCTGAGACTTTACCAAAGAACAAATACTCACTCATTAAACAAGGTAAACAATCCCGCGCCACAGTCATGTCTCCACCACCTAAAAAGAAATAGAAAACAAAATAATTAATAAAATGAATAACGTAAACATTAAAAAAAATGTAAACACTTACCAGTCTCCATCAGCTGCCACCAACAATTTGACATAATCAAAATGGTGGCCCATAACATAGCAAAGTATTCCGGTTAAAATTATGATGACGCCATTTTTGGGCCAAAATGGATAATTCTTGGACCAAATGCATGAAAATTCACACGATGACGGCATTTGGGGACCAAATACGTAAAAATTAACGCAAAGACGCGGGCGTCATTGGCAACGCCACCGGCAGACATTGTGTTTCTGCCTATAAATAGCGAGCGATTGGAAATATAAAATCACTTGCGACTTGACCAACCGACAAGACAGATCGGTGGCTCTGAAACCAAAATTAAGTCTTGATTAACAAAACCAAGGGAAGTATTTCTGACTCCCATTTATACTAATATTTTTATAATAATATTTCAGCACCATATACTGGGAGTTTTCTGAACCCAGCTACAATCCGTCTGAGCAGTTCATTAGCTCATTCTACCAACCAAACCTCGGTTATTCAAAAATTAATAATTATTTCTTTCTATTACAGATTAAGAATTAATACCCAGTGGAATATTACAAACACGTCACGAAATTGGATTACTTAAACGCTTAGAGTTAGTACGTTGTAGTCAGTTTTTTGTTATCTACTATTATGAAAAAACAAGTGAATTAATTAAATTGAATTTTCTAGGTTAAGGTTTTGTGACAAAATAAAAGAGTGAATTTTTGTCATTTGAAAAAACATCCTGTCTTATCATTTCGAAACCGGCACCTGCCCCCTTTTTTATGCTAAGCCCACATTGGGACTTAACAAGTTCCCTGAGCTCTTTCTAGGAGTCTTGACATTTGAAAAATTTCTTTATTTACTAAAGGTTGCCTGTAAATATTTTTGTGTATATTTTCTGCATGACCCATAAAATTTGCCAGATCGTGGACTTGGTGTTCGGAGAGATTAAGTGTAATGCACTGTGTCGCTATATGCTTAAATATAGTTCACACAAGCGAAGTTACTGTCCCAAGTAACCTCGATTTCATTCCCTTACCTCCTCTTGACATACCCACTAGTTTACTTGCGCCAGTACGAAAACGAGTTCCACTCACTTCGGCTTTTTAGCGAAGTGGAAGCTGAGAAATAATCAAATTGAGTGTATTTTCTGCAATTGGTACACGTTTTGATGTGTGTAGTCATTTATAATATCATCTGGCGTGGAACTTGTGAAATGTGAAGATATTTATTTTTTAGAGAAAATGGTTTCAAATATTGAAAAGGTCATTAATTGTGCAGCAATGTAATTAAGGGCAATCTCGGGGGAAAGTTTCTAAGAAAGAAAGTGCGAGTACGTTCTTGGCATATTGATTGCTAAGGAATAATATTTTTGCTGACGTAATTATCTTTATAATTTACTGAAAAATGAAAAATAAAAGCGCAAACACATATGTGTTGACATAAGGTAAATTATGCTTCGCATAAATCTACAATGAGATTTAAATAATCCATTTCAAACCAAAACCAACTATGGAGTTGCAAAAACGCCAACATAAATGTCCATACGTATTTCCTGTAACATAAAACAAATGGCAGTCTAAGATTGAAGCACTAAATTACAGCCCTTCAACCAACTTGACACCATTCAGCACAATAAAGTGCATTTTAAAGGTTTTTAAATAAAACAAACTTAATTAAAAATTAATTTTTTTTTGTTTCCGTGGGAAAATTTCAATAAATTCATATTCCCCAAAAATCGAAAGTGCATTGCTAACAATTGCATATATTTATATACCTACGCACACGAAAAATCAAACAAATAAACAAAATATCCAATGAAACATTTATTTCCTCCTAATCAAATTTTTTTCTCTCATTTTACAAAATTTTCATACCCATGCCAAATTTCAATTTATTTCCTAACCATAAAAGTGCATTCTTGCCATACAATATCATGCAAACCGTTACATTAGCTAACACAATTTTCTCATCGGCGAGAAAAATTTCAAACAAAATTCTACAATTCATCGTTATACAAACAATCTAAATTCCAATCGCCGCAATTGTGTGCACATACATACATACAAATCCGTTGTTTACATCAAGATACATTCCGTAGTCGATTGACTGGAATTGTGTCTTATAACTTCAAAAGGGACCATTTCCACTTTTAGAGAAAAATGAGTTAGATACACCATTCCATTCTGAATTTATATTTTAATAAGCCCATAATAAAAACTTTCTGCAAAAGGAATTATTTCCTATTCATTTTGATATATAAAAACCTATGTTAGTTTCTAAGGGATTCATTTCCCAACAATTTCCATGTCAAAAGAGCTCATTTCCCATATAACGCGTTTTTCACTTCAAAAGGTCACATTTCCCTAAGAAAAGTTTTATGTTGGTATCAAAAAGGCACATTTCCATTTCGCGCGCATTTGCATTTTTAGCGGGAAATTTGACGTTTGTTCTAAATATTTTAGTCTGTTCTAAGATTTTCAGCGAGCAAGACGTATAAAAAGACAGGAAAACAGGTAATTATATTGAACCGATATTCTTTAAAATAAATCAGTGAAGCTCATATTAGTTCAATTAAATTAAGGTATTATAAATGGATTCGAACGAAAATATTGTGTTAACTGCAGGAGGAAATGGCAGGATACCACGCAAGAAACCTTTGAGGAAGGAAAATTGGAGACGTGAAGTTGAGAAACGCAACCGGTTCGTACAGTGACTGCACAGATTTTCACTTATTTTATTTTATTTGTTTTTAGGTACAAAGCCAAAAACCTTCCTCGAATGCCGACATGCTCTCATAAAGGAACTACTTTTCAGTGTCGTCAGCTTACAAGCCGGGAAGTTTTAATGTTCTCAAAAGCATTTTATGCTTCAAGTATAAAGGTTGAACAGGATGCATTTATTTTGGCATATTCCAAAGTTAGTAAGCCTTCCCGCACTGATAGGAGAAGAGCTGGTTCTGAGAGGTCATTCAAATGTTTTCATTACATAAAATCTAATAATGGTTCTCTTAAACGGGTGTGCAATAAAACATTCCTCAACGCTCTAAGGATATCAAAAAAACGAGTCAAAGGTGTCTGTTCTCGTTTCATGAAATCTGGTGAAGTTCCTAAGGAAAATCGAGGAGGTGATCGAAAATCATGTAGATTTGAAGCCAAACGTGAAAAGATTATCGCGTTTGTAAAAAAATTTAAACCTTTAGAAGTTCATTATTGTCGCTCAAAGACAACATCAAGGCAATATCTATCGGGGGAATTATCTATTAATAAACTCTGTAGGATGTATAATGCTATTGCATCCTCGGAACATCTAGTGAAAGGAAGTTATTTCAGAAAGATTTTCAATCGTTCTTTCAACATTGGCTTCAAAGCTCCTTCCTCTGATAAATGCTCGACCTGCATCATGTATGAAGATCGAATGAAAGTAGAAACAGATTCGGAAAAGAAGAGTCAATATATGGTGCAAAAAAGGATACATAAGCTTCGAGCGAAAGCCTTTTTCGATCTTGCGCGAGAAGAGAAGCCGGGAATGATAACATTTTCCTTTGATTGTCAGAAAAACATGGTTTTGCCAAAGGTTCCGGATCAGGCAGCTTACTATAGCCGACAACTGTATTTATACAATTTTTGCATTGTACAAGGATGTTCTAAATCCTCACTGGCAAAAGACAATGTTTTTCTTTAGTTGTGGACGGAGGATACGCGTCCGAAAGGATCAAATGATATCTCCTCCGCAGTATATCATCGCCTTCAGAATACGTCTTTCGAATTGAATTTATCGAAAGTTCGCTTAATTTGTGATGGCTGCGGATCACAAAACAAAAATTGCGCAATGATGTGCATGCTATCGTTTTGGTTGTCCCGCGAAGCTCCCAAACACATAAGGGAAATCGAGGTTGTTTTCCCAGTGCCTGGTCACTCTTTTATACCACCAGATAGAGTCTTCGCTCGCCTTGAAAAACTGGTTAAAGCAAAAGAAACTATTATGCTTCCAGAAGAGTATAAAGAATTGTACGCAGATTCTGGGAACGTTATTGAACTTGGTTCAAAAGAATGCGCAGTCCGAGACTGGCAAAGGGAAAGCAAAGAGTTTTTACGTCCGCCAGGTAAATGGCACTTCGCTTTTAATAAGGCGAAGAGGTTTCTTATAGAAAAGACGACAAAGTGCAATATTTTAATCAAAGGAGAAACCGCTTACAAATCTGATATCAATGTTGCTAAATCGGTGATGAAAAAAGGAAAAGTTGCAGTTAAAATAAATGCGCAAATTATCAACGAAAAGCCTCTTATTAAAAGTGAGAAATTAAGGGATGTTGACAATTTGTTGAAGAAGCACTGCGGTGAAGATTGGCGTTCCTTGCCGAATTTAGAGTTTTACAAAAATATTATTGAAAATAGCAATGGAGTTAATTGCAACCCTGTATTAACAGACTGCCTTTGTGATAGCCAGGAAGATGACACGGATCTCCACGTTTAACGAAAATAAAACCAGTTACCAATATTACAATAAGACTGAAAATAGTATTAAAAAAGACTGTAATAATTTTATTGAAATCGATATATTTACTTAGTTTTACTGATTTTTAGATTTTTGTAAGTACCTATTAGGTATTTAGTTTCTTCACGTGAATATATTTTATGTTTTTGTTAACTTTCTTTTTAAAATAAATATTTGAATAATGCCATCTGTTACAGTATTCTTTTCAAAAGGTTACCATTTCCAAAACGTTACTTTCAAAAAGTACCAATTCCGTAGCTTTCCAACAAAAGGGATCAATTCCAAATTTTTAAGTAATATTACTCGTTTATTTGGTCGCATATTATTATTTTCTGGCTTTGATTACAATATTAATGCTAAAAATATTCTCCCCTTAAAACATTATTTGTAGTATGTCATGTTGTTTCCAAAATATTAAACTTGAGCTAATATCTTCGAATAACTTCACCTGGAAATGGCCCCTTTTGCAGTTATAAGACACAATTGCATTGCTACAATGGATCAGAACGGACCGTTAAATTGAAAAACAAATTTTCGTCATTGGACACATTAAAATTTTAAAATAAAAATTCCTTTTCTTTCGATAATCATTCTCCATTCCATAAATTTATTTGTTCTCTTTAAGATGTCAAATGGGGCTTGTAAACTTCACTTTGGGCCTGCGTTAAAAATACAAAAAAAAAAACCAAAAAACGTTAACCATTTTATTCTTTCCTCGGTTACATTTAGCACATTTCGTACAGTAGTAAAACATAAGTGGCGAGATTTAACACTTGAAAGACATTCCAGCTTTTCAACGGGGGGCAGTATGTTCAGGATCGAACCCAGTGACAGCAGTCTATACTGGCCTCAGTGTCTCTATCCTGAAAGAAAGAAAAACATGTTCGTATCCAAAATTGCAAACTTCAAATTCCATTAAGCAAAGCTACAAATGCGGCAAGCGAATGCCTTTTTCTTTTTGTCCTGCATCAAAGTAGACAGGTACTCTGCTCCGCAAATCATCACCTTTTGGAATGGAATTTTCACACTCCACAAAAACACCGCCTAATTTGCAATTCACTTGCAATGTTATTTTTGTACTATAGATCTGCTCTTAGCTTCATTGCTAAGTGTTCTTGGATTGGTTATCCGTCGGTATGTAAGGACGATCTATTCCTTAGCCGGCTTGTGCTTGTTGCATTTTTCTTGCCTTGTATCATAAGATGAATGATATGAGGTGACCTAAATTCGTTCAGCACAGATATGTCCATCTGAAGCTTTCAGTATATTGGCATGATGAAGAACCTGAAAAAAGAAACCAGGCGGACCACAAAGAATCAAATCCTTTTTATTTAAATCATAAATTTGTCTTACCTAATTAATTGTAGTCCCACGAAGCAAATCTGCACATCAACAATTGCTACTGTCAAACTCAAGTCAGCTGGACAGCAGCAAGTATATACAACACAGAACAGAGATACAAGGAATTCTCATTACGAATCACGTTCCGCCATGATTGTTTCCACTGAAGCATTGCGTGAGGCGTACACGCTACTAACAGGCATTCGAGTACACAAAGCAGTGAACAGATAAAAAATATGAGACAATTTAAGACTCCCAGTTTTAACTTGCAACACGAGCAGCATATGAACTGCGTTAATTACATAAGGAATTAGTGCGCATCAGAATATTGTGACGGGAAATCTAAGCACAAGGGCAGCAACTCGTGCGTGCTGCTTCTGGCTACGTAAGTCAGCTGAAGGTATTGGTTTTAAGAATGTGCAGATTATTCCGGGTAAGTAAACTATCTCATTCAACAAAAGGTGAAAGTTTTACTTGTTATTGACATTTAAACTACACTGGATTAGAAATAAATTGAATTTACTCAAAATATTTTATATATTAAAGTTGAGTGCAGCTTGTTAACAACAATAACTAAAATGGTAACACTTTATGAACCAATCATGAAGTGCAGTTGCTAGGACAGGTTAGTGTTGCTATGCCAATGTTGTTGCCACGCGCCGTTGACTACCGTTCTTTGGTGCCGTGCGCAAACACTGGCTATGTAAACAGCAGTTTGACTTGATTCGATTTCATTTTTGTGATTTAGCAGTGCAGTGATTAACTTGGCGACTTATTCCTTTGTGTGATTTCCTAGTGATTTTTCCTAGTGTTATATTTTATTACTAAATTAAATACTTTGTTTAATTGACGGCAAAAATAAAATATTCTTATTCTGGGTACCGACTGGATTAAGGAGTTTGTTTTAGATAGCGATTAAATTAAAGGTTTTTTAGTGTGGGTAGCGACTGCAATAAAAAATACTACTAACAATACACTTTATTTCTGGTCTCGATGGAAATAAAGAATCTTTCTTCGGGTCTCGACTGAAGTTAAGATATACACTAACATTCACTTTAAGTAGGGTCTCGACTGACTTAAAGAATGTTATCTCGGGTCTCGACTGAGATAATATATTACTAACAAATAACTTTATTGCGGGTCTCGCCTGTAATAAAGTTTCTTATTGCGGGTCTCGACTGTAATAAGAAATCTACTAACTCACACCACTTTATTGCGGGTCTCGACTGTAATAAAGAGTCTTATTGCGGGTCTCGACTGTAATAAGACAATTACTAACAAAACCACTTTATTGCGGGTATCGACTGTAATAAAGAGTCTTACTGCGGGTATCGACTGTAGTAAGACAATTACTAACACAAACACTTTATTGCGGGTCTCGACTGTAATAGAGATTCTTGCTGCGGGTCTCGACTGTAGTAAGAAAATCACTAACACAAAACACTTTATTGCGGGTATCGACTGTAATAAAGAGTCTTATTGCGGGTTTCGACTGTAATAAGACAATTCCTAACAATCCACTTTATTGCGGGTATCGACTGCAATAAAGAATATCCTCATCCCACACCTCAGTCAAATAAAAGGTCAAGTAAATCAGCTGCTATATATCGATCAGGTGAGTACAAGTCAATTGCTACAGTTGTGTAAATCAAATTTATATATTAATCATTTAATAAACATTGATTTCAGCTTTTTATATTACAATATATATATATATATATCTTGCAGTTCTCAAGTTTGAGTATTTATTGAACTTGAAACATTTAGTGCAGTGAATAAACAAATAAAAACCACTAGCTTTATACCAGTGGCATAAATTTCCCTACATCTTTCATTTATTGCATGTACGCTCTAACTACGGGCAGTACAACCAGAATATTTCATTTCAGCATACGTGGATTCTCGTTCGTAATTGCAATTTGTTCGAAAGTCAATTATAAGATTTGACAAATTTCATTAAACTATATCTTGCGAACGCAGTCTTTTCGTAGTTGTCAATTATTGGAATTGACACATCAGCTGTGGTAAAATAAAATCTAAACGTCTCGTTTAAATTGCAACTAAGTCGTACCTCCTTCATAAATTAAAAACAGATCTAAGCCTATGTGACAATATTACTAGAACAACAACGCCACAATGCACCTAACATTACTTGTGTTTTAAAACACTCTCTGCGGGTGAATTGTATCTAAATTATCTTGTAAAATTGCAGCAAGGCAGGATCTGCCGTATGATTAAAGAACAACACTTATTCTAGGTTGAAATAATAATGCTGCACATAAATAACTTTTCAAATCGACCATAATAATAAATTTACTTTTAGCTGCATCGGCCATAATAATGAATTTACTTTTAACCACCTCTAGTTAAAAAAGACGGAGAATCCAAACAGTATATAGGGCCGTCTTCTCTCTAGTCGACCTCAAAACAGTTTTCAGCATCAGCTACAGTTTAACTCACGAGCCAGGAAAGCTTTTGGTAGACAAGTCAGGTGTGACCGTGAAGATGGCTACGACGGCACCCTCCTGTCGCTGCGTTCAAACATGTCCTATAGCAGTCTCTAACCCCAGTCTCAATCTTATTGTAGCCTCGGTCTATGCTGCACCCACGATTGATGTATACAGCTTCAAGAATGCTGTAGAAGAGCTCTTCATGTTTCTGTCCAACTTCACATCTGTCACTCTCTACGGAGTCCACAATTCGAGAGAAGTAGTCTGAAACGAAACTTCCACCCGAAAGGGTTTCCATCTAAAAAATACTCTCATGACTTTCAATCTTAGCATTGCCCTGTCTAACAGTTCAACGTTCATTTCAAGTCTGAACTCTTCTGCGATGGGATCCCCTCTTGACCTATGCTTCAGCTGTCTGCGCCTCTGCTCAGTTAACCTCAGTGTCCATCAGCATTAGGTTGGTAGCTCACACCACCTCCCTGTTGTTGTTTTCTTTGCTTCTGCACCTCATCCTCCTTCACAAGGACCTTTCTAAACAGGACCAAGGTTATTGACGGGCTGAGTTTTCTTTCACCGGTAAAATTGTTGACGAAATAGAGGACATTATCAAAAAATACACTTTCCACAGACGTCATGATAGTGATGGACCTCAGATATACAGCAACTGTTCAACCTAAAAAACGAATATTTTTTACTCTTACCAGATCCACGGCGGAAACCCACCACAATAAGGATATGTCAATCTCTAAACGTTTGAAAGGACCAAGAAGGCAAAAGCATCTCACTCATCATAATACATTCACAGCGAATTCCACTAAATATCAAGGGTGTAACTCCAGTCTTGAAATGGGACGACTCCAAATCCATTGCCTTCCTTAAATCCCTCACATAGACGCCTTCAATCCTCTTCCGCTGCTGAAGCAAGGTTTCTAGAAGAAGACCCCCTGTCCTCCTCCTACTCTCTTTTTACCTAATGAGCTCACAAATGTTCTTAGAAAGAAATCCAACTACTAAGCACCTGGTATGGGTGGCATTCCTTTCCTAGCTTCAAGAAGCTAAATCCCCTAGCTTCAGCATCGCTTTTAGATCACCTTAACTCCTTGTGGTTGTCATGCTCCTTAACGGATAAGCTTAGACGCATTAGAATAATCCCCATAAGGAAGAAAAACAAATTGTGCAACGCTCTTAACATCTTCAGGAGAATCGCTTTAATTCCCACCTTGCTCAAGTGTATAAACAGCACGGTCATCAACCGGGTCTCTGACTTTATCAGATCGAACGGTCTCGTCCCTTTAAACTCTTTTGCCTACATGAAAGGCCGATCAATAAATGACTACATACTTACTGTAGACATTGCGTCTGCGTATGGATCAGTATCTCTCTCAGCACCCATAAAGTGATTCACGGCATTTTTGAACATGCAGAAAGAACGGATTAAAAAACAGAAAAGAAACAAAAGTTATGTCCACTTTGCTATGGACAAGCGAAAGCATTATGAACATAAGTACATAAGTGTCATGTATCAATGAATACACGACGATAAAGCTTTATACTATGTTTATGCTTTATACGATAATAAAAGCAAAAACAATAGTACATGGTACTAGAAAGTAAACGATCAATGAAAAGCATTACATTGTAGCATTTTTGTTTACTTCTACCTGTCTGCAACTTTGGGTAATGGTCGCTGTGTAAACATTTTCAAAGATCAATATGATGGATGAATGGATTCCGTCGATCAGAAAAATTGAAGATGAGTAATGTCAGCAATAATCAAAGTATATAGATATAGAGCAACTGGACTAAAAAATAAGAGTTGATTTTGAACTCTAGAAGTGTTTTCATTTCGAACCTAACTGAGAGCTCCCTTAGCTCCGACATGGCTACACTTTGCGAAAGGCGAAAGAAGGTAATAGAGCTCTTCAGCTCTTGCCTGTTTTTTAATTATTAATATAGCTCTTTATAGCTCTGGTAAAGCAGTATATTCTGTTCCTCGGCAGATTTAAAGAATAATAAGAGAACAAGTTTTCTACATGGCGACCCTGCGGCCCCGAACCAGCAAGTAAAAGTCATCAAGAAGTCGACACGGTGATGAGCCAGTAGAAAAAATTGAAAGAATCGATAAAGAAAACTATAGCAGTTGACCCCATCTGCGGAGCGACACCTATAAGCATTGAAGGATACAGAAGAAGGAATAAGAATATTAAAAATAATAAGACGAAACCACACAGAGAAGAGCCACCAGCACTAGCCAAACACAAAAACAGAGCTGGACTATAGAAGCGAAAATCAGAGCCGAACTGAAAGACTATAATCGTCTATTAGCAATTTCAACAGGACAGCAAAACAAAATTTTCTAGAAAAAAAAAAAACGAAGAATAAAAATACTTATTGTTCACAATTAATAATTTTAGAGGTGCTGGGGGGCTAAAGAACATGCTATGTTTTTGGTGAAACATATATGATAATATGTATAATGAGTTTATGCTGCACGATTTCCATTTCTCATTCTGTTGCTTTTTTTGATCATATGTCTGGAATTTGGCTGGGTCTCTTAACTGATGGAAAATTAGCTATGTTAAGCCGCATGTGATTTTTTTCGAGTATTATTGCAAAGATTCCGATTTTGAATGTATTTCTGAATTATGTGGTAAATAATGAATGCCGTGCAGGCTCCTATTTGGCTATTACGATACATATTGAATCATGTAGACCGATTGTTATGGTTATTTTTTTTCTTTTATCCTTGAGCGATTGATGCAGCTGTAGATTTTTTTTTTTTGCAGGATAAAACCCAGAATACATTTAAGGCCGATCTATTTACGATCATCTTCTTACTATCCTTAAACTGAAAGGCACATTGGGGAATGAATTACTTATCAAAACGGCAAGGATCACATCAACCCTACCCAAAACGACGAAGTATCGAAAGTAATCAATGTCAAGCCATAGAATATTAATAATATAACTCATCTCACTAGCTATTGAACTTAAAGTTTAGAATTCTGTTAAAAAAAAAAATGTTGCATATAATTTTATCCTATTATTTTGAAAACTTTGAAGTTGTGCACTAAAATTAAGTATATTCACATTCAGAAAAAAGAAGAAACTCTAGATGGCATGGGACCTGTACTTAGAATTTTCTCGCGGAACAATACTGTCCAGATCCCTTCAGGAAAAAAAAAGAAAAAAGAAAATAATTTTATCAAAAATTAGATCAGCACAGACATTAAAGGGGTGTCCGTCGCCTATTGGTCAGCCATGGCTACGAAATATTATGCATATAAAATTAACAATAGTTGTTAATACATTTTATTTGATTTCTTTTCCGAAACCGAACATCCGACCTGACCCTAAAGAGGCCTAACCGGATTCTTAATTGGGAAAAGCTACGAGTGATTCGATACTCGAACAAGCAGAAGGGGGCCATGCTGCTGCCAGAGGCAGACAGATCACTTCCCGCGAAAAGTGCAGAGATCGAAGCAAGAAAGAGTTGTTCATGGGTATAATATTGGAAAATTTGTAGAAAGAAAAGAATTAAAAAAAAAAAAAAAAACAGATTAGTAGTGTGAGAAAAGAATCGAAAAGGAAGGAAAAGACAAAAACGTCGAATGAGGGGACTGGACAGCAAACAAAAAAAAACCAAAAAAAGTATCTTGAAGTAATCACGTGCCTATGCCATCAAGGAGAAATCTTATTAAGAATGTTAAAGTAAGTTTTACTTAAATACTTAGATTAGTGCATGTATTTGTGGAATTAATTTTCTTTTTTTAAATATAACGTGGTAATGGTAACATATTATATTATTAGTGAAAAGTGTGTTTCGCTTCTTTTTTTGTTTTGTGTCGCCCATGAGGTATTTAACTTGCTGTCGTGAGTTTCGTGGTACCTCCGCATCTCAAAGTTAAAGGAACAAAAAAAAAACCACGTGGCGCCCACCTCTCACTCACTGAAGCAAAACTCCGGCAACCCAAACCCTTCTCCACTGAGCTACCTTTCTTACGCTAAAAAGGGGAGCGTAACACGATATGACTAGCGACGACAACAAATATACATTCAAAAATTAGTTTTTAATTAAGATTATTCTTTAATGTATTTTTATAGACTATGGGTTCCATTTTAACCCCATATGTTTATGCAAATAAAGTACAAATCAATTTAAATAAGGCTGGTGATAAAAGTGTACAATAACTGTTGTCTAATGCCTCAAAAAAAAAACAAAAGCGATAATCTAATAAAATTACCTAAATGAAATTTCTTTTAAAGAGTGTTTAGAATAAATATCTCATTATGGTCCTACCTGTCTTAAGAGTTCAATTAAGTTTTTTGAAACAACTCTTCCCAATTTTTACCAAACATTGTGGGAGTAGATTACAATGTACAAATTGATATTAGTGTCGCAGTGAACTTCAATTCACCCCTACTTTACGTGGTATGAAAGATAGGAAGAGTTAAAAAATAATAAAAATAATAAAGTAAAGGACTAATACTTTTTAACTGTTCATAATTATCTAAAAAAAGTTATTTCAATCTACTAAAACTCGATCACAGGGGGCGCAATTTTAAGCATACTTTGTATTTCCAATTATATATATATTGAATATGAAAAACGGAAGCCCATTTACCACAGCCCCTATATATTTTATCAAAAATGTGTTCACAGAATTGATTGAAAACAAAAATCAAAACGCCTATAACCTGGCAGGAGCACAGTAAATTCGTGAAAGTCATCTATAGCTTTCTTAAGTTTCTGTGATCCGTGCTTGTCACTACGCTATGCTACTGCATAAGGGAAGACCAATAAGAAAAAGATATTTAAATTTTACATTTTTGGTGCGTATGTACCGTGTTTTTAATGTAACACTGGAAGTCGGATCCAAACTTAAAGGCTTATCCTCCCGCTTTCTTAATGCTCACTATAGCTTCGCGCATTTCCCTCCAATGGAAGCTGAGCTCATAAGCAAGACTTACTTTCACGATATGAAACTCATACGTTGCGATCCGGTGCTTTGTTGGATCTCGCGTATTCCTTTAAAGATATCACCTTTGTATATGATAAGATGCGGAATGATTTACCAGCTCCATTAACATATACTTCGGGATAGTCTATTTACTTCACCAGGTGCAAATAATTTAATACATATGTAATTATAGAAAATTTGTTTTCTTATTTTCCAATCCCTTCTCTGTTTCGTCACGTACTATGGAACTATTGAGTTCGTTCTTAACTGTGAACATCTCTTATACTGAAAAGCAATATTTATTCGATGAAATAATTTGATGGGACTCGGGTAAGGTTTTACACTCGTACCATATAAGAAAAGCTATGAATTTCGGAACTGAATGAACGCAATGTTAAACTCTTATTTATCGCCTGCTGTAATCCGATGGAAATAAAATAATTCATATTTAAGGAATATTTAAATACTCTAGCGAAAATTTATCTTTCACACCATGGGGCATATATTGGCAACTTAAGCGAACTTGATATTTATTTTAGTTAAATTTTTGGAGTCTTCATACCTGTAAATTATGTTATTCTAGTATAATAAACACGAAAAAGTCTAAAATTAATATTGTTCATATTTTGCAACCACGATGTTTGGTAATTCAGATAGATCAAATATTTCAGTAAAATTAATAGAATTCTTAACCCATTAACGCCCAATGACAATATTTTCTGCCATGATCAACCTACATGTAACCGTTTTTAAAGTAATCATCTTTTTCTAGCCGTATAATTTTCGAACGTTTACCGAAAAAACTAGTCCTCTAAATAAAAAAAAAAAAAAACAAATCGTGTAAGGGTAAAAACCAAACAACTGTAGAATTTTTTTATTTATCCCTGACCGGAATCGAACCCATACTTGTTAGAATCGGTTGTTTTTTCTATAAGAAATATAGACATTTATTGTGCCATATTATTGTGGAGCACTTGATTGGCAAAAATATATAAGTTACTCCAGCATACACCGAAAGGATTTCTGAACATATTGTTTCCATTTTTAAAACTGAGAAATTCGTTTTAATTTACGTGTTATTCAATCATCGCCTATTTAAGAACATTTATTTTACCCGTATTCCGAAGAAGCGTACAGGCGGAATTCTGTATGCTAAATACCACAACACCCTCTCAAAGTTACGTTCTGAAGGATTACATAAAAAGACAAACCGAAGACTTTCATCTTCTTGCTGCTCCGGATTTTCAGACATTGAAATTGAAAAGGACGCAAACACTTTTACAGGTAAATTTCGAGTGTTTATATAATGACTGATGATACTATTCTATTTTCTAAATCACACTATAACTTACTTGATGATAAAAATTGGCTACAGTATAATGTCAGTCCATGGGGTACTATTATGGAAAAATGGTGTAAGACGTTTCCCGTACGTAAAAAGCTCCTTACAAGTAAAACTGATTTAAATATAATTCTAACTGGGTGGCCTCTTTATAAAGAATCATTTGGATATTTGCTGGTAAATTTATAAACTTATTAAATTAGAAATTACTCACGCATCTTCTACTATTGCAGATAGAATCAGATTTTAATGTTATGTATATATGTAGGTAGGAAAATGAGCTATTCAACAAATATGATAACTTTGCTGAAAAAATAATACGTTACATGAAAAAGACTATCAAAGATGCAAATAGTAAGGAAATTCTGGATTTGTTAAACCAAAATGAAAAAGGTAAAACACAGTTATTGAAATAACTCCTGTACAACATATACTTATTTGCTTATAGAATCAGAAGCCGTTCTAGTATTCAAGAAGTTACGTTTTTGATGCAGATGCAAATTAAAAAAGGCTGGCTAAATCTTCGATTAGTGATTCTCGTAACAAGTTTTTAAAACTAGTTGGCACAGTTCATGACTTCGAAAATGTAATATCTCAGATATTTACGTTTATTTTTGTAATATTGTTTATAAATTACCTACTTTTATTAAGGCGTTAGACATTTCCTTTAAAAATTTTCAAGTTTTTGGTATTTGTTACCCTAAAGAATGCGAATTAGTTTGGACATTTCTACAACAGCATATATACAAAATAGAAACTGAATTTGATATTCAAAATTCTACTTTATCTGGAATTATTTCTGATCTGAACAATATTACATAACTATAAAATTGTTATTTTGCCTGCATAATTTTAGTTATAGAATTGTGCTGTTTTGTTTGCAAAAGAAGCTTGTTTGATTTGGGAAAACTTTTCGCAAATTTAAAGTATCTACATAGACTAGGCCCAAATTTCTAATATGAGTGTTGCTTTTTAAATTGTAAGCAAACTTTTACCTCATTTAGATGTTTCTCAAAGCATATGAGGAATGAAATTAGACGCAACTATCCTTGATCTAATAAGATAGAAATAGAGCATGAGCATCAATCTACAGAAAATAAAAACGAAGAAACTGTAGTACGAAAATCAAAATATGAACCTTTACAAATGCAGGAATATCAAATAACCGATAATGTGAACGATAACAAAGTAGACATAAAGAATATAGAAAATTCTGTAACAAGCTTTTCCTGTAAATATTTTAGCAAACTAAATTTTTCAACAAAAGATGCTGTAGATATTCAGAAGGATGTGGTGGATTTGATTGTGTCCCCAATAATAGCTTACATAGAAGACAATATTAAAAATAATATTTCTGGTAACACATATTCTCAAACAATAATTATTGCCAAGACCTTTAAAAAAAGGTGGATTGTGAATATAAACTCTTAAAATATTTGGAAAAAAAATAACTTATATCAACCACCAAACTTACTTATTTTAAATGATGTCATTTCTGATGTAAGTGCCAAAGGAATGCACACTATAGACAAAAGTCTAAACAAAGGCCTTTAAGTTTTCAACTAAAGCGTTTTTTTTAAATAAATAATAATTTGGAGTTATTTTTAAATAATATAAGAAACCTCGTGGGCACTGCAGGAATAAAAAATTTTATCGATGGCGCTGTGTGGCAAAGAAAATTAAATGAAAATACGAGTAAAATCGTCATTCCATACTTTTTATATGTTGACGATTTCGAGGTTATCACTAAACGTTCCGCCAAGTTTCTACATAGAGTTTATAAATGTATAATTTCACTTCATGTTATTAAAGTTGTATATACAGTGAAGCTTATAAAGTTGTGCATTAAAGCAGTTTTACAATCATAAGTTATGGAAATTATTTCTATCAAAAAAACCAAACAAACCACATTCTTCGTACCGTTGGGAATATACTACACTTTTCCAACAGCAGTTTTTGTAGCTGCCATCATAAAATCTCAAGACGTCAAACAGCTTGGTAACCACAAATGTTTTTTTTTTAAATTGATAGAGGAAATCAATCAATTAGAAGAACACGGTATCGAAATTGAAACAAATGGTGGTGTTGTTAGTGTTACAGCTCCTATGGCTGTACATAAAAGAAATTAAATGTAAAATAAAAACTGGAAGTAATAAACTAGGTAAATTGATGATGGAAAGATTAACCTGCTCTTAATACGTTTATTGCGTAATCTTAAACCTAACAATATTTTAACAATTAAATAATATTTAAATTCAAGGAAAAAAAAAACAATAAAATTAACAAAAATAAAGTAATTCAAAAAAAATCTTAATTATTAACTTTACTCTTAAATTCTACTTATTGCTAATTATCTGCAATGAGAGAAATGAACAAATTAATAAAGCGCAAAAAAAAAGAATAGCAATTCAAATTCTTTCAGAAAATTCAATATATAAAAAAAGGAGTTAATTAATATCCTCTTGAAACAAGAAAAAAAGGGTTAGTAAGTTTTATACTTATTTATTTCCTGTAGTATACTCAACCCTGAATGGTGTAGCTAATCCCTGTACCTGTTTTTGACCTAATTCTGGTCTCTGGATTGAACCCTTGCAAATCTCCCAAAAGGTTCAATACCAAGATATTGTCCCTTTCCTGAATCCAAAACCAAATCAGCAAAAAAAATCCCTGGAAATATCCCAAGGGATTTTGCCGCCGACTTAGCCTAGATATTGACCGGGATTTCTAATTAGTATGGAAATCGCCCAATACTAATGATTTCCCGATTGACTTGAGTTTCCTGCCACACTTCACTTGGATATATCCCGAAATGAAATGTTTTGTGAAACCTTGTACGTTAACCTTAGTCAATTGGATATTTCCCAAATCAACTTTGTTGAATAGTTAGTTACAAAAAAGATGAGACAAAAATAACTTAGATTGCAGAATTTTATTCTTAGCTTGGTAATATCCCAAAACTGCGAATTAACTCTCCAATCTCAGTATAAAAAAAAATTTAAATGAGAAATTCTCTGGTAATATCCCAGAATATTTTCCCTTTTTTATGACGAAAAAATATCGGAAATTATAGAAGTCTATTCTTAATTTGGTAATATCCCAAAATCTTGAATTTATTCTATATTTCAGTGGTGTTTTTGACTAAATAGAAAATTTCTGGTAATATCCCAAAAAAATTTCTATTTTTATTACCTGTGTGTGAAGATGGTTGTGGGAATAACCCTACAAAAAATTTGAGGACAAGTGGGCAAAAAAATGCTAGTGGCAATGGTCCAGCTAGTTGACTCTACTGGTGAAATACCGAGCAACAAGTGATTTTTCCTCTGAAATCGCCCCCTTTTTATATGGTTGGGGCCAGCTGCCGCCCATTGTTCTGTGGCTTCGCTTAGTTGCTGGCTATTGTTTCCGACTTTGCGCAAGTTCACCACGGCGCTGTGGGAGTTTTACGATTTTGAGATGACGGGGGCGCCACAATTTAAATGTTGTAGTTTTGACATTTGTCATTGAATGACAATTTATTTCTGTTCGTGATGTATTTTTGTTCAAGTTTATGTTTATTGGTTTGTTATATAAAAGTACAAGCAAATTGTATTGTGTTTGTTATTCGTGAGGACATATACGTCCTGCAACAGAACCCTGCACTGGATATTGCAGATGAAAAGCTAAGTGATTCTTTTTTTTTAAAAGTTGTTTTCTTTTGGTTTCTGTTCAAACTAGTGATTTTGTTTTAATTTTCAATTTTAGCTATGTTTGCTGGTGTTTACAGCATATTCTAGTCCTTGCGTGGACAGAAATTTAAATCTTTGAGTGGCTGAATGGTTACATTCAAATTTACCAAGGTGTTCCTTAAAAGGTCGTCTTTTTTTCGAAATCTTACATGAGATTTCAATTAGACTGGTGTATATGTATACATGCTGCTATGTTTAAATACAGTAAGACCTGGAACACCTCACAACTATATGGTAAATGTTAGGAATGTTCAACAGCCTGGCTGCTGCGTATATATATTTTTTACTTGTAAGTAAAAATTCGAAAAGTGGCACAGATTTCCGTCCACTGGAGGTATGTATATGCATTCTATTATTTTATATATATACCGCCCTTTTTTTTAATTTATATATATATATATATATTTTTATATTTTTTATATATTTGTTTATATTTTTACAAACTATATTGTTTGTATTTATTTTTATATATTTTTTATTATTGTATTATATATATAATCTAATTTCGGTTGCTAATTGCAACAGTTAGAGTTTATTTCATATTAGATTTAATTTTAGGAGACAATTTGGCTCTTAACACAGTATTAGGATTCTCAAAGTCATTTTCTGCCAATTATTTCTGCAGGTTTTGCCGAAGTGACAAAAATTTAACTAAAGCTATGTCTTTACAAAACAATAATAGTCTCTGGACAAAAATTAATTATGTTGAAGGTTTACATATCATTATCATGATCAAAAGGAATAAGCGAAAATTCGATTTTTAATGAAATACGCTCATTTCATGTTACCGATAATTATGCTGCGGACATGATGTATGACATTTTCGCAGGAATATTTCATTATGATATGAGTAACATTGTTCAAGAACTATTCTGTTCTCTACGAAAGTTTTAACAAGTCAAGGTGTTACACCTTGGCTTTTGATGAGAGTGCAGCGGCTCTTGTACCACTACACCAAAATTATATATCTGAAAGGGAAGCTTTGATTAAGTGAACTCAAAATTAAAACAACTGTTTGCTACTAAAAAACAAGACTGACTGTTTATTACAAATTATATTCAATTTATATTAAAATTGCACTTAACTAAGCAAATCTTAATATGTTCCTACCTACCACTAATTGCGAAAATCAATACCTAGATACATCTTAATAATTTAAAATTGCAATAAATTGCTTGGCTTGCAAGGCGATAACAAAAAAAAACCGAATAACGAAATAACTTAAATATAAAATGCTTACCTACTTAAATTACAATCAGGCGAGTAATTCTTGCATTCTTCTCTTGCACCTTTGACTGGGTGTCATATTCATAAAAATATTTGCAATGACACATTGAATGAAAGAATTATTCGCTAGAATTAGCGTTATTGTTTTTGGGGGCAAGCGCCCGCTTATAGAGCAAGTAATTGCTGATTCTACGCGACCGTTGACCTTTTTGCCGAGTGCAAACATTCTCCCCCACGTTGAACGAATGTTCAATCTATGCTGACACTAAAGTCCGGCTCTTTGTGATTCCTAGGTTTGGGTATTGGCACTGTAGACTGCTGCTTCTGCCTTTTTGATAATATTAATTTTGTAGTTAATGATATGAACACAATTACTGTAAGACAGATACTGATATATCCAATGATGGTTGTGTGAGATGTCCGTTCGTGTATTAATTTCGGCAGCTCTAGCTTTTGAGATGAGAGTTGTTGCGGTAAGAGGCTCAGTTCCTTCCATTGTGCATGGTAAGTGGGTGAATCTACCAAGGCTGGGACTGCCGATGACCATGAAACTGACGTGTTGAAATCATTAATCAGCTTCTCATATGATGTTGTTATATTACTCGGATATTTATGTTGCCCTTCGATAGTAACTGAATCATGCTTAAGTATGCAATTGGGTTGGATGGTTAGGAGGCCAGATCCTTGCAATGTTGTAATAAAGGCCTTATTTTCACACACCGCGTTGATTGTTAAGGCCTCCGTAAGTGCATATATCCATTTGTTTTTATGGAGAGTCTGAATCCATACTGAGTTGTCTCTTATTTCCTTTAATTGACACTCCTTTGGAGTGGGTGCGTCATTTAAGAAACTGATCTCACACTTGCTGATTTGAGACCCTCTGTTGTATATTGGATGATGCTGATTGCATAGATAATGTTCCTCATATCCAGTTGCCACGCATGACGAAATTTCGTGATCGGACAGCGGGTAATAGTTGTCACGATGCGAGCTGATAGCTAAATAGGTCGAATCCGGCCTTATGCACATAGTGTTCCATTTATCAGGAATGGTATTGGAAGTACTTTCAATAACTCGAACTCTTCTGCATTTATGAGTGGTAGTTTAATTTGGAAGATTGCGAGTTTGTCAACTACCCGTCCTTTCACTGTCATTAGTTGATATAGATGTAAGATCTCATTTTGTTTCATAGGCAAGCGCAAAGTTGATGGTAAGTTTATTTTTATGACTGCTATTGCTTCCCTTAGTTGTTGGGGTGCAAGCAGCAGTGGACTGATTTTTCCGTGACGGATGTCGGTTAACGTGTCTATGAGAGATGACTGAATTCTCTGTACACTTGTGATAATCAATATTAACTGGAGGGATAATGACATCACAAGGTGCTGTACCTTTTGTTGATAGCCTTCCTTTTCAGTAGTGTCGATCTGGTTGCTTAGTTGACTCAACTGATTGTTTATTGCGTGGAATTTTTCTTGAGTAGCTAGCTGATCTCGTTTCATTATATTAATGGTGGAATCCACTATGGAGGTTTGATTTTTTAAGAGAGAAAGTAAGTGATTGTCATCTTCCTTGATATCCTGAATGACTTGAGACATTTTCTCTGCGTATTCGTTGTCGAGAACTCCGAATAATGAGTTAGCTATGTTTCCCACGAAATTGAGTGCTCCCCGTTTTTGTCTAAGGGCTGATGAATCGGCCGAAAGCAGCTCATTGTCTCTGTCTATCTCATCCTTAATGTGTCCTAGTTGTTTAAGTATCTCAGTGCAACCACTGTTAGTGTCGATCTGGTTACAGAGATGCTGCACTGCAGTGGTACCCTTGATGAGTGCCGCATATTCAAGCCAATATGACTTCAGCTCATAGTATACCACCAGATCCCATTCAGATGACACTAAGCTTGTTGTTCCCATTTTGTCAAACCGGATACCCGGGCGATTATGAAACCTTGTGTTTTCGATTGGATTTGCTTCAGTGATTGGAAGAATTATGCAAGCTAAGAGTAAACATATTAGTGCAGATCCAATTGAAGGACGCATTTTCTTCCTTGGAGCTTCTGTAATGCGTCTACTGTCTCGATTCGATGGTGTAATATCGTTCGATTGGTTGATTGTATTCGTCCCCGTTTGAGATGATTCGTGCTGACGTTTATGACCTTCATGGGATTGGTTGTCTTCGTTGTGTGATACAGATGGTGTTGGTTCGCAGTCTGATGACTCTCCTTCGCATGGAAGTGGGGAGAGCCTATGTATAGGTCGCCGAAGAATTCCGGTCGCAGTCTTTACGTCTGCTACTCTGATACATCCATCATTGCCCTGGTAAGTTTTTAAAATTCTACCTAAAGGCCATTTCATGACGGGTAGATTATCTTCCTTCAAGATCACTATGCTTCCTGGTTTAACATTGTGACAGATTCGATTCCATTTGAGGCGGTATTGCAATTCGTTGAGGTATTCCTTTGACTAACGTATCCAGAATTCTTGTTTTAGGTGTGTGATCATTTTCCACCTGTTCTGTAGATTTGTCTTGATCGGTTCTGACCTAGCATCAACTGTGGATGTTAGAGGCTCTCCAATAAGAAAGTGGCCCGGTGTTAGGGCGGTCAAGTCATTCGGATCATTGGACATTGACGTAAGTGGCCTAGAATTCAATATCGCTTCTATCTCTATCATTACAGTTTCTAACTCCTCATAGGTTAACGACGTTGATGCAATGCTTCTATGTAAGAGTTGTTTAGCAGATTTGACTGCGGCTTCCCAAAGTCCACCGAAATGAGGAGCCCTTGGTGGTATAAAATGGAAGTCAATGCCTCTTGTACTGCAACTGGTAGAAATTCTTTCTTTTGACTGATCTGAATAGATGATTTCTTTAAGTTCTTGCAGTTGATTCTTCGCTCCCACGAAGTTCGTTGCGTTGTCGCAATAAAGATTGAGACAATGACCTCATCTGTGGTTAGGTCACTAACTACCTCGAGATGGACGGCCTTTGTAGCGAAACAGCAGAATACTGCAACGTATCCCTTGTGGGGTCTTTTGCCTCTTAAACGATAATGGATTGTTATTGGTCCACAAAAATCAACTCCAGAGTTGACAAATGGCCGAGCAGGTTGAACTCTGGCAGCTGGGAGGTTACCCATTAGTTGTGTAAACATTTTCGGTTTTGCCCTTACACAACGAGTGCAGTGCTGTACTATTGATCGTGCAATTGACTTGCCCTTAATAGGCCAAAAGCGTTGTCTAGTGATATTAAGCAATGCTTGCGGACCCACATGTAAATTTTCTTTGTGAATGTCATTCATTAGCAGCTTAGTGAATTGATGAGCGTATGGCAGCAGCATCGGATGGCGTGCGTCATAAGATAGCATGGACGCTTCTAGTCTTCCCCCAACACGAACGAGGCCCTTCTCATCAAGGAATGGAGTTAAAGTGCTGAGTGAACTGTTTTTGTTCGTTTCATTATATTGACGAATATGGCTGATGTCTTCTTTAAATTCTCCTGCTTGCATATTCTTTATTATAAAATAAAGGGCTTCGTCCAATTCTCCTGCCGTTAACGTGTGACTCTTTATTCCTTGACTATTTAGCCTTCTAGTATTATTCACAAATCGAAATATATAGGCGATGATGCGCTGCAACTTACGAAATGAATTTCCGTGATTGATGTCAAGAATAGGCTTCTCTAATACATTGTTCCTTGATTTATCATTTGTTGTTGCTGATAAAGTTATGCCCTTTCTTTCCAGACTAACTTGTCTCTCTTTTACATATGATGGAGGCCATATTGATTCACTTCCATGTAAGAATGGTGGTCCGTAGAACCAGATATTGCAGGTTGCCAATTTTTCTGGAGAAATTCCTCTGGAGAGAACATCAGCTGGATTTTCCTTAGAACCAACATGACGCCATTGTTCAACTATGGATAATGATTGGATGGATGATATCCTGTTTGCCACAAACGTCTGAAAGGATGAAGATTCTGCATTTATCCATGCTAGGACAATCTCGGAATCTGTCCAGTAGTATGTGGGTGTGTCTTTGGCTCCTAGAATTTCCTTTACTCGGTTGGTAAGTTGTGCAGCTAGGTTAGCAGCACATAGTTCTAGACGCGGGATTGTTGCCTTCTTTAGTGGAGCTACCCTGGATTTGGCGCACAATAGGCGCACTATAATTGATCCCCTTTGGTTGATGGATCGCATGTAGATCGCTGCCCCATACGCCTTTTCGGAGGCATCGGAAAAAGCGTGAATCTGCATTTGTTTGGAGGTTTCATGGCCAAAAACATGTCTAGGAACCTGTATGTTTTTCAGATGCCTTAGGTCGTAACGAAATTTCATCCATTTGGTGTGTGAATCTTGAGGTAGGGCCGCATCCCAATCAAGTCGAAGTTGCCATAACTCTTGCAGAAAGATTTTGGCGGTGACTATAACAGGAGCCATCATTCCGAGAGGATCAAACAATTTTGCTATGTCTGATGCTACTATTCGCTTTGACACTCTTTGCTCATTGGCTTCATTGACCTTTATACAAAAATTATCGGTCTTTGGTAGCCATGTCAAACCTAGAGTTTTGATCCGCTCTTCAGTTTCATCTGTAAAATCTAATTGCACTTCTTGATCTTCTGGTTTGACGTTTTGAAGGAGTCTAGGATGATTGGCGCACCATTTTCTCAAAGTGAAGCCTCCTTCGCGAAGCAATTTTGTAAGCTCTTGCATTTCGAGGATTTCCACCATGCTGTTGGATCCCGTCATAACATCGTCAACATAAAAGTCAGTTTTTAAAACCTGAGATCCAAGTGGATAGTTTTCGGGTCGTTCTTGGGCCAACCTTTGCAAGCACTTTGTTGCTAAATATGGAGCTGATGTCGTTCCATATGTAACTGTGCATAGTTGATAGTATCTAAGAGCCTCATTTGGATGGTTTCTCCAAACTATGATGTGGTATTTTCTATCTTCCTCATCTAGTATTACCTGCCGATACATTTTTTGAATATCAGCGGTAAATACAAATCGTGTCATTCTGAAACGCAGCAGGAATGCGAAGAGTTCATCTTGAATGGTAGGTCCTGCACATAGTAGTTCGTTTAGCGATATGTTTGAAGACGTCTTTGCAGATGCATCAAACACAACTCTCAGTGGTGTCGTCGTACTATCTGGTTTCAATACGCTGTGGTGAGGCAGGAAATAATATGGTGGCTCAATAGTCTCAAGATTGATGGGTTCCATATGTCCTGCCCTTAGATACTCGTTCATAAATTCTGTATATTGACATCGTAAGGTGGGATTCTTAGCTAACCTTTTTTCTAGTGCGAAGAATCGTCTGATGGCTATGTCTTTGGATTCTCCCAGCTTACTTGGGACGTCAGTGAATGGTAGCTTTACTATGTAACGCCCATCGGAACTCCTTCTAGTTGTTTGAGTGAAATGATCTTCACAGCGCTTCTCTAATGGAGTGCGATTGGACTTGACTTCCATAGGCTCTTCCAGTTTCCAGAATTTTTCAATTCTTTGATCTATGCTCTCGTCTTCACTACAGATGCTGCATGTTGCTGTCGCTGGCCTTGTTAAATTGATCTTTCCTGAAACTATCCATCCCAACAATGTATTTTGCAGGATTAGTCCATCATTCTTCAATCTTATTTGGCCAATTGACAGTAGCTGGAGGTAGAATTCAGCACCTAGTAAGATATCGATACGTTCTGGCTGGTTGAAATCAGGGTCTGCTAGCTGAATATTGTGTGGAATAGACCACTTTGACGTGTTAATCAATTGCGTCGGCTGAGATGAGATTATATGTGGAAGGACGAATGCCTCCAATCTCGCAGAGAAGCCATTTAATGCGGATTGCATTTGTACACTCACTCTTTTCTGTGTTCGCTGTTTCTTGTCGCCAATGCCTTGTATACACATTGAATCAGTTGATGTATTCAAGTTTAACTTCTTGACTAATCTGTCAGTAATTAGGTTAACTTGCGAACCTGAATCTAATACAGCTCGACCTTCCACACATTTGCCTTGGTTGTTAATCAATTTTATTATAGCTGTACTGAGCAGTGTATATTTTCTTTGACCCTGATTGGTAATGGTTGCTACAGTTGAACCCTGATCCACCAATCCTGGTGATATAGATGGTCTGCTAGCTACTTGTGTCTGGAGTGTATTGGAATCTCTGACTTGTGTTGATGATGAATGATCTGGTGTAGTTAGATGCACTAAGGTGTTATGCCGTTTATTACACTTTGTGCATCCTCGAGCATTGCAGCCTGTGGCATTGTGTCCTGATCTTAGACAATTGACACACAGTTCGTGTTTGCGGAGCAGATTTAATCTAGCTGCTGATGTTTATTTCAAGAAGTCCTTGCATGCGAATAACGGATGATTTCCTTTGCATACCACACAAGCAGCTTGCCTGATTGATGAGTTGGTGTGTACAACTGATGACAAGGATTTGGCGCTGTTGGATTTTCTCTGAATGTCCTCTGTATGTCTTAGTTTGTTACCCAGGGCTTCCAGTGATTGAAATCTTGTTTGTAGAAATTTCAAGAATTCTTTCATGGACTGTATCTCCCTTGGGTTGGTCAATGATTGTTCATACAAGGTATGAGTGGCTCTATCTAGCCTTTTTATCAAGATATGCAATAATAAAGGGCCCCAGTCAGCAGTTGAGATTTTAAGGTTCTCAACGCCATGAGACATTCTTGCGTTGTGTCATGCAAATTCTTTATATTGTTCGCAGATGCAGCGTCAGTAGCATGACTTGGCTGTGATAATAGTTTGTTTACCAGGGCAGATACGAGCAGTCTGCGATTTTCATATCTTTCATGGAGCATTTTCCACGCAGCTGTGTAATTGTCTTCAGATAAACTCAAGTGCCTAATGAGTCTTTCAGCTTCACCAACCAAATTCATTTTCAGGTACCACATTTTCTGTACATTTGCCATCTGCTGTTTGTGTACCATTTCAGTAAATAGGTCTGCGAACTGACGCCATTTTAAAGAGTCTCCATCAAACTTGGGAAGTGATATTTGTGGCAGCTTGAGTGTCGTGTTGGCTGTTATGGAGCTTGCAGCCTCTTGTGGTGCACCAAACCTTGCGATTTTAGCAGAGAGACTTACTTGCTGTTTTTGCACCTCTTCTTCGAGCTGAATATAGTCTTCAATCTTATAGCCCACTGTGCTTGGCTCATCTGCGAGCTCCCAAATGGAGTGATTATACTCCTCTATTTTGAACCAGTATTGATTTAAGGTCTGGAGTCTAATGTGGTAGTACTGTTCGGGATGATCATCTGACTCGTACGTGTTATCAATAAGACGGCGTAAAGATTGTATGATCGCTCTTTGCCTTCTAATGATTCTAGTTATATCTGCTGAGGCTTCAGACAACAACGGAGTAGACTGTTCTTCTGGTGAATTTGACTTGGCTAACGTAATCAGTGTCCTTGATGCATTTTCTGTTGACTTGTCTTCAGATTGAGTTGCGTTATAATCATCGTTGCTGGCTTCGTCTTCTTGGAAGGACTGTAATTGTTCCTTAAAGTGGGTCTTGCATGATTCGTATATGTCGTGTATTTCTTCGTAGTACGCCTTTGTAAAGTATCCATGCTCCAGAGGAACTTTAGGTAGGGCTCTAATTTTACTGTCATTTGAATCGAAGGTGGACCAGAATGATTCCAGTCGTCTCAATCTTTCTTCGTAATACTCCTTGGTTTTTCTGTCGTCTCCGTCTTTTTTGTAGTTTATCAAAACCTTTTGCAGTTCCGTTCCTACAGTGTCCTGCTCCTTCGCTAGCTTCTCCATTACGGCTTCAAGATGATTGCTCTGAGTATAGTTGAACTGCGATTCAAGTGTTTCACCTGAATCACGTCGGGGTCACCAATGTTCAAGAACTATTTTTTTCTCTACGAAAGTTTTAACAAGTCAAGGTGTTACACCTTGGCTTTTGATGAGAGTGCAGCGGCTCTTGTACCACTACACCAAAATTATATATCTGAAAGGGAAGCTTTGATTAAGTGAACTCAAAATTAAAACAACTGTTTGCTACTAAAAAACACGACTGACTGTTTATTACAAATTATATTCAATTTATATTAAAATTGCACTTAACTAAGCAAATCTTAAAATGTTCCTACCTACCACTAATTGCGAAAATCAATACCTACATACATCTTAATAATTTAAAATTGCAATAAATTGCTTGGCTTGCAAGGCGATAACAAAAAAAAACCGAATAACGAAATAACTTAAATATAAAATGCTTACCTACTTAAATTACAATCAGGCGAGTAATTCTTGCATTCTTCTCTTGCACCTTTGACTGGGTGTCATATTCATAAAAATATTTGCAATGACACATTGAATGCAAGAATTATTCGCTAGAATTAGCGTTATTGTTTTTGGGGGCAAGCGCCCGCTTATAGAGCAAGTAATTGCTGATTCTACGCGACCGTTGACCTTTTTGCCGAGTGCAAACAAACATAATTATTTATTTATTTGATAAAAAGTATATTAATTTAGAAATGTTAAACAATAGGAAGCAGAGTTTTAACTATGGAGAGATTGGGCTCGGCAACATGTCCCCTCCTATAACTCTTAATGATTTAAAGAACCGGAATTTGAAATGCTAACATTTATTCACTTTTTCCGTATTATGGTAGGAGATTTGGTTGAGGAAAACGATGAATGTTGGTTTTTCCTTCTAAATCTTGTTATAATGATAGAACTCTTATTATCTGATACTTTTGATACTGCAACATTAGATACTTTTAAATTTGAATCGAAACACAGACAGCTTAAACCATATTTGAAAAATATCATATCTAGAACAAATATTACCATGAGCCTAGGTAAAAAATGTACGATTAGTTTTTCCGAATTAATTTTAACATTTCGAAATATTATTTGGTTGCCAGGTAGCAAAAAAAACCTTACAATATGAGAAAATTACTTCATATTATCAAAATCAAACTGAGCTTCAGGCATCACAATGTTTTAATTCTATTACTTACTGTGGTACAATATATCGCACCCTTGCGACAAAAGTGACACAAGTAAAAAAAAACTGAATTTTGAGTTATTACCATTAATGAATTCTGTAAATATGGTTTCATAATTCATCAAAAGCGTATTAACGTAACTTCACATTTTAGCCATCAGGTGGCATTTGTGTCGTTTCTCATGTTCCAGTCAATGCATGCTTAAATGTACAAAAGTGCTGTATCATCAGTTGTGCCATGATAGTCGTTGTGAGTGTTTGTGATTTTCGTATTTCAAAACTGAAGTATTTTGAGTTGTGCCACTTTTGATAATAAAACGTTCGTCTCCTAAACGCAACATTTAGAATTGGGACAGTTTTGTTGATTATAATCTGAAGGAGAAATTGTTTTAATTGGAATTGTGCCCCTTCAACTAATCAAAGTAAATTAAACTGCTGATAATATTTTGAATTAGGTCACTTTTGATGAATAAATGTTTCTATTTTTCAAATTATAGAATATTATTATTATGAGACATTCAAGCCGCACAATGACAATGTTAAACCTAGCAATTTCAAAAAAGTGTACAGAAGCAGGTGATTCTACAAATTCGACAAAAACAATGAAGCTATACCAACTAAACATCCTGAGAATGGAAGTATAACATCAGAAGCACGTGAGTCACCTAAAGCTTCAGAGCAAATTGAACGTTCTGTTCTGATTTCAACGGTTCCTAGTAGTTCTCAGACCAAGATAGTAATATTTATACAGTGTCCTCTAATGCTGAGCGTTGTACCAAATTACGTTTGACCAAAATGAATGAACAAAACTACAGCGTATCTCCCATTCATAGCAACGAAAGTGACGCCGACGATTCAGATGCAGATCCAAATTTCAATGTATCGCGTGACAGTAGTTCAACTAGTGTAGGTAGTTTCTTGGACAGCGCTAAAGAGCTCGTTGAAGCTACAGAGGGGAAAAAAAGAAAGAAGAGGCAACGAAACACTGAAATGTGGATGACTAAAAGTGTGAAAAGACTGAGGAATTCTGGAAAGGCCTACGTTTCAACATCAAAAACTAAGAAGCAACTTCCTGCTAGAAGAATACGCCCACCTTGTAGAGAAAAATGCAGATTGAGCTGTAGTAATAAAATTGACATCGGAACCAGAACGCATATTTTCAATAATTATTGGAATCTCGCTAATTTACAGTTGCAAAGAGAATTCATTGCTAGGCACACAGAAACTATCAAACCAAAGTATCGTTACTCAACCACGCAAAATTATTGAAATATGAATTCTGCATTCTATTTTGTGTTAAACAATAATCGTACAAGAGTATGTAAACAATTTTTTAAAGCCACCCTTGATATTAATGACAGACCTATTCGGACAGCTTTGTCGAAGAAAAATGATACTGGTTTCCTTGCTTGCGATATGAGAGGAAAACACGGAAAGCAACCAACTATTGATCCCACAATCAAAGAAAGTGTACGCAGATTTATTAACGCTATACCTCGAATAGAATCTCACTATTTAAGGGCTCAAATCAAACGTGAATATATTGAGGGCTGTAAAAGTTTGGCTGATCTATACCGCGATTATAAAGAAGAGCTAGAGAGACAGGGGCTACCATTTGCAAATGCAGTCATGTTTAATCGCATATTAAATGGCGATTTCAACACCTCCTTCTACAAACCGAAGAAGGATCAGTGTGATACCTGCGAATCGTATAAAAATGCAGATGATGACGGAAAACAAAAGTTGGTAGATACGTACAATTTGCATCTTAAAGAGAAAGAATTGTGCCGTAAAGAAAAGGATTCTGATAAAAATAATCAGAACGGTACGTGCGTTGCTGTATACGACCTACAAGCCGTAATGCCAGTACCAAAAGGCTTGGTTTCTTCATTTTATTACACAAGTAAACCAAACTGTTTTAACTTTACGATAAGTGATTTGCATGCAAATGATGTGGAATGTTACTTTTGGAACGAAACTGAAGGGAAACGTGGAGCCGTGGAAATTGGGAGCTGTGTTCTTAACTATATCAAAATGTTAGTACAGAAGGTAAACAAATCAGATGTTAATATAATTTTTTATTCGGATAATTGTTGTGGGCAACAAAAGAACAAGTATTTACTTTCCGCATACGCATATGCATTACATAAATTCAATATCTGCAGTATTGAGCACAAATTTCTCATTTGTGGACATATTCAAAATGAGGGTGACAATGTCCACAGCGTCATAGAGAAACAGATAAGTAGGCACCTCAAATCCAGCCCAATATATATACCAGATCACTATGGTACGCTGATCCGAACAGCAAAAAAGAACGGCCCTCCATATCAAGTATATGAATTGACTTATGAGAATTTTTTTGATTTCAAGTTGCTACAGGAAGAATGGGGCAATAACTTTTCCCAAAACGTCGTGAGAAATAAAGTCAACTGGCATGACATTAAAGTACTCAGAGTCGAAAAATCACACCCACGAGAATTCTTTTATAAAACGTCATATGAAGACGCTGAATTTAAAAAAGTCATCGTAAAAAAACAAGATCTAAAGAAAATTTCAGTTCTGTGCAGTTAGTTAAAGCATATTCGAAAAAATTTCCCTTAACTGATGTGAAAAAAAAGCTCTTCAATCTCTATGTGAGAAAGGCGCAACTAAACGACAATATTACGAATCATTTTTCAAAAATATTTTTGATTTAAACTAATCTGTCATTGCGTAATTACCTTCCTCACTTACTGCTGAATTTCTTATGTTTTTTTAGTAATAAAATAAAAGTTTTTTTTTTACTAAGATTCGTTTTTTACTTCCATAAGCTTCCTGAATAGTAAATGTCCTGGAGAAAAAATCAATATTAGGACCTGTCACAACTCTAAAAAAATATTTTGGAACACTAACTGAATCATCAACAATGTCACATCACAATATTTATTTTAAAAAAAAATTATTAAAACTGTTCCAATTCAAAATATAACAGTTCTGTTTGGGTCAGATAGCAATATAAAACGTTACAAGTCGAAAAGGTTGATTTTGATTGATTTTAAGGGTTGTAAAGCTAAAGTAACAAAAGTCATTATTATTATTGTTTAGCTGGATTTTTTATTTTAGCTTTTGATGCCTCTACAAGATTCTGTTTTCTTGGAAACAGTTTTTCGTTATTTCTGAAAAACGTAGTTTTTTGCCTTGTGTCACTTTTGTCGCAAGGGTGCGATATAAAAAAGGTTATTACCTTATGCGTTTATCTGATGAACTACCAAATTTATATAAAATACTTGAACTAGTTGAAATAAATGACGAAATTTTTTTATTTTGCCAAGAGAACGACATTTTATATTTTAAAGATCATATTCTAAGTTATCTTATGGAACTATGTTGAGTGATTGACTTGGACGTAAAGTCCAGACTGCCAGCATGAGCTGACAGATCACTCGGCGGACAGCGTTGACTGCAGGGCGGCACGCTAGCTCACCTCGGCTATTGGCGGAGAGTGTGGGGAGGGTCCCAGAAAAAAACCTGCCGCTGCCGCCTGCCACATACAAAAAAAAATCGTGCCTACTTATAAAAAAAACGCCGGCACACATTCGGTCCTGAAGGGACCCTTACATCACTTACCTACCTCCCGTGGGAAGGCGCAGATGTTCTGCCTTCCATCGCCGTTGCCCCAACCACCCTGTGATACTGCGGGCGATATTGAACAGTATCCCTTATAGACCTGAAAAGAGAGAGCGTAGTGGACCTAGACGACCTTCATGTGAGAGGGCTCCAGGAAAGTGAAAGGAGAAATAAAAGTGTTCAGCACTTCAGTTTTACGTTATAATTGAGAGTTCTAGACTACAATTCTTGCTCAAGAAATTTTCGAAAAAAATATACATACATAATCATGGATTCATTCTAAACAAATAAATGTTAAATTCAAGTTAATTCTAATGAAATTATTATGAATTGAATATATATTCTAATAATGAAAGAAAATCTTAAAAGTAGATTTGAAATACGGAAATTCACAAAAGAAAGAATGGTGAACAAACAGAAAAAAAATCCCTGCGACGGAGATATGTATACTAACTAAAAACAAAATTAATAAAGAATTATTCGTTAATTCAATGAAATTTTTCCATTTCTTTCCTTGTTTTCGAAGAGTTTGATAATTTTTGTAACTTTTCTGCTAAATACACTTTGGGTAATAAAATAAAATCTAGATTTCTGAAACTGTAACTAATAATATCTTGATAACTATCAGTATTAGTTGCAAATGCTTTGTTCGCAATATAATATATACATTTTTTTTAGATTTCCGTGTATTTCCATTTATCAGATGGTGATGAAGATTTTTTTTTCTAAATTGTGTAAAGAGCTGGGAATGTCTACATCGACTGATGCTCTAAACGAGCTTATACGAGGTTGAAAAGTTTTCCTTTTCATATAAATTTTATAAATATATTAAAATTGTTTGTTTTTATGTAATCTATTTGTGTATGGAAAAATTTTTAGAATTTAAGTTTTTCTTTTGCAAACAAATATGTACATATTTATGTATTTGAAATTTTTTTTTGTAAAAGCTCGATTACTATGTGGGAAAAATGCAACAGATTTTCCATTACGAAGGAAAAACATTAACCAAAAAGTTGGAGCACTGTGGGCTTACGGTTACTTTGTATTCAAGCTTATACCTGTTCTCTTTTTACACGCAGTCCTATTTTCCCTACACAGATCTTATGTCACCTCACTAGACAGACCTTATCAATTAAGTTC
This sequence comes from Dioctria linearis, assembly GCA_963930735.1. Taxonomy (NCBI): domain Eukaryota; kingdom Metazoa; phylum Arthropoda; class Insecta; order Diptera; family Asilidae; genus Dioctria; species Dioctria linearis. The sequence continues at coordinate 140,302,937 of OZ005743.1, read as the reverse complement.
GAAAACTTTGTGGTTTAATGAACCTTTGTACCTTTTTGGTACTAATGTAAAAACCCAAAAGTAAATTTATGGAAATTAATATACCCTACCTACATACATGTCATAATTCCAATAGTAAAAATTAACTTATTTCACCTGAATATAAAGCATTAGTATTTGTAAATTAATCAAGGCTGACTTTCAAATAACTATCTTAAAACTTAATTAACAAAGTTCTTTCTGTATTCAAGAGTCAACGTAATGATGACATGTTTATATTTTAACTGTTTTCCGTGAATTCTTCGTAATCGCAACATATTTATATTTTAGAACTTAGCCGACAATGCATATGCAATCCCATAATTCGGGAAAAATTGTGATGGTAGGGTGTCAGTTACAGTTAACTTAAGGTAACAAAATTAAATCCCACAGAAATAAGCATTATATAGGAGGTAGCGGGCAACAACAGGTTTCCATTTCATATATCATTTGTCCCCTCAGCCCCTTTACGGCAGCCCATCGGAACACTTGAAATCGTGATATGAGAAATTTGAATGAATATCTCTATATCAATGTATTGATTTCAAACATTTTTTGTCTGATAATTTCTTATAATGGACTCTTACTGCCCGAAGAAGTTGTATTACGCATTTGATGTAGTATTTATCTATCTCAAATTAAATTGAAAAAAGTTCATTATTCACGTAATTATATGATGTTCCGTTCTGACGGACATCCTTTACTTGGCGAAAAATAGTGATGGTAGGGTGTCAGTTACATTTAACTTATTGCAATTAAATTCAATTCAACTGAAACATGTAGCACACACGAAGTATGAGGATAGCAGAGCTTTCCATTTCATACACCAATCGTCCCCTTAGCCCGTTTATTCTACCCCCTCAAAACACCTGAAATCAAGAAATGAGGAAATTTTTCGTATTGGTACATATCAATGACCATTTGACCTTGAAGTTATACACCTATTTAGATGAAATTTTGTACGACTAATCTACACAGATGGTAAAATATAAAATAAATAACCCAATTCCCCGCAATATAATTCTTGTATTTTTTTTTATATTTTTTATATTGAGATATGACGGTGGGTTATAACTCTGTGGTATTTGTGTAAGCAGATCCTAAACTAATAAAGATACTGACTTTCGGTTTTTTAGATGAAATATATCAGATTCGGTAATTTCAATCGAAACTAGATTTGGTGAAAGGTGTTATTTTAAAAACAAATAAGGGTTGAAAATATCCCAACCCACTTAGCCCTTATTATTAAGTCCGGTACTAAAAAATTGGTTTGAAATTAATTTTTCAATAAAAAACTCCAATGTACTGCCCGTAGTCAGAGCGTACATGCAATAATGAATAATGTGGTGAAAATTGATGCCACTGGTGTAAAGTTAGTGGTTCTATTCGTTTGTCTACTAATTCTACACTTCAGTATCAAACTAGAGTTTTAATATTTAATAAATTTAAAATATAAATAATCCATTTTATCAAAAACGTAATGAATGTAAAATATATGGTATATAACAAATATGATAATTCTGTTGCAATAAACTTTGTACTCACCTGATCTATGTTTGGCAGTTGATTCACTTGATTTGCATAATTTTAACTGAGGTTTGGGATTGGGATATTCTTTATTCTGGTCGATACCCGGAATAAAGTGAGGTGAGTAGATCTTACTGCAGTCGAAACCAACAGAGAATCTTTATTGTAGTCGTTACCCACAATAAAATGTTGGTTAGTAATTTTCTTATTAGTCGTTACCCGTAATAAGAATCTTTATTGTAGTCGTTACGCACAATAAACTGTTTGTTAGTAACTTTCTTATTACAGTTAAATTGCTGTTTATATAGCCATGGTTTACACACGGCACCAAAGAACGATAGTCAAAGGCGCATGGCAACAATAATTGGCATAGCAACAATAACCCAGCATAGCAACCGCAACTCATCATGTGTTGATACAGTGTTACCATTTTAGTCATTGCTGCTATCAAGCTGTTTTTTTGCTAAATATCTTTAAAAATAATTTAAACTAATTTGTGTTATTTCCAATCAATATGGTGTAAAATGACTTTCGCTTTGTTAAATATACTTACTTGCAAAGAAAACAAATTAATTTGTACAGTATTATGCTACCAGAATTTTAATCAACTAAGATTGCGAATTATCTTTACTTTCCTCGAGCTTGATTCATGGTAATAGGGAAATTTAATTGATTCATAAAATTGCGTTAAATTCGATGTCTCTAGTGCAATGTAAATGGCACTCTTTCGTTCCACTACGTACCTTATTTCCATTTTATGGTCTAGTACGTTTTGTTTTCTTGAAGTTGGCTCACTGTCGGGTAAACTATTCATGTTGACGTACCACAGCTGGCATGGGAAAATTTTAATCTGCCTTTTTATTTCATGGAAACCTTTGGAAATCAATTAGGTAATAAGTTGATATTTTTAATAAATGCAATGATTCTTTGTGGTTTGTTTGTATTCTTTTTCAGGATCTTTACCAAGGACAGAACTGGAACAAACCAACTTAAATCAAGCAAACTGCTTTGTTGAGTAGTGAATGCTAATATTGACATCCGGCCGCTACACATTTTACCTCAGTGCACACAAAAATAATCAAAGCGCGGATATGCTATGTATAATTAAAGCCCAATAATAGGCCTGCCACATAGTTATTTTTTTGCCAGCGATCAGCAACAGCAAATGTCTTCTACAAGGGAACATCCAATAAATGCTAAATTTGCACTGAAAAAATCCTTATTGTTCGTTCGAACCAAGTTGCAAAGTTTGTTCTATTTTCAGCGATATAGAAGTTGTGTGCCGAAAGCATAATCACCCATCATCACACATTAACCCGGACAGACGAATAAATAAATTAAAGGTTCAAATACAATTGCGACGATAAAGCGGCCGACGAATTCCTATGCAATATACGCTCCATAAAATGTTCCCAGAGAAAATGTTCCTATGACTGCAATAGTCGTTCCTCGTCCGCCTCTCTGGTCGTCGTAATTGAATTAATTTAGTAAAGTGGTCGATGACAACGACAGTTGCAGATTCCTATGTAATACACGCTCTATAAAACGTTCCTGGAGAAAATTGATCCTATTACTGCAATAGCCGTCGGTCGTCGCAATTGTGTTTAAACCTTGAGAAGCACTGCCGTCAAACTGGATTTGGTTTACTGGGCTGTGACAATTAAAATGGAAGAAGAAGAGGAGCACGTGTTTTTAGCTAGGAAATAAGTCAAAAAGTAAAAGTTCTCCTATGGAAGAAGAAGAAAAGCACGTGTTTTTAGTAAGGATCCCAATCAAAGATTAATCTCTATGTAATGTAATACATGTAGCGCCCCCTATTATTTTAATGTGAATTCAACATTATCAAAGACACAAGAGTGCTTTGATCCAATATTTATTAAGAGTGCTTTTACCAGGCAAATTGAACTTTGCGACAAATTGATAAAATTGACTGTGTTTTCAATATTAATTGACACTCTATATTTGAATATGTTTATTTCATATTTCTCTTGTATTTGTTTTATTTATTTTATGTTTGTTTGGTTATTTTAATAATGTTATTGTATATGTAGCTATAAATACTATTAGATATTAAATATTAAAAAAAAAATCTGTTGGAGATTAAGTATATTTTATATAATTGGCTGTGAAATAAATAATATATTTATAAATAATTATATTTATAAAGCTCACTACTACATTCAAGAGGAGCCGAGAGCATACATGCAAGAATATACGCGTGTTATCACATTAAGAGAGATCAATTGGCACATAGTGTTACAGTTTGGTGACATCTTGAAACCAATACCTACAATTAACTTCTGAGTGCAACCACCATCTCTGCGTCACGAGAGGGGAGCTTCCGATGTGAATGTGGAGGATCTTACTCCTCACTCGCCGGTTTGAGACAGCACCAACGGCGTTATTGAAGAGGAGCAAGTAATATGGACGACAGAAGATGCCCAGTCTGTGGAAGAGCATTCGAGGGATTTGCCGGAATGAGCCAGCACATGCGACACCAGCATCCGGCAGAATATAACAACAGTAGTTGTTCTATGGGGGCACCAGACCACCTTTTTAAGCCTCCAGGATTCCGCCACCGTCACTAGGTGGTTTGAGTACATACTAAATGTAGGTTTGTGTCTTGGCTCTATTGGTTTGTGCCTTGGATACACCATTGTGTCTTGGGCGCACCATTGAGCCTCGACTTCGCCCCAGCGGGATTAATCGGTACTACCGGGATGTGTGGTTTGTGCCTTGGATACACCATTGTGCCTTGGATGCACCACTGTGTCTTGGGTGCGCCATTGAGTCTTGGATGTTGGGGATACGAGATCACTTTGGGGATACGAGATCACTTTCAGCACTCTCCAGCATAGGGAAATAGCATAGGATTTCGATTTTGTTGCTGGAGTTCGCTTATTTTCAATCTCGAATTTTGGGGATACGAGATCATTTTGGGGATACGAGATCTCTTTCAGCACTCTCCAGCATAGGGAAATAGCATAGGATTTCGATCTTGTTGCTGGAGTTCGCTTATTTGTCATCTCGGACTCGTAGCCTCTAAGTTGACATTAAGTTTTTCATCTCGAGTTTTGGGGATACGAGATCAATTTGGGGATACGAGATCACTTTTAGCACTCTCCAGAATAGGAAAATAGCATAGGTCTTTGATTTTGTTTCTGGAGCTCGCTTATTTTTCATCTCAGAGATCGTAGCTATAAATATTTGTGAAGTGGTGGGAATCTTTATTGGTGGAGGTTGCTGGTTAAGTTTTATCTGGTCTTGGAGGCTACAATTTGACCTTGAGGTGCCCCCTCCTGTGTCTGGGTGCTGGGGGATTGGCGGAGAGCTCTAGTGGCAATATATAATACTATGTCTAGGACTGCGTGAGGTGTCTTGGACTGGGCTATGTTACCTGTACCAAGGCTTGGGTAGAATGTGTATTAAGTAATGATGTGAAATACCCTAACCGAATTTATATCGGGGCTGTATACTTGTCAGCTTGAGTTTGGTTTTAGCTGTTTACTTTAGTATGAGTGCCTGTGGTATGTTGGGCTGGGCTACTTGGTGGCTGAGGAAACGTTATGTAAGGCGTGGGTGGATGTGTGCAGCTGTGTATTTATGCAGATAATAAATGTGAAATTCCCTTAGAAAATTATTGTAATAAGTATTAATACTAATTCATATTTTTGTTAATGTCAATAGTATTAGTACTAGGGGTAAAATTTTCATCAGAAATCCTCTACGCGAGATATGAGCGATCTTACCTTCTCAGGTGTAATTAATATTAGTAGCTGAAAAACAAAAAAACAACAACAACAACAACAACTGTAATCGAAGTTGTGGATTAAAGATTTGATGATCTTAATCTGTAGGTGTCTTTTATAAACATTGCGACATGTGATGATATATCTAAAAATAGATCAGGCAAAGCTGATTGGAGCGAATGTTGGTAGATATGTTCACTTAGATAAGTAATGGAAATTAGTAAATGCCTAATTTTGCTCTTCAGGTGGAATGCTTCTAATTTGATTCCTTGCATAAACAAATTCGCACAGTCCAGTAAAGTAAACAAATTCGCGCTCGAATAATGTAAACAAATTCGCACAGCAGCCGAGTAACGTAAACAAATTGAGCGATTTATATTTTTTAATGTAAGATTCCCAATTTCTTTAGCTGAAAACAACAACTGATATTAATCTATAGGATATGATGTCTTGGATGAGTAGTGGAAGTTATAATTGAAAATGTCTTTTGCTGAAAAAAAAACAGCAACAACAACTATAACGTCAGTTGTGGTCTGTATGTGTCTTTTATATGATCATGTTATGATATTCGATGTGTAAAAATAAATGACGGCTGCTTGGGATGGTACGACACATGAAATCATTAGAAGTAATGGAAATTAAAGCATTAGAAAAGGTGGCCAGGCGGCTGTTAATTTGATATCTTGCGTAAACAAATACCTCCGAGTAAAGCAGACAAATTGAGCGATTAATGTTTTTTTTGTATCTAGGAGTTTGTATTGAAAAGTCTTACATTTTATGACGAATTTTTTTTTATTATCAATAAAATTTCTCAATCAGTCACGCTGTTATGAGATTTGATTGACCCCGATATCATAGTTCACATAAGCTGATAAGAATATGATAATTTTATCTTCATACTATTGAAGTGATCACATTATTTTCTTACCATTAGGTTGAGAGTGGGTTTAATTAAATGTTTTGATGAAATAAGGTGGTGTTAGGATATCAATGTAGTATGATATCTTGTCTTAGATGAGTAATGGAAGTTGTTTGGGAGCTGTGATCACAGTCGAATAATGTAAACACATTCGCACAGTAGCCGAGTAAAGTAAACAAATTGAGTGATTTATGTTTTTTAATGTAAGATTCCCAATTTCTTTAGCTGAAAACAACAACAACAACAACTGATATTAATCTATAGGATATGCTGTCTTAGATGAGTAGTGGAACTTATAATTGAAAAATTTCTTTTGCTGAAAAAAAGCAACAACAACAACTATAACGTAAGTTGTGGATTAAAAATCTTTTATAAACTAGAGTGATCATGCTATGATATTCGATATCTAAAAATAGATCACGGTTGCTTGGCATGTTAAGAAACATGAAGTAATGGAAATTAAAGTCTTATCAGAAAATTTTCGATGTAGGGATGTGTGTATTGCAAAGTCTTAGGTTTTATGAAAAAATTGTTTTTTTATTTTCAATAAAATTTCTTTTTGGGTGGGTTAAATTTAAAACTTTGATGACCTATGATATCAATGTGAGGTGATACTAATATAGTATGATATGTTTGCTTAGATGAGTAGTGAAAGTTGTATGGGTACAGTAAAAGACTTCTCATCAAATTTTTGGTGATAAGGTGTAATGGCATGACCAGTGTTGCCACACGAAATCTTTCTAGAGTACCTTGTTAGCCTAGCCTGAAAGTGTCCATAGTGAAGATCGTAGTAGGGGGTTTAGAGTAGGTACTGTAAGTTATGTATTAAGTTAAAAGTTTTGATGTATGGTATTTGGTATTTATCTCCTCGAAATGGTGTTGTACGAGTATCAGGAAGGTCGGAAAAATGTTGATAATGCTTCAAGTTCAATAGTGAAGACCTCGATGTTGAGAGTGGGTATTTGGAATGATATAATTCTAGTAGGGTATGGAAGTATTATTTATTCATCTTTAAATCTTACCATGAAAGTAGGTTGGGAGTTGATTAAATTAAAAGTTTTAATGAAAGGAGGTTCAGTTATTGTATTAATATAGTATAATATGTTGCCTTAGAAGAGTACTTGAGAGCTGTGAGTAATATGTGGAATATGTTGTAGATGAGTAGTGAAAGTTGAAAATATAAGATTTCCAATTTCTCTACTGAAGAACAACAACAACTGTAAATAATATATACCAAATCAATTTTTCACACAATATTTATCCACATCAAATTCATTATCTATTTTTATATCTTAAGTTATAAACTTTTTTTCTCTGTATTTCACATCCAAAAAGCGATCCAGAGCAAATGTCTGTGTTGAGCACAGCTAAAATAAAAAAACATTAAAAAAACAAATATGTTAAATATTTCATACTTCCCTTAGAGTCTCCTGATTTCTCCAGTTTCGGCTGCAGATATCCACCAAGACAGGAACGCATCTGAAATGAAAAAGATAAACAAATATTAGTTTAAAGCAACTAATATAACAAAGTAGCATATAAAAACTATGGAAATAAGCAAATTACATGCAGACTGCCAAGAAACCAATTTCTTGGCAGTACAACAACAAACACATGCAAATATAAACATTGAAATTTCGTCGCAAAATTAATATGCTCTGCATAATAAACATTTGCAAAACATGCAAATATGTTTAAATATGCAAAACATAAAAACTTGCAACACGTACATACATTATAATTAGTGAAATGCAACAATTTGTACTATTGTTGACATTTCAAAAATCACTTTGCCAACATGAACAATTTTGCATAATTTGCATATTTCTTGCAAATTGTTCATGCTGGAAATCACAATAATTAAAACTAAACACTTAAATAGTGATAAAAACACTTACCTGGACAATTAATCCACAATTTGCCATGAAACACACGAAAAACAACCCGACACTTTCGAATGAAAACACCGCGATCGCGACTGTCAAATTGACTCGCGAGAAAGTCAATTAGAAGAAGTTGGCTACGCGCTACCTGTTGACAATGCTTAAAAACCGCGAAAGTTACCAGGTAAACAAATATTCGCGAAAAAAGGTAAATTAAATTCCCATAATAAGTGGGAAAGAGAAAGATGCGAAAACGAGATGCAAGAAAAATGAGAAATATTTGCGTTCCACATTGGAAATTGTCATAATATGGCAGGACGCCGCCATCTTGATAAATTTCAGAAAAGTTAAAATATTTCATAAAATAAATTACGAAAATTCATGGATAATTTTGAATAAATTAGTTGAAGGAAATTGGCACATTTTGACATAAGTATGCAAGTCAAGCGAAGTCGAAAAATATGCTTAATTTGCATTTTTCGTGTGGAACGTATGTCAAAATGGCCGCTCAGAGCCTATAAAAAGGGGACAATTCCTAAGATCCCTCTCAGTTTTTTGACAGCGATCACAAGTGAAATATCTAACAAGTTTTTCTTAGCAAATAATATTTTTTTTTAGTTTTCAGCAATAAGCATAAAATATAACGTGCCATTAAAGGTACAATATTTTTACATGCTAAAAGGTTGTTTGCAGTGGTGTTGGCAAAGGACAGGAAGTTTTTGAGTTTTGTTCTACAGATAAGGATTGTGTCAATTAATTTAGTAAATAAGTTTCGTGCATAAAAATTAAATACATGCCAGCTTTCGGCATTTTAATTATACATGCAAAGAAACAAATTAGTTAAGTAATTAAGGTAAATTAAGCGCAAAGTGAATTAAAATAAGTGTATAACGCGTAAAATTAGAAAAGGCTACAAATTGCATTTAGTTAAATATATGCCAAAATACGGCATAATAACTATATATGCAATCGAACAATTAATAAACAGAATTAAATTAGTGAAAAAATTAAATTGTAGTAAATTTATAAATTGAAGTGTCACATTGGAATTATTCAATAAATCCAGCATTAAACATAAGCACACATATCTTTTTTTTTCATACCGCTACACTGTCCACCTAAATGCCGTAATATAGCTGTAGTTATCGATTGCAGTTACATTACAAAACAGTCTGTGTTAGGCTATGAGAGTTCGGCAGCAAAATCCCATGATATTTCTTATCATCTGTCTTGCTCTAACGCATTAGGAAGCTTTAGTGAACATCTCACTCGGGACTTGGTGATATACTTCCTAGCTGTGGATATGTACGTATGTAACACTGAGATGAAATAATGTAATGTTGTGTAGTGTAAAAGAAAAAGTTTCAATGGTGATATGGGGATTGAATCGATGTATGTTGTGCACTAGATTGGTGGTATATGTCCTTATTTGATTGAAGCAAAATAGTTTCACGACTACCTTACCAAGATTTAGATATAGTTGAAATTGAAATAAAAATGTTGAATCGATGTCAAGAACATGTTAATACTTGTTTTCAGCACGAGCAGTGGAAATCGTGATCATTGCAGCATGTTATGAAATTCAATATCTAAAAATAGACCACATGAAGGTTATTGGGGTGGTAAAAAAAAACATGAAAGCATTAGGTTGAGAGTGGGTTCAGTTTAAGGCTTTGGTGAAAGAAGGCGGTAGTAGATATTAATGTAAAATGATAGGCGGCATCAGTCAATTTTGGTGAGCCTCAGCGATAGATCAAAAAAAAAATTCAACCGCACTAATAAATGAAAGTTTTTTTTAGTAAAAAGAGTGGTACAAAACGGCATATGGAGAGCTGTATTGGACAGACTAAATCGCCGAGAGTGTTATTGAAAGCCACCAGTCGAGGTGGAGGAATTACTCAGCGTGAAAAAAAGTGATTTTGTACAGTGGGAGGAAATAAGATCAGTATTCACAAACAGAATTAGAGCTGGAATTATTGTAAATATAAACCATACAGATCCTAAGCTATTTATGCAGGATGCTGGTGATTTATTAATACGCCGTATTAAGAATATTTTAAAACGCCATCTCAATATTAAAGTTAATACAAAGTTGTGTGCTGATTTTGCTAAGGATATCGGTGACAATGAAGTTATAAAAGATATTAAATATTTACAAGCAAGAACTGCTCCAATCAATGTAGACGATAATTTAAATGAGTGGTATAAAGTTAACATTTTGGATTCAATACTCACTCAGCTGGATGAGTTTCGAGAAAAAGATAGCGGCTGGACATTGGACTCCATTATACATTTAGCAGTACATATCAACAAATTTGAACAGCACCGAGGATCTTCGTACATACCTCTACCGAAGGAGATTGCTTTAAAGCAAGCTTGCATTAATGTAAAAAATATTGATAAAGCATGCTTCGCTTGGGCCGTGACATCAGCACTATGCCCTGGAAATATTAACTCCTCCAGGACATCATCATATCCACATTATTCGACTGTGCTAAATTTAACTGGAATAACATTTCCTATGACGCTTGAACAGATTAAACAATTTGAGGACCAGAACGATATATCAATAAACGTGTTCATCCTAAAAAAAGAGCGTTCCTTCACCACTGTTTTAGTTAGACCAACGAAACACAAGATGAAGCGACATGTGAATCTATTAATGATACAAAATAATTATGAGCAGGATGATGATGATGATGATGATGATGATGATGATGATGATGATGATGACGATGATGATGATGATGATGATGATGATGATGATGATGATGATGATGATGATGATGATGATGATGATGATGATGATGATGATGATGATGATGATGATGATGATGATGATGATGATGATGATGATGATGATGATGATGATGATGATGATGATGATGATGATGATGATGATGATGATGATGATGATGATGATGATGATGATGATGATGATGATGATGATGATTTGTAGCAATAAATACGAGAAAACAAATACATAAATATAAATAAATGAAAAAATAGTATAAAATATATAATTTTCTGAGTTTCTCTCCCAATCGCTTCTTCTTCGAGTGCTAAGGAGCACGAGCGATTGGCGACACAACAATTTTGGTGGCAGCGATACTTTTCCGACGAATCAATGCATTTGTTTCCGAATAAATTAATTAATAAAGATAATAAAAAAATTTTAATTAATTAAAAAAAAAAAAAAAAAAAAATTGGAAAATAATAAAAATCCTGCAGCAACACATAACAAAATTTTTCATGACAGCGGTATACCACAATCAGTGCCTAAAACAAACAAAAAAATAATCTAATTTGAATTTTTGAGCTAAATTAATCAAAAATTTTAAACAAATAAATATAAATAAACCAGTAAATAAAGCAAAAATAACCATATAGAAATTGTGAATTAAAAATTCATAAATTAAACATCAGCAACAAGCTCATAAAAAAAATAATATGCCCGAGTACCGTTAATACAGGGTACTTAGAGGAATAAAGTTTTTGATTGTTTAGAGTGCCATAGTACTCAACCGGAGGACCCTGCGAGGTTTCATCCCTGCCTCAGTTAAGATATTTCTTAAGAGGGAAGGAAGGAAAGAAGGCCGCAACAATTCGTCAACCAGGACACCCCAAGGAACACAATAAATTCCACTACTTTTATTCATCCTCACCTCCAACATCTTCAACTGAAGGAACCATCAGCCTGGATACTCAGCCAGCATCATCAGTAAAATATAACAACTATGTATACCAGCAACTGTAACAAAAATTGTGGAATAAGTTAAAGGTACAGTGAAAAGCTTTTCTCTTCCCCTTTTCTTGTATTTAAATTTTTTTTTTTTTCATTAATAATTAATTCAATAGAACCATAAAAATTATTGTTCACATATAAATATTATCGTTCAGTAAAAAAAACTTTGAGCTATCAACATAGCAAAAATTATAATACGATATTAACGACGATAAAGAAAGTATAAAGTTTAAAGTTTTCGTAGATCCAATTGAATATAAGTTGTTAAAATTATGTCATATCAAACCACAAATAATTCCCATTTTTATTCCTAAATTTTTCTTCAAACTAGTGAATTTACAAAGTGAAGTTTCCAAACTACTTTTTTTAGTAAAACTACTTATAATATCTGATTTCATTTTCTCTACATACTTTCATATATATGTGTGAAAAATAGGTATTTTCAAGCATCATCAATTTCATTTAAAAATTTTTTAAGTTTAACACAGGAAAATTGGAACCCGTTCTTCCTAGAAGCAACCTCTGCGGCAAGACTTCCTGAGCTTGCTGGTCAGAGGACTTCGACAAACATCAATATTCGATCCCCTGCGGTAGGACTTTGTGAGCCTATCGGCCAGGAGAAAGATGTTGATTGGAAGAGAAAACAATTAACTGGGTACTATCAATTTACACTTCATCGAAACAGTGATTTTATTTTAATTTTTGTCTATCACCCGTTATTGTTATTGTAATGAATCTCTGATAATCTCAATTTAATTTGATCACACAACACAAAACTTAACACTTTACAAAACAATTTTATAAATATATATACATATAGGTACATTTATAATATTTGAAAATTCTATTTATTATTAGAATTTTTTTTTCTTTTCGCCTCCCTTTCGTGAAGTTTTATTGCATTTTTTTAAACAAATTAAAAATTTTCCTACTAATAAATCGCACAATACCCCTACCTATCACTATTCCATCCTTATTCTTAATAAAATTTAATTCCCTACTATATATTTCAATTTAAACAAAGGACATTTACAACAAACGAATAACAATCATTTTTTTTTATATAAGAACATATATTGAGATTCCTAGCAATTTACTTATGGTCTATACCTTTTCCGTCGCTTAACCATATGAACATATCTACACATAACGTCTGCTGGTAATAACAAACCGAGTCGCAACTTATTACTGTTTGAAAATTTAACGATCAGTATTCTACTAAGCTGTGTTTTTTTTTAAATACAATTTTGTCACATCTTCTATAGTCCCCACCCAAATCAATCAAATCGAAGCTCGAAACGGACATCCTAAATATAAAAAAAAAAAAACTCTATACATATCTGTACCACTTTTTTCCGTCCGTTACTTCAAAAAAAAAAAAAACTACAATGACTGAAGAAACCGTTTCTTTCGATGAGCTCTGCTCATCTCAAGTAGAAAAAAACAGTGCAATTAGGCAAATACGAGGGGCTTATCACCAAACCGGTAAACTGAAGCGTACCAATACCAATAGATCAATTGGCTAAGTTCAAATATTTCACAACGCTAGACCTCGCCAACGGATTCCACCAAATTCGCATGGACGGGAAGGATAGAGCAAAAACTGCGTTTAGCACTCCTTATGGTCATTACGAGTTTAACCGTATGACATTTGGATTAAAAGGTGTACCGGCACCGGACTCCAAGGCATTTACTGTTTCGAATACATGGACGATATTGTAGTTCATGGATATAACCTTAAAGACCATAATACTAGGCTCGCAAATGTATTTAGCCGCCTTCGGGATTTCAATTTAAAACTACAACCCGACAAGTGCCATTTCATAAGAAAAGAAATTATGTATTTAGGGCACATCATTACTGAAAATGGAGTCAAGTCAGATCCGGCAAAAATTAAATCAGTTCAATCTTATCCTAGACCCAAAAAGGAAAAAGATATCAAAGCCTTCCTTGGTTTCGTCGGCAATTATCGCCGCTTTATTCCCAATTTTTCTAAAATCGCGAAACCCCTTACTAACCATCTGAAGAAGGACACACCTTTCAAGTTCGATGCAATTTGCGATGAAGCATTTTGCGAATTAAGAAAAAAATTAATATCAGCACCAATTTTATCCTATCCGGATTTCGACAAAAAAAATTTTTTCACCTCCGACGCCTGCGACTTCGCCATCGGAGCAGTTCTTTCCCAAGCAGATGATCAAGGAGATCATCCAATCGCCTATGTGAGTCGAGTTCTCAAAGGTGCAGAGACTCGTTACTCAACAATCGAAAAAGAGCTTTTGGCAATTGTTTTCGCAGTTGAGCAATTCAGGCCAAACGTTTATGGTACACAGTTTACCTTCATAATAAGGAATAATAAAGAAACAAGTGCAGGATATCGTGCAGTTATGTGCCAGATCGGACACTAGCTGCGAATCGGTGTGACGACGTCATGGTGCACCGTCGCCCTGATAGATTAGTCACGGGGTATTATTTAGTCTGGTACTAAAGGAGTTCCTCGAGTTTCGCTTGTAGGTGCGTTTGTTTGAAATTTGTAAGAAACTCCCGATGGCGCATATGTGTACCCTTAGCCAAGTAACTGTAACCTTGTGTGTGATTGCAGTTCCTTCTATTTTATAATATCTAGGGCTTTTTCAAAAAATATTTTTTATATATATCGATATCTACTCTAAAATCTTTATCATTTAAGTAGCTATGTCTTACAATGTTGTCAGCTGTCTCAAGTTACGCTGGGTGGATTTTATGAAGATCGCATTGATGAATAGCAATTGGGGGTTTTTTATTTGTGTCATATTTGGGAAATGTATAGATGTGTACCATTTCTCCGTATGCATAATTAAGATAATGAAAATAATTTAATTATTTAAATAAAATAATTAAAACAATTAAAACCATTATTAAGATAAAGAGGTGCGGGATATCGTGTATACGTAGGGCGAAGCCTATGCCCGTTATAATGTTAATTATGGCGTGAGTGATGAGTGGTTTTTTCAGGGTTATCTTGTGAGCAAAAAGTGCTTGAGATCTGCGTAGGGCGAAGCCTACGCCTGTAATCACGTTGGTTATATTGCGGGATATATGTGACTTCTTACAGAACACGAAAGCTTAAGAACCATCTACATTGGTACTAAAGGATTTCATTCAGTACGAATTGTAGGTGGGTCTATTTTTGTGTAGAAGGTTGCTAATACGTGGGGTCGTACTTCTGATGGATGCCCGCCGGATTCGAGATGTGGAGGATTTTATTAATATAAGTATGCAAAAAATAAATTAAACGCGTGCAACGCAGCGGTAATCCGCAAGCGTCTGTACTATCTTTACTCTATTGCATCTGATGGTAAGCAACAATCCAGAGAGGGATTTTGGGAAGAAATCTGGTGTGCCGCGTCACCAAAGTTTATAAACCGTCTTCATTGTTCCTGGCGAGATCAGGGGGTTCTTTCTTTGGTGTATATATGAGTATATGATTATGTCTGTAATATAAAAATTTCTTGTGTATTCTAGGAATATAAATAAATAATTTGTGTTTGAGAAAATGAATTCGGTATGTTACGTCCCGGTAAATGTAACATTATGGGTAGTGGGGCGTTCTTAGACGGTACTAGGAGGGCTCGATGCTTGTTAGTGTTAGTATAGATAAGTGGGATAATTGGGGATGCCGTGCAGGCTAACTATTGGCTATACCGTACGTCGTTTCATTCCAGCCACGGAAATCTTCAGCGGTGTTCCTAATACTGTTATTGGAGTGGGTTTTTGTTATTTATACACCCGTTTTGTGTTTCCGCAAAAACACAAAGTTTTCTACTGTTATTATGAATAATGTTTAGCTTCTAGCCTATCTTGTGGGTTTTAGTTAGTTAATTGTCTGTGACAGTGGTTTTATATATGCTATTTCTTCTGCAGGGACTTATAGGTATGTTTTGATTATAATTTTCTTAGGAGTGATTCTATGTGTGTGAGAGATTGCTTTTACTTTGCTTTGTGGGGTAAGTATATTGCTGTATCTTAATAAAATGACGTATAATACTCTTTGGAAATTCTATGATTTACGTATCATGTATGCAAAATATATCATTTAGTCCACATACATGTATCCATGTGCTTGGGTTTGGCTAAGTTCTATTTTCAGAAATTCATATGAGTCCTCTGGTTTTATCATAATCTACTATGGCATCTAATGCGTCGAATCGAGTTAAGAGCTCCATGAACAGTTGCCCACAGGTTATATGTCAGTTATTGTAAAAAAGTTTTTCTTCATTTCGAAAATGTCGCGGTTATTAATTTAGATTAGTTTATGTATATATATATATATATATATATTTTCTTTTTGGAATTTATTTTATAGAGTAGTTATGCATATTCTGGTATTTATATGTTAAAAGATTAATAAATAAAAAATAATAAAAATAAAAAATGAAATGTTGTCTAAAAATGTTCTTTCATTGAGATGTGATATATTGAAAAGGTGCTGTGAGACGTAATGCTATTTATGTGGGCGCAATTGTTGTGGGGCAGCCTATTCTTGACCTGGGACGCGGGATGCCATTTGGTATTTATGAAAATATATAATACATATATATATATATATATATATATATATATATATATATATATATATATATATATATGTTTGTACGTGCTAATTATGTATGGACTTACCGAGGTTGTCGTTGTACTGGATGTATGGTGGATTGTAATGAAGCGCCATTCATTACCTAATTCACCACATAATATATTCAATCATATTAATTGATATGCAATATGTAATCAATCATAATAATTGATATGCAAATCAATTAGTATAATGTATATATGTATCACATTATCTACATTGTTTTATCACAGCTGACTGCCAATTCCAATAATTGACGTCTACACACAATGTTATGAATCCACTAAACCTACCATGCCTAACTACCTAATCTCGGATTCATAACGTAAATCAAAACACAAATCTCAAACGCACGTCATGCGTCTAGCAAAATCACGTTTTTACTTTTTATCGCAAAAAAAGGCATTTCAAATCTTCTAAAATTCAATAAACTTGTTGCATAATCCTAAAATTACGAATTCCTAACGTAAATGCAACAAAGTATACTTCCACAAACAATAAACAACAACCATCAGGTGTCAGATATTCTATTCCATTTGGCGCGTGCCTAAAATGATCATAAATTCTTCTACAAATGAAATGTAATATGATCCGGCGCTAGTATTCGCTCAACGTAATGATTCATTCATGAAAGCAGACGAAGAAAATCGTCACCAGGCAATTAAGCCCAAATACGTGACTACGTCACCGACCGATCTAAGACCGGCAAAATTACCCAACAGGTGCACCTTTGAATGGCTGCACTTCGTTGCATTGGTAAGGTGACATGAAGTTTCATGAATTAATGAATTATGATGACCCTGAAATTTTGTTATGCATGGAATCGATCACCGAACTTACAGAAAATTGTTTTTCGATTCGATTTTTTTTGGAATTTATTATTTCCGCTCAATTTCCTGATTTTGTTATTCAAAACAGAAAATTGAGCGATCATCAATTTTCCCTTAGAAAATTGCTGAATTTTAGAAATTTGTGGAGGGGAGTATCATCCCCGTGTAAATCAATAATATAAATATGATGCGGTTGAACTAGCGAAAGCAGAGAGTATTCAATAGCGAACTAGGAGAGTCCCCCTACCAAAGGTAAGGCCTCCTAAGTTACAAGCAAACAAATTAAGCTAGCAACAAGCTAAACATAGAAGAATTAGAAAAGTTGAAATGTTAATAACTAAGTAAACATAGAAGAATTAGAAAAGTTGAAGTGTTAATAACGACGAAATCAAGCACTAGGCGGAAAAGAAAAGAATTTAAAAAAAAATTAAAGCTAACTTTTAAAGCATTACAGATTTTTTATTTTGTATATTCCGTTACCCTGAAAAAGGTAACAAATATAACAACAACTGCGTTCGCAAAAAACAATTTAATGAAACTTGTCAATTCCAATAATTGACTTTCAAACAAACTATGATTACAAACGAGAATATGATGTATGCTGGAATAAATATCCTGGTGGAGTGTAGCGGTTAAATAAAAAGAAATTTGTCACTCTATTATTCACTCAATTATTTATTGCAAACGATAATACTAATGACTAAACAAACTTTAATTTTATGAGAAAATTAATTACTTGAACAATTATTTCGATATGTCAAATTTACTTCCTTCAACGTAAACTTCGAAACTTCACTTACAATTCACTGATTCACTGTGTTGTTATGTATTTAATAACTAAAGGAAATTGAAATGTACAAAAAGGAACTATATTTTACTCGAATTTATCTCTTTCTATTCAATAATAACAAATTAGAAAATTATGCTACGTTACAATTTCATATATATATATATAAGGTAAAAACAATTTTCCTTTCTATTTCTTAACTAATATATTTACTAATGGCTGAAAGTAAATAGAAATTAGAACTCAAGGTAGATCTAGTTTCCAATTATTATGTTGTGTAAAAATGACCTAATGGCATATTTTTTACACGATGAATAATTGTTAGAAATTTCGATTTACTTGAGTGAATTAGTTAAATGGCTGAAAGGAAGAAATTAAGAATAAAAAAATTCAATCGTTCTTGTTAAATTCATACATGTGTGTCTGACCAACACCTGGCATGCGAACACAATGCAATTTAACTCAA
This sequence comes from Dioctria linearis, assembly GCA_963930735.1. NCBI lineage: Eukaryota > Metazoa > Arthropoda > Insecta > Diptera > Asilidae > Dioctria > Dioctria linearis. The sequence goes on along the minus strand of OZ005743.1, from coordinate 140,284,401 downwards.
ATTGAAAATAAATAATTAATTCACAAGGTTACCTTGAATTTGATTGAAAGTTGTTGCTATTAAAATTTCAATCAATAAATTCACTTGAAATTTGTTGATGCGAATTGCCTTTGAAATTTGTACTGCTTCAATTGTTGAAAAATGTTAAAGTTGCTGAAATTTCTATTTCCCTTTGATCGATGACACTTTGAAAAAAACTTGCAAATTGTGGGAGGAATGCTATTGCATGTGCTCGTACTTTGATAACTTTGAAAATAAGAAGACAGAATGAAGAATGAACCCCGTTTTTATAGAAAATTTTGTTCCGATTTCATATCCATAAAAATGAATTATACAATTTTTGAGCTTAATTTGACTACAATGTGTGAATTTATTGTTCATTTGATGCCAAATTACAAATTGCATTTTTTGACATCTTTCCCATATAAATTGGTTTTAATTTCACGTAATTATGATAAGTTTTCCGAATCTGTGCCATAACTTATCGATACGCCATCTTTTAGTTCAATTTACTAAATTCCTCTCAGAATTCATTTTCGTTCATCTTTATTCGTGTCCGTTTCACACCTTTGTGTCTCTTTCGCACTCATTGGTGTAAAGGGAATTTCGAAAATTCGCGATTATTCCGTAAACCGTGAAAAATTACGCGATGCGAACGCGCCCATTCGATTCTGCGTCTCTTTTTACCCCGGGGTGACATTTTAAACGTCGCGAAAATATGAAGTTCGCCGGTCTATTTATGTTTGTAATGTCAGCCGCGCGCGAGTTATAATAGTGTTGAATTTTGTTTTAAATTGTGTGTTTTGTGTGGTGAATAATTTTTCAGCGAGGGAATTATCCATTAAACTACAGGTTGGTATGTAATTTTATTTAATTTATATGTAGATTTCTTGTAAAATCTCTCGTTTGTAAATTCCGCGGGTACCTGTCAAGGTGAGTTAATTTGTCGCTAATTGCTCATCTAGGTATCCGTGAATCTCTTACAAAAGGGATTTTATATGTAACTTGGCATCAGTACTTCATGTAATTGTATGCTTTATGTTGCTGAGCATAAAGTTTATTGCGTTTTTTTTGTTTGTTGTTATTTGCATGCATAGTAAGGTGTTATGTAAACATAATTTATTGTTTATGTGTATTCATTTATTTCTATAGTATTATCTTTGAAGTTCATGTTTTAATTTAGTAAATAACCTACTTTGTGTGTTGAATTCTTTATTTTAGTTCAATTGGCATTTTTTAATTCATTTTTGTTTACTTTTAGGTCGTCGTGGCACCTTAAGCATCTGTGAAACCCAGATGCTGGTAAGATTTTTTAATTTTATATTTAGTCTAATTTTTCTTTTCTTTTTAGGTTGGTCGAATATACATACATACATGCGCAACAATACGCGCATCTATTTTTGAAAGATCAATTTCACGCTTTCACCTTAACAACGTCATTTAAAAACCCTAAAAACCCGTGCATCTCAAATTACATTCATACGGCTAACCAATTCTTGTTTTTAGAACAACTTTCTCTGTTGTCTTTTCATAGCTAGCCGGCAATTAATAAATAAATCAAATTACTGTCTCAAAATTTTTGCGTCAGTACACCGCACTAGAACGAAGAATGCAAACGTCACAGCATGAGACCGACTTTAACCATTGCTACGGCACTGACCTACCCCACGGATAGTACATGCTGTTTGTTTATTTCGGTTAAATTGAAGCTGAATAAAAATAAAATTGAACTTGAAAGGATATGGGCATTTATTAATTTTATACTGAATATAGCTTGAAATGTACTGCCCGTAGTCAGAGCGTACATGCAATAATTGAAAAATGTGGTGAGAATTGATGCCGCTGGTATAAAGTTAATGATTTTAATTGTATGTCTACAAATTATACACTTCACTTATAAACTAGAGCTTTAATACTCGATAAATGTAAAATACTAATAGCTCACTTTATCAAATTTCAATAAACGGAAAATATAAGATATGTAATAAATATAGTAATGTTGTTGCAATAAACTTTGTACTCACCTGATCTATGTTTGGCAGTTGATTGACTTGATTTCAATAACTTTAATAGAGGTTGGGATTGGGATATTCTTTATTCTGGTCGATAACCAGAATAAAGTGAGGTGAGTAGTTCTTACTGCAGTCGAAACCCACAGAACTTTTATTGCAGTCGTTACCCACAACAAAGTGTTTTATTAGTAATTTTCTTATTACAGTCGTTACCCGTAATAAGAATCTTTATTGTAGTCGTTACCCACAATAAAGTGTTTTGTTAGTAATTTTCTTATTACAGTCGTTACCCGTAATAAGAATCTTTATTGTAGTCGTTACCCACAATAAAGTGTTTTGTTAGTAATTTTCTTATTACAGTCGTTACCCATAATAAGAATCTTTATTGTAGTCGTTACCCACAATAAAGTGTTTTGTTAGTAAATTTCTTATTACAGTCGTTACCCGTAATAAGAATCTTTATTGTAGTCGGTACCCACAATAAAGTGTATAGTATTAGTAAAATTTCTTATTACAGTCGCTACCCGTAATAAGAATCTTTATTGTAGTCGCTACCCACAATAAAGTGTATAGTATTAGTAAAATTCTTATTACAGGCGTTACCCGTAATAAGAATCTTTATTTAGTCGCTGTCCAAATAAATCTCCTAATCTAGTCGCAACCCAGAATAAGAAAAATTTATTTCAACTGTCAACCAAACAAAGTGTTAGACTGTTAATAAAAATTCACAACACTAGGAAATACCACTAAGAAAAATTATCAAGTCACTCACTCCCTGCCAAACTGAAAAAGAGATCGAGTTAAGTTAAATTGCTGTTTATATAGCCATGGTTTGCACACGGCACCAAAGAACGGTAGTCAAAGGCGCATGGCAACAATAATTGGCATAGTAACAATAACCTAGCATAGCAACAATAACACAGCATAGCAACTGCAACTCATCATGTCTTTATGCAGTGTTACCATTTTAGTCATTGCTGCTATCAAGCTGTTTTTGGTAAATATATTTAAAGTAATTTAAACTAATTTATGTTAATTTGAATCAATATGGTATAAAATGACTTTCGCTTTGTTAAATATATTTACTTGCAACGAAAACAAATTAATTTGTACAGTATATCGAATAAGATTGCGAATCATACTTCCTCGAACTTGATTCATGGTAATAGGGAAATTTGATTGAATCATGGAATTTGTGTTAAATTCGATGTCTCTAGTGTAATGTAGATGGCACTATTTTCGTTCCACTACGTATTTTCCTTCCATTTTTATCTTAAAATGTGTTTTATTTCTCTAAGTTGTCAACATTGTGTGACATAGTTATATTAACGTGACAGCTGACATGCTAAAATTTTCCATCTGCCTATTTACATCCTGGAACCATTCGAGATTAATTAGGTAATAAATTTATAATTTTTGTAAATTCAATGATTCTTTGTGGTTTGTTTTTTGTTGTTGCAGAGGTGCTGGCTCCACAAAGAAGATATCCAGCGGTCACCGCTCTGCCAAAGAATTCTGCTTCCGTTTTGGAACATACTGCCCCCCGTTGAAAGGTTGGATGCCTTTCAAAAATTGTGCTGTAAAAGCTTATATAACACAACCAAAATGAAAATAAACATTGGATATGTATTGAAGACTTGATGTTTGATTTAAGTTGAATGAATCTAATGTTAGAGCTGTTATTCTTTTGTGATTAATTTATTATTTATTTTGCTACATTTTGCATAAGAGATTTGGAAAATTCTTTAATCTCGTGGAACCCCGCGCTATACACTGCAGTGGTTCATTAAATAAAGTTTTACATGAGAATCAACAGATACTCTTAATACTTCTGTATTAAGCGCTTTGAGTGTTTTTTTTTTTTATTCTGTCACTGTATGCTGTGATTTCAGTAAGACATACAGATGTGAGATTTGAGGGATACAGGAATCAATGTAAATGTTTGCCCTTGTAATCCGAAAGCTTGATTTCTTTGAAATCGTTACCTACAACAGCCGGGCTTTGAAATCAGAGGTCGATTGCTGAAATTTTAGCGCAAAAAGTCGTATACTTGTGTGAACCATCCCGTGGGCTGATTTATCAGTTCTTTGTAAAGTAGTTGTTATGAACTTATTGATAAACAAAAACTTAAGACACGATATGTCAATTCTTGTAATTGACATATAGTGATCTACGTTTATAAATCACACTTGTCGTCAATTCCGATAATCGACATGGACATTTGTGGTGTTCTGAAAATTTAAAATGGTGGTGGGTAGTGTAGCGATAAAAAGAGATATCATTAGTTATCATTCACTTTTAATCATCAAATTCACTTAATTTAAAATATTCAATAATTCTACGCTTAGTTCAATTTTAGCACAACTTAACTTTAAAAATAATTTCTTTTTAATGTAAAATACAAAAATTAATTTTTACTCAAATATATTTCTGACTGACACACGCATGCATTTTTTTAATTCACTTCTTATTTATGTATCTATTTTACAACAAATTTCACTCTTAACTAAATTACTTAAAATTAATCGCAATAATTGATTTTAGCCAAATCTTTATTGTTAAGACATGTCTTGCCAAAAATACCATAAAGGCATGTCTTCGGCAAAATGTCACCACAATAAGAATTGCACTTTAATCTATTTATACCTAATAACTGCTGAAATGAAAAGAGTAAATTTTATTAATGTTAAAAATTCAATTTGATTAGTTAATCTGTGACCAGTAATTATACCCTTATGGCATGCAATTACCTTTGTCCCTTAACCTCAAATTGTTTAGAAAATTGAGTAAAATAATTACCTTCTTGATGAGTATAAACCAATTAAATTGCCCAGAAAATACTAAATGGTTAACTTCTTTTGCCGATCCGTATAATTCACAACTTGAACTGGCAACCAATTATAAAAACCACAAATTCCAATTAAATTCGTAGGTGAACTTGATGAACACTTTATAAATTTTCTAAGTTCAGAAAAAAACACTACTAAACTATTGATTTTACCACAAACTATTGATTTTAATTTATAGATTTGCATATATAGAAAGTTATGACCAGCTTGGCATATTTTAACTAGATGACAACTCGAAAGAAAAAGAGGTCGAATGAAGGAATGACACGCCTTTTATAGACAGATTTGTTTCAATTTCACTATCCATAATGTGAAATTATCAAAATATTGCCCTTTTGTATATAAATTAAGACCTTTGATTACTATTGGTATATGCCAAAATGAATTTTACATTTTTTGGCATGTTTACCATAAGAATTTAATGTTGATTTTCTTGATTTTTATTAATTTTTACGAATTTCTGGTCTACTTTATCGACGCACCATTTTTGGTTCATTCCAACTAATTCCTTTCATGACTTTTGCTGTTTTGTCTTGTTCGCACGGTACTTCTCTTTCGCACTCATTAGTGCCAATTATAATTGTAAATATCGCGAATTACGCGAATCCCGCGAAAAATACCGCGAAACGAACGCGACCATTAGAATCGCGCGAAGATTTTACCCCAATTTGACATATCGTATGTCATGGGAGATTGAAGTTCCCCGTGTAATTTTTAATTCGATGTGTCAAACGCGCGCGATTTGTTTTTTAGTATTTTTTTAATTATTATGTTAGTTTTGTGTGGTGTTTTGTGGTATTTTCGTCGTGGGATACCATATACTACAGGTAATGTGCAAAATTTATTGTATTTATTGTTTTTAATTGTTGTTTCGAAGGTTGGTGGACACCTGTGCAGGTGAGCTTGTTTTGGGTGGTTTTTCACCTGAAATATCCACCAACTTTCAGCATACAGTTCTACAACTGTCCCTGCTGACCAGTTTTTATATACTTATTTGTTGTGTCAGGTAAATAATTGTATTTTTATTACTGCATCTTTGTTTGTTTTGATTGTGGTTATGTGTAATAAAACTACTATTTGTTGTACACTTGTTGAGTTTTTATTGTTATTTGTTCTTAGTAATTCAATGTTTATTCATCTTTTATCTGTTTTTGTTTATTTCATATATCTTTAATTCATTTTCTTCTTTCTTTACATGTCATCGAGGGACTTTTGCACCTGTCGTATTCTCCAGGTACAGGTAAGATGCTTTTGTAAATATTTTTATTTTGGTAGAGATACATTGTTGTTCTTCTCTTTTAGGTTCGTCGAACAGTAGTGAAGCATGTTTTAAAATCGCCTTGCTAATAAATGACCTCTTTATTAGATAAAAAATGTAACCCTCTTAAAGCCAAATGCTAACTTTGTGGCGTATTACAGTAGTCGAAAACTCCGGCTATCTCGTGACGTCGTGATGTTCTCACAATGACCTAATCATGAAATAAGAACAACGCAGACCAAAAAGAAATATGTTTCATGAGAACAGAAACAACACTTTTATTTTATAACCTTTTATTTGAAAAATTTTTTTTTTATTTGCTTAACACTTTAATGGTGCCATCCTTCATTAAGCGTACGTTGTACCGTGTCCCATCTTGGGTGGTGAATCGCTGCTTGCGCTTCTTTGATTTTCGGAGAGCATCCCAGGATACGGTGATGGTTTCACTGGTCCCCGTAGGATTGGTCAGTGTCAGGTACAAATCATTGCTCTGTGCTGTGGCCGGCACAAGCGTTAGGTCATCTAAGATTTTAATCTTAGGATCTGGAATTCCTGATGGAGTTTCTACACTGGATGGTCCTGGAACTGGTTCTTGTTGTTGATGCCTTGGAGACGGTGGTGGTGAATCCTCGATTTCAATTACGTCCGGATCATCAAGGTGTAAATACTGGATACGTCGACTGATTTTGTTAACTTGGACTGCTGTGTGTAACTGCTTCAGCTTCTTTTCTAGGGTCCAAATCTCCTTGACTTCCTGCTCTATACTTCTTCCTGGAGTTGGAGGAGAACCTTTGTTCCCGTCAGAGGATTCCATAATCATTTCAAATACAAGTCTGTGTCGCACAAGGTTTTAAAGAAGACTAACTAACCCGTAGTTTCCTCCGATTTAATTTTGGCACAAAATCTGCTTATCAGATTAACGTTTAACAATTGAATTGCAGACAACAATGTTGCTATTGTTTTAACAATTTTGTTATGCATTATAGCAAAAGTGCGTTTGAGCATTTTGTGAGGAATGTTGTCATATTTTTGTGCATACATGTATGTATGTAGTTTTGAGTGCAGTTTGATTGGGATGTACAAACAAAAAACTTGTTCGTATTCCCTCCAGTAATGATAATTATATAAAAATTTATAATTGTATGCGATCAAGATAAATGAATTTCGGAAGTTGCGATGCTGTGATACATGCAATGATACATGAATCTTGTCATGTATATATACTTGGATTATACATTTTGAGCATTTTTTTTTTTTTTTTTTTTTTAAGATGAAATTTTAGAAGAAAATAGATATAAAGAAAGAATGTAAGTTTGGATATTTTAAGAAAAGGAAGAAAGTAAGTCCCTTATAATGCAAGTTGGTATAAATGCCTTTTGAGTTTGGATAGTAATTTGTTCGTATTTTTGATATCTGTAGCGTCCTTTAGGTCAGAGGAAGTATAGCAAACTTCGTAATTGGTCTTTTTAAAACTCCATTCTGAGTTTTAATACTTACGACTCTTACTAGTTTGTCTGCTCCTGGATATATATCGATAATACGTCCCGACCCAATGACATGCTGCTAGATTGGGTTCCTTTATGATTACTAAATCTCCTATTTTAGGATTGAATTCTGGAGATTGCCATTTTGGTCTGTTTTGCAGGGAGTTTAGATAGTCTTTGGACCATTTGCTCCAAAACTTTTGTTGTAACGATTGTGCATAATTCCATCTGGTTATTGATGAAATGTTTCTCTCTCTTATAGGTTCTGCAGGAGTGATCAATGCACTGCCTATTAAAAAATGTCCGGGTGTTAATATGTTCAGATCATCTGGATCATCGGAGACTGGACATAATGGCCTGGAGTTTAAACAGGCTTCAATCTGTGTTAAGACCGTTGCAAATTCTTCGAAAGTTAACGATGAATTTCCTAATATGCGCCTAAGATGGTGCTTGATTGACTTAACTCCTGCTTCCCAGAGACCTCCGAAATGTGGTGCTGAAGGCGGGCTAAAATGCCACCGTATTCCGTCGTGTACTACCTTTGATGCTATTTCTTGATTTGCTTGTTGTATGGCAATCTTCATGTCCTTTTGTAAAATCCTATCAGCTCCAACGAAGTTTGTTCCGCAATCGGAGTATATATCCGTACATAGTCCTCGTCGACTAGAAAATCGTCGAAATGCTGCTATAAAGGCTGCTGTGGTGAGATCAGATACGGGTTCTATATGGATGGCTTTGGTGGCCATGCAAATAAAAATACAAATATAGCCCTTGTAGAACCGATTTCCTCTATGCTTGGACATTTTTAAGCTGATGGGGCCAGCATAATCCACCCCAGTTTGTTGAAACGGTCTTGATATGTTAACTCTTGAAGCAGGTAGATTGCCCATGATTTGATTCCTATTTGTGGCGGAATGTTTGAAGCAAATTATGCATTTGTATAAGACAGCTTCGACTGTTTTTCGTCCTTGTGGAACCCAGAATTCATTTCGCATTGTTGATAGAACCAATTGTAGACCTCCATGCAAAGTTTTCATATGAAAATGGTGGCTTACTAATGATGTTAGATTATGTTCTCGCGGTAATATGATTGGGTATTTTTGATTGAAGGATATATTGGCATTTTGTAGACGACCGCCGACACGCAATAATCCATGATTATCCAGAAATGGGTTAAAAGACAGAATTTTACTTTTGGGGGATAATGAACGCTTTTCTTGTAATTGCTTAACTTCGCTTTTAAATATATCCTTTTGAGCTAGTTTGATCAGCAATTGTTTTGCCTGATTCGTCTCAACAGGTTTGAGTATGGAACTATTGCGGTAAGTGTTGGGAACTATTTTGCGGCAGTTGTTGATAAACCTGAGACAGTAAGCAATGACTCGCTGCAATTTGACAAACGTTGAGAATTTACTAAAAAGTTCATGAGTGTTTGACTGAGTAGTAGATAAACAGCTTACTCGCTTTTGTTCATATTCTATGTTACTATCCGTAACAGGTAATGATTGAGGCCACTTCTCTTCAGGATTCATCAGCCACTAAGGTCCATGCCACCACAATTGGTGGGAATTAAGTGAGGCAGGTTCAATTCCCTTGGAGTTGCAGTCGGCAGGATTCTCATTAGAACGCACGTGATGCCATGACTGTATATCAGTTAAATTTTGGATTTCTGCAATCCTATTTGCAACAAAAGTTTTGTACTTGTTCGGATGATTGCGGATCCACGATAGAACAATAGAGGAATCTGTCCAAGCGAATGTGGGGATCTTAATAAGATTTAAATCGGTTTTAATTCGATCAATGAGTCGAGCTGAAAGTACTGCGCCACATAACTCGAGACGAGGAAGCGTGATAGGTTTGACAGGTGCTATTTTGGATTTTGCAATAAGTAAATTAACATGCACGTTTCCTTCTTGATCTATAGACCTGATATATACTGCCGCCGAATACGCGTGATTAGACGCGTCGGAAAATCCGTGTATCTGGCACATTGATAAATCACTAGTGGTGAATATCCACCGTGGTATATGGATTGAGCTGATGTGAAATAGCTTTTCTTTAAATTGTCGCCAGTTCATGTCGATATGTGAAGGTATCGGCTCGTCCCATGAGCATCCCGAAAGCCATAAGGTTTGCATCAGAATTTTGGCTGTAACTATGATCGGAAATATCCAACCTAGTGGGTCAAAAAGTGTAGCAATTTCTGACAACACAGAACGCTTTGTAGAAATGCGGTCTGCGAATTGTTTATATTGCAGGGTGAAATGGTCAGTTCCTGGGTGTCAATGTATTCCCAGGGTTTTTACAGATTCATCCCTTGCTAACCGTAATGGAAGTTGTACTTCCCTATATTCTTCCGGAATGCTTGATAGGAGATCCGATGAATTGCTTACCCATTTCCTTAGGTTAAAGCCTGCTGACGACAAAATGTTAATCATCTGCGTTTGTATTTCCAAGGCTTCGTCAATGGAATCTGCTCCAGTAAGCAGATCATCAACATAAAAATCACGCGGTATAATTTTGGCAGCTATAGGATATTTTGCAGCTTCATCAGTTGCTAATTGATGAAGGGTCTTGATGGCTAAATATGGACCTGGCGTTGTGCCAAATGTAACCGTGGTTAACTTATAGTCTCTGATGCTTTCACTGGGATTATTTCTCCAGACTATTCGTTGAAAATTTTGATCTGGGGGTTGAATGTTGATCATTCGGTACATTTTCTCTATGTCGGCTGACATAGCGTATTTATATTTTCGCCATAGAAGTAATGTTGAGAAAAGCTCAGATTGCAGTACTGGACCTGTGTGCAACTGTTCGTTTAAACTTTTCCCATTAGTGGATTTAGCCGAGGCATCAAAGACGACTCGAACCTTGGTCGTAGTGCTATCCTTGATGACGGCGTGGTGAGGAAGATAATAACATTTATCACGACTGACTTCTTTATCAGCCAATATCATGTGCCCTAATGATTTATATTCGTTAATGCAAGCCTTGTATTCCTGACTAAGCTCAGGATTTTGTTGCAATTTATGCTCTAGACAATAAAATCTTCGTAGAGCCATGCCACGAGAGTCACCTAAGCTGGGACTTTCATTAATGAAGGGCAAGCGGACTTCGTAACGGCCCGTTGCGTTTCGATGGTGAGTTTTTTGATAAAACTCTTCACAATCGCGGTCTGACTTAGACAGTTGTCTTCCTGGGATAACTTCTTCGGTTTCCCAGAACCGCCGCAGAAGAATATCGAGAGAAGACTCTTCCTCGTAATGAGCATTGACTGTTAAGGTTGACGCTGTGGAAATTGTGTGAGTGTCTTTTAAATTACCGAAAAGGATCCAACCTAAGGTGCTGTTTTGTGCTATAGGTGTACCTGGAGGGCCTTTTCGCAACCCTTCTAAAAGGATTTCTCCATAAACGTCTGCTCCTAAGAGCAGGTCGACTTTTCCTGGCTTGAAAAACAATGGATCTGCGAGTTGCAGGCCATGTACGTGGCTTCATTCCTTGCTTGGAATGGTGGACGGAGGCATTATGTCCGTGATGGTGTTCACGATAAGAGCATTTATCGTGGTTATCTTACTCGAAGTTGAATAAGAGTGAATGTTTACTGATGCTTGTTTGCTAACACTCATAGATTCTGAATTTCCTAAGCCAGTGATTTGCATCGATGTGTTCATAGTGGCCAATTGCAGCTTGCGTGCAGCAGCCTTTGTTATGAACGTGACTTGAGAGCTCGTAAAGTGAACATGGTGCCCTTTTTTGATGGAACTTTAAGCAATGCTGTGGCAAGCAAAGCTTGTGTAGTTCGCATTGTTTGATTAGCGTGAAGCGTTTTAATTGATCCGTTGGATGTGGAAGGCGAGTTACAAGGTTGTACTTGTACGTGTGGGTTGTCTGATTGTTTAGGCGAACCCTGTTGATTTGCGTTATTCCTATGGAGTAAGGAATGATGTTTCCTTCCACATCGCTGGCACGTGAATTTGCTAGCGCAATATTTTGTATTGTGGCTTTTTGAAAGGCAGTTAATGCGCAATCGATTTGACGTAACAATTTTGAATTTTGAATCGACGTCCAATTTAATAAATTTGGGGCATTTAAATATTCGATGTTGCTCTTTACACATTATGCATCTGTCGCCAGATGATGTAAAATGAGTTAATGCTCTTGGTATTTGAGCTGATTTATTGGTTGGATTTGGTTTTGCGTCTGAGATTGCTTCGAGAGTTCTAAATCTTGTCTCTAGAAACGTCTTCAAGGATTCAAGGGTAGGCAGTCCATCTGCACTGTTTACCACTTGTTCCCATAAGCGACGAGTTTCTGCTGGCAAGCACTGCACTAGCATATAAATCAAGATTGTGTCCCAGTGTTTAGTGGGGACTTCTAATGCTTCGAGTTCGTATATACATTCGGAAGATTTGTCCAGCACTGTTTTTATAGCCCTGGCAGACTCTTGTGTTGCTTTAGGTAAATTGAATAAAATTTTTAGCTGAGCATTAATTAACACTCACTTGTTGTCATACCTGTTAAGCAATATCTTCCATGCGCTGTCATAACTCGAGTTGGTCATAGGAAGTTGACGCAATAAGTGTTCTGCTTCTCCAGAAACACTTGATTTCAAGTAATGAAATTTCTGCACTGGTGATAGCGCAGAATTTGTATGAACCAAGGAATGGAATAGATAGTGAAACGACCTCCATGACTCATATGACCCTGAGAACTTTGGGATTGTGATGCTAGGTAACCTCAGTAATTAAGAAGATTCATTGTCCGTGTTTGGGTTTGAATCTACTTTTGTTTCGAATGCATCTAGTGCATCTCTGAGAATACCTCGAAACGTGTAGTATTTATCTTCCACGCTTGAAAATTGATCTTTTGCAAAATAATCGTATTTTTGCAATTCGCTGTCTTCTAAAGCCTGAGTAGCTTGGAGAATCGTATAATGCGTATTCTTATAGTCGGACCAAATTTCGTTTAGGGCGATTAACCGCTCAGAAATAAGTCCTCTCGTTCCTTTTTCTACATCAGTATTTTTGTAGTTATTGAACGATTTTTGGAATATTTGTGCAGAGGCGACTTGGTTAGCGAAAAGTTTTTGAAGTGAAGACATGATTGAAAGACTGAGAATATATACATGCAATAATTGAAAAATGTGGTGAGAATTGATGCCGCTGGTATAAAGTTAATGATTTTAATTGTATGTCTACAAATTATACACTTCACTTATAAACTAGAGCTTTAATACTCGATAAATGTAAAATACTAATAGCTCACTTTATCAAATTTCAATAAACGGAAAATATAAGATATGCAATAAATATAGTAATGTTGTTGCAATAAACTTTGTACTCACCTGATCTATGTTTGGCAGTTGATTGACTTGATTTCAATAACTTTAATAGAGGTTGGGATTGGGATATTCTTTATTCTGGTCGATACCCAGAATAAAGTGAGGTGAGTAGTTCTTACTGCAGTCGAAACCCACAGAACTTTTATTGCAGTCGTTACCCACAACAAAGTGTTTTATTAGTAATTTTCTTATTACAGTCGTTACCCGTAATAAGAATCTTTATTGTAGTCGTTACCCACAACAAAGTGTTTTGTTAGTAATTTTTGTTATTACAGTCGTTACCCGTAATAAGAATCTTTATTGTAGTCGGTACCCACAATAAAGTGTTTTGTTAGTAATTTTCTTATTAAAGTCGTTACCCGTAATAAGAATCTTTATTGTAGTCGCTACCCACAATAAAGTGTATAGTATTAGTAAAATTTCTTATTACAGTCGCTACCCGTAATAAGAATCTTTATTGTAGTCGCTACCCACAATAAAGTGTATAGTATTAGTAAAATTTCTTATTACAGTCGCTACCCGTAATAAGAATCTTTATTGTAGTCGCTACCCACAATAAAGTGTATAGTATTAGTAAAATTCTTATTACAGTCGTTACCCGTAATAAGAATCTTTATTGTAGTCGCTACCCACAATAAAGTGTTTAGTGTTAGTAAAATTTCTTATTAAAGTCGTTACCCGTAATTAGCAACTGCAACTCATCATGTGTTTATGCAGTGTTACCATTTTATTCATTGCTCTATCAAACTATTTTTGATAAATATATTTAAAGTAATTTAAACTAATTTATGTTAATTTCAATCAAAATACATATAGGTAATTACTTGCAACGAAAACAAATTAATTTGTACAGTATATCTAAATAAGATTGCGAATCATATTTATTTCCTCGAACTTGATTCATGGTAATAGGTAAATTTGATTGAATCATGGAATTTGTGTTAGCTTCGATGTCTCTAGTGCAATGTAGATGGCACTATTTTCGTTCCACTACGTATTTTCCTTCCATTTTATCGTAAAATGTGGTTGATTTTCACAGTTGTCACCACTGTGCGAGTTAATTATGTTTGACGTACAGCTGAGCTGATGGTTGGTGTTTACATGTACATCTAGAACATAATTAATTAGGTAAGATGATTTATAACTTATTAAAATATCTGGTTCTTGGTAGTTTCTTTTGTTGCAGAATCCACGCGGGATATTATGCTGATTACTGCAGCTCAGCATAGCAGATATAATCCTCTGCTATAGAACCGACAAGCGTCCTAGGAGGATGTCGTTCTTATTGTGCATTTGTAAAATGTCGAGATATCAAAATAAAGATACCATCATGAATAAAAGATAACAAAAAAACCGAAGAAAAACTACAAGTCCAAAATGTCACTGATGAAAAATTGCAAATTTGAGGATACTATGTCTGATTTAGCATGTGTATTCTCTTTGACAATTTGTTGAAAATAGAAGACAGAATGAACAAATGGCCTCCTTTTTATAGAAAAATTCGTTCCATTTTCGCTGTCTATAAAGTGAAATATTCGAAAATTTCACTGAAAATGACAAAAAGTTGAATTTTTCTTGTTGTCAATCGATAGCAAATTTAACGATCTAAATTTTGATACCTTTGCCGTAAAAATTGATTGTCAATTTGATGATTTTAATCAAATTTTGTAATTTTTGGAACATTTGCTATAAAAATGTCGATTCGTTACGTTTCATTTCGATGTAGTAGATTTTCCTGTCATTTGTAATAATTTTTCAACGTTTCTAGAGACAAGGTTCCGCACTCTAGAAGCAATCCAAGAGTGTCACAATACCAAGACACAAGAACCAATACGTCAGTACAAAAACCAAAACGAGGCACGTGTTCGTACTCGAGATCCCCGCAGCGGGTATCAAACCTCAAATTCGCACACTAGTGCACCCCAAAGAAATTATACCAACAAAAATGCCTACACATTTTTGAACAAATCGCACACATGCTCAATGTGCAAGTCAAATCAGACACTTTTTCATTGCACTTCATTCAGGAAATTATCTCCCATAGATAGATTACATTTCACAAACCACCACAGGTTATGCAAAAACTGCTTTTCATCAGGACATAACCTCAATGGCTGCCCAAGCCAAAAATCATGCCTCCAATGCCACAGGAGGCACAATACTCTCGTCCATATAGATCCGTCATCTAAATCTAGCACTGAAAAGGAAAACTCTCCTACGCAGAACCAAAGGCAAACTGATATGAAGCTTAACGAGCCTAATGACAGTAATGAACCAGCCATGAAAACATACACAGTAAGAGCACTGATAGATTCCGGCTCTCGGGTTTTATTCATTACTGAAGCTGTCAGTAAACGTTTGAAGTTAAAGCAAAATCCAACACATGTCAAAATCACGGGATTAGGAAAAACTCAAACCGCCTATGTAAAGGCACAAACATCATTCAAGATGAAATCAATTAACACGAAATTTGAAACCAATATCAACGCTCTGATATTGCAGAAGATCACAGATTTCGCACTAGCTGACACCATAGCTGTCAAAAACTTGCTCTATCTACAACATCTGCTACTCGCCGATACCAGGTTCTATAACCCTGGTCAAATAGACTTACTGTTAGGAGCGGAAGTTTACGCCGACATTATTGAGAGTGGAGTCATAAAAGGCGCGCCTAGAGACCCCACTGCTCAACATATCCAATTAGGATGGATCCTAATAGGAGGAACAAGGAGAAAAAATAAAAAAGATGGAGTCAAATCGTTCACGGTGCAAATAAAACCACGCTGTCATCCAGAGCAACAATTAAGGAAAATTTGGGAGTTTAAGAAAAACGCAAAAAACCAAATTAATCGCAAGCAAAAATTATGTGAAAGGAAATACATAAGCTCACATAACCGCTTAAGCCAGGGTCAGACGCAAAGTAAACTACCCTTCAAAAAGGCAAATGTGCCAAGTCAATCCGAAAGAAAGCCAATCAAGTGCTACTATTCACAAAACCAAGCAGTCTTGCAAAGGGACATCAACACCAAAATTGATAGCAAATGCCAGCCTTACAATCAGGCATCAAATTTATCATGGCGCAGCATATTTTCAAACCATTACAGTTTAAAAGACAGAAAACTTGCCCACTCTGAGAGGAACGCCATCTGGGGCATCCGACCCCAACGAAGTAAAAGCTACGAGCCTAATAAAAATCTAAGGGCATCCCCAGATGTATAGCTATAGAAGCTATACACAAAAATGGTTGTGACAAAAGTCACAATTAGAACAAGTGCCACAGTGCAGACTGCAGCACAAAATTTATAAGCATCAGCAAACCAATCTGTCACATTACAGTCTACCCCAGATCCACCTACATCTGGAAATTATAAAAACTGCTACATGGACGCAACATCAATTTCTGAAATGGCCATAAAGAAAACTGCTACATGTCAGTTCTACTAAAAAATCGTCATCTGTCAAAATTATCCAACCAAGTCAGAATCACAACAGCAGGAAATCATCAGAACTAAACGCTTTACGTTCGATCAACTGACTAGTCAGCAAAGGTTCACATTAGTCAGTGTCAGTTCTGCCGACTAATGTAAAAACAAAATCATTATCAACCAATTATAAGGTTATTTATACTACCAATAGCAGACTATGCCGGTCCCATTGACATTCAAACGTCAAAAATAAGAAACGCTAAAATCATGAAGGGATGTCTAAGCATTTTTGTATGTAAGGCGACCAAAGCCATTCACATTGAAGTCGTGTAGGAATTGACGACAGCGGCATTCATCGCTGCGTTGAAGCGATTCATAAGCCGCCGAGGCTTATGCGCTCATATTTATTCCGATTGCGGCACGAACTTCGTCGGCGCAAGCAGGGAATTGTCTAATCAAATTAAAACAATTTTGAAGACATTTCCACATGACAGTTCTACTGTCAAAGAGCTTGCAAGCATTACGTGGCATTTCAACCCACCATCAGCGCCACACTTTGGTGAATTATGGGAGGCATTAGTTAAGGCAGTAAAAACGCACATGAACCGAACCTTACAAAACGCCATTTTAACTTTTGAAGAACTGTCAACCGTAATCTGTCAAATCGAAGCTTGCGTAAATTCCAGACCGCTGTCACCGCTTTCCAATGATCCAAGCGATTTTAATATTTTAACTCCTGGTCATTTTTAAATTGGTCGAAATTTAAAGACAATTCCAGAACCGTCTATCACTGATAAAACAACTTCCCTCAAACGTTGGCAATATGTCCAATGGTTGACAGATAAATTCTGGAAGAAGGGGTCAAAGGAATATCTTCAAGGTTTACAAGCTCGTAAAAAATGGAAAACACCAGAAGATAACCTCAAAATAAATGACTTAGTTTTAATACAAGATCATCGTTGTCCAACCACAAAACACCCTACAGGTCGAATAATGCAAATCAACTCAGGCCAGGACAAAAAGGTCAGAGTAGCAACTGTCAAAACACAGAATACTCAAATAATTCGGCCAATTATTAAATTATACAAGTTACCCATTTAAAAAAACTATAATTCAACGAAATTTTCACATCGAAAATCAAAAATAAATAACATCCCACACGAAGCACAAACGTTCCCACACGGTCAGCACGAAGCACGACATTTGTTTTACTCAGCCATACAAACATGCCTCAGTTTTGTGCTACGCTTGCGCCCAGACGCCCAACACAAAAACTTTTCGTAATATCAGTGCCAAATTAAATGGTACAATATTACTACAAATATATTACACAAATATATAAATTTATCCCCGAATAACATTAATCAATTCGAAAAATGAAGCGTGTAGGCCCGATTTAAACAAAATAAAGCAATACAACAGCGAAACAACATACGAAATTCATCCAACTTCAGTTCAAATCTGAAAATTATCATCACTTGACAAGCACACATGGAATAGATAAGACCGCCATAGTTAATTTTCTTTTAAGTTTTTATCATTTCCTTTATAATTTCTTTAAAAAGTTTGGTTTATTTTTTACTTTATTATTTGTTGAAATTAACGTACACGTCAGTCATGGAATCTCTGTCGTGTTTAGACGATTGTCTATGGATCGATGATATACCCGATCTAGAGACAATTCCAATAAAGGACAAGTTGAGAGCAACAGAGATGCCCAAACCACCAAGGGTATTCAAGCCTCCATTCGAGGCAGTCCCAGCTACCAAACAGGTACAGGCTCGCACAGGGCCCAGGTATTCGAGTCCATACAACTCCATGTCCACCCCCAACTGGGACAAAACCCGAAAATCGTGTTGAATGTCCCAGTTCTGCACCGAAAATGGCACGGATACTCCCATAAGTTCCAAATTAGAAACCACCGCAACAACGACAAAAACCATATCCCAATCAGGTCCCACAACGAAATACAAATCGAAACGAAAGGGAAAAACGTGGAGAATGTGCCAGCTCATCACAAGAAAGGGGCTAGGCACTCCCACAACTACCGCATCATCAGGAAATACTTCCAAAAGCACCATGGCGAGCTGATGAACCAGGTCCCAGCTCAGCTCCACAAAAGGCAATTCCAGAAGTGAAGGCAATTGCAAAAGAATCACGTCCAGAGGCATCCTGCCTAGACAACACTCATTCAAAACCACGAACAGTGCTTTTTCAGGACGCAATTCTGCCTCCGACAAATTTCATAATTGACAGCAAGAAAATGCTTCAGGGTACAAACCGATGAAGGCGATACTCTCCGGTTTATCAAATTGTCAGACGGAAAAATACGCATACGCCAACAAGTTAAGAAACCTAAGTTTTTAAATACAGAGAACCTCTTTTTAATCCTGGTACTAAAAAGTGATAGAACAAGTAATAGTGTCAAGGCAACTGCAACCGACAGACGCACTGCTCCCATTGTATTCCAGGCTACAAATTGCGAGCTGTTGGACTCTTGCAAATCACTTGCAAATTGAGCGGTCAACAAGACAGATCGGAAGCGATAAACCGAAATTAAATCTTGACTAACCAACAAGGGAAGAATTGAACCCTGTTTTTACTAATTAAGTATATTAATTAAATTTTATTTTTCAGCACCCCCAAGCTAAGGTAGTTTTGAACCTGGCAAAAATAATGAGCAGTGAATGAAGCTCATTCTGTTTGTACCTCAATTAGAAATTCTTTCAATCTCGTTTTTCTTTATATTTTACAGGTTAAACGTGGATTAATAGCGAATTATTATTTGGATTTATTTTGTTATTTGGATTTTTATTTTGAATTATCATTTGAATTATTATTTGTATCATCTTGTTTGGTTTTATTATTTCCTTTTTTTTTTTATAATTATCATTTTTTTTTTCGTAGCGTGTAAGCACTGAAGTACTAGGCTAAGGCCAATTCTTGTGAAAAAATAAATATATTGACATCTAAGAAATTTTGTGTTCAACAGTCTTATCCACCACACCGGCACCTCCCCTTTTTTATGTAAAGCCCATATTGGGAGACTTCACATGCTGTTATTATTAATACCTGTAGAAAGGTTAGACTTTCCCACGCATTTCCATATCACAGTGATCATTTTTTTTTGTGAGCTTGCTTTCTGAAAAGGACAAATAAATTACGAGAGTGTATTCATCATACAGAATGAAATTGTTTGTACCTGCAAAAGTACTTCAGTCATATAATTAAATCGAGCTTTCCAAACCACCGTAAAATCATGTTCTATTTTTGTTTTTTTTTGAGAATTTCCATGAACAGGAAAGGAAATATTACTAAGTGGCTCGACATTTAAGTGCCCGAAGTAGGTTAGGCATAACTTTGCATAGTCGCGCTGTGGATTATTTCAACCGTCAGCACATAAGTGTAACTTACCCGCGCAGGATAATAGCGACCAGAAAGAAAAGTACTGATACGCCGAAGCTGTGTTGTTGTGGTCTGTCGATGCACTTTGTGATCCGTAGTGTTCCAAGGATTATTATGCCAACACACTGCCACTCACCTCATTGTGCCCGCGCTGTTGCTCAGCGAAAGTGTTAATTGTAAGGCTTAAAGTTTTGTAAAGATCCGAAAGCACCCAAAAGAGGTGAAAAGGGAATAAAAAAGAGGCCAATGTGCCCACATCTCAAATTGTGTCTGTAATCCAAGAAAACGAGGTGAAGAGGGTGCACCCTTCCAGCATGGTTCCGGCTCAGCGTGGGATTCATTCCTTCACTACCAGCGGGTAGTCTCCAGGTGTCGTACCTAGTTAAGTTTGTTGTCCACCTTCTGTGATCTCTAGTGTTCATTTACAAATACATAATAGTATATACTCACAGACTTGTTTTATGCATGCATTTGAATTAGTTTTAATTAAGGTAAGCCAGCTAGTAGGGCATAGGCTAGACCTAGGTTTTGTTTTGGAATTGTATTAAGTGTGAACAACGAGGTGACTTGCGGATGCCAGGCGCAATCATATTAAACTGAAACACCATCACATTACTGGTATTTTCTTTCGACTAGAGGCTCTATGTACTCACGCGCTACTATTTGCTTATTGTTTGTTCAAGTGTCATGAATCCACATCACCTCCTCCATATTCATAACGCACATTCCAATAATTGCATTCTCTAATTATCCAAATGCATTATTCAATAGCCAAAAGGCAATACCTACATATATCATTTCCACATATCACAAAAACCTAAAAATAAACCTAACATACTATTCATGATATCATGACAAGCTCATTTCCAACATACAAAAACCTTAACCCATTAACACACTCAGAAACAGGTGTCTTATTTCAACATTCCTCGGGGCACCCGCTAGACAATCAAATAAACACGTCACCGCGAAGTAGCTACCGTTCATCAGAACGAAAACATGATATACGATCCCTACTGAGTACTGACCATCGGGCTAGTGCTCTTATGTAATCTAAAATTTGTTTAGCATTTTCCATACGCTACTGGTGACCCTGAAAATGGTCTCTGATTGTTTTTGTCATTTTTAATTGTTTTTGTGATATCCCAATTGTTGACCGATTTTTGAAATTCGAGCGTTTCCGTTCAAGACGAAAAGCCAATTTTTAATTATTCTTCTGATTTTTGTTATTTGAGCGTTTCCGTTTAAACAAAAATCAGAATTGTGATTTTCAATTGTTTATTCGATTTTTGTCATTTGAGCGTTTTCCGTTTGGACAAAAATCGGAACATGTGCATGCATATGGAATTGTCTACCCGACAATTCCCACAAAATAGGAAAGTGCATAATCGACCAATTCTGATTGGTTAAAGAATTGGTTCGTTTTTAAATAAATAGGCTATTAAAGCGAAGCCAAAGGAGAGCGTTTTTAAGTGTTCAACCTGGAGAGTCCCCCTACCCAAGGTAAGGCCTCCAGTGTTATCCAGTGAGTTTTCAGTTATTCAGTGTTAAGAAAACAGTTTACTTTTAAAGTTTTTTTTTATATAAAAGAATATAAGAGAATTTGTTCTGTGCTCAAAAGTGAATAAAACATTATTACAACTAAAAGGAGTTATCGTTATTCTTTATAACAAAAAATTAAGTTATACACCAAGTGTTGAGATGATCGAGTGAAGGGCTGATGGTTGCTGGTGAGGTCACGCGGCGAAACTCCTGAATACACACACGCACAATTGGGGCTAAGAATTTCCTGATGGACTGCGACGTCTTAGCCAGGGTGGATGGAGGCGCTGGGCCCAAATCATGTCCAGTCCGGACTCTTGTGACTCAGGTACCCATTGCCCTGAATCACAACCATATATTCAATACATCAATATATTGTCCTATACAATATATTGATGTATTGCAAATCCGACCCTATGCAAACAAAAATTCATTCGAATCTAGTTATACTTTAAAATTATTCAAATGCATTAAAAAATTTCAAATGCATTTAAAAGTCCATTCGCATGTCGCAACAAAATGCAATTTAGCATAAAATTGCATTTCGTTATCAGTCATGCACTCGATACGCACGGTATACCTACCAACATACAGTGCACATCATATCTCATTTTCTTTGTGCATATGATAATGATCAAAATAAGTTGCATTCTTTCACGTACGATCTTGGATCGTCGTGAGAAAGCAATAAAAATATAAAAAAGCTTTTTGCAAGATATCGTGGGTACCTGGGTGGAATTTTCCCAAACCTCGGGGAGTTTGTTTTTTAACCGCTCGCGGAGTAGATCTAAGCTCACATAACCGTTTAAGCCAGGGTCAGACGCAAAGTAAACTACCCTTCAGAAAGGCAAATGTACCAAGTCAATCCGAAACGAAGCCAATCAAGTGTTACTATTCACAAAACCAGGCAGTCTTGCAAAGGAACATCAACACCAAAATTGATTGCAAATGCCAGCCTTACAATCAGGCATCAAATTTATCATGGCGCAGTATATTTTCAAACCATTAAAAGACAGGAAACTTGCCCACTCTGAGAGGAACGCCATCTGGGGCATCCGACCCCAACGAAGTAAAAGGTACGAGCATAATAAAAATCTAAAGACATCCCCAGATGTATAGCTATACAAGATATACACAAAAATAGTTGTGACAAAAGTCACAATTAGAACAAGTGCCACAGTGCAGACTGCAGCACAAAATTTATAAGCATCAGCAAACCAATCTGTCACATGACAGTCTACCCCAGATCCACTAACATCTGGAAATTATAAAAACTCAAGTTGCTACATGGAAGCAACATCAATTTCTGCAATGGCCATAAAGAAAACTGCTACATGTCAGTTCTACTAAAAAATCGTCATCTGTCAAATTTATCCAAATATTTACATGGAAACTGACAACCAAGTCAGAATCACAACAGCAGGAAATCATCCGAACTAAACGCTTTACGTTCGATCAACTGACTAGTCAGCAAAGGTTCACATTAGTCAGTGTCAGTTCTGCCGACTAATGTAAAAACAAAATCATTATCAACCAATTATAAGGTTATTTATACTACCAATAGCAGACTATGCCGGTCCCATTGACATTCAAACGTCAAAAATAAGAAACGCTAAAATCATGAAGGTATATCTAAGCATTTTTGTATGTAAAGCGACCAAAGCCATTCACATTGAAGTCGTGTCGGAATTGACGACAGCGGCATTCATCGCTGCGTTGAAGCGATTCATAAGCCGCCGAGGTTTATGCGCTCATATTTATTCCGATTGCGGCACGAACTTCGTGGGCGCAAGCAGGGAATTGTCTAATCAAATTAAAACAATTTTGAAGACATTTCCACATGACAGTTCTACTGTCACAGAGCTTGCAAGCATTACGTGGCATTTCAACCCACCATCAGCGCCACACTATGGTGAATTATGGGAGGCAGGAGTTAAAGCAGTAAAAACGCACATGAAGCGAACCGTACAAAACGCCATTTTAATTTTTGAAGAACTGTTAACCGTAATCTGTCAAATCGAAGCTTGCGTAAATTCCAGACCGCTGTCACCGCTTTCCAATGATCCAAGCGATTTGTTATGGTCGTAGCATATTGTGTTCTCCCACAGCTAATGTCAATTCGACTGATTGACAAATACAAATAGACTGCGTTCGCAAAATACAGTTTAATGGAATCTGTCAATTCCTATAATTGACTTTCGAAAGAAAACTGCAACCGCAAACGAGAATCCACGTATACTGAAAGAAAATATTCCGGTGGAGTGTAGCGGTTAAATAAAAAAGGATAATTTGTCACTCTATTATTCAATTAATTGTTTATTGCCACAAATAATACTAATAACTAAACAAATGTTAAGTTTATGAGAAATTAATTACTTGCAAAATTCTATCACTATGACAAATTATTTCCCTCAACTTAGACGTACAAGCTTGGAAACTTCACTTAAAATTCACTGATTCACTGTATGTTTTATGTATTTAGTAATTAAAGAAAATTCAAATGTACAAAGAAATTATATTTTTACTCGAATCTATCTCTTTCTTTTCAATAATAATAACTCAAACAAAAATTATGCTACTTCATAATTGCATATCTAAATAAGATTTTCCTTCTGATTCTTAACTAATTTACTAGTAGCTGAAAGAAAATAATTATTAGAACTCAAGGTAGATCCAATTTCTGAATTATTATGTTGTGCAAAAACTGACCAAATGGCATATGTTTCACACGATAAATAATTATTAGAAATGTCGATTTACTTGAGTAAATTAGTTAAAATGGCTGAAAGGACAAGATTAAGAATAAAAATTTCAATCGTTCTTGTTAAATTCATACATGTGTGTATAACCAACACCTGGCATGCAAACACAATGAAATTTAACCCAAATTGAAAATAATAACTAATATGCAAATTTACTTTTAATTTAATTTAAATTTGTCACTATTAAATTTAACCAATAAAAAAGATAATAAAAAATACTACTTGTTTTTTTTTCCACAACGTACATGTATATTTTAAATTTACATTTAAATTTACATATAATGAAACGCGTTGGCTGTTACATTATATGTAAATTTAAAATATACATGTACGTTGTGGGAAAAAAAAACAAGTAGTATTTTTTATTATCTTTTTTTAAGATGGCAATTAAAATAAACTTATTCCACCAAGTGTTATCCATAAAATCAGTTAACCAATAAATTCACTTGAACTCTTGCTGCTGCTGCTTTTCCTTGAACAAACTTTGACAATTCGATTGTTGAAAAAAAAAATTACTAAATTTTTGCTGAACTTTCTATTTCCTTTTTTCCTGATGACGATTTGAACTATTTGAACTGTTTGAACTATTTGCAAATTGTGGGAGGAATGCTATTGCATGTTCTCGCACTTTGACAACTTTGAAAATAAGAAGACAGAATGAAGAATGAACCCCCTTTTTATAGAGAATTTCGTTCCGATTTCATATCCATAAAAATGAATTATGCGAATTTTAGGCTTAATTTGACTATAATGTGTATATTTGTTGTAGTCATTTGATGTCAAATTACAAATTGCATTTTTTGACATCTTTCCCATAGAAATCCCTTTTAATTTCACGTAATTATGATAAGTTTTCCGAATCTGTGCTATAACTTATCGATACGCCATCTTTTAGTTCGATTTACAAAATTCCTCTCATAATTCATTTTCGTTCATCTTTATTCGTGTCCCTTTCACACCTTTGTGTCTCTTTCGCACTAATTGGTGCAAAGGGAAATTCGAAAATTCGCGAATATTCCGTAAACCGTGAAAAATTACGCGACACGAACGCGCCCATTCGATTCTGCGTCTCTTTTCACCCCGGTATGACATTTTGAACGTCGCGAAACTATGAAGTTCACGTCGGTGTTTATATGCGAAATGTCAGTCGCGCGCGAATTTATTTTGTTTGCTAAAATTAAGTGTTAAATTCAGTGTTTGTGTATATTTCAGTTCTTCATCGCGGGAATTATCCATTGAACTACAGGTGAGTGTATAAATTTCTTTAATTTATGTAGGTTTTGTGTAAAATATCAACATTTTCAAATACCGTGATTACCTGTCAAGGTGAGTTTTTGTTTTGTAAAATTCTCATCTCAGGTATTCACGAATCTATTGAAAATGGGTTTATTATGTGCCCGTACGTGGGTACTTGAGTTATCTTTATGTTCTATGTTGCTGAACATAAAGTTTAGTGCATTTTTGTTCTTGTTGTTTGCATGCATGGTGAGGTCCTATGTATGTAAACACACCTTTTTTTGTATAAAAAAAATTCATTTATTTTTATAGTATTTATCCTTGAAGTTCATATTTTAATCATTTGTTTATTTCAGGTCGTCGTGGGACCTTTGCATCTGTTGACACGCCAGATGCTGGTAAGATTTTTTTGTTTTTACATTAATCTAATTGTTTTCTTTGTAGGTTGGTCGAACATATTGCCTATAGCAATATGCTACACGACGGTTAGCAGCAGCACCTAGCGTGAGCCACACGACGAACGTGCGATTGTCGAGACTCGACACAAGTTTCGAGTCTAATGGACCGAACACGGAAATGGAATTTCCGGAAGAGGGGAAGAAGAGTGATATAGAGAAGACAGATCGGACAAGATTTGGTGAGGAAAATTTTAAAAATCGAAAAGTATCGCTAGAAAAAGAAACGCAATCGGTAAAAAAGGGAAGAGCTAGGACGGAGGAAAAGGAATGTTGTTGCGGAGGTGGTCGAGTTGTGACCTAATAATTTTAGAAAAGTTTGTAATCACGCTAGAAAAGGGAGGGAAACGACAGCCACGACCTAAGGCGCTGAAAAAAGGCATCCCGGAGTATTAAAGGACATCGCAGACTCCAATAATTTGAACAAAGGAGGTTTCGTTCTTCTACCTGATCCATAAGGAAAGTTTGGGAAGAATTTGAGTACATAACCAATCTTTCGATGGCAATATCACTTTAACATCTGGTAGAAAAAAACACTGGAAGAATTAAATTATTACTACGCTAGCTGTGGGCACGTAATCGGAGAATCTTGTGAAACTCTAACCATAGAGATAGGAATGCTTTCCAAGGAGGGCACTGATGGACATGATTCAACCTTTACTGACGCTGTGCACTGTGTAACGGGGCAGATAAGTTAAGTTATTGCAGTTTCTAGTATATTTCTCTTTTTAAACCGAACAAAAACCTTTTTAGCATCTCCCAAAATTAAGTACAAGTTCAGTTGTAAAGGGGGGTAACCAACCTGACGACCAAGTTCACAAACATACCAGCCTCGTCAAAGCCGCGATTTTTATGATAGGCACAAAAAGAAAAAAAGGACAAATCTACGATCAATACGTCTTTTCTCCATAGGAAGCAGCTGAGCATCTAAGAGGCCTCTTCGATGGAGCACCACAAATTAAAGAAAACTGTAAGTAATGTTCAAAATTATTAAGATTTGAATGGAAATGACATATTGATCGCACAAGGTCGCTTCAATGAGAACAGACCAAGATTAATTTAGGACAATTTTTGTTAAATCCCGTATATAATCGCATTTTTTTTAAAGGAAAGATACAAAGTAAAAGGAAAACTCGAATATCGTTCACGGCTGGACTTATATATATTTAGGGAAAACGGTAAAAGAAAGTAAAATGAATTTGAATACCATTAATGTACGTAACCGTTCCTATTAACGGGATAGAAATAGAGTTTTTATTAAATTTTAGTCATACCTTTTTGTGACGGCAACACAAAATCTATCGCGTATGTATATACATGTATAGATAGGAACAAATTTTTTGAAAGATACCAAAACTCGAGTACGTTCACATCTATACATCTATACACATTTTAGAGGTTAAAGAAGAATTAACGAATATTAAATATTATTTTTATATATACCATATACCGCTTGAAGAACTAGAGTTAGGATTTTGATTACCTTAATTACATGGTTACGAAAAGAAATGAAGCAACTGGACTATCATTTCTATATATATTTACATTTCTAAGTAAGATTCAATTGCGGCTAAGTACACCTCTTAGAGAAGAGAAATGAGGACCTGACTGTCGATTATGTACATGAATATGCTTCCATATGAACTTGGCTTTCAGTTTGGGTACCCGCCTCCAGCTTAGTTAAGGCTAAGTAATTTCTGTTCCTAAAGGATTTGCTAAAATTATATAGTAGTTTGGATGTCCGCATGACGGGTCATCAGATTTTGAAATGTTTTGAAGAATTTTTGTAATAATAGTAACGTAGAGGTGGAACTTGTGTGAAATACTATATATGTATGAATTAGGGTACTTATTATACCGTAGCCGGACAAATTGTGCATTGCATACTTAGAGCTACAATGAAAAGGTTTTATAACGTAGTCATGACGCTGTAACGGCTTTTTATTTCTCGTTTCACTCTCCCGGAGCCCTTTTAGGATGATGGTCGACTAGGTCCGCTCCTCCTCTAAGGTTTCAGGTCGTCAATAGGGACACTGTGAACTCGCTGCCCTCAGTGTCAAATGGGTGGTTGGGGCATGCAGTAAAGGCCGAAACATCTGCGCCTTCGAGAGTAGTATACAGGTAAGTGACGTAAGGGTCCCTTCAGGACCGAGTGTGTGCTGGCTTGTTGGTTCAAGGCATGAGGAATTTTTTTTTGATTATGGGTGGTGACAGCGGCAGGTATTTTCGGGAACCTCCCCACACTCTCCGCCACTCTTAACCGAGTTGCTAGCATGCCGCCCTGTGCTATCGCTGTCATCGAGTGATCTGTCAGCTCATGCTGACAGTTTGGACTTCACGTCCTAACCATTCACTCTAAATATACTACTGTAATGAAGCGCCATTCATTACCCATTTATCTATCTAATATCATGCACAACATTCTAATTAGCATGCATAACATTATTCAATTAAATGTGCATGCAGGCATAATAATACACACACTCAATGCGTTTATGCAAAACGCATCCCAAAATAAATATCAATTTCACGCTTTCACTTCACGCCAAAACCTAAAAACACATGCATCTCAATTTTCATTCCCATACGGCTAGCTAATTCTAATTTTAAACAACTTTCTCTGTTGCCTTTTCCCAGCTAGCCGACAATTAATATAAATTATTGCAGTATCAACATTTTTGCGGCAATACACCGCACCCAGAACAAAAAAATCCAAACGTCACAGCAAGAGACCGATTTTAAGCATTGCACCGACACTGGGTTAGCCCTGACCTATCCCACTGTCAGTGCATGCTGTTTGTTTACTTGCAGTTCGTTTACTTGTACATAATTGGGAAAGCCCATGTGTAAAGTGCATAGCGGCTGACCCACTTATTGAGTAATGCACGTTGTTTTTTGTCTTTCTTTTTTCTTCTTTCGGGTTGCATTATTTCCTATATACTTAGAAGTGAACTTCTTTCTGTTTTAATTATTTCCTATATATTTGGAAGTGAACCAATGACAGAAAAGAATTTCTTGAACGCAGGGGAAATGCTCTGTTAATATCGCTTATATAGGCAATATTGGTTATTACTGATATATCGGGAAGGCGTTCCCGATATTCAATTCTAACCATTCCCGCATACCCACTACGAAATTATATTTATTTTTGCTGAGTTAATAGGAAATCGAACAAAGATTTCCTAAATAAAAAGCCGATACTTCGAGGGTACTAGGCAGTCAGTTTTTGAAAATCAAGAATAAGGTTGACCCCCCACCAGAGGTAAGGCAACCTATTCTAATAAAAATACAAGAGCTAGAAGCTGATAAGTTAAAGCCAAAATTGTACGGAATTAAATTTCAATAAAGAAATAAAGAAAAGTTAATATAAATAAGTGCGTGTTTAAATAACAGTAAAATTCAATTGGGTTGGTGACCTTCTCCTCTAAGGAAAGCACTCCCAGTCCAAGTTACGGACAGTAAAAGAAACGCGTAACAAAAAATTGGTGGCAGCGGTGGGATCGATATCATAATATCAATATCCAGTAGCTACCTGTGCAAAAGGTAACCTAAGCCAGGCGCTAAAGGTTTACCCAACGTTGTGTCTACACAACCCGATCCCAGCCAGGCGCTCAGGGATTGTGAAATAAACAATATTGCAGTATATATATTACAACCAACAATGGAACAAATGGGCCCCAGAAGGGAAAACGTATCCAACACAATCCAGGAACAAATCATGGTATATGAAAGACCAGCTGAATCGGACGAAGATACTATGGATTTCGAAGAATATCAGAAGATCATCTCTAGACTCCAACGCATCAAAAGCCTTCGGAAGTAAGCCAAGTTTTTCTGAATAATATTTTATTAAGTATATTATTTATCTATATTATATTATATATATATAACTACAAAAAAAAACAAAACACAAATTTACATACACATATGTAAAAATGCAAATTTAAAAAGGTGAAAATAATAATTTTGAGAAAAATTTCTAATTATATTTAAAACGCAAATTATTGAAAAGTGAATTCTCTCTATGCCAAAGTGAAAAAAAAAACGAAAAATTTAGTTGAAAAGTGCAATTTTTAAATCTTTTTATGCAAAAAGTGAAATTTTTATTGACAACTGAAATATGTGCCAGGGTTGAAAATCTTTCTTCATTAAAAGTAATTGGTTTTGTGAAGTTCCTCTCTCTTCTTTATCCCACAATATCCACATGACTCGCGTTTAGTTACTTGGTCAAACAAATTTTGTTTTAATATTCTAATAATTCCTATCGAATTCCCCTCTTGTGCTAAGAACCAAATTCTCTGGGCCTCTTCGGGTTTTTCTTCCTTCTCACTGTGTATTCTGTATATTCTTCAACAAAATAGTCACTACACGTTTTCGTGATTATTCAGCCCGAGCTGGTAACAGCCACAGATATACGGCTGCCCGACTCACTCGAGCCTCCCGGTATTTGCGTGCCACAAACCGAGCCAGGATGACTCCGCCTCCTACACCTCCACCCACGGGGTCATCTGACCAAAGAATAACACTAACTGATGCACGAAATATGATCCCAGAGTTTGATGGAAACTCAGGTGATCTGCATCGATATCTCGCGTGTTGCGACATGTTATTTTTAACTTCTAAGAGCGAAGCTGACAAGAAAATACTTCTCAGCAACCTCAAAACCAAACTAACTGGTCCAGCTTACGACATCTTTAAGTATAAAGAGGTCTCAAACTGGGAAGATTTGAAAACCGAACTTGTCAACCAATTTCAGGAGCATAGACCACGTGTAGCGATACAAGGAGAACTATAGCGGCTTAAGCAATCTCCCCGAGAAAATATTTATGATTTTTCTTCGCGTATTACAAAACAGCTAGCTGATTTGAACAGCGCCACTGTTAATGAAGCCACTGAACTTTCAGCGCGGGCATACCTCATTGCTGAGAATGAGAAAAATGCCATTAGAGCATTTGAAGATGGCCTCAAAAGTGAGCAGCTAAAAATTATCGTAAAAGCACGATCGGAACCTCACTAAGGAAGCTAATAACCTTCGCTTCCGAACATGCTCAACGCATTGAGGAGTCGCAACCTAGCAGCCAAAGAATCACATCAAATGTACCAGTTTGCGAGTTCTGTGCTAAAAGAGGCCATACTAGAGAGAACTGCTTCAAAAGGAAACAGTTACCTTTAATGCATTCTTACCCGAATATTAAACGGGAAATAAATAGGATTACGTGCGATTACTGCCGTAAGCCAAACCAGAACGCTCGAGACTGCAGACAAAGACAATTCGACGAGCGCCGCATACAGTATCCAAATCGACATGCCGCCCTGTGCTATCGCTGTCATCGAGTGATCTGTCAGCTCATGCTGACAGTTTGGACTTCACGTCCTAACCATTCACTCTAAATATACTACCATAACAGATTTTAATATTTTAACTCCTCGTCATTTTTTGATTGGTCGAAATTTAAAGACAATTCCAGAACCGTCTATCACTGATAAAACAACTTCCCTCAAACGTTGGCAATATGTCCAATGGTTGACAGATAAATTCTGGAAGAAGGGGTCAAAGGAATATCTTCAAGGTTTACAAGCTCGTAAAAAATGGAAAACACCAGAAGATAACCTCAAAATAAATGACTTAGTTTTAATACAAGATCATCGTTGTCCAACCACAAAACACCCTACAGGTCGAATAATGCAAATCAACTCAGGCCAGGACAAAAAGGTCAGAGTAGCAACTGTCAAAACACAGAATACTCAAATAATTCGGCCAATTATTAAATTATACAAGTTACCCATTTAAAAAAACTATAATTCAACGAAATTTTCACATCGAAAATCAAAAATAAATAACATCCCACACGAAGCACAAACGTTCCCACACGGTCAGCACGAAGCACGACATTTGTTTTACTCAGCCATACAAACATGCCTCAGTTTTGTGCTACGCTTGCGCCCAGACGCCCAACACAAAAACTTTTCGTAATATCAGTGCCAAATTAAATGGTACAATATTACTACAAATATATTACACAAATATATAAATTTATCCCCGAATAACATTAATCAATTCGAAAAATGAAGCGTGTAGGCCCGATTTAAACAAAATAAAGCAATACAACAGCGAAACAACATACGAAATTCATCCAACTTCAGTTCAAATCTGAAAATTATCATCACTTGACAAGCACACATGGAATAGATAAGACCGCCATAGTTAATTTTCTTTTAAGTTTTTATCATTTCCTTTATAATTTCTTTAAAAAGTTTGGTTTATTTTTTACTTTATTATTTGTTGAAATTAACGTACACGTCAGTCATGGAATCTCTGTCGTGTTTAGACGATTGTCTATGGATCGATGATATACCCGATCTAGAGACAATTCCAATAAAGGACAAGTTGAGAGCAACAGAGATGCCCAAACCACCAAGGGTATTCAAGCCTCCATTCGAGGCAGTCCCAGCTACCAAACAGGTACAGGCTCGCACAGGGCCCAGGTATTCGAGTCCATACAACTCCATGTCCACCCCCAACTGGGACAAAACCCGAAAATCGTGTTGAATGTCCCAGTTCTGCACCGAAAATGGCACGGATACTCCCATAAGTTCCAAATTAGAAACCACCGCAACAACGACAAAAACCATATCCCAATCAGGTCCCACAACGAAATACAAATCGAAACGAAAGGGAAAAACGTGGAGAATGTGCCAGCTCATCACAAGAAAGGGGCTAGGCACTCCCACAACTACCGCATCATCCGGAAATACTTCCAAAAGCACCATGGCGAGCTGATGAACCAGGTCCCAGCTCAGCTCCACAAAAGGCAATTCCAGAAGTGAAGGCAATTGCAAAAGAATCACGTCCAGAGGCATCCTGCCTAGACAACACTCATTCAAAACCACGAACAGTGCTTTTTCAGGACGCAATTCTGCCTCCGACAAATTTCGTAATTGACAGCAAGAAAATGCTTCAGGGTACAAACCGATGAAGGCGATACTCTCCGGTTTATCAAATTGTCAGACGGAAAAATACGCATACGCCAACAAGTTAAGAAACCTAAGTTTTTAAATACAGAGAACCTCTTTTTAATCCTGGTACTAAAAAGTGATAGAACAAGTAATAGTGTCAAGGCAACTGCAACCGACAGACGCACTGCTCCCATTGTATTCCAGGCTACAAATTGCGAGCTGTTGGACTCTTGCAAATCACTTGCAAATTGAGCGGTCAACAAGACAGATCGGAAGCGATAAACCGAAATTAAATCTTGACTAACCAACAAGGGAAGAATTGAACCCTGTTTTTACTAATTAAGTATATTAATTAAATTTTATTTTTCAGCACCCCCAAGCTAAGGTAGTTTTGAACCTGGCAAAAATAATGAGCAGTGAATGAAGCTCATTCTGTTTGTACCTCAATTAGAAATTCTTTCAATCTCGTTTTTCTTTATATTTTACAGGTTAAACGTGGATTAATAGCGAATTATTATTTGGATTTATTTTGTTATTTGGATTTTTATTTTGAATTATCATTTGAATTATTATTTGTATCATCTTGTTTGGTTTTATTATTTCACTTTTTTTTTTACAATTATCATTTTTTTTGTTAGCGAGTAAGCACTGAAGTACTAGGCTAAGGCCAATTTTTGTGAAAAAATAAATATATTGACATCTAAGAAATTTTGTGTTCAACAGTCTTATCCACCACACCGGCACCTCCCCATTTTTATGTAAAGCCCATATTAGGACTTCACATGCTGTTATTATTAATACCTGTAGAAAAGTTAGACTTTCCCACCCATTTCCATATCACAGTGATCATTTTTTTTTGTGAGCTTGCTTTCTGAAAAGGACAAATAAATTACGAGAGTGTATTCATCATACAGAATGAAATTGTTTGTACCTGCAAAAGTACTTCAGTCATATAATTAAATCGAACTTTCCAAACCACCGTAAAATCATGTTCTATTTTTTTTTTTGTGAGAATTTCCATGAACAGGAAAGGAAATATTACTAAGTGGCTCGACATTTAAGTGCGTTATCTAGTACCCGAAGTAGGTTACGCATAACTTGGCATAGTCGCGCTGTGGATCATTTCAACCGTCATCACATAAATGTAACTTACCTGTGCAGGATAATAGCGACCAGAAAGAAAAGTACCGATACGCCGAAGCTGTGTTGCTGTGATATTTCGATGTACTTTGTGAGCCGTAGTGTTCTAAGGATTATTATGCCAACACACTGCCACTCACCTCATTGTGCCCGCGCTGTTGCGCAGCGAAAGTGTTAATTGTAAGGCTTAAAGTTTTGTAAAGATCCGAAAGCACCCAAAAGAGGTGAAAAGGGAATAAAAAAGAGGCCAATGGGCCCACATCTCAAATTGTGTCTGTAATCCAAGAAAACGAGGTGAAGAGGGTGCACCCTTCCAGCATGGTTCCGGCTCAGCGTGGGATTCATTCCTTCACTACCAGCGGGCAGTCTCCAGGTGTCGTACCTAGTTAAGTTTGTTGTCCACCTTCTGTGATCTTTAGTGTTCTTTTACAAATACATAATAGTATACACTGACAGACTCCATATATAATATATATTTGTTTTATGCATGCATTTGAATTAGTTTTAGTTAAGGTAAGCCAGCTAGTAGGGCATAGGCTAGACCTAGGTTTTGTTTTGGAAATTGTAATTCTCCCTACATTCATTTTTTTGGAATTGTATTAAGTGTGAACAACGAGGTGACTTGCGGATGCCAGGCGCATTCATATTAAACTGAAACACCATCACATTACTGGTCTTTTCTTTCGACTAGAGGCTCTATGTACTCACGCGCTACTATTTGCTTATTGTTTGTTCAAGTCACGTGTTGAGATGATAGAGTGAAGGGCTGATGGTTGCTGGTGAGGTCACGCGGAGAAACTCCTGAATACACACACGCACAATTGGGGCTTAGAATTTCCTGATGGACTGCGACGTCTTAGCCAGGGTGGATGGAGGCGCTGGGCCCAAATCATGTCCAGTCCGGACTCTTGTGACTCAGGCACCCATTGCCCTGAATCACAACCATATAGTCAATACATCAATATATTGTCCTATACAATATATTGATGTATTGCAAATCCGACCCTATGAAAACAAAAATTCATTCGAATCTAGTTATAATTTAAAATTATTCAAATGCATTCAAAAATTTCAAATGCATTTAAAAATGCAACAAAATGCAATTTAGCATAAAATTGCATTTCGTTATCAGTCATGCACTCGATTCGCACGGTATACCTACCAACATACAGTGCACATCATATCTCATTTTCTTTGTGCATATGATAATGATCAAAATAAGTTGCATTCTTTCACGTACGATCTTGGATCGTCGTGAGAAAGCAATAAAAATATAAAAAAGCTTTTTGCAAGATATCGTGGGTACCTGGGTGGATTTTCCCAAACCTCGGGGAGTTTGTTTTTTAACCGCTCGCGGAGTAGATCTAACGGGGAGGTTTGCCAAAAAAATAAATTATTGTGAAACTAAGAATCTTTCATTAAAAAAAAAAAATAAATCATTGTGAAGCATAGAACTATTTTTTGAAAAATCAATCATTGTGAAACGTCGTTTTTCCTTTTTTTTATTCTGCAAAAAATAAATTATTGTGAAACATTGGATCCTTTTCACGTGTGGAATTACAAAAGAAAATCCTGAACGTGCGCACTCTCGAAGGAGCACGGTGTGTACGCATGCAATAATTAAATTAAATAAAAATAAAAGAAATTAATAGTAAATCCGCCACAGGTATAACAAGTGGCGGTAATTTTTTTAAAAAAAAAAATCAGTGTCAATAAAATTAATAGAGATAAAAAAAAACAAAAATAAGTAAATCAATAAAAACAAATTAAAAAATTAAATCAAACAAAATGTACTTAGAGGAATTTAAAATTGTAAGAGCCAGAGTGCTCCAACGAAGGAATTTAGAGAGGCTTCATCCCTGCCTCAATTGAGACTAATTATCACAGAAGGAAGACATCTAGAAATCGTCGCCCAGGACGCGCGACGTATCAACACCCTCATCTTCCACATCCCTTAGCAACAACATCCACAACAGCCAAGACGCCCGACGCTGCAAACATACAACAAATAACCAAAGCACCACATTCATCATCCCGGAATAATGATATATTGGATAAAATTAAAGGTAGCGTGGAAAGCAGTTTTTTTTTCTCTTTAGAATTTTAAAATTTATATATATACATAATTAAATATTAACTTATTGTCAACATAAAAATAGAAGAATCACTTAGTGAAAAAAAAATTTTCTCAAGGTACAGAAATATTCCGTTCTCTTTTTTTTCTCGAGGAACAGTGCAAAATTTTCCGGCTAAACTTACTTTTTTTTATGGTTTTTATTCACTTTTATCGCCTTTTTCCTAACTGTTACTGAAATTTCTTCGTTTTTTTTTTACCCATCCCAATTTAAATTCCCACAATACAAACTAACAATCATATTTGCATATTTTCTGGTTTTCTAAACAATTGCAACTTATCTGCACAATTGAATATTTTCTATTTGTTTGCATACCTTCTAATTAATTACATTTTTCCCGACTATTCGCATATTTACATATAGAGGAGAAGGTGGTAATATGGCCCCTGGTGGTTAAATGGCCCTCCATTGAATTTCAAATTGGAGAAGCGCCTTCTATGATTTCGACAGTGCATTAAGGCAAACACCTGTGGCAAAGAATTTTAGTTAGTATGCGAGAGCACTGTTACGCCGTATTTTGTTTTCTTTCATAACGTCTATCCGCGTGCTACAATAAAAACCTTTTTGCCGTTCGGAAGTTAATGTGTTTTTATTAGAAGAATCGTGTTACGAGTGTTTCAGCGACAATCCGTGGAAAGTTTAGGAAACCTTCTTAAATAATTTCAAGGTAAAAGCATCCAATTTTTTCTAATATTTTGTTTTCTGTTTACTGTTGACAATCAGCACATGCATCTGATGTGGCCCCCTGTTATTGCAGGTATTATGGCCCCAGGGGCCATATTGAATGTGGGGACGGTAACCATTTTCTATATATTTAAAAATTGTGTATAAAATTATTATTTGATATATTTCTTGATTTTTTTTTCCATGCTCCAGATGCCTAGAACGAACTTTTCTTCGAAGCCACAACGAGAGAGGAAGGCGTGTGATGCAGATCAAATGAAAAAGGCTACTGAAGTAGTACGAAACAAAACTATGGGGTATAAGAAAGCTGTTAATTTTTTTTCGATACCAAGAACCACATTGAGGAGGCTGGTTAATAATTCAGAGGTTTCTTTGGATGTAGTTGTGCAGAAATCATTGGGTAGAAAGTGTGTACTACCACCATATCTAGAGCAAAAGTTAGGCGACTATATTTTGTTTATGGAGAGCAATTATTATGGTTTGACACGTATGGACGTTAGACGAATGGCTTATCAGTTAGCCACAAAAAATAATATCCCGAACCCTTTTCGTAATGGTGCAGCTGGTCGAGCATGGTTAGATCATTTTTTAAGCAGACATAAAGATCGATTGCCTATCAGAAAACCAATGGGAACTTCGTATGCTTGGGTTCAAGGCTTCAATCGCCGAAGCAGTAAATGAATTTTTCGGGCTACTAGAATTGGAATACACCAAACATCAATATCCTCCAGATCGCATCTACAATGTAGATGAAACTGGGCTAACGCTTGTGCAGACAAAGATACCTTCAGTAATTGGTAAAAAGGGTAAGAGACAAATAGGAGCCTTGACATCAGCAGAAGGAGGATCGCTAATGACTTTGGTTTGTGCTATGAGTGTAGCTGGTACCTATATACCACCGATGATGATATTCCCCAGAAAGAACTATACCGATCTTTTGATGAAATTGGCTCCTACTGGCGCTATTGGGAAAGGTCATCCTTCTGGATGGATATAATCCAATTTATTTACAGAATGGTTTGAGCATTTTTTAGATAAGACAAAACCAACAGAACAGTCCCCGGTTCTTTTAATCCTAGATGGACATTATAGTCACACACGAAATATTCAAGTTTTAGAGCTTGCTCGTGAAAGACATGTGACTATCATTAGTTTACCTCCACACACAACCCACAGGCTGCAGCCTCTAGACCGTACATTCATGGGTGCACTAAAAACTCACTATAGCGAAGAAGTACGTAAGTTTCTGCGGCATTCTGATAGAATACTCAAGCATTATGACATAGTGTTATGATGGTGCCTCATAACCCTCACATATGTATCCCATAAATTATTTCGCTTATTCAAGCACTTTCATTTTCCCATGCTCCATTTGTCACTTATCGCCGTCCTGAAATCTAAATATTCATAACGATTAAAGCAACGTAAACAGAATTTTACTAAAAGGTAAGTGCACACAAGTGGCATATTATATTTCAGACGTACAAAGTTGCGATGGCCTACGTGACAGAACGGGCAAAGTGGAAAAATGCTGACGCTACGCTAAAGGCGTCATAGGTACCTAAACGGGCACTATAGAAAAGTATTTCGAGTTTTGGATATATACTTGCGCGCGTCGGATCGTCTCGAGTCTCGTCTTGATTAAATTTTGATTCGTGTTAAGTTCAAATGAACAAAAGCAATCTATTTTAAATAAAGAAATAAAGAAGAATTTTATAGAAATAAAATAAAATTGTGTATTAATTATTTGTATTGAATCGCGCACATCCAATTCTCCGCCTACCCGCTCTTCCCCTTCATATAGGTAAGCACGGCGGGAGGACATAACAATAGCTGAGTTGTTTGGACAGGCTTATTTGAGGTGCACAACGTGCGAAATAGCAATAAATGGATTCACAAATACTGGAATATATCCTTTCAACCGCCATATTTTTATCGACGCTGATTTCTTAGCTGAATCGCAATCACTGGGAATAAACATCGTGCAACAACCTTCAAATTCTGCACTGGCCAGCAATCAGCCGGCCCCATCATCAGCTGTTGATAAGCAGGGACCGTCATCAGGTATTTATCAACCGGGCCCAGCATCTGCTATTGATCAGGCGGGACCATCATCAGCCATTTATCAACCGGGATCATCTGTGAGCCTGTCCTCGCCTTTAACTACAAATGAAGTTAGACCAACAACCTCTCTCGTTTTGCCAGAAGATATCTTACCTATTCCTAAACCTAAACAAAAGACATCAAATGGGGGAAGGAAGGCTGGAACTACAGCTGTCATCACATCTTCACCATATAAAAGGCAATTGGAGGGATCAATTAAAAGGTCTGAAGAATCGAAGAGTGGACGAGTACGTGGTCGAGGACGTGGACATGGTCAAGGACGCGGACGCAAACGTGCAGGACAAGGTCGAAATCAATGCATTGAGCTCACAGTCAGGACATCTACAGATAGTGAAGAGAACGAATTGCCAAATGTAGCAAATGACTCTGACTCCGGAGAAATTTTTATTGATGCTGCAGTTTCTGAAAATGATGTAAATTGCATCTTTTGTTAAGGCCATTTCTCTGATGATCTATGCGGTGAAATTTGGGTGAAATGCCAAAGTTGTGACTTATGGGCACATAATAAATGTGCTGGAGCAGAAGGCGAATACTATGTTTGTGATTTTTGCCGCTAAATGATTAAAACTTTTTCATACATTTATTATGGCCCCAGGGGTACACAGTTTCTTATAATGGTATTTTGGAATCATTTTGAAAAATATAATATTTTTTGAAAGCTGTGACTTTCATTTACATTTGTAGCTTAGTTTCTTATGACCAATAATATAATAAAGATTTTAAAATTAATTGGCTATTAAAATAATAGTAAATTATTTCGTTATCACATAAAAACAAATTAAGGGGCCATATTACCACCTTCTCCTCTACGTTTTTCGAATTACATATCTATATATTTTCATTTGCAAAGAGTGAAAAAGAATTCTTTCTGTATTCTTCAATTTTCTTCCAATTTTAAAGAAAGTTTCGATTCTACACATTAAAAGTGCCAGAAAGTAGGCAATTATCTTTCGGAAGTGACCTTTTTCAGTCATTTTCCCTGGATATGCTTAAGAAAAAGTGCAAAAAACGCAAAAAGGGTTACATTTTGGGTACAGAGTGTGATAGGTCATTTTAAAGCTAAGCTTTTGGGCTTTTGAAATTCAGTATCAAAAATTGATATTGATGACGTGTTTTTTGATAAAAATAGTAGTTAAATAAAAAAAAAACCAGTAAAAAATCCAAAGTTTTAACTTTGTGGAGCTATAACTTCAAAACGAAAAAGGTGAGGCAAAAAATTTATAGACGATTGGAAAGGTTCAACGATTTTTAAATCATCATCATAGGGTGTAACGTTCAGAAGTTACAGGGTGATCTATAAAAACATACCCAAATATCTTAAATTCCCGTTATCTCGGAAACCGTTACCATTTCCCTCCCCCCACCCATACAATTTTTTGTTTGTCTAAGCATGGCCTATCCATAGCCTTCGGGTGCCAGACCACATACGGGACACCCTGTATATAAGCAAGCGGAATCAAGTGTTTTCTCCTCTTGTTTTTGTGTATCAGAATTTTATTTTCTTCTTTTCACAATTTTTACGTCCCTCAAAATAACTCGACCCAAACATGACTGAAGAAAACAAATCTTTCGATGAGCTTTGCTTGTTACAGGTCCCAAAAATGTATTAGACAAATTCTGGCCGACTATCATAGCGCCAAAAAAAGAAAAAGGACTTCAGACTTTACTTCTGAAAAACTCCAAATTTGGAAGACGTATGGGCTTCATTTGAAAAAACGGAAACCCTGATTCAAGATCATGAAGATTTTACTGAAACTCATGATTTTTTTAAGGAATCATGCTATGACAAAATAAATGACTGGTGTAATGATTTCTGTCTGCTTCAGATGTACAACTTCTCTTTGATAGATTAGGTTAGGTGCCTAACTTAGAGCGTCACTACTTGTAGGATACGCTCAGACTAATGGCGTCAGCACTGGTAAGCAACGGATACTCCGATATTACTAAGAAGAACAGGTTCCCAAAAATAAAAAGACACGCCGAAGAGCAGCGTATATAAATCTATACACGAATTCTCCTTACGTTGACATAAAATTTCTCGTAATCACAATTGCTGACAATAAATCGATTACGCTCTATAGCGAGTGAGTCTCACCTACATTTCTTTTGTTCACCTACGACATAAAGAAGTTAACCTACATACATTTCTGTTTATTTCTTGCCTAATAATAATAATCAACACAGTGACCATTATGAATATACATACCGTGACTCATATCATAGAAGCGCTTTACTTTGTACTCGACTCAGTGCAGAGTTTCATAATATCATGCCTGCACTTGTTATGCGCGTAAAAATGATGAGTCAAAGTGTGGATATTTCATTGACAAAAATGAAATAGTTATTAGGTCACTGTGTAATGTGTAATTACCGCAAGTAGCGTGATATGTGCCGTAATGAGATCATGACATCGTGACATCATATCCTGAGATCATCACAACAAGATCATCACACTGGTACAATCTTACAAAGGCAACTCTGTCTGATAGGTTGAAATCCATATCAATCCACACAGAACGCAAAAATAACCCGTTTTACATTCCACTTCCGAAAACTTCGCAAAAAACAATTGCAGCTGATAACCAGGACAGCACAGACAAAGATGAATCAAATACAGTACGGTTTCGATTGCAAGAAGATATGTAGACGAAAAACATTATCCCATATTATTCAATCTATAGATAATAATTCACTTGCAACTGCAACCCAGGCATACTTAAACCAAAAATTAAACTCGTTGCACAAATATTGGGACGACTTTGAAGAAACACATAACGAAATAACGACAGAGACAGCGATTACTTCGTAAATGATGTTTACATAAACATGGAAACATCATTCTCAGATACTTTAATTGCGCTGCAAGAACAATTGGACTCTAGATTTCAAAATGTAACAAATAATACAAATAACTTCACAGATCATCATCATAATGTCTCCTTAAGAGACCAATCGACTTTCTCCTAATCAGACGCAAGGTCATTGAAATGTACTGCCCGTAGTAAGAGCGTAGATGCAAAAATTAATAATGTGGTGATAATTGATGCCACTGGTATAAAGCTAGTGGTTTTAATTGTATGTCTACAAATTATACACTTCACTTATAAACTAGAGCTTTAATACTCGATAAATGTAAAATACTAATAGCTCACTTTATCAAATTTCAATAAACGGAAAATATAAAATATATAATAAATATAATAATTTTGTTGCAATAAACTTTGTACTCACCTGATCTATGTTTGGCAGTTGATTGACTTGATTTTAATAACTTTAATTGAGGTTGGGATTGGGAAATTCTTTATTCTGGTTGATACCCAGAATAAAGTGAGGTGAGCAGTTCTTACTGCAGTCGAAACCCACAGAATCTTTATTGCAGTCGTTACCCACAACAAAGTGTTTTATTAGTAATTTTCTTATTACAGTCGTTACCCGTAATAAGAATCTTTATTGTAGTCGTTACCCACAATAAAGTGTTTTGTTAGTAATTTTCTTATTACAGTCGTTACCGGTAATAAGAATCTTTATTGTAGTCGTTACCCACAATAAAGTGTTTTGTTAGTAATTGTCTTAGTACAGTCGTTACCCGTAATAAGAATCTTTATTGTAGTCGTTACCCACAATAAAGTGTTTAATGTTAGTAGTTTTCTAATTACAGTCGTTACCCGTAATAAGAATCTTTATTTAGTCGCTATCCAAATAAATCTCCTAATCTAGTCGCAACCCAGAATAAGAAAAATTTATTTCAATTGTCAACGAAACAAAGTGTTAGACTGTTAATACAAATTCACAACACTAGGAAATACCACTAAGAAAAATTATCAAGTCACTCACTCCACTGCCAAACTGAAAAAGGGATCGAGTCAAGTTAAATTGCAGTTTATATAGCCATGGTTTGCACACCAAAGAACGGTAATAAAAGGCGCATGGCAACAATAATTGGCATAGTAACAATAACCTAACATAGCAACAATAACCCAGCATAGCAACTGCAACTCATCATGTGTTTATGCAGTGTTACCATTTTAGTCATTGCTGCTATCAAGCTGTTTTAAAGTAATTTAAACTAATTTATGTTAATTTCAATCAATATGGTATAAAATGATTTTCGCTTTGTTAAATATACTTACTTGCAACGAAAACAAATTAATTTGTACAGTATATCGAATAAGATTGCGAATCATATTTACTTCCTCGAACTTGATTCAGGGAAATTTGATTGAATCGCGGAATTTGTGTTAGATTCGATGTCTCTAGTGCAATGTAGATGGCACTATTTTCGTTCCACTACGTATTTTCCTTCCATTTTATCTTAAAATGTGTTTCATTTCTCTAAGTTGGCTCACTGTATGAAAATATTCGCGTGACGTGCGACAGCTGACATGTTCAATGTTTGTGTATTTTGCTGCGTGGGACAACAATAATTATTAGGTAGTATAATTTTATAAAATTTTAATCAAGAACTCGATTCTTTGTGGTTTTTTTTTTGTTTCTTGCAGAGGTGCTGACTCCGCAATGAAAATCTCCAGCAATTTCCTGAACACTAAGGTTGAAATACATCCAGTCCCTTTGGTTCCTAGGAAATGTCATAAAGCAGATACAGAAGGTTATTATCGGATTACTTTGCTTATAACCTTTTTGGATGCTTTTTGATTATAGCTCTGATCACTCATTGCAGGCATCAGAATTTAAAATATCGCTGTTAGTGCCATAGAGGTTTAATGCGATGTAATTATTATATTTCCCAATCAGTTGTCGATTGTTAATTACTCGCAACATTGCCGGTGTCGACAGCAACAAGTGAGAGATACTATGGCATGTTAAAGTAGCTAAAAACATATGTTCAAAGCATGGCTGGACCGGACAGGTGCTCATTAAATTATTGCTGATTTCTTCTATTTTCAGGTATGAAGCAGATTCCTGAACAGTCATTAATTCCCAACTTTAATGGAAGTCCCAAAAATCTTCACAAATTCATTTCAAGCTGTGATGATATATACGCGACGGCAACGACGGCGAACGAAAAACACTCCCTCCTTAGCTTAATAAGGAGTAAATTATCTGCAGATGCATATGATATTTTCAGGTACAATCAAGTTGATTGGCCTACCTTAAAATCAATTTTAACCCAAACTTTGGAGGTAAAAATTCCCAGAACTACGCTACAATCTCAAATAATTCTAAACAGAGAATAGGGGAAAACGTGAAAGATTTCCTTCAGAGACTTAACACAAATTTATCTGAATTAAACGAGGCTACCCACTCACACAAGTGATAAGATTCTTTTGAAATCTCTTTTAAAAGATAACGAATATCAAGCAGTGAGAGCTATTGAAGATGGGCTAATTAATCCTCAACTCCAAACTT
The DNA here is from genome assembly GCA_963930735.1 of Dioctria linearis. NCBI lineage: Eukaryota > Metazoa > Arthropoda > Insecta > Diptera > Asilidae > Dioctria > Dioctria linearis. The sequence continues at coordinate 140,240,225 of OZ005743.1, read as the reverse complement.
TAGCCAAAGTGCATTCCGATAAATCCTTCTCTGCACTAAAATCACATATTCTAGATCACTCATTACGTATAGAGCAGAAGCAACCCAACTTTCAAACATATAATAAGGTAAATCAAAATTCCTTTCAAAGTATAAATAACAACTTACGTTGCTTCAAATGCAATAGACTAGGGCATGCTGCTTCAAAATGCCCAGTCATACAACGATCTATGGAAAATTTTAACAGCATCCAAAGAACACATTCACAATTATAACATCCTCCAGATTTTAAGAATGCCACATCTCCGTCACAGGTACCATCTTGTCGATATTGTCATAGGATAGGCACACTATCGAAGAATGCCGGACAAGAGATGCGAACAACAGTCGTTCTGGCTACAATCAGGAAAATCAAAATAATTTCCAGAAGGTGAACAATACTCCACCAACAAACACGGCTGACAGACAGCCTCAAAATAGGAACTGGCACCAGCCAGTATTCCGAGAAAGTCGAACTTCACCGCCGAGATATAAAAATGCCAATATCTCGGCTAGATCGCCATCTCCAAAGAGGAGAAATAGCAAAAGTCTATCTGCATCCAGGCAGGGAAACTGGATGCAGCGGGGGGGTCAATTCGGCAACCCCTCGCAGATAGAAACAACGGCACAGATTCATCGAAAGCTAGAGGCAATATCAACAGGGAACTAGACAAAAATAAATCAATACGTATCCCCGTCCAAATAAATAAAAATTCACTAACGCTTTCCTTGGCTGTCGACATCTCTTCTGCTCCGAAGCTTACCTTTTTGATTGATACAGGAGCAGAGATCAGCCTAATAAAACTCCATCTACTGAAACCAGACAGTATCTGCTACAGAAATGCTGTCTGCAATATAAACACATTATTTACAGAGTCCACTTCTACGGAAGGGCTCATCTTTGCATGACTTTTTATCTCGATACAATGCTAGTATCAATTACAAAAATTAATACATTTCTTTAGAAATAAAAGATTCAAATAAATCTTATCCACATGAACAATACTATTCAAATTACCCTTATGTTTATTTGAAAAGCGACGACCCAGAAAACAGGTTTCATACTAAAAGTTTACTGTATACGGAGATAACGTTCTCCAATAGTAAAAATTATACAAAATTCTTCTCTATCAATTGCTTCACAAAGCAATAATAATATATCTCCATCCAATGTTTCACAAGAAATGAAGCATAAAGGTAAAATTCTATCTCCATCCAAAGCTTCACAAGATATCCAGTAAGAACGTAAAAGAATATCTCCATCTACAGCCGCACAAAAAGCTGCATCTAGTAAAATTCTATCTCCTTCATAAAAAGCAGGAAATAGGTGGATAAGTTATGTGTAATCGGGTTTCCTCCACCGTCAGTGAGACACATAGAAAACAATAAAGGAATCAATTTGTCTAACACTCATAACGCTCGGAGTTCTTTGTTTCTAGTCCTCTTTCTATTGTTTATGGAGTTCTTTTTGAGTATTCCTTCTTTCCTTTAGCGAGCCAGCGCGATGGAGTGAATATCTTTCTTGAGGGAGTGGTCACCGGCACGATGGATGAAGCCCTTCACACACACTCGCACCAGTCTCTGTAAGCCAGGGATGATATGGGGGCTAAGGATTTTATTTTGGGACCGTGACGACTTAGCCAGGGTGGAAGGGGGTGATGGGCCCAAATTATGTCCGGTCGGGACTTTATCACCATCCGAAGTCCATGTTCTCTCTGTCTCTTTCTCTCCCTCTCTGCGTTGCTCTTTCTCCGGGTGAATAACTCATGGTCCTGCGTTGATTGATTGGATTTCAAATTTTACAAATTTTACTTTCTTGCAGATATTCCGATTACAGTGTTTTTGTTTCAGATTCTCAGGTTACATCAGTGGAGTTTTCTTTTGTCTTTCTGTCCGTCTGAAGTCCTTTCCTTTCCGTACGCACAGCTTTCAAGCACTGAAGGGACGTGGGTTGGCAAGAACCACCCCAAGCCGGCTGATCGCTAGCGGCAATATGCTGTGCGGCCACCCACATATGGTATGTCTCCAAGGTGAATTTTGCAGCAAGAGGCGCCAGTTGCAGCACCTATCTATATTCAATGCAAGATGGATGTAGATGGGGCTGACAGCGGGCGCACTACAACCTTCAATAAGATTTGTCAAATACACGATATGTATGTACGTATATACAGTATATGTACATATATATTGGGCACATACATTTTACTCGTGGAGATTGAAACGATCAAGTCTTCACCGAAAAAATTCTTATCAGGAAATTGTCGCGAGCTGCATACATTCTGGGTGTAACAATGTATGCACCAAAGGCAACACGATGGCTTGATATTTACGAAAATATCAAATTACACTTCAAGCCATCGTCCGTCGTAATAGTTCTGGGCATGTTAAAACATGTCCAGCGAACATAATTTTCTCAGAATGGAAATGGTAATTTAGCATTTTCCAATTCTGAACTAGAAGACTTGAGAATTAAAATGATCAAGTCAAAAGGGAGTCGGTTTTTAGGAGTTGATTGGTGAACGTCGTCGGTGTAGTCGGTTTTGAGAGTTAAAAATTCACCCGTCAAGAGAAGAGTCGGTTCGGTATAAAATCGTGTGTTGGTTACTACTTTAGTGATTGTAATTAGTTTGATTGTATTACCAGTAAGAGTTTGATTCTATGTTTGTTTCTATTTTGGGATATACCCAAGAAAGGGATTGACTGTTTTTAGTGTAGTAATAAGAAGTCGGAGAAGTTATTGTAATGGTAAAATAAAAGTGTATTAATTGAAACAAAAAATAACCTCCGTCTTTGGATATAACTAAGTGAGGGCCAATATATATAAAAGTATATAGCACTGGACTAGTATGGATTTTGGTTATTTGCGTTCATGAATATAATTTTCCATTTCTTTCCCCTGATGTGTTCTGTGGAATGTTGATTTTTATTTTATTTTCTGTACATTTATGTAATTTTACTCTTTTTTTTATCGTACTCATGGTTAAAATTTTTGGGCTAGGTAGAGAGGTTTTTCATTTTCATATTTACAGATTTTTAAACTTTGTTATGAAAATGAGTTGTCGAAGCGAGCGTGAGCGCAGCCAGCGTTTGACAGCTCCTGTCGAATACATGAGAAGAAGTTAGGCAAGTTCTAATGGTGAAGTCGGCTGCGCCCACTGCGCTGGGGTTGAGTTTCTACTCTAGCGCAACTGTGAAACAGTGCGAGCGCGTTCTGAATTCCTGTAGAATACCACTGCGCACTGCGCTGACCAAACGCTGGGGTAGGAATAGTTTCTATTCCAGCGCAACTTTTGGCATTTGGTAACATGATTTTCGTTGTTTACAGCCAGCAGCTGATTTGAGTGTAGTGAAATTTCAGAAACTGGGCAAATTTATATGATTTAATAAATAAATAAAATAAATAAAAATGTAGCAAGAAAAATTGATTAGTTTGGTGCGAGATGCGGAGTTAATTTATAACTTCAAAATGCCGTGATTATAGAAATCTACAAAAAAAAGATATTGCCTGGCGCGGTATATCGGAAGCGATGGAAGTGCCAAGTATAAGTAAATTAAAAAAAATATAGTTCCGAGTACAACAAATTACTTTTAAATAAATATATATTTAGTTGCAGTTTGTAAACAAAGGTGGAAGAGTTTGCGGGACCGATTCAGGCGGGAAATTGCCCTTTGGGAAGCTCCATCGGAAAGTTCCAGTAAAGAATAAGAAGAATGGGAGTACTTCAGTCAACTTTTGTTTCTGAAGGATACCATGAAGCCTCGGAGGTAATAAATTTGATATAAAATTTTCTAGTATTTCTAAAAACAATTTTATTTAGAACTTGTGGGAATTTCGAGCCAACTGAAATGAGTGATGGCGTTATGTCGCCACTATTAGTGGCCTCAACTACATCATTGCTGTCACCTTTAGCACCGTTATTGTCGCCTCCAACTCCAGCTAATGAGGCGGCATCAACAAGCCAGGACCAGGACGATACGAAAAGGGCGCCTCCTCAATCAAAAAGCAGAAGAAAGACAGCTCAGCCTACCGACAACATAGACGAAATATTCGAAAAGTTTTTAGAAGACATTAAAACAATTGCGCAACCTCCAAAAGCAACATGTTCGGAAAACGAGTTATTTATGAGACTTGCAGCAACAAAATTGGACTTGCTGGCAGAGAGTATCAAAAATGATACTCAGTTAGAAATTTTAAATTTAATAAACAATAAAATTCAGATATATGTTGAAAGCATTTAAAGAAAAAATAGTGGAATAGTTTTGTTGTTCGTGCCATTAAACCAAGTGACTTAGAATAAGTAAGTTAGTTTTTAATGAGTGTGTTAGTTTTTAATGAGTGTGTTGATTTTAATCAGTGTATTTGTTGTTGTTTTTTTTTATATATACTTAGTATAAGTTGGTTTAGTTAGTTTTTAATGAGTGTACTTGATTTTCTTGATAAAAAAAATTAAAAACAAACACGTTAGTTTACGCAAGATATTCGCAAAAAGCATCTCTCATTTCAAGAGCATTCGTAGCTGCACAATTACATGACAAATTTCTACAATGAGGAACAGATTTCACTTCTTGCCGCCAAAGTCCCTCCACAATATTTCCGTCTTCCTCATGGTCAACATACTCCCTTGGGCAATAGCTACTATCATGCATTCTTACAAAATTATGCAGTACAATTGCAGCCTTAATAATTTTCTCTGCGTTCGAAGGTATCATCTGCAACTTGTTATTGATAACTCGCCATCTAGCAGTTAGAATACCAAAAGCGTTTTCAATAACTCGACGAGCCCTTGAAAGTCTATAATTAAAACAGGCTTTTTTTGTCATTTAACAGTCTTCCCGGATAAGATCGCATTAAGAACGTTTTAAGTGGAAAGGCTGCGTCCCCGATGAAATAATGGGGGCACAAAAAGTTAGATTTATTTTAATTTATTGATCCTGGTAAATTTAATGTCCCAGAAAGAAGCCGTCTGCCAAAAGAACATTCCTTGAATATTCCGCCATCACTCTGACTCCCATAGGCACCAATGTCCACGGCCGTAAAAGTATAATTAGCATCACTTGCAGCAAGTAAAACTATACTGTGATGTCCTTTATAATTAAAATGTTCCGATTCTGCATTCGGAGGACATTGGATGTTGGATGTGCTTCCCATCCAAACTTGCAACACAATATTTTCGAAATCTTCTGTTATGTTCGTAGCGTATGGCATGTAGCAATATGCTACACTGAGCTAGGTACACGTCTACGCGACCCGTAGCAGCATGATGAGTGTGCGGACTGTGTCCTATATGGATGGAGAGCTAGACGCGCCGAACACACCCCAAAAAGTGAAGGAAGGTTGGAAGGTGTAAAAAAAAGTAAGAGTTGTGACTTGAAAAAGCAGAGAAGGTTAGTTTTGATACAAGAAAGAAAAAATTGTGGAATCGCTAAAGTAATAGTGAGTAGAAAAGTAAAAGAAAGAAAACCGGAAAAAGGTGAAGAAAAGATAGACGTGAAGACGCTAATGTACGTGTTTAACACGATAAAGAGCGGATGGCAGATAGTATTCCCATATAATTACGGAAGACAAATGAAAAAGAGTCATTGTAGTGAGGTCTTGCAGGACACCTTGCACCTCTACCTCAGGTACTTTTTGTATATGTACATGAGCACGGCACTCGCATATTTAGTCCTAAACACAATTGCGATGACCAGCGACAACTACAAGCAACAACCTCTGTCAAACAATTAAAAGCTTCACTTTGCTATCCAATCGAACACAATTGCGACTACCGGCGATGATTACATTTTCGCTCATCGCTGCGATTGGAAAAAATTCTAATTTCATCGCCAACTTCAGGCCTGCCAACTACATATTATTATTATTATTTTTATCGCTCTTTAAGTTTATCGCACTGATTACTAGCCATTTGTGATTGAGTGACAGTGGCTTGGCTTGGTCAAGCAGGAAAAACGCGGTAAATAAGGGAGTTTTGAATGAGTGCTTTTTACAAAAAAACTATCGATGATGTCTCTAGATAAATTTACTTCACGCACCCACCACCACCTCCTCTTTCTATTTTGTTCGTATAATAAATAAATTTGGTAGGTGTGTATACCATATTTAGTACACTCAAAATGTGCATCAATCTATCCATAATTAGGTTTAAAAATTGAACCTATGTTTTTACCGTGAATACAGTACGAGACAACCAAACCACCAAACCATATCAAGAGTTATATCTTCTTCTTTTTCGTTGTCGTTGCAATTGTGTTTCATGTTTGTCCACGGAGGACTTTGACAGTGGTTGCTGCTCATATTTGTCGCCCGCCGGTTGTCGTAATTGTGTTTAGGCCTTTTAGCGGTACAGCAACAACATTCTTGAGTGCGGATAATTTCCACGAATTGTGAGGCACTCAGCACAAGTCAGATAATATCAGCTAATGATAGTTTCGCATCAACTTCAAAATTCCACATTCCTGCTGGCAATAGAGATATTTAAAGATTTACGAAATCTGAGCGATAACGAACACTCATTGACACCACATGGGTTGTATGATATTCCTTCACAGAAATTAATTAATGCCGAATGCTATCGGGCTCCGAGGGGTACACGATAAGCACAAGACTTCCAGTGATACGTAGCATACAGAATACGTGAACTAGGCATCATATACAAATGTGCCATTTGAGACTAGAGACTATGGAGCCTTTCATGGGGTTTTTTTTTCTCTTCGTAAATTTGAGAAGTGACATTTCGATAATAAGCTCGCCCGAAACCAATGTTGTTACATGATATATAGTGCTGGTCCTGTAAGTTTACGTAATTTTTAATTTAGAACATCCCTATATTATATTATATCATATATTTATACACATATTAATTTCTATTTCACAATTATATTATAAAATGTTACACATTTTTTTATTCGCACATCCGACATGATGTAACCGAACTCTTTTCGTATTATATTGTCTAGCATTTATAAAGTATCGTACGCAAATGATAGTCACAGTTGTATGATTATAGTTATGAAGATTAATTTTGGCTTATGAATATGAATATGAATATTTGTATGAAGTTGTAAAGGCTATCCCGGACTGATTCATTAAGGGGAATATATATATATCCTCCCTTTAATTTTATTTTCAGGAAAATAGTTGCTCCAGAAGGCCTTCATGGAGGGATAGCATTTTTTTCAGTAAGGTAATTGCCAACATCTCCGTCGGGGTTTGCCTCCAATAAATCCTCTTGTTAAAGATTTTTTTTTATATTATTTGAACACTTTGGCATGATTATTTCTATAACACTACTTTCAAGTATGGTCATACTACGTTAAGAGTATACGGGGATGAAATTAGGCCAGAACTATAAGAGTTAGTATAGTGTTAGAATATCAGACAATAGCAGTAAATAAGAGACAGAATTCCGGATAAATAATTAGGTTAAAACTATATAGAAGGGAAAGGAAATTTTTATTGTTAACTATTGCAATTCCGTAAACTAGGATCTTAAGAACTTGCAGTCATTAAACGAAGTATTATAATGTAACAATGGTCTGAGGTTTTTATTATTTCTCCTATTTCTCCCGGAGCCCTCTGAACATGGAGGTTGACTAGATCCGCTACTCTTCTCTTTTAAGGTCAACATAGGGACACTGAAAACTATCTGCCCTCAGTGTCGATTGGGTGGTTGGGGCGAGCAGAGAAGACCAATACATCTGTGCCTTCCCAGTCTATGTAGGTAAGTGGTGTAAAAGTCCCTTAAGCCTAGTTGACATTATGCTGATTGACCAGCGCTGATGCATCAGCACCTAGCATCAGCGCACTATTAGCACAGTGTCAACACCAATGCTGATAGCATCAGCACTTCACACGTGCTGATTTTACCAGGATTGAAAAAGTCAAACGAGTTTAACTTTTAGGTTATCAGCACGTAAGAATTGAATAAAAAACATGGCGGCAACTGCAATAAAGTGGAGTGAAACTGAAACATTAAAGTTTATTAAACTTTATAAAAACTGTGAATGTTTGCGGAACTATAAACTAAAAGAATATAAAAACAAAGACATTAGAAATAAAACTTACGAATACATGAAAACTGAAATGGTAATGAATGATTTGAGTAAACGGAAAATAAAATCAATTCGTGATACATACAGCGTGGAAAAAAACAAAGTGAAAAAATCTATGAAATCAGGCACTTCACCGGATGAGGTCTATAAGCCACGCCTAATTTGGTTCAACGACGTAGATACTTTTTTGGATAGTCGAGAACCTATATTCACTATCAACTAGGGCGAACAGGATTAACCTGAAAAACACCCTTATAATTGTAGTGGTCACTTCCGGAGTGTGGCGGGCATTTAATGCGTATATGTTTGCCATCAATGGACCCGCAACATCCTGGGAAATTCCATCGACTTGAAAAACCATATGCGACTTCTTTCCACTCACTTTTAGTAGTAGGTACCTAAGGGTATCACCTTAAATATTTTATTAAAAGATTATACACATTATATTTACCTTTATGTAATTTTGCAAGGAAAAATATATTGCTTTTAATACGGGAACGAAAAACTTTGAAATAGATGATTTCAGTACTCTGTAAAAATGATCCAAACTGGTAAAAGAATCCCCAGTTGCTAAATATCTCAAAACAATTTTCAACTTTAATTTTCCAGGGAGCGCTTCTCTGAATATTGTATCGTTTTTAGAAATATGAGAGTCTATTAAAGCTAACAACTCATCAAATTTAGCTGGAGACATACGCAAATGATTTCGAAAGGTATACGGATCTTCAAGTCTCACTTCTCATAAAAACTTTGTACTTAATCCTAACTGGCCTCGCCTTTGGATCCACTTTCGTACCCATAGCCTCCGTTTAGCACATTTTTTCTTCCACCAATTCTCAACTTCCACTTGTAATACTTCCGCCACTATAGCAATACCCGATCGCACAACCTCACTATCAGCCATTTTTGACAGAACTAACTTGTGCTTTTGCAAACGCATAATGTAAACAACATCAGCGCGCTGATACACCAGATGCTGCTGCATCAGCGCTGGTCAATCAGCATAATGTCAACTAGGCTTTAAGGACTGAATGTGTGCTACGGCCTTTTGATTAGTAGGCACGAGAAATTTTGTATATGGCGGGTGGCAGCGGCAGGTCTTCGTGGAACCTCCACACACTCTCCGCCAAAAGCCGAGGCGAGCTAGCATGCCGCCCTGCAGTCAACGCTGTCCACCGATTAATTTGTCAGCTCATGCTGGCAGTCTGGACTTCACATACTTCCATAACACTTCTGCATTCGTATGTTGTAGGAGGTGACAAATATATACTCCACAGATTTTCCCAAATTATGTCACAAGTTTCAAATATTATTTTACGCCCAGCTTTAACATCCAAGCAAGAACTTGCATTGGTGGACCTTGTGACAAAAATCTGAAAATATAACATAAGGTAAATGCTCATAATTAACTCAAAGGAATAATGCTATCGTTACTTACATAAGTGTAATAAATAGCCTGCTTTATGGCCTTCCTTATTGAAATTTTGGTAAGTCCTTCTCTAGTTAATTCAAGCAGAAAATTAAAAATTTCAGCTTTCATTCGTGTTACCTTAAAAAAGTGCTCGGGGTCTATACCCTTCATTGTTTCGAATGATTTAACATAGTACCCGTCAATGTCTCTTGTTGAATTTAATTCCCTCACCCACCATCTTCGTCTCCGAATTTTCTTAGCTTTTTTTGCGCATTTTGCAGCTTTAAAACCACGATAACTCAAATTAATTATTTTAATTAATTTATCAGCCTCCATAATTTAAACTGACAACACTTAAAAGTCAGAAAATAAAAGTATCAAGCACTACACTGTGTTAAGCTAAAGTTCACTACCCCGAAGTTATCAAACGCCGCCGGCTGAGTCGCACTGTGTTTCAGCCTTTAATTTTGTAAGTTTTCATTTTTACTTTGGTTTTTGTCTCCGAAAATTTTATTTTATATATTTTATTCAAAAAATTTCATTCAATCGCGGTCACTTTAGCATGGCGACTTATAAAGTCTGCTCTTCTAAAAAACCAGAAGATATGATTGCATGTGATGGTATATGTGGTAAATCTTTTCACGCCTCTTACTTGAAACGGAGCTCCAGAGCACCTACTTCTGAACTTACTACTTGCAGCGAATGCTCGGATATAAAGCCCTGCCACACTTTAAGATTTTTAAAAAGTTTTACCGAACGTCTTGACTCTCTTTCTTCTGTTCAGTCTCTCATTGCGGATAAATTTTATTATCAGCTTATCTAGGAACTGGACTGGTCTTGAAGTATTTTTCGAAGACCTTAAATGGTAAAATTGACAAGCTGCTTAATCTTGTTGATGTACTAAGCATGAATTCAGATAAATTGCTCGAAAAGTCACATAACCTATCTTTAAAGGTTCAAAATTTGTCCGACTCTCTAGTTGATATTCATGCACTGTTTTCCAAAGATGACTCTCCGTCTGTCCCTCAGAATTCAAACAATACGCTACTCATTCCAGTTATCGATGACGGTCGGCGTAGCTGAAGGCGAGTTGAAGGCGATATCGAGTCTTGGTCATCTATGGTTTCCGAGAACTCGAGGCTAAACAGCTCCATGACAACTGATGTCAGGAAATTGACTCCAGGGAATAAGGAATCATCTGACTCTGACTCTCAACCATTACCTATCGTTTAGCAGGGAGTAGTTTCCTGTATCTGATGCTCATAATGGTAAACCAGCTACAAACCAGAGGAACCGTCGTCGACGCTACCATAATCCCAATAAGGGGATTCGCTCAAATCAGCACTCTGTTCAATCTACAGCAAACTGTGATCCAGTTAACATCACATATTCTTCTATAATAACGAATGATACTGCATCTGTGTCCTCTTTAGGAAATGGTATTGGCGTCCCTTTGAGAACGGTACCAAAACCTTCATGTGTTTTCGACACCCGTTTCTCTCCAGTAACGTCGTGTGAGGACATCTTGAAGTATCTTAAGTCCAAAAATATCGCAACGGATGCTATTTCTTGTCGATAAATTAGTAAATGCTCTAAACCGGTCGCATCCTTTGTTTTAACTGTCTCAGCGGATTTTACTAAACTGTTCGTACCTTCTGGCCGCCAACTTAGTAATACAGTTAAAACAAAAAGTAATATCTTAAAAAACTCAAATTGCTCTCCCTTTACCATCAAAACGTAAGGGGGATTCGGACAAAAACTGCACAAATCTTCAAATCCTATGTTGCAAATTGTGTTGATATAGTTGCTTTCACTGAAATTTGTCTGCATCATGGCTTTCGCGATGCTGAAATCCTAGACAATTCTTATCAAATTTTTAGAAGAGATAGACATACTGATTGTGAAAGCTCGTGGTGGTGGCGTACTCCTCGCTTGTAAAAACCACATTAATTGCAGTCAAATTGAGCTTCCCAATTTCTCCAACACTCTTGACATCGAACTCATCGCTCTCAAAATATGACTTACAAATACTTTATTGCTATATTCCTCCTGATTCCGTAAATGTTGTTGATGACAAAGATCAGAATATTTACGACCTACTGATTTTAACATTTTATGTTATCCATGGTATGACGAATTACTACTTATTGGTGATTTTAACTTACCCAATTTACAATGGGTACTTAATGAAGATGATGATGACTATCTTCCACTTAATAACTTGACAACAAGGGAATCACGTTTCCTTGACACTATTTCATCTCTTGGTCTCAGCCAAATCAGTAATGTTAAGAATGACATGGATAGGCAGCTAGACGTGGTATTTTTTACTGACGCGGGTAACTTATTAGTTGAACCTAGCCCAGTTATAATGTCTACACTTGACAAATACCACCCCCTCTACTAATTACATATTTCTATGAAACTAAAAACCTAACAAATTGTGACGAAACACAATACCTTTCCAATTTTAGAAAAGCTGACTTCTCGGAATTTTCTAGTAGACTTACCTCTATTGATTTTAACACACTGTTGTCTTGTAATAGTGTTGATGAAGACGTTTCCAAATTTTACATAATTCTTTTCGATTTATTTTCTTCTTGTGTTCCCCGCGACCGTCAACGGTTGACTAAAACATCACCGCCATGCTTCAATGAAGAACTGAAACGTCTTAAAAATAGAAAGAATAAACTGTGGAAAAGTTATATGCGGGACAAAAACATTATAAGTCACAACAATTTCCTCACTTCATATAATGAATTTCATTCACTATCCCTTCAATTACACAAGAGGATACATGTCACAGACACGGAATCTGGGAACATAATACTTTCCTACCCAGATAAGATATTCCATCGCAAAGCAATGTCCATTGCACTTGCAATAAACATTGCATCAAGTCCAACTTTTCATCAAGTTCAACTATTCATCAAGTCTAAGTTTTCATCAAGTCCAAGTTTTCATCAAGTCCAAGTTTTCATCAAGTCCAAGTTTCTATCAAGTCCAAGTTTCTATCAAGTCCAAGTTTTCATCAAGTCCAAGTTTCTATACACTAACTTCAAGTATCCACCAACTCGCACAATTCACTAACTTCAAGTATCCATCAAGTCCAACTATTCACTAAGTCCAACTATGTACAAAGTCCAACTATTCACTAAGTCAAACTATCCAGTCAGTCCAAGTATATAGGAAGTCCAAGTCACCTGTCAAATAATAACTAAGGAAACCTACACTATTTATATTGCTCTAACAGATACAGTCAAATGCTCTTAAGTAATCAATGTTATTTTAGCTCCTAATGACGTCATGCTCTCAAAATGTCAATTACATACAAACGCGTCAAGTCAGCTGTCAAATAATAACTAAGGAAACCTATACTACTTATATTGTTCAAACAGAAAGAGTAAGCTGCTAAGTCATCTGTCAAATAAAAACTAAGGAAACCTACACTATTTATACTGCTCTAACAGATACAGTAAAATGGCGCCAGTAATCACATGTTATTTTAGGTCCTAATATCGTTATGTTCACAAAATGTCAATTCTATACAAACGCGCCAAGTTAGCTCTCAAATAATAACTAAGGAAACCTGTATTATTCACATAATCACACACAATAAGTACCATGTTGTCTGTCAAATAATAACTAAGGAAACCTACACTATTTATACTGCTTTAACAGATACAGTAAACTGTCGCAAGTAATCACATGTAATTTGAGCTCCTAATGACATCATGTTTACAAAGTGTCAATTACATACAAACGCGCCAAGTCAACTGTCAAATTATATCTAAGGAAACCTGCATTAATTATAATCACACAAATAAGTACCAAGTTGTCTGTCAAATAATAACTAAGGAAATCTATACTATTTATGAAACACATAACTGCCGCATGTAAGCACATTGTATTTCAATTGCAAATGGCGTCGTGTTTATAAAATCTCAATTACATACAAACGCGCCAAGTCAGCTGACAAATAATAACTAAGGCAACCTACACTATTTATATTATTCAAACAGAAAGAGTAAACTGTTGCAACTAATCAAATTCTATTTTTGCTCCTAATGATGTCATGTACACAAAATCTTTATTTTATATAAACGCATAAAATTAGTTGTCAAATAATACTTATGAAAAATTACATTATTTATAATCCCACACAATTATTACTAAGATATCTGTCAAATACATAATAACTAAGCAAATCTATACTATTTATAAAACATTTAACTAGCGCATTTGGCACAAAATCTATTCCATACAAACGCGTCACGTTATCTGTTAAATTATAATTAACTGCACCCTCATTATTTATTTACTTTATACTTATATAAAAAACAGAAATAAATCATTTTATTTTATATTTCCATATTATTTTTATTTAATATAACAATTTTGTTAATATTAAACACACACTTATTATGGTTGTTTACTGTTGTTGCAGTATATTGTGTGTGAGCGGCCTCATCCGATCTACCATTTGCACGTTGGCGTAAACGTTGCCGTTGCCTCTGCCGGTGCCGTCTAATCATGTTAACTGGCCTCGGTTCGGCTACTTCTGCTGGTGGTGGTGGTGGTGGTGGTGGTGCCAGTCCACCTTCTAAATATTATAGTATAAAATATATCTATTTTGATAATTTTTATTATAATTTTACCTGCTGGACGAGCTCTTCTTTCAAATATGTTATTGTTCATTGTTCTGAAATTTATTTTTAGTACTATTAGATATTTTTAATATATTTAAATACATTTTATTACTTACTGTATCGAAAATTGCTTCTGTCCTACTCGCTATCACTTTTACAATGTGCCATTATCATGGGATTCCCCACTGACTTGGTTTTTCTGGCTAATGCATGGTGCTCATTAATTCAAGTGGAACGATTCAATATTAATATAAAATTTTTAAAAATTAAATATTTAATTTAATTAATTACATTTTAACTAATACCTTACAATAATTATAATAAATTTATATTCGGTGATATATATAGAAACAACAGTTACACTTTATAATTATTTCACTGACTACACTGACTACATTGACTACACTGATTACACTGACTACACTGACTACACTGACTACACTGACTACACTGACTACACTGACTACATTTTTCTGATTATTAATACATATATTCAGTAACATTACAGTATCAAATCTCTTTAATGCGTCAAAACCGTTAAACGCGTCAAAATCATTAAATGCGTCAGAAGCATCAATTGCGTCAAAAGCGTCAAACGCGTACCATTTGTATATGAATCATAACTATTCACCAATATCAAATTCATGTCCACGTACTTCAAATTATGTGTCAAATTATAGCTAAGCAAACCTATACTATTTATATTTTTCAAACAGAAGTAGCAAACTTGCACAAATAATAACATCGTATTTTAGCTACATATCACGTCATGTTTAAATCTGAATTATATGCAAAAGCTATAAATTAGCTGTCCAATTATATCTAATAATATATGAAAACATTCATTATTTATTATTACACACAATAACTACCAAGTTGTATGTCAAATAATAACTAAGGAAATCTATACTATTTATAAAACACTTAACTGTCGCATGTAACTTCCATGTAAACGACCAAAGTTAGCTCTCAAATAATATCTAAGTAAATCTATATTATTTATATTTTCTAAATAGCAACACCAATCTGGCCCATCTCAACTAATTACAGTAATATTATTATTAAATGTTTACTTGAAACGTATCAATCACATTTATATTCTATTACTTAAAAATTAAATTATAACAATAAAGATATTTAACTATCTTTCTTTAAAAAACTATGAAAATCTTTATATATTTATTATTAACATTACAAATATTACAAACATTAAAATATTTCAAAATAACGACTTTATCAAACTTTACACTATACCATTCTCAAAGTTCAGGAAGACTTTTACTTATAGCAGCAGTAATTGTCATTTCTGAAAATATTTTCACAGGAACAAGTACAAATTTTATTCTTATGTGTTTATTGTCAGTTATTGGTGTCATTTTCGTGCGAATTTGTGTTTAAAACATTTTTCAGGTAAGTTATTTTCAATTTCACTTTTCATTTTTCAAATTATTTGTTAGCAATACTATAATTAATAAGAATTAAAACTAATATAAAGAAAAGCTCATGCCGCTTATTTTAAATTAATTCTGCAGATGCTAAATTTTAAATAAATAAATAAATGATTTTTCTGCTTCCTTCTAATACGTGTGGATTTATGTGTACATAGTTGTGATTTATTTTAAATGTCCCTCATTAAAGTCATATATAATACTTTAATTGTTAAAATATCTTGCGACTTTTTTATATAGTTCTTATTTATATAAATAACTGACGTATTAAATAAAGTATATAATTAAATTCGGTAATTATATGAGCAACTACGGTCAAGTTATATAATTGTTATTGTAGGTCTGAGCGCAAGTGTAGGAAAATGTGTGTGTTTTGTGTTGTTATTTTATATGTGCTACTATTTCATTATAGCACTGTCATAACGGCTTCCCAAATGCCAAGTTTTTCTATTACTCTGTATGTTGACATGTTGTGATTTTTTCAGTAATCTTTAATAAAACGTTAAGGGATTTTAAGTCCTTATTGAAATTTTTTTGGATTGCTTCATTGTTTCGGTATCTCTACACTATTAAGGACTACGAAAAAACTCAACTGGCCATCCTGTTCAGTTTTTTCTATTACTAAGTACCTTGACATGTTGTGATTTTTTCAGATATTTCATTTTCAAAACATCGTAAATAAAACGTTAAGGGATTTTATGTCCTTACTGCTATGATTTTTGATTGGTTCTTTGTGTTGGCTTCCCTACACTATAAAGCACTAGGAAAAAAGTTAACTAACCCTTCAATCCAGTTTTTGGTTGGACTCTGTATGTTGACACGTTGTGTTTTTTCAAATATTTACTTTTTCAAACTATCGTAAATAAAACCTTAAGCGATTTTTTGTCCTAACTGGTATTATTTTTGATTGGTTCATTGTGTTGGCTTCCCTACACTATAAAGCACTAGGAAAAATGTAAACTAACTTTCCAATTCAGTTTTTGGTTCGACTCTGCAGGTTGACACGTTGTGCTTTTTTCAAATATTTACTTTTTCAAACCATCGTAAATAAAACCTTAAGCGATTTTTTGTCCTAACTGGAATTATTTTTGATTGGTTCATTGTGTTGGCTTCTATACACTATAAAGCACTAGGAAAAAAGTAAACTAATCCTCCAATCCACTTTTTGGTTGGACTCTGTACGTTGACACGTTGTGCTTTTTTCAAATATTTACTTTTTCAAACCATCGTAAATAAAACCTTAAGCGATTTTTTGTCCTAACTGCAATTATTTTTGATTGGTTCATTGTGTTGGCTTCCCTACACTATAAAGCACTAGGAAAAAAGTAAACTAACTTTCCAATCCAGTTTTTGGTTGCACTCTGCACGTTGATACGTTGTGCTTTTTTCAAATATTTACTTTTTCAAACCATCGTAAATAAAACCTTAAGCGATTTTTTGTCCTAACTGGAATTATTTTTGATTGGTTCATTGTGTTGGCTTCTCTACATTATAAAGCACTAGGAAAAAAGTAAACTAACCCTCGAATCCAGTTTTTGGTTGGACTCTGTACGTTGACACGTTGTGCTTTTTTCAAATATTTACTTTTTCAAACCATCGTAAATAAAACCTTAAGCGATTTTTTGTCCTAACTGGGATTATTTTTGATTGGTTCATTGTGTTGGCTTCCCTACACTATAAAGCACTAAGAAAAAAGTAAACTAACCCTCCAATCCAGTTTTTAGTTGGACTCTGTACGTTGCCACGTTCTGCTTTTTTTCAAATATTTACTTTTTCAAACCATCGTAAATAAAACCTTAAGAGGTTTTTTTCCTTACTGCTATGATTTTTGATTGGTTCATTGTGTTGGCTTCCCTACACTATAAAGCACTAGGAAAAAAGTAAACTAACCCTCCAATCCAGTTTTTGGTTGGACTCTGTACGTTGACACGTTGTGCTTTTTTCAAATATTTACTTTTTCAAACCATCGTAAATAAAACCTTAAGCGATTTTTTGTCCTAACTGGAATTATTTTTGATTGGTTCATTGTGTTGGCTTCCCTACACTATAAAGCACTAGGAAAAAAGTAAACTAACCCTCCAATCCAGTTTTTAGTTGGACTCTGTACGTTGCCACGTTCTGCTTTTTTCAAATATTTACTTTTTCAAACCATCGTAAATAAAACCTTAAGAGATTTTTTCCTTACTGCTATGATTTTTGATTGGTTCATTGTGTTGGCTTCTCTACACTATAAGCACTAGGAAAAAAGTAAACTAACCCTCGAATCCAGTTTTTGGTTGGACTCTGTACGTTGACACGTTGTGCTTTTTTCAAATATTTACTTTTTCAAACCATCGTAAATAAAACCTTAAGCGATTTTTTGTCCTAACTGGAATTATTTTTGATTGGTTCATTGTGTTGGCTTCCCTACACTATAAAGCACTAGGAAAAGTAAACTAACTCTCCAATCCAGTTTTTGGTTGGACTCTGCACGTTGACACGTTGTGCTTTTTTCAAATATTTACTTTTTCAAACCATCGTAAATAAAACCTTAAGCGATTTTTTGTCCTAACTGGAATTATTTTTGATTGGTTCATTGTGTTGGCTTCCCTACACTATAAAGCACTAGGAAAAAGTAAACTAACTCTCCAATCCAGTTTTTGGTTGGACTCTGCACGTTGACACGTTGTGCTTTTTTCAAATATTTACTTTTTCAAACCATCGTAAATAAAACCTTAAGCGTTTTTTTGTCCTAACTAGAACAGAAGCAATTTTCGATACAGTAAGTAATAAAATGTATTTAAATATATTAAAAATATATAATAGTACTAAAAATAAATTTCAACGAAGAGCAGCTAGACGTGGTATTTTTTACTGACGCGGGTAACTTATTAGTTGAACCTAGCCCAGTTATAATGTCTACACTTGACAAATACCACCCCCCTCTACTAATTACATATTACTATGAAACTAAAAACCTAACAAATTGTGACGAAACACAATACCTTTTCAATTTTAGAAAAGCTGACTTCTCGGAATTTTCTAGTAGACTTACCTCTATTGATTTTAACACACTGTTGTCTTGTAATAGTGTTGATGAAGACGTTTCCAAATTTTACATAATTCTTTTCGATTTATTTTGTTCTTGTGTTCCCCGCGACCGTCAACGGTTGACTAAAACATCACCGCCATGGTTCAATGAAGAACTGAAACGTCTTAAAATTGAAAGAATAAACTGTGGAAAAGTTATATGCGGGACAAAAACATTATAAGTCACAACAATTTCCTCACTTCATATAATGAATTTCATTCACTATCCCTTCAATTACACAAGAGGATACATGTCACAGACACGGAATCTGGGAACATATTTTAATTCAAATACTTTCCTACTCAGATAAGATATTCCATCGCAAAGCAATGTCCATTGCACTTCCAATAAACATTGCATCAGCGAATTACTTGGAAATCTTTAGTTAATACGATACCCTAAGTATCGTACGTGCCTTTATGTCATTTTCAATGGCAATTATAATAATTCATACTGCAAGTGTCGTATGTGCGTGGGCTAGTTTCGACCACAGGCATCATCCGTGATGGAAATTGGTCTTTTGCAATCTTACAGAGGACAAGTTTTAATTCTATCTTCAAGAAGTAAAGTACCTCCTTTGTCGGGTTCCGTCAGACTTTTTAGTTTTTATAATAATACGAAAATACTTTACTTTTAGCATAATCTTAATTAATGCGTGTAACGAAAAGATTTAAAACTGATATACTCGTTCATATTAATGGGCTTCCAAATGACTTCACAACAGGTTCTGACCTGATGGTATCCTTCAGCCTTTTTTAAGTCTTGCGGCCTTTCCCAGATAGCTCCGTTGAGAATTATTTTCCAAAAATCGCTCGATAGTGGTTGTTTCCCCCAGCTATGGTATGATATCCACAAAAAAGGTAATAAAAAGGACATTTCTAACTATAGGCCTATTGCAAAATTATTTTGTATGCCCAAATTATTCGAATCTATTATTTCTTCTCAACTATCAACCTCCTGTAAGAATTTACTCTCTTCAAACCAACATGGGTTTATTTCGGGCAGGTCTACAACCACTAACTTGTTGGAATTTGTCTCAGATACCATTGGCGGATTTGTGAAAGGCTACCAGACAGACTGTATTTATACAGACTTTAGTAAAGCACTTTCACATCAAAAAGAACAGAAAAATGTAAACCGAAAAACTCAATTTATTCCACTTTAAAACAAGATTTTTGTTCCAATGATTAATAAAATCCAGAGAAATAGGATAAACTAAGAATTTTACTGAGAAAATAGTTATATTTATTTCAGATTTTGAAGACAAACACAGCTTTTCTGTTTTATCGTCCGATAAATCATAAAAGTGTTTTCTTAAAAATTCTAGATAAATATACTATTTTATTAGTAAAATTATTAGTTTATCCTATTTCGCATGATTTTATTAATCATTGGATCAAAAATCTTGTTTTAAAGTGGAATAAATTGAGTTTTTCGGTTTACACTTTTTCTATTCTTGTGTTTGATGTGAAAGTGCGTTAAAGCGTTCGACATGTTATCTCACTCCGTGTTACTCTTTAAAATGGAAAAGTATGGGTTTCCTCTAACATTTCTTAAATGGGCGGAGTCTTATTTAGATAACAGAACATATCAAATCTTATTTCGACATTCCATCTCAAGAGTCCTGAAAGCTTCGTCTGGCGTACCTCAAGGGAGTCACTTGGGCCTGTTGTTCTTTATTCTGTGTATTGACGACATTGTCTCTGTTGTGAGGTACTACAAGGTCCTGATTTATGCTAACGACATTAAACTTTTCGCCCAGATTAGATCTTTTAACGATTGTGAGCAGGTACAGAGTGACCTTCACAGATTTTACGATTGCTGTAAAAGCAATAACTTGACACTCAATATAGACAAATGTGAGGATATGACTTTCCACAGGAATCAGAAACCAATTTCTTACGATTATGTGTTCTCGAATTCCTCAATTCGCCGTGCGGGTGATGTTTGTGATTTGGGTACCAAATGTGACCATAGTGAATTTATCTC
Source organism: Dioctria linearis (assembly GCA_963930735.1). Classification (NCBI taxonomy): domain Eukaryota; kingdom Metazoa; phylum Arthropoda; class Insecta; order Diptera; family Asilidae; genus Dioctria; species Dioctria linearis. The sequence continues at coordinate 140,219,588 of OZ005743.1, read as the reverse complement.
CCATAAATTACATGGTATCAAAGAGTAGTTCCATGCTTTTGTGCATCAGCGTTTATATAATATTTAATCTTTTTTGTTAATGTTTTTGTGCATTGCAAGTAATTTTAAATTTAACACCGACTAAATTATGAAACGCATGTATTGTTGACCGTTTAGTTATTAAACGTGTCCATGCAGCGAGCTTGTGTTAAGCTGGATCTGATAGTCAATAAGGGATTGCCAGCATATTTGGAGCTAATACACCATCCATTCAGCCAAGAACTTCAAAACGGAATACAAATTGTATTACTATTAATACAGAAGAGAAGATAACGAATCAAATCAGTACTATTTGCAGTCAGCTCGTAATTATTTAATTACAAAAGAAATACGTAACTCTGAAAATATTTTATTTTAAATTTCAAGCTTTAATTTACTTTAGGATCTGCAACAATTCATTGAAGAACGGACTCCTCGCATTATTCAGTATCATAAGAAGTATAAATCACAGGCAGCATTAGGAATATGTTTGGCTGCACAAGAATTAGTACAGGAACAAGAAATTTCCGGTTTTAAAGGAATTGCTTTTAAATTTATGTGTTTACCAAATGATGAAAAATTCTTGTTTATGTTGTGACACAGGTGCCCAATGCCCGAATCACAACCATAAGGTCAATACATCAATATATTGTCCTATACAATATATTGATGTACCACAAGATGACCCTGAAAATATAAAATTAGTTATTCAAAACTTAAATTGCATTCAAATTCATTCTCCCTTATTATAACCAAATCCAATTTAGCATATTGCATTTTGTTATCAGACACACATTCCATCACACGATATGCACACTTACATACAGTGTCTTCTTACTTTTTTTTCCGCATGTACACTCTACATACGTACAGTACCTACTTTCTTCAATCCAATTGTATGTACATACATACATACAATTATCAGAATTATTCGCGCCCTCTTAAAATTAATATTTCAAGACGGGCGCACAAGTGCATATCGGATTACAGTTTTGCATTGATGTATATACAGTCTCAGGACAGCCTATTGCTACCACTTGAAAATTTCACACTTATTACTACCTGTCTGCCTAGGAAACTCCGAAATTGGATTGGTTATTCATAATTACCTTTTAAAATGGTTTATACATCCCTCTTGTCTAATTATATAAGCTACCTGTCGTAAAATCCCTCGATCGGCTATAAAAGGGAAGGTTATTATGGTGAAGGTATCACTTCAGTTCTTTCCTTGTGCGAAATTTCAGTGAAAAAATTAAATATTTTCTAAAAGTAATTTATGTTTTGAATAAATTGTTTAATCTTCTATGTACTTAAATTCTTTGTGTGACCATTTCAATACTTTTAGTTCAAATTACGGGTGCGTAAGTATTTTTATATCTGTTTTATTTTAACTTTACTCTCATAGTATAAATGTCTCTATACTGTTATGATACTTTTAGAAATGGGTTCAAAATCAGATTTGTGTAGGACACAGAAAGAGAGGATTGTTAGTCTACTGCGAGGTGGAAAACATTCAGCTAGGGAGATCGCAAGATTAGAAGGTGTAAGCCACCCCACAGTCCTTAAACTCTCCAATGCTGTAAAGGAAAACGTGAACCCTTTACTTAACAAAAGGGAAAATCGCAAAGGCATTCGCAAAACAACTCCTCGGGCGGACAGAAGAATTGTTTCGCTAGTAGAACAGAATCCTTTTATTACAAAAAGAGCAATACGAAGCGCTTTATTAGAGAGTGGTACTGATATATCTGAGAGAACCATTCAACGCAGACTATTAGCTGAAAACCTGCTCTGCAGGCGACCAGCTAAAAAACCGCTTTTAACAAAAAGGATGCAAAAAGCTAGATTCCTTTGGGCGAAACAGCATGAAAGTTTCATTCTTGGTGACTGGCAGAAGGTAAATCATAAAAACAAATTCACTACCCCAAATAAAGGAGCCAACGTAATAATTAGTTATTCTTCGAATTTTAACAGGTTCATTTCTCTGATGAGTGCGTCATTAAAGCGATGTCCGAAACGTCTTTGGTCGTTCGGAGGAGGCCAGGAGAGAGGTATAAGGAACGCTGCTTATTAAGAACGACAAAAAATCCATTATCTGTAATGGTATGGGCTTCAATAAGCGGCCAGGGGCCAGGACCACTCTACATTGTAGAAGGCACCATGAGACAGGACCAATATATTCATGTCCTTAAAGACATATTCCTGCCTTCCATATCATCTTTACGTGAACATGGAGGATCGTTTTGGTTCATGGATGACAATGCGCCGTACCATACGGCAAAAAAAGTGAAAAAATTCCTTGAAGATGAACATGTCCCAGTTCTTCCATGGCCAGGAAACTCACCGGATCTCAACGCTATAGAAAACGTATGGAAAAGCTTGAAATCCAAGGTTAAAAGGTTGCAAAACCCTAACAAGGCAGCATTAATTGCAAATATTAAAAATGTCTGGCAAAGTGATCCAGATATAAGATCCTGCATTAAAGCGTGCATCGACAGTATGCCCCGAAGAATAGAAGAAGTTCTTAAAAATAAAGGGGGAACAACAAAATATTGATAGCAAAAATATCTCAAATGTACATAATTTAAAAAAAACTAGTGAGTTTATAAAAAATACAAAAATATGTTTCATATAAGGGTTTTTGTTTGTTTTCGTTTTCATTTTTTAAAGTAAATTCCTCCCAAATTAAACAAAAAAAGACAAAATTTTCAGGTGGTAGCAATAGGCTGTCCAGGGACATGTAGCTCGCATCAAAACTTTTCTACATTTTCTCACGTACGTTTTTTCAACGTCGTCGTGAGAAAGCAATAAAACAAAAAAAAAAACTTTCTGAAGTAATCGTGGGTACCTGGGTGCAATTTGCCAAAACCTCGAGGAGTTCTTTTCTAAAACGTCGAGCAGGTCAGCTTTTCGGTTAAAACTTTAGAGTTTTAGATAAAAGCTGTTGCAATAACTAAAACATTGTGAAAATAAAAGAACGTGAAATAGTCATTTTTGAAAGAAGAAATCTGTTTAATAAATAAGATAAAAGCTACAAGATTATTAGAACTAAAATTGTGAAAATAAAAGATTCCAAACCAAAATTTTTAGAAGGACAAGTTTTTTTTTTCTGATTTAAAATCCGGACTTGGTGACAACTTCCTAAAAGAATTCTAGGTTGAGTGCTCCCCGCCACGAGCACGGCACTCGGACTTCAACATTAATACCAATTCTTCATGGATGTACTTAACTCACAAATATATAGTTTAAGCAGAAAGATACATATTTATTCGTTTTTACTATTTTATTTTGCTCCCAGAAAAATGGCTTTATCCTCAAGTGTATACATGGCGAAAACAAACAAATAGAAATTTGATAATTATACAGATAACGAATATTCATCCCCAGTGAATTGCAAGAAGATGGAAGAGACCTACTTTTGAATGGTAAGCCAAAGCGATACAATGTAGTTTGGTTTTCTTTGACTTTATCATTCTTTATAGGATCTCAAAACGTAGAACAATACGAGATCGTCAACAAACCAAATTCACTGAAAAGCAGATTTAAATGGCTACTAGAACATCAAATGGAGGAGTGAAAAGGTTATTACAATTTCGCTTATTTTTCGAAATGTAATTTTTGAATTTTTCGAAGAGTAATTTTGAAGAGGCTTGCTTTCACACCTATGAAAATAGTAGAATTTATTGGTGAAGAACAAATTTATGTAGTTGTGAAAAAGCTGTTGGGACTAACTGTGATAGATAATGGGCCCTATTCTGTAATTTTTCATAAAATAATTTTTTATGTTATTTTATGGCGAAAAAATCCCTTCTTCATAAAATGAAAATAAAATATTTTAAAAATTCCTATTCTGTCGTGGTTCCATAAAATTATTTTATGAATTCTTTTATGAACACGTAACATAAAATATTTAGTACATTCCGCTATGTTTTCTATTACTTTTTGAACAGCTGGTCAATTGACATTTGCATGATACTCTATCAATTCACCCACTAAATAATCATTTATGAAAGCAGCTGCTTTCTTCACGCAAAGAAAAAAATCAGTAAATTTTACAATTATGATTTGTAAAATTCAAAATAGTAGCTTTTACTGCGTGAAAAACTGCTTTGACTACCAAAACGTCTAAATTTGCCCATTAATTGTAGATTGCACTACGAAAATTGTAAAAATTACAGAAAAGTGTATTGGTAGAATTTACAATTTAATTGTAAATTCTAACAGCACGAGGATTGTTAAAATAATGATGCGGTGGTAATTTGTAAATCTTCGTCAATAGCCGAGTGGTATTCAACTCGACAACATCGTGAGTGATCGTTGCACTATAACGAAATAGTTAAATTTACTACGTCGGAGTTAAAATTACTTCATAGGTTTCTACGCGTCCCTTGTACCTTCTGCGCATTTTTTGGAATTACAGTTGCATTATTCTCTGGCAATAATTACTGTGTGTTATCATTTTTAAATTGGAAAGTGAAAAAATAAAAAGAACTGAAGCAAAAAAAACGTACAGCTTTCAAAGTGTTGCGATATAACAGAAATAGTAAAATTTACTACGTCAGAGTAAAAATTACTACATCTTTAGGTTTCTGCGCGTCCCTTGTACCTTCTGAGCATTTTTTGGATTTGTGTCGCTAGTACACTTACTATTCTCTGGCAACAATTACTGTGTGTTATCACTGTTAATGTGAAAAGTGAAAAAAATAAAAACAAAACTGAAGCAAAAAACACGTACAGCGTTAAAATTGTAAGTTGTAATATTGTAAGTTGTGAGTCGACATTTCATATTTGTTGCTGTCCAAATAATTGAAGAAAAAATTCAGAAAAGTGATTTACTGAACATGGATGTTCCTCAGTTTACACCGCTTCGGTCTGTGCTATGTAAGTATACCTACTTTTTTCTAAATAACAGTCCACTAGTAATATACAAAAATTGCTTATCCGAGCATTAGCTAATTACATAAATTTACAAGTACCATTGAATTTAATAGAAAATAAATCTAGGAGAAAATCTTATGCATTCATTCCTTACTTTTGTGTTCTTAGTCCAGTCATTTTAGCCAAAATACAAGCAAAATCTCGGAATTCAACATAATAAGCTGTAAGTTCGTAAGAACTTTTATTTTGACATCCTAAAAATTGTCTCAAAACCTACTGACTGTAGGGTGTCCGCAACTATAAAATCCTAGGGGTCAAAGGTCAAAAAATTGACTTTTTGCATGTTTTTCGCAAATATCTCGGTTCCTATCAGGTTTTCGCTATTTTTATCTATATAAATATTGTAGAGGAATAAATTCTCTACAACTTTTGTTTTGAAACTTTTTCTGTACGTTGAACTGTTTTTCAGATAGAGGAAAAAAATATTTTTTTTTAATTTTCAAACGATCTTTATTATTATTACTTTTTTTAAAAATCAATATTCAACAAACTCCGTAATTAAATAACTCTTGACAATAAGTATCATCAGTCTTTTTTTTTCTTTTTTTGTTATAATAAGGAAAAAGTTTTATAAAGCATGAATTATAAAATCTTTTTAAGAATTAATTTATTGTTTAGCATCGTATCTTGTGAGCAACGGACGTACGACAAAAGTTATGGCTGATTTTTGTTTTATATGTAATAAATCTCGTACAGAATATGAACCATTAGTTAATGTAGTACGTGGTTTAAAAACTTTAAAAAATGCAAGTATCGAACGAAATGACGGTCATATTGAATATTTAAAAACTGTAACCTCTGTTAAAGTGCATGAAAAGTGTCGAACTGTTTACATCAGTAAACATTGTATTGTAGCAGAAAAACGGCGACTAGAGCAAGACGAAACTCCAGCTTCTCCCAGTGTATCCCATAAAAGACGTAGTGAAGTGTTTGATTTTAAAAAGCAATGTTTATTTTGTGGTGAAACGGCTGATGAGGCCGCAGAAAAAAAGAAAAAAGAAAAGTAAGTATAGACGTAAAATATGTAAAGTGAGTACTCTTGAATTCAAAGACAATGTTATTAAAAAATCAGAAGAACGTGATGATGATTTCGGAGAGCTGGTGAAAAATCGTATACTTTTTCAATATGATTTGATTGCTGCTGAAGCAAAATACCACACTATTTGTTATACGAATTTCTCCAACAAAGCATCATTGTCTCATCAAAAACCTCGTCAAGATAATCAAGTTTCAGAAGCTATGACGGAGATTTTTAATTACATAGAAAATAATAACGATTCACAATTCACACTGAAAGAGCTCATGTCTTGACTGGGTATGTGCCAGATGATAAAACTATCATTACTAGACTGCAACAAAAGTACTTAACCAATATAATAATTACAAAGAAAGTAGGAGCTTTTACAATCATTTCTTTCCGTGATACACACGCTAATATTCTATCTAAAGCTTGGTACGATAATAAAAAATTAGATCCCGAAGCAGAAAGGCTAAGAATTGTAGAAGCTGCAGCAGCAATTATTAGAGAAGATATTCGATCATCCATAGTTGAAACCAAGTATTATCCACCTCCTAGTCAAATGTTGGATGATGTTAATCAAGAAATTCCAAAAACTTTAATGCATTTTTTAGAAGAAGTCATCGTAAAAAATAGGAAAGGAAAGGTAGATCATTTAAAAACAAAATGTACTTCAATAAGCCATGCAATTATGTCTGCTATACGGGAACGTTCTTTTTCATCACAACTACTATTAAGCCTTTCTGTATTTCTTCACCGAAGATATGGATCAAAAAGGCTTTTGGATATTTTGTCTAGCTTAGGATTTGCAGCTTCCTATAGCAATACTGTACAGTATGAAATTTCAGCAGTATATCGCCCACAACCTCGTATTTTATCATCAGAATCAGGTGCTCTTGTACAATATGTTGGAGACAATGCCGATATAAATGTCCATACTCTTGATGGTAACAATACTCTTCATGTTATGGGGATGATTAAAATAGTAACTCCGAAAAATGCAGTTCTCTATAATGAACGGATACAAAAATGCACAACCAAACCAAGTGCAAAAGAGTTAGCAGCCATATCACATGTACCTCTTCAAGTTTATGAAAAACCAGTTGTAACTGGATACAGTAAAGTTAAAGTCGCAAATCTCCATGATAATGAAGCATTCACACAAAAATTTTTCAACGGAATTGATTTTTTGTGGTTATATGGAAAGTGGAGGGACATCGCATCATTGCCAGGGTGGAACGGCTATCTTGAGCAGCTAACTAAAAGTAACAAGGATTTTTCAACATCTCAAGTTATGTTTCTTCCGTTTATTGATAATCCAGCCGGTCATGTAGATACAATTTACACAACTTTACATTGCGCTCTTAATATTGCAAAGTCACATCGACAGAAAACGTATTGATCAACCCCTGTACTCTAAAGCGCGTGAAATGGTAGCTGCATCAGAAAAAAACTCTCAATTATGCAACGTTGTTGTTAAATTAGGAGGGTTTCATATGCTCATGTCTTTTCTTGGAAGCATAGGATACATAATGGACGGAAGTGGACTCAAAGAAGCCCTCGGTGAAATATATGCCATGAACTCCGTTGACAAAATGTTGAGTGGTCACGCTTACTCAAGAAGCATCAGAGGCCATACATTATTACGGCTTACATTATCAATGATAATTTTTGAAGACATGAAGATTGAAGATAGTGTATTGGATGAGTTAATCCAACAGATAACTTCTCGAGATGTTTCTTACGATAACGTAGAAGCGTGTGTAGGCAACTCAAACCTTTTTTCTTCGATATTTTTAAACAAACTGAATGAATTAAGAGCTTGTGGTCCAACGGCACAGTTATGGGTGCAATATTTCGAAATGGTTACAATAGCACTTGACTTTGTTCGTGCTGAAAGACTTGGACTTTTCAAAGAACATCTTGATGCAGTGCGTAAAATGCTGCCATATTTTCACGCCACCGGGCACTTTTTATACGCAAAGTCCGCGCACTTATATTTGCAGGACATGCTCAAGTTAGAGGAAACAATGGATGAACAAACTTTTGAGAACTTCAAAAATGGATTCTTTACCGTGAAACGAACTGAGAAATTCAATTCTGGTACATGGACAGATATGGTAATTGAACAGAGTCTCATGAAATCTATGAAAACAGAAGGAGGAGTATCTCGTGGTCGAAGTATGCAGGAAAGTGTTTTGTGCAAATGGGTCTATGCTATGTACTCTACAAATACTATTTGTGAGGAAATGGAAAAGTTTTGTAATGTTTCTTTGGATTCAACTGAGCAACACGTTGATTCTAGAGATTCAAGAGTCAAACGAGATAATAGTGATGTAAATTTACTAGTTCAATGGTTTAAACTTCATAATCCTTTTCCAAATACAACGCAGTTAATATCGTTAGCTTCTGGAATTGTTGGAAATGAACAAATTAACTGTCACAAATGTATTGAAATCGGATTAGAATCTATGAAGAAGATCACAGGTTTACAATTTGATGAAATAAAATTTAAACGCTCTAAAAAGGTATTGCCACTTTCTATTGTTAACAAATCTGTAAAAATTAATGACTGTAAAGTTTCAGTAGATCCATTATTACTCTTTCAAAGAATTACTGTGAGCAAGCAGTTTGAAAGTAATCTTGAAGAATACCTTCAATATGAATTGAGTCCGTATCCAACAGCTATATTTGATAATGATGGTATGAGAAAGACAACAAAATCGTCCTTGTATGACAATATGACACCCATAGCTTTTAATCTCAATGAAACTAATGCGACATTTATAATTGACGGCGGATTTCTTCTGCATCGCGTTGTATGGAGTAAAGAAGATACTTTTTCTATCATTTTAGATAAATACGTTAAGTATTTACAAAGGCATTATAGTTCAACAACTATTGTTGTATTTGACGGATATTCAGATAACAGTAAAAACATAAAAGCAATGGAACAACAAAGAAGACAACAAAGAACTGCTGCAATTTCAAAAACAAACGAAGTTTGTTTCGACGAAAGAACGGTTGTACCAATTAGCCAAGAAAAATTCCTATCATCTCGAAGTAATAAAAAAAAGCTCATTAATATGCTAATTGAAAAATTACAAATTGTTAATATCACTGCTAAACAAGCCAGAGATGATGCTGATGTTCTTATTGTTGAAACAGCTATTGAAGAATCTAAACCTGAAAAACCCACAGTTGTAGAAATGGCTACACTGGTCAAAAAGTCAAATAGCTTTTCTCTTCGAATTCGAAGTTGTGGACAGTGTTGATTCCGCCGTCCGTCGAGACAGTAGCACTTCAAGTTCGTTCAAGTAGTTCATGTTAGTTCTTCAAATTAAAAAAATCAAAATTAGATTAATAAGTATTTTGAGATAGTTGCGTGAATAATAAACAACTAGTTAAAAAGAACTGTGTTCATTTTTATCCTTGCCCATCCGTGCAAGTAGTGATGGGTATTTCACCAAAGCCCATCAATTGGTGACCCCGACGTGATAATGTGGAGTGCTACAAAGCGAGCTAACTTATCGCAAAATTAATAAATTCGCGTCCAAAAGTGCATAAACTGCATAAGTACCATAAAGGGAAAACAATTTCATCACTCTGCGGTGATTCTATAGAAAGTGTAAAAAAAAAAAAAAAAAAAAGCTTTTGTGTATCCACGCGTCCTTTTTTTTTCATCAAGAATTGCATCATTATTTGAGTGCTTAAGAAAAGCACGGCCCACTAACACATTGCCACAAAAAGCAGACAACGCACGGTATCCATTGCAGATTGCAGAATTGCAGCCATCTTACGGCAAAGACACACAACAAAAAGAAGCTTTGGCATTTATGAATCAGCATAAATTTTATAGCCGAGACACATTGAAATAAAAACATCGCGTGTGAAATACTAATTTCATCATCAGTCTCCTTCTGACAGCACGTTCCAGTTTCTTTTGACGTTTCTCAACCTATTCTCCGAAAATTGTTTATTTCGTAATTTTTTTGTCATTAATCGGAAATATTTGCTATTTTATTTAACCTTCGCTTTACCGAAAAACTTTATATGCACATTCGTACCTGTATCTACCCAGGTAGATACATATATTCTTCATACATTTTGTATGGTAAATACAATTTTCATTCTTGAAATTATATGCAAATAGGTAAAAACAAGGGATTTATGTTAAGAGATTGTTTTATTCAGGTATTTTAATTGAGAAGGACCTTATGGCAGCTGGACGATTAGCTGGAAAATATAATGAGAAGTATTTGTTGCAAAATAAAGATAGTACTTCTCTAGTACGTGTATTTCTTCGGTAAAGCATATGGAAGTATATTTCATGATTCAGATGCTTTGTGTAAAGCGATTGTTTTATTCAGGTATTTTATATGACAAGGACCTTATGGCCGCTTCACGATTGGCTGGGAAAATATAATGAGTAGTATTTCTTGCAAAATTAAGATAATGTACTTCTCTAGTACGTGTATTTCTTCGGTAAAGTATATATAAATATATTTCATGATTTAGATAGTCTTTACTTTCAATTGAAATTTTCAAGTGAGAAGTTGTGTAGCTAAAAAAATAAATAAATATGAATACAGAAACGAATTTTGAATATCTTTCTGCGTCAGCGGTTGGCAGGTGAGTTTTTGCATTTATTGCACATTTTAATGCTTCATATGACCTAGGCTTTGTTTATACTCACGGTTGAATCGAATTTTACAATTTCGTGCAAATATTTTACGGCCATATATATTATTTTTATATTTCAATATACACACCTTTTACTGGAAAAAAGTTTATTTGCCCGGCCGCTCGATTCAACTGTGTTTATATTTACAGCAATTGTTTGCATTAAATTTTCAAAAACTCTATTTTTGTGGTTTAGGTTATCACATGAAAGAAGGCAAGCCTATTTTAGGCAAATGCAAGAGGTCATTTTCGAAACGGAGGAGGAAGACGTTCAGGCATTTGAGGGTGATGATAGCGATGAAGATAATATTCCTGAGGAGGCAAATTTAGATTTTGATGGCGCAGTGGACGATGGAGATATAGATGTAGAGTTAAATTCTGATAGGGATTCAGATGATGAAGTCGATGATGGTGATGCTGGTGAAGCTTCTTCGTCTCATGAAAGCTATTTTGTGAGCAAGGATGGTACAAAATGGTATAAACATCCATCGACGTTGCAACGAAAGGGTGCCCACAATATTTTTCGTGATTCATTGTTTAGCGGCCCTAACCCAAACACCAAGAATCTGTCGGAAAAGGATACTTTTTTTTGCATCATGAGTTCCGCCATTACAGACCTTATATGTAGGTATACCAACAAAAGAGCCGAAGCAGACTGCGCCGAATGGAACAGCAAAAATCCCAATAAAAAACCCCTTACATGGGAGCCTCTTACGGATATAGAATTTTATGCGTTTCTGGGAATTTTGCTGGTAATGGGCTCTCATAAATCAAATCAAGAGGCTGCACGTACACTCTGGAAACAAAATTCGTGCCCACTTTATCGTGCTACGATGTCTAGGAACAGATTCCAGCAAATATTGCGGTTCATTCGGTTCGATTGGCATGTTACAAGAGCTGGTCGCCAAGAAGTGGATAAAGCTGCACCGATTGCGGATGTTTTTATGATGATCAACTCGAACCTAAAGAAATATTACAGACCATATGAATCAATTACAGTAGACGAGCAATTGTATGGGTACAGGGGACGCACCAAGTTCACACAATACATGCCCTCCAAGCCGGCAAAGTATGGCATAAAAATTTGGTGGGCTTGTGATTCCGCAACTTCGTATCCCCTGAATGGTCAAATTTACACCGGAAAGACAGGAAATGTCAGAGATGTGAACCAAGGTGAGCGAGTTGTAAAAGAGTTGGTGGCTCCTTACAAAGGAACAGGGCGAAATGTGACGATGGATAATTTTTTTACCTCTCTACCACTGGCCATGGAACTGGTCACTTGGAAAATGACGGTTGTCGGCACTATAAAAAAAAATAAGCGCTATTTACCCGATGCGTTCAAAGCAGCGAAGAACCGACCAGTTTACTCCACTGAGTTTGGATTTGGACAAAATGTAGCCATGTGTTCGTACGTCCCCGCAAAAGGTAGAGCCGTGGTATTATTATCAACGATGCATGGTGATAATGCTGTTTCCGGTCCAAAACAAAAACCGGAAATAATCCATTATTATAACCACACCAAAGGTGGTGTGGACACGATGGATAAAATGTTGAGTCAATATACCACGAAGAGGGCTACAAAACGCTGGCCTCTAGCATTATTTTATAATGTTCTAGATATCGCAGCCCTTGCAGCTTACATCATCTTCTCATCCAATAATCCGGAAGGCAGTGTGAAAAAATCGCGTCGTCATCAATTTTTGCAGTTGTTGGGTGAACAATTATGCATTCCCCAAATTAGAAGGAGAGCCGAAAATAAAAACATTATTTCAAAATTCCACATCAAGGCGGCAATGGAATGTATTTTAGGTGAGCCGGTTGCTGCATCAAACCAAATGGACGAGGATTTCACCCCAGACGATTCTCCAGAACGAGATGCATCTGGGCGCATAAAGCAAAAAGGTGGATGCTTTTTGTGCTACCAGCAGTGCAAAAAAAAAAGAGCTACTCGCCAAACATGCATCAAGTGTAAAAAACCAGTATGCGCACAGCACAGCTTGACACAAACAAAGTGTGAAGGTTGTCATGCAGGTCCATCCACAATGTAATCATCATTCCAACGCTGATAGTTTTCACTATTTTTAATTATTATTTTTTTTTTACTTTTTGATATTTCTGTATATACTTTTATTATATTATTAGTTATTTTATATTATATTATCCATGAAAATAAATAAATAATGTATTAAAATATATTGCTCTTTTCCTTACAAATATTGTACTTCAACATTAGCAAATTCCCATATAAACTGTATGTATCTACCCGGGTAGATACAATTTCAAATGCGTATATAAAACAACGAAATTTAAAAAAAAATATGAAGAGGTGCGAAAAAAATGGTTTTCTTTTTATTTTCTGAAATAAACTGAAAATTTAGTCACTGAGTCGGAGGCGTTTCGAGATTTGATGAAATTTCACTGAGTTATAAAGAAAAGTAAATCGAAATATCTACCTGGGTAGATATCGGTAAAGCGAAGGTTAAAAAGAAAAATTGTACTTTCTTAAATTATTTTAGATTGCGGAAGTGGAATCAACATAAAAAAATAATGAAAAATATTTCTTTGGAATTCTCGATATCACTCAAAATGACTAACGGAAACGTCAAAACAGACACCGCCAAAAATCTGATGAATTTATCTGGTGAATCTACCTCCGCTAACTCCAACAGTGTGGAGCAAGAGGTAAACGCAATGAACATTAGATTGCAGCCATTTTGGGCTAAATCTCCCGTCACTTGGTTCGTGCAAGCAGAAGCACAATTCGCGGTAGGTAGAATTACTAAAGATTTTTCAAAGTATAATTATATATTAGCCGCATTACCTCAAGACGTCATAGAGTCTGTGTTAGATTTCATTCAGGATCCACCTAAAGATGATTTATATCAGTGTTTTAAAAAAACGTTAATTGAAAGGCATTCCCTTAGCGAGGAACGTAGAATAGAAAAGCTCCTCTCAAGCGAGCAGATAGGTGATAGGAAGCCGTCAGAGTTCCTTCGTTATTTAAAACAGCTCGCAGGAGCATCCGGTTTCATAACAGAAAACTTAATTCGGAAACTTTGGTTACGTAGACTTCCTCAAGTCATAAATATCGCGCTATTATCTCAGGATGACAAAGACGAAAGCCACTTAACCTCCATTGCTGACAAAATTTGGGAAGCTTCCACTTCCTCTCAATTCATTTCAGAAATGAACTCTTCACCAGGCCTTTCGTTTCGAAATGAAATAGAAGAGCTGAGAAAAATGGTTAAAAGTTTGAGTACCGACTTAATCGAAATTAAGCGGAATCGAAACCATCGTCGAGACTCCAGTAGAAATCGCTCGAACAGCAATGGAAGAGGTACGCTCAATGCATGTTGGTATCATAGAAAATTTGGTAATAAGGCGCAAAAATGTTTGCCCCCTTGTCCTTTTGATAAAGAAAAAGAACCGTTGCAATCAGGCAATAAAAATTCAAAAAACTAATTGCTCCAGCCATTAATGCGGCAAACGGCTGGTCGAAAATTTTTCCAAGCCGCCTTTTCATAAAAGATTCGGAAAACAATCTTATTTTTCTAGTCGACACAGGAGCTGATCTTTCCGTAATTCCTAACAAAATGTATCCAAATAAAAAATTGAACCACGGATTTTCGCTGTGTGCAGCAAATGGAACTACCATAGCTATATATGGCACAAAGCTTCTCAAAGTAAATTTGGGACTGCGAAGACAATTTGTTCATGAATTCATTCTTGCAGCTGTTGACAGACCAATTATAGGAGCTGATTTTTTAAATAAATTTGAACTTTTAGTTGATCTCCGAAATAATTGTTTAATTGACACTACAACAAGCCTCAAGATCAGTGCACTGGACGCAGCAGTTGACACTCCAACACCTATTCAACCAGACTTTGTTACACACAATGATTTTGGCACTCTTTTAAAGGAATTTGCTTCCTTAGCAGCACCACCTAACTTCAAGAGCCAAGTTAAACATAGTGTACAACACCACATTTTGACAAAAGGTCAGCTACCATTTGCGAAACCACGCCGTTTAGGACCCAAACAGCATAAAGTTGCGGTCACTGAATTTCAACACATGATTGAATTAGGGATTTGTAAACCCTCCTCTTCGCATGTGTCTTCTCCACTACATATGGTTGAAAAAAAAGACAGTGAAGACTGGAGGCCCTGTGGGGATTATCGGCGTCTTAACGCAGTAACCATCCCCGACAGATATCCGATACCCCACATCCATAATTTTTCGATGCAGCATCACGGTTGCACAGTATTTTCAAGAATCGATCTGGTCAGGGCGTATCATCAGATTCCTGTAGCGCCGGAGGATGTGCACAAAACTTCAATCATTACACCGTTTGGTCTGTTTGAGTTCTCAAGAATGCCGTTCGGGTTGAGAAATGCAAGTCAAACCTTTCAAAGGTTTATCAATTCGGTCATAAGTGGTCTTGATTTCGTGTTCGCTTACATCGATGACTTACTCATCGCTAGCAAAGATGCAAATGAACATAAAATGCACTTGCGAATCCTTTTTCAAAGACTGTCCGATCATGGTTTGAGTATCAAACCATCAAAATGTGCTTTCGGTGTTACCACAATAGATTTTCTTGGACATTCAATCTCTAAAGATGGAATTACACCATCTCAAGAAAGAATTAAAGCCATCCTGAACTTGGAGCCTCCATCCTCCATTCGACAGATTCAGCAATTCGTGGGAATGGTTAATTTTTATAACCGCTTTATTCCTAAGTTAGCCGAGTTGCTTACACCGATTCATACGCATCTTGCCAACCTTGTCAAAATTAAAAACAACAAGAACCACTTTAGCTGGGCTGAATCTTGTAACGAGGCTTTCATTAAAACAAAGAAGGCTCTTTCCAATATAACTCTGTTGGCACACCCAATCGAAAACATATTTTTCAATATCACAATTGATGCTTCAAATTTGGCTGTCGGAGCTGTGCTTCAGCAACGCAACAATAATCACTGGGCACCTCTCGCCTTCTTCTCAAAGAAATTATCGCCAACAGAGCAAAAATATTCCGCTTTTGATCGCGAGCTTCTTGGAATATATTTGGCAATTAAACATTTTTGTTACTTTGTAGAAGGTAGAGATTTTTCGATCTATACAGATCATAAGCCTTTAACCACAGCTTTGACATCGAAAGCGGAACGCAGCCCGCGTCAAGCGAGACATCTTGATTTCATAGCTCAATTTACCTGTGATGTTCAGCGCATAAAAGGTAAAGACAATGTTGTAGCTGACTTGCTTTCTCGTAACAATTCCCTTGCCAACACTGAAAACACTGAAATAAATACCATCAATATTGACCTTGAAATAATAAGTAAATCTCAAGATGCTGATGCAGAGATGCAATTTTTAATGAAGGATAGTGCAAGCCAAAGTTCTAAAAGAACCTTACAACTAATTAAAGTTCCTGTCACTGAAGAACAAGTTTGGTGTGAGACTAGTACTGGCACTAACCGACCATTTATTCCTCAGAAGCTCCGCAGGAACATCTTTGACTCCTTACACAATCTCTCGCATGATGGAATTCGAGCCACGCGCAAAAAGATGATATCTAAATATTTTTGGCCGTCAATTAACCGAGACTGTAATGAGTGGTCAAGATCTTGTCTTGCCTGTCAACGTTCTAAAATACACAGACACACGAAAACTAAATTTGAACAGTTCAATATACCTTCAGGACGTTTTGAACACATACACATGGATTTGGTAGGTCCACTACCACCGTCGAATGGTCTTTCTTATATTTTAACCATTGTGGATCGATTTACAAGATGGCCAGAAGCATACAAGATCGCGGATATCTCGGCAGAAACAGTTGCAAAAACATTTGTACAACAGTATGTCTGTCGCTTCGGAGTTCCAAATGAAATAACAACCGATCAAGGTACTCAGTTTGAGTCCAAACTATTTTCAGAAGTAACCAAACTGCTCGGTTCGAATAGAATCCGTACATCAGCTTACCATCCTCAAGCCAATGGCATGGTGGAGAGATTCCATCGCACCTTCAAATCATCCATTATGGCTCGCCAAAACACAAGACACTGGAGCGACGAGCTTCCACTCGTTCTATTGGGGATTCGAACAGCTATAAAGGAGGATTTAGGCTGCTCATCTGCGGAAATAGTTTACGGGCAGACCCTAAAGGTACCAGGAGAGTTTTTCGTGCACAATGACACCAACAGTACTAACTCACATACCACCTCAGAAGTAGTAGATAAGCTCAAAACGTCCATGCAAGCTGCAGTACCTATAGATACGAGACAAAACTCACAAACTAATATCAACGTACCCAAAACACTAGAAAACTCCAATTTCGTTTTTGTTAGGGTCGACAGAGTTCGAACTGGACTTACACCACCCTATGAAGGACCTTATAAGGTCACAAAAAAACTGCGAAAACAATTCATTGTCAATGTAAAAGGTAAAAACAAATCAATTTCAATCGATAGGCTAAAACCTGCCTGTGTTATCGCATCAGAATCAAGTGACGGAAGCTTAATCAAACGCGTTAAATTTAACATTCATAATTGAAGTACATTTGGATTTTTTTTTTAACACAAAATATTTTTTTTTTACTTGTACGCTACGCTGTTGGGGGAGTATGTAGAGATGGCTACACTGGTCAAAAAGTCAAATAGCTTTTCTCTTCGAATTCGAAGTTGTGGACAGTGTTGATTCCGCCGTCCGTCGAGACAGTAGCACTTCAAGTTCGCTCAAGTAGTTCATGTTAGTTCTTCAAATTAAAAAAATCAAAATTAGATTAATAAGTATTTTGAGATAGTTGCGTGAATAATAAACAACTAGTTAAAAAGAACTGTGTTCATTTTTATCCTTGCCCATCCGTGCAAGTAGTGATGGGTATTTCACCACAGCCCATCACAGTTATAATAGGAGAAGATATAGATTTACTTGTCATTTTAATTGGGCGTACACTATTTCATCAACAAGAAATTTTCTTTAAAAAAGTTGGCAAAGGAAATGTAAAAACAGAAATATACTCTTCGAAAAGTTTTGACAAATATCCTCGTTGTAAACAACACATTTTGTTTTTGCACGCAGTAAGTGGCTGTGACACAACTTCTGAATTCTTTAAAAAAGGGAAAAAAACTTTTTTAAGAACACTTGAGAAGCTTCCAAATTTGGATCAACTTGCTGCAGCTTTTGAGGAAGAAAACGGTTCGGTTCAAGGATTATTTGAGAGTGGAACACAAGTTTTGTTGGCAATCTATAACGCTCCAAAATTTGCAGACAGTATCGACCGTCTACGTTATGCACATTTCGTCAAGTCTACAAAGCAGAATAAACCTGTGCAGTTATCAAATCTGCCACCAACAAGTGGAGCAGCTCACCAACACTTCAATCGTGTTTATTATCAAGTTCGTACTTGGTTGGGGCATGATTTGGAACCTCAGGACTGGGGCTGGGTAATGCGTAATGAATACCTGGAGCCAATTACAACAATTTTACCACCAGCTCCAGAGGAATTGCTTAACACTATCTTTTGCAACTGTAAGAGTGGTTGTGGTTCGCGATGTGGATGCAGGAAAGCGGGGTTACAGTGCTCTCTAGCTTGTGGCCAGTGTAATGGGCAAGCTTGTCTCAATGCTTCACCATATCAAAGTGATGTCAATGAAGATGGTATATTTGATCCCGAAATTATGGAGGACCTGGAAACAAATGTCATTGAAGACGAAAATGAGGATGAATCCGAAATTTTACAGCAACCAGAAGACGAAGAAGAAGAAGATGAAGAAAATTAAAATTAGAAGTTGTAGCTCTCGTGATCAATCTATTTCTTTAACTTCAACGATCGTAAATTAAATGTGTAGAACGATATTTTCAAATAAAAACAGGTATTAAAAATAAATTTTTGTTCTTTTTGTTATTTAGGAAGTAATTAGTATAAATTTGACTAAAATTAAAATATAATGAATATGTTTATTTCCCTCAATCATTTTTTACTTACACCAGCAGGTAAGTGTAATAAAATTAATAAAAACTTAATTAATGAGAAAAGTTATAAAATATAATGAAAAAGTTAATAAAAAATAAAAATGATTTATTATTATATATTTATTAACAATTTTTAAACATTAAAGGACACATATTTGATCGAGACTACCGATTGAGCTTGAATAATACTCGACATAGAAAAACACTGCGCGCTCACTGCCCTCTATCTGAAAAACAGTTCAACGTACAGAAAAAGTTTCAAAACAAAAGTTGTAGAGAATTTATTCCTCTACAATATTTATAATAGATAAAAATAGCGAAAACCTGATAGGAACCGAGATATTTGCGAAAAACATGCAAAAAGTCAATTTTTTGACCTTTGACCCCTAGGATTTTATAGTTGCGGGCACCCTTCAGTCAGTAGGTTTTGAGACAATTTTTAGGATGTCAAAATAAAAGTTTTTACGAACTTACAGCTTATTATGTTGAATTCCGAGGTTAAACCCCTAAAATGACTGGACTATCTGTTATCTTATTTATTGCGTTCGTTATTACCAACTTCAACAATGTCATTTAAATTCAACAAAGATAAAACTCAGTGTATTTCGTATCAGGTCTATGTACTAAAATAGCGTTTAAGTGCAAATTATTCAAACGAAAACTAAATTTCTCATATTTATGTTCAATTCGCATTTTGACAGAGGAAATTCTGAAACATAAAGTACGTCTATGTAATTCCAGGAAGACAGGTAGCTTAATTTCAAGTCTAAGTTCCATGGTCTTTTAAATTTCGTTTTGTTTGGGTGAAATGTATTGTTTTTTTTACACTTTCACTTCTTTTACTTGATGACTTCCTCACGCAAATATATTTGTTAATAAAAGTCTTTGAACAACATACTGCACAAAAGTTAAATAAGGTTCCTTTTGTTTAATTTTTACCAAAAGAAGGCATAGTTGGTTGGAAAAGAATTCAGGAAAGAAAAATTTATTATCAGAAATGTTGTTTGTAAAATTTCATTACAAGAAAAGACCGTTAAAATTAGGGTTTGTTTAGACAGGTATATTATACATATTATTTTTTTCCTTACTACAACATTATTAATGTTTTAAAGTGTTTAATGCGGGAAGTCTACATACATCTGATTATGGAATAGAATCCGAATATACGGATTTGTCCCAGTCTACGTACATATCTCAAGTGTTAACCCCAGATGAAGATAGATGTTTGGAAACACGCAACGATATAAATGTTGACGTTGAAGAATTATTTAAAAGCTGGGGGTTATATGAGGACTTAGCAAGTTTGTTCCAAGGTGCCACACTACATAATGCACTCCTTGGAGGTTAGTCTTTCCCTTTCTCATATTTTTTTATTTTGTAGAACACAAAATTGACGCAGACTGCCTACCTCATATAACAGGGAGTGACATAGACCAGCTTATCACCTTAATAGGTATAAGAACAAAATTCAAAAGAAGATTAGCTGAATGGAAAATAAAAAATGTTTGTGAAATGTTTATTTTCTTAAAGATAGTTTATTCTTAAATTTAATTTTTTTAAACTAGGGTCATACATTAGTTTCGGTAGCGGACACACTATCTGTAACTACCTCTGAAAGTATTCATCATAACGTTCGGAGCAACTCAAATACCCCATCTACATCCATATCGCTTACTCCACTTTCCCTGCGGGATGTTGTTAATCAAATTGTAACTAAAATATCTATATAGAGTTTATAATTTTAATTCTCAGCTCTGTAAATACAGGACGAAAAGGACATCATACAAAATCATTTTCCAGCGAAGGAGGCTATCAAATATTACGAAAAGCATAACAAAGTCGACAATTACTCTAGAAAAAATATTATTTCTTCTATAGTGGAGTATTGCATCCAAAATGATATACACCTTAACCCCGATGATTTTATAAAAGTTGTCTCAAAAATAATGGAAATATTTCCAAGTGAGGAGGAGGTGGGAGTTTATTATATTGGATTTTCCTTAGATAATACAAATTTTATTGCAGACTTCGTATTATATTGAAAGAACTGAAAATACCCATCCTCGTGGAGCGTTATACCACAAATATTATAATTCCATGAAAAAATTAAGGAATAAAGGACTGCTTCAAAAAAAAAACTGTAAAACGTAAAATTGAGAACGAGTTGCTAAAAACTGGTAAACGTACAATATTTTCTATAAAATTATTATAAATTTAATGTGGAACGTTTTATTATTTTAGAAAGTCAACCGGAGACTGAAGATTCTGACAAGCTCTGGCTTCTATACAACCAACAGCCTTGGCCAACGGTGGAAGAAAAGTGGAGCAAAACTTTTAAACAAAGAAGGAAAGAGATCACCTTATGTGAAGACAAGACAATTGCTCCTATCTTAAGACACTGGCCTCTATATAAACATTCCTATGGTCATAGATTGGTAAGCATTATAATTATTATACTATAGATTATATAGAATGTGTATCTAAAACTATGAAATGGCTGTACAAATTGTCGTTCATAGATAATGCGGATCCTATTCGGCTTCACATAAAGCTTGATTGGTTGATAAAACGTCTTATTACTAAAGCAATTGAAGTTCGAAGCAACGAGTTCATGGAAAAGCCGGCTGAATATTAAAGCTACCAAGATGAAAATGTCTGTGCTACATTTCGTAGCTCTAGACGCACATTCTTCCCATTTCTCACTATATATTTGGACTCTGTCTGAGAATGCGTCGACTAAGAGAGGTGAAATTTTGTACACGTTATTTTCATAAAATAGTAAATATAATTTCAAAAATAGACTAATTCTAGTAACCCGTTGATGTTGTTGCCATACTAAAATATATTGTGAAAACGGTCAGTCCTAGGCGTTCTTATTGTATACTGAAAAGTTCTTCAGAATATAAAATCCTATGAAATTGGTTATAATCATTTTTACTGTTCGACGAACCGTTCTAGAAATATATACGAAACACCACTTTAACAATCAAACTAAGGGGAGTCACACTAATTATATTATTATTCGCAGAGCAGCTTTCTAAAGTGGATATTTAATTAATTAAAGTACTATTTTCTTTTTAAATGAGATTCTTAATAATCCTTTTTTCTCTTCAGATTGATATTGATTTTGAATCAATTTACGCAAATTCGGAGCATAATTTGTTCTCAAAGTGGAAAATAGTTCAATCGGAAATATTAAGTATCGCTAAGGAGAGAAATAAGCTTGAAAACACACCAATCGAGGAAGAAGACGGCGGTAATATTTTTTCTATAAATTTTAAAATATACTAAACAACGTTGTAATTTACAGATTCTAAGACTTTTGCATCAATAGTTGCACTGCACAATTTGTTACCACCTGGAACGAGATATCAGACTAAAACGGCTCACGGTTTCGAGCACCATAAACCATCAATACAAGACTCTATCGGCTCTATGGTTCAAGTAGTAGAAACTGACAGAGAAGTACAGCAAAAGCTTACCTCTTTAAGCGAGCTTCAAAAACAGAAAGGTAGTACTCTGCGACCTTTAATAATAGTTGTACAGGAGGATGACATTTTTAAAAAAAAAGTATTGTAGCTGTAGATGGTATATTATTTTCACATCATTCATTACTTAAGGCCTTAGATTGCTGCTTCAAGAGTTTCCACGTTTTTAATTTATCATACCCACGAGAAAGTTATAACGTGTCGTACTTCTTACAGAAGCATATTTACGAATTTAAAACAAAGTATGATAGAATGTCATCTTGCGTTTCAGTCTGAATTTCTGCAATAAAGAATAAATAAAGTTTATAGAGGTATTTGCTAATTCATATAACTAAAGTTATTACCAATTTTTAACGTTATTAAAAAAATAATTATAAAGCTTTTTCAATTTGATTAGCTGATTCCAAAAATAGATAACACTTTTACTTGTTTATATTATTAGATAGGTTACATAAGACTAACATGTTTTACTGTTATTTATGTAAAAATGGGTATAATGAAATATCTGCACTCTGTCTTCATTTAGACACATTTCACACGCCACGAAATAAATATGAAAAAGTTTATAGACGTGGAGTTAACAGCTGTTTACAAGTTTTTTCTTCAGTTCATGCTTTCAAACGTCACTCATTAAAATCACATATTATAGACTCATCTTTACAATGCCAAGAAACATCTGTTAATGAAAATATAGGCAGTGATAATCCTGATAATTTTGAAGCAAATGTACCATACCTCTGCACAAACAATAATGAGAATATTGTGGGAACTAACATTAGAAATTTTAAATAATGCTTCAGACTTTATATTTTGAAAACTATTTGTTTCCTGTACGCAAAACCTAATTTAACAAGAGTACAAGTAATTGAGTTCCAAAATATATTAAAAGAAATTTTGAATTACACTGTAACATCTTGGAGAAATGAATTTAGAAACTTTCCAGAAAAAATTCAAGTTAAAATAAATACCATTGTAGAAGTTTAGATTTTTTTAAAGAAATAGAGACTGAATATAAGTTTTTGAAACTTTTAAATTCTCTTAATCTTTATCAGTACCATCAATCCTTTGTCATAAATAATCAAATACTCCCAAGCTTAAAGAAAGGTATATCCGTTTTAGAGGAAAAGTTATCAAAAGGTATAGTTATGCCTATCGAGTTTCAAATAAAAAAGTTCCTTGAACTTCCAGACGTCTTCGATGAAATTCAGGAAGAAATAGAAAAGTCGGAAAGCAGGTTTTCATCCTTTACTAGTGGAGAACGATGGAAAAACATAAAAGAAAAATATGTTGGTAAAACGATTGTGTGAACACAGCTGAAAATGAATAAAAAAACAATGAAAATACAATACAACAAAGTATTCAATACTTCCCTAAAGTCCATGGTCCAGTGTTCAATCAACACCTGCCTCCTGTTACGTCCTAGAAATATCTGAAATAAAAAAGATATAAATAAATTACTTTAATAAAACTAATTAGATTGAATATTACTAAGAACAAAGGGAAAACTAAGTACATACATGCAGACTGCCAAGAAAAAAATTTCTTGGCAGTACAACAACAACACTGTGTAAATGTACTTATGCGAATTTCTTAGCGAAATTCATGTTCCCTGCATAATGAACTATTGCAAAATATGCAAATATGTTCATACATGCAAACAACATAAAGTCGCAGCATATATACATACACTAGAGCCTCGAGTTGCGTTGTTCCAACTTGCGTCCTTTCGAGTTGCCCCAAAAAAATTTTTGATACCCTAATTTTGAGTTGCGTTGCTAATTTTCGAAATGCGTCGAAAAAAAGTTTTAAAATAAAATTTAATCAAAAAATAGCATAACGTCTAGATTTCAAAAATTAAAATTTAAACCGAAACTAGAATGCCATGATTTATTTTAAATGCAGCTGCAAATGAAATAATTAACTAGAATGCCATGATTTATTTTAAATGCAGCTGCAAATGAAATAATTTTTTATTGAGTGTTTATTAGTATAAAAGTTTAGTTCTTAGTTGTTTGCATAACTTATAACTTATAACGTTCAAGTGTTTCTTGCTTTTTTAATAATAATTGTTTTAAATTCTAAAAACTCAATTACAATATACATATATACATTTCTCAAAGGTATTACATTTTGTTTATTGTTTTTTATTATTTTTTGGGTTTGTAATTGATTTTTTGAAATATTTTTTATTGCCCTATTGTAGAATAGAATTATGAATCGTAAACGATCGTCAGATGAAAATGGTAAAAAATCTACGAAAAGAAATAAAAAAGTAATATCTTTGGACGTAAAACATGATATTTTACAACGTTTCCAAGCGGGAGAAAAAGCGGTTTTCATTGGTAGAGCTCTCGGGCTAGCTCCAACAACAGTTAGAACTATCTGCAATCGCGATGCAAAACAAATCAAAACATTATATGAAGCAGCAACAGATTCCCAATTAAAAAGTACTGTTATAAATCGAAATGCATTAATAGTTAAAATGGAATCTCTACTTTTAATTTGGATTGAACATCAAACTCAAAAAAGTATGCCGCTGAGCAAAATGGTTATTCAAGCCAAAGCTAAATCTATTTACGATGATCTGCAAGAAAAACTTCCAATATCGAATAAAGCAATTTATGAACAATTTACCGCTAGTGGTGGATGGTTTGAGCGTTTTAAATTTCGCGGAAATCTGCACAACATTTGTTTAAAAGGTGAGGCAGCTAGTGCAGATCTCACAGCAGCAAATGGTTTTAATAAAATATTGAAGGCTGTTATACAGGAAGGTGGCTACAGTTCTAAACAGGTGTTTAATATTGATGAAACAGGTTTGTTTTGGAAACGTCTGCCGAAAAGAACCTATATTTCAAAAACAGAATCTTCTGCACCTGGCTTTAAAGTAAGTAAAGATCGCCTAACTTTACTTCTTGGAGGCAATGCCAATGGTGACTTCAAACTAAAACCATTGTTAGTTTATCAGGCTGAGAATCCTAGAGCTCTAAAAGGTGTTAATAAAAGAAATCTTCCTGTACATTGGCGATCTAATAAAAAAGCTTGGGTCACTGGTTCTTTGTTTGTTGATTGGTTGGGCAAATGCGCCATTCCTGAGTTCAAAAACTATTGCGAACGGGAAAATTTGACTTTTAAAATATTGGTACTACTGGATAATGCACCAGGACATCCAACATATATAGATGATCTATCAGATAATGTAAAATTTTTATTTATGCCTCCAAACACAACTTCACTTATTCAACCAATGGATCAAGGAGTAATCTCAAATTTTAAGTCATACTATATTCGCCGGACATTTAAACAGCTACTGCATGCTGCCGATGCGGATGAAGAAACTTCTATGGCTGTATTTTGGAAAAACTACAATGTATTGAAAGCTGTTAAAAATATTGGTGATTCTTGGGCAGAAGTAAAATCCTCTTGTATGAATGGTGTATGGCGAAAAATATGGCCAGAATGTACAACAACTTTTACGGAAGTTGACGATGTGCCATTAGTTCGGGCAGAAATAGTTAACTTAGCCCAAGAAGCTCATTTCGAAGGATTGGACGAGGCCGATTTCGATGAAATTTTAAATGTAGAAGAGGATTTTGATGTCAGTACCGCAGATTTAATTGAAATGGCTCAAAATATTTATGAGAATGACGACAATTCCGTAGAAGTACCAGAAGTGAAAAAATTAACAACAAAGGGTATGGGGAAAGCAATTAAATTAATATCTGAAGCATTAGAAATATTTGTTGCAGAAGATCCAGATACTGATCAAAGTGCAAAGGTTACTCAAGCTGTAGAGGCCTCCATCAGCTGTTATAAAAAAATTTATTTGGATAAAAAACAAAAGGCTGTTCAAATAACTCTGAATAATTTTATAATAAAACAACCAAAAGAAAAGCAAACGCCAAATCCTGAACCAACGTATGAAATAGAATCTGAATAAATTCTATAAATTTATGTTGCTTCATTATTTTACATTATTTTAAAATTCGTTTAATGTTTGCATTAGTTTTTGGTTTAATAAAACTTATTTAATAATAGTTAATCTATTCATACCTGTTTTTTATTTAAATATGTAGCAATATAACTAATTTTTTTTTTAAAAACATGGATTTCAGATTTTATCGGAACCTATTACATATATAGAAACAGGTACAAATGTATGTATACAAAATTAAAATTCGAATTGCGTTGTTTCGAGATGCGTCGCGATTTATTGTAACGCATTAACGACGCAACTCGAGGCTCTAGTGTACTATAATTTACGAAATTCAACAATTTTTGTCATTGTTGACATTTCATAAATCACTTTGAAAATATATAATAATTTGCATAATTTGCAGATTTCTTGCAAATTATGCATAGTCAAACTAATATTAAAGAATTAAAGATAATATTTATGCACTTACCTTAAGAATTAATCCTTAATTGCCTTGAAAAACACACAAAACAACACGAAACTTTCACAACAAAATACCGCGATCGCGACTATCAAATTGACTCGCGAGAAAGTCAATTAGATGAAGTTGGTAATGCTTAAAAACCGCGAAAGTTACCAGGTAAATAAATATTCGCGAAAAAAGGTAAAATTAATTCCCATAATAAGTGGGAAAGAGAAAGATGCGAAAACGAGATGCAAGAAAAATGAGAAATATTTGCGTTCCACATTGGAAATTGTCATAATATGGCAGGAAGCCGCCATCTTGAAAAATTTCAGAAAAGTTAAAATATTTCATAAAATAAATTACGAAAATTCATGGATAATTTTGAATAAATTAGTTAAAGGAAATTGGCACATTTTGACATAAGTATACAAGTCAAGCAAAGTCGAAAAATATGCTTAATTTGCATTTTTCGTGTGGAACGTATGTCAAAATGGCCGCTCAGAGCCTATAAAAAGGGGGCAATTCCTAAGATCTCTCTCAGTTTTTTGACAGCGATCACAAGTGAAATATCTAACAAGTTTTTCTTAGCAAATAATATTTTTTTAGTTTTCAGCAATGTTCATCAACAACTCACCTGACAGCGGTAGCAAAGAAAAATTAATCACTTTGTTAAAAAGTAATTTCCCCTGGAGGATTAAAGGCAGCTATTCACATTCCTCTTCCAAGCATTCCATAGCACTAGGTCCACATTTTCCTTCCTAATCCTGTGAATAAACCTAAAAGAAAAGAAAAAAAAATATCAAAAGTATGTACGAACTTTGAATAACATATACTTCCCTAAAACCAACGAATTATCCTTGACCATCCTGAAGTAAACTCCAAATTGTGTATTGGCAAAGCTTAGCCAATTGAACCCTTCACTAGAAAGATCTAAAAGGAAACATAATTTAATCATGAATTAATTAATAAAAAGAGAGAAAAAAAACTTAATATATGAATTTTGAAAAATAAACAAAGCTAACCCCACTACCAACGTGAAGTCTTTTCAATATTTTCCACTTTAAATCACAATTAAAATAATTAAATAATGAAACAGAAACATTTACTTACCATTTTATAAACGACAATATATCCAATTTCACACGAGATTTGCGTTAAATTAAATAAAACAAAATTGACAAACGCGAAACTTTGAAACAAGCCGACGTCCTGAACTTTAATGACAGTTCAAGAAAAGAGCGTTCGGAAAAGGTAAAATTTCACGGAGAAGTCAATTTTGCTAGTAATTTAACTCAAAATTTATTGGTTTTTAAATTATTTAATAATTTTAACATTTTCTATTTATCTAATTGGTAAGAAAAAGACAACGGAAAAGGTGAAAGAGATGAAAGTATTAATTCGCACGAAAATTCACGACGAAAAATTCTAGTACTGCAATAAAGAGCACTGCCATGCGTGTTTTCCTGCAGAATTGATATTTTTATACTCACCACAGTAGGAAGAGATTAAAATTTTTTATTTATTGTTTCATACTAAAAACGACAATAAATCAGAAATAAAATGTACAAAAATGGTATTAGCGTCCAGTTATGTATACAAATTATTTCAAGAATTATAAGTTAACCATTCAATTTTATTTTCAAGATTTATTTATACGCTTTCCTTTTACATGTACATGTATCATGTGGAGATTGACGTGGGTTGGCAGTTCTTGCAAATGTTGGCTGGACGAGGGCATAAAAAGGCGAACGCAGAACGAATCTTCCTCTTTTTTATCATTAATAAGTCAGCGAGTTCATTGGTTTTTGGCAGCATCTTGAGTTTTGGTTTTTCTATAGTTTAATTTTCAATTATTAGTTCATTAGTTTTTTTGCTTGTTTTTCATTATTTCAAGTATCGTTTTCATTAGCTTCATTTTTTTATTTCAACGTAGTTATTATTTTCATCGAGTAATTGGTATTGTTTTATAATTTTTATTATTTCTTTTATTATTATTTTTTTAGAAGGTTAAATGTTGCAGGAGAAATCATTCGATAATTTACATGTCGAATGAACATGCCTGCTAGTTCAAAGTGGTGAAATAATTTAAGTGCAAATAGTTCATAAGAATATATATTTATTTCATTGAATTTTACTGAAAGGCTTTAAAGTAAGAAACATATTGAAGTAAAGCTTGTGTTAAATTGAAGTTAAATGAATAAAAAAAAATTATTATATATGAAAATCCGCACGTCTTCTCATTTAATTCATGTCCAATCCAAATCAATTTCCTTTTGAATAAGATTTGTTGATTAAACGTTTTCTAACTTAAACAAGCAATAAGCATAAAATATAACGTGCCATTAAAGGTACAATATTTTTACATGCTAAAAGGTTGTGTGCAGTGGGTGTTTGCAAAGGACAGGAAGTTTTTGTGTTTTGTTCTACAGATAAGTATTGTGTGAATTAATTTAGTAAATAAGTTTCGTGCATAAAAATTAAATACATGCCAGCTTTCGGCATTTTAATTATACATGGAAAGAAACAAATTAGTTAAGTAATTAAGGTAAATTAAGCGCAAAGTGAATTAAAATAAGTGTATAACGCGTAAAATTAGAAAAGGCTACAAATTGCATTTAGTTAAATATATGCCAAAATACAGCATAATAACTATACATATATGCAATCGAACAATTAATAAACAGAAGTAAATTAGTGATAAAATGAAATTGTAGTGAATTTATAAATTGAAGTGTCACATTGGACTTATTCAATAAATCCAGCATTAAACATAAGCACACATATCTTTTTTTTCATACCGCTACACTGTTCACCTAAATGCCGTAATATAGCTGTAGTTATCGCTTGCAGCTACAATACAAAACAAAGATTATTCCTTATTTTCTATACAACGATGATTTTTCGGTAGATGATCCGTTAGGCTGTCATGCAGGGAAAACTCAATACCAGCATTTTACTATTCGTTCCCAACACTTCCAAAGCATAAACTTTCTTCGCTCAGTAATATATTTGTAGCAATGGTAGTAAAATCACAATATATTAAATCATTTGGATGCGATTCCTGTTTGTATATCTTAATTAACATTCTTAAAAAATTAGAAATAGACGGCATAGATATTTGCGTACACGGAAAATCAATTAAAGTATATCTTATATTGGGCTTAGTAATTGGTGACAATCTGGGGTTGAATACCATTTTACGTTTTACAAAATCTTTTAATTCAAATTATTTCTGCCGATTTTGTAAAATGAAAAAAAAGACACTTTTAAAGCTGCTGTAGAAGATGTTTCTTTACTTCGTAACAAATCTAACTATAGTACTGATGTGGAAAAGGATAATTCCACAGAGACGGGAAT
Source organism: Dioctria linearis (assembly GCA_963930735.1). NCBI lineage: Eukaryota > Metazoa > Arthropoda > Insecta > Diptera > Asilidae > Dioctria > Dioctria linearis. The sequence goes on along the minus strand of OZ005743.1, from coordinate 140,189,734 downwards.
CGTTGAGTACTCTATTCTAAATACATTGGATAGTTTTCATGTGACAGAAAATTATTCAGTAGATATCATGCATGACGTATTTTTGGGAATTTGTAAATACGGAATGAGTAAAGTTTTAGATTTTTATGTGTGCAACGTGAAATTATTTACGCTGGACTATTTTAATAACAGGAAACAAAACTTTGATTATGGGGAACTCGAAGCAGGTAATTTATCACCACCTATTAAATTGGAACATATTAAAAAATATACTTTGCATATGTCCGCACGTGAAATGTGGTGCTTTGTAAACATTTTTCCATTAATGATTGGTGAATTAGTGCCTGAGAATGATGATATTTGGGAATATGTTTTGGTTCTTTCCAGACTTATCGACCTCGTACTTACTCCAGTTTTAACCGAAAGCTTGATTACTTATTTAAGTGAACTTATTTCTCAGCACAATGGTCTATTTACTAATCTTTTTAAAGAAAATCTTAAACCCAAACATCATGTTTTGTTACACTACCCTAATATTGCCAGAAAATCAGGACCTTTGAAATATCTTTGGTCTTTTAGATTTGAAAGCAAGCATCAAGAACTAAAGGCCAATGCCAAAAATTCAAACAGTAGGGTAAATATTTCACAATCTTTAGCAATTAAAACTGGAATACATTTTTCTAGTCAAATTTTGCAATCGCAGGATAGAGTTACCGTCATAGGGATATTAAAAGAAGCAAATTATAGTCTCACAGAAGTCAACATGTACGAACAAATAAAGAACGATGTTTTAAAGCTGAACATAATTTATCATGAAAATATACAAATTATTTTAAGTCTCCTATACAAAGGAACAAAATACAATCAAAGTTACTACATTGTGAAAAACTCTGATATTGAAGAGATCTATCAAATTAAAGATATGTTTCAAAATGAAGACAATGTATATTTTATTTGTACTCGGTTTGAAATTGAATGTCTCAATGTGCATTTGCATAGTTATTTTATTGGAAAAGAAATTGAAAATCAATTTTATGTTATTTCTGTAGAAGACTTTAAGTTCCCACCGTTAAATGTGCATAAGTTGAGCAATGGCATTAAATGCATTAGATTAAGGACTTTCTAATCGTTTTATATACCTACATTGAAAAAATAGTTTCTTTGGTTTAAATAAAACTTAATCGTATAGAATAAATTATATATTTGAATACGGTGAAATAAATATCGTATTTCTTACAAAGAAAGGATTTATTTTCACCAAATAGGTGTTTGTTTCTTATGCATTATGATATTTATTTAGGATTTTTGTAATCAGTTTGTTTCTGTTTGAGAGACATAAATATTATTTCGCAGAAATTAAGAGTGGAATACAAAATGATAGATACATCTGTATAAAATGATTATTTGTTTCAGTGAAATTAATGTTCTTTATTTGAAATATTTTATTTATTTGGTAAAATTAAATATTATTTAGTAACAATAAATCACAATGAAGTACATGTATTGCAAATGTTTCCATGAAATTAATTATATTTCAAACCAACAACATGATAGCGAGCAAATATTTAACGCAAATCAAAATAGAATTCATAAAAAATAAACAATATTTGGTCAGAATAAATTTTTATTTACCTCGGGAGTCCTTCACTTCCCACAAATAAGTTGTAGGTATATACATATTTACCATGGTTTGAATAAATAAGTGAATAATATTCCTGTTTTTTGTGTATACATATTATGTACTATATATATTGTTTGAATATCAGGTAATTTATATTTACCTGAAGTTTTTAGTTTATACTCGCTGAAACAACTTTTTCAAATTATTATAGAAATGAATTGAAAATCAAAAGACCATTTTTCGATAATACAAAAATATATTTATTTGCTATTTGCTAATAATTTCGCTTTAAGGAAATAAAAAAAAATTAAAATAAATATAATATATCACATTGATGAATTCAATTATTAGAGAATGCTACTACGTCATATGAAAAATAAATGTTATTTATACCGAATAAGTTTTGCTTCTCTGAAATAAATCTCTGTTTTCAACGAATAAATTAAATTTGTTTGAGACAAATAAATGTAATCACTTCTGAAATTACGCCTATTTCTATTGTATTTATATGAAAAAATTTGTTTTATTTTGGAAGAAGTTTATATGCAATTTTCTTTATTTATTTTTAAATATATTTATAAAATATGAAAAATGCATTTTATTATTAATTTGCGAAGAAAACAATGGTGTCATTGTTAAGGGTGAGAAAGGACTATAGTAGTAAAAACTACGATTCAAGAGTGGTATACTTTACTATTAATAGTAACGTTACTAGGGTTTAGTAAAATTTACAATTCAAGGGTAGTATATCTTACAATAGAGAAAAGGTACTTTTTAAAATTAATAGTAACATTACCATGGCCCAGTATATTTTACTACCGATTTAGTAAACTTGCTTTGTCGTAAGATTTACAAATTACTATTCAATTTTGCAATACTACCAAATCGTAACTTTAACGATTAAATCGTTGGCTGAAAATCAATGCCAAAAATCGTCAAATTTACCCTAGTTTTCGGTAAATTTAACGATCCTTTTCTCTGCGTGTAATAGCTCTTGAGATACTTTGGGTGTAAAAGTGCTAAAATATGACAACTCCTGACTGAAGTTTGATACAAACCATATGTCCGTAGAATTGCAAAGCACCAGAAAGACATCCATTTCGTTCAATTTTACTCAAAGTGAACGGAATAGATTTCTTTCCGGTATGAGGCTATAGTTACTCTATAAGTATTTGAATTTGTTTTCTTAAAACGAAACATTTTGGGTATAAATTAGAATTATTAATAAGTTTGCAAAATAAGTTTACAAATCACAATATAAGAAGTTTATTAATTATCCAGCCGGAAGAACTTTTGAAGCCTAAGGCTAGGCAACTCACATGGATCATAGGATCGCGAAGATATTGTATCTTATGATCTCTTCTGCATAAAATTAAAACCTAGGCAAATATAATTAACTTTTTATATTCTACCATACCGCACCAGTGCAAATTTCTACAATTTCTGCCAAAATTGTAATTTTTATGTATGGCGGTGGACATTTTAGTTTTTAATTAAAAAAAACAATTTTCGCACAACAAATGTTAATTGACGTATGTAATTTTCATAAAATGTGTCAAAATACCTTTAAAATGTACTGCTTAGGTTCTTTTATGTTATGCTCAATAACAGGAAATATTTTATGTTATGATGCGTAAAATAAAATAAAATTTCTGGTACAGAATAGCATTTTAGGGAAATATTTTATTTTAAGGCATAACATAACATAAAATGATAAAATTTTACCGACAGAATAGGGCCCATTATTGAGACAGGCATAGATATAATAAACACTAATGATGATACAAACCCTGTTATATGTACCTACATGGTACAAATTCATATCCATGGAAGCAATTAATTTCCTCGATTTCTGGTCACATAATATACAAAAAAGCTTTAATTGCTCTATCTCCATTTTTCTTTCATTTTCATGGGAAAATTCTACGCGAATTCAAAATATATTTTAATTCCCTAATTTATTTCTACATAATCAAATATTCTCAAGTACTAACTCTCAAGCGCAAAAATATAAAAACATCAGCTATGTTGAAATTGGCAAAAAGTGAGTGAAGTGAGTTACTTTTCTGCAAATTTGATTCTGCTAATAAATTCACTCACTCACTTCACTCACCTTCAATTTTGCGGTGAGTGGGAGGGAAATCATAGAGCAGCGATTTTATTTTAGAAATGGTAAGTAAATTAAGCTGTGTTTTTTTGGCTCCGTGCGGTGTTCTACAAAGCACGAGAGATTGCGAATTGAATTTATTTGTAGGGTGCATAGAAGTACTATTTTTTTTTTTTAAAGTTTAGAGAAAATAATCAAAGTGCCATGATTTGATAAGAATACATTAAACCTGTCAAACTTTGTCTCAAAATTTATCAAGTTTTACTTTGACATTTGGATCCAAAGGAACACAGCTATAAATATTAATTACTACTAATAAATTGTATAATAAATAAATTGTAGCACACCATTTACAGGTTGGAAAAAATCAGTTCTAATTGAAGAACTAAGATGTCTTAGAGGGAAGATTTGCCAGTGCACAAGGAGCCCAATGCAAGTATAAAATATGGAAACAAATAGCAACAAAATTAAATTCTTGTGGTACAGTAAAAACAGCTCCACAGTGGATATAATGGATTTTTTTTTTACTTTTTACTTCGCGCATAATTATTATGTTCTTTTGATCCAGTGCAGTGCACTACAATTCACTAAAGATTATGAATAAGTTGCTTGAAAATATGCAAATGGGAAATGGAGTGTACCCCACCGGACCAAAAAAGATAATATAGTGTATATTTTTCAGTAATTATAAACAAAAGAACTGTGATTTTTTTAAGCTTTATTAATAAAAATTAAGGAAAATATCTTTCACTTAATAAATTTCTTGCACCCGATTGTCTTATGCTTCCCGCCGCGCCAAACACGTCGTTGGTAGGATCCAGATGCAAAGAACTCATTGCTGACATAATCTAAAATAGATTTTATCAACAGCTTTTATAAAAATAAAAAGAGATAGGTTACTTTTATACTGGAAGGAATAGCATCACTCTCGTGGCTTCAATAAGAAATAATGTTAATTCCTCAATAAAATTCATTGCGATGTGTTGTGGAAACCTACACAGTTCCCCATAAAACTGGATAAAATGTATATCATTTAAGCACATTTTTTTTTAATAAATTTTATTTACCGTGACTCAGGAATATCAAAGGGGTTGTTTTCATCTCTTATATTCCTCCTTATTATCCGCATAAAGTGTTTAGCGTGATAATAATTCGCAGCGGCGTTCATTTTTGAACATAAGATTGACAAACAGCTGTGAAATTGACATTCGAAGTTAATATTCGAAAATATTCACTTCAATTTTTTTAAAGGAATCATTTTATTTTCAAAAGTGAGTGAATGAAGTGAGTGAAAGAAGTGACTGAAGTGAATCACTCGCAAATTAGCTGAATCTCGGTACAGGTTTCATTGACATATTTTATATTATTTATTGGGTAGAGTGCAATAAAATGCAGAAACTCTTCGTAATTTTGTTCAAATAATTACAATTACGTTTTTTCCCTAAAAGTAAACATTTTGACCTATAAATAGGCGTTAGAATTATCGTCACCAGAATCGTTGTTTATTTTACATAAATTTTTAAACATGAAACGTGTTTGTTTTTCCATAATGCGCAATGCTAAAAGCTTTCAAACAGTGCGTTTCTCATACATATGCAAGAAAAGAAAAATTTTAGCGCCACGGCCTGTAATAAAGAAGACAATGATCGGTGTGAATTTAATTTTTAATTTTCAATACTTTTTTCATTATTGTATAAAAAGACTGTAATTTATTGAATAAAGACAAAGCTTTTTTCCTCCAAACGCACAGACGTTCCAATTAAAAATCTGACTTGACAAAAGGTCTAAATTTTTGGACTTCAAACAACATAAATGCTATCTTAATATGATCCTAAGTGATTGAGTACCTGGCGGTCACAATCAGTTTTAGAAATAAAATAAAAGGGTCTGCGCAAGAGCAGGTAGATATCGCTTGTTTAGTGCGACCATATTTTTACCTCTAGCATCGGTCGACATTTACCAGCAGAGCTACGAATTGTGTACACGTAATTTATTTTTAGATCGAATAAAAGTCTTTGGCGAATAAAACTACAGCTATTTGGCTTCATTTTCAATATATTTCAAAATTTTTATGTATTGCTATTTTCTCCTTTGGTTGACGTATTTTTAGAACCACATTTCATTAAATTTTTCTATTATTCATTGAAAAAGCAGGCTTGCAATAGCAAACGCCGTCGAAGTCTGTTTATATTCAGCATTTAAGTTAGTCATTTGGGTATGTAATTATAATTGTTTTATGACCAACTTCAACCAACTTTTTTTTTATTATGTTTTTAGTGATGGAAGACGGAATTTTACGAAGAGAGCTATTTGATGTTTGGCGAAATGAACCGAACATTTCAAAAAAATTAGCCTGTGTGTGTGATTATATAATAAGTAAACGTGGTTTCGAAGATTCTGATCGTCATATTCGGGAACAAGTACAAAAAAAAAGTGCTGAGTTTTGTAAAAAACTTAAAGAACGGTGGACTAATTCTCACTAATATTGAAACGATTCTTGGATAAAAATAGTAATTGGTTAAATGTTAAAATTACTTTTGTAGAAGCAGACAGTGCTCAAGAAAGAAAAAACATCGGTCGACCCCGAAAGTTGTTCGAAGAGAGTAGTGACAGATCTCGAAAAAGGAAATTGAAACCTTTGTTGGAAACAAATACTGTTGGTGAGATTGTTCTTGCAGCTGAAATGAGTCTACGATCTACAGGTAGACGTGATGCAGCACAAATAGTTAAACAAGTATCAAGTTTTTCTCCAAAAAGAGCTACGAAATTAAAAAAAAGCGTACCAGTCACCAAGTGACAAAATGCCCATAAAGATGACATGTGAAAAGGCGTTAGCTTTTTTTGTGGATAAAAAACTCACAAAAAGACCAGTACATCTCTATGCGTCAAATAAGCAAAGCTCACAATGCTGATATTTTTCCAAATTATCACATGCCTCTTGAGGCAAAAAAGCAATGCTATCCAGATAAAATTAAGATCACTGACTACTCTGGAGAGGTAGAATTACAGTCACTGCTTGATCATACTATACAACGCATAGTGTCAGTACAGTTGGAGGTGTTACAACAAGTGTGTGTGTGGGTATAGACACACTTCCAACATTAAATGTGGTCTTTAAGTGGGGCTGTGATGGATCCTCTGGGCAAAGCCAATATAAGCAGCTATTTTCGGCCACGAAAGAGGATGTGGATGATTCGTATACATTCATTGTATCAATAGTACCGCTACAGATGACTACCTATTCTGCTATTGGTAGTAGCAGAAGTCAAGAAAATAAAAAAAAAAAGAATTATTTGGCAAAACCCCTTGCCTTCATCGACAAAATATTGTCGACCAATCAAAATAATTCTACAGAAAGAGAACCCTCAGTTAACAAAAAAAGAAATCGACAATATTAAATCACAAATAGCGGTACTATCTCCAACTGTTGTACAAGTAGAAGGTCGTGAAATTCTTGTAAAACAGGAACTTGTTCTCACTATGATTGACGGAAAGATTTGTAGTGTAATCTCGAATCAAGCTACTTAAAATTGTCATGTGTGTGACCCCTTCTCAAAAGAACATCTGAATCATACGAAAAAAAAAATCCAAATGAAACAGCGCTGACCCTGGGCCTATCAAGCCTTCACGCATGGATAAAAATTTTCGAATGCATCTTGCACATTTCATACAGGCTTGATATAAAATCGTGGCAAATACGAAAGGAGAACAAAGCTCAGCTTGAAGACCGAAAAAAATTAATACAAGATCGCTTCCGCAACGAAATGGGTCTTTTGGTTGACATACCAAAACCGGGTTTGGTACGACCAATGACGGTAATAGCGCACCAAGGTTTTTTGAAAATGCAGCCTTTGCGTCGGATATTACTGGTGTAAATGAGGAGCTGATTCTTCGATTCGGAACCATCCTTAACACAATCGCCAGTGGGTATAGCATAAACACAGAAGAATTCGAAAAATACTGTTTTGAAACAGCAGAATTATATGTCCAAGAATATAAATGGTATTATATGCCACAAAGTGTGCATAAGATACTTATCCATGGTACACAATTTATAAAAGAAGCCATACTTCCTATTGGAATGATGTCCGAAGAAGCTCAAGAGGCCCGAAATAAGGACTATAGAAGGCTTAGGGAATATCATACCCGTAAATTTTCTAGAGCGGATACAATGACGGACTTGATGCACATGTTATTAATTTCTTCGGACCCATTTGTAAGCAGTCTTCGAGTTAACCGTCAAAAGAAGGGCAAAAGTATATCTTCTGATGTATTGAGGCTACTCCAAGATCCAGGACATGATGAAGATGACGACAGTGATGATGATGTTTACTATGCTGGAAATTAAATAGACGTACATCTCTATGAAGCCTGTAATTTTTTGAAATATATGTTTTATCCCATCCCAATCAGTGTTTTTTTAAAAATCATATCCATTTGTTATTTTTGCAAAAATTAAACTAAAAATCTTAATAAAAAAATAAAAATTAATACAAGAAAAGAATCATAAAAATCCATCACGCCGTTTAGATTTTATGCGGGAATACAGAAATTCACATACATACTTACATACATAATGACCAAACACATTATACCCTCTGCGTTCGCAGTCGGGTAAAAAGAATCATTTGCACTGAATATTCATGATAAACTATACCAGTATTAGGCACTTTTTCGGTACTTGAACCACAGTAAACGAAGAAATACTTTTGTCATGTTAGATTAATCATCGGAACCACTGTGAAACGTTGTGATCATTCTAGAAGAGAGCTCCCTTAAAAAGGTAATTGAGCTCTCTAGCTCTGAACCCTTTTGCCTAGTTAACACAGAGCTATTTAGCCAAGCAAGGCATTGAAGATAGAGCTAGCCACAGTTCTGGCACACACTTTCGTTTAGTCAAAACCAAACTTTGAGCTTTACAGCTCTCAGCTGGTCAAGATACAAGTGTTTAGAAGCTTTGTCAAGCTCTATAAACTGTTTCTTTCTTTCCGGTTTCCTGTATCATTGAAGAATCGAACAAAACCACCATTAGGCTGGAGGAATTGACTGGAAGAGTAGAAGAAACATTACAAGAGCATGAATATAATACTCTCGTAGAACAAATTCGCGTTAATCATTTAAATATAGAAGATAAATTTCTGTTTATGTCTACGGTTGAGCTGAGATACATTATAAGGTATCCGAGGGTAAATGCAGCCAAATTGAGCATTTCCGAGTCGCGTAAGGCCGCTGGCCTTGGTTTTGTCCTGAGTTCTTAGCCTCGCGGGCCACTATGATTTGCATGCATCGTGTTTCACTCGGGTGGCAAGGGCCAATTCGCCTCCGTCTTCATCAGCGCCACGAGCGTCCCGAAGTTATTTGTATGGAGGACTTTGTGGCCGGACACTCCTACCGGGTGGACTATGCCATGATTCCCCATGGTGGTATGGGCTGGTCTGTTGCAGGTAAGTCTAAAGAAAACTCCCTTGAGTTGTTTACTAATATTTTGTTTTTATCTGTACAGGGGATGTTCTGGTGGTTAGTGGTATACATAGGATTTGCTTCTGTTGCGTGCTCTGCGAAGCCGCCCCCCGACAGGGCTGTATCGGGTACTTTTTGCCACTACACCTGGGTCTCCTGAGCCGGAGTCCCCACCGGGGTACGACGAGACTATGGGTCAGCTCGAGGCCCCCGAAAACTGGGACGTCGATGACGAAACGGACAACCAAGAGGGAAATGAGCATTGCGGTCCGCAGGGGTGAGAAGTAGATGACTGGGACGCAGCCGAGCCTGCCTAGTAGTGCTGTATTGCTCATTTTTATAATTAGTTTTTCCTTGTATATCTTTCCTATTTTTTTTTCTTCAATATTCAAAAATAAAATTAAATGTATAAGAATTTTGATGTTTTTACTGTATTGTTCCCAATTCCCTTTCAGGCTTTTGGTTATGTGCTTTTGGCATTCGGTCGGCTCTTTGTTTGCCATTGATTCTCTTGTACAATTTTGTTTTTTTCTTATTTTTTATATAGGTTAAACCTTCTATTTTAATTAGCATTGTGCTATTTTTCTTATGTAATACTTTAATAGCTGTGCTAAATTTATATATGGTCTATTATTATTATTTATTAACTATTAACGGGGGTGGGATAACTATTCATTTCCTTTTTTCTTTCCTTATATGTTATCTTATTTCTATATTTTATTTTCTAAAAAAAATGTTGTATTAAAATAGTTTACTTAACTTCTAATTCTATTACAATAGTTTGACTACTTCTAGAATTCACTACTAGTTGTTTATTTGTTTAATTTCCCCCTTTGTGTGTTTCTTATTAGGTACATTCTTTCTATTTGTTGGGATGATAGTGCCAGTAGTTTCAATGTAGTTACCTTTTGAAGTGGTAGGATGCGGGTCCTTTCAAGAGGGGATAGGTTTGATTGATTTGGTTTGTTTGGTTTGTTCTGCCGCCTCTGGGGTTTTCCAGACTTGCGTGTTTGATAATGTTTAACGAATGGTGCATACATTTGGCGACCAGGTGTGGCTACTGCTAGGAGCTTTTATTCCAATTTTTGTCCAATTCTTTTAATGACTGGGTACCTTTTAGGATGATGCTATTAATGTCATCTCCTGAGTATAGTTCTGTCTGGATTTTCTCAGACTGAACACCTATTTTTGTATCATTGAAGTATTTTCCCACTATTTGCTCTAATGGAGCTAAGTTGGGAAAGTAATTGGGTTGTGTGAGACTTAATGGTTGGATATTTTCTGCCTCATAGTATTTAATTCAGAGGAGAAGAGAAAATGTGACTGGGTCTGAGAGAAAGAAGTAGAGTTTATGTATATACATATATATTACACTGTCTACTTAATATTTAATTTTTCTTTCAACAACTTATTATATAGTTTAGATCTAAATACTATATATACGTATATTTATTATATTGTGTTACTTCCGTTGTTGTGGTATTTGTTCCACACTTTGTTAAAGATGTCAAGGTCCCAGGTATCTTCCTCTTCTCGCTCCAGGATGTCTCTGTGGATCTCACTGTAGATACTTTCGGGCGTTCGGTCGGTGTTATCGATGAGGACGTCAATTAGCAGGTCCACCAAGTTGTCTTCGTCCGTGGCGTTGTCGTGCGGAGGGCTGATGTAGCTCAGATGCTCCTGGGGGTCAGAATAACTCTCCAGGGAGTCGTCCAGGTAGCTCTCTAGGTGGTCAAAGTCTTCGCTGTCGTCTGAAAAATAGGCGAAGTCGTCCAATATGCTGTCAATAAATATGGGCTCATCTATTCTGTGGGGCGATTCTGCTCTGGGCCAGCACATTCGTGTTGTTTCTTTAGGATTAGAATTAAAACTTTGCTGCACTCTTGCGGCTTCTTCGGGATTTGTTTTGTAGGTCTTACAAACCTTGCAAAAAATCTGCACCGCTGCCACCAATATATTGTTATACGTTGTTACAACTCTTTAGGTATAACGCAATATAAGCAAAATGTAAATTCAAACGCAGCTTTCTGAGAAAACAAAATTTATTATAATTAAATGCAATAGATTACTCTTAACAATTGTCTGTTTCGGCTTTCCGCCTTGTTAAAAAAAAACACTTATTGACTTTTCACTTATTACTTTATGACTTGGTAAAGATTTATTTTAGTTTGATTCTTAGGAGACCTTACCTTTGGTAGGGGGACTCTCCTAGTTGGTTCAAGAATACTCTCTGAATTTCTAGTCCAAAGTTTAAAAGACTAAGGGGAATAGGTGGAACAATAACAAACACTATAATGGAAAGAAACAAGGTACAAGCCCAAAAACACACAGCCAGATGAGAACGAGAGCGAGGACAAAATCTCAAATTCCACATAAATAGAAGCACACTTCACAAGAAAATTCAGTGGTGAAGTGGAAGCCGAACAGTAAACACGTGATGTGAAAAAATATAATGTGATGTGAAAAAATATAAAGTGGAAAAGTAAGAAACGGAAAATACACACATACAAAGAAAAAAAGAAGAAGAAAAAGAAAAATAATGGATACTAACAGTGGGAAACAGAGGTACGTGATAGGTTAATTGTAGGAATTATAGAATAAGATAAAAACGGGATAGACACAAGGAGACGTGTTGACACACAAAAAGGCCAGAAAGAGGAAACAAATAAACACCAAACTGAAGATGAAAACAAAAAGAAACAGATCTGAAGACCAGAGAGGAGCACTGAAAAAATGAAATCCAGGAAAAGAGTTTTTGTTTTCAAAACCGGCATATAAAAGAGTAAAAGGGAGGGAAATAAGAAAAGAAAAATATCTACACCTTTTGTTTTACTTCCTGAAAATATTAATAAAATTAAAAATAAAATTAAATTAAAATTAAATTAAATTAACTGTATTATTTACATATATATATTAACTACTGCATGCACTAAAAAAAGAAGAGCATAAATATAAAGTGAAAATATTAAGAACATACCTAATTTGCATACCTACCACTAGTGACCCCTTAGATGACAAATAAACTAGGGTTAGAGCCTTGTTGGGAGGAACGTGCAGAAGGAGACCCCCACCAAGAGAAAACAATGAATACATGTGCGTACCTGCAGTAAACACATGCAATCACAAGAATGTCCTTGCAGAGTGAAGGCGCAGAAATCATGTAATCGGTACGCGTGTTATATAGCCAAAATAATCATAGGGAACCTGAAAATAAAGATTAGTTAACGAACATGTTGTGCAAGAAAACGCACACATTATACAAACTGAACGTTTTAAGCATAGGAAAACTTCTGATGAGTCCCGTGGCGGGGACGAAACTTGTTAAGTATAGCCGAACAGGAGCCTACTCGGCATCCCCTTAAAAAATAAAAAATCTGAAGCCCCTGATATTTTTGTTTAACCATGACGTGATGCGGAGAACGCATTTAAATACATTCTATCATGTGATAGCACAATGCGCTGTCCTGCTACGCGGGACAGATATATAGGAGATATAGGGGAAAGATAATAGAGTGACAAACACAATAAAACACACACACACAGGCACACAAACAAAAAGCACACAACAAGACAATGCTTCTTTTTACACCGATTAATGGAGAGCTCCCTCTAGTACCTCACTTAATCACTACGGTGGCTAAACTATGTGACTTACGGCGCTGGACAACTGGTGACCCACCTGCCGTACAACGCTTCGTCATGCTGCTCCATGAAAACTTCATGGACACAGATGACATATAAACCAGCACTTGCAATTTTTTTGCATTTTTTTTTGCATAATTTTATAATTTTTTTTTTTTTTTATAATTTTATAATTTTTTTTTTTTGCATAATTTAATAAGATCTTGTTGTTTTTGAATAGAAAAACTGCATAGAGAATACGTGAAGTGGTTTCTCTTCGCTCAACTACAATGTCTGCTAAAAATGTTAAAATTTGTATCCAGCTAGCAGACATTAAATACAATAGATTACTCTTAACAATTGTCTGTTTCGGCTTTCCACTTTGTTAAAAAAAACACTTATTGACTTTTCACTTATTACTTTATGACTGGTAAAGATTTATTTTAGTTTGATTCTTAGGAGGCCTTACGTTTGGTAGGGGGACTCTCCTAGTTGGTTCAAGAATACTCTCTGAATTCCTAGTCCAAATATCACCAAATTTATATAAAATGGTTAACATGGGGATGATACTCCCTTGGAAAATTGCTGATCGCTCAATTTTTGAATAAAAATCAGGAAACTTGAGCGGAAATAACAAAATTCCCGAAATCGACCGGAATAACAATTGAAAAAGGTTCGACGATTGATTTCATGCATAACAACTTTCAGGGTCATCATAATTCATGAAATTTCACGTCACCTTATCAATGCAACGAACTGCAGCCATTCTACACCCAAAGAAATATATGTTGTTAAGTTATTGAAACTAGATGGTTAATTCAAAGAGGGAAAATATTTTGTCATTTCAACAGAAAATTTGTTCGATTAACTATTTTTTTCTTCGAATGTACATGAAATGTGCTTAAAACAACAAATTGCAACAAATGCATTGATAAAAAATAACCAGATCAGTACAGTTCAATCAACGATGTCATCGTTAATTATATTTTTTCAATATCTTCAAATTAAACATGTTTGCCGCTCAATTTAACAAATTTACAATTACATATAACAAATTTCATAGTAATGTACTGTGTTGTCATAACAACTATAAAGCTTGTTGATATTACTTTCTTTCATGTCAAAACAAATTAGTTTCTAATCAGTTCAACAACATCCACTTAATGGTTTCTATCCAATTTCTAAGTAACAACATATGGATCGTTAATATGACTATGGTTCTGTTTCAAATTACTACAAATCAACAAAACTATAATTTTCATAGTTCTCCTTACTACACATCTTACAAATACATAGTTCCCTATTGCATTAACAAATACGTGAGCTTTGTGAGTATTTCCATTTACCATTCTTTACCGTTAGTAATTGGAAGCCTGTTTGAACATGGGATTTGATGGTTTCACATTAAATTTTATTCTGTTTGAAACTTCCATCAGTATTGCTCGAAATGGAAAATAGTAAACCCTTGAATCCAAGTGATTCCCCAAGTGAGCCTTTGCAATATTATATTCTCGAAAGTACGAATATATTAAGTAATGTGACAAGTGACAACAACAGTGAAATTTTAAGTGAACAACAATTTTCAAGGCTCTTAGGTAAAAGTACCAGCCACAATCAAAAATTAGAAGAACAATCAGTGCAAACGTGTGGTGATTACTGTAAAAACTTAAATTTAGCGGTGAGGTGTGAACAAAGTGAAACAGGAGCACACTCAGGAAATAATAATAAAGTTGGTAGCGATATCACGGATGGATTAAAAGAATTGTTGTCAACGTGGAACTTTTACGGCTTTGATTATATTTATAATCGTTGCAGAGGTACGTAACTTATTTTTATGTAAATTTAATTTAATTTCACATATGATTGACATGTATATTATTATAATATATATATACATATATATTATTTGCTCACTCATATTTTCGATTACCTAATGTATAAGTATATATGTATACATAACTACATATGAAGCCTTTTGATACTCGGGAATTGTTTTTGGTTTATAAAAAAAACTCTTGTTTGAGAAAGACTGAATACTGCTTTATAGTGACAGTTTAGTAGAAGAATAAGAATAATGCTTTCTTTCAATACCTGCTCAACTGTTGCATCAATTATTTTAGACAAAAGAATCGGTATAAAGCATTTGAAGATTATTAAAAATGAAGAAATAAACAAACTCATTGATTCGGATCAACACTTAGATGATTTAATTACATTCAAGGACGGGCTTACTAAATGGCGATCTGGAAAAGTAGGTGCTAAACATACATATATATTCGTCTGACAAATTTAGATTATGTAACGACTTTTTAGGAAATTATTGAAGACGTCGATAGGGAAACTAGGTCAATGAATAGTGATATCGGGAGATGGATCGAAAAGCAGGAAAATGTACCTTCACCAACAAATTTTCTGCGAAGTAATACAATATGTGTAAGATCGCAAGCTCGTTGTAAGACTAAAAAGCATTTACATCCTTATTGTTTCAGGATTTGGATACTATTCTTGATAATTCCTCGACACGATCGCTTATAAAAACTTACTTCTCGCAACACGAAATTCTACGAGAAGAACATCAACAAATGCTAGCTGATATTATTGTGGAGCACTTTTATAAAAATGAAATACACATGAACCCTTCTTATATGCTGCAGTTTGCAGAAGCTATCAAGAAGAGGTTTCCTACGGAGTGCGTGGTATGTTCACAAGAAGACTTAAAACTTTGGTAGTAATTAATTTTATTTTATGGCGCAGTTAACGTACTACATATCAGCTGGGTCTGGGAAAAAAAATCCGGGTGGAAAATTATATTACAGATACCACAACATAAAAAAAAAATTAAACAAAATTGGTCTTATCTCTCCCCCATTATCAAAGACTTCAAGTAGAGCTTCAGCAAGGACCTCTAAATTTTGTAATAAGCTGGTTCCACAGGCCGTATTCATAAATGCAGACTTGCGTAAAAACATTTAGTGAACATAGCCTTAAATAAAAAAATAATTATAGAAAACTAAAATTCGCTGATAAAGGCAGGCACGTGAACGAGGTTAATTACATGTGCCTCTGAGGGTCTAACGTAGTTCTGCATTTACAAACACGACCAGAATTTTTAGCAATAACACGTTAAGAATAACGTTCATTTCAGTTGAAATAAATGATGATCAAAGCATAGATTTGTCTGGCAAAAAAGAAAGACTACAGCACTACGAAGTACTTCCTTGGGATGACGTAACTTCTTTATGGAAAGAAACAAGAATTTTAAGAAGAAATGAAATACTTACTACAAACTGTCGAACAAGTGCCGAAGTTTTCAAAAATTGGCCCTTATACAAACACAGTCAAGGTCCCAAATTTGTAAGTAATTTTTAAATTAACGTATGAACATAAATAGCAAAGAAAACTATCCTCTATAAATGTTTTTTGGTTGTATGGGCGAACTAGAATATTTCAGTAAAAGGTACTTCCACAGTTTATTATTAGTTCTTGCTTTATTTAAACTGGAGTTGCAGCAAGCTATATTTACTATAATGAATACTTAATAATATGTTGAGTAGTGCAGATTTTACTCGTTGATTACTGGAGAGAACCAATATTGTTCGTATATCGTCGTTATACCGTTATGCTAGAGAAACCTGCTCTACCATTCCGAAGTATTTGTTGATGTTTAGAGTCAAATAAATAAAGACAGTTTGCTTAATACGAGATTACTTATGTGCACTGCACAGTTTGCAAATATATTACATATTATTATTATACATATAACTCTTCTTTCAGGTTGATATAGATTTTTGCCACTTTTTCCCAAAAGATGCTTGCTTCATTAGTAAATGGAAGGAGGACTTCGATAATTTAAAAACTGTGATTAGAGACAAACTAAAGGACGCATATTGCATTTCTTTATTTGAAAAACTTGACCGTGCATCAAATGAAAGTAAGCATTTCCTACTTATACGTATATATTGTCTTTATATGAAGTATATTCAACAGGCTCCAAGGATTGCATTCTTTTCCTATCGCTCCATGGTGTAATAAAACCTACCGTAAGAATACCATATCCATCAAGGGCACATAAGCGAGCACAGTGGAAGCCAAGTATTTCTGATTCCAAAAGAAGCTGCCTTCTTCATGTTGTTACAATTAACGACATTCAAAAGGAAATAAGTAACTTACGTAAATTGTACCTAGATTTAAACTTAACCTTACAACCATTAATTATCGTTGTTGGCTCAGAAGAAACAAATTTGGAGGAATTTTATTTGTACATTGATGAGGTTTTTTTAAATTTGAGACTTTTCTAAATTGTCTGGACTCAACTTTCAAATATTTTCAAATTCTAAATTTATGCTATCCTCAAGAGAGTGCTGCGGTATGGGTTTTTATACAAAGTTATTTTTACAATATTGAACTTCCTTCCGATGCACGCTCTTATACTGTAGTAGATATTATAAAAAATTTACATAAGTTGAAGGAGATCCAAGCAAAGAGCAACAATATTAACTAAACTAATTTCGTAAAAGGTATACCGTGTAAATATTTATACTAAATATTTTGTGAAATTATTGCAAACAATATATTGATATTAAGGACCATATCTTTCTAATTTACGATTTCTGAGCTAACAGGTATAAATTAAAGGAAAAAACACACAAATTTACTTTATTAACTATTTTATTCTAATTGAAACTTGTTTATTTTATTCTAATTGAAACTTGTTTATTTTATTTTGATTTGAAATATATATATTTGCTTTTTATGTCATAAAAGCTTTCATGCTGTAAACCTGTTAATAACACATTTGAAATGGTTACATAAACATTCTCGTCACAATAAATTCATTTGCAAGCAGCTGTCTTGTCCGCAAACTTTTGAAAATATAAATGCGTTTAAGCGGCACCTATTAGAAAAACACTCAACTTTCCAGAAAACTTCAGATATACTTGTTTCTGGCGAATCTACTATACTTAAAAATAAGCTACGTATTGAAGAACCAATTAATCAAGAACAAATTCCTGATAAAAATAACTTTGGAGAAATAAGTGAAAGAAGTGTTGAAACTTTATTAAAAGAAATACAGGAATCAGCAATCCGTTTCAACTTGCAAATGCATTGCAAAAATAATTTCACTAGAAAAGACATTATTAGCGTACAAGATAGTGCCAAATGCAACTTAGCGTTACCCTTATACAATTGTCTTAAATCTATGATATCAGTTAGCACAGATAGTGCTCTACAGCAAAAGTTTAATCGTATTGAAAAAATTATTTTAAACCCATTCATTGAGATAGATACGGAGTATAAATTTTTGAAGATCTTAGTTGAAGGCGATTTATTCAGATATCCTAAAATTTACACCATTAATAATGAAATAACAGAAGTTATAGTTGCGAAAACTCCTACACTGGATGAAGAAAATGCTGAAGGTGTAATTATGCCCATTGAATTTCAGTTGAGAAAATATTTGGAATGCCCAGGTATACTTGAAATTGCACTTCAAAATTTAAATTCGCAGAAAAACCTAGGTCCATCAGGCCTCATCAGCCATTTTATAAATGGAGAAATTTGGAGTAGAAAATCTTTCTCTCAGTCTGATAAAGTTGTTCTCCCAATTTTTCTTTACTTTGACGATTATGTTATAAACAATCCATTAGGACCATACGCTAGTGAACACTCTATGTGTGGCGCTTACTATACTTGTCCAATTTTCCCAAATCACTACTTATCTAAATTGGAGCACATTTTTATTGCAGCAGTTTTCAAAACGAAAGACATGACTTCATTAGGGAATGCAAAGACTTTCTATCCTTTACTTGCAGAATTTAAGAAATTAGAGGAAAATGGTATTTTGATAAAAGTTAAGAACAAATTTACACAAATCTTCTTCTGTGTTTCCTTAATATTAGGAGATAATTTAGGAGTAAAAAGTGTCCTTGGTTTCAGTAAATCCTTTAACACGCATAGATACTGCCGACTTTGTAAAAGGACAAAAGAAGAAATGCAAAAGGATACTAAGGAAATACAAAGTTCATTACGTGATAAAAAAAACTATATGAAAGATGTTATTGAAAATGATTGTAAATCAACAGGCATAAAAGAAAACTCTATTTTTAACAGTTTACCCAGTTTTCACGTTACAGATAATTTTACTTGTGACATAATGCACGATTTGTTTGAGGGTGTATGTCATTATGATATTTGTAAAATACTCTTGCATTTCATAGAACTGACAAATTTTTGACTTTAGAAACTTTCAATTATAGAAAACAGCTATTTTGTTACGGTGACACCGAAATTGGTAACAAGTCAATCCCCATTACCCTGCAGAATTTAAGGAGTTTTAAATTTAAAATGTCTGCCAGAGAGATGATGACTTTTATACATTTATTGCCATTAATGATAGGTGACCTTATTCCAAGAAAAAACCGTGTGTGGGAACTTTTTTTGACTTTACTTAAAATTGTGGATATGGTATTGAAATCTTGTTTTGACGTTAAGGATTTAGAAATGCTTTCAGAACTTGTATCAAAACATAATTCACTTTATGTTGAACTGTTTAATACTCATTTGAAACCGAAACACCACTTCATGGTGCACTACTCTTCAGTAATAAAAAAATGCGGTCCATTAAAGCAAATGTGGAGTCTTAGGTTTGAGGGAAAACATAAGGAGTTTAAAATGTACGCTAAAAGTATTAGTTCCAGGAAAAATATTTCTCTTACATTAGGAATTAAAGCTGGTTTAAGATTTGCGGAACTAATACATTCGGGAAAGTTTAAAGAGTGTACCTTTTCTACCGAAGAGAAAAAAAATTGTAATTTGAAAAGTAAGCACTACTATAAATATCTCTCAACCATTCCAAACTTTGAAAATCCATATTTTACAAATAGTATTATTTTTAAAGGCAAAAATTTTAAGGTGGGACATCATATCACCACCGATTGTAAACTATATGAAATATCTGAATTTATTATGAATGATTGTAATGCTTACATTGTTGGAAAAGAAACAATTTTATTAGAATTTATCACTGGTTCAGAAACAAATAATTATTGTTTAATAAATATGAATTGTTTACAAGGTCCTCCAATACATAAATATAAATTACCAACCAATAAAACAGCAATTAGACTGAAGAATTTTTAGACCAATAGATATATCATCACTATCTATTATATGTAAAACAGGCTAATATGTATAATTAGCTTAACTGATTCCTAAATAAATATGTAGGTACTATATAATTAAGGAACTAAAATCTGTGTACCTATTGTGCAATAATAAATAGAATGAATTACTGGAAATATTTAGATTGTTCTTATTTTTATATTATATTTTACGATATCCCACTTTCACACTTAAATTTTCTGCTTTTTTTAATATCATAGAAACCGAACGCAGCTTTTCCATCTTTACCTTTTACCTAATCAATAATATTAAAAGGTTCAGTTGGATAGAATTAGTGTGAAGTGTAAGATTTTCCGATACATAAAATTGTAGAAGAGACGTAATTAAAAAGACTAATAGTTCAAAAAGTTAATATTACTTCTTGAACTGAGGATGTTTGTTCCAACCAGGTACATCCATGATATTTTTTTTATATTTTTACTTCCATCAACGAGCAACATACCTAGTTGATTCGACTGGAGCAAATAGTCATTTCAAATATTTTTGGACTTCCTCAACGGACAACATACCTAGTTGATTCGACTGGAGCAAATAGTCATTTCAAATATTTTTGGACTTCCTCAACGAACAACATTCCTAGTTGACTTGACTGGAGCAAACAGTTATTTCAAATATTTTTGGAGTATTTCTAAAATTGTTAGCGCACGTTATTCTAACTAGATTTCAGTTTTTATGGAACAATTTTTATTGTTAAAATAACGAAATTATTATTGTCAAATCAACTATATCTATCATTAATACAAACTCCAGCAAGAAACAATTATAAAATCGTTATAGCTACGATGAATTCTTGTTAGCTGAGAATCAAATGTAAAATTTGTTATTTGAACTACAAAATTAGTTTCTAGAACCACAAATTTTTTTGAGTGTACGGGGCTTTAATTGTTTCTTCGTTCGTCTTTATGAGTGAATCATAATGCTGGCGCTAGATCGTATTGACTTTTTGTTTTGCCTTTATCAAGTGGAAGAAATTATAATCATTTTAGGCACGCGCCAAATGGGATAGAATTACGGGTACCTGCCGGCTGTTATTTATTGTTTGTTGCATTCATTTAGGTGTGCTTACGAATTCGTAATTTGAGTTTGTAATGAATTTCTTGAATTCTTGTGAAATGCATTTTGGGGTAAAGTGATGATAGGATGCTAGGCATTATGAATGCAGAGTTAGGGTTTAGTTTTGGGGCTATGAGTCCGAGATTGGGTAATATGTAAGATTGATTTAGTGGATTCATAACATGAACTGATCGGAAATGTACGGCTAAAAGGTTAATTTGCCGTCGGCATTTAATGAGTTCCCGAACTTATTGTGAGACTTTTCTATCAGCGTCTCGCGAGGAAACTAAAGCAACGATTAGAAAATATGGTGAGGGGAGAGTAAAAGATAGGAATAACAATGTTCCGTCGCAGAACAAAATTACTTATAACTAAAAACACTAACACAACTAAAATACAAAAGATACTTTGAGCAATGATCCATACATTTGTCACAATGATGTACTTTGGCTCTTAATACAGCAGTACGCCATTTGCCAGCGACAGAAAATGTTGATTCCATTGTAGTTCTGCCTATAATAGCGAGCTACTGGGAGTATGAAATCACTCGCATTTTGAGCAGTCGCCAAGACAGATCGGCAGTGATAAACCGAAATTAAGTCTTGTTTAACAAAATCTAAGGGAGACATTTGAGCCCAATATTTACTAATCTTTATTTATCTAATTATAATTATCTTATTTTTTTTTCAGCCATTGTTAGTTTAGCTGACAGAGTATTTAAAGGCTAGCATTTTTTTTCAAATGAGCAGATCAAGTGAAGCTCATTCTGCTACGTTTTTATAATAGAATTAGACTAATCAATAATTCTATTCTATTTTTCAGGGTAAAGTTCCAGCACCCAATATCGTGGATTAATTAAAACTACTAGTTTTTTTTTTTTTAATTATTATTTTATTTTTGAGCTAAATTTAATTTGTTGAATTATTATTTGAACTAGTTAGATCTTTTTTTTTTCTTTTTAATTTTATTTTAAATTTGGATTGAGTAGCAGTAAGGTCATAGGCTAAGACAATATTTTGTAAAATAAAAATAAGAATGAATTATTGACATTTTTGAAACCAGGTTTTTTCAGACTTATCCTTCAAACCGGCACCTCCCCGAATTTTATGTTTAAATCCATATTGGGATTTAATATTGAATTTACAATCCCGCAAAAAATGGCATACTCCTGAAAATAACATACAAATCAACGTTTTGGTTCTAATTCAAGACCATCACTTTCCAACCACAAAATGGCCGATGGGTCGAATAATTCAAATTCACCCAGGACATGACAGAGGAGTTAGAGTAGCAACTGTGAAAACACCAAATAATCAAGTAATTCGACCAATTACTAAACTATATAAGCTCCCGGTATAAACCAATCCTTTCAAGAAGACACAACAAGATTCTACAATCCAACCCACATGCTTCAGCAGGAATTAGGAGTAGTTCATTGCCCATTGTGCCCAGACGCAACAGCACCACAATTTCAGGACGAAATAACAATTTATGGATAATAAGATTAATTTTGTGCATCATGCATAATAATACTGCATCATTAATTCATCACACAAATTTGTGCCCAAATGCGTCGTATCAGCAAAGAGTGAGGCATGGAAGCGGTTCCTATGGGAACGAAAATAAAACACTACAACAGTAGAAGCAAAAAGTGTAACCAACTTCACTCTAATTCGAAAAACATAATTCGACAGAAGTACACGAGATAAGAAGCGTACACCATTAAAGGTGTTCCGCTTATTTTTCATTTTTTCTTAGTTTTTCTTTTCTTACTATTTTTTATTAGTTGGTTTTTTGTTTCTTTATTTTTTTAGTTTTTATATATACAAAAAATGGATTCACTACTATCACTTGAAGACTGTCTCCTTATTTACGATGATCCCGAATTGCAGACAATTCCAATTAAGGAAAAATGACGCCAAACAAGGATGCAAAGCCACCAAAAAAATATATACCTCCGTTTGAGGCAGTGCCAGCCACAAAGGGGATCCAAGAGATGGACAAAGACCCAGGCACTCGTATCCTAACCTACCCCCGAAGGCCTCCAACTGGAACAAGAAAAAACAACATTATTGAATGTCCCATTGAAACTCCGACTCGTCCAAACCAAGCTAACCATAGAGAAGGCACCAAGCTCCACCTAGTTCTAAATGAACAAAAAGGGACACAAAACCAGTGGCTCCAGTAATGCCAGCTATGGCTCCAGTAATGCCAGCTATAGCTCCAGTAGTGCCAGCAGTAACTCCAGTGGTACCAGCAGTGGCTCCAGTAGTGCCAGCAGTAGCTCCAGTGGTGCCAGCAGTGGCTCCAGTGATGCCAGCAGCAGCTCCAGTGATGCCAGCAATGGCTCCAGAGCCATATACCCCAAGGCATCCACCACGACGTCCACCTGCGAATTTTATTGTAGATCAACGCCTATGGGAGGAAATCCGTCATCAGCCAATACCTTGGTGGAGAGCGCTCTCGGCGAAAAAGTGCTTTCGCATGGATACCGATGAAGGAGATACCTTGCTAATTCTAAAATTAGCTGACGGAATAATTCGTATTCGTCTTCAAATAAAAAAGGGTAAGTCAGCAGTGTGTATACCTGGTTATGGTTTATTTTTTATCTAAATTCACTAATAAGAAAACTTCAAATTTTACAAAAAACAACACCATATAATAACCACGTAAGACCACGTAAGGTCATTTTTTTGTTTTTGTTTTTAAGCGTGAGGATGTTCCGTCGTAGAACAGAATTACTTATAACTAAAAACACTAACACAACTAAAATACCTGAGGACACTTGGGCTGCTGCGATAAAGCTTTTAACAAACATTCAATTCTTAAAGACCGAAAAACTCAAATCCGCACTTCCTCTAGGTGAAGAGATCTGGTGGTAGCAATTCCTCTAAGTGGTAAACGTTCAACCCTTAAAAAGAAAGTGGTAGCAAATTCCAACCAGAATTCTCTTGGTTGATCCGTAGAAATATTCTTTTAAGCAGCCGCGTTTAAATTCAAAAGAGAGTAAGGTAGAAAATTCTAGTCGGACTTTTCTCGTTGAAGTAAAGAAATCTCGTGATAATAATTAGTTTAGATAGCAGATATTTAAATCTAAAAGGGAAAATGCTAGAAAAATAGGTTGTAAATCCAAATCAGTGCTTGTTTTATGCGCATAAAATGGTTGCGATAAATTATTTAAGTATCAGAAATATTCTAGAAAAATAACTTGTAAATTCGAATCAAATCTTTTTCGATGCGACACGGAAGGAATCTTGTTTACGTTTACTTTCCCAAGAGAAAATGTTAAAAAACTTTTCTTTGCTGAAGCGAATAAATCGATTAATAATAATTATTTTATATGACGGATATTTAATTCTTAAGGAGAAAATACTGGAAATATCACCGTTAGATGCAAAAAATCCTGTCGTAATAAATAATTCTTTTAGACGGCAGATTTTTAATTCAAATCGGCACTTGTTCGATGTAAAAGATTTTCTTGTAATAATTCTGTTAAATAGCGGATATTCAAAAACTGTTCTTGTAATAATTCTGTTAGATAGCGGATATTTAATTCTTAAGAGAAAATGCTGGAAAAATAATTATCTTATCGTGATGAATTTTTTAAACCGAAAAAAAAAATGTTTTTATTTCGATAGATATCACAAAAAAAACCATAAAATTAAAACGGCTACTTCGTTCCAACCTTGATGCGAATAAAAATAAATTTTTCTACTTATCTTATCCAATAGTGTATACCCATATAGGCCCATTGGGTGGCCCCGTTGGCAATTAGTAACCACGCTGGTAATCGGTAGTATAAATTTTGTATAAATTACTGAGTGCTTTGTTTTTTTGTTTTTTTTTGTATAATTCATTCATTGACGTTAACAATAAAAAAAATGTCAAGACTATTTCGACTTTTTTATAAAAGAAAACTTAGGTTTTAAATATTTCCACTAGGTTCGTTCCGTGCTCAAGCTTTTCCTTTGTTCATAGGTGACTACTCACTTCTTCTTTTCTGGAATTTTTTTGTGCGGTCCACGTCGGGCTGGGGAAAACGTGGCCTGCCAGGTTGATTTTTTGCGAGTCCGAAAGGGACGTGCCGTCATCTCTTGTGGCTTTTAGTGTTCCTTGCTCAGACGTGCTGCCATGGTTATCTTCACGTTGGTTCTGAAGAATTTGAAAATCATAATCCAATAGAAATAGCACACATTGCATATTAAAATTCACGCAAAAACACGAAAGCAGTTTTTTTTAATGGTTTACAGAAAAACAGTCTTGAACTCCGGGAAAAAATCAAATGAGACTGAAAATCATTGTGCATTAGAAAGAGCACATATTCAGCGTAAACTCCAAAAACCCAATTTTCTAGGATTTTTAAGTAAAATTTCCAATTAATCTTTTCAAAAACAGGGTAAACATCATAATTAATTCGAAGAGCATAATGCATTAGAAAGAGTTTACATTGAGCATTTTGAATGTTATGCATATTGATGAAACTTTCTTTAAATTAATTGTTATAACAATACCCGAAATAAAATCGGTTAATTCATTTAATTAAAAAACTCACAACTAGTCGCAACAGTAGACTTTAACAGAACTGATGAGAATTGTATTGTATTCGTAACACCGTGAAAAAATTCGGAACGATCAAACATAATAAATGTTCTCTATTAATCTACACCCGGGATGAGCAACACGCGGCCCGTTAAACATGTTTATGCGGCCCGCCAAACATTTCTAAAATTGAATTTATTTTATCGACTTTCTCCCATTAATATTTTGTTATAAAATTAATTATAATAAAATGGTAGTACATACTAAACCGAAACAATTTTTTGTGACGAGTTACTCACTTGTCGGCGACTTGTTCAAACATCCAATACGAACGCGCTGCGTCTGCGCTTGTTTGTGGTTGCTTCTGTCACACAATCAGTCAGAGTCAGACTGGTAAGCTGTTAACTAGCAATTTTAGCAATTCTTGTGTTTCTTGAAAGGCGTGAGTGCAATGTTATTGTCAAAAAGGTAATATTAGAGTTTTTTTATTCGAAATTAAATTTTCCTAAACATTTTTTTAACTTTCAAATTTTTAATCCATAATAGCATGTCGGAAAAGCAAACAAAAAAACGCAAGGTTGCGGATGAGCTCAGGCATTTCCAAGAAAAGTGGAAATTTGATTATTTTTTCACTTTCGTCAAAGATAAAGCTGCATGCTTAATATGCTCAGAGACTGTGTCGACATTAAAAGAATATAACATAAAAAGGCATTACGATACAAAACATGAACAACAATATAAAAACTTAACAGGACAACTCCGGATAGATAAGTATAATCAAATGGAGAAAAACTTGGGAAAACAACAGGCTATTTTTAAAAATCAAGCTATTTTATCAAATACGGCAGTAAAGGCTAGTTTTGTTGTCAGTCAAATACTGGCAAAAAAAATGAAATCCGTTGCGGATGGAGAGATGATAAAAGAATGTCTGACTGCTGTTGCAGAAATAACATTTCCTGATAAAATAAATATTATTTCAAACATTAGTTTATCAAGATTCACCATAGCAAGGAGAATTGAAGACGTGTCCGAGAACATAGCAACAACGCTTCCTGAACGCATTGCAAAATTCGAATACTTTTCTTTGGCACTTGATGAGAGTTGCGATATTAGCGATACAGCACAACTGGCTACATTTTTCCGTGGTATTAACACTAAATTAATATTAGGAGCAGGTAGGATTCGTACAGAGGGAGCATTCGTACAGCAGTCATATCTACACTATTCTACATGTTGGCGCGTTTGTATTTGTGTGTGTATGAGGCCCACTATGCGCATAGGCTGACAGCTAAGCGCGGTCGCAGTGCAACAGTCAGCTTTGTTGGAACAAGTCGATACGTGTTTTCGCACCGCGTAAGTAATTTTTCGATTCGTTTTTGAAAACATTGATTCGTAATAAGTTTTGCTCAGATTGTTAAAGTAATTTATAATTGTTTTTGAATAAGTGCCTTAGATTAATATGTAACCATTCATTTTGGGATAACCTTAAATGTTATTATTACTTTGAATTTATTTTTGGATTGTTTTGGTTGGCGGACCTTCGTACAGATATGAGTGGGGTGGAT
This sequence comes from Dioctria linearis, assembly GCA_963930735.1. NCBI lineage: Eukaryota > Metazoa > Arthropoda > Insecta > Diptera > Asilidae > Dioctria > Dioctria linearis. The sequence goes on along the minus strand of OZ005743.1, from coordinate 140,162,607 downwards.
TCGTACTGTACGAATGCACCCCACGTTTGTTCAGAAAGTTTCTTCAATAAAAACATTATTATTTCAGGATCATGCCACGAATATATGTTAAAAAAGGCACTAGAACGAGAGAGGTAGACGAAGATGCAATGAAGTCTGCGATGCAAGCAGTTTTAGATAAAACTTTATCTATTAGGAAGTCCGTACAAAAATACGGCATCAAACCGACAACTCTTCAAACTCGCTTAACAAATTCCCATAAAAAGGCTGCTGCAGAAAAGGAAGGTAACAACACTCCGTCGCGTGTTTTTTGTTCCAAGTTCACATCGAATCAAGTGTTCACTACCGAAAAAGAGACTCTATTGAATGAGTACATCGCGAAATGTTCCAAAATGCATTATGGGTTGACAATCGTACATGTGAGGAAACTGGCATACAAATTTGCAAAATTGAATCTGATGCATTATCCACCTAGCTGGAATCATAACAAAATGGCTGGAAAAGAATGGCTGGACAGTTATCGTAGACGAAATGCAAATTTAAGCCTGAGGAAACCTGAAAACACAAGTGCAGCACGATCTTATGGATTCAACAAGACAGCCGTAACTGATTTCTACGAGAACCTAGAATAGGTTTTGAAAAAATATGCACTCACTGCAGATCGGATTTATAATTTTGATGAGTCAGGGATATCCACAGTGCTGAGCACGCCAAAGGTATTAGTGGAAAAAAACCAAAAACAAATTGGTCAACTTGTTTCCGCAGAAAGAGTTCAACTCGTAACATTCGGAGGAATTATTTCAGCTAGTGGTAACACAATACCGCCACTATTCATCTTTCCCAGAGTACATTTCAAGGACCACATTATGGAAGGTGCTCCAGAAGGCAGCCTGGGAATGGCTGCAAAGAGTGGCTGGATAAACTCTAGTATATTTTTGGAAGTCCTGAAACACAATAAAAAAAAACATCCTGCTCTAAAGATAACACTATTCTGCTCCACGTCGACAATCACGAAAGCCATGTGACAATAGAAGCGGTGGACTATGCTCGTGGTAATGGCATTATTTACCTATCGTTTCCTCCCCATACAACACACCTCCTCCAACCCTTAGATGTGGGAGTATTTGGACCTTTTAAGGCCAAGCTAAAGATAGCGTTTAATGAGTGGCATGCGAATAACCCGGGGAAAACTCTTAATATATACAATATTCCAAAACTGGCCAAAATTGCCTATTTTGAATCATTTAACTGCAAAAATATTTCAAATGCTTTTGAAAAGACTGGGATATGGCCATTCAACAAATTGAATTTCAGTGACGAAGAATTTGCGGCTGTGCAAGTTTACCATTCCGATTCTAAAGCAGTCTCAGATGACAACATCCAACAAATTATACCTGAAGAAATAACTCTTACTCCACAAGATGTATCATCTAGATTGCCGCCTGCATCACCCTCAACATCATCTGTGGGATTAATAACGCCAGATATTATCCGACCTAACCCTAAAGTGGACAGGAATGCCTCTAAAAAGACGAACAAAGGAAAACTGCCAAGAAAATCAAGGATATATACAGATACTGCCGAAAAAAATATACTGCTAGAAATAGAAAGAGCAAAAGAGATGAAAAAACAAGAGCAAGAGAGAAAACAAAAGGCTAAGGAGATGAAACGCGCGTTAAATTTGCTATCAGACACAAATAAAAAAAGCAAACCAAAGAAAAAGAAAAAAACTGTAGAGACTGATAGTGAAGGTGAGACTGACATAAGTTTAAGAGAAAGTTCTTGTTCTCCATTAGAAGAGATATCTGAAGGACCTGATATTGAGAACGAAATTCCAGTAATGACGGAAAACATTAAAGAAGAAAGCTTTGTGTTGGTGAAGTTCGAAAAGAAAAAGACTGTTTTACATTATGTTGGACAGGTGGTAACAAAATACCCCATTGAATATAAAATTTCAATTCTGAGAAAGAAGCCGGGTACCTGGAAATTTGTTTTTCCCAATATCAAAGACGAAGGAACAGTTTACTTATCAGACGTGGTCTGTGTTTTGCCACCACCCAAATTTGCTTCTACAGCAAGAACAGCTAATATATTAAGATTTGAAAAAGATCTTACTATGTATAATGTGCAATAATTACTATATTTAAAGTTGATTCTGTGTTCAAAATTAACACACACTCATTAAATGTTTAAATTCATATAAAAAGCCTTTTTAATTACTATGTACGGGGGCTCCCTACTATGTACGAATGTACCCAGCTCTACGTACGAAATATGCTAAAAATGTTTACCGATCTCGGCTAACTGATTCGCACCTGGACGACGTTTTGAGAGTAGCATGTAGTAATTACGTGCCAGATTTATCAAAAATTGTCAAAAGTTTGAGCCAGTGTCAAAAATCACATTAATTTTTAAATAAATGCTTTATTTCAAATGTTGCGTTTTATTGTAATTTAATATAGGGTAGTTATAATTAAACATACAATTTAGGCTAGATTATTCCGGCCCGCAAAGTAAAGCAGAAACGACTATGTGGCCCAGGGGAAAAAAAGGTTGAGTATGAATGATCTATACAAACAAAACTCAAACTCAACTCAAAAATTTCACGGATAATCGCGACTAGGGTTGGGAATCCCGGGATCCCGCAGTGTTTAACAATTTCAAAATCCCGGGATCGAGCACTTAATCCCGGGATTTGATCATTTAAGCTTAAATAAAAAAATTGCTTATGGTTTCCTGAAAAATTCTTGAAAAAGTCGTATTTGGTTGAACATTTTCAAATTTAAATTCTTGGAATTTTTTTTAATACAAATTCTTAAAATTTAACAATTTAAAAATTTCAAGTTCTAGGCAGGATTTGAAAGCAATAGCAGACAGCAAACGCAGCGAATAAAATCATTCTTATACTTGCTATGCTACCGCAAAAATTTATTTTGGAACTGCTAAGCCTTATTTTCATACTTAAGTTAAGTCATTTGACTAAGTGAAAATATTCGCCTTTTCATCTTTTGCATAAAGTTTCCAAATGTTGATATCACACTCTAATTTCATACAAAAAACCACTTAAGAAAGATGGAAGTTCGAACATGTTTAACTTTTCAATTACACTTAACTTATAGCGACACATTTGGCTCGAATATGTACTACCATTTCCGACAAAACTTAAAGTGTCAAACAATCAGCTCTTGTCAGCAAAGTACATACTTATATTGGCGAGTAAAAATTTGTTTGCAAAAATAATGGATAATTGGGAACAGTTTGATTGTAGCGAGTTTATAATGGCGGTAAGAAATGAACAAATTTTATGGAACCCTTCATTACCCAAGTACAGAGATGTTCTCTTCCGAAATGAGCGGTGGAAGGAAATCTCTAAAATATTTGTTGGCACAGAGACAGAAGCGACAGGTAAATATTATATACATGACAGATTTTAAACCTTCATGAAAGAAACTTTTGCAGATCTTCAGGTCGAATGGAAGCGATTGCGCGAGAAATACGTGCGAGAGAAGAAAAAGATGCAAAAAAAGGTCAAAAGTGGATCCGCGGGAGGAAGTATCTGCAAGTGGGAATTCTTTGAGGAGATGAAGTTTATTGATTCTGTCTACAAAAACAGAAAGTAAGTTTTGGATATTTTGAATTTAGGAAGAATTAAATTATAAAATTTCAGAACTTTTCCGAGTGTTATAATCAACGCTTTAAAATGGAAAACGTACAACTATATCTAGACGAAGATTTCCTGTCACAACCTATAGAGCAAATTTCCAGCGAAGTTGAGCTTGAATCGCTAAAAACCAATAGTATAAACGAACTTGTCCAAATTGCCAAATCTCTAGCACCAAAACCAACTGAAAGCTTGAAATACAAGGAATTTGGAGATTATATATCCCGTGTAATGGTGGAATTCGTTAACGCTAAGGCAAGGATGTTGGACAATATCATGCTTGCGGCTATATTGGAGCTACGAAAAGAAAATTAAAAGAAGCATTGTATGAAATATTTTTCGTGGCAATGAACTTTCCATACCATAGACGTCTAATTTAACTTGTAAAAACTAAAATTAAAGACCTTGTAGGAAGTAAGATGTTCCAAAATTGGTTAGGGGATACGAGATCAGCGCAATATTTTTAGAATATGAAATCCTATAAAATTGGTTATACCTAATCATTTTTTCTGCCCGACGAACCATTCTAGAAATATATGCGATAAACCACTTCAAAAATCTAAATTGCAGAGATGGGTTATATAGTGAAAAACCAAAGTTTTGTATGGCAGCACCAAGAACGGGTTGCCCGATTTAATCTATTTTTGAACATTGACTTACTATTACTATACAAACACCACGTACCAAATTTCAGTTTTTTATGTTGACGCGTTCTTAGGCAGTGCCAAAAAAATATAGTGAAAACCCAAAGTTTTGTATGGCAGCACCAAAAACGGGTAGCCCGATTTAATCTATTTTTGAGCATTGACTTACTATTCCTATAGAAACACTACGTTCCAAATTTTAGCTTTCTGCGTTGACGCACTCTCAGGCAGTGTCCAAATATATAGTGAAAACGAAACTTTTGTATGGCAACCCTATACGAAGGAGAGAGAATTTTTTTTTTTTGGATTCTCCGGTATATAGCAAAAGCTAAAAAATGTTCTAATTTGTTATTTCATCACACAACCCAATAATTTTTGGTGACAAGTTTCAAGTCTTGGTTTGACTCATATCAACAGGTCCCAAATAGCGAAATTGGGTGATTTGAAAAACAAATGAAAAAAATGAAAAAAAGAAGAAAGAAAGAAATGAAAAGTTTGAGAAAAATAGAAAAAACATTTTTTTTATTTATTAAGAAAATTTAAAAAAAAATTTTTTTTAAAGAAACAGACTCATTCGAAGCGAATCGAACCTGTATACGCCACGTAGTGGGCTGAAATATAAAGAAGAAAAGGAAGAAGAAGAAGCGTTTCGTGTCAGCAGAAAACCTTACACTCATCGGTGCAGCTTGGTTTTCTGCCTGCTGCAGACGCTTGAAAATAGATCAAACTGATCACTTCTCATATAAACTCAGAATAAATTCTGGGTGTGAATTATATGAGGAAAAAAAACTCCTATACAAGCCCAGGAGGAAAAATAAATAAAAAGATTACTCTTTTTGTCTTTTTACCGGGTTAAACGCCTATATACCGGAGAATCCCAAAAAAATCTTTCTTGAACAAAGAGAGGATATAATTATAATGGAAGCAGATAAAGGGAAAGTCACGGTAGCACTATACAAAGAACAATACAACGAACTCCTAGACAAGATGATAAAAGAAGACATGGGGAATGGAATATATACCAAAATAATAAACCAAGATACCAGCAGACCACAAAGAGCACTAGAAGCATCCTATAAATACAAACTACAAGTAATAGCTAAACAAGGCTTCCACCAACCCAATCATCCAACAATGGACAAATACCATGAAGTAGAAGATGCAAGAATGCTAGCAAACCTAAGAGAATACCAGAACGAAATCAGCATACTCCACCCAGTCATAAAGCTGGACAAACAAGAACTAAAAATGAGACCAATTGTATCAAGAACCAGCGCAATAAATACGGAGCTGGGAAGATACATTAACAAAATACTAGACGAAATGAGAGATCTAAAATGCCTAGAGCACAACTCTAACATCCAAAACAAAATGGACCTCATAGAAGAAATGTGTTGTGACCCAGGTACCAATGCCCTAAATCACAATCATAAGGTGAATACATCAATATATTGCCCTATGCAATATATTAATGTATCGCAGAAATGAACTTTTTTTCCGCATGTACACTCTACATACGTACAGTACCTACTTTCTTCAATCCAATTGTATGTACATACATACATATAATTATCAGAATTATTCGCGCCCTCTTAAAATTAATATTTCAAGACGGGCGCACAAGTGCAATCGGTTTACAGTTTGCATAGATGCATATAGCTTGCATCAAAACTTTTGTACATTTTCTCACGTACGATTTTTAACGTCGTCAGAAAGCTATAAAAAGATAAAAAAGTTTTTGCAAGATATCGTGGGTACCTGGGGCCATCAAGCCCCAACCTCGGGGAGTTACATTTTAAAACGTCGTGCAGGGCAGTTCGGGAGTAAATTTGGTTAGCTTTTTTTCGGCAAAAATATAAAAAGTTTTAGATAAAAGAGTATTGTAACAGCATAAATTGTGGAAAATAAAAGAGTATTGTAACAGCATAAGTTGTGAAAATAAAAGAGTGTTGTAACAGCATAAATTGCGGAAAATAAAAGAGTATTGTAACAGCAAAAATTGTGGAAAATAAAAGAATATTGTAACAGCAAGAACTATGAAAATAAAAATTTAACGTCTTTAGAAGGAGAATTTTCTTTCTACTTGAAACCCCGAATTGACGATAACTCTTTAAAGGTAATTAAAGTCGAGTGCTCTCCTCTCGGAGCACGGCACTCGGATCATAACAAATAAAAACAACGCAAATCCAAAAAGGACATGTATTGTTTAGTCTAGACATAAAGGATATGTTCAACAATATAAACTTAAGCAAGCTCAAAGAAGACATCAGAAACACAATAGGACCACAAATGACACAATATTACATAAAAAGCCTACTAATGTTAATTGAATATGACATAAAACAGGCAAATTACTTTAAAAGTAATGAACAAATATATCTACAAACAAAAGGCACACCAATGGGAGGAAAAACCTCAACCAAATATGCCAACCTATACATCGACTTAAGAATAAATAGGATTGGCAACGAACTGAAGCAACTAGGAGTACACATACTAAAAATATATGTAGACGATTTCCTCCTATATTCAAAAGAAGATAACATTAATGCAATAAAAGAACTATTAGAAACGAAACCTTTAATGGAATTTACGATTGAAAAAGAAAAAACTCCATCCAACACCAAAACCAAACCAAAACATTTTATCAAATTGAAAATCCACCACAACAAAATAACGAAAAACTAACACACCTGTCCAACCAATTGACGCAATAATCATTAACAAGCAACACCTCTCCAAAGAAAGACCCGGGAGGAACAAAGGAATAGTAAAATATAAAATAACTATTACCAATGATACACCACCAAAACAAATAAGTAATAAGAATAAGGATACAACTAGGTGGATGAATATATAGAAAACAGCAAAAAGGACAAAACAAAAATAATATAAAATAAACGCAGCACCACCACAAAGAAGGAAAACCTTTCAAGGTAAGAAGAGAAAAAAGTATAAAGGTTAAAATAAATAAACTAAACGCAATCCAACTACAGAAAGGAACAGACATCAAACAGAAAAAAGGAAAACAAACTAAAGCTCCATAGCAGCACAAATCAAAAACAAAAACAGCAAAAAAACAGGAAAACCCAATAAAAACGGAAACAAAAGGACATAAGGTAACTATACTAAAAGCATGAAAAACAACCTACTAAACATAAAACAAATACACAAGTTGCAATTAGCTAAAACTAACAAGCACGTTTATGCATAAGCAAAAACGGAAGAAAAAAGCATACAAATAATTACTAACTTAGCACTAAATACCACAAGCACGTTAAACATAATTCATGCAATTCAATCAAAAATTAACACAAATTTGACAAGAAAACAATTAACATATGATAAAAGATAAACAAATATTGAAAATACAAAAAGAACCATAACATCAAATAACTAGTGATTTTCTATATAGGTATATGTAAAAAAGACACGCAGGAATTGTAAAAATGTCCAGACAAAGCTCCATAGAGTAAGATGCGCAGAGTAAATAATCCAAGATAACCCGATAAAAAAGGTAAAGTCAGCGACAAAAGAATTACCCGAAAAAACAAAAAATAAAAATTAAACAAAGAAACGCAATTCTAAATAAACAAAAACTTTTCTGACATAGCCTATATATAAGAAGCAAAAAAGAAGAGAAGAGAAAACCCATCATCAAATCATCAAACATTTTTAAAAAATCCAAGCTCCAGAGGGAACCCACAGAAGTCCACAGACGACAACACAGGAACAGAAATCTGAAAAAAGAAAGAGGAAATATAGATAACAATTAATATAAACAACTGGAAATTACACTGTTATGGCCGTAGCATATTGCATATAGCAGTATGCCACACTGAGCTCAGATACCCGTCTAAGCGACCCGTAGCAGCAGGAAGTAGCGCGAACTGTTTACTGTATGGATGGAGGTCAAGACGGCCGACAAAAAAAAAGGAAAGAAGAAGAGGAGGTTTTTCTTGTAATGGTTTGCAAAAGGGACACCTGTTCCGAGATAATTAAGTGACAGCGAAAGAAAAATAGTATACGGAAAGGAGAGCTGTGTAAATAAATTTTGAGCATCCAACTAATCCAAGCTTGCGTGAAGCACAAAATTAATCGAGTAGTGAGAAATCCGGAAAGTGAACAGAAAATCTGTGGATGCTGGCCGAGGTGGAAATTTGTGCGAAAAAGCTTGTAACGCAGACAAGAAACAAAAAAACAAAATGTTAGCTGGGATTATATAGAGCGAGGTAAGCTAACGCGGTCATATCGATAAAATAATAAATTGACGAAGCACGGTAAGATTCCTGATAAAAAAGGGTGATCGGGAGAACAAAAAGGAACATTTTAAATGGTGATTCCAGACACAAAAGGGAGGAATTGACGTAGGAAGCCCAAACTCCTACGGAACCTTTACATTCCAACAGTAGTAGATATCCAAGCGAACCCAAGGTAACCTTGTAGCGTATCCCCCATACGCTACCCTTTCCTTTCCCTTTACACCTTTCTTCTCTTGGTTGTTTGGCCCCTCTACCTTCTGTAGAGAGACCCCCATCATCCTCCCGGGATACGTAAAAAGAAGATATATATATATTCAATTCGGATAGCAGCTTTACTACTTTCCCATAATGCATCAATCCGACAAGAAAAGTAGAATCCTGAGCGTCCTCAAAGAAAGATTTTAATTTGCGCAGAACGCGCGCAAATTATAATCTTTCCCGTAAACCCTGAAAGAAAACGAAATATTTAAAAGAAGAAAAAATTCCAAATTGTGCAAAATAACGCACAAATTGAAATCTTCTACATAAATGCTCCCGTTAGTCAATGGATATTCCATTGACCAACGGTAATTCGCCTAGCTGTAATGCGTCATACGATCCACCATACAATGCATTCCAGCAGGCCCAAAAAGATATACAAGAAATTTTGCGCTCACAGCATACATTAGTAAGCCATACACTAACACTTTTTTCCACGCGCCAATTGACGCGCCACGCAATGTCGGTTTTCGCCATCGTGTGTGGTCAACATCACACGCCAGATTTTCCTACATTCCACTTGACATTCCATTTCGCAGTTTTTCCTTTGATCTTACACACATGGCAAATTAAAAAAGTGGCCTTTGGAGTGTCATTTGGAGTGCTTTTGACTTTAATAACAATGGGTGAACAAATAAAAAATTCTAAAGAATTTATTATAAATTTCTTGGAAATTTATAAAAAGCATCCGGCTTTATGGAAAATAAAGTCACAAGATTATAAAAATCGTAATCTTAAGAATAAAGGCTACGAAGAACTTTTAACGTTATATAAATCGTATTATACTCTGGCCGATAAAAACAGTGTTTTGAAGAAAATACAATCCTTAAGGGGAGCATTCCGAAAGGAGTTGAAAAAAGTGGAATCTTCCAAAAGAAGTGGGAAGTCTACAGATGAAATCTACGTACCAAGTTTATGGAACTATGATTTACTGCTGTTCACTTCAGAACATGAACTCCCAACGAGCAGTGTGGACAGCATCGATGAAGATATATCATTTCTGTTAGATGAAATTGAATCTGCTGACAAGGACACCTATATTGAAGAAGAAAATTCAAATACTCAAGTAAGTTAAATTAAAATTTCATGTTTATTAAAAATATAATATTAGTTTAATTAACTTTTTCCATATTTTAACATATTGTCCTGCCATGGAACTTTGCCATTATTATTAAAGTACTCTGAGTATTTTTCCCTGCTGGTAACACAATCGAAATTGGACCCAGATCCAGCTCTAGAAGTAGTCTGTAATGATGTAAACAAATAAGGGTCAACAGTTCTCCATGCCCCATTTTGATGCACTTCATGTGTAATAGGATTTTCTGAATCAAATGTTTTTTTTTGACACATATTTACTTTTCGACTGCATCAAGTAATTATGTAATACACAAATAGCACAAATTATGTGTTTAGTATTCTCAATTTTAACATTGATTGATGTATGCAATATTCTAAATTTAGTTGAAATTAGTCCAAATGTATTTTCAACTACGTTGCGAGCCCTCGATAAACGATAATTAAATATTCTTCTTTCATAATTTAAATTTGCTTTCGAAAATGGTTTTAACATATTTGAATGTAATGAAAAAGCTTCATCACCAATTAACACAAAATTTAATTTTTCCAAGTTTTCCTCATTTGTAGGAAAATTAATGGTCCCATTCGTAATCTTCTCATATAGAGTAGTATATTCAAAAACTCCACCATCTGAAATTCTCCAATTTTTACCAACATCATATGTATATGAATTCATGATTAGCATTTACGAGGGCCATTAATATAATGCTATAAAAATTCTTGTAATTATAGTACAATGCTCCACTTTTTGGAGGTGCAGTAATTCTAATATGTTTTCCATCCATTGCACCTCCGCAATTTGGCATTTGCCATTTCTTCTCAAACTGTTTTGCTATTTCAGTCCATTCTTGTGTGGATACTGGAAACTAAAAATAAAAATATTTTTGTATTATGCTACAGATAATTCCAACAACGGCGTCTAAAAGCACGGATCTTTTATCATCTATATCGAGTACTCCTTCAGCAAATAAAAAACTTAAAAGAAATATAGAAGGAAAGGAGCAAACTGACTTTCTCAGAACTTGCACCGAAGTACTACGCGGAAGCAGAACCGAAAAAGATCAATATGATATCTTGGGGCAATATGTGGCATCAAAAATGAAATGTCTTCAGAGTGAGCACCAAAAAATATTTGCAGAAGGTTTAATAATGCAAGCTCTTCAAAAAGCAGCATTAAATAAATTATCAGAGAATTCTTCAATAACAGAAACGCCATCAGGTTCCCAAATAATGTGTAACCCAACACCACCAACACCACAGGATTTTTACACTGAAGATGCATCAAACATATTTATGCAATAATTTGTTCACAAGAATTAAATGAAATAAATTATTTTAAATAAATGAACCGTATCTAAAGTTAGCTTTAAACTTACATATACATACCTTCATATATTTCTTTCGAAGCACTTTATAGATCGATACACAGACTTCAGGTATAATTTGACCCAGAGCTTGAGGTGATATTTCTGCTGAGAATTTTAGGCACTCGTAAGAACGACCTGTAGCCAAAAACCTTAACGTTGCTACAAGACGTTCTTCTGGAGGGATACTCTTTCTCATGTTAGTATCATCTTTTTGAATATACGGTCTTATTTCTTCCAGTAGATTTCCAAAGTCATGTGCATCCATTCTTAAATAGTTATATAAATCAGTCGGACTATTTGTTTTCAACTCCTTTAGTAATTTCATGTCACTAAATTCATTTCTGTTAGCCAGCCATTTTTTTTGCCAAAGTCTTTTAGTTTTAACTTTTTTCTGCATTTTTTTACTAGCTAGCAACATCATTGCACAAACTACTAAATTCTCCGTCATTTTAAAAGCACAGAAATATTATGAAATTTAATTCAATTTCGTTATACTGCTGAGTTTCCGTTAGAGTGTGATGTGGAATGTTGAAAAAACAGACACTCCACACGCCGAGCCAAATGTATACATTTTGTTGTTGTTTTCCAAAAGTTCTTAACTGCCACGCAATTCAACATAATAACATTTGTAATGTGTGGGCAAAGAGCTTTTTCCAAAACGCCACGCAAAGTGGCAGTTTTTCTGACACGCCAACCGACAGTTTTTTCGAACGAAAAAACTCTTAGTGTGTGGCTTACTATTCTGCTGCTGATAAACTACAGGCAAACTAGTATACACACACCCGTACTCAGCCAGCAGTGCAAATGGCTCACTTCCAGCGGGAAAGAGAATGCTTGCCTGCCGGTGGCGGTGAGGAACGGATGGCTGTGATGTAGGCAGACGCAGACCGTGTGAAGTCGAAAGTCTGGTTTTGATTTTTGGTGAGTGAGGAGCTAAGAACTGATCGTCGGCACAGTTTTCGGTCGGGAGTTTTTTTTTGGGGTTTCTTTTGTGCACAGCGATAATCAGGAAAGGATTAAAAAGTTTTCATAATTATTCTTTTAGTATCAAGTTCACCTTAATTAAAAGCGATAATCAGTGAAAAGATTAAAAAAGTTTTCATAAATATTCAGACTCTTGAGGATTTACCTGCGTAAGAGACGCGTAGTGACTTTTGCGTCAAGTTTACCTGTAAAAAAGGAAAATAAATCAAAAATTTTAACAGCAATAATCAGTGAAAAGAAAAAAAGTTTTCATAATTATTCTTTTAGTATCAAGTTTACCTGTAAATGAAAAATCAAAGATTTTAGTAATTATTAGTAATTATTTAGTAATTAAAAGCGATAATCAGTGAAAAGATTGAAAAGTTTTAATAATTATCCAGACTCTTGAATATTTACCTACTATCAAGTTTACCTGTAAAGGAAAAATCAAATTTAGTATTTATTGGAAATTATTTAGTAATTAAAAGCGATAATCAGTGAGAAAGTCAAACATTTCTAATAATTATTCACACTCTTGAATATTTACCTGCGTGAGAAACACTGTAGTGCCTTTTGTACGCAAGTTACTTAAAAGCGAAAATTTAAATATTTTCTTTGTGACTCATCATTAATAATCAGTGGATAGAACAGAAAGAAAGAAAAACCCAAGTATTGTTTCTACAATTATTCGTATTCCGTAATACTCACCTGCGTGAGAAGCCTATAGTGAATTTTGTCTACGTTGTACGCAAGTTGTATATAAACAAAAAAGAAGAAAAAGAAGAAGATTCGTAACAACACGAGCACCTTGTGAAATTGTGGTCGCTCTGGCCCGCAGGGGTACCGAATTGGATCATCTTGGATCACCGATGGCGCTTGGCGGATGCGGATCCTTTTAATCAAGTCAAGTAAGCATAGTTGTAAGTCAGGTCAAGTCAGGAAGGCCGTTATCGTCAAGTCCGAGAGGATGTCAAGTTTTTTTTTTTTGAACTCAAGGTAAATTAGTCAGAACATTTCAAGGTTGTAGCTATACATCGCTTAGAGTACGAGGACGACAGCGCTAAAATTGTACCGCCAATTTAAAATTATATTATAACCTTTGTTATTATCATTACGAGTTTTTTTTTTCTTTTCTTTTGTTTTCTGGTTTGTTTTAGTTTCTTTTCAGGATCTCCGCAGTGTAATGCCAAAGGCAGGGTGATCCAGGACCTAGGTTGGGGCCACCTCAACTTCCTAGGCTGTTCGTATAAGCCGGTAAAGTAGATCAAAGGTATCCCGTCGGGTTGTTGTCGTTGTTTGATTTTGGGTTTTTTTCTTCTTTCTTATATGTTCAGGATGAATTTTTCCCTCGAAATGTCTAGATAAGTCGTGCGTGATGGGGGGGTCGCGGCACACCAAACGTCCGGCCTAGCACCATACATCAAATGGGGCTAAGTAAACAATTTTCGTCGTTGGCTTTGAGACTTAGCAATGGGTGGAAGGGGGCGATTGGGCCCAAACATCATCAAAGCCGGAGCTTCAATACCAGCCGAAGCTTCCAAGCTCTTCTCTCTCTCTCGTCGTTGAACATTCTCCCTTTCCGGGATTTTCAATTCTCCGGGGGAACCTTAGCGGTTGTCTGTCGAAGCAGAGCTCTGCGAGCTCCTTGTTTTCTTTCAGCCTTCCTTCTTTTTTTTACAATCCAATGGGCCAGGATGCAGCCCTGTGAGTAAGTGGTAGCAAGTTTTTTGCCTATCTAAACAAAATAAAATATATATTTTTGAGTCACTTTAAGCTGTCCGTCTGTCCGTCCGGTCAAACGTCTTTTTTTTTGGTTGACACAGCTATCCAGCATCGATGAGGCGTGAGTGACAAGAACCCCTCCCCTAGCCGACTGGTCGCTAGCGGCAACGTTGCTGTGTCGTTACTCACACTACCTCTGAGATGATTTTTGTAACAGAAGGGTTTATCTGCGGTATATGTCTATGCTTGCTGAGCATGGGCATATCCGTCAGTGAAACGCCGTCTCTTACAACCTTAGACTGTAAGCTGAATGGAAGTGCGAGCGTAAAAGAAATTCTAAATACTGCTCTCATAGAAAACGTTTCCGGCTGTTCACAACAAAACCGTGAACTGTAAGAAGTGTGTCTGCACCAGCTCTATGTATCCCAGCATCCTTTGTGTAATTTTTTTAATATTATCTAGCGAAAACAGACGTAACTTAATACTTAAATCAACACATGTCCTGCGAAACAGAACGACTCAGGCACGCTGAGATGCGGCGAGCATGAATACATCTCACCACATTTTTCATATTTTCGAATTACTTACATTACATGATTTGCATAGATAGTCGATAAGTTGATTTATATATTTTTTCTTTTAAAGTAAGAGTTTGGCATTTGCTATAGTTTAGTTATATCTCGAACATTTATTTGCAGAGATCTGCACTGAAATGGTTTAGACATATTAATTACTAAAGTGAGAACTGTTAATGTTTCCACATGTTCCAAAAGGGCACAAAGTAATTATTTTTTTGAAACCACGCGATGCTGGTGAAAACTTCGAAGATTTTTACACATATGTAGCAGTGAGCGTTCATTTAAGTTTTCGTCAGCCAGAGGTTCGGCTTTTCGGTGGGTGTGCGCCTCTAAAGTGGTAAATGGCACCGTCCGTGTTCTTTTAAGAGAGGAGCCCAGTTTCCTGTCCAATCAAGAATCCTCCACTACGACAAAGAGTGCTCCTACTTTAATGGCAATATTTCGTCAGCTTATACATTTTCAGTCCTTTTGAGACGTTTATACCATGGCACCTAGACATCACAGCGGCTTTATGTAGAAATCTTCGGTGGCACTTGCTATCATTAATTTATTTGCACAATTTGTAAGGTAACCCAATGGGAAGTCATGTTTATTTGCAGAGAATCACATCCAGTTCCAGAAGGCTGTCTTGAAGAATGAATTTAGGGTGAGTAACAGATTTCTTCCTTGCTAAAGTATATGTTTTTTTGTTTATTTTGAGTGGAAATGTCATTGGGAGTGCTATTAACTTTTTTTTAATAATTGCTTAAAAATATGTTCACCCATAGCGGCTTAGCTTATGAATTAAGCAGACTGTAGAAGAGTTTTTTTTGTTAAGTGAGGAAACCAATGTTAATGATAATACCCGTAATCACAAGTGGTAAAGCCTACCACGAATAATAATCTACTTTGTCTCGTTATCATTACAAATGTACAGTAATTAAGCAAAGACCAACGTTGTAAGTGAAATTGTGATGAATTGATGAAAAAGGAAAAAGAATTGAATAAATCAAAGGATCAATATGCATTGTGAGTAGTCTAGTATTGTTTCTGCCACACTCTGCTGGAGCCCTCTCAGTGTAGGGGTTGACTAGGTCCGCTACTCTTGTCTCCTTTCAGGTCAACATAGGGACTCTGAATAATTATGCTCCCCAGAGTCAGATGGGAGGATGGGGCAGGCAAGGAAGGCAGAGCATCTGCAGAACATCAGGACCGAATGTGTGCCGGCTTTTGTTGGATAGGCACGACGGATTTTTTTTGATTATGGCTGACGGCAGCGGCAGGTTTTCGTGGAACCTCTGTTATGTATAAAAAACTTAGGTACATATATGTACCATTTTATGTAATTTTCTTCACATTCCAAACAAGTCATAAATTTTTTCCCATCAAACGACTTGGGAAAAACAAAAGTTTCATTTTACACCCCAAGTCGTTTTACTTTAAAATTTCCACGACAAAATTTTGCCTTCAGCAAAATTTGTCATTTCAACAATTTAATTAAAAAAGAAATCAAAAAGCAAATCGTACCTTCAGTACGATTTGTCGCGAAAAATACAACGTGTATGTACATACGTACATACATATTACGAAAAAAGTTTTCGCGATAAGAAACGCGCGCAGCATAAATGCATTGTACGTATATGCGCGTCGCGATTTCAAACGGTGGCTGATGTTTTAAAAAGTGTAAGATTACATTTTTGAAGCCATCGTTCAACGCGAATAATTCTGGACATGTTTGAACATGTCCAGAATTAAAAAGTAAAATTTTCTCAGGATAAGAAAATGCAATTTAGCATTTTCTATCCTGAACAACGGCTCTTGATCACGATGAATGTGATCAAGAGTTGAGTTGAATTATAAACGTAAAAGCGGCGCAATCTCGGGTCCGGGAGCAAGAGTCGGTTTTTCTCAAGAGTTGAGTTGGTTTTTGGATTTCGGCGGAAAAAGTGGTGAAGAAATAAGATAATCGAAAAGTAAATGTCAATCGTTAGAATAGCATAGTTAAGAATAGGAATAAGCGGTATAATAAAAGTGGAAAAAGTGGTGAAGAAATAAGTTAGTCGACCGAAAAATAAATGTTAAGCGTTAGAATAGTATCGTTAAGAATAGGAATAAGCGGTATAATAAAAGTGGAAAAAGTAAAATAAGTTAATCGACCGAAAATAAATGTCAATCGTTAGGATAGCATAGTTAAGAATAGGAATAAGCGGTATAATAAAAGTGAAAAAAAAGAAAATAAGTTAATCGGTGTAAAAGGTCATTGTAAGAACAGAGAAAAAATAAAGAGATCGTCCAGTAAATAAAATAAAGAAAAGTGTGAGAATTCTTTGGATTAGCAGTTCTGCAATTGTGAACCAACTACAAGGTGAGCGTAGAACAAAACGATACAAAACAAATATAACACCTCCCCACACACTCCGCCAATGAGCCGAGGCGATCTAGCGTGCCGCCCTGCAGTCAACGCTGTCCGTGGAGTGATCTGTCAGCTCATGCTGGCAGTCGGGACTTCACGTCCAAGCCCTTCACTCTTCATTGTACCATAACAACACAAAAAGAAAGAAAAAATAACTAAGCACAAGCTAACTAAAATCAAACTATGAACAAATAATACAATTAACAAAATAAAACAAATCTAAGAATAGGAATACAAACTAGCAAATACCTAACAAGCAAACTACTAAACACAAAATGACAGCACAAGATGGATGCCCTGTAACCTAGCAACCAAAAACGACGTACGGTTCGCATAAAGTATAAAACAGCTAGTACAACAAAAATAACATAGATGGCTTGAAAAGAAAGCAATATTGTGTGTAAAAAAGCTAAAGCATATACGCATGTGTATATATATAATAAATAAAATGAAAAGCAAGAAACAAATAAATAAATTGTAAACAATAAAAAAAAATTCCAATTAATCAATTTTTGTCAATAGCCCATTAAAATGATGCATTATGTATCCATTCTTAGACATCTCAATTCAAAACAGCATAAAAAAATGAAGCGTCTAAGCACAACAACGATATTAAATAACGACAATAAAGTGCAGAAAACTAAGAATGGATAGAAAAACAACACCAGAAAACAGTGTATATATATAGGAATATATATTATATTAAAAATATATACACAAAACAAAAATTCACTGACCCAAAAGAAACCCTCCATATATATGAGCAATTAGCTTTGCCCATAACAAAGAAACCCCACTACTTATATGAACTAGTTTTCAAAATCAGATAAACATAGAAATAGAAGTAGAATAAAAGAATATGAATGCCAAGAATAAAAATAATCTAGGCAAACATATAATTGTTTCGTGCACATGCACTCATTAGAGAGTGACCGCTCACTCAAAACTTAGTAAAACCGCTGATGACGCTCCGTGACGGGAGCAGAAAACGTTTCGGTAACGCCAACCAAACAGCCTACACGGATAAAAGATGCAATATCACATATTGCAGAGATAGGGAAAATATCGGTAAGGCATATTCGCTAAATATGCTGAAAACCCACTCATGTTGAGAGTCACCATTGTTACATTTATCGGGACGTAACAAAGTGAACTTAACAATAATAAATTCTAAAATACTTAAGATAATGTTTGCAATAAGAACATACACACCTAATAAAAAAGAAAGAATAGGAAAATAAAAATGAAAATACGAATCAGCGAATCAAAATTGAAATGAAAAAGAAAATGAAAATTGAAAGAAGCAAGGAAGAAAAACAAACCAATATCTTTTATTTATATATTTATTTACATAACATATTTATTGACATAACATAATATCAAACTTAAATATAAAATATATTAATATACACAAGCACACACACTCCATCCAAAATCTAATTAAGCACATCAACACAATACAAACACACAAACACACACCCACATAAAAAAAGGGACAGATTAACATAGGATAGAATAAATAAAAGCGAGGAAACTCTAGCTTGGCCTTCGGCCAATGCCGCCTCGGGCTCCGCCCCTCACCACCATAGATTAGCAAAACACACAAATTAGCAAACAAGTAGACTACGAACCATCGACGCACCCTGCCTCGGCCTACGGCCTTCGCCAGTGCATGGTAAAGTTAGCAGAACACTGAAAATAGCAGTAAGTAGATTAGTGACCAGCGAAATGCCCGCCCTCGGCCTACGGCCTTCGCCAGTGCATGGTTAAGTTAGCAGAACACTGAAAATAGCAGTAAGTAGATTAGTAACCATCGAAATGCCCGCCCTCGGGTTAAGGCCTTCGCCAGTGCATGATTAAGTTAGCAGAAGGCAAGTTAAGAATCAGCAACTAGTTAAAAGAAGGAGAAAACCCACCTCAAACATCACATAGTCTTGTTGATAAGGAACACCAACACACAACATTTAGGAAGTTAACCATAACTAACAGTGAAAGAAAGCACATTAGTAAGATGCTAAAGTGACTTGGTGTATAAACTAAAAACACAATGGTGGATAATACTGCACCATTCTATTGTACACCGCTTCGACAAGCATCGGCCACCACTGCCTGTGTCCTAGATACATCTACAGATGTAAACAGTGAAGGGCATAAGGCACAAAACCAAGCACTACTAATTTAAAATTTAAAATTGAAAAAAAAAACCTATCTCATGCAGGCACACGGGCCACAAGAAAGAAAATCACTTCCACGTATTTTTTGCCCTCTATCAACAAAGATAGCAACGAATGGTGTAAATCATGTTCTTCATGTGAGAAGTCCAAAAAATCAGAGAACAATCGATTTCCAACTGCATCGGGCCGATTCGAAAACATACACATAGATCTAGTTGGCCCTCTTCCACCATCAAACGGTTATGCGTACCTGTTAACAATTGTAGATCGATTTACCAGATGGCCCGAAGCTATACCGATTAAAGATATAAGCGCGGCAACCGTAGTAAAATCTTTCATCCAAAATTATGTATCCCGATTTGGCGTACCTAGTGAAATCACAACAGATCAGGGTACGCAATTCGAATCCAAGCTTTTTCGCGAACTTACCAATGTTCTAGGAACGCATCGCATACGTACAACCGCATACCGTCCGCAGGCGAATGGAATGGTAGAAAGATTATACCGTACGATTAAATCCGCACTAATCGCGCAAGGTAACACTTCTAAATGGAGTGAAGAAGTACCATTTGTTCTGCTTGGTATTCGCTCCGCCATTAAAGAAGATTTAGGGTGTACTCCAGCAGAACTAGTATATGGCCAAAATATCAAAATACCAGGCGAGTTCTTTATTGAAAGAAATCCCATCAAACCTACCGATCCTAACGAAGTAATAGACCAGCTCAGAAATAGTATGCAACACACAAAACCAACTGATACCCGGGAAACTCACAAAAGAGATGTCTATATTCCAAAAGCACTAATGTCCTCAGACTTTGACTTCCTCCGAGCTGACAAGGTAAAAACCGGCTTACAGCCACCTTATGAAGGACCATATAAAGTGATTAAGCGATTAAGAAAGCAATTTATAGTAAACATAAAAGGCAAAAATATTTCAGTTTCAATTGATGGACTGAAACCAGTGCATATTATGTCCGAGTTAAATTCCAACTCAAGCAGGAACAAAAATCGTAAAGTGAAGTTTTCATTATCCTCGTCACAATAAAAGTCAAAACATCTTACGCTTCACTGGAGGTGGACTGTGAAGGGTATTCAATCAAATTAATCAAATTATAATTCTATTCAGCAACATCGAATCTTAATCCGTTGAATTGTCTGGCAATACCCTCAGTCTATGGAAATAAACACAGCACAAATACATGCACACGATGAGAAATTTTGTCAGCGCACTCGATGAGCGCGAGCTTAGCTGAGTAGTCTGTAGCAGTCTATTTCTAGTACATAGTCGTTGCAATACAAAGCCGCTTGTCACTGTCGTTTCCGCCGAGTATAATAAAATATAATATGTGGGAGTTTTCAATTCATACAGTATACAGGGTGTCCCGGACTAATACTGCAACATTTTGCCAAATGATTCCTCTCGTCCAGACAAGCAAAAAATTGTATGGCAGGGGAGGGGGGAAAAAGGTCACCCTACCGACTTACAGGGTGATTAGTAAAATATGCTCTTTTTTCACTAAACACCCTATATCTTAAAAAGTACAGGGTGTACGGTCTACTTGAAGACGGCATTGTATGCAGAACCTTAGGGTCTTTCCTGTGAATGTTAAACCACCCCCACACCCCTCCCCACTCCAGAGTTATGACGCTTCAAAATCAAAAATTCGTTTTTTTTTTTTTAATTTTTCCGTTATTATTTTAAAAATACCCCAACTGACATACCTTTTTTTTACAAAATTTCGAAAGCCCAGAGCCTCTTCTTTAATTTAACCCATTACACTTATGTTCTATCTGTGACGGTTAAGGACGGTTATTAGCCTTTAACCTATTCAGATCACAGAACTTGTTCCCTTAGTAACTGAAAACACGTTATTTTAAAAAAATATCATCTAATTTCGGTATGACCTGAATAGGTTAAGCGCTGATAACTCCTTAACCGTTACAGATAGAACATAAGTGTAATGGGTTAAATTAAAGAGGAGGCTCTGGGCTTTCGAAATTTTGTAAAAAAAAGGTATGTTAGTGGGGGTATTTTTTAAATAATAACGTGAAAAAAATTAATTTAATTTAATTTAATTTACAGAGTAGAATTAATTTCGTTATATTTAGCTATATAGTTTAAATAAGTGTATTTAGCTTACTATAGAAATAAGTATATTTAGCTTTATTATAATATTATAATTGAAATAAGTGTTGCGGTTATTGTTTAAATGGAGCATATTCATCTGCATGCAGTTACCGGCGAAGTTTTAACTGTTGAATGTCCACCAAATACGGCAAATAGTTTGAAAACTGGTAATAATATCTTTTGTTTTCATTTTATATAAAATTAATTTTAATATTGTATAATTTTAGATAAGAAATTTTGTACGGAGGTGATGACGAGGTCGTTTGGATTAACGGATTCGGATGCTCCTGCTGATGAAGAGAAGGACGATTTTACTCCGTGTTTCGTAAGTAGCTTGTGTTTAGATTTAAGTGGTCATAGCTACGTATTATACATTCTCAAATAGTAATTAGATCAGCACCTTAAGAAAATGAAATATCATACATATCTACGTACATGTACATATATGCAAAATATAAATTCACATTTTTATGCTCACATGTGACACAGACAAAATACGATATCCACACTTTTCCACATTAAGAAGGTATGCATGGGAATGCGAATTTGTGTGAAATTCTTGTTTCATTTGAAAAGCACTCAGTAATTATTGTAATTTTTGTTCATTTTAGCTTAGTAAACACTTTATTGTTATAAATTGAATTTTTTGGAAATATATCGACCAGTCTCGTTATTATCTTAAACCAGGAAGTTCTTTCGTTTATCTTCAGTTCCACTTCAGTTTACTGTCCTGACTCTAATTTGGCGTTGCGGTACAAGCACCGTTAACACAGCATTTGAATCAAGGTACATAGCATTCGTTTCGCTATATTTGGCGCGGTTCGCGTAATTCGCGATTTTAATAATTTCTATTCACACTAACGAGTGCGAAAGAGAGGTAAGGTGTGAGCAAGACAAAACAGCGAAAATCGTGAGAGGAATTTATTGGAATGAACCAAAAAATGGCGCGTCGATAAGGTAGATCAAATTTACGTAAAATCAATTAAAATCAATAAAATTAATAATAATATGGAAAGAATGCCATACACAAATCATAATTCAAAACCCTCATAAAGTTGTAAAAATGTCATATTTCGAAAATTTCACTTTATGGATAATGAAATCGGGACAAATTTTTCTATAAAAAGCGCGTCATTCCTTCATTCGCTCTCCTTTTTTTTTTCCAGTTGTCATATAGAAAACACATGGCAGGCATACATAGTTTCCTATTTCATGTAAAATCATCATCAAGGTCTTAGAGTTTTTTTTTCAAGTTTGTTTTTCGGTTTGGACTTGTAATTTTCCATAAAAATGTGCATCGACTCCACTTCTCAATTTGGGATTAAAAATTCTGTAAGCAAATTTCATGGAAATTTTTCGGAATTTCTTTACGGATCAGCAAGCTTCCAGAATTCAAATTTTAAGGAAATTTTTTATTTCACCAATATTTGTAAAACAAAAAAGTATTTTTTTTTTTTTATAAATTTTTTTCAACCAATTTGAGGTGATGGGTCAAATGTAATTGCATGCCACAAGGGTATAATAATTACTGGTCACAAATAACCTAAACAAATTGATCATTAATTACTAATAAAATTTATTCCTTTTCAGAATTTTTGTTGCACAAATATATTGAATTGCAATTGTATTGTTTTTGACTTTTGTGAAAAATATGCCTATATGGTATCTTTTGCTAATCAAGCTCAGACAATAAAAATTTAAATAGCGTAAATCATTTAAGTTAAATAATTAATGGTGCAGTAATTAATGAATTTTTTTAGTAACACAGTTTTTAAATAGAAAGAGAACAAAAAGAAACGTGAAATTAGAAATATAATACATTAAAAAACGCAAGTATAATGTTGAGTAAGATAATTAATTAGATGGTATATTTGTTTTTAAATTTCAGAAAAGGAATTGAAGTTACCATTGAATTCCGAGAATTAAAGTGAATGATAACCAAACGATATCTTTTTAATCGCTACACTACCTACCACCATTTTGAATTTCAGAACACCGCAGATTTTGGTTTGTAAACGCAGCTCAACGTATGTCAATTATTAGAATTGACTAGTGAATAGGTTTATAAACGCAGGCCAGAGTAATTGACATATAGTGTAATTAAAGTTCGTTCGGTTAAACACACAGCTAAGCAGTTATCTACAGTAAATCTACAAAATTTGTCAAATTTATGATGTTAATGCTATTTAAATTACAAATTTCAAGCAAACAAAGGGTAATTCGCAGGTATATTCCAGCTAACCCGATTTGGGAAGTATAAGAATAACTGTCTTGTGTAATGAGTGGCGGCTCCAAAAACCCCCTTTTTCACATACTAATAGTATGACAGGGCCACTCGTTACTTTGCCTAGAAAGGATACATTTTTGAAAGGACGCATAAATATTTTTTGTCGCACTCGAGAATTTTTTCAAACATTCTCAGAGGGGGAAAGCCTTAATACATATAGGAACAAATTTCAATTAAGAACGAGCATCGAAGAGATACTCGCTAATTCTTATAAGAATTGGCCGGAGGGGAAACCGTAACAAGTCTTGCTGCGTCTGCGAATCACTGGAGACTTCACGTAAAGGGGCGTGGTCTCTAGTAAATAAGAACTTATCAGCTACTGATCATGAAAGATGGCGTAACCTGTTGCTATAAATTCTCGATCAATTGTATGATCGAGGCAGTCTAATTTTTAGAACTAAAAAGTGAATAATAACTGCTAAGATTCCCCCAACCCACGGTAAGGAATCTTACAGCTAATAAACACAAGTAAAAAAATAAGTGAAGAAATTGTGAAGATACGCGTAGAATAAACATTAATATAGTCAAGAAAGTTTTAAGCAAGAAGTTTTAATAAAGAACGTGAGCCGGATTAGTGAATTCTTTTCTTTAAAATATCCTTTTTAAACCCAACAAAGTATAAAAAAGGGGCAGATGATCTTCCTCACTATAGAGAAGTACTCCCTCGTCCTGTTGCCCAACCGACACGCAACACTTGAATTTATCCTGTACAAGGCACTTTAATTTACTATCAACTTATTATAAAAAACAATGTTATTAAATATAAAAACTAACCACAATAATCGCACTAAATTGTATCTATGCACAAATTTCCCCTTCACCCAAAAAATTGCATATGAGCTTACGCTTACCGTTAACAGATTGTTTGTAAGCACGATTTGCACAAAGTAAAAAACTAGGAAGGAAAAATTGAACTATATACCACGACTTGACTGCTTGAACTCGAAAAATTTAAGAGAGTGATTCATCCAAATGCTCGGCCTTATATAGGGTCTTTGTGTGGAACCCGCAACCATAATGTAAATTACTGAGAATGTGATACTTTTCATCTGGTGTGATTTATCTCATTCGATGAGGAATATTAACATCTATCTTTTTTCATCAAAAAACTTCCATCATAAATTAATTTCATCGAATAATTAAAACTCCAAATTGTGCTATAACATGGCGCAATTAAATTCTTGTAGTCCACGTTGAGAGAATTCGATGTGGAATGTAATTGTTGCACCTTTTAAACGCCACCATCGGATTCCTCGTTAAAAAATACCCCGAATTCATGTACCATATGTTGGCAGTCCCATGTAGGAATTCCCAACTCTGACAACAGGCCCAATATATATTTATTGATAATTGGCCGAACGTAACTCACCTATTTCTGGGCCGTGATTGGGTTAGTGTTGGTCTCCATTATTATCAACTTTTTATAATTGCCATTGTTGAACCGACACTAGGCCGATAAACTACAGCCAATGATTTGGCCAAATATAGACTACTAACTGTGGGCCATCATTGGTTGCCGCTTATTTACTATTTTGTTATTTTTTTTATATATATGCCATTGCTTAACCAACATAGGGCCAATATACAACTGCCAATCATTGGCTCAGTAATGTCTAACGATTTTGGTCCATTATTGGTTGCCCATCACGTACCAGCATTATTTATTGTTTATAATTGTCAAGACCGAAACACAGTGCGAGGGCTGGCCACTGACATATATACTATGGACCATTTTTTAAAGTACCACACAAATCAATACGAATTTTTTTATTTTTTATTTAGGTGAAATATTATAAATGTGGATATTAAAAATTATATGAATAATAAACGAAATTTATATTCTTAAGAAGAGTATTTTTATTTAAAATGCAAATATTTTAATGCTAACTATTAATTATTAACACTTCAATATGACCCAACCATTGGCTGAAGAAGGAAAGGGAAAAAATACCACCCGGAGCATAGCCGTTTCTTTCTTATAAACGTGATTTCAATTATATTCAGCGTCGATTATATTAATGACAGATATGGTAACGGAGTTGCCAATATCAAATTTTATTAACGGTAATTGGCGCGCTCTTTAAAGTTATTGAGATTGTCAAATTTCAATAAGACGAGTTTTTGAACATATAAAAACAGTAATTTTAATTACTATCAAGAGTTTTAAAGTGTATACATATACAACAGTAATTTTAATTACTAGCAAGTGCTTTGAAGTGTATATAAAACAGTAATTTTAATTACTATTCGCTATTAAAACTATTAATTTGTGCAAAAAATAGTGTTTTCGCCTACCTGAAAAAATAGCGAAAACGATGAGTTCGAGTGGATTGTATTGCTTTGTGAATAACTGCCTGGGAAAAAAAGGAAATATGGTGGAGGGAAGACCCATCGTTATGTTTCGGTAATTCTAATTAATTATGTTTTTAATAACGGGGTAATAGTTTTATTTTTTATAAAAGCTTTCCTTACGTGGAAACTGAGTTAGCTACGTGGTGTAATTCCCTTGGTGTTTCACTTGATGAAGTACTGCAAGCAACTTATCCCTATGTTTGCAGCCTGCACTTCGATGAACGGGATATCAACCGAACTATGTTTGCAACGCGGATAAGACGAGGAGCTATTCCTATGGCTGTAGAATTCTGCGACTATTCTACTGATGTAAGTTTGTATCATAATAAGTAAATATTGCATTTAAATCTTAAATCACAATTTATATACGTATGTAGTCAACGAAATTGTTGTTTGAATTTTTCGTTTAGAATAATCCCCGAATACGTCCAAGGGCCTGTTTACCGGAGGTGCTCTGAAACTGAAATTTATTTTTAAACTACGGTATACAGAATACTAGGTATGTTACACAGATTCGTGACGTTATTTATACCCGTTCGCATATGGATTGCAACAACAAAATTACACAAACTATAACACATATTTAGCCCAAATGCCCCCACAAACAACAACAACACTACACTTTTGCACTGTGCATACTTTACTTTCTGTATACCGCGAGTTAATCCGAACTCTTAAATTGGACTTTTTGTATTAAAAAAATGTTTCTTCTTAGAAATTTGTACCATTTTGGAGTTGCAGGGCCCCTCATTCACGAACTATAAACTTGCCTGAAAATTTTTATAAAAATAAATGCTTTTGCTGTATTATGTGTTATGTATATCAAAGCCCTCGACAATACTTCACAAGCCATGAAGAAGACTCCCGCACTACCACAGGAGAGCCCCAACTGAGTCCTAACATTCTAAAATATTTGCAGTGTTCTTATGGAAAACTGACAAAAATTTGATTTGAATAGTTCCTCCGCCCTTTTAGTACTATTCATACAGAAAAATGGTGTTCTGATAATCTCAAGCTTGCTTTCTTATTTTCCGAACCGAAATAAAATTGTTATATCTTTCCTAACAAAATTATTTAAAATAATTAACTGAACCAAATGACTACGATTTCTCAAACAAAAACTCTCAGCTGAGTAAGAATTGTACATGTCGTATAGTGCCATGGCATGCCGTGATGAAATCGAATCAGTCTGCCTACAGCGTCGGATTCCGGCTGCACATATGTACACACATCCAATTATTACTCAGCTAAGCTCAAAATGCCAAGGTTACTTTTCAATCAAAACTATTAAATTATTTTGTAAAGTAAGGTATGTAGTAAGTGTAGCCTTTGGGAAGGTAAGGAACCAAGTTTTAAATTACAAGAAGGCTATTTTCCTGTATGGATAGTAGTTTAGGCTCTATAGCTTATATAAAATCAATGTTGTCATTTTTCCATAAGTACCAATATATGTAGAACATTTTAAAGAACGAACTCACACGCTCACATATAGATTTCTTTTTCATGGCTTGGGAAGTACTCTCGAGGGTTTTGGTTATATGATTTTTGTGCTGTTATTATTTGCAACGAGTTTATGTCTTTGGATTTAAATGTATAGGAAAGTGTACATACCGTTAACGTCCATTTTTCCCTTTAAGGATATACAAGAGTCTGATCCTGAAATATGGCAAGATACAATACTTCCACAGAAAAGAAGTATTTTAAATAATAATGAAGGTGGTAACAATGAGCAACAAGTAGGCTCGGATAAGGAAAATTATATTGCTAAGAAGCCCCTGTTGAGCAATTTGAAAAAGAAAGTGGGTATAAAAAAAACAATTAATTTAAAAAGGGCTCGTAAGATCCGCAATTTACGAAGAAAATTGGCTAGAAAACAAAATGAAGTAAAATGCCAAAAAGACATACTCACGGAATTAAGGAAAAAAATATTATAGACGAGAAAGTGGCAAATTGTTTGGAAAAAGCCGAAATGAAAATACCAAAAGCTCTTTTCAGAAGATTGTCGGCTGAAAAAAATGGAATTTGTTATCCAGAGGAAATCAAAATATTTGCATCAACTCTTCATTTCTATTCCCCAAAAGCCTATGATTACGTTAGGGAAACATTCAATAAATCGTTACCACATCCGTCAACGATAAGAAGATGGTATTCCAGTGTTAATTGTGAACCTGGATTTTTAGAGGAAGCTTTCAACACTCTTAAAGCTAAGGTGTCCGTGGTTAAAAATGCAAACCAAGAATTTTGCAGGGAAGGTAAGGGGCTTTGTGGACTTTGGGATGCAACACAAAGAAGATAACGAGGATGAAGCTACAGAAGCTTATGTCTTCATGGTAGTTTCTATGAATAGCAACTGGAAACTACCAATTGCCTATTTCTTAATACATAGTTTAGATGCTAATGAACGGGCCAATTTAGTATTGGAAGCTGTATCGCGTTTACAAGAAATAGGAGTAGAACTAGTTTGTCTAACTTGTGACGGTCCAAGCTACAACAAGAGAATGCTAAAAATTCTTGGAAGTAGTCTTGACTTTCCGAATGCTAAACCATTTTTCACAACATCTGCATTACCGGAAAAGAAAATATATACTATGCTGGACCCCTGTCATTGCTTGAAACTAATTAGAAATCAATTTGCCAAATATAAAATTGTATCAAAAGATGGAATTATTGACTGATCTTATATTCAAATATTATATAATTGTCAAGAGAGAGAAGATATAAAGCTAGGAAATAAACTCTCAAGACTTCATATGGAATGGGAAAAAAATAAAATGAAAGTGAGATTTGCTGCTCAAACACTAAGCGCAAGTGTCGCCGATGCGATTGAATTTTGCAGAGTTGATTTGAAAATGCAGCAATTTGAGAACAGCCAAGCAACAGTTCAATTTATAAAAATGATCGATGCTGCATTTGATTTATTAAATTCAAGGAACCCTTATGCGAAGGGATCAAAGGCGCCCCTCAAAGAAACAAATTTTGTAGAACGAGAGCAAGAAATGATTAAAATACAAAATTATATATTATATATATCTATATATATATATATCAACACAGAAGATGGTCAACCTATTCATAAATCAAGAATAAGTACAGGATTTCAAGGCATATTGACTGGGCTTGAAATATTGAGGCAGATGTATAATGATTTGTATATTAAAACAGCCTCTTTGAAGTATATTTTGGCATACAAAATGAGTCAGGATCATCTTGAACTGTTCTTTTGCGCAATCAGAAGTAAGTCCGGATGGAATAATAATCCAACGGCAAGGCAGTTAATTGCGTCTCTTAAATCACTACTGACTCACGCTCAAATCAAAAGTTCCGCTGGCAATGCAATTGAGCTAGATGCGTGTACTCTTCTAAAAGTATCTTCGAGTACTGTGGCAGTAAGCAAAAATGGTTTAAATATGATTTTGGACAGCGCTGATGACCTAAATCCAGTAGCAGAAGAAACGGAAGAAGAAACTGACTATTTAATGGAGATAATTTCAAGTCGATTATCCGAATTTCAGAAAAACGCTGTAGGTTATATAAGTGGTTATGTAGTTAAAATGGTAAATAGAGTAATAAAATGCAGTGAGTGCAAATTTGCTCTGTTAGCTGAAAATACTGGCGCAGCACCCTCATGCAATAGCCTTATATTTAAAAAAAACGAGAGGTGGACTAATTGTAGCATCAGCAGATGTTACCAGTATATGCATACAAAGAGAAAAAGTATTACAAGTTTTTTTGCAATCTGAACATTTTAAATTAAATACGCAGAATTTAATTGAAAAAAACACTATGGATGTAATGAAAACATTGATATTAAATAATTTGTTTACAGTATTAAACGAGCACATAAAAGACCTCGAAATCGATAATAACCATATATACAAATTAACAAAGAGCATTATTTACGCTTATTTAAAAATAAAACTTTCTTATATTGCTAGGCAAAAGAATTTAAAAAATAATTATTTGATTAGATCCAAGTTATCACGGTATATAATCTTCCAGCATAATTAATAGAAGATTTTGCGATTAAATGTGCAAGTGGACTGCCAACATAGTTGAGACAACTCTACTGAATGGCTTTAGGTGGACTCCCAACATAGTTGGGAGAACTCCACCAACGTCGTTGGTAGATATATTGTATAAACCAAAATACATTCACTCAACGGAATAAGAAAGTAAAGAGAAAAATTAAGCAATAAAAGTATTACTATTAACGTCCATGGAAAAAATTTACATACGACATGCTACTGGATTAGGTTACTATAATATAGTATCACCATAATGACGTGTTATATTCATCCTTACGGAATCATAGCCATCTTCATTACATGCACACGAATTAACAATATTGTATATCCAACCAAATATGCCTTTTCATAGCATTCGAACGCCTTAGTCGGAGCATTTCACTTTTCCAGAATCCTAAAGATTTGTTTGGATGGCCAGTCCTCCTCAACTCAGCGAAGTAGATGATCCGAAGATGGAGAGCAGGTATTTGCAGGGCCAGTCTCATTAGCCTCAACAACAGAGGAAACAGGGTTGGAATTGTCATCAGCTCATTGCTGGCACCATATTTTTAAAAAGACCTGTTATCACCAGATGAGGAAATATCCTGCAAGTTTCCGAGGAGTAGACATTAACTACCAGAATTTTAATAGTAAGGAACTTGCAGTATGACATCGTTAGTCCAACAGTAAGTAGTTTACTGTTCCAGAAAACACATGAACGCATGAACAAAGATAAGAAGCAGAAGAGCACTTAGGATATGTTCAAAGTGACAGACAATCTTGAATGTCAAGGGAAATTTGCCTAAAGTCGAATACTTTAAAGTGTCCGGGATAATAAAAGACAACACATTGCTGCAACTCTATGAGAAAATTCACACACCACCACAATTAAATATTCTGAATTGTGCAGATAATAACTGTTATCATGATCTAAGATTTAGAAGTTAAATTTCAACTATTATTTCAAGATGTTTTTTAAAAGTATCATCACAAATGGCCCCACTGTTTGTTTGCTCACCAACATCAAAACTTAGATCAAATGCTTCAATATCTTTCAATGGAGAACAATTCATCGAAGAACTAACTAAATGCGCACGAACATCTTTACCTTGCATTTACAATGAGTTTGGCCATGGAACATTATCGAATAAGATTATGATAGTGGTGAGAATGGACTACCGTTTACGTTGTACAGATCATCAAAAAGTTCTTGTCTATTTGTTATATGTAACGAGAACTATTATATAGAATCCGTGCAACCTACGGTATTTATAGTACCTGGAAGTATAAGATATGAGCAATTTATAAGGTAACTGCTTTCTATTTTTAAAATAAATACTTCGGTAAAGAATCCAATGTCATAAATGAACACCGATTGTCGATTCCTTGAAAGAATGATACTGGAAATTTTAATATTCTAACAGTAACGTCGCGGAACTTTACTAACTAGTGTATGTTGACAAATTGTGGAAATATAAGCTTGCATCTTTACACAATTTAACAGATCGGAATATATTTATTAGAATGTTTTTATTGATGTTACAAAAATACCGATAAATCATTGTTGATGGTACACATTGGACTCTACACCAACTAGTTATATAGAATCATAAATATATTATTCCAACATAAAATCCTTTCATTAGAATAATAGAGATGGATGGAACCACGGCTTGGTTCACGAGAATGGCCTAGGAACCGATTCGGTAGGACCAGAAAATATGAGGAGAAAGCAGAGTTCAGTAGGACAACTTCGAAAAGCAGAACACCAGGAAATATAAGGTGGTAAATATAAGTAATTGTATGTTTATTTTTAGATCCTTCCAATGAGTGAGACCTTGTCGTGGTTGGAAGGCTTGCGCGCAATTCTTAATATTTAGCAAGAATTTCAAAAAGTTTGTGACATTTCTCTTTATTATATATTGAATTTGAGTAATTTGACCAAATAGAAGTAAGAATAATTTTTCTCGTCCTCGACAGCTAGATGGCTGTTAACCTATGCATAAGTTATCCACAGAAGATTCACCTTTTCTCTAATCGTTACGCAAAGTACGTGTTTTTCTAAACGTTTCATTAGCAAGGTGTAACATGTAAGGAAGCACTTTATAAATGTCTGGACGCGTACTATTTGTGTCTTAATACAGACAAAATACAGAAAAAATGAAACAGCAGCTCATATATAAAGCTACCACATCACAACACATAAAAATGAAATAAAAATAATAAAATAATTTTGAATTCCTACCCAATTGTTGCTTAATTTTAATTCAATTCATTAAAAACAAGAGAAAAAGTTATAATTGGCTAACCGAGAACGCTGATGACCGGGTAGGTAAAAACATAGTAGCTAAACGCCTAGCTACCTGGGGAATTGATGCCAAGTTCATCCGACTCACTCAAAACATCCCAACCAACAGAAATATATGGATCAAGGTCAACGGTTTCCTATCCCCAATCTTCTCTCTGGATAACCGAGTTCTACAAGGCTCACCCGTCTCAACCAGTATCTTTAAGGACTTCATAAGTACTCTATACTCAAATTTCATATCTAATGTTAAAAGCTACATTTACGCAGACAATCTTCTAATTGTAGGACACAGCCCATTTAAATACACCGCCGATTGAACTGTTGGAATTATATTTGGTCCATCAAACTAATCCGTTGATGCAACCTTCGCAAAAATCGAAAATTATTTAAGAAAACAAAAAACTAAATTTACTAAGTAAAATACCTATGTGAAACCATCTGTATTTTAATTTTTCAAACCCAACAATATATCCTGGTTTATGTGCTGAATAACAAGCAAACAAGTTCTCTTTTGAGTGTCGTATGGATTCTCCAAAGTTAAGTATTTTCAAATTAAAGTTTTACTGAAATTTACGAGACCATAATTAGGAAAATTATATCCAGCCTAAGAATTATGATATTTATATAAATTTAGTGTGAAAATTTAATCAGATCAAAACTACCTGACAATAAGTTAAATTTGTGCAATCAGGTTTAAGAGGTTAAGGTTTATGAGATTTGTCAAGATACTCATTTTGAAAAAGCATTAAATTTGACAAACTATATGTTACAAACTTTTTCGAAGAAAATTAACCAATTATCAAAACACAGGTGCATCCATTTTTTTCTGGCAAGCCGAAAATAGCTTAGTCAACTGAAGACTTTTCAAATGAGTCGCCTGAGTTGCGAGTCGACGACGAAAATAGTTGAATAGTTGAGGATTATTTGTATACTTTTCAGAAAATTCACTTAGCACTTTTTTTCTTCGTCTCAACATACATAAATTGAGCAACTTACTTTTTATGCATCTTTATTTCTTTGCTGTGATCAATTTCTTCACTGGGTCTAGTCGTTTCAAATGGTAATGATAATTCTTCATTTATATAAAAACTTAATAAAATTTTATTAGATCCCACCGATATTAAGTGAAACTGAAAAAATATTAATTTGTGACAAATAATTTAAATGTGGTTGAGTATCGCTGAAAGTCTGTATATATAAATGGTTAAACTAATTGCATTTGTACATTATTATTAGAGTTATCTTCATTTAAGTTTGTATTATTATTATCGAATGCTGTGAAAACATTAAAAGATTTTATATTAACCCACGTAGACACAGTGAACCATCTTCGTGTGATAATTTATTGTGAACCAAGGGAATAATTGAAGGGGCTTCAGTAAATGGTGTTTCCAAGTTATGAAATTTATGGTAGTTTCGCAACTGTTAAATTTGTTCAAAAATGATAGAATTCCAGCTGTACTTAACTAACTTAATTGAAATATTTTCTTCTCGTAATTCTTTATGAGGGATAATTATTGTTGCCGGTTTGTTTCTGTGAGAAATGTTAGGGTGTTGAGTGATCTCAGCAACCTTGAGAAGAGACTGTAAAACTATAACAACGCTTGGATTGGACTCATTCTCGTTTTTAAATTAAAGGAAAAATATTTCCTGTATTTTATTTAGGCATTGTCACATTTATGGACCTGAAAATAAAAAAGAAAGAAAAGTTAAAATTTTGGAATAGTGAAAAATTAAGAATTGTTTTAGAATTATGCATTATATCTAAGTTTGTTTATGTACCCTATATTAAGCTAATGCGGGATCGCATATAAAAGCCGTCATCCAAAATTTTGTCAGTACAGGTTTGCTTATTGCGAAAAAAATTTCACTCGAACCAAGAGTTTCAGGGATACCAATTCCTACTATCCCAGACTCCAGTTTAGACTTTTTTTTAAGCTTTAGTTTAGATTACAGTATACAACTTAAATACCTCAAAGTAATAGGTTGATAATAAGCGGATACAATAAAGATAAATAGCTTAACTGCGTTACAGAAGTCACATGCTGATTATGGTCGATGTTTTAAAGGGTGAATCAGTTATCTTCACGGAACGATAATAAAATTATTCCTTATTATTTCTTCTATTCGTAACGCCTAGTTTTTCTTACTGTAGTTATATATTGATTATTACTAAATTTAAACACTGGAATTCAATTTAAATCTATTAGTCTTAGCTTAAATCTTACAGAACGTAGTCCTATTAGCGTACTTTTCATTCCAAGGAACTGTACATCACAGATTCAGATACTGATTTATTCGTGGCATATTATTAGTTGCAATAGCCTGTGGACAGCCACCACAGAATTTAAACATTAAGTTTAATAAAATCTATGGGTCGTAGGGTAGCCCATCTAAAAAGGACAGAGAACAGACCTGCATGGTTCTGTAAAAGCAATATAAGAGAAAAGTCTGACGAGAGCCTGAAAAGGCTGATACCTGTATGATCTCGTGAACTGAGTTATTGTGAATACATACATGAAGGATGATCCTCACCAAAACTAATCCATGCATAATACTTACCCAACTTACCCAAAATACGTCCAGTTATAATCATGAGTACAGATCATGCGATCACAAAACACAAAAGAATACATGCCGACAAATTCCAGCACTGATAACAGATCAATGCGATAGTGAAGAACACTTCCCGCTACGTAGTCATCGAGAGCAGATCGGATTGTGTTAAGCAGAAACGAAACTTAATATTTGCATAATAGTTACCTAGTTTTAGAGACTTTTGTTGTTTAAATTAAACTAAATATAATTCTTTACAATAATATCTCGCGCTTTTTCCCTAAATAATCAAAATCCCACATACATATTGTTAAAATGTGATGCCTTGTGCTTCGCTGAGAACTAGACTGACCGCTGACGTCCTGAAAACAAGAAAATGTGAAATGCTCAATT
The DNA here is from genome assembly GCA_963930735.1 of Dioctria linearis. Taxonomy (NCBI): domain Eukaryota; kingdom Metazoa; phylum Arthropoda; class Insecta; order Diptera; family Asilidae; genus Dioctria; species Dioctria linearis. The sequence goes on along the minus strand of OZ005743.1, from coordinate 140,127,502 downwards.
TTCTGAACTTTACCCAATTTCGCTGTTCCTCTTATAGAATCGAAATTGTGTACGTTCATAAATTAAAGCTTTGTTGTTGACTACTCAGTAGTCACCTATAATGAAACGATGAGTTGACTTTCGAATGTTTACGCACTAGTGCAACTTCCTATAAGTTACTGCTAGTATAAACGTCCTGTGTGAAATAGCAACTCAAACACACTGAATCTGCAGCGTGAGGATTATAACAATGAGATTTTAATAATCCACCCAAAAACTGCCACGTCTGGGTGATGCGTGTAGCTTCCAATAAGCTCTCACGATACCAATGCCTACAGTCTCGTGTCAAACAACGTAGAAACCTAAAATAAAAACGATGGCCGAGCACAATCACACATAGATGGCGGTAGTGTAGCGGTAAATGAAAGAATCATCCGGTTATTCATTCATTTAGATTTATTGAGCAAAAAATTCAATATATTATTAAAATTAGACTGGTAAAAATTAACTTCATAAAAACTAACCTAATTGCAATTCAATTTAACTATTATAGATTTTTTTCTAATTCTACTCAAATTTCTTAACTAGAATTATATTACTATTTAAAATTCCTTTCTATGTTTTGTACCTTAATTAATGCTGAAATTAAAAATTATTATTAACTGTCAATCGTGAATCAATTCTCATGTGGTGTAAAGGTGACCCGTGTGGGCACAGTTTTATACCTTGATGAATTGATTAATTGACGAAAACTTATAAACGAACAATTGAAAATTCAGGAAAATTCGATTCAATAAATTTTTAGTATTTGGTGATGTTATTTTGTGTAATATGTCCAATACAAATTGGCATGCAATCTTACACTTTAATACCCGTCACCTAACCAAAGATTTATATTAAAACAATAAAAAATACCTTTAATTCACTGTAAACTGTCAAACCACGTCAAGATTGACTACTTCCCGAATTCCACTGGAAAACAAACTTCTTTCCAAAAAAAGCAAAAAAAGAAAGGAAAATAAACTAAAAATTAACAAAACTACTTTAATCTCGAAGAATGAAAACAAAAAAACTGACTTTAAATGAAAATGAAAATAAATGATGATACCAAAAAAAAACTCTAAGTGAAATTACTAATAAATGCTAACAACAAAACCGAAGAAAAAAACTCTAAGTCCAAAATATCACTAGGCACTGATGAAAAGAAATTGCAAATTGAAAATACTATGTCTGATTTAGCATGTGTATTCTGTTTGACAATTTGTTGAAAATAGAAGACAGAATGAACAAATGGCCTCCTTTTTATAGAAAAATTCGTTCCATTTTCGCTGTCTATAAAGTGAAATGTTCGAAATTTTCACTGAAAATGACAAAAAGTTGAATTTTTCTTGTTGTCAATCGATAGCAAATTTAACGATCTAAATTTTGATACCTTTGTCGTGAAAATTGATTGTCAATTTGATGATTTTAATCAATTTTTGTAATTTTTGGAACATTTGCTATAAAAATGTCGTTTCGTTACGTTTCATTTCTATGTAGTAGATTTTTCTGTCATTTGTAATAATTTTTTGTCTTCTTCCCACTGTGAGTCTCTTTCGCACTCATTGTGGGAAATACATAACTAAAAAATCGCGAATATCGCGTTTCCCGTGGAAAATATCGCGAAACGAACGCGACCATTGAAATCACGGTTCGATTTTACGTGATTTTGATACGTCAAACGTCGCGGTAGTATGGAGTCTCGTTGTTTTGACACTTTCGCGCGCGAGTGTCAAGTTTATTTTTAATGTGTTTTTAAGTGATTTTTAGTGGTTTTTTCAGGTACTTTCATCACTATGGATATTCCTTTTATATCAGGTAAGCATATTTATTAATCATTTCGTGAATCACGTGTGTAATTTGCAAATTCTACATGTTTGTGGACAAGTGTCATGTACAGATTTTCAGTGCATTTTGTACTCTATTTGTCCACAAACATTAGCAATAATTGTGTTGATTGTGTGATTTGGTACGTGAATTAATGTCTTATGTACTATTTCTTGCATAAAACATAAATTCATGTGCAATATCCTCAATTTCCACTTTGCATGGATTTTGTTGTTGTGATAGGCATATGTATACACGGTCATGATTTGACTTTGTGTACCTATGGCCTTTTTCTTAGTTAATTAACAATAAAAACATGAATGATTCCAACTAATTCATTTTCTTTATTTCATTTCAGATCTTCGTGGGAACCTTTTTCTACCTGTGAAGACTCCAGGTAGAGGTAATTTTTTTATGTATATTTGTTTTTTAAATCTTTATTGATTGTCCCCTTTTGGTTTCAGGTTCGCTGAACACATATATATGTAAATATATATTTAAACTAAACGCATATGAATTTGAAGAGTGCGTTGGATTCTCTGGGAATGCCATATAAGATATTACTTTTCAAAAATTTTGATAAATTCCATTACAAATTGTTGCCAGGCTTAAAATTATACTCTAGATGGAGATCATCTCCCTACCCAGATTCATACTCATTTTCGTAAAATTTACCTCTTCCCTTCTCTATCCAGGATCCCTCTTCCACTGAAAGCTGGTCGTATAGGTCCACTCCTCCGCTTTTTTCAGGTTTATTAGGGACATTGTTGAACACAGTACCAGCAAAGTCATTGGGAGGATGGAGAAATGGCACATGAGGACGGAGCACCAGGTCCTCACTATATCAACAGGTACATCAAATGTCTACGACATATACATATATGGTGACGGGATTTAATTACAGCTATCTCAAGCCAGTCAAAGAAAGAAGAAAGAAAGTACTGAAAGACCCTATTGCGTTTTTAGTAACCCTTCGGTCTATAAACAATTTAACTACTGAACCAGATATTTTTCAATTTATTATGCGACGAACTATATCGCACTTGAGACAATATGTATTAACTAGTACGTTGTAGTATTTTCGTCGCATCAATTTTGATCAAATTTTATATGAAATTTTCAAGAAAAAAAAAGTAAACTATCCCCATTACGAGTCTTGAGGCAGTTAAGAGCAGACAATCATTCATCTATTTCTTGACAATGAGGTATGTCTTTTATTTCGACATACATAAGCTGTCAAGTAATTCTGAAATTAATATACCTCGCAGAAAACCTAAAACAAAAACACTCCTGGAAACAATGCGTTTTCAACGGTGTCCAATGATATAAGCCTAAGACTATCCAAATGTCGAGGCTGCATGTCATAATCAAACCAAATAAGGCCACAAAAACAAAATCTCACAAATCTTTGTTGGACCTCCTGGATGCGGCTAATATGTGTCGTATAAAAGGAGGTCCAGAACGGACTATTGTACTTCAATATTCGCCTAACAGTACTAATGTGCTCCTTCTTGGTCCTTTTTTTGAAGTCAGTTTATCCAACGGAAAGTTAGAGCATTAAATAGGAGAGGATATAGAGGAGATATGTATAGTCAGGTCAGAAAAATAGTGTAGATTATTAATATTATATTATACATACACGAAAATATAATGCATTCGACAGTAGGATTTGCCATGCAAATTCCCAATTGATTGCCTATGAGCCATCTAACTGTTGCCGCAAATCTGCATGAAATATTTATAAAAAAAAAGGCAACAAATTATTATAGAAATATGTTTTACATTTCACAATTATCAGCAACATTCAAATTACATTGGCTGCTTATCATCAAGGTAGTGCTAATTAATCCCCGCATTTTGCACACGATTTCAACTAAAAGTTCAATATATCTTTGGATATCATCTAGATTATCTTTAAATGGAGCTCCATTTCCCGCTAAAGCTTGACTTCATTGCCAATTTTTTAATTCCTTGTCGATAACGCAACTTTGTTGGCCATCGTATTCTATTATAATATTTTTTAGAATGTTAGTAAGCGATATTAACATGAAATACAGCTAAATGTAGAAGTGGGAGGCTTATCTCTCCAAAGGACAGATAGCATCAATTATCTAGGGCTCACTATTGACAGCAAACCCAATTGGGACAAACATATACAGCTAATCCAAGACAAAAAATACACCTTTAGTAGGATCGTTGAGAAAATGTAGGAAACTGGCAAGTCAGTGAATCTTATCTACGAAGCACAGAAAATCAGATGTGGAATCTTAGCGGGGTCTCATACGTCGAATAAAAATCAAAAGAATAATGAGTAAAGCCCTGAAAACCTTGTACAAATTACACTGGAGGACACCAACGAAAAGAGTATATGAGATATCCAATCGCTTCAACTTCGAGCAAATAATTCATATGGAGAAGCTAAAATTCATTTTCAAAATACTAGATGGATGGTGAAGAAAATTAATAATAGGTCAAATTAGTTAACAAAGGAAAACAATAAAAACAACACCTCTTATACCTACTAATAGTAGTCTGAGTGTAGTTTAAGTATATATATAAGTTCTAAAAGTTTGCTTGAACAAGTACCTCTGCTGAAATGCATTAAAAACAATAACGCATTGAAGTATTTCAACAAATTTGCATTGCTTCACCTAATTATCAATAATAAATTGCCTACCTATCATTGTGCAACACACAAAGCGTCTCCAGCTATAACTTTCTGGCGTGATAGGTTTTGAATGGATTGTTAATATTAATGTTAATTCAAATGCCTTATTGACAAGTGAAAACTAAAGTTCTATCAAATTATAAGACACTTATAGGAATTTTAAAATGACAATTATGCAGGAAAATTTAGATTTCATGTGCACTTCATTAGTGTCAGTGGTTTTCAACCGGGGTGCCGCAAAGTTTAAGAATTTTCTTGGAAATTTACTTAAGTGCAGTTCAAGAGAACTCATTTCAGTTCTATTTTGCTACTATGTTTCAGAAAAAAACTGTTTTCACAAAAGCGCGGGAACGTTTTATGAGCGTAAAATCTGAAAACTCCGCCCCTTCTCATTTATTTACGAAAATGAATCATTTGCCATTATGTTTCGTTGCATGGAACCTGCGCTTTCACAGTTTTTGTCTTTATTGGTAAGTTTTAAACAGAGTTTGATTTTTTTATTATTTTTGCTTCTCCTCCTTTTCTTTTCTTGCCGTGTGTATTTAAATGAAAAACAATCGGAAATCTCTTCTGTGTCATATCTTTTATTAGCTAATCTTTGGTAATGTTCTACGCTACGTCTACGCACGACGTGTCACGAGTTCGCCCGAACCACATTGCTTGGCCTTCACATTCCTAGTCCCAGATCCCAGTGCCAGGCCAACTAGCAGAGAAGAACGACGTGGATACTTGTGCCTTGTAGATACTTTAAAAAGCCAGATATATATTAAAAAATTTTAAATATTTTTTATCGAAATTTCATCTTTTTATAAAAGACAAATTTAAAAATTGATTAAATTTTTTTTATTTGATTGATCATCGACCAAACAAAGGCGGGTACCTTATACTACTTTTGGGCCCAAAATAATATTTATTTACTAATTTTTAGGAATGGACAAATTTCTCATTAAGAAAAAACAGCGTAAAGATTCTACAGATGAGTGTGAGTGTTTAAATCAAGATGACAGTGAGAATAAGAAAACTTCAATTGCTGCTTCATCTTCACAATCTTCAAACCACGCTGTTCAAAATGTTAAGAAGAAAGTGCGCCTATATCTAGATAGCTATTTAAATTTTGGATTCACATGGTGTGGGGATAAATACTTTCCAAAGCCAAAATGTGTAGTTTGTGATGATACGTTGGCTAACGAAGCAATGGCACCCAGCAAATTAAAAAGACATTTATTTAAGAAGCACATACATCTTTCGGACAAACCTAGATCTTATTTTGAAAGATGTTTAAATTCCCAAGAAAAACAATCCGCAACTTTTACCAAAATGGTAAAACTATCTGATTAAGCCCAGGAAGCTAGTTATTTAGTTGCCGAAATAATTGCGAAAAATATGAAACCGCATACTGAAGCAGAAAAAGTAATTTTGCCGTCCTGTATAGCTATAGTAAGGACAATGTTCGGTACTGATGCAGAAAATGAAGTTAAAAAAATTCCTCTTTCCGATAATACAATCAGCAGACGAATTACAGATATGTCAAGAGATATAGAAGAAAATGTAATTACTTCCATTAAAAAAAGCGATATGTTTACAATTCAAGTCGATGAATCAACAGATATATCCAATATAACTCAGCTTCTTGTTTTCCTTCGATTTATTCACAATGAAAAAAATAGTGAATGAATTTTTGTGTTGTAAGGAACTTCAGAAAACAACTACAGGCCGAGATATATTTAATACAGTAAATTCCTATCTAGAAATGCATGAATTAAAGTGGGAATCATGTACCGGAATTTGTACAGATGGTGCACCCTGCATGGTCGGTTCGATAAAGGGGTTTATTGCCCTGGTTAAAGAACGTAACATTAATATTATAACAACACATTGTTTTCTTCACCGTGAAGTCCTTATAGGAAAAACCCTAAACAGCGGCTTAAAATCTGTCCTGGATGCAGTAGTAAAAATGGTAAACTTCATAAAAAGCAGACCACTTAAATCACGCCTATTTGCGGCTTTGTGTGAAGAGGTTGGGGCAAAATATGTTAATCTACTGCTGCACACAGAATCCAGATGGCTATCACGTGGAAAAGTGTTAACTCGCGTATTTCAATTGAGAAATGAAATGAATTTATTTTTTAATACGGAAGATAGAGAAGAATTTTGTTGCCTGCTTTCTAGTCGTGATTGGTGCAGCAAATTAGCATACTTGGTAGATATATTTAAAATATTGGGTACGGTAAATAGAAGTATACAAGGCAAAGAAGAAAATATTCTGTCTTCAACTGACAAAGTCAAGAGTTTGCAAGATAAATTAAATTTATGGTTAAGAGAAGTAAAAGAAGGGAATGTAAGCATGTTTAAACAGTTTTCTACTATGACAAATGTTAAAATAATACCTCTTATTTCGGAACATATACAAATCTTACTCAATAATATAAGTCACTACTTTCCTTCTTTACGTGTTGAGGATTACGATTGGATAAGAAATCCATTCATTGTGGACGTTAATGAAGTAAAGATAAACCTTGAAGAGCAAGAAGCACTAATTGAATTAAAGAATGATGGCAATTTAAAACTGAAATATAAAGAACTGAATATTAATGAATTTTGGATACACATAAAGCCAGAGTATCCTCAATTAGCTAAAAGAGCTCTCACAATATTATTGCAATTCTCGACTTCATATTTGTGTGAATTTGGATTTTCGGCTCTTACGTCCATCAAAAATAATAAAAGGGAACGTTTGCAAACGATCGAAGAAGAAATGAGTGTGCCTCTCCAATATTCCGCCCAGAATTAAAAAAATTTGCTCATCACGTCAAGCTCAGATCTCGCATTAATTAAAATTAATATTATTTACTTATTTGTGTAATTTGATAATAAAACTAGTTTTAAAAAACAATAGCGAGACTATTATTTTACATGTAGGTATTTCGACAAAATTCAATGGACTTAAATTCTGATTTGGACACGTTCCCCCGGTGAAAGAGTCCCCTCCCCGGACCCTAATACAGCGTTCAGATTTTAGATCCGCCTCTGGTCAAGGGTGCCACGATTTTTTATTTTTCAGTCAGGGGTGCCCCTCAATGAAAAAGGTTGAAAAACACTACACTGTAGTGCATTGCAAAAATGCAAGAATTCTCGTCATCATGTCGGTACTATTTATATACAACTAATTCAAGCAGATTTAAACCATTTGGTGAGGCCTCTTTATAAGATCGCAGCGCCAATTAGGCAAGAATCATAGCATGTTTTCCAAATTTAGGATCCAACTTTTAAAAATAAGTGGGTTAACTCAGCCTTGATTTTTGCAAAAGAAATGCAAATACGAATGCAGTAAATTTTATCAGAAGACCTTGACCAAGGCAACTTCAATGAACGCTGGGTATTTTTAATTAATAGAAGATGCGCTCAATCGGGCTTCATTTAGAGTGACAGAGTTAGAAACTTCATAGGCTGAGTGCTGTTATGAATTTGCCCAACGAATGCAGTATAAAAATCGAAGTCAAAATAAATTAAATTAATTTTATTTAAACATTTTGCTGGAAAATCTTTTCTAAAAAAAAAGAATCACTAAATTACATTTATAGCAATTTATAAACCAATACTTATCTTGAAGCAACGCCGCCAGGTCGAGTCGAATTTCATTATTGTCGCTCGAGGCGACAGTCCCGTCACAATGTTTATGACATGAATGAAGAAAAGCATCTGAGCATGGCATAAGCAAAAATTCTTGGTATGGAACACCTATCGTTGGTCATAAATAAAAAGACCAGAGTTGGTGCAACGTTTTATTTGCCAAGATCTTTAGGACTTAGGTCGTCATATATTGACGCAAAAGTATCTCTGATAAATGCCTTTCCATGCATTGCATCTTATCACATTGAACAAAACTACCGGAAGAAAAAAGAATAAACAAATAATATTAGCACAACACTTTCAAGATATGTGACTCAATCTGAACAAAAATTAAAAAAAAACACTGGAGCCATCTCTGCATTGCCTTCGCATAATTTGTAGTAATTACCTTTTACAGTACTTAGCTATTTCACTGAATATTCTTACGGACAAGCACAATTGTTTGCAGCCATATTTGAGAAAAATATCACTAGAGTAAATCAACAAATAAAGCTCAATGTACACGGCAAAAATAACCCAAAACTACGAACTGCTTCCTTAACCCCAGGAAATGTCAAATACCAATGACATTTCAGAACTGTCACTGTTGTAAGCAAACTCAGCACACGAATTTCAGCAATTTTTTGTCAGCAAATTGGATTTTGAATATCTGGTAATATCGCAAAACGAAGGGGGAATGAGACGGAAATAAGAAATGGTACCATTATTTCCCTTAAGAAATGGATACGCCGAGCAGTCCATAGTATATATGTCAGTGAGGCTGGCGCAACCGACATTTGACAGTTCCTGTAGAATACATGAGAAGAAGTTGGAGACCAAACGCTGGGTATATTTAGTTTCTACTCCATCGCAACTTTTGACATTTGGTAGTACGATTTTGGTGCAGCTGGTTTGTTTTTAGTGAATTCGGAAGTGTCTTCGAAAGAAAAGTTGATTGTTTTGGTGCGAGAAGTGGAGTTAATTTATAATTTACTATGCCAGGAATATAGAAATCTAGAACAAAAATGATAAAAGTCATGAAATAAAAGTTACCAACGCTCACACTGTGTTTAAATAAAGTTCACCACACCGAACTTATCAAACGTCGGCTGAGTCGAAGTCCAACCGAAAATAGGTCGGTATACTGCTGCGAATAATTGGCCAAATATAGACTACTTACTATTGTGCATTTGGTTAGTTTATACTCGTATTAAATATTATGATGTCCAAAAAGTATTATCGGCTCAAAAAGCATCGGAAATTGCAAAAAGAACAGTTAATCCTGCAAGAAAAACACCATGAAGATGTTATGTCAATATTTGATGAAGTGGATTGCGAAAAAAGTGAGATTGAAAGTGTTGTAAAATTAGATCAAACTAAGTCATTTCTTGAAGCCAATGTAGAAACATTACAAAAAAGTAATTCTCCTATAAATAATGAGAATAATGGTGGAAAAACTAGTGCAGATAACAATCGGGTGGATGGTGGAAAAAGTGTATCTCAGCCTTCCGAAAATAATGTGGGACTAGAAAATAAATTAAAACATTGGTGTTTAAATAATTTAGAGACCTTGTGTTTAAATGTAGTGACCGATTTATTGTTGGTACTTCGAAGTGAAGGGTATACAAATCTGCCGAAAACTGCACAGACTTTATTGGGCACCAATCATCGTCGTACTTTACAACAGATGCAGAGTAGTAAAAATACTGCTGGTGAGTTCATCTATTTAGGCATCAAAGGTGGACTTGAGAATGTCATATCAGATGAATACACAAATGATGAAATCGCTGTATTCGTTCACGTGGACGGTATGTCGCTCTTCAGGAATTCCCCGATCCAAATGTGGCCGACGTCTATGAAAGTATTTCATAAAAACTATACAGTGAAACCATTTGCTGTATCGATATTTTGTGGTAATTCTAAGCCACTTAGTATCGATGAATATTTGGAGAATTTCGTGGAAGTAGCAAATCAGCTGATTAAAGACGGTGTTACAATCAATGGCCGAAAATATGCGTTCAAGATTCTCGCAATAATTGAAGACAGTCCTGCCAGGGCATTCTTGAAATGCTGCAAATATCCTGGTGGATTTTATACGTGTGAAAGGATGGAGTGTCTCAGAAGACAAATATTAATCGAAAGAAAGGAGATAAGAAAACGAGTAAGAGAGTTTATCCGGATATGGATTGCGAACTTCGAACGAAAAAGTCTTTCGAAGCCAAACAGCAACCACAAGTTATAGTCACAGCTTATAGTCACAACATTACATGACAAAATGGCAACCGCACACCGAGAACTTCTGTCCTCGTATATGTAGCAGGACTATGTTGCTAAGACGAACCTTGGGGAAATCAGACCGGATGATACTAGTAGATTTATACGTTTGGAGTCCACGTATATGGGAGTCGCTATCCTGGAAGGTCAGAAGAATCCCAAAGTGATGGCACGACCTGATCTCATAATTTAATTCAGGGAAAGTGCCGAGAGTATCTGCAAAAACTATGCATATGTAGGTATAAACCACGTTATCCTTTTGAGGATGAATTACTAGTGGCATTGCCACTTTTAAATCCTGACAAAACTTAATCAGCCAGCTAAGGAATGAGACCCTATCGCTCATTTTTTTATGTGACCCGTGTCGTAGGGCAAAGTCGTCAGACTCTAAGAAAAGGCAGCAACTTGATGATGAGTGGCGACTTCTTCCTTTGGACCAACTTCCTCCACACATCTCCAAAGAAAAGAAAGTTGACATATTTTGGCACAAGCTTGCCCAAATCCGCACTGCTGATGAAAATCAGAAATAAACAGCTCTGCCTCAATTTGTGCTATCCGTGCTGACTCTCCCTCATTCCAATGCCGATACCGAGAGGATTTTTAACAAAAACAACTTAATTAAAACAAAATTAAGGAACAAGCTGCAACAAATACCGTAAAAAGAGCCCTCCTTTCAGCTCAGTGTGTTAAAACACAGTCGAAAGATTGCTGCTTTGTGTTCAAACTTACCACTCAAATTAAATGTCGCATGACGTCGGCTGTTATGTACCAAAATAAGCCTGCTACTGGAGCGCGACCTGATTATGAAAATTTGGACCAAAATAGTGACTCGGACCCAGATAATCCCAGCTTTATCTAGATGTCTGTTATGTCTCTTATTTTAAGATCAAGACCAAAACTATACACAATTTTAATACAAAAACTGTTGTAAGTAACAAATTTATAAACTAAAATTTTTTTAAAGATATCCATTATTTGTACTATAAAAGAAAAAAAATATTACTAAAATGGCGCCAGTTTTAATTTAGCCGCAATTTCTCATTAATTTCGCGATAAAACTAGCGTACGAGAATTTTTCACGATGTACGAGGTTTTTGCAAAGTTGGTACGAGAATACAGGTGTTGCAGTCTAGCAGCCCTGATCTCAGTTGATATCGGTCTGCTCGTGCATTTAGAAGCAATTCAACGCTGTGGCGCTCAAGTAATAATAAATTCAGTGCAGTAGGTAATTATAATTATTATTGTGTTCTGCAACATTTGATATGTTTTTCTCTAGAGAAGGATAATATTTTGTTTATACATACAAGAGCAATGTCTGATTCCGAGTCTTGCATCAGTACGAAATCCCGGTACGCTATTGTGTGGTTTGAGTCGGGAAAAATGACCGAACTCGTGCCGCTATCGTGGGTCTACAAAGAAGAAGGGCAAGACTTTTGTTATTATCCACCACAAAAGGATTATAAATACATCTATTCATGGTTAGCTTCATGTGCGGAGCCTGGGGCACATTGGGAATCTTTCATCGCAGAAATACTTTCACGACCAAGTAAGCACATTTTTCAAATACATTTTTTTATCGATTTTTTTTTCAAAACAAATAATTATACATGACGTGTGTTGTATATATGTATGTACATGCAGAAAAACGCATGACATAATCAAACATTTTATACTTCGATTATATAGCAATAAGGATAGGCTATGTGTGTAAAATTTCTTAGAATATAGAGCATACATGTATGGATGAAACGTGTATAATTCGTGTACATGAGCGTAATTTGTCAAGAGCAGGGCCTCATACGTAGGAGTAACTGAGATGTCGAAAGTATTCAAAGGTATCCAATTCTGAAGAAAGATATCTGATTTTCAAATGTCTTCTTGTTTTGTGAACAAGTTTACTCAATTTAAAATTCTTTTGGGAAATTTAACAAAAGTACGGAAACAGTTTGTTCAAAACTATTTATCTTTGAAAGTTATTTTGGTCAAAGTTTTATAGTGCCATTAGTGCCCGTTAAAAATGAAGTGTTCGGTGAGTTCTTGCAAATATTATCCGCATTGTAAACTAGAAAAATCCTGTTTCAGTCAAGTGCAAGTGAAAATTATCTTTTTTGTTGATAGAAGCAAAGATTTATGTAAATAAAATATGTGAATTATTTCAAAATAAAGTAGAAAAAGAACATTTTTGCCGCAGATGCCACTTTGTTTACATTTTGAAAATTGACAAGTTGCTTAGAAGAGCGACGCTGTGTAAATACATGTAAAAAATAGACTACCAATACCAGAATTCAATACGCTAAATCTGGCTTATCACCTGTATGCGCTATATTCTAAGTAAAATTCGTACACGTGTAATAAGTTTTTTTTTTATGCCACGGGGGGGGGGGGGGTGACAAGAGGGCTGGAGCATTGCCTTCTTTATTACAGGCCGTGGCGCTAAAACTTTTCTTTACTTGCATATGTATGAGAAACGTGCTGTTTGAAAGCTTTTAGCATTGTGCATTATGGAAAAACAAACACGTTTCATGTTTTAAAATTTATGTAAAATAAACAACGCTTCTGGTGACGATAATTCTAACGCCTATTTATAGGTCGAAATGTTTACATTTATGGAAAAATAACGTTTTTGTAATTATTTGAACGAAATTACAAAGAGTTTTTGCATTTTATTAAACTCTACCCGATTCGCTGTGTAATGAGAGTACAGCTTTCGCTCAAGACGAACGTTTTTTTTATGTTTAAAGTCTCCTTCCCCTGAAAATCACGAATATGATTTTCTATTGAATGAAAAATTTAAATACATAATAATTAAACGTATGTTTTTAATATAATAATTAAATTTCTTTCAATTGCATCACATTTGTTTGTTTGTTGGACTTCAAAAAACAATAATTTTCACTTATTTTGACCTCTAATATGTCATTCTGTAATTGTGAAAAGTTGTTTAGAAGCGAAAAGAGAAAGAAAAACAAAGCTTTCGCTGCAATTCGAGGAGTACTCTGTTTTATTTTTCAAAATTAGAGAGTGTCATTTTGATGGTCAAAAAATTAAAATGAATGTTTTTATAAAGTCTAACAAACAAATGAAATGTAATTATTAATTATTATTTAATTATTACATTTAATTGATAAGTTTAATTATTATGCATTTGATGTTGTCATTCATTAGAAAACTATATTCATGATTTGCAGGGGAAATAGACTTCAAGTTTAAAAAACTAACTTTCGTCTTGAGTGAAAGTTTTACTCTCATTTCACAGCGAATTGGGTAGAGTTTAGGAAAATGCAGAATCACTTCGTAATTTTGTTCAAATAATTACAATTACGTTTTTTTCCCTAAAAGTAAACATTTTGACCTATAAATAGGCGTTAGAATTATTGTCACCAGAAGCGCTGTTTATTTTACATAAATTTTTAAACATGAAACCTGTTTGTTTTCCATAATGCACAATGCTAAAAGCTTTCAAACAGCAGGTTTCTCATACATATGCATTTGATATCGCCACGGCCTGTAATAAAGAAGGCAATGGCTGGAGCCATGATACAAAGAATACAAGGTATTCTCATTACGAACCACGTTCCACCATTTTGTTTGGAGAGAAAAATAAGAAAATCTAAGAAAATCTCTGATATCTTAATAACTTTGTGAATAAATTGCTGAAAATGTGTATAAAATTAAAGTTTTCTATATTTTAGATGTGTTTTTAAAATTTTTGCCATAATTAATTTCAATAAAAAGATGTACTTCCAACTTCAAATGAAAACGTAAGCAGAAGCAAAAATAGTTTTTTATTTTATTAATGTATTAACATAGTAATGATTTTGTAGCAGTATAATATTTAATTAATACATAATTAATCTTTATGTGGTTTTTCTTGTTTTAGTGGATTTAAATTAGTTTTCATGATATAAAAGAAAGTTCAGTACGAAGAGTCACAATAGGAAATGATTTCACTTAGCAGGATGTTAGCTTGTGGGCATAGGAACTTTCATAAACTAGTCATCGTCAGGAATATGGATATGAATAGGTATATAAACCGACTTTTAATTCAAATTGACAGGAATGAAATTGTACAAATTATTTCTGACGATGACTAGTTTATGAAAGTTCTTATGCCCCCACAAGTTAACATCCTGGTTGTGACTCTTCGTACTGAATTTTCATTTATATCATGAAAACTAATTTAAATGCAATAAAACAAGAAAAAATAGATGAAATTTATTTATATATTTATTAAATATTATACTGCTACAAAATCATTAATCGCATAAAAAACTATTTTTGCTTCTTTTCACTTCAACTTGAAAGTACATCTTTTTACCTTATTGAAATTAATTATGGCAAAAACTTTAGAAAAAACATCTACAGTATTCATTCAAAACTTTAATTTGATACACATTTTCAGCAATTTATTCTCAAAGTTATTAAGATATCAGAGATTTTCTTAGATTTTCTTATTTTTCTCTCTATATAGCGTCCATATTCAACACAGAGTGAAGTCACAACAATTTTCTCTCCAGACAAAATGGTGGAACGTGGTTCGTAATGACAATGCCTTATATTGTTTGTATCATGGCTCCAGCCCTCTTGTCACCCCCCCCCCACCCACCACCCTCCGTGGAACTGCGCTGTGCTGCAGAAACAACCGGAATTATTGACGCAGAAAATCATTTTTGAAGCATGTTTAATAGTTTCAATAATAATTTATAACGTTTTAAATAAAATATGAGCGAAAAAGTTATGAAAATAAACAACCGTGGCAAAAAACAATAAACATTTTCCTTCCAATTTTTTTTTTGTTTACATGTGCCTTAAATTATCTGAGCCAGGAAACATTTTCAGAAAATAAATAGGACTCTAAATAAATTCTTAAAAATTTAAAAGGTTATAAAAAATTATAAATTTAAAAATTTATTTAAAAATGTTGCGATATAACAAGATCTCTTCTATTAAATTTCTTTAATATTTAATAAAGATTCAACCACTAAATTATGTGCCAGTTCTGAAAATATCGTAGTTTACTACTTCCATGACTAAACAAACTCATCGATGCGGTTCGAGTACATGAGGAAAAATGCTTGAGTTTTTCTTCCTCATAGCCTATCCTTTTTGTCTATATGATCTAAGATTTTATCCCACGCAAAATCCATTCCTCGAATGAGGTATTGCTCTTAATAAAACATATTTAATTAAGATAGAATAAATATCTAATTTAAAACATTTGATTTAATTATTTATTTATTATAGACTCGGCAGAATCTTTAGAGAAAGGAAAGCAGCGATTAGAACGATCGTATAAAACAAAAGACATTGAGAGTACTGACGGGGAAGGCTCCGAACAAAAGACACCAGTTCTACTCTCAGAAAAGTTAATAAAAAAAAACCTTGAAAGATGTGCCATCAATGTTTTCTTCAAGAACCACCCCACATTATACTTCGAAGGAAGGTTTTTGTTCTACGAAAGAGCAAAATAATAACACCACTGATTTGTGTGGCATAAAAGAAAGTAGGGCTGGACGTAGTAAGTCGATTATTTTCTAAAATTATAATTATTTTATAATACATAAGACGTGTAAAAAGAATTTCATTTTTGGAAAATTTACACTCTAAATCTTAAAATTATATTTAATTTAAATTGAAATAGCAACATAAGATTTTCCAATGTCAGTGTATTCATGTTGCTGGTGCAGTAATTTAATATAATCTTTAAAGCAGAGAAACATCTTTTGGCACTAGCTTGACTTGCCAGAACTCCATTTACCACAGATGCTAGTTTATACAGCATGGAGTTAGAAAATCTTTTGTTATACCAGTATTGATGTACGCCGGTGTCCAAAGGCCTCCGGTCAGCATAATTACATATCACACTGAGTACAGCTGCTGATTCATCTTCATATTTTTCATTGCTATCAAACAGTTATCGCAGTGATGGCAAATTATCTGTTCGTCTGTGTATATTCAAAAAATATTAGAAATGTACATTGACTTTCATAATTATTTAAAGTTAAGCTAATTTGTCGGGGTACCTCAATTTGTTTCATCTGTTTATAATATACATAGATGGAATGTGTTTCAGAAAGGTTGAAAGAGGTTGGTTTAATTTCGCAAAAAGTATTCGGACTCTCCGATCTAAATACAAGTCAGAAGCTAATGGTTTACTTTGTTCAACTCGCGATTGATTAAATTTTCGTACAAAATGTCCGCTAAAGTATTTGAATTAATCTCTCTCAGTTCTTTACCAATCTATCACAATTTAAAGAAATCACCTAAGCAAAGCTGATTTTCATGCAGACATTGTATCAATTTTTGCAGATCCAAAAATTTCTAAGAAAACATCACAAGTAAGCCAATCAGACTTGCTGAGATTATTTAAGTTATGATGTTTGCAGTATAGTTTTAATGCTTTTAGAGAATGACGCATATCAAAGGGGGAATTTCAGCTTGTTGAAACATCTAATTTAGATAATCTGAACAGAGTGAGTGCCCGTAAAATGTTTGACAAATGTCGGAACTTATTTATGTTTTTGGTAATATTTTCACTTCTTAATGTATCTCTTACTGCAAGAGCTAATATGTGTGCTGTACACCGATATACTTGGACACCTTCAATTCTTTCTCCATTGGCATGATTTTCGGGATTATCTGCAATAATTAACCAAAAATTCTGAATATTGCAGCATTCGGCGGTTGCTATCATGTTGCGCCCATTGTCTGAAAGACAAAAATGGCGATTTACATGATTTCATTTAATGAATCTGATGTAAATATTGAATTTTGCAGGGCTATTCGTACGACTTTTTTACTTTTGAAGTGCCGAAAAAATATATTGTTTAAGATTTACACTAGTATGTGAACATCCTTGTTCATTCATAGAGTACATTTCAATAAATATTTCATTGTTCATCACAAATTGTACATTAATGCAGACGATACTACTCGAATCCCTGGTGGCACTTTAAATTTTAATACTTCAAAGTTTATTTGCACATACGTATTTCTCAAATATGATTGCGGACGTCTTCTGCCTTTGAAATAATTATAGCAGTTATAGGTCAGTCAATCGAGACATTTAAATTCCAAAATTTAACATTAATTACGAAAGTTTTGAAATTTTGATGGTATGTTGGGTGAGGTAAAGTAACTATAAATTTAATTTTGTAACCATCACCGAAGTCCGGAGTATACGCAAAATTGCAGAAAAACAAAAGTTCTTATAACTTCCATAAAAAAATTCCAAAGGCCCTATAAACTTAAAGGAATATTTACTATGATATGTTCCAGAATGTGTTAAATTTGCAACTCATTCCGCCCACCGCAACAATTTTTTATTGCAAAATAATGCTTCTATCTTATAAATAACAAAATATTACGAAAGAGCTGCAAAACGGTAGAAGCATTACTTGCAATAAAAAATTGTTGCGGGGAGTGGAATGAGTTGTAAATTTACCACATTGTGGAGAACATTATAGTAAACATTGCTTTAAGTTTGCAGGACTTTTGGAATTTTTTTAAGGAAGTTATAAGAACTTGTGTTTTTCTGCAATTGCAATTTCGCAAGTTTCGTACCTCGGCGATGGTTGCAAAATGAAAGTTGTAGTTATTTTGCCTCTCCCAACATTCCATAAAACTTTCAAAACTTTTGGAATTAATGTGAATTGATTGTCTTTATTGAATGGCCACTTACATTAAATGACGATATCATGTTAATATTTAGTTCTGCTAATATTGGTTGCGCCAGTGTTTGAGTGGCTTAGAATCTAATACCTTGAACGGGCTTCCATCTTTAGTCACCAAATTGAACCAAGCGTCTTCTACTTCTTCCATATATATTCCAACACAATTTCTGTTTTCTTCGGCGGTGGCAATAAAAATGATTCTGTTGTTCTTAGTGATTCAGATTTCTTTATTTCGTTGAATGGTATTCAAGGTTTTATAAATGAAAATAATGGAGCAAACTTTATATTTGAGTTCAACATACTTAAAGTTATTAATTCTGAACATAACGAATTTTTAAATTTTTATTCATGTTGTACATCAACTTATATGATACATAGTTATGTATTTACATGTTTAAAATAAAAAAAACAATGAAATTTAAAGCTTTATAACAAACAAAATATACTTTGGTGAAAATAATTGAAAAAATTGGTTGATCAACTGATAATTAAGATATCCTTAAGGACATTGTATATATTTAAAAATTGAGCATATTGCGTCATTATATGATCTAAAATGGGTACATTTTAGATGAAACCATCTAAGACATTCATCCCAGCTAACGTTTTCAAACTATCGTCTTCGGCACCACTGACACCACCTTACTTGTCTGGTTTTTCCTCAACATCTTCTTGCACCTTTTTATTCTTTCATTTTTTCGTATTAAACGTTCTTGTTTCCTCTTTGTCTATTTATGCAAAATTCCAAATAACGATTTGGATTATGTGGGGATGTTCAATCTACTTTGCTCTACCATCATTATTTCTATGTGTTACAAACGGGATGACAAACTTAGTATACCCTATGATTTCATCCAGGGTATAAACAAGTATAAAAGCTAGAATTGGTCGAAGACCAATTTTTATGATATTTATCGTCACCCATATATGAAAGTTTGATTTTTGAAAGTTTGAAGTTTGTCGCATATATTTCTAGTAGAACGGTTCGTCGGACAGTAGAAATGAGTATAACCAATTTCGTAGGAGTTCGTATTCTGAAGAACTTTTCAGTACAATAAAAACATTTAGGAGTGATCTTTATCACAGTATATGCAAAAAACCTAAATATTTTTATTGAAACACCAAGAAGGAGTTGCCCGATTTAGACCATTTTTTAAATTATATTTACTATTTTTATGAAAACGCCGCGTACAAAATGTCAGCTCCCTACGTCGAGGTACTCCCAGGCAGTGTCCAATATATAGTAAAAAACGAAATTTTTCTATGGCAACCCTGCGAAGGAATTACTCGATTTCTCTCATTTTCGATCTTGAATCTGGAATTTCTTCAAGAAATCCGTACGCGAAAATTCAGTTCGCTAAGTGATCACGCTCTCGAGTTATCGTTAGGACAGACGGACGGACATGCAAAAATCAAAATAGCTTTTAATAATATGTGTGGGTGTCCAATTCCTTTTGCTCTACCATTATTATTTCTATTTGTTACAAATGGAATGACAAAATTATGTGTACTGTATAGATTTCATCTAGGGTGTAAGAGCTATGTTTTCTATGTTTTATTGCACTTGTGCAATGCTCGTCTACAAAGCCACAGGTCATGATGTCTTCTCGCCCTAGTTAATTAAATGCTACTCTTCATCCATGGCTAAGCCTCTGCGCAAACTATTCTACTTGTCTTATTCGATAGGTAAATTTCCAACTGCTTGGAGACTAGCTCACGTACAGCTGTTCCCAAGAAAGTAGAGGGTAGCGATCCCTCAAATTGTCGACCAATTGCAATCACTTCGATTCTTTCGAAGGTTTTTGAATCTGTCATTAACTCCAAATTAATGATATATCTAGATAGTAACCAACTCATCGAAATCGCCAATATGGCTTCCGAGCTGGATGCTCATCTGGTGACTTGCTGACTTTTCTTACGGAACGTTGGAACCGTAGTCTTCACAATTTTGGTGAGTGTAAGATCGTTGCCCTGGATATTTCAAAGGCCTTTGATAGAGTCTGGCATCCAGCCCTTTTAGCCTCACTTAAAGCACTTGGTGTTTCCCATCCTCTTCTATTATAGATTGAAAGTTTTTTATCTAGTCGCCAAAATATGGGTTGTATTAGATATCGTTACAACTGAACCTCATCCTATTAATGCCGGTGTGCCGCAGGGCTCTATTATCTCTCTTTCAATTCCATCCATAGTCTCGCTGATGACAGTACGCCTACGCTTTTGACACTCTTACGGACTCCAGAGCGAATGCCGTATGTGCTAAACGAGATTGCATGATTGTATTATTGAATAACGATCTTGAGAATATCCTCGCTTGGGGCAAAGCGAATCGCATCAAAAAGGCTTGTTCTGACAGACCATCAACACCGAGCCGAAACAGACCATATCTTCTCTGTTGCCAAGCAAGCATCGAAATGTCTCGTATTTATGAAAAGATGTAAGAAATATGTCAGCCCGTCAAATCTAGCACCCCACTACAAGTCCTACATCAGACCTAGAATGGAATTCTATTCACATATATGAGCCGGGGCTGGTTGCATAGCCTTAGCCTCTTTAGATATTGTTCAGCAGACAGCCTTCGATCTCATTGGCGATGTGAAAATCCGCCACTCCGTGATGCTTCTTTTATCTCGAACTGTGCGAATGTGGAATATTTTTCAATCTTCCGTCTTTCCTCCGGCATGCAATCTGCGAAAGTTTAAGGGCGACATACATCGGCACCTCCGCCACTCTCCTCATAACCCCTAATCCTTTCCCTATCTCCTTCCTGCCATGCTGTGTTTTGCATCATAGGGTATCCCCTGAGCTTGTCTTAAAAAAAATTATATGCCGACACCTTTATGAACTGAACTCTGATTACTCAACTTTAACGCAACGATCCTGTTGCTCACTTTAGGGGTAGTATGTACATTCACATGTGGATATAGAAATATTGTCATTTTTAAAAAATGTGTCGTTTTACGGCATGTAATAGCTGGACCAGACGCAAATTGGGTGGTGGACGCGAATTGGAGCACTTACCCTATATATTAAATTATTCCGTGTAAATTACAGTGTTTGATGCTTTATAGCTATTACAGAGGATTACTTGGACGAAAAATTGCGTCAACTGGCAGTATCTATAAATTCAAGTATGACAAACGTAAAAAGAAGTCTTCTATATGACATTGAAATGAAAACGAACGAAATAAGAAATGCCCTAATCGCAAATATTAATCAGCCGAGAGCTCCTATAATCAATTTCTCAGAGGCTAGAGCTGGAGTTGGCGTTGCATTACCCATTAAAAATCTCGATGACTTTCTTACATTTGATTCAGCTTTAAAAGAGGATATTGAAAAGAAAAATGCCTTGGTAATTTCAGCATATTATTTGATTTACGCACGTCATCCCATAATTTTTTCAATTTATTACATTAATTGTATTTTACAGATGGCTCTTTATCGAGTTCTGGTGTGCGGCGAATCCGGGGCAAAGGATTGCATATCGAAGATCATGACCGCAACAATCACGAAATCAGTTGAGATACATTACTCGGGGACTGGGCGCATAGTCAGGAATGTTGGAAAAAAATGTCAGTGCCACAGCGACGTATGAATGTCTTAAAGGTATTTTTAATTTTCAATCTTCAATATTATCTATTGTGATTAAATTTTGCGATTTTTTTATTTTAATTGCAGATACGCTCGTTGAGAAATTCGCAGACACCAACGAAGTCAAGTGTTTGGAGGGAAAAGTGGGGAGATGGTTGACAGGGGCTGGTGATCGAGATGGTGGTCGAGCAACCCGAAAAAAAGATAATGTTGAAAATGCTGCTAAAGCTGGAAGTGATGTTGACATGTAACGTTTGTCAGTTTTTTTAATTTTTTTTTATGTCCAATTTATATAAAGCAAAGAAATCTTTTTAATTTTATTGTATTACAATGTAATACATAGTCGGACTTTTGGTTCATGTATTTACATTTAATTAGCGTGATGTTTTCTTTTATTATAAGTTCATAGTAATAAATAATAGTAATAAAATAAACGGAATTATATATAAGCTATTTTTATTGATATTAGTAATCTAATTTAAGCGTGAATTTAGCTCTGGTAAATGAGCGGGAAAATTATTGGAGCGATGCTATGCGCCAATATTGCATTCATTATTGGGCCAACACTATTTTTAATATTGGGCTAATATTGCACTTATTAATGGGCCAACTTTGTTTTTATTAACGGGCCAATAATGCTCTCGTTAATGGGCCAACACTATTTTTATTAATGGGCCAATATTGTACTCATTATTGGTCGAACACTATTTGCAACCGTGGGCCAGTATTGTTGTCATTTATTGGCCAAGACTGCCAACCACTGCTGGGCCCAAGTTATCATCCGACTCTTAAACATGGCTAGGCCAGTCATGGTTGCTGTTATCGAGCCATTACTGGGAAAATGGTCACCACTGATGGCCCAATATTAGACCTGTTGTACTTTCCTACATGGGGTACAAGAATTCTTACAGTTCCGCGATACATACAAGTTTCGTTTCGCGGTTTCGCGGTCGCGAGTTTTCCGTGTGTTTTCAGTGAAAAGTGTGCTGCTAAGACTCAGGAAAGTTGTGCAAATTGTGTTTTGTGCATGATGTAGCGTCAATAATAATTTGCTGATAAGGCGCGATCGCGAGTCGAGTAAGATTTTAGGAAAATGAAAATCGTGGAGTCCAGCGTCAACAGCGAGCACAGTCGGTCGAGCCTCGCAATTTAATCCGTAGCCTAATTAGATAAAATTTATACTTGCTTAAAATCGGAGTAAAATTAATAAAACAAAGTACAGATTGTGTAAAAGAAAAGTATTTTTATTTAACAGTTGTGTAAAAGAAAAGTTTAATAAAATAATCACGAAATACGCGTGAAATCGGTGTTTTTTGTTCTCCATATGCAAAGATTTCTTTGCATATTTCTTTGGATCTTTCTTCGCATATTTCTTTGCAGGTGACTCTGGACTACGCCTGGGCGTTCTTCTCCTAAAAGGAAAGCACGACGCTTACGGGCTTATAACACTGGTGGCAGCGGTGGGATTCGAACCCACGCCTCCGAGGAGACTGGTGCCTCGAAGGTGTGTCGATATTTTCTCCTCGGACCTTGAAAATTTATGGTGGGGTCACGCAAACTTCTTAACAGGCCGTACCGATATCCGCAGCTGGTCTCCAAGGTGAAGAGTCTCTAATGAACTTAATTGCACTACTATAAGTGGTACTCCAATAGTGGTCCCGCCCCCACATGATATAACCATAAACGCAACCCAGACCTCGGGGTTACCTGACTGGTGCCACGAGGAATGGCGCGACTTGATTGCAGATAGCATAATTAACATGGATGCTGACCTACCTACCAATGGTAGGGCCAGTGTTGCCGAAGACATAATTAGAGACATTGTGAGTGCAATTACATCCGCCTGTAATAGCAAACTTAACTATAATACTCTCGACTCTCTCTATGAAAGAGTTGTTAACTTTCTCTACCAGCCTGCGGCTGCCAACACACGTCCCAGAGCCAACAGGCGTCAGAGAAGATGCCCTGGCGGCATTACAACTGGCTCGCGTAGAGCTAGGAGGAAACACAATTATGCCATTACCCAGGATTTGCTTAACGCAAATAAGTCCCTCTTAGCAAGGAATGTGATAAATGGCAAGACTATTGGAAATGACAGCGCCAATAGTCCTGCCCCAGAAAATGTCAGAAGTTATTTCTCTAGCCTTTGGAGTGCCGGAGAAGCAGGTCCTATATCTTCTGCTAATGCTTACGACGGAAGTATTGCAACTGAGAGTTTGCTAACAGGCATTACGATAGACGAAATTAAAGCTAGAATTACAAGGATGAAGCCAAAAGTTGCCGCTGGCAGCGATGGGATTAAAAAACCGGCTTTGTCTTCTAAGCAAGCCAAAATACTACTTTATTATTTATATAACCTCTGCATGGTGATGGAATGCCAGCCATCGCCGTGGAGGAATAACAGAACAACCCTCATCCCTAAAGAGGGAAAAGACTCCAGCAATGTGGAAAACAATCGACCTATCACGATTAGCTCACTACTCTCCAGAATTTACTGGGGAATCATAGATGAGCGTATGCGCAACCACATAACTTTGAGCCCCCGTCAGAAGGGCTTTACTAAGGAGTCAGGGTGTTTTAATAACGTGCAAATACTAAATGATATAATTTGCCTAGCTAAAAAGAAAAAAGGTATGGTCCTGGTACAGGTCGATATTGCTAAGGCCTTCGATACTCTGCCACACTGGGCCATACTTAATGCTCTAAAGTTAAAAGGTGTCCCACCGCCAGCAATTAGAATTATCATGGACTCTTATAGGGACGTCACAACTACACTACAAGTTGGGGACGAGTCCATGACGGTGCCCATTCATAGAGGTATCAAACAAGGTGATCCAGCATCTCCATTTATTTTCAATCTGGCATTTGAGTCGCTATTGGTAGCGCTTGAAGAGTTGCCGGGATTCACCATTGATAATGTGGTTAGCATTAGTTCATTAGCGTTTGCTGATGACATAGTGCTCACTGCTGACTCTCCTGCGAGAATGAAATCCCTTGTTAAAACGCTAGAGGATTTCCTAACAGCTAGGGACATGTCCCTTAGCATAAACAAGTGTACCAGCTTTCAGATACTGCACAAAAACAAGACTTGGTCCATTCAAGATCCTATGATAACCTTTGCAAACGAGGATAAGATTCCTTTTACTAAGGAAGACTCGTACCTGGAGTATTTAGGTACACGAATTTCCCCTTGGTATGGTATTAAAGTAAATACAATTAAGGACGCCTTATACACGTCCTGTTGTAGACTTAAAAAAATTGCTCTGAAGCCGCAGCAGAAGATACAGCTTCTCACCGAGCACATAATACCGCACTTCATCTATCCACTGGTTTTGGCTATTCCGCCCATAGCCTCAATCAGAACTATGGACCAAGACTTAAGAGTAGTGGTAAAAGATATTCTACACCTACCGCAGTCCACAGCAAATGGACTCCTATACTGTGGAAAAAGAGATGGCGGAATTGGTTTTCCAAAACTGGAAATTATTATAACAAGCTCTACTCTGCGAACTGGGTTAAGGTACCTAAACTCAAATGACCCAGTCCAGAGATCTTTAGCATCATTAACAGGGGCTTGTAATCGCCTCAAACAGGCTGCTAATGCAGTACGAATTAATTGGCCTATAATCGATCCCAAAGAGATCGATCGATACAAAGCGAGGGCCAAGCTCGATGAGCTTAACCATTGGGCGTCATTACCCAGCCAGGGCAAAGCGGCCCATACATATAGGGGCGATAGACTTAGTAATGCCTGGTTATACAAGCTGGCACTGCTGAAACTGTCGAGATATATAACTGCACTGAAAATGAGGTCTAACGTGGCTAGTTGTAGAGTCACACTAGCAAGATGTTATAACATCGAGGACCAAATGTGCAGAAAATGCAGAACCACACCTGAAACCCTCGCCCATATTGTGGGTCAGTGTGTGCATACGAAGCCCTCACGCATTAAGTGGCATAATGACGTGAGGGACTTCATATTAAACGAAGCAAGAATAGTTGATGCTAACTGCACCATTACTAAAGAGCCAAGTATCCGGCTGGAATCGGGAGAGTGCCTCAAACCCGACCTGGTAATAAAGAACCAGAAAGGGGTCTTCGTGGTCGACGTTACAGTCCGCCATGAGGATGGGGATTACCTCGAACGAGGAAGGCTGGACAAAAATAAGTAAATACACTCCATTACTCGATACGATGAAAAATTTATATGGTGCTAGCGTTGCTGAAGTCCTACCAATAGTAGTTGGAACCAGAGGGGTGATCCCTAATAGCACAAATTTGGCCCTAAGCAAGCTTAACATTGTGTCTAGGAAATCACTACTCACAATATCACTGATGGCTCTCAGAAGCACCCTGGAACTGTATCACCAGTTCCTTGACTATAATAGCCGCATACGTTATCACGCACGCCAATGACACCAGAGTTGGTGTGTGCACCCTGGCGAACCTAACTAACTAGGACAATTGCCAATGTTCACCTGACCTTCTACATCAGATGTCATTGGCATACTACGTTTTGTCCCGATTTTTACTCCATTAACTGTGATATTTATAATAGCTCAGGGTTATGCCTTGCGGTGAGGCTACTCTCGAGCAGGACCTATTACAGATCTGTGATAAACATCCGCAAAATTAAGTTGCTGTGATATACATATTAGAAACCCAGTGCCATGCAAAGCGGTGGGCATGCACTGGGTCTTAGGACCTATTAGAATCTGTGATACAACCGCTCGTGATAGATGCAGTGATATAGATATAAGTTGGGTTCGCATGTTTATGTTATCTGTAATAACAAGCATGTAAGTGTTCTATGTTAACTGTACTAATACAGTGGTTTATGTTACTAATAATACTAATTGCTCGGCAGGTATAACAACTGGAAGCCTGCAAAGCTTTTTTTTTAAGAACAAATAATATCGAAGTCATCGAGTAAGGGGCGGGCTCATGAGTGTCGTGTAATTTATCATCATGTGCTGATTTCCAAGTTTCTACCTTGGTTGAACCATACATGCTGTTACTGGGGCAGTAGAGATCTGGTGTAATAGATCTTCGGGTGAAGCTGGCGAATTTGCGGCGCAAGGTTTTCTACTTATGTCCAATCTATAGCCGTTTCACTAATAATAATAATACTAAAGCTAACCATAGCTTTTGGGGTGCCCATGCCCCAAACAAAGGTGGGAAGTGTGCCGTGAAGAGCGGCATAAAAAGTAGCCAAATGCCTCGTCATCTAATTAGTGAAGCGCATGAATGGATTAACGAGATTCCTACTGTCCCTATCTACTATCTAGCGAAACCACAGCCAAGGGAACGGGCTTGGAATAATCAGCGGGGAAAGAAGACCCTGTTGAGCTGGACTACGCCTGGGCGTTCTTCTCCTAAAAGGAAAGCACGACGCTTACGGGCTTATAACACTGGTGGCAGCGGTGTGGGATTTTCTGAGCAAATTCAGAATCCTATCCACAACATAACAAATTGCCGACGGAATTATTTCATTGCTGACCAAATTACCTCATCGGAGATAGAATTATCTGATTGGAGGAAAATCATAAATCTTTTACAACTCTTACAAGCTGCTGACGGCGGAAATTATCACATTGGAAATCATTGCATCGGGATCCATTATAAGGAGCTGAACGTGAATTCCAACAGTGAAGAGGAAACATAATCGCACCAAGGAATAGAAAGAGTAATAACCATGCTTTCCTTTTCATACATTTTTATGCATATGAGTAAAATATTTTTATATTTTTAATTTAATACATAAAATTCGATTATTCGCTTATCATTTACCTCATTTGTTAATCAAATCAGTAACATATGTGTTGTATTTTAATACAAGTTGTGTAAATCAGAAATATTTACTTTAAATTTAAAAATGTGTTTGATAGCTAAATCAACACCAATATTCATTTTAAATTATTATATAAAAAGTGTGTGATATTTAAATCAAAGATAATGGCCGTTTTATATAGAAAAAGTGAGAAGTAATTGCTCTAAATTTTACATAAAAAGTTATTGGAATATTTGCTCTAAATTACTACCACACAAACAGTGCTCGATGTGTTCTTTCATTATTGATCTGATATAAATATATACATATATAATATGAATTTATGCTTTAAAATATAAAAAACAAAAAGGGGTTTTCGATATTCAAACACAAAAATATATATTTTACTTAATTCTTACTTTATAAGAAGTGAAAGGATACCTTCTTCTTGCGATGGTTACCATGAGATTTTGAAGTTGAAAGTATTTATTACTCGTGAAATTGAGTTTTATTTGAAAACAAAAACAAGGGGAGAACTTCTTTATATACAAAAAAAAATTGTTTTTATTTGATAAATTAAACCAAAGTTATTTGCTTGATTTTCACCACGGAATGTGTATGACGGTTGAATAAAAAGCTTATTTTCTTTGTCTTTCCGTATATAATAAGTGAAAAGATACCTTTTCCTTGAGATTACGAAATTAGATTTTTGAGTTGAAAAAAATTTATTCAGTGAAGTGAGACGAAATACATTTGATATTGTCCTGACTGGCGAATTTGATTCATTGGTTAGACTTCTGTTTTTGCCATTCCAATTTTATTCAACGCTGAATAGTGAAAGTTATAGAATAGTGAATTAAATGATTCGTGGTACCAATTCTTGCCCTATAAATTTGAATCAAGAAAATGAGTTCTCAGTGTCTATGAGGGGGAAAAACTTCAAGTCGACCACATTAGTGCGGTGAAGGTACAGCAATTTTCTTTTTAGTTGCTTTTTAGCAACTGGTGTAAATTGTGAAAGAAAGATCTCTCAAAAGTTAATAGTGGGACTTATTGTGCCCGTGCTTCGTAAATTTTTTTTTTTGCTTTTCTTAATCTTCAACCTTCCGATAACTCACTGAGGGATAGGTGAAAATTGTCATTGTGATATTCAGTATATTGCGTGCGATACGAAATCGCATAGTCTTTGAATTTTAAACATAGAAAGAATAACAACTCGAAGTCAAGCCGGAGTGTTACGCCGGTTTGCTGAGTTACCTTTTCATTTGGACTTAGAAACCGAAACTTTCGAGATGACGGAGGTCAAGATTTCCCTGTCCGATGTTCACCACATGATCCCAAACTTTGATGGGAATCCAAATGAGTTGGAAAAATTTATTGCTTGTGGCAACATACTATTCTCGTCAACAAAAAATGATAAGGAACAGACCCTCTTCCTTGACTTTGTCAAAACCAAACTCCAGGGACCCGCATTTGAGCTGGTCCAGTACAAAACTTGTGCCAAATGGGACGATTTGGCGCACGAGCTTAAAAACAACTTCAGAGAAGAAAAGTCCAGAACAGTAATACAGAATGAAATTGCTCAGACAAGGCAGTCGTACAAAGAGACTGTCAGAGAATTCGGGGATAGACTAATGCGTTCGCTGATGAATCTGAATTCAGCCACGTATTCTTGCATTGAAGATGCTAGGGTACGTGAATTCCTTATAAAAGGGAATCAGAAGCTAGTGGTGCAAGCGTTCGAGGATGGTTTGAGAAGCCACAGCTTGAAATTATTAGTGAAGGCACATGGCACAGATGACTTGAAAAAGGCGATAGGCTATGCTGAAGAGCAAGCCCCACGGCTAGAAAATAATACAGCCCAAATGGCCCAAGCATCTAAACCTTTCGCTACGCGAGCACCCACCTGTCATACGCGAGATACTTGTTTACGAAACACTAACTTGCCCAACTTTGCACCTAGGCAAATTAAAAGAGAAGTACAGCGTATCACTTGCAGTTATTGCAAAAAACCAATCACAGTATGCAAAATTGCCGACAGCGATTAGCATAGAGTTCCCAATTCGCCCAAAACAACTCCTATAGAGGAGAATTACAACGAAACCGGAACTACTCTCCAGGTTATACCAACCAAGGTTATAACACTGGTGGTAGCGGATATAACGCTGATAGAAACGAGACTGTAAATCCTAGTCTCCGTCACAATGTCCATCACGTACCAAAGCAAGAAACTAATAGAGCGGAAGGAAAACAACGAGCGAAAAATCTCAAGATTTTCATATTACAGAATTTTCGGAATCGGAAAACGAAGCTCTTCGGGAGGAGGCCATCGGCACCCCGTCCCGAATCTTGCACTAAGCCGATGTTCACACGCAGTACATTCAAATAAACCTTACGTTATAAAAGTGTCACTTGGTATAAATCATAGTGGCACTACAATCTGTGTTCCCTTCAGTCCTTCAACAAAACCTTATTTAACATTTCTCATCGACACTGGTGCCGATATTAGTCTGGTGAAATTTGAACCAAATATTGGAAATATTGACGCCAGGGTGGAGACTTGTGCAATTTCAACAATCACAGGAGAATCAGTAGCAACTCAAGGAATATTTATGGGAACGCTAGAATTCCCAAGTCAAGGGCACAACCCTTGTTTGCAGCACCCATTTCATATACTTCCTAAAGAAACTAATCTCATGTATGCAGTGCTGGATTACCCATTAGGCCGGACTAGGCCATGGCCTAGGGCCCCCGACGAGCAGGGGCCCCCGAAAATCTGATATGAATTTTTTTTTTAATACGATTTCCAATTTCAAGAAAAAAAATTTATTATTTTTTATTTCCAACCAATTTATTTATCATATTTATATGTATTCTTAAACGCAAAATATTCCAAAATGTTCATTCATTTATTCTTTCGATTGTTATTTCATATGACGATTCGAATTTCAAAGTGCGCGCTAAAAACCCGAAAGAGCGCTTACAAACTCGAGCTTGTTTATATAAACAAAAACGATCCAGTGTTTTCAACGTCACAAAACCATTTCGTGCTGGGTCGTTTTGCAAAACACATTTGGTCGGTTTTCTTGATAAAAAAGAACGTTTTTTCAATTAGTGACAAATTGAGCTGTTGTTTTATGAGAAATTGTGATATTGAGTGTAATACTCATATTGAAACTACGTGTTTGTTGAAAAAAGGTAGGTTCTGTTTTATATTTCATCTATACACAATAACATCGTCGATCAAATCTACTTTCCTTGTTTGTTAACCTTTTTAAGAGTAAAATGTTTCATTTTTTGAAACGATTTTGACGAAAACGCAAATTTCATTGTTTCTTAATATAAAATGATTACATTTTCAAACGTTAAAAGGCGTTAAAATTTGTTTGACTACATTAACGATGAGGCTCATCATTAAGGCTCTCAAAAGCTCGAACTGTTGAAAAGTTCGGAAAGTGTGAACTGTTCAGAAGTTCGGAAAGCTCGAACAGTTCAAAGCTCGAAATGCTCGAACTGTTCAAAGTATGAAATGCTCGTACTGTTTAAAGTTCGAAATGTTTGAACTGAGAAATCGCAATTTAAATTCAACAATCATCATGTTTATAGATTACATAATGCGAAGATCTTATCAGAGCGGGGCACAAAAAAGAAAAGTTGCGGAGGAGAAAAAAAAACAAATGGAGGCAACTCTATCAAAAGTACCGAAATTGACGTCATTCTTTCAAAGTTCTACTTCACTTGCTTTGTCATCAGCTAGTGAACAGATCGAATCTAATGAAGAAGTAAGAATCGAATCATAATTAGTTGTTAATAGAAATAAATTATAGCTTTCTTATGAAATATCAATTGCAGTATTTTTCTATTTTTTAATTCGTACGTAATTTGGAAAACTTTTGAATTTACAATTATCAAATTTGCAGATCCAATCTGAGATAGAGCAAATCGATCATCGCAAGACCTCTGAATCTTTGGATGAAGATGACGGATCAAACACGCAGCCTGATGTTAGTCTGAACGACTGCGAAGAGTTCAGAGCCGCTGATTCGGATACTCTTGAAACTGCAGCGGAGAATGAAAATTGTTCCAGCGATCCAGGCAAGTGGGGTGATTTCACTGTCGATGACGTCAATTATTGGATCAATCGTGGTCCAAGCATGTGCCAAAATCACTCTGGACCGTTTGAACCGTCTCGTAGGTATTACGATGCAGAATCAAGAGCAAGATATTGCTCGAAAAACACGTTTTTAGGAAGAAAGGCAAATCAAGAGCAGTTTCAACGCGAATGGCTAATTTATTCTCCAACAACTGGTTGCGTCTATTGTTTCGTGTGCAAACTTTTCACTCCCAAAGACAAACAAAACAAACTCACCAGCGGTGGATTTAATGATTGGAAAAATGTTTCCCTATTACATCAACACGAGAATGGACCTCTTCACAGAGAATGTATGTTGACTTACATTCAAAGGCGACAGAACTGAGACGATGTTTCCGACAACCTTCAACTTGAGTACCAGAGAGAGAAAAATTAGTGGAAAGAGGTACTGAGACGATTGATTGCTGTCATCATAACGTTGGCTGAACGAGGACTACCTTTTCGAGGAACAAACGAGCATTTTGGCGTTCCAAATAATGGAAATTACTTAGGTTTACTCGAACTTGTTGCACAATTTGACCCGTTCTTGAAAAGTCACATTGAAAATTTCGCGAACCGCGGCAAGGGGAATACTTCTTATTTATCGAAAACAATTTGTGAGGAATTGATTAACGTTATGGGAGTAAAAGTTAGATATCGAATTGTACAGGAGATTATAGCCGCGCGATATTTTGGTCTTTCAGTTGATTCAACTCCAGATATCGCTCACGTTGATCAACTCAGTATAGTTGTCCGATATGTTACCAAGAATGGAAAGCCTGTTGAAAGATTTTTGACTTATTTGAACTTTGATGGTCATAGAGGTGTTGAGATAGCTGAACATGTTTTAGAATTTCTTGCGATTTGCGGCTTAGATTTTAAATACTGCAGGGGCCAATCTTATGATAATGCCCCGAACATGTCCGGTATTTACTCAGGTATTCAAGCGATCTTATTGAATCTCAACAAATTCGCGATTTATTTACCGTGCGCAGCGCATTCGCTTAACCTAGTTGGAGAAACCGCTGTGAAGTGCTGCTTGTTCGCCGTGAATTTTTTTTCTATCGTACAATTATTGTACACTTTTTTTTCTAGCTCGACACACCGGTGGCACGTTTTAAAGAAACATATCGAAAACGAAAAGGTGTTGAAATCGTTATCCGAAACTCGTTGGGAAGCTCATGCGAACGCCACTGAGGCTGCTCTCAAATCTTTCAACGAAATCGTAGCAGCATTATATGAAATTGCTGATGATGTGACACAAAAAAGTGACTGTAGACACGAAGCTGAATGTATCGCGGAAAAATTTCAAACCTTCGAATTTGTTTTTATGCTGGTTTTGTGGAGCGATATTTTGAATAATTTCCGGGCAACAAGCAAAGCACTGCAGTCAGAAGAGATGGATCTGGAAACCTGCGCATTGATGTACTCGTCATTAGAAAATTTGTTAGATGGGATGAGATATAAATTCGAGGTGTTTGAAAACAAAGCCAGATTAATTTTACCTGAGACGGATTATGCAAATGTTGCATCGCGAGTTCGACAAAGAAAGAGACAGCCAAACGATGGCAATGCTCCAGAAGTTGTATTGAATCCGCGAGACTATTTTCGTGTCAACGGATTTCTAGTAATTATCGATACGCTCAAGATCGAAATCAACAGACGAAGTCAAGTTTACTTAGAGGTTTCGAAGAGATTTTCATTTTTGGCTGACTTTAGTTTGACAGAAAATGAGTACCGCGAGAAAATTACCAGTTTGGTCGAATTTTACCCTGAAGATTTGGAAGATTTTTATCCTGAACTCAAACAGTTTCACGCTTTCATCAAATCAAAATTTCCAGAAAAACCTAAGTTCACTCACTCTGATCTCTACGAAAGTTTGATTCGAGATAATCTTGCATCTGTTTTTCCAAACGTTGAAATTGCTCTTCGCATTTTTTTAACACTTATGATTACGAATTGTTCAACTGAGCGCTCTTTTTCGAAATTGAAACGCATAAAAAACGAGCAAAGAAGTGTCATGCGTCAAGAACGATTGGACATGCTAAGTCTGATGTCCATTGAATCGGATATTCTTCGTCAAATTGATTTTGAAGAAATCATCGATGAATTTAGCGAATTGAAATGTCGAAAAAAAGTTTTTTAAAGACAAGCGTGGTTTTTATGTTTAAAAGAGATGTCCAAAGATTGTTTCATAAGATATTATACTGTTAATTATTTGAAATCAAAAAATATATAATTTAACAGAAAAAAAATCATTTTGTTCGTTTTATTGTGTTTAGAACCTTGGAATGATATGAATAGGTTGTACGAATTCTATGAATGCATAAATAACGATCAATTTTACAGTTATTTAAACAATGGGGGGGGGGGAGCAAAATTTGAATGGCCTAGGGCCCCCGATGGGCTTAATCCGGCACTGCATGTATGATGGAATTCTTGGAAGCGATTTTCTGAGAAAATACAATTTCATTATTAATTATAATAATACTGAATTGGTGATAGGGCCAATAATTAACGAGAATTTTATTTCAAAAAATAATATTAGGGAACACTCGAAGCATCAAGTTACAACCACTGTCCTGAAATCAGGTAAAAAAAGCCAAACCATAGAAAAAAGGGTAGATCCCATATATAGAGAAACCTCTAGCGTAGAGATTTCACAAACCAAAAACGAGATGTCGAAAACAAATCATATCTCAAAAATAAGCAGAGGACGTAGAGAAGATAAACTGTTCTCGGAAGAGAAAATAGTGAATAACAATGCGGTAAAAAGGGAAAATGGCATCAACCAACTGCATCTGGGTAGTAAAAATATAGTCCTAAGTCCCAGAAGCGAGCAGATAGTGGAAATACCTTTCGAACATTCTCGCGATATTGTATTGCATAACAGGGAGATTAAACCAGGTGTTTACTTGGGAGCTACTATGGTAAAACCGACAGACGGGAAGATTAAAATTTCTGTTATTAAACTCTAATGACACCTATGTGGAATTCCAGCCACGCGACTTAGAGTTTGAATGGGAGGAACTGAACTGCTTTAATGTCGTTGAACCCAATTGTGATAGGAACCCAGTCGAGAAACGTTTAAGTAGATTGAGTGCATCTCTAAATTTGGAACACTGTAATCCAGAGGAGAAGTCTTCCATCATGGAAATTTGTAGACGTTACAATGATCTATTCCACTTAGACGGCGACCAGTTGTCTTACACAAGCGCGGTGGCGCATAAAATTTTAACTCAGTCCGGAAAACCACCTTTATATAAACGACCTTATAGACTACCGGAGTCTCATAGGAATGAAATCCACAAGCAGGTAAACGAAATGCTTCAGGATAACGTTGTTCGAACTAGCTGTAGTCCTTGGAATTCGCCATTACTTCTTGTTAAGTCCCAATATGGGCTTAATAATAAAAGGGGCATGTGCCGGTTTTGAAATGATAAGACAGAAGATCTTTCAAATATCAGAGTTCACTGCTTTATTGTCACTTCAAATGCTCCTTAATAACTAGTCAGTTCAGTACTTAAATCTATGGTAATTCGAAATTCACTTACGCTACTTTAATACATTTACACTTATTACTACCTTAAAATACCGAGCCTCCACTGGCGAATTTCTATTCCTTATCTGTAATAGAAAAGAGACTATTATTAATCAAATCAAATAACAAGGGGTTGGATTTTAGTTTGAGCAGAGTGAGCGTCAAATAACTGCTCTGTAAAATTGCTGGGATCAAAAACTCCCGATGTAGGGTGCTGAAAAAATATATATATGTTAAACTGGTTAGTAACAAAGGGTTTCATGTACTTCCCTTGATTCAATGGGTTAAGCAAGACTTCAGTGGCTTCAATGTACTGCCGATCTGTCTCGATGCTCAGTCAGAACTTGAGTGATTTGCTACTTTCAGTAGCTCGCTATTTATAGGCAGAAACACAATAGAAATTGTGTCTGCCGGTGGCGTTGCCAATGACGCCCGCGTCTTTGTGTGAACTTTTATGTATTTGGTCCTCAAATGTCGTCATCGTGTGATGTTTCATGCATTTGGTCCAAAAATGGTGGCACCATAGTTTTAATCGGAATATGTACTGACAGCTGCCATATTTATTTTGTCAAAGTAGTTCATGGCAGCTGTTTTGGTTGGAGTTGAAGGTAATATATGATTTAAATATTTATTTATAAATAATAAATGATTTTGTATTTTTAGAACTGTGAGGTGAATTCCTGTGGCTGAAAGTGGATGGATTCTACGAGTGTAAGTATGGTTTTATAGATTACTTTAGAATTAAAATACTGAGACTGTTAACTATTTGTTGATTTGATGACTTGTATTTCCTTTTTTATTTTTTAGCTGCTGGAAAAAATGTTTGAAGACTGACGCAGCGTGGGAAGTAACTTTTGTTTGAGAGGAAAGTTTTTTTGTTTTAATTAAAAAAGTCTCAGACCAAGAAATGATCTGAGACTTCCTTTTTATTTGCATCTTTTAGTGATGCTTTTGCTTTGTTTGCTTTTAGCTCACAACGTTCGAGGCCATGTCTTCGCGGGATATTATATTACCTTCGTGGGAAATTTTAGTATTAGTATGTGAGTATTTAGTATATATAATTTTATTTTATTTTAGGATTGTTCCGCGACGGAACACTTCTCGTGCCAAAGAAAACAGATAACTCTGGTAATAAGCGATGGAGGGTGGTGGTGGACTTTCGCGGCCTAAATGACATAACAATCGGAGATGCGTATCCACTGCCCAATATTACGGATATATTGGACCAGTTCGGCAGATCCAGATATTTTAGCACGATAGATCTGGCTAGTGGTTTCCACCAGATTCTGGTTGATGAGCAAGACCGAGAAAAAACGGCATTCAGTACTCCATTCGGGCACTATGAATACAACAGGATGCCGTTTGCACTAAAGAATGCACCGGCGACCTTTCAGCGTTTAATGAATAACGTATTGATAGGGTTGCAGGGCATTCAATGCTTCGTCTATGTAGACGATATTGTTATCAACGGATACGATCTTCGCGATCACAACATAAAGCGGATGAATGTGTTGGACCGCTTGCGGAAGCACAACCTGAAGTTAAAACCAGAGAAATGCAACTCCATTATGAAGGAATTAATCTATCTAGGACACGTAATTTCCGAAGAAGGAATCAAACCTGATCCTGGTAAAATAGAAGTAGTAAAAACATACCCTAGACCTAAGAAGGTAAAGGACATAAAGTCATTTCTGGGATTTGCAGGGTATTATCGGCGTTTTATACCCAATTTTGCTAAAATAACCAAACCTTTGACCACACTCCTGAAAAAGAATACGGAATTTCAATGGGATGCATTTTGTGATGAGGCCTTCAGGATCCTTAAAGAAAAACTTATCACGTCGCCGGTACTTGCGTATCCGGACTTCAGCAAGGAATTCCTAATAACAACCGACGCTAGTGATATAGCTGTGGGCGCAGTATTGTCCCAAGGGGAAATAGGAAAAGATCGCCCGATCTGCTTCGCAAGCCGCACACTAAACGCGGCAGAAGCCAAATACAACCACTACAGAGAAAGAGTTGCTCGCAATCGTATTGGCTATCAAGCAGTTCAGACCCTACATATATGGAAAACACTTTACGATTCTTACAGATCACAGGCCACTACAATGGCTTATTAATTTAAAAGAACCTACTTCACGATTGGCTAGATGGAGAATTCTGCTCGAGGAATATGAATACAAAATCGTTTATAAGCCTGGGAAATTCAATGCAAACGCGGATGCATTGAGTAGAATTAAAACAGACACTGCCGACGGAAATGAATATAGCGAGCCGAAAATTGTCAGAGTAACAACAAGGAACCAAGCGAAAAAAGTGAACAGTGAGAGAGAGGAGAGAATGGATAACGAATCTTTAGATCAGCCCGACCCAGTCAGCAAGAGTAGTTCAAGTAAAATTAGTCCCATTAAGTTGAATGAATGTGACTCTATATTCAAAGACAAATACGTACGAAACAAAATTTTTATCTTGCCACTTGTCGAGACCTACGAAGAAAATATATTAAGAAAGTTTATTAAAGAATATATTAAACCATCCATTGGAGAGGTAAAGATATACAACGAGCAGAGCGATAACTTCATATTAGTTACGGCTGCTATCCCTATAAGATCTGACCATGACAAGAGTGCCCTTACAACTGCTATCCAGAATCTGTATGAGACTTGTCGGAAGCAAAAATTTAATAAAGCTGGTATCTCGCTACCCGCATTAGATGCCAATACATTAAATGAACTGAAATCAATCTTATTAAAAACTTTTCAAGATTCTGATGTCGAATTGTGTGTTTATACCAACTCAAGAATACATCTTGATAACCCAGAGGACATTAACAATATCTTAACACAATACCATACCTCCCCTCTCGGTGGACATCAGGGAATATCTCGTACTCTAAAACGGCTTAAAGCTAAGTACTTTTGGCCCATGATGTTGAGGGATGTCAAGAACTTCGTGCGTAAATGCCAGTCCTGTCAGAGGAACAAATTACAGAAAAATCCAACCATTCCAATGAAAATAACTTCTACCAGTTCAAAGCCATTTGAACGGATAGCCCTAGATATAGTGGGCCCATTACCTGTTAGCTATGCGGGTAATAAATACCTGCTAACATTTCAGGATGACCTAATGAAGTACTCCGAGGCGTTGCCTGTGGCTAATGCTGAAGCAACAACCATTTCAAAAGTGTTCGTAGAAAACTTGGTATGTCGACACGGTATACCACAATCTATCCTCACGGATCAGGGAACAAACTTTTTAAGCACCCTGTTTAAGGAAATCTGTAAATTATTAAAAATAAAAAAGATTAACACTACCCCATATCACCCACAAACGAATGGCGCGCTTGAAAGAAGCCACCGGACCCTTGCCGAGTATCTTCGACACTATGTCAACCAAGATCCCCTCACCTGGGACAGCTGGATTCCGTACTCTATGTTTGTATATAATACAACCCCACATAGCAGCACCAATTTCAGTCCATACGAATTGCTATACGGCTATCCGGCCAACATTCCCAGTGCTTTAGAGCAAAAGCCTCAGGTTAACTATAATTACGACGATTACTCCAACGAACTGAAAGCTCGCCTGCAGCATGGATATCAAATAGCAAGAGAGACTTTAGTCCGAAAGAAGGATCAATCAAAGGTCTACTATGAGAAGAATTAAAGAAATTCAATTTAGGAGATAAGGTTTTCCTTAAGAATCATGTACGACAAAACAAATTTGCTTCACTCTGGAAAGGTCCCTATGAAATCGTAAAAATACCGTCAAATGAAAATTCTGTCATTAGAATTGGAAGCAAATTTAAAGCTGTACACAATAACGACTTGAAAATCTTCATAGAATAAAACACCTATCACACAAGCAATAAAGTTCCCTAGCCTAAAATTTAAATTTATTATAGAAAATTAAGATACGACTACTCGCCTTAAAATCGATGGTGTCGCATAACCGATCTATACTCGTCCCCGGGATCAATGATAATGGGTCATCACCCAAGATCGCCACACTTACGCTCATGTTAATTATTTACCAACACTTATCAAATTACAAACCCAAAAATTAACATGCATCCCCTTTCAGATCATGAACATTGCACCGTTACTACTTTATATCGCCTTCGCAAGCGGAAGCGAACTTCTCATCACCCCAATCCGGCAAGGCTCTGGAATATATTTCGAGGAATTGGGAAAAGTAGAGCTCTACTCTAATGAGTGGAAAGTAGTCGTCTATTATGACTTAGGTACTTTGGCTCAGGCATTAAGACACATGAATAAATACGTCGACCAAATAAATAATCTGTGTAAACTTCTGTCTGAAACTAACCTAATTATGATTTGTAATAGTACAGTGGCGGAAATGAACCACTTAATGAGTGATATTTCACTTAAATATCGTATGCTACAGAATAATAGCAGAAATAAACGTGGCCTATTAGACGCTATCGGGGTCATCAGTAAAACACTATTTGGAACCCTCAATGCAGAGGACGCCAAATTTTATGACCAACAAATCGATAAATTGCAACGCAACGAACAACACCGGTTGGCACTGATAAAAAATCAGACCTTTATACTTGAAACCAATGTTAACATCTTTAACAAGTTACAAACCACAATAAATAGACAAATGTCAGCATTAAATGCTAGATTTACGAAGATAACCACGATGTTTAATGAACTAATCAACGCAACCCACGACAACCGAGTGACCACCGAATTGGAATCACTCACCTCCTTAACAACACTGATTATCATTAGATACCAAAACGTGGTAAATACCTTGGTCGATTTGATCACGGATGTCCGGCATGGCAAGCCGCACCCGGCTATAGTAACACCCGAACAATTAGAGTCTATTCTTACTGCGATTCGTAAAGAGATTCCGAACGACATTCGCCTATCGAAGATTTTAAAAGAAAATAATCTCCTTATCTTTGTACCGTATCAGCCATATGAGTACCTCAATCATTAAAGACAGAATAATATATGAATTTAAAATTCCCTTGCCATACCAAGAAAATTACCAACTACATAAAGTTTTGCCATTACCATCCGTATTTCAAGGAAAGCTCACCTTCATACAACCATCAATCAACTATCTTGTTATCGATTATAGCAAAGAACATTTCTATGAGCTAACTGCTGAAGAATTAGGAAACTGTGTCACAGAAGACCATGACCAATACTTGTGCCGTATGATGCACCCAATATTTAATATAAATTCCAATAACGATGTTTGCGAATTGGAACTCATAAGAAGGAAAAGCCATATACCTAAAACTTGCAATATAAGGCAATCTAATTACACGACAATATGGACCCAATTATCACAGGCAAACAAATGGCTCTATTCAACTATTGAAAATTTGACTATCGATGCCATATGCCAAAACAAAATATCACCCTACAGTATTTCTGGGGTGGGAATTATTGAGATCGCGGGTAATTGCTATTTACGCACCCAAGATTTAACTATACGTGGATACAATTCTAAGACAATTGAACAAACAAATTTCTACATTCCTCCCGCTAATATATCGGAGGTCTTGTCAAGTTCTACCGGGTACACACATAATTTTACAAACACAGTAGCCCTAGTCAAATACACGCCCAACGACGACTTGCAGGAAATATCCAAACAAATAAATATGCTAATATGCTACTAGCGATAATAATCGCGCTAGCAGCCTATAAACTATACAAACGCTTCATTGGCAAAACTCGTCACGAGATACCCAACATTTCTGAAATAAGATTAGAGCAAAGACAGGAACAGGGCGATCAACCTATTGTCTTTACTTACGCATCCGGTAATTGACTCAAATAGGGGAGCAAAATCGAGCACGCGAGTAAGAAATATTTTTTTTTTTTATTATTGAACGATTCGTTCTGAGGTACTCTTCATTTTTTTATTTTTTTTTGTAAAATTTCGTAATCTTGTAAGTGCACTCATTAGAATTATTTTAATTAGGATTAAAATACTTTGCACTAGACGCATAAAAAAAAAAAAAAAGAAAAATCTAACTAGATCTAGTACTTATGTCTTTAGTTTCTTTTAGTAAGTAAGGCATATTTTTTTTGCATTCATGTAAAAGTACAATTAATCAAGTTCATTTTGTTTTAGCGATATAGGAAATACATATATATATAAGAATATTGGAGAGAATATGGAATTTTCTAGATTAGAAAAACCTTTTTTTTTTAAAAAAAAAAGAGAAGAGAAAAAGAAGATAGTTTGTAATTTTTCTAGATGTAGTCAATTTAATAACTTAGCTAAGATATATATTAAAAACACAACAAATATTTGCAGTCTACTGACTTTTATATATTGCATCATTTGTTCTTATACATCGAACACAATTTAGACATTAATGGCAACTTTTGTATTACAAAACAAAAATTTTTTGTAAACGAGATTCGACCGGCTGAAAAAAAAAAAAGAGAATAGAAATTTTTTTTAATAATAATAAAACATGACGTCCTACACAAAAATTTGTAGCAGTATCTACCTACGAGAAAATTTTCGTCCTTCAGACAAAAATTTTCTTTTTCTTAGGGGGATGGAATGTTGTGATCGCGCTCGGTCAGCACAAATCATAACCCATCAGTTATGATAGTGCCTGTCCGACGCAGATCCCAACTCATTTTCTCACGATACAAAGTATCGTTTTTCAAGTGCGCAACGAGCACTTAAAAATTCTTTAATTCCTTTCCCAACGCAATAAATTTCAAATTTTATTTCGAAGTAAGCAATTTTTGTTTACTTCTACGTTCTCCACTTGTCGTTCACATTCTTGCGAGAATCAAATTACATCCTGTTGACCGATGTAGCGCCAATAATAATTTGCTGATAAGGCGCGATCGCGAGTCGAGTAAGATTTTAGGAAAATGAAAATCGTGGAGTCCAGCGTCAACAGCGAGCACAGTCGGTCGAGCCTCGCAATTTAATCCGTAGCCTAATTAAATGCTTAAAATCGGAGTAAAATTAATAAAACAAAGTACAGATTGTGTAAAAGAAAAGTATTTTTATTTAGCAGTTGTGTAAAAGAAAAATTTAATAAAATAATCACGAAATACGCGTGAAATCGGTGTTTTTTGTTCTCCATATGCAAAGATTTCTTTGCATATTTCTTTGGATCTTTCTTCGCATATTTCTTTGTAGGTGACTCTGGACTACGCCTGGGCGTTCTTCTCCTAAAAGGAAAGCACGACGCTTACGGGCTTATAACATTAGTGTTTGTGTGTGTTTGTGCTCAATTAACCTGTCTTCAGGTGAGATTTCCTTTGGTTGGTTTTCGCGGAAAATCATCGCGGGAAGTTGATTTTTTGTAATAAATGGTTTCAGTAGTTTATAATCTTTGATTTTATTCTATTGTGAAACCTTAAATCTTGTGAAAACTCAATATTTGAGTAATTTGCTTTCCCTTTGGACAACTGTCAAAGAGTGAAAATTTGTGTGAATTTTCCTCGAAATTGTTCGCGGGAAAGTGTTTTGTTGTGATAATGTGTTCTGTAAACATTTTTTAATAATTGGCGCAAATTTCAAGTGATGGAAATTGCAATTTAACCAATTTTTACCAAAATTACATTTCCCATAGTGTTGTTGTTGCTATTGCATGTGCATGTATGTGCTTATGTTTACTTTTGCATGGGGGAAGTTGGGAAAACTTGTAGTTTTTCATGTAAATTGTTAGTATTTCCTAATCTATAAGTAATTCATTGTTTATTTGTTTAATTAATTCATATTTTCTTTTCATTTCAGCTGTTTTTATGCAACTAGGTACGTACGTACCTGGTCAGCGTGGGAGGACCTGTATGCCAGTCGATATCCCTGGCTTCTACTTAAGTTAAGTATTTTAAATTAGTTTGAATTTTTCTTTCTTTTCAACTTCGTTGGTCGCTGAACGCTCCGTTAGGAGATATTCAGTAGGCAAGCACGCAAAGTTGTAGACCAATAACCAGCAATGCAGGTACAAGCCCAGCACATGTTGAGTACACAGGTAAGTGTTTAAAATGAAAAATGTTGAATTTTTAAAATATATGTTCGACATAAAGCAGGCATGGAAAGTACTGCAGAAACTGAAGATGCTTACGGAAAGGCTGTTTTGCTTGGGAGCCAAAGGAAGCTATTAATATTAATACACAGAGTTCATGCCAAAGTTGAGAAAGACCATGCAGGTGAAAACTAAGAAAAAAATGTGAAATTCACTCGCTCAAAAATTAAAACAGAATGGTCACAATTTCACCCCGTTCCAATTCGAAAGTGAATGGAAAAGCCTTGAAAGGCGTTTCAAAATGAAAACCAGCCATAATAAAAAAAAACTTGAAGAGACAAAGCCACCTGCAGTTTGGTGTTCTTTGTGTGTATCTGTAACTAAAATACCTTTTTTTGGGGAACTTACTGATGTGCTCTATTGACCTCCTAGTGGAAAACACCATGTATATATATTTAAAGTGTCGTAAATGATTAGTATTGTAAATAGTCAAGGAGAATTCCCATTGGGTTTCCTCCCGAGAGTAGTATACGCGTCATGAGGATCCGAATAAAAGCTACGAGGGTGATTTTAAAAAAACGAATTGTAACTTGTGCAAACAAAAGCTACGGGGGTGATTTTAAGAAAAAGAAAAAAAGTTGAAGTATCATCACCAATGATAAAGAGTTTTCCAATAAGAGGTGTTATTTTAATTAGCCCGCTATTTCGGTAGATGTCACTTTTGGAGCTGTCATTTTTTTAAAAATTTGACAAGTAGAAACTACGCCATTAATAAAAATGGAATGATACACGATTCAACAACGCATTGAAATTATTAAAATTCACTATAAAAATGGTGAAAATGTGGCAGAGAACATTTTTGGGTCGTCGCGAAGCACCTTGTCGGACCGCAATACAGAAATTGGTAGACAAATTCGAGCTGTCGGGACAAGTTAGTGATGTGAAGAATAAAACCCGTGCACGTCGCTCAAGAACAGCCG
The DNA here is from genome assembly GCA_963930735.1 of Dioctria linearis. Classification (NCBI taxonomy): domain Eukaryota; kingdom Metazoa; phylum Arthropoda; class Insecta; order Diptera; family Asilidae; genus Dioctria; species Dioctria linearis. Next base: position 140,083,426 of record OZ005743.1, on the reverse strand, counting down.
AGAATATTGCTGCTGTAGCCGAAAGTGTTGAAGAAAACCCAGATTTGTCCATTCCTCGTAGTTCTTTGGAATTAGGCATTCCACAAACGTCATTACACCGTATTTTGCATAAAGATTTGGGTCTTAAGGCTTATAAAGTTCAGTTAACACAAGAACTCAAGCCGGCCGATCATCAACAACGTCGAGTCTTTGCTGATTGGGTCCTTTAAATGCATGAAAATGATCCGGAATTCCATCGAAAACTCATCTTGAGTGATGAGGCCCATTTCCACCTCGATGACTTCGTCAACAAGCAAAATTGTCGCATCTGGGGCTCGGAAAACCCAAGAGTTATTGTTGAAAAGCCTCTCTATCCTCGACGTGTGACTGTTTGGTGCGGTTTATGGTCCCGCGGGGTCATTGGACCTTACTTTATCGAAAATGAGGCTGGAGCAACAGTTACGGTGAATGGATTGCGCTATCGACAGATGATTAATGATTTTTTATGGCCGGAATTGGATGGTATTGATCTGGACAACGTTTACTTTCAACAAGACGGCGCTACGTGCCATACAAGCAACGAAACCATTGATCTTTTACGGGAAAAGTTTCCGGACCGTGTTATCTCTCGAAAAGGTGATCACAATTGGCCACCGAGATCTTGTGACTTAACACCTTGCGACTTCTTCCTTTGGGGCCACGTGAAAGAGAAGGTCTACGCCAACAGCCCAGCGTCGATTCAAGACCTCAAAGATGGAATTCGTGAGGCTATCGAGGACATAGGGCAGCCACTTTGCGATTTGGTTATGGAAAATTTCATGAAAAGGATATGGTCCTGTAGGCGTGGTCGTGGTGGTCATTTAGCTGATGTTATTTTCCATTATTAACGGCATACCTTCTTCTTTATAATGAAATAAAGATCCGATCATTTATCTCAAAAAATGGAATTTGTCTTTGAATATCAAAATAACACCTCTTATTGGAAAACCCTTTATGAGTCAATAATCAAGCGTTTCTCTATCCTCTCTCCTCCGACCTGAGTCTCTTCTCTTTTCTCCTATATACCTATACCAAAAAGGGTATCAGATCAATAATCTGTGCCAATTGTTGCCCCAGCGAGGCTGGAACATAGCACCATGAAGATGACCACCATCTAGTCCTTACAACCATCATGTTCATCGCACGGGGTAATGCAGGTTTTCTCTCTTGACCCACCCCACACTCTCTGCATTTCGTCGAGGTGCTAGTGTGCCAACCGGAGTTATTAGCTTAGGCTGATAAACTGGACTACATGTCCAACACTACCCACTGGACACAAGTTCCATAACATCATAACAGCGTAAAAACAATGAATTTTAAATTTCACAGATGCAGATAATGAAAAATCTTATGAAAAACTTTGTAAATTTGTATTGTTCCTATTAGTTCTCCCGTTTTCAAATGTCGAAATTGAAAGACTATTCAACTCCTTAGTATCATTAAATAACAATTACGTAGCAAGGTCGGTACAAATATGCTCATAAGAGATGTTTTGAAGAGTCCATGAAAATATATTGCTTTTCGTTTGAAATTAGTATAATATATTTCTGGTAACAACAAATATTTAGCTGAGGACGCAGATACTGGTGAAATATTTAATTTACTTAATAATTAATTTTTTCCTTGTTTTATTTTTGTTGATATAGATTTATTTGCAACACAAACAAATGTATTTGCCTTTTATCTTTTTAATTTATTTATTGTATGATTTTGAAATGTTTTTCTTTTGTTAAGTGTATGTATGTTACATTTCTGTTATTCGAATAAAAGATATTATATATAAATAAATTTTTTATTTATTTAGCATATTTTCCCTGGAAAAAGTATTATGTTTTACTCTATAGGATAATTTTACCTAAAATGTCTTACAACTCTCGTTGCGAGGACCTAAGCACACATTACAGTCATAGATTTATATTCATATTGGTAATACTGTAAGGCTCCACCAAATGTTAAGCATTTGCAAATATTTTTTCTATACACGGAAATTCGTAAATCTCTTCTGACCAAGTTTTCGCACAATTAAAATATGTAATAAAACATGGAAACCGTTGCTACTGTATAATATTTTGCATGTACTATGACTTTGTGACCAGAATAGGATATATTCGAATGATTGCCTAATTCTGGATGGCACATATTAAGCGACAAAGTATGTATTTAATGCCAATCTCAAAAAGATATTTCTAATTCACACGCTCACAGAATATTTTTCAGAAAATTGGAAAGCGAATCCCAATCTGCACTTTTAAAGTCTAAAGTCTTGTAGAAATTTCCGAATATAAGATCAGAACTAAGAAAAAGAGAACACCAAATGAAGCTTGTGAGTCATGTCTTAAGGAAGAAATGAATTTGCTTACTATTTTTTATGAATTATTCATGATTTTACGAGTTACCTACATATATGAAAATGCTTTGCTTTCGTTTTTCTTTTTTTTTATATAAATAAGATCTTAGTTATGATTTTTTGAAAACAACATAAAATTAAATGTTCAATGAAGTTCTGTGTTAATCCGCAAAAAACACACTATCGCAAAAACAACCAAACAAAATTCGACATCTACAGCCAATCACATCAAAACCTACCTTTCTCCGTTATTAATAATTATTAATAACTAAATATAACTTAATTTTTTGTTTATGTATTTATGTGTTTATTTTATTTTATATAATAACTGTTTTTTCCAAAAATGGTAAAGTACCGGTTTTTTGCATCTACTATTTTTCTTTTTCCCAATATTTTTCCACGAGGACATGAATTAATTAAACCAATTTTCCTCCCCTTACGTGTAGTATTATTTTCAAATAAATTAAATAAGTACATAGTAGAAAAATGTGATTCAACTTGTTTGTTTTGTGTTTTAATTTATTATTTTATGAGCGATAAATATAGAAGAATTTTTAATTAACTCTCCAATATCACTATAAAACATTTTAAAATTAGGTACTCACGTTGGCCCAAGGTAATGATTTTCTTAAACATGTGGGATGATACCTGAAAATAAGAAAATAATTAGTTAATTTGTTATTTTTAAAAGCATATCCACTTTCTAGAAACTTCTCATATAGAGTTTCTTAGAATAATAAAAAAATATTATACTTAATAGAATACGTAAACCAACTCTCAACCTATGATGTAGGTTTTATTTAAAAGGTGTTCTTACTTTACCAGGACGTCATTTTTGGTATAGGTCAGTTTTGAAAATTGTTATTTTGCATTCGTGAAGTTTAGACTTGGAAAATTTATCAATAAATCAATGTGTTTTAGTGGTGAGTCTTTCCACAGGAAATCGATTGCACTTCAACCCGACCATCACCTATTTTGTTCTACTTTTGTTCAAAGTTAAGTAATTATGAGCTAAGTATTTCAATTATTTTCTTGTTCTGTGATGCACGCTGTCTGAATTAAAAGACTTTGAAATCGATAAAATTTGCCAAATTTTGATCTGAGATATATCATTGTGCATAGATAGAACTAGTCCCTGTGCAAACGTAAATTGAAAGCTGATTTTAATGATTGTTTGCAATTCATTTTTAACCTGCGTAAATCTGCCACATTACTCATGTTAGGTTCTCGTTACTGGATTCTCAATTCTAACTTATTTAAAACGCAAGCAGGGGCGGCGGATGGCTTTTAATCCGGGTGGGTAGTAATATATATATAATATATATGCGCGCGCGCGTGTATGTCTTTTGGGGGAGGGGGTACAATCAAAGGGTTAACAGTATATACATATTTATTAATCAATAATATTCAATACAGTAACTGATCAATTCGCGCAATGCAAAAACTGCACTACGCTTTGCATTTTTTGTTATAAATTGATTCAACAAAACTTCTAAATCAAGTGTATCAGTAAAATTAGAATATACATGCAAAAGTGCGATAGAATTGAGACGATCCTGCAACATTGTTGATCTCAAGTAACTTTTTTATCGACGTAGAAGAGAAAAACTTCGTTCGTTCGAGCACGATGATCCTGGAATTGTGATGAGCATTGTAATGAAGCGAGTAAATTCTGGTATAAATACTCTTATCCAATCAAAATTTCCTCAAAATTTCTGCAGCTTCCCGTAAATTTTTTAACTGCTCATTCTGTCTCCTTACAAGTTCCAAGAACATCTCTCTATCGCCGTTGTAAAAATTTATGATTGCATATACATCTGTTGGGTGCCCTAGAGCAAAGCCTTCAAGTTCTTTAAAAAACTTCGCTGAATAATTATCGAACCTTTTTAGCGATACAAGAAGTTGATTGTATATTTCATAATAAGATATCCTGAGTAATCTTCGGGTGTTTTAAAAACATGATTTTTGCTTTTATCTAGCCGTTTTGGAACTTTGCGCGCTGACGTGGGACTCGAGGTTCATCAATATCTAACTTCTCAACAGCTTGCATACTTGTATTCCAAATTTTTTCAAATTTCGAATCACGAGAATTTTCTAATACATACGTTACAGCTTCTATCTTCTCATAAGATTCATTGACGCACAGTTCAGACTTTTGCGATTCATATTCAACATCTCTATTCGATCGAACAACTCAATCATCATGGTCAAATAAAAAATACAGTCGAAGGTTTCCATGTATTTATAAAATCCTGATGGTTTTGCTGATACTGCACTGTCAATTTCTGTATCAATAGACCGATCATGTAAAAACTGCATTATTTGTGTATAATTTTCCTTCACATTTCTCAGTGATTTTATTCTGAGTACCCATATGCAAAAAATGTACACGTATAGGATGCATTTATAGCGTAAATAAATAAAATAAAGCATAATATGTATAAAATTATCATTTTGCTATACCTTGTCGGACAATAAGCTGCGAGAGAAGGAAGACTGTTATCGCTAATCTTTTCACTCTTCATCTGCAATTCTTTAAACTGTGCTATACGTTTAGGAGAGGCGCGTATAAAGTTGATTATACCTTTAATCATTCCAATAAAATTTCTTGCACATAAAACTTTTCCGATCCCCTCTTGAACAACAAGGTTAAGGTTGTGGGCATTGCAGTGTACAAATCAGGCTCGTGGCTCTTCCTCCCGTATTCGTGATTGCAATCCATAAATTAAGCATCATATACGATTAGGAAAGAATAATATGTACTCTTCTATTTAAATAATATATAATATAAAATTTGAAATACGGTTGAAATTCCGGGTGGGTAATTTAAGCACCCGTAGAAATCCGGGTGGGTAGTACTACCCACACTACCCATATTATCCGCCGTCCCTGAATGCAAGTTATTAATCTCATTAAGGATCTTACTTTGTCCAACTTCTTCGACTATGAAGTCGCTCTCTCACAATCATTGAATAAATAACTAATAAGGAAGCAGAATATCGCGCGAATACAGTGTACGTAAGTAAGCCATTCAATGACAGTCGTTGATTGAACTTGCTTTTTGACATTTCTGAAAGTAAATATTTCAGAGTGTTAAGATATTAACTGAAAGTGATGAATTGTGCGATGCAATGTTGCAGTACCAGTAACAATCGCCAAATCCGGCTGAAAATCGTTTTTAGGCAAGTAATTTTAAAAAAATTATTTTTCTTTTGTATAATTATTCGTGAAATAAAATTGTTTAAATAAATACAACAGAAAAAGAAAAATATACGAAAGCTTAAGGCAAGTCCGATTTGTTTATTTGAGATCAAAAGATTTCTTCTTTTCAATGGAAGCGCTATATTTCTTTTACCTAAAGAAAGGAGGCGCTAACGGTTTTGGATTATAAAAAATGTCCTCCTTCAAAATGTCACGATGTCACTACTGCCATGACGAAACGAATACAAACACAACACACTAATACATTTCGCGAGCGGCTACGTTTTCACTCGATATGCCGTTTCCTTATTAGTTATTTATTCAATGCTCACAATACTCAACTTAGCTTTTTTATTTAACTACTATTTTTGTAAAAAAAAAAAAAAAACATGTTATCAATACCAATTTTTTATATTGGATTTAAGAACCCCTTAAATCTTAAAATAACTTATCAATCACACTCTGTAGCGAAAATGTTCTGCGTTTTTTGCGCGTTTCTTAACACGTTGACGTAAATGACGTCTATAGCCGTCCAACGCTAGTGCTTACAGATGCAAATGACTGCTATAGCCGTCCTATATTCTTAGCATTCTAAATAAATGATTAAACTGTAAATCAGTGTTAAATCCATTTGTTTTATCTCTCTTCAATCTTGTTCTAAGATTGAATCATGAAATATTTATTAATAATTAATATAGTCGTCTTTTTCAGTTATTCCCAGAAATATAAAAAAGATGGCGAAAAAGGTGCTCGTAGAATTTAACGACGTACATAGCCGCAAATATTTCATACATTTTATCTCAGTCTATTTTCAAGTGTGAAACTGAATTTCCTAGAAGAATTAAGTTGGTAGCGTTGTCAACAGAACAAAATGAATCACGAAGTATTTCTTAATAATTAATATAGTCGTCTTTTTCAGTTATTCTCAGAATAAGAAAAAGATTGCACAAAGGGTTATAAGATAATCAAGCAAAGATTTGGAAGCAACTTACATGAATTTTGTTGATAAGGATCCCTCGCCGAGGCGCCTCTGAGAGATTCCACTATGCCACTGGATTCTAGCTAGCCGGTCTTAAAACATAGGCCTCATCGCTGCGGGTGCCCAATAATGCCAGGCGAATGAGCAGGATTGTCCAGGCCGATTTGATCTACTTGAAGTGTGACGAATCGGAGACATATCCCTGAAGTCCCGTCAGTCTTTGATCAGACCTCGACATGATTTTCCGTGCCGGAAGTCAAAGGTGTACCGACAACCTGGTAACCTAAAAAATTCAGTCGGCCAGTACCCCTCTGCCTTCTTTCACCGACATGAGCCGAGGGAACCCGGCGGCAGTAACCTAACCAACTGATCGCAAGGTTTCCCCAGCCCTAACATCTCACTCTTGTCTCCGACCGACGCTTGTTCAAGGGTGTGTCTCCAAGGCGTCGTTGAGGTAGCGACGTGCCAGATTTTCTTCCTTAAATTTGCAAAGGCTTTATGGAAGTGGAATTAGTACGACAACCACTCTGCCGTAGGGTACCAAGTAGGAGGGGTTCTGACGCATTGTCAGGCGAGGGATTGGGGTAAAACGTGTCTATTTTCCAAAAGGTATGCCGACGGCTAGGCAGGGAGGGTCCTAAGCTGCACATTGGTATCCTGTAGTTTACCAGTTAAGCTGGATGGATGCCCTATAAGGGCTACCAGGATTGAAATTTGCACTAGACCTACAACTTCCCAGAAATATGGATATCACGGCCTGATGTCATTGGCGTGATAGACTCCTAACGTTCTTACCTGCAGATCTTCAAGCTCATATAAGGAGTTTCCTTTCTTTGACTTAACCCGACACTTCACAAATTTATGTCCTAATTTAGCACTGGTTTACTGCTGGAAATTGCTTTGTGCAAAATTCCGTCTGTACACTTCTTGACCCACTTTTGTTCAAACGCACAGTTCAATATTTTCTTGCCCTCTCGCACGGATCAATCTTAGTTTGTTTTCAGCATCTTCTCTTAGAGGTTCATTAAGAGTTCCAATGTTCCTAAGGATGTGATAGGAACTCGCATGATCAATCATCTGCTCCTGAGGGAGCTAGCTATGTGGTTTAGCTTCTCATCCCACTTAGTGTGATCCATCTGGATGCCTTAATCCCTGACAATAGAGACCTGTTCACTCGCTCTGAGACGTTTGCTTGCGGCGAGTAGACTGCTGTTCGCAAGTGTTTGACCTCATACTTATCCAGTAATTTGGCGAACTGAGCCGAGCAAAACTAGACTCCATTGTCAGAGACTATAGTCTCCGGAACTCCGAACACATGAAATATTTCTGTCTCGATGAATTGATATACATTAAGAACAGATGCCTTTCTCATCGGTTTGGGAATCGAGAATTCAGAAAAGTGGTCAAGAATTATTAGTATGCAGGCATTTCCTTTCTCTGACCTGGGATATGGACTTAGAAAGAACTCCCATTGGTGGTCTAAGAGTGGTATTGGGGGCCTTGGTTTCTTTACACACGTTACAGGAGCCTACGCAGTTTATGACATCTACTGTCTTTCGTGGCCAGTATAAGTGTCTTTTTTATCGTTCCAGTGTTTTCCCTATACCCCCGTGAGAAGCTAATGGCAGATCATGCACTCTTGAAATAACGTCGGAGACAAGCCCTCGTGGAGTCCAAAGCTTCCAAGGTTTTTCTTCCTGAATCGGATCGCCTGTTCTCGGAACAGTCCGAATATAGACGAAGCCATCCCTGACACAAAGATCTGGCAGTTTATCAGAAGTTGATTTAACTTTCTGCCTCAACTCCTCATATACCAACGAGTTGAAATATGGGGAGCTAAGTTCAACTTCCGGACCAGGATCTTCAGATGGTGAGAAGCTGTCACAATGGATTCGTGACAGAGCATCCGGGACGACGGTCAAGCTTCCTCTTCTGTGTTCGATGGTGAAGTCGAAACCTTGAAGCTTCAAACTCAGCTAAAGCTTGCATGATCAGTCACTATTTTAAACGGCATAAGCTCTATGAAGGGCCGGAACTTCTATACACTTAAGATCGCTGCTAAGCATTCCTGCTCTGTGACTATGCTGAATTCAACTTTTTGGAGCCGTAGGCTATCGGCTTCTCGTAGCCATAGTCATCTAGTTGTAACAGCACTCCACCAATACATTGTTGGCTCGCATCACACTGGATAACGAACGTTTTGGTGAAATCTGGGCTCACTAACAACGGAGCAGAGGTAAGTTTCTGTTCCAGAGACGTCTGGGCTTCAGGTATCCATTGGAACTGACTGGGATTTTTCAGAGTGTCTGTAATGGAGGCAGTTAGATCAGCATAGTTCGGAATGAATCGTCGATACCATCCCGCCATACCTAGTAGGCGTCCGGCCTGCCCAGCAGTTTTAGGTGCCGGATAGTTTTATGTTTATTTCATTTTTACTAAATTATTCTCAACAATTATCGTTATGGTCTTTACAGCTACCAAGACGTCTATAGACGTCTTTTGTGTATCAGTGAAATCGACGCTATTAAAAACAAATGACGGCTATAGACGCCCATAATTTTTTAGGAATATTTGGTGGAAAATATATTAATTTTATTCTGTAAGTATAATATCATGATCGAACTCCCCTAGAACCAACTAATTAACAAAAAAAAACAAAAAGTCGTTTTTGTCGTCCATCACCGATTTCAAAGTGAGCGTCATCGTGTTAAGCATATCTAGCGAAAATGGCTGTAAAAATTCAATAAGTGCCAGAAAGTAGGCAATTATCTTTTGGATATGACCTTTTTCAACCAGTTTCGCTAGATATGACGAAAAATATTCTCTGCCCTAAACCCATTATGACCAAACAATAACTTACTAGCAACATCATGAGCATTAACATTTAAAAAATAAGAAAAATTAATATGATGCCTCCTTCAATATTCAAGTGTAAAAGATATTTTTAGTATCCGTAATTACTTTTTCTTACAAAACGCATTTTTTATATTGTTTTCCCTGAAACATTGTACTTTTCTCTTTAAAATAAGTACCATCTGATTGCGGGAATAAATACTGTAGGTTCGCGATGGTTCATGATAAACTTTTATTTTCTCATTGAAAATGTTGTAAGCTCTGTAATTTCCTAATTAACACCAACCTCTGTGATAATTAGATCCAAAGTTATAATTTTTTAATTTAACTCAAGAGACCAAAAATTGGCAATTTAAAGGATTTCAAGTTCTGCAGCATGCAGCACAAGACAAAAAAAACTTGTGGAATTTTTATCTCATAAGTCATAATTACTTAATTTTCGGCAAAAGAAATGGGTTATTTATATATGGGATTTATATAGAATGACCCTGGTGAAAACGTTTTATCGAAATCAATATTGTCAATTATGGTAAAATACAAAAATTACCGGACATTTTGAGTTGAAATAATGTGCCAACAAGAGCGACTACCTAGCGTATAATGGGAGAATTTGAAGAAAGATAGCTAGTCTCATGTGCCGAAGTCATCGTATTCCGAAAACGTCTGAAAGCATTGTTGTGCAAGACAGCGTGTCCGATTCTTCCCCAATATCAATTCGACAACATTACATACATCTATTCAAACTGTGGAGTGTATTTTAACGCAATTGAATATTTCTGATAGATTAAAATTCCGTTACTGCAATGTAAGAAACGTATTTGATGTAATGAATAGACCTGCAAAGTACTTAAGTACATTGGTACTTAAGTACTAGTAACAGTACCAGTACCTGGACTTGTACTTGAAAAATTTTAAAGTACCAGTACCAGGACTTGTACTTGAAATTTTTTTTAAGTACCATTACCGGGACTTGTATGAAAAATTTTAAAGTACCAGTACCGGGACTTGTACTTGACATTTTTTTAAGTACCAGTACCGGGACTTGTACTTGTACTTAAAATATTTCAAGTCCAGGTACTGGTACTCAGTGTTGGGCGTAATCAACTACATTTGTAATCAGATTAATAATCATGATTAAATCAATCATGATTAAATCAATCATGATTACATCAATCATTAATCATTATTACATCGAATAATCTTAGGAAAATGTAACCGTAATCATGATTACATGATTACATTTATTTTGATTACTAATGAAACTTATCAAGAGATTTCTAAGAAAACAAACAATCTGTGATCGTAAGTAAGATTTTTTATTGTAGAAAACTCCCAAGGCACTGTTGAATTATGTATTAATTGGAGTCAGTACAAAGAATGTGAGTGGTTCGATTGATAGAGTGGCACATATCTGAGCATCAACTTAAATTCAAGGATCTTGATTATGTGGGAAAAAAGGTAGCGAAAAAGATTAGATTTCTGGGGTGTATTAGAGAGTCGTTGAGCACGGAAAATTCAATAATGCCTTTTAACGCTTTGATTTTGCCACACTTTTCATATTGCTCCAAATTATTATATGCTAGTTCGAATAAATCCAAGGGTAGATTGCAACTGTTGTAGAATAAGACAAAGTGAGTTATTCTGAAATGCAGCATATATACACCAGTTAGAAGCATACTCCAAGCGCTGCAATGGGTAAATATTACTGACATGACAGCAAAAGTGAGGATGAAAGATTAGATTTATCGATTTATATGTTAACACTTGATGGAATATGTTCTTAGACATCTTTGATTGAGGAAAAAAACGCTTGCTCCGATTCCACAATTATTTTATTTAAAAAAAGAGTAACAACCTACGCGTTTCGTCTGCTTAGGACATCATCAGGGTTTGGAAACCCGCAGACGCGTAGGTTGTTACTCTTTTTTTAAATTAAATAATTGTGGAATCGGAGCAAGTGTTTTTTTTTCTCAATCAAAGATGAAAGATTAGATTTACTAACTACTACCTAACAAAACGATACAGTATTATTTTTGATATCAGAAGATTCTAACTCTACCTCCCTTTCTTAATTACTAATAATTGGTAAACGCAATCCACAGATATCAGATATTCCATTACCATCCCACTGCAGATATGTGCTTACAAACATTAATTTATGTGCCAACCGATTTCGGAATAGAAATACAAAAATGTTTGTTTTCTTTTAACTACAATTTTAAAACTCTTGCAAATTTGTAATCAAAAAATGTAACCATGTAATCATGATTACGGTTACGATTGATCAATCATTAATCGCCAAAAATGATTACTTTTCTGATTAATAATATCAATCTGTAATCATGATTACAGATTACTGGTACTTGTACTTGGAATTTTACAGCTCTGGTAATGAATAGATCTAAGATTAAATAAAATATATTAAAAAACCTTTTAAAATAAATAACTTTGTAAATAAAATGCACTAAAAGTAAAAAAATATTTTTTTTTCAGTGATATACATAAGAAAAGTTTCAAAATAAGAAATGCTAGAACTCAGATTAAATGTTACAAGTTTGGGCATCTATGTATGTAACTGTAATCACAATTATCTAATAGCAACTCATGCCCAAACTTTTACGACTTAATCTGAGTACTAGCATTTCTTATTTTGCAATGAAACTTTTTTTTGTATATATCACTAAGAAAGAAAAAAATTATTTTTTACCTTTTAGTGAATTTTATTTACAAAAGTTATTTACTTTAAAAGTTTTTTTAATATATTTTGTTTTCTATTTTTTAGTCATAAATTTTATACACTCTCTCCATTCTCAAATCTCGACTCTTGACTCTCAACTCACACACGCCCCAAATTGGACAACTCCAAGGATGGTAGCTCTCACCCTCCCCCACCCCCCACCCACCACAAACTTAAGAAAATTTTACCCCATCGGAAAGCTCCGAATTCACTCATTCTAAATGAAAAAAACCCATGTAAATCCATCTACGTTTACTACCCTAAAACTCTTTCGTCACGAACGGCACTCTCAGGCACAAAGTTATTTACTTAGTCAGGGGTTTGTGAGGTAAAAGTTATTTAAAATAAATAAATGGTTTGTGTTGTTATCAAGTTTATAATTCTATAGAGATCATTGGCCCTATCCTGCTGAAAATAATGAATTTGTCATTGAAAAACGAAAAATTTCCCTATGTTTGGAAGGAATCAACTGTTGTGCCAGTGGAGAACATTTGTAATACTACGAAATGCGATGAGCTTGCCACTAATATGCTTTCGCTAATGGAGAATATTTTGGAGAAATATGTAGCGAATCAATTGAAGTTTTATCTTGAATCAAATCAACTTCTTTCAAAAGAACAGTCGGGAATCAGGCATGATCACTCATATGAGGCAACACTAAACAGGACGGTATTTGACTGGACAAGAGAATTAGATGCTGGTAAGGCAATGATTACTGTTTTTCTTGACCTTAAACGAGCTTTCGAGACGTTAGACAGAAAAGTGCTGAAGAAAAAATTATGGATATTTTGAATTGAGGGAGTGGAACACAAATAGTTTGAATCGTATCTCGATGGTAGACAGCAGAAAACCAAAGTAAACAATGGCCTATCAAGCGCTATAGATATTGAATTAGGGGTATCGAATGGATCCGTTTTGGGTGTTATACTGTTTGTGATGTATATTAACGACGTAGAATCTGAATTGAAGTTTTGAAGAATATCCCTAATTGCTGATGATACTTCGTTAGATATTAGTGGACGGAGTATTGATAAGATGGTAATGCCTTAGACACACAGCACTCTTAATGAAGAAATAACTAACGACTCATTAGTCTATAATGATTCATTATAAACTGCGGACACACAGCCATTTCTTTAATTTAGTTGAGCTGTCAAACTGGCTTTGATGAACTTATCACATTAAAGAAGCAATATGAATCGAATTAACGCGATAAACTTTGTTTTCATTTGTTTATTTTTCGAATTTAACAATTAACAAATGAGAAAAACATTATATTTAAAAAAATATTAATAATATAATTTGTGATTTGCATTTCTTTGCATTTCTTCTTCTTATTTTTCAAATCGGCAGATGCACAGCGGAGCTCCAGATTTACATTATATGCCAAATCTAGCACATTTTTCCTCATTATAGCTATAATGAAGGAGGAAAACACTTCATTAGTGTACTTCATTATCATCTGATTTTCGAGCTATAATGACATATACTATTTGACACACAGCATTTTAATGAATAGTTAGTGCAAATGATTCATTAGTTCGTGCTGTGTGTCTAGGGTATTAGAATGTTAAATAAGGATTTACTAAAGTTGAGTGAGTGGTTGGGTGGTTGACAATGAACAAAACAAAATTAAATATTTCTAAATCTAAGTTTATTAAGCTTAACATAAATATATATTATTGAAGGTTGTTGGATCAGAATTCGAATGTGTTAAAAATTTTAAATAACTTGGTGTCTTGTTAGACAATAAGTTAAAATTTATTTGACATATGATGAGGTAATTTGGAAAACTCTCCTTATCCATTTAAAAAAAAACGATGTTAATATAATACTCTCCTTTCGTTGTTGCCCTACATCGTTTGGAATCACATATAGGCACATATAAATTCAAAATATTATTTCGAATTTAAACACTTGTATTTTTCGTACTTTTAGGCGTGTATTCGCCATTAATTCATTGTAAGTTCATTTTAGTTTATTTTATGGTTGATGAAAAGGATAAATCAAAATGAATATGGTGAATATAAAAGTACGACAAATTTGACAAAAGCTACGACAAAAGATCAGAATTGCCCTCCTGGAGTGTGATTCTGATGTTTTGTTGTATGTACTATTTAGGCGTGTTTTTTGACATATTTTGTCGTACTTTTTTTTCAACACAGTTCATTTTCTGTCTTCACTATCATCTACCACAAAATGAACTATAATGAATTTACGGTGAACAAACGTCAAAAAGCACGCCTAAATATGCGACAAATTAGTCAACTGCTCAAGAGGTTGTGACAAAAATTTTACACTTGGGTAAATGGATATTCTACACCTAATTAGAGCATTACTAGTGCTTAAATTCGAAATATTATTTTGAATTTCTAATGTGAAGTGTCATTTTCAGTTCATTCTACGTCATGCAAGGGTTGCTGACCTGGAGGGTGATTCTGATCTTTTGTCGTACTTGAATGTCAAAATAATCGACTAAATGAAATGAACTTTTCTACTGATTTTTTCGTGTTTTTAGCTGCAAACAAATTGGCTTTGTCCAATGATACCGTGTACACATCCCCGTTGTGAATTAGGGGCGGTACTGAAGAACTGGTGAAGTTGTTCTAGACTGTTATAACAAGAGGCCAGAAACTCTTACTATTCTTTCGACTAGTAAAGATTTTCTGTCTAATGCCTTGGCCGAATTGGAATTTAGCTCGCTGACAAAACAAGAATTCGACTATGATTGGAATACTGTTTTCCTGTTGTAGGTCTGAAACACCTAGAAATATTAAAGAAATTCAATTAATATTTCCCATTCCTTGGCATTCGTACATTACATATACCGGATCGTGTCTTTGGACGAATCGAAAAACAAGTGAGGAAACTTGACAAGGAGTATGATACAGTTTTTAATTTAAAAATGACCTAATTATCAGATATTGGAGAGAATGTGTTTCTCAAAATATCCAAGCCACCCCCGCACTATGGCATTTTAAATTCGCACCAAGCAACTCGTTTATTAAGAAGACAACAAAGGATGGAAAATGGAATACTTGTGAAAGGCAAGATAAACTATAGATGAGATCTCTCTGTTTTTAAATTTTTATCGAGGAGGGGTAAATCTAACAGTATAATCAGCCCGGAGACAATTAACATCAGAGTTCCCATTAAGAAAGCAAAACTCAAAGACTGTGGATACTTATTAAAAAACACAAAATGTACAAATCTTCCTGATTTGGAATTTTACACGGATCTGATAACATGTATGAAGGCCCTACTATAGAAGAGACTAACATTTTTTGTTGCTCAGATTCACACGCTTCTTACGAAGATAATCCAGAAACTCTTTATAGTGTTTAGGACGTGAAATTATGTTATTGTTCGTTCATGTCAAAGTGTTTTTTTTTTGTCTCTAGATTAATGTCAAATTTAATGTTATATTTTAAAAAGAAACTATTGAACTGTTCTTTTGTTTTCTTAAAATACTGTTCCAAAACTCGCCAATTTCAGTACTTGCTGTTCCAAAACTAGTATTATCCAGAGTACTTTTCCAAATCTCGCCTT
Source organism: Dioctria linearis (assembly GCA_963930735.1). Taxonomy (NCBI): domain Eukaryota; kingdom Metazoa; phylum Arthropoda; class Insecta; order Diptera; family Asilidae; genus Dioctria; species Dioctria linearis. The sequence goes on along the minus strand of OZ005743.1, from coordinate 140,067,742 downwards.
ATCCACTTATAACACTTTGGTCATTAGCGTAAACCGTATTAGAACGGAAAAAATAATAAATAATAATAAATACTGCAATATTGCTGTAAAATGCATTGATTTTACCACATTACTCTTATTGTTCAACATTGCTGTATGCGTAATCAAGTCAAATGAAGGTAAGGCTCCAAATACTTCAAAATAGAGCTATGTGGGTGATTTTGAGACGCAGTATATGTATACACGCCAGTTTGGAGTATACTTAACACTCTAAACTGGATGAATGCTTAACAGAGACTCACATATGACGCGATGATTTTCATATTTAAAATGCACCACGGCAAATCACATGTACTTAAGGGAAACTTTACGCTTAGAGCATATAACTAAAGGAAGCGCAATAAGCTCGAAAAATTGCTGCATTTCGCACTATGTGGTAGAATTGTGTTTATGTATTAATTATGCTCATGGAAGTAGTATATGTAAAATATTTTTAAAGGGGGGGGGGGGTGTAAATGTTTAAAATAAACTAACTACAGAAAACACGAATCTGGCGTTTAATTCGAAATATCACAATTGTCATTAGTAAATTAATTTTGTTAAACTTGGTTAAGTTCTTCTTGCCTTTCCACCCCGAGATTCCCTAACACCGACAGGGTTTTACACGATATTTACCTCCTTTAGATCGTATATGTTTTAAGACTTTACGTTATGTTGCTGAGCTACAGCCTTATACCTTCGTCTTGCCACTAGTTTTAGGCTGAAGAGATGGAATCGAACGAGTGCGCTAAATACAATTATGTTAAGGGCTTGCAATTTTTTAACTGTTTACCTAGTAGCACATTAAAAAATGGAAAGAAGAATTGACATATTTAAGAGAAAATTATGAGTTTATGTAAAGGGTAATGTTTAAATGAAATGTTTGAATTGAATTAGCCAAAGTTTTAATATTTAATAATTATTATAAAACAAGAATTGCTTTTGAGCTATTATTGTTAATCTTATTTTTGACTAATAAAGAAGTAATAATAATAATGATAGTTTGCTTTGCTGAATACATATAGAGCAATCTCAGTGATACCATTCGAAAGAGCGCAAAGTACAGCTCAACTCAAAAATAATCAAAGTGCAGGAAGTGGAGAGAGTTTTCTGTTTACAAGTAATTTCGTAATTTATTATACTAAAAGCTGATAATTTTCTGAATAACATAATTGATGAGATATGAATAAATAGATTATTGACAAATACCACCCCCCTATACTAATTACGTATTCACATGAAACCGAAAACTTGACAAATTGTGACGAAACACAATACTTTCTCAATTTTAGAAAAGCTGACTTCACGGAACTTTCTAGTAGACTTACCGCTATTGATTTCAACACATTACTATCTTGCGATAGTGTTGATGAAGATGTTTCTAAGTTTTACATAATTCTTTTTGATCTATTCTCTTCTCATGTTCCCCGCGAGCGCCAGCGGTTGCATAAAACATCACCGCCCTGGTTCAATAAAGAACTGAAACGTCTTAAAAATAGAAAGAATAAAATGTGGAAAAGTTATATGAGGGACAAAGATATTATAAGTCATAACAACTTCCTCGCATCCTATAATGAGTTCAAAGAACTTTCTTCTACACTTCATGATGAATACGTCCTAAGCATGCGAACGAAATTATTTAGTGACCCACGCATCTTTTTCAAGTTTATTAATATGAAGAAAAAAACCGACAACTACCCCAATACCATGAAGTACAAAGATACTGCTAGTGATGATTCGTCTGAAATTTGTAATATGTTTGCTTCATTTTTTGACAACGCATTTGCCTCGTCAAATTTTCAACCTCTAAATAGCAACTTCAATCATATGAACGACTCCCATAACGTTTCATTCACTGTCCCTTCCATTTCACATGAGGATATACTCGATCACATTTATGAGCTTCCTAATGACTTCACAACGGGTCCAGATGGGATCCCTCCAGCCTTTTTTAAGTCTTGCTGCCTTGCCCTGGCAGCTCCGCTAAGAATTATTTTCCAAAAATCGCTCGATACTGGTTGTTTCCCGCAGCTATGGAAAAATTCCTTTATCATACCTATCCACAAAAAAGGTAGTAAAAATGAAATTTCTAACTATAGGCCCATTGCAAAATTATCTTGTATGCCTAAATTATTCGAATCCATCATTTACTCTCAGCTGTCAGTTTCCTGCAAGAATTTGCTTTCTTCTAACCAACATGGGTTTATTTCGGGCAGATCTACAACCACTAACTTGTTGGAATTTGTCTCGGATACCATTGGCGGATTTGCAAAAGGCTACCAGACGGATTGTATTTATACAGACTTTAGTAAAGCGTTCGACAAGTTATCTCACTCCATGATACTCTTTAAAATGGAAAAGTATGGGTTTCCCCCAACATTTCTAAAATGGACGGAGTCTTATTTAGATAACAGAACATACCAAATCTTATTCCGCCATTCCATCTCTAAAATCTTGATGGCTTCGTCTGGCGTGCCTCAAGGTAGTCACTTGGGCCCGTTGTTCTTTATTTTATCTATTGACGACATTGTCTCTGTTGTGAGGCACTGTAAAGTCTTGATATATGCTGACGACATTAAGCTTTTCGCTCAGATTAAATCTGTTAGCGATTGTGAACAGGTACAGGCTGACCTTCACAAATTTTACGACTGGTGCAAAAGTAATAATTTGGTACTCAATATAGACAAATGTGAGGTTATGACTTTCCACAGGAATCTGAAACCAATCACTTATGATTACGAGTTCTCGCATTCCTCGATACGCCGTGTTGGCTCTGTCTGTGACTTGGGTGTCAAATGTGATCAAAGATTGAATTTTATCTCCCATATAAACTACATGGGATCAAAGAGTAGTTCTATGCTGGGTTTTATAAAACGTTGGTCCCGAGAGTTTTCGAATCCCACCGTAACTCTGCGTTTGTACACTAGCTTTGTGAGACCACTGCTTGAATACGCTAGCCAGGTCTGGTCTCCATTTTACGGTACACACATTGACCGTATCGAGTCTGTTCAGCGGAACTTCCTACGATTTGCTCTCAGGCACCTACCTTGGAATAACTCATTAATTCTTCCACCCTATGAGGATCGGTTGAAGCTTCTAAATATGCACTCGCTTGTGAAACGTCGCATGGTTGCCGATGTAACTTTTGTGCACCAACGCGAATATTGACTCTCCTCTGTTATTTAATAAAATCTCTTTTAGCGATAGCAGGCACAATTTGAGAAGGCTACCTCTGTTGCATGTTAACCCCTCAAGGTCTAACTATAGCATGTACGAACCTATTAATCGCATGTGCATTACTGTCAATAATATGGCTGAGAATTTTGTTATAGATGTTTCTAAGCATGTTTTAAAAAAACGTCTATATAATATTTAATCTATTTTGTTTAATGTTTTTTGCATGTAATTTCATCTGGTGTTTGGTTTATGTTTAGTATAACATACTAATACTAACACCGACTAAGTGATGAATCGCATGTATTGTTGAGACGTTTATTTATTAAACGTGTCCATGCTGCGAGCTTGTGTTAAGCTGGTTCTGATAGTCATTATAAATGCTAAAAAGTTTATGTATTCACTCAATGATATCAATAAACTAAAAGTAACCAAATTTAGGGTATTTACACACTGCGCCCACAATAGATTTTTAAAACCGTCTTATGTACTAACCTTGGGTCAAATGAAGAGTTGTCAGGAAATGCACTGATGCTTCTCATTCACATTCATTCATTAGCTGAAAAAAAAACATATTTATAAATAAAATATCAGGCCAGAAATTTAAATAATTTAAACATATAAAATCAAACATATTTTGTACTGATCAATAAACACATGCATGACTTCCGAGAAATAACGTTTATCCTTTAAATATAGAGAATAATGAACGGATTGCCCACAAAAACAGTGCATATAATGATCCATGATTTTTACTTGAACGTAAAGTGAAGAACGAAGTGAAGTGATTGTTGAATAGCTCATAAGCAAATTTGCCGAATTTCGGGTCCATAAAGAGCAATGCATATCAATTAAGTCAAGATAACAGACAGCGGTAATCGTTATCGCAACAAAATAGCCATTTATCAATTGAAAGACATTTTTCCCAATAATACGACGCCAACCTGGGCCATACTGCGTGTAAAACAATAGTTATTATGCACAAAGTTTTCTGACCTATGTTATATCAACTTTACGAACTGGGTTCACTTCAATAATACTCTCTTCTTTTTGGTTTTTGTCTTTTATTTTAAAATTCCTTTCCACTACAAAAACTTTCATTTTTAATTTTAGATTTCTTCTTTCGCACAACTAAAACCTTTTTCAATTTTTTTATTTCACAACTAAAACCTTTTTCATTTTTCAATTTATTCTTATTTCACATCAACAGAAACCGCAGCGACCAAGTTCAAAAAACCAGCTCAGCTCTTGATCACTTTAATCGTGATCAAGAGCCATCGTTTAGGGTAGAAAATGCTTAATTGCATTTTCTTACCCTGGGAAAATTTTTGCATTTATTCTGGATTTGATTAAACAAGTCCAGAATATTTTTCGATGGACGGTGGCTTGAAAAAAATTTAATTTGTTGTTTGTATAAAATATAGCCACCGTCCCGTCGTTGAAATCACGGCGCGCATATACATGTAATGCATTTATGCGGCGCGCATTTCTTATCGCGAAAGCTCTTTCGTAATATGTATGTACATATGTACATACATATTGCATTTTTCGCTACAAATCGTACTGAAGGTACGATTTGTCTTTTGATTAATTTTTTACTGTAATTGTTTTAAATGGGAATTTTACTATAAAAATGACTTGGGTTGTAATTTAAAACTTTTGTTTTTCCCCAAGTCGTTTTGTGAGAATTTAATTATTATTTCTGTAGAACGAATTTGAAGAAATTGCTGATGCAATTTCTTCCAGTATTCTTGAAGATAAGCTAACCATGTTATCAACATGCTTAGCTTATATGAATGCTATGAAAATTTTATTAATTATATTATTTGTTATTTCAGGTTATTCCATTTTAGGCTTTTTTAGGTAGGTATAATTTACATATGTAACACCTAGATCGCAAATAGAATTGCCTGCCTGCACGTTCAGTCGATTTCACCATAAATAATAATAAATCCCAACGACTCTAGAACTGACAAGCGAGATTCTCCTTATAGGATTCTCAATCCCTCAGTCTCTTAGGCCACCTCTGTAGTCGCATTTGTGATATTATCAAATGTAATAATATAATGTAATCACATTGCATATATGTATATATAAGTTGCATTGCTAAACAAATGCACTCAGTGCATACACACATCCGATAGTCAATAGACATCATTATCTCTTATCAGTTATTCCCCGTTAGGAATTCGAACGCTAGAATGTGAAGTGATCGAAGTTAGTCAAAAAAGAGGCCTCTGTGAAGTATAAGTGAATAAATTGTTTGGCACAAGAAATTCGAGTTCTTTTTATTTAACTAGAAAAATCTCTTACAACATCAGAAGTGGGATTAGAGCCTGATGAAATTGGAATAAAGTCTTTTACGCGAAATTAATTAATTAGGAAGTGTTTTGTGAAATTTGTGGAAGAGTCCGCAAAACTAAATACATAGTTGAAATAGGTGCATAGGTTCACGTGTGAAATATTTAAATAAAAAAAACGTATTCATATAAATTTCTAATAGCTAAACAAATTCAAAACTCAAAAGTGTGGATAAAAGAAAAAATTTAAGAAATAAATTCCAGTTTAAAAGCCATTTCGTGAAATATCGCTGTGAAAAAAAATCGCCCATGTACATCTGCATGCCGATAACGTAGTGACTAGAACTGCATGCTCCTAAGAATCTTAAAAAATATTTAGTCATCAGTGTGAGAATCCAAATAATAACAAGGAAACTGCTTTGTTTTTGGGAATTACGAGCGTTCTACTGGGATATTTTTTATAATATTTCACAATTTTTACGGAATGTTCTGACCACATGGCCACACGCATAAACCGTGTTATCCAACAAGCTACGGTACAACAGCTTAAAGAAATATTAGCGGAACTAAAACAACCTTCTGGTGGAAATAAAAATGAATTGAAGCTGAGACTTCGAGAAGCTACACAAGACCTGGCAGAAATGGAAATTGAGCATCATTTCCCAAGAAACAGACTTGAGGAAGATGATCAACGCAACGACAGTATACAGCAAAATGGTACCTTAGGGAATGATGATGAGGACACCTACGAAGACCCTTCCGGAGTAACAGTAGAAAACATAGATCAGCAGCTGAATCAACTAAGAGATATGGTGAAAAAGAAAGAAGAAATTGCTGAATTAAAAAGAAAATTATTTACATTAACTTTAGAGGAAGGTAATTCATCTAGTAATTCTTCATGCAGTTTTAGAGATGTCGAAGTGTCACTACTGAGGTTTAGTGGCGATGATAATTTAACCGTTCAAAAGTGGATAAAAATTTTTGAAGAATCCAAGGAGATGTTTGATTAGGACGAGAAAATGTCGTTCATTTGTGCTCAGCGATTGTTGAAAGGTACAGCAAAATTGTTTCTCCGCTCAGCATCTTTTAAGTCTTCGAGCCAATTGAAATCAGCTTTAATCAACGAATTTCACCACCATATTACCGCGGCTGATACACACGAGATTTTGCGACTACGTAGGAAAAACAGAGATGAAACTTTACAGCAGTATGTTCTGACCATGCAGGAAATAGCTGCTTTATCTGACATTGCATAACAGGACCTTATTCATTATATAATCAAGGGAATACCAGAGCCAGCTGTAAACAAGCAACTATTATACAGTGCTAACAACATCATGGATTTAAAGCAAAGCTTAAAAAAATGAAAAAATGAAAATATATACAAATCTTGAAGGTTCTTCCCGGATGTCAAGATACGATCACAAGAAAGGACATCCACAACAGCAACAACAACAGCCACAAATATCAAGGAATACTAAATGCTTCAACTGTAATCTGCAGGGGCATATAAGTAGCAACTGCCCTAAACCAAAACGGCAAAAATATTCCTGCTTCCGGTGTGGTCAACAGGGACACATCGCAACATATTGCAATCAACAGGCTGCAGTTATGATGGTTCAAGACGAAGCTTCTAATACTGGAGGAACATCAATCAATCACGAAAGTAATAGTTATGAGTTCATAGATAATACTAATAATTTTCATTTCTTGCTTAGTTACACCTTCCTTGGTCAAACGACCCCAGAAGTAACAACAACAATCAAGGCGAAGACAATTCTGGATACAGGAAGTCCCATTAGTTTTATAAAGGAATCTTACATCCCACGTTACGTTCTGTCAACATTAAATCCAGCTACCACAGGAATATATTTTGGTATCAACAACAGCGAACTAAATGTTTTAGGTAGAACTTATTGCAGTATTAATTTTGGAGGTAAATTAGTTAAGATATTTTTATTAGTAGTAGGAAATAAAGGCATGAAATATCCCGTTGTGCTAGGCGGAGATTTTTTGAAAGCTAGTAGTGTTAAGCTGGTTATTAACAAAAATTCCGACACTCATAGTCGATATATAGACATTAAAGATATAAAATTTAACATAAATACTAACAATATTATAAGTAATGACGCAACTTTAGATAGGGAAGATATATTTTTACAAACACAAAGTAGGAGTATAAACGATGACGCTATTTTAGAAAAAAAATTAAATATCGATCTGGGTGTAAATGATTTAATTGAGCAAAATTTACATATGAATGAAAAATTAAGTTTTGAGGAAAAGGAGCTCTTGAAAACAGTTTTAAATACTACCCCTGCTAATAACGATTATTCATTTAACGAAAATTCTAACCATGAATTGAAGATCACATTAACCAAAAGTAGTATTTTTAACTGTACCCCACGACGTTTACCCTTCGCAAATAAAATTGAATTAAGGAAAATCTTAGATGATCTGCTCCAGAAAAAAGTTATTGGTGAGAGTAATTCTCCTTTTGCATCCCCAATTGTCTTAACTAAGAAAAAGAGTAGCGAGTAAAGACTATGTGTCGACTATACAGGGGCGGACTTAAAATAGGGCGGAATTGGTCGATCGCCCGGGGCGAAAAGTCTAAGGGGGCGAAACCGAAAATGGAAAGTAAAACAGAAAGTAAAAAATAATTTAAAAAAATAAAAAATTATACAGATCACTTGATAATACCGCCAAATGTAAATTTAACACATAATTAGGAATAATTAACTCGTCTGGCAGCCCTGCGCTCCATTGCATGCTTTAGGGCGAAAACAAGTACAGCCATAGACAAACTCACAGACTTCAATAATATCGACTGCAGCTGCAGGTCTTTCCCATACAAAATTATTGAATCTTGATATATTATTAGGTAGTCCGAAAAACAAAGGTAAGCAGAGGTACTGTAAGATTCTTAATTTTTCTTGAGGAGCGGTAATCTTGGCATCATAAAAAATTAATAAATGAGTACCGGAATAGGTTTCTAAAATTGTCGACGTCGAATGCATTATAATTTCCAAAGTAAAGGAGCGAAATAGTTAATACCCCGATGTCAGAATACCTAAACCATTGTTTCGCTTAATTATAAATTTTAGTCGCTATAGCCGGAATAAAGCCACCGCTTTCACATTCCAGGTAGAAAGGCGAATAACCTATCATATCGGTCAAGATGTATGCACTAATCCAAATACCTGAATCATGGTTGGTCTAATATGAATCATTCCTACATACCTTATAAGATTAAGAACATATTTCAATGGATATTTGTTTCAATACATGCACATTAAAAATGTATGCGTAGGCGTAGAGGTTTTTCTGTTAGCCAATAACGTATATTTGTATTTTATGGAATATTATGGAAAAATGCTGTATTTTTCAGAGTGCTTACTGTTAATATTATATAGGTACATGGTCATGTTCGGCTATTTCATATAAATATGATGTACATATTCCTAAAATTTGTGACTTTATTTTGCGGTATCAACATCATTATGTCGAATGGGAGAGTGTTTAAATAAGTTTAAAGAAATTAACAGAGAAAATGATTATTAGAGCAGTGTAAATCAGTGAAATATATTTACTGTATTTGTGATATTGAAAAATACAATAAGGATTTTAAAGTGAAAGAGATAAAAAAAAACATTAAAAGAAACGTTAAATAAATGTCCAGTTAAAGATGTCCAGTTTATATTACAATAAATTGAGTGGTGGTGCTCAAAGGCGAAAATTTGAAAAGGAAAAACAGATAATAGAATAAGAAGTTCTCAAGAAAGTTCGAAAATTAGATACTTTTTTCGTAAAAGAAGTTGATAAGAACAAAAATATTCTTATTCCAGTTCCAGTTAAGGACAAGACCGAAAATGGTAAGTTAAACTCAGATTGAAAACATAAATTTCAAATTTAAACTCCATATTTTTAGGGCAAACTGTTCAAATAGATATAGAAACAGTTAATCTTCAGTAGATACTCCTCCTTTCTCAAAAAGAAAAGAAACAGAGCAAAAAAAAACACAACAAACACAGATACATTTGTATCTCAAATTGAAACCGATTATGACTGTTATTATTTTGACCATTTTGATCCGAGACGTTAGCGACAATTTTATTGATAAAATTATAAAATCATATTCAGTTCAAGATTTAGATCAGCTTGACATTAAAACTTCAAAGAGAGTCTATGAACATGAATCCAGATATGCAACAATAAAAATGTTTTATATTCAACTCGTCAATGGCGAAACTGTTCGCCGTGATTGGCTTTTGTAGTCTTCATCTACTAACAAGGTATACGGCTTACCACGCAAATTACTTAGCAGTCGAAATGTGAATGCATTTATTTATGGTTTCAATGATTGAAGGCATTTGCCAAAAAAACTTTCCACGACAAGATGGTCAGCAAGAGCAGATACAGTAAAGGCAATTTAAGGCTATGAAGCTTTCAAATCTGCTTTGGAAAAGTGTAACAATGAATCCCTACAAGCACCTAATGTCCAAGCTCAAACAAGAGGCATGATAAAAACGATGGAAACTGGAGTTCTGCTAGATTTTTGGAACCACATTCTCATACATTTCAATCAGACCTGTAAAACGCTACACAATATAAATACGGACGTCCTTTTAGTTGTGAAATTATATGAATCATCACTAGGATTTAAAAAAATTTGAGAAATAATTGCAATAATTTTGAAAAAATGTGGGAAAAAATTACTGGGTTTCAGGATTATCAAATCAATAACAAAAGGGCCAAGAAAAGAAAACTACAAGACGACGAAACTAGATTAAATGAGACACAATTTGATGGAAGAGAGAATATGCGAGTAAATGTTTTCATTACAATTATAGACGCACTTGTTACAGAGGTAACAAAAAGAAAAATAGCATATGACAAAATTTTGGATCTTTTCGTGTTTTTGGAAAAAATTATATTATCATCTGACGAGAGCGCATCAACTTAAAGTCATATATAAAAATGATCTGGATGATTATTTTCCTCAGGAATGTGTGCAGTATAAATATTTTTTTATTCATAGTGGTCACGATGGCAGCCTAAATTTGAGAGAACGTCTACAAAGTTTAAAATCTTAAAAACTAATCTCGACGATTCCTAATATAGAGGTAGTTACTGAGAATTTATCTCTACCTTCCATCTACCAACGCCTCTGGAAAGAGGTCTTTTTCCACATTAAGAAGGATTAAAGATTATCTCAGAAACACGTGACCTGGCACTAATCAACGTTTATAATGAGATTTTGAATTCTAATTTTGAAGATGAAATTATAAATAGATTTGTATCATTAAAACAAAGGCTGCATAAGTATTTTTGCAAATGTTCACTTTTAGTTCAAATCTATAGCCTTGTATCAGTATTAGTTACAAATATAGTTTTGAATTTCCTAATAAAAAACCTAAGTTGTTTTTTCTTTCCTCAAGTATCTTCATATTAAAAAATTGAAAGGGGCGCCCGGGAAAGGGCGAAATGGTTTTGATCGCCCAGGGGCGAAAAATGTCTTATTTCGCCTCTGCGACTATAGGGAATTAAATAAAATAACACTAAAAGATAACTATCCATTCATTACCCTTAATAGAGGACCACTTGGATAGGTTGCGGGGAAAAAAGTATTTTTCATTGCTACATTTAAAGCATGGGTTTCACCACGTAAAAGTTTGTGAAGATTCGGTGAAATATACGTCTTTCGTAACACCTTTAGGACAGTATGAATATTTACGTATGCCATTTGGCTTGAAAAACGCACCCGCCATGTTTCAGCGTTATATTAATTCTATTTTTAAAACCGTAATAGATCAAGACAAGGTATTAATTTACATAGACGATTTTTGAAAGAAGTAATGAGGGTAGTAAATGACAATAAACTGAAACTTAGGTTGGACAAATGTAAGTTGATGCTAGAAGAAATAACATATCTAGGATATACTGTTAGTGCAAGCGGTATTAGTCCAAATATTGCGGGTTTAAAAGCTATCAAGGAATTTCTTATCCCAAAAAAATAAAAGAAGTCCAATCTTTTCTAGGCTTATGTTCTTACTTTAGAAAGTTTATCAAGGACTTTGGTACTACGTCGAAACCATTATACGATCTTTTAAAAAAGGATTCAGCTTTTAATTTTGGGGTAATTGAACTTGAAACATTTCAAAGTTTAAAACAGAAACTTCAGGAATCCCCAGTACTAAGCATCTATAATCCACAGTCCGAGACCGAACTGCATTGCGATGCAAGCATCTTGGGTTTTGGTGCTGTGTTGCTTCAAAAACAAGAAGATAATAAGCTTCATCCCGTTTTCTTCTTCTCAAAACGAAGTACTTGTCAAGAAGACAAATACCATAGTTACGAGTTAGAGACTCTAGCTATTATATACGCTTTGAGTCGTTTCAGAATCTATTTAATAGGGACAAAATTTAAAATTGTGACATACTGTAAGGCATTGACACTTACGTTGAATAAAAAGCTGTTGAATGTTTGCAAAATTTTGCACTGAAAATGATGTACAGCATATCAATGTTGCTACCGGTTCCCCACAATCTAATGGACAGGTAGAAAGAGTAAATCGATCCTTAGCACCTATGTTGTCCAAAGAATCTGAGACAGACCCCGGGGAATGGAGTAGATCTTTAAGCAAAATAGAATTCGCCATAAACAATACTGTTAATCGGAGTACAGGGACTACCGCGAATATGTTACTTTTGGTATTAATCAGAGAGGTGAAGTTAATGGCAAGATCCGTGAGCATTTACAAGAAAGAACACACGTTACAACCCAGAAGCAGGGATCTAAATATTTTAAGAGAAAAGGCGAGTGAAAATATTAAGCATAGTCAGGGCATGAATAAGGTGTATTTTGACAGGTTGCATAGACCATCACATAAGTACATAGTTGGCGATCAAGTGATGATAAAAAATGTTGTTACGTTACGGGGGTCAACAAAAAATTGTTAGCTAAGTATAGAGGACCCTACGAAGTAGTAAAGGTATTCGAAAATGATAGGTATCTAATCCAAGATATTGAATATCTCCAACTTTCGAGAGTTCCTTATAAAGGAATAGCCTCACCAGAAAATATGAAGAATGACAATAATAAGTAACACGTATCGATATTTTCAGATTAATTTATTTAATTTTCGAGTAATTGTAAATCATCCGATTAAGATTATCAATTTCAAATGAAACCAAAGATAAAAATGGTTAAGTAATACCGATTCATTTTGTATAATGTTAAATGTTTTAGTACAGAATTTTTGTCGAGGAATTTTGTCGTAACATAAATCGAGATCGATTTATAGGTCAGGATAGCCGAATTGTAGTCGCATTTGTGATATTATCAAATGTAATAATATAATGTAATCACATTGCATATATGTATGTATATATAAGTTGCATTGCTAAACAAATGTACTCAGTGCATACACACATCCGATAGTCAATAGACATCATTATCTCTTATCAGTTATTCCCCGTTAGGAATTCGAACGCTAGAATGTGAAGTAATCGAAGTTAGTAAAAAAAGAGGCCTCTGTGAAGTATACGTGAATAAATTGTTTGGCACAAGAAATTCTAGTTCTTTTTATTTAACTAGAAAAATCTCTTACACCTCCGAAGTTATATCAGCTAAAAGTTTTCCTTAATTCATAATGTTAGGCGTAATATGCTGCCAGGAGCACAAATTAGAGAGTCTAGCGAAAGCACAAGCTCAATTTGGTTAAAACGAACAGTATCCGTATTCCCAACATTGTCAATGAATGAGAATAGAAAAGAGGCTAAAAATCTCTCTTTGGAGGTCGTGAATACTCTACAATAAGAAACTAGAAGCTCTTAGACGAGTAGAAATAGAATGTAATTCTGTTATATGTTCTATCTCCAGTGTATTGGATGAATCGGGAATCGGCATGACTAGTCCTAGCTTACAGCAACGAACCAGAGCTGCTCAAGCAGAAGATATCCGGAAGACTTTCAAGAAGAGGCCCAGAAGAATTCAAGAAACATTATCTTCATCAATGTTTAAATGACTTCCTTTAAATGGTGACTAATACAATTATCTAAAGAGTAATTAAACTGTAACAGGCTATGTTTTGACTAAAAGAACTTCCCGGTTGGGATAGATTGATTGAAAGACAATTCTAGGTTGAATTTTATCAGCAATGTATATCGCAATCACTCATCCTTAGCTCCGAATCGAACGATTTAATTTGTAAAAACGAAATCTTTGTATATCAAACAGTTTACTGAAATGAATGGGTTTTTCCCAGGCTCGACACGACAATGGGGTACTGCTATTACCAAGCCTAGCAATTATGTTTGATATATTAATAGTTTTCTTATAGAAGAACAGGCATTAAAAGAAATGGTATTGAAGTTATTTATTGGAAGAATGTGAGAAAGCAATTTGCAATTCGATATTGGTTGGACTCCAAAAATTGGATTAAAGAAGTTGACAATATTAGTAAGTTAAGTGCCAGTGATTTGCAGACACAGATATTGTGATATAACTAGGCTAAGGCAAAATGAAATTTACAAATAAATAAAAGTAATTATGGAAAACGCAATGAAATGACGTTTTCAATAAATCAATCACAATAACTGTGATACAAAACAAACGTTCACCCAAATGCAAGTCACACTTAAGTTATTGCGTCAACCATAAGAAGAGACTTCATTTGCTTATATGCTTTGTGACATACTTAATGCAGGTCAAGCCAGTTGTATTACAACAAACAATATTAAGCACACAAGTGCAAATAAGTAAGGTATATGTACATAGGAGTAGCTAAGTGATTAATGTTATAGCAATTGTATCTCACTATAAATAACCTGCAGAATAAATGAAGATTATATATTGGTCCTCACTTCGTTTTGTTAACTTGGTGTCTGCTTATAGCGTCCCATAAACTTCCCAATAGCACAATAGGACTCTGCTTAATAGCTTTCTCCTAAGGAGGACTGCCTAATGGTTAGCTCCGATCTTTGTCGTTCTTCCAAACAACAATGTTTATGCAGTGCTTTTCTCAGCAATAATCAATGACAGTAAGCTAGGCGTATATGACAACCGTAGTCAAAATCTTATATTACTACAATTGGTAGATTTGTTAGTTCTGTGTGCTATAAAGCATGCTGATATTTGACTATAATTTTATTTTTCTCTCATTCCACCAGGCTCACAAGGCAAATCATAAAAATAAGGAGTTTTTAAAATAAGAGTGTGTTCTTGTTAATACAAAATGCCCTATAATTCTCCTCCCTATATAAGAAGATGAAGGACTAGCTCAGTTTTACATTTTAATAAGCGCAATTGGGTCTCGTTAAAGACAGTAGCTACTTCATTTTGATTTCAGAACAATGGATTAAGTCCAATGGTAGTACAAAATGTGGAAAAAATATCATCGACATTTGAAAAAGTGAAAAAGGCAACCTTGTTAATAACATGAGCTTTTCTTTTTCGAGCTTGTGTGATTTAAAACTTCAAAATGTTTATTAAATAAAAATATTAAGAATATGAAACCAAATCAGATTAAGCTTAGCTTCTGCTTATAAGCTGAAAAGGAGGAGGCTGCATTTAGCATTTAGAAACAGTAAAAATATCTAAACGAAATTAATTGTTGAAATGAAATGCTCCAAAAAACTACTGAAATAGTTTCCAAAACCCCATATTAGCTGGATATCTAATCTAAAAAGTTTTACCTGATGTGAACTATTGCTGAATTCTTATTTTTATGTAAATTGCTATAGATAATATTCCTATTTTGATTTTATTTTATTAGTTTTATATGCTGTATCTAGCTTAGCTTATATCTGCACTACTTACCATAACTCGAAACCTTATATGCATGATACAGGTCATATTCGAAGTTATACTGTGTTAGTTACTAAGCCAGCCTCGCTAGAGGAGGCATTAGTCTGTATTACCGTATACTTAATAAGTTGAGCCTCAATTTGTAATTGTAATTCCAATCTTAGACTCAAGTTAGGCTTTAAGTCAACCTCGTCAGTTTAGGCCTTTGTTTGTAGCATTCAACACTTAATATGTGATACCCCAATATGTAATTCTAATCTTATCCTTTCTTACATTGTACTAATGGATCTCTGCAGTTTACATGCAGTGCTGGCTTTCTAACTCAGTGCAATTTGAGTCTACTAGCTTATTGTCACTACGTATTCTGCTATTTAGTATGCATTCTCATGACTTAGTTCTTAAGTCAGCCTCGCCAGATGATGCCTTAGATTGTAATGCTTAATACATAATACTCTGTATGGTACGCCCGCTTTATTTAGTGTTATCTTGAATACTTAGTTTTCACAATTAACTGGTAGCTTTTAAATGAGACTTTTAGTCTGTAAGCTATCGCTGTAAAGTCATAAATAAATAAATAAATTTTAAAACATAAATCTTAATAATGTGTCTATGTGGTTCACACTGTATCTGACCACATTGATGTTTACTTAATATTAACTTTTTAGCTGATAGGTTACCTCTTACTTATGCTATCTTTTATCTACCAATCCTGTACTATTTTAAGACATAGTTAAGTTAGGCTTACTATCTTAATATCTGAATCACAGTACCCAACGTTTATGTACTATTGCTTATGCTGGGTTTGTAATATGGAAACTTTGAATTTGAGCCCCACACAAGAATTGGAAAATGTCCTTAATTTAGGGCCGTTCAGTGTTGGGGCAAGCTTCTATTAAAGAGTATTTAGATAAATTTGAATCTCGTAAGATGTCACAAGGAACTTTGTTATGTTACATGTATCTCAATTATTTAATTCAACATATTTATTTTAGTCTTGTTCGGCAACACCTAACCTCTATTCATTGTATCTTTAATACAACTAAAATCTTTATCTATGTGATATCGTATAATCTTAACATTTATTTTGTATTCATTTAAATTAAGACTACTCGCTCAATGTAAATCTTTGTAACATGGTATTACGTCCTAGGACGTGGCTTTTTGGCCGGGGTTGAAAATAAACAACTTTTCTATTCTATTCTAAGGACCCTACAAAATTAATACAAAAAATAACAAGAATTCTAAGAAACACAAATCCATAAATAAAAACAGTGAAAACAACTTACGATTTCAGCTGTATTATGAAATAGCTCCAGTTCCTGATATCTAAGGCAATAGAGCACTGATCACACTAGACTTAATCTCCATTTTTCTACAGGCACCACATATATCAAACGCAACGCATAGTATGATTTATTACCGTTTTCACTTTTAAATTAAAAAACAAGAACAATTATCCTTATGCTTTGACCAACCTGCTGGTTGTAATTCTACGTTAAGTTGCAGAATCGAAACAATAAAAAGATCTTTAGTCCTGTTCTATTACAAGCCGCGTATTTTGCTGTGTATCTACTATGTTATATTTTGCTGTATCTACTATTTTGTATTATGCTGTAATTCCAATATTGTTTATTCTTAATGAACGGGCTACTACGGACGCTCTAAGCCTCCACTGCTCTTACTTGTTTGTGTTTCGTTTTGCTATAATATGTATCTACTATGTAACTCGCTATGATGTGCCCAACGCTCGGCGTGCCTTTGGCAGGGGTGCTCAAATAAATGGATGTTTATGTTTATGTTTATGTTTGAGGTGCCCTACATCATCTACTGTCGAGGAGAAATTATTGTCTATACCATTGATAAAATACCAAGAAACAAATTTACTTAAGCGGCAATTCTAAGCTTAAGCCAATAATAAAACTAGCACTGAAGTTATATTTTGTTGCCTTCTCGAAATATTACAATTATTTAAGTTCTAAAAACAGTCGCTACAATCGTATTTAAAAACTGTATTCAATGAATGGTTGAAAGGAACTTTTCTCCCGCTAAAAAAAGATCTGTCAAAGGGATAAGCACAGCTTCTTCTTCTCAAAATATCACAGTAGGGAGCATACGCTCTTGAACTTCATTATTAAAAAACATTCATCCAAATACGAGAAGAATTGTTTGCCAGTGTAAAAGATTTAAAAATTCACTTTTAGGAAAATTGTGCACTTTTGATTTTCAAGAATCTATCTGTACGTTTACATGAATACTTGAGTACTTGACTTGATCTCCACTTGAAACTCAAGTACGGTTTTTCGTTGAATTAATTCCAATTAGTTGACTCGAAATTTACTTGAAGTGATATTTACCATTGACAACTCTGCATTAAGTTCAATACAGAATTGGGGATCTTTATATAAATATCTTGAGAAAAGTGCTAAAAATCGGAGCTTAAGTTATCAACAATAATCTTCTTCTTGTTCCTCTTTGCCGTTTTCATATCTCGCACAAATGAAAAACTGTCAAGTACTGAAGTTGCATTTACATGAATTATTTCAAGTAAATCGAACAAAATTTTGTGATTAATGGCAAATTTATATTACTCGAACATTGCTAGAAAACAGAGTAAGCAGTTACCCCTTAAATTATCAACAGTAATCTTCTTCTTGTTCCTCTTTGCCGTTTTCATATCTCGCACAAATGAAAAACTGTCAAGTACTGAAGTTGCGTTTACATGAATATTGTCAAGTAAATCGAACAAAATTTTGTGATTAATGGCAATTTTATATTACTCGAACATTGCTAGAAAACAGAGTAAGTAGTTACCCCTTAAATTATCAACAATAATCTTCTTCTTGTTCCTCTTTGCCGTTTTCATATCTCGCACAAATGAAAAACTGTCAAGTACTGAAGTTGCATTTACATGAATTATTTCAAGTAAATCGAACAAAATTTTGTGATTAATGGCAAATTTATATTACTCGAACATTGCTAGAAAACAGAGTAAGCAGTTACCCCTTAAATTATCAACAGTAATCTTCTTCTTGTTCCTCTTTGCCGTTTTCATATCTCGCACAAATGAAAAACTGTCAAGTACTGAAGTTGCGTTTACATGATTTTTTTCAAGTAAATCGAACAAAATTTTGTGATTAAAATTTATATTACTCCAACATTGCTAGAAACCAGAGTAAGCAGTTACCCCCTTATCGGAGAATACTTTAGAACGATAAGGACAATACATAATCCAGCAAAAATTTATTGAGTTAAATGCCAAAATCCGACGAAGGGGAAATTTTTACTGCCATAACTAGCAATAAAAAGTTCTAGCCAGAAGTATATCTTATGGCAGTAAATTTTGATATTACGGCAACAAATCGTAGCCCCCGCAAGATACAAGCAACAAGCCATGAACAAAGTCGGAAAAAGAGAGCAGACGATATCCACAGTCTTCTTGCCTTGTCTTACTGCAGGACTTTTTCATATAAAAGTTGCTTGTATTTTGTTCAAACGCTATAATGTCCGTAAATTTGTTCCACATGATATTTTTTTTTAAACTGTTAGAAAGAAAACATATTTGGCTGAAATTTGTTCTAACTTCATTTTGCTGTGGGAGCAACAGTTTTGGGTTTTAGGATCTGTTTAAGATGAAATTTTAATTTTTCCTCCATGAGGAGTATACAAAAAGCAGTGAGAGTGAGCTCTAACTGCATGCTGTACCTGGCCGTAGCCCACGGAATATAATACAAGCCATGAAGTCGCCGAAGGCACCTACACATTAAAAGGCCTTACCGTGCCGGGTATAGCACGGTTTGAAAAAGTGAATGAAATTGCTAACTCTTATTACGATCAAGGAAATTGGAGTGTAATTTTTAGAAAGTTGTAAGCAAAGAAATAAAATTTATATTTATTTAAATCTGAATTTGAAAACGAGACTTTCTGCTTTTATCATTTATTTTAAATAGAACTATATATGTATATGTGAAATTGTCAAATATATTTCCTAAGAAATTTCCTCCTATTCATTGATTTTACTTCTTTTTTGACATCTGACTAATTTATGCAATTGACAATTTGATGAAATGTCAAAAGTGATACTTCGTTATAAATGAGTGGGAAATAATGTTTTGACAGTCGATCACCTCTTCCTTTTTTTTAATAGTGCAAGTAAATAAGACCCTCTTACTCACTTTGTCAGTAAAATTGCATGTCCGAGTAATGTAAATTAGCCATAGGTATTTTTAAAATTATTTGTTATGTTATTTAGTTTACCCTTCTCTAAGCCGAAGCCGCCTTAATACTAGTGAATTCATGTAACTCATTTCTTATAACTAAACTTAACTCATCCAAAAAGACTATTGTCTCATTCAAACAATATTCAGCATAGCAACATTTTCATTCAGCACTTAAATGTACACAGATACTTACGGAATCGGTTGAAAGTCAAAAGTGTACACTTTCCCTCCCAGTGAGCTTTTTAAATCGTGTACACTGGAAAATTCTTCACAGTTGCGGAATCCAGCCCCAAGTGGTATACACAAAATTTTGTGTACACGAGTAAACTCATAGTTGCGAAACCGGTCCGGTCAGAAGAAAGTATTCCGGACGGTAACAATTTTGAAATTTTGAAATTTTCTTCTGTGTTCCATTCTCTTCTCTTGTACATGCGGTGTACAAACAAACTCAAAATATTATTTCTCATTTTCCTCGTGTAGTAGTAGGCAGCATTCCAATGCTGTTGCAAGAAAATAGTTTCGGCCATATTGAAATTGTAAACATTTCTTATTAGACGGCTGTGCAGTTTTTTCCTGCGATTTGAACTGATAGTATAATTCTCATTATGTATGATAGCCCAAAATAAAAATTTTCGCATAACGTTTATTAAAAATCAAAGGACACCTTTTGCTTAGTCTAGTCTAAGTAACGAAAGTAACGCCTCTCCTGGGGCTGGATTCCGCAACAGTGAAGAATTTGAAGGTGTACACGATTTGAAAAACTCAGGTGAGCTCAAGTGTGCACTTTTGAATTTCAAGCGATTCCGTAAGTATCCGTGTACACTTAAGTGCTGAATGAAAATTTTCTGTGCTGAATGTTGTTTGAGTAAAAAAATAGTCTTATTAAAGAAGTTAAGTTTAGTTATAAGAAATGAGTTACATGCATTCTCTAGTATTAAGGCGACTACGGCTTAGAGAATGGTAAAATAAATAACATAAGAGATAATTTTGAAAAAACAGCTTGACAAAAATTCACAGGTAATTCTTCAAAATTCCCGACCAAAATGGCTGTGAGAAAATATTAATTAAAGTGTACACAATTTTGACAGAAAACTTATTTCCATTTTTGCGGAATCGAAATAAGGTGATGTACACAAAATTTTGTGTACACGCGAAAACTCATAGTTGCGGAATTCAGCCCCTGGAAGAGGAAAATATGTTGGCCGAAAAATGTATAAAGGTGTGAGTAAGCGGTTATTCACGGACGGCTCTTAAATCCATATAATAAAATATTATTATGGGTCTGTTTTCGTCGGCGACTGCAGTCGACTTTAGTAAAAAAAACTGCGGTCAAATTAACTCGGCCTGGAGAATGTGTGAGTAAACGTCAAAGAGGTAAAAAAGGAAATGGACGCTAGACGAGAAACTTGTGCTTCGATTATTAATTATTCGTTTAAGCTTCCTCGTAATCTACAAATAAAAAAACGCCAAAATTGAAATCTTTTATGAGATTTGTTTCATTTTTAGGTCTTATCTGATTCATCAATCACCATAAAAATTGTATCATCCATTTCCATTTTGAAAAACTTACTTATTTCCCGCGCGAGTTATCTTACTTCCACCTCAAGAGCACGAAGTTAAATGACTCAAGTCGACTGCAGTCAAATTGACTTGACGATGTGAACGCAATTTGGTGTATATGAACACTCCCTAAAATGCCCCGTCCGCCTACACATACAATTAAAAGAGCCGTGTCCATGTACACTTCCGTAACCCTCGCAAGATACAAGCCATGAACAAAGTCGAAAAAAGTCAGCAGGCGACATTCACAGTCTTCTTGCCTTGTCTTACTGAAGGATTTTTTCATATAAAAGTAGCTTGTATTTTATTCAAACGCTATAATTTCCGTAAATTTGTGCTACATGCTATTTTTTTAAAAACTATTAGAAAGAAAACATATTTGGCTGCAATTTTTTTAACTTGATTTTGCTGTGGGAGTGACAGTTTTGGGCTTTAGGACCTGTTTAAAATGAAATTTTAGTTTTTCCTCCATGACGAGAATACAAAAAGCAGTGAGAGTGAGCTCTTGCTGCATGCTGTACCCGGAACGTTAAGGCCTTTTAATGTGTCGATGCCTTCGGAAACTTCATGGCTTGTATTATATTCCGGGGGCTACGGCTGATGATATCGAATGTAGCTGCCTACAGATTCGGACTACGGCTGCACATACACACATGCAATTATCACTCAGCTGAGAGTTATTGAGCGTAAAATGGTAAGGTTACTTTGTAATCAAAACTATTTTATTATTTTGTTAAGTAAGGTACATAGGAAGTGTATCCCTTGGGAAGGTATGGAACCAAGCTTTAAATTACTAGAAGACTATTTTCCTATATGGATAGTAGTTTAGGCTCTATGGCATATATAAAGCCAATGTTTAGCACTTTTCCATAAGTATCAATATAGAACATTTTAGAAAACGGACTAAGCACGCACACAAATAGATTTCTGTTTCATGGCTTGGGAAGTATTCTCGAGGGTTCTGACACTAGTCTCTTAAATCATAGTGTGCGATATATTTGACAGCGTCAGCTGATTTCAATATATAGTGGAACGTTTTGTTCGCGTGACAATTTGCATTTAAAAAATTTTGTGTTCCTTCCTCCTATAGGCATTATGGCAAGGATGATTTGAGGTGCTTTTAAGCTCTCCTAATATTAATTAAGAGAGATTTTAAATACATATTTTCATCTCTGTTGTTTTTCAGGCCGCAATTTAAAAGTCGCTACTTTATCTTATTCATGCTTCGGCTAAAATTCAGGATAAATTTTCGCCGGAAGCTCTTAGCCATAGCCCACACAGGGGAGGATATAAGCACTTTTTACGGGTGAGAAGTATTCGGGGATAGGAAAAAGTCCGTGCTACCAAGTTTCGATCGGGAGTACGGGTAGCATACCAAACCCTGTGCCATGGGTTAAGCCTAGTACTAGGGTTTGCGCTAAGCTAAATTTTATATGAAAATTTAGCGTGCTAAGGCGCGACCCAGACAAGAACTTTTTAAGGAAGGAAGGATTTTAATTCCATTGGCCTAGACGTGCCATAATAATCTTGCTTCCCATAGCTCGTTGTAAGATTACCAATTAATTGTGGGCGTGCTTAATTAAGTCACAGTTTTTCACAACACGTAATGATTATTAAATAATTCTATTATCACCTCAAATCGCACATAAACATTTGTACAGGGGCTGGATTCCGCAGCTGTGAAGAATTTGAAAGTGTACACGATTTGAAAAACTCACGTGAGCTCAAGTGTAAACTTTTGAATTTCAAGCGATTCCGTAATTATCCGTGTACACTTAAGTGCTGAATGAAAATTTTTCTGTGCTGAATGTTGTTTGAGTAAAAAAATAGTCTTTTTGAAGAAGTTAAGTTTAGTTATAAGAAATGAGTTACATGCATATGCGGAATCCAGCCCCAGTTGTCCGATGAGAAATTTCAGAAATTTCGTAATTTCAAAATGGCCGGCTTGCTGTAGTATTGGACTCACATGGCTCCACGGGTTAACTAAAACAAAATCAGTATCACAAATGAGAATCAGTAATAAAGTTCAAGGGGCACTTACGTGATATTTTGCGAAGAAGAAGAAGCAGATGCATTTGTGTTTTGCTTCGAATATAGAGTTTGCTATATACTAAGGTTTTTTGGAGTTGTTTGCGTTACCTCAGCTTGACAGTTCTTAATTTGCCGGGAAAAGATTTTAAATACGGTTTCGCTGAATGTTATTAAAATATAAATGTAGATAAAAGTGTCTTTCGTGGCGGCAATAAACTATTATAAGTTCATTACTAGTCATGCTATTTTTTCAATCGTATTTATTGAAAGTGGATGTGTAACGCATTTTGATACGCGGCTTGTAAAGAAGAAATTTTTTTTTATTGTTCGGATTCTGCATGATTAACTGCACATAGTTAATGTAAATGTAAACTTACAATCATCAACTCGTTTTTGCCACTACGGCATTGGAAAGTGTGAACGGTAAAAAGTTATACGGCATGTTTTAGGTATGTTGTCTGCCGAAAGGATTTATTTTTTAGATGGTACGTTATTTTGATGATTTTGTATGAATTTGTATTCTTTTTAAAATTATCAATAATGAAGTATGGAATTATCTCGTAGATTCTTTACCAATTTTGTTGTTGGCGTTTCTTCGGAACTCTAGCACTTGAATTTATATTGTCAACTTCCTTGGCGGCCCCGATTATGGAGCTCCAGTATTCTTGCCCTCAATACCTTCAAATGCAATTTCCCTTAATGGCTGTTCTTGTATAAACATTTTTTGGAGATATTAAACATGCATTTGACAACTCATCCATTTTCACCCTCGGCCTATAATAATGATGCAGCTCTTCAGCAAATTCATTAGTTGCTCTTACTCCTCTCGTTGTTGCAAGCAAGGACTAGTAATGCCGTCTCCCTAAAACTCTTCACACATGATTAATGCCGTCCTGTAATCGTATTATATTCTGTCTAAGCCTTATTCCTGGAAAGCACTGCACATATACTCAGTCATTCGCGTTGGGTTAGTGCTACTCTTAGACTTTAGGAAGGCCTTTGAGTCAGTTTCGCATGGCTTACACGTCCACAACCTTCACAACCAGGTTAGTTTTTCCTCGTTGGCTTGTGCACCCGTATTCAATTAATTGGAAGAGAATGCCACAAGGTTAGCTAATTTTTGCCAAATTGAGATTGTCCTCTTTTTAGCACTATTTTTTACTAGTTTCACTGATATATCCTGGCACAACCTTCACAACCAGGTTAGTTTTTCCTCGGTGGCTTGTGCGCCTGTATCCAATTAATTGGAAGAGAATGCCAGAAGGTTCCTAATTTTTGCCAAATTGAGTTTGTCCTCTTTTTAACACTACTAGATAAAAACAAATTTTGGGCTAAATCCACGTGTGATCCATAAATAACCGATGCATACCCCAAGAGTTAACTGTTTGGAGCGATTTGGTGAATCGACACTGGGCCATACTTTTACGAGGATAATGCTGAAGTCGCGGTAATGATCAATGGCCCTAGTTGTTGCGACACAGTTTTCTATGGAGCAATGAATCGACGTTTAAGATATTTTTCTCCTATACCATGGCGCACAGCAGGCACACTGCGATTGAAAAAATACAGTTATATCGCACAAAGTTTCCTGACCGCGTCGTCTCTCACCATTGGGAACAGAAAAAATCTCACATAATCATATCATATCATTCATAGCTTTCATTAGAGTTTGTTGGTATGGAAAGTTCATGCAAATGAATCCCAAATAATTCTAGAACTTAAGAAAGAGATTAAATAAGTCGTTAACAAGATAGAGTGGAAATTATGAAAGGAGTGTAAATTGCAATAATAATCACTATGTACTTTGAAAACGAAATTTCAAGCTTTCACTAAAGTAGACTATATTTACATTGCGTTCTATGTTAAAATAGCTAGTGATGTATAGAAGCCACAATTGAAATAAATGTAATTAAAGGCGGCGAGCTTCCACCTGTCGTATAACCGCAATCTTGAGATCCACAAAATGAATTCACAAGTGAATATAGAGCACTCACGAGAAAAAGTTATAACTGAACAAAAGTTAAATAAAGTGAAAGCCCAAAGTTCTGTATAACACCAAAAAGGGGTTCCCCGATTTAGCTCATTTTTGTAATTTCATTTCCCTCAGGTAGTGTCCAAATATACAATATATAGTGAAAAACCAAAGTTTTGTATGACAACACCAAAAAAGGGTTGCTCATATTTGGCCCATTTTTAACTTTTATTTGGAGTTCTTATGAAAAAGTCTTCTACAAAATTTCAGCTTCCACGTAGACGCATTCTCAGCATTCTCAGGCAGTTTCAAATATATAGTGAAAACCTAAAGTTTTGTATGGCAACACCAGAAAGGAGTTGCCCGATTTAGTCAATTTTATTTACTATTGCTATGAAATCACCATCTACCAAATTTCAGCTCTCTACGTGAACGCGTTCTCAGCCAGTGCCTAAATATGTATTTTTTGGATTCTCCGGTTATAGGAAAAGCTAAAATTTTTTTATTATTTGTTATTTTATCACGCAACCCATTTGATTTTGGGTGACAAGTTGCAAGTCTTGGTTCTGACTCATTAACAGGTCCCAAATAGCGAAATTGAGTGACTTGAAAAACAAATGAAAAAATAGAGCAACGAAAAGAAATGAAGAAATAAAAAAAAAAACAAAAAATTGAGAAAAATAGAAAATTTTTTTTATTAAAATAATTTAAAATCTAGATTCGTTCGCCCGCAGTGGGCTGAAAAAAGAAAGAGGAAGAAGAAGAAGCATTTCGTGTTAGCAGAAAACCTTACACTGATCGGTACGGCTTGGTTTTCTGCCTGCCGTACACGCTTGAAACAGATCAAATTGATCTCATCTCATATAAACTCAGAATAAGTTCTGGGTATGAATTATATGAGGCAAAAACTCCTATATTCCACCAAGGAGGAAGAAACAAAATTAGGGATTACTCTTTAAGATTTTTTACCGGGGAAAACTTATATTTGTTTAAGAAGGCAATATATGTATAGTGAAAAACGAAGTTTGTGTATGGCAACCCTACGAAGGGTTGCCCAATTGGTTCCATTTTCGAACGTAATTTTCCTTTTTTTTCAAAGGTAGTGTGCAAAATTTCAGCTCTGTTAAGTACATGCGTTCTCGAATTATCCCGAGGAAAGCCCGACGAACAAATAGACGGACTTGCATGAATCAAATAACTTGAATATTATGCTCTATCAGCATTATTTCTGTGCATTACAAATGGATTGACAAGCTTATTTCACCCTATAATTTCATCTAGGGTATAAAAAGTCAGTTTTTGGTGAAAATGAATGGCTCTCTTTTATATAATATACACAGTGTTTCCACCCCTAGTGATAGTACTATCCTAAACAAACAAAAAATTGCATGGCATTTTTTTTTAAAATTGTGATTTTCAGTCACTACGGGAATAAATTTTCTGCAAAAATAGGTTTGAGAATAGGATAAGAGCTAATAGCTCTTTAACGGCTACAGTTAACACATAAATTAAAGAAGAAAGTCTACAATTTACAATTTATGTAGAAAGTTATGTTAATGACCTATTTGAAAAAAAAAAAAAAAAATAGAGGTCAAAGTAAATTAAAGGTAAGAAAATCCGAAATTTAGTTGAGCAGTCGTTGGAAAGGCCATAAAGCTCTGCATACAATAAGCTCTTAACCTTGACTGTACGTTCTGCACTTTTAAGATACAGGGTATTTTGTGAAAAACTACCTTTTTTTCTTAATCACCCTGTAACCCCTAACGGTTGATATGCCTCCACACTGCCCACAATTTTTTGTTTGGCTAGGTGAATACTATCACCTCGTGTTCTATTAACCTCCTAGGCGGAAACACCCTGTATATAATATATATATATAGATGGGCAGTAAATATACAGCCATTCAGCACAATTCTCTCTATGGATATTAACGATTCACCGGACAGCAGTTGATAGTGTGAAACTCACTCAATCCTAATGATTATGTCCCTCACTTCACGAATATAATAAGATGCATCTACCCTCGACATCTCTTAAATATGTCAGCTCATTTGAACGGTATGTGAATATCTTATCAGAGCTATATTAATGGAAATCACTATAAGGTGAAACTAACTAAAACGCGGATAAAAGGTAGGACTGATGTCAAAGAAAAAATGTCGATCCTCAAGAATATCCTGTTTTCCTTTGTCTTTCTTCCTTTAGTGTCTTATTGGATGTTTCTTCAGTTAAAGTGGAAAGTTTAAAGTCAAGTGCCAATGCCGACTTTCGTTTCCGCCACCCTAGGATACTAATATAAACCTTGAATCCATCTCCGTCCAATAGAACCTTCAGTTTTCCTAAGCTATTTGAAGTAAGAGCTCTCAGCTTAATCTAAATTTTACGCGTGATATACTGCTGATATATCCTCAGTGAAACTAATTGATGTAAGTAACCTTCACTTATGAACTTCGTCGCTGAATTTAATTTTCTTCAGAAATTCCGCATAAGTTTATTATCGCTCCAACACCCAACTGTCAACTGAATTTTGAATACATATCAATGAAGATTCTTAGTTAAAATTTGCTGGGCAATGTAAACAACCTTCAATTAGTTTCTCACTTGTGGGTCATATGCGCACTGATTTTAGGGGTAACTCTCTGTTATTGACCTCCCTGTATGTTTGACCTTATTTATTTATATTATACAAATTGCGGGTCTGGTATTTTATTTATTAATGTTATTCATATTTTTCAGCTTTCTAAAGAATCGTCAATGTGAACCTGAATGAAGGAGAAGTAACTTTCCTGAATATTCTTCATTTGGCCCAAGGTTAGTATATAAAACTTTTATAAAGAAAGTGAAAGTTGTATCTAAGTTCCATCTGTTATTGAATGCATTGAAGTGTGAAACCATAAAATAGTTCTTCTAAATCTTCTCACAAAGGTCAAATTTCATGATTATCATAGCGGTTAAGGCTTTTGTAATTTCCTCGTGTCTCTTTTGAACATGCCTCTAGAGCACCACTACTTTTGAATATCCCATGTTGTTAATCTTGATCTGTTTTTCACATCGCTATCATTACTGGTACTTCAAGAATTATTACTTTTTCTAAAAGGGGTTCAAAATAACATAACAGAACAGAACATAACATAACATTTATTAGAGGCGATAGTATACCAGAATACAATCTTTTATTATACCTAAAAATAATTGGTCTAAAACGTAGAGGAAGTATTTAAAAGAATATCAAATAACAATTGGGAAGTAACTTATAATAATAATAATAATAATAAATATTGCGCTTAAAATGACAAATTAAAATCTGAGTACATATTACGCTTATAATGCTAACAAAAACAAGTTATAATGAATTACAAAACAAAACTGATAGTAGAACAAGATACTAATGCAATAGAAAAAAGAGCTACAGTAATTCGCGATAGTACTCTGCTGTGAGAAGTGATCCTGATACGATAATCAAGTAAAATTAAGGGCGTATAATTAAGAAATGTGCAACAATGAGGCTCTTAAAGGAATTGACAGTACGTGCATGCTGGCTACTAGATGGGAGAGCATTACAAGAGCGCGCAGTCTGGACAAGATAAGAGTCCTCCATGATCATCTTGGTGAAACGATAAAAAAATAAATTACTCATTTCTCTAAGGTAATATGGTTCATTATTTTTTTGCAGGTTAAATGAAACGTAAGCAATCGTTAAACGCGACCTCCATTGCAAACGCTATCAAGTCGAGGGAAAGCTAAACTTCCGCATGTGAAGTACGGCAGCATTAGTGTCTTAACCAATTTTAAACGAGTTGCTTGTGGCAAAATACTGGCTGAGAGCCAGAGCCTTCGGAGTCCGGGGTAAATTTAGCTAATTTTTGATTTTGTATTGTCACAGCAGTTCATATTTTGGTTCAACACGATACCCAAATTTTTCACTTTACTAGCACGATATAATAATGTTTTACTGTCCAGAATTACGGGTGGGATTTCAGACGAATGGAGTGGACTGTTGTGAAAAATAATGTATTGAGACTTAAAGGGATTCAATCTCTATGCATTAATAGGTATGTTCAGATAAAGCTGCACATCATCTGCGTATAAGTGAATCTTGATATCACATCCAACTAGAGGAAGGCCTTTAATAAATAAACTAAATAGCAACGGCCCCAAGATTGAACCCTGAGGTACACCAGTCGGGAGAAGATGTGAATCCGAAAACTTATCATCCACCTTCACCCGTTGATGGATTTCTGAGAAGAAACTCCCGACTAGGGTAGAAGTGGAACAGTAAAGCCAAGAAAATTAGATAGCTTATGCTGTAACTAGCTGTGATTTACACTATCGCAAGCCTTTGAGAAATCAAGCAGAACTAAATGGTAGTGTTATCCTGGTCTAGATACTTTTAGTATAGCAGTCTCGCAGCTTTGAGAACGCCGGACTGCTAACATGTCAAGAGCTTGTTACTTTTCAAGTGACCAAAAATTTGGAAGCTAATTAGCTTTTCCAAAACTTTAGACATGAAATTTAATAATCAGGATATGAAGAATGTATTTGTCGATCATTGGAAGTATAATCTTAATACAACGTGGGCTGGGACAATCAGGTCCAGTAGATTTAGTAGCATAAATGGAAGTAAACATATCACTTCGATCTACTCCGTGAAAAGGAAAAGAAGGGGTAATGCAACTGATGCCACTTACAGTAGAATTCATATAACTCGAGTTAGAAGTCCTATCATGCTCATCGTTGAGTTGAGTAGTAAAAAATCTATTTAGATTATTGGGATCTTGCTCGCAGTTATGTCTTTCCTGTAAACTCCTGCTATTCTTAGGTTCTGCTACAAAATTCTTGGTTGCGAGTCTCTGTGAAATTCGTGCTGCACGGTAATGCTTAAAGCTTCATCCGTTTTAAGCCGCCTGTAGCGCTGGTTCAAAAACTCCCTCCCCGAGAGCCAAGGGCAGCCATTCTCACGTATAAATTTAGTTTTAATGGCACATATTTATTGAATAAATAGCTACATAAGGAGGAGAATATGTCAACTTGGCTATCGATTGACGAAGAATAGTAGATAGAATCCCATGGTAAACTAGAACACTCATCAAACAATGCTGCTGTGTCGATATTATTGAATTTTCCAGTCTGCATGAAATTTGTTTTAGTTTTCTAAGAATTTAAATTATCTGTGTTATAGCCTAAAGGATGAAATCATTGGGTATACTGAGCTTGTCCATTCGTTTGTAACGCACAGAAATAATGCTGATAGAGCAAAATGGAATGGACACCTCACAATAATTCGAGAACGTGTGTACTTACAGAGTTGAAATTTTGCACACGGGATTTAAAAAAAAAGAGGTAAATTTAAGTTCGAGAATGAGCCAAATAGGATAATTCCTTCGTGTGGTTGCCATGCAAAACTTTGGTTACTCTCTATATATTTGGATACTGCCTGAGTACGCGACAACGTAGAGAGCTGAAATTTTTGTACACGGTGTTTTCATATAAATAGTAAAGATAATTTCAAAAATGGGCTAAATCGGACAACGCCTTTATAGTGTTGTGATATAAAAATTTAGTGCTTTTACGCAGGGTTGTAAATGAGCGGACTCATTTATCATATCAACTCATCGCTCAACTGAGGATTTGAGTCCGCTCAATCATTGAGTCCGCTCAACAGTTGAGCGGTGGTTCATCGCTCGAAATTTGAGCGGACTCAATCGTGAGCGGACTCAGTCTTGAGCGGACTCATTGCTTGAATGAACTTGAGCGGACTCAAGTCTTGAGCGAACTCACTGCCTGAGCGGACTCATCATTTGAGTCGAGCGGACTCAAATCATATTTTAAATAACATAAAGAGAATCTGATTTAACTAAAATTGAAACTGAAATTTCAATAAAATAAGAAAAGCTTATAAAAATGTCATTCATTATATTATATTTTATTAATTTAGCTTTTGCTAATTTTCTTAGCCAACATTTCTTCTTCCTCCTTCCTTCCTTATTTAAAATATGATTTGAGTCCGCTCAACTCAAATGATGAGTCCGCTCAGGCAGTGAGTCCGCTCAAGACTTGAGTCCGCTCAAGACTTGAGTCCGCTCAAGTCCATTCAAGCAATGAGTCCGCTCAAGACTGAGTCCGCTCACGATTGAGTCCGCTCAACCAGTGAGTCTGCTTAAATTTCGAGCGATGAACCACCGCTCAACTGTTGAGCGGACTCACTGCTTGAGTTGAGTCAAAATGTGAGTCCTTTACATCCCTGCTTTTACGTATACTGTGAAAGCGATGTCCTAGACATTTTTATTGTACTGAAAAGTGCTTCAGAATTTGAAATCCGATGAAATTGGTTATAAATACTTTTAGAGTTCCATACCCAAAGGGTGCCAACCAGACGCCATTACTAAGCTCTCGCTGTCCGTCCGTCTGTTTGTCAGCGGGCTGTATCTCATGTACCGTAATAGGTAGACAGTTGAAATTTTCACAGTGTGTATTTCTATTGCTGCTATAAGAACAAATAATCAAAATAAAATAGAGTTAATAATTAAAGGGGTCCCCCGTAAAAGAAACGTGTTTTTTGGCTTTTTTTTGATCGATTTTAATAATGGAAATACAAAAAAATTTCTAACTGACAAAATATACCTACTTCAGACTACTCTTAAGTAAAACAAAAAAAAATAATCGTTCTTGCGCCATATAGGTGCGTCAAACTTGGTCTGATATTTGTGCATATATACTAGGGCTGTGTTCAAATTTTGGCTAGAGCCGGCTGTAGCTGGCTATAGCCAGAATGGCTGTAGCTAGGGCTCTTATTTGTGTGAGTAAATGTCAAACTTGCGTCATTCCATAAATTGTTTCAATTTCATTGTAAGAACTATGTCGAGTAATAAAAGTAAATTGCTTGCAATAGCAACAATAATAAAAGAATGGATTGATTCCCTAGAAAATAAGTGAAACCTATATTAATAAATAATTTAATCACAGCACAAATGTTCAACATTACCGTCCTTGTCTGTCAATAATGGCATAATATTTTCGTAAATAATTTCACCTTTGCTATCCACACAGTAATAAAGTTGAGACATTTTTTTGGTTATTGACATCAAAAACTAAACAAACAAACGTCAAGCTACTTTGGCTTCACCTCCAGAGCACTAACCAATTTGGCTATAGCCGGCTATAGCCAAGAGTTGAACAGAAATGTCTAGAGGTTTTACGTGAGCACCTGCCAAGAATGGCTTATCTCACGGCATTCTTCATGCACGGATTGTAAGGATCCAATCAGACTCCTCGTGTCGAAACAACGAGTACCAGTATGCCAAGATTGCATGACATGACATCACCTTACTGGTAGAAGCGAGACCTATCCTATCTCTGCCGATCTTTGGGTCACGGCACCCTATACCACAGCCACTACGATGCTCCCATAAAGGGGCCACATCCCAAGTTGAGGTGGATAAAACATTGTTATCCAGGGCTCCTCTAACCCCGTAGTACCAAGTTAGCCAATGTCGGGCCGCCCATTTGGTATGGCTTTCGTAAAGCATGATCAACGGACCATGAATACTCCCAGTTTCAATCTTTCATGCTAGATATCTTTTTTAAACGGTACTGGTAACTCCGTTCGGGTGTAGATCTTAATAGCAGTGTCCAAAAGAATTGTACTTGGCCTATACAGGTAATACAATCTTTTGGACGCTGGCGGAGGGGACCACGTGAAGGTTAAGATATGCCCAATTCAGTCTGGATAGGCTTAGTGATTCACCATTTGGATCATATAGCTGACCATGCATACTAACCATATAAAACTACTAACATACATACCTGATTTCCGTTATTTATCAACTTATTCATCATCTAACTCCTCGCACCACTATGTCTGAGATTTTATTATTCTGACTTACATGAGTACATAACTTCATACATAATCGGCCTCTTGCCTAGCATTACTACAGTACCCACACAGCCAAAAATCTCAATTTTTATCTCGCATAAGCATGTGCCTATTTATAAATAGTATCCTCCTTGTGGGCTATACCTAACAATGCGTGCACATCATTCCAAATATAATGACTTCATGCATTATACCGTTCCACGTGCTCACACTATTTTCCAGAAGGATATGCCAATGCTCAAAACACCCATATAATCATACCACCATATACAACAAACCAACAAATTTCATCTATCAAGTATGCATGCTTTCCTCTTATACAGCTTTCACCTTGTTCAGCACTGCGCTTCACAGACTACTTCCCCCCCTCCCTTCCCCCCCCCCCCCCCCCCCCCCCCCCCCCCCCCCCCCCCCCCCCCCCCCCCCCCCCCCCTCAGAAAATTTGTGTTTCATGAGATGCCTTCTCCTTTTTCCTGCTCTACTTTTAAGTTAACAGTTAACCTAAGTTGAGCTGGTCTTTCTGCTTTGCTCTGAACTTTTTTTCATTAAAGAGACCTACTCTTGAGTATGCATACTTACGCTGGTACGGAGCACTTCGTGTGTGCGTCCGACACGCCGGTTTTTACGGTCCGACGAACCGTTCTGGAAATATTTGCAAAAAACTACTTCAAAACTCAAACTTATACAGGATGGTGACCATTTAGGGTGTGATAAGAACTGGTTGCTATGTGTGCAGCTCGAGAATTGAGTTGAAAAAACTCTTTATGCAAACGAAAAATCTTTGAAAAAAGAAATTTCATTGCACAAAGAGGGCGTTTGATATAAGCAGGAAGCTTTGGCGTGTACGGCAGGCAGGAACCAAGCCGTACTGACGATAATCCGGTTCATGAAACGCCTTCTTTTTTCAAATATTTTTCGTTTGCATAAAGATTTTTTCAACTCAAAAATAAATATGTTTTGGTGGCATTTTACTGCTACATGTAAAGAATCAAATTACTTTAGTTATTAACGTGAAAAGTGAATTTTAAAACTAAAAAGTGAATTCTAGAATTAGGTCTGAGGCATAACATTAAATTCATGTCAAAATATGACATATTAATAATATATGCAATCAGACAATTTAATTAAGGTAGCTTAACAATATCGTGAATTAGTTATTAGAAAAAACGGCATAAGACATCAATCGGAGCATACGCATTATATGCATTTAGACATTCGTATACATCTTCAAAAGTCGATACGACCCAAAATCAAGATGTAATTGATGAATTTATTCAAAATAAAATAACATTGAACACAAGCACCCATTCTTTTCATTTCAACATTCCGCTACACTAACTATCCTATCCAAAATGCAGTAATATAGCTGTAGTTCTGAATTGCACCTACATTATAAAACAGGCTCTATGCAAATGTTTGTGGAAAGTTGGCGTGTTTTTAAAAACAACAATTTATAATTATTTTCTTTTTTTTCAGGTA
Source organism: Dioctria linearis (assembly GCA_963930735.1). Taxonomy (NCBI): domain Eukaryota; kingdom Metazoa; phylum Arthropoda; class Insecta; order Diptera; family Asilidae; genus Dioctria; species Dioctria linearis. The sequence continues at coordinate 140,033,308 of OZ005743.1, read as the reverse complement.
TGATCCCATATGTTTAAGAACATCGTGATCTTGGGTCAACGTGAGTACCTAATTTTAAATATTTTTATAGAGATATTGAAAAGTTATTGCGAATTTTCAGTCTTTGTGTCTAAGTAATTCGCTTTTCTACTTTTAAAATACTATATGGCAAATGCGAATAAAAAGAATAAAAAAAAACACGTCTTGCACACTCAAACTTTATTTATCTAAATCAGCGGTTCTCAAACTTTTTGAGCGGCGGAGCCCTCCAAAGGCATACAAATTTCTACGGAGCCCCACTGGTTCAATAAGCATATGTATGTGCATATATATATATATATATTTATTTATATGTATATATATATGTATATAAATATATTTTATTTTTAGTATTTTAGTTTATATAAATAAATATAAACAAAATGAAAGAATGAAATTATTTGTACTTCAATAAAATCATTTATTTATCAAAAAATAATTGCAAATATTATAAAAACAAACTTCATTGTTAGTGGGACGCATGGACTTGTTTCCTATTTTTACATAGTTCTTTTATGTCTGGCTTTATAGAGGACAGTTGAATCCTCATATCAGCTTCGGCATCGAGTCTGTTGCGGTATTTGGTTTTCGTTGCAGCATATGAAGAAAAGCCAGATTCGCACAGATAAGTCGTAGCGAAAAGAAGAAGTATTTTAAAAGCTTTCATTGATAAATCTGCAAATTCTTCTCTCAAAGTGACCAAAATTCTGGCAAAGATAGCTTTTCAAATATGGCTTGTAGTGAGGAATCTGTAATCATGTCAACGAACATTTCGTACTCCTTAGCTGTGAATGTGTCTGGCCTTTTCTGAACTATGAATGGGTTTCTAATCCATGTATAATTTTTAAGCTTTTCATTCTCTTCATCTGGAAAATATTGTTTGACCGAGTTTAGAATATCTTCCAAATGTTGACAAATTTCATCACACAACATAGTAAGGTCATTTGCATCAATGTCTCCATTAATTTCATCGCAGAAATCTTTAAGTATTGGGAAGCTATCTAGCTCACGAGAGCGAATGCAAGTGATCCAAAATTTCAATTTCTATTTGAAAGCTTGAATTTTATCATTGGCTGTGAACACTGTTACTTGTTTTCCTTGAAGTGACATATTCACATTGTTTATCTTTGAAAAAATGTCGGCGAGGTATCCAAGTCGAAACAACCATAGTTTATCTGTCAACCTTTCTTGTAAATCCATATTGTTTTTCATGAAAAAGGTGTCCAATTCGGAACGCAGCTCGAATAGTCGAACAAGTACTTTCCCTCGAGACAGCCATCGTACTTCGGTATGGAGCAGTAAAGCTTTATGAACGCTGCCCATATCTTCGCACAGAATTTTGAAAAGCCGTGTTTGTAATGGTCGCGATTTTATGAAATTTATTATCTTTACAGACTCGTCAAGGACCTTTTTAAGTGACAATGGCATTTTTTACAGCAAGTGCTTGGCGGTGAAGTATGCAGTGGCTATTTGTGCAGTTTGGTGCCATGTTCTTGATTTTTGCGACAGCGCCAGCAGTTTTTCCTACCATTGCCTTTGCACCATCAGTGCAGATATTAACACATTTTTTCCAATCTAAACCATGAGCATTAAAAAAGTTATCCACGATATTAAATATTTCGGCACCAGTTGTATTGGTTGGCAATGGTTCACACAAAAGTAGATCCTCTTCAAGCAAATTTAGATGCTGATATCGGACAAATACAAGCAAGACTGCAAGTCCAGCTACGTCTGTGCTTTCGTCCATTTGTAGAGAAAAATTACAACATTGCAGACGAGATATCAATTCAGCCTTTACGTTGGCTGCTAAATCCTTAATTCGGCGAGCTACCGTGTCATTGGATAGTGGCACATTAGTTATTTCTTTTGCCAACCTTTCATCAAGCATACATTTAGCGATATCGACTGCACAAGGCTTGATAAATGTCTCAGCTATTGTATGAGCTTCGCCTGCCAATGCAATACGATAACTGACAATGTATGATGCTTCAGTGGCCTTCTCATTGCCAGTTTTAAAAGTTGAAACAATTAGGTTTTGTCGCTTTAAGAGTTCATCACGCCTACGCATAAAATAATCAACTTTCTTATGTTTAAACTCTGGATGTACGGTTTCCAAATGGCGACGCATTTTAGCGGGTACCATAGAACTATTTGGAAAAAGCTTGCTGCATAAGACACATTGAGGCACATTATGAGCATCTACAAAACCAAGAGACAGGTAGCTCTCATCATATTTCCTTTTCTTAGTGGCGGGTTCACGTAATATGCTCGTAGTGGCAGCAGATATCTCTTTTTCTGGAGTTATGCAAGTATCCACTGTTGTTTCAGTTTCAATGTTTTTGGATGTAGACGGTCCAGGTGATTGTTGAGATCCTGCAACTTTTGCTGTTCCTTTGATAAGCCAACGATCCATCCTTAATAACTTGCAGATTAAAAAAATAATTAAAAATTCGCTTTATAATGTATATACACGGTAACTTTCTTAAAGGCTCTTGCGTACGAACGAAGACAACAGTGATGCAAACTAAACCTAAGAAAAAGCTGTTTGCAAACGGCCACGCGGCAGACCGCATTATTGTCTTCCAACCATTTACCCACATGTGCGGCATGCTCGTATTTAAGAAATTAACCGTGTATAAGTAATGTATAGAAATAAATAAAATAAAATACCTCAATATTTTTCCACTTCACTTTATAAAAATTTCACTTAATTTCAGTTTGTAAGACCAATCTTGGCGCAATCTGCGGACGGTGGAGACAATGGTCTGCACGGGCCGACTTTTGACTATTTGTACCCGGCCCGGCCCGATACGTCTCCAGCCCGAGTCGTCCAAGTCGTTTTTCGCTTTCGGGCGTACGAACAAAATTAGGGTGATTCAAGGCCACTCAAGTTAGCAACGCGCGCACACTCACACACGCTTCACACTTTAGGACAGTGTTTCTCAACCGCTAAAAATCTAAAAAAATTCTATAATCTAAATTTTTTAGTTCATTTTTTATTAATATATATTAATTTTTAGCGGATTTCAATTTATAATTCACGGAGCCTTTGGGGTAGCTCGCGGAATCCCAGGGCTCCGCGGAGCACACTTTGAGAAACGCTGATCTAAATGATGTCCTTCTTAAACTTCTCCCCTCTTCTTCTTCTTTTATAGTTTTGCCTGCCTTTCTTTTTTTTTTTAAAAAAAAGGTCTCCAAAATCCATAGGCGTCCGCGTTACAAAGTTAATTAAAAATAATTAAATTTTTGAGCAAATCGTTCATAAAATAATAATGGAGGATGGTAAAAAAAACCAGACCTGGCGCAAACGATTCATATCTCAAATTATCAGTACACATGTGTACATTTACATAATTATAACTGTCAAAATCGAAAAAGTGAGATATTGCTAATTATTTGTTTGTATGGGCGTGTTGTACCGCCTGTACAACAAGGGTTCTGGAGATAGTCTTAAATAGACTATCGGGACCTTGTATTTAAAAACACTTGCACAGATTTTAATTTTAAAATAACTGTTTATTCAAATTTATTTTAGCTACTTAATGTCTTAGCTAGGAATGCTTTAAGGACTGTTTACAAACTTTTGTCACTTTACTTTATAGTTTTTTCACTAGAGGCCTTACCTTTGGTAGGGGGACTCTCTAGTTACTTGCAGGAATACTTCTAAATACTTCTTGAAAGTGATTACACTTCTCTTATGTCAAGATACTTCTTCTGATATAATAATACTTCTTCTGATATAATACTTCTGATTCGAGAATACTTCTCTAACGTGAATAATACTTCTGACTTTTCCTATTTAGAGAAGTCAATTTTTATTGTGCCTAATATTAACATGTTTTGGAGCTTAAAATATATATAGAATTACTTGCTAACTATATGCTACAGACTATATTTAGGTCTTTACCAGCTTATTATAATGTTTTTTATAATTATTTACAGTGTGTTTAATAAATAGCTTCTAATGAATTATTACCTAGAAAAGTGACACTCTAAAAACTAGGTTACAATGTGTTGTCTTACGAATTCTAATAAATAGCTAGAGATAGCTAAATCTAATGTATGCTAAGCCTACTCGAACTAGGTATTTACAAGATTTACACTAATAAGTACTAAGCCTATTATGTCGATTTTTATTGGGGTACTCTGAGCTTGCTTGGGTTTATTGATCTAAATTGTAAGTGGTTCTGTTTCCCCTAACGGATTTGTGGTAGTAGGTAAGTTTATTGTCTCTGTCGTATAAAAGGTTTCTATTTTGCAGCCATTTCAGGACATGCGGTGCCTTGTGTCTGGGGATTTCCATATTGGTATTGTCCACGTGTTCAGCGTATTCCTCTATTATAGGATTAGGGATTGTTCTGAGTCTCTCTAGGTACTTTATTGCATTTGTTATTAAAAATGCGTCTATCCTCTTGATGTCGGTGCGCCTATAAAGTTCCTTGTTCCTGATTTCTTTGTAGTTGTTGGCCTCTGTACGTCTGTGGTTTATTGAATACCTGAGACATTTTCTCTCGAATATCCTTATTTTCTCCATTTGGGTCGAGTTTATGTCGAACCAGATGGGAAATGCATATCCAAATATTGGGCGAATTAGCTGCTTGTAGCAGATGGTTTTAATCCTATTTTGAATGCTGTTCCTAGGTTTTATTACCCTTGAGAAAGAAGAGAAGACGTAGCTGGCTTTGTGTAATTTATCCTTGATGTGAGCGTTGAATTTTAAGTTTTCTGTAAAGATGACTCCCAGGTACTTCAGTTGTTTTGTGTATTGTACTGTTTGGTTATTGATTTTAATTTTTACCTTGTTCTTTCTAATATTCCTTGAAATATTTGGGTAGGTGTCCTTTCCATTTCCTTTTATCAATATTGTTTGGCACTTGTCTATATTAATTTTTAATTTCCATTTCTTATAATATTTAACTAGGGTATCTAAATAGCTATTTAATTGAGTTTTCATAGGGAGAAATTTGCTGTTTGCTGTGTAGAGAATTATGTCGTCTGCATATGTAATGATTTTTAAAGGGTTGGGTGGGGGAGGGATGTCAGCCGTAAAGATGTTGTATAATGTGGGGCCAAGGATTGATCCTTGAGGTACTCCTGCTGCGATGTTAAATTTCTCCGAAATTGAGTCGTTGGTTTTTACAGCGAATTTCCTGTTAGTTAAGTAGCTGTATATATTCTTGCATAGATGTGGATTGAATCGGTATATATGCTTCATTTTGTATATGAGTCCTTCTATCCAGGTGGTGTCGAACGCTTTCTCGGTGTCTATGCTGCACATTAGAGTAGCTTTTTTCCTATTTAGGTTTCTTGTTATGTTGTCCATTAGTATCGTCAATGCGTGGTTGGTTGAATGATACTGCCTGAAACCCATTTGGAAATCTGGGATTACATTGTTGTCCTCTATATGGTCCAGTATCTTGTAACTTAGGAAGCGTTCATAAATTTTACTTATTGCTGGTAGGAGTGAGATTGGTCTATAACTGGTGATTTGATTCGCTGGCTTATTGGCTTTTTTAATGGGCATCACGTAGGCTGTTTTCCACTTTTGGGGAAAGTATGCGATATTATACAGTTGGTTAAAGAGGATTGCTAGGAAGGTCCAGAATTCTTTTTTTGTTTTCCTTATGAGATAGTTGGGCACACGATCTGGTCCTACCGATTTTTTATTTTTGCTGCGTTTGATTAGATGATGTATTTCCTTGGGTACTATTAATTCAGGATTGTTGCGGCTGTTAGTGTCAGAGTTAATAGAGATTACGGGATAATTATTGCTGAAGTTAAAAAGGGGTGAGTGGTTATTGTAGAAGGTAGAATTTATCTCACTGTCCAAGTTGGACATTTCTGTGTCCATGCTGAGATTTTGTTTGTGGATATTTTCCAGGTGTTTCCCAATGGCATCTATTTTTTCCTTATCTTGTGTGATGTACTCATCTGGGTTGTTTGGGTTGATTAGACTTGGCAATCCTGGTGTGGTTTTTATTCCTGCGAGATTTTTTATTGACTTAAACGTCGTTCGGTCCATTGTTATGTTGGCTAGTTTGTTTTCCCAGTGGGTTTTATGGTGAATATCTATCCTGGTTTTTATTATGATGCCGATGTCTCTTATCTGCGCCTTTAGTACGTGTTGGTTTGGGTCATATCTTTTCCTATGCCAACTCCTTCGCAGGGAGTTCTTGTATTTTATTAGATTGGTGATTGATTCCGGGAGCGGGATGTTCCCACTTGTTTTTAAGGTGGTTTTTGGTACGCTCCTTTCTATTGCGTTTTCCATTGCTTCCTCCAGTTTTGTTATGTTTTCATCCGCCTCGTCTGGGGTTATGTTACGGTTGATTGGTATATTAATATTACTAATCGCGTTGTTTAGTATTCTATTGAATAGGGGGATGTTAGTGCGGGAGTAATTAAAAATGGTTCTTGGTTGTGTTAGTGCTATGTCATTAATTTGTATGTTTAGTTCGACTGCATTGTGGTCTGAGTCGAAATCTAAGGTTTTTAATTTATCTATATAGTTAGGATGATAGGATGTGTTGAGAGTGTTAGAAATTAGAAAAAGATCTAGGTATGAACTAAATTGAGATCTGTGGAATGTGGGGTAGAGAGATGATTCTAATCTAAGGTCATAGTCTAGTAGATTTTCCATAAGCCAGCTATGCAACGTTTTCCCAGCTTGATTGCTATTTGTGCTTCCTAAGTTCCAGAGAGGATGTTTCGCATTGTAGTCTCCTCCCATTATTATTTGTCCATCTTTAGTTGCCTCTAGTATTTGTTCCAGATCCGTTGTGCTAAATGTTACATTTCCACTTTTGTTGTACAGCGATACCAGATACAGATTTCTGCTTGAGTATCTTATTTTTATGATTGTGGTTTCTAGATTCTGTGTGCTGGGGTTGGTTATTTTCTCGTATTCTATGTTATCTTTGATGAGTACGGCTGTTCCTCCTCCTTGCTGATTTGATCTGTCTGTCCTGGCAATTTTGTAATTTTTGAAATGCGGATTGTATCTCTTGTTGAGCTTTGTTTCTGTCAGTAACATTATGTCCGGTTTGTGTGTTTTTAGGTAGGTCTCCAGATAGTGTCTTTTATAATTGGCCACTATCGAATTTACATTTAATAAATGAATTTTCAGCGGTTTACTCTGCATTTATGGTTAGGTCCAATAATAAATGCATCAGTGCCTCTCTTTTGGCATTTCTCTCTGTGAGTTGGCGGTACTGTGGAAGAAATCCATCAAATTTGTTCAGGCAATTAAGCAGGTTTAATCCGAATAGTGATTGGCATTCTCGGTTGATAATGTTTAGCGAGTTTTTGTTATTATTATTGCTGGCGTTAGTGCTAGCGTTAGTTTTAATATTAGGAGTTGTGGTTGTAGTTGGGGTGTTGCTTTTAAGCATTTGCGAGTAACTTATGTTTTCTCTAGTGTAGTTCTGATATGCCTTTTGCTTGTTCCTTCGGTTGGCTAGGGCCTCCTCTTTCCTTTGGATAAGTTCCATGTATTTTGGGCAGCGTCTGTAGCTGGCCGGGTGTCCTAATTGACCACAGTTGATACATCTAGGTTGAGTTTCTTCCGACATATTTTGTCGTTTACATTGTCCAGGCTCATGTTCCTCAGTGCATTTTACGCATCTATATCCCATGTTGCAGTTGAGTGCTACGTGCCCAAATCTTTGGCACTTTTTGCACTGCGTCATCTTGTTGGGCTTGAATCGTTCAACCCTGACTGCTTGGTTGAGAAGATATCTTACAGTAAGAAGATCCTTTGGATTGTCACTTGAATGAATCTGTACTATCCAATTATCTGTATTTTTTAATTGGAATAGTTTTATTATGTTGATATTTAGTTTTTGGTTGTTTAGTGCTGTATGCACGTCGTTGATGTCGTAGGTTGGCGCTAAGTTTTTTATTATAATCGATTGTGGTTTTTCTTCCTTCGGGGTATAGCAGAAACTTCTAGTGTTGTTCTGCTTCAATGAGTGCTTTACTTTGTTAAAGTCTTCTAAGTTGTTAGTGAGTATATGTGTTGCGTTAGAATTGATTTTTTTAAAAATAAACTTATTATGTCCTAGTAGGGTTTTTAATATGTTAGTGTATTCCTTAATATCTATGTTATAACATACTATGGGAGGTAATTTATACGATTTGTCGGCTTTGGGATTATTAGCTGGCTTTTTGTCGGTATTTCGAGTATTTTCGTTGGTGTGCATCTCAGCATCAGTGTTGCTTGTTTCGTTCTCGTTGTTTAGTATTTCATAATAGTTGTTGCTGAAGGCAGATGTTGTTGGTTTGTTAGGGGAAACAGTTCTTACTCTTTTATGTGTTGAAATAGTGTCTAATTTGTTTGACATATAATTAAATTTATCTACAAGCTCGGAGTACTTACTTTGTAGGTTGTTGTAATCTAGTAGTAGCTGTTGATAGTTTAGCTCCATGTTAGGATTCGTCTGCTGGTTTGTTGTTGCTGCTGGTGGTGGTTGATTAAGAGATGAGGCTCCTTGGTGTATCGAAGTTGGCTGAGGTTCGCTTCCCTCCTGTAATTGAGTTTGGCTCACTTCCTGTTGGTTAGAAAATTTGTACAGTATTTGATCGTTTAAAGCATTAATTTTAATAGGCTCCCCTTGTGGTTCGGCTCCTTCCTGTATTATATCCTCGTGGAACATAATGTTGTCCTCAGCTCCAGGATCTTTGTAGTTGGGCTTCATTTCCCTCTTCGTGGTGTGTATCGAAGTTTGATATTTACTTCTAAGTTTTCTTTTGTTTTTGTCCTTTTTTAATATAAAACTCACTTGTTTTTGCACGTGCTTGTTTAAGATTGCTTCATATTCTTTGATGTTCACACCTGTTACACTGACCGGTGGTTCAGTCATTTTTTTTTTTTTTTTTTTTTTTTTTTTTTTTTTACTACACTGAGTGTCCTCTCACTAGTTTTTAGAATATTTTTTCACTTCTCATAAACTTGAGTCTATTTCTCATAAATATTGAGCACTTGGGCAGGTCCTTGCGGTTCCTGCCTTTCTTTTATTCCTTTACCATTTATTCACTTTGGTTTAGATTTTAACATTTCCAAAACACGTCCGACCTAAATCGCGGTTCACTTGTCAATGACACTTCACTGAAACACTGTTGATCACTTAATGACTGACTTTTCCTATCCCGATACTCGTCTTTTTATTTAAAAAATTAACATGGGATGATACTCCCTTCCACATGAATCTATTTTTCTCAGGGTAGGCAGAATAATTTATTTGGGGCAAAGGTAATATATCTTGGCTTGCAATTAATTGATATTGATCAGAAATGCTTAGTTTCCATTTCTTTGCTATTATTGATCAATATCAATAACTGAGTACCCACATAGGTACGCACATAAATATCAAAGTTTATTGCCTTGGGGCAATGACGTAAAATTTAAAATTTCCCCGGGTCACACGATGGACTTTGATCATAATCGATCGCAAATTCCAAGCGCCGTATAGGCATCAAATTGCACGAGATGCAATAATTCTTGATATTTGGACACACGTCAAGAAGTACAAAGGTTGATTTCTTGCGGGTGGTCAATTATATCTTTTGTTTGATACGATCGAGAAATTTATATGTAAGAATGTACATATGTTTATAGATTTTTGTGACCGAGAAAAGTAATTGAAATTTATATATGTACGAATGTACATATGTTTATCATTTTCGTGGCGTGAAGAAATGCAGTTGAAATGTATATATGTAGCGATGTACATATGTTTGTCATTTTTATGACCGAGGAAAAGGTGATTGAAATTTATATATGTACGAATGTACATATGTTTGTCATTTTTGTGGCGTGAGGAAATGCAGTTGAAAATGTATATATGTAGCGATGTACATATGTTTGTCATTTTTGTGGCGTAAAGAAGTGCACCTGACAAATGTATATATGTAGCGATGTACATATGTTTGTCATTTTTGTGACTGAGGAAAAGGTGATTGAAATTTATGTATGTACGATGTACATAAGTTTGTCGTTTTTGTTTTTAGAAAGGTAGGTATGAGAAATTTGATTATCATTGCGATAAGTATTTGGTGAGCCGATAATGAATTCGAATTGGTGAGTAATTGTATATAGGGTAAGGTTATGATCTGTAGATTCATAACAGGCGATTTGTTTTTTCACTCATAAGTGATGTATGTTGGATAACATTTTCGTAACATTTTTAATTTTTTTTAAATGATGTTTGTATTTAAAAAAAAAATGCTTACTCTCAAACCTTAATGTCCAGAAATTTATAAGCGGTCCATATATGTATATCAATTAAGTCTGGATAATCATAAAATGGTGCTTAGGTATAAATTTAAGTATGGGAAAAACTTCTTTGTGTAACAAAAAATAATCAGAAGGAATTTGGCGTAGGAAATCAATTCTACTTTGCCATATTGAAAACCAGCCTTAAATCTAATATAACAAAAATGGTAAAATAATTAAGGAAGTCCAAATATCATGAGCTTTTTCTCTAATCTCAAATTTTTTTATACCAATGGTAAAAGAATTACTATACTTTTTATTGTTATTTTATTTATTATTTTCTGTTATATTTTGTTAAACGTCCTTTAGTATAACGCAATAAAAAAGAACTGCTTCTGAGAAAACAAATTTATTAATTTAATATAAAAATTTCTTTAACAAGAGCTGATGCCCTGGCACTCTTGCGCTATTTGTTTGGTTTCCACATTTTTAAAATATACTTAATAACTTGTATTACTTGTATTATAACTTTCTTTTTACACTTATTTCGAACTTAAGAGGCCGTTGGGGGACTCTCCTAATCGGCTAAAGAATACTCGGGATTCCTAGTCCAACCATCATCATATTTATACAAATGATTAATACGGGGATGATACTCCCCTCCCAGAAAATTGATGATCGCTCAATTTTCTGTTTTAAATAACAAAATCAGGAAATTTGAGTGGAAATAATTAAATTCCAGAAAACGAATGGAAATAACAAGTGTCCAAAAGGATCGGCGATCGATTCCATGTATAACAATTTTCAGGGTCATCATAATTCACAAATTTTCATGTCACTTTACCAGTGCAACAAAGTGCAACCATTCGAGGGAACACCTGTTGAGTAATTTTGCCGGTTTTGGGTCGGTCAAGCATTTTTTTCCAATAACAAGTTTTAGAAGTATTTGTAATTTTTGTTCTGGGTTTACCTTTTACCCAAGGACTGCGGAGTGCTTTTGATTAAGAAGATCACCAGTCCCAGTTGCACCAATATTTTATTTTTGTTTAATCTTCCACTTATTTTAAAATTACAAATTCTACACTTATGTATGAGCACTTCAATTTATAGAACCATAAAACTCTCGCTTTCCTGTCTTATATTTTATTAGTAATGGTCTGAAGGCTTCACCTCGAGTAAGGGGACTCCCCAGATCACTTTCTTGCTTAAAATTTAGGAAAACTCTGGCGGTTTCTTAGTAACACTAGCTAAATTTATTTGGTTTCCCCCTTTACAGATTCGGAGGCTCCTGAATGTATTTCTATATAAAACTCCTGACCTTGAATTTCAAAGATGCACCAATCTGAACTGATCTTATCTCCTTCTTCGCCTTACATACTACCGATGTATGACTTTTTTTTTGCAATTGAAGCACTCCCAATTAAGCAGGGCCATTTTTCTCCGGATGATTACGACCGCATCTGTTGCATCGCTGTTGTTTGTGTGGATACACTATAATTGGTATTATTTGGGTTACTTGAATTACTTTTGCAACTTGAATTATTTATGTTTTTCAATTCTTGAATACTTTTATGACTACGACTTCTGTTCTGATACTGATTATTTTGATTTGCCTGACTTTTCTTGCATATGTGGTAAATGTGACTCCGACAACGTGCTGCATATTAGGCATATTGTTCTGGGCTTATTTTAATACTCAAGGACTGGGGAGTGCTTTGTTAAATAGAATTTCACACCAGTCCTAATATTATGATTCGTTCTTTATTTAAAATTTTACACAATATTTTGTACTGCTAATAATAATGGTCTGATGGCCTTACCTTTGGTAGGGGGTTGCTTCAGATTACTTTCTCGATTCAAGTTTTGGGAAAGCTCTGACATTTTTCCAATAACAACAGCTAAATTTATTTAGGTTCTCCCCCCATCGATTTATTGAAAGAAACCATTAAAAAATCTATCGACCAATCAATTCCTTCGATATGTGAAAAGAGATGTTATTCTCAACAATAATTGGTTTAACCCAAATTCCCCCTGAAACTTTCTTTTTGAAGAAATTTTCTCATTTTCATATATTGTTGAGATATGCATCCCCATTACATGCAAATATTTTTTTTCTTCTAATTTTTGGGTTGTCGTTTTGGAGTTATAGGGCGTCTCCTATATGGAACAGTAGGAACATAAAGAAGAAATAAAAAAAAACTTTATTGATTTATTCCAAGACATAATTCACTTTAAAGAGTTGTTTACAGTGATTTTAGAATGTAAATTGGTATACTTGCAGGCATATTGAACAATTCCTTCGTTCCAGCTTTATTTCTTACTATGGTAGTTCTTAAAGCACCGGACATGGAGACCAACGCATTTTTCGCAACGCGTTGGGGATTTCATTTGACAAACCCTACAACGAGTTCGATTTGACTGCTCCACAACAAAGTGATCTATGCGATCGTATCGAGAGTCCACGTTTTCCAATGCGGATGGTCGTGACGGGCCCTTTTTTTCTTTGCTGGCGATTTGACTCCCAACATGGACAGCGCGATTCTTCGTCGAAATGCTAATAGAGACGTACTTCCACCATATTGCTTATCCAACTGCCAATAGTTATTTAATGTCGCATCAAGGAGATAGGATGTAAGCTGACTATACCTTCTTGCCTGTTATTGAAACCCGATATAGGGAAATATTATGATCGGTGCGATCAACATCACCCATATTTTTATTATACCAATTTATAGCATTTTTTTTTCAATTCTGGAAAAGCGCTTTACAGATTTGGTGCGATATACAGTGTCAGAATTGCTGGCAATAGTGACTGAATTGATGTCATTCCAGTTACAAATGAGAATATCGATCTTTTCACACAGCGAATAATAGAATGATCCTCTTGGCTTTTTCTTCAGTACCTTATCGTCCTCAAGCGGGCAGTTTTTTATCCGATTACTCGGAATTGTGCCTTTAACAGAAAATACGCTATAAAAGTTCCAAAACTAACAATAAATTATAAAAGTTCACCTGTAGCTTTTACATATGTCCCGCAATTTTAACTCCCAAAGTAGGTTGAGCAATGTAAAAAAATTATCAAAATAAAGATCGTATGGAGTTTTTACAGCGCGATTTTGCAATGCATCGCAAAAATTCAACACTACTCGACCCATGTCTTTGTAACTGCCTTTTACATCTGCTCCCTGATATGGGTCAAGCCATTACATACACCCAGACGGCGACGCCACAACCCAAACTTTGTATTCCCAGCGAATAGGCTTGGAGCGAATAGATTGCTTCGTGAAATGTCGTCCATAGTACGGAACCATTGACTCATCTATGCAATATTTCTCTTCGAATGGTGTAAATTCCAAGAATTTTTGATTTATGTGCGATTTTTAATGAATTTATCGGTTGGGTCCAATTTATTATTGTCACAGAAATGGAGATTCGAAAATATAGCACTGAAGCGGTCTCGAGAAAGAGCCGAACAGACAAGCTCACATCCTGCATCCTTGGTATTTTCCCAAAATATACTTCTTTCAGGGAACTCATTGTAGCCACTTAGTAACAGAATGTCAAAAAAAAACATTTCATTTCACCTACACTTACATTGAGGTATATGTTTTTGAGCATTGCATAATTATTGGTTTGTAATACAACCAGCTAGTAAAAACCATTATCAAAAAATTGCTCAAAAATTTCGATTGGACTTCATTTATTGTAATCTGTGCAATACAAAGTATTCATTGCAAAAGTTAATGTGATATTTCGACCTCTTTCTGCAGACGTTAATTTGCCAACCTGCTTTTTACCGTTTATCGAAATTACTTTATCATTTTTATGCACATTTGATAGCCCTGTTTCATCGGCGTTGTAAATTCGAGAAGGAAGGAATTTGTACTTCTCTTGAAGGTGATCAAGCTGACAAAGAAACGGGTAACTTAAGGTTTATTAAGCCAAACAGCCCGCGCTTTGCTAGTCGATTCGGGAGTTCTTAAAACCATATCCGGATATTTTTTGGTAAAACTGTAAAAGAAGTCTTTTCCTGCCATTCCCCTCTCTTTATTAAATCTATGGGAGATTTTGAGACTTTCTGCTTGATAGAATTGCTAATTTAAAAAACTATTTCCTACTCAATGGCATTAGATGATTGTCCAGCTCTCTAACGTGTTCATATAGTTGCATAGAAAAGTTCTCAGAAAATGTGGACTCAAATCGCCCAACTTCGGGTGAAAAGTAATCTCTTTGCCATTTTTCAAAATTTTCAGACGATCGTGAAGTGAGCTTTTTGGTACATCATACCTGTCTGCCGCTCGTCTTACTGATAACTTGCCATCCATCACACATTTAACTGCTTCTTTCATTTCATTTTCGTCCCATTTACCGCTATCACTAACTCTTCCCTTAAATTTTGGCATATTTCTAATTTCAAATTAGTGTCCACAAATAAGCAAACTGACAAAACAATTGTAGTTTGTTACACAATATTGAGGAATACAAAACTTAACACCACGTCCGGAGGTTCCAGACATTATCGTGTCCGGGAGTACCCGATCGCTATCAGGCATAATTTTTAAACATAGTGTAGGTTACGTTGTACGCAAAGTGTGCGGTGTGGGGATGATTAAAACAAACACGAGTGCTTTGTTAATTCAAATATGCTTTTTATTCTAGGACGCATCCTACTAAATATAAAACTGAGAACTTTATTACTATTTTATTTACAACTTCTTTAATACTTTGATTTTATTAAATTTAATCAGAGCCCTGACCACTACTGCACACGACTTTCCTTCGCTTGCCAGTCCCTTGAGAAGGTCTTCTTCTTCTTATTTTTCGCTGTCAACTTTTGGCGGCGCGCTGGTGATTGGTAGGTATCGTTCGTACAAGAACGAATAACAATAACAAAGATAAGGTTCAGAACTAATTCGCGCAGAGCACCACAATAGCTCTTAAATAGTACCAGAAATGTTATAAATATTATTATAACCTTAAAATATATAAAATTTCCTACAACATTAAACAAAAGACAAATATGCACACTTATTTACTGAACTTGATAACCTACAATGAAGTTTGACAGGGGCGACGAAAATTGTTTGCCAAGAACAAAACACACACTCACGTGTAAAGGCGGATTTCCATTACTGCGACATTTGATTTTTGCAGAGATTTAGAGCGAGACAACCACATTTTTAACAACGGTTTGTGAAATAACTAGTGAGTAAGAGGAGTATGGCAAGTATGTCGAAAAAATTTTGTCGGAGATATTTGTCGGAGATATACCATAAATGAGGGGCAAAGTCAGAGATATGCCGTAAAAAAGTTCTCAGCGCTAGTTCGACTTTATGGTATATCTCGCGTGTATTTTACCACTAGCATGAAAGAATTAAGAAGAAGACGTCAAGCTTTCAACAGCCGGCATTTTGTGTGAAAATTTACTTTTCGAGATGAGATTTGTCTGCTGCCTATACGTCTTAGAGCCTAAGAAAAAATCGTTTTAATTTTACTGTGTTTATTCTTTATTCTAACATAATAATAAAAAAATAAAATAAAAATAAGAGTATACATGGTTTCATTCCGTCCATTTCAACTTCAAATTATTAACGAATAATTATATCTTACTTAATTGCCATGGAACAGGTCCTGCAGAAAGGAAATAATCGGCGAACTTGTCGCGAACTTCCCGAGCATTTTTCGAGTGGTTATATGAAGTTGTGCTAAACGTGACGAACATTTTTTTGTGCCTCCTCCATGTACATGGGATAATAGATCCGTCTGGTCTTTCAGAGTCAGCTAGGCCAGGAGTGATATAGGGCTGATCATCTTGTTGGTCCCGCAACCAATTCTGCAGACACGTACACGCTGCCACGATGTATTCGACTTGGTCCACCGAAGCATCTATTGGTCTCCTGAATATCCTACACTTTGCTGCCATAATTCCGAAAGAATTTTCAACAATACGTCTGGCTCTACTTAACCTATAGTTGCAAATTCTTTCTTTCACTGACATATTTTTCCGATTGTAAGGCTTCATCATATTTTTTGTGAGTGCAAATGCATCGTCACCCACTAGTACATAAGGCATGTCCCGATGGTCGGTCGATATGTCCCGTGGAGCTGGAAATCTATAATGTCATATTTAAATTGAATGCTCTTTCAAAATATACTTCATACTCACGAAATTATGCCGGCCGTCGTTTGCTTTCCAAATTCGCTTTTTTGTAGTTGAAGAACATGGATCTTGGAGGTGCCTGAGACATAAATTTTAAACATAAAAATCGTTGAAAATTGTATATATATATTACGATATTGCAAGTATATGTATATGATGCTGTTAAAATACCTGGATAGTGATATGCTTTCCATCAATTACCCCCATACAGTTGGGAAAATCCCAGATATTACTGAAGCCAATAGCTGTCTTTTTGAAGTACTCCGGAGTAAGGTTTGGGAAAACTGTCCCCTTATAATAATTTCTATAATAATAATTTCTAAATAAAACTTTGTCCTCGCCAGCCAGCCTTTTAACCACTTTTTCATACTGTCCCGACTTTTCGCGGTCTTTGTAGATTTCACGCGTCCACATTTTCCTTCTTTTGCTGGGAGGCTCATCACCTTCTGAATCCGAATCGGAGTCGAAGAACAACATTTTTATAAGTTTCAAATTTATATTCATTTTTCAAAAAACTTTATCACGGCATCGCACTTAGAAAACTTAAAATTTCAAAGTGACATATCGCCATAATTTGGTGGGGGATAAGATTTCAGCTATAAAAACGTATTCCTTCACTCTTGGAACAGTTTCACATTTCACTTTCTCGCTCTAAATCGCTGCAAAATTAAAATGTCGCAGTAATGGAAATCCGCCTTAACTTACTCGGTGCCCACGTCGCAACTTAGTTGGATTTATTTTCACTCCAGAGGGCGCATTTTTAAAATAAAGCATTACCAACACAACGTGGTTAGTCTCTTAGAAATTTAAATGTCCGCGGATACCCGCCGTCGGGGTTACCCATTCTTCCCCTATGTGTTACGGATTAGAGGAAGAATCTAAAAATTTAGCTGATATTGTACTTTTATGTTTTTCTTTTAAAAAGAGGATACGTCTAAAAGAAGCAGTAAGTATCGAAATAACTAATAATATACTGTTCGACGAACCTAAAAAAGAAGAACAACAATTTATCTCGATCAAAATGAAAACAATTCAAACATTTTACCTGCACCTGGAGTGTGCCACAGGTGCGACAGTCCCTGGATGACATTAAAAAGAAAGGAAAAGAATTAGAAGTTTTAAAATAAATTTAAAAATTAGATTAAAAACATTGCATTAAAAAGAACAAATATGATAATAAAACCATCAGAAATGTACATGCAGGTCTTTCATTACATGTAAACAAAGACAAATATAACATACAAAGAAGCAGGAAATTATGAATAATTTTCTGCCATAACATGCACATAACACAAAATAAATATACAAGGGACAATTAACCATGCAAATAAAAGTACATGCAGAAGATTGGTGGACGTTTCAGGTGAGAAAACACCCAAAACAAAGCTCACCTGCACAGGTGTCCACCAATCTCAAAAACATTGAAAATCACAATAACTCCATAAAATTTTTATAATTACGAACGATGAAAACTCAGCAATACACCACACAGAACACTATTAAATTTACAAAAACACTAAAAGATCACATCGCGCGCGTTTGACAGGTCGAAGTAAAAATTACACGGCGAAACTTCAATTTCCAATGACATGCGATACGTCAAATTGGGATAAAATCATCGCGCGATTTTAATGGTCGCGTTCGTTTCGCGATATTTTTCGCACAATTCGCGTAATTTGCGATATTTATAATTCTAATTCACAGTAACGAGTGCGAACGAGAGGTATCGTGCGAACAAGACAAAAAAGCGAAAGCCATGAGAGGAATTTATTGGAATGAACCAAAAAATGGCGTGTCGATTAAGTAGATCAAATTTATGAAAAAATCAATTAAAAGTAATAAAATTAATAATAAATCTTTATCAGAAGGATGCCAAAATATGTAAAATGCATTTTGGCATATACAAATGATAATCTAAAACTCTAATAAAGTTATAAAAAGGTTATATTTCGAAGATGTCACTTTATAGATACTGCAATCGGGACAAATTTTTCTATAAAAAGCGCGCCATTCCTTCATTCGCTCTCTTATTTTTTCGACTTGTCATTTAGAAAATGCATCAAAATTAACATCAAGATCTTAGAGTTTTTGTGGTTTTGGACTTGCAATGTTTTCATTAAATTTTTTCAACGGTTCCACTTGTGAATTTTGGAAGGAAGAATCTGGCTCCAAATTTCGTGCCAATTTTCAAGACTCTGTACAGATCAGCAACAAGCTTTCAAAATCTTAATTTGAAGGAAATTTTATTTCACGAATATTTATCAAAAAGGTATATTTCTTATTGATTTTTTTACCAATTTGAGGTTATGGGATATATGTAATCGCATGCCACAAGGTTATAATTACTAGTCACAACATTCATAACTAATGAAACTCCTTCCTTTTCAGAATAAATATTAATAAATACATTAAAATGTAAATTTTATTGTGTTTTGACATTTTGTGAAAAACATGCCTATATGGCATATTTCGCAAATCATGCTCAGACAATAAAATTTAAATAGAATAATTGTTTAAGTGAAATAATTAATTGTGTAAGTAAATATTAATTTCCTGAAGTATATAGTGTAATAAACCACAATTTTTACCCGAATATGCCGAAAACTCATTTTTTTAAATGCACCGCGTCAACTAGGCTTGAGCCCTTACGATCGAATGTTCATCCCTTTGCAAGTACCTTCATTTACCAGGGCCTGTTCTGCCTTTTCATTTTCCATTCACTCTCATTGGTTAGGTAGTCATTCACACTCAAGTCAAACACGCAAGTACCTGCATTAGATTACAACAACCAATCCTCAAGCCTACACACTCAACAGGAGGGATTTCCCTGGAAACATTAACAGAATGCCGCTAAAGGACATTACTCTTATTCTTTCATTGCAACGTAAAAGTTGCTGTCGCCGTGGTTTATTACTTCCTTCGATTTAATTCTCTCTTTTATTGCCCATGTCGCCAGAGTTCATTATTTCTGCCAGACATGAGCACCATTTACCTTGGGCTTGCTACAATACTTAAATAGATAAGGATTAAATTAGAATACACGTAGAATGAATTAAAAAACGCACGGGTTTTGTCATTGAAATAAAGAAATATATTTGAGTAATTTTTACATTTGTTGAAGAAAATCAATTGTGAATTTTTAGTAAAGAACTAGTTAACGCTAAAGTATTGAAATCTGAGAATTAAAGCGAATGATAACCAAACGATATTTCTGTAATCGCTACACTACCCACGTCCATTTTGATTTTCAGAACAGCGTAAATTGTGGTATGTAATCGCAATTTAACTAATGTCAATTATTGGAATTGACTGCTGACTTGGTTTATAAACGCAGCCCACTGTATGTCAATTATAGCAATTGACATCTAGTGTAAATTGGAATTTGTTCAATTAAACATATACTTATACATGTTTTAAACTAACTATGACAAATTAATTCAGCAGATGAAAAAGTTATATGATTCTGAATAATGATAATAAAGTTTACATACAAAGAACATTTTTTCCCTTTTTTAATTAAATTGGAAATTACTGCTATATATAAATGTACGTATGTATAATAATACAAATATATATATATATATATATGTATGTCAATGTTGTATGACGTGTGCTCCGTGCTCCAAGGAAGAGAGCGCGCGTAAGGGTTTAGATGAAAAAAGAAAAACACATATATGCTTTCATGTTAAATATGAGTTTAATGGACACTTTTATTTCTGGTTGTACACCCTTCTTTAATTAAGAGAACGTTTCTTTTGAAACTCTCGATTCTAAATTATTACATTCAACTTTACTTATAAATCACTTTCTTTATTTAAAATTTCTTTAAACTCAACTTTTTCTTTAATTTTTTTAAGAACGTGTCCTATTGGAACTTCCGATTTTTAAAACGTTACCTTCATTTCCGGCGATTCAAAACCATACTCCCCGAGATTTGGGCTTGCCGGCCCCAGGTACCTATGATCACTTGCAAAAGCTTTTTCTTTTTTTCTTTTGCTTTCTCACGACGATGAAAGATCGTACGTGAGAATATGCGAATTGTTTCAAGTGCACCCAATTTGCGCGACGAAAAATGACAATCGATCACACGGCATGTAGGTAGGTATACCGTGTGAGCGGAGTGCATTACTGATAACGAAATGCAATTTATGCTAAATTGCATTTTGTTACGGCATGCAAATGCATTTTTAAATCCATTTGAAATTTAGAGTGCAAATGAAAAATTTTAATGAAAATTCGAATTTAATGGTTTTTCGTTTTCAGGGTCAATTTGTATTACGCCAATATATTGCACAAGGCAAGATATTGGCGTATTGACGTTATAGTTGCGATTCGGGGTATAGGCACCTGAGTCACAACATTACCACTGAGCTAACGAGACAGATGTCTTTACCTGTGGTATTTATTAATTTGCATAATATAAGCGAAATTTACTTCCAGCGATGAAAGCGAACAAATAAATTTGTAATTTTTAATTTTTATTTTTGATCTTGTCCAATGGTGGATTGGAACTTGAAATTTTTAAAATCGGTTAGATGCATGGAATAGAAGAATTTTTAGAAAAACTTTTTATTTGTATAGGATTCAAATCAGGCAGGTTCCGGCTTCGAAAACCGGACGAGGCGGTTGTTTTTTCTCTTGAATTTAATAAAATGACTATCAGAACCAGCTTAACACAAGCTCGCAGCATGTACACGTTTAATAAATAAACGTCTCAACAATACATGCGATTCATCACTTAGTCGGTGTTAGTATTAGTATGTTATACTAAACATAAACCAAACACCAGATGAAATTACATGCAAAAAACATTAACAAAATAGATTAAATATTATATAGACGTTTTTTTAAAACATGCTTAGAAACATCTATAACAAAATTCTCAGCCATATTATTGACAGTAATGCACATGCGATTGATAGGTTCGTACATGCTATAGTTAGACCTTGAGGGGTTAACATGCAACAGAGGTAGCCTTCTCAAATTGTGCCTGCTATCGCGAAAAGAGATTTTATTAAATAACAGAGGAGAGTCAATATTCGCGTTTAAGAGTTGGTGCACAAAAGTTACATCGGCAACCATGCGACGTTTCACAAGCGAGTGCATATTTAGAAGCTTCAACCGATCCTCATAGGGTGGAAGAATTAATGAGCTATTCCAAGGTAGGTGCCTGAGAGCAAATCGTAGGAAGTTCCGCTGAACAGACTCGATACCGTCAATGTGTGTACCGTAAAATGGAGACCAGACCTGGCCAGCGTATTCAAGCAGTGGTCTCACAAAGCAAGTGTACAAACGCAGAGTTATGGTGGGATTTGAAAACTCTCGGGACCAACGTTTTATAAAACCCAGCATAGAACTACTCTTTGATACCATGTAGTTTATATGGGAGATAAAATTCAATCTTTGATCACATTTGACACCCAAGTCACAGACAGAGCCAACACGGCGAATCGAGGAATGCGAGAACTCGTAATCATAAGTGATTGGTTTCTGATTTCTGTTGAAAGTCATAGCCTCACATTTGTCTATATTGAGTACCAAATTATAACTTTTGCACCAGTCGTAAAATTTGTGAAGGTCAGCCTGTACCTGTTCACAATCGCTAACAGATTTAATCTGAGCGAAAAGCTTAATGTCGTCAGCATATATCAAGACTTTACAGTGCCTCACAACAGAGACAATGTCGTCAATAGATAAAATAAAGAACAACGGGCCCAAGTGACTACCTTGAGGCACGCCAGACGAAGCCATCAAGATTTTAGAGATGGAATGGCGGAATAAGATTTGGTATGTTCTGTTATCTAAATAAGACTCCGTCCATTTTAGAAATGTTGGGGGAAACCCATACTTTTCCATTTTAAAGAGTATCATGGAGTGAGATAACTTGTCGAACGCTTTACTAAAGTCTGTATAAATACAATCCGTCTGGTAGCCTTTTGCAAATCCGCCAATGGTATCCGAGACAAATTCCAACAAGTTAGTGGTTGTAGATCTGCCCGAAATAAACCCATGTTGGTTAGAAGAAAGCAAATTCTTGCAGGAAACTGACAGCTGAGAGTAAATGATGGATTCGAATAATTTAGGCATACAAGATAATTTTGCAATGGGCCTATAGTTAGAAATTTCATTTTTACTACCTTTTTTGTGGATAGGTATGATAAAGGAATTTTTCCATAGCTGCGGGAAACAACCAGTATCGAGCGATTTTTGGAAAATAATTCTTAGAGGAGCTGCCAGGGCAAGGCAGCAAGACTTAAAAAAGGCAGGAGGGATCCCATCTGGACCCGTTGTGAAGTCATTAGGAAGCTCATAAATGTGATCGAGTATATCCTCATGTGAAATGGAAGGGACAGTGAATGAAACGTTATGGGAGTCGTTCATATGATTGAAGTTGCTATTTAGAAGTTGAAAATTTGACGAGGCAAATGCGTTGTCAAAAAATGAAGCAAACATATTACAAATTTCAGACGAATCATCACTAGCAGTATCTTTGTACTTCATGGTATTGGGGTGGTTTTCGGTTTTTTTCTTCATATTAATAAACTTGAAAAAGATGCGTGGGTCACTAAATAATTTCGTTCGCATGCTTAGGACGTATTCATCATAAAGTGTAGAAGAAAGTTCTTTGAACTCATTATAGGATGCGAGCAAGTTGTTATGACTTATAACATTTTTGTCCCTCATATAACTTTTCCACATTTTATTCTTTCTATTTTTAAGACGTTTCAGTTCTTTATTGAACCAGGGCGGTGATGTTTTAGAGATCCGCTGGCGCTCGTGGCGAACCTGAGAAGAGAAGAGATCAAAAAGAATTATGTAAAACTTAGAAACATCTTCATCAACACTATCGCAAGATAGTAATGTGTTGAAATCAATAGCGGTAAGTCTACTAGAAAGTTCCGGGAAGTCAGCTTTTCTAAAATTGAGAAAGTATTGTGTTTCGTCACAATTTGTCAAGTGGGTCAAGTCAGGGTGGTATTTGTCAAGAGTAGAAATTAAAACGGGGCTAGGTTAAACTAAAAAGTTATCCGCGTCAGTAGAAAATACCAGGTCTAACTGCCTACCCATGTCATTCTTAACGTTACTGATTTGGCTGAGACCAAGAGATGAAATAGTGTCAAGGAAAAGTGATTCTCTTGCTGTCAAGTTGTTAAGTGGAAGATAGTCATCGTCTTCTTCATTAAGTACCCATTGTATATTGGGTAAGTTAAAATCACCAATTAGTAGTAACTCGTCAAGAGGTTCCATCTTACCATGGATAAAATTGGATGTTGAAATGAGCAGGTCGTAAATATTCTGTCCTTTGTCATCTATATTATTAATGGAGTCTGGAGGAATATAGCAACAAAGTATGTATAAGTCATATTTTAAGAGAGACAACTTAAGAGCTATAAGTTCGATGTCAAGAGTGTTGGAGAAACTGGGAAGCTGAATTTGGCTGCAATTGAAGTGGTTTTTACAAGCGAGGAGTACGCCACCGCCACGTGCTTCAGAATCAGTGTATCTATCTCTTCTAAAAATTTGATACGAATTGTCAAAGATTTCGGCATCGCGGAAACCATGATGCAGCCATGTTTCAGTGAAAGCAACTATATCGAAATCAGTTGCAACAGAGGATTTGAAGATTTGTGAAGTTTTTGTACGAATCCCCCTTACATTTTGGTAGTAGAGGGAAATAGATATGAGTTTTTTGGAATATCGCTGCTTATTTTAGCTGTATTACGACCTTGGCGCCTGGAAGGTACGAATAATTTAGTAAAAGCGCCAGAGGGCCAAAATGTTGGATCCAATAACTTGTCTTGCAGATCCGCTGAGACAGTTAAAATAAAGGATGCAACCGGTTTAGAGCATTTACTAATTTTTCGGGAAGAAATACCATCTGTTGTGATATTTTTGGACTTCACATACCTTAATATGTCCTCACACAACGTTTCTGGAGAGAAACGGGTGATGAAAACACACGTAGGCTTTGGTACCGTTCTCAAAGAGGCGCCAATACCAATTCCCACAGGCGAAGTATCATTGGTGGGGGCACTATCCACAACCGAAACAGACCGTAATACACCGACATCCGAAACGGAAAACTCCGTCCCCCTGTCAGATGACCTGTCCACTAACGAAGATAACACATTATCTCCACCCGTAGACAAAACGCTGCCAATGGGGGCTAAACCACTAAGCAGAGAAACCTCATGTCGACTTGAGGCAGTCGGAACGTTATTTGGGCGGTTGCGTTGGTTCCTTTGTCTCCGGCGACGGCCTAACTTCTCTGAAATATTCACAGAGGAGGGAGGAGTTGAAACATACAAGTCCTGCTGAGTATGAGAAGACTGTTGGGGTTCAGGCAGTAAATTTTCAGATCTGCAAGACTCTTTTAAAGCTAAGTTACCAATATCATGAGACAAAGAACCCAGAAGCGCAGAATTCTTCAAAACGGGTGATGAACAGGAACCAATATCGCCCTTGACCTGCTTAAGAGTGCGCCTGATATCCTCAATGATAGCTGTAACTAGCCCGCTATTAGCACTTGACGTTAAAGGCGCGTCACATGTTATTACTACAGAGTGAAGATCGTCTAAGCTGCTCGATACAAGAGAAATTTTTGATGAAATGTCATGAGTCTTTTCAAGTATCGCAACCGTTTTAGAATTTAAGGTGCCAGTCAGGCTGAGAAGATTATCCATCTTACAGTTCAGGATATGTACATCGTCATAAAATTGTTGAAATTTAGAAAGATCAGCAGAAAACCGACTGATTTTATCAAGCATAAGAGACTGGTCCCCAGAGATTGCTTCCGAAGAAGCTTTCATAAGTCTTAAGGCGTGACAAGGCTTGATAACAGAGCATTCACTACAGGTGGTGAGACCAGAAGACGAAGCATTTCCCTTCAAGCATGTAGCATGGAAGGCATTGCCGCAAACTCCATCACAATCTACCCCTTTGCCACTGATATTAGTGGAGCAGATTCTGCAAAGTGCCATTACAAACAAATTAAATTAATTTAATCTAACTGGCAGTGCAATTGGAGACAATTTATGTTATGATGCTACAATTAATGAGATTTATAATTCACAATTAGCTTCATAAATTTACTGGTTTTCGTATATGGTAAATCTCTGATTAGTAGTTCAGTTTTATCGGTTATGGTTGTGAGAATGGATGTGAAAGTCCAGCTCAAGGAAAGGAGTATGCGATGCAATAAGAACGGTGTCTTTGGTTGGTTAAGCTTTATGGCACTAAATAAAGCTTAAAATTATAATGAGAAAGGCGCAAAGAAATATAACCTCAAAAATCACGAAAATATATATAATTTTTCTTTTTCTTAATTTTAAGAATTTTAACTTTCTTAGCCACACGAAAGAAAGTGAATTAGTCAATTGAAAATTGAAAATTAATCCACCTGTATACGAGGTCCCACGAAGCACGAATGAACACAAAAGCCTCAACAGAGGCGATGACAGCAGATTAGTAATACAAGCAAACCACAGATCACTCAGGGAATCTAGGATTAAAACTCCACTTGCACATGAAAAGGACACAATTCGTGGAAAAACCAAATCACTTTATACACAAAATAAGAACTAATAGTGTTAAGTCCCAATATGGGCTTAGCATAAAAAAGGGGGCAGGTGCCGGTTTCGAAATGATAAGACAGGATGTTTTTTCAAATAACAAAATTCACTAATTTATTTATCACAAAAAACCTTAACCTAGAAAATTCAATTTCATTAATTCACTTGTTTTTCTTAATATAAATTGACTATAAGTACTAAGCGTTTTACGTTATCCACCTTTGTGTCGTGTAAGTAAACTTTTACTGGTTATTATTTCTTGATCTGTAATAGAAAGAAATAATTATTAATTTTTGAATAACCGAGGTTTGGTTGGTAGAATGAGCGTCAATGAACTGCTCAGACGGATTGTAGCTGGGTTCAGAAAACTCCCAGTATATGGTGCTGAAATATTATTAATGTTTTATATAAAAATATTAGTATAAATGGGAGTCAGAAATACTTCCCTTGGTTTTGTTAATCAAGACTTAATTTTGGTTTCAGAGCCACCGGTCTGTCTTGTCGCTTGGTCAAATCGCAAGTGATTTCATCTTTCCAATCGCTCGCTATTTATAGGCAGAAACACAATGGAGATTGTGTCTGCCGGTGGCGTTGCCAATGACGCCCGCGTCTTTGCGTTAATTTTTACGTATTTGGTCCACGAATGGCGTCATCGTGTGAATTTTCATGCATTTGGTCCAAGAATTATCCATTTTGGCCCAAAAATGGCGTCTTCATAATTTTAACCGGAATACTTTGCTATGTTATGGGCCACCATTTTGATTATGTCAAATTGTTGGTGGCAGCTGATTGAAACTGGTAAGTGTTTACATTCTTTTTTAATGTTTATTTTATTCATTTTATTAATGATTTTGTTTTTTATTTCTTTTTAGGTGGTGGAGACATGACTGTGGCGCGGGATTGTTTGCCTTGTTTAGTAAGTGAGTATTTGTTTTTTGGTAAAGCCTCAGATCATTTAAATTTGTAAATGATCTGAGATTTTACTATTTTGTTGATTTTATAAATACCCGCAGTTGTTCTTTCTTTTAGATTTTTGTTTGGGTGCTTCGTGGGACATCGCGGGAATTATTGCCGATGCTCATCGTGGGATTCGTTATTATAAAATAGTGCGTGAGTTTTTTAGTATGTAAGTTTAGTGTTAGTTTTAATTGTTCCGCGACGGAACAAATAGATAGAAATTTATACAAAAAAGGAAACAATAACAAAAGAACCGGCTACAGACATGCAAATCTTCTTCTAATAATTTGATTTGAATCGTGTCAAACCATTTACCTTGATCATTATTTAAATGACAGTCAAGTAACATCAGTGTTTGTTGAGTAATTATTAAAAGTATGTCAATCGTTTTAGATGAAGCAGAGCACCAAGACTGGGTGGGAATCGAACCCACGATCCCCACCCTGGGATGATTGATAGTCAGCGCGCTTACCAACTGAGCTACCGGGGCCTCATCGAAGCTAGATATTCCATCGCCTTTTCTGTAACTCACTGAGCAGATATAGCTTCACCATTTTCATGAAACAGTTGTGCTGCACAATTTTCACTTTTATCATCGGATGTTTTGTCGCTAGGTATAAATAGGATGATCAAAATCTACAGAAATTATTTTATTTATCCCTTTGGCTTCTTCTCCAACAACTATTGAAACCTTTTCCGACATCTTATTTCAGAACTTAGAGAATTTCTTTTCGCATCAAATCTATCTGCTTGGTAGCTGCAAGGATAACGCGAAGTCTATAGTCTATAAAAATTACCTGTTAAAAATGCTGAATTAAAAAAAAATCAAATTTCAATACCGCGTTCATCCTCATAGTATTCCGTATGATTTGCTCCCCCCTAATGTGTAATAGTTCCGAGTCTGTATGTAACTGTACTAGTTATTTTTTATATTCTTTCCTTTCTAATTTTTGCGTAAGAAGTATTTTTGTATACCGCACCTGACCGAAATCAAAACAAATTTTAAGTGACAGTACACAAATGACAAAGTTCTTTTACCCCCAGAAATTTTTAGAGTAAGTTCGGGGCACGGTACAGAGATACAAGATATTCTCATTAAAATTTTGACCCGTAACCTGTGACGTAATTCAGTGACCAATTTATATACATTTCTATAGGAAAGACAGAGAGGAGACTGAGAGTATTGTGTTCTCTGTATTGTGAGTATTATGTGTAATTTTATCCGATACCCGCATTCCTGTTTGATGTATGTTCGAAATTGGCTGCCCAGAATGTTATTTAACTTCCTAAATCATAGGTCCACGTCTATCCAAATTGGCTATAACTTGTCCGAGCCCATCCCAGTCAAGGCAGGAGTTTCCCAAGGCTCTATCCTTGGTCCGAAGCTTTTCAACATATTCCTATACGATTTTCCGTTGAAAAACTTCCGTTCTGACACACCGGCAGCGCTGCTTTACGCGGATGATACAATCATCCTAGCCGAAAGTGAAAGACCCCAGGTAGCCCTCAGCAGAATTCCGCAATTTATTTCTAATCTTTTAGATTTCTATAATAAATGGGGCCTTAGTATGAAGCTAAATGCGATCTAATATGCTTTAGAAACGCTAGTGGTAAGTGACATTATCTCGCAGTACACGAAAGCGAAATAAATCACAAATTGAGCAAAGCCTAAACAATCTCTGTAACAAAGCAAGTAAGATAAAATGAACATGTAATATTTTTATCTTAGTTCTTATTTCTTATTTGTCTGCAATTACAAAACTTGTTATAAGATAAATTGCATACATTCCTATGTATTGGGCCCAACTGGGCTCTTGTTGTAAAATGAATTGTTATCTAGTTCTTAAATCAGTAGGTTAAATATAGGCTATGTTTAGCATACACCGGGAGCAAGTGTCATGGTAAAACTTTTGTGATACCAAGTAATTCTCCACTTTTAATTATTGTATAGTATCAATCCCACCCCTAGATCTAAGTAGCCAGACACACTTTACAGTCGGCCAAGTTAGTTAAGTATAACCATACTGTTGTTTTTCATATTTTAAGAACATCGGATTTTGTATAGACTCAATAAATTAAATGAAATAAATGAAATGTATGTTTTAAGTCACCGAGGCAAGAGTCGAGTTGACTTATTTAAATAGACAACATATTGTGAGGTTATTTTTATTGGCTGGCATTCCAGATGAAGCTAAGCACATAAATTCGAATTCTTTGAAATCTTTGTAGTTAAAAATATAACGGTTCCAGAGTAATATATATTTTTAAATTGAAAATATTGTTACAATGATTACCTTCCTTCACGAGATAAACGTGTCTTCTCGATATGAGCATCAAATGTGATGAAATTGATCTTCCTTCGCGGGATAACTTGCTCCTTCAATATGCGTCGTTTCCTTTGAAACGGAGGATAGCGGCACTTAGAGGATGTAGCGTGCGGCCCGTTAGAAGGTCCGCTACCTCACCAGCTGGCCGAGCGGTCACCAATGGAAGCCGGTGAGATCCCCGTAGTCTGTAGCCAATGCGCCGACTATGGGTCGGTGAAAAACAACAAAGAAATGGAAGCCCTGTTACCTTATACGACTTGGATCCAATAGGCTGGTTCAACAACTTTTTCCTTTTTATGGATTTTATCCGTGCGTACGTGTTTTATTTTTGGCTTTTTTTTGGACAAATAAAAAATCACACTTATTTGGTTTTAATTTAAATATTTTTTTTTGTTATTTTATTTTATTTGTAATCAACTAATTTTTAGGTCGTTTTTCCGTTTTTACGAAATAAAACTTATTTCAGCCTATCTTCTCAAAGAAAGCACCAGAACAGAACAGAACCTTTTTCCAAAAAATTTTAGCGGGACCCTCAACTTCAAATCTACTACTGCTTTCGTTTCTGCTACTTTTCGTTCACATTGACTGATCATTACGTTTTAATTATTTCGTGTTTTCTACTACTAGTTCTTGATCTACTTTTTTCATTGTACTTCGCATTTGTCAGAATTCATTTTACTTGTTTTTTACAAAGGTTTTTAACTAATTCTACTTTACATTTGTCAAAACTTCATTTTAATTGATTTTTACAAAGGTTTTTAACTAATTCTACTCTACAGCTGTCAGAATTTATTAATTATTTTAATTGGTTTTTTACAAAGATTTTTGATTAATTCTACTTTACAGCTGTCAGAATTCATTAATTATTTTAATTGGTTTTTTACAAAGGTTTTTAAATAGTCCTAGTTTACAGCTGTCAAAATTCATTTCAATTGATTTTTACAAAGAATTTTGACTAATTCTACGTTACAGCTGTCAGAATTCATTTTACCTGTTTTATTTCTAATGTCAGTTACAATATATTCATTGACTTGAAATTTATTCCAATCTTTCAATTCCTGATAAGAATAATTATTTATTTCATGTAATTTTCTTTCTAAGGTTCGTTCCTTCTCTAGCCTATAAAAATTTTCTTGTTCATCTTTTGCTTTTGAGGCGGGATTGTCAGTTCATTTTCACGATTACTACAACCTGTCCTATTCTTTCTCTATTGCTTTTTCCGTTTTGTTTACTGACTAGGCAGCACTGTCCTAGTGAATACTTTGTTAGAGCTGACATGTCAGTAAATGGTCTAGTTTGAAATCAAAATGGTGGGACTCCAAAATGACAGGTAAATGCTAGTGGGCATTCGTGTTTATATTTCTCATTTTCTCCCCTTTGATTGAGAAATGCATGAAGAGTGTTTCGTTTACGTGGTAATCTTTATTTTCTAAAGAGAAATGACGGAATGAGAAAGAAATTCTTAGTTAGATCCTGCCTACAGAAGGAGAATGTCTGCACAGCTTGACGACACCTATCTGTTGAGCTGACTAGTCAGTTAATCGAACGCGAAGCGCTTGTAGTCTGTGGAATTGACAGCGGATGACACGGAGCATTAAAATGCTGGTCAAAATTATTTTTGTTGATTTCCTCACCATTTTTGAAGGTTTGCTTACCTACTACTATTAGTTTTAAAGAAGGCGCAACTATCGTTAATGGACTTATTGGGTAGTACTAGTACATTATATCCGTAGAAGCAATAAATAAATATTTGGACAAATATGCTCTATTTTATTCGATCACTGTTTACTAACAATAGAATGGTGCTGGAGTGTTTCGATTCACAATTGACTGTTTGTTTGTTTTCTATGTTTGTTGTGTTCTTTTGCATAAAATTACCCTGTGTAAGTATTTCAAAACAATCAATCATGCATTTTAGATGATGAAAGTGGTCTTGGCAAAACTACTATAGTCTGCGCCTTCTTGGAGAATGTTCTGCCCAATGACCCCCAGAAATTGCTTAATTATTGTTAAAGATGATGAATTGATTAAGAATTCGAAATTTCATTTGGACACGCTACTTGGTTCTCAACTAAAATAACATTCATGGATCAAGATGTTGATAAAGAAATTGTTTATCTCACAAAATGGGGCTCGTTGCATGAGTCTGGTTCCTTAGCTAACTATGATTTCGGTTGTATAGTCATTTCCAATAGAGGGGACTTAATGGCGAATAGAATTTGTCCAGGATATTTACTTCGCAATTATGAAAGCAAAATACCTCTTGTTGTTTCAACTTCTTGTGTTGCTGTGGATTTAAGGCAGTTTCCTACCGTGTTGGGATTGTGTGGGCACCTTGCTAAAACTAGAAAGATTTGAAACCTTTTGTGTGACAAATTTTGTCCGCCAAAAGCATGGAACTCTATAGGAGACTCGAATATGCTTGAAGCTTGCTTTTCAAGGAGAGAAAAGATAATAAATTTCTGCACAAATTTCCGCACGCGCTGCTATCGACATCAGTTCGAAGATGAGCTTCCCCTGGTCCAAAAGACGTCTATTTGGGTAGTTTAAATGATCAGGTAAGCTCTTTTGTTACAATATTAAGGTTCCGGAGGAAGCTTTTAAAAATAAAGGTTAACTCTTTGCTTATCCCTGATACAAACATCATATAAAACAGCACAAGCTCTTAATAAGCACACGAATTCGAACAACAAGACGAATACGTAGATGAAGACTTGAATTCGGACATGGTCTAAGTATTATTCCACGGTGTTATTCTTAAGTACCAAGGAGCAACTAGAACGTATGCAGAGGCTGCAAAACAATGCGATGTGGATTCTTCTTTTTTGTAATAGATACACCACTATTTCACAAATGCTGAATACTCTCAAATGAATGAGCATGAAAGAGAAGATTACGTTTAATATGTTACCTTTGGTATTTAAAATCAAGAATGGTATTCTGCCGGAATACCTTAACAAGTATTTGCAATATCTAGGAAACGTTCAATCAATATCATTAAAAAATGCTGCCGAGTTTAGACTAGGATCGTTTAGAAAATTAAAAGCAAAAAAATCTTTAATTTGTCGTGGACTTAAAATGCACAATCATCTTAAATATGATAAAAATTATACACATATTTATAGTTTCAAAAATTTTTTATTTAAATGTATTAAAGCCAATATTCACATTCTTTGGTCATGATTTATAAGATTTTACTGAAAATGTTTATACTATATGTTGTTGTTGAAAGCTTTAATGCTAGCTAATAAAGAACTACTATTACTACTCCAACGTTTTTTTCGTATAACTTGAATTACCACTAGAATAAGGAATGAAAAAAAACCTCTTTGAAGTATTCTATTCTTAAAGTTAGTTGTACACATCTTTATAACTTATATACTATGTACAAACAATTGTAAGCAATAAAATGTATCCGAAAATCACAATGAATCAATGACGTTTTCAAAAATAATTTGAGTGCCCTTGTATTCCTCTTCTTACAGGCTTTGGAGCAAACAGTACCTTAACAGCTTTACCCAGCTGGATTTCAGTCCCAGGAATAGTTGTCACACAGTTTTTATCCAAAGCCGTACTTGTACCCATTTAGATAAGTCTCCCATTCGATTACTACCCTATTTGTGTCAACCTCTTTATTGAATGTAACTAGGGTGTCCCTAAACCTTTTGAGCTTTTCCTCGATCTGATCGACCTGGTTCTTGATATTAAATCTAGTTTTATTAAAGACATTTGTTGTGCTTTCCAAAATGAGGGGAGGGTTTGGGTTTTGATAAGGTATAATAGATAATTATTATTATAAGTTAAATTATTTATCTTTTCCTTATAATATAATATAAGGTTTTACTTACACTCCCTGTGGCGTTAAATAGCCTTCTTTTTGATAGCGTGTTAGTTACCTGGTTTTAACAATTGTTCCTTCAGCCCAATATCAGACATTGTTGTGTTAATAACTTGTGCTACTCCTTGACAGTCACATAGTGCTTCTATTTGTGTTCCTATATTATCACAAAGTGTGGAAATGTGTGACGCATATAGCTGTATAGTCCAACGTCTCCCACTACTTCGAAGTAGATGCCGGAGTTAGTGCTAAGCTTCGTAATCGTCACGGCGTTTTCTGCACATACCATGGATATGCTCCCAATTATGATGAGGAATTTGAATATTATCCTCTTCGCTGCTGAAGTGAAAGTAAATAGAAAACCAACATTTTTTTTATGCAATTTAACTTGAAATAATATGATTAGTAAAAATTGAGAAAAAAAATGTATTTTTTATTTTTGGAAATAGAACCATTTGATGGTACACATATGTGGACTTTGGTTATCCTGACTTGAAAAAAACCATAAAACTTATATAAGATTTTTTTCAACATAATTCAGTGTTGATAGAATCTAAAGCATTCAATTTAGGAAAATATATGTTTTAATTCTTATTTATAACCGAAAAATGCAAGAATCCATCCTTGTCGTTTTAGAAAATCAACTGTAATTTTTCGCTACCGCCTCGTATAAAAATTTGATCAGAACTCGCTGTAGTTTAAAAATCAACTGCTTTTTTTCTTAAAGTTCTACTCCGAACCGCCGTTAATTAAGTTTTAAACACCACTCAACTCTTCTCACTTCAATAATCATCAAAAGCCACTTTTCAGGGTAGAAAATGCTTAATTGCATTTTCTTACCCTGAGAAAATTTTTCATTTCTCCTGGACTTGATTAAACAAGTCCAGAATACTTCTCGATGGACGGTGGCTTGAAAATTGTAATTTGATGTTATTATAAACATCAGCCACCGTCCCGTCGCTTGTAATTGCGGTGCGCGTATACATCTAATGTATTTTCGCGGCGCGCATTTCTTATCGCGAAAGCTTTTGTTCCCAATATTTACACTGAAAAAACAGATTTGCTAAAATCAACTAAAATATTGTTGGGTTGCCAATCACTCGTGCTTTCGTTCACAACCTGAAAGAAGTGATCGGAGGGCGAACAAATTGAAACAGTTTCTCAAAGTAATCTTTATAATTTTCACAATAATATTTATAATTTTCACAATGATTTTTATAATTTTCACCTTATTCGTTATAAGATTCGATAATAGATTTTTACATATTCTATTCCACTTAATCTTTATAATTTTCACATTAATTTTTATAATTTCCGGGTTATACTTTATTTGATTAATTTTGGAGAACCAACTATCTCTCGACGGGCTAAAAAAAACGGATTCCGTGAGGTTTGGGCGAATTGCACCCAGGTACCCGCGATATTTTTTAAAAGTTTTTGCATTATCTTTTGCACTGAACACCTACAGCTTAGGAAAAAAGAACACCTACAGCTTAGAAAAAAGAACTGTGGCACCCGAAAAAGAGCTGTGGCACCCGTAAAAGAACTGTAGCATCCGAAAAAGGAAGGCACAAATGCAGCATCCAATGAAACTTTATCCAAGAACAACAGTGCCAATAGCTCATGCAAGAACACATATGTGTATGTGGCTCACGTGGAATAAAGTGTATGTGACAACTGTGATCCCAGAAATCCACCATGGACTAAACAGCAATAAATATAATGTGATATCAAAAAATCAAAGATTATGTAGCTCACGTGGAATAAAGATAATGTGATATCAAAAATTCAAAGATTCAGAAAATATGATTGTGATAATGGTGATGTTAACCACGCTATGGATATGTATTTGCGATGCCTGTGATATTGAAAATTTTTAACTATGGACTAAAGGCTATGAAGAGTATTTGTGTTTGCAATACCTGTGATCTTAATAATTTTTTAAAACTATGGACTAAAGCCTATGATCTTAAAAAACTTTGAACTATGGACTTTTAAAAACTTTTTAAAAAATGTTTAACTATGGACTAAAGGCTATGAAAAGTATTTGCGATGCCTGTGACCTTAAGAATTTATTAAAAAATGTGTGGTCCCAAAGATGTGCAGACCAATTTGAACCAGAATGACTGGGAATGTATTAGTCCAATTTGATTGTTATGTATGTAGTCCAATTTGATTAGAGATGCGTAATCCAAATGGAACAAATAGATTCAGAAACATGTAGTCCAGTTGATTCTCCAAATAGATTGAGAGATATGTAGTCCAGTTGATTCTCGGCCCGAATGATCTTTAGTCTAACCCGATTGGAGAAGTGTAACTCAAACGATTTAGAGATGTGTAGAGATGTGTATATAAAGGGTGCAATTAGAGCAATATTGAAAGATCCTGAATGATACTGAATACTACCATTGAGTGAACCTGAATAATGCTGTGAGAAAAAACCCTGAAAAATTCTTATATGAAAAAACCTTTCCCCTACTTCACACCAGAAATCCCTTGCCAACCTCACACGAGGAATCCTCTTCTTATTACACACAAAAATGTTCTCACATAAAAATGTTCTCAAATATGGATTAAGGTATAATCCTGATACGTCTCGAAAGAATTTCAAACCAAACCAAAAAGATCAAAACAAACAACTCAAATCAATTCAAAAAAACAAAACTCAGGACCAAGAAACAAACAACTCAAATCAATTCAAAAAAACAAAAACTCAATCACTAAATAAAAAATTATTAAAATGAAAAATTTAAACTGCATACTGCAACCGCATTAAACTAAACTGCATACAAATAAAAATAAGATTTACTTTAAAATAATTAATTTTAATATTTTTTTGAAATTTTTTTTAAAAAGTCTCGGCGGGTCGCGGGCCACGTGTTTGACATGCCTGCGCTACATGAATTAAATAATTTATACTTTTCGCTAAATCATAATAGCAAACACCTTCAAAAATGTCATTTTCAATAATGTTAAAAGAAGCTATTTCATTGAAAACAGAAATTTCTCTGATACCTGTTTTTGACGAATCATTTATTTTGATATCTTCCTCATAATTTTTTATACTTCTGTAGGATGAAAGATCTTCTATCGTTTGAACACCAATTGCACTTTTGTGAGACTTACAAATTCTACAAAAGTAATTGTCTTGGAAATTTTTGACAAATCCCCATAGTATTGTTCAAACCCAAATTACCACATGCACTTTTACAACGTTTCTATCTGCACAAACATCAATGCCATTAGTTTCTAATTCCTGTAACTCTTTTACTAATGTTCTAAAGACTTTTTCGTGTACCTACAATGGCGTCGCCTGATTTGGTTAAAGCGAAAACAAATATATTATTCAATTTTGAAATTTCCAAAGAATCGAGAAATGGGAATTGTACTTAAAATGACGATATTTTATGAACACCAGAATGAGAACCTAAGGGATTATTTATTTCTATGTCGTCGTGATATAAATTTAAAGGTAAAACAACTTTTAACTTTTTCTCTGAAAAGTGATCCTTGAATAATATAATCAATATTATTACTTGTGTTCAGGAGTGCCTTTATTTGTCCATTAGTTTTCTAAAACCAAAGGTCTTTCCAAATATCGCTTTAAATTTTTGGATAGTGGTAAAAGAATTCCTTTCCTTACTGATTTTTCATTAATTAATGCAGTTTCATCAATAATAAATTTCCTTGGTTCTTCAAACTCTTCAGTTAATCTAAGTAATTTTTTTATTAACACGTTGAGCGCCGGGTGCCCACGGGTGGCCATTTGTGTCTTTACCTTGGAGACCACATGGTCATCGGTGGTCATTATAATTTTTCATACTGTGACAACGTGACCACCCGTGGGCATACTGTTCTTTATATTTTAGGACCGTGTGCATATCAGTGGGCACTTTTTATATAGGTTTTGCATAGGTAAGAAAAATATTTGGTCCCAGGATGTAAATATGCTCCACTTGGACTTAGCAGTTTGAGGAGTTAGATCATTTAAATGGTTGGTTCTTTTAGAATGGAAAAAAAAATAAGAGTTTGACTTCAAATTAGAAACATATTTTTATCAATAACATTTTACAGTTATAGTAACATTATAAATGAACAAAATAAGGCAAGAGAACAAAATGAAATAACAAAATAAACTTCAAACTATAAAACAAAAATATTTTTATAACATTCATAATATGAACTAAATCTTCTTCAATAATATTAAGGCCAATACAACATTCTCCAAACTTTATTACACTTAGCAGTCTTATTGTGCTATGTGCTTTTGAAAACATATCAAACACATTGGGACGTTGCACTGTTCACAAATAGTATTGACTTTTTTTGCATTTTTTCGGGCAAATGCAGAATCATGCTGTCTGGACATGTTTTTATAGCAAATACTGCACCGTTTTCTGGTCATTCTTTTCTGACCCTCAACTTCCTTTAAAATATGACACTGTCTTAAGGATTCTCTTGAAGATGATGGAACAGGTATTAGCATTTCTGAAGATTCCACTAGACTTAAGACAAGTGATTCCTTGAATTTAGTAATGGTAAGTTTTCTATTATTTACCTTATTGAATAAGTGCAAGGCATTTACAACAGTGGTTGCAGTAATTAAATGGAATACTAATCTCTTATACCATTTTACTGTACGTCTGACATAAGGTGCGTATGCGGCCATTTGGTCAGATAAATCTATAAATGCCTTGCCGTTATTGTAGTCTAAAACCATTGCAGGCTTGGAGCATTCCTTTCCTTTTTTCATAAAAGTTGTCACGGAATCGTCGTGCTTGGTGCTAAGCATTAGGACATCCCGTTTGTCTTTCCATTTTAGTAGTACACTTTTATCGCTATTTTGTCGAGCAATAAGTTCACCTTTGTTCAGCTTTGCTTTTATCACTTCTGGAGGATTGCCTTTTCTATTACTCCGCAAGGTCCCTACTAGGTGTGTCTTTCTGTCTATCACCCTTTTTGATAATGATATGCTAGTATACCAATTATCCGTATAGAGAGTCCTTCCACTATCAAAAAGACCGTCCATTAACTCAGTGACAACTTTTTCGGAAACAGCCATTTCATCTGACTTTTCTTTGCCAGCGTACACCTTAAATGCCCAGGTATAACCTCCAGCAACGCACAACTTAAACACCTTAATTCCATACCTGTGTCTCTTGTTAGGTATGTATTGTCTAAAAGACAATATTCCACGGAATGGAACGTTGCTTTCATCAATGCAAATCACTTCTTCTGGAGTATAAGACTGTTGGTATTTAGTTTGAAGTATATTCAGGAAGTTGGATATTTTGCGAAGACGATTATCTGGATCCACTTGGTCTTCGTTATTAGAGACATGGAACATTCCCAAGATTATTTCAAATCTATTTCGGCTCATGATTTTGGGAATCGAGTTTTGATATACGAAGCTTGTCGACCAATAATCCCTTAGCTGAGGAATTTGAAGAAGTCCCATCCATATAATAATTCCAAGAAATTTTCTCATTTCTGAAGGATTGGTGTCAACCCACTTGGCAAGTCTTGCTCTTTGGGTTTGGTTTGCTGCAGCAGCAATATTTTGAGCTGCAAATCTATTCGTTTCGGATACAAATAAAACTATTACCTCGTCATCCAAAAAGTGGTTGAAAAAGTCAACTGGATCTTTTCCTGCTAACGAGGCTGCAACATTAGGATTTACTCCAGTGTTTTGAGGGAAACATCGAATACAAGTCTTTCCCCACTAACAGGCTTCCACTTCCGGTCATCTATCAGACTTGCAAGCGGGATGACGTCATCGGAATCATCTGATATATTATAATTTGCTTCATCTACTTCACTGAATTCCTCACTTTCCGAATCAGTTTCCTCTGGTAAAAAGTCTCTGTCGGCAAAGGAATCATCAGAAATCTCTCCACAATCTTCACTTTCAAGTATTGCATCAAGTTCCTGGTCGGTTAAAAATCTTCCAGCCATCTTAGTTTATAGCTGTAACACAATAAATAAAGTGCCGCAAACATCAAACTGCATTTGTATTGAATTTTCATAGCAAAAATCTCTACAATACATAAAGCTTTATAAAGTAAAAAAAAGGTGTCCACGGGGGGGGGGGGGGGGCACGTGGTCCCAAAGCGTAAAATTACATTGTAGGACCAAGTGACCACCGGTGGATCACAAAAAAAAAAGTAGCAAAATTATTTGAAAGCACAAAAATTGAAAAAGTAGACCACCGACTTACCAAATCCCTAATCGTTAAACATAAAAAAAAACGAATAACAACATACGGTCCCAACAGCTTACACAGAAATGTTCACCGGTGGGCACGCAGACACTCGCGTTAGAACAAAAATGGCCACGGGTGGGCACGTGGCATACTCGCTTGTTACATTTTCAAATAAATTGTGGTACTTTTCAAATTCAATAGTATCACGGTTCTCAATTATATCGCCTT
Source organism: Dioctria linearis (assembly GCA_963930735.1). NCBI lineage: Eukaryota > Metazoa > Arthropoda > Insecta > Diptera > Asilidae > Dioctria > Dioctria linearis. The sequence goes on along the minus strand of OZ005743.1, from coordinate 139,993,793 downwards.
CAACAACTTTTATAAGTATTTCAAAAAGTCTTTTGGTATCAAGTATTATTGAATTAGCCAGTTTTCTGCTTAAATTTAAATTGGCGTATAATTTTAAAGAAAAATTTTCGATTTCATCTTTCAAATAAGTTAAAGTAAATTTATTTGAATCATGTAATGTTGGACTTTCTGGTTGATTAAATTTTATGTTATTTCCACTATCATCTGAGATATTCTTATTTAGTAAACATGCTTGCGGTTTTATTTTTTGATCAGAACATATTGAGCTCATATGATGCGCTTGAATGTTCCTTTTGAAGGAATACATCGACTGAAAGTGTCGGAAACAATTGTCGAAATTTCAATAGAAATGGGAAGTACTAGTAACCTTATGGTGTAACTTTAAGTGGCCAATATATGTATCAATATTTTTAAAAGTATCCGTGCATATAAAACAAGAATTCATTTTGATCAACTTATACAGAAATATTTAAGAATATTATTTTAAATTTTTTTATTATTAGAATAAAGGCGATATTTCTTAATCTGCTTTGAGGTCAGCAATTAGAGCTGTCAATGCTGAATTTGATTTTGCAGTTGTCTTTATATTATACAAATAGTTTTCAAAAAATTGCCAAACTAAACTACATTCTTTTGCGTACTCCAAATTAAGTACCTGGTGTATTTTGAAAGAAACTGACAATGCTTTGATGAAGGAAGGTAACAAATAGCTGAGTCCACTCAAGTAGCAATAAAACTCCTTGGGATCATCCAGTTCCCGAACAACAATTATACAGGGTTGAAAGGAAATTCCTATCTCTTTGTACTTTTCTCCTGTCTTTCAATATTAGCAGCTATGCCATTATGTGCCTGTAAAACTTAATATTTGGTTTTATATATCCCAAAATAAGACAAAATAAAAAAAAAGTATAAATGTATTATATGTATGTACTCACATTAACACGCAGAGCGAAAGCGTCTTGTGCATCGGAGATTGAAGGTTTCCAAGCAGACTTTTTGGACCCTTTTTTAAGTTGTACCATGCGTGGTACTAAAACTGCATGTAGCAAGTGACAGATCCAAAAATTCTGTGCATCTACGAAATAATATACATGTAATTAAAACTTAAATGAACGTTCTTGGGATTTTTGCATACATTCTGACTTACCATTTTTAAGACGTTGAAGTAATTCCTTGCTGCTGAGATCTCTTATATTTTTATTAAATACCGTATGCTGAATTTTTTGGACAAAGTCATTCCACTTAGAAAATAATAAAGTGTCTACTCCGGGATAAAGTTTCTCGAAGTCTAGTTCAACCTAAAAATATGAGCTCAACAAATTTTATTCAAAAATATTTTAAGTTAACTTACATATACATATATACCCGCTTGGAAGCTTAAAAATGGGCCACTTTTGAAAAATATTATCATTTGAAGTCAAAATATCTTTTCTTCTCTTCAGATATGTTATTTCCCACTTTTTTTTGCTACGATCTCAGGTGGATCTCGGTTATGCAAGAGCTATCTATACGCGTCCTCTACTTCAGTGTCAGTAGTCTCTCCTGTAGAAGATATAAATCCGTACTACATATAAGAATAATTATAATTAAAAAACCACCTTCTTCAGAGGCTAAAATGCAAGTAGATTTAGACGAATTAGAGTTAGAGGGCGAAAGTTTTCTTGGTTTATATTTACTCTCTATTAATCTAAGTTTCCGAAATTTCCTACACCTGGAGTAATACTTGTCAAGTAGCTTTCCCGTAGGCTTATTATTTTTAAATCGGGGTATGTAGTAAACTTCCAATTAATTGGAAGGTACCCTTCTCCTTCTTTCATAGCGCCTAATGGGTCCCCACAGACAGATGGACATGTATAAATCTAAATAATAAAAAATCTAAATCTTTTAATAAAAACTTTAAAATTCAAAATTTAAGCATTTTATTTATTACTTTTGCAATTACATGCATTATAAAAGTTATTGACGCTTTTGCTACCTCTAGCAAATGTAATTTTTACAAATTTCGATTTTTTTTGATTGTGGTGTACTTTTCTTTCTGAAAAATTATTTTGTTAATTAATTTTGAAATTTACTAAGATTAAAAAATAAATAAATACCGTTTTCTATGTTGATCTTTTCCTCTCTCTTCTGTTCCTGTCTCTTCTTTTCCTCCTTCTTCTCCCTTTAGTGTCTCCTCCATTTCGCTTTCCATTTCAGCACTAAAAAAAAAAAAAAAAAATTGAATTAATTACGAATAACTATTTACTTTTTAAAAATACTTACAGTATTTCCTTATCCAGCTGAATATTGTCTTCACCATCGGCCATTGTCACAGTTAATGGCATTCCCATTCAAACTTCGACACATTGCTAAAGTATAAGTAAGGATAAGTAGAACAGAGGATGAACTTGGCTATACATTATTGTAGTGCGACTGAGACAACGAATTAAAAACAAAAATTGAGAAAACATACGATTATCCGAATAATAAAATCTTCTTGAATACCTTCAAAAATTCTTTCGAACTATTCATAATAGTATACCAACAAAAGCAATATTATTACAGGAATATTATGTCGGCCATTTTGGTATTGGTTAATTTTGTAATCACATGTCTGATCATTTTTGAATGCTGAAGTGTGAGCAGTATACTAATATTATTACAGGAATATCATGTCAGCCATTTTGGTATTCATCTACAATAAAACAATCATCATTTTTATTCTTTTTTATTTACGATTGTAAATTAAAAAAATTTACAAAGTTTCTTATAAAATTTCAATTATCTCTCATTTCCCTTGCTAGATGTAGTGCTACCTCAGTTTGACCTTGGCCACCTCCAGCTATCCCATTACCCGCAGTTGCTTCAGCTTGACCTTGGGCACTTCTACCTATTCCTATGCCTCAGCTACCGCAGCTGCCCCAGGTACCCTTCTCCTTCTTTCATAGCGCCTAATGGGTCCCCACAGACAGATGGACATGTACAAATCTAAATAATAAAAAATCTAAATCTTTTAATAAAAACTTTTAAATTCAAAATTTAAGCATTTTATTTTTTATTATTTTTGCAATTACATCCATTATAAAAATTATTTACACTTTTGCTACCTCTAGCAAATGTAATTTTAATAAATTTAGATTTTTGTTTCGAACGTGATGTACTTTTCTTTGTGAAAAATTATTTTGTTAATTAATTTTGAAATTTAATAAATGAATACCGTTTTCCATCGTGATCTCTTCGTCTTTCTTCTCTTGCTCCTTCTTCTTTTCCTCCTTCTTCTCCCTTTAATGTTTCTTCCATTTCGTTTTCCATTTCAGCACTAAAAAAATTAAAAAAAAAAATGGAATTAATTACGAATAACTATTTACTTTTTAAAAATACTTACAGTATTTCCTTATCCAGCTGGATTACCTCTTCACCATCGGCTATTGTCACAGTTAATGGCATTCCCATTCAAACTTCGACACATTGATAAAGTATAAATAAGGATAAGTAGAGACAGAGGCGAACAAAAAACGAATTTTTCTTCTTTTGGATGAACTTGGCTACACATTATTGTAGTGCGACTGAGACAACGAATTAAAAATAAAAATTGAGAATAATAAAATCTTCTTGAATAACTTCAAAAATTCTTTCAAACTATTCATAATAGTATACCAAAAAAAAAAACAATATTATTGCAGGAATATTATGTCGGCCATTTTGGTATTGGTTAATTTTGTAATCACATGTCTGATCATTTTTGAATGCTGAAGTGTGAGCAGTATACTAATATTATTGCAGGAATATCATGTCGGCCATTTCGGTATTGGTTAATTTTGTAATCAGATGCCTGATTATTTTTGTATGCTACAGTATGAGCAGTATAGCAATATTATTACAGGTATATTATTATGATAATATTATTTATACGTTTTTATAAAAACAGGATTTTTACTACAATTTTTAAATGTACTTTCATTAATTTTTTTATTAAAATAATTTATTTACACAAAATAAAATATCATTTAATTTTAATGCATTTTCACATTATACTTTTGGATCTATAATGGTCCTGATATGGTGTTTAAATTATCTTTAAATATTATAATGTTTTAAGAGTGGCGACGACGACGCTGCTTTCATCAGCTGATTTCTATTTATATATTCAGTAGCGTCTATATATTTTCTGAACATATTTTATCCGCCATTTTGTCATGCTGCAGTGTGAGCAGTATAGCAACATTATTGAAGGAATATTATGTCGGCCATTTCGGTATTGGTTAATTTTATAATCAGATGCCTGATTATTTTTGTATGCTACAGTGTGAGCAGTATAGCAATATTATTACAGGTATATTATTATGATAATATTATTTATACGTTTTTATAAAAACAGGATTTTTACTATAATTTTTAAATGTACTTTCATTAATTTTTTTATTAAAATAATTTATTTATACAAAATAAAATATCATTTCATTTTAATTCATTTTCACATTATACTTTTGGATCTATAATGGTCCTGATATCGTGTTTAAATTATCTTTAAACATTATAATGGTAAAATAATGGCGACGACGACGCTGCTTTCATCAGCTGATTTCTATTTATATATTCAGTAGCGTCTCTATATATTTTCAGAATATAATTTATCCGCCATTTTGTCATGCTGCAGTGTGAGCAGTACAGCAACATTATTGTAGGAATATTATGATGGCCATTTTGGTATTGCTTAATTTTGTAATTATATTCCTGATTATTATACACTTTTCCTATCAATCGTTGTAAAGTGTAATTTGTTTTTACTGTATCTTATATCAAATTTTATAATTTGGACACTGATTAAAATTTTTACAAATTTCGCAATTTTAAAATGGCCGCAGTTAACTTTTTTGGAGTTGTGTTAATATCGTGCCTGTATTACCGATCAAAATTTGGTACCACGGAATTTTTCCTATATCCAACAAGAATAAAATAATAATTTTTTTGCTTGCAAACCAAGCACAAGTGTCTAATATTAAAAAAAAAAAATCTTAAATAAAACAATAACAAATATTTAATCTTTTTTATTAAGAAAAATAAATTTAAAACTGCCAAAATTCATAATGATGTTATTATTTGGACTAATTCCGTGGGCTATATTTAGTGCCGCCTCAGCTTGAGCCCGTACACCTCCAATAATCGCAGCTGCCTCAGCTGCCCCAGCTACCCTTCTTCGCCTTTCACGGCGCCTAATGGCTCCTCCTCCTGGGGCTGGTGCTGCTGGTGCTGCTGGTGCTGGTGCGGCTACTGGTGCAGCTATTCGGGCCTGTACTGCTACTGGTGCAGCTACAGGTGCAGCTATTGGGGCCTGTACTGCTACTGGTGCCTGTTCTGCCCTTTCTACTCCATCCTGTTCCATACGTCTTATATCCATATTTCTGTATAAAGAATTTATTAATTTAATATATTTGAATTGATTAAAATTAATATAATTACTTATCCAAGTGATAATATCAGTTCTTGCATTCCTCTCTAACGACTACCATTACTATAATGACTCATTCCAGTAATTTTTTTTATTTACTAATGACGGCATTGCCAGCTAATTTTTTTTTTTGTTTATATTAACACATGGTGCTCATTATCGGTATAGGCACGATTCATAGCAAATTAATATTGTGAATAATTAAATTCTTAATTATAATCATTAAGTAAGAAATTTAAAACAAATTATATAAATATCAAATAAAGTGCAGTATGATCAGCATATCGATAATATTGCAAACAAATATTTTCCGCCATTTTTAAATAGTTTCATTTTTTATCGGATGGGTCTGCGGTCCTTGATTTACGTTTTAATGTTACAATATAATATAAATTTAATAATATATTAGCATAGTGTTAATATATTTTAATATATTCTATATTATATTTGTAAAAGGACGCACATATATAAGCAACTATAGCATAAATAAATTATTTTGATGACATTTATAAATATTATTCTATCAACATTTGTACGTTTTATTTTGCAATGTCTAATGGTACAGACAGGCACTGAACTTAACCAAAATCTTTCAAATCTATATCAAAATGTTCCGAACAGGAACAAGCTGAAAAATATTAAAGAAAGTCCAATATCACAAAATTTTCATCATTTAGGATTTTAATAAAAACAAAAAACAAAATATATTCAATAAAATTATGTGTAAGTATTTGTACTAATTTATTAATTTTAAAATGGCCGCAGCTAAATTGTTTGCAGTAGTATTAGTATGATGCCCGTACTCCTAATAAAAAGTTGGTACCATGGAATTTTTCGAACACCGAATACTTCCCACACGGACATGGTCTAAGTATTATTCCACGGTGTTATTCTTAAATACCAAGGAGCAACTAGAACGTATGCAGAGGCTGCAAAACAATGCGATGTGGATTCTTCTTTTTTGTAATAGATACACCACTATTTCACAAATGCTGAATACTCTCAAATGAATGAGCATGAAAGAGAAGATTACGTTTAATATGTTACCTTTGGTATTTAAAATCAAGAATGGTATTCTGCCGGAATACCTTAACAAGTATTTGCAATATCTAGGAAACGTTCAATCAATATCATTAAAAAATGCTGCCGAGTTTAGACTAGGATCGTTTAGAAAATTAAAAGCAAAAAAATCTTTAATTTGTCGTGGACTTAAAATGCACAATCATCTTAAATATGATAAAAATTATACACATATTTATAGTTTCAAAAATTTTTTATTTAAATGTATTAAAGCCAATATTCACATTCTTTGGTCATGATTTATAAGATTTTACTGAAAATGTTTATACTATATGTTGTTGTTGAAAGCTTTAATGCTAGCTAATAAAGAACTACTATTACTACTCCAACGTTTTTTTCGTATAACTTGAATTACCACTAGAATAAGGAATGAAAAAAAACCTCTTTGAAGTATTCTATTCTTAAAGTTAGTTGTACACATCTTTATAACTTATATACTATGTACAAACAATTGTAAGCAATAAAATGTATCCGAAAATCACAATGAATCAATGACGTTTTCAAAAATAATTTGAGTGCCCTTGTATTCCTCTTCTTACAGGCTTTGGAGCAAACAGTACCTTAACAGCTTTACCCAGCTGGATTTCAGTCCCAGGAATAGTTGTCACACAGTTTTTATCCAAAGCCGTACTTGTACCCATTTAGATAAGTCTCCCATTCGATTACTACCCTATTTGTGTCAACCTCTTTATTGAATGTAACTAGGGTGTCCCTAAACCTTTTGAGCTTTTCCTCGATCTGATCGACCTGGTTCTTGATATTAAATCTAGTTTTATTAAAGACATTTGTTGTGCTTTCCAAAATGAGGGGAGGGTTTGGGTTTTGATAAGGTATAATAGATAATTATTATTATAAGTTAAATTATTTATCTTTTCCTTATAATATAATATAAGGTTTTACTTACACTCCCTGTGGCGTTAAATAGCCTTCTTTTTGATAGCGTGTTAGTTACCTGGTTTTAACAATTGTTCCTTCAGCCCAATATCAGACATTGTTGTGTTAATAACTTGTGCTACTCCTTGACAGTCACATAGTGCTTCTATTTGTGTTCCTATATTATCACAAAGTGTGGAAATGTGTGACGCATATAGCTGTATAGTCCAACGTCTCCCACTACTTCGAAGTAGATGCCGGAGTTAGTGTTAAGCTTCGTAATCGTCACGGCGTTTTCTGCACATACCATGGATATGCTCCCAATTATGATGAGGAATTTGAATATTATCCTCTTCGCTGCTGAAGTGAAAGTAAATAGAAAACCAACATTTTTTTTATGCAATTTAACTTGAAATAATATGATTAGTAAAAATTGAGAAAAAAATGTATTTTTTATTTTTGGAAATAGAACCATTTGATGGTACACATATGTGGACTTTGGTTATCCTGTCTTGAAAAAAACCATAAAACTTATATAAGATTTTTTTCAACATAATTCAGTGTTGATAGAATCTAAAGCATTCAATTTAGGAAAATATATGTTTTAATTCTTATTTATAACCGAAAAATGCAAGAATCCATCCTTGTCGTTTTAGAAAATCAACTGTAATTTTTCGCTACCGCCTCGTATAAAAATTTGATCAGAACTCGCTGTAGTTTAAAAATCAACTGCTTTTTTTCTTAAAGTTCTACTCCGAACCGCCGTTAATTAAGTTTTAAACACCACTCAACTCTTCTCACTTCAATAATCATCAAAAGCCACTTTTCAGGGTAGAAAATGCTTAATTGCATTTTCTTACCCTGAGAAAATTTTTCATTTCTCCTGGACTTGATTAAACAAGTCCAGAATACTTCTCGATGGACGGTGGCTTGAAAATTGTAATTTGATGTTATTATAAACATCAGCCACCGTCCCGTCGCTTGTAATTGCGGTGCGCGTATACATCTAATGTATTTTCGCGGCGCGCATTTCTTATCGCGAAAGCTTTTGTTCCCAATATTTACACTGAAAAAACAGATTTGCTAAAATCAACTAAAATATTGTTGGGTTGCCAATCACTCGTGCTTTCGTTCACAACCTGAAAGAAGTGATCGGAGGGCGAAGAAATTGAAACAGTTTCTCAAAGTAATCTTTATAATTTTCACAATAATATTTATAATTTTCACAATGATCTTTATAATTTTCACCTTAATCGTTATAAGATTCGATAATAGATTTTTACATATTCTATTCCACTTAATCTTTATAATTTTCACATTAATTTTTATAATTTCCGGGTTATACTTTATTTGATTAATTTTGGAGAACCAACTATCTCTCGACGGGCTAAAAAAAACGGACTCCGTGAGGTTTGGGCGAATTGCACCCAGGTACCCGCGATATTTTTTAAAAGTTTTTGCATTATCTTTTGCACTGAACACCTACAGCTTAGGAAAAAAGAACACCTACAGCTTAGAAAAAAGAACTGTGGCACCCGAAAAAGAGCTGTGGCACCCGAAAAAGAACTGTAGCATCCGAAAAAGGAAGGCACAAATGCAGCATCCAATGAAAGTTTATCCAAGAACAACAGTGCCAATAGCTCATGCAAGAACACATATGTGTATGTGGCTCACGTGGAATAAAGTGTATGTGACAACTGTGATCCCAGAAATCCACCATGGACTAAACAGCAATAAATATAATGTGATATCAAAAAATCAAAGATTATGTGGCTCACGTGGAATAAAGATAATGTGATATCAAAAATTCAAAGATTCAGAAAATATGATTGTGATAATGGTGATGTTAACCACGCAATGGATATGTATTTGCGATGCCTGTGATATTGAAAATTTTTAACTATGGACTAAAGGCTATGAAGAGTATTTGTGTTTGCAATACCTGTGATCTTAATAATTTTTTAAAACTATGGACTAAAGCCTATGATCTTAAAAAACTTTGAACTATGGACTTTTAAAAACTTTTTAAAAAATGTTTAACTATGGACTAAAGGCTATGAAAAGTATTTGCGATGCCTGTGACCTTAAGAATTTATTAAAAAATGTGTGGTCCCAAAGATGTGCAGACCAATTTGAACCAGAATGACTGGGAATGTATTAGTCCAATTTGATTGTTATGTATGTAGTCCAATTTGATTAGAGATGCGTAATCCAAATGGAACAAATAGATTCAGAAACATGTAGTCCAGTTGATTCTCCAAATAGATTGAGAGATATGTAGTCCAGTTGATTCTCGGCCCGAATGATCTTTAGTCTAACCCGATTGGAGAAGTGTAACTCAAACGATTTAGAGATGTGTAGAGATGTGTATATAAAGGGTGCAATTAGAGCAATATTGAAAGATCCTGAATGATCCTGAATACTACCATTGAGTGAACCTGAATAATGCTGTGAGAAAAAACCCTGAAAAATTCTTATATGAAAAAACCTTTCCCCTACTTCACACCAGAAATCCCTTGCCAACCTCACACGAGGAATCCTCTTCTTATTACACACAAAAATGTTCTCACATAAAAATGTTCTCAAATATGGATTAAGGTATAATCCTGATACGTCTCGAAAGAATTTCAAACCAAACCAAAAAGATCAAAACAAACAACTCAAATCAATTCAAAAAAACAAAACTCAGGACCAAGAAACAAACAACTCAAATCAATTCAAAAAAACAAAAACTCAATCACTAAATTAAAAATTATTAAAATGAAAAATTTAAACTGCATACTGCAACCGCATTAAACTAAACTGCATACAAATAAAAATAAGATTTACTTTAAAATAATTAATTTTAATATTTTTTTGAAATTTTTTTTTAAAAAGTCTCGGCGGGTCGCGGGCCACGTGTTTGACATGCCTGCGCTACATGAATTAAATAATTTATACTTTTCACTAAATCATAATAGCAAACACCTTCAAAAATGTCATTTTCAATAATGTTAAAAGAAGCTATTTCATTGAAAACAGAAATTTCTCTGATACCTGTTTTTGACGAATCATTTATTTTGATATCTTCCTCATAATTTTTTATACTTCTGTAGGATGAAAGATCTTCTATCGTTTGAACACCAATTGCACTTTTGTGAGACTTACAAATTCTACAAAAGTAATTGTCTTGGAAATTTTTGACAAATCCCCATAGTATTGTTCAAACCCAAATTACCACATGCACTTTTACAACGTTTCTATCTGCACAAACATCAATGCCATTAGTTTCTAATTCCTGTAACGCTTTTACTAATGTTCTAAAGACTTTTTCGTGTACCTACAATGGCGTCGCCTGATTTGGTTAAAGCGAAAACAAATATATTATTCAATTTTGAAATTTCCAAAGAATCGAGAAATGGGAATTGTACTTAAAATGACGATATTTTATGAACACCAGAATGAGAACCTAAGGGATTATTTATTTCTATGTCGTCGTGATATAAATTTAAAGGTAAAACAACTTTTAACTTTTTCTCTGAAAAGTGATCCTTGAATAATATAATCAATATTATTACTTGTGTTCAGGAGTGCCTTTATTTGTCCATTAGTTTTCTAAAACCAAAGGTCTTTCCAAATATCGCTTTAAATTTTTGGATAGTGGTAAAAGAATTCCTTTCCTTACTGATTTTTCATTAATTAATGCAGTTTCATCAATAATAAATTTCCTTGGTTCTTCAAACTCTTCAGTTAATCTAAGTAATTTTTTTATTAACACGTTGAGCGCCGGGTGCCCACGGGTGGCCATTTGTGTCTTTACCTTGGAGACCACATGGTCATCGGTGGTCATTATAATTTTTCATACTGTGACAACGTGACCACCCGTGGGCATACTGTTCTTTATATTTTAGGACCGTGTGCACATCAGTGGGCACTTTTTATATAGGTTTTGCATAGGTAAGAAAAATATTTGGTCCCAGGATGTAAATATGCTCCACTTGGACTTAGCAGTTTGAGGAGTTAGATCATTTAAATGGTTGGTTCTTTTAGAATGGAAAAAAAAATAAGAGTTTGACTTCAAATTAGAAACATATTTTTATCAATAACATTTTACAGTTATAGTAACATTATAAATGAACAAAATAAGGCAAGAGAACAAAATGAAATAACAAAATAAACTTCAAACTATAAAACAAAAATATTTTTATAACATTCATAATATGAACTAAATCTTCTTCAATAATATTAAGGCCAATACAACATTCTCCAAACTTTATTACACTTAGCAGTCTTATTGTGCTATGTGCTTTTGAAAACATATCAAACACATTGGGACGTTGCACTGTTCACAAATAGTATTGACTTTTTTTGCATTTTTTCGGGCAAATGCAGAATCATGCTGTCTGGACATGTTTTTATAGCAAATACTGCACCGTTTTCTGGTCATTCTTTTCTGACCCTCAACTTCCTTTAAAATATGACACTGTCTTAAGGATTCTCTTGAAGATGATGGAACAGGTATTAGCATTTCTGAAGATTCCACTAGACTTAAGACAAGTGATTCCTTGAATTTAGTAATGGTAAGTTTTCTATTATTTACCTTATTGAATAAGTGCAAGGCATTTACAACAGTGGTTGCAGTAATTAAATGGAATACTAATCTCTTATACCATTTTACTGTACGTCTGACATAAGGTGCGTATGCGGCCATTTGGTCAGATAAATCTATAAATGCCTTGCCGTTATTGTAGTCTAAAACCATTGCAGGCTTGGAGCATTCCTTTCCTTTTTTCATAAAAGTTGTCACGGAATCGTCGTGCTTGGTGCTAAGCATTAGGACATCCCGTTTGTCTTTCCATTTTAGTAGTACACTTTTATCGCTATTTTGTCGAGCAATAAGTTCACCTTTGTTCAGCTTTGCTTTTATCACTTCTGGAGGATTGCCTTTTCTATTACTCCGCAAGGTCCCTACTAGGTGTGTCTTTCTGTCTATCACCCTTTTTGATAATGATATGCTAGTATACCAATTATCCGTATAGAGAGTCCTTCCACTATCAAAAAGACCGTCCATTAACTCAGTGACAACTTTTTCGGAAACAGCCATTTCATCTGACTTTTCTTTGCCAGCGTACACCTTAAATGCCCAGGTATAACCTCCAGCAACGCACAACTTAAACACCTTAATTCCATACCTGTGTCTCTTGTTAGGTATGTATTGTCTAAAAGACAATATTCCACGGAATGGAACGTTGCTTTCATCAATGCAAATCACTTCTTCTGGAGTATAAGACTGTTGGTATTTAGTTTGAAGTATATTCAGGAAGTTGGATATTTTGCGAAGACGATTATCTGGATCCACTTGGTCTTCGTTATTAGAGACATGGAACATTCCCAAGATTATTTCAAATCTATTTCGGCTCATGATTTTGGGAATCGAGTTTTGATATACGAAGCTTGTCGACCAATAATCCCTTAGCTGAGGAATTTGAAGAAGTCCCATCCATATAATAATTCCAAGAAATTTTCTCATTTCTGAAGGATTGGTGTCAACCCACTTGGCAAGTCTTGCTCTTTGGGTTTGGTTTGCTGCAGCAGCAATATTTTGAGCTGCAAATCTATTCGTTTCGGATACAAATAAAACTATTACCTCGTCATCCAAAAAGTGGTTGAAAAAGTCAACTGGATCTTTTCCTGCTAACGAGGCTGCAACATTAGGATTTACTCCAGTGTTTTGAGGGAAACATCGAATACAAGTCTTTCCCCACTAACAGGCTTCCACTTCCAGTCATCTATCAGACTTGCAAGCGGGATGACGTCATCGGAATCATCTGATATATTATTATTTGCTTCATCTACTTCACTGAATTCCTCACTTTCCGAATCAGTTTCCTCTGGTAAAAAGTCTCTGTCGGCAAAGGAATCATCAGAAATCTCTCCACAATCTTCACTTTCAAGTATTGCATCAAGTTCCTGGTCGGTTAAAAATCTTCCAGCCATCTTAGTTTATAGCTGTAACACAATAAATAAAGTGCCGCAAACATCAAACTGCATTTGTATTGAATTTTCATAGCAAAAATCTCTACAATACATAAAGCTTTATAAAGTAAAAAAAAGGTGTCCACGGGGGGGGGGGGGGGGCACGTGGTCCCAAAGCGTAAAATTACATTGTAGGACCAAGTGACCACCGGTGGATCACAAAAAAAAAAGTAGCAAAATTATTTGAAAGCACAAAAATTGAAAAAGTAGACCACCGACTTACCAAATCCCTAATCGTTAAACATAAAAAAAAACGAATAACAACATACGGTCCCAACAGCTTACACAGAAATGTTCACCGGTGGGCACGCAGACACTCGCGTTAGAACAAAAATGGCCACGGGTGGGCACGTGGCATACTCGCTTGTTACATTTTCAAATAAATTGTGGTACTTTTCAAATTCAATAGTATCACGGTTCTCAATTATATCGCCTTCAACAACTTTTATAAGTATTTCAAAAAGTCTTTTGGTATCAAGTATTATTGAATTAGCCAGTTTTCTGCTTAAATTTAAATTGGCGTATAATTTTAAAGAAAAATTTTCGATTTCATCTTTCAAATAAGTTAAAGTAAATTTATTTGAATCATGTAATGTTGGACTTTCTGGTTGATTAAATTTTATGTTATTTCCACTATCATCTGAGATATTCTTATTTAGTAAACATGCTTGCGGTTTTATTTTTTGATCAGAACATATTGAGCTCATATGATGCGCTTGAATGTTCCTTTTGAAGGAATACATCGACTGAAAGTGTCGGAAACAATTGTCGAAATTACAATAGAAATGGGAAGTACTAGTAACCTTATGGTGTAACTTTAAGTGGCCAATATATGTATCAATATTTTTAAAAGTATCCGTGCATATAAAACAAGAATTCATTTTGATCAACTTATACAGAAATATTTAAGAATATTATTTTAAATTTTTTTATTATTAGAATAAAGGCGATATTTCTTAATCTGCTTTGAGGTCAGCAATTAGAGCTGTCAATGCTGAATTTGATTTTGCAGTTGTCTTTATATTATACAAATAGTTTTCAAAAAATTGCCAAACTAAACTACATTCTTTTGCGTACTCCAAATTAAGTACCTGGTGTATTTTGAAAGAAACTGACAATGCTTTGATGAAGGAAGGTAACAAATAGCTGAGTCCACTCAAGTAGCAATAAAACTCCTTGGGATCATCCAGTTCCCGAACAACAATTATACAGGGTTGAAAGGAAATTCCTATCTCTTTGTACTTTTTCTCCTGTCTTTCAATATTAGCAGCTATGCCATTATGTGCCTGTAAAACTTAATATTTGGTTTTATATATCCCAAAATAAGACAAAATAAAAAAAAAGTATAAATGTATTATATGTATGTACTCACATTAACACGCAGAGCGAAAGCGTCTTGTGCATCGGAGATTGAAGGTTTCCAAGCAGACTTTTTGGACCCTTTTTTAAGTTGTACCATGCGTGGTACTAAAACTGCATGTAGCAAGTGACAGATCCAAAAATTCTGTGCATCTACGAAATAATATACATGTAATTAAAACTTAAATGAACGTTCTTGGGATTTTTGCATATATTCTGACTTACCATTTTTAAGACGTTGAAGTAATTCCTTGCTGCTGAGATCTCTTATATTTTTATTAAATACCGTATGCTGAATTTTTTGGACAAAGTCATTCCACTTAGAAAATAATAAAGTGTCTACTCCGGGATAAAGTTTCTCGAAGTGTAGTTCAACCTAAAAATATGAGCTCAACAAATTTTATTCAAAAATATTTTAAGTTAACTTACATATACATATATACCCGCTTGGAAGCTTAAAAATGGGCCACTTTTGAAAAATATTATCATTTGAAGTCAAAATATCTTTTCTTCTCTTCAGATATGTTATTTCCCACTTTTTTTTGCTACGATCTCAGGTGGATCTCGGTTATGCAAGAGCTATCTATACGCGTCCTCTACTTCAGTGTCAGTAGTCTCTCCTGTAGAAGATATAAATCCGTACTACATATAAGAATAATTATAATTAAAAAACCACCTTCTTCAGAGGCTAAAATGCAAGTAGATTTAGACGAATTAGAGTTAGAGGGCGAAAGTTTTCTTGGTTTATATTTACTCTCTATTAATCTAAGTTTCCGAAATTTCCTACACCTGGAGTAATACTTGTCAAGTAGCTTTCCCGTAGGCTTATTATTTTTAAATCGGGGTATGTAGTAAACTTCCAATTAATTGGAAGGTACCCTTCTCCTTCTTTCATAGCGCCTAATGGGTCCCCACAGACAGATGGACATGTATAAATCTAAATAATAAAAAATCTAAATCTTTTAATAAAAACTTTAAAATTCAAAATTTAAGCATTTTATTTATTACTTTTGCAATTACATGCATTATAAAAGTTATTGACGCTTTTGCTACCTCTAGCAAATGTAATTTTTACAAATTTCGATTTTTTTTGATTGTGGTGTACTTTTCTTTCTGAAAAATTATTTTGTTAATTAATTTTGAAATTTACTAAGATTAAAAAATAAATAAATACCGTTTTCTATGCTGATCTTTTCCTCTCTCTTCTGTTCCTGTCTCTTCTTTTCCTCCTTCTTCTCCCTTTAGTGTCTCCTCCATTTCGCTTTCCATTTCAGCACTAAAAAAATTAAAAAAAAAATTGAATTAATTACGAATAACTATTTACTTTTTAAAAATACTTACAGTATTTCCTTATCCAGCTGAATATTGTCTTCACCATCGGCCATTGTCACAGTTAATGGCATTCCCATTCAAACTTCGACACATTGCTAAAGTATAAGTAAGGATAAGTAGAACAGAGGATGAACTTGGCTATACATTATTGTAGTGCGACTGAGACAACGAATTAAAAACAAAAATTGAGAAAACATACGATTATCCGAATAATAAAATCTTCTTGAATACCTTCAAAAATTCTTTCGAACTATTCATAATAGTATACCAACAAAAGCAATATTATTACAGGAATATTATGTCGGCCATTTTGGTATTGGTTAATTTTGTAATCACATGTCTGATCATTTTTGAATGCTGAAGTGTGAGCAGTATACTAATATTATTACAGGAATATCATGTCAGCCATTTTGGTATTCATCTACAATAAAACAATCATCATTTTTATTCTTTTTTATTTACGATTGTAAATTAAAAAAATTTACAAAGTTTCTTATAAAATTTCAATTATCTCTCATTTCCCTTGCTAGATGTAGTGCTACCTCAGTTTGACCTTGGCCACCTCCAGCTATCCCATTACCCGCAGTTGCTTCAGCTTGACCTTGGGCACTTCTACCTATTCCTATGCCTCAGCTACCGCAGCTGCCCCAGGTACCCTTCTCCTTCTTTCATAGCGCCTAATGGGTCCCCACAGACAGATGGACATGTACAAATCTAAATAATAAAAAATCTAAATCTTTTAATAAAAACTTTTAAATTCAAAATTTAAGCATTTTATTTTTTATTATTTTTGCAATTACATCCATTATAAAAATTATTTACACTTTTGCTACCTCTAGCAAATGTAATTTTAATAAATTTAGATTTTTGTTTCGAACGTGATGTACTTTTCTTTGTGAAAAATTATTTTGTTAATTAATTTTGAAATTTAATAAATGAATACCGTTTTCCATCGTGATCTCTTCGTCTTTCTTCTCTTGCTCCTTCTTCTTTTCCTCCTTCTTCTCCCTTTAATGTTTCTTCCATTTCGTTTTCCATTTCAGCACTAAAAAAATGAAAAAAAAATGGAATTAATTACGAATAACTATTTACTTTTTAAAAATACTTACAGTATTTCCTTATCCAGCTGGATTACCTCTTCACCATCGGCTATTGTCACAGTTAATGGCATTCCCATTCAAACTTCGACACATTGATAAAGTATAAATAAGGATAAGTAGAGACAGAGGCGAACAAAAAACGAATTTTTCTTCTTTTGGATGAACTTGGCTACACATTATTGTAGTGCGACTGAGACAACGAATTAAAAATAAAAGTTGAGAATAATAAAATCTTCTTGAATAACTTCAAAAATTCTTTCAAACTATTCATAATAGTATACCAAAAAAAAACAATATTATTGCAGGAATATCATGTCGGCCATTTTGGTATTGGTTAATTTTGTAATCAGATGCCTGATTATTTTTGTATGCTACAGTATGAGCAGTATAGCAATATTATTACAGGTATATTATTATGATAATATTATTTATACGTTTTTATAAAAACAGGATTTTTACTACAATTTTTAAATGTACTTTCATTAATTTTTTTATTAAAATAATTTATTTACACAAAATAAAATATCATTTAATTTTAATGCATTTTCACATTATACTTTTGGATCTATAATGGTCCTGATATGGTGTTTAAATTATCTTTAAATATTATAATGTTTTAAGAGTGGCGACGACGACGCTGCTTTCATCAGCTGATTTCTATTTATATATTCAGTAGCGTCTATATATTTTCTGAACATATTTTATCCGCCATTTTGTCATGCTGCAGTGTGAGCAGTATACTAATATTATTGAAGGAATATTATGTCGGCCATTTCGGTATTGGTTAATTTTATAATCAGATGCCTGATTATTTTTGTATGCTACAGTGTGAGCAGTATAGCAATATTATTACAGGTATATTATTATGATAATATTATTTATACGTTTTTATAAAAACAGGATTTTTACTATAATTTTTAAATGTACTTTCATTAATTTTTTTATTAAAATAATTTATTTATACAAAATAAAATATCATTTCATTTTAATGCATTTTCACATTATACTTTTGGATCTATAATGGTCCTGATATCGTGTTTAAATTATCTTTAAACATTATAATGGTAAAATAATGGCGACGACGACGCTGCTTTCATCAGCTGATTTCTATTTATATATTCAGTAGCGTCTCTATATATTTTCAGAATATAATTTATCCGCCATTTTGTCATGCTGCAGTGTGAGCAGTACAGCAACATTATTGTAGGAATATTATGATGGCCATTTTGGTATTGCTTAATTTTGTAATTATATTCCTGATTATTATACACTTTTCCTATCAATCGTTGTAAAGTGTAATTTGTTTTTACTGTATCTTATATCAAATTTTATAATTTTTATAATTTGTAAAGAAATAAAATCAAAAATTTTTTTTTATCTAATTCATTTGGTTTTTTATTATAAATTGGTTCATTTCCTGCAAATTACCCCTATCAATAATAATAAGAAGAAGATATCTATTTTCTGTTAAAGTGTTCATGGCGTAAAGAAATAGGTTTTATATGTTTATTTTCTAATATAGTTATTATATATTACGATTACTGGATTAAAAAAGAAATTACTTTTTAGTTTCTATTTTAATTGCATGTAAGTATCTGTACAGTGGACACTGATTAAAATTTTTACAAATTTCGCAATTTTAAAATGGCCGCAGTTAACTTTTTTGGAGTTGTGTTAATATCGTGCCTGTATTACCGATCAAAATTTGGTACCACGGAATTTTTCCTATATCCAACAAGAATAAAATAATAATTTTTTTGCTTGCAAACCAAGCACAAGTGTCTAATATTAAAAAAAAAAAAATCTTAAATAAAACAATAACAAATATTTAATCTTTTTTATTAAGAAAAATAAATTTAAAACTGCCAAAATTCATAATGATGTTATTATTTGGACTAATTCCGTGGGCTATATTTAGTGCCGCCTCAGCTTGAGCCCGTACACCTCCAATAATCGCAGCTGCCTCAGCTGCCCCAGCTACCCTTCTTCGCCTTTCACGGCGCCTAATGGCTCCTCCTCCTGGGGCTGGTGCTGCTGGTGCTGCTGGTGCTGGTGCGGCTACTGGTGCAGCTATTCGGGCCTGTACTGCTACTGGTGCAGCTACAGGTGCAGCTATTGGGGCCTGTACTGCTACTGGTGCCTGTTCTGCCCTTTCTACTCCATCCTGTTCCATACGTCTTATATCCATATTTCTGTATAAAGAATTTATTAATTTAATATATTTGAATTGATTAAAATTAATATAATTACTTACCCAAGTGATAATATCAGTTCTTGCATTCCTCTCTAACGACTACCATTACTATAATGACTCATTCCAGTAATTTTTTTTATTTACTAATGACGGCATTGCCAGCTAAGTTTTTTTTTTGTTTATATTAACACATGGTGCTCATTATCGGTATAGGCACGATTCATAGCAAATTAATATTGTGAATAATTAAATTCTTAATTATAATCATTAAGTAAGAAATTTAAAACAAATTATATAAATATCAAATAAAGTGCAGTATGATCAGCATATCGATAATATTGCAAACAAATATTTTCCGCCATTTTTAAATAGTTTCATTTTTTATCGGATGGGTCTGCGGTCCTTGATTTACGTTTTAATGTTACAATATAATATAAATTTAATAATATATTAGCATAGTGTTAATATATTTTAATATATTCTATATTATATTTGTAAAAGGACGCACATATATAAGCAACTATAGCATAAATAAATTATTTTGATGACATTTATAAATATTATTCTATCAACATTTGTACGTTTTATTTTGCAATGTCTAATGGTACAGACAGGCACTGAACTTAATCAAAATCTTTCAAATCTATATCAAAATGTTCCGAACAGGAACAAGCTGAAAAACATTAAAGAAAGTCCAATATCACAAAATTTTCATCATTTAGGATTTTAATAAAAACAAAAAACAAAATATATTCAATAAAATTATGTGTAAGTATTTGTACTAATTTATTAATTTTAAAATGGCCGCAGCTAAATTGTTTGCAGTAGTATTAGTATGATGCCCGTACTCCTAATAAAAAGTTGGTACCATGGAATTTTTCGAACACCGAATACTTCCCACACGTAAAAACTCCCTATGAAATTCTGCGTGTGGGCTATGGCTAAGGTACAGCGTAAACATCAATATACTAAAAGAAAAATGTTATATAATATTTTCATTCTGTCAAAAATTTATTATTGTATGCCTCTTTAATTATTGTACAATATAATAATTTATTTTGTATTATGAGCTTGGAGATCTGCAGAGAAATCCATCAGGTTCTCCGCCTCTATCAAAGACGTAATCGTACATTCAGGTGTTTTACTGATATCATCAGAGTCACTGAATGATATCAGAGGACATATCAGGGAGTTCTCGCTAGTGTCTGTCAATGGAGCGGACCTTCCTCCTTGCGCAAAGCTTGAACTGGAGTGTTCGATGCATTGATTGCTCGTGATGTCGACGCTGGTCGGAAAGAGGTGTTGGTATTCCCGACCCGTCTGAAGTTTTTCTGTTGACATTGAATGCAATCTGGCTTGAAGGTGTTCTTCCCTCCACATCCGTAACAGAATACAGTTTGTCGTTCCTGCCGGCAATCTTGGTAAAAGTGACCGGACTGGTCACAATTCCAGCAGGTTACATTTTTAGGGGTTGAAATGGCAGATAGTGAGACTTCCTCGCTGCGCTCAGGTGATATTTTCAAGTCAGCCTCGGTCGAATGATATCCATCCACTTCACTGACTCTTTGTCCGCGATAAGCGTTCCAACTACTTGCTGTTGCGATGCGCAGCTGCGTCGCTTGAATTTGATTCACCAGAATCCTGAGCTGGTGGATGGTGTTTGTCGGATGCAAACAAATTTTATTTTGTATTTCTGGCAGTAAGTTTGCCTTAACTATTTCCAAAAATTCGACGTCTGGCAACGGATTCTGCAGTTGGTCTCGTAACTGTACTAGATGCTGGTAGTAAGTGGCAAATGACTCAACTCCTTTCTGCTTGCGCAGCATAAGCTGGACTTTGACCTTAAGGTCGTCTTTGGGTACTCCCCATTCAGCCAATAGAGCTGCTTTCACATACTCCCATGACGGCGTGGAATTTTGCCTCAGGAGAGACCAGTACCAGTCCATTGCTGGTCCAGAAAGCAGAGTCGTCATATGTCGTACCAGTAAGTCGAAGTCTCCCTCCAAAGCCGAATAAGTCAAGGCTTCTACTCGGAATACAAATTCATCGACTGTGAGCCGAGAACTGTCACCGCTGTAAGAGATATTCCACCAGCGGATAGGGCTGCCAGAACGTCGCTGTCCTATGCCTGCAGGAACACGAATAGGGGGTGGTGGTGGTACAGGGTTTGGTGCGGGCTGATTTAGAGGCTGACCAAAAGCGGATGGAGGTCGGTTAAAGGATTGTCTATGCAAATTGGGAAAATCGTCAGATGGTCTGGGATTTCCGCTAGCCGGAGGAGGACGTGAAAAATCTATTGGTGGCACTGTGGCTGCTACTTGCTGACGGACACTATCTATTAACTCAGACCGTAATGCACTGAAGCTCTGTTCGAGACCTTCACGTACCAAGTCCTGCATTTGTAAGCGTAAGCCTGCCAACAGCGCATCCGTAGCAGCTGAGGTGTGGCCTTGAGCTGGGGGTAATGAACTGTCTTGCCGTGAGTTGTAATTAGTGAACGTCCGGGAATGCAAATCGCCCATTCCTGGAGATAACGAGCGTCTATTAGGTGGTGGTAGGTCGAAACTAGGCAAATCTAAGTTCGGCACATCGTGCTTAGCAGACTTCACCGGCTTCACCTTCTTCGGTCCCTTCGGTATTGCACCATTATGTTCTCTGAAGTCCTGTTGTGTAATATGACATCGGCAGTTAGGACAACTAGCATGTTCACCTATCCAATGCTGCAGGCATGCTTGGTGAAAAATGTGCTCACATACGGTTATTACAGGCTTCCTTTCGGCTGACCAGCTTGCATCACGACAGATGGAGCATGGTTCAGGTAGCATTGACATACTGTTTGTCGCAGGTGGTGGCGTTCTTACTGTAGCCATAGTGAGTAGCAATTGAAAACGTTTTGCAAACCCAAGGTTCGACGAAGACTGTCAGAGAAAGTTCAAAGAAAATCAACAATCGCAGCTAATAAGCTCACACAAGATCGGAGCTCATGAGCTACTCCAGTTATTAACGTGTATTACGTGAAAAAAATAAACGAAAGTGGTTAACTAAATTTCATGTGGGTAACTATCGTCACTAGAACATTATTTACACCCGTTACATACTCGTAATATACCAGTTCATGGGTTGTGTGTAATACGTATATGTGCAGTACGCGACGACAAAACTTCGGATATAAGAAGGCTTTGTATATTCCTATGAAACCAAGCTACTGGACCTATAGATACTAGAAAACTTTCTTAACTCCAAAATTCAGAAAATTCTCATAAGTGTACTGTCTTTATCTGCTAAATAATTACTATACGAAAAGGAAGCTTATGTATACCATTAAAAGACTTCCTTGCTATAGTATACACTAACTAGGTTAAAGTTGCAAGTTGGACAAGATTTTATACTTCAAGAAAATATCCCTCCAATAGTCTGACGAAATTTCAAAAAAAGTTTATAAAGGCAAAAGCGTTTCAACGACAAAAAAAATTCTTCAAAGAAAATAATCATACAGTTTCTCCTTCACCTCCCAGGAGCTCTCTCAACACAAAGTATCAGGTCGCTACATAAGATCAGGTCGCTCTCTCTCTTCCAAGGTCATAATACAGATATAAGCAAGTGACGTGAGTGTGTGCATGAAAAAGTTTAAGCTCTTGCAGAAATCTGGGAAGGGCAAAGTCCGAGGTATCAAAGACTGAGAATGCTACTAGAGATTCTTCAGCCAGGCAGTTAGCAGTATGCCAGCTCCTGATTACTGAAGATCTCCAGCATCAATCCCATCCTCTGAGCACTCGTTCTCTTCTCCTTCTCCGAATGATCGTGTCCAGTCAGTTCGCTAGCCGGGCAGAGTCATGAATCTGGTCAACTAATTAGCTGGAAGCCAACCAGTTGTCTCGCAGATTCCCAACTCTGTCCAGCCAGTTGGCCAACAGAGATACGTCTCCGCGAGAGCGCAAACAAAAAATTTCGTGAGGCCACCTACCATTTCCATGGCAGAAGGCCAGCGGGAAAGATCGTTCAAAAAAAAATTCAAAAGGCTTCAAAAAAATAAAAAAACTAGACACCTGTTCAGACTCGAGGCTTGACCAAAGTCAAACCTAGAGTCGAACTTCAATTCAAGAGAACTTTCAAAAACAAAACAAACTTTACTTTACTTTCAGAAACTTTAAAACGTTACGTTACTCAAAAAAATGCCAAATAACAAACAATTAGACTCAGGTCCACATATAACTTCCACTGATTGTGAGATTGCCGAGTCAGACAATTTAGCTACAAGCCAGCCAAATGTCCATATCTCGAAGTAATCCCAGTCCTCAGCAAAAGTCATACTTAGACCACCGAAGTCTAACTGAGGTGGCCCCACGTTGGGCGCCATTTTGTTATGGATTTATGTAGAGTGACTACTTTCAGGACGTGAAGTCCAAACTGCCAGCATGAGCTGACAGATCACTCGATGACAGCGATGGCACAGGGCGGCATGCTAGCACCTCGGCTAAGGGTGGCGGAGAGGGTGGGGGGGGGGGGGGGGTTCCAAAAAAAAACCTGCCGCTGTCACCAAACCATAATCAAAAAAATTCATGCCTACTTTCAACCAAAGAGCCGGCACACACTCGGTCCTGAAGGGACCCTTACGTCACTTACCTACTTACTGTGGAAGGCGCAGATGTTCTGCCTTCATGGCCTTGCCCCATCCTCCCTTTGACTTGGGGGGGGGCACTATTTCCAAGTCCCTAGTTGACCTGTAAAGAGATTAGCGTGGACCTATACGACCTGTGTGCAAGAGGGCGCCAGGATAGTGAAGGAAGAATAAAACCCTCAACGATTCATGTTCACGTTATAATTGCAAATATCACTAAAAATTACTATTTTTTTTTTTTTTTTTTTTTTTTTTTTTTTTTTTTTTTTTTTATATAAACCTTTTGCTTTCTCTATAGATATGGAAAGGCACTCCTTTGATGACTTAACCTCAAAATTTAATTTCTTCCGGTTGCATTGAACAACCTTGTTTACTTTAACTATGCCTCGTATAGCTATTCCTGTACATTTTCATATGATTTCAATTAGACACTTGCTTCTTCCTAAAAAATACTAGCCTATAGCCTTAAGCGTCTTAACGATCTATGATAGTGTGTAAATGAGGCGTTGTATTTCGTACTACTTCTTTTTCTTTTATGTAGATATTTATAGCGCACCAATAGCAATGTAAAAACTTCCACTTGCGAGATAGTTAATTAACTTAAACTGTTCCCTTGTTGCTACTTGGGATGTCGCTTGTGAATATAATTTAAAAAAATTATCGATAATTGTCTTAAATTTTACAAAAAAACTTAGCTTAAATCTTGCTTCAGTACGAAAAAGCATTCTATTTCTCTTGCTAACCATGCTTCTTGTAATGACCTTGTTTGATTCGGATTGGTCTTTTTACTTTCCTGTCTTAGGTAAGTATAATTGAATTTTTACTTGCTATTTCTTGGATAAATATTATTAAACCTTTACCCTTTTTACTTACTAGCTAAGTATTATTAAATCTTGTTTTACTTCTTCTTAGCTAAATATTATTAAAACTTTTTCTTCTTAGCTAAATATTATTAAAACTTTTTCTTCTTAGCTAAATATTATTAAAACTTGTGCAAAAGTGTGCTGATAACGTTATAGCAATTAACAACATCAAACGATTTAGTGCTTTGCAATTACTGGCGACCCAAACGTTGGAGACAAACGTGGTGGATTTGGGCAAAACCCATTGGAATAAGACCGTAATGATAAATCACAGCCATCAGATGACATTGCTCTACAGTCACTTCTATTTAATTCCTACTTGCTGCACAAACTTCTCTTTAGTGTCGCTCTTACACACATTATAAATTGATTAAAATTTTAGTAAACTTCTTGTCGTTTTCTTGTTTTCTTGTCGAGAGTTGAACTGAGGTAGGACACATGAATACCAAGGTATTCTGTGAGTGAAAACTACTCGTAGAAGTGACGGTATTCAAAAAAATAAAATGCTCAGAAAGAGTCTCTAGATGCAATAAGCGCCCCAAATACAAAGGGTTATTTGCGTTTGGTGCTGTTGTTGCATATGCCTATAATCATGGTCCCATGAACCCAAATTGTACGCCACTATCACCACCTCTGATTCTAAAACGTTTAAGAAAGTTTATCATGGGCATTTCTATCTGCCCGATTGGTATCTGTCACCAAAATCACTTGCACACGTTTGCACATTAATTATCTCGTTTCTTATAAACTAAGTCGTAGAAGGCTGAACAAAAATCTTATGTATAAAAGCTGAGGCAATTGAATAGCTAAATTATACCTTACTCTAGAGAAGAGGATGACTTCATGCGCACATAAAAAGTCAGGGCGTGCCACTGGAGACCAGCAAAAGTATTTACGCCGATACGGTGAATCCCTGTTGCGACTAAGACTGATGATTCTTTGTGTGGTGTAGCGCACGATTAGTTCAGTCAAAATTTTATGGTTGGACAAACATTCATCCACCAAAGCCAAAATCTCCGCTAATGCATGCATTGAAGTGCTCGCACGCCTTGGTAATTATCTATCCCTCTTAGTGAATAGGCCTCCGCTTGGCCGACTTTGGATTCTCGATCGTCTTTAAATAATTATTTCAAATTTGGGGTTAGGGAATATGAATTTTAATATGACTTTTAGATGCAACTTACAAGAACATAAGCACGTACTACTATTTATTCAGCAAACTTGCTGGGTACTTGTCTCACTCTGAATCACTGGTGCAACAATTAAAATCTGATGATGAGACGCGCCAACTACTATAATTTCAGCGGCCTCGCCGATTTTTTATAATCGTACACAAGTGTTGAGTCCCTAATGGAGAATACTTTGACAAAAGTGAATTTGGATGCGCGTAAAGAATAAAAGTTTTTTCAACTTACGTTTCAGGATATTTCTCTGCCCGATGGATCCGGAAATTTTATGTCTTTAATTTCACGCACTGTTCGCTTGCTGACGGCTTGACAAGACAGAGCGCGTCTTCTTCTTCTTTTCTGTCACGTCAACAGGTCTCCTGAGCGGGAGGAAATGCATTACTTTCAGTCGGGGTGCGTTCATTTTCTTTTTTTACTTGGAGGCCGGCGTACACGCTGCAGTACGTGTAGCATATTGCTATATGCAATACGCTACGACCATAACATAAATGAATACCGTTTTCCATCGTGATCTCTTCGTCTTTCTTCTCTTGCTCCTTCTTCTTTTCCTCCTTCTCCTCCCTTTAATGTTTCTTCCATTTCGTTTTCCATTTCAGCACTAAAAAAATTAAAAAAAAAATGGAATTAATTACGAATAACTATTTACTTTTTAAAAATACTTACAGTATTTCCTTATCCAGCTGGATTACCTCTTCACCATCGGCTATTGTCACAGTTAATGGCATTCCCATTCAAACTTCGACACATTGATAAAGTATAAATAAGGATAAGTAGAGACAGAGGCGAACAAAAAACGAATTTTTCTTCTTTTGGATGAACTTGGCTACACATTATTGTAGTGCGACTGAGACAACGAATTAAAAATAAAAATTGAGAATAATAAAATCTTCTTGAATAACTTCAAAAATTCTTTCAAACTATTCATAATAGTATACCAATAAAAAACAATATTATTGCAGGAATATTATGTCGGCCATTTTGGTATTGGTTAATTTTGTAATCACATGTCTGATCATTTTTGAATGCTGAAGTGTGAGCAGTATACTAATATTATTGCAGGAATATCATGTCGGCCATTTCGGTATTGGTTAATTTTGTAATCAGATGCCTGATTATTTTTGTATGCTACAGTATGAGCAGTATAGCAATATTATTACAGGTATATTATTATGATAATATTATTTATACGTTTTTATAAAAACAGGATTTTTACTACAATTTTTAAATGTACTTTCATTAATTTTTTTATTAAAATAATTTATTTACACAAAATAAAATATCATTTAATTTTAATGCATTTTCACATTATACTTTTGGATCTATAATGGTCCTGATATGGTGTTTAAATTATCTTTAAATATTATAATGTTTTAAGAGTGGCGACGACGACGCTGCTTTCATCAGCTGATTTCTATTTATATATTCGGTAGCGTCTATATATTTTCTGAACATATTTTATCCGCCATTTTGTCATGCTGCAGTGTGAGCAGTATAGCAACATTATTGAAGGAATATTATGTCGGCCATTTCGGTATTGGTTAATTTTATAATCAGATGCCTGATTATTTTTGTATGCTACAGTGTGAGCAGTATAGCAATATTATTACAGGTATATTATTATGATAATATTATTTATACGTTTTTATAAAAACAGGATTTTTACTATAATTTTTAAATGTACTTTCATTAATTTTTTTATTAAAATAATTTATTTATACAAAATAAAATATCATTTCATTTTAATGCATTTTCACATTATACTTTTGGATCTATAATGGTCCTGATATCGTGTTTAAATTATCTTTAAACATTATAATGGTAAAATAATGGCGACGACGACGCTGCTTTCATCAGCTGATTTCTATTTATATATTCAGTAGCGTCTCTATATATTTTCAGAATATAATTTATCCGCCATTTTGTCATGCTGCAGTGTGAGCAGTACAGCAACATTATTGTAGGAATATTATGATGGCCATTTTCGTATTGCTTAATTTTGTAATTATATTCCTGATTATTATACACTTTTCCTATCAATCGTTGTAAAGTGTAATTTGTTTTTACTGTATCTTATATCAAATTTTATAATTTTTATAATTTGTAAAGAAATAAAATCAAAAATTTTTTTTTATCTAATTCATTTGGTTTTTTATTATAAATTGGTTCATTTCCTGCAAATTACCCCTATCAATAATAATAAGAAGAAGATATCTATTTTCTGTTAAAGTGTTCATGGCGTAAAGAAATAGGTTTTATATGTTTATTTTCTAATATAGTTATTATATATTACGATTACTGGATTAAAAAAGAAATTACTTTTTAGTTTCTATTTTAATTGCATGTAAGTATCTGTACAGTGGACACTGATTAAAATTTTTACAAATTTCGCAATTTTAAAATGGCCGCAGTTAACTTTTTTGGAGTTGTGTTAATATCGTGCCTGTATTACCGATCAAAATTTGGTACCACGGAATTTTTCCTATATCCAACAAGAATAAAATAATAATTTTTTTGCTTGCAAACCAAGCACAAGTGTCTAATATTAAAAAAAAAAAAATCTTAAATAAAACAATAACAAATATTTAATCTTTTTTATTAAGAAAAATAAATTTAAAACTGCCAAAATTCATAATGATGTTATTATTTGGACTAATTCCGTGGGCTATATTTAGTGCCGCCTCAGCTTGAGCCCGTACACCTCCAATAATCGCAGCTGCCTCAGCTGCCCCAGCTACCCTTCTTCGCCTTTCACGGCGCCTAATGGCTCCTCCT
Organism: Dioctria linearis; assembly: GCA_963930735.1. NCBI lineage: Eukaryota > Metazoa > Arthropoda > Insecta > Diptera > Asilidae > Dioctria > Dioctria linearis. The sequence goes on along the minus strand of OZ005743.1, from coordinate 139,964,972 downwards.
CCTGGGGCTGGTGCTGCTGGTGCTGCTGGTGCTGGTGCGGCTACTGGTGCAGCTATTCGGGCCTGTACTGCTACTGGTGCAGCTACAGGTGCAGCTATTGGGGCCTGTACTGCTACTGGTGCCTGTTCTGCCCTTTCTACTCCATCCTGTTCCATACGTCTTATATCCATATTTCTGTATAAAGAATTTATTAATTTAATATATTTGAATTGATTAAAATTAATATAATTACTTACCCAAGTGATAATATCAGTTCTTGCATTCCTCTCTAACGACTACCATTACTATAATGACTCATTCCAGTAATTTTTTTTATTTACTAATGATGGCATTGCCAGCTAAGTTTTTTTTTTGTTTATATTAACACATGGTGCTCATTATCGGTATAGGCACGATTCATAGCAAATTAATATTGTGAATAATTAAATTCTTAATTATAATCATTAAGTAAGAAATTTAAAACAAATTATATAAATATCAAATAAAGTGCAGTATGATCAGCATATCGATAATATTGCAAACAAATATTTTCCGCCATTTTTAAATAGTTTCATTTTTTATCGGATGGGTCTGCGGTCCTTGATTTACGTTTTAATGTTACAATATAATATAAATTTAATAATATATTAGCATAGTGTTAATATATTTTAATATATTCTATATTATATTTGTAAAAGGACGCACATATATAAGCAACTATAGCATAAATAAATTATTTTGATGACATTTATAAATATTATTCTATCAACATTTGTACGTTTTATTTTGCAATGTCTAATGGTACAGACAGGCACTGAACTTAACCAAAATCTTTCAAATCTATATCAAAATGTTCCGAACAGGAACAAGCTGAAAAATATTAAAGAAAGTCCAATATCACAAAATTTTCATCATTTAGGATTTTAATAAAAACAAAAAACAAAATATATTCAATAAAATTATGTGTAAGTATTTGTACTAATTTATTAATTTTAAAATGGCCGCAGCTAAATTGTTTGCAGTAGTATTAGTATGATGCCCGTACTCCTAATAAAAAGTTGGTACCATGGAATTTTTCGAACACCGAATACTTCCCACACGTAAAAACTCCCTATGAAATTCTGCGTGTGGGCTATGGCTAAGGTACAGCGTAAACATCAATATACTAAAAGAAAAATGTTATATAATATTTTCATTCTGTCAAAAATTTATTATTGTATGCCTCTTTAATTATTGTACAATATAATAATTTATTTTGTATTATGAGCTTGGAGATCTGCAGAGAAATCCATCAGGTTCTCCGCCTCTATCAAAGACGTAATCGTACATTCAGGTGTTTTACTGATATCATCAGAGTCACTGAATGATATCAGAGGACATATCAGGGAGTTCTCGCTAGTGTCTGTCAATGGAGCGGACCTTCCTCCTTGCGCAAAGCTTGAACTGGAGTGTTCGATGCATTGATTGCTCGTGATGTCGACGCTGGTCGGAAAGAGGTGTTGGTATTCCCGACCCGTCTGAAGTTTTTCTGTTGACATTGAATGCAATCTGGCTTGAAGGTGTTCTTCCCTCCACATCCGTAACAGAATACAGTTTGTCGTTCCTGCCGGCAATCTTGGTAAAAGTGACCGGACTGGTCACAATTCCAGCAGGTTACATTTTTAGGGGTTGAAATGGCAGATAGTGAGACTTCCTCGCTGCGCTCAGGTGATATTTTCAAGTCAGCCTCGGTCGAATGATATCCATCCACTTCACTGACTCTTTGTCCGCGATAAGCGTTCCAACTACTTGCTGTTGCGATGCGCAGCTGCGTCGCTTGAATTTGATTCACCAGAATCCTGAGCTGGTGGATGGTGTTTGTCGGATGCAAACAAATTTTATTTTGTATTTCTGGCAGTAAGTTTGCCTTAACTATTTCCAAAAATTCGACGTCTGGCAACGGATTCTGCAGTTGGTCTCGTAACTGTACTAGATGCTGGTAGTAAGTGGCAAATGACTCTCCTCCTTTCTGCTTGCGCAGCATAAGCTGGACTTTGACCTTAAGGTCGTCTTTGGGTACTCCCCATTCAGCCAATAGAGCTGCTTTCACATACTCCCATGACGGCGTGGAATTTTGCCTCAGGAGAGACCAGTACCAGTCCATTGCTGGTCCAGAAAGCAGAGTCGTCATATGTCGTACCAGTAAGTCGAAGTCTCCCTCCAAAGCCGAATAAGTCAAGGCTTCTACTCGGAATACAAATTCATCGACTGTGAGCCGAGAACTGTCACCGCTGTAAGAGATATTCCACCAGCGGATAGGGCTGCCAGAACGTCGCTGTCCTATGCCTGCAGGAACACGAATAGGGGGTGGTGGTGGTACAGGGTTTGGTGCGGGCTGATTTAGAGGCTGACCAAAAGCGGATGGAGGTCGGTTAAAGGATTGTCTATGCAAATTGGGAAAATCGTCAGATGGTCTGGGATTTCCCCTAGCCGGAGGAGGACGTGAAAAATCTATTGGTGGCACTGTGGCTGCTACTTGCTGACGGACACTATCTACTAACTCAGACCGTAATGCACTGAAGCTCTGTTCGAGACCTTCACGTACCAAGTCCTGCATTTGTAAGCGTAAGCCTGCCAACAGCGCATCCGTAGCAGCTGAGGTGTGGCCTTGAGCTGGGGGTAATGAACTGTCTTGCCGTGAGTTGTAATTAGTGAACGTCCGGGAATGCAAATCGCCCATTCCTGGAGATAACGAGCGTCTATTAGGTGGTGGTAGGTCGAAACTAGGCAAATCTAAGTTCGGCACATCGTGCTTAGCAGACTTCACCGGCTTCACCTTCTTCGGTCCCTTCGGTATTGCACCATTATGTTCTCTGAAGTCCTGTTGTGTAATATGACATCGGCAGTTAGGACAACTAGCATGTTCACCTATCCAATGCTGCAGGCATGCTTGGTGAAAAATGTGCTCACATACGGTTATTACAGGCTTCCTTTCGGCTGACCAGCTTGCATCACGACAGATGGAGCATGGTTCAGGTAGCATTGACATACTGTTTGTCGCAGGTGGTGGCGTTCTTACTGTAGCCATAGTGAGTAGCAATTGAAAACGTTTTGCAAACCCAAGGTTCGACGAAGACTGTCAGAGAAAGTTCAAAGAAAATCAACAATCGCAGCTAATAAGCTCACACAAGATCGGAGCTCATGAGCTACTCCAGTTATTAACGTGTATTACGTGAAAAAAATAAACGAAAGTGGTTAACTAAATTTCATGTGGGTAACTATCGTCACTAGAACATTATTTACACCCGTTACATACTCGTAATATACCAGTTCATGGGTTGTGTGTAATACGTATATGTGCAGTACGCGACGACAAAACTTCGGATATAAGAAGGCTTTGTATATTCCTATGAAACCAAGCTACTGGACCTATAGATACTAGAAAACTTTCTTAACTCCAAAATTCAGAAAATTCTCATAAGTGTACTGTCTTTATCTGCTAAATAATTACTATACGAAAAGGAAGCTTATGTATACCATTAAAAGACTTCCTTGCTATAGTATACACTAACTAGGTTAAAGTTGCAAGTTGGACAAGATTTTATACTTCAAGAAAATATCCCTCCAATAGTCTGACGAAATTTCAAAAAAAGTTTATAAAGGCAAAAGCGTTTCAACGACAAAAAAAATTCTTCAAAGAAAATAATCATACAGTTTCTCCTTCACCTCCCAGGAGCTCTCTCAACACAAAGTATCAGGTCGCTACATAAGATCAGGTCGCTCTCTCTCTTCCAAGGTCATAATACAGATATAAGCAAGTGACGTGAGTGTGTGCATGAAAAAGTTTAAGCTCTTGCAGAAATCTGGGAAGGGCAAAGTCGGAGGTATCAAAGACTGAGAATGCTACTAGAGATTCTTCAGCCAGGCAGTTAGCAGTATGCCAGCTCCTGATTACTGAAGATCTCCAGCATCAATCCCATCCTCTGAGCACTCGTTCTCTTCTCCTTCTCCGAATGATCGTGTCCAGTCAGTTCGCTAGCCGGGCAGAGTCATGAATCTGGTCAACTAATTAGCTGGAAGCCAACCAGTTGTCTCGCAGATTCCCAACTCTGTCCAGCCAGTTGGCCAACAGAGACACGTCTCCGCGAGAGCGCAAACAAAAAATTTCGTGAGGCCACCTACCATTTCCATGGCAGAAGGCCAGCGGGAAAGATCGTTCAAAAAAAAATTCAAAAGGCTTCAAAAAAATAAAAAAACTAGACACCTGTTCAGACTCGAGGCTTGACCAAAGTCAAACCTAGAGTCGAACTTCAATTCAAGAGAACTTTCAAAAACAAAACAAACTTTACTTTACTTTCAGAAACTTTAAAACGTTACGTTACTCAAAAAAATGCCAAATAACAAACAATTAGACTCAGGTCCACATATAACTTCCACTGATTGTGAGATTGCCGAGTCAGACAATTTAGCTACAAGCCAGCCAAATGTCCATATCTCGAAGTAATCCCAGTCCTCAGCAAAAGTCATACTTAAACCACCGAAGTCTAACTGAGGTGGCCCCACGTTGGGCGCCATTTTGTTATGGATTTATGTAGAGTGACTACTTTCAGGACGTGAAGTCCAAACTGCCAGCATGAGCTGACAGATCACTCGATGACAGCGATGGCACAGGGCGGCATGCTAGCACCTCGGCTAAGGGTGGCGGAGAGGGTGGGGGGGGGGGGGGGGGTTCCAAAAAAAAAAACCTGCCGCTGTCACCAAACCATAATCAAAAAAATTCATGCCTACTTTCAACCAAAGAGCCGGCACACACTCGGTCCTGAAGGGACCCTTACGTCACTTACCTACTTACTGTGGAAGGCGCAGATGTTCTGCCTTCATGGCCTTGCCCCATCCTCCCTTTGACTTGGGGGGGGGGGGCACTATTTCCAAGTCCCTTGTTGACCTGTAAAGAGATTAGCGTGGACCTATACGACCTGTGTGCAAGAGGGCGCCAGGATAGTGAAGGAAGAATAAAACCCTCAACGATTCATGTTCACGTTATAATTGCAAATATCACTAAAAATTACTAAATATATATATTCTTTTTTTTTTTTTTATATAAACCTTTTGCTTTCTCTATAGATATGGAAAGGCACTCCTTTGATGACTTAACCTCAAAATTTAATTTCTTCCGGTTGCATTGAACAACCTTGTTTACTTTAACTATGCCTCGTATAGCTATTCCTGTACATTTTCATATGATTTCAATTAGACACTTGCTTCTTCCTAAAAAATACTAGCCTATAGCCTTAAGCGTCTTAACGATCTATGATAGTGTGTAAATGAGGCGTTGTATTTCGTACTACTTCTTTTTCTTTTATGTAGATATTTATAGCGCACCAATAGCAATGTAAAAACTTCCACTTGCGAGATAGTTAATTAACTTAAACTGTTCCCTTGTTGCTACTTGGGATGTCGCTTGTGAATATAATTTAAAAAAATTATCGATAATTGTCTTAAATTTTACAAAAAAACTTAGCTTAAATCTTGCTTCAGTACGAAAAAGCATTCTATTTCTCTTGCTAACCATGCTTCTTGTAATGACCTTGTTTGATTCGGATTGGTCTTTTTACTTTCCTGTCTTAGGTAAGTATAATTGAATTTTTACTTGCTATTTCTTGGATAAATATTATTAAACCTTTACCCTTTTTACTTACTAGCTAAGTATTATTAAATCTTGTTTTACTTCTTCTTAGCTAAATATTATTAAAACTTTTTCTTCTTAGCTAAATATTATTAAAACTTTTTCTTCTTAGCTAAATATTATTAAAACTTGTGCAAAAGTGTGCTGATAACGTTATAGCAATTAACAACATCAAACGATTTAGTGCTTTGCAATTACTGGCGACCCAAACGTTGGAGACAAACGTGGTGGATTTGGGCAAAACCCATTGGAATAAGACCGTAATGATAAATCACAGCCATCAGATGACATTGCTCTACAGTCACTTCTATTTAATTCCTACTTGCTGCACAAACTTCTCTTTAGTGTCGCTCTTACACACATTATAAATTGATTAAAATTTTAGTAAACTTCTTGTCGTTTTCTTGTTTTCTTGTCGAGAGTTGAACTGAGGTAGGACACATGAATACCAAGGTATTCTGTGAGTGAAAACTACTCGTAGAAGTGACGGTATTCAAAAAAATAAAATGCTCAGAAAGAGTCTCTAGATGCAATAAGCGCCCCAAATACAAAGGGTTATTTGCGTTTGGTGCTGTTGTTGCATATGCCTATAATCATGGTCCCATGAACCCAAATTGTACGCCACTATCACCACCTCTGATTCTAAAACGTTTAAGAAAGTTTATCATGGGCATTTCTATCTGCCCGATTGGTATCTGTCACCAAAATCACTTGCACACGTTTGCACATTAATTATCTCGTTTCTTATAAACTAAGTCGTAGGAGGCTGAACAAAAATCTTATGTATAAAAGCTGAGGCAATTGAATAGCTAAATTATACCTTACTCTAGAGAAGAGGATGACTTCATGCGCACATAAAAAGTCAGGGCGTGCCACTGGAGACCAGCAAGAGTATTTACGCCGATACGGTGAATCCCTGTTGCGACTAAGACTGATGATTCTTTGTGTGGTGTAGCGCACGATTAGTTCAGTCAAAATTTTATGGTTGGACAAACATTCATCCACCAAAGCCAAAATCTCCGCTAATGCATGCATTGAAGGGCTCGCACGCCTTGGTAATTATCTATCCCTCTTAGTGAATAGGCCTCCGCTTGGCCGACTTTGGATTCTCGATCGTCTTTAAATAATTATTTCAAATTTGGGGTTAGGGAATATGAATTTTAATATGACTTTTAGATGCAACTTACAAGAACATAAGCACGTACTACTATTTATTCAGCAAACTTGCTGGGTACTTGTCTCACTCTGAATCACTGGTGCAACAATTAAAATCTGATGATGAGACGCGCCAACTACTATAATTTCAGCGGCCTCGCCGATTTTTTATAATCGTACACAAGTGTTGAGTCCCTAATGGAGAATACTTTGACAAAAGTGAATTTGGATGCGCGTAAAGAATAAAAGTATTTTCAACTTACGTTTGGGGATATTTCTCTGCCCGATGGATCCGGAAATTTTATGTCTTTAATTTCACGCACTGTTCGCTTGCTGACGACTTGACAAGACAGAGCGCGTCTTCTTCTTCTTTTCTGTCACGTCAACAGGTCTCCTGAGCGGGAGGAAATGCATTACTTTCAGTCGGGGTGCGTTCATTTTCTTTTTTTACTTGGAGGCCGGCGTACACGCTGCAGTACGTGTAGCATATTGCTATATGCAATACGCTACGACCATAACATAAATGAATACCGTTTTCCATCGTGATCTCTTCGTCTTTCTTCTCTTGCTCCTTCTTCTTTTCCTCCTTCTTCTCCCTTTAATGTTTCTTCCATTTCGTTTTCCATTTCAGCACTAAAAAAATTAAAAAAAAATGGAATTAATTACGAATAACTATTTACTTTTTAAAAATACTTACAGTATTTCCTTATCCAGCTGGATTACCTCTTCACCATCGGCTATTGTCACAGTTAATGGCATTCCCATTCAAACTTCGACACATTGATAAAGTATAAATAAGGATAAGTAGAGACAGAGGCGAACAAAAAACGAATTTTTCTTCTTTTGGATGAACTTGGCTACACATTATTGTAGTGCGACTGAGACAACGAATTAAAAATAAAAATTGAGAATAATAAAATCTTTTTGAATAACTTCAAAAATTCTTTCAAACTATTCATAATAGTATACCAAAAAAAAACAATATTATTGCAGGAATATTATGTCGGCCATTTTGGTATTGGTTAATTTTGTAATCACATGTCTGATCATTTTTGAATGCTGAAGTGTGAGCAGTATACTAATATTATTGCAGGAATATCATGTCGGCCATTTCGGTATTGGTTAATTTTGTAATCAGATGCCTGATTATTTTTGTATGCTACAGTATGAGCAGTATAGCAATATTATTACAGGTATATTATTATGATAATATTATTTATACGTTTTTATAAAAACAGGATTTTTACTACAATTTTTAAATGTACTTTCATTAATTTTTTTATTAAAATAATTTATTTACACAAAATAAAATATCATTTAATTTTAATGCATTTTCACATTATACTTTTGGATCTATAATGGTCCTGATATGGTGTTTAAATTATCTTTAAATATTATAATGTTTTAAGAGTGGCGACGACGACGCTGCTTTCATCAGCTGATTTCTATTTATATATTCAGTAGCGTCTATATATTTTCTGAACATATTTTATCCGCCATTTTGTCATGCTGCAGTGTGAGCAGTATAGCAACATTATTGAAGGAATATTATGTCGGCCATTTCGGTATTGGTTAATTTTATAATCAGATGCCTGATTATTTTTGTATGCTACAGTGTGAGCAGTATAGCAATATTATTACAGGTATATTATTATGATAATATTATTTATACGTTTTTATAAAAACAGGATTTTTACTATAATTTTTAAATGTACTTTCATTAATTTTTTTATTAAAATAATTTATTTATACAAAATAAAATATCATTTCATTTTAATGCATTTTCACATTATACTTTTGGATCTATAATGGTCCTGATATCGTGTTTAAATTATCTTTAAACATTATAATGGTAAAATAATGGCGACGACGACGCTGCTTTCATCAGCTGATTTCTATTTATATATTCAGTAGCGTCTGTATATATTTTCAGAATATAATTTATCCGCCATTTTGTCATGCTGCAGTGTGAGCAGTACAGCAACATTATTGTAGGAATATTATGATGGCCATTTTGGTATTGCTTAATTTTGTAATTATATTCCTGATTATTATACACTTTTCCTATCAATCGTTGTAAAGTGTAATTTGTTTTTACTGTATCTTATATCAAATTTTATAATTTTTATAATTTGTAAAGAAATAAAATCAAAAATTTTTTTTTATCTAATTCATTTGGTTTTTTATTATAAATTGGTTCATTTCCTGCAAATTACCCCTATCAATAATAATAAGAAGAAGATATCTATTTTCTGTTAAAGTGTTCATGGCGTAAAGAAATAGGTTTTATATGTTTATTTTCTAATATAGTTATTATATATTACGATTACTGGATTAAAAAAGAAATTACTTTTTAGTTTCTATTTTAATTGCATGTAAATATCTGTACAGTGGACACTGATTAAAATTTTTACAAATTTCGCAATTTTAAAATGGCCGCAGTTAACTTTTTTGGAGTTGTGTTAATATCGTGCCTGTATTACCGATCAAAATTTGGTACCACGGAATTTTTCCTATATCCAACAAGAATAAAATAATAATTTTTTTGCTTGCAAACCAAGCACAAGTGTCTAATATTAAAAAAAAAAATCTTAAATAAAACAATAACAAATATTTAATCTTTTTTATTAAGAAAAATAAATTTAAAACTGCCAAAATTCATAATGATGTTATTATTTGGACTAATTCCGTGGGCTATATTTAGTGCCGCCTCAGCTTGAGCCCGTACACCTCCAATACCCGCAGCTGCCTCAGCTGCCCCAGCTACCCTTCTTCGCCTTTTACGGCGCCTAATGGCTCCTCCTCCTGGGGCTGGTGCTGCTGGTGCTGCTGGTGCTGGTGCGGCTACTGGTGCAGCTATTCGGGCCTGTACTGCTACTGGTGCAGCTACAGGTGCAGCTATTGGGGCCTGTACTGCTACTGGTGCCTGTTCTGCCCTTTCTACTCCATCCTGTTCCATACGTCTTATATCCATATTTCTGTATAAAGAATTTATTAATTTAATATATTTGAATTGATTAAAATTAATATAATTACTTACCCAAGTGATAATATCAGTTCTTGCATTCCTCTCTAACGACTACCATTACTATAATGACTCATTCCAGTAATTTTTTTTATTTACTAATGACGGCATTGCCAGCTAAGTTTTTTTTTTTGTTTATATTAACACATGGTGCTCATTATCGGTATAGGCACGATTCATAGCAAATTAATATTGTGAATAATTAAATTCTTAATTATAATCATTAAGTAAGAAATTTAAAACAAATTATATAAATATCAAATAAAGTGCAGTATGATCAGCATATCGATAATATTGCAAACAAATATTTTCCGCCATTTTTAAATAGTTTCATTTTTTATCGGATGGGTCTGCGGTCCTTGATTTACGTTTTAATGTTACAATATAATATAAATTTAATAATATATTAGCATAGTGTTAATATATTTTAATATATTCTATATTATATTTGTAAAAGGACGCACATATATAAGCAACTATAGCATAAATAAATTATTTTGATGACATTTATAAATATTATTCTATCAACATTTGTACGTTTTATTTTGCAATGTCTAATGGTACAGACAGGCACTGAACTTAACCAAAATCTTTCAAATCTATATCAAAATGTTCCGAACAGGAACAAGCTGAAAAATATTAAAGAAAGTCCAATATCACAAAATTTTCATCATTTAGGATTTTAATAAAAACAAAAAACAAAATATATTCAATAAAATTATGTGTAAGTATTTGTACTAATTTATTAATTTTAAAATGGCCGCAGCTAAATTGTTTGCAGTAGTATTAGTATGATGCCCGTACTCCTAATAAAAAGTTGGTACCATGGAATTTTTCGAACACCGAATACTTCCCACACGTAAAAACTCCCTATGAAATTCTGCGTGTGGGCTATGGCTAAGGTACAGCGTAAACATCAATATACTAAAAGAAAAATGTTATATAATATTTTCATTCTGTCAAAAATTTATTATTGTATGCCTCTTTAATTATTGTACAATATAATAATTTATTTTGTATTATGAGCTTGGAGATCTGCAGAGAAATCCATCAGGTTCTCCGCCTCTATCAAAGACGTAATCGTACATTCAGGTGTTTTACTGATATCATCAGAGTCACTGAATGATATCAGAGGACATATCAGGGAGTTCTCGCTAGTGTCTGTCAATGGAGCGGACCTTCCTCCTTGCGCAAAGCTTGAACTGGAGTGTTCGATGCATTGATTGCTCGTGATGTCGACGCTGGTCGGAAAGAGGTGTTGGTATTCCCGACCCGTCTGAAGTTTTTCTGTTGACATTGAATGCAATCTGGCTTGAAGGTGTTCTTCCCTCCACATCCGTAACAGAATACAGTTTGTCGTTCCTGCCGGCAATCTTGGTAAAAGTGACCGGACTGGTCACAATTCCAGCAGGTTACATTTTTAGGGGTTGAAATGGCAGATAGTGAGACTTCCTCGCTGCGCTCAGGTGATATTTTCAAGTCAGCCTCGGTCGAATGATATCCATCCACTTCACTGACTCTTTGTCCGCGATAAGCGTTCCAACTACTTGCTGTTGCGATGCGCAGCTGCGTCGCTTGAATTTGATTCACCAGAATCCTGAGCTGGTGGATGGTGTTTGTCGGATGCAAACATATTTTATTATGTATTTCTGGCAGTAAGTTTGCCTTAACTATTTCCAAAAATTCGACGTCTGGCAACGGATTCTGCAGTTGGTCTCGTAACTGTACTAGATGCTGGTAGTAAGTGGCAAATGACTCTCCTCCTTTCTGCTTGCGCAGCATAAGCTGGACTTTGACCTTAAGGTCGTCTTTGGGTACTCCCCATTCAGCCAATAGAGCTGCTTTCACATACTCCCATGACGGCGTGGAATTTTGCCTCAGGAGAGACCAGTACCAGTCCATTGCTGGTCCAGAAAGCAGAGTCGTCATATGTCGTACCAGTAAGTCGAAGTCTCCCTCCAAAGCCGAATAAGTCAAGGCTTCTACTCGGAATACAAATTCATCGACTGTGAGCCGAGAACTGTCACCGCTGTAAGAGATATTCCACCAGCGGATAGGGCTGCCAGAACGTCGCTGTCCTATGCCTGCAGGAACACGAATAGGGGGTGGTGGTGGTACAGGGTTTGGTGCGGGCTGATTTAGAGGCTGACCAAAAGCGGATGGAGGTCGGTTAAAGGATTGTCTATGCAAATTGGGAAAATCGTCAGATGGTCTGGGATTTCCCCTAGCCGGAGGAGGACGTGAAAAATCTATTGGTGGCACTGTGGCTGCTACTTGCTGACGGACACTATCTACTAACTCAGACCGTAATGCACTGAAGCTCTGTTCGAGACCTTCACGTACCAAGTCCTGCATTTGTAAGCGTAAGCCTGCCAACAGCGCATCCGTAGCAGCTGAGGTGTGGCCTTGAGCTGGGGGTAATGAACTGTCTTGCCGTGAGTTGTAATTAGTGAACGTCCGGGAATGCAAATCGCCCATTCCTGGAGATAACGAGCGTCTATTAGGTGGTGGTAGGTCGAAACTAGGCAAATCTAAGTTCGGCACATCGTGCTTAGCAGACTTCACCGGCTTCACCTTCTTCGGTCCCTTCGGTATTGCACCATTATGTTCTCTGAAGTCCTGTTGTGTAATATGACATCGGCAGTTAGGACAACTAGCATGTTCACCTATCCAATGCTGCAGGCATGCTTGGTGAAAAATGTGCTCACATACGGTTATTACAGGCTTCCTTTCGGCTGACCAGCTTGCATCACGACAGATGGAGCATGGTTCAGGTAGCATTGACATACTGTTTGTCGCAGGTGGTGGCGTTCTTACTGTAGCCATAGTGAGTAGCAATTGAAAACGTTTTGCAAACCCAAGGTTCGACGAAGACTGTCAGAGAAAGTTCAAAGAAAATCAACAATCGCAGCTAATAAGCTCACACAAGATCGGAGCTCATGAGCTACTCCAGTTATTAACGTGTATTACGTGAAAAAAATAAACGAAAGTGGTTAACTAAATTTCATGTGGGTAACTATCGTCACTAGAACATTATTTACACCCGTTACATACTCGTAATATACCAGTTCATGGGTTGTGTGTAATACGTATATGTGCAGTACGCGACGACAAAACTTCGGATATAAGAAGGCTTTGTATATTCCTATGAAACCAAGCTACTGGACCTATAGATACTAGAAAACTTTCTTAACTCCAAAATTCAGAAAATTCTCATAAGTGTACTGTCTTTATCTGCTAAATAATTACTATACGAAAAGGAAGCTTATGTATACCATTAAAAGACTTCCTTGCTATAGTATACACTAACTAGGTTAAAGTTGCAAGTTGGACAAGATTTTATACTTCAAGAAAATATCCCTCCAATAGTCTGACGAAATTTCAAAAAAAGTTTATAAAGGCAAAAGCGTTTCAACGACAAAAAAAATTCTTCAAAGAAAATAATCATACAGTTTCTCCTTCACCTCCCAGGAGCTCTCTCAACACAAAGTATCAGGTCGCTACATAAGATCAGGTCGCTCTCTCTCTTCCAAGGTCATAATACAGATATAAGCAAGTGACGTGAGTGTGTGCATGAAAAAGTTTAAGCTCTTGCAGAAATCTGGGAAGGGCAAAGTCGGAGGTATCAAAGACTGAGAATGCTACTAGAGATTCTTCAGCCAGGCAGTTAGCAGTATGCCAGCTCCTGATTACTGAAGATCTCCAGCATCAATCCCATCCTCTGAGCACTCGTTCTCTTCTCCTTCTCCGAATGATCGTGTCCAGTCAGTTCGCTAGCCGGGCAGAGTCATGAATCTGGTCAACTAATTAGCTGGAAGCCAACCAGTTGTCTCGCAGATTCCCAACTCTGTCCAGCCAGTTGGCCAACAGAGACACGTCTCCGCGAGAGCGCAAACAAAAAATTTCGTGAGGCCACCTACCATTTCCATGGCAGAAGGCCAGCGGGAAAGATCGTTCAAAAAAAAATTCAAAAGGCTTCAAAAAAATAAAAAAACTAGACACCTGTTCAGACTCGAGGCTTGACCAAAGTCAAACCTAGAGTCGAACTTCAATTCAAGAGAACTTTCAAAAACAAAACAAACTTTACTTTACTTTCAGAAACTTTAAAACGTTACGTTACTCAAAAAAATGCCAAATAACAAACAATTAGACTCAGGTCCACATATAACTTCCACTGATTGTGAGATTGCCGAGTCAGACAATTTAGCTACAAGCCAGCCAAATGTCCATATCTCGAAGTAATCCCAGTCCTCAGCAAAAGTCATACTTAAACCACCGAAGTCTAACTGAGGTGGCCCCACGTTGGGCGCCATTTTGTTATGGATTTATGTAGAGTGACTACTTTCAGGACGTGAAGTCCAAACTGCCAGCATGAGCTGACAGATCACTCGATGACAGCGATGGCACAGGGCGGCATGCTAGCACCTCGGCTAAGGGTGGCGGAGAGGGTGGGGGGGGGGGGGGGGTTCCAAAAAAAAAAACCTGCCGCTGTCACCAAACCATAATCAAAAAAATTCATGCCTACTTTCAACCAAAGAGCCGGCACACACTCGGTCCTGAAGGGACCCTTACGTCACTTACCTACTTACTGTGGAAGGCGCAGATGTTCTGCCTTCATGGCCTTGCCCCATCCTCCCTTTGACTTGGGGGGGGGCACTATTTCCAAGTCCCTTGTTGACCTGTAAAGAGATTAGCGTGGACCTATACGACCTGTGTGCAAGAGGGCGCCAGGATAGTGAAGGAAGAATAAAACCCTCAACGATTCATGTTCACGTTATAATTGCAAATATCACTAAAAATTACTAAATATATATATTCTTTTTTTTTTTTTTATATAAACCTTTTGCTTTCTCTATAGATATGGAAAGGCACTCCTTTGATGACTTAACCTCAAAATTTAATTTCTTCCGGTTGCATTGAACAACCTTGTTTACTTTAACTATGCCTCGTATAGCTATTCCTGTACATTTTCATATGATTTCAATTAGACACTTGCTTCTTCCTAAAAAATACTAGCCTATAGCCTTAAGCGTCTTAACGATCTATGATAGTGTGTAAATGAGGCGTTGTATTTCGTACTACTTCTTTTTCTTTTATGTAGATATTTATAGCGCACCAATAGCAATGTAAAAACTTCCACTTGCGAGATAGTTAATTAACTTAAACTGTTCCCTTGTTGCTACTTGGGATGTCGCTTGTGAATATAATTTAAAAAAATTATCGATAATTGTCTTAAATTTTACAAAAAAACTTAGCTTAAATCTTGCTTCAGTACGAAAAAGCATTCTATTTCTCTTGCTAACCATGCTTCTTGTAATGACCTTGTTTGATTCGGATTGGTCTTTTTACTTTCCTGTCTTAGGTAAGTATAATTGAATTTTTACTTGCTATTTCTTGGATAAATATTATTAAACCTTTACCCTTTTTACTTACTAGCTAAGTATTATTAAATCTTGTTTTACTTCTTCTTAGCTAAATATTATTAAAACTTTTTCTTCTTAGCTAAATATTATTAAAACTTTTTCTTCTTAGCTAAATATTATTAAAACTTGTGCAAAAGTGTGCTGATAACGTTATAGCAATTAACAACATCAAACGATTTAGTGCTTTGCAATTACTGGCGACCCAAACGTTGGAGACAAACGTGGTGGATTTGGGCAAAACCCATTGGAATAAGACCGTAATGATAAATCACAGCCATCAGATGACATTGCTCTACAGTCACTTCTATTTAATTCCTACTTGCTGCACAAACTTCTCTTTAGTGTCGCTCTTACACACATTATAAATTGATTAAAATTTTAGTAAACTTCTTGTCGTTTTCTTGTTTTCTTGTCGAGAGTTGAACTGAGGTAGGACACATGAATACCAAGGTATTCTGTGAGTGAAAACTACTCGTAGAAGTGACGGTATTCAAAAAAATAAAATGCTCAGAAAGAGTCTCTAGATGCAATAAGCGCCCCAAATACAAAGGGTTATTTGCGTTTGGTGCTGTTGTTGCATATGCCTATAATCATGGTCCCATGAACCCAAATTGTACGCCACTATCACCACCTCTGATTCTAAAACGTTTAAGAAAGTTTATCATGGGCATTTCTATCTGCCCGATTGGTATCTGTCACCAAAATCACTTGCACACGTTTGCACATTAATTATCTCGTTTCTTATAAACTAAGTCGTAGGAGGCTGAACAAAAATCTTATGTATAAAAGCTGAGGCAATTGAATAGCTAAATTATACCTTACTCTAGAGAAGAGGATGACTTCATGCGCACATAAAAAGTCAGGGCGTGCCACTGGAGACCAGCAAGAGTATTTACGCCGATACGGTGAATCCCTGTTGCGACTAAGACTGATGATTCTTTGTGTGGTGTAGCGCACGATTAGTTCAGTCAAAATTTTATGGTTGGACAAACATTCATCCACCAAAGCCAAAATCTCCGCTAATGCATGCATTGAAGGGCTCGCACGCCTTGGTAATTATCTATCCCTCTTAGTGAATAGGCCTCCGCTTGGCCGACTTTGGATTCTCGATCGTCTTTAAATAATTATTTCAAATTTGGGGTTAGGGAATATGAATTTTAATATGACTTTTAGATGCAACTTACAAGAACATAAGCACGTACTACTATTTATTCAGCAAACTTGCTGGGTACTTGTCTCACTCTGAATCACTGGTGCAACAATTAAAATCTGATGATGAGACGCGCCAACTACTATAATTTCAGCGGCCTCGCCGATTTTTTATAATCGTACACAAGTGTTGAGTCCCTAATGGAGAATACTTTGACAAAAGTGAATTTGGATGCGCGTAAAGAATAAAAGTATTTTCAACTTACGTTTGGGGATATTTCTCTGCCCGATGGATCCGGAAATTTTATGTCTTTAATTTCACGCACTGTTCGCTTGCTGACGACTTGACAAGACAGAGCGCGTCTTCTTCTTCTTTTCTGTCACGTCAACAGGTCTCCTGAGCGGGAGGAAATGCATTACTTTCAGTCGGGGTGCGTTCATTTTCTTTTTTTACTTGGAGGCCGGCGTACACGCTGCAGTACGTGTAGCATATTGCTATATGCAATACGCTACGACCATAACATAAATGAATACCGTTTTCCATCGTGATCTCTTCGTCTTTCTTCTCTTGCTCCTTCTTCTTTTCCTCCTTCTTCTCCCTTTAATGTTTCTTCCATTTCGTTTTCCATTTCAGCACTAAAAAAATTAAAAAAAAAATGGAATTAATTACGAATAACTATTTACTTTTTAAAAATACTTACAGTATTTCCTTATCCAGCTGGATTACCTCTTCACCATCGGCTATTGTCACAGTTAATGGCATTCCCATTCAAACTTCGACACATTGATAAAGTATAAATAAGGATAAGTAGAGACAGAGGCGAACAAAAAACGAATTTTTCTTCTTTTGGATGAACTTGGCTACACATTATTGTAGTGCGACTGAGACAACGAATTAAAAATAAAAATTGAGAATAATAAAATCTTTTTGAATAACTTCAAAAATTCTTTCAAACTATTCATAATAGTATACCAAAAAAAAACAATATTATTGCAGGAATATTATGTCGGCCATTTTGGTATTGGTTAATTTTGTAATCACATGTCTGATCATTTTTGAATGCTGAAGTGTGAGCAGTATACTAATATTATTGCAGGAATATCATGTCGGCCATTTCGGTATTGGTTAATTTTGTAATCAGATGCCTGATTATTTTTGTATGCTACAGTATGAGCAGTATAGCAATATTATTACAGGTATATTATTATGATAATATTATTTATACGTTTTTATAAAAACAGGATTTTTACTACAATTTTTAAATGTACTTTCATTAATTTTTTTATTAAAATAATTTATTTATACAAAATAAAATATCATTTCATTTTAATGCATTTTCACATTATACTTTTGGATCTATAATGGTCCTGATATCGTGTTTAAATTATCTTTAAACATTATAATGGTAAAATAATGGCGACGACGACGCTGCTTTCATCAGCTGATTTCTATTTATATATTCAGTAGCGTCTCTATATATTTTCAGAATATAATTTATCCGCCATTTTGTCATGCTGCAGTGTGAGCAGTACAGCAACATTATTGTAGGAATATTATGATGGCCATTTTGGTATTGCTTAATTTTGTAATTATATTCCTGATTATTATACACTTTTCCTATCAATCGTTGTAAAGTGTAATTTGTTTTTACTGTATCTTATATCAAATTTTATAATTTTTATAATTTGTAAAGAAATAAAATCAAAAATTTTTTTTTATCTAATTCATTTGGTTTTTTATTATAAATTGGTTCATTTCCTGCAAATTACCCCTATCAATAATAATAAGAAGAAGATATCTATTTTCTGTTAAAGTGTTCATGGCGTAAAGAAATAGGTTTTATATGTTTATTTTCTAATATAGTTATTATATATTACGATTACTGGATTAAAAAAGAAATTACTTTTTAGTTTCTATTTTAATTGCATGTAAATATCTGTACAGTGGACACTGATTAAAATTTTTACAAATTTCGCAATTTTAAAATGGCCGCAGTTAACTTTTTTGGAGTTGTGTTAATATCGTGCCTGTATTACCGATCAAAATTTGGTACCACGGAATTTTTCCTATATCCAACAAGAATAAAATAATAATTTTTTTGCTTGCAAACCAAGCACAAGTGTCTAATATTAAAAAAAAAATCTTAAATAAAACAATAACAAATATTTAATCTTTTTTATTAAGAAAAATAAATTTAAAACTGCCAAAATTCATAATGATGTTATTATTTGGACTAATTCCGTGGGCTATATTTAGTGCCGCCTCAGCTTGAGCCCGTACACCTCCAATACCCGCAGCTGCCTCAGCTGCCCCAGCTACCCTTCTTCGCCTTTTACGGCGCCTAATGGCTCCTCCTCCTGGGGCTGGTGCTGCTGGTGCTGGTGCGGCTACTGGTGCAGCTATTCGGGCCTGTACTGCTACTGGTGCAGCTACAGGTGCAGCTATTGGGGCCTGTACTGCTACTGGTGCCTGTTCTGCCCTTTCTACTCCATCCTGTTCCATACGTCTTATATCCATATTTCTGTATAAAGAATTTATTAATTTAATATATTTGAATTGATTAAAATTAATATAATTACTTACCCAAGTGATAATATCAGTTCTTGCATTCCTCTCTAACGACTACCATTACTATAATGACTCATTCCAGTAATTTTTTTTATTTACTAATGACGGCATTGCCAGCTAAGTTTTTTTTTTTGTTTATATTAACACATGGTGCTCATTATCGGTATAGGCACGATTCATAGCAAATTAATATTGTGAATAATTAAATTCTTAATTATAATCATTAAGTAAGAAATTTAAAACAAATTATATAAATATCAAATAAAGTGCAGTATGATCAGCATATCGATAATATTGCAAACAAATATTTTCCGCCATTTTTAAATAGTTTCATTTTTTATCGGATGGGTCTGCGGTCCTTGATTTACGTTTTAATGTTACAATATAATATAAATTTAATAATATATTAGCATAGTGTTAATATATTTTAATATATTCTATATTATATTTGTAAAAGGACGCACATATATAAGCAACTATAGCATAAATAAATTATTTTGATGACATTTATAAATATTATTCTATCAACATTTGTACGTTTTATTTTGCAATGTCTAATGGTACAGACAGGCACTGAACTTAACCAAAATCTTTCAAATCTATATCAAAATGTTCCGAACAGGAACAAGCTGAAAAATATTAAAGAAAGTCCAATATCACAAAATTTTCATCATTTAGGATTTTAATAAAAACAAAAAACAAAATATATTCAATAAAATTATGTGTAAGTATTTGTACTAATTTATTAATTTTAAAATGGCCGCAGCTAAATTGTTTGCAGTAGTATTAGTATGATGCCCGTACTCCTAATAAAAAGTTGGTACCATGGAATTTTTCGAACACCGAATACTTCCCACACGTAAAAACTCCCTATGAAATTCTGCGTGTGGGCTATGGCTAAGGTACAGCGTAAACATCAATATACTAAAAGAAAAATGTTATATAATATTTTCATTCTGTCAAAAATTTATTATTGTATGCCTCTTTAATTATTGTACAATATAATAATTTATTTTGTATTATGTTTTGTGCCATTTTTGCATTGGTTAATTTTGTAATCACATGTCTGATTATTTTTGAATGCTGAAGTGTCAGCAGTATACCAATATTACTGCAGGAATATTATGTCGGCCATTTTGGTATTGGTTAATTTTGTAATCAGATGCCCGATCATTTCTGTATGCTGCAGTGTGAGCAGTATAGCAACATTATTGTAGGAATATTATGACGGCCATTTTGGTATTGGTTAATTTTGTAATCAGATGCCTGATCATTTTTGTATGCTGCAGTGTGAGCAGTATAGCAACATTATTGTAGGAATATTATGATGGCCATTTTGGTATTGCTTAATTTTGTAATCAGATGCCTGATCATTTTTGTATGCTGCAGTGTGAGCAGTATAGCACCATTATTGCAGGAATATTATGTCGGCCATTTTGGTATTGGTAAATTTTGTAATTAGATGCCTGATCATTTTTTAATGCTGAAGTGTAAGCAGTATACCAATATTATTGCAGGAATAGTATGACGGCCATTTTGGTATTGCTTAATTTTGTAATCACATGTCTCATACATTTTTTAATGCTGAAGTGTGTGTACAATATAATAATTTATTTTGTATTATGTTTTGTGAATTTCTCACATAATTACTATTTATTTTAATTATTGTAATATAACTAACGACGCACATATATAAAGAACTACATCACAAGAAAGTTATTTTCATTACATTTATAAATATTATTCCATCAAAGTCTGTGCGTTTTATCTTGCAATATCTAATGGTACAAATAGGCACTGAACTTAATCAGAATCTGTCAAATCTATACCGAACTGAGTTATGTTTTGAACAGGGACAAGTTGAAAAAAATTAAAGAAAGTCCAATATTATAACATTTTCATCATTTAGGGTTTTAATAAAAATGAAAAGAAATACTTTAATAAAATTATGTAAGTATTTCTATAGCAATCCGATTACAAATTTAGTAATTTTAAAATGGCCGGAGCTAAATTTCTTGCAGTAGTATTAATTATGATGCCGGTACTCCTGATTGAAACTTGCTACCATGGAATTTTTTGTACCCCAAATACTTCCCACACGTAAAAACTTCCTATAAAATTCCGTATTCAGTATTTCATCTGAATATTTTGTATATATTTACTGTAATTTTTTGTAAATTATATATATTTATTATAAATATTTATTAAATACATTTATTTTACGTATTCTTAAGTGTTATTTTTACTTTTCATTGAATTCAATTAATTTTTTGCGGATATTAGAAATTGGTTCATTTGCTGTAAATTCCCGCTATCTTATTTCTGTTATTATGTTGATGGCGTCTAAAAATATTTTTCTGTTCGTATGCTTTGCCTGTGAAATTACTTTCAAGTTTTATTTTTCTGGGTTTTAATTTTTAATTTATATTGTGCTCTTTTTTTTTATTTCTGGAACACTAAAAGTAAGTCTTTTTCGCATTATAAAAAAATATAACAATTTATTTGCAGAAAATTTTATAAATAAACGGAATAAATGTTTCTTGGAAAACTTCCGTTTTCCACGAATTTTAATTGTATAGTGCGGAATTTTTTAATTATTTTTCTGGAAAAATTAAACGAATATCGTATATTTGAAGATAATATATACTTCAAGTTTTTAAAAGAACGCTTTCATATTTAACAGATACACGAAATTGTGAAATTTATTATTGGACGACTCTGCAATTCTTTATGTAATATGTTGGTGATAATATTACATTTAAATTCTCATTACGTTCATTGAATTTATGAAACAGTGTTTATTTATATCAATAACTGCAATTTTATTGAATAACCACACAATTTAACTGTGTACTCACATCATCAATTAAAGTGGAGTAAAATTATTTTTAAATTAATTATTTAGGCTTATTACTGATACAATTTTTTTACCAAAGGGAATATATTAATAAGATGTCCATCCGAAATTCTAAACCTTTTATTGTAATCGCTTTTTGACCTACGTGATCATTTTTAACTTACAGCAAATGATTTTTTTTTAATGTTGACACCGGGGCGTGAGAATATTTTTGACATAACCAACTGAGCTCACATGCAGTAGAAACTCAAGCAGTCTATATTATATATGTCAGTGATGTACACTGAACTGTAACCACTTTTGGAAACAGTACGACTGTATTAATTGGAACTTCAATATAATATATGTACATACTTTTACTTTAAAAATAAATACAAACCTTTTCCTCAGTGGGAACCAATGTTTTTATATCCTGAATGATTTGATTCAATATATTGGGATGCACATTGATTCGTTCCGAAATTCAGTAATCGACTCTGGTATTTGCCAAATTTCCTCTTGAAATATTTGAAAGACGAGATTTTTTTTCGTATTCTGTTAGAATTGCTCGACCAATTAGAATTTCAGATAAAAGTTGTTTAAGATCCTTAAATGTCAAGACTATTTGTTTTAATTCTTACGAGTGTGATTGCAGTTTTAGATGAAGATGGACTATATTCGTTGTTACAGTTTTTTAAAAACCAAGCGTTAATACTTTCTGAAGTGGACACGGTATCCGGTGTTCTATTAATCGAGTTTATAAAGCCCTGTAAGTTATTAGAATGCAAATCAAGTAGGATTGTACTTTAAAAAACCGTTACATTAATTTCCCTCCACTCGAAAAGTTTTTGCTTGAATTTCACTCTTAGACTAAGTCGTTCTCGAGGTATTAGTTCTCGTATGTCTTCATCATTGATATGTTTTAATACTTCAATATCTATTCCAAGCTCTATTTTTGGCAACAATAAATTGAAAATGGTTGAGAATTTATAAAGCTCCAAACTTGTAAATAGCACAATTTTATTGTTAATCAGACTCACTATAAATTACATAATTTAAATCCTATTTAACCCTAGAGTCTACACCATTCCTGCACCTTCTTTTTGATACACCAAAGGTACAAATGTACCTCCTTGTTATTGAGAATAAAAGGCGTGTGGAGTGAGATTTAATATAGAAAATAAGATGGAGAAAAAGGTATATAAAACGAAAAGAAGAGTGTTTAGGTTTATTTAACTATTTTTATTTTAAAATAAAAGAAATAAAGCTACTGAGGTACAAAAAAGTTACATAATACGACTTTTTTTTTATTTTTCTTAATTTTGTGCTTCAATTATATTTTCACAAACATGACAATTACAGCCTTTATTTACGCTATGAGGAACGCAACCTGGTTTCTTGCAAGTATAGCAACTCCTTCGTGTTTTTCGTTGCGGCTTCTTTTCCATGCTGCATATAAAACATGAGCCCGTATGGCCGAATGCATTTCTTGCGGTGGTGGAAAAGTACGTCCCTGGACAGCCTATTGCTGCCACCTGAAAATTTTGTCTATTTTTGTTTAATTTGGGAGGAATTTACTTTAAAAAATGAAAACGAAAACAAACAAAAACCCTTATATGAAACATATTTTTGTATTTTTTATAAACTCACTAGTTTTTTTTAAATTATGTACATTTGAGATATTTTTGCTATCAATATTTTGTTGTTCCCCCTTTATTTTTAAGAACTTCTTCTATTCTTCGGGGCATACTGTCGATGCACGCTTTAATGCAGGATCTTATATCTGGATCACTTTGCCAGACATTTTTAATATTTGCAATTAATGCTGCCTTGTTAGGGTTTTGCAACCTTTTAACCTTGGATTTCAAGCTTTTCCATACGTTTTCTATAGCGTTGAGATCCGGTGAGTTTCCTGGCCATGGAAGAACTGGGACATGTTCATCTTCAAGGAATTTTTTCACTTTTTTTGCCGTATGGCACGGCGCATTGTCATCCATGAACCAAAACGATTCTCCATGTTCACGTAAAGATGATATAGAAGGCAGGAATATGTCTTTAAGGACATGAATATATTGGTCCTGTCTCATGGTGCCTTCTACAATGTAGAGTGGTCCTGGCCCCTGGCCGCTTATTGAAGCCCATACCATTACAGATAATGGATTTTTTTTCGTTCTTAATAAGCAGCGTTCCTTATACCTCTCTCCTGGCCTCCTCCGAACGACCAAAGACGTTTCGGACATCGCTTTAATGACGCACTCATCAGAGAAATGAACCTGTTAAAATTCGAAGAATAACTAATTATTACGTTGGCTCCTTTATTTGGGGTAGTGAATTTGTTTTTATGATTTACCTTCTGCCAGTCACCAAGAGTGAAACTTTCATGCTGTTTCGCCCAAAGGAATCTAGCTTTTTGCATCCTTTTTGTTAAAAGCGGTTTTTTAGCTGGTCGCCTGCAGAGCAGGTTTTCAGCTAATAGTCTGCGTTGAATGGTCCTCTCAGATATATCAGTACCACTCTCGAATAAAGCGCTTCGTATTGCTCTTTTTGTAATAAAAGGATTCTGTTCTACTAGCGAAACAATTTTTCTGTCCGCCCGAGGAGTTGTTTTGCGAATGCCTTTGCGATTTTCCCTTTTGTTAAGTAAATGGTTCACGTTTTCCTTTACAGCCTTGGAGAGTTTAAGGACTGTGGGGTGGCTTACACCTTCTAATCTTGCGATC
This sequence comes from Dioctria linearis, assembly GCA_963930735.1. Lineage (NCBI taxonomy): Eukaryota > Metazoa > Arthropoda > Insecta > Diptera > Asilidae > Dioctria > Dioctria linearis. Next base: position 139,940,451 of record OZ005743.1, on the reverse strand, counting down.
TCCCTCGCTGAATGTTTTCCACCTCGCAGTAGACTAACAATCCTCTCTTTCTGTGTCCTAGACAAATCTGATTTTGAACCCATTTCTAAAAGTATCATAACAGTATAGAGACATATATACTATGAGAGTAAAGTTAAAATAAAACAGATATAAAAATACTTACGCACCCGTAATTTGAACTAAAAGTATTGAAAAGGTCACACAAAGAATTTAAGTACATAGAAGATTAAACAATTTATTCAAAACATAAATTACTTTTAGAAAATATTTAATTTTTTCACTGAAATTTCGCACAAGGAAAGAACTGAAGTGATACCTTCACCATAATAACCTTCCCTTTTATAGCCGATCGAGGGATTTTACGACAGGTAGCTTATATAATTAGACAAGAGGGATGTATGAACCATTTTAAAAGGAAATTATGAATAACCAATCCAATTTCGGAGTTTCCTAGGCAGACAGGTAGTAATAAGTGTGAAATTTTCAAGTGGTAGCGATAGGCTGTCCTGGGACTGTAGTAGCAGTAACAGCAGTTACTGGCACAGGAACTAAAGTCGGCAATTCAACGCCATTGTAGCATGTAATACCTGTCCGTGAATTGAACTGCTTCATTTCTTGTGGATTTGTGGACCGGATTTCCATAAGTGGCTCCACTAAGCAGCCACTTAGTTCATGCAGAAATTTTCGACGAACGTCACTTTTATTATAAGCAATTCCTTTTGAGTCCATTACCTCCTTTTGTATAATGTGAGCGGCCAAAGCTGAGAGGTCTAAAATATTATAAAAAAAAGCCAAAGGCCAACGTTTGGTTTTACGTTTGCAACTATAATTCATTAGCATCCTGTCCATAACATCAACGCCCCCCTTGTGCTTATTATAATCTAGTATAGCCTGAGGCTTGTTTTTTTCCTGCAATAATATCTGGCGTATAATGCTCGCTAGACATCAAAATAACCGCCTTCATTTTTTTTGGTACGTAGGATATTAACCCGATTTCATCATTATGCCAAGCAAACACAGAACTTTCTACAGGTCTGCTTTTATGAGGAAGCATTTCAGTGGGAATATATGGCTTATTTTTCCGAATCGTACCAAGGAATGACAACTCATTTCGACGGAGAGTTTCACATCAATTTAGCGTTGTAAAAAAATTATCTGCGACCACTGTACGCCCAGTTCTTTTATATTGTTTTGTTATTTTGGTAAGCAATCGTTCTCCTTGCCCTATTTCCCTTGCAGCTCCAGTTTTTCCTGTGTACAAGATACCTCTTAACGGAAAATTCGTTTTCGCATCCGCCACCCACCAAACTTTAATTCCGTACTTGGCCGGCTTACTGGGGATATATTGAGTAAATTTGGTTCGACCGCGATATGGGTAGAGCTGCTCATCCACAGTTATGGTGTCGTGAGGCTTGTACACATTGGAAAGTCGAGCGTTCAACATCTCCCAAATGTCTCGAATTGCTGCAGTGTAACGGCTATAATCTCTCTATTAGGAAAAAATATCTATTGTTTTTTCTTGGGGGTTAATCATTCATTTTTGCTCAGTCTCATTTTAATCCAGACTTTGATTAAACGACAAATTTGTTTTCTTAATGTAAAGAAAGAAGAGGGGAACTAATTTCGTTTTCGCATCGAAAGTTCAAGCGGAAATTAAATTTAAAACTCAACAAAAAAAAAAAAAAAAAAAACAAAAAGAAATGTATTTTTGTGTCCCTCAGAAATCACGCATTAATTGGGCTTTGTTAAGAAAAACTGCGCTTAACAAAGTGCAATTCGAGAGGCACTTCCGATCACCCAACAAAAGGTGCTGATCGATACAGTGCAATGCACTTTAGAACATTTACCTCGTATCGCTTCTTTGGGGAATCAAGACATGCGACGATCGAGATCCTCACATTGTAAAGTGAGTCGTTAGAAGTAAGAGCTTCTCCGGGAACAACTCAAGCCTCTGAATTTGGGTTTTTTTTTTGTTTTTTAACTGTCGCTTATCTAAACCTGGCACGCGGCTAGCATTTTATCATCAAAGTTAAAATAGTGAAGTGAATGTACTAAAATCGCACGAAGTACCAGAATAAATTCGGTTGTGGTTTTGAATAAATACCGGAATTCGGGCTTTGTGCGTGTGTGTAAAAGTTTACAAGATTTCCAGTACTAGTAGACGACACGGGAAGTTCATCAAAATCAATTTGTTTTGTGGTTGCACCCAACTATCACCAAGCGTGATATAAGCCCCCTTTCTGAGCTATAAGGTGAGGTGAAATTACTTTTCTGTCGAGAGTGTAATTCCTCAGTGAAGTTTTTTTTTACTATATACATATACCAGGTGACAGAGTCTGGACCGGTACTGTGGGAATCCAAGAAAGCAAAATCGGCAGTGAAGTGTGCCGGAACTTACCTGAGACCAGATTTCGCACCCACCTACCTGAGCATTCAAGCTTTCTCAGATTTATTTCTCTCCACGGATCAACCGATCTGCTAATCACCGTCGCGGGAAGATAGGGGATCAGTTAGGGAACGAGAAGGAAAAGAAGAGGGAAGGGAAGGGCAACAACAGCAACCCGAATATTCCCTTCGTTTTTTTTATTTTATTGTTTTTTTTTAGCAATATTCACCAGGTCGCTGAAGCGCTTCATCGCCGGGGGATTGTTATGTAAGTACGCACTTATCATTTGTGTAATAAGAGAATAGTCGGGTGTTTTTTTTGTTTTTCTCTTTTCTTATCTTCGCCGAGCATATATAGGCTATAGCAGTGAAATTTTCATTCTGAGTTTTTTTTTTGTGCTTTATTTATGATGTGTAACATACATATATAGGTACTGTCATATAGCGTAATGTTTTCAGTTTTAGGTTGATTTGTCATTGAATATTCGTGTATGGAGTTAATAGTGTAATGCAAAGTTTCTTTTTTATTTTTTTTTCCCTGAATTTAGTCTATATGAGAGCATAATTTTTTTTTATGGGTTTATTTTATAATAGTGCAAAGATTTTTTTTTCTGTTTTTATTAGCGTAAGTGGTTTTCTTCTTTCCTAAATTTCTCTTTTTTTTCTTTCAATTTCTTTGATATATAGATATGTAACCCGAACAGCAGAAAATTTTTAATATCAAGATATATATGTAGGTACCTAAAATTTTTTTTGTATTATTTTTTTTTTTGTCTTTGAGTTCTAAATAAAATAACATGGCAATAGGCTAAATAATAGTTTTCGTTTGGTGCTGGGTCCAGTTGGGGTTTTGGGAAGATCGAGATGCCAAGAGGCGGAAGTAGTTGGCAATCTCTCCTTGAGTTTGGTGAGTGGGGCAGTGGGATGAGTTTCGAGTAATAGGGAGGGTCCTATCATTCAGAGTGGGGTCCGTATTCCTATATTTCAGTTTTTTTTTCTCCATCTTGTTTTCTTCCTATTTTAATCATTCTTCTAGAGCGGTACAGTAAACGGTGGTTGAACAGCGAGCAAGAACTTACCCCAGCCCTGAGCTTGAGCCGGCAAGAAGCCTGTACCGTGCTCGCCTAAAGATCAACCTCCATTGTCCCTCAACAACCTTAAAAGGGACATAAAGTAGCCATGACCAGTCATCTGCCTCGCTGAGTTGAGTGGTCGAGAAGCGGCCACGCTGAGAGGTATATATGACTGGCCGGAAGGTTACAAATATGGCGCCCAAACAAGCATAATTTTCTGCAGCTTACAAACGAATGTTTGTTTTTTTGTTGCTGTTTATTTGTACGAGTTAAGATATCAACTGAATGTGGTTGCGCTATAATCACAGCGTCAATCTATTAGGTTTGTTCGTTTATAGATTAACTCTGGCTTCTTTAACACTTTTGCATTCTTAAGTGCTCGTGTAAATGCTTTCGCTAAGTGGTTAGGATATTCCTCACTGCAGTTTTCGCCCTTATGTTCGATTGGTATTAGCGACTCTTAGTGATTTTGTAAAACCCATGTTAGAGAAGGCTATTCGTATTTTTCACTTATACACCTTTTTTTTATATTTTGATTGTCGACAACATTACCGCCAAGTAGTTGATATGTGGCCTTTGAAGGTTTTCCTGCTTGAGGTTTGATATGTGTTGTCGTTTGTTAAATATTTATTTCTGGAAAAAAACTATTTATCCAATCGCTTACTCCGCTGGTGGAAATGATGTCGATTACGGCACTTCTCATTTACATAGGAGAAAACTTGGATCACTCACCACTGACTCATCAAACCCTTAAAACCTGAACTAAATGAACCGTGTCACCAAACGAAGAAATATTAACCACAATTCAATTCAGGAAATCTACTTTTTTTATTATTATCGAATTTTCTTTATACATATATATATATATAAATATATATAAATATACCAGTACACGTTTTGTTGGAAGCTAAAGAGCCAGGACATCTATTTTATTGGCCCAGAATCTGCTGTCATAATTCTATTATTTTACAATATACTGGTACGTTTTTATCTCTAATTAACTGTACTTATTTTCGCATTTCTATTGAACTTTAATTTTTCCTCTAAATTATTTGTTGGTTTTGATTTGTTTAATAGTACTATTTTTTTTTTGTTGCCTTTCGTTCAACGCACTCATATAGTTCTTTTCCTACCCGTAGTTAAGCCGAAGCTCACTCTGCTGGCGATCTAAGCATTATATTCCTTTTTTTTTCTTTTTTTTTTTCTCTTTCTTGTGTTTTTTATAGGAATATCTTTAGTCTTTATTGGTTATTCGGTATAGTTATAGTGTCATCGTTCCTGTATGGTAACAAGATTAGACAATCTTTATTCAGTCGAAAACAACGAATACCTTATTGCATTTTATCTTACTTCTACTGATTTTATTTTAGTATACGCATACATATATATATATATATATTTTTTTCCTTCTCCATTATCTTCAATTGCATTCCTTGATAACCTAAATATCTTTGTTCACCTCATATTTTAATATATATTTATATCCATAACTCGTTTACCTTTCGCATTTACTAATAATGGATCCCAAATTCCTGTTAGAGGACGAACGCAATGTTGAGTATAAGGTCAGGGGCCTAGATATAACCGATCCCGAAGCCTCTACCAAACTTAGAGAATTATTAGATTTAGAGGCATCGTTTCCTGGTCGAGCACCAACGGTTATGCACGATCCTTCCGAGGCGGGAAGTGAGCTTGAGATTTGTAAAGAAAAGCTGGCCTTGCTAACTCAGCTAATTAAAGAGAATAAAGTCCAAACTCATGACGATTATCAACGCGTGAGATGTCGATTGAGTCACCTAAGTGGGCGAGCTATACGCTTAGCTGGTTCATCAACAGATCATTCACAAGAGGCCACTGAACAAGTATCGGCCCTATCCGAGCTTATTAAGGAATTCATGCAAATTAAGATTCCTCCTCGTGGGGATGCCTCTGAGAACCAAAAGCCCCAAGCCCTTGCAGGAGCAACTAGTACTCCAGCACCAACTAACTTTGAGACAAATGTCGAAGGAGCTGAGGCTGCGAATGTTGGAACAGGTGCAGTCCGTCGACGAATTCAGTTTCCTAGAAGTGTGACTCTTCCATCTCTGTCGATAATCGGGAATACAGCTGGGGATCTAGGAAGGTCTCCTAATCAGTTTTTGAGCACAACTACGAATCCTCTAAATTACACAACCCTGACGCCTCGCATGGGCAATCAGAGTGAACCCTTATCAACAACTAACTCCCTTTCCTACTGAACAAAATCGCGGTAGCAACCCTAGCGGGAATCAATCCAATGCCCACTTTCAGTACAGCGGTCGCCCAGAAACTTCAAGCTCTCCTCATTGGCAGCCAAGGCTACCAAAATGGAAGATATCTTTTAACGGGTCCCCAGAGGGCCTTGACGTCACCGAATTTGTCTTTCGGCTAGAAATGCTTTCCAAGGATGATAACTATCCGCTGGATCGTTTAATTGGCATTTTGCCAAATTTCCTCTCAGGTACGGCTGAAAGCTGGTTCTGGGTTTACAAGCGCAAAGCTGGCAGGGTATGAAGACAGCCCTACTCGAGCGATTCGGGAGCTATGTCTCAGAAAGAGAAACGCGAAGGGCCATTGAAACAAGAAGACAAGGCCCGAAAGAAACGTTCAACAACTTCCTGCTGGACGTAGAACGACTTAACGGTCGGCTTCGAAGACCATTTCCTGACAGAGAGCTACTCGAAATTGTCCGAGAAAACATGGATCCAGCTCTGCAGAGTGCCACTACCACGACAATATTCAGATCAACGGAAGAGGTGAGAATTATCTGCCAGCGGCTAGAGAAATTGTGGGCTAGATCTGGGCACGATCCTCGACAGCTGACTATGGCTCGTACTTTCCGAAGTAGAGCGCAGATCGAAGAACTAGAGGAGGTAATACCCTTGTCAGACTACGTTGATAATGACATTGACCCACAAGTAGCAGCGCTAACGCCAGTGCTAAGGAGAAATACTGCTAACCGCGCTTCGTTTGATATATGTTGGAATTGCCGAGACTTAGGCCACAGATATCAAGACTGTTCAAAGGGTCATCTTGGGATATTCTGTTACGGTTGCGGACGTCCTGGCGTGCTGAAGCCAAACTGTGGGACCTGTTTAGGCCGCGCGGTAAACAAGACCCCGAACGCAGAAAGAGCTGGGGTCATGCGTTCGGGCCATACGACCAGTTACCCCAGTGCCAGGAGAGTAGAAGCAGCCACCAATACCGAGCCTGCAACTCATCGTTAGAGGATGGGCATGCTTTATCGACCTTGCTACCCACTTTATCCCTTCCCCACTTCGCATCAACCCAATCAACCCAAACTCTCCAATCGGACATAGACACACCCAAAACAACTCCTGAGAAATCCCTTCGCTCTCGATATATCGCTTCAAGTCGAGGTCGGCTGCGTCAGCTTAGATCTCGGAAGTACTGGAAATCCAAAAAGCTGCTTCGTAAAGCAGTATCCGCCGCTATTCAGCGTGATGGAGAGGACCATCGTCCATACGTCACAGTACAAATAGCTGAAGAAAATATAGTTGGTCTGCTTGACAGTGGGGCTTCTGTTAGCATATTGGGAAAACACTCTCTAGAATTTCTGCGTAAGAATAATCTTAGTTACAACCAGAGTCATTCATATGTTCGCACAGCGGATGGCTCACGGAATTCTATCATTGGTCACATAAAGTTGCCCGTCCGTTATGCTGAGAAAACAGAAACCATCCATTTTCACTTAGTGCCCAGCTTACAACAGGAACTTTACTTAGGAATTGATTTTTGGGATGCTTTTGGCATTACCCCTGCTGTAATAGATTCCCTGAATATTGATAAAACCACGAAGATCCATCCTCCGCAACACACCCTCACGCTAGAGCAAAATGCCCAACTGGGAGACCTCAAACATCAATTTCCATCCTTTTCGAAGCATGGCCTCGGGCGTACAAAACTGTTGGAAGACAACATCGACGTAGGAGATGCTCTACCAATAAAGCAACGTCACTATCCGGTATCCCCAGCAGTTCAAAAGCTGTTATATGAGGAACTGGACCGAATGTTAGCCATGGACGTTATCGAAGAGAGTCAGAGCTCCTGGAGCTCTCCAGTGGTTCTCGTGAAAAAGTCTAATGGGAAGGTGCGACTGTGTCTAGATTCTCGCAAGGTAAATTCTGTTACCAAGAAAGATGCTTATCCACTACCATTGATAGATGGACTCTTAGGTCGCCTCCGGGAAACCAGATATATCTCAAGCTTAGATCTGAAAGACGCATTCTGGCAGATACCACTCGCAGAGTCCGCTCGTGATAAGACTGCATTCACAGTTCCTGGAAGGCCTTTATATCAATTTAAAGTCATGCCGTTTGGTCTGTGCAATGCCCCTCAAACTATGTGTCGCCTTATGGACCGGGTAGTTCCTCATCAATACCACGATCGAGTATTCGTCTACCTAGATGACTTACTCATTACTTCCACTACGTTCGATGAACATTTGGACTTACTGAGGGTAGTCGCTTCCCTGCTTCGTCAGGCAGGACTGACCATAAACGTTGAGAAGAGTAAGTTCGTTCTTCGTGAAATTAAATACCTTGGCTATGTGGTAGGTGAAGGAGGTCTAAGGGTCGATCCTGAAAAGGTGTCTGCGATTGTAAATTTTCCTAGCCCATCAACAGTCCGGCAAACACGCAGACTACTTGGCATGGCTGGATGGTACAGGAGATTTATCCCAAACTTTTCGAGCATCACTGCCCCAATCACAGAGCTTCTGAAGAAGGGTGCGAAGTTTCAGTGGACTCCGGAGGCTCAAGAAGCCTTTAAACAACTAAAAGAACACTTATGTTCGGCCCCATTGCTAGCTAATCCGGATTATACGAAGCCCTTCTATATAAGATGTGATGCCAGTACTATGGGAGTCGGCAGTGTCTTATTTCAAAAGTCGGAGGATGATGCCGAAAGGCCAATTGCATTTATGTCCCAAAAGTTGAATCCTGCGCAGCGAAATTATAGTATCACTGAACTAGAATGCTTCGCTGCGGTACTGAGCGTAAAGAAGTTTAGAGCATACATCGAAGGCTTCCACTTTACGATCATCACCGACCACCAGAGTTTGAAGTGGTTAATGTCTCAAAAGGAACTTACGGGGCGACTCGCACGATGGAGCTTAAAACTACAGTCGTTCGACTTCGAAATCGAGCACGTAAAAGGAAGTCAAAATGTAGTGCCGGATGCCTTATCTCGAATGTATCTTGATTCGGCAGAGGCGACTATCTCTGACCTGAGCAAGCTAGATTACCTGGTAGACCTAAAATCAGCACATTTCTCTGACCCGGCTTACATAGGTTGGAAAGACAAAATCTCTACTACACCAGCACAGTATCCTAACCTGCAAGTCACTGAACTGCACATTTTCATTCGTATTGAGGGCGGTGGTGATCATGATCTATCCGATATCCCCAGTTGGAAACTCTGGATTCCTCAAGGGCTGACCAAAGATTTAATTAGTAGGGAACACGAGAGTTCTACTGCAGCTCATGGCGGAATCCATAAAACCCTCGACAGACTGCGAAGATATTATTTCTGGCCAGGCATGCGGCAACAAGTCCGCGCCTATATCTTACAATGCGATGTCTGCAAACAAACCAAAGCTCCAAATTGCAGGCTAAGGCCCAAAATGGGAAACCAGATTGAGGTAGTAAGGCCATGGCAGAGATTGCATATTGACTATATTGGACCCCTTCCAAGAAGTAAACGCGGGAATACCACCATCCTAGTCGTCGTGGACCAGTTTACCAAATTTGTACTACTAAAAGCTTTTCCCCAAGCTAAAACTAAACAACTCATAGAATATCTGGAGGAAAATATATTTCACTGTTACGGGGTACCCGAGATTATACATACTGATAACGTGCCACAATTTATCTCAACAGAGTTTGCTCGCATGATAGAACGTTTCGGCATTCGCCACACAAAAACTGCAGGATATTCGCCACAGTCCAATGCAGCAGAGAGAGTTAATCGCTCCACCGTGGCAGCAATTAGGTCGTATGTGCAAGAGGAACATACCAACTGGGATTCCCATATAAGTGATGTGGCTTGCGCTTTGCGTAATGCAACGCATCAGTCGACCAAATTTTCCCCCTATTTCTTACTTTACGGATATCACATGATCTTACATGGAGGTACATACAGTCTTCTCCGCCAAATTGATGGCTTGGCAGAAGGTAACTTCGAAGTAGTACCAAGTAACTACAGAATTCCACTGGTACATGAGCGAGTGAAAGACCATCTCCGGGAAGCTTACGAGAGAAACGCTCACACCTATAACCTTCGCACGCGGCAGATAACTTATAAACCAGGGCAAATTGTCTATGTCCGGAATTTCGTACAGAGCAAGGCCGCAGACAAGTTCGCGGCCAAACTGGCCAACAAGTTCATCAAGGCTCGCATACGAAAGAAGAATGGTAACGTGAACTACGAGGTGGAAAATATGGATGGTAAGTTTATTGGCGTCTATCACGCAAGCAACATTCGCCAGTAACATCCTAAATCATAATTAAATATTCTAAATCATTTTATAAAATATATATCGGTATACAACTCGCAAAAGAAAGGAGTAATATATATAGAGTAGTTAGACAATAAACTCGCCCTTAACTTTGTCGAATACAGACCCTGTATGTGGTCCGGAATCCCATGTAAATTCGCCGGGCTGCTCGGCTTACTTCTAAGCACGGGTAGCAAAATATACTCAACCTTAATAATCAAGCCTTTCTCTATACAGAACGGTCACGGACGAGAAACTACGACCATGTGGAAGCCAATGGAGCTCTCACTAACTACCGGCCTATTATTGGTGATTGGCTTGATGACAACTGCTCCTATTGCCTGCGGAATCATCGCCTACGACTGTGGTCATGAGAGAGTGAATCTCACCGCCATTTCACTGGTATCCGTTGGTCCATGCATATTTAACAATAAGGAAGTAGTCAAGGAGGAAGAGGATATACAGCTTTTGCAAACGAGCGAGACTACCACGCTACACATCTTTCAATGCAAAATTAACATTATACAGTCAGTGTACAAATGCGGTATGTTCAGCCATCTCTCTCTAGTACCTGGAGGGTTGAGTACATATATTATGGATATAAGTAAAGAGAACTGCATGAACATTCATAGGTATAACACTCTTAAATTACAAAACGGCAGAACAATTGCTGATATTAAGACGAATGCTTCAACCTCACTGACCGAAGTCGTTGGCGGGTCAATCGACCAAAACGGAAATTGCAACGGAGTTCCGTATACGTCAGGAGCAAATTCCTGGGATAATGTTGTGGTTATGCATACGATGGAAGTAACCATTATAGACTACCAAAGCTCGGTCCGCATTGATGACAACATGGTTATCCTACGAAACAACGTGCTATGTCCCTACCTGACGTAAATGTACGGATCCAGAATACGGAATGAGTTTCTGGGATCTTATCGCTGACAATTCTTGCGAAAGTCAAAAGTACGACGTATTATGGCAAGGAATGGCTACGAAGATTAGGACCTCGAACAAATCCATTAGCAACACCATATACACCGTGACGTCCGGAGAAATAATCTTTGCACTCGAAGTAAAAAAGCAAGTATCCGTTTGTCGTTTCCCCGGTTTCCAAACTGAGCATCCCAGGCTGATCATTGTACCTAAGGCAGCATCCGATTACTGGTTTAGGAAAAAACCTCTGGATACTCGCAACCTCGATCTTTTCACTTACGTTAATTCGAAGTTCGTCTATGTTGAGCGTCACTTTAAGGGTCAAGTCGAGAAACTATACACCAATCTCCTGAGGAAGAAATGCGAATTAGAAAGAGAACTACTTCAAACCCAGCTAATCATGGCCCTCCACCACCCGGCAGAGTTCGCTCTTATAAGAATGAAAGAGCAAGGGTTTACCGCTGTACATAGGGGGGAAATCATCTACTTAGTGAGATGCCAACCAGTTGAAGTCACTGTTCGGAAGAGCAACCGGTGTTATATGGAACTACCAGTAACTTATGGAGAAAGTGACTACTTCCTAGCTCCGTTAACCCACCTACTACAGCAGCGTGGAACTGAGATTATCTGTTCAGATTTGTTGAGCCCAGCATACTATATTAGAGGAACCTGGTACGGGACCAATCCGACAATTCACCAAATTAAAGAACCATTTCAACTTCAACCATCAAACACCGCTGACTGGTCATACGAAGATCCAGGAGAACTTATTCGGGCAGGAATTTACCACAGCGAGTCTCTGGAAAACCTTCGCCACCAGATCATGTATCCGTCCGAGAGGCTAGCCATTACTAACATACTCACGCAACGTGTAATGGGTGAAGATGTTCACCACCAAGATATTAACGCCGTCAACCTTTTATCTCCAAAGACAATGGAGGACCTAGTCACAACGGTACGGACAAAGATATGGGGCGCTTTCAATCTTTTTGGAAGTGTCTGCTCCTCCTTGCTTGGAATTTACGTGTGTCTGAAGGCAGTCAAGTTTGTCATCGATACCTTCATCAATGCTAAGGTTCTCGGAACGATTTACGGGAGGAGTTGGAAATTATCAGCAGCTGTGTGGAACACCATGAAAAACCATATTCTACATCAACAACATCAACAGCAAGCTACTGCATATCCGGACTCCGTCACTACCCATCTACCCCATGATCGTCTTGCTAGTGCCTCAACGGAAGAAGAAGCACAAACAACATCACCACCTGGAGCTTCAAAAGACACCATAGACGAAATAATCACGCTTAAGGACCGAGTAGCTCATCTGAACTCCAACATCCAGCCTTAGAAGAGCAGCAATCACTCAGTAATACACTTCTACCGTGGTTAAGGTCATACCAATCAGCAACCAGATCGACTGAAATTCCTCGATATGTAAAAAGTGAAATACTTCTTTACCATACCCTTGATACATTTTTTGTTTACTTCTTCCCTTGAATAAAAAAAAATTCAATAATAGAATACTAAGACTTTCTAGCAAAAACCTATCTTTTTATTTCTCCTTGTGTTTTATAACCACATATCATCGCCGCTCTATTGATCTTACAGAGTAACCATATCATCTTTCGTAAGAGTTATGCCCGGCTCAGTCGGTAGAACATGAGACTCTTTGATCTCAGGGTGTGGGGCGTCCCCGCGTTGGGCCTTATTTATAGGATTGGACCACAGCCGTAGTGTCCCCTCAGCCTCGGAGAATTCCGCTCTGGAATGGGAACTTCCGAACCTGACCTGTAACGGCTATAATCTCTCTATTAGGAAAAAATATCTTTTTTTTTTTTCTTGGGGGTTAATCATTCATTTTTGCTCAGTCTCATTTTAATCCAGACTTTGATTAAACGACAAATTTGTTTTCTTAATGTAAAGAAAGAAGAGGGGAACTAATTTCGTTTTCGCATCGAAAGTTCAAGCGGAAATTAAATTTAAAACTCAACAAAAAAAAAAACAAAAAGAAATGTATTTTTCTGTCCCTCAGAAATCACGCATTAATTGGGCTTTGTTAAGAAAAACTGCGCTTAACAAAGTGCAATTCGAGAGGCACTTCCGATCACCCAACAAAAGGTGCTGATCGATACAGTGCAATGCACTTTAGAACATTTACCTCGTATCGCTTCTTTGGGGAATCAAGACATGCGACGATCGAGATCCTCACATTGTAAAGTGAGTCGTTAGAAGTAAGAACTTCTCCGGGAACAACTCAAGCCTCTGAATTTGGTTTTTTTTTTGTTTTTTAACTGTCGCTTATCTAAACCTGGCACGCGGCTAGCATTTTATCATCAAAGTTAAAATAGTGAAGTGAATGTACTAAAATCGCACGAAGTACCAGAATAAATTCGGTTGTGGTTTTGAATAAATACCGGAATTCGGGCTTTGTGCATGTGTAGGGTATCTTTTTTTCACGAGTCAGGAATTATAATTGAAACAAATCTTCATTATTAATACCTTTTTAATTCACAAATTTTCCTTATATCAAAGTTCGATTTACTATCATTAAACTACGCTTTTCCTATTTTTGTTGGGTTAATTTCTCTTTTTTTTTATCTAATTCAATTTATTATTTTGAAGACCGAAAACCGCTCACTGTTCAAACTCCAAAATCAAACTCCTCGTCGCTTCTTGGTTCTCGAGCGCACTTACCTTTCGTCACTTTCGTGACCCAATTTTGTGATCAGAACGAATCAGCAGAATTGCGCATACTTTCGTTTGTTATTTATGTTTGCAAGAGGTCAATGCTTTTTGCGAAGACACTGGATTAATTGCAAAATGCATGTTAATCCAGGTCGGGAATTTCGCAATGCCTGATCAATAATTTGTGCTTTATTGCACGAATATATAAATATATATACATATATATAATTATAATACATTACACGTGTGTGTAAAAGTTTACAAGATTTCCAGTACTAGTAGACGACACGGGAAGTTCATCAAAATCAATTTGTTTTGTGGTTGCACCCAACTATCACCAAGCGTGATATAAGCCCCCTTTCTGAGCTATAAGGTGAGGTGAAATTACTTTTCTGTCGAGAGTGTAATTCCTCAGTGAAGTTTTTTTTTACTATATACATATACCAGGTGACAGAGTCTGGACCGGTACTGTGGGAATCCAAGAAAGCAAAATCGGCAGTGAAGTGTGCCGGAACTTACCTGAGACCAGATTTCGCACCCACCTACCTGAGCATTCAAGCTTTCTCAGATTTATTTCTCTCCACGGATCAACCGATCTGCTAATCACCGTCGCGGGAAGATAGGGGATCAGTTCGGGAACGAGAAGGAAAAGAAGAGGGAAGGGAAGGGCAACAACAGCAACCCGAATATTCCCTTCGTTTTTTTTATTTTATTGTTTTTTTTTAGCAATATTCACCAGGTCGCTGAAGCGCTTCATCGCCGGGGGATTGTTATGTAAGTACGCACTTATCATTTGTGTAATAAGAGAATAGTCGGGTGTTTTTTTTGTTTTTCTCTTTTCTTATCTTCGCCGAGCATATATAGGCTATAGCAGTGAAATTTTCATTCTGAGTTTTTTTTTGTGCTTTATTTATGATGTGTAACATACATATATAGGTACTGTCATATAGCGTAATGTTTTCAGTTTTAGGTTGATTTGTCATTGAATATTCGTGTATGGAGTTAATAGTGTAATGCAAAGTTTCTTTTTTATTTTTTTTTCCCTGAATTTAGTCTATATGAGAGCATAATTTTTTTTTATGGGTTTATTTTATAATAGTGCAAAGATTTTTTTTTCTGTTTTTATTAGCGTAAGTGGTTTTCTTCTTTCCTAAATTTCTCTTTTTTTTCTTTCAATTTCTTTGATATATAGATATGTAACCCGAACAGCAGAAAATTTTTAATATCAAGATATATATGTAGGTACCTAAAATTTTTTTTGTATTATTTTTTTTTTTGTCTTTGAGTTCTAAATAAAATAACATGGCAATAGGCTAAATAATAGTTTTCGTTTGGTGCTGGGTCCAGTTGGGGTTTTGGGAAGATCGAGATGCCAAGAGGCGGAAGTAGTTGGCAATCTCTCCTTGAGTTTGGTGAGTGGGGCAGTGGGATGAGTTTCGAGTAATAGTTTTTTTTTCTCCATCTTGTTTTCTTCCTATTTTAATCATTCTTCTAGAGCGGTACAGTAAACGGTGGTTGAACAGCGAGCAAGAACTTACCCCAGCCCTGAGCTTGAGCCGGCAAGAAGCCTGTACCGTGCTCGCCTAAAGATCAACCTCCATTGTCCCTCAACAACCTTAAAAGGGACATAAAGTAGCCATGACCAGTCATCTGCCTCGCTGAGTTGAGTGGTCGAGAAGCGGCCACGCTGAGATGTATATATGTTACAGCAGCTTTATCGCCTTTCTCTCTTTCAACTCGGGAGTTCCGATTATCAAACGGCACAAAACGATTGATTGTCCAAAACCGTTGCAACGACATAGTAGCTCGGAAAATTCGAAGCGAGCGCGTCCCCCATAATTCTCTGGTATGCACAGAGCCACATCCGGATACTCCTGCTGCCAATAGTAGCCCCAGCCAAGCATTGAATTCCATCGCTGTTATCAATTCATAATTCTTCTTTTTATCTGGATGTTGACTGTTGTACTTTTCGAAACTTTCTTTCATCTTCCGATTTGATTCCCTTATTATGATGTCACACATTTCATCCGTAAAAATTTCTTTGAATAAGGTGTGTTGTCTAGGAACTATGTCATAATGATGGTTTGGGCCTCCAGTTTGACGTACAAGGCAATGAGTACGTGTGCGGGTGGTGGGAGGTGGAACAGTACTCTATCGAGTACCATCTCGTGCTATTAGCACCGGTGTTTCATGCCGTGGTTGTTCTGCTGTTGATGGCGATGCTATTGCAGCTTCTGCTCTATCCGCTGCTACTACTGCTGCAGCAGCTGCTGATCGGTGTCTCATAATTAATTCCTCTTACACCATCTGTTGTCTTTCATCTTCGTCCATATCCTCATCTTCCTCTTCGCACATTTCAACAGAATCTTCAATTTCTGCATCGGATGCATCTCTATCATAAACGTAATCAGGATCATCTTCATCGCTGCTATAATCTCCAGCATCACTGTCTTCTTCGTCTACTGCAATTGAAGCAGCTAGACGTTCTGTGTATGCTATTTGCTGCTCCACAGTCATGCTGAAATAAGCGAAAGCAAAACAACAAGAATAATACTCACTATATTATAGTAAAAACACGTAGTAATCTGCAGCAATAACACTTACCGAGAATATCGTGATCCTGGCATCATATCCACTTCATCAATTCCAAATTCCATTTTGAATTGAATAAATTTAGAAAAATTCAACTTCTTTTACACAACAATATATTTATACTATCCAAAACTCAAAATGCAAGTGAAATAACAGCACTAGCAATCTGTATTTATTTGGAAACCGAGATGATTTTCATACAAGAACATACACGCTAGCAGATTTCCCGCCCCGAGTTGAAGGTAAATCAGCCCATTAGAATCCATAAAAATCTTTGAGCGTGCTAGTATTTACCTACCTATGCGACTATATAAAACAATAGGGAACTAGAAAATTAAACCAGGTGAAACATCTTGAATCCTAATAAAATTATCAAGAAATGATTTCTACATCTCGATCGAGTTCAGTCTGAAAATGAAGATATTTATGAGGATTCAAAATTATTTTTCCCTATTCTTTTATACCGTCGATGTATGAATATTGTCTCTGCTTCCATAATAAAGCCCCTGAATATACGTAGGTACAATTGTACCTTTGGTATACATAATCCGACATGCAAGTACATATCGCTACATAAACAAGATAATAACACACACATCTTTCTGTTTACAACGTTAAAACCCAGCTATCATGGAATATGAACTTGCTGCGACAAATATTTCTATATAAAATTGCAATTGTTTTCTCAGCAAAGGTACATTTGTACCTTGGTGTAGACTGTAGGGTTAAATGAGTGGCAAACAACATTAAATCTGGTATGAAACTTGTCGCGTACAAATGAATGTCTTAATCATTGTGAAATCAAATCAAATGCAATAATAACTAAAACTAAACTAACGAAAATGACAAATGATGATTTACCTGCACATCTTGTGAACGTAAAGTTTATTAAGAGCTGTGATTTCTTTTAATTTTTTAAACTAAAATTTAAGTTTTCGAATACTGGTAGATTTATTGGGTAATGGCTGTTATATGTGTACATAAGGTGTCCCCATATGAAAGGAGATGACAGATCTCAGTGAGAAATGAAAAAAATTGTATTCGTGGTCGGCAAGTGGCGGGGGGTGCTGCCTTACCTCCTGGGCACTAAGCGGTTTTGATGTTTGTTCTTAGTTTTGAAGTAGTCCATTGAAACCTTTTTTAAATGTCATCATAGGTTTTTTCAAAATGTGAAATGATTCCTTATCTACTTGATGCGAAATATTTTGCTTGCTGTCTTTGGAGCTATGGACCTTTAAATTCAACATTTCGAGTCAAAATATTAAATTATTTGACCACAAACGCAATTATCATATATTCCTATTATTTTTTTTAGGAGAAAGCCCAAGTATTGTCAGATCTAAAAATTACAAAGTTCGGGCGAAAACTTTAAATTTATAATATTGGATTTAGGTATGGCTTGAACATTTTAAGTTATGATTGGAGAAAAAACAATAATAATATGGTAAAATTATAATAATTGCGTTCGAAGTCGAAAAATTTAATTTTTTGACTCAAAATATTGACTTCCTTAACTCCAGATACATTAGTAATAGAAAAAAATATTTCACATATACACATGGGCATTCGATTAGCCATCAAGTAGAATAGGACGCATTTCAATATTTTTAAAAAGCTATGAGATATCGAGAAAAAAATTTGATGCACTAACTTATCTCTGATACAACCCTTCAAACTTGGGTTTTTGTTAATTAATCACCTTATAAGAAATTACATACTTATTTGTAATTTACGGAAAAAGACAAGTTAAACTGAAATTTATTATAAGATGATTGATTTAAAAAATCTACTTAACGGGGGGACAGGATTGAACTCTTTCACACCGTCATTTTGTTACCCTCTGAGAGATATTAACAACAATTTCGATGAAATTAATTAGGGCCGTTCTCAAGTTATAATCCTGTAAAGAACTGGGCTACCCGGTATATACACATATACAACTAAAATCTGAGATACAAAAAGCTAGCATACCTTGTAATTTCGAAGATAATAATTTGTATAACCAAATTACTGTTCGTAAATTTATTCAAATTCACATTTATTAAATTAAAAAAATTAAGAATAATTAATCGAGAAGCAGAGTAAATTTGCGGAATGCAAATAATTAGAATATAAAATAAAAATCTTATACGTTTCACATGAACTCAAAGTAGTTTTTGGAATCTTAATATAATAACATGACAATAATCAATAAGTGGTCTTACAAACACTGCTATATTCACAAACACTGTATATTATAACGGCAAAAACCCTCTACTCTTAAAGAAAGTGCAAAGGTTTTTGCCAAAATTTTTCTAAAGAACTATGATATAAATTCAGCTTTTTTTCTATTTTTACTAAAGTCTTGCTGAAAGACTAGTAAAAACAATTGAAAAACTAAATTTTTATGAGGGTTCTTGTGAAAAAAGTAGATCACAGCATATATGTTTATGCTTAGATTATGAATTGTCTTTTAATAAAATAAAGTTAATTAAATTAATTTTTAATAAATATAACACCACCAACCTCTGAAATCACTATCAAGCTCTGTACATCCCCATTCCAAGAGTAAGCTAGAAATTATTTCCTCCTCACTAACAATATCCAAGGTGTAACTGCCAAATACGTCAAATATGGACGACCCTCGATATGCTCCCATAAGCACATCGGAGGGCGCCATACCTGACACTGTCCGTTATAGTGGGCCATGTCAAGATACCGCAATGACAGTCCCCGACGCGTTATCAACCGAAACCCGAATGGTGTAAAATTGACTTTGACACCCTTCAGACTCCGGATTGATTGATCCCGATATCTGAGCCATGCCACCACGAAAACCGACACCATCCAATATGAAAAACACTGGCCGACAAATAAAATACTGAGATCTAAAAGATTTATGAAAAGGACAAAAAACACTGAAAGAGCTACCATCTAGATAGCTGAATATGGCTTGAGAACCATCTAAGAAAATTGAACCTGCGAGTGTGTTGAAGTTATGGCCTGTCTATCAGGTGCACTTGCTAGCTCGTCGTGGGGTGAGTAAGTGACAAACTCTCTTTAACTGTCGGCAGTTACATTAAGGATCATTACGAACCATTAAGTTACAGGCCTTTTTGCAAAAAAAAAAATTGAAGAAAATCTTGATTAATCTGAACCAAATGTACGGACGGACTCAGAAGAAAAACTCAAAACAAAAAGCGATTCCACACCTTCAACATTCTACGTGACAGGAGGAAAGAAAGCCCCACATCCATCACCACTACACAACGCCTCATGAAAAACTCACGGATTACCACATTATAATAAACTATTTATTTCAGAAACATGAACAAAACAACCTCCTACTTATTGACCTTTCACTGGGTCCATAAAAAATCTAATTTACAAATAACTACCATATGAACGCGTGACCAAAAACATATGTACCAAAGATCACTCCTGCAATAAAATGTATGAACAACAATATTTTGTTGTCAATTGTTGATATTTTTTTTTTCTTTATTATAAATTAAGTTTCTTTCAATTATTATTGATTCATATTATTTTCTTGATGAAAACAATCTAACATAACAAAAAATATCATAGGTTTTACAGCTTGGGTGGTCAAAGCCAACTTATTTCAATTTTTTTCTTTCTTTTTTATATTATATAGTATTATACCTATATACATTTAAGACATTACCAGTATCATTGGATTTAAATATTTTTATAAATTAGAAAATTTTCTCAAAATTAAATTTTACAAAAAAATTATCTTATCAATAGTAAAAAAATTCCTTTTCTTTTTATATATTTTTTACATATAATTCAATAAAAATTCAATTCCCGTTCTGTTATAGCAACCATTAGTAAAAAAATCACAATTAACTTTTCGTTTTATTTTTTATATACAGGGTGTCCCGTAAGTCGACGTCAAGCCGGAATCGGGTGATAGACCAAATCATAACAGTTACCAGAAAAATATAAAAAAAAATCTAAGTCATGTATTTTTCAAATTATAGACATCTCTTTTGTTTTCGAGAAAATGTACACCTTGTGATAGTTTTTTAGCTCCTGTTGCTACAAATCTTTACTTTTGTTCAATTTTATTTTTCTTATGTAATCCCGAATAGTGCTTATGTAACCTGCTGCTTTAAATTCTAAGCCTACTGTTCCAGCTTAGAAGAAAATGTCACATTTTGCCGAACCAAGAACAGAAAATTAATATTTCACCCAACTTTAACGACTATAATGAAAAAAAAAAAAATGTACTACGCCAGTTTGGCAAGTAACTTTAAAAGTTGACGCATTTAATAAGGATGCTAAAATGGTATAACACTTACTACAATATTTCTTAGATTACGGCAAAAAAAAATTTTTCTTCAAGAAACCCAGTTTCGAAAAATTTCTTTTCACCTACTAAAAATGATCCTAGTGTACCCAAAGCTTGCCGCAAGACCGTAACATTAAGCTTCTAGTTTGACTGAGACGGAGAGTCATTACATGAAGTGTGAGGGAGACAGATAGTGACGCTTTCAAGTTAGAGATCCTAACATTTTGTTGAATTTAGGACTAATTTTCCTTAAGTTTAAAATTAAACACCAATTATTTGTATGCTAAGATTAATTAATTATAAAAGATGTTCAAACTGCCTCCGTGGCGCACCGAGGAGAGGCACGAACGGGATCGGTCTCCTCCCAGAAAGTCTGTTTTTTACATAATTTACAAATTATATATAAAATGTAATTACAATGTCCCATAAAATAAAATAAAACGTTTAAATATACAATAGCAGTACTTAAGTGCTCAGATGGGCGCAGGACGCGACTTTAGAGTCCTATTTTTCCGACTCCTTTGGACTTCTCGGACACATATGGTCCCCTGCCCCACATCCAAGTCCTGGGTGCGTTACTGAACTGCCTTCCTTCAGCTGCAATACAAGTTCGACATCTTCTTAAAAAGGATCGGATTATCAGACTGGCAAATCTTTCGTTGTTGACAAATTCAACTGCTTCCGTAATTCTGGAGCTCATGTTTTCGTAAAATTCGGTGAGCTATACTTTTAGGCACTCCTGTGATTTCCTGGATTGCACGTACCGAAGTACTTGGGTCTTCTTCAACTGCTTGAAGTACTACGTCCTCGTAAGCTAAGGAACTCTTCCTTCACCATGTACTTGGTTTGGAAGTAGGCCCTCTGTGGAGAGTAGACGATGCACATTTGTAAAAACTCAATGATTTGACGAGCTAGGGTCACTAATGACTCTCCGTCTCACTCAAACTAGAATCTTAAAGTTACGGTCTTACGTCAAGCTTTGGGTGTACACTAGAATCATTTTTGGTAGGTGAAAAGAAATTTTTCGAAACTGGGTTTCTTGAAGAAAAATGTTTTTTTTTCCATAACCTAAGAAATATTGTAGCAAGTGTTACACCATTTTAGAATCCTCATTAAATGCGTCAATTTTAAAGTTACTTGCTAAACTGGCGTACATTTTTTTTTTCATTATAGTCAGTTAAAGTTGGGTGAAATATTAATTTTCTGTTCTTGGTTCGGCACAATGTGACATTTTCTTCCAAGCTGGAACAGGTGGCTTAGAATTTAAAGCAGTAGGTTACATAAGCACTATTCGGGATTACATAAGAAAAATAAAATTGAAAAAAGTAAAGATTTGTAGCAACAGGAGCTAAAAAACTATCACAAGGTGTACATTTTCTCGAAAACAAAGAGATGTCTATAATTTGAAAAATACATGACTTAGATTTTTTTTATATTTTTCTGGTACCTGTTATGATTTGGTCTATCACCCGATTCCGGCTTGACGTCGACTTACGGGACACCCTGTATATATATATATTTTTATTCAATTTCTCCTTTCAATGATTCACGTGGAGACGCCATAATTGTTCCTTATTTATTATGTCTTTCCAGGAATGGACGCCATTATCCATTTAAATTTCAACTTTTACCTTTTTATTCAATTTTTCTTTATAAAAACTTTTCTTTACCTAGTCGTGCTCCATTCTAATTTAATTTCAAAGCACAAAATAATCCGCAATGCATATCCTTTTTATACGCACTCATATTTTTCTTTCATTTAAATAAACTTACTGAATTTATTTATTCACTGTTCCATAATCAACAATTACTAAACTTTTTTTTCTTTTTACCAAAAAATATACTCGGAGGCTTATGTGTTTTTAGAAAAACAAACTGTGGGAACGTTTCTCCCATGGCTACTTTTTCGCCATCTTTTCTTTTTTTTTTCATTACAACCTCCCTGTTTGCAAACTATCTGAATACTCTTTTTCTATTTCACAATCAACTTAATTAATTCAGTTTTCTTCTCGAACAAACTCAGCCAAAAGCCAATAGCCATTCTATCCAATGTTTCTTTCACTTTGACAACTCAAGACCACGTTTTTAGAGAAGGTGTTCAATTTCCACGCTGACGGCTACGATTTATGAAAAAGGCATTTTGTTACAAAGGTTACATCAGCAGGTTGACTCGTAAGCGTATCACACTTGTTCATTTTAGTGCAAAAACTCATAAAATTTACTACAGACAATTAATGAAATTAATATAATGACTGACGGGTTCACTGTCACTGATTGAAATGAACTTGATCTCTGCCTCTGCATGAGAATAGCACAAAGAAAATATACACATTTACAATATATTATAATCTAATTTGTACAATTAATATATTAAATATATTGGTATTGCACCCATATTTGTAAAAACGACACTTGTATTTGTTATTTTAGTTCTGATTATAGCGCTCGTACCTTCTGTCACTTAAAAGCATCAAAATTGAGCTTACCCAGTCCTGTGTGATTGTTCACATTCTGAGTAGTTACCAACATTGGGATAATCTCAACTTTGACAGCTTTACGATTAGAACATATAACTAAAGAAAGTGAACTAAGCTAGAAATATATCAGTACTTTTTATGTGTGGTAGATTTGTGCCGAACAGGGTGATTACAATCGAATTTATTAAATGAAATTACAATTTTTTTAAATTGGTATTTTTAACAAATCTTGTTCAAGTTTTTATATGTTTAAATCTACTGTTTAGTTTGGTAAAAATAGCGAAAGAATTTTGTCTTGCCTAGAATTGGCTGCGTTTCCAAATTTCTTTTGTAAAACCATTTGTTGGGTTTGTAGAAATACCATATTATAAATCAACTTAAACTAGATTTGCAATTATGAAGAATTTACAAAGTCGTTTCGACTAATTTACTAGCAGACTCAAATAATACTTTAGCTGAAAAGTTTAAAAATTAAATCAGCAAGTTGGGTTTTGCAAAATTGTTCAATTATTATTTTGTTCAGTGTATGTACGTATGTACATACATATTGTATTTTGCACGACAAATCGTACTGAAGCTACTGATTTGCCTTTTGTTTTATTTTTTAAACTAAATATTTCTACTGCCTTTTTGCTGAATGCAAAATTTGCCATGGGAATAATTTTGTTGTAATTTATGGAATGTGAAGTAAATTGCTGATGCAATTTTCTTCACTGATTGATTAGATAAGCTAGTCATATTTTTAAGCATGATTAGCTTATGTTAAAATTTATGAAATAAATATTTTTATTTATTGCCTTTTTCAGATTTACTTTTCAGGTCTATTTTAGATATATAACATATTATCTAAAAAGAGTTAGATTCGATTAATTTATAATATTGCTTTGTGAAACATTTGATGCACCTATTGTATACAGCTACAATTGCGGCTGAGGTAGGGAAATTCTTCTTTTCTGCTCCTTAGACCATCGTTGGCAGTTATTTTCGGGATAACCTCCAACGTAAGATGAGAGAAGCAGCACTCTTTTATTGTCCTTCCCTTTCCCATTTCTCCCACTTACCCCTTTCCATCATTCTATCTTCTTTCAATTTTTTGCGATGCGGCGAACACAATTTTTCATTACGGTTCCGGTGTGAAAAATGTTTCTATTCTTCATAAGTTCAATGCACTTTACGCTTTTAAAAAATCGATCGGTATATATGCTAGCTTCTTCCGTTAAACTAGAAGTCATAAGCTTAACAATGGAAGCACCTAAACCATATTCTTTCATATCTTGATTTGAAACACTTCCTTTCCCAGTATATATATGAAAGTCTAACACAAGACCATCGCTCGCTGCCAAGACATAATTTTTTAGCCCAAGGGGATTCGGTTTTGCCGGCATATATTGACGAATACCACATCTTCCAGAGAACGGAATCATTTGTTCATCAATAGCCATATGATAAGAACGGGGCAATGTTCGACATTGATTACATATTGCATCGACAAATGGTCTAACTTTCCATAAGCGATCACTTTTATCAGTAATATCACCAGGATCTACAAATCGAAAAAATCTTCTTAGTTCACTAAATCGTTGTCTGAACATACAATTAGCAATTTTTGGTATTCGAGAGTCATTAGATGAGTACGTATTAAATTGAGGAAATCCTATACACCCCATTAGTATGTGCATTCACGTGAATTGCAATAATTCTTCGGCAGATGTATCAAGCGGCCGATGATTCCGTTCTTGGAAGGCATAACAATTGGTTGCGGTTGCGCTGCATTCCCAGAATTCCATATTTAGATATTCTAAAAATCCATCAACGATATTTTCTGGACTGTCTTGATACCTACGAATATCGTCTTCTAATTCACGGGTGGGAAATCTAAAAATATTTTACACTGACTAAGTGTTCACATAAATTCAACATTTCTCTTCAACATACTGCTTCTTCAGCCACTTTAAATTCTGGTACGGATTCCCTTGTGGAATGTCCTGTTCTTCATTTATTTCTTCAGTTGCTCCTATTTCAACTTACTCATTTTCAGCGTTTAATTCTTCTGCACAAACATTTATAGCTAATTCTTCAAAATACCTTTCTTCGTCTTCACTTTCCGATAAATCAACGTCACTATTATTTAATAATTCTTCCAGCTCCTGTTCGCTAAATCTTTGCGTTACATCTAATTGTATATCAATAAAAAAAAACGGAAATTGTTGTAATAACATAACCGTAGTACACATATGTGGACTTATTTTTTGCGCGCGAATATCTTATTTTGAATGACATTATATTTAACAATTTTCTCTCAATATCGTAGAATCAACTATCTTCTTAATTTTTATAATAATATTAGTACAAAAATTTACCTTAAATATACATTTTTTTACTTACCAATTAGAGCTTGCTTCCTTGTAGACATTTTGGAAATTCTATTCATAAACAGTGCAAGAAAACTCAAATAATTTTCATCACGAAACTAAAATTGCATAGAACGTCATCTCTATTTTCGACTAAAAAATTCACGAGGCGAATTTAATAAAAAAATGTCCCCATAAATCGAATCCACATTATATCTACTTCTTCACCGAAGAGGTTATTGACCTGCAATATTGTATTGGATGATCTGTTCCTTAATCTCGTTGTATTTATTATCTCTTCTGGGGCCGCTTAGATCCATTATTGCTTGTAATATACATATATAATGTGTAATATTCGCACGATCTCCGAGCACCTGGCTGAAATCGGGTTGTGTGAACACAACAGTGGCTACACCTTTTTAAGCGCTTGGCTTAGCTTACCGTTTGTTACGGCGTAGCTATTGATTGATTGAACGGAGTCGCTGCCACCAAATTTTTGTTGTGATCGGGGTTTTATTACAATTATTTCTCACTACAAGGACTGGGAGTGCTTCAAAGAGAAGTTCACCAGCCCTTTAATGTCGTTATCACCTTGAAATTAATACTACGTGTCTGGGTTAAACGCAATTTTATTTATTTGTCTATAGTTTTACCAACAATTTTTATTTGGCATTAGACACTTTTTAGCTTTTAGCTTAGCTTTAAGCCACTTTTATAAATAGTTGTTTTATTTTAACTTTAAGACACTTTAGGAACAAAAGACCTTGCCGTTTGTCGGGGGTCTCTTGATCAATACCAAAAAATAACTCTGCTTTGTTAGCGACCCACCGGCTTTTTATTTAGGAGGATTGATTGATTTTCCTCGATAATTGCTAATCGGGCAGAATTTGGTGGAGGGGCGATAAATTGGGAAATTAATGTTAATAATTTAATATGAAAAATTGGGCATGACTACATACATACATTGATTTTATTTATTGAGAATAATCAATATCGCTATGTATTGACGTACATTATTACATGCCATATTAAATATTTTCCCCTGTGCTTAAAGAAATTAAACGCAGGCTATTGGCTTATGTTATATGTAAATAACAAAAATTACAAACAACAGACAGTGCCAAATATGTGGGTCAGGCACCAAATAAATTGCACATAAAATTACCCATAGGTAAACAAAGTGAGCATAGTGCATTAACAGTAAATTATATGTGCTCGATATATGGGTCTGTTATTAAGCGCTTTGCGCATAGTATTTCATGTATGTACATACATAATTCATCTAAACAGCCTGCACTGGCTATAAGGTAGGTCAGGCACGACCTATGTGAATCGGTCTCGTGCTGAAAGTTTGATTCTATGGGCAATGTGCGTACTGCATAACAAGTTGATTCGGCATAATTTTGAAGAATTTATTGACTTCTGGTTGAAAGCTTGTGGGACCGAGTAATTATTTGAAAACGTTATATTTTTCTATAATGCTGTTACGTATATTATTTGTTTTAAAGGGGTACACACTGCAATCGCAACTTTTGTGCAATACTCCGGAGGATAAATTACTTACAACACATTCACTGCACTGTCCAGTCACGCTTTATTTTCTTTTATACATACACACTTTCCTTGCTTTCACTACTTATCATTAATTACACTCTTATGCAAGGTACTTAATTATTTTTCTTGTTACATCTTATTTTTCGGTAATCAAACGCGCCAACTACACCGAACCTTTTTTCATTAACCTTTTTTGACTTTAAATTTTTTCTATGCGTGACGATCACGATCGCGGATTCCAATCGACTCTTTGAGACTTTGATTTTTCAAATCTTACGTTTCGTTGTTCAGGATAGGAAAATGCTTAATTAGCATTCCTATTCTGAGAAAATTATTTTCGCAGGACATGTTTGAACATGCCCAGAACTATCGCGACGGACGATGGCTTGAAGTGTAATTTGATATTTTCGTAAATATCTCAAGCCATCGTCTTGCTTTTGGTGCATACATTGTTGCACCCACAATGTATGTAGCTCGCGGCAATTTGCTGATAAGAGCTTTTTCGGTGAAGAATTGATCGTTTCAATCTTCACCGAGTAAGATTTATGTGCCCGATATGTATATACATACGTACATACATACATATCGTGTATTTGACAAATATTACTGATGGTAAGATTTGTCGTTAAGGCTTTTTTCTATTGAAACGACTTGGTTGAAATTTAAAACTTTTATTTTTCCCAAGTCGTTTTGTATTTTGGTTATTTTTAATGTGAAGGAATTTGTAACAATTCTCTTCTCGGAGTATACGACAATATATATATCATGGGTAACTTACAGCTGTTGCCAGTCTGCTCACTCGACTTATCCAATATCTTTGGCAGCGGCTTCTTCCTTTTGCGGCAGGTTAGCGGTGGTTTTGCACTAATTCACTTCCTTTTTTCTACTTGTTTTATTCACTTACACTTAACATTTTTTCTTATTTTCCATCTGTGGTTATTTCCTTTTTTCTACTTAAATTTACACTTATCTATATCTTTTTTCCTATGCGACACCAAACTTGTTCGTACCGATTTTTTCGTACTCCGAACCGACCAATTCAAATTAATAATCACAACTCTAAGAACCGACTGTAGAAACTGCCTGCCTCGAGACTTGATTTTTCAAATCTCAAGTCTTCTTGTTCAGGATTGGAAAATGCTTAATTAGCATTCCTATTCTGAGAAAATTATTTTCGCAGGACATGTTTGAACATGCCCAGAACTATCGCGATGGACGATGGCTTGAAGTGTAATTTGATATTTTCGTAAATATCTCAAGCCATCGTCTTGCTTTTGGTGCATACATTGTTGCACCCACAATGTATGTAGCTCGCGGCAATTTGCTGATAAGAGCTTTTTCGGTGAAGAATTGATCGTTTCAATCTTCATCGAGTAAAATTTATGTGCCCGATATGTATATACATACGTACATACATACATATCGTGTATTTGACAAATATTACTGAAGGTAAGATTTGTCGTTAGGCTTTTTTCTATTGAAACGACTTGGGTTGAAATTTAAAACTTTTATTTTTCCCAAGTCGTTTTGTAGGAAAATATTTTGGTTATTTTTAATGTGAAGGAATTTGTAACAATTCTTTTCTCGGAGTATACCACAATATATATATCAAGGGTAACTTACAGCTGTTGCCAGTCTGCTCACTCGACTTATCCAATATCTTTGGCAGCGGCGTCTTCCTTTTGCGGCAGGTTAGCGGTAGTTTTGCACTAATTCACTTCCGTTTTTCTATTTGTGTTATTCACTTACACTTAACATTTTTTCTTATTTTCGATCTGTGCTTATTTCCTTTTTTCTACTTAAATTTACACTTATCTATATCTTTTTTCCTATGCGACACCGAACTTGTTCGTACTCCGAACCGACCAATTCAAGTTAATAATCACAACTCTAAGAAAACCGACTGTAGAAACTGCCTGCCTCGAGACTTGATTTTTCAAATCTCAAGTCTTCTTGTTCAGGATAGGAAAATGCTTAATTAGCATTCCTATCCTGAGAAAATTGTTTGCCGCTGGACATGCTTAAACATGTCCAGAATTATCGCGACGGATGATAGTTGAGATGAAATTTGATATTTTCATAAATATCATCGATCGTCTTGCTATTCAAATTCAAATTAATTAATTAATTGCTATCGTGCATACATCTTGCATCACCATCTCTCAGACAACCTCCACCCCCTATAGGTGTTCTGGAACCTGCCTTGCGGAAGCGTACACTGTTTTTTTTTACAGTCAGAAAATTTTACTCTTTTCTTATAAGAAAACTCATGTGTACCATATAATAGCATGAGACAGTTTACAAGTTTTCTTATGAGACAGTTTACAAGTTTTCTTAGGAGACCTTTTTTCACCCATTTTCATTCAGGTTTTCTCTTATGGCTCCCATGCTAAGCCCTTATCTATGTGCGCATAGGTGCATCGGCTTTTATAACCATCTTGTAACCAGTTGGCCAGTCATGTTCAGCTTTGAGCATGCCTGCTTGTCGACAATCTAACTCCGCGAAGCAGATGACTGGTCATGGCTACCGTATGTCACTTCTGTCGTTAGTTAGAGACTATGGGAGTTGACCTTTAGATGAGCAGGTACAGACCTTTGCCGGCTCAAGCTCAGGGCTTGGGTAGGCTCTTTGCTCTCCGATCAACCACCTATTGCTGTACCTTTGGAAGATACAAAGAAATGGACACAAATAAAATACAAAAATAAAAGGAAAAGGCTTAAGATAGGAAAGGGAACACCACCTAGAATGGTGGGTCACCCTGGCTACCTGTATCACCCGCCATTGCCCCCTTCAGTATACTCCTAGGTGAGCAAGCCAGTTACTTTATCCTCCCGGCATCTCGACTTTCCCCAAAACCCTAACCAAACCCGGCACCAACAAAAGCACGAAATTTAGCTACAAAATATTATTTATTTTTGTTTATAATTAAAAATAGAATAAAATATAATTTTTGTTTGTCAGAGTAATATTTGCGCTGACTGTAAATAAAATAAAAATTTCAAATTTGACGTTTAAAGGAAAACACTTAAAAAAAAAAATTTGAACACAGATACAACTACTGTATACATTTTGAGAAAATACACATCAAGACTTTTTGGAATGTATTGTTTTTAAAAATATAGAATTTGTGTCAAGGATATTTTAGTTATAAATGAATCGCCAGAGGGCAAACTTGAATATTAATAATTTAAACGCCAGAGGGCAAACTTAAAAATAGTATTATTTTAAATGCCAGAAAGCAATTTTATAAAGTTTTAATTTAAACGCCAGAGGGCAAAGCTGTTAAATAATATTTTAAAACGTTTGCTATTACACTTAAAAAAATATATAAAAAATATTTTAAAGAATTTAAAATAAAGAATAAAATTTTAAAACAAAAATTATTATCATTTTATCAATTTTTATCCTACCAAGAATTTAGGATACATTATAGATGTATATAATATATATTTATATATTCATTAAAATAAAGAACTGTTGAACTGCAACATATTCATTTTGTTGCCACACCAATCAAAACGAACCCACATACCATCATTTCAATTGGCAATCCCTAACAGTTCAATGGCCATGTTTTTATTTTTATTATTTATTCAAAATTGGAAGACGCATGTAGATCTACTGACAAGTTCATTACCTTAAAAATCTGGCAAAGTTCATTGAAACCACTAAAACTAGATAAGTAGTAGGTAGGTGCCTAATAAAAAGAAAGAATCATGTATACCTGTCTATAGCTATATGTATCTACATGCGTATATAGCTACGAGCAAAATTCATCAAAACATGACATTAAGATTTTACGCGTAAGATTATTACGTAAACATCTTCAAAGTTCAAACTATGTTATAATTTATTTGAAATAGATATATATATGTATGTATGTGGCTCACCTAAAGAAAATTATGAATCGAGGTGTTCTTTTAATAAAGATTTTCTTTCCGCTTTTATATGGCGCGTTCAAGTTAAGTCAGAGCCAGCAGGTGTTCTCTATCCAGGAAGCCGCAGACCGCTGCCGATTTTCGATTATTTATCGTTCTCCCTTTCCTTTATCTTATTCAATAAAGCATTAAAGCTGTGCGTGTAATTATTCAGACCGCCCACTGCCCGAATTCGCTCTGTCACCTTGATAAGACGAAAATACTGGTAAAATCACTTCTTACGATTTGAGAGTAATCTTTCCTCACCTTGTATATACAAAAAGAAATTAAACCCACTCCAGCTACCACTTGGTGTCCCTAGTGAACTATTAAAAGGAGGAACTTTTTACAGATCACCTTTATTCTCTGTTTTGAATTAAAATTTCTACAGATCACTTTTATTCTCTGTTTTGAACTAAAATTTCTACAGATCACTTTTATTCTAGTATTCACGGCACTCCGCTTTTAATCGCAGTTACTTTCTGTTCAATGATCAGGCAACAATCTGGTCCCCCCCCCCCCCCCGATCGACTCAAAGTTCCTTAGCCTGTGTGTCGTGCTCATAGAGGAGAACACACCGCTTTTTAGTTTTGATTAAGATCACAGGATTTGGAATCACGGAAAAAATCAGTAAAACTCGTAATTTGAAAAAAATAGGTTCGTTATATTGTTGCACGCACGAAATCTGTAGAGATCGAAATACAATTACAATGTTAAAATATTATTCTAAATTGAATATAAAGTTTTAGGATAGAAATCTAACTCGACTGTCCGGTTCGGCGTAGAAAAACAAATTCCCCGAAGTTTGGGCAAATTGCACCCAGGTACCCATGATATTTTTAAAAGCTTTTTCCTTATCTTTTGCTTTCTCACGACTTTGAAAAATCGTACGTGAGAAAATGCACAAAAGTTTTGATTCAAGCTATATGCACTTGTGCGCCCGTCTTGAAATATTATTTTTAAGAGGGCGCGAATAATTTTGATCATTGTATGTATGTATGTATGTACATACAATTAGATTGAAAAAATAGGTACTGTACGTATGTAGAGTGTACATGCGGAAAAAAAAGTAAGAAGACACTGTATGTAGGTAAATATGCATACCGTGTGAGTGGAATGTGTGTCTGATAACAAAATGCAATTTATGCTAAACTGCATTTTGTTATAATATGGGAATGCAAATTTAAATGCATTTTAAATTTTAAATAAATTTTAAATGAATTAAATTAAAATTAATTTTCAGGGTCATCTTTGCAATGCATTGATATATTGCATAGGGCAATATATTGGCGCATGGACCTTATGGTTGTGATTCGGGGCATTGGGTACCTGAGTCACAACATCCCTCCCCCCTGGGGAAAAGAAAGTTTTATTCCTTCTTGGAAGAAAAACTTTCTTTCTTATTAATTAAACTAGAGTTTGTACAAATATTTGTATATATAAAGGGAATGGTATATAACTAGATAACTGCAAATATCTACAAAATTATAAAATACAGTAAAAACTAATACATGTTACATTTTAATTTCTAATAGAGAAGGTTTATTTATTTCCATTACTAATTATACGCAATTATTAAATTACTTTGTTATAGATTTTATTTATTTGTACATACATATTTTCTTGTGAATTATTTGTTATTGTCGATTTAATTAGTATTATCATTTCGCAATTATTGTTTTAATATACATATTTGATAGTAAAGGGGTAAAACTAGAAAGAAAAAACATTATTGTATTAAGTACAACATTAAATTTAATATACTATAAATTTAATGAACTTGATTTGTTTGAGGATGTAGCCAAATGATGCGTTGGAAAGTGCGATGTGCCGGATGTACGTCTATCATCCGATACATCTTCTCGATGTCTGCATGCATTGCAAATTTGTGTTTCCGCCATTTAAGTAGAATTGCGAAAAGCTTTGGTTGAAGGGTTGGCCGCTTTAGCAGATATTCGTTTAGCAAAGAGCCATTAGTTGTTTTTGCAGACGCGTCAAAAACAACTCTAGTTTTAGTTGTCGAACTATCTTTAATTACCGCATGATGAGGTAAATAGTAATGTGGCTCACCTGCCGCAGGTTGTTTAATCTCTTCCATGTGTCCCAACTCAATATATTCGTCGACACAGTGCTTATAATTTTTTTTTAATTCTGGATTTTTTGCTAGCTGTTTTTGTAAGCTCAAAAATCTTTGCAAAGCTTGTGGCCTAGACTGGCCTAGTAAGGGAACTTCGTTGTTCCGAAATGGCAGTTTGACCTGATATTTGCCGTTTTCTAAACGAGTTTGCGTTGTTTGGTAAATTTGTTGACAAAGTTCATCCTCTTCATTCAGAGTGGGCTTAGTTGGGATTTCTTCAATTTCCCAAAAGTGTTTGAGCTGTGAACTCAACTCGCTATCAGATGTGGTCATTACACATGTAGAATCGTGATCACTACTTGTTCCTGATATTGAACCAAGTAATATCCATCCTAATGTAGTCTGAATTGCTACGGGTGCTGACTTTGGTCCTCTTTTAATACCTTGTTGTATTATTTGTGCATAAACTCGGGCTCCGAGTAGAGCATCAATTTTGCCTGGCTTCCCAAACATCGGATCTGCCAGCTGTAAATTATTTAAATGCTCGCATTGTGTTTTGGAAATTGTTCTTATCGGAAGATTGCCTGTGATTTCTTTGAGAACAAGGAATTCTTCCTTCAACTGTTGGTTGCTCGGTCCACTGAGCAATGTGGTTTGGTGATGTGATGTAGCTGTAGGACTAGTACTGATTCCTGTTACATTCACTAATGTAGGTATTCATTTCGCACCTAGTTTGTTACAGGCTTCCTCTGTGATGAAAGAGGATTGTGAACCTGTGTCAATGAGACAACGCAATGCTTGTGGATCCCCATGCTGTGTTTGAGCGATTACTATTGCCGTCGATAGTAATGCGTTGTGTGTTTTGCTACTCGTAAAAGTTTGAGTCGCATTGAATCCTTCAATTTTATTTGTATTGCGTGATTCAGTAACGCAATTAGTGACTAGGGACTCAGTCGCGCAATTGTCCTGATTGGCTGTTGCCTGAGCGAAAGATGTTCCGTAATCAGTTACGGATTGAGAGGTCTGCTTCTCATTAGAGCCTTTAGTTGTTCGTAACCTTGTACAAGCTTGGCTATTTGAAACTTGTTTTGTCGTTGGCTGTGTTGCTTTTTGCTCAAGCCTGTTATTTTTGTTCTTTGAGTATGTGTTCAAGTAATGGTTTTGCACATCCTGGTGTAGTGTAGTGTGATACCTTTGATTGCATTTTCTAAATGTGTACTTGCTAGAACATTGTTGCGTACTATGCTCTGCTGACAAGCAATTTAAACAGCGGCCTCCTGCTTTCATGATATTCAGCCTTAATTGTGTATCCATTGCTTGGTATTTTGGACACGTTATCACGAAATGATGGTTATGACATGCTGGACATCCATCTTTTCGTGTCGAATGAAATGTTTGTGTTCTATCTTTATGTAGTTTGGGGATTGTGGCTTTGGAAACTAACGTATCTGCAATGGATTCTAATATTTTTAGCCTCTTATCTAGAAAGCTGTTAAACTCCAAGTAAGTAGGTAGGAAGCTCTTGTGAAGCTTCTAATTCTTCCTCCCATAGCTTGAGTATATTAAATGGCAATTTCTGCACTAGCAAATATATTAATATTGGGTCCCAAGAGGTTATATTTAATTCTAGGCCTTTTAATTGCTGTAAGCAATCGTCAGTAGTGCTCAATAATGTTTTTATGCCCTGAAATGTTTCATTGCTGAGCTTAGGTTGATTCACTAGTGCCTTAAGCTGATGATTTACTAGAATCCGCTTATTTTCGTATCTCTCCTTTAATTTGGCCCAAGCTGGAGCATAGTCTTTGCTAGTAATGGGCGTGTGGCGTAAATATTTCTCTGCTTCACCACTTAGGCATAACTTTAAATAATGCAGCTTTTGTACTGAAGACAAGCTTGTGTTTGTGTGAATCAACACTTCAAACAAATCGTGAAACGAACGCCATGAATCATAGTCGCCGTTAAATTTAGGCAAATTTATTCTAGGTAGACTTAAATCTTGTGAGGCAGTTGCAACAGTTGGAACTGTGACCTTGTCTGAAGCTGGGTTTACCGTAGTTTGATGTGATTTTAAGCCTTCCGTCAATTCACTCAGATATGCTGAGTACATTGCTTTTGCTTTACTATAATAATTTCCCTCGAGATATCCGTGGGTTTTATCCTTCTGCAATAAGTAGCTACTCACAGCAAAATCTGTTGAAGCATATCTTTCCCATAACTTGATCAAATCTGCACTCTTTGTTTCGAAGAAACTTTGCGTTTTCTGACTTTGATCGAGCGCCTTTCCATTTGCGATTAGTTGTGCTAATCTGCTTCGTAATATTTCTCTGTAGCGAGCAATTCGTCTAGCGTCGGCATGATGACGAAATTGATTTACTGAGTACCGTAATACGAGTAAATAATGCAAGTACTGCTATATGAGTACCGAAAACTGAGTACTGTAAATTGCGCACACGTTGTCACCTTTGCGAACGTCTTGCTGCAATTATTTCTGCTTGGAATTAATGCAATAAAGTGAGAGAGCACCGCAAAGTTTCTGGATGGAACCACCAAATGTTAAATTGATGGACAAATGATTCCGATGTAATTAAAAAAAAATCCAATAAATGATTTCATTGATTTTTTTATTTGTCTCATCAATTTTTAACCAGTTTGGTCTAAAAATTCTTTGGTGGCTATGAGAACAATGAACAATAGTGTAGGGGTGGGTGAATTACAGTACGAAAAAAAACAATAGATGCGGGCTTGCCTTCACTTTATTGCTTCAATATTTCATATTTTCGTTGTAATTAAAATTAAATTTATTCTAAACTAAATCACAGAAACAATTTCCATTAATTTCGATAATTCACTTACTTCTATTTCTACAAAAAAACCAACAAAAAAATGTTGCAATTGGCACGTGAAAAATCAAATGCAGCGCATATATAATTTCTTGTGCCAATGCTGATAAAGCCAGAATTTCACGCTGGTCGTGCTGTTGATTGTTGTTACTGGTACTAGCTGTTCGCTATAAATCAGCTACGATGATCACTGCAATTAAATTTCTATCTACAGCGCTTGTGAAAACTACCAAGTACTATGTACTAATTGCCATGAGGTAGGATTATGCACTGAGATTAAATTGTTTGTCACTACACTGGTTGCTTGGCAAATCACTGAACACTGACTGAGAGAGAGATGCTATGCTGCGTCGGCTTTTTATAGGTGAGTCGGCCATCTTGGTTAGGTACCGGACGTTGTGGTGTTTGTTGCGCAATACTCACCAGAGTGCTCAGTATTTGGCTTATTACCGTGGTGAGATTTTTAAATTCAAATATTTTGCTTTTTTTTTTTATTTATTGATGATCAAATATATATAGATATTTATGCAACCTTTCACTGCATTTTGTTACATACATAGAATCCCAAATAAAATCTAAAAACATTAATTTTATTCCGGAAGCAACTCATTGCATTCATACCTACCTACATCAGTACATTGCAAGTAAACATTTCACATATTCCGATCAGGAAATAAAACAAAAAGTTTACGGCATGGTATACCTACATACCTACATCAGTTTCCACTGCATGTAAAAACAAACGGTATACTTACATACATAATTAATCATCACTGATCTACCTCAATTATTTCAGTGAATGATGTCATAATACCACTGCGCACAAGAATTCGCACGTTGAAATACGACGACCTTGCACCAGAGGTAGAACATATGTATGTAAGTAACTAAATTGTTTTTGTAATAAGCCGCAAAGTACTGAGTGTAATTCGAGTAGGAAAGAAATTAAAATAAACAATGAGTTGAAAACCCGCAACATGGATTGGGTAAGATATACATATAAATTTATAAAAAGCAATGAGCGCCGTGACTTGCATGCTTCCCTAAATAGTAAAATTAAGTAATAGTTGTTAATGAAATACTTCCGACTTACACTTTGTATGAATTATACGTTAAATAAACAAAGTGCTGGGTCAGAGGTATTTCATATATTAATTTGTATAGTATTAGTAGTCTTAGAGTAAGACAATTTTTATATAAATATAGTGCAAGAATAAAGTTGAAAAAGAGTTCAGTCTTAAACAACCAGCTGTACATTAATTAAATTGGTGCAAAGCCTGAGTTGGCTTGCCATTTACTAACGCCGTACATTAAATAAATTGGTGCAAAGCCTTATTTGGCTTCGCCATTTATTATCAACAAGTTGTATATTAAATAAATTGGTGCAAAGCCTTATTTGGCTTCGCCATTTATTATCAA
This sequence comes from Dioctria linearis, assembly GCA_963930735.1. Taxonomy (NCBI): domain Eukaryota; kingdom Metazoa; phylum Arthropoda; class Insecta; order Diptera; family Asilidae; genus Dioctria; species Dioctria linearis. The sequence continues at coordinate 139,903,312 of OZ005743.1, read as the reverse complement.
CAAGTTGTATATTAAATAAATTGGTGCAAAGCCTCATTTGGCTCCGCCATTTATTTAAACACAAAGCTTCGCCTATTATAGTGAAAATTACACACCGCGGCTCCGAAAGGTACTCGTAAGATCACACGAATACACAACAATTTATTGAAGTTTTGTAAATTTTGTTTGTGGAGTTTAACCCCCCTTGTTTTTCTTCTTCTAATTGACTTTTCAGGTAAGTCTTATTTTAATTATTTATCAGATATATTCGAATTATTATTCGATGCACGTGTTTGCTTATAAGATTTATTCATTTTATTTCATAAAAAAAAATTAACTTTATCAATTCATTTGACTTTCGTATTTCTTTTTGTTTTCTTAGATTCCCTAGTAATATTTGATTTTTGGTGGGACTACTTGGACCTATGGGAAGTCCCAGAACGTAAGCAATTATTGTGTACCTTGACACAAACAGATTTTAATCTATGTAATTGTCTCTTTCTAGGTGTGGCTGAACACAAATCATGCTTCGGCATCGGCATTTGCACTGCGAGAGCAACTATGCCAATACATTTGTAATAATAGATTTCCGTAAATTAATAAAAAAAAAATGAGTTAAGTTTTATGTTTTTTTTTTTTTTTATATAATACTCTCTCCTGTATCTCGTCTAACTCGTTCACTGAGAGTTCGGCCAGGTCAATTTTTTTGGCAATAGACTGCATAATAATCTCAGTAGGCGACGGCCCCGTTGTCTTCAAAAACTTATTCGCCACGTCCAAAAAGTTTAAATACTGCATATCGATTGCATTCGATGGGCCAGAATTCCCTTCACAACCTGCTCTTTTTCTTGCAGGAGTGTTATCCAGAATTAGAGCAGGCGGTACTTCTCCTCAAAGAACTTCCGTTGCTTCTATCGCAGAGGTCATGGAGTCCTCTAATGCATTTGCGATAGCAAACGCGGTTCGTCTGGCACTTCCAGCTCAAATGTACTCTGCGGCGTCTCCCCATCTTCCGGTGGCAACGGTTGGTAATTGCTGAGTGTTTTTCGCCTCAAGTTAATTATTAAAAAAAAATAAAAAAAAAAATAAATAAAAAATAAATAAAATGAATCACACTGAATTATTAGTTTAATTCCAGTGAACATTCTACTTCATTCAAGTAAGTTAAAATGTTCACTTTAACTTCGTTCCCTTGTGCGAAGTGGGAGCTTTTTAATTTTTTGGTTTAAACTTTTGCAGAATAATTGATCTTCGTCCTCTGAAATAGTAGGAGCAACGACCCCCTTCGGTTTTTCCTCTTCACTTCTCTTGTTGGTGATTACTTGCAATAAATTATAGAGAAATGCTAACTACATACGCTCTTGGTTTGATGTGGTCCAAAAGAAATTCCATATGTTTGGAGAATTTCCAACCGCTCTCCGGATCTTCAGATTCCTGCCCCGAAACCTTCCTCCGGTTGTTTCTATCCGTGCTAAAGGAATCTGAGAGCCTTTTCCATTTTTTTTTGCACAATTCAGCTAAAAAAATAATTATACATCACAAATGAATTCGGTATAAATTCAACTATATACAATTCGACTGCCCACAGAACTAAATCTGGTGTAGTAACAATCCGCGTTTTCTAGAGTGGCTTTATTATACATACAATTCCCAAAAATTTCTAGATTTTATGTGGATAGAACAACAATTAATACCGGAAATAAAGGTGTAGGAATTTATTTCTCTTCTTAGGCAAACCCAGTAAAATAACTCGGAAACTATACGCGGATTAGTATATTTATAAGTATGAGTAGGTACTTACCGGTTAATCCAAATTCACTTCCTAATTTTTGCCAAGTTTCTGTTTTTTTGTTTGTTATTTTTATAGTCCTACAATATTGGTCTACTTTACACAATATTTATTAAATGTTCTGTGCAATCTGCCATCTTGAATCTATCCCACGCTAATTACAAGTAAACATTACATGTCTACCAATTATGGCGCGCGACAAAAGTTAAAAGTTGGCAAAAGGGCGCTACAACACCCGCACCAAGCCTTAGCGCCAACCACACATTGTGGCGGTACCATTCGAAAAGAGTGCTTTTAAATTTTGACAACACGCGCTGCAGCGCCAACAACGAGCGCCAGCGCCACATTGTGTTTCCCACTTAACGCCCGGTATTGTGTTCATTTGGCGGATAAATATTTAGCAGCAATCGAACAGGGACCTTTTTTACGGCTAAAATTGTTCATTGTTTTGAACTATAGGTTCATGCTTTTGACAATCAGCTGTCGTGCATTTGTGATATTATTTCGTGTTTAGATTTCTATTGCAATCTCGAAATAGTAAAGAAAATAATATTTATACTTACTATTTTATTTTAATTTCTTCTCAAAAGAATTGTCTAAATGAAGACGGAATTTTTTCTCAGAAAAAATACACTGCTACTCTTGTATTCCAATTTCATTCAACTTTAATCGTCAAAATTTTAGCGTGGAAAAAAGGTATTGAGCGGATAAATCTCATGCTAAATATATGTTTGTGGAAATTACTGCCATCTTCTTGTCAAAACTAAACAAACTTTTGTAACCTTCCGGCCAGTCATATATACCTCTCAGCGTGGCCGCTTCTCGACCACTCAACTCAGCGAGGCAGATGACTGGTCATGGCTACTTTATGTCCCTTTTAAGGTTGTTGAGGGACAATGGAGGTTGATCTTTAGGCGAGCACGGTACAGGCTTTTTGCCGGCTCAAGCTCAGGGCTGGGTTAGGTTCTTGCTCGCTGTTCAACCACCTATTACTGTACCGCTCTAGAGGAATAATTAAGATAGAAAGAAAACAAAGTACAAACAAAAAATAGAGAAACTGAAAGATGGGAATACGGACCCCACTCTGAATGATAGGCCCCTCTGGATTACTTGAAACCCCATCCCCCTGCCCTACTCACCAAACTCATAGGAGAGATTGCAACTGCATCCGCCTCCTGGCATCTTGATCTTCCCAAAACCCCAACTGAACCCAGCACCAAACGAAACAGATATCTATCCTATTACCATGTTATTTTATTTATTTTTCAAAACACACACAAAACACAAAAAAAACATTAATATAAGGGTCTACACTACTACAAGAACATGTGTGGATAGTTATCATCTAAGCATCCCCATGGTGGTAATATATTTATATGTAATATATATATGTACCTATATGTATGTATATCTACGAGAACACAAAAGACGAGAACAAAACAAAGAAGGAAAGAAAGAAAAAAAAAATTTTTGATCTAGGGAAACAAAATTCACTGCGTCATTAAACTACTCTATGTATCAATAGGGGGAAAAAAAAAAGTTTATAGCTAAAACCATTTCGTTAGTATACTAATATTTGTATATCTTAAAAGGAACTAAGAAAACCAATTCGTATAACTAAGGACGTTACGCTACTATCTGTTCTATATATGATGTGCAAACATATAAACAAAAAGACAAAAAAAAAACAAATTTAAGTTTTATACCCTAAAGACGAAGTTCTTACACTAGTAACCCGATAATTGATAACTCCATAGGGAGGAGATTATACTCTATTATAAACATAAGCATGAATAAAATCAAGAAAACAAAAAAAAGTTTTACAGTATTACAAGAAAAAAAAATGTTTTTGTATTATTTTTATGAATATACTCAAATCTAATTGACTATCATAAACCATGTGGGTTCCAAGCGAAATATGAGAAGACAAGAGAAACAGAGCGTTATTTATTTTTTTTTTCTTCTCTTTTTGCAACACTACACTATCACGACAAAATATAAATTGGTGGGAACCTGTGTTGGTACTTACATATTAATCTCCCCGGCGATGAAGCGCTTCAGCAACCTGGTGATTAATGCTGTGAAAAAAGGAAATTTTCTTGTGTTTTTTTTTTTTTTTTTGTTGTTTTCTTGTATGTTGTGTTTTTGTTTCTCCGCCTTCCCCCAATCTCGTCCCGTTGACAATTAGGTTATACGATTTCTTCCCTCTAATTCCGGATGGAGTTAGGCGACTCTCGTCTTCTCAATAAGTATGCCGAAAGTCTCCTGCAAACGAACTTTGGGTGCCCAAGCAAAGCAAGGCCTCGTTTATGAAAAGATGGGGCTCGCTTCCTAGCCGCTTTTATCGTTATTGTTGATTCATGTACCAGTGTAATCACACAATTCAAGCACTACCCGAATCTCTGTCACCTGATATGTAAAAATTTGCTAAATAAATCACCCCTACCACGAGAAGGTAATTCCACCTCACCTTGTAAGTAAAATAAAAACTTGAACGAACACTTTGTGTCGTTTAGATTCACTTGCAAAATAAAACGAAATAATTCACTATAATTGGGAGATTGGTAAATCTCGATCGCAACTTGCAACAAAAAAAACTTAAACAAACTCTTAGTGGCGCTTGGGTCCACTCATAGAGCAAAACAAAGTAATTGAAATTTGTGGTGTATACCATTCGCTATAACTGAAGACTGTGAGGGTCTCGATCTTCACCTTTCTTGATGACACCCAAGGGGCGATACAGGGAAAATTACCCAAGTGCATTACCCTTGATTGATCAGCATTTTTGTTGGGTGATCGGGAATGCTCAAATTGTTTTTTTTTTCTTTTTTTCTTCTTTTTTTTTTTTTTTTTCTCTGTGTATTTCGATAAGAAGTTCATTTACTTTAATTAAATTATTTTACCAGAGACTGGGTTTGGGATGCATCTGACTAATTATGATTACTATACCCTGTTGCCCAAGATACACGAAATTAGAATTTTGCAACTGAGGGGAAAATATTATAGCCGTTACACTTTTAGCTGATAAAACTCAATACCACTTTCTTCAGTGATTTGGCTAAATATTTCGCAACTAAATTTCACCGCGAAATGAACACAATACCAGGCTTAAAGATTGCTTTAACTTGTGCGATATGATTGAGCTTTTCCACTTTTGGCGACTTAACAAAAAAGTTTAGTTCTCAGCTCGACAACTCGAATTGAAAATAGAGGGAACCCTGTCATTATCCATGTCGGTTGACATTATTACCGCTGAGTTTTAAGGATAGAAGACTGGTGAAACGTGGCGGAAGCTCGTGAACAAAAAAACAAATACGGAAAGGAAATCTTTTCGTGCCCTAGTGGCTGATTGGTTACACTTCCAAAGATCTCTAATTGTACTTAATAACTATTACTAATAACTATTAACAATACTGTAACTTGAATTAGATTGGCTTTAAATAAGCTATTTTCATTGTATCTTTAATTCAATTATTCCTGAGGGGGAGCTTATATTCGTGCTAATGAGGTGACTCTACCAGTTCACCGGTTCACTTAACTATTACTTAAGCTAACTACACTACCCAAACTCCTCGATCTCTTCAAACCCTGACTATTCACAATTTTTTTTTGTACATATTATGCGTGTCCACTGGTTCAAAAGTAAGATAAAATATTTCCCGGGGTTGGTCACGGAAAGCTTTAGCTCACACCTTATTTCACTAAGGTGGGCGATTAATATTTGCTACTGATTTTACACAAAAGTTTTACGGAGAAACGTGATGCTTAAAACTGTGGACAAATATTGTCTTTTACTTTTGAGCAAGCGGTAGGTACTTAGTTAGAACTCAACTACTGTGTTGAGGTTGATCCCACGACGAATATGAGGAAGGTTTTGCGTCGCTAAATTATCGCTCCATCTTAGACGCGGCGGGAAAACAAATGCCGTTATTCGCATAAAATCTGCTCCGATCCTTATACAGAAACTCCAAAAAGGTAATTGCCCGACCTTCAGCGGGAATCGCAATTGTTGTTCTATAATAACCTAATGCCAAGCCTGTAGTATTTTGTAATATTTCAATGAACATTTAATCTCAGTGGCAGCTGGACAAAAACTGAACTTAAAACGAACTGATCTAATCTCTAACTTGCTCCAATAAGGTCCGTAACAACTGAGCGCTTCATATGTGTACGGACATGCATTTGCAAATAACTGAAAAATTAAATAATAAAATAAATAATCTGCAAGATTCTAAAACCAAACTCTACTTTATATTCATTCAAATAAATATATATTATCCAAATCCTATTTTTTCAGCAAATCTAATAACTCTTCGTCATCTTTGGGCTCGTTAATCATTAAAACACGTATTGCGTCTCCATCTTTCGCACTGAAATCATTGTTGCTATTTGTAGTTTTTTCATTTTAAATAGCTCATAAAATAATGTGTTGAAGTGCACAGAACACTGCACATATATTTAACCCGGCGCAAATGACGTGAAAATAATTACGCGAACAATGACATCGGGTCATTATGACCCGGATTATATCGACAAATTATCACAAAATTAAAAGAGTTACCTTAATTGTAATAAGTATTTATTTAATAAGGGTTCTTTCTATATGTGGTAAAATAAAGATAATACCAATGTATTCTATAAATCAAACTTTTATTAGCTTCCTCAATAAATAACACATGCAAAATCAACTTTGAAAACATAACTTTGATATTCTTTTAATTTTTGGTAAAGTGTTCTAATTAATAATATGAAAAATAATCCTATATACTAAAAGAGAAATCACACGAACTTCTTGTCATAACGATAATAATAAATCAGTCTTCTACTTCCTCATTCATATGTAAATGTGGCATGCATTGCAAGTATGACATGTTTTCTTATCATTTTTGGACGGACATATTTGACATCTTTTACGAGTTCCTGGGACCTTTTGGGGCGGTTCCTCGGTGGGTTCACCTGCGAAATCTGCTATTCTCTTGCGCAATTGTCGAGGTAAATTCGCACGTGTTCCTCGGACTTGTAAATGCTCGTGTATCAAAGCGAGTCCCAGGTTTTTTAGGAAATGTGTTTTCGTACGTGTATCGTTATTATTAGCCCGATATATTATATTTGCATTTATGCCCGATATATTCAGCATTGCAAAGAAAATTGTCAATGGCCACCGTTTTGAGTTTCTGCTCACGTTGTAAGTAGCACAAAGCTCGTCAGCTACATCCACTCCGCTCTTGGTAGAATTATATTCTGGTTTCTGTTTATCGCCAGTAGACTCATCAATGTTGTCGTCGTGGTGTAAGCTCGACATCAAGAGGACAACTTTATTTTTCTCCGGAATGTAAGAGACCATAGTGATATCTTTTTGATGTCCAAAAGTTGACGAATTTGGGTCCTTTCCACGCGTTGTGATGAATTGAGGTGGGATTTGCTTCTTGTTTTTTCGTAAGGTACCCACTGAGGTCAGTTTGTGTTCTTTTAGGAGATGAGACACCAATTCGTAGCTTGTGAACCAATTATCAAAAGTAACATTACGGTGAGTTTTGGAGATAGGCAACACGATGCGATTTACCACGTCAAAAGGTTTGTTACTAACTGAGTACGGGCCATTAGGCTGCTTACCGGCGTATATCTCCAAATTGTTCACATAGAATGTTTTTGAATCTGTTAAGGCAAATATTTTTATTCCATATCTTGATGGTTTAGACGGTATATATTGCCGAAATTTACATCGTCCTCTGAATGCCACTAGCATCTCGTCAATAGTGCAATTTTCTCCCGGCGAATACATTTTTTGACACTGTTCTACAAACGCTTCGAAAACTTCCCGTATTGGTGCCAAATTATCAACTTGCTGTCTTTCAGCACGTGTAGACATGTCATCGAAGCGTAGGCAGCTTTGTAGAAAGTAGAATCGCTGAATTGACATAGTGAGTCTAAAAATTTCTACGCCTGTACCATCTGCTTGCCACAAGTCGTTTAGATTTTGTCTGTTAGAACGGTAAAATCCAGCAATATACAGAAGTCCTATGTTCGCTTTCAATTCACTTATTTCGACTTCACCCATATATCTATGTTTACTCAAATCTACACACGATGCTCTTCTTTCTTTTATATATAAATTGGTACATGTTTGAATCTGACACAGCATATCATTGGTTATAAATAAGTTCAAGCATTCTGAAACAGTTTTGGCACCTCGAGCCACAAGTTTTACACCAGGTGATTCAGATATTATATTTTCTGATCTTGTGCGTACATTTGGTCGTGCCGGTGCTTTTTGCCACATCGTTCCATCCTTTCCTTTGAAAAATTGCCGATGCTGTTGATTTAGTACGGTTAAAAGATTGAGATTGTCTGATGAATCCGTAGTCGTATCGCTTCCATTTTGTTCAGTGTCGCTATTGTTACTACGTTCGGCTAAGTGGTCCTCAATATCGATGTCCGAAGCAGCAATTGACTCGACTTCGTCAGACTCTGACTCTTCTAACACCGCCAAAAAACTCTCTGGGTATTTCTCAGGGCCATATTTACCAAATCACTAAAAAAGAACAAGATGAATTAACAACAAACACTAAATAAACAAATGAAAGTATGTCACGAAAAAACTACGCCAGCAATGACGCTGGGTCATATTTACCCGTATTGACTTAACGCTCGTGTATCTCGCTGCGCAGACGGCGTCACACTGAGAACATTGGCGGTACGAGTAGAGGGAAGCTCTATCTCCAGCTAAACAAACGTTCAAATTGTACGGGCAGCGTGAACAAAAAATATCACCGTGTTAAATTGCCCCGGGTCAAAATGACCCAGCGTCATTGGCGCCGGGGAACACCACGAAACTTTTAAAATCACTATTCACTTGCAATTTCTACGACCGGCTCAAAGCAACATGAACATCAAACTCAATTCAAGCGTGAATACCATGAATACGACCTCATTGACTGACTAAGTCTAACAAACGTGGATCTGCTGCCAAATCTCCTTTCAATATGCTTTCTGATGACTGCGGAAGTTTCTGGCGCATCAGAATCGAAGACGGCTAGTGCAAGCAGGTCCCTTCTGTTAGAATGAAAACTGTCCTATCAAATCAAGATTCAAGATTCAAGAAACTTTATTGAGTCTAAATTCACAGTTTTATACAAGTCTTCGTGACTACTTAAAATTATACAATGCCGACTTAATGGTATGCCAGGCTAAACTAAACTTAGTCTCCAGATGTTGAGGGCTTGTTTCCTCGTACAAATGGTGTGTTATTGCGACAGAAGGTCTGAACAGTGTTAGTGTATTGTGTGTGCTTGCTCCCGGCACACCTTCTCTATAGTTGCCTCATGTGGGCTGACAATGTAACAGATAACTTAAAAACTAAATAACTAATTCCCTTAGAGGGCAAAATACCTTAGGTATTAATACAACGTAGATCTGATTAATGAGTTTTGGTGGTTTTCCAGACGTTCTATTGCTTTGTTACCTATTTTAATCATGTATTGGGCGAGGGGAGTGAGGCCAGATTCCCTATAGAGGGTGGAGTTGGGGAACCATTTTTTGTTGGGTCTTCTGAATTTGTTTGTGCAAAATCTGATAATTTTTCTTTCGAACATATTTAGTTGTTTTGCGACAATAGTTGAGATTATGAACCAAGATATGAAGCAATACGTAAGAATAGGTCTGATTAGGGTTTCGTAGATTAGAAGCTTAGTGCCTTTGGATAAACTCTGGGAACTAAGTAGTGGTTTGAGTATAGATGAGGCTGATTTGGCTTTGTTAAGAGCTTTTCTGGCGTGTGCATTGAATTTGAGCTTGTTCTGAAGCCTAATAACGAGATAGCCTATTGTAGTTTTGAGGGGAATATTATTGTTATTAATGCTAAGTTTAAGGTTTTTGCTTTCGCGAACTGCCAAGTGGTGCCCCTTTCCACTGGCGTTTCTGAAGCAGATCAGGCCGCATTTGTCACTATTTAATTTGAGGCCCCAGCCATTGTAGTAGTTGAGTAGTGATGGCAGTATATTTTTCAGCTTATCTAGAGCTGCATGTGGTCGCTCGTCTCTGGCTAGTAGGATTGTGTCATCCGCATATAGAATTGCACCCGTCTCCTCGGTCAGAGGATCCTTGACGGGGAAGTCGTGTAGGAATAAATTTAAAAGTTGAGGTCCAAGTATGGAGCCTTGCGGTACTCCTGAGTGTACTCGGATAAACCCCGAAGATCCATTTCGAATTGTAATATTGGTTTTTCTATCCTCAAGAAACCGGGTAAGTGTTCTCACCAGCCATGCTGGGAGATTCATTTGTAACATTTTATAGACTAGACCCTTGTGCCAGACAGAGTCAAAGGCTTTTTCTAGGTCTATGTCTAGACATACTGTGCACTTCTTGTTTCTTAAGTTGTGTGTGATTTGATTTGACAAAAGCGTGATAGCTTGTTCTGTTGAGTGGCTCCTTTTGAAGCCAAATTGGTTTTCTGGTATAATATTTAGTTCTTCACAGGAGTCTCCCAGTTTCTCTGCCAGCACTCTTTCGAAAATTTTTCCAATATTTGATATTAGGGAGATGGGTCTTGTTCGACCAACCTAAAAAGAAAAGGAGAAAATTAGATTTAATGTAAAACAAAAAAATCTTACCAGCATCTGGAGACTACACAGATGCAACGGTCCCACGACGACCTGAAATAAACAAAAATGAATTAAAAAATTGAACTAAATCAAAATAAAGAATTAACAGCACAAGAAAACTATGTTATTTAATAAATTCCAACATACAAAAACCACAACAACATTCCATTTGTATGGAGGTAGGTAAGCCACCACATAAGGCATACAAACAATAACAAGTTCTAAAGAGATATATATTTCATGTTTTCTCAGCAGAAAACACTTAAAACATAAAACATATATATAGTAAAAACACAGAAATAACTTTTCAACACATTTGTGAATACCTATGATGAGAATTTTGTAAAAATAAACTCACCTTGACAGGTATACGCAGTATGAGGACAGTTGTAATTTTGCGTAATTACAAGAAAGGGGATTAAAAAGAAAACGTATACATACCTGTATTAATGTAGAAATCCCATGATGAGCTCCTTTCAAGCAGCACAAAACACACTATTTACCACAAATTGAATAAAAACAAACTCGCGCGCGGTGACATTTCACGAATATAAATATACCGGCGAACTTCATATTTTCGCGACGTTTAAACTGTCACCCCCGGGTAAAAAGAGACGCAGAATCCGAAGGGTGCGTTCGAGTCGCAATATTTTTCAAGTGTTACGGGTAATTCGCGATTTTATAAATTTACCTTTGCACCAACAAGTGCGAAAGAGATACAAAGGTGTGAAAGGGACACGAAAAAGGATGAACGAAAATGAATTCTGATAGGAATTTGGTAAATTGAACTAAAAGATGGCGTATCGATAAGTTATGGCACAGATTCGGAAAACTTATCATAATTACGTGACATTAAAAAGAATTCCTATGGTAAATATCTCAAAAATGCAGCGTGTCATTTGACATCAAGGAAAAATAATTATAATCAACATTGTATTTAAATTTCGTCAGAAAATCGTGAAATTCATTTTTATGGATATGAAATCGGAACAAAATTCTCTATAAAAAGGGGGTTCATTCTTCATTCTGTCTTCTTATTTTCAAAGTTGTCAAAGTGCGAGCATATGTGATAGCATTCCTCCCACAATTTGCAAATTTCTCTAGTGTCATCAGCAATAAAGGAAATAGAATTTCAGCGAAACTCAAGGCATTTTTCACCAGCAAAACAAGAATTTTTTCCCAAGCAATTTGCAAACAACAAGGAATTTTCAAGCATCTTATTTGTGAAAATTTATTAGTGACAAATTTGAATTAATTAAAGGTAACTTTGTGAATTAATAATTTTTCTTCAATTTGGGTTAAATTTCATTGTGTTTGCATGCCAGGTGTTGGTTATACACACATGTATGAATTTAACAAGAACGATTGAATTTTTTATTATTAATTTCTTCCTTTCAGCCATTTAACTATTTCACTCAAGTAAATCGAAATTTCGAACAATTATTTATCGTGTAAAAAATATGTCATTAGGTCAGTTTTACACAACATAATAATTGGAAACTAGATCTACCTTGAGTTCTAATTATTATTTACTTTCAGCCATTAGTAAATATTATAGTTAAGATACACAGAAAGGGAAATTTTCTTTACATTGTATATACGAAATTTTAACGTAGCATAATTTTCTAATTTGTTATTATTGAAAAGAGAGAGATAAATTCGAGTAAAATATAGTTCTTTTGCACATTTAAGTTTCGTTTAGTTATTAAATACATATAAAAACATTGTGAATCATTGAATTGTAAGTGAAGTTTCTAAGCGAGTACGTGTAAGTTGAGGGAAGTAAATTTTGAATATTGAAAGAATTTGTTCAAGTAATTAATTTTCTCATAAGATTAATATTTGTTTAGTCAATTAATATTTTTGTTGCAATAAATAATTGAGTGACAAATTATCCTCTTTTTATTTAACCGCTACACTCTACCAGGATATTTTATTTCAGCATACGTAGGGTCTCGTTTGTAATTGCAGTTTTCTTTCGAAAGTCAATTATAGGAATTGACAGATTTTATTAAACTGTACTTTGCGAACGCAGTCTATTCGTATTTGTCAATTAGTGGAATTGACATATCAGCTGTGGTAAAACAGTCTAAAGTCTCTAATTTCTTTAGAGTTTCCCTTCTTGGCTATAGGAATCAGCTTTGCTTCTTTCCAAACTACAGGAAAATGACCAATTTTAATACAGTGGTTAAACAACGTGGACAAAATTAGGTCCAGGGAGTCCGGACATTTGCTTGTTATTCAGATTAATTTTAATTTGATGGATCTTGGTGGCAGAGGTAAAATTGGATTGGTCGTTGGGATTAGCGGCCTTATTGTCAGAGGAAAAAATAGTGAGATGAGACTCAAACGCAATGGAGTTGAAGTTGTGTACCGCCTCATGTACTTGTCTGTTCAGGGCCATGTCGTGCAATGGGTCTTTTTCAGCGTAGATGTGGGAGAAATAATCCTTAAAGGCTTCTGATATTTGTCTTCAACGTTCACTAAAGCTTGACCATTGTAAGTGAGGGTATCCCTAGTTATGTCTGTACCGAAGTATTTTCTGCCTTTAATTCTGTCTATTTCCTTAAAAGCTTGAGGAGAGGGAACAATTCTTCTCAATCTCTGCTTGAATGCTAAATTAAGCTCAATTCTCACCCTATCCTTAAATATTTTGCTCAGGCACTGAACTCTGGAATAGATTTCCTGATACTCTCTATTTACCCTATTGAGGTGTCTGTGAAAGGATCTTTTCAGGCTTTTAAGCCAGATATTTCTAAGCTTCAAGAGCCTTTTGGTTGTGAATGAAATGTTATGATATTTAAAATTTGTCGTGTTCCGAGTTATAGAGTGTATTTGCGTACATTCCATTATTTCAGAGGTAATCCTAGGAATCAGACTATCTATCTCTTGGCTTGAGATGTTATCTTCCATAGGTATGTTTATGAGTCTCAATCTGCTGTTTAGATCATGTCTGAATACGCCCCAGTCTGTGTGTTCAAAGCACATGTAGGTCTTTGGTGTGAGTAGTAAGGGATAAAAGTTTTCAGTATTAGGAATCAACACGACACCAAAGTGATCTGAGGGGAGGGTATAGTGAAGCACATTTGAGATTGGACTTGGCCTGGTGAAGCCGCCAAGGAGGCTGATATAAGAAAAAAAATCCAGGATCGAGGATGCTCTCGGAAAGGTTGGACTGTTGGGTGAGCTCAGGTCCAGCGACAAAAATGGGCCGTTGTACAGCCAGTTGTATATGGAGTTTCCATTTCTGATATTTACCGAATCACCCCAGCTGGTGTGCCTCGCGTTGAAATCCCCCCCCTATGATCACCGCTTCAAAGTCATTTGTCAAATTGTACAATCTGTCTAGGTCACTGGCTATGTTTGGGTCTGAGTTAGAAGGTATGTATAGGCTACCTAAAAGTAGTTTCCTTGGGGAGTTTGAGTTGGTGCTACCTGAAATGCAAACGAGACATGCTGAGAACAGGTCGCTATGAAGTGGAATGTAAGTCCACTTGAATTTATAATTGATCGCCACCGCAGTGCCTCTGCCACTGTCATAAGTTGAATCCTTCTAACCTAGGCTTGTGAATGATATTAAGTCTCGTTTCCGAGAGAAGACGTTGTAGTAACCCCGTTTACCACCGTGCTTTCGTTACCGAGAAGAGCGGCACAGGGGGACGTTCAGGATAGGAAAAAATAACACCTTTATGTCGTTACGTAATTAAAATCAACTTTATTTCCACGTAAGAGAATTTATACTATTAAACGATTTAAATACACTCTGAATATTTTCTTAATCGAATCGTTTGTAAATGAAATGTAAAATGATTAAACTTAGTTGCTCACTCAAAACTATGTTACACACGACTTCCCGACCGACGTGTTGTATATTCGAATCCCGATCCTGAACTTCGACTTAGTTAACGCTGTTACATAATTTTATTAGTGAAATTAGTCGACGCCCTCGCGTCAGCAAAAGTATATAAAATTATGTAAAAGTATATAAAACTTTTTATGATTGGGTCACTTAACTGACCAATCATACGAAAGAGTAAACAGAAAGCCGGAAAAAGATAAGAATTAGCAAGACATTCTTGACTTGGGTTTTGTAATTCGATCTTGCTCTTGAAATTTTGACCGAGGCGCAATATGCAGTACATTAACTCCGCGAGTTATGTGGATACGAAAATGTCGAGCAAGCGTTTTGTTCATTTTCATAAGTGGGCTATTTATGCTACGCTAAGTAATTTATGGAGGAAAGAATATTTGTACATTTTGTGCATTTTAAATCTTGTTAAAAGAATTACGAGGGTAAGTAATTATGAATATGCCTGGTATGCAATTGTAGATATTTGTGCATATTTATATATGCGTTTTAGGAAAGTTCATGGGAGGTAAGTAATATGAATAAAAGATTTGTGATTGCATTTGAGGACATATGGTGTGGTATTTTGAGACCACAATATGAATATATTTATTGATTCTAGGAAAATGCACATGACTATTACCGATATATTGAGAAGGCGTTCCCGATATATTCATTCTCTAGAATTTCTATATGGAATTTCCCAACTAGTTACCCCCATACCAAATTTTAACCAATTTCGCTGAGCGAAGCCAAAACCTAACTAAAAAAAAAAGCCGATGCATCTCAGGGAGCAGGCAGTCGTATTTTCCAAAGTATCACTAATAGGTTGACCCCCCACCAGAGGTAAGGCAACCTACTAGTAAGTCCAAAAGTAAAAAGAAGCTCCACCTTAAAAGTGAATTATAAGAAGTTTAAAATAAGTAAAAAGTAAAGTGAAAGCAAAACTTGTGAACCTGCTAATAAAATTCAAATGTTAATTGAAGCTAGTTATTTTCTTTGGAGACCAGAATTGGGTTGGTGATGTTCGGAACTTTCCAAGCACTCCCAGTGTTCAGTCCATATTTCTGCTTGATAAATCCCTCATAGAAGCAAACATTTGTCCTAAAAAATATAAAATAAAACCTCACAAAGAATCACACTTATAGTAAATGAACTCAATATACTTATCTGAATAATTAGTTCATCACCTCAAATCCCTCCTGCAAAGCTATCCCGGAGTTCATTTTATCTATAAATATAAAAAAAGGGGTATTAATATTTTAATTAAAATATATATAATTAACTATAAACTCACCTAATCATACACCTCCAGCATATTTACATTTTTTTTGTAATGTCATCTAAATGACGATACATCAAACAGCTGGTGTCGCCACTATCAAATTTGGACCATTGAACCAAGCGTTGCCAGGGCAACATATTATGAAGCTGGGACATAGCTGTTCACGGCGGCTATAAAAAGGCTGCGAGCCGCAGCAAAATCACCGTTCGGTTTTCAGAGTCTAATCTGAAAGCATCCTCCACCAGAGTCTAATCTGTTTCCTATCCTTTGAACAAAAGTATAATTTTGTTTATTCCTTCATATAGAAGTTTAATTCTATTATTGTAGAAGTATAATTCTACTCATATCCAAAATCCAATTTTGCCGCATATTATAATTTCAGAGTTTAATCTGAAAATATCCTCCATCAGAGTCTAATCTGAATCCCATCCTAGGAGCAAAAGTATAATTTTGCTCTATCCTTCATATAGAAGTCTAATTCTATTAAAATCCGCTCTCCCAAAATCTGACATTTGTTCCCCAATCATGTGACGGAAGTTTAATTCTGCTTACACGCTCCAGGACGTTCCGATTGAAGTATAGTTCTGCGCATACGTTTTGACATTCGCTGTAACAGAAGTTTAATTCTGCTTACACACCCCAGCACGTTGTAGCAGAAGTATAATTCTGCCTACGCGTTTTAATACTCGCTGTAACAGAAGTATAATTCTGCTTACACGCTTCAGCACGTTGCAGTCGAAGTCTAATTCTGCTACATCGTTGCTCTTGCCCTCAGAGAATTTTACTCTATATTTGATTTGTGGAAGTTTAATTCCAATAAATTAAAGTTATTCTCTTCTCGTTCATTTCAGAAATAAGGAGAACGTTTCGGGAAAAAATCAATTTGGAGCATTGTTGCTGGATATCGTTTTTTTTAATATTGAAATTATTTTTGATTTTTAATTGTCGTCACTGTTGGATTTTAATTGAATTTTAGTTGAATTTTTTAATAGTATTAGTAGTTTTATTAGATTGTAAGTGGTTATTTGAATTGAAGTTATTGAATTTGTGATATTAGATTTAGTATATGAATTATTTTGAATAAAAATTAAATATTTGAACTGAATCAAAGCTGAGTTATCCATTTTAAAACCGGCACCACCCTCCCTTACGCTCGAGACTAGATCTCACACCCAGTCCATGTTACGGCAACAAAAACAAGGCCAAAATGTATGCAGCTCGCGACAATTTGCTGATAAGGGCTTTTAATCGTTTCAGTCTTCACCGTATAAAATTTATATGCCCGATATGTACGTGCATACAATGTACATACGCACATACATATCGTGTATTTGACAAATCTTACTGAATGTAAGATTTGTCTTGGGGCTTTTTTCTATCGAAACGACTTGGGATGAAACTTAAAACTTTTATTTTTCCCAATTCGTTTTGTGGGAAAATATTTCAATTATTTTACACGTCCAAAAGATAAGCGGGGCATGGCTTTACGCGGGCTTATGAAACTTTGAATTATGCGTTGAATTATGCATTTCAAATACAATGCCCTTTTCCAAATTCCTCTTACGAATTTTTGTACACAATAATAGGCTGACTATCGGCTGACTCTCCAAGGAATGTTTTGATATTTTATGGTTTCAATAGGTATCCTTCTCAGCCGATAAATTTTATCAATATCGGCAGTAAAAACATATCGATGTTTACGCCATCGTAGAAGTATTTCTTTGCAATTTTGGTCCAACATGCATGGTATCATTAAGACTGATACCACTTGTGGTTTTTGTCGAGGCATTGTGCTGTGCTGATTATTGCTTGATGAGGTAGGTAGTAACCATTTGTAACTTCATTTGAATAGGGCATCATATGATTAAGAGTTAAGTAGTCATGCATAAACATTATGTAATCTTTCTCCAGGTTTTTATTCGTGGTAAATTTTTTCTCATTTTATAGTAGTCTTGCTCTAGCTCTCCGTTTTGATTCTCATAGCTTTTCTATATTGTTTTTGAAGGGGACTCGCACCGTATATGTACCATCTGTATTGCGTTAATGTATTTTCTGAAAATGTTCTTCGCACAGTCTATTTTCTCTGGAAAGCTCCTCTACAAGGTTATCTACACTTTCTATATCCCAAAATCTTTTGAGTGTATTGTGAAGCTCCAGATAAGATACCATACAGGTGATTGAAATTTGAATTACTTGGAACGTCATCTGTTTGGCCAGATAGGATCCATTCAAACTTTGTATTCTGTGCTATTAGACCATTGTGCTTCTTGATGCCTTCTAGCATAATATAGCGATAAAAGTCAGCTCCAATTATAATGTCGATGGGTCCTGGTTTGTCGTATGTATGTAGAATCTGTGACTTGTCTGCTTGGAAGTAATTTTGTGAGGTGTGGCAGGATGAATGCTTCAATATTTATTGAAAAGTTTACAGCGAATTGTTGTTGTTATTTTGTTTCGAGCTATTCCCGATTCAGCCATTCCAAGCCCAGAAATCTCAGCGTGTGCTTTGTATCTTGGTAGACCAAGTATTTGTGCTGCTAACTCGGATGCAAAGGTGTTTGTGATCCTAGATCGATCAACGCACTTAAATTTTTCAATCTTTCATCTATGGTTCTTGCTTTAATACTAGCTGTTGCTAGCAATGTGGGTGGGTGATATTCGATAGTAGTGCTTGTACTTGCTCGGCTTCAGTCGTTGATATATGATTCAATGCTTGCATTTTATGTTCTTGATATAGGAGCGTGTGGTGTGGTTGTATGCAAATACTACATTTGAACTTGCTGTGACATCTCTCGTCGTTTTTGTGGGTTAAACAGTTGCCACAAAATTTGTAATTTTGTATATTTTGTGTGGTTGATGACAGTACTGGCATTTTGTCGTGTTTGCAGTTTAGTGATATGCCTTGAAGCGGGACTAGTCTAGGGTTTTAATGGGCCGCATAAATTTCTATGGCGTGAGTTCTTTCCTTTTAGAATCACTCAACGATGCTCTCATAGCTTTTCTAGACCTTGTTCATACAGCTTGTGACTTGTGAGATATCAGTGGAGCCCAATTGGTAGTATGTGTACCAGGATTGGATATTACGCGTAAGCATTCTTTTGTTATTGTACCTATCATTGAGTAACTGCCATGCAGTCTTGCAATTAGCTTCTGAAATTGTGAGGTGTTGCAATAGACTGGCGGCTTCCCTCTTCATATGAGTTTTTAATTACTGCACTTTCTTAGCCTTAGCCCAGCCTGCGGTTGTTGTGGATCAGCCTGATGAATATATCATGAAATGATGTCCAGCTTTGATAGTCTCCATCGAACATAGGTATTGCTAATCTTGGTAGCTTGATATCATCATCGCTTCTTTGGAAGGTACTAATTTTTCTTGTAAAAAGATGACAATATCTTGGTAGATGTCCTCACTGGCCTGAAACACCTTGTTTTCTATGTACTCTTTGTGTATCTCAGTTGGATAAGCTATCATATCAGTATGATTTATCACTATTTTATCCCAGTAAGCTTTAACGGTGTTAAGCTTATGTTGCTAATACAACTTGGAGTGCATGTTATCTGATTTTCCCTTGCTAGATTCCACATTTTTGCTTACGCCTAAAATATGTATCGTTGCTCCTTTTCTTAAGCAAAGGTAAACAACTTTGCTTACTTGCATTTATGCTTTCTTTTAGACAAAGTTGAATAAATTTGCATTTTGAAGAAAGGTGAATAACTTGCGCTAGTTTCAGATTTTATGCCGATTATTGTCGTGAAATTATGATTGCTGTATGATGGGGTTAATGTATTGTAATCCTTTCCACCTGGCCGAGCGGTTTCCACTGGAGTAAGACTGTGTTCGGGCGCCCCAATTATGTGTCCGTAGAGACGTAATGTTTTACACATAGAAAAAGGAAAAAATTTTACCTCTTGTACAGTGTTTGCCGGTTTGGAGAGCTCCAAAGCTGCACCCTTTCCTGTGAGCTTGGTACATCGCTGGAAAGTTGTCGACCTCCTGTTCAATGGCGATATGTGGATTTTTATCCGGATGGACTTTACCCAATGCTGGGCCATCAAGTTGAGCGCGAATTCTTTTGTCCACAATCTCGGCTGGGAAACAAGATTTTTCTGAATAGCGTCATGAACAGCGGTCAATGTGCTAGGTCTGGGCCTCTTCGGTTTAGGGGATTTCTTAGGAGCTCTAATATTTTATTTTCTTCTGTTTAGTTGTTACTTATTTTTATAGATTTTTCTCATTTTTTAACAAAACTCTTACTCGAGCGCGAACTTCAGACCAAACACTTAATATGGCCGCGCGCTCTTTTCTAACTTTTTTGTCAGATCAGAGTATTTAACTTCAGTAAACATCAAACTTGCTTTACTAATCTTGACTTGGCTATATTTGTCAAACCGGTTGAAGTGTTTTAATTTGCAGGTGCAATATTCGCTCTCCTTTTATCGCGTGTCAACTAGTTCATTGCTAAGTTACTGTGATCCCACGTCTGGGCACAAGTCCAGCAACATATTCGTGCTTCGTTCTGGTACGTGTTGGTTTGCCTTCTCTAACGTTGATGAGTGTGGTTCATCTGGGGTGAACTAGGTGTCGCGCGTAGTTGTAAGAATGGGTTCTCGATTTCACTGTGGTTCAGTGTTTATATCTGACAAATCAGCTGACTGAAATGTCAGGAGTTTGATTTCGGTGTTTTATTTGTTGTTCGTGGTGCCTGCAAGAAAATTTTCCTCTTAGGGTGTCTAGCAGCAGTTTCTTTAAATGTTTGTATCTAATCCTACGCATTTTCTTGTTGCCAGTGAACATCAACCTGGTTCATCCGATATTGTGAATAGAGAGCACTCTTGGAATTGTCTCGACATTCCACACGGCTATGCGTAATGCCATTGGATAGCGCTCCAACTCTATACGGAGTATTTTCGGGAGGCATACACTCAGCCGTAAATAAGTGCAATTCTACTCGATTTTCCTGCGTAAAGGACTTAGCTGTAACTCTTTTCAAAGGTACTGCAGACTTCACATGAAACGAAAGTGAAGCGAGGTAAGATGTTCTGTTACGTTATTTATTTTCTTTTGATCATATAGCGATAAATTATTTTATTTACCGCTTGCTTCCTGCCTAGGTTCAATACCTATGAAATCTTACTTGTTTGTTGGTGCCTAGGTGCAATACCTATACAACGTCTCGCTGGATATCTGTTGCCTAAATGTAATCCCTATGCAACAATGTATTTTGGAAATTGCCTAAGTACAAACCCCATGTGTTCAGGATCGTACACAGTTACAGCAGTATATGCTGGCCT
The DNA here is from genome assembly GCA_963930735.1 of Dioctria linearis. Classification (NCBI taxonomy): domain Eukaryota; kingdom Metazoa; phylum Arthropoda; class Insecta; order Diptera; family Asilidae; genus Dioctria; species Dioctria linearis. The sequence continues at coordinate 139,882,520 of OZ005743.1, read as the reverse complement.
CAGTGTCTCTATCCTGAAAGAAGGAAAAACAAACTACCAAGAATAGATTCTACACAAAAATCATAACAAATGAAATTACCTAATGGCTGTATTCACAAGACAACATAATCAACGTCCTTCGATTCAACACCTTTCAGGATCTCCATTGGTTTGACACTTAACATGCATTATCAAGTCAATGATTGTTCCTTTCGACCTGTTTGTTGTCATAGAAATTTTGCATAGAAATTTCTTTTTTTTTTTGCAAGAGTTTTTTTCAATCAATATTATATTGACTAAATTCACTATGAATTTATTTCATGGCAAACGCTATGACATATGATAAAATTTAAATGGGATACAACTTTTTGCTTGCGCATATACTTTCTGTGAGAAAGGTTTGTCATGTACAAATTTTTATAAAGTAAATTGAATTTTAGGGAAATTAAATATAATTACACTAATTGATGTCACGGATTCAACAGATTTCATATCAAAACAATTCAATATGCGGAGTTTAAACAGAGTAATTCTAACCTGTTCGGTTTACCAACATGTTTTTACTCTATATTATATCAAAACGTTTCAATATAAGGAAGTTATACGCCATATTAACATGTTTTCTCGACGTTATGCCAAAATAATTGTAATAAATACTTGTAATATGAAAGTTACCTAGACTGCTTCTACGTTAAAGGATATATAGATGCGTACTCTGTTTCGATTACAGCTTAGGACATACCAAAGTGTAATATTGAATAACTTAGTTCTACATTATATGTTATGTTTTTCAATAAATTATAGCAAAAACTTTAAAATGAAAAATATCAAAAATATCCTATTTGGAAGTTCCGCTTGACGATAATATAGATATATAGATAATATAGATAATTAAATGTAACACTGTAATATACAAAGGACTACATCTAAATACAGCTATGATTTTGAAATATTCAGCAATTGTCTAACGACATGGTATTACTCCGCTTTCATCAGAAGCAAAATCGTCAATATAGCTTCATAGCGAGCTTCTCGGGAAGCCTGATGTGACCTCTGTACTTGTACGCTTTACTAGAAAGAATGTGAATACTTACGTCAGTGCTGCAATTTGGTACTGCGCTCCTCACAAAAAAGTGATGTACAAATCCAGTTCCTGGGCATGCCATGGGCATTCCCAAATTAATGTAGGACAACGTTGTTTTCATAAACTCTTGATAGTGAGTTTCTTGAAAAAGGCTGCTATGAAGAATCCAGAATATATACGTCTTACGAACAAGAATGTAAAAAAATAACCTCGATGGGGGCTTTGGGCGACTCGCTCATTGTTATAGAAATTTTCGTTCTTAAAAACAGGGTTCCATCCATGGCCACAGAGACTTATTCCTCTCTTATTTTTAATTTAAATTATACTCGATGTGCGGATTTTCTGGCTAATCCACGTTTTTTTCCACCACAAGATAAACTTTTATTTTCGATGCCCAATGAAGATGTTTTGCTCGACGAGTTCTCTTCCCCGCCAATAAATCTGTCAACCTGCTTCGCTCTCGCCACCACCTCAGGTGCTTCTTCTACTCCCGCTCCCGACTAATTGTAGAAAAAAATCGACGACTAAAGAAAATCGCTAAAAAAATATCGATGAATCGACGAAAATTAGTCAACACAATGCAGGTTAGTGAAATCCAAAAAGAAATTTTGGGTGGAAATAATTATATCTAATATAGATAGGACAATTAAAATTTCAGTTAAAGAATGGCAACCCCTCAATAAAGCGTATCGATGAATCGACTAACCCGACTAATTGGGAAAAAAAATCGACGACTAAAAAAAATCGCCAAAAAAATATCGATGAATCGACTAAATTTAGTCGTTTCGCGTATGTAAAATGAGTCTGTTCAGAGCAACACGCTTATAGTGACCTCGAAAGCGGTTTGAAGTAACTCTGTGAGCTTGACGATAGCGTAGGAATGTAAGGTGGTTGCTCTGAATAAGAAAAAGCGAAAAAAACAGCTTTAAAGAAAATATTCATATGTATGTATTACATATATACACGGTCAGATACACTATCGCTCGTGCGAAACAATAGTGGCACAACTCAAAATTTTTAAATTGATGCAGAAAAATTAAACTTTTTGATCCAGCGATCAGAGACGGGTCTCATCTGCAAGGTTATAAGGTTATCTTACTGATGAGATGCCTCTCTGATCGCTGGGTCGAAAAGTTTAATTTTAAACTTAAAAAAGAACATTTTGAGTTGTGCCACTATTGTTTCGAACGAGCGATACTCAGAATGTTACAACCCGAGACCATATTATAGCATACAGTGGCATGTGTACCAGGCAAAAGCGAAATATTAAGCTCGCACTGATTGATTCAAATGCAAACCCTTAATTATCTCAATGTATGAAAAAATGGACTTTTATACGTCATTCAAAAATAACGCCTGAATAATGTTACATACATTACATTTTTTTTTATTTTTATTATAAAAAGAACTTCAAAGGCAAACATATAATAGATACTACATCAGTTATTTTATTTTGATGACAATGGTAAAGTGGCAGCGTTGTCGAGTTATCGTGGTATGACGTAAGCTATACACATTTTTCCGCGTCTTAGTTGCCGTCCGCTCCCACTTTTCCACCAACCAAATTGACTACCATTTTTATCAGAGATATAATTCTGTGCTGCCTTACCAAAAATCATCCTTTGTGAAATCACGTAACTTAACCGGTTTTTTTTCCTTCGAGGCTATTCCGCAGCGCCCAACACCACTGAAAGCCAGGAACAGCGTCCAACACCACTGAAAGCCGAAGAAATTATCAGTAAAAGTGAGCGCGGCAAGTAGTAGTTGATTTTTCTTTTGCGTTTTTTCTCGAAACCATCTAAGATATAGCATAGAATTTTTCTGTTTGGATGCCGCGTTAATTTTTTATAAAATTTTTAAAACTCAAAATTTTGATAAAAATCAGATTTTTTTTTTCTAACAGCTGTCATTTCTACAAAATTTTTTTTTTTAATTATCCTATACTATAATTTAGCTATTACCTTTCTAAATTCATCATTATCCATTTAACACTTTATGTACTTACCAATAAGAGAATTTATATTTCTAAAACATTCCGGTATGGTCCTCTTTATGTTTTCACTGTTTAAATTATTATTATCCCCATCCTCCATTGGTGATTCCCATCCTCCATTGGTTGTGCTATTGCACTCTTGCACTGTTGCAATCTGCTGATTTTCTTCAACCTAAAAATGTAAACTTTAATACTGCGTAGATAGATAGAAGTAGTTACTAGGTATATGGTAACCACTTACCACTGATATTATTTTGGATCCGTCTCCTAGTTCAATATTTCTACCCTTTCTTTGATAGGTGGGCAATTTTCTTGCCTTTCTAATGTCAATTAGTTCGTTATCCGCACTTATATGTCTCCGTTTGATGTAGCTATTTAAATTGGATGTATTACCACATGTTCTTATAATTGAAGGGCATAGTAGACACTGACTACTATTACTGTCAATTTTTTTGAAAAATTTCCAGCAAGGAGACTGTAGAGCGTTTTTTTTTTAGCATTGTGATAAAAAATGAAAGATCTGAAATTGATACGGGATAATTACTGATTAAATACTGCTACCAATTATCTAATTCTAGAATTTTGGCCTAAATACAAGGCTCTAAAGTCTGAAGATGAGAAGGCTGTTGCCTATCTACATTTCACGGCTTCAATCTTAGGATGAGTACTGAGACAAATTTAAGATTCCTTTCACTTAATATGAATTCGTGAATCTCATTTGATAGGAGATTATCTTTACAAAAAATGTTGGAGGATACAAAACCCCACATTAGTTTAATCTCAGAAAGTAGACTCAATGATCGATGCAATATGATTGAAAATTTGCAGTTTGCCAAAAATATTTTAATAATAATAATAGCTGTATTTTTTTCGCATATGGGTGTGCGTCAGGATCAGCAGTAATTCCAGCATTAAATTATTTCGATACAGCTATGATTTAAAATATTTTTTGCAAACTGCAAATTTTCAATCATATTGCATTGGAATAATGAAAAATGTAGATAAAAAAGTATTAATTCTTGAACCTAGAACCCATATGGATCAATGTTTGACATAAGAAAAAATATGTAAAAAAGAATTCCAATGCAATATGATTGAAAATTTGTAGTTTGTCAAAAAAACATTCTAAATCATAGCTCTATCGAAATAATTTAATGCGGAAATTACTGCTGATCCTGACCCGGACCCATATGCGAAAAAAATACAGCTAATAGCACGAATAAAATAAGAATTGTGAAAATTATAATTTTGAAGATTTTGGCGTGGTTGCGGATGAATTCGGTGTAGAAATAATTGAAGGTGTAGAAATAATTGAAGGTGGATATGTGATGCTCAATGACATTCAGGAAAATAGTTCTTTTTGCGAATGATGCACTCATATATGTGAAACAAATATAAACACAATGTATTATAAAATCTTTCCGTTTTAAAATTTTTCACATATTAGATATTATATATTTTAAAAAAATGGCTATTGAACTTTTGCTTACCTCTGAAGTCAGAATTAAAATGTTGTCACTTATCAGAACTTGATTTCTTCAACGGGAAATACAGCATAAATGCTTACTAATTTAACAAAATATTTATTAATTTTCGCGATTGTGGTGTTCGTGTTATGCACTCAATAATTTTTCACAAGGCTCAAGAGAATGAAAAACGTAGTCAGAATTAAAATGTTATCACTTATCAGAACTTGCTTGTTTAAAGGAAAATACAGCATTAAAGCTTACTAATTTAACAAAATATTTATTAATTTTCGGGATTGTGGTGTTATGCATCTACTCAATAATTTTTATCAATGCACAAGAGAATAAAACCCTGCTTTTGCGTCTTACAATGTAAGTTGACTTGACAGACATGACTCACTAGTCACTACAAAAACCTTAGAAAACAGGAATGGTTGAAACGTGAATATTGAATAATTCGTGTACAGAATACAGTGCTTCTAAAAATACAATCGTCGGTTTGGCAGTAAATATAAGTGCTGCCATGAAAGTATGAAACTGGGAAATGGGAATGAGAAAAATAATGAGAAAATTCAATTCAAAAAAATCGATGACTAAAAAACATCGAATGAAAATAATCGACTAAAAACATCGGCTAATCGGTTAGAAAAACATCGATGTTTTTTGTCACTCGACTAATTTTCCCCATCACTACCCCTCAATTCCTATTCTATACGGCTTACCTAAGATCCACGAATTTCATATTTCAGTCAGGCCTGTTGCTTCATCATTCAGCTTTCCCTCACAAAAGCTTTGCAAATGGTTGGCTATAAGTTTGCCTTCTATTATTGACTTTGATCCAAAATATTCAATAAAACACTCAAACGAGTGTTATGTCTCCAACCCCTGCTTCTACGTATCGTCTCAAATAAAAGATTACTTCTTCTAGTCCAGTAATTAATATCTTTATTTCTAATCCTTAAACTCATTATATAAAGACTTAAGAGAAACCTTTGCTATGTGTCGGCTCCATGCCTAAGAGGAAGTGAGTCGCCATTCGCAAACGTCATCGCAGACATTACAATTATGTGTATTAAGATACGTCCCCATGAGCTGACTTAGTATTCCATCTGAAGATTTAGATGGCGTTTAGTGACATAACAACGACTTAATTAAGGCGGTCTTCGAATTTTACCTCCATGACATTGCTACGAATAGTTTTAAAGCTTGTTTTTCAAGCCTTGTATTGAGCTACATCTAACCTACGCGTAAAAAGGGTAGCCTTTTGGCTGAGAGATTCTTTTTCATTATTCTGTTTCAGATCATCCGATTCAGTTTCAACTCTCTGAAGTCGAGATGATAGAAAGTTTAACCGAACTGCGAGAACTTCACTATATGTATCTTCACTCTCAGGCATATCCTCTTCAAATTCTAATAATAATTTTGCACATTCCTCTAGATCTTCCTCAGGAGGTAAATATGACTTTAGTGAGTTGGGGTCTATGCCAACCTCTTTTTTTAGTTATTTTGACCACCATACTCGTCTACTATCCACGGTATACATTTCAGGTGCTACTTTTCTACAGCGCATGTCGTACTTAATGTCCGTGTCGGCACAGAAATTTGCTATCTGATCGAATGACATTTGTAGCTTGGAATGGGTAAAAATAGACCTTAGTCAGAATTTATAATTCAATTATAAGTTATTGTTGGAAGATCTCGAAGCGGAACGAAGCGTCACTCTATTAAAGCAGAATGAAGGACGAAATGATATTATATTAAAATTTAACAACACATGATCAGCTGTGAAGGTAGCGAAATTTCGAACTCAGGCACTAACCGTACAGTTTATTTGTATATCTGTGTTTTATAACTAATTTGCACTATTTTGATTATGAAGCAACAGAACAAGGCGAGAACACCCTGAGATGGAAGATATATAGCTTAATTAAATTTTCCTTAATCCTAATAATATTGAAGATTCAATTCAAGTATCGCTGAGGAAACTTCCAGCGAAAGTTCATACCACTTAACCCTACTTATCTTAATAAATATAATTCATACAGATATAATATAATAACTTCACGAAATTCGCTATGTAGAAATAGTTTCTTGGCAAAGTGAAAATTTTTTATAAAGATTGCAAACCATTCAAAATATCTAGTGTAGCGTTCCCACCAGTCAGCTATTTTCTTAGCTACCTGCATACAGCGTTCTTCACAGCTTTCATAGGTTAATTGCAATTTCCTCCTGGAATTTAACTATACTCTTTCACGGCTGCAGAGCAATCCAGGACCTCCAAAATTACTATTAAGGGTGATTTTAATACTCCTTTTCACTTGAGCAAAGGTGCAAAAACTTATATCCAACTATTGCGGCTCCAGAAATAAGAAAAATACTCAGCGACTCCTTATACTGGCTAATGATAAAATGCACTACTGTCAGATTTGCATGCGATCTATGCTGTTGACTTCATTATTGCTTACAAAGAAAGGTGCGGTATACGCCCGACAAAACAAAAACTTGTTTTTACTGAAAATAGGTTCTATGGGTCGATTGTGTGGTGTTTGCTTTTGTACACCGCGAGCAAAAGGGATGTGTGGGCTTTAACTACGATTCACGAATCTCAATTCAACTTGTTAATTTTTTTATCTGTTCGCAATCCAAATTAAACTACACATTTTTACATGTACTTAGTTTATTTATTTTTTTTTAAACAGTATTCTGAAAACTTGACTTATAGCACTGTGGTACTCACTATAGAGCTCTTGATTTTCTTAACTTTTTTAATCGCTACTGATCCGGTTAACTCTAATAATGAACTTTTCTCTCAAACTCACCCCACGCTGTCCAGACTCAAGACGTACACTCCAGTACTAAAACATAAAATTCAGGTAAAAGAAAACCAGGCACCAATTAACCACAAGAACTACAGATTACCACAGAGTCCAAAAGAGATAATAAACGAACAAGTTCAGGACATGCTCAGAAATGATATCATAACTCCTAGTAAAAGCCCATGGAACTCCCCATTACTGGTAGTACCAAAAAAGTCTGGCTCGGATGGTACCAAACGATGGAGAATGCTTTAAATTGAATAATTATGTTGTGACCCAGGTGACCATTGACCCGAACCACAACACCAATATATTATACACCAATACATTGCCCTATGAAATATATTGGCGTATATCAGGAATGATCCTGAACATCAAAAATATTTTAATTTAATTTCATATATTCAGTTCACACGGCATGTATATACTTACCTACATGCCGTACAAGGTACATACATATCTTACTCTATTTAGCTCCAAATTGTCCACAAAACAGTCGTATAAAGCCAATCCCAAATAAGAGTTTTTCTAATGCCCTAAACAAAAGCAAACCTCCTAAACTGGCTAGCACCTTAAACAACTCCACCCCTACATGCAGGTATTGTCATAAATTAGGACATACCCTGGACGTATGCAGGGCAAGAATAGCAAACCATGGGCATTTCTACAGAGAAAATACAAATCCGGTTGATAAAAACTTCAGAAAGCGAACAGAAAGCTCCAATAAAACTACAATACCCCAAAAGGAGGTCAACTTCAACCAGGTCCCAAACTTTAATTATAGGAAAAATTCCCCTTCCTCGACAATACAACCTCAAAATGAACCAAGATCAAATAAAGGTCACGTACAAAACCCGAGAATATTTTTAACAAACTCGGAAAACAAATCAAGGCGAGAGGAATTGTCGCAAATTAAAACAAAAGCCGACATACATACCAACCCAAATTAGATAATGCACGTTTATTGGATAACAATATAACACTCAAATTAGCAATTACTATCAGCCCCAATTCCATTACCATTTCCATATCTACCATCATCAAATAAAGAAACAAAGCTCCTCGTAGACAGAGGAGCAGAAATTAGTCTCATAAAGTTCAATACACTGAAAGCAGGTAGCACTTACTATAAAGATGCAATCTGCAAAATAAATACTTTATTTACGGAATCTATAACTACAGAAGGATTAATATTGGCAAAAATGTCAAATAAATCAAACGAAGAATTTGTAATAGAACATCCCTTCCAAATAGTAGGAGAAAACTCAGCCTTGGCATATGACGGCCTAATTGGCCACGACTTCTTGTCCAGATACAACGCTTGTATCAATTATAAAAACAATTACATTTCCTTAGAGGTGAAGCAATGTCATTCATCCTATCCCATAGAGCAATATCGCTCAGATTATCCAAATACATATCTTAGATATGATAACCATGGCAAGAAGACTGAAACACACAATGTAAGCGCTATAAAGACAAGTTACCCAGTACTTCACCGAATTTAAACACCAAACGTGAAAAGTACCGCACAAAAAACGGAGTATATTTTCCAATCCAATGAAAACCGAAATGAATCGGACAAACTACATAACAAAATTATTACAATTCCCGCTCGCTCTGAATCCATAATTCAAGTTTCAACTTCGTCAACTACGGAATCAGTATATTTTAAAAAAGAGGTAAAGCCAGGGTTGTTCATAGGTAATACCATGTGTGGAAATAGCTAATTGAAACGCACATCCAACTACTATAAAAACTAATTAACTTTATTCAATATAAAATAATACTTCTTGTTGTTTCAGAGCAAGGTGGAATGATGAATTACGAGATGATATTCCAAAGCCGTAAAATGAAAATTTGTGTGCCGCTAAAGTTCTCTTTTTTTTGTAAAGTGTGATTTTTATCAAATTGTAATAAAGCAGTTTAGAAAAAGAAAGAAAACCGCGTTAAACATCTTGTCCTACATAAATTGGGAAGGTTCCAGCAACTGCCCGAGGAACGGGACCGGGTACCCAGAGAAATTTGGGGTACCTGGATTAAGGGGATAAGTAGCGCTTCACATTATTTTTTTTAGTGGTTTTATTTCTTTTATGAAACTTTATCTATATTGCATATTAATTTCACAAATTTTAACACCTTTATTAAAATATAAGTTACGTTGAATCTCAACATTGAAATCAGATACAGTACTTGCACATAGCTACTGTGAAGATTCATTGTCTCACAAACTGCGCAACGAATTCTCCAAGCGACATAATCTATGCCATCGAATCATTGCATTACAGTCTAAGCACGCATTGAATTCTAAAATTACATCGAATTCTAGAATTGAAATCAGACACAGTATCCGTACACAGCTACTGTGAAAACTCCTTGTTTCACGAACTGCGCCTCGAGCTCTCAAAGTGATAGAATTTATTCCATCGGATGATTGCATTACAGTCTAAGTACACATTGAATTTTAAAAACTAGACTAAATTCCTAAAATTAGTATAAGCTATTGAATCCAATCACTGCATTTTAGTATTCACACGCTTTGCATTTTAAAACTGCCTTGAATTCCTAAAATTAGTATAAGTTACTTTAGCCAATTATCGCATTTTGCCATTGTCACGCAAGATTCTTTCTGTGGGTAGCGACTGCAGTAAGAATAAACTACTAACTCAAAACACTTTATCGCGGGTCTCGACTGTGATAAAGGATTCTTTCTGTGGGTACCGACTGCAGTCAGAATTACTAACCTCATTTTATTCTGGGTCTCGACTGTAATAAAGAAAATCCCTATCCTAAAACCTTAATAGAGAACCAAGTGAATCAGCTGCCAAACACTGATCAGGTGAGTACAAAGTCAGATACAGTAAAATAAATTTTCTTTTAAAATAATCTTATTACTAAGATAACGTAAATCATATATTGTCGTAACCTTTTTCAATTGCTAAGATTTCGGTGAATTTCTTAAAGGAGTTTGAAACATTAGAATAAAACTGCTCACTCGTTTACCGCTGGGCCGGAGCAAATTTTTATCGAGTAGATAAAAACGTTACAATATTCAGACAGCTTCGCTGGATGTGTAACATAACTGTGTTCTTCCAAAAACTGTTGGTCCAGAGCAATGCTATCCTCTAAAATATCCTTCTGCCCTATAAGCTGACGTCTCTCCACTATATTATTAATTTCTTCTGCAGGGTTGGAATTTAATTTTACTTTTTTTGTTATATTTAGCACTGAAATCTTATCTAGCGGAATGCAGTTGCCGATGCCACCTTTTGGTATTTGACAACGCACTAAAAGTTTTCTATAGGCGCTCATAAGCTGCCTAACGGAGGGATTATTATTTCTCCCTAAATGTGACCTAATGGAGCTGAAAAATAGTTCAATATGGTCCTGATTAATTTTATACATGGGAATATATTGCAGTTTTTTGCTGTTTATAAATCTTTCATTTAAAATTTTTTAAACATGCAATAATCCCTATAAAATCCATTTTTCTATTACACTCTATGATGATCTGACCAGATGGAAGTTTTAGTTCTGACAGGTACTTTATGGCAGATACGGAGAAAGATAAAATTTCTTCCCTATTATTTGCACATAATGCCAGTTTTTTATATTCAAACTAAAATACTTTTCTACTGTTTAACATATCAAATATGTATATGTCGTTGATAATTCTGATGAAGATATTGGTATCTTTATCCACAATGTTACGTTTTAAAATTATCCTTGTCTGCACATCGGTAACAAATTTGTCGTATGTAATATTTCCAGATGAAATCGATGTGTCTTCAAGAAGTTCAATCATATCATTCTTGGAGCTCCCTGAAGAAGTTTCATGTTTTACAGAATTAGATCTGAGAGTCATCTTATACATTCTGCTAAAGCTATCGGCATTGGTATTGAGAGATCCTATTTTGTGTATGATCTCAAACTCAAATTCCTTCAACTTTGGTTTCCATCTAAAAAGTCTAGAACTAGGATCCTTGCAGTTTTGGATATAAATTTATGAATATAAAAATGTGTTAAACCGCCCATACCACAGCCAAAAGCTCTTTATCTGTGGTTGAATAATTAAGTTCAGCCTTTCTCAAAATTCGCGATGCATATGCAATTGGTAAGCATTTCCGACAGTACCTTGCGAAAGAATGGCACCTATAGCAGATCCGCTTGCATCGGTAGTTAAGATAAAAGCAAGATTTACATTATGATGGCATGCAAGTTTTACAGAAATTGTGAGGGAGATAGTTAATTGAAATTTAAATGCTGCGGAAGCAATCATTGCAATACCTCAAAAAAAAACAAAAATATCAAACTGTCAAATTGTTAATTGTCAAGTTTTTAACCGCGAGTAATATTATTGTTAAAAATTGTTAAAAAATAGAAATGGACGAAGAATTTTTGTTAATCGACATTATATTTAGTAGTACTGAGTCGGAATCAGAAGAAAGAGCTTTACCCCAGCTAAAGAAAAGAAAAAGGAAACTGTGGGTGCGTGATTTTTATAAGCAAAAGGATGGAGAATTTTCAGAAAGCCAATTCTAGCTGAAGTTAGCACTGTCGAAAAAATCACCGGTGCTTGTGTTTGTCTTCATAATTGGTGAAGAAACCAGCAAAATACTTCATTACTCCTGGATTGGTAGATGGCAGGATGGAAGCATTGTTCCTGGAACATGGAAAAGAAGAATCTGCATTGGGAAGTTTTAAGCCGAATGCCTACAACTCGACTATCGCCGGTGCGGATTATTTTATGACAGAAGGAAGTATACCCTGGCAAATGAATAAAATATCAAATGCGAAATAACAATTTATGTTTCATGTATTTTTTTCTTTATGGTAAACAGGCTTTTAATAATTTCAAATTGAAATTCTACCTTGTAAGGCTCCGGTAATGATTTTAATTAAAGGGCTATGGAATTCCCGAAGCTATCCTTAGCACTTTCGCTTCTAATTGATCTGTTTTCAATCGCTTCCAAGGCTCTCCGTTTCAAAGCTATGCTTTCCGACTGCGCTTTTCGTTTTGGTGTGTGCGGTATTTCAATAGTAGGCACGCTGTATGAATTATCCGTCGATGTTGATGGTGAAGCATATGCATTCATTATTGACATTGTTCTGCAAAATAAATTAATTGATTATAAGGAAATATAAAATTTTGATTTATTAACTACTGTACCGTCTGGGTTCATATTTGTCGTCTAAAAAAGATAACAACCTTGCATATTTGTACGGTTTTGTGGTGGTGCAAGACCCACTTAGGACTCCTGCTTTGTTCCGCACATAAGCGATTTTAATGCTGTCCCACCTTTTTCTTATACTGCTTATTTTTAATTCGTTATAGTCTGTTAAGTGAAATATTGATTAGAATGAAAATTATATGTGCTGTATGCTACTTCGTATTTATCTCACGTGCTACATCCTTCGACAGATTGGGCCTCATCATCCTATTTTTATACTCAGGATTGCTGAGGTCCCATAAAGCTTCCCGGTTTCGCACAGCTTCAATCAGTTTTTCCGCTACAAGTAAAGTAAGAAGTAAAGCTAAATCAAAATTCAAATTAAAAGAAGGGAAGAGAATAATAACAACAATAATTTGATAACAATGATTTTCTCTCCTCTTTAAATCAATTCCAATTCCAGTTAGTTAAATTTTGTTAAATAAATATCTATTTTCGATCTATGTACTTCTATGTAATCGTACTAGAAAAAAAACAATTATCATAAATACGTTTATAAAAAACAATTTATCACAATTGATAATTATAAATGAAAAGTTCTTACCATCAATATCATTTTCAGGAGTTACCGGAGTTGTGCAAGAAGTCACAGATGAATAATCTGCTTCTAAATGGTCTCTACTCCGCTCCGAAAAGTTCCACTGGAGTGAGTCTGTATCCGCACTGGTCCCTGCTTTTGGTCGGAAAACAACCCCCGAAATTACTTCAATATTTTCTATAAAGAAATAATTAAAAACTTTCAATTTCTCAATATTTAATAATAAATTAAAAACTTACTTTTATTTCCTTCCATTTTTAATTTCACTTTGTTATGGAACTATGTTGAGTGATTTGCTTGGATGTAAAGTTCAGACTGCCAGCATGAGCTGACAGATCACTCGGCGGACAGCGTTGACTGCAGGGCGGCACGCTAGCTCGCCTCGGCTATTGGCGGAGAGTGTGGGGAGGTTCCACGAAAACCTGCCGCTACCGCCTGCCACATACAAAAAAATTCGTGCCTACTTACAAAAAACAAACGCCGGCACACATTCGGTCCTGAGGGACCCTTACGTCACTTACCTACATCCACATTGAAGGCGCAGATGGTCTGCCTTCCTGCATGCCCCAACCACCAAACTGACTCTGAGGGCAGATATTTTCAGAGTCCCTTGTTAGACCTGAAAAGAGAAGAGAAGTAGTGGACCTAGACGACCTTCATACCAAGAGGGTTGCGGGTGAGTGAAAGGAGAAAATCAGTAAAAATTTCAAAACATTACCACGTTATAATCAGTTTAATTCATCGATTATCTCTAGCAGGAGTCGAGGCCGAACAATGCCTGTGTCTTAAATTAATTGAAACATAGGTACAATAAACCAGTAGCCTAAGATATACAATTTTAAAGGTCATAAATGAGCATGTAAAATCGTAATGAACTCAATCCAGACGAGCAACACAGCTATATGTGACTACAAGGTAAATATAAATACAAATCTAGGGAATGTGCTGATTCCAACTAATTAATTCAGTTGACTAACTGGTCAAAGTAACGTCTGTATAATGTTAGATTATTATATGCATATATACATCATTCGACGACATTCGGTATTCGAATACATAAGGAAAATTGGCGTAATACAAACAATGAGATTGTATATAGCGATAACACTTCCTGTTACCAGTGGGTAATAAATGTAAATGCCTAATTACTGGAATGAGTGTATATATATATCACATAATGTCTAATCCTAATGCCAAATACGTGAATAAAAAAATACATGAAATCTCGAAATATAAAAGAAAACTGCCTAACCCTATAATGAGGACTAGCGGACTGCTGCTTAGTCCTACAGTTTAAACATTAGTTGCAGTCAATCACCGACGTACTTAGTAAACTGAATATATATATGTATATGTCATGTGACCTGTATATCATTAATTAATCAGACTTAAAAATTAGAGATATACCATATAATTATAGCTACTGAAGTAGTGAAGAACAATGACAAATACTTAGTACTAGAAGAATGAGTTGCTGGATTAATTATTGAAATGCGTGCATATATGCAACACAAGTTACTTACGTATATGAATAATAATTTTTGCCGTATCAGTCCTCAATCCATAGGAGGCGGGCCATGCATTCACCACAATGGGGCTGGAATGAGGTTTTTGTTCTTTTCATTTTGCTTCATTTTGCTTCATTTAGTTCCATTTCTTCCTCAGAACATAACACACAAGACCACAAGACCTTAGAACATAACACACAAGACCACAAGACTTCAAGATTGTATGACATTACAACTAGTGTATTTGACATCACAACCAGGATACATAACACACGACCAAATATGTGACGTTCCTACACCTAATACACAACGACATGGCAACCGACGGCAAGCCTATGAACCAACATTAATACAACTGACGGCAAACCCATGAACCAATATTAATACAACCAATATGGACGGCAACGCCATGTATAAAGAGTAATAATACCAACACAGCGCACACTGACGGCATTTTTTCACACTAGAAGATGAGAAGAGTTATTAACACATTCAACACAGCGACTACTACGACATTTTTTCACATTACACACAAGAGTAGAATTACTTTTTCACTTTAGATACATGAGTAGTACCACATTTCCTTTGAGCAATCATTCTAACTACTTTTCAGCATCTTTCACAACAGAGGCAGATGCAAATACTCACTTCTAGTGATATCTTTAACTATATTTCCTACATTTCATAGAATCCCCCACATGTTTTGGATTCTTCTTTTCTACATCTTTAATTTGGCACATTTTCATTTTCCTTCTCCACTTTTCGTTTTTTTTCATTTTTCCTTCTCCACTCTTCGTTTTTTCATTTTTCCATAAGAATTTGGTTTCATCAGAGTGTAAGGTTCTATTATATCATTTAAACATCAGAATGCTTTATACCCTTCACATTCCCGCAAACCATCATATTATACGGAGAATTCCTGCACAATCCGTCGTGAGTTATATTCTCGGATTGATAATATCCACTGTAACCACTAGAACATCGGGTTGTTCCCATTCTCTTCACGTTCCTGCATCCCATCGTAGTAGGCTGAATGGTTATCAGGCCTCAATCACTCACACATGCAACTGTTAGAAAGAATTGATGGCCGGCCATAAATGTGAAAAAGAAACGGACCACCAAGAATCAAAGCTTTCGATAAACTCAAAGTTATGTTACCTAACTTCATGAACATGAAGATTGCATCTTGGGAAACCCGTGCATTTAATCCACTCCAAAAGTAATTAGCTGAGTCTTGCACAACAATAAAATGCAGCAACCGAATTCCCCTTTTTGTTTCATCTTGCAGCAGAGCACATCTCACATTGCACAAACTACGCTGATATGAGCTACTATTGCATTCTCATAGCGTCAATAGTTGTTCCAATAAACTCATTTTTTCATTAATTGACGTGCACTTTTCTTAAAATATTAATGGAAATCGAAAATAATCCAAACTATGACGTGACATTACTAACATCTAACAATTGCTGCTGTCAACTCAAGTCAGCTGAACAGCAACAAGTATGGCCGCCATGGCATCGAGATACAAAAATTCTCATTACGAACCACGTTCCGCCATTATACGAGAAATCACTGCGCAGCAGAATATTGGGATGTGCAGCAAATCGTGTGGGCTGCTTCTAGCTACGTCTAAGTCAGCTGAAGGTATTAGTTTTAGGAATTTACAAATTACTCCGATTACGTCCTAATTAAACAAAGGCGAAAGTTTTCTTTTTATTTATTGATATTTAAACTACACTGGATTCGAAATAAATTGAATTTACGCAAAATATTTTATATAGTCATAAGTTGACTGCAGCTTGTTGACAATAATAACTAAAATGGTAACACTTTATGACTCAATGATGAAGTGCAGTTGCTAGGTCAGGTTATTGTTGCTATGCAAGTTGTTACTATGACAATATTGTTGCCACGCGCCGTTGACTACCGTTCTTTGGTGCCGTGCGCAAACTCTGGCTATATAAACGGCAGTTTGACTTGATTCGTTCTCTTTTGTGATTTAGCAGTGCAGTGATTAACTTGGCGATTTTATTCCTTTGTGTTCTTTCCCAGTGATTTTTCCTAGTGTTATTTTTTATTACTAAATTAAATACTTTGTTTAATTGACGGCTAAAATAAAATATTCTTTTTCTGGGTACCGACTGGATTAAGGAGTTTGTTTTAGATAGCGATTAAATTAAAGGTTTTTTATTGTGGGTAGCGACTGCAATAAAAAATATTACTAACAATACACTTTATTTCTGGTCTCGACGGAAATAAAGAATCTTTCTTCGGGTCTCGACTGAAGTTAAGATATACACTAACATTCACTTTAAGTCGGGTCTCGACTGACTTAAAGAATATTATCTCGGGTCTCGACTGAGATAATATATTACTAACAAATAACTTTATTGCGGGTTTCGACTGTAATAAAGTTTCTTATTGCGGGTCTCGACTGTAATAAGAAATCTACTAACTCACACCACTTTATTGCGGGTCTCGACTGTAATAAAGAGTCTTATTGCGGGTCTCGACTGTAATAAGACAATTACTAACACAAACACTTTATTCCGGGTCTCGACTGTAATAAAGAGTCTTATTGCGGGTCTCGACTGTAATAAGACAATTACTAACAAAACCACTTTATTGCGGGTATCGACTGTAATAAAGAGTTTACTGCGGGTATCGACTGTAGTAAGACAACTACTACCACAAGCACTTTATTACGGGTATCGACTGTAGTAAGAAAATCACTAACACAAAACACTTTATTGCGGGTATCGACTGTAATAAAGAGTCTTATTGCGGGTTTCGACTGTAATAAGACAATTCCTAACAAATCCACTTTACTGCGAGTATCGACTGCAATAAAGAATATCCTCATCCCACACCTCAGTCAAATAAAAGGTCAAGTAAATCAGCTGCTATATATTGATCAGGTGAGTACAAGTCAATTGCTACAGTTGTGTAAATCAAATTGATATATTAATCATTTAATAAACATTGCTTTCAGCTTTTTATATTATAACATATATATATCTTACAGTTCTCAAGTTTCAGTATTTATTGAACTTGAAACATTTAGTGCAGTGAATAAACGAATAAAAACCACTAGCTTTATACCAGTGGCAAAAATTTCACTACAACTTTTATATATTGCATGTACGCTCTAACTACGGGCAGTACAATAAGAACTAAAATTATATTTACGAGAGCTAAAAATTATATTTACAGGAGTTTAAAACGTATTTACAAGAGCTAGATATTTGCTTATAATTTTTTATTTTTTTTTATGCTGACACTCGTGCGCTTGGGTGATGGAACGAGAGTTGTCATTGTGGTGGTTCTGATGAATACCTGTTTGTACTGTGGATTGTGTTCATATCTGTGTATGCACAGGGGCTTCCAATGTTGGATTGGGCAAGAGTGTATTTACATTAACACTTGCTGTACTGCTGGTTTCTCATATATGCACGTTTACATCACGTGAACCCACCATCGAGGCTTCGATATATACCAAATAAACCCATTGTTGATTTTCATTCCCATGGTGATTCACGGACTTGCATGTGTGTATGTACAGGGACTTGTACTGCTGGGATGGGTAAGACTGTATCCATATGAGCGCATACACAGGGAAATTCTTTAAAGGGTGCACCTTATACATCCAGGCATATCCAGGTACCTGAAACGGGTGTTCCGACTGTTTAATTGTCATCTCTAACACACGAGATTTTGATTGTCATATCCAGCAGGAAACATTATTTCATCATCTATATATTGATTCATCATCTATGTATTGATTCATCATCTATATATTGATTCATTGTCTATGTATTTATTCATCGTCTATATATTGATTCATCTGCTGGACGATGATTCGCTTATCATATGATTACTACATGGACTGTTTATCATGTCAACATCAAACAATACACATCAAATAATACATTTCATATAATGTTTCACACCAACAAATACTCCTGATGATCCCGATGGCTCGGGTGAAACGCGTTGAGCAATGCCATATAGGTGCCTATACGGCCATGATTACGACTATACAGCCCTATCCCACTATATGGTCTAAAGACAGACCTATCAACTACTCACACTGAACATTCACTCATTCAACTCATTTAACTCATTTAACTCATTTATATTAGTTTCTCATACCAGAAACTAATTGCTACCATTATATATTTTCAGTTTTTAGTCTCTGACCCGCCCTTTTACTTATACCTGACCTGTTTCATTGTTACCATCAAACTTGTTTTCATTCATATTCCTAACTGCTACATATTCACACACAAAATGCCTGGAACCTCAGATCTACAAAAAATGCTTGGAACTACAGACATTATTACAACTCAACTCAACAAGCATCATCCAGTTCATCAGATCTTTTTTAAGGTCACTATTCTATGGCGTCTTGGTTCCCATTTTAACACCACGTAACATCCATCGCACGCCATAATTGAACCTCAGATCTACAAAAAATGCTTGGTACCACAGACTTCATTTACTTGTCGGACCTGTTTTATTTGTTACCATCAAATTTGTTTTTACTCACATTCCTAACTTCTACACATTCACACAAAAATTGCCTTGAAACTCACACTCACATCTACAAAAATTGCCTTGAACCTCACATCTACATATTGTCTTGAACCTTACATATGACCTCATTACAACTCAATAAGCATCATTTAATTCATCAGACCTGTTTCTTTTACTCGGCTGACCTATTTTATTTGGTACCATCAAATTTGCTTTTACTCATATTCACACAAAATTGCCTTGATCACATCTACAAAATTGCCTTGAACCCCAGATCTACATATTGCCTTGAACCTCACAATTCAATAACATCTTAGTTCTTAGTTTAAAGCCACAATTCAATAATATCTTAGTACTTAGTTCAACACCATGTAACATCCATCGCAAACTATAATTCAACATCAATCCCAAGTTATAATCAGAACTCACATTTCAATTTCAATCATGGTTCATATTTTACATAATCAGAATTTGCATTTCAATTTCTATCATGGTTCATATTTTACATCAATCGTTATACACATTTTAACATCACTTACAAGCCACAATTCAACTACATCTTAGTTCCTAGCTTTACACCTTGTAACATCCATCGCAAGTCATCATTCAACACTAATCCCAAGTCATTATCCAAGTCATCATTCAATTCCAATCCCAAGTCATTATCCAAGTCATAACCAAATTATAACCCAACATAACTTAATATTGATCATATTTTACAATTCAATAGAGTCCTTGAGCCGCACATTTCCTCGCATGCATTCAAACTGGACAAGGTTGGGTGGGTCCAGATCTTCATCCCTAATGACATAGGTTTCCTTCAGATGGCCATATCCCATCGAAAAATCCCAATGTACCAACAAAATATACCATATAATTATAGCTACTGAAGTAGTGAAGAACAATAACAAATACTTAGTACTAGAAGAATGAGTTGCTGGATTAATTATTGAAATGCGTGCATATATGCAAGACAAGTTACGTACGTATATGAATAATTAGTACCTAAACTCAATTACGAGTATATTGGTAATTCATAATATTAACTGCCGCGATAACAAAAAAACAATAGCTACGTACGTATATGAATAATTCGTAACCAAACTCAAATATATTTGTAATTCATAATATTAACTGCCGCGATAATGAAAAAACAATAGCGAAAATTCTTATGCTACAGCAACGTGACCCTTGATGCACTGCTTGGTTAATGACCTTCTTTAGCTATATGTCTTAATAGTTTCTATCAGTTTTTTTTTTCCATTAATAAATCAAATATCTGAGTAATATAAAAAGGACTGACTACAGTATTAAAAGAAATGTAAAATACTTGGTACTGGAGACTCGAGAGGTAGTATAGCAGCTGCGTGTCTCTGATCCAATTAGCGTTGAAATCCTCACGTCTATCGGCCGAATAGAATCTAGCACGCGTCTGAAGAGGAAAGCACCCAGTGTCCAGACCACGTTACAGCCTGTATGAAAAGCTCGGTTAGTACATTGAGCAGCACTGCTTGTGCTGAGATCTGAAATCCGAAAATAAAATCCTCGCTCGGAGCCGGACAGGCATCACAGCGCAATCCAAAATTAATTCCGGCAATCAACCGCTCATGTGACATTCCTTCACGGAAATTTGTGGGTTAGATCTGTTAAAATCGATAGGGCGAAACTTCATCGGCGGTTCTAGCGCACACTCATTAATTACTTTTCTTCAGCTTGTCAAATTTCATCAGAACAAATTCACATTACTACTTTTATGAGGACAAAATTTTTATAAATCAACAGATGTATCAATTCAACTTTTCGGGAACCTTCATCTCAGCTCAACTTGTCACACACCTCCCTCTCGGATTCTTCTTCTTCCTTTTTGAACTTTCCTGTCGGCACTTGTCGCAGTCAGACGTGAAACGTGTGGTCGAATCTCGACAACCGCGCGTTCGTCGTGTGGCTCACGCTAGGTGCTGCTGCTAGCCGTCGGGTAGCATATTGCTGCCTGCAGTATGCTACGACCATAACAACTTGACAGCTAATGTTAACAGACATACGCCATAAAATTACAGTAACAAAACAGCAATATGGCAGCTCCAGTAGTCGGAATTGACAAATTAGGGTTGCCAATAACAATGTTCTAGTTTCAGTAACTATAAAAACTTACTATGCTTGAGGTCTTTTTATGGTTCCAGACACGCACACAGTGACAAATCGACGTCTGGAAAAAATGCAGGACGTGTTTGCTTCTCTCGTCACTCGTAAATAAATTTCCCTCACAATTTCTGTAAAACTTCTATGTCCGGACTTATACCGTCTGAATTAAAAATGTGACCTAAATACGTCAATTCGTTCTTGAGAAATTCACATTTCTCTGGCTGTAACTTTGGATTATGTAGTCGCAGCCGTTCAAAAATTTCAATAAGCTTACAGTTGTGCTCTTCGATTGTTTTTCCGTAGACGACTATATCATCCATATAGACAAAAGCCTTTGTTCTTTACAAACCAGTAAGAACATTGTTCATAGGGCATTAAAACGTTGCCGGAGCACCTTTCAAACCATATGGCATGCGCACATACTGAAAATAGCCCATTGGTATAGAGAAAGCTGTTTTTGACCTATCTGTAGGATTTAATTTAATCTGCCAAATCTAGAGTAGAAAAGAATTTTGAATTGCCTAGTTGATCAAGAATTCCCGTACTATTTGGCAAAGGGTAGGTGTCACCGTCTGTCTTGTCATTTAACTTTCAAAAGGCAACTACAATACGCCACCTTTTGTTTCCATTATGATCAGGTTATTTGGGCACTACCACCAGAGGAAAATTTCATGGGATCTTGAACTCCACTATTATGTCGTCCCTTAAGATATGTATGTCATCTACGTTTATGTAGGAATCTTCACAATTAGAATTCAGAACAGAAACCAGGTAAATATTATTCCGCGGTGTGCAAATTGTATTAGCAATAAATATTCCGTAAGGTGTATCTGACGTCAAACAAATGCAGTCTTCGGAGAGGTTAGTTTTATCTGAATAATCTGTTCCGTTCTAGCCGGAATTAGAATATCCGACTTCGAAAGAATCAAATCTGTCTTTTGAGTACGCATAGAAAAAAAACTTCGTCCAAAATCCACGCTCACGTTATTCTTGGATAAAAAATCATTTACCACAATACCATCGGCAATGATAGGAAATTCCTTACCTACCACCTGAAATGGATGTGTTACCTTTAAATCGTCTATTTTCAATTCCGCATAAATAAGAACCAGCGTATACAGAACCTCTTCAGAAATGCCCTTGAATCGAGCTACTTATATCGCTTCCGCTATCTACGAGTAGGGTGGAAGGGTTGTTTATAGAACAAGAAAGTTTAACTTTTATAGAATCGCAGTTGCTTTTATTTTCCACAGAAACATTATATAACTTGGAGACACTATGATTTTGTCTTTAGATTTACACAAATATTAGAATTCAGTGAGTGTGTTTCAGTCAATGGTAAATGAGTCCTTTTATATTTATAGCTATTGGGACATGCTTTATAATTAACAATTTTTTTTCAATTTCGTTCGCTTATTAAATGTTTTTATGCCTTTCGCGCCATAAAATGTATCTGTCTCAGACCTTTGATCAGGATTCGGCGACAATGATTCAAAGAATTTATTCTCTGGGGTATTTAATTTATAACCAGAAATTAGTGCAGAATTCAGTAGGACATGATTTAGTATTAGAATTCAGTGTGCATAATTTGGTATTAGAAATCAATTGCCATGTACCGACTGGATAGAGCTAGATCCCCTATTTGTTGTATTAGAATTCAGAGGATAGGGATCCAACGTAGGATTTAGTACTTCCAGTTCAGTATTGCAAAAATCATGTTCAGAAAATATGGAATTTACTAACTTCGGCTGCTTTCATTGTGTCGATGGTTTATTTCATTTGAATGGCTATGGTTGCATCACCGGTTGCCCCAGAGCTGCTTGTTTTTGCCGATTCTTGTTGACGATGATTACTGTACTGTGAACGCGTTGAATTTGAATTTTTCCGAAAGTCAATTATAGGAATTGACAGATTTCATTTAATTTGTACTTTGCGAACGCAGTTCTTTCGTAGTTGTCAATTATTGGAATTGACATAACAGCTGTGGTAAAACAACTGAATAATGCGAAAAGTCGGTATAGCACGAATTCTTTTTAATTACAGGCATCCTTTGAACAACAATTCTTCAAATTCAGAAATTTATTAACTAAAGAAATGCACACAACACTGACGATATATACATATGTAAGGTAGGTAGCTACTAAATAATGCGAAAAGTTACTATAGTACGAATTCTTTTTAGTTCCAGGAATCCTTTGATCACTGAATGTGCACAACAATTCTTCACATTCTGGAATTCGCTGATAAAAAAAATACACATACACTGACGATATATATAGGTGACTGAGGAGTGATTAACCCAGTGCGTGCGAAAAGACGAACCATAGACCAGAATTAATTTTCTCGATTCCCGGTATCGTAAAACAGTTGAAAACCGCTCGGTAAATACTAGAAAATGATCTCACGGGTTTATCAAGTTTTCATCGCGCAACGATTTTATTTTCTTTTACTTTAAAACAAAACTTGAAGACTACCGAAACTTGAACCGTTCGCGTTACTTAATGCCACTGCTATCGCGACCATCCGATACCAAAGCCCAAAGTCAACTCCTACCAGTGGCTATCCCCGTTGCTAAAACTCGACTAACTTCCACGCAGTCTCAATACATTGCTGCCGTTTTTTCTTTTTCGACTCGTCACACGAACTCTCTTCGATGCCCGAATCACGACTTTCTTCTGGCAACTGCTCGGCTGGCTTATCGGTATGCGTGTGTGTGTATGCTCTACTAGCACTACTGTTGCACCAGACTATTGCAGTAGCGCAAATTTTTCTCGGAATTTCGACTCGGCCAGCGGCACTGCATTGCGTGATGGTACCGCGTGATGCTTTACCGCTAGGCGAATTACCGTTGAGGAATGTTCAATTCAACCGAACGAATGCAGTTTGTGCGAGTACCATACAAATTAGGATTTTTTTTTGTTCGAAACAACATTATCTCACAAGAATTTTTCTTTTGTTTTCTTATTTCAGGTTTTGTAAGAAAGATTCCTATTTGTGCGCGTTCTGCACAAATCGGGATTTTTCTTTGAGTAATGATTGATTTGTAAAAATTTTCTTTCCTTTCTTATTACAGGTTTTGCAAGAAAGATTCCAATTTGTGCGCGCTCTGCATGAATTGGGATTTTTCTTTGGGAAATGATTGATTTGAAAAATGTTTCTTTCTTTTTTATGGAGACGTAGGAGAGGGCTACTTTTCGAAATTGAATATCTAAATTTTGTCTCTTTCAGGAATTTTGTAATATGGAGTAGTAGTTTCTTCTTTTTCTTTTAATGTTTTCTCTGTATAAGGGCGGTAATTACTTTTCTCGAAATTACTTATAATATTTTCTAATTCTTTTTTTATTTTTTTTGAACTTGTCCATTTGTTAGACACTTATTTAGACCGTAAGTTGTGCTGGTGTACTTAGGTATTTTTTTTCTAAGTCCTCGCCTATGATTTCTATACAGTTTGTATGTGTTGTGTTTATTAATGTACTTCTAGTACTCTCATCTGAGCACCTTTTGTTCTGGAACACGGCACGGTAATCACATTACGTGCCGTCAAGATGATAGCGCGTTTTACTTAATTGTCCCGAGATAGGTAGAGCAGCGATGCGTACGGAGCAGCTTACTAGCTTTACTCCCAGTGCGGTTCAATGGAGCAGCTTACTAGCTTTACTCCTAGTATAGATGAATGGAGCAGCTTACTAGCTTTACTCCTGGTATAGATGAATGGAGCAGGTTACTAGCTTTACTCCAGGTAAGTGAAACAACTCGTGTACTGTTGCTACTCACTGACTAACTCACTTACTGACTTCTTTATTCAAAATCACAGTTTATTTATACAATTTTCCACTTAATACTATTGTTATTTTCTTATTACGCTAAGGTAATTTCATCACAGCATTTATTCGTATATAATTATTATTTCCGCAAAGTGTTTCTTTGTGGCATTCATAAATTAATTTCCGCAAAGCTTTTGCCGGTTTGTTGTTATTACATCACGGTATTCATCGGTTTCACATGTACATACATAAATACTTCCGCAGACCGTTCGCCGCTTTGCTATTATGACATCATCGTGAACCATTGTTTCGTTCACCTGAGTTTTACCGCTGGCGCAAGGTTATCAAATTGCATCGTGTGAATTCTTGCGCGCAGGGGATTACGTCACTGCCTTCACTTGTTTCTTTATATGATTAAGAAATTGGTGTAGGTCAGTAGCGAGTGACTTTACTGAACTTGCAAATATGTTTGTAGATATATGTTTATACTTGCAGCTGGGAATTGTAATTCTGCATGCAATGAGAATGCTGTAGGTATGTACATATCTATATGTTTGCATTTCTTTATTGATGCATGAATTTTAGAATTCTACGTGAAGCGAAATCGATTCAGAGATGCATGCATGTATGTATATACATGTTTAATTGATGCCAATGGATGCTCTGTATGTAACATATGCAAATTCGGCAACCTTAAGTAAAACAATTATTGCTAGAAGGATTATTATTTCTTCGTTTTTTACAGCAACTGTATCTTCGATACTAACGTTGTTTATCATCTGTCCGTTATTATCGGAATTTTTCGACTGTGTTTTACCCATTATCCTGGTGCAGGAGAGAAAAATATTTTATAAGAAGGAAAAAGAATTTTTACTTCTGCATGAACATTATTTATATTTTATTCTTTTTTAATTCTAATCTGATTAATTCTATTTATATGTAACTATTTTCTTTTTATTATATTTAATTGTTTTTTGGTGATTGACACGAGTTTCAGGAAGTGCTGTTTTTCTTCGTCTGTTGATGAAGTTTCCGCTCGGAGTATATAATAGGTGCGATCCCGTCTTAATTTATTTCTTTTTCCGCCTCTGGTGTGTTTTCTTTTTTCTGGTTGCTGTACGCGGCTTTGTTGCTTTTTTCTGTACTCTTCCAAAGTCAGTTTTCTTGGTCCAGTACCTTTAAACTCATCACTATGCTGGTTAATTGGTTGTGGGATGTATCTGGGGATAGTACTGCCTGCTGGGTACAACGTTAATTTATCCACTTCACGCTCCGGTACTTTGGGTATTGTTCCTGCCAGTTTAAATAACTTGCTGAAGGTCTCGTCTATTATCTGTTTTTCCACGGTAGAACTATTTTTCCTTAGAATATGATTGATCTTTGATTTCGGTTGATTTCTTGGAGACTTCTTGAAGTTGCAGCTTCTTACGTCACGGCATCTGATACCACTTTATTGATGATTAGTCACGGTCGCCATGTAGTACTCTCTACAAAATACACGTACACTGATCGCTGTAAATCCAATGCTGAATCTTTGGGAGCCGCTAAGAACAGCGTTGACTCCTGAAGAGCGGCTATGTTAGCGCAAACTCTAATAATAAGGTGGAGCAGCTATGAGCAGCGTTGACTCCAATGTCTACTATTTTGAGCAGAATAAAACACTCCGTATACTTTACTAATGTCAAATAGCAAGTGACTTTATTTTACCCTTTCTTATCTTATTTATATTTTAAAATTACCTGGTTGACCTAAGTTGGTTCCCATGCTTAAAATGCTTATTTTACAATAATTGCATGAGAACCAATTGACATCGATTAATTACGATTCAATAAACAAAACTTGCGTTGCACTTTTCCACCTTTACGATTTCATTCATAACTTGCCGCTACTTTGTAATTTGAGCTAAAACAAACAGAAGTCAGTTTATCATCGTCTTTTGTTTGTTTTAGCTTTTACATGCAGAAGGCAGTTAAATTAGGTCGGTGAGTCAATTCACGTTTTAGCTTATGCATATGCAAGTCGCTGACCTCACTTGAGGCAGGTAGTGATTGCTCATTATGCTACCTACATACATGTGTAATTGAACTTACTTTCTCACCGCGATTATGGAAATTTATGCAACTTCTATGCTTGTGTTTTTGGGGTATTTTCGTGCGTATTACAAACTCTTATGATACCGTAGATGAATTCCCGTATGCTATCTCGTATGTTCACCCATCTATGCAAGCTTGATATTTGAAGTGGTTTTTCGTATGTATTTCTAAAACGGTTGTTCGGACATTAAAAATGATTATAAGTACTTTTATAGGATTTCATATTGTGAACAACTTTTCGGTACAATAAAAACATGTACGACTGATCGCTTTCACAGTACTACGTAAAAACCTTAAATTTTTATATGCAACACCAAGAAGGGGTTACCCGATTTAGTCAATTTTTAAAATTTTATTTACTATTAGTATGAGCGTACCATGTACCAAATTTCAGCTGTCTACGTTGGCTCGTTCTCAGGCAGTGTCCAAATATATAGTGAAAAACCAAAATTTTTCATGGCAACATCAAGAAGGTTTGGCCCAATGTAGTACATTTTATAAATTTTATTTAGTATTGTTATGAAAACACTATGTACCAAATTACAGGTCTCTACGTCGACTTGTTCTCAAATATAGCAGCATCAAGAAGGGTTTTCTGATTTAATCCATTTTCAAACTTGTATTTGCAGTGCTTCTAGTGTGCCGAAACTGCATCCAGTGGCAAGATATCTCAAAGTAATCTCGTATTTAATGGTAGGAAATAATGCTTCTTTGATATTAGTATCTGGTTCATGACGAACTCTTATGATACCGTAGATGAATGCCCGTGCCATCTCAGCTCTCTACGTTGGCTCGTTCTCAGGCAGTGTCCAAATATATAGTGAAAAACCAAAATTTTTTCATGGCAACATCAAGAAGGTTTGGCCCAATGTAGTACATTTTATAAATTTTATTTAGTATTGTTATGAAAACACTATGTACCAAATTACAGGTCTGTACGTCGACTGTAGCGAAGAGCGCGCCCGTTGACAGCCCTACCTACATCCATCTTGCCATGAACATAGATAGGTGCTGCAACAGACACCACCTGCTGCAAAATTCACCTCGGGGACATATGTGGATGGCCGCACAGCATATTGCCGCTAGCGATCAGCCGGCTTGGGGTGGTTCTTGCCACCCACATCCCCTCGGTGCTTGAAAGCTGTGCAAAAAGGAAACTGACTTCTCTTCCTGGGACTTCAGACGGACGGATGGACACAAAAAAAAATCCCTTTCGTCGGTTACTTGTCTCCACTGGTGCAAACTGAAAACCTGTAAGATTCACGCAGCTGAAAATAGATGAGAGGAAACCTTTGCGACGCAGTACCAGTGTACGATACCCGGTGAAGCTACGACGCAGGCGAGAGGAAAGAGAGAGATTGAGAGAGAGAGCGCTCACGTGGACTCCAGTTGTTGAGGGAGTCCTGGGTTTGACGTGAATGGGCCCAACGCCCCCATCCACCCTGGCTAAGGCGTCAAAGCACGGGTGTTATCCTTAGCCCCAACCTATGGTGTGTGTACGCTAGAGCAGCTCACCCCATGACCTCACCACCCACTGCTTCGGACTTTACTTACGCATTCTACCTACGTATGGCACATGGATCTGAACTTCATATGCATGTGAAAACGAAAGAAAGGTTTGATGCACTCAACAACAAGGAGAACAAGGTATGTTCGTTTAATGCTGACAAAACATAAGTTTATTGCAAAATACCAAAAGCTTCCGCTATTCGCCTCTTGACAATATGCTACGTTTGCTTATACTAGGCTTGTCCCTACTATCTAACCTTAAGGCTACTTGTCACACAGGCAAAATGAATTCAAACACATTATTTTACTATATTATTATAATGGACTTACTTGCTATCACCTATACTTCACCACTGGCAGGACAAAATCCCTCGAAGGCTGGAACTGATTCTGCTTGGGTGCACCCTTTTCTCCTTCGACAGCGTTGATGGCCGCAATAGTTTATTTCAAACGTTTGGGTTCATTGACCTCTTTTTTGTTTTGTTCTTTTCACCTCTTTTGGGTGCTTTCGAACGTTATCGGAATGTATTACAAACTTGCAATGAGTATTGTTAAACTAGATTAACCTGCAGTTGAGGTGAATGGCAGAATCGCCCCTAGCACTTGGTGTATATGTACTGGTTCCAAAAGGGAACTTAACTTTTTAACTTTCTTAAACTGTCCAGATAGAGGTGCCAAAATACGCAAGATATGCACAGGTAAATATATGCACTAAATGACTTATATTCCTATAATCTTTACAGAATTTTAAATTCACTAATAATTTTTTTTTCTTTTTAATTTTCAGGTAAATGTGCCAAAGTTCGCTAGATATGCACAGGTAAATATACGCACTAAACGATTTATTTTTCTATAATCCTTTTCAAAAATGTAAATTCACTAATAATTTTCTTAACTTCCAGGTAATTGTGTCAAAGTTCGCAGGAGATGCACAGGTAAATAAATGCACTAAATGATCTTTACTGCTTTTATAATCCTTTATGGAATTTTAACTTCACTAACAACTTTCTTAATTTTCAGATAATTGTGCCATGATTCATAAGACATGCACAGGTAAATATACGCACTAATCAAGCTGCATTTCCATAATAATCGTTTTCAGAAATTGAAATTCACTTATAGTTTCCTTAATTTTGTGCCAAAGTTCATAGAATATGCACAGGTAAATATATGCACTAATTAATTTATATTTCTATAATCCTTTTCAAAAAAATGTACATTCACTAATAATTTTCTTAATTTCCAGGTGATTGTGCCAAAGTTCATGGAATATGCACAGGTAAATATACGCACTAATTAAGCTTTATTTCTCTTATAATTTTCTTCAGAAATTCAAATTCACCAATAATTTTCTTTAAATTCAGATAATTGTGCCGAGATTCATAAGACATGCACAGGTAAATACACGCACTAATTGATTTATATTTCTACAATATTTTCGTAGACTTAAATTCACTAATAATAATTTCCTTTATTTTCAGATAACTGCGCCAAAGTTCATAAGATATGCACAGGTAATTTTCAGATGAGTGTGCCGAAGTAATAAGATATGCACAGGTACATATACGCACTAATTGAATCTTTGTTTTAATAGCTTTTCTTTTTATTCCCAGATAAATGTGCCAAAATTCATAAGGTATGCACAGGTAAATATTCGCGCTAATTTAGCTTTATTGCTATAATAATTTTCTTCAGTAATTAAGATTCACCAATAATTTTCTTTAAATTCAGATAAATGTACCGAAATTAATAAGATATCACAGGTAATATGTATATACACTAAACGATTTTTATTTCTTTCTTCGGCATCAGAGAAAATAATAATTTATTCGGCTGCGCCGCTCACAAATCAAAACTAATAAAAAAAAATCTTTTCCTCGATCAACGTTCGCGCCGGTCCGCCTTGGTCAACATCCAAAATCCAACTCCCGACTACTGCAGTCTGCCTACATTGCAGCCGTTCTTGACTCAACCACCGGTAAGCGAGCATTTTTCTGTTCTTTGTTCTCGTTCGGCCGATTCCCGATATCTCGTGCTGCTGGCTACGTACGGGTGTGCGTGTATGATTTTTAGGCAAAATCGTTGCCATCGAATATTTTGTGTGGTAAAATTTCTCGGAATTTTTGTCGGTTTCGCAAAGGTTTATTGTATGTGGGTATCGCGCGATATTTTACGGCTAGGCGAATTGCCGTTTTCGTCTCCTGGATGTTGGTGACTAGCGGTAAGTTTTATGTAGAAAATTATAATTTGTGTGCATTTTGCACAAATTGGGATTTTTTTTTTTTTATTTAAAATATTTTACTTGTTGCTTTCCCTTCAGGTTTTACGTTTTTTTTCTTTTTCTTCTTTTCAGGGTTTTTTGTGATATGGAGAAGTAGCATAGGGCTACTTCTCGAAAATATTTAAATTTTATCTTTTCCAGGAATTTGTAATATGGAGAAGTAGCATAGAGCTACTTCTCGAAAATATTTCAACTTTTGCCCCTTTTTGGGTACCCGAGGAATTAAAATAAAAATAGTAAAAATAAAAGAAAATGGATAATAATAAAAAAAAAATTAAAAGGGTAAGAAAAAGGAGAAAAAAAAGGAATTTCTATGATGAAAAGAAGAGAAAAAAAAAACAGAAAGAAAACCGGAAAGTAGGGTGAGGGCAGAACGCTACAGCGTGGGGAGGACCCACCGAGAAAAGAGTCTCAAGCCGGGCCAAACAAAACCCAAAATTCTCGAACTAGCTGGAGGAATAGATGAAAACATCCGTAGCAGCACCCAACGTGGGGACAACCCACAAGAGTCTCAAGCCGGGCATACGTCAAACCCTGGGTTTTTGAGAAATAAGCGTCCCATCTGCGGCCATAATCCTAGCTCACCTTGAACGAGGGAGGACCTATCAACAGATAGACTTCGTCCATCAACTCGCCTCGCCCAATGAGCTGGCCAGGAAGAGGTGCAGCGATCGGTTTATCACGTATGGTAATGTTCGGCTCGAGGCCACAAATGAGTTGGTGAAACGCACTCCTTAACGTTCTGTGTTCTGCCGAATCCGGTCACAGCACCCCGGAAATCTCCCAGTCCCAAGCGAGGAAATCACTTCGTAACTGATAGAATTTATCTATCAACTCACTCAGGACGACGGAAATCCCGCTGGATGCAGCAAGCGGGTTCAAGCTCTAATGAAATTGAAGAAAGGACAGGAAAGTAAAATTCTTCGGATGAAGGCTAACCCAGAAGGGGTTAGTAGCAAGGAGAGGTGACGCTCTAATCACATTCATTTAGAGGTATTGCACTAGAAACAAAATTTCCGCCGACTCCGCTCACACGACACTACTTGACACGCCAGACTAATTGAAAGAAAATTGAAGAAGAGACAGGAAAATAAAATCCTTCGGATGAACGCTAACCCAGAAGGAGTTAGTAGCAAGGAGAGGTGACGCTCTAAACACATTCATTTAGAGGTATTGCACTAGAAACAAAATTTCCGCCGACTCCGCTCACACGACACTACTTTATACGCCAGACTAATTGAAAGAAAATTGAAGAAGAGACAGGAAAATAAAATCCTTCAGATGAAGGCTAACCCAGAAGGTTTTAGTAGCACAATACAAGAGGTTTATCACCCACCACTGGGGAAGTAGTAGGAGGGTTTGTGATAACCTGAAGTTCACAAGTGAAGCTTGCCGGATGCCTTCTTAGGGCTACCGAGACTGTCCATATTTGTTCGTTTGCTTGACCACCACAGATTAAGAAATAATGAAGAAATGCAGGGATTAAAATTGTGGAAAGAGGAGCAAAAGAAACACGAAAGAAAGAAGAAAAAAAAATAAATACAAGGTAAAAATGAGCTTACTAACAAGAGGTATACCGGCCGCTAGGTTGAGCAGGTCCTAAGCGGCGCATTGGTAACCTGTAGCTACCAGTTAAGCTGGCTGGATGCCTTCTTAGGGCTACCAGGACTAATCTTTATTTGATCACGATTAGCCAGAGTGGACCAGGGAAGTAATGAAGAAGGAATTTTAAGTCTTGTGCATGTAAATTTCGCGCAAGAGGGAAAGCTGCAACGTTTGGAAATTGGTAAAATTTTCTTACATGGACAAACAGGGAGACGGAAGGTGTTACAACGCATTGTTCCAAGCTTCAGTATGCGAATAGGACTAATTAAATTACGCGGCGTTTGTAGCGTTGATCATTTTCCAAATTATGCACTGCCTGCGGAATATGCTAGATAAGAGTTGGGGTTTGTCTAAATTTGTGATAAATGTTGTTGATTCCGAGGAGACGTTGAAATAGCCATGCTCTCGAGGCAACTGAAACTTAACAGAGCAACAAGGTTGTCGACCGAATAAGAATACTAGGACCTACACATGAAATCACAACCAAAAAATATACAGACAGGACTATGAAAATAAATAAATAGATAGATTAATGGACTGACGACGACGATGACAGGACAACACATTTTCTTTCCTACAATTATGTACGCGTCCAGAGAGGTAAAAAAAAATAATACGTGAACATATTCAAGAGAGGTTCCAATAGAAATAAAATAACAAATATTAACATTGTACGTATATCGATATAAAAATTCGAAAGAAAATTTGGAGTAGGAGCTCTAATACAAATACCAAGAAGAGGATCCGTGAAACTTGTGCGTGTACTATAGCTGTGCATATATTAACATATATATATATATAAATTTAAAAAAACCAAGAATAATAATCTTAGAGATCTAAAGATCTGTAAAACTTCCGTATATTAGCTTTATGCGTATATAGATATACAGATTAAAAAAAAAAAATATTTCAAAATAATGACTCTATTGAAAGTCCTCAAAGGAAGATCTATAAATTTACGCGTACTAAATTTGTGCGTACATTTATACGTGCAATAATAGCATTCCAAAAGAGTAAAAAGAAATTCCGAATATTAACTCCTGATAAACGCAATGACGTAAAACTGTGCGGATATGCTTATTCAAAATGCTAGATCATACGAAGAGGTGGTTTGGCCATGCTGCGAGCCACCCGAACACACACACACACACCAAAATTTCAGCAATTCAATGCTGTCACGAAAACAAATTGCTCTGGATATTCTTCAACACTGTCCCGTACACGATCAATGTTTATCTGGTTCTGCACTATTCTCGGTCTTCCTGTTCGTCGCAAGTCTGACACTGAGCCTTGTTGTCGGAACCGTGCAATTTAACGATTAATTGTGATTTGGCTAGGTGCATTCCTGGTGTTGAAATAATTGCGATAGGCTCGTTGCGTCAATAAAATTGAATGCCCATTGGAAATGTAAAATTCTACCACTTGGGTCCGTTGCTCGTTCGTGTAATTTTGTACTTTGGTGTAACAAGGTTCGATGAACAAAATCTGAAAATAAAAACAAAAATTAACAAGAAAGTTATTCAATTTTTACATGCAGGCGTGACTTTTGGCCGCCCAGTATATGAAATGAAAAATAAATTTCAAGAACACTGTATGCCACAGCAACAACAAAAAACAATGTAAGTACATATACAACGAATGCTGCTTGATCCACTTTACAAGCTGTCCCTATGCTTACTTAAGTCGATGAACTTCGTTACAATCAAGATAATACTCAGACTAACCTTAGGGTCCCCTTTTGGGACTTACATGCGTTCGGACGTTCAGCTATTCAAAGCTTCCTCCTGTATGGGCTGGGCGCTTACTACGAATCTCGAACTCTCCGCTCACTTCTGGTTTCTTGCCAGCTTTTAAGACGACGAGCGTGGTGGCCTACACGCCCAATACCTTCCGTCTATTTTTTCCTTTCTTTTCTTCTGTTTTTTTCCTTTTATCGAATATCCGCAGAAAATACTTCCCTTTTTATTCTAGGAAATATGCACGGAATGCAAGAAGGAAACTGTGAGAAGTCATTGCGACTACCGGTAAGTATTCACTTAAATAATTTGCTTTTTTTTATTATAAAATATTTTCCTCTTTATTTCAGAAAATGTGCACAGTATGCACCAAGAAAACTATGAAAAGTCACTGCGTTTACAGGTAAATAAATCTTCACTTAATTAATTTCGAATTTTAAACTATAAATGCTTTCCTTTTCATTTCAGAAAAATATGCATGGACTACACGAAGAAAACTGTGAAAAGTTACTGCGATCACAGGTAAATATTCCTTAATTAATTTCGAATTTTAAACTATAAAATATTCACTGATATACTTTCCTTTTTGTTCCAGGAAATGTGCACCGAATGGAAAAGGAAAACTTGTCAAACGATGAATGGTGCATAAGTTCCAAATTCTTAATCGGATTAGGGCCATGTGTGCCAATTTAAAGGTTACAGATAGAAATTTCAGTCCAAGTTTTACTAACATCGCTTGGTGTGAAATTTGTATACATCGATGCAACCTGAAGCGTCTGACCTGCACCTTAACATTCCAGCTTTCCTTTGGCATCAAAAACTACATATGTACATAAACTAGAAATTAAGCTTAAAATTTCTTTTTTTACTTACAACTGATAGCGTTTGCTGTGATTTCATATAAGACCTCGATGATTCGCCAATGATAACACCACTTTCTCACAAAAACATGCTCCACTAGTTCCTCGTGATCCTGTACAAATAAAAAAATTAGGTAGATATTACGTATCTTAATCGTTTAACTTGATCATCTGAAGTGTAACAAGAAACCACTACTACTGAGCTCCTTCATATCTAAACTTACCATTACTGATTCCTCTATATACATCTTCGCAACTTCAATTAGGGGGAAGTCAACTATAGCATCACTTTTCTCCTCATAGTGTGATGCGCTCTCCACAGCATCATATCTCACAAGAATATGCTCCACTCGTTCCTCGTGATCCTGTACAAATAAAAAATTATAAAGATATTCACTCACACCAACTTCCGCCTAACTCCAACGATCTGATAATTCACGGCTGAAAAGTGCTCCTCACAAAGAGTCTGTTTGAGCTGGCTTATACTCTGGCCGGCCAATCGCATCGAGCCATTTCTTTTTTTTAAATTTCCTCTTTAGGAAACCTAAAAGAAAAAAATAACTAAATTTAGTGGAAATGCATTAACCAAATCAACAAAACTATATGTTGAAAATTTCTAATTAATAAATAAATAAATTGTATCTAATTGAGAAAATTTTATAGCAGTTTCCAGCAGGAACAAATTTCACAATTCAAATCAAAATACAAATTTATCACAGGAATGAAATTTTAATAAGTTATAATAGACAACAATAATAATTTTTATATAATTTATTTCCTTAAGTACAACACAGTTGAGGTAAGGTAACACTTTATTTAATACTGTGCTCACAATTTCTTCAGATGCCGCCGAACTCGGAATGAGTTTCTTCTATTTGGTGTTTGTCTCCCGATTCAAGGTTACCTGGAAATAAACAGCTCGTGAACAAACAGGTTCAGTGAGTTTGCCATTTAGAGGTACCTAAATATCCTAGCCTATGCAAGTCTGAACATAACATTCCCAACTACTTCCGAGAAAACATTCTCGCACGCATGCAAAATGAGTGATACATACACCACCGCGACAACTCAATACAGTGGTTAATATCACTCGAACGGTAGCGGGGGGTTCATGGCATGACAACTCGCTGTAGCAGAACCGGATCCGTAAACTACCCAATAACATTGCACCTTGACAAATCAAGGATGGTACCCCTACAACATACCACCATGACAACTCATTATGGTACCGCTCACTCGTACAAGCCGCAAGAGATTACTCGCTCTGTCAGCAATAGAGCGATGCATCCCTGCGTCCACAACCATCAATAACCATACCTACAAAGCACGCATACAGTCATCCATTCACAAAATACCTTTCAAGCAATTACTCACCATTCTGTCTTAGCTCCGAATCTCGAACACTTTACTTCCGCGCACTACCTATTACGGGCACACACCGCACTTAACTGACCTAGCATAATCAACTAGCTTCATTCCTAAGTAATTATTTTCTTTCTATACTAATCGTGCGAGTGTGCAAAAGGTTCACTTACTTTTATGTGATAGTTACTTTTATATAATAAGCTATTTCACATTTTCCTTTAAAATCAACTCAAATCAAAATATTCAGATAATTTTCCAAATGTCCCCTAAAAATATTTTTAACCCACCGCCATTGACTTATTGCCTTTCGACTTTGACAGTTGTCCTTTCACGTAAACAAAAATTTTTCTTACCAGTAAGTGCACAACAAAAATCAAGTCTTTATAAGTCTTGACGATGATTCAGCAATATTTGATATTATTACTTACCAAAAAAATGCATTCCACGGCCCTGTTTTTCCTCTATAACTCCGGCAACCTTTTACTGAGCACTACATTGCTCAAATTGCATTTATACACACGTTTATATGCCCTAAATATTGTTTCAAATTGTTTATATTAAATCACTAAAGCACTTGATTAGTTTTGAAAAAAACTGTTGTTTGTTTTCACTACCAAATCACAAATAATTAACATACAACATATATTATTTACCGTCACGAAAACACAAAAACTCACTTGGCAGATAAGAATTATATTTCGCATTCTCCAATATATTCGGTCCTTTGTTATTGCCTTCCACTTCGAAATAATTATGAGGAGAGGAAAGCTTCCCTTATGTACACGAATTTTATACGATACCCGCATTCCTGTTTGATATATGTTCTAAGGTTCAAACCATGGTTGGCCGTTGATTTGTTGCAGATACCCATTAAAACCTATGATTTATGGGGTCTTAAAAACCGTACTCCAATATAAAACAAAAAAACAATCGGTTAACATTTCTTCTTCCACGGTAAAAACTTTATTTATATTTTAACACGACCCACAGTGGACCCAAACCCGGAAAGCTGGCCAAAAGTCAAAAACGTATTTAATTCGGGTGAAAGTCTGTACTGGGGGCTTTTCGAGGTCGCTGATTACGAATTCGAAGTCAAAATGTAGAAAAACAAAATGGCGGATCCTATATGGTAGAAAATTTCTTCAAAAACGTATTCAATTCGGACAAAAGTCTGTACTCGGGAAATTTAGAAATTATGATTGTGAATAATAATTAATAGAAAATGTAATGATATTTGACATTTGAAGATTTGGGAAGAAGAGGTATTCCAATAATTAATCATTATTACAATGACAATGAATATTTATAATATATTTTTTTCATTATTTTATTTTTAATCGATAAAATTTGAGCACTTCTTACAATTAATCGCTGTCCTGCGAACTGTCATCATCGTCCGATCTGTCGCTCGTGTTATTTGAAAAAAATCTGACTCGATTCTGGAACTGAAGGTGTAATCAATAGTTCAACCGCATATGGAGATAACGATCTTAGTTTCTTTGGAAGAAGTTTTCGCAAACTGGATGTTGCTCCAGGAATTTTGGAATTTCCTTGACCAAGATTAACAGCAAGTCTTATTCCGAGCGGTCGTTGATGGTGGACTACTAGTTGTAGTAGCTCGAGCGGACTTGTAAAGGTCTAGAATGTAAAAGAAACCACTTTACCTCAGACTGCGTCTCCCTCCTTCGGCAGTATTTCGTCCACGGGAGCTTTCCGTGGGTGGGGCTCCTGCTTAATGAGGCCTGGTGGAAGCCAACTAAAACTGTGAACAGGTGGATCCCTTTTTCCTCCGTACTCCGTTAAGTGCTCTTCCCCTGAATTTTATTTTTTGTCTTCGGCCTCTTACCTCACCTCTCGTTATTTTATTTTTATTAGGTAGATGCGAATGAAACAAACTTTCTTCTATGACTTACTTCAATTCGTTCGTTATTTTAAAATTAGACTTTACAGTACCAACGCTGAGAGCAGAAGAAGATAACATGGCGGCTTCTTACAAAAAAATACTAGAGTCACGTACAATTTCGCGACTTACAATTTGTGCCGAGTGGCGCTGCTTTTAGACCTAACTTTCTTTTTTCGACCAGAATTTATTTTTATTTCACATTTCTTTTCTAAACTTAATTTTTAGTCCTCCTTACATTTTAAGTGCTAAGTTTTCTCTAATTTTCAGCTTATATTTATTAAAAAAGTTCATTTTACATTTTTTTCTTTTTTCAGGTTACTTAATTAATTTTATTTACATGTTGGTGTGAGTTCATTCTAACAATCACCCTTTTTTTTTACAAGATTTTTAGCTACTTTTGTAGAAAACTTATTCCTTTATTGTTCAAACCTGATAATGAATATAAAGAAATGTTAAAGTCTTCTTATTTCACTGTCCAAGTGCTTCCTAAGGCGCTGTGAAACAGTGTGCTTGACAGATAGGAGCTATGAAGCTCTCGGTTAGCCAAGCGACTATTCCAAGTGGGAGCTATAGGGCTAACTGTTAGGATAGCCAGATAAATAAAAAGAAAGGTAGAGCTAGAGAGCCCAGTTACCTTTAGGTGTAGCCATGTTGGAGCTAGGGAGCTCGCAGTTAGGATCTAGAATAGATACACACCCGTGGAGTTTGATAAAAACTCTGATTTATTTCATATAATTACACTGAATTTATACATTATGAAAAGTGCTGACATTACTTATTTCTATAATTGCAACCAATCACACACCTTCAGCCATTGCTATATTCAATTATTGATCATAATTGCTGTGCATGCAAATAATGCACAGCGGGCATAACTCAAAGTTTCAGCCAGGTAGAAGTAAACAAAGAAAGCTACAATGTAATGCTTTTCATTGATTATTTACTCTATCGTACCATATGCTGTTCGTTTTTTTTGCTTTTCTTATTGCAAAGCAAAGGCATAGCGTAAAGCTTTGTCGTCGTGTATTCATTGATACATGACACTCATATGTGCTTAATGCACTTCGCTT
Source organism: Dioctria linearis (assembly GCA_963930735.1). Taxonomy (NCBI): domain Eukaryota; kingdom Metazoa; phylum Arthropoda; class Insecta; order Diptera; family Asilidae; genus Dioctria; species Dioctria linearis. The sequence goes on along the minus strand of OZ005743.1, from coordinate 139,843,038 downwards.
GTCCATAAACAGGTGGACATAGCTTTTGTTTTATTTTCACATTTTGTATGGCATTCTGCATATACAAAAGAATGCTGTGAATCGCCTTATGGGTGTTTTGCCTGATCAATGTTCTTTTTTGTTTTATTCTTTCTGCATGTACTGCAGTGAATCACCTTATGGATGTCTTGTATGATTTGCTTAATTTAATTTAATGGTGTGTGTGTGGTGATGCGCTCTACACTTTCCCTTTCCTAACTAAATGCTAGTTGACAACTCTTTCAATTTTTAACAATCTTTAACTAATTTCTCCTATTTCCCAGATCTGCCAAACTGTTTTTGCGTGTAATTCGAAAATCGTTATGTCAAATGGCGTCTTTTCAAAATTTGAGAGATGTCAAAACTAATTCATTGGTGTTTTTATAGTTTCTAATCTGGTGCATTTCAATTTTCAATAAACGTCAAAGCTAATTTATTGGTTTTTATTCTCTTTAACTATGGTCAGATCAGATTATTGGAAATGCAATAATTGACTTTGCTGTAGTTGTCAAACCGGTTTGTTCTAAAATTCATTAAATGTCTAAATTACTATTGAATATTTATTGACTTTTAGTTTTCTACGTTGGCCGAACTGGTTGAAATGTTTTAATTTACAGGTGCGCTTCGTTCTCATTTTCAACAGTAAAATTAATGGAATCTTTTAACTTAGAGATTGGTAATATTCCTTCTCTATTTATCTCGAGTCAACTAGTTCATTGCTAAGCTACTGTGATCTTACGTCTGGGCACCAGTCCAGCAAAATATTCGTACTGGTACGTGTGGGTTCGCCTTTTCCAACATTGGTTAGATTGCTTTATCTGGGGGTGGACTAGATTTGAAGAATAATTGTGGTAGGTTTACATTGGAATGACGATGGGATTGGAACGATTTGACAACTCAAAATGTGAAGTTCAAGATTTTGTTTGCTGTTCGGGGGTGATTGTGAGAAAGTTTGTGTTTACGATGTTCAGCAGCCGTGTCTTTTTGAGTATTCGGATAGCGTATTTGCTCCTGAGCGTTTTCCGCTGGCGCGTGAAGTTCGCCATATTTCAGCTGCTTGCCTGGATAGGAGTTTTCTTTCTGTTCCACAAATGGCTATGCACAACGCCATCGGATAGCGCTGTAGTTCCCTACGGGATATGTTTTTGGATCCCACATTCCGCAGAAAATAATCGCTATTCCCCACGATTTTCATACGTAAAGGACATAGCCGTGAAGAAAATCGTGGCTGCATTCCAACGTGAGATTTTAAACCGCTGGGCTGTACTCTAGCTTTCTTCATGAAAGTAAAGCGAGGTGAGTGATTCTGTTACAATATTATTGGATCAGACGTTACTAAAAGTCTGCAAAAAATGTCTTCGATGTTTTTGATGCGGTTACATTTTCGTGAAAATCTTCTCGGAATCTTTTAATATACTTGTTACATGATTCTTCAGACATTTGTCCGATAGGAAGTAACGAAGATTCCACGATTCCGTGACCGTGAATAAGAATTTTGTGTACTGTTGTTGGCATGAAGTACCACGAATACAGTTCGACAAATTTTCGTGCAGTATCTTCAGTGTATTTGCGAAATTTGTGTATATTGATTTCGAAACCACAAGAAATTACCTGCAATACAACATGGAATTGCTTTATCAATTCTTCATCAATTCCCGTTATCGAAGCGGAAATTTCAGAATTTTCGAAAAAACTCCTAGCTATATTTCCGTTATTAGAACTTCCATAGCCTGGTTTTGGTTGATCAACAAGAAGCCCTAATCTTTCACGAAAACCTTGTTGTATATATTTTTTTTTCTTCTATCAACATTTTCTTTATCCTCTTTGCGCCCTTGCCACTTTTTTATTTCTAATTTGTAAGCTAAATGTAAGCAACATTCAAATAACCGTATCCAAGCATGCAGCGACGATATTCCGAATTCTAAGTGTTTGCAACATCTTGTCAATATCATTAAATTCTTTGGATGTAGCACCACAAAGGTAACAACTCATACTTGATGATGTATTTGTGATAGAATTACAAACTCCTTCATCGTCAATACAAGTTTGAAATTGATGTTAATTTTTTTGACGCCAATTACAGTTTGAAAGGGCACGAGGTTTCTCTCTTGCGCCTGTTTTAGTTGAGACTATTCCGTGCTCCGAAGGAGAGCAGTCGTGGATCTTCATACACGAAAATTAAAAAAAAAGAAACACTTTTTGTTTTTTAGATATATTTTCTATAATATTATTTTTATTGTTCTATTTTTCTCTGCATTCAAATTTAAATTTGTATTATATATAAATAGGTGATCAAAAAGTAATGATAATGAGTATAATAAAACAACGCATTCTAGTTTAAATTTAATTTATTTTTCTACATAGTCTCCTAACAAGTCGATACATTTAGTCCAACGTTTCTCTAAACCTAAAATACCCTTTAAAAAAAATCTTTATCTTGGCTATCCCAAAATGCCTCTACAGCAGCCATCACCTCGCTATTATCCTCAAATTTCTTGCCCCTGAGGTGTTCCTTGAGCCGAGGAAACAAATAAAAATCGCTGGGGGCTAAATCTGGAGAATAGGGCGGGTGTTCGTCCAGTTCGAAGCCTGCTTCTCGAATGGCAGCCATCGCAACTTCGGCTTTGTGTGCAGGAGCGTTGTCCTGATGAAACATGACTTTCGCTCGGAGTTTGCCCCGTCTTTTTTCCTTTAAGGCTTCTCGCAGTCGTCTTATTTGATCAGCGTAGTAGGAGCCCGTTATAGTAGCTCCCTTTTCCAGGTAATCAACCATTATGATTCCCTCAGCATCCCAGAAAACGGACGCCATAACCTTGCCCGCCGAGCTCGAGACTTTGAACTTCTTCGGCGTCGGTGAGGATGGCCTTTTCCAAGTCATCGATTGTTGTTTGGTCTCAGGATCAAAATGATGGATCCATGTCTCGTCCATGGTCACAAATCGAGACAAAAAAATTTTTTGGTCAGCCTGGAACTTTGCAAGATTGGCTCTTGAAGTGTCAACTCAATTTTTCTTTTATTCGTCCGTTAACATTCTCGGTACCCAAAGCGCGGAGACCTTCTTCATGTTCATTTTGCTGGTCAAAATGCTTTGGATGCTGCCATATGAGATCCCTGTGACCTCAGCTAAATGTCTGATGGTTACTCTTCGGTCTGCTGATACGATATCTTCGATTTTTTTTCACGTTTTCCTCAGTGAGGGACGAGGTTGGGCGTCCCTCGCGATGTTCATCTTCTGTGGATGTTCTACCCAACTTAAACTATTTGCACCACCGTGCCACCGTAGAATATGGAGGAGCAGAGTCCCCCAATGTCTCCACCAAATCAGCGTGTATCTCTTTGGTAGACATTTTTTCAAACAGAGGTACTTGATGACGCATCTCACTTCGTGTTTCTCCATTTTCGTGTTGTCGCTCCGACTGCTGGTATTCAAATGAATGTAGCTCCTCCAAATGACGTTCTATTTATACAATTTTTTAGCTGGGAAGTAGTGAGGAACCGAAGAAGCGAAAAAATTTTTTTTTTTGGATTTTTATCTTTATTAGAAATATCTGTTTATCATTACTTTTTGATCACCCCTCATATCTTTGCACTCAAATAATAGTTTGCTTCGGTAATAAACTCAATGCTATTATTTTTTGCTTTACACTCAATTAATATTTTCTTTACATTCAATTAATATTTGTTAGAGATTTTTACACGTTTTAACTCCACCGGTTTAAAGAATGAACTCCCCGAGAATTGAGCTTGTTGTTGAAAGCTCCTTTTTTATTCTTGTTACTTTCCCACGACTTTGAAAATCGTACAAAAAGCTTAGACACAGTGCATATGCATGAAATCTGATATGCACTTGTGTATGGTTGAAGCAATGATTGCAAGTCGACCGACGGAATATTGTATGTTTGTATGTATGTGCTTTGTACGGCATGCAGGTAAGTATACATACCGTGTGAACAGAATGTATGACTGATAACAAAATGCAATTTATGCTAAATTGCATTTTGTTTCAGCAGGAAAATGCATTCTTAAATGCATTTAAAATTTTAAATGAAATTTTTGAAACCAAATAAATTTTAGGTTTCAGGGTCATCCGGCAATACGCCAATACATTGCATAGGTATATATTGGTTTATCGGCCTTATGGTTGTGATCCGGGTCATAGGCACCTGGGTTACAACACGCTTGGATACAATCAAATTCTTCCCTAGTTGCTTCGGCAGTTTCATGAAAGAATTCAATTTTAATTGGGATAATGCTTCGTTGCCTGACAGTACATCTTCTGAAACGCGTTCAAGCGTGATGCTTTTGATTGACTCCCTTCTGAGACATCCCTATTTACCTTTGAAGCTTGTAAATTTCCAGTAGCCCGGAGACTCATTTGTGTAGCGTAGGCCAATTCGTGGACGGTATGTTCATTTCGAACCTTTTCTGTCCTCCTACGGTTTGACCGATCACTTAAATCGTCCCAGCTTGTGGAAGGACGCCCCATTGTGTCGTCAGTAGAAAGATGCCCCATTGTGTTTTCCGTAGAAGGACGCCTCATTGTGTTTTCCATGGGAGTCTTCAAACCTTCTTCTTTAATTATGAAAGACACAGGAACGTTGAGCCACTCATCGAATTTTCGGAAGAATTTGGTTTCGTTTCTGGTCGCTGTTGCCACTTCTTTTTGAAATTCGATACCAATTTACTCAGAGCATCTTTCAAACTTTTCGGCAAAATGTATGGATGCTTCAATTTTTGGACACCTACTTTTCCTTTCGGACCACTGTGCGACGTTATATATGGTTTGGTACATTGGTATTGGTATGGTTTCGGGTCACAGCAATGAAAGAATTTTAATTCAATGAAGAGGGTAATTATTGCTGAGCTTTTAAATGATTTTAAAACTCAAAAAAACATAACTTTGTTTCACACTTTATTCGCATAAATTTACAAATGGGGTTCTAAGGTCTTATATTTTTGATAAGTCGTCGTACTCCAACTGTTGTATTCACCGAGTGTGTGGGAACAAAAGGCGGAAAATTAAAATACACCATTAAACGAACTAAATAGACTATATTCCAACTTCTCTTAACCTAACTAAATATCTATTAAATGCGTCTGCACGGTCACGGCTATATCACCACACTGCAATCTCGAACGTCATTCAATTCAGTGAGTGTGCTCGATAAGTGTTGCCAGAGTTTCTACACCAAGCATATACCGGATCTCCGGAGGCAACATGCAGTATAATGGTTGACTGCTGACATGTATACGATCTCTCGTGCTTCCCGGCATGCCCAGGAAGAATCGATCGGAGAGGAAATTGAGAACACGAAAAAAAACTATATGACAAATAGTTCACTATTATATTCTTTATTGGGATCAAAAATGTTGAAACTTATGACTCGCGAGGTGATTTTAAGAGAATTGCAATTTATGAGATTTTACTAATTTCACAAAACTTATCACTAGAAAAGTATTTGAATGTATTCCTTGTTGCAATCAAAAAAGTGGAAACTTATGACTCGCGAGTCGATTAATTTAGGAGATTTTACTCCTCGACGGGTTAAAAGACGACTCCCCGAGGTTTGGGCTTGCCGGCCCCAGGTACCCATAATCACTTGCAAAAGCTCTTTTATCTTTTTATCGCTTTCTCACGACGTTAAAAATCGTACGTGAGAAAATGTACAAAAGTTTTGATGCAAGCTATATGCATCTATGCAAAACTGTAATCCGATATGCACTTGTGCGCCCGTCTTGAAATATTAATTTTAAGAGGGTGCGAATAATTCTGATAATTGTATGTATGTATATGTACATACAATTAGATTGGAGGAAGTTACTAATGTACGTGGAATGTGTGTCTGATGACAAAATGCAATTTATGCTAAATTGCGTTTTGTTATTATGTGGGCATGCATTTTGAATGGAATTTAAATTGAAATGTTTTTTTCAGGGTCAATTAATGGTACATCAATATATCGTATTGGACGATACATTGATGTATTGGTATTATGGTTGTGATTCGGGGCAAAGGTACCTGAGTCACAACAAATGTTGCAATAATCCCCCCTTTGTATAGTCATTTCATGTGGATAATAATTGTATAAATAACCTGTGATCGATCATCAAAAGTGTTCTTTTTAATTCTCACCTAAACATCGGCATACTCTGCCATCAATTCAATAGCGGCATACTCTGCCCAAACTTACACAGCGGCATATTCTGCCAGTGAGGATAAATATCGGCACTACTTGCCATCCTAATAAAATACACAGCGGCTCTTTAGATATCATGTGTAAGTGCGGCAGCTGTCTGCCTATTTTGAATTTGAAATTTGTTCAATTCACTATTTCAATAAAAATAGACAGCTTACCACTACACATTGGAATAAACATATTACAATATTGCTTATCTGGTCAAATTTATAAATTTAAAGTGGCACACAATTCTCTCCTACGCATAAATTCATGGCTAGCAGCTTCCGAAAACCAAAATGAATTTAACAATTTATTACTTTTATTATTCACAAACATTGGGTGTATTCATGCGAGGCGTACTTTGATGTGCCTCCTCGATTCTGTGCGAATGCTCACTAGCAAAAGTAATTAACTTCTGTAATTCGTTTTCAGATCGAGCTTTTACGATGGTTTTCAATTGCTCATTCCTGAGACCATCTTCGAATGCGCGTATAGCATTTTGCTCATTTTCTTTGAGAAGATAATTTCGTGATGCGGTTTCCGTTGCTTCGTTAAAAGTTGCAGAATTTAAATCGGATAACGCTTTCGTTACCCTGTTTGCAAATAATGTGAGATCTTCGCGAGTACCTTGCTTAAGGCGCATTAGCTCTCCTTGTATAGCTACTCGCGGTCTCTTTTCTTGGAACTGAGCGTTTAGCTCTATCTTTAGAGCATCCCATGAAGATATGTCTTTAAATCTTAGCAAGTCGTAAGCTGGATATATTTCTACTGCAGAGGCTTCGTTCTCTAGCAGGAAATCCAGTTCTCTGTCCCGAACTCTATATCGCTGTTGCTGGCCTCGGACTCTATTTCGATGTCCTCTTCGTACTCGCTGACGTCCTCTTCAAATTCTACGTCCTCGATGATCTGGGCGATGTTTTCTTCCGCTTCTGCCGCGGGTAAATCTTCCTGATGCCTAGGATAGCACATTAGCACATGGAGATCTTCTATCTTTTTGTCGTAATTTTTACTCTTGGGTTTTCACGTGGAAATCCCACCGCTGCCACCAATTTTTGTTGCGCGTCTGTTGGGCAACAGGACGATGGAGTGCTTCTCGTGATCGAGGAAGATCACCTGCCCTTTTCTGGGTTATGCGTAGAAGAAAAACTATCACTTTTACTCTGTAGTTCTTTGATTTATTTAGTTCACATTTAATTCTGGTTATGCGTACAAACCTAATTCTTTTATTTATTCTGTTACTAAGAACTTAACACTTAATTCTGTTATTTATTCTGTTACTAAGAATACACACTTAATTCTATTTATGGAAAATACGCACTGTACTACTACAATATACTGGTTCACTTATTAGGTTAGCTGATAGATCCCTTACCGTTGGTCGGGGGAATCTTATCAGTAGTTCTTAATTTTTTAAATTATTGAAATAGACTGCCCCGATCGTACAAAATGATCGGAAATTTATACTTTAGGGTCACGCCATCTTCTCATGATCAGTAGCTGAGTATTTCCTATTTACAAGAAACCACGCCCCTTTACTAGGTTTCTAGCGAATCGCAGACGCAGAAAGATATTTTGAGTTTTCCCCTTCGGGAAATTCTTATAGGAATTAGCGAGTATCTCTTCGATTCTCGTTCTTAATTTATGTTTGTTCCTATCAGTTTTCAAGCTTTCCCCACTGAGAACGTTTGACAAGAAAGTTCTTGAGTACTTAACGCTTTCGTAAGACATTCCCCTCCGAGAATGCTTGAAATATTCTCATGTAAACAATTTCATGTATGTACATAGTATCTCAGTGGCCCAGTTGACCATATGTTGGGGTTTTTGACTGAGGAAGAGAAATTGTTTACTGCACTCATCTGTTATGCAATTTGATACGCTCGATTGTTTGCAATTGAGCGTTGGTATTTCCTTATGCTTGAGGAAATAGAACATTTGGTTGCTTCATGGCACACAATTGGATTTTAATGTTTTGTGTTGCTTCATGACAGCATTTCTGAGATTTTTTCACAGCCGCCTTTTGAATATTCTTTTGTTAATTGGCTTGGCTCGTGTTTTAATGTCTTGCATGCTACAAATGTGTCTTTTGGTCTTTTGTCTTCTAGGGAAAGTACGTATCCTTTCTTAAAGAAAGTAATGAGTGGCCCTGGCATACTGTTAGTATGAGAAAGGGGTGTTTTGGGGGCCGCCACTCATTACATTGGAACCGAATTTTGACTTGTGGTTTTTGACATTGTGTGTTCTTTTGTTTGGTGCACGAAGGAAAGGTGGACCACCTTTTTTCTGAGAACCTTGGGTATTTATGTCGTCGACGGGTAAATGGGGATACTGTACGTTATAAGAATTAATTGGAACTAGAGTAAGCGTTAAGCCCGTTAGGAATATTGGTTCCGTGTTTACGTTTAGAACTGATAATGGTATGAAACTTTTATGAGGACTAACTAGGGCAATTTGCGACAAATACTCCTTCTTGAATCTCCTGAAACAAACAGATCATTTCCTGGTCTATTTGTAACGGTATGTTTAGTACCATTTGAGATCGAGGGGGTATTCTATTAGATAATATTCATATTGCCTACTTTCATCTTCACTCTTGTTTCTCAAGTTGTTCGAAGTTTCTTCCACTGGTGGTAAGGCATTCTTGCTATCTGGTGCCCGTGTTTTAAATTGCTCCTCCATTTGATCGCTTGGTATTTCCTCTCCATCGTCTAGGGATGTTTCGAGAGGTACCGTGAAATCAATAGGGTTGGTTTCCGTGCGAGGAAACCGGAGTAATTTATTAGGTCCTTCAATATTGCAATTTTTTGCAAGAAAGTCATTGCCTAACAGCCCATCGTGAGAAATTTGGGCGTCATTTTCTACAACCTGGAGTTTACACGGGATACTGCGGCTTAGTAAAAAGTTGCCTTGGCAGTTACCCAATGTTTCTCCTTCTCCAAATGGGGTTTTCAGAGTCACCTTTTGGCTTTGCTCTATCCGTTCTGGTGTATCCAGTGCTTTCTGTTTGATCAAGCTTACTTCTGCTCCAGTGTCTACTATCAGCCGCACGGCTGTGTTTTTACTTATATCTAATGGTAACTCTACAACTGAAACGTTTTCCCTCATATGTGGTTTTTCTGTTTGAGAGCACCCTGACGTATTTTGAGAGATTTTATTTAATGTCGAGCCGGGGATTTTTCGGTCGATAGTGTGCCGTTTCCCGAATGTGTGGCCTCATGTGGCCATGTGGACACGGTATGCCCTCTTCTACCACAAAAGTCGCACATGTTTTGTATATGGTGAATTCTCGGTTCCCGATTTGCAGGTCCCCACCGAACATTGTTGCTAGTGTTTGCATGTTCGGGTGGTGTTTTAGCAGTTTGCTTACAATATTGGGTATCATGACCCTTTGTTCTGCAGTTAATACAAAAGGGAGTATTCTTGCGTTTTAGGCATTCGTCGTACGTGTGCCCTTTGTAATTGCAGTAGCTGCAGGTGATCTTATTTAAAAGTACTTTTTGTTTGTCGTACTTTCTTTCCTCCTGCTGGTAAGAAGAGTTCTGGTATGGAGGTGGACTTCCTGAAGATTTCCTTGTCATACTGGCTTGACTAGGGCGCCACTTATTTTCAGAGTTTCCCTCGATATTAAAAGATACTGAAGGTAGCCTTGATGGCTCAGGTATGGGCGGTATACTAAATTCAGTGTTTATGTTAGGCTTCCCTAGCTCATTTGCGTAAGGGTAGGGAGAAAAATTGTCACTATTGTGTATAGGGTGACCATAAGCATTTGAAAGATTTGTGATATTTGGTCGACATAAGTGATCCATTTGGAAAGAATGTGTAGGAAGAGGAATGTAATTTGTGGGTTGTGGTAAGAAAAGGAGTCCTTGTTGCAACCTTTGCATATCTAATGCCTTTTGAATGAGAATTTCTAAAGAATTTTCATTCAAAGTAAGTAAATAGGCGCTTAGATGGGGATTAGTTGTACCACTCTTTATGGAAGCCATACCAAAGTCTTCAATTTGTTGTTTTACCACTTTAAAGTTTTCCGCTCCGTTTTTACTCTGTGCTGCTTCGTAGCATTGTATTAACAGACTCTTTAGTCTATTAGTAAATGAACTAAACGACTCCTGTGGATATTTCCTCTCAACCTGGTTGGGAAAATTTGCATAAATGCTGTCTTTTCTTCTTCTCCTAGACACTGCTGTACCTGTTTACAACAGCCTATGAATGTTTGTAGCTCGGTGAGAATTTGTGCACTTATTTCTCCAGAGAACAGGGCCACCATCTGAGCAGTCAGTTTTACTACTTTTTCGTAGTTTATAGACATTTTGCCTGTTTTGTTTGTTTGATCTATTTGGGAAATGGAGATTTGTTGAGTATTTTCACTCGAATTTGGTGTGGTTAATGGCTGTTTGGGTATTAAAGCGTCCAAATTATGAGTACGTGCCAGGAAGCTAATCAAACTATGCCTTCTGAAGCGTTTACCTGAACGGTGTTCGCGGTACCAATTTATAGAAGGTCTACCTTGGGATGTACTTCGTTCGGCTCTTGGGCTATCAGGAGGGCTGGTATTGTCGAAAGACAATGAACTTATTGCTACCTCAAAATCTGAGCAAGGACAGCTTTGATCGGGTCTGTGCATGAAAGCAATCCCAATGAAGTTTTAATGAATGTGAGGTAGTTTAACTAAGTAAGCATTGAATGGAGGGGTGTTTTTGTCCCTTCTTTACACTGAGTTCAATTAATGTATTATACCTAGCTATGTAACTTATTCGGAATGGGAGAGGGCAATAAGTGCTAGCGAATTTCTTTCGTGAACTGTTGTGAATTTTCCGGAGAAATTCGGCTAATCGCTTTTTGCCTTCTTTACAAATTTAGGTATGTAACTTAATTAAGTAGCATCGGTTTGTTGGAGATTTCACTGGCCAATTTCTTTCTCTTTTTACTGGCTTTTTTACACCTTCGGCGCTGATGATTTTCAGATGACGGGTGTTTCGCTTATTCTTATTGATGGCTGGTCGAATTAGACCAGAAGTGCCCTAACGTCCTTCCTTTGACGCTAGTTTTTGGGGGGTAAGCTGTTCTTACGCTCACTTCTGTGTAGGTTCGAGGATCAAGGTTTTGCAAGTGTGCTGGATTAATTAACTTCCTTGATCCTACCGGCTGCGCCAATTTGTTGAAAGCCTTATTTAAACTTCTTTCTTTGTTGCGACTAATTCCTCCCAGGCTTATCGTTGTGCACGTTGAGTTGCTTGGAGTAGTAGTATATGTTTGGTTCCTAGCGAAGCTATGGAGTAGCTTGTAGAAGCTCAGCTCCTATTGAAGATCTGGAGTAGCTTGTTGAAGCTCAGCTCCTATTGAAGATCTGGAGTAGCTTGTTGAAGTTCAGCTCCTATTGAAGATCTGGAGTAGCTTGTTGAAGCTCAGCTCCTAAATGATTAACACTGGTTATACTCGTATTGGAGTAGCTTGTTGAAGCTCAGCTCCTAAATAATTTACGACTGGATACTACTGAATTTACTTTTCTACTGAACTTTTCTTTTACATTTTCTTACTCTATATATACAAATTGTTCTTATTCTATCTATTGTATATACATATGTACATGGAAAATGTCATACTTACTTCCCAGTACGGAAGATGTGCAATTTACTTCCGACTGTATTTTACTTCCGACTTAACACTTTGTGTACATAATGTTCACCTTGTACAAAGTGTTAAGTCACGCATATTACATTCTTCAATTAAATCGCGGCACTCGTCGCGTTTGTATACATATAAATATTTTGGAAGAACCAGAATCACTTGCTGTTTGTTGTTAATTTATGATGTAATTCTCGGGTTACAGTAGGCATTTGTGGCTTACTGTATTAACCGTGAATTAACATCTTGCTAGTTGCTACATATATACATATGTTTGACCATCGGCGCAAGGTCGTCGTATTGCAACTTGAGACTTCTTGCGCGCAGGGGTATTGCGACATCTTCGCTGTTTTACATGAAGAATATTTGACGTAGGTCACTGATTGAAATTCTTCATGCAGCGAAAATGATGTAGTAAATAGGTACGTAGGCACAATGTTGTTAGTTTTGCGTTGCAATAAATATGTTTTCTTCCTACATGATGTAGGTATGTATTCGCATGTGCATTAAGCATGCTTTCTTCCTACATGATGTAGGTATGTACATATATGCATGTGCTTTAAGTATATGTATGTAACAGCTGTGCTTCTGACCTTGTCGACTATTTGTATCTCCTCGTTGATCCTGTGTCCCATGGTGTTCCTGTGGATGTACATTGCTCCATGTGTGCTGTGCATCTGTTTGTGTACCATCTCCTTGGTGTCCATTTTACCCGTGTGCATTATGTATTTGTTGTCACAGTCCCTGCATTTCAACAGTATAATGTTGTTCCAATCCTGGGGGTCTGTTTTGTGTGTGTTTATGTCCTTGTTCTTGTATTCATGTGTCTTTATTCCTCTTTTCCTTTTCGCATTGTATATACTCCTTATATTTGCTCCTGGGGGGTTGTATGGTACCATTTTCACGCTCTGTACTCTGTTGTTGATTTTGGTGATGTTTCGATCTGTTGTGCTGTTGATGTATTGTCTCCTGATGAATTTCTTTTCCTCATCCTTGTCCTTTTCTTCCTGGGTACTCTCTGTGCTTCTCTTGTGGTTCCCGTGTTCCTGGTTTTGCCATTCTTCCTCTAGGTTGTCCTCTATCTCCATCCCACATTTATCGCTTAGGTATCTTACGATTTATTGCCTTTTCTCCTGTTCCGGGTCTGATTTTTTGATGCCTTCCGTGAAATATCTCTCAGTTATTTTCCTTGGGTATCCGTTGTTGTCTGCTTCTATCACTAGTGTTTTTATGGTGTCCTCTATGTGTTCTATCTCTGTTACTCTGACGGCGTAGGTTACCCTCTCTATTATTGTGTTCCTCTTGTATACGTTGGGCTGGTTTGACAGGTAGTTGATTAGCCTGTTCGATGCAATGGCTTTTTTGTACCATCTTGTCTTGAATTCCTTGTTTGTCCTGCTTATTGTTATGTCTAGATAGTTTATTTCGTTCATGTTGTTTTCCCTCTCTATCGTGAGTTCCATGTTTAGTTCTTTCTCTAGTGTCCTTTGTATCGCTTTTATGTTTTGTTCCTTCGCGTATATTAGGAAATCATCTACATATATTTTGAGTAGTCTCGTTCCCTTGCGTTGTAATTTTCCATATATCCTGTTTATGGCTAAGTCTATGTAGAGAATTGCGTATTTTCCTGAGGTTTTTCCCCCCATTGGGTTGCCTCTGGTCTGTTTGAACACTTCCTTGTCTATTTGGAAGTAGTTTGCCTGTTTTAGGTCGAAGTCCACGATGTTTAGTAGATTTTTATGTTGTATTCTCCTTTTATTTTGGGCCCTATTGTGTCCTTTATGCTTTTCTTCAGTTCTGTTAGGTCCAGGTTGTTATACATGTCTTTTATGTCCATCGTTACTAGGACATCGCCTTCCTTCCATTCCAGTGTTTTGATTTCCTTTAGTAGGTCTAGTTTGTCCTTGACATTCTGGTCTATTTCTAGGCATTTTAGGTGGCATTCTGTCCAATGCTCTATTTATATATTTCCCTAGTTTGGTATTGATCGCGCTGGTCTTTGATACAATAGGTCTCAGTTTCGGCATTTCTTTGTGTATCTTGATGACTGGATGTAGTATGCTTATCTCGTTCTCGTAGTCATCCAAGCTTCTAAGCATCTCTACATCCTCCTCGCTTAGGTGTGTGTTGCTCCGATTGTTCTTCTTTCTTAGGTATAGTCCGTTTGTATTCATCGCTTTTAGTTTGTTCTTGTATGCATTCTCCATCGCTTTTTGTGTCTTTTTGATGTCCTCACTGTTTATTTTTCTGTATAATCCGCTACTTATTCCTTCTGTTATCATCTCCTCAAATAGTTCCTCGTAGTATTCTCTCTGTATTGCTACAGTCACCTTTCCTTTATCTGCTTCTATGATCTTTATGTCCTTCCTTCTGGTAAGCATTTCCTTGATTCTTCCTACTGTTTCGTTGATCTTTATTTCTGTTTTCGTGAATTGTCTTTTCTGGTTCTCTTCTATATATTTGTTTGTGTCCTTGGCTATTCCCCTCGTTATCTCCCTGTATGCCATGGGTGTGTTCGCCTCTACTGTTTCTGCTATGCTGTTTAGGGTCACCAGTGTGTTACTGGGGTTTATGTTCCGCTTGGGTGGTATGAATTTGGGTCCGTATGACAGTATCGCCTTTATGTCTGATTCCACCTCGTAATCCGTTAAGTTTTTGAAACCTCCTCCTACTTCCCTGAATGTCATGGGTTTTCCTGTGGGTGCCATATGTTTGTGTTGTTTATCCTATCCACTCGTTTCTGTTTTCCTGCAGACGGTAAGATGTGTTTTTGTTATATGTGTGTTTCTATGTGTTATGATGACTGGTTAAATCTATTTTGTTATTAGGTAGTATATTATTATCTCTATTTTTGTGTGTGTCCGTCTGTTGTCTTGCTGGTGTGGGTCTTTCCGTTTCTTCTTATTTCTGCCTTCCTTTGATTAGGGTTAGTGTGTGTCCTTGTCTTCCTCTGTTGTTTGCTCTCTCCTGTGTTTATGTGTGTTATGTTTGGTCTTAGTGGTTTCAGTGTTCTCTGTTTTGTGTGTGTGTGTGTGTGTGTGTGTGTGTGTGTGTGTGTGTGTGTGTGTGTGTGTGTGTGTGTGTGTGTGTGTGTGTGTGTGTGTGTGTGTGTGTGTGTGTGTGTGTGTGTGTGTGTGTGTGTGTGTGTGTGTGTGTGTGTGTGTGTGTGTGTGTGTGTGTGTGTGTGTGTGTGTGTGTGTGTGCGCGTTGTTTGTTTTGTCTTTCTTTGTGTGTCATGCTTATGTCATGCTTATGTCATGCTCTTAGTTCGTGCGTTTTCGTGTCCCTACGTCTTATGCTTGTTGTGTGTGTGCTTCCGTCTCTGTGTTGTGTGTTTTTGTTCATCCCACATTTTTGTGTACTCCCCTTCGGTCTTCCCGTTGCTCTATCACTGGTGCTTGGTGTTGGCTGGTATCTTCATGATTAGCCTCCCGAGCACTCTTTCGGTGCTCAGGACTGTCTTGGGTGCCCCAGCTTTCCTACCCAGTGTGGCCAATGGACACTGGGCACTTGGGCTAGGGCACCTATATTTGTGCCTGAGCTCCGATACCGCTCTTTTCTAGGAGTAATAAAACTATATATATTAGCAAAAAAACTGCCGGTGCTGGTACTATGTCATCTGTGTTTAAGGATATTAATTCCTTAAAGCAGCATGACGAAGCGTTGTACGGCAGGTGGGGCACCAGTTGTCCACCGCCGTAGGTGGTTTAGTTTAGCCACCGTGGTACCTACGTGAGGTACTAGAAGGGTTTCCTCATAGGTGTGTGGATGCTATGTTGTGTGTGTGTTCGTTCTGTGTTTTTTTGTTGGTGTTGTGTTGTCTGGCTTGGTGTGTAGATGTGGTGTTCTGTGTGTGTCATGTTCCTTGGTAAAAATATACGCGTGTGTAGCTCTGAAAAGAAACTTATGCCAATCTCGTACAATGTAAAATATATACCTTTAAATGCATAAATGCTAACTTAATGCAAAAATTGGATCCTGAAAAAATGAAGAAAAGAACGAATCTTGTATATAACTCAATGTGTGTATATCACTATGTTGTGTGTGTATATCATTAAATCATGTGTGAGCCTACAACTTAGGTCCCAATATCTGTGGTTCAGCACCTTATGTGCATATTTCGGCGTTTCCTGTTTCGCCTCGTTTGTGTTTCCTTATTCTAGGGTTGGGGTTACATCCCCATGTATCCTATGTGTCCGTCCTGCGTGATAGGGCAGTACTGTGGCACGTTTTATTATTTAATGCGTGCTTCGCATCTTTTTGTGGTCAAACAATTACAACAAACTATAGAAAAAATATATATAGAAAAATATGAATACTTATTTCAGGGGGTTTTTCAGAGTTTTAGGGGTAGCCGTGTAGGCTCCTGTTTGGCTATACTTTACATGTTTCGTCCCAGCCACGGGACTCATCAGAAGTTTTACCTATTGTCTAAACGTTCAGTTTTTTGCTGTGTGGGCTTATAACCACATTGATTTACTCTATGGTATTTGGTTTCCAGGTTTTTTATATCTCTATTCTAGCTATGCTATCGAATCACGCGTTTTCCGACTACATGATCACCGCCACCTCACTCTGTATTCACATTCTTGTGATTGCATGCGTGGGTTTTGGTACGCACATGTATTTAATCTTATCTCCTGGTGGGGGTCCTCTGCGGTGCGTTTCCCCCCTCCAAGGGCCTGATCCTACTCTAACTTATCTTTGCTTTTTTGGTGGGTCTTTAGTGGATTGCTGTTCTGCATCTCTGTGCGTTGTGGGTGATTTACTTGATGTTCGTTATTTTCTTATGTTCCAGGTGTGTTGCGTTTGGTTGTGTGTTTGGTGGGTGGTATGGTTATTATATGCCTATCTTAATACACTTAGACTACTGTGCTCGAGTCATTATAGTTTCGTTGGCTTAGTGTGTGTTGTGATCGGTCTCATGTGTCAGAACCCCATCCTTTGGTTTTGGTTGCCTTGTTTCTTCCTTTACTCTTTATCATGCGGTTTTGAGAAAAACCTTCTATGTGTTGTTTTGTTCTTACGGTGTTTTCCTCCGGTTCTCGTCCTTGTTCGTTGTTGTTTCGTGCTGCTTCTTGTTCCTACCTTTTACTCTTTTATATTATATTTGGTTTTGAGAAAAACCGTAGCTGTGTGCTCTTACTTTTTATTCCTTTGGTGTTTTGTCGCCC
The DNA here is from genome assembly GCA_963930735.1 of Dioctria linearis. NCBI lineage: Eukaryota > Metazoa > Arthropoda > Insecta > Diptera > Asilidae > Dioctria > Dioctria linearis. The sequence goes on along the minus strand of OZ005743.1, from coordinate 139,826,045 downwards.
CCTCTTACTCTACTTCGTTCGTGATTTATTTTTATGTAAAGTTTAGTTGTATTTATGATTATTATTATATATTTAACATTAAGATTGTTCTCTTATTTACACAGTTTTAATTAAAATTTTATTTCTATATAAAATATTATCAATTTTTGTATTCATTTATACCGTTTATACGTTGCGCTTAAATTATCATATGGATGAGAATCATTCGATGACAGAAATAATTTATCCGCCATTTTGTTATGCTGCAGCGTGAGCAGTTTACCAACACTATTGCAGGAATATTATGTCGGCCATTTTGGTATTGCTTAATTTTGTAATCACATTTCTGATCATTTTTGAATGCTGAGGTGTGAGCAGTATAGCAACATTATTGAAGGAATATTATGTCGGCCATTTTGGTATTGCTTAATTTTGTAATCAGATGCCTGATTATTTTTGTATGCTACAGTGTGAGCAGTATAGCAACATTATTACAGGAATATTATTATGATAATATAATTAATACGTTTTTATTAAAACAGGATTTTTAGTACAATTTTTAAATGTACTTTCATTAATGTTTTTATTAAAATAATTTATTTACACAAAATAAAATATCATTTCATTTTAATGCGTTTTCACATTATACTTTTGGATCTATAATGGTCCTGATATGGTGTTTAAATTACCATTAAACATTATAATGTTTTAAGAATGGCGACGACGCTGCTTTCATCAGCTGATTTCTATTTATATATTCAGTAGCGTCTCTATATATTTTCTGAATATAATTTATCTGCCATTTTGTCATGCTGCAGTGTGAGCAGTATAGCAACATTATTGAAGGAATATTATGTCGGCCATTTTGGTATTGGTTAATTTTGTAATCAGATGCCTGATTATTTTACATTTTGTCATCGTTGTAAAGTGTAATCTGTTTCATCTGTATGTTATATAAAATTTTATATTTTTTATAATTTCTAAAGAAATAAAATCAAAAATTTTTTTTATCTAATTAATTTTTTTGTATATTATAAATTGCTTCGTTTGCTACAAATTCCCGCTATCAATAATAATAAGAAGAAGATATCTATTTTCTGTTAAAGTGTTCATGGCGTTAAGAAATACGTTTTACATCTTTATTTTTTAATAATTTACATATTGTATATTACGATTACTGCATTCAAAACGAAATTACTTTTTACTTTGTATTTTAATTGCGTGTAAATATCTGTACAGTGGACACTGATCAAAAATTTTACAAATTTCGCAATTTTAAAATCTCCGCAGCTAACTTTTTTGGAGTTGTGTTAATATCGTGCCTGTATTACCGATCGAAATTTGGTACCACGGAATTTTTCCTATATCCAACAAGAATAGAATAATAATTTTTTTACTTGCAAACCAAGCACAAGCGTCTAATATTTAAAATAAAAATATCTACAATAAAACAAGAACAAATATCTAATCTTTTTTATTTATAAAAATAAATTTAAAATTGCCAAAATTCACAATTATATTATTGTTTCCACTTATTCCTTCGGCTATATTCAGTGCCGCCTCAGCTTGAGCCCGTACACCTCCAATACCCGCAGCTGCCTCAGCTGCCCCAGCTACCCTTCTTCGCCTTTCACGGCGCCTAATGGCTCCTCCTCCTTGGGCTGCTGCTGGTGCTGGTGCGGTTACTGGTGCAGCTACAGGTGCAGCTATTGGGGCCTGTACTGCTACTGGTGCCTGTTCTGCCTGTTCTACTCCTTCCTCTGCAATACGTCTTATATCCATATTTCTGTAGTTGGAATTTATTAATTTAATATATTTCAATTGATTAAAATTAATATAATTACTTACTCAAGTGATAATATCAGTTCTTTCATTCCTTTCTAACGACTACCATTACCATAATGACTCATTCCAGTAATTTTTTTATTTACTAATGACGGCATTGCCAGCTAAGTTTTTTTTTTCTATTACCACATGGTGCTCATTATCGGTATAGGCACGATTCATCGCAAATTAATATTGTGAATAATTAAATCCTTAATTACAATCATTAAGTAAGAAATTTAAAACAAATTATATAAATATCAAATAAAGTGCAGTATGACCAGCATATTAATAATATTGCAAGGAAATATTTTCCGCCATTTTTAAATAGTTTCATTTTTTATCGGATGGCTCTGCAGTTCTTGATTTACGTTTTAGGGTTACAATATAATAGAAAATTAATAATATATTAGCATAGTGTAGAAAAATGCTACGTTTTAATATATTCTATATCACATTTGTAAAAGGACGCACATATATAAGCAACTATAGCATAACAAAATCATTTTGATGACATTTATAAATATTATTCCATCAACATCTGTACGTTTTATCTTGCAATGTCTAATGGTACAGACAGGCACTGAACTTAACCAGAATCTTTCAAATCTAGATCGAAATGTTCCGAACAGGAACAAGCTGAAAAATATTAAAGAAAGTCCAATATCACAAAATTTTCATCATTTAGGATTTTAATAAAAACAAAAAAAAATATTCAATAAAATTATATGTAAGTATTTGTACAGTCATATGATCACAAATTTAGTAATTTTAAAATGGCCGCAGCTAAATTGCTTGCAGTAGTATTAGTATGATGCCCGTACTCCTGATCGAAACTTGGTACCATGGAATTTTTCGTACCCCGAATACTTCGCACACGTAAAAACTTCCTATGAAATTCCGCGTGTGGGCTATGGGTAAGGTACAGCGCAAACATCAATATACTATGCCTCTTCAATTATTGTACAATATAATAATTTATTTTGTATTATGTTTTGTACCATTTTGGTATTGGTTAATTTTGTAATTACATGTCTGATCATTTTTGAATGCTGAAGTGTGAGCAGTATACCAACATTATTGCAGGAATATTATGTCTGCCATTTTGGTATTGGTTAATTTTGTAATCAGATGCCTGATTATTTTTTTATGCTACAGTGTGAGCAGTATAGCAACATTATTACAGGAATATTATTATGATAATATAATTAATACGTTTTTATTAAAACAGGATTTTTACTGTAATTTTTAAATGTACTTTCATTAATTTTTTTATTGAAATAATTTACTTACACAAAATAAAATATCATTTCATTTTAATACGTTTTCACATTATACTTTTGGATCTATAATGGTCCTGATATGGTGTTTAAATTACTATTAAACATTAAAATGTTTTAATAATGGCGACGACGCTGCTTTCATCAGCTGATTTCTATTTATATATTCAGTAGTGTCTCTATATATTTTGTGAATATAACTTAGATAATATTTTATACTGTAATTATATATAAATTATATATATTTATGATTATTATTACATATTTAAGATTAAAATTGTTCTCTTATTTATACAGTTTTAATTAAAATTTTATTTCTATATAAAACATTCACAATTTGTGTATTCATTTATACCCTTTATACGTTGCGCTTAAATTATCATGTGGATGAAAATCATTTGATTACAGAAAAAAATTGGTGCTGTATTTTAGTATGCTACAGTGTAAGCAGTATATCAACATTATTGAAGGAAAATTTTCTCGGCCATTTTGGTATTGGATAATTTGCCTGAGCTCCGATACCGCTCTTTTCTAGGAGTAATAAAACTATATATATTAGCAAAAAACTGCCGGTGCTGGTACTATGTCATCTGTGTTTAAGGATATTAATTCCTTAAAGCAGCATGACGAAGCGTTGTACGGCAGATGGGGCACCCGTTGTCCACCGCCGTAGGTGGTTTAGTTTAGCCACCGTGGTACCTACGTGAGGTACTAGAAGGGTTTCCTCATGGGTGTGTGGATGCTATGTTGTGTGTGTGTTCGTTCTGTGTTTTTTTGTTGGTGTTGTGTTGTCTGCCTTGGTGTGTTATATGTGGTGTTCTGTGTGTGTCATGTTCCTTGGTAAAAATATACGCGTGTGTAGCTCTGAAAAGAAACTTATGCCAATCTCGTACAATGATTGGTGTAAAATATATACCTTTACATGCATAAATGCTAACTTAATGCAAAAATTGGATCCTGAAAAAATGAAGAAAAGAACGAATCTCGTATATAACTCAATGTGTGTATATCACTATGTTGTGTGTGTATATCATTAAATCATGTGTGAGCCTACAACTTAGGTCCCAATATCTGTGGTTCAGCACCTTATGTGCATATTTCGGCGTTTCCTGTTTCGCCTCGTTTGTGTTTCCTTATTCTAGGGTTGGGGTTACATCCCCATGTATCCTATGTGTCCGTCCTGCGTGATAGGGCAGTACTGTGGCACGTTTTATTATTTAATGCGTGCTTCGCATCTTTTTGTGGTCAAACAATTACAACAAACTATAGAAAAAATATATATAGAAAAATATGAATACTTATTTCAGGGGATTTTTCAGAGTTTTAGGGGTAGCCGTGTAGGCTCCTGTTTGGCTATACTTTACATGTTTCGTCCCAGCCACGGGACTCATCAGAAGTTTTACCTATTGGCTAAACGTTCAGTTTTTTGCTGTGTGGGCTTATAACCACATTGATTTACTCTATGGTATTTGGTTTCCAGGTTTTTTATATCTCTATTCTAGCTATGCTATCGAATCACGCGTTTTCCGACTACATGATCACCGCCACCTCACTCTGTATTCACATTCTTGTGATTTGTAACGAAGAAGTATGCCCGCTGACAGTTCTACGCACTCTCACTTCCACCTGAGTATTAGGAGACCCTGCAGCCCGCATACCTTGTCACAAAAATCATCACCAGGACTTCTGTGGGTGACGACACAGCATTTTCCCGCTAGTGTACAGTCGGATTGGGGTGGTTCTTGTCACCCACATCCTTTAGATGCTAGTAAGCTGTGTCAATTATACACCGGACTGACGGACGGACTAAATATTGACTTCGGACGGACGGACGGACTAATGAAATTGAAAGCTGAAAGACAGAAAAAAAGCTACGACCTTATGGCTGAAACAACCGTTGTCCTTCCTGTACCTAAAGCTGAAAGGAGAACAAAAAAAAAATTTATATATATATCTTTGTTTTCGTATAACAGAATAAGTGAAATATGTTCCAACGCCGAACAATCGTATTACCACCCAGAGAATCACCGACGCAGTGTGGAGGGGAGGAGAGAAGAGTGGGCCACGGGTGTTGATGTGCCCCAGGCTTGACGTTTGGGCCCAGCGCCCCCGACCACCCTGGTTAAGTCGTCAAGACCAAAAAAAAAATTATTGCTTAGCCCCATCTCATGCGCGTGTGTATGTGTTAAGCTACCCCGCCATAATCACGTCTTCGCGTGTATGTTATTTAGACCTTCATCGAAGCTAGTATCCTGGACTGTTGCTTATTCATCAAACTTTCACCTCCAAATCACTCGGCCTTTAGCATCACACGCAGTTTACAAAAAGAGGTGGCGACAAAACCAAGCGTACCTTCATGAATGTATGTAAATCAGCATAAAAAGGAAGAAAAAAAAATAGGAAGAGAGGAAGTCAAAGGACTGCCTCGTGAATAACAACACAACTTGTTACGATTCTGAACCCAGTGACAAATATTTTTTTCCTTCTTTTATTATCTTTACCTTTTTGTTAACGACAACCCTTAGGGCTAGTTCTTAGCTTCTAGGATAAGCCCTACTAATCTAATACCTGCTGAGGCAGGGGTAAACCAATGTAGCACACCTCAGAGGGAGATGGCCCCAACGCTATACTTATTTCTAGGCGAATTTAGACGGGTTTTTAGGTAACAATAAAAAAAACCCTAACTGTCGGAACACAATATGAGCAAGAAAAAAAAACTTATTGGTTCTAAGAGTAAAACAAAAGAAAAATTTATTTAACTAAACTTACAGCGTCCTTAGGAGTACCTGGTTTGTGTCCACACATTACACCCAAGCGCCAACAGTGAATTGGTTAGATCTGCATTACTTCTTGACAAGCCTCTTCTTTCACGGTCTATTAAATTTCTTTTTTTTTTGTGTTATTTCTATGTAGTATTATTATTAAAAAATTGTTTTTTTGTATTTATTTATTTAGTATGTTGCACGTGGCTTAACACTCTTACGGTTCTCTTCTTCACCGTTTATTCGCGCGGAATTAGACACACACAGCCACATATAAGTACACAGGTATATATATTCGTTTGCAGGTACCGAAGGAAAGTCCCTATTAGTGATGGTAGGCTATGCACAGGTAAATAGATCGATGAACCAATGTATATATACCTTATATCTATACCTCAACATATATAAGACTCACTAAGTTATTACTTTTCTTTGACAGAATGTTCCTGTTATTACTGAGGCGCATCGACGACTGGAATCGGTACGTGATTTTAAACTTTAGAATATGTATATATAACCCACTAATTTATCTCCTTTCTCTCACAGACTGTTCCTGCCATCACTGATGCGCAGGTAATTTAACATCGAACTAATATGTAACTATTTTTAACCTTCGGAAAAAATATATAAAAAAAATCATTAATTATTTTCTTTATTTCACAGAATGTTCCTGTCCTAACTTACGCTCAGGTAATTTAACGACGAACTAATATGTATTATTGTTAACTAATTACTTTCTTTCTTTCGCAGAATGTTCCTGCCAAACTGACGTAGGTAATTTAACCACAAACTAATTTACCTCATTTTTCCGGCGCAATATATGTATATATATAAAATTCATTAATTATTTTCTTTATTTCGCAGAATGAGCCTGTCAACCTGGCGCAGGTAATTTAACAACGAATGAAATAGGTATGTTACCTTAAACTTTGTAATATACATATACACAACTCACTAAATTTTCTTTTCTTTCACAGAATTGTACCTGTCAAAATGGTGAAGGCAAATTCGAGCGTAGCGAGAACGAGCTGCGTATGATAGGATACAGGGGAATGTGGGTTGGGGCGCTGAATCCGCAACTAACCAGGGTACCTCCCATGGGTCAAGAGAATTTGGTGGGGGGCTTCCTGGGAGGGGCGGGGGAAAACATTTTTCAAAAAACTTGGTGGGGAGATGCCCCTTGACTTCCTATTTCGTTTCCGCAAGTCCATTTCCGCGGGGGGCTTGCTCTCGGCGGGGGAGGGGCGGCAAATTTCGAACTTTGAACGGTTATAGCGGGGGAACGTGACATCGTAGAGCATTGGTTAAGGTCTTAAATGAAAGGTCCATGGGTTGGCTATCTATGGTACAAATTTCCCCATCGTACGGGGTAAGGGAGGGGTGCTGTAGAACAACCGAAAATTACCATTTTTCGCTCCATACAGGTGCCTAAAATTTCCCGACCCATAAGCTCCCACAGTTTTGATCGGAAAAAAATTTCCTCTTACAGAATCGAAGACACCTCAATTACGCTCCGTTAGGGTACCACGTTTTTTTTTTAATTTATTTCGGGGAGGGGGGAGTTTAAATCGTTAAAAACTGCTAAAATCTATAACTTCCTTATTTGATGTCGTGGAATAGTCATGTGTATACTTTTATTTCATAAAAAATCAGGCCTATTTAAAACTGTATTTTTTTTAAATTGTACTAGATCAAAAATACATAATTGACATAATTCAAAAAATACTAGGAAACAGATTTACCCCTCCTCTATCGATCCCCCTTTAAATTTTTGATCTACTACTAAATTTCACGATTCCCTATTGTAGTACTAGAGTGAAAAAGGATATGTGCATAACTTCCGTAAATTAAATCCGATCGAGGAACGGTTCTCACCATTCACATTACACGGCCAACAGCTACAATTCGTGGAACAACTTTTTTCCATTGGCGTCATTTTCTTGATTTTGGGGGGGCACCAATTGTTTTCGGGGGGCACATGTCGCATATCATATGAAAGGTATTGACGAGTACTATACAACTGCGCACTTACTTTTTCGATCGAGTAAACTTGGTCAAACAAATTTTTCAAATTACATGTCTTTACATATGTATATCATTCATCCCCACCCTATAATTCAACTAAATATAAACCGATTTCAAAAATTCCTTTTGATTATTTTTTTTGATTTTTTTCTAATTTTTTGAGCCTATCCCCCACCCCCTCCCTCTTGCGTTGCAACAATTTTTTTTCCACGCCCAAAATTTTTATTGAAAAACTTCATTTGGAAAGTTTCTACAAATTTCAAATAAATCCAATTTTTAAATTTTTTATGGGTGCCGGCTTACCACAAGACTACGTATACAGAATTTCAGCAACATAGGGTGTTATTTACCTATTTAAACAAAAATTTAACTGTCAGAATTTTCCATGCCCACTTTGCGTCATCTAGCGGGAGTTCTATGCAACTCACGGTATTGTGGTAATAATATGTGCTACTGATTTGTTTGATTTTGTTTGAAGCCATTCCGCCCTTTCGTTTAGATTCTATAGCAATTTAAGTGCGCCAACTCCCGCGAAAAATTCGTTTTTTTTCCATTTTCGCGATTTTTACTTTCACGTCTACCCCGGCATGTGGCTACTTTTTGAAAAGGTCTCGGTGAGTACTATTGAACGGTATGGTTTTACAAATTACTTCATTTTAACCACTTTTATCGGCATTTTCCCTACGTCACTGAACAATTTTCACCATTTTGGGTCACATATATATTATTATCTATAAATCTATATCGGATTTTTTACTCTTTTATTGAAAGGCTTTCCATTAAATATGGTGATCAGTGCGAGTCGAAGTCACCAATTTATGGATAGTAACAAATAGGATCATATGGCCGTACAAATAATTTATTTTAGGCATATTAATTTTTGATTTCATTTTATTATTACAAGAAATATTATATGTATAAAATATATATATGATGCAGTACCATTTGTTTTTACTATACTAATCTAATTATATGGATACTAACAAATAGGATCATATTATTGTATAATTTTTAAATTTATATTCATTAATTTTTTTACTTTTTAAATGCACAAAATCAAATATCATTTCATTTTAATACCTTTTATCATACTTTTAGATCTACATATATTGCTTCTGATAAGCTGAGTGAATTACCATTAAAGAGTATAATGTTTCAATAATGGCGACGACGCTGGATTCATCGGCTTATTTCTATTTATATATTCAGTACCGTCTTTATATATTTTCTGAATATAATTTAGATAATATTTTATACTGTCATTATATATAAATTATATGTATTTATGATTATTATTATATATTTAAGATTGAGATTGTTCTCTTATTTATACAGTTTTAATTTCAATTTTATTTTTATAGAAAATATTCTCAATTTTTTTATTCATTTATACCGTTTATACGTTACAGTATGCTTAAATTATCATATGGATGGCAATTCGATGACAGAACAATTTTTGTATGCTGAAGTTTGAGCAGTATAACAACATTATTACAGGAATATTATGTTGGCCATTTTGGTATTGGTTAGTTTTGTAATCACATGTCTGATCATTTTTGAATGCCGAAGTGTGAGCAGTATAGCAACATTATTACAGGAATATTATTATGATAATATAATTAATACGTTTTTATTAAAACAGGATTTTTAGTACAATTTTTAAATGTTCTTTCATTAATGTTTTTATTAAAATAATTTATTTACACAAAATAAAATATCATTGCATTTTAATGTGTTTTCAAATTATACTTTTGGATCTATAATGGTCCTGATATGGTGTCTAAAATACCATTAAACATTATAATGGTAAAATAATGGCGACGACGCTGCTTTCATCAGCTGATTTCTATTTATATATTCAGTAGCGTCTCTATATATTTTCTGAATATAATTCATATTATATAAATAATTTCTCCTGCATTGTTTTACGCTGCAGTGTGAGCAGTATAGCAACATTATTGAAGGAATATTATGTCGGCCATTTTGGTATTGGGTCATTTTGTAATTATATTCCTGATTATTATACATTTTCCTATCGTTGTAAAGTGTAATCTGTTTCTATTGTATGTTATATAAAATTTTATAATTTTTAAATTTTTAAATTTTTTTTTATCTAATTCATTTGGTTTTTTATTATAAATTGTTTCATTTGCTGCAAATTACCGCCATCAATAATAATAAGAAGAAGATATCTATTTTCTGTTCAAGTGTTCATGGCGTAAAGAAATAGGTTTTATATGTTTATTTTCTAATAGTTTACATATTAGATATTACGATTACTGGATTAAAAAAGAAATTACTTTTTAGTTTCTATTTTAATTGCATGTAAATATCTGTACACAGTCCACCGATCAAAAATTTTACAAATTTCGCAATTTCAAAATGGCCGATCCCGATCGAAATTTGGTAGCACGGAATTTTTCTTACCTCCAATAACGATATAACAGTATCTTTATACTCGCAAACCGAGCATAATCGTCTAATACTTCAACTAAATATCTACAATAAAACAATCATCAATTTTATTCTCTTTTATTTACGATTGTAAATTTAAAATTTACAAAGTTTCTTATAACATTTCAATTATCTCTCATTTCCCTTGCTAGATGTAGTGCTACCTCAGCTTGACCTTGGCCACCTCCAGCTATTCCATTACCCGCAGCTGCTTCAGCTTGACCTTGGGCACCTCCACCTATTCCATTACCCGCAGGTGCCTCAGCTGCCGCAGCTGCCCCAGGTACCCTTCTCCTTCTTTCATAGCGCCTAATGGGTCCCCACAGACAGATGGACATGTATAAATCTAAATAATTTTTAATATTATGGGGCGTGTCGAATCCATTATAGGGTATAAAAATGGATCATTTAATAAAAACTTTAAAATTCAAAATTTAAGCACTTTATTTCTTACTTCTGCAATTACACGATTTATATGAAGTATAAAAGTTATTTACGCTTTTGCTACCTCTAGCAAATGTAATTTTTACTATTTTACATTTTTTTTTTGATTGTGGTGTACTTTTCTTTCTGAAAAATTATCTTAATTAATTGTGAAATTTACTAACATTAAAAAATTAATAAATACCGTTTTCCATGTTCATCTTTTCCTCTCTCTTCTGTTCCTGTCTCTTCTTTTCCTCCTTCTTCTCCTTTTAGTGTCTCCACCATTTCGTTTTGCATTTCAGCACTAAAAAATTAAAAAAAAAATGAATTAATTACGAATAACTATTTACTTTTTAAAAATATTTACAGTATTTCCTTATCCAGCTGGATATCGTCTTCACCATCGGCCATTGTCACAGTTAATGGCATTCCCATTCAAACTTCGACACATTGCCAAAGTATAAATAAGGATAAGTAGAGACAGAGGCGAACAAAAAACGAACTTTTTCTTTTGGATGAACTTGGCTATACATTATTGTAGTGCGACTGAGACAACGAATTAAAAACAAAAATTGAGAATAATAAAATCTTCTTGAATAACTTCAAAAATTCTTTCAAACTATTCATAATAGTATACCAAAAAAAAACAATATTATTGCAGGAATATTATGTCGGCCATTTTGGTATTGGTTAATTTTGTAATCACATGTCTGATCATTTTTGAATGCTGAAGTGTGAGCAGTATACCAATATTATTGCAGGAATATTATGTCGGCCATTTTGGTATTGGTAAATTTTTTAATCAGATGCTTGATCATTTTTGTATGCTACAGTGTGAGCAGTATAGCACCATTATTGCAGGAATATTATGTCGGCCATTTTGGTATTGCTTAATTTTGTAATCAGATGCCTGATCATTTTTGTATGCTGCAGTAAGACCAGTATACCAACATTATTTCAAGAATATTATTATGATAATATAATTAATACGTTTCTATTAAAACATCATTTTTACTACAATTTTTAAATGTACTTTCATTAATATTTTTTTTATTAAAATAATTTATTTACACAAAATAAAATATCATTGCATTTTAATGTGTTTTCAAATTATACTTTTGGATCTATAATGGTAATGGTATAAATTACCATTAAACATTATAATGGTAAAATAATGGCGACGACGCTGCTTTCATCAGCTGATTTCTATTTATATATTCAGTAGCGTCTATATATTTTCTGAACATATTTTATCCACCATTTTGTCATGCTGCAGTGTGAGCAGTATAGCAACAATATTGAAGGAATATTATGTCGGCCATTTCGGTATTCGTTAATTTTGTAATCAGATGCCTGATCATTTTACATTTTGTCATCGTTGTGAAGTGTAATCTGTATGTTATATAAAATTTTATATTTTTTATAATTTCTAAAGAAATAAAATCAAACATTTTTTTTATATAATTAATTTTTTTTGTATATTATAAATTGCTTCGTTTGCTACAAAATTTCCGCTATCAAGAAGAAGATATCTATTTTCTGTTAAAGTGTTCATGGCGTCAAGAAATACGTTTTGCATCTTTATTTTTTAATAATTTACATATTTTATATTACGATTACTGCATTCAAAAGGAAATTACTTTTTACTTTGTATTTTAATTGCGTGTAAATATCTGTACAGTGGACACTGATCAAAAATTTTACAAATTTCGCAATTTTAAAATGGCCGCAGTTAACTTTTTTGGAGTTGTGTTAATATCGTGCCTATATTACCGATCAAAATTTGGTACCACGGAATTTTTCCTATATCCAATAAGAATAAAATAATAATTTTTTTGCTTGCAAACCAAGCACAAGTGTCTAATATTTAAAAAAATTATCTACAATAAAACAATAACAAATATTTAATCTTTTTTATTTATAAAAATAAATTTAAAATTGCCAAAATTCATAATGATATTATTGTTTGAACTAATTCCGTGGGCTATATTTAGTGCCGCCTCAGCTTGAGCCCGTACACCTCCAATACCCGCAGCTGCCTCAGCTGCCCCAGCTACCCTTCTTCGCCTTTTACGGCGCCTAATGGCTCCTCCTCCTGGGGCTGGTGCTGCTGGTGCTGCTGGTGCTGGTGCGGCTACTGGTGCAGCTATTCGGGCCTGTACTGCTACTGGTGCAGCTACAGGTGCAGCTATTGGGGCCTGTACTGCTACTGGTGCGTGTTCTGCCCTTTCTACTCCATCCTGTTCCATACGTCTTATATCCATATTTCTGTATAAAGAATTTATTAATTTAATATATTTGAATTGATTAAAATTAATATAATTACTTACCCAAGTGATAATATCAGTTCTTGCATTCCTCTCTAACGACTACCATTACTATAATGACTCATTCCAGTAATTTTTTTTATTTACTAATGACGGCATTGCCAGCTAAGTTTTTTTTTTGTTTACATATATTAACACATGGTGCTCATTATCGGTATAGGCACGATTCATCGCAAATTAATATTGTGAATAATTAAATCCTTAATTACAATCATTAAGTAAGAAATTTAAAACAAATTATATAAATATCAAATAAAGTGCAGTATGACCAGCATATTAATAATATTGCAAGGAAATATTTTCCGCCATTTTTAAATAGTTTCATTTTTTATCGGATGGCTCTGCAGTTCTTGATTTACGTTTTAGGGTTACAATATAATAGAAAATTAATAATATATTAGCATAGTGTAGAAAAATGCTACGTTTTAATATATTCTATATCACATTTGTAAAAGGACGCACATATATAAGCAACTATAGCATAACAAAATTATTTTGATGACATTTATAAATATTATTCCATCAACATCTGTACGTTTTATCTTGCAATGTCTAATGGTACAGACAGGCACTGAACTTAACCAGAATCTTTCAAATCTAGTTCGAAATGTTCCGAACAGGAACAAGCTGAAAAATATTAAAGAAAGTCCAATATCACAAAATTTTCATCATTTAGGATTTTAATAAAAACAAAAAAAAATATTCAATAAAATTATATGTAAGTATTTGTACAGTCATATGATCACAAATTTAGTAATATTAAAATGACCGGAGCTAAATTGCTTGCAGTAGTATTAGTATGATGGCCGTACTCCTGACCGAAACTTGGTACCATGGAATTTTTCGTACCCCGAATACTTTGCACACGTAAAAACTCCCTATAAAATTCCGTATTCAGTATTGAATCTGAATATTTTGTATATATTTACTGTAATTTTCTATAAATTATATATATTTATTATAAATATTTATTAAATACATTTATTAAATACATTTATTTTACGTTCTTAAGTGTTATTTTTAGTTTTCATTGAATTTAATTAATTTTTTTAGGATATTATAAATTGAGCATCCCGATTCTGAACATTTGCTTAAGAATTTACGGAAATATAATTCAGCTTTATCGTTTGTATCGACTAAAGCTAATAGTGTTCAAATAGCAGGACGGTCTGCTCATAACTTCTATTCGATACAAGAAAATTTATTCATCCAATAGATTATAGTATGCGACCACGTCAAAATGCTACTCCTCGATATGGGCAATTGTATATCTTTGATCCTGAAGAAGCATTAAGAAAAGGGGCGAATATCGATGTTGAACACGATCTAGATTTAGATTTATTAAGAGAATTAGATCGAGATTTAAGAAATGTAAATCCTTTTGCTCAGTCTTATATGTTAATGAGACAAGTTGAAGAAGAGGTTTTAGCGCGGGATGGCCCAGATGCGATTAGGAATATTCGAATGTTTTTTAGAAATTCGAATCCATCCGCTGAGGCTCATCGAGGCCGGTTGAATGCTCCTGTTTCAACTGATGTTGCAGTTATGTACAGGAGCACAACTGGTGGACCACCAATGGAATCATTTTGTATATATCCAGTTGGTGGTGGGTTACGCGAAATATCTAGAGAGCATATACATTGCGATGCAATGACTTATGCACTTGTTTACGCAAGTGGTGGAAGTGGATGGTCTCGGTTCGATTGTAATTATAATATTCGAGCTTATTACGCTTATCGTTTTGCTCTAAGGGGTAATGATTGGTCAGCCTGGAACTTTGCAAGATTGGCTCTTGAAGTGTCAACTCGATTTTTCTTTTGTTCGTCCGTTAACATTCTCGGTACCCAACGCGCGGAGACCTTCTTTATATTCATTTTGCTGATCAAAATGCTTTGGATGCTGCCATATGAGATCCCTGTGACCTCAGCTAAATGTCTGATGGTTACTCTTCGGTCTGCTAATACGATATCTTCGATTTTTTTCACGTTTTCCTCAGTGAGGGACGAGGTTGGGCGTCCCTCGCGATGTTCATCTTCTGTGGATGTTCTACCCAACTTAAACTCTTTGCACCACCGTGCCACCGTAGAATATGGAGGAGACATTTCTTTTGTTTTCGAGAAAATGTACACCCTGTGATGGTTTTTTAGCTCCTGTTGCTACAAATCTCTACTTTTTTTCAATTTTATTTTTCTGATGTAATTCCTAATAGTGCTTATGTAACCTGTTGCTTTAAATCTAAGCCAACTGCTCCAGCTGGGAAGAAAATGTCACATTTTGCCGAACCAAGAATATAAAATTAATATTTCATCCAACTTTAATTGACAGTTTGGCAAATATTGAAAATATTTTTTATATTCTTTCCGATATAGCTGGGTATGGTTTCTTTACACGCGGGTGAGCTTGTAGAGACTACAAAATAAAACTAAAACGCGCATAAACATAATCCTGTATTCGAAAATAAACAACACACATTGGTAGCACTATTCGAGTGGTGCTCTGACTGTCATGTAGGACAGATAACTCAGTATAACAAATAGCCAGTCTCAAATCGTCTACCTCGTTGATTAGCAAAGTGTCGTCGCATTACTAAAGTCCTCTTCTCTTCCGCTCACCTTGAAACTGCTCTTTTGTTTTCGCTATAGAAGCGGTGCGGGATTACTGAAAGATCGGTGCCTGTGTCGATGAGGAATGTTATGAGGTTGTTGTTGTCACGGACAAATAAGCGGCAAGAATTCTTTATCCTTCCGTCTGCTGCGTGGACGGAAGGACTTATGAGTTTGTTGACGACTGAGGAGAGTTTATTTTCCGGCTTAAGAATTCGCAGGGTGCAACGCAGTTCTGAGCTTTAGAACCATGTCTGGTATGATACCAACATACTTTGTTTCTATTCGCGGAACGATTTCTGCTTTGTTCTTGGCGACCGCGATATTGACTGTTTCGTCGATTTAAGGAGGACTTGCGTGGTCTGCGTGATGAATGACTTCCACGTGATATATTCAAATTCGCAATCATTTTCTTGATTTCTGAGACTTCTCTAGCAAGTTCATAATTGGAAGGACACGCCTTAGTTTTTTCGATAGGGGCCTTGATATCTTATTGAGAGTTTTTCGGTATATTTCTGCATACAGAATAGATACCCGCTGGTTTACATGCTTCCCATAACTTGTCAGCTAATGTTCTAAGCTCTGAGATATCATGTTTGTCTTGAGGTATGAGAGCTACGTTAATTGCTTGTGGAAGCCTACGTAGCCAAAGCTTCTTAATAAGGTGGTTATCACTAATACTAGAAGATGTTTCCGAAATTGACCCCCCGCTGAATCCAGTTTCCCTGCCTGGATGCCGATGAAGTTCGATTATTCTTCCTATTTGGAGAAGGTGATCTTGCAGAGATATTGGCATTATTATATCTCGGCGGTGAAGTTCGACTTTCTCGGAATACTGGCTATTGCCAGTTCCTATTTTGAGGCTGTCTGTCAGCCGTGTTTGTTAGTGGAGTATTGTTCATCTTTTGGAAATTATTTTGATTTCCCTGATTGTAGCCAGAACGACTGTTGTTCGCAGCTTTTGTCCGGCATTCTTCGATAGTGTGCCCAATTCGATGGCAATATCGACAAGATGGGACCAGCGACGGAGATGTGATTTTATTGGAAACTGGAGGTCGTTGTAATTGCGAGTTTGGATTTGGAACTGAGTTGAAATTTTGCGTGGTGCGTTGTATGACTGGGCAGTTTGATGCAGCATGCCCCAGTCTATTGCATTTGAAGCAACGCAGATTGAGATTTGTATTCTGTTGAAAGGGATTTGGGTTTACCTTGTGGTTTGTTTTAAAATTGGATTGTCTCGGTTCTAAACGTGATGCGTGCTCTAGGATATGTGACTTTAGTGAAGCGAAAGATTTATCCGACTGGACTTTTGCTAAAGTCTGTAGTTGTTGATTGGATAATCCATCTTCAATTGCTCTTACGGCCTGGCTCTCATTATCTTTCAATAAAGATTTTAGGAGTACCTTATCTGTTGTGTAAGAGTGGGTTGCCTCATTTAATCTGGATAGACTTGTGTTAAGTCTCTGGAGAAAATCCATTACGCTTTCTCCTATTTTCTGTTTGCTATTATTTAATTGAGATTGCAGATCGGATCTGGGAATTTTTGCTTCGAATGTTTGTTTTAAAATTGATTTTAGGGTAGGCCAATCGTCGACTTGATTGAGGGAGTGTTTTTCGCTTGCCGTCGTTGCTGTTGCGTATGAATCATCACAGCTTGAAATGAATTTGTGGAGATCTTTCGGATTTCCACTGAAATTGGGAATTAATGCTCTCGCGTCAGTTAGGAAAAAATTTGATTGGTCGCTGAAAGAGACATTGTGGTGATGCTCTGTGGAATTTTTTGTAGTATTCGTTACATTTTGGAATCGAGAGTCCAATTGTTCTTGCAGCGCAATTACAGTGTCTGAGAATGATGTTTCCATGTTTATGTAAACATCATTTACGAAGTATTCGCTGTCTTTGTTGTTTGGGCCAACATTCAAGATTATTTAATTATGTGTTTCTTCAAAGTCGTCACAATATTTGTGCAACGAGTTTAATTTTTGCTTTAGGTATGCCTGGGTTGCAGTTGCAAGTGAATTATTTTATCTATAGATTGAATAATATGGGATAATGTTTTTCGTCTATCTTCTTGCAACCGAAACCTTACTGTACTTGATTGATCTTTGTCTGTGCTCTCCTGGTTATCAGCTGCAGCTGTTTTTTGAGAATTTTTTGGAAGTGGAATGTAAAACGGGTTATTTTTGCGCTCTGTATGGAGAGTTATAGATTTTAACCTATCCGACAGAGTTGCCTTGGTAAGTTTGTACCAGTCCTCTGTTTTATCATAGCATGACTGTTTGAAATAATAATGAGTCTCATCGAATTCATCATGATCTTTGGTTTCAATTTTTTCAAATGAAGCCCATAGTTCTTCTAAATCTTGGAGTTTTTCAGATGTAAAAGTCCTTTTGCTTTTATTCGCTCTATGATAATCGGCCAGAATTTGTCTAATTTCTGCCATTTTTGGGACTTGTGACAAGCAAAGCTCATCGAAGGATTTGTTTTCTTCAGTCATGTTTGATTCGAGTTATATTTTGTTTTCGAATTAATTAATTAGTTAAGGAAGAAATGGTAAATTTGTATGTTTAAGTTTTCCCAACAACAATAAAAGGTAGGTAATTATGTTTAAGTAACTTTTGTAAAAGTTTAGAAAAACACAGCGATAGGAATGTGAAGAATTGTGGAACTTGTCAACAAGGTAAAAGACAAAAAAAAAGTTGTTTTAATTTTATTTAGTAGAAAAAATCCTATGGTTTTTGGTTCCGTCTGTCACCAGTTGTTATGTGTAGATATGTACATATGGTTAAGCGACGGAATGTGTGGGATATATAGGGCGATACTAGGAGGGAAATTTGTTGTATTTGACCATCTTACGAGGTTTTTGATTTATTTTTATTGCTTGGAGATGAGGGAGAGAAGTTAAAAAAAAATTAAATAAATTACTAGGAATCTCAATGTATATAAAAAAAAAAACTGATTGTCACTTGTTTGTTGTAAATATCTCTTGTTTAAATTGAAATAAAAAGTAGGAAGGTATAATGATAGGTAGGGGAACTATTGTGGGATTTGTTAGTAGGAAAAATTGTAATAATTAATTGTAATTAAAACAAAAGGGAGAAAAAGGTAAGGACAATCCAACTTCCATAAGAACAACCAATTTCAGGAGAAGAAGAAAAAACAATTTTGATATAGAAATTAAATAATGGCGTCCGCAATCTTTTTTAAGAAAAAAGGCACAGTTCTAATAAAAAATAGAATTTTAAAATATTATTTATATATATAAGATTGTTTTGTTATCAATATCTTTTGTATTGTGGATAGAATGATTAGACGATGATGACTGATTAAAATTAAGAGCGTTTTGGTATATAATAACAATAGCAAAATAGCAAATCACAAGCTAATAGTGGGTTAACAATTAACTTTTGAGAAAAGTTTGTTTGTGTTAATTTCTGTGCAATTTCCGGTATTGTTAATTGACCGTACTTCCAATCCATAGCTTTCCTCTGACCGATAGGCTTACGAAGGCCTACCGTAGGGGATCGATTATAGATTTTTATCGAAGTCCTCTGACCTGCAAATTCACGCAGTTTTCAGTTTCAGTGCGTTGAATTGAATGTTTCTCAAAATTAAACCGGAAATGTAAATGTGCAAATTTTCAGGAAATATGTAAATTCTTTTGTTAAATAAATTCCTTATATAGGTAATGCAAACCAGACCAAAAAAATTTGTATGTATTTGTATATATATTAATTTGTATAGTCCAAACAAAAGGTTGATCTATATGTGTTTAGATTAATTAATTGTAAAAGTTAATTTGGAATGCTAGAAAAAAGAAAACTCTTCACGCTACCTTGGTGTTATGTATAGTTGAATGATGTTTATTTATGCACTTAAAATTTTGCTGCTTTTTATTCTTCCTGTTTATTTATGCTGCGGCGATTTACTCTTTGTTGTATTTCCTGAGTTGAAGATGTTGGTGGAGAAGTGGACACTTAGGCGAAACAGTGTTGTTGTTGTTGCGTAGGGCGTCCTGTTATAGTCTTCCTTCCTTCCTTCCTTCTTTACAAAACATCTTTATTGAGGCAAGGATGAAGCCTCCTTGGGTCCACCGGTGGGGCAATTAGGTGCCAAAATTATTATTATCCTCTAAGTATTTTTTTTATTTTTTTTTTGTAATTATTTTTTTCTTTTCCTTTTTTTTTAATACTCTTGCTTTTTATTTTGCAATATTTATTAATTATTTTTTTTATTTTAATTAAATTAAATTTTTGTAGGCACTGATTGGCAATTTATTCACTGGTCAAACTTTGGAAAGTACACTGCCACCAAAATGTTATGTAGTGCGGATTTTTTTTTTAATTAAAATTTTTTTATTATTTTTGTTAATTAATTTAATTTGGAAAAAAAGTCCTTTTTTTTAAGGCACTGATTTGTTGGTACGGAATACCGCTGCGAACAAAATTTTATGGTTTGAGTGCCGTGCTCTGAGTCGAGAGCACTCAACCTCTTAAAAACCTTTCGGCGTGAGTTTTGTAACACCAAAAGTTATTTCCTCAGGGTTTATTGATTTTTTATTTTCTTTAAATTAGTTTTTCACTTTCGATTTAAACAGAAAGAACACTTTTATTCTTATAATATTTATTAAATAGTTAGCATTGGAACATTTGTAAATATTTTAACGTTAAGTGTTTAGTCCACCCAAATTCCAATTAAAGCGTCCAGCCTGGTTCTACCATTTTCATTAATTCCTGAAATAAACAAAAAGGCACCACAAAGTATCAAACTTAAAAAGAATAGTAATCAACAGAATACTTATCTGGCATCTGCTGCGTCCTGTATGTAGCATTTTTTCTGGATTAGTGCACCCAAGCATAAAATGCTCCAAATCTAACTCCTAAAGGAACCTTTGCAGATGTTTTAACTAAAACAATAACTAATGATTAATCAATAATTAATCAATAAATCACAAACTTACCAAATCATATGTACCTCTGTATTGTTGACAACTTTTTTCATGTAATTTAATGACATCTACACAGTCAGCTGTCTTCGCCTTCGCCGCAGTCAGAATACGAGCAATTGCAATAAACGTCGCTAGGGAAACACCGTGAGGCGAGAGCTAATAACTGGATGCGGCAGCTATAAAAGGCCAACGAGTTGCAATAGATGGCACCATTCTTTTCTCAGAGTTCATCTGATTCAGAGTCTAATCTGAAAAATAAGAATCGTGTTCCTATCCTCCATACAGAAGTATAGTTCTGTTCAGAGTTTAATCTGAAAATATATTCCTATCCTTACTACAGAAATATAATTCTGTTCAGAATTTAATCTGAAATTCTCATATTTATTACAGAAGTATAATTCTGGACAGAGTTTAATCTGAAATCATTTTTCATATTTATTACAGAAGTATAATTCTGTTCAGAGTTTAATCTGAAAATTTGGTCTCATTACATCTGTTTTACACCACACGTTGCAGCACGCTGCTGCACCCCCTTTTTTTCTGCTTATTCAGCTTTTCTGTCTGACAGGGCCGCTACCATCAAACATATTCATAGAAAATTCTTGTGTGCGTCATTTTACTGCCCTAGTGCCCACACGCATTAGCAGCATTATTATTCTAGTAGTTTATAAGGTGACAAAAACTAATTCCGATCGTCTTCTTCGTCTTTTCAGAATTAAAGAGACGGAACACGCGTTTTTTGGACCATTTTTTATCTTTTCCTTTTATTATTGAATTTTTTTACTGAATTGTTAATTTGAATTTATAGTTTTAAGCTCTTTTGAATTGTTTTGTGAATTTGTGATATTAGGTTAAGTATATGAATTATTGAAATAAAATTTTATATTTGAATTTGAAAAACGACTGAGTTATCTTTTCAAAAACCGGCATCTCTCCCTTATTGTTTGAGACCAGCTCTCACATTATGGTTATAATATATTTTTTTGAGTAAAAATAGTTTCGATTTTGAAAAAAAGAACACTTTTATTTTTTTCAATCGAAAGGTATACTTTGTTATGGAAGTATGAAGAGTGATAGACATCGGATATAAAGTCCAGACTGTCGCAAGCAGCTGACAGATCACTCGACGGACAGCGTTCACTGCAGGGCGGCACGCTAGCTCGCCTTGGCTCATTGGCGGAGAGTGTGGGGAGGTTCCACGAAAAAACCTGCCGCTGCCGTCAGCCATAATCAAAAAAAAATTCGTGCCTACTAAACAAAAGCCGGCACACACATTCGGTCCTGAAGGGACCCTTACGTCACCCACCTGTATACAATTGAAGGCGCAGATGTTTTGCCTTC
The DNA here is from genome assembly GCA_963930735.1 of Dioctria linearis. Classification (NCBI taxonomy): domain Eukaryota; kingdom Metazoa; phylum Arthropoda; class Insecta; order Diptera; family Asilidae; genus Dioctria; species Dioctria linearis. The sequence goes on along the minus strand of OZ005743.1, from coordinate 139,804,076 downwards.
TTTGCCGGCCCCATCCTCCCATCTGACTCTGAGGGGCATATTTATTCAGAGTCCCTAATTGACCTGCAAAAGAGAGAGAGGAGTAGCGGACCTGTTCAACCCCTACATCGAGAGGGCTCCAGGAAAGTGAGAGGAGAAGAAATAAGAAGACTTATGATTTCATTACGTTATAAAGACAAGATATCATGTATTAATTAGGCTTATATTCATTCCTGTCGATCGATAATCTTATAGTCTAACAATTGCTTCTAATTCTGCGGTATAACTTACATTAGTATAGGACAACTTCCCCTTTTTCTTCAAATCTTATATAAATTCCTAAGAGTTCGTAAGCATTCTATATTTACGGTTATGTAATTAGACTTCGATATATGTCAGTTCTCAAGTCACCTTGGGCGTAATCAACGTAATCAACATGTGGACACAACAAAGGAAAATTTTCATCACGAATGCTACAAGTAGGTATAACTAGAATGTTCATAAAAAAATTAAATCTACAGTACAAACATCATAACCGCTTTAATTTCATTCTATAGAGCCACTGCTATGCGGTTGATATACCGAATATCTCTTTATTTTTCAAACTTAAGATTAAACTTCATATAACCATTTGGTTGACCATTGAAAGCTAAACGACCCACAAAAATTAGATACGATACCACCTAGACCAATGGCAAGGATCATTACGCGCTCATACGACGAATATAGGTATGTCTATAATCTGAGGAAAGCATCATATGATTATTATTAGACTTGCAATATAGACAGTTAATCAACCCGATAACATTTTACACAACCGAATTGTTTATCCCACGCTAATACAAGAATACAAGAATGAGGCCTTATCAAGTCTACCGCTTTTTGTTTCCTCTTTTTTTTTTTTTGTAATCTTCCTCTGTTAAAGTGTCACCTGAAATAACCCTATTTAAGTCTCTGACACTCCTAATGAACTCTTACGTGTGTAAATTATTAGATTTCTCGCCCAATTTAAGTTGAAACGTGAAAACTTTCTGTGTGGATATACCCATCTTTCCGGAACTCACTTGATATTAACGCATGAACACTAAATTCAAATTTGAAACTAATATACCGATTAAGAAGAACACTTATTTTTATCTGACTAATATCTTGTATCCACAATGCAAAAAAGCTGAGATTGATCGTTTTGGGATACTGCAACTATGCCATGCAAAGGTTTTCTTGACAGAACTTTGACAATATTTAAGTACCGATGAACATAAAATTACATTTGCAGTATACAGCTATTATATCTGTGTTCCTACAGAATTCCTTCTGGCTAACCTTTCGAGTTTTGAGATACTCCTGTACCCGTTGTTGGTTCTCACAGACCCTATGTGTTCTTTGTTGCGAGTAGAATGTTCATTAATTGTAATTCAGGCGACAAGCCGGTTCGTATGTGCTGAAGTTCCTTGTAGTGCTTATTTCGTCTATTTCCCTGACTAACCGCGGGATTAGAACCTTTTCTATTACAAACAATTCTACCAGATATTAGCGAATCATAGCTAACTGCGGTTTTTCATACTCATAACTACTCTTATATATATATATATATAATAATGTGAAATATATTTTTGTTTTAAATCAGAAAATTAACCAAAACTTATCTATCGACGATGCTTGATCTGGCCGCTGTCAGCTGGGGTTTTTCCTTCTGTCCTTTTTCTTTCTTCCTGTTTAACTTGGCTGTTTTCTCGTGGAATTCCCCTTTCATGAGGTGCTTAGTTCTCGACGCTCAATTATTAGTCCTGAATCGTGGTCGTGGATATCTCACTTTTTGAAATGTCCGCCACCGTATTGATCTCGACGTTCTCAGAAAAATTCTTGCAATCCCCGCACAGAATGTTAATTTTCCGCTTCTGCTACTTTGTTTACGTTATACAGGGTCGATTTCTTTTAATTTTTCCTATTCTTGTCACTGTTTCTCTACTTATTTTTCTCATTTAATTTACTCAAAACTATCACCTCCCGGTTTTCTTTCCTTCCTTCCTGACTTTTTCTAAATTTCCAGCATCAATTGGAAATTCCTAATGTATTTTATTTATTTAATTTGACACTAATGAGATTTATGCGAAAATATTACCTTTCGGCCAAGATGTCGTGGAGAATTTTCGATGATCCCTTTTTTGGACTTCTTTCACGCGCGTACTTTGTTCGAGAAGTAAGACAGATTGATTGTCTTCTTCTTCTTTGTCACCACTGTCAACATGTCACTCTAGCTAGAGAAAGCGCATTTCTCTCAGCAGGCTTACACGCTTGCTTCAGTAATTTGTGTAGATATTGCTATATGCAATATGCTACGACCATAACAACTTCTAAATTTTTATTGTAAAAATCACTTTTATAATTTTAATAAGTTTCCTTATAATTTTAAGGAGGCGAACACTGAACTTTTCTGGTCGACGGTTTTAAATACAACTCCCCGAGGTTTGGGCAAATTGCACCCAGGTACCTACCATATCTTGCAAAAGCTTTTTTATCTTTTTATTGCTTTCTCACGACGCCACAGTGGGGCAAAATCCCCTAAAAATTGGCAGCAAATCATAGACGCTTAGAATAAAGTTCCAATGCTGATATTTTAGTGTGGAATAATGTTTTTAATAAAAATAAAACACAAAACACTTTCTAAAACCATTTCATTTCATAAAATCGTGATAATATACATGTGAAGAAGGACTTATAATATCATATCATCATCATCATCATCGTCACGGCCGCATTGGCTTAGTACTTGTAAGGATGGAGATAATAACAGTTCTATAGCTTCTTTAGGGAGGCATTGAAGTTTCTTCTTTGGTAATTTTCTTTTGCTCGTTATAACAGGATCTGATGATAATAGTAGGAAATTGAATATGTCCGTATTTGATTTTTCACGGCTACTTTTTCTGGAATGATGCTCCCTGTATTTTTTAAAATCCTTATTCCGCGCTTCTTGTGCTTCTTCTGTTAACTGTCCTATTGGCAGTAATGCACTTGATATTATTTCCGGCCCATGAATGAAATATTTATGTAGTGTGGGTGGCATTTAATACCAGGGATACTTGTCTACAAAGTATCTGGCTGTATTAAGTGTATACTCTCGAAATTTGCCAACGTTAACTTCATGACCGCATGAAACAACTATCAATATCATATGCATTTTCTTTATTAATTCTTTATCAAGCTTTGTTATTTCTGCTGAGACTTCAGGATTATTAAAAAAACGTCTAGCGGAATTACCATCATTCGAATTTCCAAACCCCGGCTTTGGTTTATCTACAATTAAGCCTAGTCTTTCTCTAAAGTCTTTTTGAATTTGTTGCTTTGTTTCTGCAACTATTTTTTTTATCATCATCTCCTCTAGCTTGCCATTTCTTAATTGGTAGCTTATATGACAAATGGAGAAGGCATTCGAAGAAGCGTATCCAACCGTGTAATACCGATATACCAAACTCCAAATTTTCTATTTTGATTTTCCTTTTTAACATATCATCAATTGAGTTGAATTCTTTGGATGTAGCGCCACAAATATAACATTTCTGAGTCGATGACGTATTTGTGATGGCGTTACAGATTTTTCCATCAATCATAGCAAAAATCAAATTGTGTTTGATTAGAATAATTTGTCCGTCGAGTTTTCCATTGCTGCTTTGAAGATGCTTTATTTGCTCGTCCACTCTCTTTTTCTCTGCTATGGAGACTTCGGTAGTTTCTTTAATAAATTCGAGTTTTAAAGGCCTACAATATCTAACTGCTGAATCATCCGCTTCTACACCATGAAAGGCTTGCTTGTACGAACTATGCCCAGAGCTGCCATCATAGCCACACTTTGTATATAAACACATATTTTTTAATTCTTCAGGCTCAAGTAAATCAATTACATTTTTTTGAACGGTGAGCAAACGTTCAACAGTAAGATTGAGTAACGTTTGCAAATCAACATGAACTGAAGTTGAAGTTATTTTAATTTCTTCAGGTTTTGGATAGCATTCCGTTTTGACTTCTTGAACAATTTTGTAGGATGGGAATATTTTTCAAGCTTTCATTCTAATTAAATTATATTGGTGGCGAGATAAATCCGCTTCTATTATTAGTGCTAGAGCATCTTCTCCTGACATGGCATTTGTTTCCAATGACTTTTCGTACGTTTTTCTGTATTTACTGGCACGTGTTGGACTTGATGTTGTTATTTCTTTGATTAATTTTGAAGCTTCATTTAGTCCTGATGCTCTTAAACTCATCTCAGTGGCATAAGTTAACTCAACAAGAGGCGTGGATCTCCTTAGATCTTCGGTTTTCAGCCGTTTTGTTCTTTCCGCACTTTCTTCAAATGAAACTTTCGGGCGAAATAGATGTTTCCAACCACGTACGATTATTTTGGAGAAATCGTTCTTCCATACGATGTGCTGTCATCCACCGAGATTTAAAATCTGATTTAAAACGAGCTAACCTTTGTTTAATCTCTTTTAATGAGTTTTTAGTACAACCTGATCTCTTTTCTATTTCGTCTTGTAAAATTTTTAGTTGATCCTCAATTCCTTCACGTTCAGAGGTTTTCATGATGTCATAGAGCTCTTTCCGCGTGATGAAAAATGTATTCGAACTTGCACCTAAATAAAAAAATAATAAAACTAAATTACTGACAAGAATGGTTCAGCACATCTACTCTTTTTCGCACGTAAAATGCTAAGAAACGCGGTTTCTATAAAACCAATAACACAGAACATGTAATAAAATATTCGAGTAAATTATGAAAAGAGGAAAATTTTATGACATGATATTAAATATTTGGACAGTTTGGCACAAAATAACACTCAGAATGGCGCATATCCGAAATTATTCCATAGACCGTGTACTGTACAGACTGTATGATGTAGTTTTAATCAACACGGATTACCAATGAAAAGTACCTTATATAAAAACAAAGGGCAAAAAGGGGCAAAAAAAAGAAATGCCTTCTTAAGAAACAATAAATACTGATCACAAATATGTAAAAATGAAAACCGGTTCTGACCCGGAACATAACTAAAGGTGTACGAGTTTCCATCAAGTGTTGAATTAAGTAATCATTTACGAAAGAATAAACATAACAGCAATTATTAAAATCTATAGCAATATTTTCGGTAAAAAAATAGCAAGAGGAAATAGATACATACCTGAACTTGACGGTTCCATAACAACTTAATGAATTTTTAACGGTAATGTAACAAAAATATAGCACGAAAGCAATGTACGTGTAATCTCAGCAGATAAAAGGTACAGACTGATTGGAGTAGTGGTGAGATAGTTGGATTTATTGATCATTTTCACACGTCCTTTTATCCTCCAGGTAATGAAGTACACAATGGTCAATAGAGCAAATGCATGGGATGAATTTCATATTTCGATTTAATGCCAAGTTTTGAGGTCTCTTGCCCCACTGGACGTTAAAAATCGTACGTGAGAAAATGTACAAAAGTTTTGATGGAAGCCATATGCATCTACGCAAACTCTAATCCGATAGGCACTTGGGTGCGAATAATTGTGATAATTGTATTTATGTATATAAATACAATTAGATTGGAAAAATAGGTACTGTACGTATATAGAGTGTACATGCGGAAAAAAGTAAGAAGATACTGTATGTAGGTACATATGTATGCGTATCGTGTGAGTGGAATATGTGTCTGATAACAAAATGCAATTTATGCTAAATTACATTTTGTTATAATGTGGGAATGCATTTTTAAATGCATTTCTGCGATACATCAATATATTGCATAGGGCCATGTATTGATGTATTCACCTTATGGTTGTGACTCGGGGCATTGGGCACCTGAGTCACAACAATGTCTGGCGCAAGTAGCTGAGTTTCTCCATGATGGTGATAGGAACAATGAATTGGTCATCAATTTTAAACTTTGGTACTAAGTCGATGTAAATCTTTTTCTTACTGGGCGCCTGCATAATTATATAGAGAGTTACCCTTTGACATATTCAAATGTAGCCCCCTTTTCCTGAAAAAGTCCACAGATGTTCCTAGCATTCTATTTGCATTGCTTGCATCCTCAGCGAAGATCATCACATCGTCAGCGTACGCTAGTGCTGATAGTTTATTGTCATTCCCTTAGAAATGTCGTTATTGGATTCATTATTTTCAAAATTTCTTGGACTTATGAGCTTTGCTTGACCGGTAAGTAACTTCAAGGGCCTATCTACACGTGTATCGACTACATTTTGATTCTCCACGGATAAAAATGATTTTTAACTATATTTGTTTCTCCTTCAACTGGAGCACTTGTACTGGGTGTTTTTCCATAACCAAATCTATTCCTTACAATAGCAGACCACTAAGGAAACTATGCCATGTCATGCAGCAAATGGGCAGCAAATTGTGTGCAAGTATGAGCATTATCATCACCTGTATCAACTGTTGCGCGTCAGATATGCAACAGGACGAGGGAGTGCTTCTCTAAATCTGAGGAAGATCACCTGCCCCTTTATATAACGTGTTTGGATTTCCTGTATTAAAAATGTTAAAAATGCACCTTTGATGTAGGCTTTTGATTTTTTATTTCACGGTTTCACAATTCCTTCCATAGAGGTATGGCCGAAATTGTTCCACGGCATATACGATTGCTAGAAGCTCTTTCTCGATAGTCGAATACCTTGTCTCTGCCGGGTTTAAAGTCCGACTGGCGTAACAAATTGGTCGGGCTTTGCCAATCTTACCCTGAGATAAGATAGCACCTAGAGTAACATCACTTGCATCAGTAGTGACGTTAAATTCTTGGTCGAATTCTGGATAAGCAAGGATAGGTGCAGCTACTAATATACCTTTGAGGATTTTAAATGACTCATCGCAAAAACTGTCCCATTTGAATGGTGTATCCTTCTTCAATAGACTAGTTAAGGGTTTAGCCAGTTTTGAAAAGTTGGGAATAAAACGCGTGTAATAATCAACAAAACCCAGAAAGGCCTTAATATCCTTGGCTTTCTTGGTGATAAAACAGCGTTTATCCTCGTATACAAGTGCCTCGTCATGTGTAGACTCAGTGTTTTGAATTTAAATGCAAAGAAAAACTTTAATCCACTATATGTCAATTCCTACGATTATAAATCACAATTTTCGTCAATTCCGATAATCGACATGGACATTTGTGGTGTTCTGAAAAATTCAAAATGGTGGTGGGTAGTGTAGCGATGGAAAGAGATATCATTGGTTATCATTCATCTTTAATCATCAAATTCACTAATTTAACAAAGTTTAATAATTCTACGCTTAAAATTAAATTTAGCACAATTCAAATTTCAATTTCTTTAATAAATGTAAAACAAACAAAAAATTTACTCAAATATACTCATACTGATTGACATACGCATGCATTTTTTAATTCATTCCTTATCTATGTAATTATTTCAAAAAATTTCACTCTTAACTAAATTACTTAAATTAATTGCAATAATTTATTTCAGCTAAATCTTTATTGTTTAATCATGTCTTGCCAAAGATACCATATAGGCATATTTTTGGCAAAATGTCGCCACAATAAAAATTACAATTCAATACACCTAGTAATGATGAAATGAAAGAATGAATTTTATTCGTGTTAAATTGGAATTTGTTTGGTTAATCTGTGACCAGTAATTATACCCTTATGGCATGCGATTACCTTTGTCCCTTAACCTCAAATTGTTCAGAAAAATGAATAAAATAATTACCTTTTTGATAATTATTAACACAATGAATTTATTATAAAACACCAATTTGTTGAATTCCCTTGCCGATCTGTGCAATCCACAAATTAAAATGACTACAAATTTTAGAGCCAGAATTTTCACTCAAATTCTTAAGTAAAACTGATGAGCAATTTTATGAAAAAATCTCTAAGTCCAGAAAATAAGCGAAGAACTAATTGATACCCAAAAAAAACTTGCATATAAAGTAAATTATGGCCAGTTTGGCATATGTTAACTGAATGACAACTCGAAAGAAAAAGAGATCGAATGAAGGAATGACACGCCTTTTATAGACAGATTTGTTTCAATTTCACTATCCATAATGTGAAATTATCAAAATATTGCCCTTTTGTAGATAAATTAAGATTTTTGATTATTATTGGTATATGCCAAAATGAATTTTACATTTTTTTGCATGTTTACCATAAGGATTTAATCTTAATTTTCTTGATTTCCATTAATTTTAACGAATTTCTGGTCTACTTTATCGACGCGACTTTTTAGTTCATTCCTCTCATGACTTTTGCTGTTTTGTCTTTTTCGCACGGTATTTCTCTTTCGCACTCGTTAGTGCAAATTATAATTGTAAATATCGCGAATTACGCGAATCCCGCGAAAAATACCGCGAAACTAACGCGACCATTAGAATCGCGCGAAGATTCTACTCCGGCTTAGCAATTCAAATGTTATGGGAACATAAAGTTTCGCCGTGTTTTCAAATCGCGAAATGTCAAACGCGCGCGAGTTGTTTTTTATTAATTTTATTAATTTAATAGTGATTTTGTGTGGTGTGTTTTAATTTTTCATCGCTGGATACCATAATTACAGGTACTGTGCAACATTTATTTAATTTATTTGGTTTTTTAATGTTTTTAAGATTGGTGGACACCTGTGCAGGTGAGCTTGTTTTGGATGTTTTTCTCACCTGAAATGTCCACCCATATTCTACATGTACTTTTGTTTACATGGTTGATTGTCCCTTTTGTATGTTATTAAATATTGCAAAAAATTATTAAATATTGCAAAGAAATTATTAAATATTGCAAAAAATTATTAAATATTGCAAAAAAAATTATTAAATATTGCAAAAAAATGCAAGTGCTGGTTTTTATGTCATCTGTGTCCATGAAGTTTTCGTGGAGCAGCATGACGAAACGTTGTACGGCAGGTGGGGCACCACTTGTCCAGTGCTGTAAGTCACTTAGTTTAGCCACAGTAGTACTTAAGTGAGGTACTAGAAAAACCTTCCATTAAGTGGTGTAGATGATGTGTTCGTGTTTTTATGTGATGTGTTTCATGCAGTTACATGTCCTGTTTAGTTTGTTAGTTTTGTTAGGGTCTTACTGCCATCCTTATGGGGAGTTGCTGACCTACGTAGCAGGACAGCCCGATAGGTCTTGATACGAATTTTAACTATGTTGTGATACTATGGTTTTACAAAAAAATTTTGGAGTTTAATTAAGGGGAAATGGCCGTGTAGGCCCCTATTTGGCTTTACTTAACCAGTTTCGCTCCAGCCACGGAGCTTATCAGAAGTTTTCTACGCTAGCAAACGTTCAGTTTGCTTGATTGTGTACATCTTCAGTGTACAATGTTGAAACTATTCTATTACTATACGTCCGATTTTTATTTTCTAGCTGAACCCTATTTCAATTTTTGTATGTTTCCCGATCATATGATTGTTCATTACCCTGTGCAATGTCATTCTTGTCATTGCACATGATTTTGGACACGCACATATGTGGCTACTTTATACTCTTAGCGTGACTCTCTTCTTCGTGTCGTCGTTCGCTAAGGATGAATCTAAACTATTTCCTATTTAAAGGGTCATTCATGAAATTACGAGTCACAAATATCTATTTGTCAAATTAGATAAATATATAATTAAATAAGAAACGAATAAAATAGATTAAAAATTAACACAAAATTATAAATAAAAAATAGGAAAAAATAAAAATTTATATATATTATATTAGTACTTTATTCTATTACTTACCCCTATCTTTGTTTTCACTTTTATTATCTATGCTCCTATTATTATTTTTTCTGTTTCCTTCTATTTCTTAAATATTGTTTCCGGCTAATGTGTTCTTCCTTTTCGTGGAAACCCACCGCTGCCACCAATTTTTGTTGCGCGTCAGATATGCAACAGGACGAGGGAGTGCTTCTCTAAATCTGAGGAAGATCACCTGCCCCTTTATATAACGTGGTTGGGTTTCCTGTATTAAAAATGTTAAAAATGCACCTTTGATGTAGGCTTTTGATTTTTTGTTTCACGGTTTCACAATTTAATAACTTCACAATTTTCGTTCTTTATACAATAACGTTACAAACGATGTTTTATGCAATAACTTCAATATCTACGCTGTATGCAATAACTTCACAATCTACTCTTTACTTATTATTTGACTGTTAAGATTCCTTACCGTGGGTCGGGGGAATCGTAACAGTTGTTCTTTTTAATCTTGTCCCAAAAATACTGCCCCGATCATACAAATTGATCGGACATTTATAGTAATGGTTGCGCCATCTTCCCATGACCAATCGCCAAGGAAATTCTTATTTACCAGAGACCACGCGCCTTTACGTTAAGTCTCCAGCGAATCGCAGACGCAGCAAGACATTTTAAGTTTTTCCCCTCCGGGCATTTCTTATAAGAATTAGCGAGTATCTCTTCGATACTCGTTCTAAATTCAGATGCGTTCCTATTTGCTTTAAAGCTTTCCCCACTGAGAATGCCTCGGTTATTCTTGAGAACCTGTGCATAGAGTTTTCGTTTACTTTTTTAAAAAGATATTCCCCTCTGAGAATGCTTGAATGTTCTTATGTAAACAGTTTCATATGTATACATATATTGTCTCAATGGCCCACTAGGCTGGCGGAATATAACTATGTTGGGCTTTTGTAACTGAGGAAGCGGAATTGTTTTCTAAAAATGCTTTGGCTGCGATTTGATACGCTCAATTGTTTGTAACTGAGCATTTGTATTTCCTAATGGTCGAAGGAGTAGAACAATTGGTTACTTCACAGAAACATAATTGAAATTTATTTTTGGGGTTGCTTTATGGCAATTCTTAAATATTTTCACGGCCGCCTCTTGTAATGTGTATTACTGGCTTGGCTTGATTGTCACATGTCTTGCGTGCTGCTTTTTATGTTTCCTTTTCCATCTTTTTTTTAGGGAAAGTATATTTTATCTTTTCTAGGGAAAGTAATGAGTGGCCTCGTCATACTATTAGTATGAGAATAAAAAGGGAGTTTAGGGCCGCCACTCATTACACAAGGTTTTGAGCAATCATTGCAATAAATCTTTGCGAAACTTTTTTCGCCCAGTCTGTCCAAAAATTCGTTACTTCGTCATCAAGAATGATTCCTTGTTTATCCGTACTTGTTTCTGTATTATCTTTTTGTCCAGAATTCACAATTTTTGCCTGATTCTATTTTTTCGAACAGTCTGATTCTTGGTCAGATTCTGCATCACCTATTTTAGGACTAAGCGCCACAATCAAAATACTCTCCAGCAAATCTGCAGCATAATCCAGATTTGTCTCTTTTATCAATAAACCTAAAAGAATCAATATTCGCATTCGTTTAAAAAAACGATCAAAACAAAAAAAATTTCATCTTATTTGTATATTAAGGCACGCACACTGCACAATCACCGACTGTAGTTGGTGACTGAAAAGTCAGTTGTTACACGAAACAGCGTTCGGTAACGCAGACCTCTCTACCATATTTTACGTCAGTCAGCAACTAAAAAATCAGAAAGGAGTTGACGACTATAGCTGAAGCGCGCGACAGTTGTCGAACCCATACATATCCACGCTGACCTGGGGATAAATAGGTTCGCATCTGACACCTCCAGCTACAAAAATCATATCCAGGATATGCGTGGGTGGCCTTGCCACCCACATCCCTTCAATGCTTGTAAGCTGTGCACATAGAAGTAGCAAATTGCTGACCAGGCAGACAGATGGACAATAACAAAAATTATTTGAAGGTATGTACTGGGGACTACGGACGGACAGACAGATAATAAAAATACTTCCTCTTGGGGCCGGATTCTGTAACTCGGAGAGTTTGGGAGAAGAGAATTTTCGTTTTCCCCGATTAAAACTCCCTAGGAGTTAGGGAAAACGTGAGAAGTATCGCAATGTTGAAGGACGGCTAAGTCTGTGTGGAAGGGTCGTAGAGCATTAGTGTTTTTTCCTTCGGATTTAGGGTCTAAAGAACAAAAATATAGATGGAAAATATTTGTGGAAGTGGTGGGGGGGGGGGGGGGTGGACCACCCCTCATTGGGGGTTGTCCAAAATGACTTCTTTTTACCGCCGAAAGACGGATTTTTTCATTTGGTTCATATACACCCCAGTTCCTATATTTTGCATATATTTCTTTCGTTCTTTGTTTCACATTCATGAGTACTCTGTTGCGATCATTTTTCTCCTGAAAAGTGAATTTCCACTACTTATCAGTGCTTCATAATAATGAGTTGAAAATATATCCATTTTTGTACAAAAAAAGAGCTATTTTTTCATCTTAAGAAGGACTGATTCATTTCTTTTGCAGTTATCTCCAAAACTACATATCTAATTAGGGGACAAAATGTAGATGCGATATACATGCAAGCTTTAACGCGCATATTTAAAATTTTTATAGCATCTCTTTTGTACTGGAAGACGACCTTGAGGCACCAAAATCCTTATTTCTCTGTAAGTATTGCAAGGATTTCGACAATTTGTTTTTGTAAACATAGCCAGAATATACAGTGAATCCATAATTCAATTTGAAAATCCGAGGTATATTGGTACCTTCACAAAGAACAACAAAAGCAGACAATACTGTCAGTTGAAAAATATTTTTCTTACTTCTCTACAACTAAGACAGTCGAGAGTTTTGCCGAGTGGAATAGAAAGTTTGGCAAATCTCAATACAAATTCCACGAGTTACAGAATTCCGAGTGGAGAGTTTAGTGGCAAAAGAACTCTCATCTCCACAACTCTCCGAGTTACTGAATCCGACCCCTGGTGACACATAGAAACCTAGAAGGAAGAAAGTTTATTTATTTGAAGTTACAAAAAAAATGGAAAAAGATCTTAGCAACGCCGAGCAATTCAGTATTCACCCGGAGAGTTCTTCAACGCCGGCTAGAGAAAAGAGCGAGAGATATTGCGAGGGAGCTTCAGATGATGTTGAAACTCCGGCCTTGGGTATCGTTTGGGCCCAATCGCCTCCATCCGTCCTGGCTAAGCCTCCAAAGTATTGTTGTTGCTTAGCCCCATAGCTTGCGTGTGTCACCCGGTGCGATCCGTCATCGCTTCATCTCCATGGGATATGATGTACTCAATTATTTTAAGAGAAGGAAGAAGCAAAGGAGAATAAAAAGAGAAGATGAAAGAACAACGCAAAAAATATATTTGCGTGCCCATTGCTACGGCGCATTAATTAGCGTCCGTAACTTGGACTGGGAGTGCTTGGTACGTCCGAAGATCACCAACCCAATTAAGGTTTTTAAAGAACGAGATTCACTTAGCATTTACGGTCTTTATTTCTTACGGCTTTTGTTTTTTTTTTTTATTTACCTTGTTAGTTATTATTTTAAACTTCTTTTTCTTTATATTTTGACTTACTAATAGGTTGCCTTACCTCTGGTGGGGGGTCAACCTATTAGCGATACTTTGAAAACTTGACTGCCCAGAGCATCGGATTTTTATTTAGAAGTTTCTCATCATTTCCTACCAGATCAGCAAAATAACCGTCATTTGGTAATGAGGCGAAAAATTAAATAGAGATATAGGAATTGTTAGAATTCAAATATCGGGAACGCCTTCCCAATATATTGGATATAGCCAATATTGCCTATGCACGCAATACTGGGACATTTATCAGATCATTTCCCCTGCGTAAAAAGAAGTTTTCTTCAGCCATTCGCTCATAAGAAGTTCACTTATAAGTACGGTGACCATTTGTGGGAAATTAAAATACAGGACAAATGCAAAATTATGTTAAAAATAAAAAAAAACAGAAAAAATAATGATATAATATATTTATATTATTATTGTAAAATTAAATAAAAACAATAACAAGTCTTCTTGACTAGAATACAAAGTTAAATAAAAAGTTTTTATAATATTATAATTTAAACTAATAAATTTGGTTTTATAAATAGTCTTCTTGACTAAGGCTAACAAAAAAAAAATAGAAAAAACTACATAAATGTTAAATTTAGTTATGAAGTTTGATATTTTTCCACAGAATGGATTTTTTTTTAAAACATCTGGATTGTTAATTAAAAATCCTTTAAATTCTGAACAATTCATTTTAAAATTGCATTTTGTAATTAATAATGATCTTAAAGTATTTACTTTTAATTGCGATTTTTCGGTGGTCCAAATATTATTCATTATTGAAAACACTCTCTCGGTAGCAGCATTTGAAGCTGGTAGACATAGACAAAATTCAACAAGTATCACAATATTATTATATGCAATCATATTTGTCTTAAAGTGATTGAAAATTTCAATCCATCTTTCATCTACTGATATATTTTTTACCCTCCAGTCTTCTATTTTTTCATTATTTGCAAAATTTTTCATGCAGCTCACTTCATCAAATAAATCTTCATTATTTATTTTTAAATCATTTCTAAAGTCATTTAGATAGGATAAAGTTTTTTCAATCTTGTCCCAAGATAACATATTTCGTAACAATATCCAGTCGAAAATTTCTACATCTCTAAAAGCTTTATCTCACTGATTTAGATAATCAACGCATGTCTGGTAAAAATTTGTTACATGTTCTTTGGTTATTGTTTCATCAAAATCATTACTTTTCTGCAATTAAAGTATAATATTTTTGACGGTAAGGGGTAAAAACAGTTTCTTTTTCCGTTCAACCAATTTAAATTTTAAATCTTTTAAATTAGTTGAAGCCTCAGGCATTGAAATATTTTGTGATTCTACATTAAGAATAGCTTTATGAAATGTTGAAGCTTGGCTATATGCAAAAGATAACCATAATTCAGCACAAGGATTCATAAAAAATCTTCGTAATATTGTTGGACATTTTGGTTGAGACATAAAATATAATTTTAAAGCTTGAAATAGTTTTATGATTCTTTCCAAAGCAGGCATTAATGTTAACCATCGAGTTTTGCTATGTCCTAATAACTTTTTATATTCTATTTCAACATCCTCACATATTTCTTTGAAATTTTCAATTCTAACTGTATAAATATAAAAAAAAGAATAAATTTTGACAATAATAACTTCAATATGAATAGGTAAGCATTCTGCTGCAGTTTGTATGCAGTTGTTCAAAATATGTGCAGCGCAATTTACACCTATCAGTTTTTGGCCAATGAAGTTTTGCATTTTGTGAAAGATATTATTCTGACCTTTTCTGGCTGCACCACCAAAATTACAATTTGTGCTGTCTCCACAAAACGCTATCATTTTACTAATTATTTCATTTTTTTGAATAGTATCTTGCACATATTTTGAAAAAATATCTAAAGTTTCCCCAATAAGGTCTTTAACATCCAAAATCTTAATCTGAATTCGTTTATTCGGCAGAAAGTATCGAATTAATATTGGACAAATTTTTAAGATTTTTGTGATTGGAACAATCTGAATATATTGTGATACATTGAACGTGTGACAAATCTGCTTTGATTGTATTTAATGACATTGGTGTAAAAATATTGTTAACAATGTATTCACATTTTGTTCTAGCACAAGAATATTTTTCATTGAAACACAATTGAATCAGTTTTGATGTGCAATCGTTAGACCTAAATGAAAAATTGTGCTGAACACTACTGTGAAATGTCCAAGTACCTTCAACAATAGTCAGGTCCTTTTCTTTATCATTGAATGTATTACTTCTTAAAAAATTCGTTAAAACTTTACTTGATGATTTGGCTGAATCTGCTTGTGTTTGCAAATGCTGTTTAATATCATGACGTCCACTATTTGCTATAGAAAAATGTGCCAAACATTTTTCACATCTCACCTCATTGGAGCTACTTGTTGTTTTAATAAATGGAAACTCGCTTTTTAAGTCATTATTGAATTTACGACACACCGTCATTATGCATTCTTGACATTAATATTTCCAGTAAGTTAAGCTGGACATATCACATCTTCTCTATTGCCAAAGAAGCATCAAAATGTTGGAAGGGGAAAGAAGCTTTACGAAAATTTTTCTTACCGAAGTCGTAACTAATTTCTCTTAGGAAGTCGTGTCAACCGCTTCATACATTTTTGTAAATGAATTCGGGTGGAAAACGATTCCGAAATCGGAAGATTTTTCCGACATTACCTATTATACAACTTCGAAAGGAAATCGGAAAATTTGGTTTGACCACAAGCGAAGAGAAGTAAATTTGTCTTACCGGAAACGTTCTCCTGAACGTAAATCTTAGAACTGCGTTCGATTAATGCCGTACCTGTACAAAAATGTACCTTAATGTTATTAATTATATTCTTTCTAAATTACAACTTGACAGGCATGTCTGAATTTTCTTCATGTATTTATTTATTTACGTTTATTTAGTTCATTTAGTTAATTCAATTTTAAACAATATGCAGAAACTAAAAGATATTCCGAGAAAAGTAAATATATTCGTACAAAGGGATTAAAAGGATTTTAATTAGTCAATAAAACATTCTGAGAAAGCAGGTAAACGAGTCTTTGTGCTTATGACATTTTAATAAATTTTTGCTGTGCTTTGGGTTAATTATTCTATAATCTAAAAATGTTGACCTGGAATCACCATGCAACACTTACTAAGTTTTAGGCATGCATATTCGAAATAACAAAAATTGAATATTATAATCTTAATAAACATGATCGATTATTTAGCAACACTCCTTCCACATGGCTCCGTAATCTGCTCTTATGTTATGGTTTATAATGAAGAGTGATTTCTTTTGGACGTAAAGTCCAGACTGCCAGCATGAGCTGACAGATCACTCGGTGGACAGCGTTGACTGCAGGGCGGCACGCTAGCTTGCCTCAGCTATTGGCGGACAGTGTGGGGTGTGTACCACGAAAAACCTACCGCTGTCACCTTACCCTTAACAAAAAAAATTCGTGCCTGTCGTCCTGTAACTGAGACCAGAAAAACGAAAATGCACACACACCCTGATCCAGAAGGTACCGCATACGTCACTCACCTAATGATAATCCTAAGGATCGGATGGCCTGGCTAGGTTCTATTTATTTGGTCACAGTTACAAAAATAATATAAGCTATAACTATAGTGCTACAGATTAATTCATGATAATAATATACGACCAATAAGTTGCCACTGAGATGACAGGCAGTGGTATCAAATTCTCAGCTTCGTCTGGCGTGATGTTGTCTTCCACGATCTCTCCAAACTGTTTTCATAAAATGTTTGTGGATGGTCCATCCACCTCTCAAGGTAGTCATTATTAATTCCTCAATATCATTTTGGCCGAGTCCGAGTCTGCATATTAAAAGATTGTTATCCTCGCACCATGTACCCCTGGCACCAACACTGAGTGGGAGAGTTATAAAATTTTTAAGCGGATGAAGTTCATTCATTCTATCCATAAATTGTGGGCCGCTATATAAGGCTTTTTTGTGTTCAAATTGTGTTCTGAGCGTTATATCCCCCTCCCAATTGACTCCAACGTCCGATACTATAACATCATTCCCTTTAATAAATATAGCATCGGGTTTACATAATAAGCCGTTATTACATCGGACATGCTGTTCAATCTTTACATCCCATCCTTTTCTCCTTGCCGAGTCAACGAGTCTTTTTAATACGTAATTGTGCCTTGTGATTCTAGGCCAGTGTGTCAACGGACAGTTCTGCAGAACATGTGAAAGTGATTCGATCTTCCTACATCCAGGACGACACATTCTCGCATCAGGAGGGTTTGATGGTATACCCACAGTCGGTAGGAGGTTGAATCGAAGAAGGATTGCGTTAATATACTGCTCAGCGTTCCAGTATATAGGCGGTGCATTAATAAACTTGCTTGAAGCTTTGTGATTTTTTACTTCCTTTAATCCTTTGCCATTGTAGCTATTGTGTAACTCGTTAGCAAATGAGTTTTGTATAGCTAGCTTATTGTTAAGTTGCGGATTAATTTGTTTTTCTATTCTATCTATCTAAAACAGGTCTTGCCATGTCAATCGTTCTCCTTAGTAGAGGCGATGCAACTTCTAGTTTAGTTAAGCGATTCCTAATGATAACCGGGATATTCTTTTCGAAGTTGAAAATGCCTAAGCCTCCGGTTTTAACAGGTGTATAAAAGATGCTATTGGCACAATGCGCATTCAGATGTAAAGTTTTCCTTATAAAGGCCCGTATTTTCTTATCATGGCCTGATCCTTTGCCGTCCCCGGCCTTCAATGACATCCTGGCTGCTCCGTTAAGATGTCGCTTTTTTCACCTGTTTAGAAGAGATAGAGAAAAAAACCTTGGGAGAAGGAAAGGGAAGAGAAACAATCGGGGAGTTAACTCTTTTCATGCTTTATTTGTTCCGTACTAATAACACGAATTTAAAAAAATTATGTTGTGCATACGTTGGGTAGGAATGATGCTGTCGTGTCCCAAAGCAATGCCGTAAATAAATCAGTTAAATCCCATAAAAAACTCGCGTAATTCTAAAATAATACTTTATTTACTGACATAGTGTTACTACAAAAACAATTACTCGCGATCGATACTTCTCATTAACTTCTCTAATTACCACTGGAATTACAACTGAACTACTGCACACCGAACCGTTATCTTTTATCAAAACTTACTTCTAACTACGCAACCCGATCAATCGAAACGACCGTGCTCACCTCCATTCAACCAGGCGGAAGCGACTTTGACCCAGTGATCAGCGCAATACCTTGCAATCATAATTACAAAGTATTACGCTAATCACTGCTGACAGCGGGAGCCCCCAATACTGCAGGCAAACAAACAGTGAGCCCAGCTGAGTACTTCACTATGCGAAGTGAATTACTTAACCATGACGCAATGCCCAGTTACATACAGCAGTGGATGCGACAGTTTACAAGTAAACAATTCGCAATCGCCAGGCATTTTACTGTGCGAAGTAAAATGCTTAGTTATTGCAAATCATTTAATTACTTGTACATTTGCTGCCAGCTTGAGTCGTGATGTCACAATTTAATTTCACCAATTGAATATTGGGTCACGACACTGCATCGCTTACTAAACTACGTTTGTTTTTTTTTTTTAGTTTCCTTCCTACACTGAAATTTTTTTTTGGGAAAATAGCCTATATTTTATATATCCACGTTCCTATAAATATGACCGTTTTCGTAACAGCGATAGTTTATAGGATCCGGGGCTATAGCTATAATGAGTTATTTTTGGTTATGTAAATAGCAACTATGACAATAACATATAGAACTTCATCCTATAGTTAAATAGTGTATTCACCAATAGCGTGCTAAAGGAACCAGCTATAGGCATAGCATAATTTACAATATACGATAGAATTGATGCAATGACTTAATATGAACATATCCTATAATTATTTTTGCTGTGGCAATATCATTTAGGACTTATCCCATAGTTAAAAGGTGTATTGCCAATACATCGTTCAGCAAACCAGCTACAAACATAGCATAATTTACAATATACAATAGAATCGATGCAATGACTTTACATGAATATATCATATACTTGTTTTTACTGTGGCAATAGCATTTAGGACCTTATCCTGTAGTTAAAAGGTGAATTGCCAATACTTCGTTGAGCAAACCAGCTATGAACACGGTATAATTCGCAACATAGAGTACATTTCAAGCTACTGCACATCGAGGGAAACTATCAACTGAGTTGAAATATCCTCTATGACAGAACCATTGCAATGAAGTTTATGCAAGTATCCTATAATTTTATTTAGTTGTTAAATATCCATTACCTACATAATATACCATGTTACATTTCTGACTTACTCATATTTTAGTAAATACGGTAATAGAATTTTATGCAATAGCCTGGTTTTAAATGACTATAATTGCGGAGAACTTGGGATTATGATTATTTGTATGAAAACAACGTAATTGGACTTTTATTACCTTCGATTTAATATCTTAGAGTTTTTTAAACATAACATACTTCATTAACATAGTGATAAAACTCTGAAATAAATAAATAACATTTTCAAATTAATCAAATTTACTTAAGTATATCATACCTAGCTTATAAGTCTTTTTTTCATATTTTATAAGTTTTTTTTACAGTAGTATTTTTGAAACTAAAACTCCAATTAATCGACATAATTTTTATAAAATATAAAAATCTTAAATCACATAAATCTTGCCCTGAACTTTATGTAGTGACCTAGTTTTGCTATACGTCATAATCTTAATAAATTTTAGAGACATTTTCAGTTCAATTCTATGTGCATATAAATGTCTGTCAAAAAATAATATATCTGTTTCTTGGCAAATACATGTTACCATCAATTCATTTTCAATATAAATATATTTGATTATTGCAAATTGTATTTCGTTGTTTTTATCATATTCTAGAACAACTCCCGCCTTTAACTTAATATCAAACACTTGAACCCATTTAAAGAATTGTATATTAAAATTTAATTTAATATTTTCAATAATTGTAGTATGTGAACTTTCAAATTTAAATTCTTTTTTACCATACTTTAAATGATTGCTTAAGCCAATTTTATTTATTAATCTATTAGAAAAGCTAAGTCTTTCTCGCTCCATAATAGTTTGACAAATATTCCTTCTTGAAGTAATTGAATTTGATATTTTTTTAAAGGTTTTGTGTTTTCCTTCGCATCGCATTGACCAAATATGTTTAAGCGGACCTACTGCTTCCATTATCGAGGGATAATGAGTAAGCATGTGGTGTTTTGGTTTTAGTGGTAAATTGTAAATATCAATGTATATTTGGTGATGGAGGGAAATTAAATATTTTAAATTTGAAATAATATGGTCATCGATTATATCAAGTAATAATATTTCAATAACGTCAATCAAAAGTAGGAATAAATTTCAAAATGGATCATCTTGTGGAATTAAATCTCCAATAATAAGCCCCAGGTATTTTGAAAGTTGCAAGCACTCTGAGGCAGATAGTTTAAGTCTTTTTTGTTTTATATATTCGCTTGTGATTTCTTGAGGTATATTGATACCTTCATTATTACCGTAGTTAAAAAATCGTATTCTGTTATTAAGAACTTCTATAGAAAAGAATGTGTTTATATTAATAAACTGGTTCAACATTAGTGCCATTTCAAAATTACATACTCCTTCATAGATATCGTGCATAATATCCACACTAAAATTCTCAACAGCTTTAAAGTGCCTAAGCTTATCCCAAATACTAGGAGAAGAAATTCCAGTTTGCTTAATATCACAATCTTTAATACCTGTGGAATAATTATCCATGTTTCTTAGTTTTGTAGGATCCTCTTTAGTACTAATTTTGGTGATATTCTTTGGACACAAACAAATTCTGCAAAAATAATTTGCAGAGAAACTCTCTGTAAACCCAAGTATTGTGTTTAAAGCCAGGTTGTCGCCTATGCAAAGAGCTAGAACTACAAAAACTTTTCGGTTTAAAACAATAAATCCACGTGATTCTAACTCTAAAAGTTCATCGACAATTGGTTGGAATACATTATTTCCAAACGACTTTTGATCTAAACTGTTGTATAATAACAATAAAAAAATGTTTTCCAATTTTGAACGATACGAAGAATGAAGTGAAGGTAAAAGCATATACACTGCACCTAATTTCTGAAAACCAGCTCGCGATCCCAAAGCATTATTAGTTTCGAAATCATCAAAATATAAAATTATCGGTAATACAAAGTCATGAGGAGAAAAAGATTTAATTTTGTTTTTCCAAAAGTCAGTCTGAATAATATTTGACCGAACATGTAAAGTATTACTTTGATCTCGTAAAAAATCGTGATAAGACTGTACGGAATCAAAAACGCCAGGCAATTCTAAGAAAGTTTTCAAGTTATATGTAATAGAAATAAACTGTTCCTTTACTTCTACTGATTTTAATATGATGAAACCATCATTAGTTTTGGAGAGTCTAGTCTTTCTCCAATGGTAACTGTAGAAGGGGGTTTGTAAAAATTTCCTTTCAAAAGTAATGCCCGTCTTTTATGTTCTGACATAACATCCGTCAGAGGAAAAGATTTCTAAATTATTTTCATTTTCACCTAATTCTTTCAACCTTTTCATCAAGGTATACTTAATTTCAGTCATTAATTCACCCTGAAAATATTTTGAAAATATGTCTAACACCTTTTGTACGTCTTTTCTACATAAGTTTATATTCTCGTAAAGATTACATATCAAATGCGTATTTTGCTTTTCTAATAGATTAATGATATTTTGTTCATCTAAGTGCTTGATATCAAGAGCGCAATCTTCATTTTGAATTGAAGAGCATAATGAGTTATTTTCCTTTTGAATTTTAAAACGAAATGAGTTACTTTCCTTCTTTTTGTGTGGATCGAATATGTTTACATAATCAATGCAGGTTTCATCAAAATGTCTTTTTATGTGGCATTTAAAAGAATGAAATGAACTAAAGCATCGTTCTTTTTCACATTTTTGACATTTCCACACATCTTCGAAACGATGAAATAATTTTAAATGTTTGGTATATGATACTAAAGAGTTAAAATGATCTTTGCAAAGAAAACAATTCATTTGTACATATTTTTTTAAATGGCGAGAAAATGCGATTATGTATTATGAAAACATTTTTGATATACTTATAATATAATATAATATAATATAATATAATTTAAGAAATTTCGGTGATAAACGAACTTACGGCTGTGAAATTACGATCCCATTTAGTTTTAATACCATATATGTGGTGTTGAATAAAAATCCAAATTGCTTCGCAAGATCGAGGGTATGCTGCATGTAGAGCCATAAAATATTTAAAGCAAGCATCTATTGCAGATAATGGGTTTTCGAAAGTGTACAGGTGTCCATCAATGGTGACATGTGTTGCTACAATCTGAGAAATGTCAGGTCCAATGAATATCGAACTAGGTTGAAATGTATCCTTATTTTTCCTAAGTTTTTCACGGCAAGACGAAATCGTTTCTGCAATTTTAGATGAATCCTAAAATAGTAGAATTAGCGATAGTTTTGAATTTATTTAATTATTATATTACCGTGACGTGCAAAATGAATGACTGAGATATTTCTACAGCCGAAAATTTTATTCTCTTCTTTTTGTCTTCACTTGTAGTGTAGTTAGTCCCAAGAATATAAGGAAGTAAAAAAAATCCTGTTATATCGCATGTAGGCTTTTGTAGTATCTGTGCTACACCTTTGTTTTTTAACTTCTTGCAATAATTTATAATTTTACTGTTAATTTCAGGCCATTTTACGAATAATTTATTTGAATGGTCGCCAAAAAGAATATCGAAATCCTGCAATAAAAGTGTGCACCCACGTAATTCTTTTAGCATCCAGTGCTATTCGTCGAAGTACTGAGTTATTGTGTAATTCTCCTTATTTTTGAAAATTTCAAATCTGTATGCAGATGTTTCTTTTCAATATTCTTGATACTTTTCCCAAGGCTCACGACATGTCTTTAAAAATGCCAATTTTTCTTCATTGATATTTTCTGTGCTTGTTGTGGAAGATACAGAAGCTTTCTCAGTACTATTTTGCCGTAAACGCTTCTTCAGCCTATTGTAGCATTCCCATAACTTTCCACATGCCAGTTTCTTTGTAATTTTGTTGGTATGGTATGAAGTACGTTTGAGAACGTTCATTATTAAAAATGGCAATAATTTGATTTGTGAGTTCTAAAAAGCGCTCAGTGCTGATTTTAAAATTTTCCCTCCGAGTTTCAAACTCCTTTTGGGTTATTAAGTTTGCCAACAGATTTCGATGTGTGTTATCCAAATTACAATTTTTCTCAAAATAATGTTTGACAATTACTCCATTTGCACAAGATAAATAGCTCTCAACTTTGTCTTCCTTTACAAGTAATAAGTCATCTGTCATAAGCGGCAATACAGTGGCATTTGAATTTTCGAGAAACTATATAATATTATTAGTTTAAAAAACCTTATTTGTAAAAATTTAAATTTGAGTAATGTACCTTTTTTATAATGAAGTCATTTTGATCATTTTCGATCTCGTATGTTTGAATTGAATCCGACGCAGTTGTGCCTAAGAATGTCGTTGAGCTATCGTAGACTTTTTCTTTATTCGTATATACTGTTTTATATTTTCTCCAAAATTTCTCCCTTGGTCCAGCCTTCGGGATAATTTCTTTCAATAAGCCATAAGTTAAATTTTCAAAGACTTCCTGATCTATTTCATGAGCTTCGAAGAATGAACAAACAGAGCATTTAATATGATGATTATAAAATTATTTGGATTATATTTAAAATCTTAATATTGACAGTTTGCTGTTAATTCGAGAGTGGCTTGTATAATTGCATAAAATTTATACAGGGTGTTTCCTCCGTGGTGGTCGATAGAGCAGGAGGTGATAGTACTCCCTTAGGCAAATAAAAAATTATATAGTTGGGGCAGCTCCAATCCTCCCCACTCAGGAGTCATTGTGGTCTAAACTAAAAATTTCGGATTTTCTTACTTTATTTTACTTTGTCCTCTATTTGTTTTTTTTTTTTGCAAAAAGGGCGTTTACATGACTTTTTTTATGAAAACTGTAAACTGTAGACTCTCTTCTTTAATGTGACATATTACGCTAACTGTAGCCGTTAAATAGTTATTAGCTCATAACCTTTTCAAGACATACCTAAATTAGACGATTTTCTTTTTAAATGACGTGTTTTCGTCACTAAGGGAACAAAAAATCTTTGAGAATAGATCAAATGAAAGAAAATAGTCTACAGTTTACAGTTTTTATAAGTTTATGTAATTTATGTTCACGAGTTCAAAGTAAAAAAAGAAAGAAAGAAAATCCGAAATTTTTAGTTTAGACCACTCCTAAGGGGAGAGGAGTGGAACTGGTTGAACAGTCGTTGGAAAGGCCATGAAACTCTGCATACAATGAGCTCTGTAAGTGACTGTGCACCTTGTACGTTTTCAGATACAGGGTGTTTTGTTAAAGTCTAGCATAATTTCTCAATCACCCTGTAACTCCGAAACGGTTGATATGCCCCAACCCCTGCCATACAATTTTTTGTTTGCCTAAGTGAGTACTATCACCTCCCGCTCTATGGACCACCATGGAGGAAACACCCTTTATAGTTGCTGCGGTTATTAATCAAAACTTTAGAAAAGGTGTCTAAAGCAAAAAAGAAATGAATTGTGATGTGTAAAAATAATTAACATAAATTTGAACTGTGGTGTATATGAAAAATTATTATATCGAGTGGAAAAAGCTAGAGAGAAAGAAAGAGCAAACGAAAATTATATTGTGACTTGTTATGACCTGCAAACAGTCTTGTCTTTGCCTAGAGGAGGCTCATATGTAATTAATTATACAATACAATTATGCAATTTTCCAGCTTAAAAATGATGATTTTTATTGCTACTTTTGGCATCAAGGTGAAGGGATTGAAATCTCTTACGAGCAAAAGGAATATCAAAAATAGTTACGTCATGCAGTACCAAACGACATTCTAAGCAGCATAAATTAATATCATGTGAATTTAAATCAGCATATCAAAAAAAAATTAAGGTGTCGGATCGTAAAAAGTCTGATAAAATGGATGTCATTAGTCCACATCACATCCCTTCCAAGTATAAAGATTTTAATATCATGATATTTAATGCTTAATTTACCAGTTATATTAGCTGTGTTCCTTTGGGTCCGAACACAGGAGGTTGCAGATTGAGTCTATTTGTAGGTTGAATAGAAGTAGCAAAGGCTTTGAAAGTATAGAGAGAATAATCAAATTGATATCACTTGAATCCTTGCAAAATGTCAAAGTAGAACTTGATAAACTCCGGAACAAAATTTGGCAGGTTGGGCGTTTTGTAAGAATTAAAGTCGTAGCACCTTGATTATTTTGTCTATTCTTTCAAATATTTTTCTACTTCTATGCACTCTACAAGTCAAGTCAATTTGCAATCTCATGTGTTCTGCAGTGTACTGAACGGAACCAAAAGAACACAGCTATTGAATTTCTATATTATTCTCACTACTAAACTCAATGAAATAATTATTGTTCCTTTTTCAAAATTTTTCCATTTTTTGCAATTTATCTTATAAGTATTACAAAAAGTGACCTGCTGAAAAGGATCCGGGGTTGACAACTAACCTCGCTGACTGTGGTCACAAAAATTTAAAAATTCTTTATATGAATCTTTAGGAAGAAAATAACTAACAAATTTAAGAGTTCAGACTGCTTCATCAAAAAATTTCTACATTAAGCTTGAATAAATTTTATAGTGTTTCGTTTGTTCGCTCTCCTGAGAAGTTGCATTGTTCGAGTTGTCTCACTTTTCAACGTGACGCTCGCTATGGTAATATTATTTCATTATTAATCATAAAGACAGAAAATTGAACGCCAAGTATTGCGAAATTACAATTGATTACATTACCTTTTCTTAAAAATTAAGTACACAAATTTATATGTGTGAAGAATAAGTAAGAAAGCTTCAGTTTCTCAAATTTGCTTGCGCGATTAATGACTGAAAAATTAATGAGCAAAGGATTAGTGAGCAAAGGAAAATATTAAATGCGATGATATATCTATTAACTCTATTCTTTTTGCCCCTAGCCAAATAGTGTTTTGCACTATCTAGTGATTACGATTGGAAGTGTTTGAAAAAGAGCTTACACGTAAAAAACGCTAGGAAAATTTAAATAAAGTTTTCAAAATTTCATGATTATTGTTTGTACAAAACGTCACAACAGTTCGCCCAAAGGTTTGGCAAGTTCTACTTTGACTTCTTGCAAGAAAACTTATGGCAACTTGATTAATTATTTTCAATTTTCTAAATCTTTCCCACTTGTTTATAAGCACTTTTTAAAACAATTCAATTCACATCTGCATGTATGTATAGTTAAGTGTACTGCACCGGACTAAAAGAACACAGGAAATATAATCGGTGATCATATAAATATTTTGCACTTATCACATTTATATAGCTTTTTTTCATATAACAAATATAGTAAAACCGCCTATAAGTATAGCTCATGGAGGTGAAAGAATTTTTTCTTACATATTTCATATTATTACCGCCCATAAACGCCGAAAATGTAAACGAACATATTCCGAAAGGCATACAAATTGTCACAAATTACAATACAGTTTTCTCAAATTTGTTTGCGCAATTGATGATAACTTTTTAGCAAACACTTTCTATAAATTCAGCCAAAGTTTTTATCAATATTTGATATCACTGATAATAGACACTTTCGATTTAATCATCTTCTTTAATAAGAACTTTGAAACGCGTTAAAATGAAAGGAAAATGCGATCAAGAAAAAAATCGAGAGAAAAAATCAGACAATGCTCAACGCACACTTTCCTATTTGTGATGATTTCTTTCACAAATTTTGGATTTATACAATCTAACCCTATTTAATTTACCTTCAAATAAGCAAATCAACCCCATGAAATCCCAGGATTGAAGGATTTTTTTAACGAAACACATTTTAACAAGACTTATTACACACTTCTCCGATTGATTAAACGTTAACTTCAGAATGAGACAAATTCCCAAATGCCGGCAAATGACAATAACAAGCAGTGGTGGCCTGATATTATATTATTTGAATGCACATACACTGATCTATTTGCGCATGTATTCCATTTAAGTGTCATGTGTTCCCATTTAGATTGCAACTTCGACCATATAGATTGCAACTTGGAATATGCGCTTTATGATAAAGTGCCATAGAATATGAATTTCTATTTATTACATTATACTGAAGTTAAAATGCCGACCAGTAACAAGTAGTGGTGGCCTGATATGCTGTTATTCTAATGCAGATACACTTTACCTATTTGCGCATGTATATTGCATTTAAGTGTTATGTGTTGCCATATATGTAGATTGTATCTTCGACCATATAGATTGTAACTTCGAATATGCGCTTTATGATGAAGTGCCATAAAATATGGGTGGTTATATTGTAGTTAATCTTTCAGTGAAAATTCTGAAGTTATTTATATTTAAATCACACTTTTTTTTATTTTTAACTTAATTGGGACTCATAATTAATAGATTATATTATTAATTAGTAAAAATAGCTTCGGTGTAACAAAAATTCTATTTGTTTTGGAGAAAGCCCTATACTTCTTTAGGATAACAATATCTAATATTAATTGCACTTTCAAAATCTCCCATATATATTGTCATATTTTTAAAATATTATCATATTTGCTATATTTTCTATGCTTATATGACCATAAAAACACCTCCAAAAATGTTTGGAAATTTTCCGATGAACATATCTTTTATTGCAACACATATTTCAAATTTTGCCATTTCTATTGTGAAAACTAACAATTTATTGCTACACCTCCCATAAAAAAGTGCTCCTAAAGTTTTAGCAAATTTTACTATGTAAATTTTTCTCAGTGTCCTTTTTCGGTTTCCTGTTGCTGTTTGTTATTACTTAGTTTCACCCCCGCAGAATGTTATACACCGGTATACGTATTACTACACATTTCAGTCAATTCGAGCTAAAGAAAAACCATGGGGCTAGTAGCAAGAATAGGATTCATCGGCACAATATTGTACGTAGTCAATGTCTCTCGATAAGGCCTTCTTGAGGGGGTATGCGCGTACGGTTGATATACTACAGAGAGTCAGACTAATTTACCACACATGGGTTATCTCAAACTCTTACATAGTTAATACATTCGTTAAAGACTCGAAAAAAACTCTCTCAATAACTAATTATCTTAAATAACTAATTTCTATGACGGACGACGTGCTTTCTATTCTAAAACGTAAGTATATTTGCAAATAATTTATCAATTATCACTTTAGTATTAGATAAGTTCACATGCACTAGCGCTCCTCTGACGGGCGCAGAGATTTAACGTCAAAAATAAATATTTTTTTTAAATGAATTATGTTTCAAAAAGCACTTGATAATATAAATGCGGTAAATATGAGCGCTCCTTTGGCGGACGACGAATTCATTTCAGAAGGTAAATATAAAAAAAGATACAACCTTATCCATGGTGATAACCATTAAAATTTTTGCTTTCCCTTTTTTCGGCAACATCCCTGTTTCCATCAAACTTTCTTTCCCGCCTTCACAATATCCTTCCTTGCCATACAACCGATGTTCCTTGATTATCCCTATTTTTTCTGATTTTTCCACCGTGTATGCACTGCTTTCCTTCTCGTTGTTTTTCTTCTCACCTTTCCTCACCAGAGTTCCAAACTAGAATCCCGGCTGTCACTTTTTCCGGCCTTTTCGTTCCCCGATTTCTCTCCGTTCCACCGCATGGTGCCAGCTGGTCCATTGACAGTCATGGGTGGGTAGGTGTCTGTACTAGCAATGCTTGGTTTACACCTGCGACCATAACACTTAGGACTCCGCAATGAGGCCAACAAATGTGGAGACGTGTTTGACTCCCTCAACTTTTTTTTAACAGTGTCTTCGGCCAAGGGGTCGCTGCCTTTCTGCTCCAACTCTAGGTTTATTTGCAGCCTTTTTTTGTTTGTTTTTTGTTTCTAATCTCCCTAGAGAACATCCGCGATCCGCGTACTACTTTTCACCTATCCCCCCCGCACATAAAAAAAAAATTGAAAAAAACAATACTCTCCAATTTTCTGTCCAGCACAAAACCTCGGAAAAAGGCAGACAACTCCTCCTTTTTGAAGAGACTCTCCTTCTTCTTCAATTCACCTCTTATTCGACCTACCGACTTCCTTCTGGACCACCTAAAGGACCCCTTCCGTTGTTTTGGAAATATGGTGGCCTGGTGATGTCAAGCTACCGGGAATCATTTTGTTATTCATATAGGCAATTCCAATGCCCGACCTGCCGACAATGGCCAATATGACCTGCACTTCACTTTTTTTTATCATTTACGCTAAACTAAGTAAGTTATTATTCAAGTGGAACGCACACCAGAAATTAAACAAAACTTGCAAATGCACTAGAATCAAACACGAAACCTGCAAGGTGACATATGCCAGCTGAACATCTTATTTTTATCATTTCTGTGGTCGGCTCGAAGCCTACCAAAAAGCTTTAACGACCCGAAATGCTGCATTAACGCGACTCCTTCCACATAAGTTACTTTTGTTTTATGGGTGTCAACTGTCAAATCTCCATGTATTTTCCGCGTATTCATTACATGTTTTGATAATTTTCCCTATATTTTAAGCCTTATCGACCTCGAATATTTCGTTTCAAATTAGCTTCCTAATAATATTTCGTTTCAAATTAGCTTCCTTAATAAGTAATTTACAACTTCTGACGTTTTTTTTCTTGTGTTTTTAAATAAGAGAGGTTTTCAAAAAAGTTATTCTATAACGGGTGTACTTTAAGCGTCCGTAAACTCGATCTGGTGCTATTAATTACAGGTAGACAATTTCTCATTTTTATAGACTGAAATTCACTCAAAATAATTTCAATGAATTTCTATAATGCATTGAAAATGCAAAACAAAATTGAACTTTTCGACTCAGCGATCAGAGAGGTTTCATCAGTATGGTTATCCCTGATCATAGAAGTTCGATGCCTTATGGCGACAAAAGGAATAATCACCCAATTCGCAAATTGCAATGAGAATCTTGCTACCATATGATTCACTCTTGCTTTTGATAAAAAGTATTTGTATGGGCAAATGGGTGATTTTATTGGTAGGCGATCAGAGACAACCATACTGATGAGACCTCTCTGATTGCTGGGTTGCAGTTCGATTTTTTTTTCTGCGTTTTGAATGCATTATAGAAATTCATTGAAATTAGTTACAGTTCGTGTCTATCTACGCTGAATACCATGATACATGAGAATTGTTGGACTTATACCTGATTAATTATGCATGAGAAGCATGCTACTGTTCTATGCAGCTGCCGCGTTTTGTGTGCTTCTCTTCCATGTTGCTGTCCCGCTGATCTACGGCCACTTAAAATCCAGTCCCCGTGTGAACTGCAAAATCCAACGATAGTCTGAAATGATAATAAAAGTATCAACCACAAACAATCACGACAGTCAGATAAGTTTGCTGTTTATTTCGATCCTGAGTACGGTTCTTTGGTTCAATTTTTATCTTTTGCAGGTACCGAAATTTTGCTTGTTACTAGTTCCTAGGCCCACTAGTAAAGTTTGGTGCCCGAGCTTCCGACAGGACCATATATTATTTAGTTTGGTCTACCGTTGACTACAGTGTTGTATATTTCGTTCTCCTTTTCAAACGGACCTGAGGGTGATAATGGACACTTCAAAAGATAATAATAAATCAATTAAGTTAATTATCGGAAAGTGATGATATACGAAATTGATGGAAGCAATCATTTATCGGAACTGTAGATAGGCTTGAAACTATTCAACTGCTTCCCTGGAAAGTTTGAATGTTCTCAGAGTACGGGCATGGGGAGGAAATTAGCCCATAACACTTTGTAGGCAATAATTCTTATTGAGCGTTAATGGAATTTCTATTAAATTCTCCAAAATAATTGTTTTTCCGGAATTACCAAACATTGTGGGTGTAAAATATGAAGAATAGAAATAAATTAGGCATTTTCATATTTGATTATTTGTAACATTTAATAAGTACAATATTTTTAGTTGTGCCTTTAATTATTGAATGAATGCGATTGATAGGAAGATAAGCAGATTAAAAATAAAATGTCATTTATTAAATTTAAACATATTTTATAGGTATGGGAAGAAGTTTCCAAAAATTAAACTATACAACAAATATGAGGTTAACGAAAGCTGCTAAAATCTATGCAGTCCCGAAAATTATGACTTTTTTTTTTATAATACGAGTATAAAACACTTACCCGAGTCACACCAAATCATTGAAAAAAGTAATATTTCTCAGTATAAGAGATGTTCATGGCTCAAAACAAACTCAATAATTCCATTGTGCACGCCAAAATACAAATGGAATAGAAAAATAAGAAAAAGAATATATTAAATTATAATATTGAAATATCTTCTCCTGGTGATGTTAATAGACTATCCCGAAGTACATACGAATGTATGTATATGCTATATACAAAGGTGATACATTTAAAGGAATATATGAGATCCAACAAAGCACCGGATCGCTACGTATGAATTTCATACTGTAAAAGTAAGTCTTACTTATGAGCTCAGCTCCCATTGGAGGGAAATGCGCGAAGCTATAGTAAGCATTGAAAAAGCGGGAGGTTAAGCCTTTCAGTTTGGATCCGACTTCCAAAGTGAAAAAAACGTATGTATACAAAACAAAAATGTAAAATGTTGTTAAATTTTTTTCTTATTGGTCTTACCATGTTGTGTGCGATAATAAAGCATAGAATATAGAAACTTAAGCAAGCTATAAACATTCTTGTTTTAATTAATACCTCAGAAACCTTTTTCATTGAACATATTGTGACTCAGGTAAATGTGCTCTAGTTTTTTGTATTCAGTGTATATGTATTTGGTTATACAACTATTAAGTTTGTTATACATACAAAGTATGCTTAAAATTGCACCCATGCGGCATGCGCATCATTCGAACATGCAAAAGTATTAGACCTTAACTTAACTATTTTTGAGAACATAATGATTAGAGGCAACCATTATTTTATTTTTTAAATCTTCCTATCTTCCATACTGTGTAACGTAAAGTAAAATGCAGCGCTAAAATCATTTTGTACCTTGTAATCTACTTTCACAGTGCTTGGTAAAAACCGGGAAGTTGTAACAAGAAATTTAATTGGGCTCTTAATATACATATGATCAAAACGGGAGTACCTTTAGATAAAAACAAACACGTCTTAACGGCTTAACTTCGCTTAATTCTATTTTTTATTTTATATAGACGACTGACGAAGAACGGTCCTTTCATCCTCTACAAGAACGACAAAACAACAAAATTATTATTTTTGATCATTAAACGAATCGACTCTAGAATTCTAGATTCCACAGTTCAATTGAAAATTGGATTAGTTTTCTTTCTGCAATTTCCAATTTCACCACGAGGAATTATTTTTTTCATCGTCGATCTTGCACGTCATTCTTTTTTTCGACAGTTCTCCACTGTGAAATATGATCGCTTGTTTATTAAAATGCAAGGTTGAACGAAACGTGTTCTACATTGTCAACTTACAATTGTTTTTTTGGGTCCAACTAACTGGACCCCGCCCATCGTGACCCGGGAAAACGGTATATAAGGAAATTATGTGCTAATTATGTGCCAAACTCTAAAATTTTGTGCTCGCTAATTTAGTACATTTTTTAAATATTCAAAATGGGGGGTGCAGCACGATGGTCATCTGCACCCCGCTCTAGTTTAACTCTACCAACAAATTTTCGATTACCGCAGAATTTATGTGCTAATTATGTGCTAATTCTTCGTCAAATCTAAAAATTTTTTACTCAAAAATTTACTGGGTTTTTTAAAAAATCAAAAGGGGGGGTGCAGGATGCCGTAATTTTTTACCCCGCCCTAGTGTTGACCAACAAAGTTTTGATTCACACAGGATTTATGTGCTAATTATGTGCTAATTCTCTGCTTAATTGGAAAATGGTATACTCGAATATTTAATAGGGTTTTTATCAAACCAAAAAGGGGACGTAGGACGACTTCTTCTACTATGTTTCCTTCTTTAAAATGCTACCAACAAAATTTTGATTAACGCAGGATTTATGTGCTAATTACGTGCTAATTCTTTTTTAAATCTAAAGATTGTGTACTCCAAAGTTTGGTGAGGTTTTTAACCAATCAAAATGCGGGGTGCAGGACGACACCATCTTCCACCCCGCCTTAGTTAAAATCTTGCCAAAAAAAGTTTTGATTCAGTCAGGATTTATGTGCTGATTATGTGCTAATTGTTTATCAAATCTAAAAAATTAGAATTCGAAAATTTAATGGATTTATAAAAAAAAGAACAAAATACGGGGTGCCGCACGACGTTCTCCTACACCCCGCCCTAGTTAAAATTATAACAAAATAATTTTGATTCGCTTAAGATTTATGTGCTAATTATGTGCTAATTTTTGCTTAATCTAAAATTTTTGCTTTCGAAAGGCGTTTCAAATTTTTGGACTTTTCTACGACAAAATTTGGCAACGTCGAAAATTTAATCGAACTGGTCGATTAATCGATTTTATTATCGCCTACCCTACTGTCAAAAATAAATTGTCAAATGACAGTGACATTTCTCGTTGTCAAAATGGACTGTCATATTTTTAATGAAATTTTTGAGTAATTAAAAGATTTTATTTGGTTTGTTGATAAAAAGTTTAATAAGGAATTTGTTTCTATACATCAGTACAGAAGACTTATTACGTTAGTTCTGTATATATAATGCGTATAGCCCGTGCGATTTGATATTTAATTTGATTAAAAAGAATGAATTGCTGCCAAAGTGTTTCCCCGAGAGTTATAGTTGAGAATCTAGTATTCGCATGAACTCTATTCTGAAAAGAAAGAATACATGTGGAGGAGCAGTTATGGTGCATTTACAATGCGACAGTAGCTTACGTAATGTCGATTTTGATGGGACCAAATCAGTGTTGCACTTTTCCTGGCAGTGGAGAACTGGGAGCATTGAAGTCCATCGAACATATTTCTGTCATATTTCTTGTATGCGTACATGTATTATATAAACGGAACTGTAACATAATAACTGTTCTTTATTGATATATAAAAACAAATTCCAAATAAAATCTTTTAATTCATTTAATTCTACTTATGTGCCATGACAGTAGTAATATTTGATGCTGGAAAGTTCTTTTTAAACTGAAAGCCTGAATCAGATTGCTCGACAGCGACAGCAGCAGCGGCAGCATCGCAAAACAACAGTTTTGCTGTCGAGTGTAATACAGCAGCACAAGGCAGCAAGCCTTAGAATATATTGTAGTGTACGCCACTGCGCGCTTAACGAAGAATCATAAAATTCATACAGTATAAACGTATACAGTCAGAAACTTCATATAAACGTATGCAATCAGACATCATTCTTGGCAATCGTCGTCCGTCAGTAGAAGTAGAAGTTGCTTATATAGTCAGTCGGTTAGTTGGCGTGTAAGAACAAAATTATAAGTATTCCGGGCATTTCCCGTGCACAGTGTGACGCAGTAATTGTTATTAATTTATTGAAATATATAATAAGTGTTAATTCGGATCGGGCCTTTTATTTCGCTTTATAACATTTGGAGTTTAACAATATATCAAACTATATATTCTAAGCAGCAAGCAGAATCTTCTGACATTTCTATATGCATATGACAGCATATCCATGCTGCCTATGCAAACAGCAGCGGAAAATTTAGAATTTTGGAATGACTCGGCAGCGCGGACGTTCGTGCTGCTTTTTCTCAATCAGCTGACCCCTTTCAACCAATGAAAATAATTTGCTGCCGCTATCGGTGCTGTGGTAATCTAATTCAGGCTTAGGGGTTGTTTCTGCAAATAAATGACACAAATGTCAATATGCAAAAAGGAAAAAAGCTAGAATTGGTATAAGACCGATTATTACGATGAATATGCTCAAGCAAATCGTAAGACTTTTGCATGGAAAAGTCGTGCGATTTGCATGAGTGTGTGTATTGAAAGCCGGAACTTGGGACTGAAGTCTGGTATGAATGAAATTGGCAGAAACTATTGCGTACAGGCAAATCTTAGGGATTGGCTATAAATTGAACTAGACAAAATTGGATGTGAACTTTTTCCTCCACAAGCAACGACTTTTATACAGATTTCAGTTCAACTCTATAGCAAAGTCGTAAGATTTGTTGTTCGGAATAATTTCGGCCGATTTCATTCTTGTCAGACTTCAGTCAACTCAAGCTCCGACTTTCGCTATACATGCTAAAGCAAATCGTACGACTTGGCTTGTGTGTAGTGGCCTTAATACTGTCAAAAAGAAAAGTTATATGATTTGCACAAAGTTTTGCAAAATCACAGCCTGCTCACTCTACTGGAGCCCTGTCGGCTAAACACGGCTCCCGGCTTTTTTATTGAATTTTAGTCGATTTGAGCGTGGTATTCCTAATTTGTATTCACAAATATCTCCGCGAGACGCAGTACTTATAATACCAAAAATAAAATAAAATCCATAAAAACTATTGGTGGACTTTCGTATATTTATTTTTCTCTCATATTTTTAACTTTTTTCTTATATGCACATATATACCAACTAATCACTAATTTATAATTAATTTATATATATATAAAAAAGTTTTTCATTTTTTAAATAATCCAATATAACTCAATAAAATAAGCAGATATTACCCCGACAAGTTTATAAAAGTACTGCGTGTTTGTGTTTGAAAATTTCTTTCTCATTATATCTACATTTTTACTGAAAATTGAAGTTTTGTTTACAATAAAAACAGAATCAAATCGAGAGGCTGTTAGAACAAAAGTAGTCAATAAAATTGAAAAGAAATAAAATAAAACAACAAAAAGATATCTACTTAAGAACAGAGAATAATAACTAATTCTAACAGTTATAATATTTAAGATTATCCAGTTTCCATCAGTAGCAATATTAATCTGCTTGCTTGCTTTGTGTTTCGTTGTCTTACTTTATTTTATACATTTTATGTTATAAGAAATAATTGTTCTTCAAATTTTTCACCATCAAATTTCAAATCTTGAACAAGAGCCTCAACGGAATTTGCTGGTATTAATGTTCCAACGATTTTAATACCCTCGGTGGTTTTCAAGCGTATTACTTGAATTTTATTATTAGCCACGCTACATTTTAAACTCAGAATGGTCTCACGGAAAGTACAAAGCCTGCCAGCACAGTAAAAGAACGAGGTCTCAAGCCAACCTACAAAACAGGAGCAAGCATAAAATTGTCATCCTATTGATGTAATAATTTTTTAATTACCTCACATTCTTTTTCCATATTTGCAGGTATTCACTGATGCATCGTATTTTTTCATCCAATGGGGCTCTGCTTCCTCGGCAGTTACCTATTTATAATTTTTCTCTAATCCAGTGAGACATATATTTCGGCATTTCAATCCCGTGTTCGGCCGAAACACTTGAAACATAAACTATTT
This sequence comes from Dioctria linearis, assembly GCA_963930735.1. NCBI lineage: Eukaryota > Metazoa > Arthropoda > Insecta > Diptera > Asilidae > Dioctria > Dioctria linearis. Next base: position 139,767,219 of record OZ005743.1, on the reverse strand, counting down.
TTGGTGATTTTCCCAGCACTTTTGATGTGTACTTTCTTCAACTGCTCAAATTGCAGTACGTTTACCATATCGAACTTGATGTGAAGCCTTCTTTCTCATTAAATCAGCGGAACTATAGGGAAAAATAACATTTTCATTCTGTTCATGGCTTATGTATTAATTTTTTAATTACCTCTCATTCTTGCCCCATATTTACATTTCTACAGCTTCGATTCTCTCTGCTTCATCGGCAGTTACCTCTTTATATTTTTTTCTCTAATCCAGTGAGACATTCATTTCGGCATTGCAGTTTCTTGCTAGTCTTAGGAAATAAAATAAAAAAACTTGAAAATATCGAACTAAATACATTTATAATATAAGAAAGTAGATACCTAATCAAAATAATAATGTAGTTTCATCAGAAAATAAAATTGTTACTATAATTCAGCAGTTGCATTAGAAAACTTTTTTATCAATGATATTCGATTTTTTTTTTTTTTAATTATATGAAAAAACTTGCTCACAACGGATTCAGTGCTTTCTGTGTATATATCAATAAATGCGGTATTACCGTTCTATTTTTAAGAGGCTTTTCTGAAACTTGCATATCATCGATTTCGGACCATTGTCCATTTTTATGCCTGAGGACAGCAGTGTAGTGACCTGTTTCCAAAATTCCAAAGCTACGTTTTGGTCTCAAATTTCTTAAAGGTCTATCACCGTTTTGTGGAGTTGTTTTCATTGAAAATTTAAAGGAAACAAATCCTCCCAACTGAAACTCTTCGAAAGAAACCGCCAGCGTTATCGGTATATCACTCACCTCGATTGTATGTCCACTTGCTCCATAAACTTCGCAAAACAAAATTGTTCCTGCAAACAATATTGGATCAAAATAAACACAATTTTTACAGAATAAAATGTCTATAATTATTCATTTACCGGTTAATTTAAATTTCACAGATTGTTCACCGGCACATTTCCTTTTTTCGCATATTTTCTTTTTCAAAAGTAAAGCTTCCTCGATAGCTTTATTGAGCCTTGATTTTACATTTAATATATCAATTCTCAGGAATGGGCAAGCAGATGTGAGTTTTTCCCCACATTTCCTGCACAGGGACTCGTAAGTGCCAAGTGAACTTTGTAAGTTTAAAGCCTCAGCAAGCTCTACAGCATTTGTCGCACAATTTACGACATTTATACTTCCGCATTTAGTTATAAATCTTGCATCTGTCGTGATATCTAAAAGAATGGAGCCTCTTTTCGCGTACGTATTGCATCGAATTCCTGCAAAAAAGGATAATGCTTTTGCTCATTACTGTATGAAAATTGAGCCTTTGTTTATTTTTTGCCAAGGTATTAAAGTTTTACAAATTATTAATTGAGACGTGTAATTCTAAAAGTATCTACCTGAGTCTGTTTTTAGACAAATTGTAGCCACTTTTTTTCCTTTTTCCCTGGTTCTTTTGGTACCAACCGGATTATTACAGCCATCAAATGTATAATCCAACAAAACTTCCTACATATATTACATTATTTATATATTATTGATTTTGGTAATTAAATAATTTATAATTTACAGTCATTACAAAAATAAAGTTTTTTGTCATTCCCCAACATTTTCGGAATTACACGCCTCAATTAAATTGACACAAATGTGCGATCAAGTATTTAAAACAAAAACATCCGAGTATTTACCATTATCCAAAAGGTTTTTGACAAATTCAGAATAATTACTGTTCCAACAAAGAAAGTCTACTTTTACAGCATCATTTCTGGCTACATTCAGTATGACTTGAGTTATCGCATCGAATGCGCATGTATTCAGCAAGGAATACTTTTTGCCCTCAATAATGAAAGTTTTCGAGTCGAGACTATTTGCATTTTTCAATATTAAATTTCTTGATCTCTTCCCATTGTTCATAAAATCTCTCTCTAAGAAGTCTGTTCTCATGTATGTAGATTTTTTCTTCTGTTTTTTGGATTGAATTTCATTGTCATAGCCACCCCATCTTTCTTTCTCCTTCAAAGACATTATGGACTCGATTTCAGTTAGTTTCCTTCCATTGCAATTTTTACAAAGTCGGCGTTGTCCATATCCTTCTTCTCCGTCTGCATATGGGAATGAGCACCCGTCAAGCACGTGAACGCTTACACTACATACGGCACAAATATGTGCTCCTCCTGGAAAATTTCCGTTGATACAGGCGGGACATTCTGAAATCCCAATTGGCAAGTCGTGAGGGACGTAATTATTAACGAGAGCCATATCGACTTCGTCATTTGTCAGATCCTGTTTTTGGAAGTCGTGAGAGACGTAATTATTAACGGAAGCTTTATCGACTTCGTCACCTGTCAGATCCTGTTTTTCTCTTTGAAAGAGTTCTTTATCTATTTCGTGTTCGCCAATAATCAAGTTTGCAGAGCCATTCATGTAATTTAGGGGGGTTTTAACAAAATAGTCAATCCTACAACCATTTTTTTTGTTAAAAAGTCGGGTCTTTAGGACATTAAAATTAGACTCGACTATTGCGCTGGACGCAGGTGCGCGTCCATAGCCGAAGAGATCTCGAACTATGCACGACCACATTGGTATTTCCTTGCAATCTGTTAGCAATTTTTTGGCCAACGGAAGAAACAAGTAAGCATTTGGTTGGTCGCCTTCTTTCTCTACGCATATAATATTTTTGACGCCGTTATTAATTCTTTGCGCCCAAGCAAAATACATATTCATCCCAGCTTGAAAATCGTCGTCATCAATTTCTTCAGTAATTGAAAATATTATATCAAGTTAATAAAATTAAATGTAAATATATATACATTTCGATTAAATTAAGCTGGTATAATTTGGGACTTTTTGACATGGTGAAGAAAAACAGATCTTTGTTTTTTCTTCATCGGGTCTAGTAGTCCCAAATTACACGAAATTTATACCAAAGGAACGACCGATATAAACAAAATATAAATTGTCAATCATAATAGTACTCACGTCCTAATAGAGAATCTTCATTGAGGTTATCATCTGGCTGAACTCTGTTGGATTTTTCTTCAGATTCTTTAATAATAAAAAGCATTCGTCATTATCATTGTTTGTTGAAAATATTTTTATGAAAAGAAACAATTTTTGTTTCAAAAATTTCATTCTGTTACCATATTTATGAGGAAATATAATTTTTGAAACGAATTAATTTACTGCTAATAATGACTTTCGCAGTGGCAATAATTAAATGTTTACCTTCAATAGTCTTTTCAATATCGTTCTCACCGTCACTGCTAATGACACGGTCTTTAATTTTTTGAATACTGTGGGAGCATGCCGTTAATTTCCCATTAATGGATCCACACGTTTGGGATTGGCATATAATTAAAATACATCGTAAAATTTCTCCAGCTTCCTCCTGTGAACGTGCTAAAACTAGCTGGCTGACTGCAACCATAAAAAACTTTTTTATCATTTTTTGACAATCCTTTAGCAAGATCGCATAATTATGAATGAAGTGTGACACGTCGATCCGAATGTAACAGGGTACCATTTTTCCGAGGTAGCAAGCATTCACGTATTCTGTAATTGTTTCGTATTTTGTATACGCTTGTATGCCAGCAATTAGTAATGCCTTCGCCGAGTCGGAAACCAATTCTTTGGGTGGTGGAGCGCCAATTGATTTCCAGTGGCGCAACCAACTGCAGATGTGTAATGCGTCGTGCTTTTCAGAAAGCATTTGATTTACTGAAAATTGTTTGTCTCCACAGTGTATAACACACTGATATAAAAAAATGTGTCCCGAAATAGTTCCGTCAGGACGGAGTATTTTGCGGACGACTCTACCAGTTGCATCTATGACAACTTTTATGTGATCCCTGTTTTTACTACAATACTCAATGTACGTTTGCTTTTGCTGAACACTGGAGTACCAAATATAATAAGGATATACTCCTATCGCATGGATCGAATTTTTTAATATATTAGATTTTTGCACGCATAATGCGGTCAGCGGGTCTTTGTTCACATGTGTTTGGCTAAGGTATTCCAACTTTGCATTTCTTAGAGTATGCAGCTTATATAAATGTGGTGGAAGATTTTCACCAAACACCATCATATTACTGGCCGATTCTTTTTGTATGGCCGACGCAGACTTTCCAGTTTCGACCATGTATTTCCCAATCATATCCCTTTCTGGATTTCTGCACGGACGTTTGGAACATCCCTTACTATTAAGTAAAAACTGTATGGTACAAGTTAATTTAACGACTTCTCTTGTAACATCATCAATGAAGCCGTGCAATACTGAGCCACATTTACAGCTGCCTACAAAAATATACGTGACTAAGTAATATCTAATTATCTGCATTACTTAATAAGCATATAGCAATAAAAAAGAGTATAACATCATATTATATATTTAACTTAGCGGACATTTTACCATCTACTTAATTTTTTTAAATTAGATCCTATATGTTTTTAACAGATTCTTGATCTCAGCAAAAAAAAAATAACTATTTTCCTAAAATGTACCTTGGCTTGACTAATATTTATGTCGTATGTTTCAAAGATACAAATATTAAATCGACTTCGCGTTGATTTAGTATAAGGCAATTTGACTTGTTTACGTGCGTTTGATCTGTTACACACGAGATTGCGTACACATTGCCACACGCACATACTCATAAATCAAAAAAGTTTTCAGACCAAAGTTTGTTATTTATTTTACAGATTAAGAATCTATAAGAAAACATCGGGAAAACGGACTTAAAATAACCCTACAAACGTCCACCAAGTTAAAAATTACTAACTAAATTATTTCCCTTCTTGAGAAATAATCAGTTTTTCGGACAAACCGTACCGACACGAATGTTATTAACTTACCTCTTACTATGACCGTATTATTTTTATTCACTCTCCCACGCTCAAATGAGAAGCCACAGCCTATTCTGTGTTCGTTCCACAATTTTTTGTTGTGGCTAGTTGCCACACACCAGGTTTCAATATTTTGTACAGTCGTGATGTGGCATATTTACGAGGGTCCTTCTGACGGTAAGCTTTTTCATCTATTAATTCATTGAACTCTTTGCTGGAGAAATGGATATCGTAAACATCTTCCCTTGTTCCTGATAACGTTGAGTCATTGATTACAGACTCCACAGATGCGTCCAGAGGATGTTGCTTAACAAAAATAATTGAAATAATGCAAGTACTGGATGTAGTTTTGTTTTCAAAATTGGCATTATAACGAATCTATAATAGGAGGTGATGTAAATTAACTGGTTTCATGTAATACTGAACTAAAGAAGGTAATTGAAATTGATTTTCCTTGGAAGAAAATTGTACTGAGCTTTTTCGACGTATTCGTGATTCTAGTGGGATCACGAATACGTCGAAAAAACTAATCGATTATGTTAAGACCAACCATAATTCGGTTGAAAAGTTGAAATAAGGAATAATTTGAATATGAGCATAAACTTTAAAAAAAAAACATTTGTAAGGTATGTTAAGCAAACATTTGTTAGTGAAACGAGTAATAGATAGTAACTTTAATAAACAGTCCAGACCCAAGCATGATAGCTAATATTATGGCGAATTAGAGTATTAAGAATTACCAAGAAGTTCGTACAAATATTTGTAACGAATCGTTTAACTTTAAGTTAAAAAATAAAGTTAAACAATATGTATAATTTGAATGACGAATAATTATATAATAATAATAATAACATTATATCACGTTTTTTTAATACTTACGACATTTATTATTGATTGTCCTTTCGAAAATATCTTTCTGCAGGTGACATGTGTATGCAGCGCCGCAGCACTTTTTGTTATGCCATTAAGTTGAAAAATTTCTTCCGATATTACCTTCCAAATCGGATCACTCTTTGACAAAACCGCGTTGTTTTCAATGTTAAAAATTTTATCTTTATGCTTTAATAAAATTGATTCCAGCGCAGCTGGTTCAATTTCTACTGGGCGGCCACGTTTTAATAGCTGTAAAAGGAAGAAAACTTTATGACAAAACAAATACATATAGCAGAAGTGCTACTTGTCATAAGGAAGAATAATAGAACTATTAAAGGCAAGTCGAATATTTGGGATGACCAGGATAACACTTCAGGACAGATTGACCGGAAAAGTTTCAGAAAATAGGAGGTAGTATCGCACTGACTCCAACATAAGAACAGAAGCTCGCTGACGGGTGCTGCAATAGCAAAGGTGGATTTCCTTTGAAGTCAGCAGATCTTAAAAACACAGTTCAAAAAATAATGGATAAGCGGCACTTCTTCAAATTAGTCAAATAATAATAATAAGAACTCCTTCGCTAATCTTAACGATATCATAGCTCGCGAACCCAAGTTTTCAGATTGAACCAAAAATAGTTTCAAAGAACTTTATAAATAACATTTCATTTACCATACTTAATAGACTTTTAGACTTGAAATACTGTAGTCCTCTATACATCAAAGAATTTTGTGTGCTGCTTTTGTTCCATCGTCTTAGCCTGAAGTTATTATTTTGCCTTAAATTGTACGGCTGCTCTGCAGATACATATACAACATTTCCACTTACCGGAAGTAAATTATATTTGATTTTAAAGCCATTTCATTATATGTTAATCGCTGTATTACATTCATCCACTGTAGGGTCTCCAACATATTCTGGATCGGCGTGTACAAATTACATTTTAAAATCATGCGCATAGCTTAGTTTTACAACAATTGAAGACGTTCTTTTACTTCATTCGAGCTCGCATTTAAGAGTGTGCTTCTTAAAAACCCGATTTTTTTGCGATTTTGCCACATATATAGTCTGCAGTTCTTTAAATTTCCTTTTATTATCTAATATAATACCGAGATATTTAAGATTATCCACACATTCAACATTAATTCCATCTATCCGTACCGATATATTATCAACATAATTAAACTTCATTCAGTTAGAGTTTGCAAGATTTAACTTTAATTTATTCATCTTTAACCAGTTGTTAACGCTTTCTAAGTCTGCATTTGAATTAATGCACATACTGGAAATGTTCTTAACACTTATAAAAATTAAAGTGTCATCCGCGAATAACGACAATTTACTATGACTAATCACATCCTTAATATCATTAATATTGTTACCAGTTTGGTCTATTTCCTTGTAGCGTTCTGACCACTGGCCGAGCGGTCTCCAATAGTTACGGTCAGATTCGGATGATGCGCTGCGTCCTGGACAAGCAGTCTAAGTAATAAAAAAAACCTCGTACCTGGGATTTTCGACGGGGCTGATGAAACAACGGAGCCGGGCTTTCTTAGCGTCTTGCTAGGGTGTTACCTTGGCCTAGTTTCTGCTGGGTGACTTTGTTTTTTCTTCTTGTTTTATGCTAGTGTTCGTTGGGTTACTGTTTTGGGGGTTTTTTTTTTAAAGAAAACCACTAGAACTTGCTGGGTTTCGCACTGACTTTTATTTATCCAAAAAGAAGCAAAGGGAAAAAATACAACTTTCTTCATAGCACAAGACTTTTCAGCTCAAAGACTATACTTCGACAAATGGCGGCTTACAATTTTTTCGCGGGGCTACGTGATCTATTCTATCCTTCAATCTCTTCTCATCTTTTACAAAGTTTACTTGTCCTGCCCTCTATTTTTCACATTTTACTTAAAAAGTCAAATTTTCTGTTTATATACTTCAAATTTTTTAACAAGCCAAATTTTCTTTTTATCTACTTCAAATTTTTTAACAAGTCAAATTTTCTTTTTATCTACTTCAAATTTTTAAACAAGTCAAATTTTCTTTTTATCTACTTCAAATTTTTAAACAAGTCATATTTTCTTTTTATCTACTTCAAATTTTTAAACAAGTCAAATTTTCTTTTTATCTACTTCAGATTTTTAAACAAGTCATATTTTCTTTTTATCTACTTCAAATTTTTAAACAAGTCAAATTTTCTTTTTATCTACTTCAAATTTTTAAACAAGTCAAATTTTCTTTTACTTTTAGCTTTCTGCTACGTGTCATAGTTCTTATCCAATTTCAGTTCTTTGCTAAACGTCAAATTTCTCTTGGCTTCCATTTTCTACTAAGTTTCGAAAGTGTTCATTAACTTTCAATTTACGTTAACTGTCAAACTTCCTTCGCTTCAGTTTTCTACTAAGTTTCGAAAGTTTTTGCCTAATTTCAATTTATGTTAAATGTCAAACTTCTTTTGACATTTAATTTTCCATTAAGTTTCGAAAGTTCATCTAATATCAATTTATATTTTCTACTAAGTTTCGAAAGTGTTCATTAACTTTCAATTTACGCTAACTGTCAAACTTCCTTCGCTTCAGTTTTCTACTAAGTTTCGAAAGTTTTCATCTCAAAGTTATTAACACTTTTGGGTGAGCCATATTAATTTTCTGATGAGAGATGACGGAATATTCTCTAGCAACTTGCAGCGATTCTATGTCTAAGCACAAGTCTAGCAAAATGCTTCGGCTTTATGCGGCCACGTCTGGGTTCGCCTTTTATCTAGTCGGTTGGAGTAGTTCCTCTGAATTGGACTAGATTTCAAGAATTGTGGTGACCGATAGGGGTTAGAATGGAGACGAGTCTTTACTTTTAGGTTTAGGGTTCTGCTATGGTTCGAGGTCTATCTTCTGAAAGAGAGACTGTCAAATTGTATGACGTTTTCCCTGTCTCGTATGTTTGATTTTCTTGACGTATGTAAATAGACGAGAATTTCCTCGAAAGTAATTACAGTTTTTCAATATTGAGCAAAGATTGTCTTTCTTATTTTTTTGTGGGAGAAATAAAAATAAAAAAAAAAGAGTGACAAATCTAAACTTCTACGAAATACTTCCTGCATAATTTAAATGTCAACATTCCTCAAGTTTTCCACTCATTAAAATGTTGGTCTCATCGTTCAAGAAATGAACTTCTAAACACTAATTCCTAAAGGTGTTGAGAACTTATGCATGGGCAATTATTCCACTCATCCCGCAATGGACGAATGCCTTGGCAGCATACTTTTAGAACGTGATGACTCCCAGGAACGTCTTATAGATGTACTGGGGCGAATGGTCGGGAGGTATTGCACTGGAAAAGCTCCCATTGTAAGGAGGCGACCCGATTTAACAATTCTTAAGGATACTGCCCTATATTGAGAGATTAGATTTCTCTCTGGATTAGCTCCTGACTGCTAAGGCTGAGGTTGATGCTAGTGTATAACAGAAAAGGGGTAAGTCATCTTGTTACACTACCCCCTCTCATAAGCTTGTAGCTCCGTCCAAGCTGACTTATCTTTGGTAAGGATTTGTAGGGTTCGTTCTAATACCCACTACGGTTCGTGGAAATAATGAAGAGGGATACGGAAATTAAAACCTTCCAACGAAGGCTAACTCAGAAGGAGTTAGTGGGAAATCATCTGCTCATCTAAGGCAGAGGCAGGTTAAACAAGGATCATGTCCTTATAAAATGTTACTCAGCCACCACGGATTGTAGGAAGAATGAAGAAGAGATAGGAAACATTAAAACCTTCTAACGAAAGCTAACTCAGAAGGAGTTAGTGGGAAATCATCTGCTCATTTAAGGCAGAGGCAGGTTAAACAAGGATCATGTCCTTATAAAATGTTACTCAGCCACCACGGATTGTAGGAAGAATGAAGAAGAGATAGGAAACATTAAAACCTTCTAACGAAAGCTAACTCAGAAGGAGTTAGTGGGAAATCATCTGCTCATTTAAGGCAGAGGCAGGTTAAACAAGGATCATGTCCTTATAAAATGTTACTCAGCCACCATGGATTGTAGGAAGAATGAAGAAGAGATAGGAAACATTAAAACCTTCTAACGAAAGCTAACTCAGAAGGAGTTAGTGGGAAATCATCTGCTCATTTAAGGCAGAGGCAGGTTAAACAAGGATCATGTCCTTATAAAATGTTACTCAGCCACCACGGATTGTAGGAAGAATGAAGAAGAGATAGGAAACATTAAAACCTTCTAACGAAAGCTAACTCAGAAGGAGTTAGTGGGAAATCATCTGCTCATTTAAGGCAGAGGCAGGTTAAACCAGGATCATGTCCTTATAAAATGTTACTCAGCCACCACAGATTGTAGAAAGAATGAAGAGACGACCCTAAGACTGTCGGACTTGATCTGTGCATGTTGAGTCAGAGACACATGTCTGAAGTCATGCCGGCCCTTGGTCAGAGGTCGAGATCGGTCTCAGTGTTGAAACCCAAAGGTGCCCTCGCGGCCCAGCAACCCAAAAAATCTGGTCTACCAGCACACCTCCGGCCCTCAACACCAAGACCAGTCGGAGAAGCCGCTGCAACCAGTAACCTAACCAACTGATTGCAGGACCTCTTCCGCACGGGGCATCTCCTTCTGACCGCAGATCGACGTTCGTTCGAGGGTGCGACTCAAAGTCCTTAGCATGGGTTAAAATTTTGAAGGCACTCTTTAATGTGGAATTCCTACGGCAGCGCGACCTACGTAGGGTACCATGTGGGAGGGGTTTTCGAATCATTGTCAATCGAGGGAGTGTGAAGAGAAAAAAAAATGGACTAATTTACAAGAGGTATACCGGCCGCTAAGTGGGGTAGGTCCTAAGCGGCACCTGGGTATCCTGTAGTTACCAGTTAAGCTGGCTGGATGCCTTTTTAGGGCTACCAGGAAGTATTAGTGGTTATAGGGGAAGGTCGTTTCTCTCGCGGTATGGGGCTAGTCTATCGACGTGGACAGTTCGCATCTTTCCACCGTGACACTTTTTTAGCTTGAACACCACTTCCGTTACAGCCTCGGTGATCTTGTATGGCCCATCCCAGTCGCACTGAAGTTTTGGGCACCGCCCGATTACGCGTCTTGGGAAGTATAACCAAACAAGTTGATCTACTTGGAAACTGGGTTTCTTCGACCGAAGGTCATAATATGTCTTCATACGCCGGCTCGCAGTGTTCAACATAGCTCGATTATTCTCGTGGATCTCATTCAGTGTCGTGGTCAGGTTATCCAGGTACTCGTTGATTGACGTAACTTCAGTAGGTGGGCTTCCTAAGACCATCTCAAGTGGTAAGCGGAGTTCTCGCCCAAAGAGGAGCTTAGCTGGTGTCTGTTTAGTGCTATCTTGCACACTTGCGCGATATGATAGTAGTAGGTACGGAACGTATTGGTCCCAGTCTCTTTGGTGTGACTTTAGAAACTTCGCCAGATAGTCTAGGATTGTTCTGTTAAATCTTTCGACTAGACCATCTGACTGTGGGTGTAAGGCTGTTGTGCGTGTTTTCTCTACCCCGAACTTCTGTAATACCTCTTGAAAAACGGCACTCTCGAAATTTCTGCCTTGATCTGAATGGAGCTGCAGTGGGGCTCCATGTCGGCTGAATACGACGGAGATGAGTGCATCCGATACAGTCTCGGCTGTCTGATCTGGTACTGGGATTGCTTCGGGCCATTTGGTGAAATAGTCCATACAGACTACCAAGTAGCGGTTACCTTTATTGGTCTTTGGAAGTGGTCCCAATATGTCTACAGCCACTCTCTCGAAGGGTGCACCAACGTTGCATACCTGTAGGGGAGCTCGCCGTCGTGGACGCGGCCCTTTCCGTGCTTGGCACTGGAGACATCCAGCACACCAGTCCTTTACATCTGTACTACTACCCACCCAATAATATTTCTGTCGAAGCTTACCTAAAGTTTTGTCAATGCCGAAGTGTCCACCACCTAGAGAATCGTGTACCTGATTGAGGACAATTTTTCGAAGAGACTTTGGAACTAAGATTTGCTTGATAGTTTCTGTTCCTTGACTGATGACTCGGACGGCGATGTTATTTTCTAATTTCAGAACAGACCACATTGACCAATACGCTTTAACTTCAGGGCTAAGATCTTTGACGCTCTCTTTATCCGGGCGTTGACCCGTAGCCAGCCAATTCCGAACACATCGTAGGGTGAGGTCGTTCTCCTGTTTTTGACCAATATCTTCTTGGGTGGTGACTAGGCGAATTATGATGGTGTCTTTCTCTTCGAGCCGTTGGCAGTAATGACAATCAGTTGTGGAACAAGGTCGGCGTGACATTGCATCCGCGTTGCTATGACTTTTACCCGGGCGATGTACGATTTCAAAATCATAGGCTTGCATGCGTTCTATCCATCTTGCGACTTGTCCTTCAGGACACCGAAAGTTCATCAACCATCTCAAAGATGCATGGTCTGTTCGAATTGTAAATTTTTTTCCTAGTAAGTAGGGCTGAAAATGTGCGCAAGCCTTCACTATCGCAACTAGTTCTTTCCTGGTGACACAGTAGTTCCGCTCAGGCCGACTGAATGTTTTGCTGTGATATTCCACCACGTGTTCCATTCCGTTTTTAACTTGTGAGAGAATAGCTCCCCAAGCATGCTGGCTGGCGTCTGTGTCCAGGATAAAAGGCAAATTTTCGTCTGGTTGCGTAAGTATAGGCGCAGTGGTTAAGCGGTCTTTCAATTCCTCGAACGCTTCTTGACAAGCATCTGACCAGAGGAACTTTCGGCCTTTCTCCGTAAGCTCCGTTAATGGTTTCGCGATAGCTGAGAAGTTTTTAACAAAGCGCCGGTAATAAGCACATAGCCCTAGAAAGGACTGTATATCTCTCCGTGTTTGTGGTCGAGGCCAATTCTGGACAGCGTTAGTTTTGTCGGGGTCCGTCGACAGTCCAGAGTCGCTGATAATGTGTCCGAGGAACTTCACTTCTCTTTGACACAACTGACACTTCTTCGGTGAAAGTTTTAGATTTGCTACTCTTAATCGGGCTAAGACAAGGCGGAGATTTTCTACCATTTGTTCAAACGTGGGGCCATGTACGATAACATCGTCCAAATATACTAGGCACGCCTTAGGTGGAATTCCTTGGAGGACGATTTCCATGAGCCTCTGAAAAGTTGCAGGGGCATTGGTTAGGCCAAATGGCATAACTGAAAACTCCCACAATCCACTGCCTGCAGTGAACGCGGTCTTTTCGCGGTCTTCCTCTTCCACTTCTACTTGCCAGTAGCCCGACTGCAGATCTAGTGTCGAAAACCAAGTTGAACCGGCGAGAGCATCCAGAGTCAGATCAATACGTGGCAGCGGATATGAATCTTTTTTGGTGACCTCATTCAGCCGTCTGTAGTCGACGCAAAATCTAGTCGAGCCATCCCTCTTCTTCACCAGGACGACTGGAGAAGTCCAAGGGCTACTAGATGGATTGATAACGCCTTGGGTTTTCATCTCGTTTACCAGATTTTCCGCTTCCTGACGTTTGGCCAATGGAAGCCGCCTGGGAGGCTGTTTAATCGGTTTGTTGCTACCTACGTCGATCTGATGCCGTATAATCGTGGTCCGACCGAGGTCGTTTTTTGTTCGCGCAAAGACATCCTGATGTTCTACGAGTAGTTTTTCCAATATTATTCTCTGCTGATTATTCAGGTGTATAGTTATGGGTTCCAGCAATTGGTGTAATTCAGGCGGTAGATGATTGAAGTTCGCTGTTCCTTCTTTCGAAGAACTGACAATGTCTGCAGCTACTTCCACATCTGCGAGGGAGGTGTTAGCCTTTATTTCGATTGGGTTATCTGTTACGTTTGTCACCCGAACTATCAGACTTCCATTGTTGGACTGGCCGACTGCTGGTTCCATCCACAGGGTAGGTGGGAGATTCTTTGGAGATATCAAAACAGTTTTTCGTTCACCCACTGACGGGTGGTAAAGTGTTACGAAGCAGGACGACTCCGCTGGTATTGTACAGTCCTGTATTGTTCTAACAAAATTCTCAGTGCCCTCTTCTTCGATTATCGGAACGAGTTCGTGAGCTATCCTAATAGTGTGCTTTGCTAAGTCGATTGAGCATCTGTTGCCCGCAAGAAAATCCATCCCGATGATGCAGTCGTCAAAGACATCAGCTACGTAGAAGGTGTGTGTCGTGGTAAAATTTTTAATAGCAACTGGCAGCTCAATGATCCCGTCCACTACGCTGGTTCCTCCAGTGACATTTCGAATCTGTGTTAAAGATGGGTTGAGATTATACGGGTATTGCAAGCGGTCCAGTATTCTTCGGTGCAGAATAGAATGCGTCGCTCCTGTGTCCACGATCATGTGGCAGACAATTCCTTCTATCTTCCCTTTTATTTTAATGGTATTACAGATCATACCTTGACTAACAGTTATGATAGGTGGAGCTGGTAGCCTCGAAGATATTGGCGCCGTCGTGTCCCGTGTCTCCGTGTTATGTCTGGATATTGGCTCTCGGTCAAGTGTTGGTGTAAGGGAGATCAGGGTGGTAGCAGGCGATGTGTGGTGGATAGCTGGGGAGTTAGGAATTGGTGTGTTCTTTGTTGGGATGTTAATAGGTGGTGTCGGATAGTTCGTTAGTGTGTTAGTGGGAAGAGGATGGTTTGTTAAGGTGTTAGTGGGAAGAGGATGGTTTGTTAGAGGGTTAACGGGAAGTGAACGGTAGATTAGTTTATTAGTGGGTGCGGGATTTGTTAGTGAGTTTATTGGGGGTAGGTCAGTTAATGTGTTAGTGGGTGGTGGATGGTTTGTTAGGGGATTAATGAGAAGTGGATGGTAGATTAGTGTGTTAGTGGGAAAAGAGGAGTTGATTACAGTGTTGGCGGGGAACGGGGTGGGGATAGGGTGTGTGCGTGTAGTGGTGGTATGGTGTGAGGTGTGGCTGGTGTGAGTTGTCATCGTGTTAGTGTTCGGTGGGAGCTTGACGAGTGGTGAATTCTGCGCGATACTTGTTTTTGTGTTCGGAGTATATGCGGTTATTGTGGTGAGGTTAGTTAGTTCTAGGAGGCTGGTTTTTAATGGACTGTTGATCTTTGTGCCGCTGAGGATGTACCTGCAGATTGTATGTGGAGCGTTTGTGAAGTGTGCTGATCTCTGCCCCCCGAGATCAGCTGCCCTGCGTTTAAAGTTCCTGTTAATCTAGATGAAGCGATATTCCTAGTATGTTCTCTGCTTCCGGATAGCTGCTGTGTTTGTGTTGATTGCAATTTTGACGGTGAGTCGTCCCGTGATCCATGAGTAGATTTATGTGCTATATTATTCCTCCCTTCTTCGATAGGAATTAGCAAAATGTTGATTGCTCTGTTAGTAGGGCGGCCTTTAACCAGGTCGAATACTACTCTGTTGCCAGGAGCTATTTCGGTTTCCGGATTTAGAACTGAACTCTGAAAGTTGGCAAAATGGAAGAAGACGTCTATTTGACTCTCATCTCGCACGATAAACCCGTACCTTCTTCGAAAGTCGCATCGACGGATAGTTCCTGTGACGTTTTGGGCTATCAAATTGGATTTAAACGGGGTGTTAGCTGATATAGGAGCTGTTGAATCTGGCTGAGCTAGCTGCGGCTCCCTCACGCTAGCTCGTTCGCGTTTCCCGATAACATCCGTGCTGAATTCCTTCCCAATTGTTCTCTTCTAAAGTCCGGCGGTTCTCGCAGTGGAGCTCTATTATTACTCGTTGCTACGGCAACTCGTATATTTCGCCTCGTGGCTCGGGTTGCTCGATGGTTAGCTTCGATCCTGTAGGCTGTTCGGACGGCATCTTGTAGAGTAGACGGATTGAAGTCTCGGACTTTTTCCTGCACGTCTAAGTTGAAAATTCCGTCTAGGAAGTGTTCCAAAGCGATCTGGTCTCTTGTATCCTCTGGACAAGATGGGAACTTAAGCCTGGTCAGCCGTAGAAGTTCCGTGGAAAATTCTGAAAAACTTTCTCCATTCCGTTGAACTCTTGTGCTGAGCTGGACGTGATTGAATGACTGCTTGTACTCGGTACCAAATTGGATAGAAAGCGCATTTCTCGCCTTCGTGTATGACCGTCTAGCGTCCTGATTTAACGTCTCATAAAAACCAAGCGCCGTACCGCGCAGAGATGCTACCAAGTACAGTGCTTTTGTGTCGTCATCCCAGCCATTAGTTTCCGCTATTGCCTCAAAATGCAATTCGTAGTGGTTCCAAGGAGCTTTTCCATCATATTCCGTTGGCGATAGCATCGGTTTCCTTACGTGCCGGTCATTTTTTCCCGGCTGTGATCTGCACGATGTCGGTGCTTCTCTTGGCTGCTCTGACCCCCCAGGGTTAGGACATGTCCCCACGGGCGCACTTGCCTCAGCCGATTGATTCTTGCAATAGTCTGGATTCTCCTTGGGAAGTCTAGTTGGAGACGGTGTGGAATGGCCACTAGGTGGTGGATGCCCTGCCGTTTTGTCAGAGGCTGGTGCATTCGGTGTGACCTCAGAATCGTCCATGACCTTATGCGCGAACGCAGAGGCGCTCAGGACGGACATATCGGACACCTGCCTTCGTAACGTGCCCATCTCTTCTCTCACGGACGTATTCTCCCCCTTTAGGGTCCTCATTTCGTTGCCGAATTCCGCCATTGCACTTGACTGTGCGCTAACTTTGTTATCCAACTCTTCCAGCTTTCGCAGAATCTTTTCGAGCTGTTCTTCTGCCATCCTGCGCGATCACTACTCCCTACCTCGTTAGAAATTCAAATCGTTGATAATCGAACGTGAAAGATTCAAAACTATTGCCGTGTATACCACGCGGCCTAGACCAAATGTACAATCAATTTAGGTTGGATAGTGCGTAGTAGAAAACGCTGTAATTAGTATAGACGCGTAGAATACGGTATTCAATAATAATCTTATTCAACTTAAATTCAATAGCCCCTAGTAGAAAGTTTCGCAACCAATCTAGATGCGTGGAAGATTGTATTACGTAGAAAATTTTAGTCGACTTAAATCCAATAGCACCCAGTGAAATTTTGGCAATCGACTTAGATGTGAAGAATATTGACTTTGGTAGCAGTTTTACTCGAGTTAAACGCAATAGCACCCAGTAAAAGTTTTGCAATCGGTCTAGATGCGTAGAATATTGTATTAGGTAGAAATTTTAATCGACTTACGTTCAATAGTACCCAGTAAAAAGTTTTGAAATTGGCCTAGATGCGTAGAATATTGTACGAAGTAGTGATTTTACTCGACATAAATTCAAAAGCACCCAGTTAAAGTTTGCAATCTTACGTAGAAATTCTATTCGACTTAAATTCAATAGCACCCAGTAAAAGTTTTGCACTTCCTTAGATGCCTAGAGTGTTGCATCTAGTAATTTCAATCACTTTAATTTGCGATAGCACCTAGTAGAAAACTTTCAAACGTTATAGATGCTTTGAATATAGCATCCAGTGATACTTTTAGTCAGTTTGATTTCGATAACACCTAGTAAAAACTTTCAAAAGTTGCAGATGCTTAGAATCTCGTATTCGGTAAGACTTTTAATAACTTTATTTGCGATAGCACCTAGTAGAAAACTTTCGAACGTTATAGATGCTTAGAATATTGAATCCAGAAATACTTTGAATAACTTTAGTTGCGATAGCACCTAGTAGAAAACTTTCAAATATTATAGATGCTTAGAATATTGCATCCAGTAATACTTTTAATAACTTTAATTGCGATAGCACCTAGTAGAAAACTTTCGAACGTTATAGATGCTTAGAATATTGAATCCAGAAATACTTTGAATAACTTTAGTTGCGATAGCACCTAGTAGAAAAGTAATTTTAGTCGCGTTAAATTCGATAAACCCTAGTAAAAAATTTTGCAATCGTTTTAGATGCTTAGAATGTTGCATCTAGTAGTAATTTTAGTCACTTTAAATTCGATAAACCCTAGTAGAAAATTTTGCAATCATTTTAGATGCTTAGAATGTTGCATCTAGTAGTAGTTTTAATCACTTTAAAATCGACAAACTCTAGTAGAAAATTTTGCAATCGTTTTAGATGCTTAGAATGTTGCATCTAGTAGTAATTTTAGTCACTTTAAATTCGATAAACCCTAGTAGAAAATTTTGCAATCATTTTAGATGCTTAGAATGTTGCATCTAGTAGTAGTTTTAATCACTTTAAAATCGACAAACTCTAGTAGAAAATTTTGCAATCGTTTTAGATGCTTAGAATGTTGCATCTAGTAATAATTTTAGTCACTTTAAATTCGATAAACCCTAGTAGAAAATTTTGCAATCATTTTAGATGCTTAGAATGTTGCATCTAGTAGTAGTTTTAATCACTTTAAATTCGATAAACTCTAGTAGAAAATTTTGCAATAGTTTTAGATGCTTAGAATGTTGCATCTAGTAGTAATTTTAGTCACTTTAAATTCGATAAACCCTAGTAGAAAATTTTGCAATCATTTTAGATGCTTAGAATGTTGCATCTAGTAGTAGTTTTAATCACTTTAAAATCGACAAACTCTAGTAGAAAATTTTGCAATCGTTTTAGATGCTTAGAATATTGCATCTAGTAATACTTCCAATTCAATTCAATTGCGATTGCTAATTTATATAAACTTTCGAACGTTTTAGATGCTTAGAATGTTGCACTCAGTTATGATTGCAATTAATATAGATTAGATAGCCTGTAAGAGAAAATTCTGGAATTGATCTAAATATGCCAACCACGGTATTTGTTAATAATTTAATCAATTTATGGTACTACTTGCACGTAGCAGAAAACGCTGTATCTTATTTTAGTGTGTGCAATATATTTAATCAGAATATATTTAATTAGTAATAAAAATATATTTAAGAGGGCGAAAATTAATTATAATTAGCCTCGAACTGATACTACTTAATTTCCCAATCTGTTCAGTGTGCTGTTGTCGATGAACTCCCGTTGTTGTTAGGACTGCCGTTGTACCGTTAGTACGGAACCGCAACGTCGTGTAACTTCGACTTCCAAATTTCGTTCTGAGGTCGACGGGCTGAGAACTCGTGGGGGCCCTTTTACGGGACTGAAGTGGTACCCCACACTTGACACCAATTGTTACCAGTTTGGTCTATTTCCTTGTAGCGTTCTGACCACTGGCCGAGCGGTCTCCAATAGTTACGGTCAGATTCGGATGATGCGCTGCGTCCTGGACAAGCAGTCTAAGTAATAAAAAAAACCTCGTACCTGGGATTTTCGACGGGGCTGATGAAACAACGGAGCCGGGCTTTCTTAGCGTCTTGCTAGGGTGTTACCTTGGCCTAGTTTCTGCTGGGTGACTTTGTTTTTTCTTCTTGTTTTATGCTAGTGTTCGTTGGGTTACTGTTTTGGGTTTTTTTTTTAAAGAAAACCACTAGAACTTGCTGGGTTTCGCACTGACTTTTATTTATCCAAAAAGAAGCAAAGGGAAAAAATACAACTTTCTTCATAGCACAAGACTTTTCAGCTCAAAGACTATACTTCGACAAATGGCGGCTTACAATTTTTTCGCGGGGCTACGTGATCTATTCTATCCTTCAATCTCTTCTCATCTTTTACAAAGTTTACTTGTCCTGCCCTCTATTTTTCACATTTTACTTAAAAAGTCAAATTTTCTGTTTATATACTTCAAATTTTTTAACAAGCCAAATTTTCTTTTTATCTACTTCAAATTTTTTAACAAGTCAAATTTTCTTTTTATCTACTTCAAATTTTTAAACAAGTCAAATTTTCTTTTTATCTACTTCAAATTTTTAAACAAGTCAAATTTTCTTTTTATCTACTTCAGATTTTTAAACAAGTCATATTTTCTTTTTATCTACTTCAAATTTTTAAACAAGTCAAATTTTCTTTTTATCTACTTCAAATTTTTAAACAAGTCAAATTTTCTTTTACTTTTAGCTTTCTGCTACGTGTCATAGTTCTTATCCAATTTCAGTTCTTTGCTAAACGTCAAATTTCTCTTGGCTTCCATTTTCTACTAAGTTTCGAAAGTGTTCATTAACTTTCAATTTACGTTAACTGTCAAACTTCCTTCGCTTCAGTTTTCTACTAAGTTTCGAAAGTTTTTGCCTAATTTCAATTTATGTTAAATGTCAAACTTCTTTTGACATTTAATTTTCCATTAAGTTTCGAAAGTTCATCTAATATCAATTTATATTTTCTACTAAGTTTCGGAAGCTTTCGTCTAATTTCAATTTATGTTAGATGCCAAACTTCTTTTGCTTCAATTTTCTACTAAGTTTCGAAAGTTGTTTGCCTAATTTCAATTTATGTTAAATGTCAAACTTCTTTTGACATTTAATTTTCCATTAAGTTTCGAAAGTTCATCTAATATCAATTTATATTTTCTACTAAGTTTCGAAAGTGTTCATTAACTTTCAATTTACGCTAACTGTCAAACTTCCTTCGCTTCAGTTTTCTACTAAGTTTCGAAAGTTTTCATCTCAAAGTTATTAACACTTTTGGGTGAGCCATATTAATTTTCTGATGAGAGATGACGGAATATTCTCTAGCAACTTGCAGCGATTCTATGTCTAAGCACAAGTCTAGCAAAATGCTTCGGCTTTATGCGGCCACGTCTGGGTTCGCCTTTTATCTAGTCGATTGGAGTAGTTCCTCTGAATTGGACTAGATTTCAAGAATTGTGGTGACCGATAGGGGTTAGAATGGAGACGAGTCTTTACTTTTAGGTTTAGGGTTCTGCTATGGTTCGAGGTCTATCTTCTGAAAGAGAGACTGTCAAATTGTATGACGTTTTCCCTGTCTCGTATGTTTGATTTTCTTGACGTATGTAAATAGACGAGAATTTCCTCGAAAGTAATTACAGTTTTTCAATATTGAGCAGAGATTGTCTTTCTTATTTTTTTGTGGGAGAAATAAAAATAAAAAAAAAAGAGTGACAAATCTAAACTTCTACGAAATACTTCCTGCATAATTTAAATGTCAACATTCCTCAAGTTTTCCACTCATTAAAATGTTGGTCTCATCGTTCAAGAAATGAACTTCTAAACACTAATTCCTAAAGGTGTTGAGAACTTATGCATGGGCAATTATTCCACTCATCCCGCAATGGACGAATGCGTTGGCAGCATACTTTTAGAACGTGATGACTCCCAGGAACGTCTTATAGATGTACTGGGGCGAATGGTCGGGAGGTATTGCACTGGAAAAGCTCCCATTGTAAGGAGGCGACCCGATTTAACAATTCTTAAGGATACTGCCCTATATTGAGAGATTAGATTTCTCTCTGGATTAGCTCCTGACTGCTAAGGCTGAGGTTGATGCTAGTGTATAACAGAAAAGGGGTAAGTCATCTTGTTACAATATATAACAAATAGAATAACACCCAGTACTGAACTTTATGGTACACCAAGATTAACTTCGACTGACTCTGAGAATATGTTATTCATCTTAGTTCTCTGTGATCGTTCTGATAGATACATTTGTATGATTTAACAATAAGAATTAAGAACAACGAGGTAATAACTAAAGCAGATGAAAATGAGCAAATTGACACTGATATTGTTTGTACATAAGCGTCGTAAAATTTGTATACCTGTACACAATTGTACAACCTGGGCACACCTTAAGTATTGACACTGATATTGTTTGTACATAAGCGTCGTAAAATTTGTATACCTGTACACAATTGTACAACCTGGGCACACCTTAAGTATTGACACTGATATTGTTTGTACATAAGCGTCGTAAAATTTGTATACCTGTACACAATTGTACAACCTGGGCACACCTTAAGTATTAAATTTGAAAGCTAGGGCTAAGGCCCAACCCAGACAAGAACTTTTTAGGGAAGGAAGCAATTTTCCTTCACTTGGCTTAGACGTGCCATAACAATAATGCTGCTTCGCGTATTTCCTTATATGATTACCGAAATTAATTGTGTGCGTGTTCAGTTAATCACAGGTTTTGATATAAACAATTACTGTATCACAAATTCACAACACATAATGATTATTAAATTATTATATTATCATCTCAAATTGCAAATAAGCATCTATACAGCCGTCCGATGAGAAATTTTGCAATTTCAAAATTGCCGACTTGCTATGGTATTGGTATGCTACCCGTACTCCCGATCGAAACTTGACAGCACGGAATTTTCCTACCCCCGAATACTTCTCACCAGTAAAAAGTGCCAATATCCTCCCCTGTGTGGGCTATGGCCAAGACTACAGTGAGTGAGCTCTTTTCTTACTGGCGCAAGTAAACTGATGGCTATGTCAAGAGGAGGCGAGGGACTGAAGACGAGACTACTTGGGACAGTAACTTCGCTTGTGTGAACTATACTTTAGTTATTACCTCGTTGATTAAGAATCACATGTGGCACTGGCTGACAATTTGCTCAAAATTATAAAAATGAGCACATTTATCTCGAATACGACTGGCACAAGCTCAACTCCGCCATTCACACCGTTTTCCGTGCGCTTGTGTCAATCGCTTTGATCATTTGAGAAGTTGTTTCCTTAATTAATCGAACAATTGTCGGTGGATTAGAATTTCTATAAGTTTATTTAATAATATAAAAAAGTGAAAATGTCTGATGAAAAGAAGGTGAGTTAATTTAATGTAATAACAGCGCAAAATTGTTTTAAAAATTCGCACATTTAATGAAAGCGTGACGCCGACATGGCGCGGCATTTTTTCTCTTGCCATTTTCCATCGTTTGTGATATTATTGAGTATTAAAAAATTGTAATATGAATAAACCCGAAAAGTATATACAGTGCAATTTTTTTTTATTAGTTTTTAAGGGGAAGTTTTTCAAATGAAATGTGTGGTTCTATTCGATACTCTAAAAAGTGAAGAAAATGCTTGGAATTTAGATTTTACATATATATCATATATACATGCAATGAAATATGGCAACGATTAAACCGGCACGGTTAATTTTGACTAATAAAATTTTGGGTAAAATAATTTCCATTAGTTGAATTGATAATTTTCCCAACCAATCCCACTACATTTCAAGGTCAAGAAGCTTGCAAATATAGAAAGGCTAAGCATGGATGTTTGTTTTTTTAAATCTAAGAACTTAAAAATGGGGATTTTTATTAAAAAATTTAATTATCTCGCTGAAATTTTCATGATACTAAGAAGCCGGCTTGTAAAACTCTTTGCCAATGTTACCATCACTGGAAAACTAGTTACAATTGATTGATGAATACACGTTCATTTCAAAAGCGAGGGTGAAAATGCCAGCCCAAGCCCAGATTTTTAACTTTAAACACAGTTTGAATAGGTTAGGTGTTCTCGATATTCAACAAAAATACAATTCTATTAAATTGGTCATATTCTGACTTCTTTGCTTTTAATTTTAACTACCGGTTCAATAACCCGTGTCATTACACAATGAAAAGTAAAAATGCACGTGAAAATTTTGTTTGGCTGGCATCAGTTATAAGATGTGGGTATGCCTACCTTGAGGTCTAAAAATGTAGTTTATCCTAGGGATTGGTAATTGAGACACTTCTTGTTTTTCGTTCTTTTAAGATATTTCCAAGCTTTGGACATATAATTACAATAATTGCCTTTGACTTCCTTAGAAATTAGATGAGTGGTTCTACAACTAAAAATGATACTTTCATGCCCTTTCACTGCGCTATTCTCTGCACACTTTCTCATACAAAAGGGTATTTAAAATTATTGTTATTGTTATCTAGGTTTTATCTATTCTGTATTTTTAAACTATTTAATCTAAATTATAAAAGCTAATAAGTCAATATATTTTTCTTATAAATAGTAGAGTTGTGAACACAAGCACTCTTCCATAAAAACAAAATTGGTGCATCTACCTAGCTATTGCAACAATATTAGACATATCAGCTCAGTTTTAATTCAGTAGAATAGAAAACAAAAAGCAACTTTTCTTTGTGCATATTCCAATTGATTTTTTAGTGTTCTGATCAATTGACTTGATATCCTTGACAAGACTTATTTATAGCAAATTTAGGAAGTGCTCCTTACTTAGAGGAAAACAAAGTTTTATCATTAAAAAAAGAATGAAGGAGTTAAAGAGGAGTTTGAGAGGGTGGTGGGCAGTATCTATATAAGCGTTGATCAGGACGGACCCTAAAGAATAGAATATGCTAGAGACCCAAAACCATCGAGAAATACTTCTCTAATTCTTATGGAAAAGTAACTAGACATTGAATTTATAATAGATGGTATAGAGCCTAAACTACTAGCCGCACTGGAAAATAGATTTTGTTAAGCTTGGCTCCTATCCTTTCCAAAGGCTCCTACTATATATACCTTATTTAACAAAATAATAAATTAGTTTTGGTTCAAAATTAACCTTACCATTTTACTCTCAATAAATCTCAGCTAAGTAATAAATGCAAAATTGTATGCGCGGCCGTTGTCCGCATCTGTAGGCAGATTGGTTCGAATTCATCGGACTACGGCACATTCACATAGGCATTTATTGCTCAGTTGAGCATTTTTGTTTGAGGAATCGCAGTCTTTCCGTTAAGATAAATTTTTTTAAATAATTTTTTAAATAATTTTGTTAGGAAAGAAATACAGTTGGGAAGAAAAAAACTAAGCTTAAGATTATCAAAGACAATTTTTCTGTATGAATAGTAGTTTAGGGCTGAGGAGCTATTCACATCAAACTTCTTGGACATTATGAATGCAGTAAATTTAACCTTGACAGCGTTATCAAACCGAGAATGAAGGCTGAGGTCGACCTTTTTATTCCAGATTTAGTTGAACCAAGACCACTTACTAATATTCGAGCGTGAGTTCTTTTTAGAGTCAATTGACGGACAAGAGGTTCGGTTATTAGAGAAATTTGTGATGCAGAGTCTAAAAGTATTCTGCATCCCTTGAAAGCTCCTTGAGAATCTTGAATGTCAACAACAACTGTCGGTAGTAAAGCAGTACTAAGCTGAGAAGTCTTACTTTCATTTGGCTGATATGTTCTTTGTGCGGCTTCAAGCGACACGTAAGTGTTGAGAGAAGAATAAGTGTTGTTGATTGAAGATGTTGAAGGGGGCTCTTGCAAAGCTGATTGATTAGTGTCATTTGTAGCAATGTTGATTGAAGGACTAGAACCAGAGTTGATTGAAGATATTTGGTTGAGTTCAGAAGACGGGGTGAGTGTCGAAGGACAGGGCGAAAACGTATGTATTAATGTATGATGGTTTCGTCTACAATGAAAGCATCGCAATTTAAATCGACAGGTATGAGTAGAATGTCCTGAGCGTAGACATATGAAGCATAAGGAATTTGAAGTCACAAATTGTCTACGATTAGAGACTGGCCAAATTTTAAAGTCAACACATTGATGAAGAGCATGTTTTCCTTTGCATTTAAGACATGAGCTCGCTTGGTTCTGCGGAGAAATGTGTAATGCCTTAGCAGTTATTTGTTTTTTTTGTGATACTAACACAAGTTTCGAGTGCATCACAGCGTTTGTTTAAAAACTCTAAAAACTCGTCAAAGCTAGGAAAATCCTTGTCAGCTATTTCCGTTGACCATGCTTGTTTCGTTTCTGCGTCCATTTTTGAGATAGCAATGAATATCAACCATGGGTCTCTGCTCTCGACTTCTGTGCCTAAAGCTCTTAGTCCACGAACGATTTCATCGAAAGTGTCACACATACGACGGAGTTGTTTACAATTGACTTGATTTAACATAGGTTGATCAAAAAATGTTTTCAATAGACTTGAAATAATATGACGGTTTTTGCCAAATCTCGGCCTTAATTTATCCCAAGCTTCAGCATAGTTTGCATCAGTGATAGCTAAATGTCTGACCAATACTGCCGCTTCACCTTTGAGTAAGCCCTTCAGATATTGAAATTTTTGACAAGGGGTTAGAGAATCCTTATTATGAACAGAATTCTCAAATAAATCTTTGAAGGAAGGCCACTCCTTGCAATCACCAGAAAATGTAGGCATATTCAACCTTGGCAAGCGAATATCTTGCACGGTGGGATGAGCACTAATAGAATTCAAAGTTTCATGATGAACACGGTCAAGGGTCTCGAAGAGAGTTTGCTGACGGGTGATAAAATTATTAAGAGTTGTGTTTAATTGTTCACCAGATGTAAAATGATTTACGGTACTATTTAATTGCGGATCGGAATTAGATTTTTGACCTAGCCCATTGTTAGGTGAATGTGCCTCAAGAGCTCTGAGTAACAACGATTTCATGTCAAAATACCTTATCTCAAATTCTTCAATTTCGGATGTTTGTCCCGCAATGGTTAGCAAATTATCCTCAATGTCACAAAACTCAGACCAGTATTCTTCGATTTTATCAAGCCGCGATTTTATGTCTTCTATAGGAGTTGATGCCTCAATTGATTCAGTGAATGTCTTTATTCTAGTTAACGCGCGCTTTACCCTACCCCGCTTCTGAATAAGTACCGATTTTTCAACCGACTCACCGCCCGGCATTATGATAAACGAACGTTAATAAAAAAAAATTAAATAAATTAAATAAATCGAATAACTACTGACGACTATATGCAGTCTATTGTATGCAGATAAATATAGATAAAGGCAATGCACTAATAAAATTTCACAGAACTGTTCGAGAGACTGAAATTGTTCACTGTGATAAGCCAACGGTTCAGTAGCTAGCGTTTCAATTTGATGTGATGCGAATTACCGCTGCAATATACAAATTAACTAAGAATGTGTGATTACGTCACATTGCTGGGAGTTCAATTTATGCTATACCACATTTTTATTTTACACCTTTTGTTTTTGATTTTTCTTACACAAATTTCTTTCACAGCAATAACTTTTGTTTGTTCAATATTTAATATTATATGTATATATGTTCAAAAATATTTCAAATGAAATGTTTGCCTCATAAATCACTAAATTATGTTTGACTATGGATCAAATTTTGAGGCCTTATATAGAATCCGTATATGTTTATGTAAATCGAAAAAAATGAATGCATAGCTTTGTCGATTATGTTGATAGAAGATCCGGCGACGATGGACCATGAATTCCTCGATATGGACTGTATGAATTTATTTGATTTTTTTGTTGTTTTCCTTTGTTCTCCAGCACATAGGATTTTGCAGATCTGCCCAGCACGTAGGGTTTCTAATAAAAATAAAAATTTAACCAATTTCACCAATTTCTTGCTTTGCTTTATTATAAACCTTGGTTTTTAAAACAAGCTTCTCGACGCTAACTGAATAACTGATGAACTGAACTAAAATTCCATCGTTCTTGTTTCTAATTACACTCACACATCTATCTCAATAACAAATTCATTTGACAATAATTAGAGCAAGAAGGTGTTAACAACTTATCGAGATTTAAGATCTACTACATTGCAATTTGTACAAAACACAACCAATCAGATGAAATTTGAGTATTAGAGTAATTAATAATTCTATTCCCACTGTGCAATATGTTTTACCAAATAGAAGGACACCTTGTAGATTTACAATGACATACTGTCATACAAAAATGATTGTGAAATATTGAAAGAATGCAATAAGAAGAAAGACTTCAATGGTTTAAACTGTAATATAATCTTCCAATCAATAGAACTATTAGGTCCTGTCCTATTTCAAATTATAAACTTATCGCTACAGACAGGTATTTTCCCTAAAAGCTGGAAGGAATCGATAGTTGTCCGAATTGAGAAGATGCATAATACAAGTAATTGTGAAGAATTTCGTCCGATAAATATGCTACCCGTAGAAAAAACATATTGGAACGACATGTAGCTGAAAGACTGGTGGAGTACATCGTATCGAATAACTTATTAGCCGAAGAACAGTCAGGTTTTAGGGGTGGACAATCATGTAAAACCGCCCTAAATTGGATAATATTTGACTGGAAAAAGGAGCTGGATGTTGGTAATGTTGTTGTAGCTGTATTTCTAGATTTTAAACGGGCTTTTGAGACCTTAGACAGAGAAATCTTGTTACAGAAGCTTTCAATGTATGGAATAGAGGGAGTAGAATATAAGTGTTTTGAATCTTATCTATCAGAACGATCACAGAGAACTAAGATGAATAACATATTCTCAGAGTCAGTCGAAGTTAATCTTGGTGTACCATAAAGTTCAGTACTGGGTGTTATTCTATTTGTTATATATTAATGATATTAAGGATGTGATTAGCCATAGTATGTGCATTAATTCAAATGCAGACTTAGAAAGCGTTAACAACTGGTTAAAGATGAATAAATTAAAGTTAAATCTTGCAAACTCTAACTGTATGAAGTTTAATTATGTTGATAATAAATCGGTACGGATAGATGGAATTAATGTTGAATGTGTGGATAATCTTAAATATCTCGGTATTATATTAGATAATAAAAAGAAAATTTAAAGAACTGCAGACTATATATGTGGCAAAATCGCAAAAAAATCGGGTTTTTAAGAAGCACACTCTTAAATGCGAGCTCGAATGAAGTAAAAGAACGTCTTCAATTGTTGTAAAACTAAGCTATGCGCATGATTTTAAAATGTAATTTGTACACGCCGATCCAGAATATGTTGGAGACCCTACAGTGGATGAATGTAATACAGCGATTAACATATAATGAAATGGCTTTAAAATCAAATATAATTTACTTCCGGTAAGTGGAAATGTTGTATATGTATCTGCAGAGCAGCCGTACAATTTAAGGCAAAATAATAACTTCAGGCTAAGACGATGGAACAAAAGCAGTACACAAAATTCTTTGATGTATAGAGGACTACAGTATTTCAAGTCTAAAAGTCTATTAAGTATGGTAAATGAAATGTTATTTATAAAGTTCTTTGAAACTATTTTTGGTTCAATCTGAAAACTTGGGTTCGCGAGCTATGATATCGTTAAGATTAGCGAAGGAGTTCTTATTATTATTATTTGACTAATTTGAAGGAGTGCCGCTTATCCATTATTTTTTGAACTGTGTTTTTAAGATCTGCTGACTTCAAAGGAAATCCACCTTTGCTATTGCAGCACCCGTCAGCGAGCTTCTGTTCTTCTGTTGGAGTCAGTGCGATACTACCTCCTATTTTCTGAAACTTTTCCGGTCAATCTGTCCTGAAGTGTTATCCTGGTCATCCCAAATATTCGACTTGCCTTTAATAGTTCTATTATTCTTCCTTATAACAAGTAGCACTTCTGCTATATGTATTTGTTTTGTCATAAAGTTTTCTTCCTTTTACAGCTATTAAAACGTGGCCGCCCAGTAGAAATTGAACCAGCTGCGCTGGAATCAATTTTATTAAAGCATAAAGATAAAATTTTTAACATTGAAAACAACGCGATTTTGTCAAAGAGTGATCCGATTTGGAAGGTAATATCGGAAGAAATTTTTCAACTTAATGGCATAACAAAAAGTGCTGCGGCGCTGCATACACATGTCACCTGCAGAAAGATATTTTCGAAAGGACAATCAAAAATAAATGTCGTAAGTATTAAAAAAACGTGATATAATGTTATTATTATTATTATATAATTATTCGTCATTCAAATTATACATATTGTTTAACTTTATTTTTTAACTTAAAGTTAAACGATTCGTTACAAATATTTGTACGAACTTCTTGGTAATTCTTAATACTCTAATTCGCCATAATATTAGCTATCATGCTTGGGTCTGGACTGTTTATTAAAGTTACTATCTATTACTCGTTTCACTAACAAATGTTTGCTTAACATACCTTACAAATGTTTTTTTTTTAAAGTTTATGCTCATATTCAAATTATTCCTTATTTCAACTTTTCAACCGAATTATGGTTGGTCTTAACATAATCGATTAGTTTTTTCGACGTATTCGTGATCCCACTAGAATCACGAATACGTCGAAAAAGCTCAGTACAATTTTCTTCCAAGGAAAATCAATTTCAATTACCTTCTTTAGTTCAGTATTACATGAAACCAGTTAATTTACATCACCTCCTATTATAAATTCGTTATAATGCCAATTTTGAAAACAAAACTACATCCAGTACTTGCATTATTTCAATTATTTTTGTTAAGCAACATCCTCTGGACGCATCTGTGGAGTCTGTAATCAATGACTCAACGTTATCAGGAACAAGGGAAGATGTTTACGATATCCATTTCTCCAGCAAAGAGTTCAATGAATTAATAGATGAAAAAGCTTACCGTCAGAAGGACCCTCGTAAATATGCCACATCACGAAATATTGAAACCTGGTGTGTGGCAACTAGCCACAACAAAAAAATTGTGGAACGAACACAGAATAGGCTGTGGCTTCTCATTTGAGCGTGGGAGAGTGAATAAAAATAATACGGTCATAGTAAGAGGTAAGTTAATAACATTCGTGTCGGTACGGTTTGTCCGAAAAACTGATTATTTCTCAAGAAGGGAAATAATTTAGTTAGTAATTTTTAACTTGGTGGACGTTTGTAGGGTTATTTTAAGTCCGTTTTCCCGATGTTTTCTTATAGATTCTTAATCTGTAAAATAAATAACAAACTTTGGTCTGAAAACTTTTTTGATTTATGAGTATGTGCGTGTGGCAATGTGTACGCAATCTCGTGTGTAACAGATCAAACGCACGTAAACAAGTCAATTGCCTTATACTAAATCAACGCGAAGTCGATTTAATATTTGTATCTTTGAAACATACGACATAAATATTAGTCAAGCCAAGGTACATTTTAGGAAAATAGTTATTTTTTTTTTGCTGAGATCAAGAATCTGTTAAAAACATATAGGATCTAATTTAAAAAAATTAAGTAGATGGTAAAATGTCCGCTAAGTTAAATATATAATATGATGTTATACTCTTTTTTATTGCTATATGCTTATTAAGTAATGCAGATAATTAGATATTACTTAGTCACGTATATTTTTGTAGGCAGCTGTAAATGTGGCTCAGTATTGCACGGCTTCATTGATGATGTTACAAGAGAAGTCGTTAAATTAACATGTACCATACAGTTTTTACTTAATAGTAAGGGATGTTCCAAACGTCCGTGCAGAAATCCAGAAAGGGGTATGATTGGGAAATACATGGTCGAAACTGGAAAGTCTGCGTCGGCCATACAAAAAGAATCGGCCAGTAATATGATGGTGTTTGGTGAAAATCTTCCACCACATTTATATAAGCTGCATACTCTAAGAAATGCAAAGTTGGAATACCTTAGCCAAACACATGTGAACAAAGACCCGCTGACCGCATTATGCGTGCAAAAATCTAATATATTAAAAAATTCGATCCATGCGATAGGAGTATATCCTTATTATATTTGGTACTCCAGTGTTCAGCAAAAGCAAACGTACATTGAGTATTGTAGTAAAAACAGGGATCACATAAAAGTTGTCATAGATGCAACTGGTAGAGTCGTCCGCAAAATACTCCGTCCTGACGGAACTATTTCGGGACACATTTTTTTATATCAGTGTGTTATACACTGTGGAGACAAACAATTTTCAGTAAATCAAATGCTTTCTGAAAAGCACGACGCATTACACATCTGCAGTTGGTTGCGCCACTGGAAATCAATTGGCGCTCCACCACCCAAAGAATTGGTTTCCGACTCGGCGAAGGCATTACTAATTGCTGGCATACAAGCGTATACAAAATACGAAACAATTACAGAATACGTGAATGCTTGCTACCTCGGAAAAATGGTACCCTGTTACATTCGGATCGACGTGTCACACTTCATTCATAATTATGCGATCTTGCTAAAGGATTGTCAAAAAATGATAAAAAAGTTTTTTATGGTTGCAGTCAGCCAGCTAGTTTTAGCACGTTCACAGGAGGAAGCTGGAGAAATTTTACGATGTATTTTAATTATATGCCAATCCCAAACGTGTGGATCCATTAATGGGAAATTAACGGCATGCTCCCACAGTATTCAAAAAATTAAAGACCGTGTCATTAGCAGTGACGGTGAGAACGATATTGAAAAGACTATTGAAGGTAAACATTTAATTATTGCCACTGCGAAAGTCATTATTAGCAGTAAATTAATTCGTTTCAAAAATTATATTTCCTCATAAATATGGTAACAGAATGAAATTTTTGAAACAAAAATTGTTTCTTTTCATAAAAATATTTTCAACAAACAATGATAATGACGAATGCTTTTTATTATTAAAGAATCTGAAGAAAAATCCAACAGAGTTCAGCCAGATGATAACCTCAATGAAGATTCTCTATTAGGACGTGAGTACTATTATGATTGACAATTTATATTTTGTTTATATCGGTCGTTCCTTTGGTATAAATTTCGTGTAATTTGGGACTACTAGACCCGATGAAGAAAAAACAAAGATCTGTTTTTCTTCACCATGTCTAAAAGTCCCAAATTATACCAGCTTAATTTAATCGAAATGTATATATATTTACATTTAATTTTATTAACTTGATATAATATTTTCAATTACTTAAGAAATTGATGACGACGATTTTCAAGCTGGGCTGAATATGTATTTTGCTTGGGCGCAAAGAATTAATAACGACGTCAAAAATATTATATGCGTAGAGAAAGAAGGCGACCAACCAAATGCTTACTTGTTTCTTCCGTTGGCCAAAAAATTGCTAACAGATTGCAAGGAAATACCAATGTGGTCGTGCATAGTTCGAGATCTCTTCGGCTATGGACGCGCACCTGCGTCCAGCGCAATAGTCGAGTCTAATTTTAATGACCTAAAGACCCGACTTTTTAACAAAAAAAATGGTTGTAGGATTGACTATTTTGTTAAAACCCACCTAAATTACATGAATGGCTCTGCAAACTTGATTATTGGCGAACACGAAATAGATAAAGAACTCTTTCAAAGAGAAAAACAGGATCTGACAGGTGACGAAGTCGATAAAGCTTCCGTTAATAATTACGTCTCTCACGACTTCCAAAAACAGGATCTGACAAATGACGAAGTCGATATGGCTCTCGTTAATAATTACGTCCCTCACGACTTGCCAATTGGGATTTCAGAATGTCCCGCCTGTATCAACGGAAATTTTCCAGGAGGAGCACATATTTGTGCCGTATGTAGTGTAAGCGTTCACGTGCTTGACGGGTGCTCATTCCCATATGCAGACGGAGATGAAGGATATGGACAACGCCGACTTTGTAAAAATTGCAATGGAAGGAAACTAACTGAAATCGAGTCCATAATGTCTTTGAAGGAGAAAGAAAGATGGGGTGGCTATGACAATGAAATTCAATCCAAAAAACAGAAGAAAAAATCTACATACATGAGAACAGACTTCTTAGAGAGAGATTTTATGAACAATGGGAAGAGATCAAGAAATTTAATATTGAAAAATGCAAATAGTCTCGACTCGAAAACTTTCATTATTGAGGGCAAAAAGTATTCCTTGCTGAATACATGCGCATTCGATGCGATAACTCAAGTCATACTGAATGTAGCCAGAAATGATGCTGTAAAAGTAGACTTTCTTTGTTGGAACAGTAATTATTCTGAATTTGTCAAAAACCTTTTGGATAATGGTAAATACTCGGATGTTTTTGTTTTAAATACTTGATCGCACATTTGTGTCAATTTAATTGAGGCGTGTAATTCCGAAAATGTTGGGGAATGACAAAAAACTTTATTTTTGTAAAGACTGTAAATTATAAATTATTTAATTACCAAAATCAATAATATATAAATAATGTAATATATGTAGGAAGTTTTGTTGGATTATACATTTGATGGCTGTAATAATCCGGTTGGTACCAAAAGAACCAGGGAAAAAGGAAAAAAAGTGGCTACAATTTGTCTAAAAACAGACTCAGGTAGATACTTTTAGAATTACACGTCTCAATTAATAATTTGTAAAACTTTAATACCTTGGCAAAAAATAAACAAAGGCTCAATTTTCATACAGTAATGAGCAAAAGCATTATCCTTTTTTGCAGGAATTCGATGCAATACGTACGCGAAAAGAGGCTCCATTCTTTTAGATATCACGACAGATGCAAGATTTATAACTAAATGCGGAAGTATAAATGTCGTAAATTGTGCGACAAATGCTGTAGAGCTTGCTGAGGCTTTAAACTTACAAAGTTCACTTGGCACTTACGAGTCCCTGTGCAGGAAATGTGGGGAAAAACTCACATCTGCTTGCCCATTCCTGAGAATTGATATATTAAATGTAAAATCAAGGCTCAATAAAGCTATCGAGGAAGCTTTACTTTTGAAAAAGAAAATATGCGAAAAAAGGAAATGTGCCGGTGAACAATCTGTGAAATTTAAATTAACCGGTAAATGAATAATTATAGACATTTTATTCTGTAAAAATTGTGTTTATTTTGATCCAATATTGTTTGCAGGAACAATTTTGTTTTGCGAAGTTTATGGAGCAAGTGGACATACAATCGAAGTGAGTGATATACCGATAACGCTGGCGGTTTCTTTCGAAGAGTTTCAGTTGGGAGGATTTGTTTCCTTTAAATTTTCAATGAAAACAACTCCACAAAACGGTGATAGACCTTTAAGAAATTTGAGACCAAAACGTAGCTTTGGAATTTTGGAAACAGGTCACTACACTGCTGTCCTCAGGCATAAAAATGGACAATGGTCCGAAATCGATGATATGCAAGTTTCAGAAAAGCCTCTTAAAAATAGAACGGTAATACCGCATTTATTGATATATACACAGAAAGCACTGAATCCGTTGTGAGCAAGTTTTTTCATATAATTAAAAAAAAAAAAATCGAATATCATTGATAAAAAAGTTTTCTAATGCAACTGCTGAATTATAGTAACAATTTTATTTTCTGATGAAACTACATTATTATTTTGATTAGGTATCTACTTTCTTATATTATAAATGTATTTAGTTCGATATTTTCAAGTTTTTTTATTTTATTAAAATCGTTGGAACATTAATACCAGCAAATTCCGTTGAGGCTCTTGTTCAAGATTTGAAATTTGATGGAGAAAAATTTGAAGAACAATTATTTCTTACAACATAAAATGTATAAAATAAAGTAAGACAACGAAACACAAAGCAAGCAAGCAGATTAATATTGCTACTGATGGAAACTGGATAATCTTAAATATTATAACTGTTAGAATTAGTTATTATTCTCTGTTCTTAAGTAGATATCTTTTTGTTGTTTTATTTTATTTCTTTTCAATTTTATTGACTACTTTTGTTCTAACAGCCTCTCGATTTGATTCTGTTTTTATTGTAAACAAAACTTCAATTTTCAGTAAAAATGTAGATATAATGAGAAAGAAATTTTCAAACACAAACACGCAGTACTTTTATAAACTTGTCGGGGTAATATCTGCTTATTTTATTGAGTTATATTGGATTATTTAAGAAATGAAAAACTTTTTTATATATATATAAATTAATTATAAATTAGTGATTAGTTGGTATATATGTGCATATAAGAAAAAAGTTAAAAATATGAGAGAAAAATAAATATACGGAAGTCCACCAATAGTTTTTATGGATTTTATTTTATTTTTGGTATTATAAGTACTGCGTCTCGCGGAGATATTTGTGAATACAAATTAGGAATACCACGCTCAAATCGACTAAAATTCAATAAAAAAGCCGGGAGCCGTGTTTAGCCGACAGGGCTCCAGTAGAGTGAGCAGGCTGTGATTTTGCAAAACTTTGTGCAAATCATATAACTTTTCTTTTTGACAGTATTAAGGCCACTACACATGCTCAAGAAAATCATACGACTTGGTACACACAAGCCAAGTCGTACGATTTGCTTTAGCATGTATAGCGAAAGTCGGAGCTTGAGTTGACTGAAGTCTGACAAGAATGAAATCGGCCGAAATTATTCCGAACAACAAATCTTACGACTTTGCTATAGAGTTGAACTGAAATCTGTATAAAAGTCGTTGCTTGTGGAGGAAAAAGTTCACATCCAATTTTGTCTAGTTCAATTTATAGCCAATCCCTAAGATTTGCCTGTACGCAATAGTTTCTGCCAATTTCATTCATACCAGACTTCAGTCTCAAGTTCCGGCTTTCAATACACACACTCATGCAAATCGCACGACTTTTCCATGCAAAAGTCTTACGATTTGCTTGAGCATATTCATCGTAATAATCGGTCTTATACCAATTCTAGCTTTTTTCCTTTTTGCATATTGACATTTGTGTCATTTATTTGCAGAAACAACCCCTAAGCCTGAATTAGATTACCACAGCACCGATAGCGGCAGCAAATTATTTTCATTGGTTGAAAGGGGTCAGCTGATTGAGAAAAAGCAGCACGAACGTCCGCGCTGCCGAGTCATTCCAAAATTCTAAATTTTCCGCTGCTGTTTGCATAGGCAGCATGGATATGCTGTCATATGCATATAGAAATGTCAGAAGATTCTGCTTGCTGCTTAGAATATATAGTTTGATATATTGTTAAACTCCAAATGTTATAAAGCGAAATAAAAGGCCCGATCCGAATTAACACTTATTATATATTTCAATAAATTAATAACAATTACTGCGTCACACTGTGCACGGGAAATGCCCGGAATACCTATAATTTTGTTCTTACACGCCAACTAACCGACTGACTATATAAGCAACTTCTACTTCTACTGACGGACGACGATTGCCAAGAATGATGTCTGATTGCATACGTTTATATGAAGTTTCTGACTGTATACGTTTATACTGTATGAATTTTATGATTCTTCGTTAAGCGCGCAGTGGCGTACACTACATCACCCCCTTTCCAGTCGAAGACGATTATTTATAGAAAATTTTGATAACTTAGGACGTCATTCCGGGTCAGGCTTTGTCGGTTGAAAAATGCACTATTCTTTTGAGAATCCTAGATTCAACAGGTTCAGAAATGAATGCGGGTTTCAAGCGGTCGATCGATATTGTTACATTTTTACCCTTCATGCATACTACAAAAAACTTGCGACATCTGCGAACCACGGGGAAAGGTCCTTCATACGGTTGTCTCAGACTTCCTTTACCGTGGTCTGATCTTACAAAGACATGATCGCAAGTGGTAAGGTCTTTCGGCATATAAACTACTGTATTCGTTTTTCTTGTTTCGGTCGGTCTCAGCTCACGTATTCTTTCTCTTAACTTTTGCACGAAAGTTGAAGGGTCTATTTCCTTTGCATTTTCGGACACAAAGTATTCGGCGGGTAATTTTAGGGGTTGACCAAAAACCAACTCCGCTGGCGAACAATTGAGGTCGCTTTTGTGAAAGGCTCGTATGCCGAGTAAAACGAGTGGAAGGTCTTCACTCCAACAACTGCTCTTTTCTTGACACTTCAAAGCAGCTTTCAATTGCCTGTGAAAGCGTTCTACCATTCCATTGGCTTGTGGATGGTAGGCCGTTGTCCGAATTCTATGTGAACCTAGAAATTTTGTCAAATTTTGGAAGAGTTTTGACTCAAACTGTGATCCTTGATCTGTTGTTATTTGCGCTGGGACGCCGAATCTGCTAACATATTCTCTGACGAAAGTCTCCGCGACTGTCGAAGCGGTTATGTCCTTTATTGGGTATGCTTCTGGCCAACGAGTGAACCGATCTATTATTGTTAGGATGTATGTATATCCTCCCGATTGCTCTAGTGGACCTACGAGATCCATATGTATATGCTCAAAGCGGTTATTTGGCATGGGAAAATCGAGGTTTGGGCTTTTGGTGTGCCTTTGAATTTTGGATCGCTGGCACGGAATGCAGGATTCAACCCATTGTTTAATGTCTGCATTCATCTTCGGCCAGAAATAGCGAGTTGTGATCAATTTACGTGATCCGCGGATTCCCGGGTGCGCTAGAGAATGTAGCGCGTTGAAAACTGTTCGTCGAAGCAGTTTCGGGACAAAAGGACGGATCTGCTGAGTGCTGATTTCACACCATAACGGTTCCTGATATCCAGGTATGAGTTTCTGTTCCAATTTGAAACGTGATTTGCTTGACCGGCTTTGGGACATTAGTGATTGAAGTTCGGGGTCATCTTTTTGCTTTGCTATGAGGGATGTTATGTCCAGTTTTTGGGAGTTGGATTCGCAGCTGTCAGCATTGTATATGCGCGATAGATAATCGGCCACGGCGTTATCACGTCCTTTAATATGACGTATATCGCTCGTGAATTGGGATATAAAGTCCAAGTGTCTCGTTTGCCTAGGGCTTCGTTCTGTGCTTGAAGTTAGGGC
The DNA here is from genome assembly GCA_963930735.1 of Dioctria linearis. Lineage (NCBI taxonomy): Eukaryota > Metazoa > Arthropoda > Insecta > Diptera > Asilidae > Dioctria > Dioctria linearis. Next base: position 139,729,451 of record OZ005743.1, on the reverse strand, counting down.
TTTCGTAAGTGGTTTATGGTCCGTATATACGGCAAAAAATCGTCCCTCTAAAAAATGTCTGAACTGCTTGATAGCTAAATATATCGCGAGCAATTCTCTATCAAATGCTGAGTACTTACTTTCAGCGGGAGATAATTTTTTGGAGAAAAATGCTAAGGGTTGCCATACGTTACTGTCACTTAGTTGCTCTAAAACTCCCCCAACCGCTAAGTTAGAGGCGTCTACAGTAAGCCGAATATTTGAATCACTAGATGGGTGCACTAGTAGGATCGCTGAGGAAAAAGCTTCCTTAATTTTAATGAAGGCTTGCTGACAATCTTCCGGCCAATTGAAAACATTTTTCTTAGGTTTGTTGGTCAGAGTTTTTAGGTGAGCATGCAATGGTATAAGTATGTCTGCTATTTTGGGAATAAATCGATGGTAATAATTAGCCATTCCTACAAATCTTTGAATCTGCTTGATTGAGGATGTTAGTGGAAACTCACGTATAATTTTTATCCTGTCCTTTGCCGGTAAAATTCCGTCCGTAGTAATCGTTTGTCCCAAAAAATTCAATTGCTCGACGCCGAATATACATTTATTTAAATTTATTTTTAATCCGAACCTAACCAAACGTTTTAGTACTTCTTCGACGTGATATTTGTGTTCCGCATCATTCCTACTGGCTATTAAGATATCATCTATGTAGACGAAGACATAATCTAAACCTCGCATGACCTCGTTCATGAAACGCTGGAATGTCTGCGCAGCATTTCGAAGCCCAAATGGCATTCTCGTGAATTCGAACATGCCAAATGGTGTCGTTATGGCCGTCTTGTAAACATCTTCTTCTGCGATAGGTATATTATGGTAAGCTCTTATCAAATCTATTTTCGAAAAAACTACTCGATCTCTCAGTTGAAGGGTGAAATCCTGAATATGTGGGATGGGGTAGCGGTCCGGCGTAGTAACGGCGTTTAATCTCCGGTAATCGCCGCAAGGACGCCAATCATTTGGGTCCTTTTTAGGGACCATATGTAACGGGGAACATGCAGACGAAGCAGATGGTCGGCAAATGCCCAACTGCTGCATATGTTCGAACTCTAAAAAAGCCATCTTATGTTTAGTAGCATCGAGTCTTCTAGGCTTGGAAAAAGGCAATGGTCCTGTAGTGATGATGTGGTGAACAACTGAGTGTTCGACTGGTAACGAATAATCAGGCGCGCTGGTTAATGTCGGGTATTTTCTGACTAACCTGCCATATTCATTGTTCAGTACTGCGACGAGAGGTGTAGGAGTCCGACATTTTGTAACGTCTCCTTGAATATTGAGGTTCGTTAAAGGGTCTATTAGTTTTCGTCTTTTTAAATCGACCAATAATCCAAATTTGTCAAGAAAATCTGCACCTATAATTGGCTTATTAACTGATGCTAAAACAAAAGGGTAAACAAAAACACGTCTAAGACCTAAATCAATTTTCAAAATCTTAGTACCGTACGTGCTTATTAGTGTGCCATTTGCCGCACTTAAACTGAAATCTGAATTTTTAATGCACTGCTGGGGAAAGTGTTTAGCGGGAACAACAGAGATGTCTGCACCCGTATCGATTAGGAAATCAAATTTATTAATAGGGCAGTGGATGAACAGACGGCTCGAATAATATCTGCGCTTACTGGCCGTCTCAGTAAGCGCGGGGTTTAGTTTAAAGGAGCCGGAGTAGTTTGTTGATTATTCTTGTCGAAAGAACATGGCATAGTGCACTTGGTGGCTCTGTTCCCGAATCGTCTATGATACCAACATGTATTACGAATTGTCGTACGTGTATGACTTGGCGAACGCTGCACCGGTCTATTACGTGAGTGAGGAGATTTGTTCCTCCCTCGAAAAGATAGTTTGTGAAAAGATTTCCTCAGTTCATTTAGTTCTGATCTAGTCTTCTTTAATTCAGCTTGTACTTGTTGTAGGCTATTAGTTTCGCGTGGGTTAGAGCTTGGCTGAAAGGAACAAATACTTGAAGTTTGCGTAACCTCCCATATCTTATCGGCCAGCTCTACCCTTTTATTGAAATTTTGATCGGTGGCTACTGCCAACGGTATTGTGATAGCGGCCGGTAATTTTCGTTCCCACAATGACTGGACCAGGTTTTCGTTCAATACTGACATTGAACCTGATAACGTTGTCATTTGCCTATACAAATCGGAAGGCTTACGGTCGCCAAGGCTTTCAGAGGACAATAATTGCTCCAATCGACGTTGTTCCGACAATGAATGACGCTCTATCAATGTTACTTTTATAAGTTTGTATTTATCCTTTTCTGGTGGGTTAGTTAGTAGGTCAATAATACTATTTATAGCTTCGACTGGGAGAGCAGCGATTACATGTGCGTACTTACTATCATCTTTCGTTACTTTGTTCACTGCAAACTGCGCTTCGACTGCTAGAAACCACGCGGCAGGAGCCTTCTCCCAGAATGTTGGTAATTTAACGGAGGCTATATTGCTAACTTCCGAATCAATATGCACGTCGTTCTCGGTTCCCGAAGGGTTATTGCTTTTTTTCTTGTCTCCTTCCTCATCCGTGCCCATCGTTCGCAAATATTTAGCCGGATTCGAGAAAACCGAAAGGTAAACAAAAACAAATAAAGAAAGATCAATATACACCACGCTGCAATCGTCGTGCGTCAGTAGAAGTAGAAGTTGCTTATATAGTCAGTCGGTTAGTTGGCGTGTAAGAACAAAATTATCACGTCGGGGTCACCAATTGTTAAACTCCAAATGTTATAAAGCGAAATAAAAGGCCCGATCCGAATTAACACTTATTATATATTTCAATAAATTAATAACAATTACTGCGTCACACTGTGCACGGGAAATGCCCGGAATACTTATAATTTTGTTCTTACACGCCAACTAACCGACTGACTATATAAGCAACTTCTACTTCTACTGACGGACGACGATTGCCAAGAATGATGTCTGATTGCATACGTTTATATGAAGTTTCTGACTGTATACGTTTATACTGTATGAATTTTATGATTCTTCGTTAAGCGCGCAGTGGCGTACACTACAATATATTCTAAGGCTTCATGCCTTGTGATGCTGTATTACACTCGACAGCAAAACTGTTGTTTTGCGATGCTGCCGCTGCTGCTGTCGCTGTCGAGCAATCTGATTCAGGCTTTCAGTTTAAAAAGAACTTTCCAGCATCAAATATTACTACTGTCATGGCACATAAGTAGAATTAAATGAATTAAAAGATTTTATTTGGAATTTGTTTTTATATATCAATAAAGAACAGTTATTATGTTACAGTTCCGTTTATATAATACATGTACGCATACAAGAAATATGACAGAAATATGTTCGATGGACTTCAATGCTCCTAGTTCTCCACTGCCAGGAAAAGTGCAACACTGATTTGGTCCCATCAAAATCGACATTACGTAAGCTACTGTCGCATTGTAAATGCACCATAACTGCTCCTCCACATGTATTCTTTCTTTTCAGAATAGAGTTCATGCGAATACTAGATTTTCAACTATAACTCTCGGGGAAACACTTTGGCAGCAATCCATTCTTTTTAATCAAATTAAATATCAAATCGCACGGGCTATACGCATTATATATACAGAACTAACGTAATAAGTCTTCTGTACTGATGTATAGAAACAAATTCCTTATTAAACTTTTTATCAACAAACCAAATAAAATCTTTTAATTACTCAAAAATTTCATTAAAAATATGACAGTCCATTTTGACAACGAGAAATGTCACTGTCATTTGACAATTTATTTTTGACAGTAGGGTAGGCGATAATAAAATCGATTAATCGACCAGTTCGATTAAATTTTCGACGTTGCCAAATTTTGTCGTAGAAAAGTCCAAAAATTTGAAACGCCTTTCGAAAGCAAAAATTTTAGATTAAGCAAAAATTAGCACATAATTAGCACATAAATCTTAAGCGAATCAAAATTATTTTGCTATAATTTTAACTAGGGCGGGGTGTAGGAGAACGTCGTGCTGCACCCCGTATTTTGTTCTTTTTTTTATAAATCCATTAAATTTTCGAATTCTAAATTTTTAGATTTCATAAACAATTAGCACATAATCAGCACATAAATCCTGACTGAATCAAAACTTTTTTTGGCAAGATTTTAACTAAGGCGGGGTGGAAGATGGCGTCGTCCTGCACCCCGCATTTTGATTGGTTAAAAACCTCACCAAACTTTGGAGTACACAATCTTTAGATTTAAAAAAGAATTAGCACGTAATTAGCACATAAATCCTGCGTGAATCAAAATTTTGTTGGTAGCATTTTAAAGAAGGAAACATAGTAGAAGAAGTCGTCCTACGTCCCCTTTTTGGTTTGATAAAAACCCTATTAAATATTCGAGTATACCATTTTCCAATTAAGCAGAGAATTAGCACATAATTAGCACATAAATCCTGTGTGAATCAAAACTTTGTTGGTAGAGTCAACACTAGGGCGGGGTAAAAAATTACGGCATCCTGCACCCCCCTTTTTGATTTTTTAAAAAACCCAATAAATTTTTGAGTAAAAAATTTTTAGGTTTGACGAAGAATTAGCACATAATTAGCACATAAATTCTGTGGTAATCGAAACTTTGTTGGTAGAGTTAAACTAGAGCGGGGTGCAGATGACCAACGTGCTGCACCCCCCATTTTGAATATTTAAAAAATGTACTAAATTAGCGAGCACAAAATTTTAGAATTTGGCACATAATTAGCACATAATGAGCACATAATTTCCTTATATACCGTTTTCCCGGGTCACGATGGGCGGGGTCCAGTTAGTTGGACCTGTTTTTTTTCCTTTTTTTATTGAAATATTTTCAGACACATTTATTAAGGGGGTATTCTAGTCTAGAAATTCGAAAAAATCGATTTTTTTTGTTTTCATATTTTCAATGTTTAACTATTCAAGAATATGCCTACAAGCGAATTTTTCAAATTTGTACTTTTATATTTAGTGTTCACTTGCATCCACCTGCTAACAGTTGAATTCTAACTTCCAAACCACGTGGACGTATGGACTTTAAGGGGTAACGCCACTGCAACGGCTAAAAAAAGAAGGTTTTTTCACGAATTTTTTTCTCGCGAAATTAAAGGTGTTTGAAAAAAACCTTTTAAGAGTATTAGCGGGCATATATTGAACTTTAATGATAAATTTTTGACAGCGAAAAAAAACAAAATGGCGGCTCCACAGCCATCTTCCGGGACATGCTTCGGAGCAAGTGTGACGCGCTTGGTGGCGACCTCCATTTTCAAAGGAATAAAACAATTTTCTCGGACGGGACCTTTTTTTTCTTATTCTAGAGGGTTTAAACTATTTTTTAAGCCAATAAAAAACAACCACATTTTTCAAAAAATTTACCGTGGCGTTGCCCCTTAAACGCGTTTTTCTCGAAACTGCCTTTTTCAAGACGATGCCCACGATTTCTCAAGTTCTACTGGACCGATTTACTTGAAATTTTTTTGAGAGTCTTCTTTATAGACTTGCCTATGTCCGGAACTAGCCGCATCCCCAGATTTCAATTTTTACTATTGCTTTTTTTTTCAGGCAGCGGCCATTTTGTGAAAAAAAATTTTTCAACTTTTCCCTAGTTCCGGACATAGCGACATTACTCTAGAGTCTAGACTAATCTTTTTTTTCGGATTGCTAGGCGGGTTGGAATCGTGGGCATGATCACGCGCCAATTTTTTGAGGCCCCCTACTTCAGCAGCTGCTAATTTTTTGAATTTTCAACTTTTTGAATTTTTTTCTGCATTCTTGTAATGTTAATAAATAACACATAAAATGAATAGAAAAAAATTGATTGCCTCTTTTTACGGCACTTCAAAAATCACCTAGAATTCGGGCCTCTAGACTAGAATACCCCCTTAAGTTGTCTTGAAAAAGTGAATGAATGCTCATGCAGAGAATTTGTTCAATTACACAATTAGATCTTATATATATTGGGAATCTGAGCTGTAACAACTCCTTCCTTGGATTACCTATTCGTTGAAGACGAATATTTCAAGGGGGGGAATGTTGAACCGACATTTTTAGTTGGGTTGTCGAGCTGTCGGGTTTAGTTTGTTTTTTTTTGTCTTAAATATAACCTGTATTCTTTTGTGTACCTTGTTCTAGAACTCCCACATACTGAAAAGAACAAATTGTTCTGTCGACTGAAGTGAACTATTTGTACTGTTGGCTTCATTTATAAATCTTCGAAGAAAATGTGTGAGGCGTTCTTTTGTGTAGCTTTTGTTCTGTCCTGTTTTTCGGAGACAAAAGAGCACAGCTATAATATTGTTTCCTTCTATTTTCCCCTGTTTTTTTTTTCTACTGTACTTTCTATTTCCTATCTTATCATTGTGGTACATAATGACTATTGTCACTATATGTTCACATCGTAATTGATTTTTTTTTTCTGTTTACTAATTCTACTCTATTATCATGGTTGTGCAAAATAAATCAAAAAGAACCGTCACATGCAAATTCGAATTCCAATTTAGTAACGAGTACTAGCATAACAAGATTACATATCATTTTGGTACTAACAACGATGTATAAACTAACTTACCGAAGAAACATAATCTAAACACATCTGCAAAATGTATATTATATATTGTTATAAGTTCACTTATCCCGCCCTTCCTGAAGTCCTCCTGCCGAGCCCATTTTGCTTCCTCATCAAGGCAACTGCAACCTTGTTTCTGACTAATCCCCCGGTTTTTAGACTAGGGCCAGCCCTTAATGAATTGACTTCCATCTCGATTTTTTCAGAATCACGCTCATCTTCAAAGTTCTCCGATTCGTCTGCATTTCTTTTGATGCATTTTTTCGTTTTTAAACTTTTTACTCTTCGCTCAGACTTTTCTTCACTTTTTTTTCATCGAACGCACTCCTCTTCTGTCAGTTCAATGTCGTTCACACTATCAGGTGGAACTTGGTAGCATTCTGCACTGTATATGTTGCAATTATAGGACTGTCAGCCTAATGTGAGTAGCAAAGTCAGATGTAACCTGCCGGCATACTGCACTGTGCATGCTACGACCATAACAACTATTTCTTTGAATTTACTGAATATAGATTTAATCATTAAAGACACAACAGTTCTACCTGCTTCCTTTGAGTTATTGGTCGCCACATACCGATTATTTTATTGACTTTCAATTGCAGACCATGATCTACGTATAGCTGATCTATTAGTACTGCAACTACATGTTTGATACGTTATCGTCTTAACGGCATGCTCCAAGCAGCGCTCGTCGTTGTCCTCATATTTGTAATCAGGAGTAATTTGAAAGGAAGGAGAAATATAATGTTAGTTTTTGTTTTGTTGAACGAAAAATAAAATTGTTAACCAACTCATAAACTGCGACTGATTGCGAATAAATAACAAAAGTCATTACAATTTCGGAAGGATCGTACAGCGCCCCTTTTGTAATGAATAGTTTTACTTGTGTAATTATTGTCTCTAATTTTACCTTGTGTGCGTAACCTTCATCAAAACTACCTGCTTTCTTGAGTTTCTGCAAAGCTGCATGAAAGTAATCTTCACGATTTGCAATCGTCTTTTCGAGATTGTATTTATACCTACTTAAAACGCTTACTAATTGCGTTCAAAGAGTTAACTTGTTATTAACCGGTAATATCCAAGAAAGATCTGTGCCACCGAGCCCTTTTTCTTTAATAAAAACACCTAAAAACAAATTTTATCAAACGGCGAACAGTAAAATTGCGTATTGTGGCTTCGGCTTCATCAACTAAAAAAAACTACCCTCTCTGAATTTCTTAAAACAAACCGCCGATTCAAGTCTATTTCCGATTCGAGTTTTTCTAAAAAATGAACAAAAGTATTAATTTGAACGGCATTTACAAGTTTGGTGGTCACATCTTCGTCTTTTCCATTCGCAAGTTGAGGTCCTTATACGGAGCGACGATATCGGCTTGGAAAGACAAACTGGACAGGTTAGAAAAATTTAAGGGAGAGCGCTGAGAATAAGTTAGGAAGATTTTAAAGGTCGACCAGCAACCGTACGGACTATATCAGCATAACGAAAGTGCTCTCTACAGACGGCTGAATACTTTGAGTGCTCACAGTCTTCACGTGCAATATCTCTAAGCCATGATTTAAATATAGTCTGGTCACATGGAAAAGCGTATGTAGAAGCTTGGCCGGTAATAACTACAGAAGTGTCATAATATGATTTACAACACAGAACACAACACCGAGAAGGCATTATAAGGATGTGTGTAGGCAGGCGGACAGATAAAACTTTCTGTGACGGAGGTATATAAAAGAAAATATAAAAACAAACGTGCAGGCAGACTAACCGCACATATTCCTATTAACCTATTAAAAATAAAACTGGAAAAGAGGTAACGGCTGCAATGGAAAAATTCTAAAAAGTAGTCGGATTCCTAAACATTTGCAAACAGATGATGGTAAAGAGTTTTATAATAAAATATTCCAGGCACTAGTGCTAAAGTATGGAATCAAACACTATTCGACATTTAGTATAATAAAAGCCTCAATAGTTGAAAGATTTAATAGAACGTTGAAAGGGATGATGTGGAAAGAATTTAGTAAGAATGGTTCCTATCGTTGGATTGACTTTGTACACAATCTTGCTTATGAATATAATAATAAAAAGCATAGGACAATTAAAATGCGCCCGTCTGATGTTAATCACATTAATAAAAATCTTCTACTGCAAACAGTGTACAGTCACATAAAAATGGTGGATAGAGCTAAATATAAAGTTGGTGACTATGTTCGCATTAGCAAGCACAAACACATATTTGAAAAGGGGTACTCACCAAACTGGACGCCTGAAATATTTAAAATTAAAACCATACAAAATATGAATCCAGTGACATATCTTCTAGAGTATTATGAGGGACATCCTATCAAAGGGGGATTTTATGAAAAAGAACTACGAAAGACGAAATATCCACATGATTACCTTGTTGAAAAAGTGCTAAAGAAAAAGGGGGATAAAGTTTTTGTAAAGTGGTTAGGTTTATCCTCAAAACACAATTCGTGGGTTAATAAAAACAATGTATTGTAATCTAAGAAATAAATTTATTTTTATGAAATGTAATTTATTTTATTTATTATACTTCTTCATACAAAATTTACAATCATTTCATCACATACTTCACAACTTACAAGATTATCAATTTGTATTAAATTACACGGACATTCAATGCTTAGTACAATAATTACTGAATAAGGCATTAAATTATATTGTACACATCCTATACAAATAGGTTGACCATTCACAGAAAAATATTCGTATCTGAAAATTTCATCTTCTTCATCATCTTCATCATCATCATCGCTTAGATATTCTGGTATTGTTTCATTAGCAGCAGCAGCTATCAATGATTCGTAGACATCATTTTGCAAAATTTCAAGCTTCGTGTTATTAAAATCTGTTGTTCTTGGTGCCATCGTTCATGATGTTCTAAGTTTCAACCTTCGTCTGCTAATACCGGGTTTATAATACTGTAATGCCCCCATGGTAACGTATCCATTCTCCCCTCTATCAGAAATCGCTTATCATCATGAGGGCTGAGTGCAATTTTTTTCTGCTCTATACTGAAAACTTCATGATTAAATGATCTTATCAAGTGCTGTCGTCTACTTATTTCGATAGATTTTTCCATGCAATTTTCATCAAAAGAAATTGTGTTGTTTATGATGCAGTTCTTTACTCCTTTAGCCTTTTTAATGTAATCCTTGTGATTAGTACGGATACTATACATTTTGGCTCTTAAGCCAATGAATTCACTCATTACTTCGCCATTTAATTCGTCTTTCATTAATCCGGGAATCTTCTTATTACACAAGGGTGTTCAGCGAACCTGAAACCAAAAGGGGACAATCAATAAAGATTTAAAAAACAAATACACATAAAAAAATTACCTCTACCTGGAGTCTTCACAGGTAGAAAAAGGTTCCCACGAAGATCTGAAATGAAATAAAGAAAATGAATTAGTTGGAATCAATCATGTTTTTATTGTTAATTAACTAAGAAAAAGGCCATAGGTACACAAAGTCAAATCATGACCGTGTATACATATGCCTATCACAACAACAAAATCCATGCAAAGTGGAAATTGAGGATATTGCACATGAATTTATGTTTTATGCAAGAAATAGTACATAAGACATTAATTCACGTACCAAATCACACAATCAACACAATTATTGCTAATGTTTGTGGACAAATAGAGTACAAAATGCACTGAAAATCTGTACATGACACTTGTCCACAAACATGTAGAATTTGCAAATTACACACGTAATTCACGAAATGATTAATAAATATGCTGACCTGATATAAAAAGAATATCCATAGTGATGAAAGTACCTGAAAAAACCACTAAAAATCACTTAAAAACACATTAAAATAAATTTGACACTCGCGCGCGAAAGTGTCAAAACAACGAGAACTCCATACTACCGCGACGTTTGACGTATCAAAATCACGTAAAATCGAACCGTGATTTCAATGGTCGCGTTGGTTTCGCGATATTTTCCACGGGAAACGCGATATTCGCGATTTTTTAGTTATGCATTTCCCACAATGAGTGCGAAAGAGACTCACAGTGGGAAGAAGACAAAAAATTATTACAAATGACAGAAAAATCTACTACATAGAAATGAAACGTAACGAATCGACATTTTTATAGCAAATGTTCCAAAAATTACAAAAATTGATTAAAATCATCAAATTGACAATCAATTTTCACGACAAAGGTATCAAAATTTATATCGTTAAATTTGCTATCGATTTACAACAAGAAAAATTCAACCTTTTGTCATTTTCAGTGAAAATTTCGAACATTTCACTTTATAGACAGCGAAAATGGAACGAATTTTTCTATAAAAAGGAGGCCATTTGTTCATTCTGTCTTCTATTTTCAACAAATTGTCAAAGAGAATACACATGCTAAATCAGACATAGTATTTTCAATTTGCAATTTCTTTTCATCAGTGCCTAGTGATATTTTGGACTTAAGAGTTTTTTTCTTCGGTTTTGTTGTTAGCATTTATTAGTAATTTCACTTAGAGTTTTTTTTTTGGTATCATCATTTATTTTCATTTTCATTTAAAGTCATTTTTTTTTTCATTCTTCGAGATTAAAGTAGTTTTGTTAATTTTTAGTTTATTTTCCTTTCTTTTTTTGCTTTTTTTGGAAAGAAGTTTGTTTTCCAGTGGAATTCGGGAAGTAGTCAATCTTGACGTGGTTTGACAGTTGACAGTGAATTAATGGTATTTTTTATTGTTTTCATATAAATCTTTGGTTAGGTGACGGGTATTAAAGTGTAAGATTGCATGCCAATTTGTATTGGACATGTTACACAAAATAACATCACCAAATACTAAAAATTTATTGAATCGAATTTTCTTGAATTTTCAATTGTTCGTTTATAAGTTTTCGTCAATTAATCAATTCATCAAGGTATAAAACTGTGCCCACACGGGTCACCTTTACACCACATGAGAATTGATTCACGATTGACAGTTAATAATAATTTTTAATTTCAGCATTAATTAAGTTACAAAACATAGAAAGGAATTTTAAATAGTAATATAATTCTAGTTAAGAAATTTGAGTAGAATTAGAAAAAAATCTATAATAGTTAAATTGAATTGCAATTAGGTTAGTTTTTATGAAGTTAATTTTTACCAGTCTAATTTTAATAATATATTGAATTTTTTGCTCAATAAATCTAAATGAATTAACAACCGGATGATTCTTTCATTTACCGCTACACTACCGCCATCTAAGTGTGATTGTGCTCGGCCATCGTTTTTATTTTAGGTTTCTACGTTGTTTGACACGAGACAGTAGGCATTGGTATCGTGAGAGCTTATTGGAAGCTACACGCATCACCCAGACGTGGCAGTTTTTGGGTGGATTATTAAAATCTCATTGTTATAATCCACACGCTGCAGATTCAGTGTGTTTGAGTTGCTATTTCACACAGGACGTTTATACTAGCAGTAACTTATAGGAAGTTGCACTAGTGCGTAAACATTCGAAAGTCAACTCATCGTTTCATTATAGGTGACTACTGAGTAGTCAACAACAAAGCTTTAATTTATGAACGTACACAATTTCGATTCTATAAGAGGAACAGCGAAATTGGGTAAAGTTCAGGAAATTGAGCATTTCAAATTTTCTTGTTTTCAGGACGTCAGCTGTCAGTCTAGTTTTCAGCGAAGCACAAGGCATCACATTTTAACAAGGGTATATCATAGAAGTTATGCTCAGGATAGTCGCTTGTATCAAACATGTATATATCACGCTTTATCATTTCGCATGGATTTAAGTTGGTAAAATCATATATTAATGAGTCCGTATCAGTATACAAGCATTTGACATTATCTCTGAACAATCGTTGTATATACCCATAATGGAATTCATAGATACATGTTTTAGATATATCCAAGATGGCTTGTCCAATTAAAAATTGGTTTATTCATTACGATTTGTAATTTGTTTAGCTCAACAGCTATTAAATTCTCATCAATAATAGTATGACTATGGAAATTTGGTTTAGATATCATCGCCTCTGCTCCATACCGACCATGCCATTTAGTTATTAATTTTCCATCCACTCGATTACGTACATTTTCCATCGTTTTTCCAAAGACTGCATTATTCATTAATTTGAAATAATTCTTTTCAAATTCATTTTTTGCGTTGGCTCGAAGTTTAGTGTTTAAATCAATATATGCTTTCAGCCATGGCAATATTCGATGTATTTTCTTTAATTTCAATCTATACTTTAAGCATTGCATTAAATTGCGATAATGAATAACATACCGTTCCTTATTATATTTTGTTAGTAAAACTTTTGGATGTTTACCATTAGGCGGTGTAAGGCATGTTGGTGCCAGAAGCAGATCCTTATGTAAATCATGTATAGATTGTGGATATTCAAAGTCAACTTCCAATATATATCCAACATTAGAATCATTCTTAACCCTTAAATGCATGAATTTTTATATATTGTTAAAAAAAATCATATAAGCTTAAAATTACTTCCTAAATCCAAAAACGAACCGAGAAATATGCGCAAGTATTTCAATTTCCATTAATTTGCTAATAATAGGATTGATTCATATTCGAATCATTATGCATTAGTATATTATCAGCAAATGGTTTTTAGTAGAAAACAAAAATTGCAATTCAAAGATTTATTAGATTATAAATAAATAAATAAGTTCATTGTAAAAATATTAAATTATGACAAAAGTATTGATTCAAAATAAAGAAAATAAAAATTACAATGAGATGCAGCATAGGGCCTACATGACACTTATAAAGCTCACTTTTTAAGCTTTATGGAATTCGAAGAAACAGTTCTTATCTTTATTGAAACATATTGCAGTATTGCATTTTTTACATAACACATATGTTTGTGCATGAAAACCTGGCAATTTGCATCTTAATCTATTTTCGTTCCAGAACGGAAAATGATCTATTCCATCTGTCCGAACGTCAACCGGTGGTATTGGTGCTGTTGGTCCTCTCCTCCTCTTATCATTATGCATGGATTGAACTGAATTTGCGGCACTGGTAGAAGGTCTTCCTCTTTTCGGTGTTGTTGTAGCGCCTTTTGAACACAACACTGTTGCAATCTCAAGACGAAAGTCTGCAAGAGTTTTTGCCGCAATTCCTTTTGCTAAATATACTCTTTTATACAGGGTGTTTCCCCTTGGGAGGTCCATAGAGCGGGAGGTGATAGTACTCACCTAGACGAACCAAAAATTGTATGGCAGGGGGGGGCAATATCAACCGTTTAGGAGTTACAGGGTGATTCATAAAAAAAGCTAGGTTTTCACAAATCACCCTGTATCTTATAAACGACAAAGTATACGGCCACACTTAAGAGCTTATTGCATGCAGAACTTCATGGCCTTTCCAAGGACTGCTCAACCATCTCCACACCCCTCTCCCATAAAGAATTATTGTTGTCTAAACTAAAAATTTCGGATTTTCTTTCCTTTTTTTTTACTTTGACCTCTATTATTTTTGCAAAAAGGTCGTTAATATAATTTTTTTTTTATAAAAACTGTAAACTGCAGACTCTCCTCTTTAAGTTGAACTATTACATCCTATGTGTTAACTGTAGCCGTTAAACAGTTATTAACTCATAACCTATTCAGGTCACACCGAAAAAAGACGATATTTTTTAAAATGACGTGCTAAGGGAACAAATTATCGTTGAGAATAGGTTTGAAAATAGGTTTGAGAATAGGTTTAGAGCTAATAACTCTTAAAGGGCTTCAGATAGCACATTGGGTGTAATAGGTCATATTAAAGAGGAGAGTCTACAGTTTACAGGTTTTATAAAAAAAAGTTATGTTAACGACCATTTTGCAAAAATAAGAGAGGTCAAAGTAAAAAAAAGGAAAGAAAATCCGAAATTTTTAGTTTAGACCTTCATAACTTCTGTGGAGAGAGGGGTACGGGGCTGGTTGAACTGTCGTTGGAAAGGCCATGAAGTTCTGCATACAGTGAGCTCTTAACTGTGACCATACACCCTGTAGTTTTTAAGATACAGGGTGTTTTGTGAAAACCTAGCTTTTTTTATGAATCACCCTGTAACTCCTAAACGGTTGATATTGCCCCCCCCCCCCCCTGCCATACAATTTTTGGTTCGTCTAGGTGAGTACTATCACCTCCCGCTCTATGGACCTCCTAAGGGGAAACACCCTGTATAATAGCCAAGAGTTGATTATCGTCAAATCAAGAAGGTGGTAAAATACTCTCATATACCATTTTCGTGATTTTATTGTTACTCTATTTCTTCCAATAAAGCTATCAAGGAGATCTACTCCTCCCATATGCTTATTATATTCCTGCACTATAGCAGGACAATTTATCTTGATATGCGATTTCAGTCTCCTGTCATATCTTGTAACCTTATTTTCAGGATCCTTTCCCAAAAACGTTAACAAAAGAGTGACACATTTGTTGTCTTTCCATACCAAACTGGATATGTCCGTTCCATCAAAGTCAGCTACAAATTCTACAGACTTTCCTCTATCTTCTTTTTTTAAATCATATTCAGTGGGCAATTTACAATTTGGTATTCTGTTTCGCCTAACTGTTCCAAGGCATACCCTGCTTTGCCAACCCTGCATACCCTGCTTTGCCAAATAGCTCAGTAGAGGAATAGAAGTGTAATAATTGTCGAAATAAACTCTGTGAAAAACACCGTGAGGTATTTCTCTGCACAAACGAACGACAATATTGCTACAGGCACCCAAATCTGGTTCGTGCAGAAGCCGTTTGCTCGCATTATTCTCAAGACCGGTATACATACATCTCGAATTTATATGCAAAGCCCGACACACCACATAATACGAAAAATTTGTCTCCCCATTTGTGGGGTTTTAGAGGGAGATACTGCTTCAAATGATGACGCTTTTTTGTTGCACAAATTTGCTCATCTACCGAAAGTCGCTCTTCTATAGGTACAGAAATAAATTTCTTTGATAAGGAGTCAATCACAGGACGCGCCTTATATAGTTTGTCAAAATTTTGATCGAGCTTATCGGTAATTTGCGTAGAATTATTGTTAAAATGCAAAGTCGACTTTATCTTTTCAAAGAGGTTTACAGGCATAGCATTTTTTACTAAACTCGCACCGTTAGAACTGTCCCAATATGATCGCAAATTTGAGTATTTTACTATAGTTGTAAAAATAATTATGCCCAAATATCTTTCTAAATCAGTTCGAGTAATCTTTATTGGTTTCTCTGGATTATTCGAAACACTGTATAAGATTGTTTCTTCCAATATTTTATCCAAAAGCTCATTATCGAAAAAGTATTTAAAAAACTGGAATGGTGTATCCAGTTCCATAATGGCTTCCGGTAAACTATTCGTTCCTTTAAACTCCATTTGCTCATTTGGAAGTTGTAGGGAAATGTTTTTCCATAATATATTTTTTTTTAAAATATCCAATCTTGCAGTTTCTGCAGAATCTGATAAGACATTAGGAATTTCGTTTATGTTTTCATCTTCAGCTGTAACTAATGCTACGAATTCATTTTCACCCAAAATATCTTGCAGCTCCTCCTCATTTACAGGAATTAATTCTTCGACGTTAGAAAGCAGCGGATCTGCGGAGAACTCTGTACATTCAAAATCTCCTTCTTCCTCAGAATTATAATCTTCGTCTTCACTTCCATTTGGAATATCTTGTAATATGAGAATAATGTCCTCGTCAGTATAACGTTTTCTTGAACTTGAAGCATACATAGTCTAAAGGCCAAAATATATTTTAATGGAAAGCTAATAATAACTAATAGGTAAATAATTTTTTAACATGAAAAAAGAAGAGAATCATATACTATGAAATTATAGTACCAGACGTTTAAATGTGTGCAATTAGTAAAAACGAAAAACTCTAACAAATGAAGTCCTAACGCATACTGTACCATATATGAATCATACTACTTTCTAGCCATAATGGTTTTCTTAATAATAATAATAATAGCGCTTCATCTGAAGTGTACGACGAATCATAACAATATTTTCTTAAATATTTACCTTTGCCTGGAGTAACAAAATTTACCGTTGATTCTAGCGATTTTTTAAATTTTCACAGTACACACTTCTCACGTGCTTTACTTATGTAAAATTGAAGCTGAACCACTGTATGAATAAAACGATATCTAGGAATATAAGGGAGAATGATTCTAATAAGAATACCAGTGCAGCCGTAAACAAACAATGCACTGCTAGGGGAGCAGAACGAAATATTTACTTTGATTCATATATGAATCATTATGCATTTAAGGGTTAAAGCTTTCTTTGTCAACATCTTCAACCCATTTAAAGTTTCCTGTAGGCAAATACTGGCACATTGCCCAACCGTATAGGTTATTAGCATCAAAATACATCAAATATTTATCATCTTCTTCAGGATTATAATTATTTAGGTATACATTATTAGCTTTACTATACCGTCCGCTGCATTGTGCAACTCCTCCTCTTACCCCTCTTTCTATAAATAACATCATGTCAATGTCGGTGATCAATTCAAGCTTTATTCTAGTATGAAGTAGCATTGCATCCTACGTTAAACCAGAAGTTCTGAAGTAGTGAGCTGGATCCAAACGGTGACTTTTCAGGCTGCTATTCCGAAAGGTTTCAAAAAGTTCCGCAAGCAATAAAACACCTGTTTTTAAATATATGTCTTCCTAATGTTTGAATGTTGAATGTTAACTACACACTTTGAGCATGTTCGCATATTGAGCATCATCGCTAATATGACTATCATTAAGAATATTATAAAATTTATCTTTTGGCGGAAGATGAGTTTCATCTAGTCTTTTCCAAGAGTCAATATAATCATATGGGAACACTCCTTTTTTATAAAGTAAACGATAATTGTTAGGAAACTCTTTTTTCAATAACTCAAAGTTATTGCAATATGATGCAAGTTTATTCAAGGATGATGGTAAAAATCAAAATGAATCGATAAAACGCAGCTTCACATCAGTTTCTGTCAAATTGTGAAATACGATAAGAATAACATGACTATCTTTATAGTTTAAATTACATTCCTGATGGGCCATCCCTCGAACTTTTCCAGTAAGATGACAATGGTCAATTACACGGATATCCCCCATTTTATATTCATGATCACTTATGAGAGCCCTAATATCAAAGGCGGCAATCTCCACTTTTTGACGAAATCGAGTTACATACCTGATATTTTTCGGTTTTTCTCGCTCTATCTAAATATATAGTTTGCGAGTATCAAAAGCGACTTTATCCCATTACAAAACTGCATTAAAACATCACCTGAGAATCAAATCCGGCAATCTCCATTACGCGCTTAGAATCAGAGTCGGCAATATCCGTTATGGCAAATCAGATGGCTCGCAGCGATCACGTGACGTGATGACGCACTGAATACTGTTTCAGATAGTGAGGAATTTATTCTTATTTAGTCCGTTTTCTTTGCATCTAGTGTGCGGTTTGTTAAGATTATTGGCGGTTTTGCTGAGTTTTTTTATTTAAAAAGTAAAATGGAAAGTACTACAACACCTGTTAAAAACAATGAAGCTCGTAAAAGACTTCGAAAGCCCTCTACTTGGAAACAAAACATACGTAAAAAGACAAGGTATGTTAGATTAGAATGATTTATTTTTTGTTTGTTTACTTTGGTGTTTATTTTTGATATACAGTAAGAAGCCAAATTTAATTAAAACCAATGCTATAGTTTCAACAGTATAATTATAAATGGACCCCCCTTTAACTTTTTTATTTTTGTGCTTAGGAAAAAATTGTAAATGCAAAAATTAAAGGACATAATGTGAATCTTTTTGCAGCATAGCATTATTATTCTATAAAGGGTGTCCCACAAATGCGTGATATAAGAAAATTATATTTTTTTAAATGGAACACCCTGTTTATTATTACATTTTTAAAATCTGCTTTATGTATATTCTTTGAGTTTTGAAACTGCGTTAAATGTTTTACGACACATGATTTTTTTCAGTAATTCTTCACATCAGTTACCGCAATATCCTTCTTGTGGACATAATACAAAGTCATATCAATGTAGTACTTTAACAATGGCAGACATTAAAAGTTTTCATGATGCATTTTATGCAGTAAAAAATAAAATCAGTCAGGATGCATTTATTTTAAAATCTTGCACTGTTCAACTACCTAAACGTCGCCGTCCATCAAATTACGGACATACAGCAAAAGAAACTTCTGTAAAATGCTTTAATAGAAAAAATGTGTCAAAACAGCATGTTCCGGTATGTCAACAGGTGTTTTTGAAAGTATTGCATATTACGAAACATCGTCTATCATACGTTATGAAATCGTTCCTAAGAACAGGTGAAGCACCTTCAGAGAAAAGAGGAGGTGACAGAAAAACAGCAAAGTTCGAAGGGAAACAAAGCGCTGTCCAAAGATTTATTAATTCGTTTAAAAGCATCGAATCTCCTTATTGTCATTCTTCGTCACGTAGGCGTTATTTGTCTTCGGATTTGTCTATAGAAAAAATGTCGAAAATGTATAACGATCAGTGTTCTTCAGAAGATAAAGTTAAGCCGTCATACTCCTCGTACCGACGTGTGTTCCACATGTATAGAACTCTCTCAGAAGATTAAGAGAATTATAGACGAAGAGGAAAAGAATAACTTAATCACTGAGAAGAAAGTTCATAAGCAAAGAGCAAATGCATTTTTTCAGTTGCTTCAAGAAGATAGGGATAATTTGATAACATTATCTTTCGATTGCCAGAAGAATCTTATTTTCCCTAAGGTCCCAGATCAAACTGCTTACTACTCAAGGCAACTGTATCTGTACAATTTCACCATTGTTCAGGGGACATCTAAATCTAAACTTACCAAGCAAAATGTTTTTTCCTATTATTGGACAGAGAACGAATTTGGGAAAGGTTCCAATGAAGTTTCTTCCGCTGTATTTGACAGGCTAACTAAAATTGTTATGGTATATATGTTGATGAGTGATTGGTCAGGACGTGAAGTCCAACTGCCAGCATGAGCTGACAAATCACTCGATGACAGCGTTAGTACAGGGCGGCACGCTAGCACCTCGGCTAAGGGTGGCGGAGAGTGGGGGGGAGTTCCCGAAATAACCTGCCGCTTGTCACCAACCATAATCAAAAAGATTTTCGTGCCTACAAACAACAAGCCAGCACACACTCGGTGCTGAAGGGACCCTTACGTCACCTACCTGCATTCCAGTGAAGGCGCAGATGGTCTGCCTTCTTTGCCAAGCCCCATCCTCCCATTGACTTTGGGTGGCACAATCGTCCAAAGTCCCTTTGTTGACCTGTGAAAAAGAGCAAACAAGCGAACCTATACGACCTTCGGATGAGAGGGCTCCAGGATAGTGAAAGGAGAAACAAAAGCGTTCAGCACTTCATTTTTACGTTATAATAAAAAGTTCATTTCCAAACTGACAATGGTGATTTCTAAAGCAAACTTAGATAATGGCATGAATATTATAAGCTAACAAGTTATCATAATATGATTGCTAGACGCCATCGGCTTAGTAACGATATAGTAAATAAGTTATATACGATAGATTATACGTGATATATAAACAGTATATATGATATATTAAATAAGAACCAAAGAATCTACGCAATCGTCTTGAATAGCACGGTGCTTATAGTTAATAATACTCCGGAATTCTTCTAATATTTCTACTGATTTAAATCTCAAAATTTTACGGACGTGCTTTTGATTATAGATAAATTGTTCACGTTTATATTAAAAGTTGTCCACCTTGTTATTAAAATATTTCTCCTTCAAAAAAACAGCCAATTCATATATATATAAAAAGGAAACAATAAAATGGCGTCACTTACAGATTTCTTGTTGTGGTCCATCGCAGAGGCGGCTCCGTGAATGTTCCACTGTCACTGTGAAAGGATTTTTTAGATTTCATGCTTGCATGCAGCTATACGGACTGAAAACCTTTCGGAACTCCGCAAATAGCCTTCATCGTAATTTTCTAAACTCACATTTAATAAATTTTTGCAGCAAACGATTCTAACAAGGTATGTTCTCACCTAATCTAACAATTGTCTTGCACATGACTTGAAAAAAATAATTTAATTAAATTGTTTGACCAACCGATTTTGGTAAATTACTTCCGCGAGTTATGCTAGCGAATGATTTCGTTGATTTCTTTGGCCTAATTTTCACAAACTGTACGTATCCTTAGTCTAAGTACGACAAAGTTTTAAAATAAAGTAAGAAGATCTAAAAATATTCGCGGAATCATTGAGATGGAAAAGTAGTGAGGCAGGAAAAGTTTTTTGTGCGACATATTAGCGGATCAAATGGGCAAATGGGCGATTTATCAATTCTTTGGCAATTCAAAATGTTTTTGTAACTAAACCTAGTCATTATTCAAATAGGCTATTATTTTATTAAAATCTTTTATAATTCAACCTATGTAGTCATTATTCAAATTGGCTATTATTTTAGCAAAATCTTTTATAATTCAACCTAGTCATTATTCAGGTAAACTATCCTTTAGAAAAAACTTTTTATATCTAAAGCTAGACAATATTAAAATAAATTAGTATTTTTAAAAAAAACTTTTTAGAACGGAATCTAGTCAGTAAATTACGTAAATTTGTCTATGAAAATTTATCTTGTAAACAATCTTAGCCCGTTTTTGCGTACTCGTAATTTGGTAATATCCTCATGGAAAATCCTCACTAGTAGTTTGGCACACTACCATTTTGGAGCGCTATTTCTACGATTTCTGCAAGCTTTTTTCATCTTAGCCCCAGGGCCACAATTTAAATCTTAAGGACGTCCTTTAATCCTGGTAAATTCAGGCTGCGAACTTTCGGATATGGAACGCTAACAATCCTTTTGTTCAGTCAGTCCAAGGGAAAAGGTGGGAGATATCACAAACGAATTGCCGAATTGCTGATGGAATTCTTGAAAAACTAGTAATCGTCACCTTTTCGCGGCAAAAAGCAATTAAATTTTGCCCATTTGATCCACTAATATGTCGCACAAAAAACTTTTCCTGCCTCACTACTTTTCCCTCTCAATGATTCCGCGAATATTTTTAGATCTTCTTGCTTTATTTTAAAACTTTGTCGTACTTTGTAAAGAAAAACACATTTTTTTCTGCCTTTCACTTCACAACCTCAAAAAAAACATTTCAGAAGTGACAGGAAATCCTCTCTTCTTCTTCTTTTCGTCAAAATTAAAAAGTAGGTGGAAACGCTCTTCTGGTCGATTTGAGTGTGTTCGACTAGTCAAGTCACGCCATCCATATAGGACGTAACTTGCGGGTAGAGTGCTGCGGCTAGCTGTCATGTAGCATATTGCTATTAGCTATATGCTACGACCATAACAAAATCTAGTTTGATCCTACCGTAACTGTAGTTAGGCTGGTGGCAGATGGTTGCAGTGTGCAAAACAAGAATACTACACTCATTGGAATGTGCTGCAAATGGCTTTCGGAGAAAGCGCCAGAACGTATTCAGAATATTGAAGTGATTTTTCCAGTAGTTGGCCATTCATTTCTTCATGCTGATAGGGTTTTCGGTAATATTGAGAAGGGGATCAAAAAGTTAGAGGTTATAACGCAGCCAGAAACCTATATAGAGCTATTTTCCAAAAACGACGGTTATCCATTTGGGACAAAATTGCAACGTATTTAATTGGAAAGAAACCATCTCAGATGTATTGAAGAAATGTAAAACTGGAAATGTTTTGATTAGAGGTGAATTGTATTACAAAAATGATTTACAAACCTTTAAAAGTGTTTTAAGGAAGGGAACAATTCTTCACATGATCGACCCTGCTATTATAAAAGGTGGTTTCCAACAAGTCAATAGCTTAAAGATGTTGACAAACTTCTTACAAAACACTTTGGGGCTACTTGGAGATCCCTGGAAGAACTCAGTTTTTTGCAATTATTCTCTCTAATAGAATTCTTGAGCCAGAGCAACCAGGTCAGGAAGAAGAAAACGTATTGACAAATGTGGAAGAAACGGCAGAAACAACCTGCGAATTTATTGAAGAAATGCCATCTCTACTTGTATAATGTGTATTATTATGTTCAGTCAAATATTTTTGATTATACGTTCTCTTGAATTAATTTGAATATTGTATTCTTTTGTCCGTAAATTCATTCCAAAATACTTGGTATTCATTTTACAACTCAAGTTAGTGCAATCTTTGGTATCAAATCCGACAAAATCCAACTGTTAGTATCAAACACGGCATTCTCCATTTATTTTTGTTCATTTTTTCAAAAAAGATAAAAAATTTAGGCATATTGATCTTAAAATCTGATGTAGTTTAGCATTTTCTTTAATTAGACAATATGCTCGCTTTGAAATAAGCAATAATGAGTGTAGCAGTTTTTTGCGCATTACCAAAAAGTGAAAATGGTGGAGTTTGCCGCCTTTGAACTAGGGCTCTCATATATGACAAGTGGTTTGCGAATTCAATCGTGAATATAATTCATTATCAATTAGATCCATTGGTACCTCATTCATTAAAATAGCATCAACTTCCTCCAACTTCAGTAATTCTTTAGCAAACCATGATTAACAATCCGGACCTCGATAGGAGTTGTAATAATTTAATTCTGCATTATAAGAGCGTAGGAAATAATATCCTATGCTTTATACCTGATGTCTTTGATATTTTTTAAAAGTATTATTAGAAGTATTGGTTTCATGAATTGGATGTAGGATACTCTCTATGTCAGCGTACACAATAAAATGGCACTTTTCTTTATGGTTAAAATGTTGAAAAGATATCCACTTCTGATCTTCTGATGGTAAAAGTATTTTACCTTAATTCATTTCTTCACAGTCAACGCTATGCTTTTACAGTTTTTCTTCAGCATAAAAGTAATGTAACCAGCGTTCACATATCCAAAGTTTGTGACCATTATTTGATAGTTGCGTTGAAACTAATCTAGATAACTGTTTTATCCAACAGAAATGATAATTAAGATCACTATCATCATCAAATTGTTTGGTATCATTTTCATTATTAAACATTAATAAATTAATTCGTCTATTATAGGAACCCTTAGTAAGTCGGATTGGAACTACTTCATAATCTTTTCTTTTCTTTATTAAAGTATAAACATTTATACCCATTTTATTGTGCACTTCAAATATAGAAATGTTCTTCAATTTTATAGGGAATGTAATATTATGCAAATTAAGAACATCAGTATAGTGCGGATATTCAGTAACACGATCAGATTTTTTTTTTGCTGGATACAGCGCACTTACCAAACATGCATTATCATTATTTTGTACATTTATGCAAGCTTTCTTTTTACGAATTTGTGTAGGTAGATCTATATAAGAAGATCCCAGCATTGGCGTGTATTTATTAATATTCACTCCAATATTTATTATCTCTTTCAAAGACCACCCGCTATCTCGTTCTTGAAATTCTTCCAATTTAGTTAATAGCTCGCAATTCATGTTTTCACTTAATTCAACGATATTAGTAGTCTGATCCACAATTTTATTTCCAGTATTTAGATATTTATATTCGCTAACTTCTTTATTATCATCACCACCGGATTACCTTTTTAAAGTCACAACATAAAACTATTGATTTTAATCATATTAATTTTTTTCAAAATATTCTTCAAGCATAGTTATCATCTTAGTGGTGTGTACTACAAACAACTTTGGATCTCTGTATCAATAATTTTGTATAACTGAAGTTCTAATACGTACTTCAAACGCTGACTTAATATATTTCCACACCACTAATTCATTTGGTTTACTTCTTCCACTACTAATTCCATCACCACCACCAGAATGTAAATGTTTTTTAATTAATCCGCGAAAATAATTCAGCAGTTCAATGTTTGCCTCATAATGTTTCTTTTCACCAACTGTCTTAGCTTCCCTTAAAGCTTTATACATCAAACGTGTGCTTCCATCACAATACCGAAACCACTTCATTATTTCATTTTTATTCGTACAGTCTTTCAATATGGGGCAAGCTTTAATAAACTGCTCAATTATTTTGCTTAAAACATCCTTTAAATTGCTCACTTTTCCTATCAGCAGCTCAAAAAGCAATCGCACATCAACAACAACAAGTAATTAGCAACGAGTAATAATTAGCATCAAGGTGAATTTTTAGGCCTCCTGGATGAAATTTCAACAAATGATCCCTTTCCTACAGACAATTTGCCGTTCTATACTCAAGCACTTTATTCACCAAAACCAAATTAAACTGTACTCAAACTTCAGTCACCTTCCAATTTATAGTAAAAATCACTTCCGGCTAACAACAGGATATCCTGCTACATTTTCCCACGCTCCTTATCAGCAATACCACACTTCCGCTATGACGTCACTTCCGGTCTAAATGTACATACACGACGTGGACGCCCACATACGTACACGCACACACCCACAGACCGGAAGTGAACTGTCAAACCTTATCACCAACACTTCCGGCATAATCTCAAGGTCAAAGGTTAAATCGCAAGGTCAAATATGTACGTAGACGTACACGTGCCTTTGTTTACATTTTGGACTTAGAATAATTTTTCACGGTTTGAGCCAGAATCGGCATAGCCTATCTACTAAAGTTAGATGTAACCTGCCGGCATACTGCACTGTGCATGCTACGACCATAACAACTATTTCTTTGAATTTACTGAATATAGATTTAATCATTAAAGACACAACAGTTCTACCTGCTTCCTTTGAGTTATTGGTCGCCACATACCGATTATATTATTGACTTTCAATTGCAGACCAGGATCTACATATAGCTGATCCATTAGTAATGCAACTACATTTTTGATACGTTAACGTCTTAACGGCATGCTCCAAGCAGCGCTCGTCGTTGTCCTCATATTTGTAATCAGGAGTAATTTGAAAGGAAGGAGAAATATAATGTTAGTTTTTGTTTTGTTGAACGAAAAATAAAATTGTTAACCAACTCATAAACTGCGACTGATTGCGAATAAATAACAAAAGTCATTACAATTTCGGAAGGATCGTATAGCGCCCGTTTTGTAATAAATAGTTTTACTTGTGTAATTATTGTCTCTAATTTTACCTTGTGTTCGTAACCTTCATCAAAACTACCTGCTTTCTTGAGTTTCTGCAAAGCTGCATGAAAGTAATCTTCACGATTTGCAATCGTCTTTTCGAGATTGTATTTATACCTACTTAAAACGCTTACTAATTGCGTTCAAAGCGTTAACTTGTTATTAACCGGTAATATCCAAAAAAGATCTGTGCTACCGAGCCCTTTTTCTTTAATAAACACACGTAAATACAAATTTTAACTAACGGAAATGCGAACAGTAAAATTGCGTATTGTGGCTACGGCTTCATCAACTAAAAAAAACTACCCTCTCTGAATTTCTTAAAACAAACCACCGAGCTAAGTTTATTTCCGATTCGAGTTTTTCTAAAAAGTTAACAAAATTATTAATTTGAACGGCATTTACAAGTTTGGTTGTCACATCTTCGTCTTTTCCATTCGCAAGTTGAGGCTTGGAAAGACAAACTGGACAACTTAGAAAAATTTAATGGAGAGCGCCGAGAATAAGTTTGGAAGATTTTAAAGGTCGACCAGCAACCGTACGGACTATATCAGCATAACGAAAGTGCTCTATACAGACGGCTGAATACTTTGAGGGCCCACAGTCTTCACGTGCAATATCTCTAAGCCATGATTTATAAATAGTCTGGTCACATAGAAAAGCGTATGTAGAAACTTGGCCGGTTTATTTTATGCTAAAATAAAATAGCCTGGCTTATGGTGCTGACTATACTTCACAGATCGTCTGAGAGAGAAAGAAAAGTATCTGTGAGTACAACGATTCAGTGGGGATCCTAAATACCGAAGTTACGTTCACATGCACATCTACTACTAATAACCGGACGAACACGGACTAAAACATGATTGGGGTTCAGACCCTCACCAATCGTTCTGAGATGTTTCTGGTTATTCCCTATTGGCCCTATTTATTGGTGGACTTACCAACCGCGGCCAATTGCTCAGTGGCTTGAGTCGGACGAACACTGACTCCAGATATATGCCCATTTATATAATAACTCACACCACACTTTGCCACATTCACATTCATAGCCAAACTAATTCTATCTAACTAATATATTAGACTACTGTGCTATCTATACTATATATCCCACCTTTTAAAATCTCTGCATATGGAGCGAATAAATAAAATTCACACTACTAATTAATTGCTCGCGCACTACTCAATAATTTCCGCCTGACACTGAACTGAGCACTGAACTCAAGAATTGATTCTTACCCATATTGCTTCGAACCTTAGGCAGCATATCCTGCTTCTCTGTCGCCAGTTTTATGATAAGGTAATTAAGCCGTTTCCAGAAAAACATCTGGCTTAAGGGTTTTTCTTTAATGTACCGCTATGTTGCCAATTACTTAATTACCCACAGATGTTACTTTTACTATATACGAAAGTGTACGTTACCTTTTCCTCTATCAATATTTATAAAAAAAAATTTTTTATCCTTTGTAGTAATATAGATGTATATACATTTTTCTTTCTATGGCTTTATGATATAATAGTGTATGTCTAATATTTCTTTTTGGTCCAGCGGGAAATGGAAGCATACAAAGAGGCATGAAGCAGCAATTCTTTGAAGCTTGGAAGCGCTTACCGTCCGTATCCCTATTCGTATCTTTTTAACCATTGCATGTCATTGGAAAGAAGCAGATATTTCTATTTTCTTCCCGTGTGCTTCGTTGGAATATTACTGGCAGATTTGTTATTTTCTCTTCCCGTGCGCTTCTTTGGAAGATAAGTGAAAGATTTGGTTTATTACCGGTATAGGAAGTAACAAAGAAGAATTACTTTCCTATTTCATTGGAAACAATAGAAAAGATATCGTATGCGCTTGCAAAGAATCCTTTTAATTTAATAAAAATTCAAAAATTGGACTTTTATTATATATATTTATTTTTTCATTATAAATTTAAAAAACAAACCGATGATATATTCGTCGTGATTCAAATCTGTTGTAAATCCCAGAATTTTAACTGAAATTAGGAGATTAATATAGCAGCAGTTATCAGGAGACAAATCGCTTAAGTAGAAAATGTTGCAGCTGTAGTTTCTATAAATCGGATCTGAAGTCACTGTACTCACAAATCTTGAAAGCTTCATTTTATAAACGTGTTGATTATTGGCATATTTCTTCTCTTCATTAATGCTGTTATTTAGCTGTTCCAGAATGTTTTTTAGTTGCCGGCAATATTTTTTTTAAATTTGCATGTAGTTCTCAAATAAGTATTAACTGAGTCTGTTAAGTGCAATAAATTGTGTACATTATAGCTAGTTTTGTCTGCCGAAATTCAGTCGCTTTCCACCTCAGATATTCATTTATACTCCTGGGTTTTCTTGTAAACTCTCTTGGGATAAAAAGACGAAGTGAAAGGAGCTTATTGTCCATACTCTCTTTTTGAGCTGGAGTTAACTTTCTACGGTTATGCTTATTGGTCCAAATGTAATGTAACATTTTTTTCGTTATCCCTAAGTCTATCAGGTGCATAACATCTAACGGAAATTGACTTATCATTTTGATATCAATATCTTCCAAAATGTGCCTATGTTCTGCGAAATACTTTGTGTGATAAGAAATATCAGACCGTTTTTGAAAATCATCGTCTGTCTTTAACTGCCCAACTGTGGTGGAATATGGTAACCTATTATTGATTTTGTTGGCTTGTTGCTTACATTTCGAACATCCATTCCCTGACGTGTGACCTGCAACGCCAGTGAGAAATGATTTTCCAGGAGTATCGCAAACAAATAACCGAATTTTTACATGTAAATTCCTATCACTTAGTATTATGCCTTGATTTGGTAAGGATTTTAATTCTTTCACAAATTCAGAAAGGAACTCATTAGGATTTCCCGGCTTTTTTAGACCAACGTATGCCCCAATCAAAAAAGGTCTTATTTCTGGATAATCAGACAATGAACCAAGAATTGACCACAAAATTTGCCCTGAACTTTTGAACAGGGGCAATCCGTCAATCCCAATATTAATATACAGTGAAACCTGTCTAAGACGGAACCCCAAGGGACCGGGAAATATTTCCGTCTTAAACAGATTTCCGTCTTACACAGAGTTACTGAAATTTTTTTTTATTCTTAATTTTTGATGTATGTACATACATGTATGTAATACATTTGGTTTATTTAACTTTACATTTTAATTATAAAATATGTAACGAAATTGGGATAAAAATTCAGACAGCCCAATAACAAAAAATAAGATATGTATACATTAATAAATTAGGAACTTGTATAGGTATATTGTATGTATGTATGTACATATTACACATATTACTGGTAAATATATATATGTACTTTATATTATATGTACTGCATAGTTTGTCATTACTGTTTGTTTAGTTTTTTTTTGAACAAAATGCTATCAACATTTTAGTTTCAATAGTTGTGGTAGTTTCAACCATCTTCTCATCACCCCTTTGAATGAAAAATTGCTTAAGGGTTATAGCCGCATCCATAGCTTGTTTATTAGTGATATTATCATCTTGAAATTCGTAGTAATCTTCTAAATCAACATTTCTTTGTTCAGCTGCGTATGTTTCACCGTTTAAAATTTGATCTAACTCTACGTCATCCTCAGTCATTGCTTCACTATCTATATTTAAATAATCTGAAGCCGAAATATTTTCTATGTTCGTCTCTAAAAGCAAAGGTAGAAGCTCGCTAGAATTAGAATTATCTTCCGAAGCAACATCTATTGGAAAACCAGATTTTCTAAAGCAATTAGCGACGCATGAAATTGAAGAAACAGCACTTTTGGTCCAATATACGGCATCAAGAATAGTGATAGCTTTAGTTATTTCTGTGACGTTATTGCACTCATTAATTGCAGCAACGAGTTTAGTTAACAAGAGTTTTCTATATTTTACTTTAAAATTTTGAATGATTCCTTGATCCATTGGTTATAAAATGCTGGTTGTGTTAGGGGAAAAAAAAAAAAATTTTACATTTGAAAGTTCCAAATGTGGATGAGATGTTGCATTATCTAAGAATAAAATAACATTTCTTTTTTGCTTTACCATTCTTGAATTGAAATCCTTGAGCCAACTTTCCATTATGCGGCCAGTCATCCAAGCCTTTTGATTGGCATGCCATTTAACAGGTAAGTCATTTATATTCAGTTGTTTAAAGCACCTGGGCTTCAAAGATTTGCCAATAACCAAAGGTTTCTCAAATTTCCCATCAGCAAAAGCACAAAGAAATAACGTGACTCGCTCTTTTGAATGCTTACCACCGACACATTTTTCATTTTTTAGTGCTAAAGTTTTATTTGGTAAAGCACGGAAAAAAAGCGCCGTTTCATCTCCGTTTGCTATATCTTTAACCTCATACTCATTTCTATTGCGATCCTTTTTTTCCAATCCTTAACTGTCTGCTGACAGACATCTGCCGCTTCACCACAAACTTGACCAAATTTAATTCCATACTTTTTCCTAAATCTTTCAAGCCAACCGTTGGATGCTTGAAATTCTGAAATATTCAAATTTTCCGCTAACGTTTTAGCTTGCGCTTTAAGAAGCGGGCCTGAAATTGCAACATTTTTTGCCCTAGCTAAACGAAACCAATCAAACAACCGTCGCACAGTGGGGTATTTTAATTATCTACGCGGTCAAAAGTCAAAATAATAAAGTTAAAAGAAAACTCCTACAATGACTACCTGTGGTTAAGGGACATTCCAATGAACAATAGGCCGCCCGCCCCACCCTTCAGCCGTTGCGCGTCACACAAAAATCAAGTCGGAGCTTGAGCATTTAACCTTGTGTACGTGTCTGTTCTCAGCAATTTTGTGAAAGCGTTAAGTTTGCGAATTAAACTGAAGTTTTCTGTGTTTGCCTAGTGCAAAAATAGCAATGGATTCGGAGAATACAGGTATGTAACAACCTAAATGTAATATAATAAGTCAAATTTGTTTTCATTTCATATACTTTTGGCAATCGAGAAATGATGTCTGAAATAGTACTATTTTTTCATATAAATTTTTGTTTAAAATGATATTTGTTGTAGTATCCGGCAGACCTGGGCGTTAATCGATTGAAAAATTAACCAAAAAATCAACTAAAATCTCAATCGATTGAATTTTCAATCGATTAAAATTTTAGTTGACTCCCTCGATTGAAAATTCAATCGATTGAAATTTTAGTTGGCCAGACAACTAACGGGTTAGTCGAATAAAATTTCAATCGACTAAAAAGTCAATCGGCATCCCGATTAAAAATGTAATCGATTAACATTTCAGTCCGATTGAAAATGTAATGGATTGACAAATCGGCAATTAACGATTGAATACATTTTTATAAAAGGAAAAAGACGCACATAGAAAAAATGTTATGATTTATTATTATTCTTACATCATTTATCGGGTTTATTTGTCTAAATAATTATGGTTAGCTTTGAGGATTACACGATCCTCAAAGAGGTCGTCGGTAAGGCTACCATAACGTGCAATGTTTACCATTGTTGCAAATGAGAACATTGTTTCAACTCATATTAAAAAGTGACGGCGACCATTTTCTTAGGTTTGTTAACGGGATGTCTGGCTGCTTTTATGTCTTTTTGGTACATGATGCTGGATGGTAAACTTAAAAAACTGTTCTCAGAGGGTATAGAGAAAAGGGGGTGTATCTTGGTTTTGGGGGTAGAGGGGAAAAACGGTTTTTCACCAAATTTACTGTGAACATGCGCAAACATATTCTACGATGTTTGGCCAACTCAGATTTTGTCGGACGAGCTCGCCCTGGGAGGGGTAAGGGGGTAAAGTTTTTTTTTGAAATGCTTACAACTTTGTTAATTACCGGGGGATTTTGATTCTTTGAGCTTAATGCAAACTCCTAAATGCCTGCTAACTTTTGTATAAATTTCATATTTAGGAATGCCATACAACACAAGTTAGTTCATACTCGAAAGTACCAAATTTTCGTACATACATATGGTGATTTTGTTTGATCCCTTTTTGACCAACTTAAAGATGGCGGATCAAAAAATCCTCAGATACGGGTCGACTCATTTTCGATCTTGGGTGCATTAGGCTATATCATTTTTCTTAACTTGGGGGAGGGGGGGGAGATATAACGTTTTTTTTCTAAATTCAATAACTTTGCCATTTCAAATCGTGGACTATTGATGTGGGTATTTAAAATTAATAAAAAAAAACGTATTCTAGAATGGATTTCAATTTTCAAATTGTACTAGATCGACTTTGGAAATCTATAAAAATTACGTACTTCAAGGGGGGTTAGGAAAATTCTGATCGGTCAAAATTAGTTTTTTTTTATTTGCCAAATTTCCTCATATTCAATTTTCCTCTACTACTTCATTTGCACTTTTTAGTATTGTAGTACTTGAGCTGATTTTCAATTGGCCATAACTCGGCTAAATCACATTTAATCGGAAAACCAAATAGCCTATTCTCTTTGGCTATTTAACTGCTATAATTCGTGGAACAACTTTTTTCCATTGGCGTTCATTTTGTCAATTTTAGGGGGGGTTGAATTTTTTTTAGGAGGGGCAAATTTCGTATCTCAAATTAAACGTCTTCCTGAGTAGATTATGAATATCGAAAAATATCTACCGCCCACCATGTAAATTAGTGAAAATTAAGGGGGTCAAAGTAATTTCAAGTGTGGTTCCTACAATTATGATTTTTTTTTTGGAAATTTTTTTTTTTTCATCTTATTTTGATTTTTTTCTGATTTTTTGAAACCATCCGCACCACAATCGGATAAAGCAATTTTTCCAAATTTACCATAACTCTACTAAATATGCACCGATTTCAAAAATTCCTCTTCATTATTTTTTCTCAATTTTTTCCTGATTTTTTCAACATATCACCCAACCCCCTATCTGTTCCCTTACGAAAATTAATGTTTTATGGCCTAAATTTTTGCCCAGAAATTTGATTTTGCAACTTTCCTCTACGAACTTCAAATAAATTGGATTTTTAAATTTTCGCGCATGCGCGCTTATAACTAGATTGCCTATACAAAATTTCAGTCAGATTGCAAATCATTTACCTATTTAAAAAAATAAAAACAAACAGATTTTTCATGGTACATTCAACCCCATCTACAGCCGATCCATAACAACTTACCGGTATGAGCTTTCAAACCCACCTACATGCAGGTCTCCTCTCTGCCTTGCATTTTATTTGAATTAATTTGATGCTTTCGTTTAGATTCTATGGTGTTTTTACTGGGTCAACGCGAAAAAATCAAATTTTTTCCATTTTCCTAGGGGTGAGCATGCATAAATTTCACGGTTTTTACTTAATCTCCGAATCGAACAAGTCGATACTTTTTGGAAAGGTCTCAACGAGTACATTATTAATATCGAAAAATATCTCCCACCTACCATGTAATTTAGTGAAAATTTAGGGGGCCAAACGAACTATTTGTATGAAACACACACTTTAATCGAGTGTATCTTCTATAATTGCTAATTTTTTTTAGAAATTTTTCGATTTTATCTTATTTTGATTTTTTTCTGATTTTTTGAAACTATCCGCAGCCGAATCGGACGTAATTAAATTTCAGTGTTTACACTGCGCATGTATGTATGTATAGTGGTAATAGAATAAATTTCTTATTTTTCATCCAATCTAATCATATGAACATTCATTGGAAAGGTCTCGGCGAGTACATTATTAATATCTAAAAATATCTGCCACCCACCATGTAATTTAGTGAAAATTAAGGGGGGCAAAAGAATTATTTGTATGAAACACACACTTTAATCGAGTGTATCTTCTACAATTGCTAATTTATTTTATTTTTTTTTATTTTCTTTTTTCTCTTATTTTGATTTTTTTCTGATTTTTTGAAACTATCCGCAACCGAATCGGACGTAATTAAGTTTCAGTGTTTGCACTATGTATAGTGTATAGTGGTATAAGTTTAACCGACTCGGGTTCCTACAATTATGATTTTTTTTTGGAAATTTTTTTATTTCATCTTATTTTGAGTTTTTTTCTGATTTTTTGAAACTATCCGGAGTAGAATCGGACGAAATTAAGTTTACAGTGTTTCCACTGTGCATGTATGTATAGTGCTATAAGTTTGAATTCCTTATTTTTCATCCAATCTTATCATATGAACACTTATTGGAAAGGTCTCGGCGAGTATATTGTGAATATCAAAAAATATATTACCCACACCATATAATTTAGTGAAAAATAAGTGGGGAAAGAAATTTTTTTTTTTCAATTTATTTTTGATCTAAACAACCAGGTTGCACTTTTGACAATTGCGAAATTAATTTCACAATTTGTCGTGACATTTTAATAAAATAATTTTAAAAAAAAAGCTAATTTATTGTGATAAATAGTATGTATTGTGATAATAGTATGTGAGAATAGTTACAAGTGCGAAATTAATTGGAACCAAGAGAATTTAAAAAAAAAAAATATTATAAATAATTCCAAAAAAGTGACGCTGAGATTAAATTAAATCAATTCAATAATATTTAAAATATATTTATAATATAAATAAAAATTCCAAAAACAGCATAAAAGTGAACTTTATTAGTAAGAAACACTGCTGCTTTTGGAAAAGTGTTACTAATTGTGAACAGGTGAGTTTTTATATGTTTATCTGTCCGTCCGTCTGTCTGCACGATATCTCGAAAAATACCATACTTAGAGAGCTTAAATTTTGTACACGCACTTTTAAAAGTTCAAAGTTTTTTTTCTACATAATTATCTTATTTCAGATTTGACATACTACATATATATAAGTTATAATAAGGCTTATTATATTATCCCTAACCCATTTTTCCTTTTTTTCCACATCGATAACTTTCATCGACATTACTATTTTTTGTTTGTTTGTTTCTTTTTGTTTTTAAATATATAAACAAATTCCGAAAACAGCATAAAAGTGAACTTTATTAGTAAGAAACACTGCTGTTTTTGGAAAAGTGTTACTAATTGTGAACAGGTGAGTTTTTATATGTTTATCTGTCCGTCCGTCTGTCTGCACGATATCTCGAAAAGTAGCATACTTAGAGAGCTTAAATTTTGTACACGCACTTTTCAAAACATAAGTTCAATTTTGTTACATTATTAGACAAATCGACCAACTCCTTCGTGGGGTTGCCATACAAAAATTTTGTTTTACACTATACACGATATCTCGAAAAATACCATACTTACAGAGCTTAAATTTTGTACACGCACTTTTAAAAACATAATGGTAGCCATTTTCAAAGTTTTTTTTCTACATAATTATCTTATTTCAGATTTGACATACTACTTATATATAAGTTATAATAAGGCTTATTATATTATCCCTAACCCATTTTTCCTTTTTTTCCAGATCGATAACTTTCATCGACATTACTATTTTTTGTTTGTTTGTTTCTTTTTGTTTTTAAATCCCTTCATTTCATTTTTGCTATAATGCCGAAAAGAAAGGGCTGTATAGGCCGACGTACTAAGGTCCACGGCAAAAAAACGAAAATTCCTCAAGAAGGAAATGCAGCAGGTTCAGAGCCTGTTGCCACACCTGTGTCTGTAGACGTATCGTCTAATGCTGATAGCGAACAATCCGTTCTTGCAAGGGCCAATCAGCATGCAACAGATGAGGTGGAAAGTTCGGGTCATGGCGTTGGAAGGCCTGGATTGCCTCAATTTCCAAACGGTGGTGTAGGTGCATCTACTGCTTTCGTAGATGTACTTCAGGGTGAACAGTTACCAGTAATTGTTCAACAAAGCCCCGTTTTTTGAAGCAATGCTTGGTTTAATGACCCGAGAATTTCGGAATGTGTAGTTAGTCCTATTCCTGGACGTGCTGAAGTCATCGATTATGATAGTGACGACAGTGACTATGTTCCGAGATATCCAGCAGATAGTTTGGTTAATCTTCCTACCTCTCAATGGGTAAATGATCCAAACATAAATGCTGGAGCAGGTACATCCACATCTTCTATTTCGGATGTACCTCACACAGTTTCTCTGATTGTTAGTGTCCAAATTAGTGAACAGATTCGCAATGTTCCACAAGACACTAACATAACATCCCCAGATGTTCCTCAGTAGGTTATCTTTGTTAAACCAAAGGTACCGACGAGAAAACGGAAAACCCGTAATTGGGGTCACAGGACACGAAGTACCTCAACAACACCACGTGATATTCCAGATGGAGTCCCATTAGTTGTCAACGAAGTTGAAGTTGTTTCTGAGGTCCCGCAAAGCAATGGCGATGACATTCCTGAATTAAGGAATTTCGTTTATCCGGTCGCATGGTGCTGTATAGACGAATTAATTCCCACAGATATTGAAATGCATAACTGTGGTGAAATGAATTCGATCTGCATCCATTGCAATTCATTATACTTTCATGCCGAGCGAAATTCTCGGGGAAAATATCTTCACTGTTGCAAAGATGGCAGGGTTTCCCTAGATCCCTTAGGTCCATTCCCGCAACTGATTTTGGATCTATTTTTGGGCAACCATCCGAAATCAGAACATTTCCTGAAGAATTTACGAAAGTATAATTCAGCTTTATCGTTTGCATCG
This sequence comes from Dioctria linearis, assembly GCA_963930735.1. Taxonomy (NCBI): domain Eukaryota; kingdom Metazoa; phylum Arthropoda; class Insecta; order Diptera; family Asilidae; genus Dioctria; species Dioctria linearis. The sequence goes on along the minus strand of OZ005743.1, from coordinate 139,693,306 downwards.
ATAAAAGCTACAAGTGTGCATATTCCAGGAAGGCCTACTAATACGTTCTATACTATTCTAGGGAAAATAGCTCACCGTATATCATATAGTATGCGCCCACGTGGAAATGCTGCTCCTAGATATGGCTAATCGTATATCTTTGATGTGGAAGAAGCAACGAGGCAACGAGCCAATATCGATGTGGAGCATGATCTCGATTTAAATTTGTTACGAGAACTGGATCGAGAAATACGCAATGTAAATCCTTTTGCTCAATCGTACATGTTAATGAAACAAGTTGAGGAACAGGTATTAGCACGAGATGGCCCAGATGCGATTAAGATCATTCGAATGTTCTTTACAGAATCGAAACCATCTGCTCAGGTTCATCGAGGCCGGTTGAATGCTCCAGTTGCAACGGATGTTGCAATCATATACACAACTGGTGCACCACCGATGGGAGCTTTTTGCATATATCCAATTGGTGGTGGTTTACAAGAATTGTCGAAAGTAAATAGACATTGTGATCCGATGACCTATACACTTCTTTACCCAAGTGGTGGAAGTGGATGGTCAATTGATCAAAATTACACTTTTCTTCAACATTATTTGTATCGTTTCGCTGTAAGAGCTAACGATGATAATATCATATTACGCGCTAGAAAGCTATTACAAGAATGTATGGTAGTTGCATATGTTGGTATTGAAGCACAGCATCTAGAATATTTGAAAAGGCATCAGAGCGATTTGAGACGTGATTCGTATTTGAGACTTGCGGATCACGTTCGAAATAGGGCCACAGAAGCTGGATTACAAGCAGGTGTTCCAGTTATATTGCCAACCACGTTTATTGGAGGGCCACGTTCCATGCAACAGGCCTTCCAAGATTCGATGGCAGTAGTGGTTAAGTTCGGTAAACCTGATTTATTTATCACGTTTTCGTGCAATCCTCGATGGCCTGAAATCACTAAGTATTTATTTAACGGACAGAAATATATTGATAGAGCCGATTTAGTAGCTCGCGTGTTCGACGTAAAACTTAAAGCTTTTCTGAATGATATTACGAAAAAAAATATCTTCGGTCGGGTCATTGCACATATGGGCCAGATCGAATTTCAGAAAAGAGGATTACCCCATTTCCATCTGTTAGTGATATTACACCCAGATGATAAAATACGGGATGCAGATGATATTGATAGAGTTGTTTCGGCTCAAATACCGAACAAAAATCGAAATATCAAACTGTATGACATGGTTTCCGCCCATATGCTTCATGGACCATGCGGAGATTTTAATCGACGGTCACCAACCATGTATGAAAAATGGAAAATGCTCAAAACATTTTCCAAAAGATTTTCGTGAAATTACCTGCGCCAATGAGAGTGGCTTCGCTGTTTATAAACGGCCATATAACGGCCGATATATTTATAAACATAATCATACTCGACCAAGGTTTTTCATCAACTCCCCACTGCACGCGGTCTCCATACATTCCCTCGATTCTTCACCCAACTGACAGACGAACCGTTTGATACATCTTGGAATCGTGAGTCCAAGTCCAACTGTTCTTGTTGCGCAATTGTAGTATTTGGATATGATGTTTCCATGTTTATATAGACATCTTTCGTGATGTAATCGCTGCCTTTGTCCTTAGGGCCAGCATTTGAAATTATTTCAGTATGAGTTGTTTTGAAATCATCCCAATACCCATGGAGCGAATGTAGTTTTTGAGTTAAATATGCCTGGCTTGGAGTTGGTAGTGAATTAAGATTGATAGACTCGATAATATGTGAGATTGTTTTTTGTCTATCCTCCTGAAGCCGAAATCGTACTATATTTTCTTGGTCTTGGTCTGCGTTGTCCTGATTATCTATCGATGCTGCTTTTTGTGAATTTTTGGGAGGTGCGATTTAAAATGGGTTATTTGTGTTATCCTCATGAATTATGGATTCTGTTTTCTCAAAAGCAGCCCATTGTTCTTCCAATTTCCGAAGTTTATTGGAAACAAATTCCGAAGTTCTATATTTTTTGTTTGTGCTATGGTATTCCTTTAGAATTTTTCTGATTTCATTGGTTTTCTCTACTTGTGATAAGCACAGCTCGTCGAACGTTTTTGTTTCTTCTGTCATGTTTGTGTTATTGTTTTGTAGGGGGGCGTAAAAATTAGCGACGAAAAATAAAAATTTTATACGCGAATGAAAAATTTGTTTTTTGTGGAAATAAATATTGATTATTATAATTGTGTTTTATTAAAGGGATGAAGAAAATTGGGATGATAATTTGTTGGATTTGTTGGTATTACGAAAATGTTTTATTACAACACAAAAAGGAATTATTATTATCAACGATCTTTTAAAAGAAGTGCTATTTCCAAATAAATATAAAAAACAATTTTTATATTGTACACATATGTATGCAATAAAGAGGAAAATTATTTTGTTATCTGATCTGGAAATTTTTTAAATTGTTAATTGATGGCTCTTCCAATCAATATCTTTCTCCTGATCGATAGGCTCACGAAGTCCTATCGCAGGGGATTGATATTTGATTTTTGTCGAAGTCCTCTGACCAACAAGCTCACTAAGTCTTGCCGCAGAGGTCGCTTCTAGGAAGAGCGGATTTCAATTTTTCTGTGTTGAAGTTAATTTAAAATTATTTGGGAAATTGATGGAGATTGAAAATAATTACATACCGTTCATTCCCTGCTCACACATATATATATATATGAAAATATGTATTGTAAACAATTCGACTAATGCAAATACGTATGTTGTTTGGGAAATAGAAAGAAAAATAAGAAATTGTTTGTAAATATTTTGGAAAGGTATTTGGAAATTAGCTTTTATAAATACAGCAGTTTGTAGAATAATTGAGGAATAGGAATGGAATTTATTTCCGGATTCACTTTTGATCAAAAATCTCTTCGTTGTATATTCGCAAGTATTAGTAAAAAGGAAAATATACATATATGTTGCAGTAAGAATAATTATAAAATATATATATATATATATGTATGGAGTAAAAATATGGAAAGAAAAGCAGGTTTTCACGCTACCTTCAATTTGATCTACAATTACTGTTACGGTTGTTTGTATAGTTGATATTTTTTCTGATGATGCTAGCTGAGTATTCAGGCCTTGAAGTTGAAAGCGTACGTGGTGAAGGTAACTAAAATTGTGAATTTGGTGATCTTGGAGGCGTTTTGGTTTTTGATAATGTTGCTGAGGAATGAAGATAATGATGATGATGATAGTGAAGATAAGTCGCGCGTCCGGGACGACGATTTCTTGTAGTCTTCCTTCTGGGAATTGTCTTAGTGAGGCAGGGATGAAGCCTCCTTGGGTCCCACGGTGAGCGCTCTGGCGCTTAAACTTTATTGTTATATTTGTTATTATTGCTATTCCTCTAAGCACCCTTTTTAGGGTACCCGGGCCTATTTTTTTTCTATTATTTGTTATGTATTTTGTAGAAGTGTTCTTTTTATTGTTTTTCCTTTTATATATTTATCTTCTCCGTATATTTGTATTTATTAGCGCCGTTTATTATTTATTGTTGGTTTATTTTTTAGCAACTTAAAATAATAATTTATTTTTATCTAATTTATAGTCACTGATTCGAGAAAAAAAATACCGCTGCCACCAGTTGTTATATATATGGCAGTATTTTATTATTTTAAGGAATTTTTTTTTTCTTTTTAAGGCACTGATTTTTTAAAAATACCGCTGCCACCAGTTGTTTTACTCCACGCACTCTCCCTGCTCCTAGGGAGAGAGCGCGCGTAGGGGTTTTACGAATAAAGGTACACAATATAGTTTTGATTCCTCAAATCTCTTTATTTTATATTATTTGATTGCCCTTGGTTTTTTTTTTATGTACAATCTTACACTTAATCAGTAGGATTCTTACACACGTGTTTTCACTAATGAAGCAAACTTTGTTCCCGTTCAAAAAAAAATTTATTTTCACCTTTTTTGGATAAGAGTTCCGCGAGACGATCTTTCGACGGGTGTAAAAACGACTCCTCGAGGTTTGGGCAAATTGCACCCAGATACCCACGATTACTTCAGAAAAGCTTTTTTCGTTTCTTTTGCTTTCTCACGACGTTGAAAATTGTACGTGAGAAAATGTAAAAAAGTCTTAATGCAGGCTATATGCATCTATGCAAAACTGTAATCCGATATGCACTTGTGCGCCCGTCTTGAAATATTAATTTTAAGAGTGCGCGAATAATTGTGATAATTGTATGTATGTATTTACATACAATTAGATTGAAGGAAGTAAGTAATGCACGTATGTACAGTGTACATACGGAAAACAATTAAGAAGACACTGTATGTAGGCAAGTGTGCATACCGTGTCAGTGGAATGTGTGTCTGATAACAAAATGCAATTTATGCTAAATTGCATTTTGTTATAATAAAGGAGAATGAATTTGAATGCAATTTAAGTTTGAATAAATAATTTTATATTTTCAGGGTCATCTTGTGGTACATCAATATATTGTATAGGACAATATTGATGTATTGACCTTATGTTGTCGCCTACGTGTCTGCCCTGCTCCAAAAGGAGAGCACACAGCTTTTCGGTAAGTGGTGAAATAAAAAAAAGATCCTTTTTTTCTCCTAAGAGCAATATTTCTATTTATTCTTTTTTTCACTTTTCCTATAGGTACAATATTTCTATTTACTTTATAGTTCAATTTTCTTTTTATGTTTCACTTTTCTTTTAAGTACAATATTTCTATTTATTTTATCTCAACTTTCAATGCGCGAACGTCTCTCGGCGGTTTTTAAAATCGAACTCCCCGAGGTTTGGGCAAATTGCACCCAGGTACCCACGATCACTTCAGAAAGCTCTTTTGTTATTTTATCGTTTTCTCACGACGTTGAAAATCGTACGTGAGAAAATGTTGAAAAGTTTTGATGCAAGCATCTATGCAAAACTGTAATACGATATGCACTTGTGCGTCCGTCTTGAAATATTAATTTTAAGATGGCGCGAATAATTGTGATAATATGTATGTATGTACATACAATTAGATTGGATTAAGTAAGTAATGTACGTATGTACAGCGTACATACGGAAAAAAGTAAGAAGACACTGTATGTAGGTAAGTGTGCATACCGCGTGAGTGGAATGTGTGTCTGAAAACAAAATGCAATTTATGCTAAATTGCATTTTGTTATAATATGGGAATGCATTTCTAAATGCATTTTAAATTTTGATTAAGATTTTAGAAGGAAATAATTTTTCATATTCAGGGTCATTTATAAGGTACATCAATGTATTGTATAGGACATATAGGCCCTTATGGTTGTGATTCGGAGCACTAAGCACCTGAGTCACAACACCGCCATTCAGAGACACACACGTTGCAGGTAAACTAATTAATCCAAGCATCAAAAGAAACAATTGATAAATATAAATGAACAGTTCCTACCATCAATATCATTTTCTGGAGTAACCGGAGTTGAACAAGCAGCCGCAGAGGATTATTCTGCTTCTAAATCATCGTCAATTAGCTCCGAAAAATTCCACTGGAGTGAATCTGTTGACGAACTGCTCCCTGTTTGTGGTTGGAAAACAACTTCCGAAATAACTTCAATATTTTCTACAAAGAAATAATTAAAAACTTTCAATTTCGCAATATTTAATTAAAAATTAAAAACTTACTTTTATTTCCTTCCATTTTGCCAAAAAATTTGACTTGACAGATATGTATGTTGTGGCTTGTTAAATGAAATACGCCACATACATTTAACTTATGTTCTTTATTGAACAAAACAAATAATCTTACAAAAAAAAGGAATAATAAAAATACTTGGGCAAAATACGACTGAAAGATGCGAGCTAGTTTTTCACAGTGATCAATTTTGAGTAACATGACAGGTCACCACACCAAGTTTTCTGACGCTGAGTGCGACCTCTTTTGAGCGGTAGCTTTACTAGCATGAGGGCTGATGAGCAGTGGCGTCGATGAGGCAGTGTAGTAGCTGCATCAAATATAATTTTAATAATTTTTAATATTTGTATTGTGTCACTACATGTACATGCCATAAAATTATACTAAAAACATCAATATGACAGCAGAAATAGTCGCAATTTACAAATTAGAAGTTGCCAATAACAATGTTTTAGTTTCAGTAACTATAAAAACTCCCTATGCTTGAGGTCGTTTTATGGTTCCGGACACGCACACAGTGACAAATCGTCGTCGTGGTTATACATAGGGTAGATCTGTTAATATTATATGTTTACAAGCTTCACATTAAGAATATAAGTCTTTTTTATTACATAAATTAATATAAAATTTCTGAGGTTTGAATGAAAAACAATTATTATTTTGGGCAGAAAAATCTGACCTTACAACAAAACAACGAATTCAAAGATGTACCCTCTAATCTGTTACGTTTTTTGTTTTCATATCCCTTACTAAAGAAAAAATTCTCTTGGATTCAGCCTTAGCATGCGGTAAAGTTAAGCCAAATTTGGCAGCTTTTGTTACATTAGGGAAGTTGAAGTTATTAGATATATCCTTTAATTTACTTATTTCTTTCCAAAATTCTGTAACCTCTAAGCTCAACAATCTAACTTTTTCATGTTCCGGAAAGGATACTGGAAGCTGTCTCCATTCTATTTGTAATGCATATTTTTCACAATTAATTATTTCAGGAATATTTCCTATTTCTTGACAATTAATACGTTTGCATAAATTTAGACCCACATCAGGACACAAAAACTCTAATTCCTTCACCAATTTGTTGTTTAAAGGCAACCTTTTTAATACTTCTGCTACTGCAACTTTATAAAAATTTTGGTAAATGTTATGGTCGTCAAAAGGAGGAGTGATTGGCTTGGACGTAAAGTCCAGACTGCCAGCGTGGGCTGACAGATCACTCGGTAACAGCGTTGAAGTGCAGGGCGGCACGCTAGTTCGCCTCAGCTATGGGCGGAGAGTGTGGGATGGGTATCACGAAATACCTGCCGCTGTCACCTTACCATGAACAAAAAAAATCGTGCCTGTCTTCCTGAGGAGGAGACCACAACGAAAGCACACAATGATCCAGAAGGGATCGCGTACATCACCTACCCGAAGATAATCCTACGGATCGGGTGACCTGATCCAGTGCCGTCCCCGGCCTCCCATGACATCCTGTCGGCTCGGTTAAGATGTCCCTAATTTTTTTGAAAGGGATAGAGGAGAGGTCCTGGAGGGATTTGAGAAGAAGAGAAACCCTAATAATTACTCCTTAATCAACATTTTATTTTATGCATTAACATATACAAAGAGAATTTTCATTATATTTTTTTTCTTATAATCACCCCCGTAGCAGAGAAGGTATAACCCTATCTTCAATCATTGACTAACTCGTTGGTGTAGTCATTCCGAAGGAACTCCTCTCCTTTTATGTACTCACACAGCACGCAAAGATTCGTTCTTTCCTTTTCCTTTCAAATCTCTCTTTTTTTTGTTATCAAAAAAATAAGTTCTTTTTTTTTTTTTTTTTTTTTTGTTTTTACAATGGAAACTTACCAAAAAGGCCTTTTTGGAGGGGGAAGGACGCGGTGGTGGTTGTAATGATCGCGCTCAGAGAGGACTCTCCCGTCGGGAAAGACGTTTTTACTAATCCCTTGTCTTTAGGATATAAACATAATTCTATTTTTAATTATGTTTCACTTCATGTTTAAGAAATTTAAACTCTATACAACGTTACGCTGGCTTCTAACTAACTGATCACTACTCTAGTTCTGATACAGTGAGTTCTTGACTTTAGCCTACAAGAAATATTGTATTTTTAATTATATTTCACTTCGTGTTCAAGAATTATAACCTCTATAACGTTACACTCGTTTCTAACTAACTAATCAATACTCTAGTTCCGATACGGTGAGTTCTTTTGTGGTAAACTCGGTGGAGTTGTCCCGCACTAGATGATTGAAATTGCTTTCGCACCAAAAATGTTAATAATTCATAGGGATGCTTACTCCGTTTACGTGCCCTGCTGGCTAATGATTAAACTTGGCTCTTGTATACGAATTGTTAATATAGTTATGAAAATAAGTTCCTTTGAACTAATAACCTTAAGACTATGAGCACTTTCTGGGTTAAATTTCATGGCAATGTTCTGCACTCAAATAATCAAAATGCGGTCTGAGGACTATAAGCCCTTTATACGGTAAATGTTACGGTATTGGTCTTCACTTTGACGAAAATTGACCTTCGTAGCGAAAATTTTAATATATTTATGAAGGTATGTTCATTTAAATTAATAACCTTAAGACTATAAGCACTTTCTGTGTTAAATTTCATGGCAATGTTCTACACTCAAATAATTAAAAGGCGGGCTGAGGACTATAAGCCCTTTATACGATAAATGTTATGGCGTTGGTCTTCACTTTGACGAAAATTGACCTTCGTAGCGAAAATTTTAATATATTTATGAAGGTATGTTCATTTAAATTAATAACCTTAAGACTATAAGCACTTTCTGTGTTAAATTTCATGGCAATGTTCTGCACTCAAATAATCAAAATGCGGTCTGAGGACTATAAGCCCTTTATACGGTAAATGTTATGGCGTTGGTCTTCACTTTGACGAAAATTGACCTTCGTAGCGAAAATTTTAATATATTTATGAAGGTATGTTCATTTAAATTAATAACCTTAAGACTATAAGCACTTTCTGTGTTAAATTTCATGGCAATGTTCTACACTCAAATAATTAAAATGCGGTCTGAGGACTATAAGCCCTTTATACGATAAATGCTATGGCGTTGGTCTTCACTTTGACGAAAATTGACCTTCGTAGCGAAAATTTTAATATTTTTATGAAGGTATGTTCATTTAAATTAATAACCTTAAGACTATAAGCACTTTCTGTGTTAAATTTCATGGCAATGTTCTACACTCAAATAATTAAAAGGCGGGCTGAGGACTATAAGCCCTTTATACGATAAATGTTATGGCGTTGGTCTTCACTTTGACGAAAATTGACCTTCGTAGCGAAAATTTTAATATATTTATGAAGGTATGTTCATTTAAATTAATAACCTTAAGACTATAAGCACTTTCTGTGTTAAATTTCATGGCAATGTTCTACACTCAAATAATTAAAATGCGTTCTGAGGACTATAAGCCCTTTATACGATAAATGCTATGGCGTTGGTCTTCACTTTGACGAAAATTGACCTTCGTAGCGAAAATTTTAATATATTTATGAAGGTATGTTCATTTAAATTAATAACCTTAAGACTATAAGCACTTTCTGTGTTAAATTTCATGGCAATGTTCTGCACTCAAATAATTAAAATGCGGTCTGAGGACTATAAGCCCTTTATACGGTAAATGTTATGGCGTTGGTCTTCATTTTGACGAAAATTGACCTTCGTAGCGAAAATTTTAATATATTTATGAAGGTATGTTCATTTAAATTAATAACCTTAAGACTATAAGCACTTTCTGTGTTAAATTTCATGGCAATGTTCTACACTCAAATAATTAAAATGCGGTCTGAGGACTATAAGCCCTTTATACGATAAATGCTATGGCGTTGGTCTTCACTTTGACGAAAATTGACCTTCGTAGCGAAAATTTTAATATTTTTATGAAGGTATGTTCATTTAAATTAATAACCTTAAGACTATAAGCACTTTCTGTGTTAAATTTCATGGCAATGTTCTGCACTCAAATAATCAAAATGCGGTCTGAGGACTATAAGCCCTTTATACGGTAAATGTTATGGCGTTGGTCTTCACTTTGACGAAAATTGACCTTCGTAGCGAAAATTTTAATATATTTATGAAGGTATGTTCATTTAAATTAATAACCTTAAGACTATAAGCACTTTCTGTGTTAAATTTCATGGCAATGTTCTACACTCAAATAATTAAAAGGCGGTCTGAGGACTATAAGCCCTTTATACGATAAATGCTATGGCGTTGGTCTTCACTTTGACGAAAATTGACCTTCGTAGCGAAAATTTTAATATTTTTATGAAGGTATGTTCATTTAAATTAATAACCTTAAGACTATAAGCACTTTCTGTGTTAAATTTCATGGCAATGTTCTGCACTCAAATAATCAAAATGCGGTCTGAGGACTATAAGCCCTTTATACGGTAAATGTTATGGCGTTGGTCTTCACTTTGACGAAAATTGACCTTCGTAGCGAAAATTTTAATATATTTAGGAAGGTAAGTTCATTTAGATTAATAACCTTAAGACTGTAAGCACTTTCTGTGTTAAATTTCATAGCAATGTTCTGCACTCAGATAATTAAAATGCGGTCGGATGCAAGGCTTAATTTAAATATATTGAAAAATATAGAATGGAAAGATACCACCTCGTGATCACTCTCGTGATAAAGTCCTTGGTCAAAAAAATTGCAAAATGTGGACTCAATAAATCTGCCGTCCTATCTCATCCGCAGCCTCTATCACTCCTTTTATCGTCCTTCATCTCAGCCTTATTCCAACTCTTGATGTCTTCAGATCTCTTTTTACTTTTTTTTTTTTTTTTTTTTTTTTTAAAGAACTTTTCACTTCTTTTCTCTTCTCAAAGAAACCGAACCACCTTCTGTCACTACTCGAGACTTAATGTCCTCGCCGCCTTTCCCCTTTCCTCCCTTTTCGTTCCCCGATTCCTGTCATTCCACCGCGTGGTGCCAGCTGTGGCATTGACAGTTCTGACTAGTAGGTGTCAGCATGGTCACATAGGGACAGCAGGCCATGTTTACATGCAGCGGTATGCTGCTGTTGGGTCTACCTGCGACCATAACATAAATAAGTTTAAATTTAATTTTATCAGATTGATTTAGTTGCTCAATAAATTCTTTACATTCGAGTACCACGTAAATTTCATTTACATCTAAAAATTTTACACTTATCAACTCATCAATATTATTTATAAGTTCAATATTTTCCAGAAAACATGGATTTACTTTTATGAGCTCTAAGAGCTCTGTTTTAACGCAATTAGTATGTGGATCTACGTACCTTATTACACAACACATATTTTTTCCATTACTGATGTCAGTACTTCCATCAAGTAGTACCGAGTAACAATTTTCTTGCATAATTTTTCTTAATTTCTGATTTTCAACATTTGCTAAAACATTTTTTATTATATTTGAAAACTTAGTTCGTCCCATGTTTACATCAGTTACTATTGCTGAATATGGAAATGCAGCTTTCATTAAAGGAACCAAGTGATCAACTAGTTGCAAACCAATATTATGCTCCGCAAAAAAGGTTGCAAGTTTAATTTCTGAAATTTTGACTTTATCATGATGATGTTCATTAATTTTTCGAAATGGAAGTAGAGAGGAAACTACAAAACTAAAACATATAAATTTAATGGAAAAGCATGAGCTAGGAAAAACCACTGACCTGAAATTGCTCTTATATTACACAAGTGTTTCACGCCCTTACTGTGTTTCTCAACAAATTCACTTTTTCTACAAGCAATTGCAGCATTGCAAGCTTAACAGTAACCTTTACCTGGCTTATCTTTAACTGGCTTCAGCCATCCCCTGAATTCTTGCAATGTTATGGATCTTTGAAAATTTGAGAGTGAGCTCCTGACTTATAGTCCGACTACCCGCAATAGCTGACAGTGTAGCAGGCTGGCACGCTAGCACCCCGATCTATATGCGGAGTGCGGGTTGGGCTCACCAATAAAAAAAACCTGCCTGTCACTCAACCATGAACAAAAATTTTGTGCCTACAAAGAAACAAAGGAAAAATCCGAAGAACGATGATCTACTATTATTCTAGTTAATGCAAAGAAAAGAGTAAACACTCACAGGTTCATAAGGGACCTTCTACACCACTCACCTGGGGCCGGATTGACTAACTCGGAGAGTTTGGGAGTTTGGGAGTTGAGAATTTTCGTTTTCCCCGGTCTAAATTCCCTAACTCTCCATTCGAGATTCTCTAACATACTTGAGAAGTTAAAGAAACCGTGAGAAGTATCGAAATATTGAAAGACGGATAACTCTGTATTGCGGTTTTTTCCTACGGATTTAGAGTCGAGAGTACAAAAATATAGGTGAACAATTTCTGAGGCAGGGGCTTTTGGTGATGGGGGGTTGTACCACCCCCATTGGGAGTTGTCCAAAATACGTCATGTTTGGTATCAAATTAAAGAGAGAGAAACGGGTAATCGATTGGTGTAGTTCTTTTTTGATCATTTTACTCATACCTGACTTTTTACCGCCGAAAGACGGATTTTTTGCACTTGGGTCATATACACCCCAGTTCCTATATTTTGCATATATTTCTTCCGTTCTTTATTTCACAACCATTAGTACTCTGTTGTGAACATTTTTCTTATGGAAAGTGAATTTTCACGACTTACCAGTTCTTCATTATGATGAGTTGAAAATATGTCCGTTTTTGTACCAGAAAACTGCCATTTTTTCATCTTAACTGATTCATTTCTTTTTCAGTTATCTCCAAAACCATTTATTGGATTGAAAAAATAATTGTATATCTAATTAGGGGATAAAATGTAGATGCGATTTCATCCAACATAAAAACTTTAACGTGCATATTTAAAATTTTTATAGCTCTCTTCTGTACTGGAAGACGACCAAATTGACTATTTACGCGTGAATTACAATTTGTAGCGGGTACCTTGAGACACCAAAATCCTTATTTCTCTGTAAGTATTGCAAGGATTTCCATAATTTGTTTTTGTGAATATAGCCAGGATATGCAGTGAATACATAAATCAATTTGAAAATCCTAGGTACATTGGTACCTTCACAAAGGACAATAAAAGTAGACAATACTGTCAGTTGAGAAATATTTTTCTTATTTCTCCACCACAACTAACCCAGCCGAGAGTTTCTCAACACAAATTCCACGAAGTACAGAATTCCGACTGGAGAGTTAAGTGGGAACAGAACTCTCATCTCCACAACTCCACAACTCTCCTAGTTAGTGAATCCGGCCCCTGGAGGAGATTGTAGGGATCAAATGGTATGACCCCTGCTTGCCGTCTCCGGCCGCCCATGACATCTTTGGCAATTGGTTAAGATGTCCCTGATATCCTGTAAATAGAGAGATGGCTCCGGGAGGGAGTAGAGAGAAAATACCGGTTTTAACACTTCATGTCAATTTCCTTTTTATTATTTCTTTTTGTCATAATCAATTATAATGCAGGTTGTGCTTTGCTTAAATTCACCCCCGAAGCGTTACTGGATGCATTCGATGGCTTAAGTTGCTGGACGACCCAGTATCTTCAAGCGGATGGAATAACTCTTTTTTTTTCTTAAAATCACCCCCGAAGCTTTATGCGGCGAGCTAAACAAACACGAATCAGTTAAATGAGCGAAAGCAAACCCATGGGACCACCACACTGGTGCGAACGCGTACACTATAAACAGACGGGGCTATAACAGAGATTATACGCAGATACTATTGACTGCTGTGAAATACATGGGTACGGTATCTTGAGAAGGCCTTCTTGAGGAGTACTAGCCACTAATACTTAAAAAAAAAACTCCAATGGGTTACCTTTCTGCCCTTACACAACATGCATTCTACTGGTATTACAGATAATCTGAGTTACGAGACTACATTTCAGTCCTACTATTAATTGTAACTACTCTTGCTTAAAATTTATGGCAGCTGTGATTCATATAGCGATGAATGACAATGAAAGGCACGGATAGCACTAGGTAAATTCACATTTTTCACAAGATGTATATTTTAAATAGTAAATATATTGTTATGATATTCACATATCATAACTATACCAATATATCATAGCTTGCCTATGACCCATTTCAAGTGTATACAATTTTCTTCGATTTCATTTCATATCACTTGAAATGAAATCCCTGACATCCACTTGGATTTGTCAGCATAAAATTATATTTTTCCAAACATAAAGTCACATAAATTGTAGACTTTATAGCAAGCAATTTCCTTTTCGCCCTCTTATGTAAACACACGCCACAAGTAGTGTATCAGATAACACGCCTCGCTTATCACCAAAACATTCCACGTGATCATCGCGATCGTGGGAAGTTTTGATGATGGTGCGATGTGTTAATCTTGACTGCGAATATTAAAAGAAATACACAAGGAAGAAAATGGGCAGTCTTGGGTAAAGTCGCGACAATTTCAGATCGAAAGTATATCGTGCGTTGGTTCTGAGGAAGAAATAATTTGTCTAAAAAGAAATTCTCATACATTACAAGTGTTTTATCTCTAATCGAGAAATTTTTACTGAAAATATTTTTATTTAAATAAAATTTACAAGTGTCTTATCTCTAATCGAGAAATTTTTACTAAAAATATATTTTTCTTTTATTAAATAAAAGTGGTGCAAAAGAATTCGTCTTGCATTTTGAAATCCTCAGACCAAACCTAGGACCCCGCTGTGCTCTCTTCTCCCTCGAGAAACGGGAAAGCACGGAGCACAGTCGTAACAATATTCATTGCGACAGTCTTATACTAAAGTATTTATCACTTCGCGAAAAATATATCAAAAGTTCTATTTCAGGTGCCCTATAGAATGATGGCACTAGGTAAGTTCATATTTTTCACAAGATGTATATTTTAAATAGCAAATATATTCATTGCGACATTCTTATACTAAAATATTTATCACTTCGCGAAAATTATATCAAAATTTCTATTTCAAGTGCCCTATGGAATGATGGCACATTTTGCATATATATAGTTAGTAATATTGCTTTTTTCTTTAATAGAGAAAATCATTTTAAGTTTTTAGTTGGTTCCGGTGCTTCTGTAACTGGGTGTTCAGTCCACATACATATTGTAGATCCCTCGTTGAAATCTCGCCATCAAATTACATTCCTCGAAATATATAAAAATATATAAAAAAGGAAACACAAAGCACCATGTTTCCAATCAATATAACACAATATACTTATCTAATTACACAAATATTCCACCGCAAATCCCTTCCCATAGCCATCCTATGCAATATTTTACCTAGAAAAAATAGAGAAAATGCATTGATTACATATAAATTAACCAAAAATAGTATAAACTTACCAAATCATACACCTCCAGCATATTTACATTTTTGTAATGTCATCTAATGACATTACGTCAAACAGCTGGTGTCGCCTCAATTAAAATTGGACCAAATGGATCAAAGCGTTGCCAGGACAACATATAATGGAGCTGGGACATATGTAGCTGTTCACGGCGGCTATAAAAAGGCGGCGAGCGGCAGCAAAATCACCATTCGGTTTTCAGAGTCTAATCTGAAAGCATCCTCCACCAGAGTCTAATCTGTTCCTATCCTTTGAACAAAATTATAATTTTGTTTATTCCTTCATATAGAGTTTAATTCTATTATTGTAGAAGTATAATTCTACTTATATCCAACATCCAATTTTTACCGCATATTATAATTTCAGAGTTTAATCTGAAAATATCCTCCGTCAGAGTCTAATCTGAATACCCGTCCTCGGAGCAAACGTATAATTTTGTTCTATCCTTCATATACAAGTTTAATTCTATTAAAATCCACACTCCCAAAATCTGACACCTGATCTTCAATCGTGTGACAGAAGTTTAATTCTGCTTACACGCTCCAGGACGTTGCGATTGAAGTATAGTTCTGCGCATACGTTTTTGACATTCGCTGTAACAGAAGTATAATTCTGCTTACACGCTTCAGCACGTTGCAGCCGAAGTTTAATTCTGATACATCGTTGCTCTCGCTCTCAGAGAATTTTACTCTATATTTAACTTGTGGAAGTTTCATTCCAATAAATTAAAAATTATTCTCTTCTCATTCATTTCAGGTCACGAATAAGGGGAACGTTTCGGGGAGAGAATTCAATTTGGAGTACCACTGGAATTTGCTTAATATTAAATTTTTATTTGAATTTTTAAACTGTCGTTACGTTTTTTGTTATTGAATTTTTTACTGAATTTTAATTGTAGTAATAGTAATAATAGATTTTAAATTGAAATTGAATTGTGATATTTAGGTTAGTTACTATAATAAAATTTATATTTGAATTGAATTTAAAGCTGAGTTATCCTTTTCTAAACCGGCACCCTCCCTTACGCTCGAGACTAGATCTCACACTGGGATTGCATCAGGAAATGCCATAATCTATGTACTATATACATATATATGTCCGATATTCGCATTGTATAGTGCGGTACGTCTATACGCTACATATACATATAAACAATTTCACTCACTGGGTACGGGGTATGAGTTCCCGCTGTAAATTGAGCCACACTTATATGTGAGGTTATGTGACTCCATGTGCTTAAATCTTGAAGTCAATCTCCAGCCTCTCTGCGAGGATATCTTATACCTATGCGACCATTTATAAAAGTTTTAAAGTGGTCTTGCTTCTAAGGACTCCTGTAATGATTGTGCCCGGTAACTCCCTATACCTTGGACGAGGAGCAGGTGAGTGTGCTTGCCCGAAATTATTTACTTAATTTCCTGGCTCCCGTAATCCTAACTAAAACTAAGGTTACTTATCTTTCTTTAAGACTATTCCAGGTGCTCCTCACGGGAACTGATGGATTTACGATTAGGCTCAAAACTACTACCGTGGGGTGCCTTCCCCCCTTTCTCTGCCAACGTGCTAATTTTCTTTGTATTTAATTCCTTTTTGGTCGCACTTTTTGTATTTTAAGATGAAAGTACCCTTCCCTGGTCCTCTGTCGTGGTTGAAAAAAAATTTTCTTTTCGCTTTCTTGTTCCATCACTCAACACTTAATGACATGCCCATCGTCCTTCTTCCGGCATTTTCACGGTCCAATTCCTTTATTTCCCCATATGGTGCCTACTGTTTCGTGACCTTTTTGACTGGCAGATGACGGGCTAAGCACTTAGAGGTGACATGCCATTGTTGTATATATATATATATATATATATATATATATACCGTAATTAAGGAAGGGGCTACTCACTGACCAACACTATAGTCGGAATATCCTGTGTTATTTCGCGTTGTATCCTCTTCTGGTTACTCTCAATCAAACGATCGACGAAATGAACTGGTTTGATCACTCACAATTTATTTTTCAACCACAATTTATTTACTTTTTTATTACAAATCACAATTAATTTACAATATTCAACTTTAACTTTGCTATACCGACTTGCAAGCCTCCCACAATAAACCGAACCGTAATTTTTGTTATTACTTTATGTACAATTTTCCCTTTTTTTTATTCTATTTTTCTTTTTATCACCAGGGATCGACTGAGAACTCTCTAACGACGGGCCAAAAAATCGACTGTCTCGAAACTTAGATTTTTCAATCTCAAGTCTCTTCGTTCAGGATAGGAAAATGCTTAATTAGCATTCCTATCCTGAGAAAATTGTTTGCCGCTGGACATGTTTCAACATGCCTAGAATTATCGCGACGGACGATGGTTGAAATGAAATTTGATATTTTCCTAAATATCAAACCATCGTCTTGCTGCCGTGCATACATTGTTGCGCCCACAATGTATGCAGCTCGCGAAAATTTGCTGATAAGAGATTTTTCGGTGAAGACTTGATCGTTTCAGTCTTCACCGACGTAAAATTTCATGCGCCCGATATGTATGTATGTATATATGTACATACATATCGTATTTACGACAAATCTTACTGAAGGTAAGATTTGTCGTGGGGCTTTTTTCCATTGAAACGACTTGGGATGAAACTTAAAACTTTTATTTTTCCCAAGTCGTTTTGTGGGAAAATATTTTGATTTTATGCAAAGGAATGTGAAGAAATTGCTGATGGCAATTTTTCGCTTTGCAGAGAGGTGACTACAAGTTCTGATCACAAGGTAAAATGCTTGTATATTGTATTATATTTAATTATTAGGTTAAAAAACAAATTTTCTTTACATTTGCAATCTTAATAATAATAATTATAATTCATTTGGTTATTAACATATTGACAACGTCTCTAATTAACGGTTATGTGAATATATTTTATTAATTTATGCTTGTAAACCCAAATTCTTGTTTCCAATTTTAATTCTGGTGGTAATTTATTGTAAAATTTTAATCCCTTGTACATAAAGGAATTTGGGAGCTGCTTCTATTCCATTTGGCGATTTTACTAAACTTGTGATTATGACGCAAGTTATATGGTTGGGCTTTTGCAACAGTTACAAGATATCTCTCACAGATACTCAGGTATCATATTATTCTTCATTTTAAAAATAAACATCAAAGTTTCATACGTAAGACGTTGTCTAACATCCATCCACTGTAAGGTCTCTATTATAACTCAATCGGAGTATATGTATTGCATCTCTTTTAATTTGATAGTAAGTTATATGGGTTTTTATTACGAGCAGTTATCAGACCGCATTACTCCTCTTTAAACATTACAGTTTTGGGAAGTAATATATTATACTTAAGATTATGCGGAATTTAATTGATAAAGCAGCATAGGTTAATATATTTCAATTTAGCTAAATAGTGCACTTGCACAATGTTCAACAGCATTCTATAGAAATTACAATAGCACATCAAACTTTCATGCTAGTACTGCGCCCAATACAGGACAATGCTCTGAACTTTTTCGATCTCATTAAACAAAAAAGGGCAGAAAGTTTAATTTTATGTTTATTCCGTCTTTCTAGCCCGAAGTTATTGTTACGTCTTAAACTTCATCCGCCTTAAAAAAATCAGATTTTATTTTACTATTTCTTTATAGTAACTTTATTGAGAAAAATAATATAGAAAAATATTTCAAAATGGAAAAATATAATACAACCGGTCTTGATATTCCGGTATTCACTGTGTGCTATTTGGACATGGACAAGACATTCTACGGTGAACTTTGCAAACAAAATTATTATAATTTTGGCATTTTGAAGTATGTTTATTTTCTGATTTTTCACAGAAATGGCATCGGCCACGTTTTGGGTGATTTTTTTTCTCATTCTGGTGCTTCCACTGATTGTCTTTGGCAAGCAGATGTCGCCAGTATTTGGTTAGTAGATGCTGAAATATTAGTTAGAAGTTACTGAGCAAAATTATTTTTGGTTTTTTCTCGTTTCAATGTGTTGCGCCTTATGTAAACATGGAACTATGTACATAAAGGCTTTCCTTTCACATCAAGAAGAATAGGTGGAATTGATGTTGTATTTTTACGTAGCGTTCCGACCATTGTGATGTTTCTTCTCAGTAACTTTTGTCTAAATTCATGTGACGTAAACATTTTTTCAATAGTTCCGTTTCTACTTCTGAGATCTGTTGTACATAAATCTAAAGCTACACGAATACCTTGATTTCTTTCAGTTGCCACATTAGCTTCCTTTCCCGTGTAAAGTTGAATATTCCATACGAAGCTATTTTTACCATCGCAAAGTAGCCAACATTTAGGGCCGTAAACACCAACCAGAATAATCCATATTCACGTGTAATGCACAAACACCAACCAAGATTACTCGCGATTTAATCCCTCGTATTACACTGGTGTAATATTTTATCCGAGATTTTCCGGGGGTAAAATTTCTATTCGAGGATTATTCCGAATAGGGGACTGTTGTATATGACAGTTCATATTTGCGTTTATAAATTTTCATTTGTGAATTAAATTGTAAATTAAATTGTAAATTAAATTAAATTAAATTATTAAAATGTATGCTAGTGAATCGGAGCAATGTTTTGTATGCGAGGATTTTGAGATGAGTTCATCGACTAATTCCTCGTCAGATGAAGAGGACTTAGAGCTTCTCCGGGCAGTAGCAAGCTTACCACGAAGACCTAGGCAAAGGAAGTTATTCGAAAGAATAAATCCCATGTAAAAATATGATAATGACGACTTCATAAAAAGGTTTAGATTTCCGAAAGATATTGTTTGTGAAATAGCAGAACTGTTGAAGGAAAACCTTGCTTATCACGACAATCCAAATAATCCTATACCAGTTGTTTGCGATACTATGCTGTTGGCTCTTTTCAAATAGTATCTGGTGATTTATTTGGTGTACATCAGGTTACATGTGGAAGAGTTGCTAAAAGAGTATCAATAGCATTGGGCATGTTAGCGAAATCCTTCATAAAAATGCCCGCAACAAATGAACAAGTTGCAATTGTCAAAAATAAGTTTTATGATAGGTTTGGATTTCCTAATGTTCTTGGAATTGTTGATGGGACTCTTATTCCAATTTCTTCTCCTGGTGGCAATAACGCTGAAAGCTTTAGAAGCAGGAAAGGTTTTTTCGCAATAAATACTCAAGTTGTGTGCGATTCGGATTTAAAATTCACGAGTATTGATGCAAGGTAATATTTATATGCATAGTTTTGTTATATAAAATATTAAGGAAATTTTGTTGTATGTAGGTGGCCTGGATCAACGCACGACCAGACAGTATTTAACTTTTCGCATCTGTTCGCAAAACTTGAACATGGTGTATACAGCGATGTATACTTGCTTGGGGATGCTGGATATGGTTGCAGAAAATATCTGTTGACACCTGTTCCTAATGCGGTCACTGACGGGGAAAAAAAGTACAATTTGCATTTTGTAAAAACACGGCAAGCAGTAGAAAGGGCAATCGGTATTTAGAAACGACGATTTCCAATTTTGTCAAAAAGTATAACAATTTTTATAACATTTTTACATAATTGTGTTTCACCAGTTCACTTTTAGAAATTTCAGTCGATGTACATTTCGCTGTCATCATAATAGTTGCAACCGCCTTTCTACACAACATTGCAATTGAGAAGAACGTAATACTACCCCCTCAGACGGAAGAGCCAAATTTGAATTTAGGCGACCATGACAGCAGACAACAAAGAGTAGCACGTTTCCGTGGCAACGATACTTCGGTTAGAGATGCACTCATTGCAAATTTTTTCTCTATTTAATTTTTTTTTAATATTATGTAACAAAAAATAACATGAAATTAATTTTCTTCATTATATTTTTTAATCAACATTTGTTTTTTTAAATTATAGTAGTCCTTTATTTCATCATACATTTTTTTCTTGCTGACGTTGGCATCGATTTCTGACTCGATTTTTTTTTAATTTTACTCCTTCGAATGTGGCAACGAATTCTTGGAGCGACTCGCTATTTTTTTCCTTCTTTTTGCGACCGTTGGCGGATTGGAAGGTACAGCTTTTTGTTTTTTCTGCGACGAGGAAGCAGCTTTCTCTGGATTGGTGTCCTCTTGAGCCCGTATCTCGGCGGATGTTGAAGGTTGGTCCCTGTAAGCGCAGATTGTGTTTTCTGCTTCCGCATCTAATTCTAGGACCGCTTCAGTTTCCAACACTTCTACTTCCATGAATTCGTTCAGATCTCCATCTCCATAGTCATCAATATCATCCTAGAAACAAATAAATTTAAGTAATAATGAAATTTCTATTTTTCAAATTTAACTCACATTATTATCGCCCCAATAGTCAGCGCTACTGTCATACCTATTTGATACAGGTTCTGTGGATGCTTGCACCAACGGTAAAATAGGGTCGTCCTCCCGTACTCGTTTAACATATGTGCCTCCACCAGTTTTAAATATATTTGCTTTATCTAAAGCTAAATTTTGTTTTGCTATTCTTTTCATATTTTTATATGTATTCGGCAATTGAGCGACCGATTTCTTACACATTGTTTGGGAATTAAATTCGTTGCAAATCATTTCCCAACAATCACTTTTGTCTTTTGATGTTACGGCATCAGTTTTATTGTTTTCCACTACACTCTTGTATTTCGTTACAGATTCTACTAACAAAGCTTTGCTCTGTGTGGTCATATGCGCTGATTTTTTATTTTCCATAATTATTTTAACTATTTTCACTATTTTCACTACTACTTATTTTCACTATTTTCACAACTACTTATTTTCACTACTTAGATTTCACACCAAAACACAAATTCAAACTGTCCGCGTCGCGACCCTGTCATTTGACATACCGAAAATGTCCGAAAGTAATGCCACATAAGCAAAAAATACATGGTTTTACACGAGTTGGTGTTTACGTCCAAAAAACGCGGGATTATTCTCGGATAGGAATAATCTTTACACGGGAAATAGGATTATCCTCGTTGGTGTTTACGGCCCTTAATGTCATATTTGGCGGGCTTTTATTAGGCATGTTCTGCTGAGAGGGACATCTTCCTCGAAAGGCAACTAGCTGCTCGTCAATTGTTATAAACTCATGTGGGTTGTATAAATAGTTATTATTATTTGATTTGTATACACCTGCTAAGATCAAAAGCCCAATATATGCCTCCAGCTCTATGACATCCATAGATTTCCAGTTCATCTTATATACTCGTTGTCCTTCCAAATTTGTGTTCTCAATTATAATGTTTTCAATACCGTTTACTATCATCAATTGGAAAGTAGATATTTCCGTAGAAATAGGAGAAACTGCATATCCAGTAATCCCAGGTGTGAAATGTACGTTCGATGATGCAGTCGACCATGTTGTGGAAAAGGATCAAAGAACCATTAGATTTTATTGTTACCCATTGATATAACAATTTTTTTTTTCCAGACTTCAACTGAAGAAGAGCGAAGGCAGGCTGCTGTTTGCGCTCCAAGGTTTAGGATGTGGGGTCCTTCCGCGGGATATTACATCGGGGGTTTATACAAAGCTTTCTAACAAATTAAACATTGCTGGCCATCCTAAGAAACGCATGCGTTTATACTCAATTTACAAGCGACTTAATGGTGCTGGTAAAATGGCAATTGCAGCAGAATTAGGTGTGGATAGTAGTTTAGACGTAAATATTAGAGAGGAAATTTCTGTTAGGGAAACTGCTGCTAACATAGGGGTAGATTTACATACGGAAATTGTTGCTAATACTAGCGTAGATAGGACGTTAGAAAAAACCGATGCTAGCCTAGGTGTAGAAGGTAGAATACACCGTTAGCGAAGTGGTAGCAGAAAGTGTACCTCCTGTTAGCGGAGTTGTAGCAGAAAGGGTACCTGCTGCTAGCGAAGGTTTAGTTGGTAGAATCGCCGATAACGTAGGTGTAGCAGAAAGGAAACTGCTGCTGGCCTAGGTGTAGATGATGGAATTACTGTTAGCGAAGTTGTGGCAGGAAGAGAAACTGCTGCTAGTGAAGATATAGATTTTGTACAATCATGCCGCAGTCACCACTTGCTCGATTGTACAGGATTGCATATAAGTATTGGCGAGCTTGCTGGTTTCAAACCCAGCTATACGAAGTCCGATGAACCAGTCTGTGATGGCAACATCGTGATGGTCGACCTTAATATCGATACTGTGCGTACCCTTGCTATCATAAGTGTTCTTTTGGGTGTGGAAACGAGCAGGGGTCTCGATGTCAAAGGTTTTCCTAATGGGAAATATGTAACGCATGGCATCAACTTCGACATAGCACCGCAGCTTCGTGGTCTTGACAGGAGATTCACATAGCGGTTGCTGGCTTCACAGAACTGTTACGAGGCTCTAAAGTCGGACAAAAAAACAGTTCCGCTGGTTATTGGAAAGGCCGGAAAACGAGTCCTACTTTCTAGTGATATGGGTCGTCGGGCAAAAAGTGAAGTGTCATCCTCATTCGATAGGCATAAAGACCCTTTTGTAGATTTATACTACATGATGCTGGAGCATCAAAATGGGGAGATAGTTCGAGTAATGGCTCCGTTCCAAGTCTATCTCTTTTCGAAGCAGCCATTCGAAGTGATACGAGAGAAGAAAATTGAGACACTACACTTTGACGCCAGCGGACAAATGTTTGCCACTCCAGAAGGAATATCGGAAAAACGGAGCTTAGTATATGCTTTGGCTGCGCTCATCCGGGAGAGCCAAGTGATTCTTCCCGACGCTGCAATGATTAGGACGGGTCATACGGCCATTGCAATTTCGCAATTTTTGGAGAATATGGCAGGCTTTTACCGGCGTTCGTCTAAAAAAATAGTTGTAGAAATTAGTTACGCATCCGCAATAGGCATAGCTAGAGGCCTCGATTGCATTTCAGGGACCATTGAGTATGTCAACAAGGCCTATGTTGGCATCATTACTCGTGGTAAGGGCTTAGAGATGACGTGCATACAGTTCCACCGTTCTCATTACACCAAAATAGTAGTAGATGATGCGCAAAGAAAGAGCCAGGAGCACAAGAGCTGTACAGTTCAGCTTGCCTTAAACAAGCAGCTTATAAGCAAGGAAAGCGCAGCAAATTTTGAAAAAAAATTAGAAAAAACAGTGGAGGCGAGAAAGGAGCAGTAACACATATCGTCTCCGAAGAGAATCAGGATAACTCTAGCGGTATTAATATAACTTTTGGAAAAAAAACGCTTTGCATTGATTTTTTACTTGATCAAGAGGATCAAGTTAAACAAGAACGGCACTCCTCGGGCCCGCAGTTTAAAAGGAGTGAATTTTATATTAACTTTAATAACTTGTATGACTATATAAAATCTTCACTGTCGGGCATGGGCAAGGAGTACGCGAACATCAATAATTACTTTGACTCGCAAGCTTGTCTCCATCTACTAAAAAAGCACATTGCGGTAATGTGCTTTTGGACCAATATGTTAGGAAACAGTGTTTGTGCACGGGCAAAAAAACAGTTAGTAACGGGCCTGTAGAAAGCTTTTTTAAATAAGTCAAATGCGACGAGCTGCATTTTAGTAGATATATTAGGCACTCTAGGTTCGTACGATAATATCAGGGCTTCGTATTAGCAGCAACAAATTACGCAGCCCTTAATCCGCAAAAAAGGCACTACTCTGCTAAGAAGATGCACAAGGAAAAAGTGCAAAAACGGCAGGGAAAGCATAGGAAATATAGAAAGCATGAGGGCATTATTGAAATTCCCGAAAACGAGCACGATGTCTCGGAAAATTGGTTTGAGTCCAAAAATAGGGATAGAAAAAGGGTTAGCAATCCGAAAAGAATAGGTAATAAACAAGTCAGAGGATTTGGAGTAAACGAGAACATGTACATTGCTACGGAGTAATCGTACAGTGGCGGACGATTCATATTATGTTACTAGAGAAGAAAGAACCCAGTTTTAGGTTACAAAGTAGCATCGTAGGTTACTATGAATCGTCGTGAGCACTCTGGCCAGCACGCGCCACATTATTGCCAAAAATTTTGTGTTCCAGGATTTACGTATTCTGGACCTTCCTGACACATACGGTTGGCTTTCCGACCACTTAATAGATTTATTTTTGCGGATGCGCGGTATGAAAAAAGAACAGCGTTTCGGTGGTGTCGGTTAATGCCGCCAATGCCATTTTTAAAGGCGCGCTTCCGAAAGTGCAAAACATATGCTTAATGCCTAATAATCTTTCTGGGAATCATTTTGTCCTGGCATTGGCAGATTTCACTAATGAACATTTTTATTGGCTAAATCCTATTGGTAACCAATACATCCATACTTTGAACTCTATCGCTGGAAAGACGTTCCAATACGCTCCAATAAGCTTTAAGGAGCAAACTGATAGCTTCAACTGCGGCGTACTGGTAGTCAGGTATGCCGAGGGCTTTTTGAGAAATAAATCGTTGTGTGACCTAGGAGATTCCAATGCCTTCCGTCAAACTATGAAACGAATGTTTCTTGAGATGTCTGATGCACTTCAACCAATATGTTTGTATTGCACAGTGGCAAAATCTGAAAGGCCAAGTGGAATGTGTGACATGCCGAAGGATAGTTTGTGGTCGCTGCTCCGTTAGATAGTCTGTGTCTTCGAAATTCAAATGTCTTTAGTCAGGGTAAAGAGGTAGATGTTAGGAAATAAGATGGATAATATACGGGTTTAGTCAGGAATCGTCCGAAGAACTTAATATTAGTCAGAGGTTAAAAAAATAGGGTTAACAATGAGTCGGACGAAGAAATAGTTATTGCGGGAAAATTAGGAAAGGTAGACTTTAGTCAGGAGTGGCCACCTTCAACGGGAATGCAAGCAGCTGCTGAGGAAGAGGTTTTCTGCATCCATCCTGACAACGGAAAGATCAAGATCCAGTGTGAGGTATTTATTTTAAATAGATATTTAATCTTAATTAAAACTTTCTGTCCTTTTAGCGTTTTTAGTCCTTTAGGTAAAAAATCATGGTTTATAGGCCTCCTGGGGAGCTTACCTTGTAAAAAAAAGATAACGGACTAAAAGAAACACCAAGATCCGTCATTACACTTTAATAATATTTTAGATGGCAGAAGTCTTAGCAACATTGAGTGAGCTCCAAAATGAAGTCGCGCCTATTATGAAAGCAACCGAAATGTTGAAGAATACCGGAATACCGACAGTATGAAAGATTCTAAAACATTTTTAAATGTTCTGCAAAAAGAGTACAATTTCAGGAGCGAGAATGCCGAAAGCGCTTATAAGCTAGCTAAGTACTTTGTTCAGCTTTGTTTTGTTTGGTTGCAAACAATATGGCGGGGATGTGTTACGACGGTATCACTAGTGAGTATTTTTCATTTTTGTGATTATGTAATAATAATATAAAGTTATTAATTTTAATACAGTGCATTAATAATTTCATAATAATTCTTTTACCATTGTTGTTTTAACAGTACTATTATAGTGAAATTAATTATTACAAATCTCACTGCACTTTGTGTGGCTAAGGAAATATTGCTTTTCAAACGATTTATAATGGAACGAAAGAATTCTGTTCAGGCAATTGCATCTCTAAATATCGAAAAGCTTGCAGTAAGGGTGCGTATATTCAGTGTGACAAATTTCCCGCAAGCAGTTCTGCTCAACATTTTGTATGAACAAACACACAAAAAAAAAATTAGTACAAACACTTCCAGGCAATAATACAAGGGAAAAAGAAAGAAATTCAACAAAGATCAGTCCTACAACAACACCAACAGGAGCTTTCTTATATGAGAGTTTTCATTTTTTTTATTTGGAATGAGTATTTAAAGGTGAATATCTACATAAGTCATATTTCCCAAATGTTATAGTAAACTGTTTATATCTCCTAAATCCTATAGGATACTTGTAGTGACGCAGCAGAATGTTTTCAGCAGGCAAAACATCCACCACAAAACGACTTTTAAATTGGAATGAAACTGGAAGTTTAGATCTTAGAAATATTACATCTACTTGTATAGCAACAGTAGAAGTGTTTTAGTTTCTCGATTAGGCTTACGGCTATATGGAAGCGATATTCAGCGTTTGGTTGACTCAAATGAAATACATCCAATTGGACATTGTGAGAAGAATAGTGGAATGTTACAGCCACCATTAGGGTATCGTATGAACGCAAGAAGTTGGCCTAATATTCTTTGTAAAACTTTAAATGGTGCAGAACAAGCACCCCAAGAAATATTTCAACGTGAACATGACGATCCTCCTAAGTATCTTTTTAAGGTGAGAGAGAAAATTCTTCAAAAACAAATTATCTAATTACATTAATTAGGTTGGCCAAAAACTTGAAGCTGTTGAGAAAAATAATCCACAACTTATTTGCTGTGCGACGGTGGATAACGTTAAAGATGATCAAATACACGTAAATTTCGATGCAACCACCAGGAAATAAAAATCGGATGGACTCAAGTTTAAGTATACAACGATCGAAATCATTGTATACAATTATTACACAGCCTGTCGCTACGTTGACATCAACACATGCTACAGCATATTTTCACACAAAATGTGTAGGTGGGCCATTTGTAAAAAGTTCAAAACTTCCATCGATGGTTACTACTGAAATAGAAATTTATTTAAAAAAATCTATTACTTTTTGACTACTGTTTTCAGATATATAAAGTTGAATTGATAAAGAAAATAATATATATATATGCTTATATTTGTGCATGTGTTCGTTCAGTTTACTGCCCTTCTAGGTTTAGTTTTAGTCTGTTAATAAGTCTAAAAAAAATCTGGGATTGAGGTAGTTTGGTGGAGGAAAAACATGTACGAGGTGACGTAATCTACACCTAGCCAAAGCTTGTTTAGGTGATGCCCCTGAAAGGTGTCGATAAACTTTTTTGCCTTATGAAGTCTATGCAGCCATTCCCAATAAAGGGATTTTATTTGTTCTCCCAACTAGTACTGAGGAAAACCGTTGAAGCCTAAAAGTACCTAATTTTCATGGAAAAATAGCATACTTCTCCAAAAATACGGTGAACTTTCCCTAAAAGAGCAAACACTTAACCAATTATGAATATAACACAAACGAAATTTCCGAATCGGGTTAAGGTCAGGATATTTGGCATATTTCTCGGGAAACACTCCTTCTTCCACCTTATGATATATCTCACTATCGCCAGGAGATCCTGTGAAATATTTCAATAGAAACCCTTCTCCAAAAATACGGTGTGGAACAATTCTTCTGAGCAAACATTTAACCAGAAGAGAATGAAAGAAAGCAAAATTCCAGAACCGACAAAGGTCAGGATGTTTTGAATATTTCTCGGGAACCACTCCTTCTTCCACCTTAGGAAACATCTCAATATCTTCAGAAGATCCTCTTAAACATTAAAATAGTATCGTTCTCCAAAAATACGGTGTGGAACAATACACTTCCTTAAAAGAGCTAACACATAACGAATTATGACCGTAACACAAACGATAATCTGAATTCGAGCAAAGGTCAGGATATTTTGAATATTTCTCGGGAACCACTGCTTCTTCCACCTTAGGATACATCTCAGTATCTTCAGAAGATCCTCTGAAACATTTAAATAGTATCCTTTCCCAAAAATACGGTGTAGAACAATTCACTTCCTTAAAAGAGCTAACAGTTAACCAATTATGAGCGTAACAAAAACGATATCTGAATTGGAGCAAAGGTCAGGATGTTTTGAATATTTCTCGGGAGCCACTTCTTCTTCCACCTTAGGATACATCTCAATGCTTTCAGAAGATCCTGTGTAATATTTAAATGTACCACTTCTCCAAAAATTCGGAGTGGAACAATTCACTTCCTTAAAGGAGCAAACACTTATCCAAAAATTAACATAAAACAAACGAAAATCGGGAATAGTCCAAAGGTCTGGACGTTTTTGAATAGGAAACGTCCCAATATTTTCAAAAAAAAATATTTTAAATCGTTTTTCCACAAAATAGTCGAGTAAAGATCAGCATTGTTTACCAGATCTTGCGGAAACCATTCTTCTTTCCACCATATGATTTGTCCCATTCTCTTCAGAGGATCCTTAGCAACATTTGGGTAGTAATTGGTGTGGACATTTTGCCAGAGAATATACATCTAACCAAAAATGCCAGCACAGCAAAAACATAGCGAAAAGTATATTGATTTGCGCTGAATTGGGAATCTGCAAAAGAAACTCAATTATTAAATTATCAAGGTCTATTATTTTTTAAAGTACACTTCTAACTATGTATTATAATTATATAAATAAATATTAAAATATTTTCCCTTTTTTGTTTTTGTGCCATTTCCCGTCATTCCATTTTTTCCTAATAAGTTGACGTTTACGATTTTCTGTTTTGTACCGTTTCCCACGTCATTCCATTTTTTCCTTATAATTTGACGTCTTTCCTGATATCTCCACATACTTGGCAATATGACCCAACCAAACGAAGCGATAATTATGTGCGTCTTTAATCAAGTTACATATATTGATATAAATAATAATTGTATGATAAATTCACAGCACGTAATGATAATTGAATTATTATTTTAATACCAAAATCGCAAGTTCAGAGTTCCACAGCCGTCGTTACGTCCAAGAGTATTTTCGTTTAAACCTGTAACAAAAAAATTAATTGTTACCAAAACTTTAAAGTGACGATAATATTGTCGAGTAATGGAGATTATCGTAAAACTATGTCATTTCTATCACTTTAAAGGCAAAATATTTTAGCATTCTGAAATTCTACACAGCCTCAGAAATAGCAAAGTGAGTCAAGTCGTCTCTCATATTGCTCAGAACTATCCTCTGTGCATGGCTCAAATTGTAGAATTATTTTACATTTCACAAACTTGTACATATTTATGTAATATATACGAATTATATAAATATGTGCTTATATTACAGCATTTTTATCCAACATTTCGGTATTTTAAAACAAAACAATTTCTGCAACTATCACGATAAGAGATTTAAGCGTACCTCGGTGAGGAACTCTTATATTAAGAGATATTTGACAGATATATTCGTTTGGTAGAATACCAGATCTCTTTAAAAAAAAATGTCCACAAAAGTTAAGAGATCAGCTGACGTCTGACATCTCTTAACTCTTTACGTCGAATACCAATGTCTGCTAATGGGCTTTGAGAGCCCAGTTAAGGGGATAAGAGCTCTTATGACGTATGTAGAATAGTGGAGGAGGGGGGGGGGTTACTTTAGTTTTCAGGAACCTTTGTCCTCTTATTTCCAGTAACAAATTAACTTTAACTAACTTTGAGACACAATTTATCGTTTATTATCAGGAACACAATTTTTCCTTTTCTTTACAGAACAATTTATATTTTATTTCCCAGAAACAACTTAAATTATGTTTTCAGGAACCATTTCCCTCCTATTACTAATAACAAATTAATTTTTTATTTTCCATTTCGCAATGAAACTATCTTCCTCCTTTTGATTCTTCTACTTTACAACACAGCTAAAGAAAAATATATCTTTTCCTTTCATTTCTTTATTTCAATCAAAAAACCTGAATTTTGCCTTCAAAAACCAAAACTGAACTGTTCACTCACGGTGGTTTCCTCCTCAATTACGAATCTTCTTTTTTTTTCTTTGTACAAAAAACCTCATTTCATCTTCAGGATTGCATCATCCTAATATGCCATCACGCCATCCCTCTCACAAAAACTGATAACACCCGTGGGAGTGAGCGAGACGCTCATGTTTTCTCTATTAAACTACTATGCTGCCGATTAAGCAGAGTTTTCACAAGTGTTATGAAACTATGTCAGAGTGATTGCCTTGGACGTGAAGTCCAGACTTCCAGCATGAGCTGACAGATCACTCGGTGGACAGCGTTGACCGCAGGGCGGCACGCTAGCTCGCCTGGGCTATTGCCGGAGAGTGTGGGGAGGTTCCACGAAAACCTGCCACTGTGCCACCAGCCATATACAAAATAAATTCGTGCCTATCTATACAAAAGGCCGTAGCACACATTCAGTCCTTAAGGGACCTTTACACCACTTACTTACATCCATTGGGAAGGCGCAGATGTTTAGCCTTCTCTGCTCGCCCCAACCACCCAATCGACACTGAGGCCAGATAGTTTTCAGTGTCCTTATGATGACCTGTAAAGAGAGGAGTAGCGGACCTAGTCAACCTTCATACTAAGAGGGCTCCGGGAGAGTGGTGAAGAAAATAAAGACGTTCAGCGCATCTTCAATTCGTTATTATATTTATTTATAAAAATTTATATGGAAATGCGTAAGTGGGAATAAAGGAGATGTTATGTAAGCATTTGTAGAAGTGAGGGCTGCAGGACGTGAAGTCCTATTGCCAGTAAAAACAGCTGTCACCCACTGAAAGCTTCGCAGGCCGGCACGCTAGCACCTCGATCTAAGAGCGAGTGCGGGGTGGGTTCAACATACGGAAAAACCTGCCTGTCACTTGCGCATAAACAAAAAAAGGTATCGTGCCTAAAAAAGACTAAGAAAGTAGAACGAGATCTTCTGCTGGAGAAAGAATATATAAAAAACAAGACGCCACACACAGGTCCTGAAGGGACCTCATACATCACTCACCCGAAGAAATCCATGAGGACCAGATGGCTTGATCCAAGTTTGCCGTCCCCGGCCGCCCATGACACCACTGCCGGTAGATTTGTGATGTCCCTTGTTGTTTCACCTCTCGGGATCAGAAAGAGACCTCAGGGGAAGGAAAGTAAGGAGAAACAACCTGATATTCACTTCATACTGTACATTTTATTTTGGCCGTTATTGATTACAAAAAAACTTTTTTTTTTCTTATATTCACCACCGAAGCGTTAGTTGGCTGGTCTAGTAGCCATAGGCTGGCGGCACTGGTTGAATACTTGAGTTGCCTGCAGTCCGCAGCTGTAGGGTATAGTGCTGGTCTCGGAATCGGTGATCCTTCAGGGCGTCTCCGTTAGTGGATGTTCACGTCTGTCTACTCAATGTTGGAGGTCGGTTCAAGCGAATCCTTCTGCACTGAGTTCCTTGGTCGTCAGCACTTTGGTTGCGTGCGCCGTACAGGGATTTGACTTCCAGGTAATTATTAATGCCCCTATGGATAGTCAGATGACCCAAACGAATAACTACTGTGCTTTCAATATATGGACGTGTAGACGTATATCATAGCTCTTCAGTAAAATAAAAGAAGCCTCTAGGTCCATACCATCAGATGACATCAAGGAGTAAGCAGTTTACTTTTAAGGAGGAAACTGTGTTATAGCTTTTCAACAAAAATTTTTAGATCTCTAAGTCCATAACGTTAGATGACATCAACGAATAACTAATGTACTATTAAAATCGAGACGTGTAGCCGTATATTATAGCTCTTCAATAAACTAGGTACATCTCTAGGTCCACAACATTAGATGACACCAACGAATAACTAATACACTATTAATATCGAGACGTGTAGCCGTATATTATAGCTCTTCAATAATGCAGGTAAGTCTCTGGATCAACAATGTTAAATGACATCAACGTATAGTAGTTTACTTTCAATATCCAGACGTGTTTTATAAGTCAATGAACACCCCGGAGACCCTAGAGCGTGAAATTTGCAGTATAGGATAGCCTTCGTGACATTTGTCCTCCCTCAACAGTCCGACTGGGGTCCGAGTGACTTCTTCCTACGTGCCCCTCGTTGAGATTTATGTAGCTTAAAAGTTAATTTAACTTGTATCTTATACGAATCTTGAAGAGATCTAAATAAATTTTCATTTACAAAGGAGTCTGCTTCTGGGGTGAGGCCCCTTTTTATTCTACTTTATTCGACAACAAGTGTGAGCTCTAGTCTCGAACGTAACGAAGGGAGTGCCGGTTTCTGATGGACAACTCAGTTTTAAAATTCAAATATAAAACTTTTATTTAACTTCAATTTGCTTAACCTAAATATCACAAGAATTCAATAATTCAATAAAATCAATCTAAAACTACCCTACAAACTAATATCAAATTCAATAGTAAAAATTCAAAATAAAAATAAATTCAATAATTCAAAACACCTCCGCAGTTCGCCACCCTTGAATTATTTATTCTGAAGAAGAAGAGGAAGCAAAAGGTTAATCTTCTATGAATAAATTAAAATTTTCTGAAATAAATTTCAAAGGGGTGTTACGTCTAAGCACACGGAAGTAAAAAACTTCTAGAGAATTCTAGCACTCAGGTTATCCCTGATCAGAATTATCTTCAGTGGTGATGCGTGAGGGCACACAGAAATAAATGATTTTATGGAAAGTTGAGACACTCAGGTTATCCCTGATCAGAATTATCTTCTGTAGTAATAAGGCGCTCAGGTTATCCCTGATAAGAATTATCTTCTGTAGTAATAAGGCGCTCAGGTTATCCCTGATCAGAATTATCTTCTGTGTAATGGGAAAGGAAATTCAGGTTATCCCTGACCAGAATTATCTTCTGTGTAATGTGAAAGGAAATTCAGGTTATCCCTGACCAGAATTATCTTCTGTAATAAGGTAGGAAACACAATTCTTTTTACTCAGATTAGCTCTGATACAGATCAACTCTGCCAAAAGAATGGTGCCATCTACTGAATTTCATTGGCTTTATATAGCCGCTGTAACCAGTTACGAATTCTCGCCTCTTGGTGTCTGAATGTACCACAGACAGCTGGCTGAGGTAATGTCACTTGATGTCATCGACAAATTTGTAAATATACGCAGGTAAGTAGACTGTGGTATATTTTATGGAATTGTGTTGTTTAATTAATGATTTATATATATATTGAGGAGCAGTAGCTTTTTATTGAATGAATAATCATTCCAAAAACGACTTTCGAATGCGAGCTGATGTGCTGGAGGATTTAATTAGATAAGTATTATTTGTATATAAAATAAATTTGAATGATACTTTGTGTCTTCTTTCTTCGTTTCTAGGTAGATTAGGCATCGATGGAGTATTACTCAGCTAGCTGCCTCAAGCTTTATGAACGTCTTGAAAGTAAGAAATCCATCGTGGTATCTTACATATATGTGAGGACTGAACATCCTCCCGCCTCGAAAAAGAAAAAAATATATATTTTTTGTTTTATGAATAAACTTACGTTTTGTTGATGGAAGATGTGTAATTTGTTCCTTTTCCTTTTCATCTTCATAGTAACATCTCCAGGCGGAGACCATTTGCAGAACGTCTTTGCTTCCCTGATGACGTTCCAAGGAGTATTTGTCGAATCCAGCAGTTTGATGACGATTGGCGTGGCAATAATTCTTCCAATTAAATCCTTTGGAATTTCTGTTTCTGATTTCTCTGATGCTTGCTTGGTACTGGGTGCTGGATGATCTCGGAATTCCTTCGGAGGAGTAATCGGGACATTCATCAATTGTTCCTCTGTTTTCTTCGGTGATGTTTTGCCAATAGTTTTTTCAGCTGAAGTCTGGATAACACTAGATGTGCTGGCAGTAGGCGTCACCTCATCAAATTTGGTAGTGTCTTGCTTTTACCTTTGTCATTTGTCCGTGGGCATGCTGGATGAATTGGTACTTCTGGACAACGATTACTTGACCTCGGTTTGAATTGTGGTTTGCTGCTGACTGTTGTGTACACTTCAGGCAGACTTAGTGGTACAGATCGTTTTCCAGTAGGTAGCCTTGGTTGAGTTTGGATCCGGACTTCTGGGAGGTGTTCTTTAGCTCTCGGCTTAAATTTCAGGCTATCGTTTGCCTTAGATTTGGTCTGCAATCTTTGTAGATCGGATGTGGCTGGCATGGACTCGAAGGGCCTGCACAATCTTTTCACTGGCACGATCTCGTGAGGTGGTGGCCGAACAACAGCCGATCGAACTTTTCGTGCCTTTTTCGGAGTTGCTGGCAGTGGGCTGATAGGCCTGATTGGCTTGAAGGGAGCCAATAATTCTGGTGGAGTTGGAGATAGGCCAGCGTCCACAGAATCCAAGGATTCGGAGTTAAAAATCTCCAATAACTCATCCATGGTAGAAAAAAATAAAAAAATGAAAAAATAAAAAATGTAAACGAACTCAAAAAGAAAAAACCACTGCGCGCACTTGTCAACTTTCAAACTTGAAGTGACTTTTGGCGGATTTTGGAATCGTTTATATTTGAATATAACGGGTGTTTTGGAATTTAGGACTGCCAGAGAGCAATAGATTTTGGTGGGGATATTTGATTGTCAGGAAATGTTTGTGAATGGGAGAGGACAGATTTTAGAGAGTGGACGAGTGAGAATATTTGTTGTTGCATTTTCTGGCAGAGGAATAAAAGGTCTGACATAATTTACTCCAGATTGTGCCATTGGGGAAATATCATTCTTTAGTATTACTGGTCCACGGTGAGAAGTAGATTTTAGACTATATTGATGCCATCTAGTGGTGAGAGTTTTAATCTCTGTATGATTGGGTTCAGTTTGTGTGGACGCTGAACGAGATGGCGATACTTTTGTTTTATTTTTCCATTTTGTGTTAATGGTGGAAAGAGTTTTTAAAGTGCAGTACTTCCTTGCTTCACTTGGTGTACTTTTCCAGAGTTTTTTCTGAGAACTGTGGTGTTTAGGTGTATTATGCGTGTTGATGGATACATATTCATATTTTCCGGGCGGCAAGCGTTGTCTTGATCCCTTGCAGAGCTGATCTTTCGGTGTGAATGTTGGCGCGGTATTGTGATTCCAAATTCGTTTTAATTTTTTGTTCAACTTGGGGTTTGTTGTAGTATAGGTAGATAGCACAGCCGTAGTCGTGCTCTTTATTTCTGGTACTCCTCCGACCAGAATCCAGCCTAGTTCAGTGTTTTGGGCTGTGGGTGTATTGCTAGATCCTCTTCTAATTCCATTTTTAATAATGGCGGCGTAAACCTCTGCTCCAAGAAGAATGTCAACTTCTCCTGGAATCGAGAAGGTGGGATCTGCTAATGGGAGATTTTTAATGTGTTTCCAATTTGACACTTTAATCGTATTGGTAGGCAGTAAGTCTGTGATTTTTCCTATCACGAGCATGTTGCTTGCTATTTTAAAATTGTTGTGTAGGGAATTAATTGTGACTGTGGCTTGCTGAACGGCTGTATTGGTGGAAGTTGTGCCAAGTCCAATTAATTCTTGGGTAGTTTGAGATCCTTTAAGCTGTAATAGTTTAAAGGCCTTTTCGGTCATAATAGACACTTGACATCCAGAGTCTATTAATGCTCGAAATGTCATTGTGCTTCCAGATGGTGAGGTGACGTTTATTAGAGCTGTAGAGAGGAGAGCTCTTTTCATATTGGCAGTTAGAAAATTTTGAACTTGTTGTTCGTCATTTCTACAAGCTAAGGGTGTGGTTGGTTCAATATCCGTATTGGAGTTTTGGGTGGATTCATTTGTTGAATTTGTCACTGAATTGTTTTGCTCATAATGGAGCAGAGTATTGTGACTTTTGTTACAGTGGTAACACCTTTTATTGCTTATGCAATTTAAGGTTAGGTGATTGGGTGATAAGCAATTTTTGCATAAATGCTTATTTGTGACAACTTCATGTCGTTGTCGGGTGCTCATATTCCTAAAGGTTGGACAGTGAAATATGATATGGTCACCCTTGCAATGGCTGCAAGAAGACCTTTTTGTAGGTGGGTGCTTTGGTATTGAACTTTGGCTTCTATTCAAGAATCCATAAGTTGGTTTTGGTGAGAATGGTTTTCTCTGTGTCGTATTTGACGACATATTTTTGTGTCCTATCATTTCTAGAGTTCTGAAGCGAGACTCTAGGAATTTTGTGAGTGTCTTTAATTCTGGTAAGTCAGTGCTATTATGTAAGCTCTGTTCCCATAGTTGATGAGTGTCTGGGTGCAATTTCTGCACTGTTAAATATATAATTATTGGATCCCAATTATCAGTTACTATTTCTAAATTTTGTAGTGCTAATAAAGCCTCGGTTATGTTATCTAATAGCCTTTTAATATTGTCGGCACTGTCATGGTTTATGGTTGGGAGAGACAATAATTTTTTTAACTGTACATTGACGAGAATTCGTTTGTTTGAGTAGCGTTCCTTTAGGAGTTTCCAAGCTGGTTTATAATTTGCGTCGCATATTTCGTAATGCCTGAGCAATTTTTCAGCTTCTCCTATTAAATTCGGGTTTAGAAAATATAATTTGTCAACGTCTCTTAAATTATTGTTTTTATGAATAACCGAATTAAATAAATCGTGGAATGAAATCCACGTAGAGTACTCTCCATTGAAGGTGGGATGTTTAATTCTGGGGAGTCTTTCATTATTACATGAATTTGTGCTAGCATGTGATGTCTGAGTCTGAGGAGGATTGTTGACAGGCGTTGGTGTTAGTTTGTCTATATCCTCTTCCATGCTTGCTGCTTTTTCAATATAATACTCCTGTGCATCACTAAATGTCTCTTTCGTGAAATATTCTAATTTGCGATCTTCCTTTGTCGCTCTCTTTTGAATTACCCTATGCCGTGTTTGGAATTCTTTCCAATATTCGGTGAACGTTTGTAGGCGTTTTTGTGTCGATTTGACAGTTTTCTTTTTACCGTCTCTTTGATGCCTTTTAGAGGTCTTCCATTAAGTCTTTGACCTCTTTTTGAGACTCAACCAACTCTAATACTGAGCTAATGGTTTCGTCCCCGACGTCAGATATACTGCCTTCATCATCTGTAGGCATTTTGTATATAGAGGCTTGAATCACGTGATAGTATTAAGCAATGTATTCAATTTTATATTTGATTCGACTGCGTTATCCGGCTCGAAGGACCAATGTGAGCTCTAGTCTCGAACGTAAGGAAGGGAGTGCCGGTTTCTGATGGACAACTCAGTTTTAAAATTCAAATATAAAACTTTTATTTAACTTCAATTTGCTTAACCTAAATATCACAAGAATTCAATAATTCAATAAAATCAATCTAAAACTACCCTACAAACAAATATCAAATTCAATAGTAAAAATTCAAAATAAAAATAAATTCAATAATTCAAAACACCTCCGCAGTTCGCCACCCTTGAATTATTTATTCTGAAGAAGAAGAAGAAGCAAAATGTTAATCTTCTATGAATAAATTAAAATTTTCTGAAATAAATTTCAAAGGGGTGTTACGTCTAAGCACACGGAAGTAAAAAACTTCTAGAGAATTCTAGCACTCAGGTTATCCCTGATCAGAATTATCTTCTGTGGTGATGCGTGAGGGCACACAGAAGTAAATGATTTTATGGAAAGTTGAGACACTCAGGTTATCCCTGATCAGAATTATCTTCTGTAGTAATACGGCGCTCAGGTTATCCCTGATAAGAATTATCTTCTGTAGTAATAAGGCGCTCAGGTTATCCCTGATCAGAATTATCTTCTGTGTAATGGGAAAGGAAATTCAGTTTATCCCTGACCAGAATTATCTTCTGTGTAATGTGAAAGGAAATTCAGCTTATCCCTGACCAGAATTATCTTCTGTAATAAGGTAGGAAACACAATTCTTTTTACTCAGATTAGCTCTGATACAGATCAACTCTGCCAAAAGAACGGTGCCATCTACTGAACTTCATTGGCTTTATATAGCCGCTGTAACCAGTTACGAATTCTCGCCTCTTGGTGTTGCCCTAGCAACGATTGATGCGATGTCTTAATGTACCACAGACAGCTGGCTGACGTAATGTCACTTGATGTCATCGACAAATTTGTAAATATACGCAGGTAAGTAGACTGTGGTATATTTTATGGAATTGTGTTGTTTAATTAATGATTTATATATATATTGAGGAGCAGTAGCTTTTTATTGAATGAATAATCATTCCAAAAGCGACTTTCGAATGCGAGCTGATGTGCTGGAGGATTTAATTAGATAAGTATTATTTGTATATAAAATAAATTTGAATGATACTTTGTGTCTTCTTTCTTCGTTTTTAGGTAGATTAGGCATCGATGGAGTATTACTCAGCTAGCTGCCTCAAGCTTTATGAACGTCTTGAAAGTAAGAAATCCATCGTGGTATCTTACATATATGTGAGGACTGAACAAGTATTGCTCTGAGAATGGTTCAGTACGCTAACAAATTAATTCTAGCCGATATGGGCCGATTACAATTCAATTGTGATCTACAGACTCAAAAAAAACTTTAAATTATCTGATGCTAGAGTACAAAAGTTACACATAGTTTAAGTACGATCTTAGTCTAGGCTTCTGGCGGAACCTTTAACCTCTACTAAAATTCTATTGACACATGTGTTAAGATAATCTCCTCATACAACAAAACAAAATTTGGTGGCCTCTTGATTCTAAATAGCAGGGCTATGATAAGTAACACTACGTTTATACTTTGCAAGTCAACCAAATCTCCCGCCTTTCGTAAAGATTTTCTTGACGCGATCGCTCGAGACACTATTTAAAAAAAGGAGGAGCTCTGTGAGTCTATGCAACACTCTGAGTGCTGTTCTGAATGATTTTCTCCCTCTTGATTTCCTTTTCCTCGTTTTTCTTTTTACTTACCATTTATTCTTTTTGTTTGTTTCATTTTTCCAGAAAATACCCGAAAGTTAAGAAAATGGTACTAAACGTATTTCAACTTAAATATGAGAGTAGTAACATCCGGACGTAAAATTAAACAACGTAAAACTCTAGTTTAATAATTGACTCTGTTTCTACTGGTACCTTCCTTTTCCTATTTTTTTTTCTTGCGTCCACGCAATGGCAAAAGAAACGTTATTTAAATTATAACAGCGAATATCGCTTATAGAAGTATGTATATATGTAGAACGCAAAAATATATTCACTTAGTAATGCTAAGATAAATTGAATGAATGAGAACAATACATTTATACGCTGAAAGCCGCTCAAATTTCACACCGTGTAAAAAATTTCCTTATCCTATTGCAGATTAAATTCAGCCTGCCGAGACGTCGAAGCGTATTGTAGAGCGTATGTAACAATATCCTAAACCTGGATCTTTATATTCCATAAATCTAATTATACGGACAGAAAACAAACGGCAATATCTATTTTACTTAAGTTACTTATGGGTTACCCCTAATATTCAAATCGTGGAATTCGTGATCCTCTAACTCTACTAGTATGTGACTCATTAATTGGATACGACCACCAACGAAAGCAATTTTAGTTAATTTAATATCACGTTGAGTTCAATTTAGTTCAAATCAATTTAATCCTGGACCTTTATGTCCACTAAGTCTAATAGAATAGGCTATTAATAAAAAATGCACTGCTAAAGCTATCTGTTTTACTTGTATGTTATGTATATAATTCAAATCACGGGCTTAATGGTCCCCTAAAAGTTATCTGTAAGGGACTCCATTAACGAAAAGCGAAATTCAAAAATGTTTATTTATCTTAATTGCCAACTAGGTTCAGTATGCGACGATATCTTGATGTACTTTAAATATGAATATGGTAATGTGTCCTAACCTTGGACCTTTACATTCAATCAAATATATTTCTTGGCCCGTCCTACTAATAAGGCTAACTTTGAAATTTAGTGGCAGATTATGGGCAGCCTGCAATGGTATTTGGTTTTATTTCAGGTTCAAAATAAATTAATGCATTTTAATGACGAAAATTTGTGTCCAGCAAAATCTAGTGCCTGCGGTTGCGCTAGTAATTCGATAAATTCTAAGAAAATTATATAAATGCAGGTTATGTGCAGTCTGCGGTAATGTTCTGCGTTATCTTAAATTAGAAATAGGTTAGTATGTTTTAATCCCGGACGTTTGTTTCAAATCACATCTAGTGCATGTGTTTCACGAATAATTAGATAAGATTAAAAAAAAATTTATATAGATGCCGGTATGTGTGCGTGTGGCACTGGTAACTTTTGCTTGATTTATTATATTACGACTATGTTAGTATATTCTGATATTTTCTCACAGACTTTTCGGTCCGATAAAACCAGTACATATAGTTGTACTACTATTTAATAATAAAAAAATTAAATGAATGCAGGTTATGTGCAGTCTGCAAAAACTTACTTTAATGATTTTTGGAAATCTCTCAAAAAAACTTTCAATACCTTGTCAGTACCAATTGAAATTGGTACAAAAAAACAATTGTTTTACTTATCCTGGAGGAGTTGTCTGAAATCATCCACGTAGGGAAGAGGGATCTTTGGGTACAAGGAGGTCTCTTGGATTTTCCCTTTATTCCCTTTTCTCTTTTTCTTGAACAATTTATTGGGCTTCTTCGTGTACTTCACAACTGCCAATCTCTAATTACTTTTTTTATTATTCAATTAAAACTTTCAGATTCGTGGTTTTCATTTTTTTCTTTTCCCACCTCTTTTCGCTGTCACCAATTCCATCACCCTCTACTCTACTCTTCAAAATGATTCTCGTCACCATTCCCTCTTCCGGCATTTTTCGTTAAATTTCGTTGAGTTCCTGTCTCTAACACATGGTGTCCTCGTTCGCAGTTCTCGCACATGGCCGACTGTTACCTTGACCGCTTCTGCCTAGCAGATGTCAGGGTAATCGTATAGTGGTGGCTTGCCAGGTTTACACCTGATCCTGATGGTGCTTCCGCCATGCCTACATGCGACCATAACAGAGACGATCTTACAACAACGTTTTCTGCAACGAAAGGATGTCAATATTTCAGAGTGTATTCTCTGACCAAAGCGCTCCAGCATCCGGCTCATGCCTAAATGAGTAAAACAAATTTTATTTTCCCTGAATCACCTTCTTAAGCGTCCAAAATCGGAATAATATTTGAATTTAAGTTCAATGTAGCTAAAGATTTGTACCTAAGGGCACAAGTGCATGCATTCAAATAAAATTTTTCTTTAATAATTATCAATCAACGGCTTTTAGATTTGGTTGCTATAGCAACCTTCTCAATCGTCAATGAAAATTTATATAAAAAAAACGCCTTAACTCAACTATTCAGTGAAGCACTGAGCTTCCAAAAAAATTTTCTTCATAAGACTGGTAATAAAACCTTTTGAAATATACCGCAATCATTAGTATTTGCTTCTAGCGAGGCTCAATGACGTTATTACCTTTGTACTTAATTTTATAATCGTTTGCTTTCATTGGTACTATATATTAGAACTTATGCCTTCAGAAAACAAATATATATTTTTTTTCCAGATCTAAATGTGTGCTATCTTTCATGGTTTAAGTAATTGTACTATTTCAGAATAAAAAATGGAAAGAACTTATCAGATCTCGTTGCTTGTCCCACGTAGAAATCCAATACTTCTGTGGGTAAATTCGTCGGTAAATAAAATCCCTCATTTAATAATTTTCTCACTTCAGAATGCGGCAATTTACTCTGTGGATGAACACTTCACACAAATTCCTGTTTGATGGGCATCTGCAGACCTTTCCCAGAATATTTGGACGATCCTCGAATGAAGGGCTTTTATTTTGTTTCTCCTCAGCTTGATCCCTTTGGTATTCGGTTTTACGTGCAAATTTCCACCTTGACTTTTACAATGGAGAACAATGACTATTTTAGTTAATTATGCAGAATCATAGTCACAAAAAAAAACAATTAATTCAGTGAAAGAATTATTGAAATCGGATAAAAAATGACGAAGTTATAGCTATTTTAGCGCCGCATTCTCAAAAACGCGCGCTAACATGATGACGTCACGATACACAATAAAATTCGTGGTCTAACGCAGTCCGAGTGTAGTTGCTGCGCCGCCGTGATAGAAAGTACTCG
Source organism: Dioctria linearis (assembly GCA_963930735.1). Lineage (NCBI taxonomy): Eukaryota > Metazoa > Arthropoda > Insecta > Diptera > Asilidae > Dioctria > Dioctria linearis. The sequence goes on along the minus strand of OZ005743.1, from coordinate 139,650,682 downwards.
GGATGGGATTTGTTTTGGATTTATTTCATAAAATATCGTCTTATCGTGCGTGTTGTGTACAGTGACGTCATCACCAGATTCGCCGTTTTTAATTTCCGTTTTTTTAAACTTCAATAACTTTGACATTTTTTGACGGTTGTGAGTCATTCAAAAAGAAATATACTCAGAAATGTATATTGCTTTTTATCTGATATATTAAATTTGAATATCTTATAGTAAGATTGTTCTCCATTGCTTCGCCTTTTTTAATCAATACTCTCAGCACCACCTTTTCCTTTTTGCTTGTTCGCCAAAATTCCAAGCTCTTCCCGGCTGATTTTTTTATTTCCGTATTCGATCTTTTGCAATAACTTTTTATTTATTCCTAGACTTCTTCCAATCACACTTGACAAAATCCCATTTTTCTTCTCGCCCTTTCTGATTCTTTTTCTTCTTTTTTGTCGGGTGCATTCGGCGCGTATAGCTCTCCATCCATACAGAAAACAGTCCGCGCCCCACTCATGCTGCTACGGGTAAACGTAGACGTTTACTTAGCTCAGTGTAGCATATTGCTACATGCAATACGCTACGACCATAACACAAGCGAAGTTACTGTCCCAAGTAACCTCGTTTCCAGTCCTTCACGTCCTCTTGACATACCCAGTTTACTTGCACCAGCATGAAAACAAGTTCCACTCACTTCAACTTTTTAGCGAAGTGGAACCTGGGAAATAATCAAATTGAGTACATTTTCTGCAACTGATATATTTTTTTATTTAAGGAGTCTTTAATAATATCAGCTGTTGTGGAACTTGTAAAATGTCAACTCACTTGTGTCTGCGCTTTTATACGAATGGAGTGCTTTTTATTTTTCAGTAAGAAATTTCGTAAATTTTAAAGATAATTACGTGAGCAAAAATATTATTCCTTAGCAATCAATATGCTGGGATCGTACTCGCACTTTCTTTTACCTTAGAATTTTTTCTTCGAAATTTCCCTTAATCACATTGCTGCACAATTTATAACATTTTCAATATGTAATTTTTCACTTGAAACCATTTTCTCTCAGAAATAAATATCTTCACATTTCACAAGTTCCACGCCAGATGACATTATAAATGACTACACACATCAAAACGTGTACCAATTGCAGAAAATACACTCAATTTGACTATTTCTCAGGTTACGCTTCGCTAAAAAGTGGAAGTGAGTGGAACTCGTTTTCGTACTGACGCAAGTAAACTGGTGGATATGTCAATAGGAGTGAGGGACCGAAAACGAGTTTACTTGGGACAGTAACTTCGCTTGTGAAACTCTGCTTTACCGGAATACCCATGGAATATACAAGCCATGAACAAAGTCGAAAAAGAGAACAGCGGGCCGGGTAGCAGGCGACATCCACAGTCTTCTTGCCTTGTCTTACTGCAGGAATTTTTTATATTAAAGTTGCTTGTATTTTATTCAAACGCTATAATTTCCATAAATTTGTTTTACTGATATTGTTTTTAAACTATTAGAAAGAAAACATATTTGCCTGCAATTTGTTTTAACTTCATTTTGCTCTGGGAGCAACAGTTTCGGGCTTTAGGACCTGTTTAAGATGAAATTTTAGTTTTTCCTCCATGACGAGTATACAAAAAGCAACGAGAGTGAGCTTTTACTGCATGCTGTACCCGGCACAGTAAGGCCGTTTAATGTGTCGGTGACTTCGGCGACTTCATGGCTTGTATTATATTCCGGAGGTTACGCCCTACTCGTTTTCTAATTCAAAGCTTAAGGCCACGTTTTAACATAAGCCGTTTCGCAACAGGCTTCGACCATGTTTTTACATAAGACGTTTTGTTACATTTGTAGAGTGCATAGCAGTAGAAAAAGTTTTAAAAGTATAGAGAAAATAATCAAGGTGCCATGACTTTAATTCCTACAAATCGCTAAACCTGTCAAACTTTGTTCCGAACTTATCAAGCTCTATTTTAACATTTTGCAAGGATTCAAGTCATGGCAGTTTGAGTATTTTCTCTCTACTTTCGAAACTTTTTCTACTGCTTTGCATCCCCTGTTTAATTTTAAAATGCAGGAAAAGCTTTGAAATCGCTAGGAATTCCATATAGAAATGCCACTGAAAAGTCTGAGAATTCCATTCAGAAATAACAAATAAAAATCATGGAAATCTCATAGATTTTCACGTTCAGTTCCATTTACCAATACAATCAAAGACTTGGAATCTCGACGCAGTTCCCTTCGGCCAAAGAAGCGGAAATCCGTCCGCAAATAGTACGGATTTCCAGGTAAACTCGTGAAAAGTGACAAGGAAAACGACCGGAATTCCATTCGAATTGCTTATTTTGGGAAGGAAATACGTGGAGCAACATTTATTGTGCTGACACGTTTAAGCACAAGCGGACGAAATTTCTTCCTTGCCTAAAAACTTGTCGTGTGCGAAGGCTATGACCAGAAAGTAAAAGCCCGAGTGATAGTCTCACTCGCACTCGCCAATATTCCGTTTCTTTTATTTTCGAAACTATTATAGAATGTTATGGAAGTATAAATAGTGATGTACTTTGGACGTGAAGTCCAGACTGCCAGCATGAGCTGACAGATCATTCGGTGGACAGGGTTGACTGCAGGGCAGCACGCTAGCTCGCCTCGGCTATTGGCGGAGAGTGTGGGGAGGTTCCACGAAAACCTGCCGCTGTGCCACCAACCATATACAAAAAATTCGTGCCTTCAAGCCACAAAGCAAGCACACACCCAGTCCTGAAAGGACCATTACACCACTTACCTTTACTTTAGTGAAGGCGCAGATGTTCTGCCTATATCTGCATTGCCCCATATCCACCCAACGATACTGAGGGCAGCAGTTAGTTGGTTCAGTGTCCCATGTTGACCTGAAAAAGGAGAGGAGTAGCGAGTAGCGAACCTAGACGACCTCCACGTTAAGGGGGCTCCAGGAGAGTAGACGGAGAAAAGAAATAACTCTACGGTTCCATTACGTTATAATTTCTGTTTATTGAACAAATGGATACGTAGTTAACTATGAAAGCTCTATTAGGAATAAAGATTCCGAATCAAAAATTACAGTGAAAAGATAAAATCAAGTTCCTTACTACTAACTGACGTAACTTCAAAGTCAACGAGACTTATTAACAGAAAATATTGCAAATTATTATGTTAACTTCATCGAAAGAAGATATGTCGGATCTAAATTTAAAAAAAAAACTTTAACCTAGCGCTTATTACTATCAATTGAATTTTCAGAGTCGCCTATACTAATATTGCTATACTAACCTATCAAAAGGAAATATTTCAGATCAAAATCACATGAGCAAATAATGAAAACTTGAGCTCCTGATCCTAATTTACATTTCAGAGCCATCGAGGCTAATATTATCATACTAACGTAGCAAAAGAAGTCTTTTAAATCACCTTACCACAAGAGAAGATCCCATATGAAATGGGTACAAATTACCTTGGTTATGAAAGCGTTCCTCCATGAAGTCCTCCTGGAGAGTTCTGGCGTTCCTGTAGCCCTATAAGTAAATCACAAAAGAAAACTTGTCGCCTGGGATTTCCTTTGCATTAGACCTGACCCTTAGTGGAATATATAACTTCATTCATGGCAATGACGGCCTTATTTTCTATACACAAATACACTGTTCAAGTACATGTAGGTATTAGTACCTTATGAGAACTACTTAGAATAATGCCTTAATTCCATAAATCTTGGACGGAAGCCAAAAAGATTTTCTTCACCGACAACGTGTAGCAGGAAGGGTAAAACAAGTTCTCTTAGGACTTATAAATTCAACATAATATGTGAGTGCCATAATGCGGCACCAATGGCAGCCGGAACGAGGCTAAATCTAATTCGAAACTCCTTACAGATGTCAGTCACACTAATTGCTAAACATTCCGTTGTCCATTCTATTGTCATTTAAGCGAATTGTTATACTTTAGGCGTCTAATTAATATACTTAATTATCCATATTCTATGCTTAACATACCGTACATCAGTGTTCTTATATACTACAACGAAAATTCTGTGTTACTATAGGATAACTACGTCTTTCGTTTTAAATAATATACTAGAATGCTCTTTTTGTTGGGCATACTAAGCTCCTACTTCCTTTTGATTGGGTAACGTACTCACTTCGGGTACTACCTACCCTCTTTGCCTTATATACATAAAAAGGAAAATTCATAATAATAATAACTAAATTTTAGCCTCGACGTAATATAGCTTTAAATGATAGTTTATATAATAATGAAATTAGTCTTTCGACACTATGTGACAAAATCTTTTAGTCCCGAGGTGATTTTCACCTAGATCTTGGCTGTTGCTGTGGGAGTCGACGTGACATCCTGTAAAGTCATTGTTACCATATCAGGCTGGACCCAACTGCCGCGACCTGATTTCAATTGCGAATAAGAGACTATCTTTGATATAGAAGGTTGGGTCTTCCAGAGTACCCCAAATGCAGGGAACTTCGCCACTTGATGTTTTCACTACCGTACCAAGGCTTTTCCAATTTCCCCGATTTATCGCACTATGTAAATGTTCAGTACCTTATTGTTTTCCATGCTCTTCTATTTCTATACACTAGATGAAATCCTAGGGTGTACCAAGGTATATCGAAAGACAAGGTATTCCCGACTCGAACACCGTACCGCCATTTTTGTTAAATTTTTTCTTCCTTTTTGCTTCATTCACTGAAGGACGTCACAGGGCATCAGCTGTAATGTGTCAACATTTGTTTGCGCTTGTACTACCGTGGTTTTGATAGTCTGTTTTGGGTATATATGCCCTTTAGAAACTATTTACTTACTTACATCAGAATCAACAACGTAGACGCAGATAGTGTTTGATTATAATTTGTACAATTGTTGTTTTATTTTATTCACATAGTTTCAATTCTTACAATGTTTAAGAGTTGGATAATTTCTGCGAGGAATTCATTTTCAAAGAATTCCATTGCAATTAGTAGCATTCTACCTTTTCCTACTGTTGAGTCAGTGTAGCCACAGCGATGAATTATGTAAAGGATATTCAATAATGTATAATAAAAAATTCAATCATACCTAGGTTAGGTTAGGTAATCTATATACGAAAAATGTATAATCAACAAAAATTTATAAAGTCACTCCCTTAACCTAACCCTTAACACCCTTTACGCATATCAAAGGAATTTTCATCTCTTGGAAGTCACGAATTGAGCAACATTCACAGATTTTGTCTTGTCCATATGACACTAAAAAGCACATAAGAAATCCAGTAGCTTCTAAAAAAAACTGTTATCATTTATTTTCAATTTTCTTACATCTATTATATTTCGAGCCTGACGGACAAGATCCATGACATTCGGTATAGCCTCTGATTGGTTCCTTATTGATACACAATCCATGCATTGGTTGATAAACTTGAACTAAATCTTTTGTTTCAGATTCAGACAGCAATTCAGGAAGACAATTCACTAAAATTAAGAGAAAATTCCAAAAATCAAATTTTCACTAATTTTCTAGATTTTTACATATAGACTGGAACAGGCTTGCATAGTGTGCAGCATCCTTTTATATACTGGTATTTTTCTGGACAATCGCTAATATCAGGACATGTTTCCTCATAAGTCGTAATAGAAAGTTGATTTCCCTTTAAACAAAAAAAAATATCGAAAATTGTATTCTGGATAATTAAAAATTAATGGAAACTTACTCTATCAGCACAAGTGAATTTGGTGCAATTATCCTCACTAAACCATTCATCTCCAGGCTTGTAGTATTGATCTGCCAAAATACACATAACAGGGACGCATTTCCCGCAACATTTTCCCGGATCCACAATATATTTGAATCCTTTTTCACAACTAATAACACACATTTCTTCCTGTTCAAGCTCTATAAGGACACTTATATATACATATATACATATAACAACAATAATTATTACGGTTTCACTTTGTTATGGAAGTATGATGAGTGATTTGCTTGGGACGTAAAGTCCCGACTGCAGGGCGGCACGCTAGTTCGCCTCAACTATTGGCGGAGAGTGTGGGGGGGTTCCACAAAAGACCTGCCGCTGCCGTCAGCCATAATCAAAAAAATTCGTGCCTACCTAACACAAAAAGCCGGCACACATTCGGTCCTGAAGGGACCCTTACGTCACTTACCTGTATACAATCGAAGGCGCAGATGTTCTGCCTTCCTTGCCTGCCCCATCCTCCCATCTGACTCTGAGGGGCATAATTCTTCAGAGTCCCTATTTGACCTGTAAAAGAGAGAGAGAGAGACTAGGCGAGCCTAGACGACCTTCATTCCATGAGAGAGGGCTTCAGGATGGTGAAGGAAGAATTAAAACTTTCAGACTTTCATATTTACGTTATAATTTCCGAGAAAAAAAATATCCTCACTTCAAGGTAAGTACATATATATAAGCCCCTGGCTGAGTATACCATTAACCATAAATATATATATAAAAGTATAGGGTTGAGCGTGTAATCTATGAAAATTAGGAATCCAGGTAAGCATATCCTTAAGTTATAAATATATATAAAGGTATAATACTAAGTTGAATATATATAGGTATATCATACATGTTTCATAACTAAATTCTATTATCACACTTCTTGTGTTACCTTATTGACATTGTGACGTCAGTGTTTGAAAAATTAATACTTACAATCTAATTGTGTTTTTGAAAATAACCAGTAAAATTTTTTGTTGTAATTTGTTGAGATATGTTCTACCATCGTTTATTAATTATATTTCAACAAAATTTTTCTTATTAGTTCACAAAGAAAAATTTCTGCTAAGATTTTTAAATACACTCTAGATAAAAATTATACTGCGGGAATACAAAATATATTGCAATACGTGGAGTAAAATGAATTGAAGCTATGTATGTGGAGAAATATTAGTAAATCAAATATATATATATGCGTCTACAAACCTCCCAAGGAGCCAAAACTCATACGTATGTCAAAAAAAAATTCAATATAGATAAAGAATAACAAAGAATACTCACAGTTACTCCACGGCATGATGAATCGCTTCAGCACCCTCTGTTTCGATAAAAAAAATTTACGATTGCCCAGCGGCACTCGTATTTACTCTAAAAAGAAATGTTTCTCCACTGTGACTTTAGCTGCAATTCGTTAGAACTTGAGATCTTGTATTCTTTTTGGAAACTAAATCCACTTTCTTAGTAAATTAGTGACATGAGGCCACTTTTTTTTCTTTTTTTTTTCTTAAAAGAATGCAAAATTTTTGTAACTAATAGAAATATAAAAATAATTTATGTAGATGCCATTCGGTACATGGATTCCACGGCATTATTTATGTAAATCACAGCAGGGCATAGAAAATAATTTCGAAGCCCGTTCGAACTATGTTGCTACAGTCCTATATTTGCATGCGTATCCTCTGAACACGATTAAGCTATGTTGATGATGTCTTCCACGATCGTGGGCGAGATATTAGATTTTTGTTCTACAAACCATTGTTGTCCTTTTATAATTATAAAGGTTGAAGAAAGGTCACACTTCTATTCCCGTAGGGATTTGTGCTCATCAAATTCTCTCCTCCATTATGTGAAAACACTCATGATCCATAATTTCTTGAATTTAATGCGACATCTGTCCTCTGGTCAACGAGGAAACTTCACTTCCAAGTTACTAATTGATTTGAGAAAACTTCTGCACGTTTAAGATCAATTAGAAGGTTAAATTGAATTTACATTTCGCTAGCTTTATCTTGTTTGAACGCCTGCCACCATTGGTTTCTTGTTATTTGTGTAGCACAACACAATTGTAGATAGTTTTGACGATTGCTTTTCCTTATGAATTTTTGATGCACTTGTAGATAGATTAGCTCTTAAATTATAATAAGCACCCACTATAAATGTTTGTGATTCGAGGTAAAATTGATAGAAATCATATATATATCCTGTTATAAGACCCACAGATAAGCGTACTGCAGTTTATCAGGTAATCTCCTAAAAATTTTTACGTATCTCATTTAGCCTAGCGGAATTTATGCAAAAATATTACCTTTTTGGGCTGGATGGCTGAGAGAATTTTTGATATAAAAAGTTTCCTTTGGATGTATTTTCACACGCGTACTTCTTTCGAACGAAACGACAGGAAAAATGGTCTTCTTCTTCCTTGTCACCACTGACGTGTCACACCGAGACCGAGGAACCGCATTTCTCTCGGTCGGGGTGCGTTTTAGTTTTCTGCTCTCGCGGCAGGCTTACACGCTTGCTTCAGTACGTGTAGCATATTTCTATATGCAATACGCTACGACCATAACAACTTTGTGCGATAAACAAAATCGAAGGTAATTGAGGTAATAAATAATAATAAAGCAGTCCAACGGAAATATTGTTCGAAAAAATTGTCTTCAATTTCACCAAATTCTTTAATATTTACAACAATTTGTATAATTGAAATTTGAATTAATTTCAGAGCGCTTTTAAATTTCTGACCGATAGCACTTGCTATTTAAAATACACTAGAAACTTTCGAAATCTCTTAATTACATAAAAGAAATAATTTTTTAGAAGAACTTTAACAGAGAATACTCTGTACTGTCACTGTAAGATTTCCTTTTCCTTTTTTACTCATTCACTGAGGTACGTCACAGACTATCAGCTGTTATGTGTCAAAATTTTAATGGGCATACCTTCTTTCTATATACCTTGGGGTGTACTAGCTCTCTAGCACGCCACTGAGATTATTTTCAAGGGAACTAGCTACCCTGACTCTCTGTATCGTGCCCATGTAATGGGCTGTAAGGGATCGACATTTTCAGTCTTGCTGGCCTATCTGCAGTAGGTTGAAACGATAAAATTAGGTTGAAATAACATCAAAATTTAAACTTCACAGTATCTGCAGCTCTGGGGGATTCTTTTCCTATTCGATTCCTTCCAGTATACGTCCCGATTACTCGTGATAATTTCGATTTAAACTTCTTGTAAATTTTTCCTGCTTTACTCACTCACAGGAATGGTTGAATCGTGTAAAATTCGTGTACATGAGCGTAATTTGTCATGAGCAGGAGACTATACATAGGAGTAAGTGAGATGCGGGATTGCATAATTGTCAAAGCTGTTGCATAATTGTCAAATGTGCTTTTGTTTTGTGAGCAGATTTAGTCAACTTACAATTCTTTTGTGAAATTTAACAAAAATACCGAATCAATTCTTTTCAAAACTATTTATCTTTGAACTTTATTTAGTGCAAAGTTTTATAGTGCCACAGTGCCTGTTAAAATCTTCATATCAATTTAAAAAATCAAAAATTAAGTGTTCGGTCAGTGCTTGCAAATATAAATTGGATTATAAACTAGGGAAATCGTGTTTCAAGCTAATGCACTATCTAAATTCTCTTTTTTTTTAATAGACGCAGAGATTTATATAAATTAATTATGTGAATTGTTTCAAAATAAAGTAGAAAAAGAATATTTTTTACCACAGATGCTCCGCACAAAACCTTTGTTTACTTTTTGCAAATTGACAAGTTGCTTAGAATAGGGATGGCGTGTAAATACATGTGCAAATGGACTACCAACACAACCAGAAATTCATTACGCAACATCTGGCTTATCACCATTCCTGTTTGCCTTATATTCTAAGCCATCAACAACAATTTTCGTGCCAATCCGTAACCCCCGCAAGATTCAAGCCATGAACAAAGTCGAAAAAAGAGAGCAGTGGGCCGGTCAGCAGGCGACATCCACAGTCCTTGTCTTACTGAAGGAGTTTTTCATATAAAAGTTGCTTGTATTTTATTCAAACGCTAGAATTTACGTAAATTTGTTCTACATGCTATTTTTTGTAAAAATTATTAGAAAGAAAACATATTTGGCTGCAATTTTTTTAACTTGATTTTGCTGTGGGAGTGACAGTTTTGGGCTTTAGGACCTGTTTAAAATGAAATTTTAGTTTATTCTCCATGACGAGTATACAAAAAGCAGTGAGAGTGAGCTCTTACTGCATGCTGTACCCGGCACGTTAAGGCCTTTTAAAGAGTCGGTGCCTTCGGCAACTTCATGGCTTGTATTATATTTCGGGGGTTACGGTCAATCTCAAAAATGTGTAAGTTTATACACATACTATAAAAAATTCGCATGGCAGGCGGATGGAAAAAAAAAGTTTATGCATGGGATTTTGGCGCGGTTTTTGAAAGTGTTGTATTTTGAGGTGACCGAAATAAGTGTATCTGTCGTACAACATATATTAATTAATTTTTATTAAATATAACTTCAAACACAGATATAAATGTAATGAAACTAAAACTATCTCTAGCAGCGTGCGTAGTCCATCAGATGACACTACATGTTCTGTTGATTGACGTCTCATACTTCTAGCATTGCTAACATCTCTCCCCTGCGGAAGACCTGTAACGTAGTCCTGAAGATAAGCAGGAACTCTTGTTTGACGTATTGGACGCGGCGTTTCCAGTGTTGCCAATTGTGGTTGCGGATCCGCTGATCTTTGTTGAGTTTGATTCATCTCAGTTGATTCTTCAGACTGCGATTGTGCTGAATTTCGCTCCTCACTTAAATGAAATGTATCGACTAGAATGTCAAATGGAAGCTATCTCATTCGCTCTTGTGGTTGAGCTTTGGTACGTGTATCTGGTTTCAGCTGATTTACGTGAGCTGTCATCAATCGGTTAGTCGCGTATACTCGAACTTTATTCATAACTTTACCAAGCTTACTTAGTACTTCTCCACTGCGCCAAGTCCACTTTTCTCCCTTGTGAACCTTGATAAACACACGATTACCAGACTCGAAGTGTTTTGGCTTAGCACCTTGTCTCCGATTGAATTGATCTTCTTACTTTGTATTGCGATGATACCCCTGGAGAACGCAGAAGGTCCAATTGATTTCGCATCCTTCTACCCAATAAAACTTCTGATGGAGACTTGCCGTTAGGAGCATTTCGGTTTGATGTAATATGGTACCGTTGAAGGAACGTTTGTAAATTTTCTGAAGTTGTCCCTTCCCCTTCTAATTTCCGTAAAGCTCTCTTGAATGTGTCGTTGAAACGCTCCGCTTGACCATTTGACTGCGGACTGTATGGAGCACACCGAAAATGCTGAATGCAGTTTTGAGTGCGGAAGTCTTGGAATAAATCGCTTGTAAATTGTGTCCCGTTATCTGACACAATTGTCTCTGGAATACCAAATCCCGCAAAGGTTTCTTGGAGCTTTGCAATAGTTGCACTTGATGTTCTAGTCGGCATCTCTAATATTTTTGGCCATTTCGATAGTGCATCCACAATTACAAAAAACATTGTCCCATTTAGAGGACCAGCAAAATCGATGTGAATACGTTGCCATGCATAATTTGGAGTCGGCCAGGATGAAAGCTCAGTTTTAATTGAAAGCTTTCCCGCTGAGATGCAATTATAACAGTTGCGGACAAATTCTTCAATTTGCTTGTCTATTCTAGGCCAATAGACATAGCTTCTTGCAATGGACTTCATGCGATCCATGCCGGGATGTCCTTTATGTAATTGGCGTAAGATCTTTCCTTGGAAACATTCTGGAATGACTATACTTTCCCCAATAAGTAAACATTCATCAACAATTGATAAAAGCTCCTTTCGTGCAAGGAATGGTTTAATGTTTTCTGAAACATTTGAACTGGAATGTTTAGTGGGATGCGGCCATCCATCCTTCAGATATGAAATTACGGTTTGAAGTGTTTCATCCTTTTTTGTTGCCTCTACAATCATTTTGTGCGTTACGGGTAGTTGCCGAATAGACTCGTCGAGGATATACATAGTGTCATTTTCAAACTATACTTATGCAATTAAGAAGTCTTCAGTTTGTGACGTACATGATGGAATTAATCTGGATAGCATATCAGCATATCCGAAACTTGCCGTTGATACATATTCAATGTTGAAATTATATGCTAGTAGAATCAGTGCCCATCTCTGTAATCGATTTGATGTATAAACCGGAATACCTTTTTGAGAGCCAAAAATAAAGGCTTGTGATCGGTTTGTAATACGAACTTACGACCAAAAATCATTATGTGAAATTTTGTAACTGTGAAAGTGAGAGCTAAGGCCTCTTTTTCGATGTGGCTGTATTTTTCTTCACTCGGAGTTAACGAACGTGATGCGTATCGAATGACCCTTTCTGTTCCATCTGGAAAGCGATGAAATATGCATGCGCCTATTCCATAACTTGATACATCAGCAGCTACAATTATTTCCAAATCAGGATTAAAATGCGTTAATAATAAATTTGATGTCATTGTATGGTTCAAATTTTGAAAACATGTTTGGCACTGTTTAGACCAATTCCATTTAACACCCTTTTTTTTAAAAGTTCATCGAGCGGTCCTCTGAGACTCCGCATTTTGTTAATGAATTTGCTATAATAATTAATAGAACCCAGAAAAGATCGCAGTTCTGTAATATTTTTAGGAGGCTGCATTTTATCAATTGCAGGCTTTCGATCCGGATCAGGTCGAATACCTTGATGATCGATGATATGTCCCAAATATTTTAGTTGGGTTGCAAAGAAGTTACATTTTGCAAGTTTTAACCGAAATCCATAATTTTCGATTCGTTTAAGCACATTGATGAGATTTTGACGATGTTCGTCTTCCGTTTTTCCAAAAACAATGATATCATCAATGTATGCAAATGTACCATTTAGTCCAGCAAGCATCATATCCATTATGCGTTGAAAAGCGCTTGGGGATGGCTTTACACCTGGTGGTAAACGATTAAATGTAAGTTAATAGTTTCCTTGATTCATCATCGACTTCAACTTGTAAAAAAGCATCCGATAAGTCGATATGACTGAAGAATTGTCCTCGTGACAACTTGGAAAGTATATCGTCTGGAATTGGCAGTGGATGTTTATTTGATTGTAGGCTATCGTTGAGGCCTGTTGAATAGTCAGCGAAAATTCTGATTTTTCCATTAGCTTTTCTTACAATCACGATGGGTGCTGCCCAATCGGAAAATTTTATTGGTGAAATTGCTCCTTGCTCTTGAAGGCGTTTTAACTCTTGTTCTACTAGGGGTTGTACAGCGAATGCTATTGGCCTCTAAATACAGGTTTAACATTACTTTGTGTGTGCAGTGTTACCTTTGCTTTAGTACAAAGACCTAATTCTTCTTTAAACAGGTTAGGAAATTGTTTTTCAATATGTTGAACTTCATCATGAGATGTTGGTTTAGACAGCATTTTTAACTGATTGCAGACTGTTCCGATCGGAACATTCCAAAGTTCAAATTTTTCTAAGAGATCCAATCCGCACAAATTTAAATTATTATCCAATGACACGAAGCACTTGTTTATAACAGTTCGATTGCTAAGTGTGAACTTTGCTTCAAATTCCTCCAAAATCATGGTAGCACCTGAAGCCGTTTTAATAATTTGCTGCACTTGTTTTGTTTTTGGATTTCCTAACATTTTCCAAGTATCGTGCGAAATTATGGTTATATCAGAACCAGGATCAATTTGTAACTTGACATCAAATTCGTTAATATGCAATTTAATAAACCTCCTTCGAGCGGAAACTGATTCAATATTGTTGCAAATATATATTTCGTTGGACTGGAATGTATTTCTATTGTGAGAGTTTGATTGCTGCACGGGGTTTTGTTTTTGGTACTGGCGGTTTGGCTTGTTTTTATTTACGTTTTCACAAAAGCCGTCTTTGTGTCCTACTTGAGAACACTTGTTGCATTTATGGTTTTTGAAACGACATTTCCTTACAAAATGCATGTCTCCGCAGAGCCAACATGGTCTCGGCGGCTGTGATTTGTTCTGCAATTTATTATAAGTTTCGCTGTAATTTTTGCGTTGTAATTCTATTGTTGCTACTACAGCCGAATTAGTATTTGATGATTTATTTTCGATGAGTGCTCCATCCTGTTTAACGTTAATGACTCTCTGGCATTCTGATACTACCATTTCGAGATTGATAGTTTTATCTTCAAGTTTCGATAGTAATCTAGTTCTAATTTCTGAATCTTTTGCTGAACTTAAGCACGTAACAAAAATTAAGCATTTAAACTCATCTATAGTAATTGTGCCTAATTTGAAATCCTCACACAACCTATTGACACGACCAGCGTACGTAACAAAATCTTCACTTGTTTTCTTTGAATTTTGAAGCCAAACAAAGCGTCGATGTAACAACGTGTGCTGTACACCAAAAAGTTTTTTTTTAGAATTTCCACTGTTTTCTCTAGAGTTATATCTCTAGTAAGTTTAGGCAAGATGAATGCTGCATATTTATTATAAACACTGGATTCCAACTTCCTGAGAAGTAGTCGCACTTTTGCGCCGTCATTTAGACTCGCACCATCAATTTTGATGTTATCCTCGTACCGATTATACCAGGAGTCGAAAATTAAATTATTTTCTGGATAGTAGTGGAATTCAGTGATGCCTTTTGCGAGAGTATCACTAATGACATCCGTCGATGTTTGGAGAAGAATTGGTTTACCTTCCGAATCAGTTTCTTTAGTCTTGCTATTTGTAATGTCAATTAAAGCTTTTGCAATTTCTTGATATTATTCGCTTTATATAGAGTTATAAAAGTTTTTACGCTTTTTCACATGACGTTCAAGTTAAGTCAGAGTAGTTACGCTATGCCGATTCTGGCTCACTTTTTCCATACAAAAAGTCTCCGGAAAATTCCAACTATTTTGGCGGTTTCTGGACCGAGGCTCTGGGCCCCTGGGGGATTCCGTCTAGTGGTCTACGTCACAGGGCCTGCCTGGGGGAATTCCTTCCTACCGTCTGGCTGACCAGGGGATGATATCAACTGATTGGCTGACCAGGGGATGATATCAACTGATTAGCTGATCCCCGTCAGCTGTTCAAGCTCTTGCCTTGCCTGATTTTTTAATAAATTGGGGTACGGTGAGCAATTTTGAAGTGGTTCTGAGGTCGCTTTTGTACTGAAAATTTGGCATCTTGTGAAGGGGCTGGAAGCTTTATTAGTGGAGGTTGCTGATTAAGTTTGATCTGGTCTTGGAGGCTAAAATTTGACCTTGAGGTGTCCCCTCCTGTGTCTGGGTACTGGAGGCTGAGAGCTTTAGTGGCAATATCTGATACTATGACTAGGACTGTCTGGGGTGTGTTGAACTGGGCCACGTTACCTGTACCAAGGCTTGGGTAGAATGTGTGCAGCTTAAGTAATGATGTGAAATACCCTAAGCGAATTTATATCGGGGACTGTATACTTGTCAGCTTGAGTTTGATTTCAGTTGTTTTCTTTAGTATGAGTGCCTGTGGTATGTTGGGCTGGGCTACTTGGTGGCTGAGGAAAAGTTACCTAGGGGTGTGTGGATGTGTGCAGCTGGTGTATAAGAAATGTTGTGAAATTAGTGTAATTAGTATTAGTAATAATTCAAGTTAACCCTACAATATGCCAATAGATTCTAGAAGGTGCCAGTGAGGGTCTTAGTTTTAGAGGTGGACAAAATTTTCATCAGAAATCCTCCACGGGCTATGGTTCTCGAGATATTAGCGATCTTATCTTTGCTGGTATAATTAATAGCAATAATAATTCAAGTTATCCCTAGGATATTTTTTGTTCATGCCAATATTATTAGTACTAGGGGGGATAAAATTTTCATCAGAAATCCTCTATGGTTCAAGATATTAGCGATCTTACCTTCTCAGATGATATATCTAAAAATAGATAAGGTGAAGCTGGTTTTGGGATGAATGTAGGTAGATATGTTGACTTAGATATGTAATGGAAATTAGTAAATGCCTAATTTTGCTCTTCAGGTGTAACACTTCTAATTTGATTCTTTTCATAAACAAATTATCGCAGTTCAGTAAAGTAAACACATTCGCAGTCGAATAATGTAAACAAATTCGCACAGCAGCCGAGTAAAGTAAACAAATTGGGCGATTTATGAAAGATTCCTAATTTCTTTAGCTGAAAACAACAACAACCGATATTAATCTGTAGGATATGACGTCTTAGATGAGTAGTGGAAGTTATAATTGAAAATTTCTTTTGCTGAAAAAAACAACAACAACAACTATAACGTAAATTGGGGATTAAAAATCTTTTATAAACAAGACGGATCATGCTATGATATTCGATATCTAAAAATAGATCACGGTTGCTTCGAATGTTAAGAAACATGAAGTAATTAAGAAATTAAAACCTAATCAGAAAATTTTCGATGTAGGTGTGTGTGTGTGTGTGTGTGTGTGTATTGAAAAATCTTAGGTTTTATGAAAAATAGTTTTTTTATTTTCAATAAAATTTATTTTTGGGCAGGTTAAATTTAAAGCTCTGATCACCTATGATATCAATTTTTGGGTAGGTTAAATTTAAAGCTTTGATCACCTATGATATCAATGTAGGGTGATACCTACTAATATAATATGATATGTTGACTTAGATGAGTAGTGAAAGTTTTATTGGTATAGTAAAAGACTTTGCATCAAATTTTTGGTGATAAGGTGTAATGGCATGACCAGTGTTGCTACACGAAATCTTTCTAGAGGAACTTGTTAGCCTAGCCTGAAAGTGGTTTGAGCAGCCACATCTGAAAAATTACATATTATCATTAGCTTGAGAGTGGTTTATTAAAAGCATTAACGAGCTATCATATTAATGTAGGATGATATGGCGACGTAGATGAGTAATATAAATTAGTAATATAACTTCTTGCTTAAGCAAATACATTCGAATAAAAAAAACAAATTGATTTTTTGTTATGGAAGTATGTTGTTGAGTGAATAGTCAGGACGTGAAGTCCAAACTGCCAGCATGAGCTGACAGATCACTCGATGACAGCGATGGCACAGGGCGGCATGCTAGCACCTCGGCTAAGGGAGGCGGAGAGTGTGGGGGGGTTCCCAGAAAAAAACCTGTCGCTGTCACCAAACCATAATCAAAAACAATTCATGCCTACATACAAACGAGCCGGCACGCACTCGGTCCTGAAGGGACCCTTACGTCACTTACCTACTTACTGTGAAGGCGCAGATGGCATGCCTTCATTGCCATGCCCCATCCTCCCTGTGACTTGGGGGGCACTATTTCCAAGTCCCTTGTTGACCTGCGAAAGAGAGACGAGGCGAACCTACACGACCCTTGGATGAGAGGACGCCAGGATAGTGAGGGGAGAAATAAAAGTATTTACCACTTCATAATTACGTTACAAAATGTATTCACCCAGCAATGAACTATTACAAGACGTTCATGTTAATTCAGTAGTAGGATAGCAAAATTAATTAGTGCCTAGCTGTCTAAATATACTATTAATATTTTAGGTACATCTGTCAGTTTGAGGATAGATGATTAGTTACTAAATATATATTCGCAAAAAAACCAATATCCGATAAGAGAGATGTAGAAGGTGTGTCCTCATAAAACACTCAATTGTTATTCTTTGTCTGGTACAACTCTAACATGGGGTACAAATGAACGGAAGGTATCCTCAAAAAAAACACAACATAATCTCTATAGAAGTACCCATCTCCTAATTATATCAAAATATATATATATATATACTAAAATAGAGGGAGATGGAAAGATTATTATCAACCTAAGACGACTATCTCTAGCTAGATACATTTCCTCCAAACTCGGAAGTATTACGTTCTTTATATTTAAGAATATTATATGTAATTTGAAATATAAATCTAAAATTTACTTTGATTATACTAACAAAATTAAAGCCTGAAATTCATTCTTGTAGGCAATGTAATCAAAAGTTTTTAAGAATATTATATGTAATTTGAGATATAAAGCTAAAATTTACTTTGATTATACTAACAAAATTAAAGCCCGAAATTCATTCGTGTAGGCAATGTAATCAAAAGTTTTGTTATGAACAAGTTATGATTGAATGAAAACACTTACAGTTTTTGTTGAGGATGTTCCCTCGCTGAGGCGCCCCGTGAGGTGTCACCCTGCCATTGAATTCAATCTGTATATATATAGGAATTTTGATGACAATTGCAAAAGAAGTACATTCATGCAGGTTTTATGTCCTACCTACAGATCACACTTACAAACATACAAATTAAATTAGTCCTACCGAACTATAGCGCATTGCTGGTACTTAATCAAATAAACTCTGCATAGAAAAACGATTGGCTGGATGACTTGCTCCTGTCGCCTGACGGATGTCAATGAACTTCTGCCCAATTCACGAGTGGTTTGTCTTTTGTTTTCTCTCAGCGGGAACATCTCCGTTGGTGATACCGCCTTAATTCGTCTTACTTTCAGTATGCACATACGACAGGACGTTAATTTAGCCCAAAGAATTTTTTTTTAATATTTCCGGGAGGAGGAGTCACGGTAATTACGTGTCATCAATGGCCGTCTGACTACATATTCTTTAGCGTAATTATTAGGGGAACTCCCAGTCAGGACACACGGGCTTCCAGGATTACCACTACTGGTAAGTGTTTTTTCTTTTTATTTATCTTTAGAGCAACGCCTACGGACGATAGTAGTCAGTATCAGATTGATTAACAACCAATTTATCGAGGCGATCTTTGAGGTTTTCGATTATTTCACAAGCAGTCCGCAACCTATGGCACTATGTCGCCTCCAAGCAGTTGCTCAGGTTTCGCAGGTTCCGTGGAGGAGTCTTGAATATAATTTTTAGGGTAATGCGGGAAATTTTCTTCCTAATCGAAAATATGTTAACGTGTGGATGGAGAAATATACTAAACTTACTTACAGATTTCGTTTCTTCGCCGATGTTACGAGAATTTTCCTTGTCGTTCACTCCTTGCTGTTTCCACTGCGAAGATCTGACACGACAGAGAAAAGTTTCTTCTTCTTCCTTGTCACTTCAGCATGTCATGCTGAGGTTGACGACACATTGCTTCGTCGGGGTACGTCTGGTTTTCGTTCTTATTTAACGAGGCCGGCCTACACGCATCAGTATAGGTAGCATATTGCTATGTGCAATCTGCTACGACCATAACATTTTGTTTTTTTGTGTCTGGGGCTGGTGAGCATTGGAAGGTAGCAGAGTTATTTACCATGATATCATAGTTCACATGAAGCTGATAAGAATATGATATTTTTATCTTCATACTATTGGAGCAGGTGCATTGTTTACTTAACACTAAGTTGAGAGTGGGTCAAATTAAAAGCTTTGATAGAAGAACGCTGCGTTATAATATTAATGTGGTATGATATGTTGTCTGAGGTGAGTAGTGGAAGTTGTATGGGAGCTATGAATAAGCAGTAAAATCCTAATCAGCAATCTCGCTGGATATTTGATAATTCTCCAAGTCCATTGTGAAGATCGTGATGGGGGGTTGAGAGTAGGTACTGTAGGCTATGTATTACGTTAAAAGTTTTGATGGATGGTATTTGGTATTTATCTCCTCGAAATAGTGTTGTATGAGTATCAGAAAGGCCGAAATAAAGTTGATAATGCTTCAAGTTCAATAGTGTAGACCCCGATGTTGAGAGTGGGTATTTGGAATGATATAATTCTAGTAGGATATGGAAGTATTATTTATTCATCTTTAAATCTTACCAAGTCTGAAAAAATTACATAATATGATTAAGATTACATAAGGAAAGTAGGTTCACCTCATCTGCACACAACAAATATGGCTGAAAGCGACACACGGTGTGAGCAATAATCATTCTTGCTTCAATTATCACTATTAAGCGATGTGTGCCGCAGAAAATATATTAAGTCTAGCCTAGTCTAAAATATGTATTGTAAATAAAAATTGTATCATGTTTATAATGTCATTTATTGAAATAATTTGTTTTAATTGTATTATAGCTTAAGTCTAAAGTCGTTTTTTTCTTTAGTTCAGCAAGCCAAGATTTCATAGATATAGATTGATCCTTATAATGAATATTCCTTATGCCTTTACACCAATGTGGCTTTAAAAGGTTCGTGGTGCACCATTTTCACAAATAACATCTCTCCATCTTTACTTTTGCTATCTTTGTTGGAATATCCTGATTTTTCGACCTGTTGGTAGGGGACAGTCGACTCGTTCTTGGATGAAAAACTTTCTTCTTTATTTCTGGAAAGCATCGATTTCATATATGTAGACTGAGCCTTATATGAATATTCTTTACTCCTTTCATCCGTAGGCTTTAGAAGATTTGTAGTGTCCTTAGACCTCATGTTGAAATTATTGTGTAATTAGCTTGCCAAGAAACAGTGATCTGTTTGGGTAAAGAGCAAAATATCAATTGGAAAAACAAGTTATGAAACTGCTATTTATATATATTTGGCACATTTTCTTGACCTCTGACGTCACCTTAACCTTATTCAATTTCCCATACTAAGTCCGAAACTCCCGAATAATGTTTGACCACTACAACGGCTGGTGTTGGCGGTGTGTGGTGGTGGTGGGTGGTGGTGGGAGTGGTAGTATTGCTTGTGGTGGTGGGTGCCTGGTCTTGGATGGCGCTTGAAACGGATATTTGACATTCGAAGCAACCGTGATCTATTTTTAGATATCAAATATCATAGCATGATCCGTCTTGTTTATAAAAGATTTTTAATCCCCAATTTACGTTATAGTTGTTGTTGTTGTTTTTTTCAGCAAAATAAATTTTCAATTATAACTTCCACTACTCATCTAAGACGTCATATCCTACAGATTAATATCGGTTGTTGTTGTTTTCAGCTAAAGAAATTAGGAATCTTTCATAAATCGCCCAATTTGTTTACTTTACTCGGCTGCTGTGCGAATTTGTTTACATTATTCGACTGCGAATGTGTTTACTTTACTGAACTGCGATAATTTGTTTATGAAAAGAATCAAATTAGAAGTGTTACACCTGAAGAGCAAAATTAGGCATTTACTAATTTCCATTACATATCTAAGTCAACATATCTACCTACATTCATCCCAAAACCAGCTTCACCTTATCTATTTTTAGATATATCATCTGAGAAGGTAAGATCGCTAATATCTTGAACCATAGAGGATTTCTGATGAAAATTTTATCCCCCCTAGTACTAATAATATTGGCATGAACAAAAAATATCCTAGGGATAACTTGAATTATTATTGCTATTAATTATACCAGCAAAGATAAGATCGCTAATATCTCGAGAACCATAGCCCGTGGAGGATTTCTGATGAAAATTTTGTCCACCTCTAAAACTAAGACCCTCACTGGCACCTTCTAGAATCTATTGGCATATTGTAGGGTTAACTTGAATTATTACTAATACTAATTACACTAATTTCACAACATTTCTTATACACCAGCTGCACACATCCACACACCCCTAGGTAACTTTTCCTCAGCCACCAAGTAGCCCAGCCCAACATACCACAGGCACTCATACTAAAGAAAACAACTGAAACCAAACTCAAGCTGACAAGTATACAGTCCCCGATATAAATTCGCTTAGGGTATTTCACATCATTACTTAAGCTGCACACATTCTACCCAAGCCTTGGTACAGGTAACGTGGCCCAGTTCAACACACCCCAGACAGTCATAGTATCAGATATTGCCACTAAAGCTCTCAGCCTCCAGTACCCAGACACAGGAGGGGACACCTCAAGGTCAAATTTTAGCCTCCAAGACCAGATCAAACTTAATCAGCAACCTCCACTAATAAAGCTTCCAGCCCCTTCACAAGATGCCAAATTTTCAGTACAAAAGCGACCTCAGAACCACTTCAAAATTGCTCACCGTACCCCAATTTATTAAAAAATCAGGCAAGGCAAGAGCTTGAACAGCTGACGGGGATCAGCTAATCAGTTGATATCATCCCCTGGTCAGCCAATCAGTTGATATCATCCCCTGGTCAGCCAGACGGTAGGAAGGAATTCCCCCAGGCAGGCCCTGTGACGTAGACCACTAGACGGAATCCCCCAGGGGCCCAGAGCCTCGGTCCAGAAACCGCCAAAATAGTTAGAATTTTCCGGACACTTTTTGTATGGAAAAAGTGAGCCAGAATCGGCATAGCGTAACTACTAGTCAGAGCCAACAATATTGCCGCTGTTGCTGTTGTAATTGTTAATGCTGTTGCTCCAACAATTTAATGATGGACTGCTGTACTTCCGTCAATTCAGATTATTTTTAAACAAATCTAAGATTTCGCTGATTAACAACGTTTTCGAGTAGTAGGATTTGGTTTTAATTTCCCAAATGTTGAATTTCACCACTCGATTTGCAAATTACATCGATGATAAATCGAATTACATCTGCGTGGTCGAATAATCCTCGTCGCCAAATATGTTGTATTTTGAGGTGACCGAAATAAGTGTATCTGTCGTACAACATATATTAATTACTTTTTATTAAATATAACTTCAAACACAGATATGAATGTAATGAAACTAAAACTATCTCTAGCAGGGTGCGTAGTCCATCAGATGACATCTACATGTTCTGTTGACTGACGTCTCATACTTGCAGCAATGCCGACAGAAAGTATGTTGCAAAACTCTATACCAGCGGCAGCATAGTGTGCACTAGTAATACAAAACAACCTTTTGAAATTCCTGGTTCTCTAGTAAGCCTATTTCCATCTTCGGTTGCCCAATAACTTTTTGGTAAATCCACAATAAGAAAATATATTAAATTTTTTTTACTTTTATCAAAATTACAAACATTTACCAATATTCTAATTCCCAGCTTATTATTAAAAAAAATAAGTAGTATAGTATTACTAAATTTCCACATAAAAGAATGTAAATATTTTTCTATTTAGTACCGTTTCAATTTTAACCTTGTCTACGGCTTTTGTGCTAGGGTAAATTTCTTTACCGAACATCAACAAAAGTGACACCTAGGGTACATGTAGACAGAGATACAACCATATGTTAGAAAGTGAGAAAAAGCATCACGTTCGCACGCAAAAATGGCATATATATACACACAATGGCCTCTGCTTTAGTTTCTTAAATTATGTAATTTATAGGTAAAGAAAAGATCTCTCTTCATATATCCAGGATTCCACTTTATTATAATTATATTATTAATAGACAGCTATTAAGGTACGTCCGTACGCCACGACAACTAGGAGGAGGAGCCCTTCTTACAGAATATATTGTGATCTAATCTGTCATTTACTTAAAGGTATTACCATACTTAATATACATTATGAGTACTAAAGTATTCTTAAAATAAGTATTGCCAAACCTAACACTCCTCCCCTCCTAAGAAGAAAAACCTTACTTGATTCTTAGCTTAACATTGTTCAATTCTTTATGTACATAATTTTACGTTAAGATTAATTCAAGGTTTAATATTTACACACAACTTTATTTTCTAGGTTTCCTATTCTTGCACTTCTCCTAGGGAGTTCATTAATTTGTATTTCTCTACTTTTGTTCAATTTTTCGAATAGCTCGTTTTGTTGCTGGAAACTATTTCCTACTTCTGATTCTTCCAACTTATTTTCCAAGTTTATCTCTTGTTTATTCTCGGCCACTTCCGGCTGCCTGTGTTTAAGTACCGATTCTCTTCTTTTCCACTCATTATCTCCCTCTTGGATTGGATCGAGGTTGGATGGTTCAATTTCTGTAATCTTATTTCCGGTTTGCCGAATTTGGTCAATATGTCTTCGCCAAATGCGACCGTCGTCTAAGCCTACATTATAATGCAATCGCTTTGCTTTTAATTCTACCAAAATGCCATTTATTATTTCCATTGTAATTTCGAGCTGCTACACGCTGACCTACATCCAATACTCGACCTTTAAAGGTTTGCGTATTCGTTGTAAGTTGTTTCGTAATAGGTATCATTAAATGAAACTTGGTAAATATGGGATATTTAAAGACAAGCTCTGAAGGTGCGACTCCTGTAAAGGGATGTGTTGTATTTCTATAATGGGTTAAAATTTGCGTAAGGTTGGAGTCAATGTCAGAGTTACTTGTAGTCATACGACGTAATTTATCTTTTAGTGTCTGCACATAGCGTTCGACTTGCCCGTTAGTAGCCGGATGATAGGGAGCGGCTCTTTTGTGTGTTATGTTATTTGATCTTAGAAAGCTCTGAAACTCTGCGTTAACGAACTGCGTGCCGTTGTCAGAGCAGAGTACTCTAGGGATTCCGAATGTAGCGAATATAGATTGAAGACATTTAATAGTATTTTTCGTATTAGCTTGCTTCATGGTATGGACTTCGGGCCATTTAGAGAAAGCATCAACCACTAGAAAAAAATATGTTCCGAAACTGGGACCTGCAAAATCTATATGTATTCTTTCAAATGGTCTAGATGGATATTCCCAGTGATGTACTGGAACTTTAGTTGGATTTTTGGCTGCTTTCTGGCATTCCAGACAATTTTTGACTATGTTCTCAATGTCCCTATCGATCTTTGCCCACCAGCAAAAACTTCGTGCTAATGACTTCATCCTATTAATACCAAAATGTGACGCATGTAAATCTTGCAATACTATCGACCTTAACTTAGCCGGAACCACTACTCGAATGCCCCGCATGATGCACCCACTCTGCATTGAGAATTCAGTTTGCTCGATATTAAAACGCTTATCTCTAGACATCTTTTCCCCCGTTTTTAATGCATTCCAAAGCGGTTTCAATTCATCGTCCTCTGCAGTGGCTTTTGCAATATCTGCCACAGTAACTGGTAGTCTGCTTATTTGGTTGATTTCAAACAGATCAGACTCTTCGACACTAGTTGCCTTACAAGGTTCTACCGGTAATCTAGATAGGGCATCCGCATTCGCGTTTAATTTTGAAGGCTTATACTTGATTCTGTAATTGAATCCCTGTAAGTAGATAGCATAATGTTGCATCCTCATAGCAGACATATGAGGCAGGCATTTGGACGGTGAAAATATGTGCATCAAGGGTTGATGGTCTGTATAGAGGGTAAAGTGTCTACCATAAATGTACTGATAGAATTTTTTTACTCCATAAATAATGGCGTATGCTTCCTTATCAATTTGAGACCATTTTCTTTGGGTAGTATTAAGTGTCTGGCTGGCAAATTTAATAGGCCTCTCAGTCCCATCTGGCATAATGTGGGACAACACCGCACCTACGCCCACCGGAGATGCATCTGTAGCTAGACAGAGTGGAAGCGATCTACAATAGTGCACTAAGAAATTGTCGGTTGACATATGAGCTTTTATTTTCTTAAAAGCATTTTCGCAATTTTGATCCCATTTCCAGGGTTTATCAGTCCGTAAAAGCGCATGTAAGGGTTCAAGAGTTTCTGACAGTCCCTTCAGGAATCTTCCGTAATAATTTATCAGTCCTAAAAATGATTTTAATTCTGTAACATTAACCGGCCTCGGTGTTTTCTGAATTTCGTTAACCTTGGACTCACTTTTATGAATCCCATCTTTATTAATAACATACCCGCAATACTCTACACTGTCCTGAAAGAGTTCAGTTTTCCTTAAATTGACCCTTAGACCAAAGTCCTTCAACTTTTGCAATACTATCTCTAACCTTGATAAGTGCTCTTCATCCGTAGAGCCTGTCACGCATACATCGTCGATAAAAACTACAACACCGGGTATATTCTGCAAAATAGATTCAATCTTGCGCTGCCAGATTGCTGGTGCACAATTAAGACCGTAAAGTAACCTGGTGCTCTTGAATAAACCTTTATGAGTCGTTAACGTTAATTTTGTCTGATCCTCTTCTCTTATTTTGCATTGAAGGTATGCGCGCTTGAGATCGAGTTTTGAAAACCTATTTCCCCCCCTTAATGCAGTAAACAACTCATCTGTTGTTGGTAATGGATGATCATCCACTAAAATGTGGGGGTTCAATGTGACCTTAAAGTCACCACATAGCCTAATTTGACCATTTGCTTTAGCAACCGGGACCACCGGTGTGGCCCATTCGCATTGATCTATTGGTACCAAAATTCCTTTCGAAACTAAATCCTCTAACTCCTTTTCTATCCTATCTTTTAATGCAAAGGGAATGGAACGCGATTTGAGGTGCACAGGCATTGTGCCTGGTTTTACGCGTATAGCAGCTGGTTCTCCTTTAATTTCCCCAGCATCATCATTAAAAACACACGAATATTTAACGCAAGTATCACGCAGTTTATGCATAAGGCGCAAATTTATGTCACTAGGTATTTTGATTTCATTAAAAACTTGAGCATTTACCTGATTTCCTA
The DNA here is from genome assembly GCA_963930735.1 of Dioctria linearis. Taxonomy (NCBI): domain Eukaryota; kingdom Metazoa; phylum Arthropoda; class Insecta; order Diptera; family Asilidae; genus Dioctria; species Dioctria linearis. Next base: position 139,624,619 of record OZ005743.1, on the reverse strand, counting down.
CATTTATATCTGGTCGAACATTTATAGTAGTAGCATTTACATCCGTGAATGTTTTCGACAAAATTTTTCCAATAATATCTCCACCAAATTGTACCATCCAATCTCGACCCAGTAGGGGATGCTTATAAACCGGGACATCAACCACGTATAACTTTAATGGATATTTTCTTATTCCATTCAGAGCAACTGCAACCTGGGCGTAGCCTAAAACATTTAGAAACTGATTATTGTAAGTGCACAATTTTACAGAAGTAGGAAATAGTTTTACATTGGCAAATTTTTTTTTAAAATCACAAGCACTTATCAAAGAAGCTCCTGATCCGCTATCAAATTCCATTTGCATATTCATGTCATTAACCTGTACATCTACTAAAATTTTATTACTACTCAACTCTTGACATACCTCATTGATGTAAACAATTACTTCGTCTTCTTGATCTAACCTATTCTTCTCAGTGCCTATTCCAGTAATGCTGTATACATCTTTCTTGTTCTTCTTCATACACACATTCTGCAAGTGACCCCGCTTCCTACAGTAGTTACATACACTGTTTTGATGTTTACATCTATTCGCAAGATGGGGTCCCCCACAACGAAAGCATTTGACTGCTGACTGCTTACACGAACTCGGTGCTGAATTGACTGGATCGTCCTGAGTCTTCTTATTACACTTTCTGCCACCAGTATAGCTTCTTGCATGCTCCCTGTCTCTCTGTTTGCCTCCTTTGTTGCTAAATCTGTGGATTGCATGTGAAGTCAGCTGGCCCTCAGTGCCACCACTTAGCTGTAAAGAATTTTGTTGTGCTGACTCCAAACTTGTCGTAAGTTCCACAGCTCTTTCAAAAGTCAAGTCTTTGGTTTCGAGTAATCGATCTCTTATTCGCTTATCTCTAATTCCACACGTCAGCTGGTTTCTTAAAGCGGTAGATAAGTAATTACCAAAATTGCAGTGCACAGCCATCCTGCGCAACACAGCTATGTACTCTCGAATGCTCTCTCCCTCCTGCTGGTTGCGGTGATGAAATTTGTAAATTTCAGCTATTTCAACTGGCTTCGGATTATAGTGTTCCTTCAAAACTGTTACTAATTCGCTGTACTTTTTGCTCTCCGGGGAGCTTGGTGCAATTCCATCGCACAATAAATCGAATGTCTGCGGGCCAATATAATGTAGCAGATACCTACACTTCAATGCATCTGCTGAAATATTAAAAATTGAAAAAGCACCTTCTAGTCGTTGCAACCACCTGTCGAATTTATTTTTGCCTTCATCGAAAAACTCAATCACGAAGTTAGATGGTACTGTAGGATCTGGATCTGTCATAGCTCGTGCTGTTGAGATACCTCACTTACAAAATAAAATCGTACAAAAATCCGGTCATCAGAATCCCATCCTCGTCGCCACTGTTGTAAATTATGTAATTTATAGGTAAAGAAAAGATCTCTCTTCATATATCCAGGATTCCACTTTATTATAATTATATTATTAATAGACAGCTACTAAGGTACGTCCGTACGCCACGACAACTAGGAGGAGGAGCCCTTCTTACAGAATATATTGTGATCTAATCTGTCATTTACTTAAAGGTATTACCATACTTAATATACATTATGAGTACTAAAGTATTCTTAAAATAAGTATTGCCAAACCTAACAACCATCAAAAACGAAAATTCGCTTTTCTTTTCACATAAAATATCTTGCTCTTCTTCTTCTCCCTTTTTTTTTAGTCCGAAAACGTTTGCCCGTCAGGCTTGAATATATAGCAAACAGGAATGGTTGAATCGTGTAAAATTCGTGTACATGAGCGTAATTTGTCAAGAGCAGGAGACTATACATAGGAGTAAGTGAGATGCTGGATAGAGAAATTGTCACAGCTGTAGATTAATTGTCATATGGGCTTTTGTTTTGTGAGCAGATTTGATCAACTTAAAATTCTTTTGTGAAATTTAACAAAAATACCGAATCAAATCTTTTCAAAACTATTTATCTTTGAACTTTATTTAGTGCAAAGTTTTATAGTGCCACTAGTGCCTGTTAAAATCTTCATATCAATTAAAAAAAAACAAAAATTAAGTGTTCGGTCAGTGCTTTCAAATATAAATTGGATTATAAACTAGGGAATCCTGTTTGAAGCAACTGCACTACCTAAATTATCTTTTTTGTTTATAGAAGCAAAGATTTATATAATTTACTTGTGTGAATTGTTTCAGAATAAAGTAGAAAAAGAACATTTTTTCACAGATGCTCCGCACAAAGCCTTTGTTCTATTTTTTGCAAATTGACAAGTTGTTTAGAATAGGGATGGCGTGTAAATACATGTAAAAATGGACTACCAACACAACCAGGAATTCATTACGCCTGGCTTATCACCATTCCTGTTTGCTCTATATTCTAAACCGTCAGGTCTCATTCTCCCAGCCGTTGAGAAAAATGGCAGCACGATCGCAGTGTGGGTTGGTATCGCATACTGCTGCTAGCTTCAGTGTACATACTGCTGCATGCAGCATGACACGATCATAACTTCTTCTGTGCTGCCTATATTAAAGCACCTAGCAAATTGATAATAGTCAAATTCATTCAATGGTGCGAATTTGTAAAATACTAGCTGCACATCATATTATATATTATATAAATATACTGTGCTATGTGATTCACTCTTCGTTTAGAATAACGAATGATTGAACCCATGGTATATAGAATACAAATATTCCCATTACGAACCTATTCTGCCATTAGTGACGAATTATGGTGAAAATGTATAAGAAAGCACGGTATAGAGAACAAAATATTCTCTCTCCTCTCTCTGTTCTTCCTATAAAAAGGTATCTACTTTAGTCACATAATTACGTCATATGCTATCAGCTGCATTGTTGCAACATTTAAATGGGAATACCCTGGATTGAACCCACTTGTTAAATAACGAAGGGTTTGAGTTATGAATATAACGAATTCGAATTTTAAGAATACCACATGTTTTTACAGAATAAATAATACAGAATCTGCTTTCATTATTAACCCGAGTGTTAGACGAAATAGTACAGCTTTCATGCGAGTTAAAAATCGCGTTGGAAGGGCGGTTTGTATGCAAGCTGTACTATCTCTGTAATCCCTCGGTAAAAAATAAGCCCCCAGTAATTGTATACCAAGGCCGTAGGCCTTTGCGTGATATTTTGAGAAGAAGAAGCTGAGACTATTTCTTTTAGGAAATTGTTACCTTTCGTCAGTTTGACAGACGCTTTATTTGCCGGGAAAAGTTTTTAAATACGGTTTGGCTGATTGTCATTAAAATTTAAGTATGCATAGATAAATGTTTTTCGAGGTGGCAATAAAGTGTTAATACTACAGGACTAGCCTTATTATTTTCCCAGTCGCATTAGTAAGATGACACGAGACTCGCTTAGCAGTATGTAGATGTGTAAAGCATTTGGATATGCTGAAAGATTATTTTTATCTTTTGGATTCTGCAAGATAGATTATCAGAACAGAGTTAATGTAAATGTAAAATTACAATCATCAACTCGTGTTTCCCATTACGGCATTTGAAAGTGTGAACGACAAAAAGTTATACGGCATGTTTTAGGTATGTTGCCTGCAGAAAGATGTTCTGAAATCAGGAATATCATCTAAGGATTAGAAATGGTACGTTATTTTGATGATTTGATTTTATTTTTTTTATTATTGGTAATGAAGTATCGAGTTACGTATCCCTTAGAAGCTATAAAGTAGTGTGAAATGTAAGAAGGGAGATCTCGTAGGTGCTTTACAATAGAATAGAATAGAAAAGTATTTATTAAAGAACCTCAGCTTATGCTACGCCATAACGTTTAGTACATCGAGTATACAATAGATTGTGATAGTATGTCGAATGAATACAAAGCTTTGAAAAATAACAAAAATGCAACGAACAAACTCATTGCAGTAGAAAGCTATCTAGGTTGTAGTAATAATAACGAGTGATAAAGTTATAGGACATAAAGATGTAGTGCAAAATACAATAACGAAAAAGAGAATATAATGAAGTAGAATAGAGTAAGATAAGATAAACTAAAAAAAAAAATAAAAGTATTATAAGCAAAATAGAGCAACATATAAAATTTAAAGTAACACCCTAGAGTAATTGCACAGAATAGAATAGAATACAATAGAAAAATCATTTATTAAAAAACATCAACTTACTCTACGTTACAACGTTAGGTACATCGAGTAAGTAATAGCAAATTTACCAATTTTGCTATCGGAATCTTTCTGAAACTGGCACTAAAAAATCTATTGTGAGCTTCCCTGGCCCTGATTATGGAGCACCAAAGGGAAACAATTTTCTTATCATTCTTGCCATAAATAACTTCAATGCCATTTCCCTTAATGTCTGTTCTTGTATAAACATTTTTTGATAATTCATCCATCTTCACCCTCTGCCTATAGTAATGAACCAGTTCTTCAGCAAATTGATTACGACCTCTTACTCCTCTCGTTGTTGCAAGCCACGACTAGTAATGTTGGCTCCCGAAAATTCTTCACACATGAGTAATGCCATGTTGTAATAGTATCACATTCTGTTTTTAAGGCAGTACATGTGTAGTGCTTATGCCTGGAAAACACCGCAGATTTGTTCCATTTACCTAGATAGTAGCTGTCATTTGCGTTGGGGGTAGTGTTACTCATAGACTTTCCACACACCAGTCTCGTTGTTAGCAACGTACATCCAGTGGTTTTGGTGCTGTTACTGGACCCAATATTGAGAGGGAGCGGTCTTTTTGATTTTTCATGTATCTGTCTGTATTGCGTGATGATTGAGGAGCCCCATTTCACACTGGTTGAGAAATGAGTGTACTGAGTAGATCGAATGGTCCTGTTGGCATAATAATCCCAATTTTTCGGTTGTCAAGGGGTAAAAAACGTCTTTATGAAGCGTTGAAGCGTCCAATGATGGTTCTATATAGATAAACTCTGATAGGTGTCTTGTAGGAACAGGATATATTCGAAATAATTGGTAGAGACCTATGTATGTTCGGGAGAAGTATGCCAATTTTGAAAATGATGTAGTCAGATGTGATCCTGTTTTTGACAGTTATTCTTTTATATCGATTTAGTAGATCTTCTGAGCTACCTTCGCCTGGAATTATGAGAGATGATGTAATGTGTGGCATACTCGTCCACAAACTTCACAATCACTCTAGTTTTTCCTCGTCGGCTTCTACACCTGCCTCCAGTTAATTGGTACAGAGATATTACCAGTGCTATCAAGAATAACCAAATTGAGTGTGTCCTCTTTTTAGCACTATTCTTTACTCGTTTCCTGATGTGTCTTGGCAGCATATTACGCCTGATATTTTGGATTAAACTAAGAGCTCGTAGGAAGTGGCCTATGAGTCTTTGACTGTTTGAGGGGAAGCCCATTGTCTAGACACCATTGGAAAACTTTTACTAGAGTCCCAAGGAAAGATGTAATTAGGACTGGTACATTATGTTTAGAGCAACAGCTTAGATAGGCATACCAAGTCTAGTTTTTTATGATTGCCAAAGATTGGTAAGATCCGGTTCGAGCAGAGGATGAACGGTTAAACCGTAGGATATATAATTGGTAGTTGGTAGCTGAACTAAATTTGTGTTGGGATAAATTTTTTAGTGTGAGAAGACACATTGCAGGTATTAACAATTAATTCATGAAAGGGCAGTCGATTTATTTTAATAGGAGTGCAAAATAATTGAAATTTCTACACTACACTTTTGTTACTAGTTTTTTTTATGCTTGCTCATCTGCATTTTTTGTCCTTCGTTTTTTCTAACCCCTTCGAGCCAAAAAATGGCAATTTTGCTTCACTCGTGTACATGAATTTTATGTGAACCGTTCTCATGTTTGTTATATACTCTAAGAAAAGCAATTTTTTCAAATTTAATTTCATTGGATTTGGCTTTTTTGAATGCGGCAACAATTTTGACTTCCCTACATTTACAAAAACTGAAGGATCTATTGGAAAGAGATGGATTAAAGGTATATATTAGTATGCTAGACTGGTGGAATCGGAAGTAACTTTAACTGAAGGATGATCCAATAAGACAGTAAAGCAAGAAACGCAAAAAAAAACAGGATATTTTTAAGGATCAACATCTTTTCTTTGAGATCAGTCATTTTATCATTGTTTCAATTCCTTTAACCTTATGATCATCTAGACTGGCTTCCCTTAATATAGCCCTGATAAGATATTAGCGTTTCATTCATATGAGCTGACATATCCTTCTTATTGTGTTGTTTAAAAATAATAAATTTAGTCTTTTCTTCATTTAACGAAAGCTTTTCCCGTCAGTCCATTGTTTGAATTTTTTGCGATCTTCATTTATGCTTGCTTGTAATCCTTCATTAGACATAGCGTTGTAGACAATTTTTTGTATCATCGGCGAAGATGTGATACTCTCCCTTTAGTCCTGGTATTCTGTATGTAGTTGATATATAGGAAGTAGAGATTAAGGCCTAAAATAGATCCTTGAGGTACACCAGTGCCAAGAAATTCCGGGTCAATATGGACATTCTGAATTTCAGTATATAGTCCTCTGTCAGAAAGGTAGCTTTCAATTAATTTATTGGCGACACCTCTTATGCCCAATTCATCTCGGAACTTAAGGAGGAGACAATGATCAACCGTATCAAATGCCTTCCTCACATCGACAAAAACTGCCCCAACATACAAACCCTTGTCAAGGTGCTGGTTTATAATATTCATTGTCTCAGAGGTTGCCGACAAAGTTCCGCTGTGTTCTTGGAACCCGAATTGTTTTGGATTATAATCACCCATTCTATTAATAAAATTTCTGATTCTCTTTTCAATTACTTTTTCAAAGATTTTCCCTATTGTACTGAGTATCGCTATAGGTCTCTAGTTGCTGATGTCCTTTTTATCATCCCCCTTATAAATGGGTATTATTTCAGTTTCTTTCAAAGTGTTTGGGTAACTCCCCGATGTAAGGCTTGGTTAACCAGATAAGATATGGTGGGACTTATTATGTCGGCAGCAAGCAAGAGGTCTGTTGTGGTGATACCGTCCAGTCAAGGCGCTGTGTTTTTTTAGGCTTATGATTATGTTTAATATTTCATTTGGGCTTGAGGGATCCAGGAATATTGATTTCGTTTGTCTTATATGTCGAATTGGTTCACTCAGAGGCAGTCCGTTTTTTAGCTCATTTCCTATGTTGGCAAAGTCATTGTTTAGCGCATTCGCTATTACTTTGGGATTACTCTAGACTTTGCCGGACTTACGAACTTCTATTATGGTTTCCTTGGTCTTGTTTTCCTTTTTCGTTATATGCTCATTGATCACTTTCAAGTTTTCCTTGTGTCATTTTGTGCTTTATGAAATTGTATGTCTAACAAATTCGGTTTCGTTGCCCTTATAAGCATATAAATACGGTTTCTAGTGTGTGCATATTGTATCTTTATGTTATCAGGGTATTTATTGGTAAAAATAATAGGTAAAAATCGTGTGTGAGTCACTCATATGTTCACTGTGTTTAGGAACGATTCTCTGTTATTCTGTCCCTGAATATTTGATCTTATTTATTTATATTATCCAAGTTGCGGGTCTGGCATTTTATTTATTAATATTTATATTTTTCAGCTTTCTAATGAACCGTGAATGTGAATCTGAATGAAGGTGAAGTAACTTTCCTGACAATTCTTCATTTGGCCTAAGGTTAGTATATAAAACTTTTATAAATAAAGTGAAAGTTGTATCTAAGTTCTATCCATTATGGAATACATTGAAGTGTGAAACCATAAAACAGTTCTTCTAAATCTTCTCACAAAAGTCAAATGTCATGGTTATCATAGCGGTTAAGGCTTTGGCAATTTCCTCATGTGTCTCTTTTGAACATGCCTATAAAGCACCACTACTTACTTTTGAATATCTCATGTCGTTCATCTTGATCTGTTTTTCACATCATTATCATTACTGTTACTTCCAGAATTATTACTTTTTCTAAAATATTTTTTTGCCCATTGTTTTCAGTCTGCATGCAATTTATTTTAGTTTTTTAAGAATTTAAATTATGTTTGTTATACCCTAAATGATGAAATCATAAGGTATACTAAGTTTGTCATTCTATTCGCAACGCACAGAAATAAAGTTGGTCGAGCACAATGGATTTGACACCCACGCATAATATTTAAAATTATTGAGTGATTTTTGCATATTCGTTTGTCCATTTGTCCTTCCGTCCGTCTGTCCTCACGATAAAGAGAGAACGTGTGTATTTAGAGAGAGTTGAAATTTTTTACACGGGCTTTTAATAAAAAGTAAATTTAAGTTTGAAAATGAGACAAATCGGATAACTGCTTCGTGGGGTTGCCATACAAAAAATTTTGTACACGGTGTTTTCATATGAAAAAGTAAAGATAATTTCAAAAATTGGCTAAAACGCCTTCTTGGTGTTGCAATATAAAAATTTAAATTTTTTACGTATACTGTGTAAAACGATGTCCCAGACGTTTTTATTATACTGAAAAGCACTTTAGAATATGAAATCCGATGAAATTGGTTGTCATCAGTTAACGGCCGTTACAGCTATGAATTTTTTTTAAAAAATTCATATGTAAACAACTATTTTCTAAAAAAAAAAAAAAACTGAATTTTTCCATGTAAGTTATAATAAGAATTGGTCTAGAGATTTTGTTGAGTATTAAAATAAAAATTAGTTCCTACAACTTTTCTAAATGATTTTTTGGTAAGAAAAAATGAAAATAATTGTTATTTTCAGTCCCTGGTTTTACTGCCGGACGAACCGATATATGCGTAAAACTACTTCAAAAATCAAACTTGCACAGGGGGTGACCATACAAAATTACATACGGGCATTCATCTACGGTGTCATGAGAATTGGTTTTATACTAATCCTAGCTTTTTCACATGTTTTTTTCGTAAATTTATATTATTATTATTAAACTACTTAGCCTTACTATGAGTATTACATGAATTGCAATCTATAATTTAAATCTAAACCTTATTAAAACAGCTAATTCCACATTTTACTTTCTGCAGTACAGTTTATTCTCAGGTGTGTGCAGTCGTAATTAAATGTAACTTTTAATTATTGCGTACGATTTGTTTATTATTTAAGACGTCTCAATCACATTTTTCCTTATACATATTTTGCACTAGGATGCTCTTTAAGCATTTTGTTTAGATATTAGAGCAATAGCTTTCCTGCGTAATTTGTTTAATTCCAAGTTTCCTTTGTATTTATTCACGTTATGAAGTTGGGCAACATTATTATTTTACCACTATTTGTCGTGTATGGAATTCTCTTCCTGTCAATGTTAGAAGGCAAAATCAAGCATTAGATTTTAAGAAAATGAGCTAAACTGTTTCGCTATTGATGAACTTTTATACCAGCAACCAGAAACATCATCCTCGACACATTCCATGCACTTGCGTAGAATACATCCATAAAGAACTAATTACCCAATTCCAAAAGCCGCTAAAGACATCGTCTTCAAATGAAAGAGCATACAGCTGCAGCCATGATCGCGATTTTTTCGCCCCTGAACTATGAAGACAGCAAAACCTGCATCTGCATGATCCGTTGAAAATTTTTTTGATGACGACTCTGCGCGCCGCACATTTGCGAGGAGTCCGTGATATACGCAACATTAAGCAAAATTCATAAAATTGAAATCATCCTGATATCTTATAATGCTGTAAAAATTGCCTCGACTATGTTTGGCGTTAATCCAGTTTCGAGTATTCCACAATACTCAAGATAGAAATCTAGATGAATCCATGTGTTTCGTCCTTACGTAATCGTCGAATATATCAAGTGTATGTGCGGTGTCGATTGGTTGGACCAAAAAATCAGCCTGCATCATATTGCCATTCGGGAAAAAATGGTAGAGTTTAATATTCACCTTGTTGGTTGATAAATGTATTCAGAATGCATGGGTTCTTCGCCCCGAACAGCTAAAATACTTCAGTTAGAATTTCGTCTACTAATTTGCTGTTTACAATTGTAAACATTATGGGGAAAGTCCAAAGCATCCACAAACGTAAGCGAAAGCAGCAAAAATCTTCAGCTGAAAGTCTCCGATTCGATGGAATACCCCATTATCCTACTAATGTAATAAAAGACGTCACTGACCGGGCGAATCGCGCAAATCGGTGGAATATTTGGAATGTGGCGTTGGACTTTGCTTGAACTGTTTCATACTGTGAAATCAATCCAATAAAAAATATAATTTATGAAAAGTTTATTCAAATTAGAATGCACAACAAAATATAAATTTTTTCATAGCACACAATCTTTGTAAGTATTTTTTTGATTAAAATCTAGTTAACAATGTTCTTAATAAATATTATGTATCGAAATCCAAGATTTATAAAGCTAAGCTCAATATAAAAAATAGTAAAAGGACTAAATAAGTGTTTTATTCACTTAATCCTCCCATATAGCCTGGTCTAACCAAATGGTCATAGTATCATACAGATTCGGGTTAACTCAGTTTTTTTCGTATTTTCTTCTGGAATTTAAAAAACTCAAACTTTCAGATTAATAATCTCCCCAAACTCAACCTTTTTTACGTTTTGAGGGCGTTCTAGAAAGCACTATGTAGATCCTGGGATTCTTAAGTTTAATGTGATAATTTGATCTTGTAGAAATATTAAATTTATCTATATATCTAAATTCAGTGTGAGAAGGGATAGTGTTGTGGTTGTGCGTAATGTTGAAAGACGTGAATCAAGTACAGCCTTATGTCCAATGTTTTGCTTTTCAGGTTCAATACTATCGTATAAATCTGAAACATTATCCATTTTTTTTATAACTTCTAAGAAATTCTTTGTAATTTATAATTATTTTCTTATTTTTCAGGTATGATCCAATTTGTTTAAGAACATCGTGATCTTGGGCCAACGTGAGTACCTAATTTTAAATATTTTTATAGAGATGTTGGAAAGTTAATTAAAAACGATTCACATCTCAGATTATCTGCATAAATGTAAATTCTACATAATTATAGCCGTCAAAATCGAAAAGGCCAAGATAGTGCTAATTGTTTGTTTGTATGGGCGATTTGTTTTTTACCAGAAATTGATGAATGTTCGATATCATTTACTCAACATTTTTAAAAAATTTTAAACGATGTATTGTATTTAAAAAAAAAAAAATGCTTACTCTCAAACCTCAATGTCTAGAAATTTATAAGCGGTCGATATTTTTTAATTAAGTCTGGATAATCATAAAATGATGCTTAGATATACGTTTATGCATGGGAAAACTTCTCTCCGTAACAAAAAATAATCAGAAGGAATTTGGCGTAGGTAATCAATTCTACTTTGCCATATTGAAAATCAGCCTTAAATCTAATATAACAAAAATGGTAAAATAACTAAGGAAATCCAATTATCATGAGCTTTTTCTCATCCTAAAATTTTTTATATCAATGGTAAAAGAATTATTATAATTTCTTTCTATTATTATTTATTTTATTTATTATTTCCAATATTCAAGAATTCCAATACCAAGTTTTAGAAGTAATTGTAATGATTGTTCTGGGTTTACCTTTTACCCAAGGACTGCGGAGTGCTTTTGATTAAGAAGATCACCAGTCCCAGTTGCAGCAATATATTATTTTTGTTTTATCTTCCACTTATTTTGAAATTACAAATTCTACACTTAAGTATGAGTACTTCAATTTATAGAACTATACAACTGTCACTTTCCTGTCTTATACTTTATTAGTAACTATCTGAAGACCTTATGTCGGGTAGAAGAACTCTTCAGATCACTTTCTCCTTTAAAATTTAGGAAAACCACCAGCTAAATTTATTTGGTTCTCCCCCTCTATCGATTTATTGAAAATATGCGTTATTGAAATCCTTATCGACCAATCAATTCTTTCGTTAAGTGCAAAGAAATACTATTCTCAGCAAGAATTTATTTATGGGGAAATTCGGATAATTCGTATGAGTTCAAGTGTACTTTGAACTCATGATGAAAAAAAAAATCATTCGGTCGGCGTTATTGGTTTTCGTGAAAAAACATTTTAAAATCGCATAATTCATACGAGTTTAAGTACTTTGCATTCCTCGCGGAAAAATCGCTTTCGACGGCGTTATTGGTTTTTGTGAAAAATTATTTTATTGGTGAAATCCGAGATACTACCGTTTACATTGAAGACATTTTCGAAAAGTTAACAAAATGGGAATAACTGAGAAATATTATTTTCGGGTTTTTATACTAGCGGGCACTTAAAACACCAATCCGCAGAGTATTCTTAAGAAGAATAATCGTTGATTCATGTTCACATACTTCAATATATAGACTGATGACAGCTCACAAAAAGTGAAGCATAAAATAGGCTTTTGGTAGGAAGAACAAATGCATTACAAACAATTTTTAAAAGAATGTACAGGGTGGACGGAAAGTTTCCATCCATTTATTTTTTTCAATTTCAAAAAAAAAAACAATCTGAAGAAAAAAAAAACTATTGTTCTCTATGATTTAGTATCCATGTATTTAAAAACAAATGTTTAATCCTTTATATGTAGTCCCTCCTTTTCTAAACACATCTTAATTCTATCCTTAAAACTATCGCAAAGACAGAGTAGTTCATCCTCTGTAAAGGAATGCCACTCTTCCTTTATTCTGCATATCAGCGTTTCGCGGTTATATGGTCTTGGAGTTTTGAGAACCAAAATTGAATAGGATCATCGATTTCTTTATTAATTGTATTTGACGTTCGTGGATCACTGCGTACCAACTCTATGAATTTTGCAAATAAAGTAATTAGGACTTAACAACATTAACATTTCCAAATTTTTTGTATGGGATTCAGGAGCTTTTTTTATAAGGAAAGCGAAAAACTTTCTCAGTAAAATACTTCTATTACTCTCCCACACTTCCGCCGTGAATTTATATGGAACTTTGAAATTTTTATACATAATAACTTATATGAATTTATAAGGAATGGCATAACATATATTGATTTTTATAAGGAACATATGAAAAATTTTGATTTGCTACTATCTATTCTCAGACACTACACAACGATCGTAATCATATCATTTTATCGGAAATCGGTTTTGCGAAAAAAAATTTTCAATTAAATCATTTCCAAATTTTTTGTATGGGATACAGGAATTCTTTTTATAAGGAAAGAGAAAAACTTTCTCAGTAAAAAAATTCTATTACTCTCCCACACTTCCGCCGTGAATTTATATGGAACTTTGAAATTTTTATACATAATAACTTATATGAATTTATAAGGAATGGCATAACATATATTGATTTTTATAAGGAACATATGAAACATTTTGATTTGCTACTATCTATTCTCAGACACTACACAACGATCGTAGTCATATCATTTTATCGGAAATCGGTTTTGCGAAAAAAAATTTTCAATTAAATCATTTCCAAATTTTTTGTATGGGATACAGGAATTCTTTTTATAAGGAAAGAGAAAAACTTTCTCAGTAAAAAAATTCTATTACTCTCCCACACTTCCGCCGTGAATTTATATGGAACTTTGAAATTTTTATACATAATAACTTATATGAATTTATAAGGAATGGCATAACATAAAAAATATAAAGTAATAAATCTTTTACACATATAGACAAAATTGGAATGTATTTAAAGAATTCTAATGTCCTTACGAAGTATAATATTATGGATCCTTAAATGGACAAAGAATGCCTTTTTTTTCTTTTATTCCAGTAGACTAAACTTTTCTCTTAATTCGTTGCTAAAGATGGACGCCATTATTTTAAAAACAGTTCATTTAACCGTTCCAGTTGATAATTTTTGAAATTCTTTTCGCTTATCAAGTACGAAAAGTCACGTTATATACAATAAGTTATTTATACAATCAATAATTTATAAGTTACCAGCTGATCTGCATACTTTTTCTCTGAGGTTAGATTTTCTTCCATTCTATTCAAATTCTTGTAACGACGTCTCCCTTTTGGTGTAGGCCGAGGAATGTACACGCGATATTAACCGAGGAGGGGTAGACACCTGCTAGCTGAGGCTTTATGTCAACGAGGGCCGACTAAAGCTCATGGCCTGGGGTGGGTGTAAACCTTCCTCGTTGACGATTGGAGGATTAAATATAATATATGTCAAAATTAACTTTACTAAGCGGAGCCGTGGAAGTGCCTACGGCGTACTGAAAACGGTCAAAAGAGAAAAAGTCGGGATAAAAAAACAAAACAAGAAATCACTACACTCTACCCATTTGCCCTCCCTCCCCGGTCAAAATGAGGTAAAACTGAACATCTCGTCCCTCCTCCGTAGGTACTAGCCGTCTGTGGCTTACATGGTCTTAAAGGATAGCTGCCCTTCCTGGTCTACAAGTATTTCTGCCAAAGAAATTTAAAAGAGCATGCTTAAATGGTTTTCAATATATTCATTGCAAAAATTCAAGATAATACTTAAAGATAAGATACTCAGCTATAATTATACAACTGGGAATCAACTAGGCTACATATTAACACATAAGCTAGCTGGACCGCTTCCGTGGGCTACCTAGTGATTCGATGCTCTTAATCAGCAAAAAAAAAATCCAAACATTGTTAATTCGATAAATTAAATTAAAATCTAAAATAACTGGGATCAGTTCATAGATTAACTAATTACTTCGGGCAAGAATTACCAAAAGAATATCGATATACACTTACTCGCTACTTGCAAACAACAACAAAAATCTACTACTGCGCGAAGAATTCAAATAAGCTAAGTCCGGATAAAAAAACATATATATGTATATCTATAAAAAGCAAAAGAGAGCTAATCATACGTGCCTACTATAGTGATTTAATATGTATGTATACTTATCTCGATATTTGAAAATGCTATAATTTGCGATTTTAAGCCCTAGATGATAATCAAGTTATAGAAAAAACCCGTGATGAATCCTTTTAAAACGAAGCTACACTACAGTCACAAATAAGAAAAATACAGATAACCATCCACCGTACTTAAAACTGACACCAATTATTGCGGCTAACCGACAAAGATGTGCTTAAAGCTTTTCTCTCACAAGCCATCTACCAAACTCTCATTTTTCAAGAGAGATGTAAAGATAAAATTGAAAGCGAAAACGAAGGGCTGTGAGAGAGTTAAAAAACAATCAAGTTTAAACAGCGATCGTACGGTACAGTGTTGCAGGGAGAAACATGTAAGTATTGAGGCGCTGTATCGTAAGCGTTGCCCCCGGAATAATCTCAAAGAGACATGTTTCTCGCATAGTCTCTCGCAAAAGCTTCAAAGCTCTTTTTCGAAACAATGTGCTTTCTATTTTGTTGACTGAACGACACTGATCCCCATAAGGTCTGCACATCTGGGTTTATTTGTGCTACAGTTGAATGTATATATATCAGAAATTGTAAATGCAACCTGGCGGTTGGATAAACGATTAATTTAATTACGAAAACAAGAAAAATAATAGTGATATTTATATATAAAAGAAATAAATAAATCGTAGCAGGATTCACTTACTTGTATTATCCTCCCATTGGCCGAAGCTTCACCCGATGAGTCGGTTCCTGTAATGGTGTTATTAGAAATAAAAATAGAAATAGAAATATTTATTTAGGAATACTGTACACAAGAATTAATAATCTTTTTTCGTACATTAGATTTAAAGGTGCTAGAGATCGAGTTTTCAAGGGTAACAGAAGAAAGAAATATACAGAAACAATTTTTCTAAATTATAAAACAAGTTAAAAAAAAAAATTAAATATAATAAGGGCTACTATAAGAACTTAGTTTCCTTTCAGAGCCAAATTTAAAAATTTACCGTAAATTCTGCTGTGGAGATCATGAGTATAATTCATAATAGCAAAGGAGTAATAAATATTATACTACAAGTATTTCCATGTGCCGCCTAAATACTCCGACAGTACCTCTAGTTTGGACATTCAAAGGAAGGTTATTCCATAGACGGGCAATTTGGACAAGATAAGAACCCTCCATGTAAGATTTATAGAAACGTGGAAGCAATATATTCCTATTACGTCGTGATAGTGTGAACTGGAAAAATTCTCGTACGTATCTGTGTCGATCACAATTAATTAGATTATATAAGAAAACTAGAGCACGTCGACGCAAGTAGGGAAACAGTGGACAGCCAAGAACTCGTTATTCGGCACACAAAAAAAAAAAATTGAATGACCGCCGAGCAATCATAAATCCAATCAGACTTTTTTTGGTTTTTGTTTGTTTTGTACTTACTTAAAGAATATTAATGGAAAGAAAAAATTTTTTAAGCTAATTTACAGATACTAAGCTGATACTATTGTATTAAAGCAAAAACGAGTATACTAAATATTGTATATGTATACATACAGGGTTTTCCAATAAGAGGTGTTATTTTGATATTCAAAGAAAAATGCCATTTTTTGAGATAAATGATCGGATCTTTATTTCATTATAAAGAGGAAGGTATGCCGTTAATAATGGAAAATAACATCAGCCAAATGACCAACACGACCACGCCTACAGGACCATATCCTTTTCATGAAATTTTCCATAATCAAATCTCAAAGTTGCTGCCCTATGTCCTCGATAGCCTCACGAATTCCATCTTTGAGGTCTTGAATCGACGCTGGGCTGTTGGCGTAGACCTTCTCCTTCACGTGGCCCCAAAGGAAGAAGTCGCAAGGTGTTAAGTCACAAGATCTCGGTGGCCAATTGTGATCACCTCTTCGAGAGATAACACGGTCCGGAAACTTTTCCCGTAAAAGATCAATGGTTTTGTTGCTTGTATGGCACGTAGCGCCGTCTTGTTGAAAGTAAACGTTGTCCAGATCAATACCATCCAATTCCGGCTATAAAAATCATTAATCATCTGTCGATAGCGCAATCCATTCACCGTAACTGTTCCTCCAGCCTCATTTTCGAAAAAGTAAGGTCCAATGACCCCGCGGGACCATAAACCGCACCAAACAGTCACATGTTGAGGATAGAGAGGCTTTTCAACAATAACTCTTGGGTTTTCCCAGCCCCAGATGCGACAATTTTGCTTGTTGACGAAGCCATCGAGGTGGAAATGGGCCTCATCACTCAAGATGAGTTTTCGATGGAATTCCGGATCATTTTCATGCATTTCAAGGACCCAATCAGCAAAGACTCGACGTTGTTGATGATCGGCCGGCTTGAGTTCTTGTGTTAACTGAACTTTATAAGCCTTAAGACCCAAATCTTTATGCAAAATACGGTCTAATGACGTTTGTGGAATGCCTAATTCCAAAGAACGACGAGGAATGGACAAACCTGGGTTTTCTTCAACACTTTCGGCTACAGCAGCAATATTCTCGGCTGTTCTTGAGCCACGTGCACGGGTTTTATTCTTCACATCACTAACTTGTCCCGACAGCTCGAATTTTTCTACCAATTTCTGTATTGCGGTCCGACAAGATGCTTCACGACGACCCAAAAATGTTCGAGTTTTACGAACCGTCTCTGCCACATTTTCACCATTTTTATAGTGAATTTTAATAATTTCAATGCGTTGTTGAATCGTGTATCGTTCCATTTTTATTAATGGCGTAGTTTTTACTTGTCAAATGTCAAAAAATGACAACTCCAAAAGTGACATCTACCGGAATAGCGGGCTAATTAAAATAACACCTCTTATTGGAAAACCCTTTATAAGCAAGCCGTCGTAATTATTATTCAACCGTTATTCAGCACAACGACCGTGCGTCCCACTACTTAGTACAGGCAACGGAACTTATGAACTTATGAGATTCGACACTGACATCAACAATTTTTCGCGGATATTTTCACGAAAAGTATCCCTTGGTTTTTCTATTTAGACCACAATGTGAAAGTAAGCAAATATGGAGTGTAGATGGCCGCCGTTGTATGCTTCCTTGACTCTTCTACGTACCCCAAATATAGATATAATGTGGTTTAATGACAGAGCCAAGTTTGCCTGAAAACACAATTAAAATCAAATTTTTTTCACAATCACGTTACCTAGGACCGAATAACTCACTAATTTACCTGAAAGGGAACGTAGTGACTCACTCCCCCGTGGAGCAATCGGATGCCAGGCAAGAAAAGTTTCCAATGACTTTTACGCTATTGCACAATTGCACTTCTTTACTGAAACTAACTAAACACAGGGCACTACGTTATGTTATATTATCACCTAGATTATTTACGCTTTTTACCTTTCTTTAGTAACTTAACACGTGAAAAATTATGCTATTGGAACTGAAGCTTTGTCTACAAACTATTGAACCGCGTCAGAACTTTTCAATTCGGGTGTTACTTTGTAAATGACGATCATCGAGAACATCTTATTACCCGCAGCTGTGACGATGATTATCAGTACTTTTGGAATCATTCCATACCACAAAAAAATTTTTGATGTACAACGGTCGAGTATACTGAAATAATATATTTTGTCACCCATCTGTGATGGCAGAGAAAAAATCGAGAACAGAATCGGTACATTGAATCTTGCATTATTGCCTATATATATATTTGTAAGTACATACCTACATATACATACTCTATACGTAAAAGTTGTCGATATCGGGGCATTGCCTCGTCTAATTTGTTTTGCTATTTATTAAATATGATCGTATCGATAGATGAAGGAAGTATGTAAGGAACTATCAAGAATATGCTTTTTTTTTCTTTTTTTTCCGCTCAAACACATTCTTGAGTAGGGTTTACTATGGATGAACTACCTTGCGGGTGTACAGTCTGACCGTTACATTCTCTTCATTTCGTATTGGAAAAACACTCATCACATTTTGCGCAGAACGTCCAGAATTTGTGTCTGATTTTCAATAATTATATCTACTTTTAAGTTTAATTCCGCAATCCGCTTTTTTAAATTCATAACCGATTCTGTATTACGTAAAGAAGGGAATACCTGAATTTTTAAATTTTATTTATATATTACTTGTTTAGACAAAAGCCTTTTTTTGCCCTGATATTGTCAAGGTGTTGCATCTTGACTTTATGTTGAGGGTAAACTCGATGCTTGTATCGATATACCAATATATGTAGGTCTTCTCACAAAAATCGTACCTGAAAGTTTAAATGGTTAGGAAATAAAATAAAACACCCGAACTCTACTGCGCGGTTGGAATAATAACTGATAAACTTTATTTTACATCTACGTTATTTAAATCAAAAATTACTTGCTAGAACAATAACAATTCAAATTACATTCGTCTGACGTGAAAATAATAATTTCAGGAAATTCACTTCACTCAGCATTCCCACATTCTTGTGCTTCAGCCAGCGATTCTTATCAGGTGTTGTTATCATATTTCGTCTGGCTGAAAATTATCGTGGGAATACTAAGTGAAATGAATTTTGTGATGATAGAAGTAAAGTAACTCAATATTTTTAACTACTCAGCAAAATTATGTGAAATTATGAATTAGGAGACATGAAAAATGTGAGAAAACTATATTTAAATTACTGATGACTTAATTATAAACTTATACATTGCTATTATTTAGAGCAGGTTGTGACTTTGCTCCAAATTCGAGTTTCGAATGAAATCCAAGTTTAGAGTGAGAGGCAGACCCTTTAAAACACAAATTGTATTATCGTTGTAACACTTTCAATAATTTTCGATAGCTACCTGGTTCGCTCCCACTTGGGAGTATTAGTAGTGTAGAATTAGGCGTGGAGATATAAAGTTTACGTTTTTGACTGTTTGATGTACCAGGTCCAGGTTCATATTTTTCATTGCCCTCTATTTCAGTTGCGAGTGAAAATGGAAGAACATTCCCCTTTATTGGAGAGTCATCAATTTCAGTTTCAGAACGTTCAATAATATTTCTTTTACGCCTTCTCCTCAGTTTTTGCCTATCATTTGTGTCTTCTGTGTTTAAATCAGATATATAAATCGCCTTCTGTGCCTTTTGCTTTGCACGCTCAAAGGATCGGTGGGATAAATTTTTGTTAAATATAACTACGAGCTTCTCCTAAAATTCTTGTAATCGGATATATATCCCATTCCTTTTCTATAGGATATATATTTTTGGCAGCTCGTTCAAATTGTAATTGCGTTTTGTAAGGTGGCCAGTGGCAATACTTTTTATCGGATGAAACCCAAATCGTTGGAATAAATTCTATTCCGTCTTCAAATTCTACTATAATGTAATCAGATTGACCCATTGTCTAATTAAATTGATAAAGAAGAAAATGTGAAGCACATTGAAACTTTTAATAAAATTATCATAAAATTTGACTCTGCTAAATGGTTGTACAATGGAGTGAGCTTGTGAAGTAGAGGGTATTATATTAAACTCACCCTCCTTTTTGAGCTGTGTCCCTATTTGTCACTTGTGTCGTTATGTAAGAGCGTTATTATGATGAATTCAGACTTTAATGGTAGCTTAACACACTTTCTGTCTACATATTCTAAGGGCCATGATTTTATTTCCTTAGAGCGGCTTTGTACTACATACACCCCCACCAGAGATGACTTACACGATTTCTTATAAAAGTCGCCTACAATTTCAAACTCTTTTCCAATTATACAATAACTTTCGCTGTATTGTGTTCCAAGCTTTAGAATCTTTATTATCTTTCCATTCTTAAGTAGACAGCAATAATGTGCTTCATTACCAGTTTAAAAAAAAAACTCTGAAGTTTTAATACTTTTAAATTGAGGAGCTGTATACAATTTCTTAGTAAGGGACCATCCTTATGAAATGAACATACACTCAGAGAAATATCCCGTGAAATCAATGTGTTTTCTTATCATTTCTAATATTTTTTCATATTGTTTTTGGTCAATGTGAAAAGTCACATTTTTTTAATAGATCTGAAACCATTAAATTAATGGTGCTCTTTTCTAGTAAAATCATCAATATCGCCATGTAAAAATAACTACTTAGACCCATTAATTTTTAAATTGAGGTTACTATTGAAATAACGATGTGCACATCTATAGGGTATACTAAGTTTGTCATTCCGTTTGTAACGTATAGAAATAATGATGGTACAGCAAAATGGTTTGGACCCACGCATAATATTAAGAGTAATTTTGAGTTTAGCATATTCGTCTGTACGTCCGAATGGCTGTCTGTCTGACCGTCTCTCCGTCTGTTTGCACTTTAACTCAACATCGCGTTTAATTAGAAACCTAACATTGTGCACACGGCCTTATCAAAACTCAGGAATGTACATGATTTATTACGATTGTATGATTGTATATCGAGCACAATAATACACCCTCGAAACAGAACATCATCAGAATGTGAATAACTAACGAGAAGGATAGTAAAAGATATATTTTTTCATGAAATGGTAACTTAAAAAAATTCACCATGATATAAATATAACAAACAATTATATCACAAATTTCGTACCTTTTTTTAATTCAATAAATCATAATAATACATTAATTACAGTCAGTTTGAAAAAAATTAAAGCTTTTACGAAATTTGATACTTATCGGTGAAATCAACGATGAATTTTTTAAATCGCCGATAGTTTATTATAAATTCATCTGTTTTACAAATTAAAAATAAAGCAATTCTGTAGTAATTAATAAATGTGTATTATTAAATTGTTAGTCAACCTAAATCAAAATTTTTTCGAACGAAAACATCTTTTCCCATTATTTATAAAATATAAATGAATTGGCGGACTATCAAACTCGCCAATACAGTGAAATGTGTAATATTTAAACTTATTTTCTACTATAAAAGACTGCAAGTGTTCGCTAAAATATGACACCTCCCATTGGCTACAAATCATATATAAAGTACTTTGATGAATTATTATTTCTTCGATTTCAAAGAGCAGTGTTACACCTTTTATTGTTTTAGATAAAAAGAATGTCTTTTTATAAATTTTACCCCTGTACACAGCTTTTTTGGCAACAAAGGCAGTAGTTACATCGAAACCATCCAATGTATTTGTATGTAGGATAGGGAACTTTTCCTGCAAATTACAAAGTTTAATATCTTTTGTGTCGACATTTAAATCATCTTTAAAAAATGATTCAGAATACAGCAAGTATGCTAATTTTAATCCCGCTTTAATTGAAAGTTGTAATTGGATATTAGTTCTGGAGTTTGTACAACGAGCATTAGTCTTAAATGTTTTATGAAGAGCTTCAAACCGTAAACACGAAATATTTTTTAAGGGACCACATTTAGTAATCGCCCTTTGATAATGCACTAGAATATGAAATTTCGGTTTTAAAGTATCATTAAATAAACTTTGATAAAGCAAATTATACCGCGAAATCAGATATCGTAATGAATTAATGTTATCCTTATCTAAAGTTGGCAATAAAAGTATATCAATAATTTTTACTAATATTATCAGAAATCCCCATACTTTATCATGTTCAGGGACAAGATCGCCAATCATTAAAGGTAAATAGTTTACAAATGTCATCATTTCCCTTGCTGTCATTTTAAAAGAATTTAATTTTAATGATGACAATTGCAAAGGTGGTGATATGTTGCCAATCTCAGTTTCTCCGTAATTAAACATTTGCTTTCGATAATTCTATGGAGAACAATTTAGCAGTATCGATAAAATATAATAAGATTTTTGATAAATCGTATCTGCACACACCTTCAAAAATGTCATGCATTATGTCAAAACAAAAGTTATCTATGACATGAAATGACTGTATAGAATTAAATACAGAGTTTTCGCGAATACCTGTAAGCTTTTCGTTATTCAATGAAATATCATACTCATAATTATTCTTAGTGCGTAGATAATCTTCATATTCATTTACATCCTCTTGCATTTCCTTTTTATGCCTTTTGCAAGATCTACAACAGAAATTAGAGTTAAAACTACTTGAAAAGCCTAAGACACTATTAAGACCAAGATTGGCACCTACAATAAATGCTAATATGAAATGGACCTGATACGTATTCTGGTCGCTTTCTATAATCAAACATTCCTTCTCTAGTTTTGTAATTTCTTCGATAAAAGGTTTAAAAGTATGTTCGTTGCCAAAAACCTTTCTATCTTTAGCTTTGAAGAATCCAGCTACAAAAATGTTATCTAACTTTGACAAATGGTGTTTAGGAATACATGGGAATGTGTAATATACTCCACAAATTGAGTGGTCTTTACAATGCGGCCCTAGGGGATTATCGATACCAAAATCATCAACGTATAAAATATA
This sequence comes from Dioctria linearis, assembly GCA_963930735.1. Lineage (NCBI taxonomy): Eukaryota > Metazoa > Arthropoda > Insecta > Diptera > Asilidae > Dioctria > Dioctria linearis. The sequence goes on along the minus strand of OZ005743.1, from coordinate 139,601,488 downwards.
AGGTATGACTAACTTATGGTTCATATTAGAAATTTTCTGTTTCCATACAGATCCATTTATTATACTTCGAAACTCGTCAGAATTTTCTTGCAAGTTTTTCATGTTCCCTAAAGTTATTTTTAGTATGTTTTTACACTCGAAAAACTTTTCTATTTGAAACGCAATTGGCATTATTGTACCAGTTACTTTGTTTGTTTCGAGAGATGGAATATAGTTGTGTACAACCTCTGAAATTTCTTCGTTAATAACATACGTAGTCGGCTATTTATAAAGACCAATAAGCTCTAGTTGTTGAAAGAATTTATGATCTGTTTTGATATTTTCAAACGGATTAAGACATTCTTTTAATAAAATATTAGCTTTGTTTCTACTTTCTTCACTTTCTATGAACGGTAAAACTAAAGAAGCAACTTTTTCCAAAATGAGATTTGTAACCAAGAGTTCGGTATCATTAACAATATTAATAATATCTTTTCGATTAATGTTATTTTTGTTGTGTAGAGCTAAAATAAAAGAAAGTCCATGTAATTTATTTTGAGCATATACTTGATTTTCTACTTTCGAGTTAAACGTTCCAATTATATTTGAATTATTTGTAATAGAGTAGTACAGTCTTGATTTTTAATAGTTATTCTTTGATTTGTTTCTGTTTCATTAAGGTCTCTTTTATTAAATTTGTCCTTTCTTAAATGTACTCTTTCTAAATGACGTCTGAATGAATAAATATTTTGAAATGTTTGCAAACAATTCTGTTGTTCACATCGGAAACTTTCTATTGATTGAATTGCATGAAATGATTTAATATGACCTATTAAGAACTCTGTATTTTCAAATGACTGTTTGCATAAGAAACATAAAAACATTATTATATTATTTAATACGTATAGTTAATGTCGAAAGTTTAAGTATTTCACCAAGTTAGTTATATTTTGGTTTTTATTGCTGCCACTTATATCATAGAAATAGTTTTCTATAAAATAATAAATATTTCTTCCTTCCAAAGGGTATTCAAAATCTAGTACGTGGACGTATTTGAACGTAATATCTAAGCATTTTAAAAAGGATGAAAATTTGTATAAAATACCGTCGTAAAATGTAAAAAAGTCTTTTAAGGAATTTTTTTGTTGTACAATAACAACTATAATAGGTTGAAAAGTTATACCTTCGAGTAAACACCTCTTTTTTATGCGCTGTACTTCGTTTTCAAAATCGTTGACAGCAGTTACATGTAAAATTGTAGATTCTTGAGCTTCTAGGATAGAAGGTTTCCACTTTGAACGTTCCTGCATAGGCTGTTTAGTAACAGAGACTGATGGCTGTAGAACTGCGTGAAGCAATAATATTAAAATGCAATCTCGACAATCTGCAATCCGAAGAAAACAAATAATATTATGACTGCTGAAGAGTAAAAGAAGAAATTCTTACTTGAGTCGATTTTCTCTTCTTCCAAATATTTCAAAAGTTTTATATTATTTTTAAAATAGTGGATTATTTTCTCAGAAAATGTTTCCGAATTTCTAAATAATGATGTCGCCTTATCTGGATACAAAAGCCTATAGTCAATATCAATCTAGAAAATAATGTAAGTTTTTAATGAAATTGTAACAATTGCATTTTAATTCAAAACTAGATACTATAGAGACCAATTTATAATTGGCGACTAAATGTTCTCAATACCCTAGATGAAATAGGCGGTAATTAAATATTATTTAAAAGCAGATTTGTCCCGAGTTATAAAAATGGAAACTCAAGTGCCGTTAATAAAAATACTTGTGAAAAAATCCAAAAGTATAATAAAAAAAATCTGTGAGAATTGTGAAAACCTAGGAATTGAAATGTAATAAAAATACTTGTGAAAAATCTAGAAGTTATAATTAAAAAAATCTGTGCGAATTGTGGAAACTCCATTTAAACTCATTCGATTGACCGCTTCTCCCCCCTTACCAGGGAAGCACGAGCGGCCAAGCTACAACATTTTGGTGGCAGCGGAACCTACAAAAATCAGTGCCGAAAATAATTAAAATAAATTCAATAAAATCTGCCACAAAATACAACATTTTCATTCTCTGGCGAATTCGAATACTCTCAACACGAGTGTCATTAATCAAATCCAATTCCATCACAAGTGAACAAGTCATAATAACTGAGGCTAATTTTCCTCTTTTACTGACTAAAAACGTGAATCCGAAATTCTTCATCTTGCCAATGCAAGATACCGAACTTGAAAGAGTGTTGGATTCGAAACTAAAATTTTCAGACAAAGCTCCACTTTTAGAAACTGAACTGAACTTCTTCAAGAAAAAAGACTCCACAATAATCATATCAAAAATTAATTTACCTTGTCGATCCCAAAGAGATAGATCAGACCTCGAAAAGATTTTAACTGAAATCTGCTCATACACGGAAGCAAATCAGTTAAAACAAATAAATATCTCCTTCCTTATATTAGATCCACAGAATCTAATAATTATTAAAAACGCTTTTACCCAAATCTTCGCTACTAAACAAATAAACATAAAGCTCCATCAAGATTCTATTAAATATTTATCCGATAAAGATGACATCGAACAAATTTTGAAGGATTTTCATTCACTACTGACGGGGGGCCATCAAGGCGTTTCCCGTACTATTAAAAGAATTAAAAAGCAATTCTACTAGCCTGGCATGTCAGACGATATTATCAAATACGTAAGGAAATGTAAACTTTGTCAGGTAAACAAAGTATCCAGAAATCCAAAAATTCCTATGAAAATCTCGAGCATTAGTTCAAAACCTTTCGAAACAGTTTACCTAGATGTTGTAGGACCTCTCCCAATTTCTCATTCTGGAAAAAATATCTCCTTACATTTCAAGACGACCTCTCAAAATTTTCTGAGGCTATTCCCATAGTCGACACCGAGTCTAAGACATTAGCGGAATCCTTCACGACAACAATAGTTTGTGGACATGGTATTCCAGAAAGATCCTCACAGATCAAGGTTCTAACCTCATAAGTGGCATGCTCGTCGAGGTATCTAAATTACTAAGAATAAAACGACTTAAAACTACTCCATAGCACCCTCAAACGAATGGTGCATTGGAAAGAAGTCACAGAACCTTAGCAGAATATCTCTGATCTTATGTAGCAAAAGATCCACAAGACTGGGATACATGGATTCCTTATGCCATGTTTGTATATAATACAACCCCTCGTTCAAGTACTAATTATAGTCCTCGCGAACTCCTATACGGATTCCCAGCCGAAATCCCAAATAATTTAAAATCATCTCCAACCGTTTGCTATAATTATGACAATTATGCAAACGAGTTAAAAGCACGTCTACAGCATAGCTTCAAAATAGCTACAGACATAGCCATGGCAAATAAAGAGAAATCTAAAATACAATACGATAAAAACTCCGTCCAAAAATCATTTAATAGTGGTGATAAAGTCTTACTCAAGAGCAGGGTGAGAGGTAATAAGTTCTCACCATTATGGTCAGGTCCGTATGAGATAATGGATATTAATTCCCCCGAAAATTCCACTATAAAGTACAACAACAAAAATAAAAGAGTCCATAATAATGACTTGAAACTTTTCACAGATTAATGCCAGTAATTTCATCCTTCCACAAAAAAAAAAAAAAATCATTCCAAATGATTAATACAGTATCATCGTCCAGGTTTCCAAAATGATGCATACAGCATTGATTATTCAACTCAACAGCCAATTTTTGCAAAAACCTCAAATTAACAACATCTACAATAGCACAAAAGCAAATTTTGTTTAAAATACAAATCAACGTAATCCCAATCACAATACATAACATTTTTTTTTTGGTTCAACCAAAACCAATCGAAACAGCCAACCATAACACAAAAAAAAGGCGACAAAAACCAAATATGCGGAAAAAAGGAGAACCAAGGAAGTGAATAGGAAAGTAAACTAAAACCAAACCTTTCTATTAAAAACATTTATTCAGTCCGTACTGACACAGGGGCGGGGGGGGGGGGGGGGGAAATGAAAAGGAATACATTTTTTATTTTTTATTTATAAAACAAAAAATCCGCCGGAGTCTGGATCATTCAGCATCGGCCTCAGGATCAGGTCCCACCAATGGAGGATGGCCGTCCATGGCATTCGGAGTGGGGCGGTAATACGACCGGCCAATTAAAACCATGTTAGCTTCTGAAACAAATAGAGAAGGAAAAATTGCGAACAAAATTAATAAAAAAAAAATAGCAAAATAGCAAACTTACCCAATGGCGACAATGCCATATCGTATTCCGGCCACAGCGAAAAATTCCACGCATGGTATTTCGAGGCATGGCGCTCGGCCCCCCAAACGGTCATCGTGTCCCGGCCAGGACAAACAAAGTTTAGTCAGACTGGAGCCTTCCATCGGGGCCAAACCGACTCAATATAAATGCCATCGATAATCACTATGTAATCTTTGGGTGCGTTGTAGGGCGAAACTAGGCGAAACTAAAACTGTCCAAACTAACAGAACTCACAAACCCATAATCCACCTAATCACTATAAAACTGCATCCCAAGCAATTTTTATCGAAACAAAATATCACACAGAGTCCGGCGACAAAAATCTACCCACACGATATCTAGATGAAACAAGCCATTCTTATCAAAGAAATTAAACGATTTTTTTTCGTCTTAATATCTGCTCTCCTAGCTCGCGGTATCTTAGGATTGACATACATTTATTAACCGATTGAGTCTTAATGATTTTCTTTACCTTTCGCTTTATACAGGCAGTACCAAACTTTAACAAATACTAAACAAACGGACACGAATCATAAAGCCTGGTTCAAGCGAAAATTTCGCCTGCATTATGGGCATATAATTCTACACGGGAAAAAGTTGTGGAGAAAATGTAAAATCACTTTTCTTTGCAAAACACAAATAATTTTTCCCGCCTTTTCCACGATGTGTTCACTTTCAGGGCTTCACAAGAAATGATTGAAGATGACGCCACATATACTTTTACAAGAAAAATATATATTTCTCATTTTGACAATAGCATATATTTTATCCAACAAAAGGTATTTGAAACGAATATTTTAGTTTAAATTGACAAATATATCTTTACATTGAAAATTAATTATATTTAAGTCATGACAATGATGTATTCGTTCTGAATATGTGATATTTAGTTTTTCATTATCGTTTCTTGGACCAAACGCGATTGCAAATTAAATAAAAAATATTTGTTTTGAATATATTTTTTAAATAAATAAAATGTCAAAATTAAGAGTAATCTAATGTTAGCTTTAATGAATAAATGGTATTCCTTTTAGGTCTCTTTGGAGCCACAAAATAATTTTGTATTGTCTTTATCACTAACAAAACTTATTCAAGCACTTTCTATCTTATATTTGAATGAACAATAAATCTCAACAATATTAATTTTCGTATGTTCACAAAATTATTGTTGATTTGAGGAAATTATTCTTAAAATAATAATTTTTCTGTTGAGTTGATTGTAATTTTTCAATTTTTGGTATGTTCATTTTAAAAATATATTTTTGTTAAAGTCAACATAGCTTTTTCTCTGAGTGTAGAACTGTATGCATGTCATCTCTAAGCCCTTACCACGAGTAATGATGCCAACATAGGCCTTGTTGACATATTCAGTGGTCCCTGAAATGCAATCGAGGTCTCTAGCTATGCCTATCACGGATGCGTAACTAATTTCTACACCTATTCTTTTATACGAACGCCGGTAAAAGTCTTCCATATTCTCCAAAAGTTGCGAAATTGCAATGGTCGTATGATCCTTGCTAATCATTGCAGCAACGGGAAGAATCACTTGGCTCTCCGGGATGAGCGCCACCAAAGCATATACTAACCTCCGTTTTTCCGATATTCCTCCTGGAGTGGCAAGCATTTGTCCGCTGGCGTCAAAGTGTAGTGCCTCAATTTTCTTCTCTCGTATCACTTCGAATGGCTGTTTCGCAAAGAGATAGACTTGGAACGGAGCCATTACTCGAACTATCTCCCCATTTTGATGCTCCAGCATCATGTAGTATAAATCTAGGAACGAGGATGACACTTCACTTTTTGCCCGACGACCCACATCACTAGAAAATAAGAGTCGTTTTCCGGCCTTTGCAATAACCAGCGGAACTGTTTTGTTGCAATTAGCAACCGAAATAAGATTATATATACAATATAATAATAAAAAATATATAAATATATAAAAAAAAAATACAAACAATATAGTTTGTAAAAATATAAACAAATATATAAATACATATATATTTAAAAAAAAAAAGGGCGGTATATATATAAAATAATAGAATGCATATACATACCTCCAGTGGACCAATCTGTGCCACTTTTCGAATTTTTACTTACAAGTAAAAAGTATATATACGCAGCAGCCAGGCTGTTGAACATTCCTAACATTTACCATAAAGCTGTGAGGTGTTCCAGGTCTTACTATATTTAAACAAAGCAGCATGCATACATATACACCAGTCTAATTGAAATCTCATGTAAGATTTCGAAAAAAAGACGACCTTTTAAGGAACACCTTGGTAAATTTGAATGTTAACATTCAGCCACTCAAAGATTTAAATTTCTGTCCACGCAAGGACTAGAATATGCTGTAAACACCAGCAAACATAGCTAAAAATTAAAAATTAAAACAAAATCACTAGTTTGACCAAACCAAAAGAAAACAACTTTTAAAAAAAGGAATCACTTAGCTTTTCATCTGCAATATCCAGTGCAGGGTTTTGTTGCAGGACGTATATGTCCTCACGAATAACCACAATACAATTTACTTGTACTTTTTATATGATAAAAACAATAAATATAAACTTGAACGAAAACAAAACACATCACGAACAGAAATAAATTTTCATTCAATGACAAATGTCAAAACCACAACATTTAAATTGTGGCGCCCCCGTCATCTCAAAATCGTAAAACTCCCACAGCGCCGTGGTGAACTTGCGCAAAGTTGGAAACAATAGCCAGCAACTAAGCGATGCCACAGAACAATGGGCGGCAGCTGGCCCCAACCATATAAAAAGGGGGCGATTTCAGAGGAAAAATCACTTGTTGCTCGGTATTTCACCAGTAGAGTCAGCTAGCTGGACCATTGCCACTAGCATTTTTTTTTGCCCACTTGTCCTCAAATTTTTTGTAGGGTTATTCCCACAACCATCTTCACACACAGGTAATAAAAATAGAATTTTTTTTGGGATATTACCAGAAATTTTCTATTTAGTCAAAAACACCACTGAAATATAGAATAAATTCAAGATTTTGGGATATTACCAAATTAAGAATAGACTTCTATAATTTCAGATATTTTTTCGTCATAAAAAAGGGAAAATATTCTGGGATATTACAAGAGAATTTCTCATTTAATTTTTTTTTATACTGAGATTGGAGAGTTAATTCGCAGTTTTGGGATATTACCAAGCTAAGAATAAAATTCTGCAATCTAAGTTATTTTTGTCTCATCTTTTTTGTAACTAACTATTCAACAAAGTTGATTTGGGAAATATCCAATTGACTAAGGTTAACGTACAAGGTTTCACAAAACATTTCATTTCGGGATATATCCAAGTGAAGTGTGGCAGGAAACTCAAGTCAATCGGGAAATCATTAGTATTGGGCGATTTCCATACTAATTAGAAATCCCGGTCAATATCTAGGCTAAGTCGGCGGCAAAATCCCTTGGGATATTTCCAGGGATTTTTTTGTGATTTGGTTTTGGATTCAGGAAAGGGACAATATCTTGGTATTGAACCTTTTGGGAGATTTTCAAGGGTTCAATCCAGAGACCAGAATTAGGTCAAAAACAGGTACAGGGATTAGCTACACCATTCAGGGTTGAGTATACTACAGGAAATAAATAAGTATAAAATTTACTAACCTTTTTTTTTTGTTTCAAGAGGATATTAATTAACTCCTTTTTTTATATATTGAATTTTCTGAAAGAATTTGAATTGCTATTCTTTTTTTGCGCTTTATTAATTTGTTCATTTCTCTCATTGCAGATAATTAGCAATAAGTAGAATTTAAGAGTAAAGTTAATAATTAAGATTTTTTTTGAATTACTTTATTTTTGTTAATTTTATTGTTTTTTTCCTTGAATTTAATTATTATTTATTTCTTAAAATATTGTTAGGTTTAAGAGTACGCAATAAACGTATTAAAAGCAGGTTAATCTTTCAATCAGCAATTTACCTAGTTTATTACTTCCATTTTTTATTTTACATTTAATTTCTTTTATGTACAGCCATAGGAGCTGTAACAGTTTTCTTGTGCGACTTTATAGCCTCGTAACAGGTCTGTGAAGCCAGCAACCGCTGTTTGAATCTCCTGTCAAGACCACGTGTACTTTGGTCGATTGGAAATATATAGTGCACACGTTATTCAGGGCACTATATTTCCATATAAAAATTAAACAGAGCATACGTTTATAGTCACATTTTTTCGCCGACGACAGATCGAGAAGATTTAGCATACATTTAGTTTCTACGACGAAACTACCTAGTTCATGATGTGGATGTGCTTTTCGATCATCACAGAAAACCATTTCGTTACCCTCCATTATGTATGCTTTCTCCCCGCTGTCGATATTAAGGTCGACCATCACGATGTTGGTTCATCGGACTTCGTATAGCTGGGTTTGAAACCAGCAAGCTCGCCAATACTTATATGTAATCCTGTACAATCGAGCAAGTGGTGACTGCGGCATGATTGTACAAAACCTATATCTTCACTAGCAGCAGTTTCTCTTTCTGCCACAACTTCGCTAACAGTAATTCCATCATCTACACCTAGGCCAGCAGCAGTTCCTTTGCTGCTACACCTATGCTATCGGCGATTCTACCAACTAAACCTACGCCAGCAGCAGTTTCCCTTTCTGCAAAAATAAATCTATTAAGTGATCGGAAAGCCAACCGTATGTGTCACGAAGGTCCAAAATACGTAAATCCTGGAACTCTAAATTTTTGGCAATAATGTCGCGCGATGCTTCTTTGTAACGTAAAACTGGGTTCTTCTCTAGTAACGTAATATGAATCGTCGGTCACTGTACCATTACTCCGTAGCTATGTATAGGTTCTTGTTTGCTCCAAACCCTCTTAGTTGTTTCTTACCTACTCTTTGCGGATTCCTAACACTTTTTGTATCCCTATTTTTGAACCCGAACCAATTTTCCGAGACATCGTGCTCGTTTTCGAGAATTTCAATCATGCCTTCATGCTTTCTATATTTCCTATGCTTTCCCTGCTGTTTTTGCACTTTCCCTTCTGCATCATCTTAACAGAGTATCGTCTTTTTTGCGGATTAAGGCCTGCGTAATTCGTTGCTGGTAATACGAAGCCCTGATATAATCGTATGAACCTGGAGGGCCTAATTAATCTCCTGAAATGCAGCTCGTCGCATTTGACTTATCTAAAAAAGATTTCTACAGGACCGTTACTAACTGTTTTTTTTTGCCCGTGTACAAACCCTATTTCCTAACATATTGGTCCAAAAGCACATTACCGCAATGTGCTTTTTTAGTAGATGGGGACAAGCTTGCGAGTCAAAGTAGTTATTGATGTTCGCGTACTCCTTGCCCATGCCCGACAGTGAAGATTTTATATCCTCATACAAGTTATAAAAGTGAATATAAAATTCACTCCTTTTAAACTGCGGGCCCGAGGAGTGCCATTCTTGTTTAACTTGGTCCTCTTGTTCAAGTAAAAAATCAGTGCAAAGCGTGTTTTTTTCAAAAGTTATATTAATACCGCTAGGGTTATACTGATTCTCTTCGGAGACGATATGTGTTACTGCTCCTTTCATCGCCTCCACTGTTTTTTTCTAATTTTTTTTTTCAAAATTTTGCTGCGCTTTCCTTGCTTATAAGCTGCTTGTTTAAGGCTTCCTGTAGCTGTACAGCTCTTGTGCTCCTGGCTCTTTGCGGCATCATCTACTACTCTTTTGGTGTAATGAGAACGGTAGAACTGTATGCACGTCATCTCTAAGCCCTTACCACGAGTAATGATGCCAACATAGGCCTTGTTGACATACTCAATGGTCCCTGAAATGCAATCGAGGCCTCTAGCTATGCCTATCTCTGACGCGTAACTAATTTCTACAACTATTCTTTTACACGAACGCCGGTAAAAGTCTTCCATATTCTCCAAAAGTTGCGAAATTGCAATGGTCGTATGATCCTTGCTAATCATTGCAGCAACGGGAAGAATCACTTGGCTCTCCGGGATGAGCGCCACCAAAGCATATACTAACCTCCGTTTTTCCGATATTCCTTCTGGAGTGGCAAGCATTTGTCCGCTGGCGTCAAAGTGTAGTGCCTCAATTTTCTTCTCTCGTATCACTTCGAATGGCTGTTTCGCAAAGAGATAGACTTGGAACGGAGCCATTACTCGAACTATCTCCCCATTTTGATGCTCCAGCATCATGTAGTATAAATCTAGGAACGAGGATGACACTTCATTTTTTGCCCGACGACCCACATCACTAGAAAATAAGAGTCGTTTTCCGGCCTTTGCAATAACCAGCGTTTCTTGTGCGACTTTAGAGCCTCGTAACAGGTCTGTGAAGCCAGCAACCGCTGTTTGAATCTCCTGTCAAGACCACGTGTACTTTGGTGGATTGGAAATATATAGTGCACACGTTATTCAGGGCACTATATTTCCATATAAAAATTGAACAGAGCATACGTTTATAGTCACATTTTTTCGCCGACGACAAATCGAGAAGATTTTGCATATATTTAGTTTCTGCGACGAAACTACCTAGTTCATGATTTGCTGGATGTGCTTTTCGATCATCACAGAAACCATTTCGTTACCCCCCATTATGTATGCTTTCTCCCCGCTGTCGATATTAAGGTCGACCATCACGATGTTGCCATCACAGATTGGTTCATCGGACTTCGTATAGCTGGGTTTGAAACCAGCAAGCTCGCCAATACTTATATGTAATCCTGTACAATCGAGCAAGTGGTGACTGCGGCATGATTGTACAAAACCTATATCTTCACTAGCAGCAGTTTCTCTTTCTGCCACAACTTCGCTAACAGTAATTCCATCATCTACACCTAGGCCAGCAGCAGTTTCCTTTGCTGCTACACCTATGCTATCAGCGATTCTACCAACTAAACCTACGCCAGCAGCAGTTTCCCTTTCTGCAAAAATAAATCTATTAACTGATCGGAAAGCCAACCGTATGTGTCACGAAGGTCCAAAATACGTAAATCCTGGGACTCTAAATTTTTGGCAATTATGTCGCGCGTGCTTGCCAGTGTGCTCACGTACGGTTCATAGTAACCTACGATGCTACTTTGTAACCTAAAACTGGGTTCTTCTCTAGTAACGTAATATGAATCGTCGGTCACTGTACCATTACTCCGTAGCAATGTACAGGATCTCGTTTGCTCCAAACCCTCTGACTTGTTTCTTACCTACTCTTTGCGGATTCCTAACACTTTTTGTATCCCTATTTTTGAACCCGAACCAATTTTCCGAGACATCGTGCTCGTGCTCGAGAATTTCAATCATGCCCTCATTCTTTCTATATTTCCTATGCTTTCCCTGCTGTTTTTGCACTTTCTCCTTGTGCATCATCTTAACAGAGTAGTGCCTTTTTTGCGGATTAAGGCCTGCGTAATTTGTTGCTGCTAATACGAAGCCCTGATATAATGGTATGAACCTAGAGGGCCTAATATATCTACTAAAATGCAGCTCGTCGTATTTGACTTATCTAAAAAAGATTGTTCCGTTACTAACTGTTTTTTTTTGCCCGTGTACAAACCCTATTTCCTAACATATTGGTCCAAAAGCACATTACCGCAATGTGCTTTTTTAGTAGATGGGGACAAGCTTGCGAGTCAAAGTAGTTATTGATGTTCGCGTACTCCTTCCCATGCCCGACAGTGAAGATTTTATATCCTCATACAAGTTATTAAAGTGAATATAAAATTCACTCCGTTTAAACTGCGGGCCCGAGGAGTGCCGTTCTTGTTTAACTTGATCCTCTTGATCAAGTAAAAAATCAGTGCAAAACGTTTTTTTTTTTTCAAAAGTTATATTAATACCGCTAGGGTTATACTGATTCTCTTCGGAGACGATATGTGTTACTGCTCCTTTCATCGCCTCCACTGTTTTTTCTATTTTTTTTCAAAATTTGCTGCGCTTTCTACAACTATTCTTTTACACGAACGCCGGTAAAAGTCTACCATATTCTCCAAAAGTTGTGAAATTGCAATGGTCGTTTGATCCTTGCTAATCATTGCAGCAACGGGAAGAATCACTTGGCTCTCCGGGATGAGCGCCACCAAAGCATATACTAACCTCCGTTTTTCCGATATTCCTTCTGGAGTGGCAAGCATTTGTCCGCTGGCGTCAAAGTGTAGTGCCTCAATTTTCTTCTCTCGTATCACTTCGAATGGCTGTTTCGCAAAGAGATAGACTTGGAACGGAGCCATTACTCGAACTATCTCCCCATTTTGATGCTCCAGCATCATGTAGTATAAATCTAGGAACGAGGATGACACTTCACTTTTTGCCCGACGACCCACATCACTAGAAAATAAGAGTCGTTTTCCGGCCTTTGCAATAACCAGCGGAAATGCTTTCTTGTGCGACTTTAGAGCCTCGTAACAGGTCTGTGAAGCCAGCAACCGCTGTTTGAATCTCCTGTCAAGACCACGTGCACTTTGGTGGATTGGAAATATAAAGTGCACACGTTATTCAGGGCACTATATTTCCATATAAAAATTGAACAGAGCATACGTTTATAGTCACATTTTTTCGCCGACGACAGATCGAGAAGATTTTGCATATATTTAGTTTCTGCGACGAAACTACCTAGTTCATGATTTGCTGGATGTGCTTTTCGATCATCACAGAAACCATTTCGTTACCCCCCATTATGTATGCTTTCTCCCCGCTGTCGATATTAAGGTCGACCATCACGATGTTGCCATCACAGATTGGTTCATCGGACTTCGTATAGCTGGGTTTGAAACCAGCAAGCTCGCCAATACTTATATGTAATCCTGTACAATCGAGCAAGTGGTGACTGCGGCATGATTGTACAAAACCTATATCTTCACTAGCAGCAGTTTCTCTTTCTGCCACAACTTCGCTAACAGTAATTCCATCATCTACACCTAGGCCAGCAGCAGTTTCCTTTGCTGCTACACCTATGCTATCAGCGATTCTACCAACTAAACCTACGCCAGCAGCAGTTTCCCTTTCTGCAAAAATAAATCTATTAACTGATCGGAAAGCCAACCGTATGTGTCACGAAGGTCCAAAATACGTAAATCCTGGGACTCTAAATTTTTGGCAATAATGTCACGCGTGCTTGCCAGTGTGCTCACGTACTGTTCATAGTAACCTACGATGCTACTTTGTAACCTAAAACTGGGTTCTTCTCTAGTAACGTAATATGAATCGTCGGTCACTGTACCATTACTCCGTAGCAATGTACAGGATCTCGTTTGCTCCAAACCCTCTGACTTGTTTCTTACCTACTCTTTGCGGATTCCTAACACTTTTTGTATCCCTATTTTTGAACCCGAACCAATTTTCCGAGACATCGTGCTCGTGTTCGAGAATTTCAATCATGCCCTCATTCTTTCTATATTTCCTATGCTTTCCCTGCTGTTTTTGCACTTTCTCCTTGTGCATCATCTTAACAGAGTAGTGCCTTTTTTGCGGATTAAGGCCTGCGTAATTTGTTGCTGCTAATACGAAGCCCTGATATAATGGTATGAACCTAGAGGGCCTAATATATCTACTAAAATGCAGCTCGTCGCATTTGACTTATCTAAAAAAGATTGTTCCGTTACTAACTGTTTTTTTTTGCCCGTGTACAAACCCTATTTCCTAACATATTGGTCCAAAAGCACATTACCGCAATGTGCTTTTTTAGTAGATGGGGACAAGCTTGTGAGTCAAAGTAGTTATTGATGTTCGCGTACTCCTTCCCATGCCCGACAGTGAAGATTTTATATCCTCATACAAGTTATTAAAGTGAATATAAAATTCACTCCGTTTAAACTGCGGGCCCGAGGAGTGCCGTTCTTGTTTAACTTGATCCTCTTGATCAAGTAAAAAATCAGTGCAAAACGTTTTTTTTTTTTCAAAAGTTATATTAATACCGCTAGGGTTATACTAATTCTCTTCGGAGACGATATGTGTTACTGCTCCTTTCATCGCCTCCACTGTTTTTTCTAATTTTTTTCAAAATTTGCTGCGCTTTCCTTGCTTATAAGCTGCTTGTTTAAGGCAAGCTGTAGCTGTACAGCTCTTGTGCTCCTGGCTCTTTCTTTGCGGCATCATCTACTACTCTTTTGGTGTAATTGAAACTGCATGCATGTCATCTCTATGCCCTTACCACGTGTAATGATGCCAACATAGGCCTTGTTGACATACTCAATGGTCCCTGAAATGCAATCGAGGCCTCTAGCTATGCCTATCACGGATGCGTAACTAATTTCTACAACTATTGTTTTACACGAACGCCGGTAAAAGTCTTCCATATTCTCCAAAAGTTGCGAAATTGCAATGGTCGTATGATCCTTGCTAATCATTGCAGCAACGGGAAGAATCACTTGGCTCTCCGGGATGAGCGCCACCAAAGCATATACTAACCTCCATTTTTCCGATATTCCTTCTGGAGTGGCAAGCATTTGTCCGCTGGCGTCAAAGTGTAGTGCCTCAATTTTCTTCTCTCGTATCACTTCGAATGGCTGTTTCGCAAAGAGATAGACTTGGAACGGAGCCATTACTCGAACTATCTTCCCATTTTGATGCTCCAGCATCATGTAGTATAAATCTAGGAACGAGGATGACACTTCACTTTTTGCCCGACGACCCACATCACTAGAAAATAAGAGTCGTTTTCCGGCCTTTGCAATAACCAGCGTTTCTTGTGCGACTTTAGAGCCTCGTAACAGGTCTGTGAAGCCAGCAACCGCTGTTTGAATCTCCTGTCAAGACCACGTGTACTTTGGTGGATTGGAAATATATAGTGCACACGTTATTCAGGGCACTATATTTCCATATAAAAATTGAACAGAGCATACGTTTATAGTCACATTTTTTCGCCGACGACAGATCGAGAAGATTTTGCATATATTTAGTTTCTGCGACGAAACTACCTAGTTCATGATTTGCTGGATGTGCTTTTCGATCATCACAGAAACCATTTCGTTACCCCCCATTATGTATGCTTTCTCCCCGCTGTCGATATTAAGGTCGACCATCACGATGTTGCCATCACAGATTGGTTCATCGGACTTCGTATAGCTGGGTTTGAAACCAGCAAGCTCGCCAATACTTATATGTAATCCTGTACAATCGAGCAAGTGGTGACTGCGGCATGATTGTACAAAACCTATATCTTCACTAGCAGCAGTTTCTCTTTCTGTCACAACTTCGCTAACAGTAATTCCATCATCTACACCTAGGCCAGCAGCAGTTTCCTTTGCTGCTACACCTATGCTATCGGCGATTCTACCAACTAAACCTACGCCAGCAGCAGTTTCCCTTTCTGCAAAAATAAATCTATTAAGTGATCGGAAAGCCAACCGTATGTGTCACGAAGGTCCAAAATACGTAAATCCTGGGACTCTAAATTTTTGGCAATAATGTCGCGCGTGCTTGCCAGTATGCTCACGTACGGTTCATAGTAACCTACGATGCTACTTTGTAACCTAAAACTGGGTTCTTCTCTAGTAACGTAATATGAATCGTCGGTCACTGTACCATTACTCCGTAGCAATGTACAGGATCTCGTTTGCTCCAAACCCTCTGACTTGTTTCTTACCTACTCTTTGCGGATTCCTAACACTTTTTGTATCCCTATTTTTGAACCCGAACCAATTTTCCGAGACATCGTGCTCGTGTTCGAGAATTTCAATCATGCCCTCATTCTTTCTATATTTCCTATGCTTTCCCTGCTGTTTTTGCACTTTCTCCTTGTGCATCATCTTAACAGAGTAGTGCCTTTTTTGCGGATTAAGGCCTGCGTAATTTGTTGCTGCTAATACGAAGCCCTGATATAATCGTATGAAACTAGAGGGCCTAATATATCTACTAAAATGCAGCTCGTCGCATTTGACTTATCTAAAAAAGATTGTTCCGTTACTAACTGTTTTTTTTTGCCCGTGTACAAACCCTATTTCCTAACATATTGGTCCAAAAGCACATTACCGCAATGTGCTTTTTTAGTAGATGGGGACAAGCTTGTGAGTCAAAGTAGTTATTGATGTTCGCGTACTCCTTCCCATGCCCGACAGTAAAGATTTTATATCCTCATACAAGTTATTAAAGTGAATATAAAATTCACTCCGTTTAAGCTGCGGGCCCGAGGAGTGCCGTTCTTGTTTAACTTGATCCTCTTGATCAAGTAAAAAATCAGTGCAAAACGTTTTTTTTTTCAAAAGTTATATTAATACCGCTAGGGTTATACTAATTCTCTTCGGAGACGATATGTGTTACTGCTCCTTTCATCGCCTCCACTGTTTTTTCTAATTTTTTTCAAAATTTGCTGCGCTTTCCTTGCTTATAAGCTGCTTGTTTAAGGCAAGCTGTAGCTGTACAGCTCTTGTGCTCCTGGCTCTTTCTTTGCGGCATCATCTACTACTCTTTTGGTGTAATTGAAACTGCATGCATGTCATCTCTATGCCCTTACCACGTGTAATGATGCCAACATAGGCCTTGTTGACATACTCAATGGTCCCTGAAATGCAATCGAGGCCTCTAGCTATGCCTATCACGGATGCGTAACTAATTTCTACAACTATAGTTTTACACGAACGCCGGTAAAAGTCTTCCATATTCTCCAAAAGTTGCGAAATTGCAATGGTCGTATGATCCTTGCTAATCATTGCAGCAACGGGAAGAATCACTTGGCTCTCCGGGATGAGCGCCACCAAAGCATATACTAACCTCCATTTTTCCGATATTCCTTCTGGAGTGGCAAGCATTTGTCCGCTGGCGTCAAAGTGTAGTGCCTCAGTTTTCTTCTCTCGTATCACTTCGAATGGCTGTTTCGCAAAGAGATAGACTTGGAACGGAGCCATTACTCGAACTATCTTCCCATTTTGATGCTCCAGCATCATGTAGTATAAATCTAGGAACGAGGATGACACTTCACTTTTTGCCCGACGACCCACATCACTAGAAAATAAGAGTCGTTTTCCGGCCTTTGCAATAACCAGCGTTTCTTGTGCGTCTTTAGAGCCTCGTAACAGGTCTGTGAAGCCAGCAACCGCTGTTTGAATCTCCTGTCAAGACCACGTGTACTTTGGTGGATTGGAAATATATAGTGCACACGTTATTCAGGGCACTATATTTCCATATAAAAATTGAACAGAGCATACGTTTATAGTCACATTTTTTCGCCGACGACAGATCGAGAAGATTTTGCATATATTTAGTTTCTGCGACGAAACTACCTAGTTCATGATTTGCTGGATGTGCTTTTCGATCATCACAGAAACCATTTCGTTACCCCCCATTATGTATGCTTTCTCCCCGCTGTCGATATTAAGGTCGACCATCACGATGTTGCCATCACAGATTGGTTCATCGGACTTCGTATAGCTGGGTTTGAAACCAGCAAGCTCGCCAATACTTATATGTAATCCTGTACAATCGAGCAAGTGGTGACTGCGGCATGATTGTACAAAACCTATATCTTCACTAGCAGCAGTTTCTCTTTCTGTCACAACTTCGCTAACAGTAATTCCATCATCTACACCTAGGCCAGCAGCAGTTTCCTTTGCTGCTACACCTATGCTATCGGCGATTCTACCAACTAAACCTACGCCAGCAGCAGTTTCCCCTTCTGCAAAAATAAATCTTTTAAGTGATCGGAAAGCCAACCGTATGTGTCACGAAAGTCCAAAATACGTAAATCCTGGAACTCTAAATTTTTGGCAATAATGTCGCGCGTGCTTGCCAGTATGCTCACGTACGGTTCATAGTAACCTAAGATGCTACTTTGTAACCTAAAACTGGGTTCTTCTCTAGTAACGTAATATGAATCGTCGGTCACTGTACCATTACTCCGTAGCAATGTACAGGATCTCGTTTGCTCCAAACCCTCTGACTTGTTTCTTACCTACTCTTTGCGGATTCCTAACACTTTTTGTATCCCTATTTTTGAACCCGAACCAATTTTCCGAGACATCGTGCTCGTGTTCGAGAATTTCAATCATGCCCTCATTCTTTCTATATTTCCTATGCTTTCCCTGCTGTTTTTGCACTTTCTCCTTGTGCATCATCTTAACAGAGTAGTGCCTTTTTTGCGGATTAAGGCCTGCGTAATTTGTTGCTGCTAATACGAAGCCCTGATATAATGGTATGAACCTAGAGGGCCTAATATATCTACTAAAATGCAGCTCGTCGCATTTGACTTATCTAAAAAAGATTGTTCCGTTACTAACTGTTTTTTTTTGCCCGTGTACAAACCCTATTTCCTAACATATTGGTCCAAAAGCACATTACCGCAATGTGCTTTTTTAGTAGATGGGAACAAGCTTGCGAGTCAAAGTAGTTATTGATGTTCGCGTACTCCTTGCCCATGCCCGACAGTGAAGATTTTATATCCTAATACAAGTTATTAAAGTGAATATAAAATTCACACCTTTTAAACTGCGGGCCCGAGGAGTGCCATTCTTGTTTAACTTGATCCTCTTGATCAAGTAAAAAATCAGTGCAAAGCGTTTTTTTTTTTCAAAAGTTATATTATTACCGCTAGGGTTATACTGATTCTCTTCGGAGACGATATGTGTTACTGCTCCTTTCATCGCCTCCACTGTTTTTTCTAATTTTTTTTCAAAATTTCACCGAAAGAAATTCATTGGTAAAATCAACTAAAATCCGTGTTTGATTTTGCGTCAATTAAGGAAAGTTGCTGATTTAAACAAACCATAATAGTTAATTAGTTTATCAAAAGTTTACCATTTCCATTGTTCAAATTTACCACGCCATTGTCAACTTCGTTATAATTTTAAACACGATATTAATGTACACCAAGTATTTCTTACTTGATTAAGTATATATTCGGATTCAACATAAAATGGGCATGTTTGATCAACTATCAATAATGTTTGACATACAATATTACATGATCAATCAACTAGGAAACGTACTTCACATACAATACACCTTGTATACTAAGAATTTTTATTATAAATTAAGGACGTTTTCGTGATCAAATACTGATTTAAACATGCATTAATAACTGTAGCCAGTCTGGTAGGTACATACTTGTTGTTATTATTTTTCCACGAAAATAATGATAACAAATACATACCACGCCGCACTGGGATAGTTTTTTATGCATCTTTACTATTCCTCGACCAATTATTGCCATTATGAATTTGCATATATGCACAACTGCATAGATTTTCCAATTACCTGTTTTTTTAATAATACACATTGCTTATAGAATTAAAAATAAAATATTTATTAAACTTTATGTTCACAATGTTTATGTAGAAAATATGATCTTAAATTGTTTAAAGATATTTGAATATAACATAAGTTTTACCATTTTGATTCAAATATGTTTGAATAGGAGGTCCATCATATGCATTAATATTGAAAATATATAAATTTTTTGTATCATTAAATACTTCATATGCGTTATAATGCTCACAATATCGAGAAAGTAAAATATTTTCACATAAAACGTATGCATCATCTTTTGATATTAATAGACCCTCAATACGGTACAATTCAATTTCGCTGGCTTTTGAAATACTCAGATACTGCCCTTTCTTGTAACTAATTTTACAATAAGTCAGGCATATTCGGGGATAAATTTGTGCTATGAATTCTGATAAAATATTATTATAATAAGTGGGTTTATTGTGCACAAGTTAATCTTAGTATCCATTGATTAATATTTTGTCGTGAAGTTTTTGTGCTGGTGCGTCTGGGCACGTGGGCAGTAAACTACTGCTAGTTGGTGCTACAGTGTGTGGGTAGTATTTTATATAATTTATTATATATTTGGGTGAGTAAATTGTAGAATATTGTTGTGTCGATTTCTTGAAAGCTTTGGCTTATATGGGAAGCTTATATAATTTAGTAATTGGTCGAATTACTTAACTATTCCGCGTTTTTACGGTTGCTACTCTAACCCTTCTATCATGTCCTGAGTGAATTTGAATTATTCGACCCATCGGCCATTTTGTGGTTGGACAGTGATGGTCTTGAATTAAACCCAAATCGTTGATTTGTAAGTTACCTTCAGGGGTCTGCCATTTTTTGCGGGATTGTAAATTGGTCAGATATTCCTTTGACCATTGGTTCCAAAAATGTTGTGTCAAGGCCTGAATGTATTGCCAGCGCTTAAGAGATGTTATATTCTCGGGCATAGATGGCTCTGGTATTGCCTTTAAATTTCGGTTGACCAAAAAGTGGCCGGGAGTTAATACATTGAAATCGGTTGGGTCATTAGATAATGGAGACAGCGGTCGGGAGTTTACACATTCTTCAATCTGACAGGTTACAGTTGCCAGTTCTTCAAATGTCAATATGGCATTTTGCAACGTGCGTTTTATATGTGTTTTGATTGTCTTGACTCCAGCCTCCCATAATCCGCCAAAATGTGGCGCTGAGGGTGGATTAAAATGCCATGTAATGCCGGTCAGTTCTGCGATATTGGAACTGTCATGTGTAAACTACTTTAAATTATTTTTGAACTGGCTAGATAATTCCTTACTGGCGCCGACAAAGTTAGTGCCGGAATCAGAATATATGTGGGAACACAAGCCTCGCGACTTATGAATCGCTGCAGAGATGCAGCTAGATAGAGGGCTTTCGTTCCATCATCCCAACCGTTTGTTTCCGCAATGGCCTCGAAGTGTACTTCGTAGTGATTCCAAGGAGATTTTCCATCGTACTCCGTGGGTGAAAGCGTTGGTTTCCTTATGTGCTTGTCATTTGCTATGTGCTGTGGCCGATGAGAGGTTAACGAAGGGGCCTCACATGATCGTTGTGCCCCTACAGGGTTGGAACAAATACCCGTGGGCGGATTTGTCTCCACTGGGTTAGACTCGTTGAGATTTGGGGCTTCTTTTGCGCACTTAGCAGAGGAAGGTGTGGACTGGCCACTCGGTAGCGGACGGCCAGCTATCTGGTCAGCATGCTGAGCGTTTTGCGGCGCCTCAGAGTCATCCATTACTTTATGGACGAATGCGGTTGGACTGAGGATTGAGATTTCGGCCATCTGATTCCGTAATGTGGTGAGCTCCTCACGGAAGGACGCATGCTGACCTCGTAGAGCTTTAACTTCGTTACTAACTTCCGCCATGGTATTCGATTGTGCATTGAATTGCTCGCTCTGTTCCTCCAGCTTCCGCAGGATTTTATCGAGCCATTCTCCGCCATTTATCGATTTTCCGCCGGTGTGTAGCACCCCTTACCCGTTAGTTTACACACACTCTGACGTAGTTCAGGCTTTCGGCTATCGCTGAAAATTGAACGCGGACTGTTGGATTAGCTGTTGGATTATTATGCACGGCTAAGACAAAGGTCGGAAATATTTTTTACTTCCCCGCTAAGAATTTAGTAAATCTTTCGCAAACTAACAAAATATTTGTTTTTTATAAACTCGTCGACTGGCGGTTACAAGAAAGCACTAAGACTTGTTTTTGGGGTTTTTCGGCGCCGTTCACGACCAAACACCAAACTTTCTTATTCTGTTTTGTACTTCGCTAGTCATTGACGCCAAATTATACACAAGTTTACCAAATTTGCGAAAAGTTTAGAATTTATGCTGTGTATTCTCAGTGGTGTACGATCGAATATGAAACTTTTCCAGAAAGTATTACGTGTAATGTAAAAACTTCTCAGAAATTATTGGGTATTTCTGAAGTCGTCCACACCAAATGTTGATAAATTTACCAAATCTGAGACGAATTTACTCCGTTAGCTAATGACCACCGTACGCGATAAAAACTTTCGAAGGTCTAAGCTCTGGCCAAAATGATACGAAATCTATCTTTTTGGACCCATGGCCACAAAAGGCACTAATGAACTTACTAGCTAAATCAGCTAAATGACTACCCTGTGAGGGAGAGTTTGGACTATCAAATATCAAATTCGGTCTTGTCAATCGTTAGCAAAGAGTATTGTTTTGATGGCGGAACGCAAGCGAGACCAGGGTCTGCCGTCTATTCGAAGAACCGCGGCCCAAAGGGTACGGTAAACCAGAAAACCAGGATTGAGAGCAGCCCCGAAAGACGGATGCCGCTACTATGATACGTTCAGAATTAGAACCGACTAAGGAAACAGTCAAATCCAATCCCAATCCAGCAATAGTACCTTCGGTTCGATGGAGCCTCCTTATAACGGGTGCACGTACTAATGTACTAACAAAACACTACTAGACAAATTGCGGCGTTACCACTCTTCCTGCTGTAAGGTTTTCCCGTCCTCCACTTAGACGCCGGTAAAGACGAAAGGATAAAAGGTCGGAAATATTCCTCACCCTTTGTCTACGAACTTAAAGCGTTGGTTATAAAATTGCGAAAATATTGAACCTATTGTATGGGTAGCGACTAGCCAAAGGAGGAATGCGATCAATTTCTCTCACCCCTCCGTTACAGGGTCAAATCGTTGCCGATCTAGTTAATTTTAAAAACAGAAAAATAGAAAGCTGTTGAGAAGGTATAGCTGATAATTCACGTATACAAACGGAAACAGGCGAAATGCCGGACTATCTCCCACTCTCTAGTTGCGAATTTCAATCAGCCTCCTGACCTCAAAGAGTTAAAATTAAGGGTCAACCGGCCGAAATACGGGAGAGATTTCTAACCCGTTGGTTAAATTTCAATTATAGTTCCGCGGTTCTAAGGTTAAAGCTTGAATATCTCTGGTTTGATTGATGCGATCAGATAACAGGTAACCAAACGGCCGACATATAGGAAATCTTGCCTACCCCTCCGCTAAGCTAAGACTCGAATCAAGCGACCAGTTTTCAACATTTAAATTCGACGAACACACATAGATAATACGAGCCAAAGAGTCAAAATTCGTGGAATATTTGTAGCCCTTCGGTTGAATTTCAGTCAAATTATCGAGTTCTATGGTTACAGCTTTATCGACGCGCGTACCTAGTAAAACCCCACAGCAGAAACAGCAGGAATATCTTTATCCCGTTCGTTAAAATTCAATCAAGACACCTAAATGGTCTCTACTTCAGTCTGAACAAAAAGAGAGTGTTGGAGATCTCTTCCGTATGGCTCCAGGTGAAAGGACCAGACGCCAAAAGGAAGAAAAAAAAATGTTTCTCCTCAGCAGGTTACACTTTAAGTTGTTTGTTCGAAATTTATCAATTTTTTTTTTAATTAGTTTCTTTAATTATTTATTTAATTTATTAATTAATCTAGAAAATCCTTTAGATACTCTACCCACCTGGGGTTCGAGTGCCAATCGTATAGGAGACTGTAGCAAAAATTTTGAGAATTTGTTCGGTATGGTGTCAGGCCAATAGGAAAATCGCCGATAGTAGTGCTCACCGTTAGACTAAGAGTTTGAATTGTTTATCGAAGTTTATGGGCTAAATGGTGAGAATTTTCCTACCGTGAGATTAATGTCCAAATTGTTTACTTAAGTGTATCAAACAGGGAGGAGATCTCGTTGTTACTGCATCCAGCCACTAGGCCGATTGCCCAAAAATTCTGCTCATCCCGCGATTAAAACGTAAATTATTTAAGAAAATCCTTCAAAACTATAAAACCTTTTTAGCAAATCACTGCTCACCATTAGGTCGGCGCTTTCGATTATTTATTAAAATTTATGACAGTATAGAAACTTTTTTAGCGCATAGAAAATATTTTATTACTCGCCGATTGAAAATATAAGAGGAATCTGTAAACAATTCTAGGTTCAAATTGCTTCACTTTCCAATATAAAATTCTGTGAAATTATTCTGTAGATTATCAATAAAAAATACAAATTTGTAAATTGCTTCAAGTTTTTTTTTTAATTGCTCCACCTTCTGATATAAAATTCGGTGAAATTCCAAATTTTTGCAAGCAAGGTCGGTTAACAAGTATGGAAAATCCCCTTACCTATCATGTGTTGTATGGCACTGCCGATTAGAAAATGTGTACAAAATGATAGCAAATATTTTATAAAAAGCAACTGTAATATCAAGTAAATGTATGTGGGAAATATATACCAGTACAAATATGTATATACCACAAGAAAGAGAAAAATATAGGCAATATTGAAAATATACAAAACCTTATCACTATCAACTAACGGTAGTAATTCACCGTTTACTGAAACTCCTCGCAATGACGTCGGCTTGTTGAGAGTTAGTGAGGGCCCCTTTACGGGACGGAGGCATACCCCACCCTTGACACCAAATTGTTACCAACCTTGCCTTCCATCTTCCTTGAAATATCGCCAGGCGCCGAGTTTGGTGCGCACTCCAAATAATAAACGCCTTCAGTTATGGAGCCTGTTGGATCCACCACCTGGCCGAGCGATCACCTTGGGCTGGAGAAGAGTTCGGGCGCCCAAATTGTGTGCCAGCGGGAAAGAGAACGCTCCAGAGAAAATTCACCTTTTGTCTGAGGTTTCTTGCGGCCGAATTTGCTGCTCCTTCCGACGAACTTGCGTCTTTCACTTGCCAAGGAAATGAATCTGACTTTTTAAGTTTGATGAAAATTGGGCTCTTCATCTCGGTTTTGGTTTATGTTTAAATTAAACGTGGATTTTTACGTTCAACAACTTTTAAACAGAACACAAACAAACAAGAGGTTAAAAAGAAAATCTTGACTACTTGGCTCTTCAAATTTTTATTTCTAGAACGAATTCACAATCCTTTCCTTACCAAACTCAGACTTAATATGGCGGACCACGTCCAACATTGTCTATCTCCACTTTTTTTTATCGTGGCTCACAATTTTTCTACTCTCACTTACTCTACTCCCTAACTGAACGTAGCGACCTCTATTTATAAAAATTTACGTTGTTTGAGGCTCTTTTGAGTTTTTTGATTTTAATTAATTTAATTTTTTACGAGTTTCTTAATCTAGTTTCCATTTGATCCTTGCTTTAGAAATTCATTTTAATCTGTTACAAGTGATTACCTATTTCTAAACTTACATTTGATTAAAGTTCATTTCTATAAATTGTAAGTCTCTAGGTGCCTGTCTAGTCTTAAGTTCATTTTCCATAGTTGTTCACCTTTTTGATGTATTTTAAAATTCAGTAACTGTCAAATGGACTTATTAGTTGCGAAACGTTAAACTGATGTATTCGTTTGGACTTTTCTTATCTTTGTCACGCTGGTGCAATTTAAAACTTGAGAAACGTCAAACGGATGAATTAGCTTAGACCTCTCTTATATTTGTCAACATAGAACATTTGCTTCCAAGTTTCAGCAATTGTTGCAATTATTTACGGACTTCACGTTACTATATCTGTCTTTAGTTTAATTTTTATCTCTATCTCTGTCAAAGTTTCTATTTGATTCCAACTTTCCATATTTGCCACATTTTTATTCAATCCCAAACCCCTGCTAAGGTTTTTGTTCAATTTTATTTTCCGCACCTATCAAAGTTCTAATTTAATTTCACTTTTCGGTTAGGAATACTTCATAGTTGATTTACGCCATTATTGTCATTATCTGTCTAAACACAAGCCTAGCACAATGCGTTTTGCTGCTACGTGTGGGTTGCCCTTTATTAAATCGGCCTGCGCAGTTCATTTGCGAAGAACTAAGTGTCGCGCGGAATTGGAGGGGTTAGTTTGGAATTTCGCTATGGTTCAGTGTCTGTTTTCTGACGTGGAATCTCTCGCAGATGTACATGTACACTTCGCGAAATATCATAATAGGCATAATTTATGTTTGGTAGTGCTCTATTATCTAACTTTCCGCCGGGAACATTGAATTTTCTGTTTTGAAGAGTGTGAAATAAACCTAGGCCTGTGATAATTTCTGCCAGGAGACTCCCTTCCGCATTTATTTGAATTGCAAAATCCTACAAGCAATAACATTCCCAGCAGAATTTTAAGGGAAGACTTGGTGATCGTGTTATCCGTTTGTTTAATTCACTGTGTGTTGTAGGTTGCCTGGAAACTTGGACATTCAGCGCATACAGCTTTACGTGAAAGGCATCCATTACGTTTGCACACTTCTCAAGCATAGAAAAATCCTAACTGAAATTAGGATTACTTAGGGTTTCTTTTTCATGGACGTGGCGTTTGCAATCAACCTTATACAAGTGACTAGCCAGGCAAGTAGTTTTGTAACAGTACCTTTTAAATTGGAAGGCCAATGGCATTATAATACCCTTTGTTATCGTTTCGTCAATTACACTTATCCTGTGCAATCTGACTGTTGAAATGGAATTATCTAAGTAGATTACTTTTTCATATAAACTTCTCTGTTCCAAGTATTGAAGAAACTTGTACTCCGTATTAATATTTTTAAAAGGAGTTTTGCAGTAGTGAACTACCTTTTGAAAGACCTTTCAAGAATTTTCTTGTACTGAACTTTCTGGTAATGCTTCCTGAAGTAAATTGAAGATCGGCTCTAAAATCATATTTTCAACATCGTTTTGTATTTGAAGGGTATCCTTCCTTGACAAATTCATTTCACTGAAGTATTTGCAGGTAAATGCTAAAACAGAATCTTTAATTACATTTATGTTAACGTTTTTCTTCCGAAGATTACTTTTATTTTGAATGTCTAGGAAACCTTTATCTTCACGATGAAATCTTTCAGCATATAATTTTGTTTGATCAGTGTAAGCTGTGCTCTGTATTGCACTTGAGAATGAAGATTGTCTTTTAATTTCATTTTTCATATATCTACTAAAACATCTAAATGTTGAGAAACTTCGTCTACACCCAGGAAAACCATAATTATACGACGAACTAGGCCCTAACCTATATACGTATTTTAAATGAATGAAAAGCTGCTTAGTTATTGAACATTTTTGATTATAAACGAAACAAATTTTTGTAAAACTTTATAAATTTTGTAAGTTTAACTCGTTCAAATATCAACATAAATATTATAATGTAATATCAAATAATGTGTACATATAACTAATATTTATAACATATATGTTTACTTAAGAAAGATATTTGAATGCCTGAAGTTCGGATATTATTCCAGATAATACTGCAGAATTTTTATCAAATTTTGTGTTAATAAAATATATGTATATATTTTTGCAGAAATATGCACAATAATTCACATTCTTTTAGATATGTGAACCCAAAAACTTGATAAATTTTAAAAGCAGTATCTATCTTTAATGATGTTGGTAAATTTTAGATATTATGTCATAAAATAAAACATAATCAGTAATATTACAAAAAAAGCTACCTATGAAAAATATCATTGCTTGAAATGTTGTTTTTGTTTTATAACACTCTTCAATAGTTTTCTGTACGATATCATGGAAGTCTTGTGACGATGGAATTAACTTAATGAATTTCCTTCTTGAATCCTTGATTATTGATTTCACCAAATGCCTCTTTTTCGATTCCTCATTATAAACATAGGTTCTTGATATCGGAGCTATTAGTCCATAAAGTGCCACGAATATCAAAATTGTTTCAGACTCTGAAATAAATTTTAACAATTAAGAGAAATTATTAAGTATTTTTTTTGAAATGTTTACCTTCCTTTTCCTTTTGTGTTAATTCTAATAATGTTTTACTGTATTGTTCCTTTATATTACTCGTCATATAAGGTAGGTACTATTGCTTTGGAAAATTCGTCAAATCTCTGGATGTATTCGTTTGAAATCACATTCAACCTTGAAAAGAAATGTGCTTATTAACATCGAAGCGTTTAAAGTGTGATTATAAAGAAAAGCCATGCGAATGTCACCATTAAAAAAATTGCGGACAAATTTGACTTAAAAATAACTTACCAATATGTAACCAAAAGACTGTTTATATATAGGCCATTCACTTAGAATATTCGCTATCTCAAAGTGATTTCATGCTTATAAATGTTTTCTCCCATTATCTGAAACTTCTTCCCAGGGACTAACAGTGAATTTGAGCCATTTCTTAGCTTTTAGTATTTCGGCGTCTAACTATAATAGTCAATTTCTTATTATAATGGAAATGCTCTAATCAAAGTTTTTTTTACCTGTAATATCATCTTCTGGTTCAACTGCAGACAAAGATAAGCTATTACTAGTTTCTTTGTTTTTGTAAGGATGTAAACCTTCTAATCTTAACTTGTTATGGATGTCTGCTGAGTGATTGAATTGGACGTTAAGTCCCAACTGCCAGCATGAGCTGACAGATCACTCGGTGGACAGCGTTGAAGTTCAGGGCGGCACGCTAGTTCGCCTCAGCTATTGGCGGAGAGTGGGGGGGGGGGTCCACGAAACCTGCCGCTGTCACCGGCCATAAAAAAAAAAATAATTCGTGCCTTTCATACATAAAAAAGGCACACATCCGGTCCTGAAGGGACCCTTTGTTACGTCCTATCTTCAACACAACATAACTCGGGCTTCCGCTTAGTGGAGATGGCGTAAGTTCAACGTGGAGTACTATTAGGGCGCCACGTGATTTTTATTGCTGAGCGAAACCACGAAACTCACTCTGATAGAGGGAAATCGAACCGTTACCCTGAGCGTTACAATTATACACCAAGAAAACCCAAGCAAGTCACGACAATTTCACATGCCGTTATCATACGGTACTAGGGACCATCCAATGACTTCAGCCGTAATTTGGGAGTATTAAATTCAATTTTTATTATCAATTTTAAAGGCGTCTGGGCCATACATCATAATTAACCATATTACAGAGGACAATTTAACCACACTCAACTTAAGCTAAAATTTATGATTATCAAAAAGGAAACTTATTACTGTTCCTACATGGAACCACGGAAGAAATATGACGTTATATATCAATATATATATATATGTACATTTATATATTCCAAAGTAAAACAAAACACTTATCTTTCGACCTTACGGTCTCCACTCCTTGGGAAAATCGGCTTGCCTTTAAAACGGGAAACTCTTATTTTCCTTCTTCTCTTTCTTCTTTTCTACCGCTATTTCCAAATCTCCTGGGTTATATTTTTCTTCTGACTCCACAATATTAGCTACTTTCGTTTTACTTCACTCCCTTTACTTTGTCCTGCTACTTATAAAAAAAAAACTGAATGAATCGCCAAAATTTATTTTCCTTCTTTCTGCCTTTTAATAACACTTTTTCGAACAAAAACCACTTCACTCGTCCGTGTCTTGCCAGGTAGAGAGAGAAGCGCTGACGTCTTCCTTTAACTCCCGTCCCCATTCGGCAGAATTCGACCAAAAAAGAACAGGCCATTGGACTGTAATTCGTCTATTTCATTTACTTGGGTGGTGTTCTGAATAATACGTAAGATGCATTTTGAAGGTTGGCGCTCATTTTAAAATTTATTTATATTTTTTCCTTTCCTTTTTTTTAAGCAGGCTTTTAACTATTTATTATTCTTCGTCGGAGACCTGGGAAGTAGCATCGCATTTATCCAATTGGCAACCCAAAATACGAAGGAGCTCGATTTTCCAAAGTAAGCGGTGCAGGGCGAAAGATAAGGATAGCTATACTTTTAATCCATTGACAACAATTCTCGTGACTCCATTTACAACTTCAAGTATAGTACTTAATTGTCTCAAAAGTGGGCTCTAATTTATTTTCGTATTACGTTAAAATGTTCTTAACTATGACTACGTGATGACAATTACAAATTTAGTATGCAACGAAAGATTTATGCGGACCGCTTTGCTGTCTCTCTCTCGTTCAGCTTGTAGTATTCATTCCCTGGACCACCAATTGATCCTTCAAATTAAGGGGAGTCTCCTTTTCTGAAATAAAAAAAAGGATCCTTTTGCAGCATTACTTCAAAATACTATAAAAGGACAGCACGACGTACATGCAAATAGAACCGTGTTTGAGAGGGCAGCGTTTATGGAGGCTAACCCTAAGTGCACCGTAACACTTTACACCACTTACCATTATCTTCGTGAAGGCGCAGATGATAGGCCTTCAACTGCATTGCCCCATATCCGCCCAATGACACTGAGGGCAGCAGTTATTTTGTTCAGTGTCCCTATTGCTATCGTGAAAGAGAGTAGAGGAACGGACCTTTTAACCCCTACATCAAGAGGGCTCCACTTGCCGGTGCCATACAAATAAAACGCGCTATTTTAAAATAAACTGATTAAACGGGAAAAGAATTACAGTGCATTTCAAGCAATAATATAGCATTAAAGCTGAGGATTTTATTCCCATCCTACATAGAATGTCAGTCTAAGCCTAATGTGTTAGTTCCTTATCCTAAGTCTTAGCTATGCAAAACTTATATACAACACTTCAACACAAATAGAGGGAATTATGTTCAATTTAACAATAATTTAGATTGAAAGCAATACTTATAAATGGTGTGTATAATACCGAATCACAATGTGAAAAATATAGACAAAAAAAATCTGACAAATTTTGTATATAGAATATCTAAATGTGAATAATATTAGTGTGGCAAAAACAGACAAAATATATATAAAAGAATTGAAACACTTACGTAATTTTCTGTTGAGGATCCACCGAAGAGGCGCCTCCGAGGTTAGGATACTCCACGATGCCCCTGTTAATTACGAAAATAAATTTATTCTGGCCTGAATTGCCATCACTCTAACATGCTGGTAGAGATACTACTTTGTATGAGCAGTAATGAGGTGACTAATCCGACATGGCTGAATCTACTCCTACCCCGTTTTTCCAGATGAAGAGGTTTTTTTGCAAACCCAATATGTGATGGACGTCCAATAATCAGTGTTGCCAACTGGAAAAGTTTTTAGTAAGTAAAATTGGAGTTGAAAAATCAGTAGATTGGCTTTACAAGTAAGTAGATACTTTGCATTCATATTTTTTCTTTTCAATTAATTTAATTGTTTAAATAGAAGGCTATTTATTAAAAACGCATTTAATTTTATTCATTTTTATTAGCAAAATAAGAAGGATAAAGAAAATTACAGAAAAAAGAACAAAATAACAGATAAAAAAAGGTTAACATCTAAAACATAGATTAAATTCAATTCAACAAATTATCAATAAAAACAAATAAAATAAAGAAACATCCTCTAATAAAAAAATATATAAATCAAAAAACATAAACAAATTTAACCTTAATCACTTTTGAAATCGTACATGGTTTGATTAAAATATTTCAGTAGTTCTTTATTTACTTCAAAATTATAGCAACTGCAGTCAATCAATTTAAGTAATGACTTTGCATATAAGCAACCTTTAATTGTGTTT
Organism: Dioctria linearis; assembly: GCA_963930735.1. Taxonomy (NCBI): domain Eukaryota; kingdom Metazoa; phylum Arthropoda; class Insecta; order Diptera; family Asilidae; genus Dioctria; species Dioctria linearis. The sequence goes on along the minus strand of OZ005743.1, from coordinate 139,570,181 downwards.
GAATTTAATAAATTTCGTAACTTTGTTTTTTGTATATTTACTTGAGAGAACATTCTCTCGACACTTGCAGACGAATGAGGAAGCTTAAAAATTTTCAAAACAAAATTTGTTAAATCCAGGAATGCTGGTTCATCATGACCCATTTTAATTTTAGAAACTTCATTCAAAAATAACTCCGCATTTTTAGTTATATAACTGAATTATGTTTACCAGAATAAATTTCTGTTGCATCAATTAAATTAAGATGAGACCAAAATTCCGAATCAAAATCAAACCGGGCAAGAATTTGTTTGGCTCCTTCAATATAAAATTTAAGACAATTTTGTCGAAAATCTTGTAGTTCGGAAATTCCAGTTTGATTTTGCAAAATGTATTGCTCGAATTTTGCATCCATATAAACTGCCTCAAGTTCTAACATTTCTTCTTTACAGTCTACTTGAATTCAATAATTTTATGATTTATAACATATTCTTTTTTCATATAGAATTGTAGAAATGTTAATACCAAATCTTTCACGGTTTTGTGTAAATTACATATCTGTGGACTTTCTGACTGATACAATTTATTTAAATTATTAAAGTAAGGCAAAATAAAGTCGAGAAACAAAAAGTATAATTTGGTCGTATGATCAAGCAACACTTTGTAAATGTTTTCTGCTTGTATTAGTTTTGACTCTTTTTTTCAATATTAAAGTAAGCTTTGAGAACATCATATTGACTAATTATTTTTTTAATTACACTTTGCAGTGACAACCATCTGGTTTGACAATGAATTAAGATTTTTAATGGTTTTATTTCAAAAAAAGTTTGTAAGGATTTGAAATCGGAAAGTCTTTTCGAGCTCTTCAAATAGTTGTAAATATTTCTCGTCAGACATTGAATTTCACCAGGAATTTGCTCACAGGCATAACTGGCACATAAATGGAATGAGTGGCATATACATTTAATAATAAACAAGCTATCAATATCCTTTTTTAAAAGACTTGCTACTGAGTGATGTTTGCCAGTCATAACACTATCTCCATCAGCAGCAAAGCCAATTAAATTTTATTTATAATCGACATTACAGTTCTTAAAACTGTTTATTATTAAATTGTATAAAGAAATTGCATCGGCTTTATCAACTTCAAGTAAGTCGTAAAAAAATCCAAGACTTTGCTTTTGTGCCTTAGTCTCACAATTAAACATAAATGTTTTTTTAAACATATATCAGATGCTTCGTCTACCATAAGAGACAATTTTTGAGTATTCATCAATTTGTTCAAATGCTCTATGTAATATTTCCCTAAAACATTTTTTATAATTGCACTGACTTTAGTACGCCCGCATTTAATTTTTTTTTTAAATTTCGGAATCTTTGGCAATTTCTGAAATTACTTGCACAAAATGGTCCATTAAATTAAAAGCTAAGTTATGTTCAGCTACAAATAAAGCAATCTTTATTTCAGCTTGAGCAATTTTTGTTATTTCGGCCGTTTTGTTTATCGCCGTATGGTTGGTTGCTTCCACATTGTGTTGCATCTTGATTTGTGAGTACGCCTTTCTTGATGCTTTTTCAGGGCTGCTTTACCCATGGTTCCAATAAATAAATCGGTAAAACATACCTGGTAGAAAATATGAAATTATTGTACTTTTACTTCTACGATAACCACTACAACAGCAAAAATTAATAAAAAAATACTCATTTTAAATTAATATGAAGAAACTCGAAACTTTTCAAACTGCTTAAGTATAAACATACCTTGCAGTGTGCATAAGCTTTGCCTTTGTTCGAATTTTGTACCCATTCAAAATCTTTTTGCCACTTAGTAAGGAAAGCTTGTGCATATTTTCTTTTATTAGCAATTGGAGCATCCGATGAGTTTAAATTCGATTCAGAATCAGAATCATTTTCAGAGGCCAAAGCAGGCTCCAAGCCCGAATATTCACCTTCGGGTTTTTTGCTTGTAGTCAAAAAACGCATCATCTAAAGAGCGTAATAACAAAATAAGCTATAACATAATTTTTTTTGAAAAATTTAAGTTAAATTTTACCTGGATTACACAAATCAAAATCAAAATCACGCAGAAATCACAATGTATACCATAAAAACAGGTAACTCAGCTGACATTTTCTTCTTCTTTAAGAATTTCATGCCACGCACCGTCATGTTGGTGTATGCATTGCATATATAAAGCCTGAAACACAATTGGAGCTCTTCAGCTTTTCTTTCGGAAACTTATTTTGACAGCTTTGATCTTAATATAAAAAAAGGTACAGTCAGGTACAGTTCACTCAAAAACTTCTTTAAAACTCCAAAATTACTTTAAAATGTATCAATATCAGTAATGACGACTTCTTTAGCGAAAAAAGCAATTTTTTTAAAGCTAACTATAAGTAAGTAGATTCGATTAGATAGTAAGTAGGTAAGTATACATCAGTAAAAGTAAGTAGATCTTCTTACTTTTGTATTGAGTTGGCAACGCTGCCAATAATTGCAAGAGGAGATGATTAAAATCTGGAAGAAGCTCCTTTATAAAGTCAAATTAATTTCCTGGCATGATCTTCTTGCAAACGCCAATGTATCGATGGACGACTAATAATTGCAATAGTAGGTAATTAAGATCTCTTGCAAACACCAATGTCTCGCTGAACGACTGATAATTGTAATAAGCGTATAAGTAAAACCTGGAAGCAGCTCCTTGTCCAATGTCTCGATGAACGGTCGTACCTTTTGCCCAATCTACAATGCATGGTTAAACCACGTCGTCAAAACGATATGGATTTTTGTGTTTGCTTCCCACTCTTGCATTTGAAAATTTATGCTTGCAAAAATGTCCCTTCCCTCTCATTCATTTGACGACATGAGCACGAGCTTAGGTGTAGTAGTTAATCAGCAAAAACGATATAGTAATACCTCAGGTGTATTCAGCATAATTTAGAACCATGTAGGGCAATTTAGAACAAAACAGCTGTAAACTGGAACTTGTACTTTCAGTCTTGAAAGCAATATTTTATATTACTCTACTTGTTCCAAGCAATTTCTTAGTTTACTACGTTTACTATATCATAGTATAAATTATTGAGACCAAATACTTCCTTTGACGTAATTCTGCAATGAAATAGAGGAAGCAATTACATTTATGATAATTGACAGGTCAACAGCTGTTTAATTTGGCAGCTTACCTCTACTTACATATTTCGTGTATTTATATGCATTCTTCAGCAAACGATATCGTTTTGACGACGTGGTTTAACCATGCATTGTAGATTGGGCATTTCTTTCCAAAAAACTCTTTTTTTTCAGCCGCGCTCTTCTTCTTCCCTGTCAGAATCGACTCCCCTGTCAATTAGGTGTCGTTCGGTTAGCCGAATCAAGCCGCATCGTCCACATAGATACTAGCTTACATGTAGCAGCACATGCTCCGTGTGTCTTCAACCATAACAAACTTTGACAAAACGTTATGATATTTCGCATAAAGAATCCCTACTGGCCGTTTTTTAGGAACATTTTCGTAAAATTTCAACACATTTATAGGTATGTACTTTGGAAATAAAAATGGGAACAAAAGAAATTAATAGTAGGTATATGATATATGTATTATGGGTAATTCTGAATAAGTTGTACCACTGCAGTTCCTTTGTTTAATTGTAATTTTATCGATATGAAAACTTTATATTAGGGATAATAGTCCGTATGAAAACTAAACTCTTTCCACCTCATCATTTTTGGGTCACGTTTCCGTTTTTTATTTAGTTTCAGTAGAATTTATTTTATGGTTATAGGTTCACAATTCTTAGAACTTTCACTACTAGTGTTTACAACTATAGTTTTACAATGCGAGCAACTTTCATACACTTATTTATAACGCTTTACAGTTTATTACAATTAGTACTTCCGACGATTCGCCTTATAATTTGTTTTACAATTTTTTCAAGACTTTTTATTAACAACGACTTCTCCAAAAATCCTTTGCAACTTTTTCTTAATAAACTTTTACTTTTCGATTTCTGCGCACCACCGCGACGGATTTTAAAAACCAACTCCTCGAGGGTCGGCGATATTGCACCCAGGTACCCGTGTAGCTTCAAAAGCTCTTTTTTCATTTTTATTGTTTTCTCACGACGTTGAAAAAAGGTACGTGAGAAAATGCAAAAGTTTTTTTTGATGTGAGCTATATGGATCAATGCAAAACCGTAATCCGATATGCACTTGTGTACGTAGGTAAGTATGCAGTGCATATCGTGAGAATGTAATGCCTGCCTGATAACAAAATGCAATTTATGCTAAATTGCATTTGTTACACGCCACTTGGTGTATAACTTAATTTTTTGTTATAAAGAATAACGATAACTCCTTTTAGTTGTAATAATGTTTTATTCACTTTTGAGCACAGAACAAATTCTCTTATATTCTTTTATATAAAAAAAAAAACTTTAAAAGTAAACTGTTTTCTTAACACTGAATAACTGAAAACTCACTGGATAACACTGGAGGCCTTACCTTGGGTAGGGGGACTCTCCAGGTTGAACACTTAAAAACTTCTCTCCTTTGGCTTCGCTTCAACAGCCTATTTATTTAAAATCGAACCAATTCTTTAACCAATCAGAATTGGTCGATTATGCATTTTCCTATTTTGTGGGAATTGTCGGGTAGACAATTCCATATGCATGCACATGTTCCGATTTTTGTCCAAACGGAAAACGCTCAAATGACAAAAATCGAATAAACAATTGAAAATCACAATTCTGATTTTTGTTTAAACGGAAACGCTCAAATAACAAAAATCAGAAGAATAATTAAAAATTGGCTTTTCGTCTTGAACGGAAACGCTCGAATTTCAAAAATCGGTCAACAATTGGGATATCACAAAAACAATTAAAAATGACAAAAACAATCAGAGACAATTTTCAGGGTCACCAGTAGCGTATGGAAAATGATATACAAATTTTAGATTACATAAGAGCACTAGCCCGATGGTCAGTACTCAGTAGGGATCGTATATCATGTTTTCGTTCTGATGAACGGTAGCTACTTCGCGGTGACGTGTTTATTTGATTGTCTAGCGGGTGCCCCGAGGAATGTTGAAATAAGACACCTGTTTCTGAGTGTGTTAATGGGTTAAGGTTTTTGTATGTTGGAAATGATATATGTAGATATTGCCTTTTGGCTATTGAATAATGCATTTGGATAATTAGAGAATGCAATTATTGGAATGTGCGTTATGAATATGGAGGAGGTGATGTGGATTCATGACACATTTTGTTATGACATGGAAATGCATTTTTAAATGCATCTTAAATTTTAAACGAAATTTTAAATGAAATGATTTTTCTTTTTCAGGGTCACTTGTAATGCATCAATATATTGCATAGGGCAATATATTGTTGTATTGACCTTATAATAATAACAAGTATTTATTGCCAATATATAACATTCTTAATTTGAACTTAATTTTAATAGAACATTGTGGTAAAATAACTGTTATTTACATGTATAATGGGTACATTTATCAAATAACTATAAATATTGGTTTAGATTTATTTGAACATTAGGGTTTTTTTGTACTTTTAGTTAAGTTAAATTTTACTGTAAGTTTCTACAAAAAAGGCAAAAAAATAGATATAATTTGGTAAAGTAGGGTTAGTGAGAATTGAGTTTACATTATAATGGAGGTGGGGATTAAATTTTTATTTTATTAAAATAAGGTGTCGAGGTGATAAAATTTTTTGTTTTGTATTATTGAAGTTTTTTTTTTTTTTTTTTTTTTAAAGTCTCTAGTGTGGTAGAGGCAATGGTGAGAGTTTTAGTTGTAATTATGAAGTTTGTTGAGATTACAAGATAATGTTTTATTAGAATGTGAGATGAGCGAATTCACGTTAATTGTGATAAGCTTTAAGTTATTAATTATGTTATTTCCATTTTGTGGTAAGTTCATAGGGAACTGTTAACAGTTAATTCTGTTAGAAATGATAGCAATGCCATTCTTTTATTATTCAGATCTGTGAGCTCTCTATATTGTGGTAGAAAGTTGTCAATTCTATGAAGACATTCAAATAGATCTAGACCAAAAATCATGTTACACTCGTCGTTAAGATATTGAATATTATCAGTTCGTTGATTATTAACGTTAGCGTCCCTTGTGGTTTTACGGGGAACACCCAGGTCCTTCTTAAGTACGGAGGCATAGGAGATATTTTTTGTTGAAAAGTTATTAAGTGCTTTACTTCTTAGATTTGATTTTTCTTGTTTTCTCGACAGGATTTCAAGATATTTGCTACATTTTCTAAAGTTGGCCGCATGGCCTAATTGACCACAATTGACGCAGGTTGGAAGTGCGCCTTTTTCGATGCGCATTGTTCCATCAGGGTTTTCTACAACTCTCTCGAGTTGATCATTTAATGGACTAGTTTTGGGGGGGAGGGGGCATTTCCCTGGGCCATGTTCATCTTTGCATTTAACGCAACGATATGACATTGAACAATTGGAGGCAACATGCCCGAAACCTTGACAGTTTCGGCATTGAGTTATGGCTGTAGGTTTAAATTTATGAAAATATACACGTTGCCCAAGAAAGTAGCAAGTTTTAATTATTTCCGTGAGATCAGAGCCGTTTTTGATCTGCAAAAGCCAGATCGGATCCTTAATTCTGGGATTATTTTTGGAGAATAAAGAGACTTTAGTAAGCTCTATTTTTGGGAAAACTCTGTGGAATTCCGAAGAGATATCATTTTCATCATAGGATGAATGGAGGAATTTTAATAGTAAACTGGTTGGTTTCTCATTTTTAAGGGTATAGCTATAGTGACTAAAACCTTCAGCTTTAAGTAGCTCAAGCGCTATTTTGAAATGATTAGGGCTTTTAACAAGTAGATGTACCGTATTTTTATTAATTTTTTTAAATAAGAAAGTTTTTTCATTAATAGCTAGTTCTAGCTTAATCGCAAATCCTTTGAGGTTGAGGTTATAAATAACGATTGGTGGAGGTTTAACTGATTTGGTCAGAACAGTCTCTACTGTATCGGTAAGAGAGGGCTGTTCATCCAAGCTTATGTCGTCAGGTTCAGAGTCTAAGGACTGGTCGTCCCCTTCAGGGTCCAATGAACTAAATCTATTGGTGCTTTTAGCACCTAGAGAATCTAAGGCCTTTTTTGGTTGAGAGCTATGACTAGTTTTTTTTTTGTTATATGTTTATTTTTAATATTTATTTTTTTTGATTACCAAAACTATCACCATTGCCACCAACGTTACAAATGTCGGGGTGTTTTTTTACAGATTGTGGATTTTTATCAATATAATTAATTAAATAGTTATATTTTTTAAGTAGTGTATTATAATTATCAGCAATAGTTTTTAATTGCTTACTATATATGTTTTCAAATACCTTGTCTAGATTTGTAGGGTGTTGATCTTTCAGAATGAGAGGTCCATTAGCGTTGATTGATGTACTAGAGGTGGAAGTTATTCCTTTATAGTTGTCATCTGACCTAGGGAGGGCACTAGGTTTTAAAAACATGTTGAGGTCTGCTGTCTCAGGGACGGCACTGCACCGAAAGAAAAATGTTGGTAAATTTAACTAAAAACCTTGGTTAATTTGGCGTCAATTAAGGCTCACTGTTATTATGAATAAGGTTTTGTGGTTAATTACACTCGTCCAGGAAACTACTACAAACATTATATGAAAACTACTTCGTAGTTGATTTCATGGTCATTTAATTATCATATGGTCAATTTCGTAACTGTGTTACAACTATGAGTGTAACGTTACTATGTTTCGTTGTTACTCCTTCAAACTTGCAAAGCTCGAAACTTACCAATTTCGTGGTTAAGCAAGTAATTTACGTGTTTAAGTCAAGCTTGAAGCTTTCAAAGCTCAAAACTCACCAATTACTTGGTTAAGTAACTAATTTATGTGTTTAAGTCACCATATTCCTATAGTAAATATACTTTTTAATATAATTAACTTTCACTTTTTACTGTACAGTTACCACTTTCAGTTGATCCATAACGATTTCCTGTTTTTTAAGTCTACTTTTCTTGGTTTGTCTACAACTTTTTATCGCAAATATTACACCTCTCGTGGTCTCCTAATCCCTTGTTTGTCTCCCTGCCATGCTTAGAAATAAAACAAATCCCGCTTTTTTTCGATTATTTACTCCATTTAGTTTAATCGGGTTTGTTACTCCCGGTACTAGTGAATATATTTACCTGTGTGAATGCCCCACATACCGAAGAAAGCCTACAGATCAGGGATTAAACAAAGTATTTCCTAACAAATTATTAAATTAAATAAACTTCACATGATAACATAATAATGAAGATTCTATGAAGTAAAATGATGGGAAAATATTAAGGAATTTAGGTCATAGTTAAAACTCAGTGTGCATTTCAATTATAATTTATTAATGAGTTAAAGTATACAGATTCTTCATAAAATAAAAAAATAAATTGATTATATAAAGATGCTTAATAATGGCCTCAACTCATTGTAGAATTTTTTGTATTAAAGTGGTTTAATAAAACAATCTGTTTATAAGTTTTTTAGTTTTAATTTTTAAGGAAAACAGGAAACCTTTGTACAGATCATAAAAAAATTATTCCATTTTTGTAAAAAAAAATATAATACACTTAGAAATATTTTGGTCGTAAATATGTCTTGCCATTTGGAGTAGGATAAAGATGAACAGGGGGCCCATCAAATTCACCGATATGGTAAATACAGTAGGTATTCTTATTTCCCTTTGATGGAAAAGACTGGAAGTGATTATCAAATGCACTTAATAAATGTTCTTGACAAATAGCGAACACATTTAAAGATTCAGTGGAAAAAGATAGATCAACGAGTTTATATAATTTTAAAGAATTTTTACGCGTTCTAGTCACGTAGTAGTTTTCTTTATAAACAATATTTTTATAACAAATATGCCCTGTACATATTAGTGTTTCTAATAAGTTTATGCAAATTGAATTTATATTTTTTATTTTTTTAAAGTAAGACTTACTAGACAAGAAAGATTTCGTTTTAGAAAACTCTTCGCTGTTAAAAAGAGGCGGGAGTCCTTTATTATTTAATAGCCGACTACAAAATTGTAAGCTTGATTTTACTCCCAGAGAGTACGGAAGATTCTTTCTAGAAGTTATATTATTACAATAGCCCTTTAATTCTCTGTGCTTACTTTCGAAACGGAAAGACCATATAAATTTAAGCGGGCCAACTTTCTTTATAATGCTAACATAATATGTTAGAAAATGGAATTTTGGTTTTAATGTGTCTTGAAAAAGTTTCTTATATAATAAATGATGCTGTGCTATTTTCTTTTGAAGTACAGACAAACGCTCCTCATCGAAATCTGATTGAAGAATTAGGTCAACTGTACTAACGAGTAAACATACCAATTTCCAGTGTTTGCTATTTGTGGGTATAAGGTCTCCTAATATTAAGGGGATGAAATGACAGAAAGTCCGCATTTCCCTGGCAGCCATTTTTAATTTATTTTTGCAAATATTCTCTATCTTAATCGGGGGTGGTATGTTACCAATTTCGGTTGGACCATATGGAAATAATTGCACTCTATTATTAAGGGTATCAAGAGTAAAAAGTTTTTCATTTTCTATGAAATTATAAAGCACTTGACAAATGACGTAATGACAGACCCCTTCAAATAAGTCGTGCATAATGTCGACAGAATAATTCTCAGTTACATGGAAAGATGGTATATTGTTAAAAATTGAACGTTCCCTAACTCCGGTAAGAGTTGCTCTTTGCTGCACTTCTTCATGACTTGACAAGTCACTCTCATAATTAGTTCTATTCCTAATATTATTACTAATTTCTTGGCAAAGACTTTGTACTTGAACTTTGGAACATTTGCAAAACCTACAGGGATAATTTGAAGTGAAACCTTTTGTGAAACCAAGAATAGTGTTGAGACCCAAATTATCTCCTAGTATTAAAGCTAGGACAAAAAACACTTTCCTATCTCCTACGTCTGTTTTAATCCAGACACCTTCACTTTCTAGTGTTTTAAATTCTTCAATTAACGGATGAAAACAAGCACTATTTCCATATTGTTTGTCCTTACTTTTAAAAAGCATTCCAACAAAAATATTTTCTAAGGAGGAGGCATTGTGCTGTGGAAGGGTGGGAAAACTGTAATATGTTGCTCCAATTGAGTGTACTCCGGAATGTGATCCCAGTGGATTTCCAGACTCAAAATCATCGAAATAGAGAAAAACAGGTATCATTAAATCATTTGGTCGGTTTGTTATTTTATCTTTCCATAACTCGCTATTAATAAAATGACATAATGTCCTTTTTTTTGAGATATGTTCAATATTTTTTATCATAGCATTAAAAACCCCAGGTAACTCAAAGAATTTTTTGATCTGGAATCTTATAGGCATTATTACTCCCCGCACGATATCTTCATCTAATGTTGAAATACCTTTTATGATAATAGGTCTAACTTCATGGTTAATAGAATACGACTCGGGTTCCTTGTAAAACCCCTTTTCACTTACTACTTGAATAAATTTATAGAATGTATTAAAGTCTTTGAATGGATTTCCTAAAATATCTAATGTTCTTGCTTCTGTTCTGCAATCATCAGACAGTTTTGGCAAAATCGTTTTTCTTAGCTGTTCAGAAATTACGTTAAATGGTCCACTACTTAAACGTTGAACAACCCCGTCAACAAAGGATCGAGGTAGATTAGATTTTCCATATAAATCACTCAGAAAAATTAAGAAAGATAACTTGATAGTATCTAACGGTTCAAAAATTAGGGAAATATCTTCTTTTTCTTTTAAATTATTGATCTGGGGCGTAATATCAATTTCATAAGTTTTAGAAATTATATTGTCTGGACTACCTAATGAATTGCATGATTTACCACTTCTTTCGAAATGACGTTTATAACTTTTTAGGGACTGATAAGTCTGACGACAAACAACGCAATGATAATTATCAAATGGAGTCAGACGATGAAAAGTTTTGTAGTGAGTAACAATTGCAGATACATCTTTAAAAGAAGCTGAATCTAAGCAAATATAGCATGCAATCATATTGGCTATTTTCTAATTTTAGTGAAAATTTCTAAAATCGTTTGTTATTAAAAGAAGACAGGATAACTGCAATCAAACCTTTTTATATATATACTCGAAGTATATTTAAAGTAAAGTTAAGTAAACTAATGTATAAAGTACAAATTGAAAAAATCTATTAAAAATTAAGTATAATTATATATACATTATATGTTGAATATAGCGGATGTGTCTAGCAATACCTTATTCACGTTGGTCAATCAATACTCTTCTAAATCTTTTATCAGGCATAAAACATTTGGGCAAACACGATCTTCGTGTTCTAAGTGTATCTCAAAAAAGTATTTCTGTATGAATGTCCACACTGTATTGGAAGAATCTGGATATTTCAAATTTAAGACGTGAAATAATTTAAAGCAAATGTCAAGTGCTGGCAAAAAAGAATTAAATTTATATTTAATTTCATCTAAATATACGAAATAGCTTTTGGGTCCATCTTGGTTGCAAAATATTATAAGAGGCTGTAAGGTTTGCTGTTTTTCTCGCAAGGTCATAGATAAGCTATCAATTTTTGGATGTAAATCATTTATAGTGTTAATTATAATTAAGAAAGAATTTTGAGAGTCTTTAATAGTACTTTTCACTACCTTTTTTTTGTTTTCGTCGTCTTTTGAGTAGTATTTTACTGTAGGCGGTAAAAGTGCATGAAGTAAAAGAGCCGTCAGAATGTCTTCTGGTAAATTTTCTTCTCCTTTCTTAGTGAGTTGCTTCAGTAATTCCAAGTTTTGTCTATCCTTAATTTTTTCCAAAAATATAGGTTTTGTAAGATCCTTGAAATTCTCCCAGGAAGAAATCAATTTGGTTGACTTATCGGGAAAAATTACAGCAAATTCAATATCAATCTATAAACATCGAAAGTTCGATTAATTGTCTTAAGTTTTAGAAATAAAAGTTACCAGGTCAAATCCACGTGCGTCTTTATAGAGGGGCCAATTTTTAATTATATGACAAAATTTTTCGTCTCTGACATTCTTCTTTTCTGCAAGAATTTGTTGTCTTCGTCCAGTAAAAGTTTGCGTCCACTTGCTTTTTATTTCCGACCACGGTTCGGAATAAATTTGTAGCCAAGTTTTGATATCTAAAATAATTCAACTGTTGTAAATTTTCGTATCAAATTAGACTATTGGGGCTCTGTGTACATACCTTCGAATTCCTTTGCAACTAATATTTCTGTGTCTTCAACCGGTACCTTGGCTGCGGCCGTACTTAATAAATCGCTGGTAGGGAAAAAACTGCCTAATTTTCCAAACCTTTTTTTTACGTTGTAATATTTCGTATACAGGCGCCCTTTTGGATTTTCCTTTGTGCCCGGATGAGGAGGATTATAATATATTTCCTTAATTAAAAAAATTAGAATTCATGTAACGATATATATGTATGTGTTCAATTACCTTGTTATCGCCGAAATGTTCTTCAATGGATAAAGAGATTCCTTCAAAGTCTTTTCGAGTTATTCTTTTATTGTTATGAGTGTGCCATGAAATAATGGCGTCTATAATAATACTTCTTGAAAGGTCGCTCAATTTTTTATTGTGTTTGAAATCCTTAAATACAAATGCTACGGTGGGGCTTGCTAAAATAGCTTCATTTAAATTCTATAAAAATATTTAAGTCAATATTTCGTTGATATTATTGTAAGATACATAACTTACAAATAAGTTTGTTATTTTAAGGACTGGACTAGAGTGTACAATGGATGAATTCTGTGATTCTGAAATACACTCGGCGTTAAGAGCGAGCCAGTGACTAACGGTGCTGTCCAAATTGGCCTCAGTTGCTTCGCATGGTGAAGGGGTTGGTATATTCTGCGCATAAAGCCTGGTTAAAGAGGTAGATCATTGGATTTTAAGAAACTTACATTTTCTTTTCTCCATCCGTTCAAAGTATGACTGAAGTCCAACTTTAGTCCAAGTTTTTTTCCCCTAAATAATTCGTCGAGATCTTTTTCTATGATGATTTTAAGACGATCAACAGTTATTGATTGATCTAAAAATATTCGATGTTTGAATACAATAACAATCTGATTTCAAAATATGGAAACTACCAAGGAATTCTTCATAGAGTTCCAAAAATCTCCACTTATTTAACAAATTGAATAAGTCTAAGTCCCGAATTATGTCTGAAGATTGAATCTCCGTTAAACTGTATTTAGTAGTATGATGTGTTTTAGTTGCAAAAGAGGAACAGCCCATCACAGTATGCGGCTGGCTGTTAGGTACGTCATTCTCAGTGGTATCTTTATTTGTCAAAGAGGCTACAAACCTCACAAGCTGTTCAGTTTCCTCGTCAGGTAGAAGTTCTCCTTCGTCACTATTCAACATTGTTAATTTTTATACAAAACTGTGAAAATTTCCCATAAAAATACACAAGAGATATATTAAAAATTTAACACAAAGGTTACGGAACCCATCAATTTGATTGGTTTCGGATTTCATTCTTACAAATTCCTATCATGTATATATTATTCTTTAGTTTTTAATATTTATTTTTATTCATGGTTTTTAATATAATATACTGCACCGAATATATATTTTCAATTGCTTCCTCCGAAAGATCTATATTTTATTATTTCTATACCTATGTTTTACACCTGCTTTTAAGAAAATCCGTCAAATTGACGGGCTACCTAATTAACAATAAATAGTTTCAATACGTGCGGAATAACAAAAATGAAATATGAATGAGTAAAGAAAGTAAAAGTGAAGCAAATCACGGCTGTTTTGCAATATATACATGAGCAAACATGACAATGGGAATGAAAATCATGGCAACACCTCTCGCGATAGAAATAAATGGATATTGGAAGTTTTTGATACCTGTAATAATTAAAAAAATGTATTGAACGTTCAGATGATGAAGCTTAACGGAAAATTTTGGTAGAGGACCAGTTTATAGTATTCTCAGAGGGCCAACAGCATACGCAAAAAAAACTGTTATGCTTGTAAATGTAAGGAGTGTATTTGAACTGATAATTGATCATGATAGACATTGTTACCAAACTAGATGTAGTTTTATACAGTACATGCCAAATAAACCCGATAAATTTGGCATAAAGTTTTTGTTGATATATGCATTTTGTATATATATACATGCTAAGCATGTCCCTGAAACAGTGCATTTTAAAATAAAAGCAAGTTTGGGGTAGATATTGTAGATCAAATGACTAGATAATATAATGTGAAAGCAAGATCCAGTAGATGGAACCTTCACGTGTTTAATAACATTTTACATTTGCCAGCCATCAATGCCAAGATATTGTACAGAGCGACAAGTGGAGTAAACATATCTCGGAAGAATTTTATTTTTCAATTGGCTGAAGAAGTAAGCAGTGATCATCTCGACGAACCAAATACTAGTTTAAGTTCATTGTCTGATGACGAAATCTAATAATATTTACTGTCAATAAAAATCTATTGATTTGCGATAAAAATATCGACAAAAATTGTATTTTAATTAACCCGTCAAAAAAGTTAGTTATTTTTTCCAGATAGGAAAAACAAAATATTACTAACTTGTTGCAACGATAAAGATTTTTTATTCTTATAAGTATTGGAACTATGAACTTCTGAATTTATATTGAATAATTTTTTTTCAAAGTACTGTCGAAAAATAAATATGATATAATAAAAAGAGGATCAATTTTTATTTCCACAAATTGTTTCAAAACATAAAACTTTAATGATTTTCTAATGACCTTGGCAAGCAACTCCCAGAGTCAGAAAGACAAAAACCTGTGAAAGAGTTGAAAGGTTATTAACAACACGAGTTGAAAATGTACCCCAAATCCAAAATGGAAATCTCTAAATCTTTAAAACGTTCACTCGTTTTTCTATGCCTTAATAAATTTCTATAAAGTACTAAATTTAATATGAATATGTAAATCAATTTTCAATATCCGAAACTATAAACGCGGAAGTCCGCAGGCCCAATATCAATCAAATTTTACACGTAGTTAATATATCACGTGATAGAAACATTAAAAAATGGTTAAGTCGTCCAAGGTATAAAATAAAATATATAAAAAGACTTTTAAAATACATAACATTTAAAAATAAATTGCACTAAATATTAAAAAATATTTATGTCTTTTTCAGTGATATACACAAGAAAATTTCATTGCAAATAGCTGGAACAAGTCAAACCAGATAATATAATTTTAAAAACTTGTTAATACATTAAATTTTAAGATTTAATCTGAGTTCTAGCATTTCTTTTTTGTAATGAAACTTTTCTTGTGTATATGAGAGAGAAAGAAAAAATAATTTTTTAATTTTTTGTGTAATTTATTTATAAAAGTAATGTATTTAAAAAAAATTTAATGTATTTTAATTTCTACATTTTAGTCATTATATTTTCTCTAAAAACTCATATAACGGTACATAATCTAACTGACACGTTGTGGTGTAATATTTTTTCTCTCTGGAAAGTAGTTTATAGGAGAGTATTGCACTTTAATGTAAGAACTTCAACGTACAAAAATTTTGCATGAAAAAAATGAAAAAAATTATAAAAAAAATACTAAAGCATTTAAAAAAAACCTCAGCTCCCCCGCACCACCCCAATCTGTACACAAATTTAAAAATCACGCATTTTAACGATATCTGGTAAAAAAGTCTGCTATAAAGTTTCTTACAGAAAAAAAGAAAATATGCCATTTAATAGCACTCCATAAGAGTTTTAATTTGATATCACACACGGCAAATAAAGCATGTCACAAAAATTTTGTATCCGTATATATATAAATTTATATTATTTTTTTTTATATTTTATTATATTATATACATATATACCTGCCAGGATATTCCAGATATTTCCACACACAATTTTTACTTAATTATTGCAAAAAGAAATAACAATATAAAATTCACTGAAACAAGACGGAAACTTTTTATGAACACCTGATATACAAAAACACGACACGAGGATGAAAATTAAAGTCTGACTGCCTGCAGAGAAAACCAATTCAAAATGAGAAAGACGCACACCGTGCTTACGCCCATACACATAAAATTAGATCGAATACTGACAGAACATCTCCTGTTGAGCTGTCCACAAATAAGACTTGAAAAAAGTAAAGCAAACTGGTTACACACTTCTTGCCTTGGCTTACAGCAGAATTTTTCATATAAAGCTAGCTTGGCCTTCGTTCAAATACCATAATTTCCACACATTTGTTCTACATGCTATTTGTGTTTTAGACAATTAGAAAGAAAACATATTAGGCTGTAATATGTTATAAGCTCAATTTTCTGTGGGAGCGATGGCTTAGGCTCTAGGATCTCTTTATGATGAAATCGCAGCTCTTCTTCATGTATAGAAGTTTAATGTGAAGTCTGACTGTAGCGTCCGCTAATGACTTTAATGTGTTGGTGGCATCGCAACTTCTTTCCTTGTATATACCGCGGGGGTTACGCCGTATGCCTAAAATTCTCACCGATGTAAGTACTTCACGGCTTTATGTCAACTCAACGCCATAGCATTCAATTTCAATGTGTATAGAAATACTATGAATAAAATATTTCGTGGTACATTTACTACGGCATAATTACGAATAGGTAGTGCCAGATTAAAAAGACTTTAAGATGAGAATAAATTCCCACTGAAAGTTATTATAAGCACAGATATTGCTAGGTGTAATTTTGTTTATTCCTTTATATTATTTTGCTTCTGTTTTATTCTGAACCTGCTTGAAAAAGTAGTAATAAATCTGGTCGCAAAATTGCTACCTCTTAAATTCTTAAAGACCAATCTATGATAGTTAATATTGTGGTATAAACACTACATTTTATTAGTTAAATTGATCAAGTACTACGAAAATGCTCAACGCACTATTATATTGTATTTTTTAAATGTTGATAATAGTAACTTTAATAATACATATGGTACACTTTGTGTTTAAAATGTCAGCATTCTTAGTTAAATTAAATAATGTTACTCCTAACAATTTAAGTTGAACAAGAAAATGTAACTTAACCAAGGATTTTAACCAATCAACATGACATTTGTACAATTCTTTCTTACTCGATTTTAACAAGACTTGCATAATTTCTTGATTGATTTTCTACTTGTAAAATAACAATTTTGAAGTTTTTAATATGACCACGAAGAGCTCGTTTAAATTAAACAACAATGTGACTATTCTGTACAATTTGAACGAATATTAAAGTAACCACGCCGAATTTTAAACTTGACCAAGAATTTTTTTCTCAGTGTGAGGTTCGAATTCTTGTTTACTTTTTCCAGGCGTTGAAGTTGTCCATTATGGTTGTCATCTGACCTAGGGAAGGCACTAGGTTTTAAAAACATGTTGAGGTCTGCTGTCTCAGGGACGGCACTGAGGTTCGAATTCTTGTTTACTTTTTCCAGGCGTTGAAGTTGTCCATTATGGTTGTCATCTGACCTAGGGAAAGCACTAGGTTTTATAGACATGTTGAGGTCTGAGGGCCCAGGGACGGCACTGGGGTTTGTCTCCATTTTTAAGGTAGGTTGAATTTGTCCACTAGGGACATTGAAGTCACTGGGTGAGGTAACATGAACAGCGTTACGGGTATTAACGGCTATTTTTGTTGTTGATTTTAGTTTTAGTTTTTCTTGTTTTTTTTTGATTTTTTTCATTTCGTTAATTTTTTCTGATGTGTCACTATTAGTGCTATCACTTTTATCAGAATCATTATATTTTTTGTTATTATTATTATTTTTTCTTTTCTTTTTATCATTGATTTTATCGAGGGAAGTTGTTTTCCTTTTAATTTTATTTTTAGATGAGACTGAACTTAATGTTGTCGTTTCCGAGTCATTGGAGTAACCGCGCCTACCTTCCTCTGAATAGAAGTTAGAGGAGCAGTCCGTATTATAATTGTCTGATGGGGCGTTATCTCTGGCTTCAATGAGGCCCAGCAGTATATCCATACACTATGTGTATTTAAACTACTCATAATCTGATTTGAGGTTTGAGATTTATTTATATTTTTGGGTTCACTTAACAGGTAAGATTTGTTATTTGTAAACCAATTGTTATAATATTTATTTTTATTTTTATTTTAGTAATTTATTATACTTATTTAATTTTCATAAGGCACGAGGTTATTAAATTTGGCGCGAGATCACTGTGCACTAATAATTGAGCACTTATGTCACCACGTGACAAGTGGCTTTCTAATTCAGGTCAACTTGGTTTTTATTTGTTTAATGTATATGAGGTGCAGGTTGTTATTTTTGCACTCACTTTTTAAAAATTAAGTAATAATTCTGATATTTACATGTCACTTACTGACATGTGATTTTTAACACAGATGTGTCAGGTTTTATTTGTTTTTATTTTTAGAGTTCATAAAGCATAATGCGAATACATTTGCTTTGTATTCATTTATTATTTAATACTATATCACTTCACAGTTAGTCACTAAGTGACGTGTAACAACCTACAGTTGCGCATAGGCAAAATCACTTGTTGTCCACTGCTCATTATTAAAATTTGTATCAGGTTTGGGATGATAATTATATATCAGATGTTATTTTAGATTTTCGTTTTTATTTTAAAGTTAATAAGGCATAATGTTACTACACTTGCTTTATATTCACTTATTATTTAATACTTTAGCACTTCACAGCTTGTCATGAGTGACGTATGACCACCCGCAACTGCACATAGGCAAGGGCCCTTGTCATCCACTGCTTGCTAAAAAAAATTTTACTCAGCTCACTATAATAACTTCACAAAGTCACTTGTTCACTTTTCACTTGGAGCACTTTTCACATCACTGCACTTCACTGAAAGTATTGACCTTATGGTTGTGATTTAGGGCATTGGTACCTGAGTCACAACAACAGTTGAATCCAAACTATTATTTTCCTATTTATAATGCGTAAAATTAAATTCTTTTTTATTATGGTTTTAAAATATTCTTACAAATTTTCGCTGCAAATTGTATAAGTGATGCTCAAATATTTATCTAGGCCCTAATTTATTCTTTGGAAATGCAATATCCAAGTTATGTATAGTTATGTATTTGAAGGACTCAATTGTGAATTCATTTTCTGTGATATTTAGATAGATATTTATTTAATTATATATTTGCACATTTCCTTTAAAACATTTGGAAATTCAACACCTTTATCGCTTTCAGTATGTTTTGATGGCACATAACAAATATTTTCACTTCCTTGCTAAATATACTGAAATGTATTTGAGTAAATAGTTAAAATATTTTCATTAACAATAGCACTTTTATTTTCACTGTTCGCACTCATATTTCATAGATATTTATTCGCACTAATATCTGTATCGGTTCACGCTCAACAACACCTGATAGAAAACTGCGAACTGCATCCTCTTATTTCTCTAAACATTTTCTCAGTTTCAGCAAAACTAAGAAAAATGTCATTGATGCAACAAAGAGATGACATTGCAGTAATAAAGTTTTCATTGTAAGAAATTGTTACATTCGAAAAGGAATTAATATGACACGTTCTGTGTAGTAATTTCTTTGAAGCAATGTAAAATAAATTATTAATAATTATTTGTACGAATGCAAATATAGTTCCTGACTTCAAAGAAATGTTAGGCAGAATTCAATAACAAATTTGTATTAATGTCACAAAAATTCATTAAATTAATTATAATTCGGATTGAAGAAGATAAATTTATCTTTCTCCCCATTAATTTCATGTCTTTGTTAAATGAAATTTGCGATATTATTTCAATGTTGCTGTTATTATACCAATGATAGCTTATATTTTTGTTATAATAAAATTTATATTGCAAGAAAGAAGGCATTTTTAACATAAAAAAAAATTTAATTTACTATTATGAAAATCGCATTTCTGTGTATTATTAACACACTCAGAAAAAATTATTTTTATTTTAAAAGGATTTGCGTGCTATACAAGAAGGATTTACATATGAATTTTGCTAAAAGGCTGTCCTTTAAAAATAACAGCTTCAGACTTTTCAATTCAGAGAGAATCAAAATAAATTATCTTTACTAGATTTCCTATATATACATGAAAAGTTTTCCTTTTTAAATGAAAAATTATTTCATTTAAAACCAAAGTTTTTCCTTTTTATATAAACAATCTATTCGTTTTAAATTAAAAAAAATTCCATTTTAAACGAAAAAATATTTCCTTTTGAAGTAAAATTTGTAGTATTTTGTTTAGTTTTGAATTAAAAATCTTCCTTTTTAAAAAATAGGGAGTTTTCAAAAGGTATTTCACCATATTTAAAGAAACCTACATCTACGGTTATCTTATGCGTTGTCTCTTCCAAGCAAAATGTTTGAGTTCTAAGCTATAAAAAAAACTCACTTTGAATTAAAATTGTTATTTTATTACCAAAAAATATGCATGTAGTACAAAATCCTTAAAAATAAAAAATTAAAAAACTATGTAACTTAATTGTATTAAAGAAGGTAAACTAAAACTTTTTATTCTACTTTTTAGAGTTTCAAAAGTATCATTTTATTCTTATAACTTTTAAGCCATTACTTAAAACGTATACATGAATTGGGGGTCCGTCCAACATCTTTAAATCTATTAATTTAAACACAATGTTGCGATGTAGTGCTTAGAACTTGAAATTTGAAGAAGTGAGAAATATTACAGAGTGCAAACATATAAATTTATATACTTATGTTAGTAGAATAATTTTTAAAAAGGCTGTGCAAATTAACGTTTAATTTATCCTTTATAGTATCAAATATAATTGATACATTTTGCAAAATATCTGCCCAGTTTTCTACGAGAAGCTCTTCTTTTCCGGGATACATTTGTGAGAAATCAATTTTTATCTGAAATAATATATTCAGTATGTATATGTATATAAAGTTGCAAGAGAAATTTAGATAAAATTCTTTTAGTAAACTTACAAGTTGATTTACTTAAAACAACAAAATACTTACAATTTTTTCTCGCCACTCCAACCAACCAAATTTGAATGAAACCATTTGTCCAAATCGATTTATTTCTCTAAACAGTTTTTCAAAGTCACTATAGTCCATTTTTTCAAGAACTCTCCTTGTAATAATTAAGTCCAATAAATAATTATGAGTCTCACTAGAAACTGAATTATCAGTACTTTCTATTTGCGCGTTTTCAATCCCTGTATCAATACTGCACTATTCAAGATCACAAGCTCAAATGAAATACTTATCGCAAAATTGCAATCGCAATTCATGAACACATTAGGTACCCTGCGAAAATAAAAGGGTTTCCTTTTATTTTAAAATGGAAATATCATTAAAGCCGTAGCTAAAAATTGTTGTGTTACAAATCAGTTACTTCTCAGAAAAGAAAAAAAAATTCAAACGTTATTTCTATGTACTACATTGTACATGTTTAAACGGAGGCTTAGATTCTTTTACCTCGTTCGGTTTTTCAATGTGAGCCATTTATTTCAATTACCTACGTATATTAAAATGAATTTTTATTTATATACAAAAGGTTGGCTTTTTGGCACGTCAATTTAAAATCAAAAAACGCACAGGTAATTATTTATTTCAAAAACATTCTTTTCAACATTAAAAGTTTTCGATAACATTCAAATTTAAAAGGCTGTAATTTTGTTTTTTAAATGTGAATTTTTTCTGAGTACAATAATTTTTTGGGTGTAGTTTATCAAGTACATCTTCTAGTCTCGTTAAGCAAAATTTGTCATCTAGAATTTTCTTGTTTAACTACTTGTTTTACAAGACGCCATTTCTTCTTATCATTTTCTGCTTTCTTTGGAAGCTTATCAACTTGTTTGTTTATTTCCTCAATTAGTGTTTGATATAGTCCATAATTTTTTATATAAACTGGATGAAAAGGACTTGCACTAGTTTTTGCAAATTTTGTGAAATAATGAAAATTTCACAATTTTTAATTAACCTCTCTCTTTTTTTTATTCTCCACTTTATTCGTAAACTGATTAATTATCCAAGTGATATCTGTATGCTATGCTAGTCCAACAACGAGTGAATGATTCTTTTACAGACGTAAAAACTACAGTCTAGCCAAAAATTATTTACAAGAAAGAGCTACGTTTACACAATTATACAAATTCAGACATTCTTCAATTACAACGAACAAAATGAAATTATACAATTATTGTAGATGTGATTATTATGATTTCACCAAATGCCTCTTTTTCGATTCCTCATTATAAACATAGGTTCTTTATATCGGAGCTATTAGTCCATAAAGTGCCACGAATATCAAAATTGTTTCAGACTCTGAAATAAATTTTAACAATTAAGAGAAATTATTAAATATTTTTTTGGAAATGTTTACCTTCCTTTTCCTTTTGTGTTAATTCTAATAATGTTTTACTGTATTGTTCCTTTATATTACTCGTCATATAAGGTAGGTACTATTGCTTTGGAAAATTCGTCAAATCTCTGGATGTATTCGTTTGAAATCACATTCAACCTTGAAAAGAAATGTGCTTATTAACATCGAAGCGTTTAAAGTGTGATTATAAAGAAAAGCCATGCGAATGTCACCATTAAAAAAATTGCGGACAAATTTGACTTAAAAATAACTTACCAATATGTAACCAAAAGACTGTTTATATATAGGCCATTCACTTAGAATATTCGCTATCTCAAAGTGATTTCATGCTTATAAATGTTTTCTCCCATTATCTGAAACTTCTTCCCAGGGACTAACAGTGAATTTGAGCCATTTCTTAGCTTTTAGTATTTCGGCGTCTAACTATAATAGTCAATTTCTTATTATAATGGAAATGCTCTAATCAAAGTTTTTTTTACCTGTAATATCATCTTCTGGTTCAACTGCAGACAAAGATAAGCTATTACTAGTTTCTTTGTTTTTGTAAGGATGTAAACCTTCTAATCTTAACTTGTTATGGATGTCTGCTGAGTGATTGAATTGGACGTTAAGTCCCAACTGCCAGCATGAGCTGACAGATCACTCGGTGGACAGCGTTGAAGTTCAGGGCGGCACGCTAGTTCGCCTCAGCTATTGGCGGAGAGTGGGGGGGGGGTCCACGAAACCTGCCGCTGTCACCGGCCATAAAAAAAAATAATTCGTGCCTTTCATACATAAAAAAGGCACACATCCGGTCCTGAAGGGACCCTTTGTTACGTCCTATCTTCAACACAACATAACTCGGGCTTCCGCTTAGTGGAGATGGCGTAAGTTCAACGTGGAGTACTATTAGGGCGCCACGTGATTTTTATTGCTGAGCGAAACCACGAAACTCACTCTGATAGAGGGAAATCGAACCGTTACCCTGAGCGTTACAATTATACACCAAGAAAACCCAAGCAAGTCACGACAATTTCACATGCCGTTATCATACGGTACTAGGGACCATCCAATGACTTCAGCCGTAATTTGGGAGTATTAAATTCAATTTTTATTATCAATTTTAAAGGCGTCTGGGCCATACATCATAATTAACCATATTACAGAGGACAATTTAACCACACTCAACTTAAGCTAAAATTTATGATTATCAAAAAGGAAACTTATTACTGTTCCTACATGGAACCACGGAAGAAATATGACGTTATATATCAATATATATATATATGTACATTTATATATTCCAAAGTAAAACAAAACACTTATCTTTCGACCTTACGGTCTCCACTCCTTGGGAAAATCGGCTTGCCTTTAAAACGGGAAACTCTTATTTTCCTTCTTCTCTTTCTTCTTTTCTACCGCTATTTCCAAATCTCCTGGGTTATATTTTTCTTCTGACTCCACAATATTAGCTACTTTCGTTTTACTTCACTCCCTTTACTTTGTCCTGCTACTTATAAAAAAAAAACTGAATGAATCGCCAAAATTTATTTTCCTTCTTTCTGCCTTTTAATAACACTTTTTCGAACAAAAACCACTTCACTCGTCCGTGTCTTGCCAGGTAGAGAGAGAAGCGCTGACGTCTTCCTTTAACTCCCGTCCCCATTCGGCAGAATTCGACCAAAAAAGAACAGGCCATTGGACTGTAATTCGTCTATTTCATTTACTTGGGTGGTGTTCTGAATAATACGTAAGATGCATTTTGAAGGTTGGCGCTCATTTTAAAATTTATTTATATTTTTTCCTTTCCTTTTTTTTAAGCAGGCTTTTAACTATTTATTATTCTTCGTCGGAGACCTGGGAAGTAGCATCGCATTTATCCAATTGGCAACCCAAAATACGAAGGAGCTCGATTTTCCAAAGTAAGCGGTGCAGGGCGAAAGATAAGGATAGCTATACTTTTAATCCATTGACAACAATTCTCGTGACTCCATTTACAACTTCAAGTATAGTACTTAATTGTCTCAAAAGTGGGCTCTAATTTATTTTCGTATTACGTTAAAATGTTCTTAACTATGACTACGTGATGACAATTACAAATTTAGTATGCAACGAAAGATTTATGCGGACCGCTTTGCTGTCTCTCTCTCGTTCAGCTTGTAGTATTCATTCCCTGGACCACCAATTGATCCTTCAAATTAAGGGGAGTCTCCTTTTCTGAAATAAAAAAAAGGATCCTTTTGCAGCATTACTTCAAAATACTATAAAAGGACAGCACGACGTACATGCAAATAGAACCGTGTTTGAGAGGGCAGCGTTTATGGAGGCTAACCCTAAGTGCACCGTAACACTTTACACCACTTACCATTATCTTCGTGAAGGCGCAGATGATAGGCCTTCAACTGCATTGCCCCATATCCGCCCAATGACACTGAGGGCAGCAGTTATTTTGTTCAGTGTCCCTATTGCTATCGTGAAAGAGAGTAGAGGAACGGACCTTTTAACCCCTACATCAAGAGGGCTCCACTTGCCGGTGCCATACAAATAAAACGCGCTATTTTAAAATAAACTGATTAAACGGGAAAAGAATTACAGTGCATTTCAAGCAATAATATAGCATTAAAGCTGAGGATTTTATTCCCATCCTACATAGAATGTCAGTCTAAGCCTAATGTGTTAGTTCCTTATCCTAAGTCTTAGCTATGCAAAACTTATATACAACACTTCAACACAAATAGAGGGAATTATGTTCAATTTAACAATAATTTAGATTGAAAGCAATACTTATAAATGGTGTGTATAATACCGAATCACAATGTGAAAAATATAGACAAAAAAAATCTGACAAATTTTGTATATAGAATATCTAAATGTGAATAATATTAGTGTGGCAAAAACAGACAAAATATATATAAAAGAATTGAAACACTTACGTAATTTTCTGTTGAGGATCCACCGAAGAGGCGCCTCCGAGGTTAGGATACTCCACGATGCCCCTGTTAATTACGAAAATAAATTTATTCTGGCCTGAATTGCCATCACTCTAACATGCTGGTAGAGATACTACTTTGTATGAGCAGTAATGAGGTGACTAATCCGACATGGCTGAATCTACTCCTACCCCGTTTTTCCAGATGAAGAGGTTTTTTTGCAAACCCAATATGTGATGGACGTCCAATAATCAGTGTTGCCAACTGGAAAAGTTTTTAGTAAGTAAAATTGGAGTTGAAAAATCAGTAGATTGGCTTTACAAGTAAGTAGATACTTTGCATTCATATTTTTTCTTTTCAATTAATTTAATTGTTTAAATAGAAGGCTATTTATTAAAAACGCATTTAATTTTATTCATTTTTATTAGCAAAATAAGAAGGATAAAGAAAATTACAGAAAAAAGAACAAAATAACAGATAAAAAAAGGTTAACATCTAAAACATAGATTAAATTCAATTCAACAAATTATCAATAAAAACAAATAAAATAAAGAAACATCCTCTAATAAAAAAATATATAAATCAAAAAACATAAACAAATTTAACCTTAATCACTTTTGAAATCGTACATGGTTTGATTAAAATATTTCAGTAGTTCTTTATTTACTTCAAAATTATAGCAACTGCAGTCAATCAATTTAAGTAATGACTTTGCATATAAGCAACCTTTAATTGTGTTTGAATTTAATAAATTTCGTAACTTTGTTTTTTGTATATTTACTTGAGAGAACATTCTCTCGACACTTGCAGACGAATGAGGAAGCTTAAAAATTTTCAAAACAAAATTTGTTAAATCCAGGAATGCTGGTTCATCATGACCCATTTTAATTTTAGAAACTTCATTCAAAAATAACTCCGCATTTTTAGTTATATAACTGAATTATGTTTACCAGAATAAATTTCTGTTGCATCAATTAAATTAAGATGAGACCAAAATTCCGAATCAAAATCAAACCGGGCAAGAATTTGTTTGGCTCCTTCAATATAAAATTTAAGACAATTTTGTCGAAAATCTTGTAGTTCGGAAATTCCAGTTTGATTTTGCAAAATGTATTGCTCGAATTTTGCATCCATATAAACTGCCTCAAGTTCTAACATTTCTTCTTTACAGTCTACTTGAATTCAATAATTTTATGATTTATAACATATTCTTTTTTCATATAGAATTGTAGAAATGTTAATACCAAATCTTTCACGGTTTTGTGTAAATTACATATCTGTGGACTTTCTGACTGATACAATTTATTTAAATTATTAAAGTAAGGCAAAATAAAGTCGAGAAACAAAAAGTATAATTTGGTCGTATGATCAAGCAACACTTTGTAAATGTTTTCTGCTTGTATTAGTTTTGACTCTTTTTTTCAATATTAAAGTAAGCTTTGAGAACATCATATTGACTAATTATTTTTTTAATTACACTTTGCAGTGACAACCATCTGGTTTGACAATGAATTAAGATTTTTAATGGTTTTATTTCAAAAAAAGTTTGTAAGGATTTGAAATCGGAAAGTCTTTTCGAGCTCTTCAAATAGTTGTAAATATTTCTCGTCAGACATTGAATTTCACCAGGAATTTGCTCACAGGCATAACTGGCACATAAATGGAATGAGTGGCATATACATTTAATAATAAACAAGCTATCAATATCCTTTTTTAAAAGACTTGCTACTGAGTGATGTTTGCCAGTCATAACACTATCTCCATCAGCAGCAAAGCCAATTAAATTTTATTTATAATCGACATTACAGTTCTTAAAACTGTTTATTATTAAATTGTATAAAGAAATTGCATCGGCTTTATCAACTTCAAGTAAGTCGTAAAAAAATCCAAGACTTTGCTTTTGTGCCTTAGTCTCACAATTAAACATAAATGTTTTTTTAAACATATATCAGATGCTTCGTCTACCATAAGAGACAATTTTTGAGTATTTATCAATTTGTTCAAATGCTCTATGTAATATTTCCCTAAAACATTTTTTATAATTGCACTGACTTTAGTACGCCCGCATTTAATTTTTTTTTTAAATTTCGGAATCTTTGGCAATTTCTGAAATTACTTGCACAAAATGGTCCATTAAATTAAAAGCTAAGTTATGTTCAGCTACAAATAAAGCAATCTTTATTTCAGCTTGAGCAATTTTTGTTATTTCGGCCGTTTTGTTTATCGCCGTATGGTTGGTTGCTTCCACATTGTGTTGCATCTTGATTTGTGAGTACGCCTTTCTTGATGCTTTTTCAGGGCTGCTTTACCCATGGTTCCAATAAATAAATCGGTAAAACATACCTGGTAGAAAATATGAAATTATTGTACTTTTACTTCTACGATAACCACTACAACAGCAAAAATTAATAAAAAAATACTCATTTTAAATTAATATGAAGAAATTCGAAACTTTTCAAACTGCTTAAGTATAAACATACCTTGCAGTGTGCATAAGCTTTGCCTTTGTTCGAATTTTGTACCCATTCAAAATCTTTTTGCCACTTAGTAAGGAAAGCTTGTGCATATTTTCTTTTATTAGCAATTGGAGCATCCGATGAGTTTAAATTCGATTCAGAATCAGAATCATTTTCAGAGGCCAAAGCAGGCTCCAAGCCCGAATATTCACCTTCGGGTTTTTTGCTTGTAGTCAAAAAACGCATCATCTAAAGAGCGTAATAACAAAATAAGTTATAACATAATTTTTTTTGAAAAATTTAAGTTAAATTTTGCCTGGATTACACAAATCAAAATCAAAATCACGCAGAAATCACAATGTATACCATAAAAACAGGTAACTCAGCTGACATTTTCTTCTTCTTTAAGAATTTCATGCCACGCACCGTCATGTTGGTGTATGCATTGCATATATAAAGCCTGAAACACAATTGGAGCTCTTCAGCTTTTCTTTCGGAAACTTATTTTGACAGCTTTGATCTTAATATAAAAAAAGGTACAGTCAGGTACAGTTCACTCAAAAACTTCTTTAAAACTCCAAAATTACTTTAAAATGTATCAATATCAGTAATGACGACTTCTTTAGCGAAAAAAGCAATTTTTTTAAAGCTAACTATAAGTAAGTAGATTCGATTAGATAGTAAGTAGGTAAGTATACATCAGTAAAAGTAAGTAGATCTTCTTACTTTTGTATTGAGTTGGCAACGCTGCCAATAATTGCAAGAGGAGATGATTAAAATCTGGAAGAAGCTCCTTTATAAAGTCAAATTAATTTCCTGACATGATCTTCTTGCAAACGCCAATGTATCGATGGACGACTAATAATTGTAATAAGCGTATAAGTAAAACCTGGAAGCAGCTCCTTGTCCAATGTCTCGATGAACGGTCGTACCTTTTGCCCAATCTACAATGCATGGTTAAACCACGTCGTCAAAACGATATGGATTTTTGTGTTTGCTTCCCACTCTTGCATTTGAAAATTTATGCTTGCAAAAATGTCCCTTCCCTCTCATTCATTTGACGACATGAGCACGAGCTTAGGTGTAGTAGTTAATCAGCAAAAACGATATAGTAATACCTCAGGTGTATTCAGCATAATTTAGAACCATGTAGGGCAATTTAGAACAAAACAGCTGTAAACTGGAACTTGTACTTTCAGTCTTGAAAGCAATATTTTATATTACTCTACTTGTTCCAAGCAATTTCTTAGTTTACTACGTTTACTATATCATAGTATAAATTATTGAGACCAAATACTTCCTTTGACGTAATTCTGCAATGAAATAGAGGAAGCAATTACATTTATGATAATTGACAGGTCAACAGCTGTTTAATTTGGCAGCTTACCTCTACTTACATATTTCGTGTATTTATATGCATTCTTCAGCAAACGATATCGTTTTGACGACGTGGTTTAATCATGCATTGTAGATTGGGCATTTCTTTCCAAAAAACTCTTTTTTTTCAGCCGCGCTCTTCTTCTTCCCTGTCAGAATCGACTCCCCTGTCAATTAGGTGTCGTTCGGTTAGCCGAATCAAGCCGCATCGTCCACATAGATACTAGCTTACATGTAGCAGCACATGCTCCGTGTGTCTTCAACCATAACAAACTTTGACAAAACGTTATGATATTTCGCATAAAGAATCCCTACTGGCCGTTTTTTAGGAACATTTTCGTAAAATTTCAACACATTTATAGGTATGTACTTTGGAAATAAAAATGGGAACAAAAGAAATTAATAGTAGGTATATGATATATGTATTATGGGTAATTCTGAATAAGTTGTACCACTGCAGTTCCTTTGTTTAATTGTAATTTTATCGATATGAAAACTTTATATTAGGGATAATAGTCCGTATGAAAACTAAACTCTTTCCACCTCATCATTTTTGGGTCACGTTTCCGTTTTTTATTTAGTTTCAGTAGAATTTATTTTATGGTTATAGGTTCACAATTCTTAGAACTTTCACTACTAGTGTTTACAACTATAGTTTTACAATGCGAGCAACTTTCATACACTTATTTATAACGCTTTACAGTTTATTACAATTAGTACTTCCGACGATTCGCCTTATAATTTGTTTTACAATTTTTTCAAGACTTTTTATTAACAACGACTTCTCCAAAAATCCTTTGCAACTTTTTCTTAATAAACTTTTACTTTTCGATTTCTGCGCACCACCGCGACGGATTTTAAAAACCAACTCCTCGAGGGTCGGCGATATTGCACCCAGGTACCCGTGTAGCTTCAAAAGCTCTTTTTTCATTTTTATTGTTTTCTCACGACGTTGAAAAAAGGTACGTGAGAAAATGCAAAAGTTTTTTTTGATGTGAGCTATATGGATCAATGCAAAACCGTAATCCGATATGCACTTGTGTACGTAGGTAAGTATGCAGTGCATATCGTGAGAATGTAATGCCTGCCTGATAACAAAATGCAATTTATGCTAAATTGCATTTGTTACACGCCACTTGGTGTATAACTTAATTTTTTGTTATAAAGAATAACGATAACTCCTTTTAGTTGTAATAATGTTTTATTCACTTTTGAGCACAGAACAAATTCTCTTATATTCTTTTATATAAAAAAAAAAACTTTAAAAGTAAACTGTTTTCTTAACACTGAATAACTGAAAACTCACTGGATAACACTGGAGGCCTTACCTTGGGTAGGGGGACTCTCCAGGTTGAACACTTAAAAACTTCTCTCCTTTGGCTTCGCTTCAACAGCCTATTTATTTAAAATCGAACCAATTCTTTAACCAATCAGAATTGGTCGATTATGCATTTTCCTATTTTGTGGGAATTGTCGGGTAGACAATTCCATATGCATGCACATGTTCCGATTTTTGTCCAAACGGAAAACGCTCAAATGACAAAAATCGAATAAACAATTGAAAATCACAATTCTGATTTTTGTTTAAACGGAAACGCTCAAATAACAAAAATCAGAAGAATAATTAAAAATTGGCTTTTCGTCTTTTTTTTTTTTTTTTTTTTTTTTTTTTTTTTTTTTATATAATTATTAAGCCAAGCTCAGGGGATACCCTATGATGCAAAGCACAGCATGGCAGGAAGGAGATAGGGAAAGGATTAGGGGATATGAGGAAAGTGGCGGAGGTGCCGATGTATGTCGCCCTTAAACTTCCGCAGATTGTATGCCGGAGGAAAAACAGAAGATGGTAAGCTGTTCCACATTCGCACTGTTCGGGATAAAAAAGCATCTCGGAATTTTACTGTACGGCCGAAAGTAATTTGAAGGGTTAAAGGATGTGCGCGGTTTGCAGCGCGAGTATTGCGTGCAGGAATCATTCTACAAGGGATTAGACTAGATATTTCATCAGAACATTGACCATGCATATAGCGATAAAGGAGCGAAAGGCATCCAACATTGCGGCGGTGCTCGAGTGAGTCGATATGACAAGTTATTGCCAAATCGCCAATGAGCTTGAAGGCTCTCTTTTGGACAATATCCAATGAAGCTAAGGCTGTGCGACCAGCCCCGGCCCATATATGGGAGTTGTATTCCATTCTAGGTCTAATGTAGGACTTGTAGAGGAGCGCTAGATTTGACGGGCTGAAATATTTCTTACACCTTTTCAGAAATCCAAGACATTTCGATGCTTCTTTGGCAACAGAGAAGATGTGATCTGTCCAGTTTAACTTACTGGAAATATTAATGCCAAGAATGCTTAGTGACGGTGAATCAGAAATGAATGCTCCATCAAAAGAAACGGGTGTGGTTAAGTTATGATCTTGTTTTAATGAGATAAGACAGCTTTGGGACTTTGATGCATTGAATTCGACGCGATTCGCTTTGCCCCAAGCGAGGATATTAGCAAGATCGTTATTCAATGATCTAGTCATGCAATCTCGTTTAACACATGCAGCATTCCCCCTGGATTCTGCAAGAGTGTCAAAGGAGTAAGCGAAATCAAGAGTACTGTCATCTGCGAAACTATGGATGGGATTGAAAGTAAGGGAAAGCAGATCATTAATGAAAATTAAAAAGAGAGTTGGAGAGATAACAGAGCCTTGAGGTACACCGGCATTTATGGGATGCGGTTCAGACGTAACGCCATCTAATACAACACGTATTTGGCGACTAGATAGGAAACTTTCAATCCATAATACAAGAGGAGGGGAGAGACCAAGTGCTTTGAGTTTGGCTAAAAGGGCTGGATGCCAGACTCTATCAAAGGCTTTTGAAATATCTAGGGCAACGATTTTAGACTCACCAAAATTGTGAAGACTACGATTCCAACGTTCCGTAAGAAAGGTCAGCAAGTCTCCAGATGAGCGTCCAGCTCGGAAGCCATATTGGCGATCGTTGATGAGATGATTAGTTTCTAGATACTTCATTAATTTTGAGTTAATGATAGATTCAAAAACCTTTGAAAGAATCGAAGTGATGGCAATTGGTCGATAATTTGAGGGATCGCTACCCTCTCCTTTCTTAGGAATAGGCTGAACGTGAGCTAGCTTCCAAGCAGTTGGAAATTTTCCTGTCGAATAAGACAAGTAGAAGAGTTTGCGCAGAGGTTTAGCCAAGGATGAGGCGCAGCTTTTAATTAACAGGGGCGAAAAACCATCAGGACCTGCGGCTTTGGAGACGTTGATCCCCTTAAGGACCCTGACCACATCCCTCGTACGAAGGTGTATTGGCTCTTGTACACATTCACACGGGCGATGCAAAACAGGTGTTTGTGAAGTTGGTGGAAGACGAGAATTTGAAGCGAATCTAGCAGCTAAAATATTAGCTTTATCCAGGGAGTCAACAATCACTTCACCATTATTAAGTAGTGAAGGTATAGAGGAACTGGTGAAATTGTTCCTGATGGTTTTGACCAGGGACCAGAAACCTTTGCTACCTTTGCGGCTTGTCAAGATTCTTTGTCTAATATTCTGGTCAAAAAGAAATTTTTCTCTCTGGATAATGGACTTGCAGGTGTTCCGTGCAGTCTTGTAGACTTGTTTCATTTCCGGACATGGATGCAATTGATAGGCGCGAAAAGCAGACTCTTTCGCTTTTATAGCTTGGTTGCACTTATCGTTAAACCAGGAGCGATCATGCTGTTGTTGAGACCTGCTGTAAGAATACGGAATGTATTCACGCATGCCAAGATTTAGTATGTTACTAAATTGTAATGTGCATTCATCAACATCCCTCGAAGCAAAACAGACCGACCAATCAATTTCTTTAAGATACTTATTGAGACTTTCCCAATCAGCATTCTTATAGTGCCAAAGAAGCCTACTTGTAGGTGGAGCAGTTG
This sequence comes from Dioctria linearis, assembly GCA_963930735.1. Taxonomy (NCBI): domain Eukaryota; kingdom Metazoa; phylum Arthropoda; class Insecta; order Diptera; family Asilidae; genus Dioctria; species Dioctria linearis. Next base: position 139,537,149 of record OZ005743.1, on the reverse strand, counting down.
GTCGGCACAGGTTTGAGGTGGTAAATTGAGCCGTGATTAAACAATGGTCTGAATTTCCAAGAGGGGAACCGACTGAAATGGAATATTTGTCAGGATGAGATGTTAGAAACAAGTCGAGTAAATTAGCTTTATCTCCAGCTGCATCAGGAATTCGCGTTGGTGCATCCACTAGCTGTTGCAAATTAAATGATTCACAGAAGAGTTCAACGAAACGGCCCGCAGGACTTGTGGTAGAAGAATGTCTGAGCCACGGTATATTATGAACATTAAAATCGCCTGCCAGGACGATTTCGGAAGAGGGGGAAACAGAAAGCAAATGATCAATATTGTTGGAGATATTGTCAAATACGAATACCGTGTCGTCATCAGACATATTTGGGCTGCGATAAAGGAAACAGAAGTATATGATGTGCTTGTGAAGTTTGAACCTAATCCAGATATAATTAAACTCTGGATTAGCAGAAGGAAAATCTTGAAGAATAGTAAAGGCCACATCATTCCGAATATATACTGCGATCCCTCTATGCTGAGAAAAAAGAGGCACGAAGCTGTAACCAGGGACGTGATACTGATTAATATCAGCATCAGAAACGACCTTGGTTTCACTTAGCGCAAAAATTGCCGGATTTTTTGAGTTAAGGTGGCAGTACACCGAAAACCGATTTGCTCTTAATCCGCGAATGTTGCAGAAATCTAAAATAAAATTCTGCATGCTGAAGGCAAAAACAAAAAAGCAAAAAAGACAAAAAGCGACACACAACAACACAAAAATTTGGGCGCCACCAGCAGCAGTCAACGACACATCGAGGTAAAAAAAAACAACAATAGTGTTATGCCTAATGCTGCTTTCAATACCCCAGACTGTGCAGTTCAATGACCACAGCTGAGTGCACCCGGATTGCTGATCAGTGACAAGTGCTAATGCATTTGCACTGATCACAGATGAAGCGAAGGAAAGGAAACGTTACCGTGCTGCTGGCTTATAGAATGTTGATAGGGCATAGAAGAGCCCTTCACTTGGCGGATAAAATTTAATTTTGATAATTTATTTATTGAACGATCGCGTCGAATTTTAAAAAATTATAGTTAACGATTTATATGGAAATTGTTTAACACAACACTACAACTTGTTTTAAATTAATTCATTAGCTATGTTTAGATTAATCGATTAGATCAACAACACGAGGCAACATCCGATCGGATTGACTCCACGCACTCGACTCTTGAACGGAAACGCTCGAATTTCAAAAATCGGTCAACAATTGGGATATCACAAAAACAATTAAAAATGACAAAAACAATCAGAGACAATTTTCAGGGTCACCAGTAGCGTATGGAAAATGATATACAAATTTTAGATTACATAAGAGCACTAGCCCGATGGTCAGTACTCAGTAGGGATCGTATATCATGTTTTCGTTCTGATGAACGGTAGCTACTTCGCGGTGACGTGTTTATTTGATTGTCTAGCGGGTGCCCCGAGGAATGTTGAAATAAGACACCTGTTTCTGAGTGTGTTAATGGGTTAAGGTTTTTGTATGTTGGAAATGATATATGTAGATATTGCCTTTTGGCTATTGAATAATGCATTTGGATAATTAGAGAATGCAATTATTGGAATGTGCGTTATGAATATGGAGGAGGTGATGTGGATTCATGACACATTTTGTTATGACATGGAAATGCATTTTTAAATGCATCTTAAATTTTAAACGAAATTTTAAATGAAATGATTTTTCTTTTTCAGGGTCACTTGTAATGCATCAATATATTGCATAGGGCAATATATTGTTGTATTGACCTTATAATAATAACAAGTATTTATTGCCAATATATAACATTCTTAATTTGAACTTAATTTTAATAGAACATTGTGGTAAAATAACTGTTATTTACATGTATAATGGGTACATTTATCAAATAACTATAAATATTGGTTTAGATTTATTTGAACATTAGGGTTTTTTTGTACTTTTAGTTAAGTTAAATTTTACTGTAAGTTTCTACAAAAAAGGCAAAAAAATAGATATAATTTGGTAAAGTAGGGTTAGTGAGAATTGAGTTTACATTATAATGGAGGTGGGGATTAAATTTTTATTTTATTAAAATAAGGTGTCGAGGTGATAAAATTTTTTGTTTTGTATTATTGAAGTTTTTTTTTTTTTTTTTTTTTAAAGTCTCTAGTGTGGTAGAGGCAATGGTGAGAGTTTTAGTTGTAATTATGAAGTTTGTTGAGATTACAAGATAATGTTTTATTAGAATGTGAGATGAGCGAATTCACGTTAATTGTGATAAGCTTTAAGTTATTAATTATGTTATTTCCATTTTGTGGTAAGTTCATAGGGAACTGTTAACAGTTAATTCTGTTAGAAATGATAGCAATGCCATTCTTTTATTATTCAGATCTGTGAGCTCTCTATATTGTGGTAGAAAGTTGTCAATTCTATGAAGACATTCAAATAGATCTAGACCAAAAATCATGTTACACTCGTCGTTAAGATATTGAATATTATCAGTTCGTTGATTATTAACGTTAGCGTCCCTTGTGGTTTTACGGGGAACACACAGGTCCTTCTTAAGTACGGAGGCATAGGAGATATTTTTTGTTGAAAAGTTATTAAGTGCTTTACTTCTTAGATTTGATTTTTCTTGTTTTCTCGACAGGATTTCAAGATATTTGCTACATTTTCTAAAGTTGGCCGGATGGCCTAATTGACCACAATTGACGCAGGTTGGAAGTGCGCCTTTTTCGATGCGCATTGTTCCATCAGGGTTTTCTACAACTCTCTCGAGTTGATCTTTTAATGGACTAGTTTTGGGGGGGAGAGGGCATTTCCCTGGGCCATGTTCATCTTTGCATTTAACGCAACGATATGACATTGAACAATTGGAGGCAACATGCCCGAAACCTTGACAGTTTCGGCATTGAGTTATGGCTGTAGGTTTAAATTTATGACGTGTATAACGTTGCCCAAGAAAGTAGCAAGTTTTAATTATTTCCGTGAGATCAGAGCCGTTTTTGATCTGCAAAAGCCAGATCGGATCCTTAATTCTGGGATTATTTTTAGAGAATAAAGAGACTTTAGTAAGCTCTATTTTTGGGAAAACTCTGTGGAATTCCGAAGAGATATCATTTTCATCATAGGATGAATGGAGGAATTTTAATAGTAAACTGGTTGGTTTCTCATTTTTAAGGGTATAGCTATAGTGACTAAAACCTTCAGCTTTAAGTAGCTCAAGCGCTATTTTGAAATGATTAGGGCTTTTAACAAGTAGATGTACCGTATTTTTATTAATTTTTTTAAATAAGAAAGTTTTTTCATTAATAGCTAGTTCTAGCTTAATCGCAAATCCTTTGAGGTTGAGGTTATAAATAACGATTGGTGGAGTTTTAACTGATTTGGTCAGAACAGTCTCTACTGTATCGGTAAGAGAGGGCTGTTCATCCAAGCTTATGTCGTCAGGTTCAGAGTCTAAGGACTGGTCGTCCCCTTCAGGGTCCAATGAACTAAATCTATTGGTGCTTTTAGCACCTAGAGAATCTAAGGCCTTTTTTGGTTGAGAGCTATGACTAGTTTTTTTTTGTTATATGTTTATTTTTAATATTTATTTTTTTTGATTACCAAAACTATCACCATTGCCACCAACGTTACAAATGTCGGGGTGTTTTTTTACAGATTGTGGATTTTTATCAATATAATTAATTAAATAGTTATATTTTTCAAGTAGTGTATTATAATTATCAGCAATAGTTTTTAATTGCTTACTATATATGTTTTCAAATACCTTGTCTAGATTTGTAGGGTGTTGATCTTTCAGAATGAGAGGCCCATTAGCGTTGATTGATGTACTAGAGGTGGAAGTTATTCCTTTATAGTTGTCATCTGACCTAGGGAGGGCACTAGGTTTTAAAAACATGTTGAGGTCTGCTGTCTCAGGGACGGCACTGAGGTTCGAATTCTTGTTTACTTTTTCCAGGCGTTGAAGTTGTCCATTATGGTTGTCATCTGACCTAGGGAAAGCACTAGGTTTTATAGACATGTTGAGGTCTGAGGGCCCAGGGACGGCACTGGGGTTTGTCTCCATTTTTAAGGTAGGTTGAATTTGTCCACTAGGGACATTGAAGTCACTGGGTGAGGTAACATGAACAGCGTTACGGGTATTAACGGCTATTTTTGTTGTTGATTTTAGTTTTAGTTTTTCTTGTTTTTTTTTGATTTTTTTCATTTCAGATATTTATTCGCACTAATATCTGTATCGGTTCACGCTCAACAACACCTGATAGAAAACTGCGAACTGCATCCTCTTATTTCTCTAAACATTTTCTCAGTTTCAGCAAAACTAAGAAAAATGTCATTGATGCAACAAAGAGATGACATTGCAGTAATAAAGTTTTCATTGTAAGAAATTGTTACATTCGAAAAGGAATTAATATGACACGTTCTGTGTAGTAATTTCTTTGAAGCAATGTAAAATAAATTATTAATAATTATTTGTACGAATGCAAATATAGTTCCTGACTTCAAAGAAATGTTAGGCAGAATTCAATTACAAATTTGTATTAATGTCACAAAAATTCATTAAATTAATTATAATTCGGATTGAAGAAGATAAATTTATCTTTCTCCCCATTAATTTCATGTCTTTGTTTAATGAAATTTGCGATATTATTTCAATGTTGCTGTTATTATACCAATGATAGCTTATATTTTTGTTATAATAAAATTTATATTGCAAGAAAGAAGGCATTTTTAACATAAAAAAAAATTTAATTTACTATTATGAAAATCGCATTTCTGTGTATTAACACACTCAGAAAAAATTATTTTTATTTTAAAAGGATTTGGGTGCTATACAAGAAGGATTTACATATGAATTTTGCTAAAAGGCTGTCCTTTAAAAATAACAGCTTCAGACTTTTCAATTCAGAGAGAATCAAAATAAATTATCTTTACTAGATTTCCTATATATACATGAAAAGTTTTCCTTTTTAAATGAAAAATTATTTCATTTAAAACCAAAGTTTTTCCTTTTTATATAAACAATCTATTCGTTTTAAATTAAAAAAAATTCCATTTTAAACGAAAAAATATTTCCTTTTGAAGTAAAATTTGTAGTATTTTGTTTAGTTTTGAATTAAAAATCTTCCTTTTTAAAAAATAGGGAGTTTTCAAAAGGTATTTCACCATATTTAAAGAAACCTACATCTACGGTTATCTTATGCGTTGTCTCTTCCAAGCAAAATGTTTGAGTTCTAAGCTATCAAAAAAACCCACTTTGAATTAAAATTGTTATTTTATTACCAAAAAATATGCATGTAGTACAAAATCCTTAAAAATAAAAAATTAAAAAACTATGGAACTTAATTGTATTAAAGAAGGTAAACTAAAACTTTTTATTCTACTTTTTAGAGTTTCAAAAGTATCATTTTATTCTTATAACTTTTAAGCCATTACTTAAAACGTATACATGAATTGGGGGTCCGTCCAACATCTTTAAATCTATTAATTTAAACACAATGTTGCGATGTAGTGCTTAGAACCTGAAATTTGAAGAAGTGAGAAATATTACAGAGTGCAAACATATAAATTTATATACTTATGTTAGTAGAATAATTTTTAAAAAGGCTGTGCAAATTAACGTTTAATTTATCCTTTATAGTATCAAATATAATTGATACATTTTGCAAAATATCTGCCCAGTTTTCTACGAGAAGCTCTTCTTTTCCGGGATACATTTGTGAGAAATCAATTTTTATCTGAAATAATATATTCAGTATGTATATGTATATAAAGTTGCAAGAGAAATTTAGATAAAATTCTTTTAGTAAACTTACAAGTTGATTTACTTAAAACAACGAAATACTTACAATTTTTTCTCGCCACTCCAACCAACCAAATTTGAATGAAACCATTTGTCCAAATCGACTTATTTCTCTAAACAGTTTTTCAAACTCACTATAGTCCATTTTTTCAAGAACTCTCCTTGTAATAATTAAGTCCCATAAATAATTATGAGTCTCACTAGAAACTGAATTATCAGTACTTTCTATTTGCGCGTTTTCAATCCCTGTATCAATACTGCACTATTCAAGATCACAAGCTCAAATGAAATACTTATCCCAAAATTGCAATCGCAATTCATGAACACATTAGGTACCCTGCGAAAATAAAAGGGTTTCCTTTTATTTTAAAATGGAAATATCATTAAAGCCGTAGCTAAAAATTGTTGTGTTACAAATCAGTTACTTCTCAGAAAAGAAAAAAAAATTCAAACGTTATTTCTATGTACTACATTGTACATGTTTAAACGGAGGCTTAGATTCTTTTACCTCGTTCGGTTTTTCAATGTGAGCCATTTATTTCAATTACCTACGTATATTAAAAAGAATTTTTATTTATATACAAAAGGTTGGCTTTTTGGCACGTCAATTTAAAATCAAAAAACGCACAGGTAATTATTTATTTCAAAAACATTCTTTTCAACATTAAAAGTTTTCGATAACATTCAAATTTAAAAGGCTGTAATTTTGTTTTTTAAATGTGAATTTTTTCTGAGTACAATAATTTTTTGGGTGTAGTTTATCAAGTACATCTTCTAGTCTCGTTAAGCAAAATTTGTCATCTAGAATTTTCTTGTTTAACTACTTGTTTTACAAGACGCCATTTCTTCTTATCATGTTCTGCTTTCTTTGGAAGCTTATCAACTTGTTTGTTTATTTCCTCAATTAGTGTTTGATATAGTCCATAATTTTTTATATAAACTGGATGAAAAGGACTTGCACTAGTTTTTGCAAATTTTGTGAAATAATGAAAATTTCACAATTTTTAATTAACCTCTCTCTTTTTTTTATTCTCCACTTTATTCGTAAACTGATTAATTATCCAAGTGATATCTGTATGCTATGCTAGTCCAACAACGAGTGAGTGATTCTTTTACAGACGTAAAAACTACAGTCTAGCCAAAAATTATTTACAAGAAAGAGCTACGTTTATACAATTATACAAATTCAGACATTCTTCAATTACAACGAACAAAATGAAATTATACAACTATTGTAGATGTGATTATTATGATTCCACATCTGGTTGAGAACTCGTAATTATGGTAATATCCAGAAATGCAAATCGGTTTCATAGTCATTAGTTTGTGATTTTATTAAAGTACGCGTTTCAAATTTTACCTTAGCACTGACATCTCCTATGCCCGCAATATCGGTATTAATGTGTTGAATTTTAAGGCGAAATTTATGTACAAGGTCAGCAGTTATGAAATACAATTGTAGGGCGCTGTCCAATAAAGCGCGAGCAAAGTGAAAGCTGTTCGATCTATTTATAATTTTCACCATTGCAAAAGCTAGGAACATGTTATGGAACTAAGGTTTGAATGATGGGCTTGGACGTGAAGTCCAGACTGCCAGCCTGAGCTGACAGATCACTCCGTGACAGCGGTCATCAGGTCGGCACGCTAGCACCTCAACTAAGTAGCGAAGAGTGTGGGGTGCGGTCACGTTGCCATTAACAAAAATAAATCGTGCCTGTCCTCCTGTAGCGGACACTATATACGTACGGAATTCACATACTGGTCCGGAAGGAACAGCATACATCACTCACCTAAAGATGATCCTAAGGATCTGATGGCCTGATCCAGTGCCGTCCCCGGCCTCCCATGACATCCTGGCAGTTTGATTATGATGTTGTTCCTGTTTAGGAGAGAAAGAGAAACCTCGGGAGAAGGGAAGAGAGAAGAAACATTCGGGGAATTATCTCATTTCTTACTTTTTATATATTTTTTCTTAAATTCACCCCCGATGCGTTATTGGATGCTTTTTTTTGTTTTTTTCTTAAATTCACCCCCGATGAGTAGCAATACTTTTAAAACACACTATTGTTGTTCACTCTTAAATTCAACCCCTTGACTCAAGAAAGATAGATCCAAGACAACACCGTACACAGTTTTATAGAGGGTGATAAACACCTAAATATGGTCGTAATGCTGACCCAACGAGACTTCCTAGCTGCGAGGAAGTTTACGATATTCTACCAAAAAAAATCTCCTCATATGTTGTTTGTTTAGTTTTTTTTTTTATTTTTTATTTATTTTTTTTTTTTTGACTTCCCTATTCGTACGATAACTGGGTCGTACCCAGAAGCCCTTCTGGATCACGGACTGTGGACTGTTCAATTAGTCCCGAATAAACCGCGTCTGTTCCGCGTTCCTGCGAACCATCTTATATAGACAAAATTAAACTACCTGGAGCAACCTACAAAAAAAGCATTTTTCTCTTTAGTTCTCAAGTTTATGACTTGGTGAATCTTCTTCACAAAAGAAGGTAAGTGTCTAGGATCTTTTATAGCTAGATTAATAAAAAAAACTCTATGCGCTTTTATGAGCCATTTTCTATAACCAAACTTAAGTCATTTATAGTGCTCTTACTTAAAATTGGTTTTTCAACTGTATGACTTGTCTGTCTGTATGAAATGTTCAGGCGTTCCGCGAACCGAACTACGCTCACGACACCACGTAGGTGTTACATAGATATAGTAATCATATTTTGAAAACAGTCTTTACTTTTAATGTATTAATTAATGTAAAATAGCTCTTCGTGAACTGGATGACGGTAACGATATCACGTAAGTACAATGTAGATAGAAATTATACTTGGTGGACATTCAATTTATTTTAATGTACTAATTCATGTGTGTTAATTGTTGAAATGTCCAGAGCTCCTTGGACTGGATGATGTCCACGATATCCATAAGCAATATGTATATAAACTATATTTTGTAAAAATTCGATATATTTAATATTTAATGCATGTGGAAGAACTGTCGAAATGTCCAGGCGTTCCGTGGACCGGACTATGCTCACGATATCACGTAAGCATTATCTATAAATTTTATTTGGTAACAAGTCTTCGATGATCTCTAATAATAAATTTTGGAAAATAATATGAATTGTCCAGGCGATCCGTGAACCGGACTATGCTCACGATATCACGCGAGTATTATCTATATAAATTATATTGGGTAAATGTTCGATAATTGCTAATGTATTAAATTTTGGAAACTAATGATTACAGTGTGTAAACGTTCAGCGAACCGAACTACGCTCATGATATCACACAACTTCGGATGCAAGAATACTTATCTTTTCTGTCCGCCATGTTATAAGAATGAGGGTAACTTTCAAAATAAATTTAATTCTTTTCTCACATCTAGATTTTGTTTATCTTTCTTTACGTATTGTGGCAATTCCTATTATTTCCCTTTCTTCCGATGACGCTAGTAACTCTTGATTTAATTCGATTTTTTTATTTTTCCACGAACACTTCCTTTTTCAACAAAAAAAAATTTCCACACTTTTTCTCCACCTTGTCTTCCCATTCGACACTTCACCAAGACCTCAAGAAGACTGAATGCCGGCTGTCACTTCTTCCGGCTTCTTCGTTTTTCGTTTCCCATTCGTTTCAACGCCTGCTGCCAGCTGTTTCATTGACAGTCATGAATGGGTAGGTGTCCGTGCTATGGCAATGCTAGGTTTACACCTGCGACCATAACAAATACATGAACATCCTTGTGGCCTTTCATCTCGGTGCTTGGATAAAATGAATACCACGACGAATTATTTCCGGATACCACACCTAATGCATTTATACTATTTTCGGTAGTTGTGGGCACTGGGTTTGTAATATTACTTGTAGTGTTTGTCGATAAACCAGGTAATGATCTTTCTTGTGCCGTACTTCCTACACGGGAAAAACAATGGAGTATACTGTTTTGGGGCCTGTTACACACCCTACACTTCGACATCGGACAGTTTCAAACTGAATGACCATTAGATAGGCAATTGATGCATAACTCTCTCCGCTTAACTTCTTCGAATCGATCAAGCGAAGAAAATTCGGAAAACTTGGCACAGTGAAAGATGCTGTTAGTAGATTCCGAGCAAAATTCTTTCTTTACTAACTTTCAGTGCAGTAGAGCTCTTGTACAGACCTTTTCTAAAGCTGATTTTTAGAGAAATTAATTGATCCTGTATGCACTTGCGGTTTCTCTTCCCTAACTTCTAAGAATTGACAACGTCTACATAATACAGGTCATTGAATCCATGTCGGGAATTCAGTATCTGCTTTCCTCCAATTTAGATTGAAAGTCTGCGTCGAGTTTAGAATTAACAAGGCGAATTATGATTGAGCACTAACATTATCAAAAAGACTTCTTAAAAAGCATGCTGAACCTTTGGTAACTCCAACATTTCGGTAATATGTTCTTGAAATATTAGACATATGTTGTGATATCTGTCCTTGAGTTTGTCTAATGCTTCGTTATAGATAACTGCAGATTTTCCCAAGGAATCGATAGTTCAGACGAATGGACCGATTAAAGAATTTCGCAAATGTTCATATTTCTTCGTAATTGACTTGCTTGTTTATTGAAAGTTGCAATAAAGTTTGGATACTCTGAATATTTGCAAGAGAATTGTGCTAACCTGAGGGGAGGCAAGCTAGCCCTGGGTGGTATTGGAACAACAAAGGAATTATTGCCTTCACAATTGCTTGATCTTCCGAGATTGGGTAAGAACGACAAAATTTTAGACTTAACGTCACAATACAAATCCTCTAACTCTCCCCTCACGGTAATATTTGTCTGATCGGATGGAGATAGTTTTTCAATTAGTGTTTGATGTGATAACTGTTTGTAGAGCGACAAATTCTTTTATTGGTCGCTTTGCTTACCTTAGTACTAAACCAATGCTATCGTACAACGCGTGTGCCCAAGTACAAAACATGTGCACAGGTAGAAGATATGTGTCCAAGTACAAAACAAGTACACAAAAGGTGAATGATTAGTGCCTAGGTACAAACCTATACTCTGGACGTAGATAAACAATTTAAAATCAAACCACTTCTCCTGAAAATATAACTCTCTTTATTCTAATTAAATTCTCAAATTTATAACAAAAAATGTTGATTAACATGCAAAATCAATGTAAATTTGTAAATTTATAAAGACAAATCAACTAAATTATTGCTTATTAATTACACCGATATTACAGGCAAAAAATACAATTCAGCATAAAGTTATTCTTAAGAATTGCGGTCGTGAACTTGAGTTCTTTACACTTTACCTGAAAAAATTTCGTTGATATCAAATTGGGTTCGACTATGCTTAGATAGCCGTATACTGTTATATTCTCGCTTTCTACTCTGACGTCCAGACGGTCTTGTGGAGTCTATCAATAGATTTGTGTTCATTCTTCCGGATGCTGCCTTGATTGCATTGGCTAGCTCTTGAGTTGTGATGAAATTAAGAAGATGACCGTAACAGTACCCAGCGATGAGCCAGTGCTTGTATTTATGTTGGAGCTCATTGAAGTAGTCCTCCGCTGTAAGATAAGTGGATATGACTTCCACACTGATTCTGTTGTGATCCGCCTGTGAATACCAGGTTTTCATTTCATTAATAGAAGAGATGATCTGTGTTAAACGTAAGTTAAATTGGTTAAGTCTTTCTTTGACATAAATGTTCGTTTGGTTTATGCGTGTATTGAGTAGGAGAGTTTGTTGGCTTGTTGCATGGAGAAAGTTGATTGTGTTGAAGAGTTTCTATATCCATATATACTTCGTCATTTACTCCAAAAACGCTGTTGAGTAATTTGCCAAAAAAACCTCTCCTTCCTCTTTTCTTTTGCTGGGCCTGTACAAAGTAAGCTATGTGTTGCTCTTAAGAGGTCTTTTCTTCTGGATGACAGTTGTTGGAAAAGAACGTCACAGCGAGTTATTTCAGTTAATTCTCTTGTCTTTTCACACATCTCCTTTATTTGCGTCCAAGTTGTGTTGATAATTTTTTTTATCGTGAATCACTTCACTAATTGGGAGACAGATCTGTAGCCGAAGATTTCCTCTTTTGATTTGGCTACGACCAACATTTTCTATAGGGAGACGAGAGTTGGGATGAAATATTTCGTAGTCTGTTGCAAGGACAGCAGTTATCCAATACAGTATCAACAAGGTCGTGTGTAGAAATTTTGCGGCCCAGGTGCAGGGCGTAACTCTTTGCCGTTTGCTTGGCGGGCGGTTCTTATTAGTGTTCGCTGTCTGACCTTGAGTCTTTGCAGTGGAGGAGTGTGCTCTTTTGCTGGAGAAATGCTTCTCGTGCTTTATAGTGGTCATCATTGCTGTCATGGGTGCTCAGAATCTTTGTTTTCTGAAATGGTTATGTCCACCGGCAATTGGTAAAGTTTATTGAGAGGGCATTTCTTTATGCCATCCTTGTATTGTACTGAGACTATGCGTACAATATTAACCACGCCAGGATGTAGTTCTACAATTCTTCCAAGTGACCATTTTTGAGGAGGCAGGCTGTCATTTTTTACTACGACTATCTCACCGATTTTAGGATTTTCCTTTGTTGTCTTCCACTTGCTTCTTTGCTGCGGAGTGGTAAGATATTCTTATGACCATCTCTTCCAGATATTTTGTTGGTCAATTGTTTCCATCTTTTATGTATCTGTTCGTTGGTGATACCAGGTTCTGGAGGTGATAACAGCGGCTTTCCTATTAAGAAATGTCCTGGTGCTAAGCGTTCCAGATCTCTGGGATCTGCAAAGTGTTGGCAAATTGGTCTGGAGTTCAAACATGCTTCTACTTGATTAAGGACTCTAGTGAATTCTTCGTAAGTTAGCAGAGTTTCACCAAGAACTCTTTTCAGATGGGTTTTTACTGTGGGCTGCCAGCAGAAATGAATTTCCATTCTGTGCCGTCATATGCTATTATTTGAGCAGCCTGTTCTGTCGATTGCGCAATATCTAGCTGCAGGTCTTTATCTTATTTATTGTGCACTCCAACAAAATTGGTGCCATTATCAGAATGCATGTGCTTGAAATTTCCCCGACGGGGGGTAAATCTTCTGTATGTCCCCATAAAAGCATCTGTAGTTAAATCACTGATTAGCTCGAGGTGGACGGTTTTGGTTACCATGCAAATAAATAAAGCTATATATCCTTTTAATGTTTTTTTTCCTCGTCCTCTCGACATCTTTGTAGTGAAAGGCCCAGCATAATCTATACCACAATGGGAAAATGGCGGAGATGGATTAATTCGAACTGCTGGTAGTTTACCCATCAGCTGCTGTGTAGGATGTTGCCGTTGTTGTTATAGTCGTGTGTGTGCCGTGCTCCGGGTGGAGAGCTCACACAATTTTATAAGGAAAAAGAACTTTTGTTTGGATTTATTTATTTATTTATAAATGTAGACTCTTATTTTTTGGTTTCCTTTTTATTTATATTTATATTAAATACTACACGCAAACTTCTGCTATTTTTAATTATTATTGTGTTTCAATCCACAAACTTTTCCAGTAATCGAATAATTTTTAGTTTCTAATTCTTTACCGGACTTCTTCTATTGTAAATAAACTTTTAATGCCGAACTTTACCAGGCGGATTCAAAAAACGACTCCCCGAGGTTTGAGCTTCATCGCCCCAGGCGATTGTTTCAAAAGATTTTTTAATTTGTTTTATTGTTTTCTCACGACGACGTTGAAAAAACGTACGTGAGAGAAAATGCAAAAAAGTTTTGATGCGAGTTATATGCATCAATGAAAACTGTAATCCGATATGCACTTGTGCGCCCTTCTTGAAATATTAATTTTAAGAGGGCGCGAATAATTGTGGTAATTGTATGTATGTACAGCGGTGGTCAAAATAATAAATACACCTCTGCGTTTTTTGGAAAACATTTGTTTTTTTCAGCTTTCAATACCTTGCAAGTTAAGCCAGTCTATTCAAACGATACGTTGGAATGTGTAGAACATATTAGTAGCAAAACAAGCGTCTTACATAAGGGCTTTTAATATATTCCGATTTGGATTCATTATCCTAATTATAGGGTGGACAAAAAAATAAATACAGTATGAGAACTTTTATAGAAAAATTAAATTCTTTTCAAGAGAAGTTTTAAGTTTTATTTATTTTTTATAATTTCAACTTAGGAATTTATTGCGTGACCTTTATTTGTAAGAATTTGTTTGCAACGAGCCGGCATCGAATCCACTAAACGTTCACAGCTTTCTTTTGAAATCAGGTGCCACTCTCTTTTTACTGCAGTCCACAATTCGAACTTATTTTTGGGCCTATGTACATAAACCTTATCCTTGACTTGCTTCCACAAGTTCTCAATAGGATTGCAGTCCGGTGACTGCGCCGACCAATCGAGAACCGACATTTTTTTGCACTGCAACCAACCCTTCACTATTTTTGCAGAGTGCTTCGGATCATTATCGTGTTGAAATGTCCATCGATGCGGCATGTCTTCCTCTGCAAATGGTAGCATTATGTCCTTTAGTATGTCTAAATAACTTTCTTTAGTCATAATCCCGTCAATCAAATGAATTGGGCCTACACCGTACCAAGAAAATGCTGCCCACACCATTATGTTACCTCCTCCATGCTTAACGGTTTTTTTGGTATATTGTGGATCAAATGGTTTGTTGAGAGGACGCCTAACATATTCTTTTCCGTCCGATCCGAAGATGTTGAATTTGCACTCGTCACTCCAGAGAATATTTCGCCATTTTTTCGTGCCTTCTCCGCTCCAATCTAAATGGGCCCTTGCAAAATTTAGTCGGTTCCGTATATTTTTTTTACTTAGGAGAGGCACTTTTCTTGGTGATCGGGCTGGTAAGCCTGCGTTCAATAATCTTCTACGAATTGTTCTAGCACTCACGCTAGCATTTGTTTCCCGCAAAATCATGACCGAAGGCGCGAAAGGGTTCTTTTTAGAGACGCGCACAATTTTTCGATCCAATGATGGAGTGGTTTTCCGTGGCCGGCCGCGATTTTCTTTCTCATTCTTCTCCTTCATAGCATTTTGGACCATTCCCAAAGAGCAGTGAGAAATTTGTGCAATCTGTCGGAGAGAGTAGCCGTCGTCCCTTAGACGTTGAATTTCGATACTCTTTTCTGGGGAACAGTGCTTATTTCGGCCCATGTTTAAACTAGAGAATTATTGACGAAATCAGATAATTTGAACTTATTTGAAAGTTATCACTAAACTTACTCGAATGAAAATAAATTTGGAAAAAATAATTAAAAAGTGGCTCGAAAATACTTATTTAAAAACACTGTATTTATTATTTTGTCCAATGTGAAAGTGGTCCTTTGACTATCAAACTCAATTTGACATGTGCGCAAAAACCATATGAACAGGCTCGCTGCTTACAAAACTGTCTTCCCAATCTAACGGTTCATTACAGTTGATTGCGTCACTTGAAAAGCATTGCCAGCTGAAAAAATAGATGTTTTACAAGAAACTTAGGGGTGTATTTATTATTTTGTATGTTGTAACGAAGAGCTTGTCAGCCGGCAGATATACCTACATTCACTTGTACCTAAATGTAGATACATACTGCATCCGACACCCCTTTGCTACAAAATCATATCCAGGATATGTGTGGGTGGCTGCACAGCGAGTATGCCGCTACCGATCAGCCGGCTTGGGGTGGTTCTTACCACCCGCATCCCTTCTATGCTTGTAAAGCTGTGCATAGAGAAGTAAAATGTTTGACCGGACAGACAGACGGACAATAAAAAAAACCACTTGAATGTGTGACTGCAGACGGACAGACGGACAATAAAAGAAAAGATCTAATGCAGGCTTCCTTCTCATGGTGGAACCTGAAAGCCTAAAAAGAAGAAAATTGATTTTATTTAATATGCTGCAAAAAGAAGGAGAATAGAAGACCTCAGCAACGCCGAACAAGTGCTGATTCACCCGGAGAGCTTACAACGCTGGCCAATGGACGATTGAGAGAGAGTGAGAGAGTTGAAAGGGGTCTCTGATGATGTTGAGGCCCCGGCTTTGGGTAATGTTGGGCCCAATCGCCCCCATCCACCCTGGCTAAGCCTCCAAAGCCGTATCGAAATGCTTAGACCCATCTTGTGTATACATATCAGGGAGGCACGTCTCTCCCGTCGAACCGCCACCCCATCTCCCTCAGTGGTCTACTCGCTCATGCTGCTGTTTACCAACGTTACCAGTAGACTAAACGCAAAACGGAGCAAACACAAGGGGAAACCAATAGGGCACATCAACCTCTCCAATCTGAAAACCAAGAAAAAACTAAAAAAAAAAGAAAACAAGTTATGAGCCTAAGTAGCATTCAATGAGACCACCATTTAATCTTCCTCAGGTTTGAGTGTCTCGTTATTCACATCCTCTTTACATTAGGGATGCTCTTAGCCTAAACCTACTCCCTACTAGATACACTTATGATCTACCAACAGAGTTATCTGAACTTCCAAAGTAATAATGAAAACAAAAACAAAATTTTGAAGTCTAATACATATTTCACTAAAAAGAAAGTCAATTTGTCTCGACGAATATTGTATATTAAACTGAACCTTTAACCCCCGCCTGGACGGACAGAGGTGTACTGCTGAGATCCCTCGTTGATTCGATATGCATTCGCTGGATGGGTGCACCCGGGATATCCTTTTACAGCTGGCGTCTTGATTGGACTGTGGGCTCATTGGCCTCTTTTTTTGTTTTTATAATTGGGTACATTGACCTCTTTTTTTTTGTTATATAAATGGGTACATTGACCACTATTTTTTTTTATATAATTTTGGCAACCTTCTAGCGTTGTTCGGAAAAAGTGAGTGACGAGGAACCCAAGGTCTGTATGCGATAATGAGCACAAGTAAGTTACGAATGCGCACAGAGCTAATATAAATCACAATTGAATTCCACCTTGGCTGGTAGGAAAAATTCAGAACGATGTGCCGCACAGGTAAAATCTGAATTCACACTGAACTATTTCTAATAGTATATGCCGCTCAGGTAATTTCTAATTCACGCACTAAACTAATAATAAAATAAACGTAGATTTATCTCGGCTTTTAGAAAAATTCATCATGATATGCTGCACCGGTAAGTTCTGATAACACACCAAATTAATAACAAAATAATCGTAGATTTATTTTTACTTCCAGACGAAATAAACTCAACATTATATGCCGCTCAGGTAAGTTCTAATAACACACTAAATTAACAATAAAATAATCGTAGATTTATTTTAACTTTCAGACAAAAAAAACTCAGAATTATATGCCGCTCAGGTAAGTTTTAATTCACGCACTAAATTAATAATAAAATAATCGTAGATTTATTTTAAATTCTAGACAAAAAAAAACTCAGAATTTTATGTCGCTCAGGTAAGTTTTAATTCACGCACTAAATTAATAATGAAATAATCGTAGCTTTATTTTAAATTCCAGACAAAAAAAAACTCAGCATTATATGCCGCTCAGGTAAGTTCTGATAGCGCACTAAATTAACAATAAAATAATCGTAGATTTATTTTACATTCCAGGCAAAAAAACTCAGAATTATATGCCGCTCAGGTAAGTTCTGATAACACACTAAATTAACAATAAAATAATCGTAGATTTATTTTAAATTCCAGACAAAAAAAACTCAGCATTATATGCCGCTCAGGTAAGTTTTAATTCACGCACTAAATTAATAATAAAATAATCGTAGATTTATTTTAAATTCCAGACAAAAAAAACTCAGCATTATATGTCGCTCAGGTAAGTTCTGATAGTGCACTCAATTAATAATAAAATAATCATAGATTTATTTCAACTTCCAGACAAAAAAAAACTCAGAATTATATGTCGCTCAGGTAAGTTTTAATTCACGCACTAAATTAATATTAAAATAATCGTAGATTTATTTTAAATTCCAGACAAAAAAACTCAGAATTATATGCCGCTCAGGTAAGTTTTAATTCACGCACTAAATTAATAATAAAATAATCGTAGATTTATTTTAAATTCCAGACAAAAAAACTCAGAATTATATGCCGCTCAGGTAAGTTTTAATTCACGCACTCTGAAACTTCGTTTACAAATCTCATCTTAACTCCTTGACCACCTATCACTCACTGACTAACTCATCCTCCAGCCAACATCAACCGATAATTCCCCCGAATCAGCCACCGGCCGGCAACCACCATTCCCTTCGATTCGAGCCGCACACAACCCGAATCACAAACGATTGCTAGCGACTGTACTGCTGGCCACATGTATGGGTGTGTGCTCATGGGTTTTATAATATGCTCGTTGCCACTCAGCAACTTCTGGCGACAGAAAATTTTTCTGAAATTTGATCGCGTGATATTTCACCGTTTGTGCACTGGAAGTTTCAGTGACAAACGGTAAAAGATATGGAATTTTGTACCGCGATGGGGCGACGATGCCAAGTTTTATCAATTTTAATGCAGATAAGAATAAATTACGCTGCATAGATGAAACGCGATGTAATTGCGGAGTTGCCGTACGGATGAATTTTAAAATTTTTTCTTTTTTCAGGATTTTTATAATACGGGGAAGTAGCATAGGGCTACTTCTCGAAAATATCTAACTTTTCCTTCCAGGTTTTTTCTTTATAATATGGAGAAGTAGCATAGGGCTACTTCTCGAAAATATCTAACTTTTCCTTCCAGGTTTTTTTCTTTATAATATGGAGAAGTAGCATAGGGCTACTTCTCGAAGATAGCTAACTTTTCTTTTCAGGAGTTTTATTGCATGGAGAAGTAGCATAGGGCTACTTCTCGAGGATATGAACTTTAGTCCCCTTCTTAGGTATCCTGGGAAAATTATGGGGGTTTCTCTACAGAAGGCAGAGAAGCCGTATAAGAAGAAAAAGAGAAACGAAGAGGGGGGAGGGAGGAAAAGGGTAGCGTAAGGGGAATACGCTACAATGTGCATACAATTAGATTGGAGGATGTAAGTAATGTACGTATGTACAGTGTACATACGGAAAAAAAGTAAGAAGACACTGTATCTACACAGTAAAAAATAATTCCCTTCTCACAGTGGCAACTAATTGTGCCACCAATATTATGTACTATTACATCGATTTAGGGAATCAAAGAGTTCCATATATCAAGTATAAATTCATTTACACTATATGAAAGGAATAATCGTTTCCATCGTCTGAAGGGAACTCAGAGTAACATCAAAAAGGGGTAAAATTATGCTGAATGTATATAATTTTTTATACGCTGGAATAGGTGAAATGTACATAGAACACCGAAATTATTCAACAGTAAGAATGTAAAATATCATTACCATAATGTACCTTTGAAGAAGGTAATATTATATTGGCGTGGAATCTAATGCACTTGAGGGATGTAACGCAAAAACCTCCTAAGAAGTATAATATGAACCTGTACAATGTAATGTTTCACTTATTCAATGGAACCAAATATTACCTTATACTCTGGTAATTATCCTCTATATAAGTGAACATTTGATTGGGATTTTCGTAATTTGTTTTACAATAGAGAGGGATATTCACACCATCCTGTATAGTGCATCTCTCTTAAAGAATGTCTATTTATAAAAATATTCACCTAAAAAGAATAATACCTGCCTCGAATATTGAAAAATCAAATACTGAAAGAAATAATAAACACTTTTAATGTTTTAAGTAAAAATAAATAATAAATAAATAAATAAATATATATTTCGGTATTGCGTACACAAGATTGTATAATCTTTTAGAGTACAATTAGGTAGATGGCTAGATAGTATTCTAAGTTAACATTAAAAAATATATCTAAAATAAATCCAAAACCAAAAAAAGAGAAAATAAGAAATTAAGATGAGAAAAATACTGTGATGTTGAAGAATTCTTAAATTATGATTATTCTGGAGCCTCAATTGTTGGGGGAGAAACATGGTAAAATATTAAGAGAAAAAAAAATTATTAGATGAAAGAATTAATCCGTGTGTGCCTTGATGAGCCTTCTGAAATCCCTGACGCCACCCGCCGTCTGAGCTCCATGAGGAAGAGCATTCCATAAACGGGTGATTTGAACAGGATAAGAACACTCCATTACTGACCTATTGAAGCGAGGCATTATTAGATTTCGACCTCTTTGACCGCGTCCAATTGGAAAAATTCTCTAAGATAACGCGGTGTATTAGTCTGTAGTAAGACATATAGGAAAATTAAGGCCCTTTGTTTTAGGTAGCTGGAAAGAGAGCAGCCCAACAGGCTAGTCCTGAAGAGCGAAACACGGTCGAATCGCCTCAAGCCAAATATAAATCGTATGCAATCGTTAAATGCAACCTCTAACTTGCGAGTGCGTACGCCACCCAGCTTAGGATAGATGATGCTGCCAAATGTGAAATGTGGTAAAATAAGTGCCTTTATAAGCTTAGATCGCATACCTCTCGATAAGATGTGGGCCGAAAGCCAAAGTCGTAGCAATCCTGCATATATCTTGCTGAGAATAGGACTGACATAATTACAGCACTTCATATCCTGGTTTAATACAATTCCTAGGTTTGTTACTTTGCTTAAGATAGGTAACGAGTACTAATACTTCGTTATTGTCATAGAAAGTGATGCATTGCGATTTTTGAGGATTCAATAGTAGTCTGTTGTTTAAGGCCCAAGAGTGAATTCTTTCTAAGTCGTCGTTTAAGCGAGCTACGCAGTCTTTAATAAGTCCAATAGGCCGACATATGTACAGTTGTACATCATCTGCGTATAAGTGGGTGCTCACATCTTGCGTAACATTCGGCAAGTCGTTAATGTATAAGCTACAGAGCAACGGACCTAAGATAGATCCTTGTGGTACTCCACACAGTAAGGGTAGACTATTAGATACTAAACTTTTGGTCCTCACACACTGACTGCGCCCCTTCAGAAAATTATCAATCATCGCAATTGCAGATGCGCTGAAACTAAAAGAATTGCAAAGTTTGTGAGGAGGATGTAATGGTCTACGCTGTCAAAAGCCTTCGAGAAATCTAGTAGAGCCAGATCAACAAAATTATGCCTATTCATGGCGGTTCTGATGTCCCAGGTTACTTTTAATACTGCGGACTCGCAGATGTGGGACGCACGAAAACCAGATTGCCAACATGTCAGGAGATTATTGCTTTCCACGTGCTCAAGGATTTGCCTGTAGATAAGCTTCTCTAGTACCTTCGACAAAAAACATAATATGGTTATTGGCCGAAAATCAGATGGATATTCTGGAGATGTTTTTTTGGGAATAGGTAGGACTATAGCTGACTTCCAGTTACTCGGGAAACAGGAGGACGTAAGGCAGCAGTTGACGATGTGAAGAAGGGACTTACTAATAAGTGGTAACAATAATAATAAAGTATACATTTATTTGAATTCGGAAAATATTTACATTTTATCTACAGCACTTAAAAGACCTTCAAATGAATTTAATTCGACCTTATTAAAATGATCACAATATATGTTATGCATAAGCCTACGATTAAGGCAGTAATAGCAATACTGCTAGGAACAAAAGACATACTTTAGAAAATATTATTGGACAATACAAAACACAACTTCAATTTAAAAAGTCATCATAAAGAGCATGATGTAGTACCACACTTTGGTTCCCATCATTTTGAATAATTTTTAAATGATAATAATCGAGAAGCCCTGTAAAATAGACATGATGCAACTCTTTTCGCTCGCTTATAGCTTGTACAGTACAAATGACAAGAAAATTATTTGAAGACATTAGAGTGGTAAATACGACGAGACCTTTAGCGTAATATACACCTTTAATTTGTATCTTGCCCGTTACGTGAATGGAGGAAAAGTTGATAATATTTATTTTAATATAATCGTAGACATTTTCAAATAAAACATTTAAAAGATAGTTTTTCTAGACATGTGGGTTATTGTTGAAATATTCACTTTGTCCGTAGTAAGCCAGCAACATCTGATGTTTTTGTGAACAAGTTTTTTTTCTATATTTTTGTAATTACCCAACTTTTTACAAATATTTTTAAAATATTTATGCTTAGATTCAAATCTCAACGTCCATTATCTTACTAAAGGTCCGTATTTTCTTAAAAGCTTTCCGTAGTGCATTAAATAATGGCGTTTCGGCTTCAGAGAAAACGACCGATATTCCTCTTTAAGCTGTAACAAATAATCTCTTACTAAATCATCTAGATAAACTGTTTGGTTTTCTGATATTATGGGAGCAATAGCAAAATCACAAAATCAACAATTTTATGAAGCATTGTAATTAGTTTCCAACTTGGAGAAACTATATCGTTAACATATTTTCACAGAATAAATGGCAGATGTTGTATTAATTACCTATTTTGCATAGCGTGTCTAAAAACTTTCACATTTTTGTAAAAAAAAAATGGGGGTACAGTTATGGTGTTTTATGATCCGACTAAGAATTAAAGCTAAGTCATATTGTAAGATACCTTCGAAAATATCATGAGCGATGCATGGTGGTAATCCTTCAGTGACATGAAAATATTCTAATTCATTAAGAACAGAATTTTGTATCACACCTCTCTGCATGCCATCACCCAGTTCATAAAGCACTTCAATGTCAAGGGCATGTGAAGTTTTAGTTCGCCATTCGCCAACTTTTATAACATCTTCTGCAAATTCACGTCTTGTGTTGTAGCAGTATCTACAAAAATAAGTAGAACTACTGAAGTTTTCGGTAAATCTACCAATTGCATGGCTACCGAGATTACCACCGCAAATTAGTACAACTGATCCTTGTATATATTCTTGAAATGCAGTTATATATACTCCCTCAGTTTCTAATATTTTAAGATCGTGAATAATAGGTTCAAATATTTTATTCAGAGAAAATTCTTTGAATATCTTTTCTTTACATAGGAGTACTAATTGCATTTGATCAATTGAAGATCGGTTATAAGCAGGTATGTTACAGAATGTCATATACACTCCTAATTGTGAATGTTTCTCCTTCGCTGATCCCAGAGGATTGCAAATTTCAAATACGTCTTGATAAAGTATTAAATCAAGGACTTTATCTTTGTCTGCGAAAAATGTATTACCTTTGTAGTAAGAACCACTGAAATAGTCACTTAAAGTTGCATTTGCTTTCTTAGCTTTTAATAAGTTTTGAAAATAAACATTTTTAAATAAGACTTTTAGAGCATCTAAAATTGGAATATAATATATAAAAGTTTCTTTATGGAGATTATTTTTTGTGGTTGAACAAACTCGAAATTTTCAGAGTAAAACTTTTTCCTGCGATAAGCAGTAGAAAGCTCATTCAGCTTATTCGAATTGTAAGCATTATCATCATTGAATTTTGAAATAATTTTTTCTATTTTGGAATGTAAATTATTATCTTTTAATGCAGAAATAAGATCGTGTTTTATTGATAACGACATATACTGCTTATATGATGTTATCATCTCCAAAATACTTTCAATTACCGATGATGTTATAAAGGATTTACATTCTAATTTCAGTAATTGCAATCCTAAATTTGTACCAAAATCAAGTGACTCAAATGCATTAGTCTTATTGTCATTGAAAATTAAAGTGTCTTGATTTTCACAACTATTTGGGAGTATATTTATGGTGTTATTATAGCTTGTATTGAAAAAGTTCTCATGTAGCCTATACATGTGACATTTAAAAGAAGAAAAGTTAGAATACTTTCTGTCACAGTTTCTTGCAACACAAGAAACATTATCTTCACTCTGAAAATGATTTTTCATATGTTTTAAGAGATCTTATTTTATTTGAAATTGATTGCAGGTTGTACACAGGAAAGTTTCTCCCTGATTAATTTGATAATCTCTCTTATTATTGTGAAACCTCCTGTTATGCGAAATCAATGAAAAATATTTCCGAAAAGATAATGAACAAAGTTTGCATTCGAATATAGCTCGAGACATATGTTTATGTTTATGAAGATGTGTTGTATATTGTCTAACATTTTCAAAATCTTCACCACAATTAATACATTGGTATGGCGGCATTATAAAGTAATATCTTTCAATTTATTAATAGTTGCTATTACCTTGTTACAGATAGCATTTGTTTTTGCCCTGGATGTATTTCCTGTGTTACTTAATGTTATTTTGGATACCGTGATTTAAAAGAATTCAAGGCTTAATGATGCTTCTTTTGGATAACAAATGTTGATGTTGAAGTATGTGGCAAATAGAGCAGCAAAGGCTTCTTCAAAAGAGTCTAAGTTGGTAACGATCTTCTCTTCAACGCATATATAATAAGTTGCTCCCAGCGTATCTTTATTTCCGCCTATGGAATATATTTTGTAAATAGAGACAATTTCTTAATTTGCTTTTAAAATTACCCAAACAGAAAATTAACGGACACTGAAATCCCTTGCAAGTAGAAAGCATGTAATTTTTTGTTTCATGATTCTGTAAAAAACATATCTTAATATTCTACTTTTCAGGATTATAATTTCAAAAAGTTACCTTAAAATACCGAATAACTGAAGTACAGTTTTCTTTAAAGTAGGAAGTAATTTGATGTAAAGTATTATGTGGATAATTATCTGTTCCTGAAGACTTTGTTAATATCTGGATTTTTCTCCCTATTTGCGGAAAATGGTCCCTAATATTCTTTAGCACATCAGTTTTTTGCAGAAGCTGGAATTGCATCAGCATATGTTTTGGATTAAATAAAATAGGCCGTTTTTCAAGAATATCTGTTATAGACTTTGGCGCATCGTTATTTAAATATTTCCTTTGATATCATATCAACCGTTGGAAGTTACAGGGTGATTACGAAAATATACTAGGTTTTCACAAAGCACCCTGTATCTGAAAAATAACAGGGTGTACAGTCACTGTCGAGAGCTCCTTATTTGCAAAACTTCACAGTAGTCGCATTGACTGCTCAACCAGCCGTATATATTTCCTTAATCACCCTGTAACTCCGAAACGATTGATATGCCCCCATCCCCTCCTGCCATACAATTTTTTTTTTGTCTAAGTGAGTACTATCACCTCCCGCCTTATGGACCACCTTGTAGGAAACACCCTGTATGTTACCACCTTCAAAAAGTATTCGCATTATCACATGCTTGTACCGAAAATTTCTTTTCCAAGAAGAAATTCAATACTTTTATTTTAACAGCATATTGTAGAGCAGATAATAAAAAATATTGTGCTATATGGCGAGCGCTTTGGTGAAAATTTTATAGTGTATTGTTCCTAAAAATTTTGGTGCTAACACAATTCAGTCTGCTATCTGATGCTTGCGTTCCGCACAATAAGAACATAATAATGTCATTAGCCTTTTCCATTTTGAAATTCCTTAAAAAAAAAGTAAACGAACAAAAGAGAATATCACAACGATATTCAGTGCTAGGACAGTCCAAAATATGCTGCTGATGCTGTTCATGCTGTGAAAACCGTCATTTAAAAAACCTAATATATTCACAGTAAAACTGCACTTTTGAAGAAACCTGAAAGATATGAATTATCCAAAGGTATCTCTAAAAATCTTAGTCGGATTTAAAAGTTAAGCGGAAAAATTCTGCTGAAAATATAATTCTGCTAAAGAATTTTTTTTTGAGATACTAACGATATATTTCACTTCACATTTAAGAAGACTATGACAAATTCGCTGAACAGAAAAACGTTCCTATTTTAATTGAAAAAAGAAAAAAACAATAAATAAATAAATCGTCATCATTAAACTGAACTTCCGAATGTTTCTAACTTTAAATCAACAACTAGCATGACTAAAGAAAAAACTAAAGATATGGATATCTTCGGTGCTTCCTCATACCCTAGACAGGCGGCCAAAATCAATGATTATTCGTTCCTAATTTTAATTTTCAAAAATCGTTTCACCTTTGAATTTTAATTATTAAAAATGTACGGTTAATTACATATAACAACTGACAGAACTTTCAATTTAATTCACAAAATCTTAGGTAACTAGATTTTTGAAAACTGTAATTACGAATGAATGATCATTGATTTTTCCTAGCTGCCTAATACCCTAGGCACACGACGCGCTACAATGATCATTGATTGATGCAATTACGTAATTGATTGAATGATCATTGCTTGGTAAAGCAGGCACACGAGATATATTGACGGTAATTGGATTTGACAGATGACAGTTGTCAATTTTGTAAATTAAAAAGTGTGAGTTGTGAAGAAAAATTGTGATAAATGGAATTAAGCCTTGTATTGGATAGCGTAAATATTGTAAGTAAAATAAAGAGTTATAAACGAAAGTCAAAACTCTTAAGACAACTTGCAATTATGAAATTAAGACGTGCACGAAAGAATTTGTGCAAGTTGCAGGCATTAAAGGCCGCTGTTACATTAAAAAAAAGAGTACGCAGGAAAATATGGACTCTTGTAAGTAATATAAGAAAACATATCTACTTATAATAATTAATAATGTGTTAACTAGGAACGAACCAGCAAATTCTGGGAAAATGAAGTCCCTACTTACGACGACAAAATATTTAGGGAAAACTTCAGAATGTCTAAAGCGGCTTTTAACATTCTCGTTGTCAAAATGAAAAATTTGGAAAGAAGTGACACAAATATGAGGAAAGCGATACCTCTCGAGAAACGCATCGCTATTGCAATTTATGCTCTTTCATCATCCGCCGAATACAAAACAATAGCAAATTTATTTGGCGTTGGTAGAACAACAGTAGGGAAAATTGTTCTACAGTTTTGCGAAGAAGTCTCTTCAAAAATGAAATCCGAGTTCCTAAATGGATATCCGCCAAATCAGAGTAGAATACGGGAAAATGTTCGAGTGTTTGAAAAAATGGGATTCCCACAATGTTGTGGAGCAATAGGTAAAATTCTTCTTTAATTAATTTAGAATTGTTACAATTAAAATCACTTTAGATGGATGCCATATAGAAGTAGCGCCACCAAAAGAGGATGCAACGGATTACTACAATTTTAAAGGATGGTATTCGATAATTCTCTTTGCTGCAGTTGATTATAGGTATATGACTCCATAAGGGAGAAACTTGAATTTAAACTAATTAATCAGCATTTTCAGGTGTAGATTCACGTATATAAATGTTGGCGCAACTGGAAGGAATAACGACTCATATATTTTTGAAAATTCATCGTTGAAAAGAATTCACCAAACCAGCGAAATTTTTAAAGAAAGCAGAATGATTGAAGATGTGAATGTGCCTATTGTCCTTCTGGGTGATTCAGCATTCCGATTATCTGCAACAGTAATGAAACCATATCCATTTTCGAATGATCATACTTTCCTCTTTTTAGCACGAGAAGCTAGTGTCGACGAGGATGATGGAGTTGCAGATGATGAAGCCAACGTCGGTGAGGCCTGTGGTGGAGTCGTACACAATGGAGGAGACAACAATGCCGAAGATAACGGCGACGACGGTGACTGCGAGGCGGAGGACGGCTGTATGGAGAGATGAGTACTTCCTGACTCAGAGGATGTGTCATGAGGTGCTGCACTAATAGATGAAATGGTAGAGTCCTAAAATGTCAAAAACAAAAAGAATTAAAGCGAATAACAATTAATACTTGTTTTATTACTTACAAATACAATGCTTTCATGCATACTGCTCACATTATTTGACATGAAGCTCCCTACAATCGAATGGACATTGTTAAAAAATTCCCATGTCGATGGTGAGCCTCCCGAAGGCCCAATTACTTTTTCTCGCTTCTGAAATCGAATCACATTAAATATTTTATTTGATTGGGCATTAAGAAATTTACCTGTATTTCTGGGTTAAATTATTTATTTTAACTCTTATCTCATTTGGTGTGGCGATTACTCCCATATCCATAAGCTTGCCAGACATATCGGAATATATGTGGCTATTTCTTCGTGCCTTTCTTAGGTCTGTTTGGTATATGCGCCACACCTCGCACAATTTATAAATTTCACCCCTTTTCCAAATTCGGGCTTTTCTCTTCGTCATCACATCGCATTCTTTTTCCATCTTTAACGTGAGATATTTCTTTAAATAATACGCTTGATAACAAACAAAATGAACTTTGAAATGTTTTCGCAAATGACATCTGACAGTGATGGCTGGAAAATCAGCTGATTTTTCCAATAAATTGCAGTTTCTCACCACTGAAAGCGCACTAATCGGCAAGAGGAATGACAAGCAATACATAATTGCAAACGAATGAGCTTGTGGGAACGTAATTGGTGCAATGACGAAACGAATGATCATTGCGCCAATGATGCAATGACACACGAGCTATGCAATGATCATTGATATGTCCCGTGTGCCTAGGGTATAATACCCTCGGATGTGAAATTCTGTAAGGCAGTTTTAAAGTTGTTATAAAAAATTCAACCAACTCCTTTATATTTTTTAGTTTTGTTTACGCACTTAATGTATTTTGAACTCTAATTTTTGTTTACATATTTTTTTTTTATTTCTGTAGAAATAATTAATTGTTATCTTTGTTTGGAAGGAAGAAAATACTTTGTTGTAATTTTATTATCCCTTAAAAAAAAAATAATCGTTTTTTTTTTACTATTTTGATGGAAGAACGATTTTTTTAAGCGTGGAATATCAAATAGCATATTAATTAATATTCAAAACTGTCCACTGTGCATTTTTACCAATTTCGAAGAACGGGTCACGCTTAAAAGAACATTTTGAAACTAATATTTCAACAAAACATTTAAATTTTTCATATTATATAACACTTGTTTCATATCTATTTATTTTACTGGGTTAAAACTGTATTCAAAGTTTCAAATTCGTTTTTCTCCCATTTTATGTTTAACTTTTTGTATATTTGACACAAGAATTCAGGTAGCGAAATGTGGAAATATTTTGGTTAATAAAAAATTATGATATGAGGAAAGCATTGCGCTGGTCGCTCCGATTTCATGTTAACCGATTTCCAGTGTACATAATAATTTCAAACTTTCAGATAAAATAAATCACTCAAAGGCACGTGTAACTTCAATGTTATAAAAATATTTTCACTATAACTGGATCTAACTTTGTCGATGTTAACATTCATGTTAACTACACTAACTAATAGATATCTTGAAATTCTGGTTAGATATATTTAATCTTGAAGATTAATTAGTTAGAGAATAAATCTCATTTACATACATACATACCTTTCTCCAAAATATTTTTGATGGTCAAATCCTTCGGATCCAATTAATCGCTTTTTTTAAAACTGATGAGGAATCCCTTATTTTAATGAAATACATTTTGGGAACACAAATTAAAATAAATTAAACTTTGCAGCACTCTCACAATTTCATATTATGCATCTTCCACCGCAAACCAACTTGTAATGGCTTATGAATATGATTATGACTAGTCATAACTCACAAACTAATAAACTTTCACAAACGATTCCAGGAAATACATATACTTTATTATCTACCCAGCAAACAATTCGTGACGAAATCGAAACGAAATCGAAGCATATAATTCGAGAATGGTGAAAACAAACCTCGTCAGTGAAACCGATTCCAAAAGGTTTTCAGTTCGAGAATGAAGAAAGCTGTCATTCGTTCTCGTTCCGAGAAGATGAATCGAACTATGTCCTGTTTATCTTACTTTTCTCACTTCGAGAAGGTGAAACAAATTTTCTCCTGTTTCTCTTACTTTTCTCGTTTCTAGAGGGAGAATCGAACTATATCCTTTTTCTCTTACTTTTTTTGCTTCGAAAAGGTGAAGCATATTTTCTCCTATTTCTCTTACCTTTTTCATTTCGAATGAATCGAATTATTTACCTATGATATGCTAAGTAGAAGAAATGAAAGAGATATTTTATTGTTAAAAGCTATGGATTATTTCAATATCAATTTATTTATAAAAACGTAAAAAAAAACATATTCCATTACACATTTAATAAAAATAATAAAATAAAGCAGTCTTTTATTCCTTCATTGGTAGATCGTATGTGTCTCAACAGAATCTGAAGTCTAGAGAAAAAAGTGCAAAAAAATCAATCTAAAAACAAGGAATAATTTTTCGTGGTACGTTACTTACTTTGCATCACTCTTTACGGGTTTGTACTACTTGAAGTTCTTTGTACTTATTTCTTTTAGACATACTGTCTTTAGCATATTGAAAATACCTCATACAGTATTTCTCAAATACGTCCTCAGGGAGATTCGTAAATTTTTTGAAAAATGCACCTGAAAGTAATCATCGAAAAATCTCATATTAGATAGAGAAAAAGAATTAAAAAAATTACTTCAAATTTGCAAATTACAGATTCTCATTTTATTTCAATTTGAGTAGGAATTGGTAATAACATAAATATTATAAATGATATTATACTTACTTTTGATTGCTAACACAATTTGTAAATTTCGTGCAGCCTTCTTGTCCTTCTTGCCCATCCAAGTAAACTGTTGAGCGATTTCATCATTAAATACGAGCTTTAAGCAGCCCTTTACAAATTTTTGGGGATCTGATGATCCTCTTCCAAGAAAAGCGTTCATCTGAGGGAAAATATTTTGAAAATCTAATATTCACATCTACGTGCATACATACCAATTCTTCAAATAATTCCGTACTTTGAGAAATACTTTGAAATACTTTTATTTCCTTGTAAATTTCTCTTCTGATGCCATTAGATCGTCTCATTTCCTTTTTTAAATCTACAATGTTGTACGTTAGTTTCAAAAACATGTCTGTTATGTCCTTTCTTAATTTTTTAATTTCTGATGACAATTCTACTTGACAGTTACAAATTCTCGAAGTGCTTGGTTCTTCATCAAGAAAAGAGTAAGCTGTAAAGATAAGTTTTTATTATTCACTTATGAGAACGATGAACTCCTATTTTGTGAAAAGCTAGTTCTTATAATCTGATGATATTCCCAGTCATATCGAACGAGCAACATTGTGATTTCATTCTCATTGCTTATGGCTGGAAAGAAGTTCAGCTAATGATGACATTAAAAACTTTTATTTATGGCTATATTATAATATCTACTAAATCTGTTCTAAATAGGATCGGTTTCAAAAGATGTTAAAGTAGTACGTACAAGTCGAAGGAATATTCACTAGTGTTGCAAAAGTCTTTTGTGTTGTGCTATCCACGAGATCCTTGTCATCTAGCATAAAAATCGTGTTATTATAATACAAAAAAAAAGTTATAAATGCTTTTATTTATACCCGCTTTTCTTTTTAAAATATTTTTCATACCAGACATATTTTAAACCCAGAGAAAACTTTAAAATTTTGTTTGCTTATACGTATTCTGTGGCTCCAAATTAGTATAAAAATTAATAAATATAAAAAGTTTTCGTAATAGGGATAAATCTCCATAAACTTTAATTTTGAAGGCCTGTGTAATTAATGTTAAAAGCACTGATACTCACCCTTTACACTGAATAAATTGAACAAACTGTACAACGTTAACTCAAAATTACACAACCGCACGCTACAAAACTTTACAAGGGAATGAGCAAAAATTGCATCATCTCAACGGCCGCTGGCATAAATACTGCATTTTTTTCACCGAAACGAAGAATTATCGAATTTGCAGTGTTTTTTAGCTGGAAACTATTAGAGTGCTAAATAATTTCACCAAAGTGAAGAAAAGTCGAAGTTTCAGACTTTGAGTATTCTTCGCCGCCTCGTGACTTCGCTCTAATGTTTGCTGGGTACCCTTTCATAAAGGTTTCCGAATGTGTGTGGTCCGAAACCTTTATAAAAGCGAAAAATACATTTTATTGTATGCAGAATTCCCCATATCTACATACACTTATGAGTTGTGCTCGGCTATGTTAAGCAGGCTGCGTGTGCGTCGTACACCACACCAGTAAAGTATACTGCGCTTCCAGCTTCTTTGTCATATATTCATCAAGAGAAAATAGATAACATAGAAAGAGTACGCTGAGTCTGACAGTGGTTACATTATATATAATAAATATAGTTTTACCTATTTTCAGTGTTACTGAGAAATACAGTCGCAAGAGCAGGAACGAACATTCTTGAGATTGTATCTTATATAAAAATATAATTTTCTCCGAAATGGGGAAAATTCCATCAGTGCTGTGGAGCTAAAAGGATATTAGTTTCTTTTTGCAGGGAAATTTGTCTTTGGGATGAATATTCCATTGAATGAAATGTAAAGAGTTACATTTTCATAAGGGAATTTTACATTTAGAAGTAAATTTCTCTACGGTAGGGGCATATCTACACAATATTAAGTAAAATTTACCTTTCCAGAATGCATTTCTCACCAAAAGATACACATTTATATGAGGTAAGGTTTTAGTGTCACTATTTCAGGGATTTTTATATTAGATCATTGCAAAATTCGTGTCGTAAACGAAGGGAATTCTACACTATTTTTTACTGTGTAGGTCGGTATTCTTACCGTGTGAGTGGAATGTGTGTCTGATTACAAAATGCAATTTATGCTAAATTGCATTTTGTTATAATATGGAAATGAGTTTCTACATGCATTTTGAATTTTAGGGTCATTTAAGAGGTACATCAATATATTGTATATAGGGCAATATATTGATGTATTGACCTTATGGTTGTGGTTCGGGGCATTGGGCACCTGAGTTCCAACATTGTCTCAAGTATTTGATGCATCTATGGATTCTGGATTGAGTAATACTTTTGGCATTGATTATTCAGTATTCTGTTCTCACGTAATTTAAAGTCAGTTGAGTGCCTCAGTGAAGTGTCTGATTCTGTGCATGGATAATTATTAAGTTGGTGATGTGATGCTTTTGTAGTAACAGAGTTTGATGTTTGGCACCAGGTGATAACGCTGAGTTTTCTAACCTTCCTCCTACCCGAAATATTCCTTTTGAATCAAGGAACGGATGCAGTGACAGAAGACTGCTTGTTTTAGCCAATGGTTTGCCTTTTATCAGAATGCTTATATCGTCTGGAAAAACCTCTCTTTTTGCAGATTTTTGATAATGCACTGTTTTGCTTCTTCCAATTCTGTAACTGTTAAGAAACCTTAATACCTTTCTGCTTCAGTGAGCCTACAGTTTTTACTGAAACGCCTGCAAAACGCAATTGCCCTGAGTTGTCGTGTCAGAATAGAGTAGTTAAAAAGTTCCGTACAGGATACTCTTGTGTTGTGGACTGTGGCCGTTGGTTTTATTTCTTCCTTTGTCTCAAGGTTGAAGTTGTTTTGAGGACAAGCTTCGCGGTTTTGCGATAAACACAACGGGCCTCTCCACCAAATATTATGGGTGATCAATTTTTTTGGACTAAAGCCTCTGATGGCTACATCCGCTGGATTCTCACTTGACGGTACATGCCTCCAGAACTTGCTGGGTACAAGCTTTTATATTTGTGCGACCCTGTTGGCCACGTATGTATTCCAATTGTTTGGACTTTTTGCTATCGAACAAAGCGGTATTTCCGAATCACACCATGCGAATATAGTGGGTTACTGGTTACTGTTGTTTTTAGTAGATTTGCTAGTAGCACTACACGTAGTTTTGTTGTAGTGCTGTCGCTTTTTGATACAGCATCATGCGGTAGGTATTATACTTTCGATTGATCTCCTGTGTATGGTTTCGCAATTGACAAATGTCCCAATTCTAAGTACTCTTTCAGTTTAGTTTCTGGGCATTTCTGTAGACTTTGCTCTATTTGTAAGAGGCGAGCTACAGCCTTAATTTTTGAATGCCCTTAATTGCTTGCATTTTCCTTAAACGGTAATCTGATCATCTCTTGCTTTAGTATGGGCTATTCTGAAGTATTGCTCACAGGGATCTTTCGTTTGAGTTCTGGATTCATCTGCATCTATTTCCCAAAACTTCCTTTCTTCTATCTCTGGCATGGATACGAAGCTTGATAATTTTATTGCCTTTTGAGCTTCGTGTGTCTTCCCAAATATTATCCACCCTAATTTGGTGTTTTGGCCTGCCGGAGGTCCTTTTTTGAAGCCATTCATTATGATGTTAGCATATACATCGACTCCCAGTAGTAGGTCTATAGGACCCGGCGTGTTGAATGTGGGATCAGCTAACAATATGTTCTTGTAATTGTTGATGTCTATGTTATTAGCTGAGGCTTCCGGAAGAAGTGAGTTTAACTTTGTCAAAACAATGGCATCTACTGATAGGTATGATGAGTCTCTTTGATGCCGGAATTGAATTCTGATATTTACCATGGCCTGTGTCTTTACGGACTCGTGAGTTCCCTACTCCAAATATAGTGGCCGTGGCATGCTGTTTGTGCAATTTCAGTATTTGAAGCGCTTCTTCTGTTCTAAGGGATACTTGAGAACCGGGGTCAATTAAAGCTCTCAGTTGCTCTATTTGTCCAGTCAAGATAATGAATATAATGACTTTAATGTTAATTTTTCTAATTTGTTAATCTATAATTATGCTCTTTAGTCTCATATTGCCCAAAGTTGTACGTATAGCTATAGCTAAAAAAAGGCTTGTACATAAAATAAATCCTTTTTAATTTGATTTGTTTTTTTGATTTGAAAATTGCAAGAGACAATTATTGCACTCACTAAATCATATTGGGAATTAGTATACCCATATCCCATATCCTACCCCTTCTGTCAAAAAACATTACAACAATTAAAAACAAGCAACAAATGCACACAATCACATCACATTATTTTCTTCCCACGCTTACGCAATCGCAGTCACCTAAAACCCTAAAAACCATCGAATGCGCAAAATTGCAGCCATATTGAACTAAAAGAAAAAATTCTAAGGCAAAAATCATCATATCTCGTCTCGCTTTGCACAACCAGCCAAAATTCTAAGAAAAAATCAAAATGTTCCAAGTACGTCACCACAGCAAAACATGAGCGCAAATATTGCGCAACATCAGAGTTGCCAGACAATAATTGATTAAATACTTCACTTTTACAACATAAAATACGTCATTTGAAGTATTTTTGTTAAAAACTAAAATTCATAAATACAACGAATATGAAGTTGGTTAATTTTTGTATTTTATATATTAACGAAAGCAATTTCTTTACATAATAAAAAAATTAAAGATTTTTCGGGAATAATTTTATAGTGATCCCATTGAAAATTCATCGGAAATTGCTTAACTGATCATATTTTTAACGGATAATGGTGAGATCTCTGTAGTATACATATTTTTGATGTTAAATTTTGCAAATAAGTTCCTATTAGGAACAAAGCTGCGCATTGCTTTTTTTAAGTAAATCTTTAGTGTACAACAATCCGGCCGGCGAGAGTATCGCATTCTAATTTATTTCTAATTTTAGTTTTATTTAAATTAATTTCTGAAAAAACTCTTTCATTTGCTGCAGATGAATTTGGTAACGTAAGTATATACATTAGGAGTTTCTCCGTTTGAGAAAATGCTTTGGTATCGTTACCTTGCTTCAAAAAATATATATTTTTCCAAAAGTATTCAGCATTAATATTTTCTATTTTTTTTTCTTCAAATATTTCATCAAAAGTTAGATTTCTAATTTCGCGCCATTCATTATCTAGTTCCTGCAGCGAATTAACATGGTCCAAATGAGGAAATAGTATGGTAAATTTAGCAATAGATTTAGTTTTTCTAGAAATAACATTCACCGGATCAACAAATGCTATACATTGTAGCATTTGATTATCAAAATCAAATCTTTTCAATATTTCTGAAACAAGTTGTACATAAAATTGTAAGCAATGCCTTTTAAAGTCTATATAAGTCTTTATTTCTTTTGAAATTTTTTCTTTCTGCATAGTTAAATGTAAGGAAACAGCTGCGCCTAAGTATATTTCATTTAAAGGCCGATGGTTTTCTAAATTTTTAAATTGGACACTTTCGATCTGCACATCTTGTAAATTTTTTTTATTAATAAAGCATTCTAAGATTGTTAAAAGCAATCTTTTCATTTCTGAATACAGCTTATAAATTTTTGGGCTTTCTGACTGGAATAGCTTATTTAGATTATTAATTATAGGCAAAACAAAACTGATAAATTTCAAATAAAGCTCTGTTTTTGGATAATTTAAAGTTATTAAAATATTTTCGGCTTTACTGATGTTGTCAATATTAGATGCACAATTAAAAAATAATTGTAAGCATTCAAAAAGTTCAAGAGTTCTCAAAAGAACTGCCTCGACAGAAAGCCACCTAGTTTGGCATGGGTGAAGAATCCGTTTTGGTTTAATTTATAAAAGACTTTGTATCTTTTGAAATTGCCCCATCCTTTTTGGACTGTTCTGTATAAAGCTGTAAATATCGCGTAAAACAGTTTCCAAAGAAGAAGGAAGCTTTTTGCAAGCTGCAGAAGAACACAGTGCAAATGAATGACATATATTTATATTATATTATATTATAAGATGTGGGCAATCTTTTTGAAGTAAAACTGCAACAGAATGTTGTGAACCACTCATGACACTGGCGCCATCGGCCGCGAATCCGTCAAGATTGTTTTTATAATCTATATTGTTTTCTTTGAAAATATTAACTACAGCAGAGTATAATGATATAGCATCTGCTTTTTCTACCTTTACAAGAGAAAAAAAAATATCGTTATCGTTACAAAAACGTACCACTATGCTCAATAGTTTTTCATTTGAAATATCTTTGATTCATCAACTGATATGGCAAAAGATCTATCTTTTAAATATTTACATACATATGTATATCCTGAAACTGTTGAGTTCCTGTAACATTCTTTACGATTGCTGTTGTTTTTGTTCTACCACAGCTTAAATTTTTGGCAATGTCACAGTCAGGGAACAAACTTTTTTGAAGCTGGATTAAGTGATTCATAGTCCGCAAGGGCAAGTTGTGCTCTACCCAAAATTCTGTTAATTTTAGTTTTGCAGTTATTACTTTCTCCTTCAACTTTGTACATGATTCAAAGGCTTGTTTTACTGTCGGTTGTTGGACTGCGAGCATATTGGCTTTATGCTTCTTACCTTGTGCGTGCAGATACAAATCTTGTTTCCCAGCTGTTGCTCGAAGCGGCACAGAGCAATCTTTACAAAATGCCATAAAATCTGTTTTAGTTGGATTCCTATATTGGCAAAGCCAAGGTTTAAAATCTTCATTGTGTAACTAACATGACAAAAATTTTCGCCGCCGCAGTTTAGCAACATTTTCATTCTAAAAATAAATATGTAAATAAATGAATTTTTCAAATGACGTGCTTTAAAACTTCAAATATTTCTTACAGATTAATTATTATTTGTATCCTTGATTCATGCATCCACAGAAACAAAATCCTCTCTTGGTGGTTCGGCCTTACGCTTGCTGGCATTTATAGTTTCTTCTAAAATAATTATCAAAACTCTGTTATAATAACCTATATTTCATAGAGGACTTACATACTTCTTATAACAGAATTTTCAATATTTTTAGTATGCTGTTCACTTGTATTTTGACGTGAAATTAGTTGTTGCATCAACTGTCAGAAAGTGCCAAAACATAATTTCCGTCTCATAGTCCAGTTGTGAAGTTAGCTTCATTTCATACTTTCATGCGTTCATTGAATTACAACTTTCTTCTGATTTGAGAGTGTTCATTAAATTGCAACTTTTGAGAAATTCAGAGAAATTTTGCTATCTTTGAAGACAACAAATTAAAATAAAACAGCAGCCATGAAAAAATTAAAGTAAAATAAAATACTTCATTAATATAGAGAAAAATATTTAAAATACTCTCAGGCGAGTATGTGGTACAACTATTTGTGTTCACGAACATCTGTGCACCGAATAATTAAGGAAACGATATTTGCGATTTGGCAGAATTTGCTCCCATGATAACTCTGGTACAGCGCGAAAAAATTCTGTGTAACTTTTGGTAAAAAAATTAAAAAAAGTAAAAATATTAAAAATAAATAAAACAACCGAGTTTCTTTTTAATAAACTTTATTTGAAATCACAACGTTTTTCATAATGGACAATTAACCCGTTTGCATTATATTTTTGCTCATACCTTTGGTAGATACTGTTTTTTTGGCGCCTCGTAATATTCGTAAATTGGGCGCAATGTGCTTTCATATGTTGTTGTAAATGTTGTCATTGTTCTAGAAAATATACATAATAATATACCTATTATTGGGTACTTTTTAGTTAAATTCACTTACTTCCTTGGGCCATACTTGTAGTCCAAGGAGGAGAGAAGCATACCGTACTTATAGTCTTTTTTGGTGCAGCACGAGCCACTTGGAGTGTCTTTTTTAGACCGAAGATAACAATTTCTAACATTTTCCAATTTTGTCCGCACCTCGGTGTACTTGTTGGGATCATATCCTACAAATTAAATTAACTTTTCAAATCACAAACGATTGGAAACATATTGCACTCGCACACTTACCGATTTGTGCGGCGACCTCCTTCTACACGGATATACATTGCAATAGCCACACAAGTCAGAGTGAATAACTAACTATTTCAAAATTCAAATCTAAATTCAAATCTAATGTCTCTTTGACCTAAAAACTAGTCGTTTAAAATATTCAAATAAACTTACGAGACAACTAACAACTTTGACAGAACTTGACGGCATGATGTATTCTTCTTAATTCCTTTATGCATGTGTAGTAAAATACACGGAGATATGCCATAAAGTCGGAGATATACCATAATATTGATCTAGCGCTGAGAACTTTTTTATGCCATATCTTTGACTTTTTCCCCTCATTTACGGTATATCCAACAATATTGGGACCAGAAGCACTACCACACAGCAGATTGCCATTGAGACAAATGAAACTGATTCTTCTAATGCACCAGTCATATCCACATCCGCCGAAACAGAACCCACTAATTTGTTTCCAACATCGGTTACAGTTCCAAATGAGCCCATTCCGTCGACAAGTGAAGATGTTACTCCCTCAAAATTCCTGTCTATGTTATCTCCTATTTCTATTGTGGCTAAAACAAGCAACAAACGTCAAAAACAATCAGCTAATGTTTTGAATACTGACAAAGAAATAAAGAAAAAGAAGGAAAAAGCAACAGAGAATTTAAGAAAGGAAGAAGCAAAATATAGCAGAAAGAGAAAAAAGAAATGACAAGACACGCGTGACTAATACACATAGAGAAAGTAAAAAGAAGGATTTTGCAATCACGTATTAACATTTTATCTGGTTCATCCAGTGGCGTAGACGATAATGATACTATGCTCTGTGGATGTAAAGAGCCGTACAATAAAACTAGATCACCTGCTGGCTGGATCCAGGGCATTTCTTGGAAAAAGTGGCTCCACGAAGATTGCACAAACTGTGGGAATTATTCCAATGTATGTAGTCTAGAAGACTAATGGCCGGTTTCAGAGTCAAGGCTTAAGCCTCAGCGATGGCTTAACCCAAGGCTTAATAAATATTTCGGTTTCACAGTCAAGGCCTAAGCGATATCACTGGCTTAAGGCAAGCTTATCTGAAGTCCGTCATCTCGAAGTGTAACTCGTGAAAGAAGAAGGCTTCCGCAACATTTCGAGAAATGGGGCGATGTTGATCTTTATTCTCGGTTCCGACTGTCGAAACATTCGATAGATAAAAAGCATGACTGCCTGGTAAATATTGTAATTTATAGTTCAGTGTGAAATTAAAAATTTTCTCATATAGGAACAGCGCTTTGTCACCAGCCTGCATGTTATTATTAACTCTTCTTTTTTTTGCCGGCGGAGGACTATTAATTTCAGCTGGAGACTTTTGTGGCGTATCCAAGTCAACAGCTTCTCACGTTGTAAAAAAAATTTCTCATCACATTGTTTTGTTAAGAGAAAAGTTTGTGCACTTCCCGCTGACAGATGAAGAGAAGTCGAATACTGTCTTACGTTTTTATAACAT
Organism: Dioctria linearis; assembly: GCA_963930735.1. Lineage (NCBI taxonomy): Eukaryota > Metazoa > Arthropoda > Insecta > Diptera > Asilidae > Dioctria > Dioctria linearis. The sequence continues at coordinate 139,497,585 of OZ005743.1, read as the reverse complement.
AGCTCGATTTCCTCGAGTTATAGCAGCAATGGACTGCACACACGTCCGAATACAATCACCTGTTATGTACATATCCCGCTGAATTCTATTTATCAGGGTTGTAAATGAGCGGACTAATTTATCATATCAACTCATCGCTCAACTCAGGATTTGAGTCCGCTCAATCATTGAGTCCGCTCAACAGTTGAGCCATGGTTCATCGCTCGAAATTTGAGCGGACTCAATCGTGAGCAGACTCAGTCTTGAGCGGACTCATTGCTTGAATGAACTTGAGCGGACTCAAGTCTTGAGCGGACTCACTTCCTGAGCGGACTCATCATTTGAGTCGAGCGGACTCAAATCATATTTTAAATAACATAAAGAGAATCTGAATTAATTAAAATTGAAACTGAAATTTCATTAAAATAAGAAAAGCTTATAAAAAAGTCATTCATTATATTATATTTTATTAATTTAGCTTTTGCTAATCTTCTTAGCCAACATTTCTTCTTCCTCCTTCCTTCCTTATTTAAAATATGATTTGAGTCCGCTCAACTCAAATGATGAGTCCGCTCAGGCAGTGGAGTCCGCTCAAGTCCATTCAAGCAATGAGTCCGCTCAAGACTGAGTCCGCTCACGATTGAGTCCGCTCAACCAGTGAGTCCGCTCAAATTTCGAGCGATAAACCACCGCTCAACTGTTGTGCGGACTCAGTGATTGAGCGGACTCACTGCTTGAGTTGAGCGATGAGTTGAGTCAAAATTTGAGTCCTTTACATCCCTGCTATTTATTGTGTTAATCCAAATAATCTTTCATTGCACATTTTATCAGGTGGAGAAAGTGCTGAAGTATTTCGGAACCGCAAGGGATTCTTCTCAATTAATGTTCAAACATTGTGTGATTCGCACCTTAGAATACTGGACATTGTAGCAAGATGGCCAGGATCAACCCATGATTCAACCATCTTTAACAATTCCAGAATTTGTTCTCGGTTTGAAAACAGTGAATTTCAAGATTATTTTATTGTAGCAGATGGTGGATATGCAGCCGGAAATTATGTGATGACCCCATTACGTACTTGTGATCATCCAGAGGAAAATTTATACAACGAATGTCAAATTCGTTTCCGCAACTATGTTGAATGATTGTATGGAGTTTGGAAACGAAGATTCCCTGTATTAGCAATAGGAATGCGTTTAAAAATGTCAACGATTCAAAGCGTTATCGCTTCTACAGCAGTGCTGCATAACATATGTTGCATCAACAAAGAAGTAGAGCCCGCACTTTTGAATGACAGTATGGAGGATCAAATAAGGATAGTGAATAGTGTGCAGAGTGGTGTGCAAAGGCAAATGCTTCTTCTAACAGAAGAAGGGAATTATTGATCCAAACTTATTTCAGGAACCTGCTGTAAAAGTAAAATGTGTAAATGGAAATTGTAAATTGTAATTGTAATTAGTACAATGAAAAGTATTTCGATTTGGTTTTATTCATTTATTAAAATCTAAATATAATTAAAACTCCGTTTGGATTTTAATTCCTCTTCTAAGAGTTGGACCTTTAGCGAATTTATGTTTTTCGTCGCCTCCAGCTTTGCCGCGTGCTCTTTTTCCATTTGCTGCATCTCCACTTGATGCTTCTCAGCGAAGCACTTCTTTTGTATCTTCACAAGTTTTATTTTCTCCTCTGCTAATTCCTGCCATTTCTCTGTCGAAACTACATTCCTTTTCGATGTTTTTGGTAATTGAAGAGACCTTGACACAGTCTTCTTCAAATCAGAAGGCTTATACGCCGACCAGTTTTCTGAAAGTTTGGTGGGGGGCCTTCTTGCTTCGTCCTCGAAATCGTCGAGCAATTCGATCTCCATATATGTTTCTTCACCTGTATGAAAGTAAAAAATATAACTACATAATATCAATTTTATGTAAAAATTGTTTACGTGCGGATAGTTCCTGGGCATTATATATAGTATCTGAATCGTAAAGTGCCTCTAATCCATTAATTTGTGGACCAATTAGTTCATGAACCGTTTCTTCATGTTTTGTAAGCTTACTGGCGGATTCCGGTCCACCTCCAGTCTCATATATGCTGCCCTTTTTATATTTGCATATTTTTTTTGCAACACAAGTTCCGTATGAGCACTTTTGCCTATTCTTGCATTGAATTCAGCAGAAATATCTGTCCATGCTTTCTTTTTTTCCCCTAATCGCACCTGGTCTTTTCTCTTGCATTCATAATGTCGTTATATTTTATCACAAGTTCTAATAGAACGTCAATTTCATCCGAACTGAAATTAACACTTCTTTTATTTTTCTCCATTTTTCGCACAGTTTATATAAACGAATGATAACAATATTTTGTGTTGGTGTCTTCTTCTTCATCGAGATTCACTATGGCAATTTTCCTTTAAAAATTCACAATTACCGCAGTGCTGACAACTTAAAATATTTCATTTGCGGCTTAACTAAGCCTCAGCTTACTGAGTACTGTGAAACCGAGTAGACTTAAGTCCGGGGCTTAAGCCACACCCGTGGCTTAGCTAAGCTCTGTCTTAAGCCTGGACTGTGAACCGGCCATAAGGAGATCTTCAGAAGTTTTTAAAAGAAGCAGGAATCCAGCTCCAGATCGAACTTTATTCAAACCGTGGACATACAACTCCCTTTAATAGAAGAATTTTGTGAAGAAAACATAAAACATATATGTACAATTATATATTGATAGCACATAGCCATAACTAATTCATTCGCCCTTTTATGCCATTGAAACAAAACTTCATCTAATGCTAATAATAGAAGAACTTCATCTTCAATTTCTAAACACATATTTATTTTTGTTTATCACGCCAATAGTTTCACCATACCAACCTGTGTGACTATCTAAGATATGTATACCACTATCACTGGGATCTATCGCGTTGGTTTGAATGGAATTGTGTCGCTAGTTTATCGCTATGATTATCGCCATCGTTATCGCGACGGTGTGAATCGGCCTTTAATACGCTTGAACCAAATACAAACATTTGGGTAAAATCTGAACATGGGACAAATTAGAGTTTTCCATTGTATTGGCTAGTATCGATGATGCTACGATTATGTGTCAATTAAATGTGTACCAGCTCGACTTATTTTTTTAATTTGAAAAAGTTTGTCTTATTGATCATCGTTGATATCGAATATAAATTTTTATAAATCGACGTTGAAAGATATGGAAAAAGTTCTGACGCAGGTGTTTTAAATGTTTCGGCTATAGAGATGAAATTTGAATATGGTTTGATAGAAGAATACCACCAAAGACCTCATATACCTCGATTGTCGATTAAGGATTCCCTTTAAAATTTTACTTGATGCGTTCTTTCGCAGTTTGATAAATTTTAAAGTTAATGGAAGAAGACCAATGAAAGAAATATTCCAAATCAACCAGATTTTGGTACTATAATCTCTTTTTTTAACACTTCCCACTTGTATTTTTGGCTAGATTTACCCTCTAGGAAAGGACACAATAAATCAACTCTTAAGCTAACCCAACCTGTATTCAACTCCTTGGCAATATCAACCCCAACTCTGTCCCTTGTTTTTATTATTTTTATTATGTTTTAAATTCAGATCATATAAAACTGGGTATTCCTTTATATGATTTTAATTCATTTTTCAACACCCACTTGAATTTGCACTATTCATTTTGATCTCACAGCTCGCGATAGACGACTGAAGTTGTGCATACAGCGATGGACAATTCAATCGCTGGTCAAACGCTACAGAAATTCTTTGTATCGCTGTGATCTATTGCGTTGGTGTGAGCGTTTCAATTGAAAACTATGTGTAGAGATCTATCGCTGTCGCTTCGTTATCGTTATCGCGGCGGTGTGAATCGGCCTTAGTTGTTTAAAAATTCTAAATCCAAATCGACTGTCAGAACAAACTGCAGAAATATCTTTTTTTTTATATTGGAAATGATGCGTTTTTGTTAGATAAAAACCTTACAATAGAAATAGAAATATGAGTATTCCTCAAGAAATAATCTTCGACTACAGATTGTGCCGGGATCGAATGACGGTCGAAATGGCATTTGGAAGATTGGTTAATAGATTTAGGATATTCCATAAAGCAATAGAGGTTTCTCCTATTACTTGTGACAAAAATTGTTAGAGCGTATTGTACTCTTCATAACTTTGTTGCAAAAAAAGGAGCAGTTCCTGTTGAAGATAACATAACAGTGGAAGAATCTTTACCGGACCATATCAGTGCTCTGGAAACTCAACACGTTGATGGCTATAAATTTTCGAATAGAATAAGAGATAGGTTATCAGTGTATTTCATTAATGAAGGAAATTTTTCAATGGAAAAAGATAAATAAAAATCCAACTGACTAAAGAACCACATTTTAATTTTATTCAAATGTTATTATATCATCATCTGACATTGCTTCTAATAACACTTCGACATTAGTATACTCTAACGATGTTCCAGATATATTTGAGCTTGTACCGCTGCTGCGGCTTACATGATTCGGTATTCTAATCGGTGTTGAGCTAGACTTTAAGGATGAACTGGATACCAAGCTGTTGCTGCCTACTGTTACGCGCCTTATCAGGACCTCCTGTGTTCGCTCAGAAACCAACGATTGAACATCTACCATGAATTTCGTTGAATCAAGCTGTGGCAGCTATTCCAATTGCAAATGATAAACATAATTCTTGTCTTCTACCTGCGGTTTCACTGACGCAACAATTGCTGCAATAGCGCCGTCGTATTTCATCTGTCTTCCCGATGATTTCTTATTTCTCGGCCTACTATCTTCGTCTCTGCTTCTTTTGTTATAACACTGAACTTCCCACACAGCACAAATGTGTCCGTGGTATGTTACTGGGAAATCCTGTAAGGATATATCGATTGTCCGTGGGAAATCCCGTCCATTCCCAGTTAACAACTTAGGACATCCCTGGGAATGTCGAATGTCTTCGCTTCGGATGCCCCAGGGAGATCCCATCCCCTTCCCACAGGATTTCCTGAGGTTGTACTCAGGCACATCCAACAGAGCACAAATATATCCGTGGTATGTTAATGGGAAATCCTATTAGGGTATATATATTATCCGTGGGAAATCCCGTCCTCTCCCAATTAAGAACTTAGGACATCCCTGGGGAGAGCCGAATGTCCGCGGCTCGGATCTCCTTGGCAAATCCCATCCGCTTCCCACAGGCTATCCTGTGATGCACTCAATTCACTTTGCAAGCATACGTAGGACGCTTTAAGGATCTACCAGTTTATTTTTGGGATGTGCGGGGAAATATCTTAGGATATTTTAAGAAATTTTCTGGTATTATGGAGGCAAAAAAAAAACTCAGTTAAACTCCAAAAACCATTTACTTCAACATTATATATCTTATTTACTATCTTAGTAACTATATTATTTTTTCTTTTTCTTCTTCTTTCTTTTTTTCTTCCCTTTGCCTGAAATATATTTGAGATTTAAAGAATACAATTTTTTTACAAAGGAAACTAGGCATGTAAATTTACAAAAGGAACCCAACATATATAAATGTTGCAATAATTGTTACTAAATTAAAAACTCACTTCTTGTTATGCCGGGCTAATCTTTTTGCGGCGTGCCTTATCCAGGTTTTAATGGTGTCTTCTATCTCTCCATTCGTTATTTGGTCCATTCTAGGGTCTGCTCGAATCGCATCTGGATTAAATTAATGCTAATAAATAATTAATATAAATATCCCTACATTAAAAATATTAGCTCCGCTTTTTACGAACATTAAGTTCTTGCTAAATATGTAGGTACCTATATATAAAATGTAATGCTAATTCACTGTAATGTCAGCATTATTTAGTATGATTTTTAATTATGCCAATACTAAGAATATATGTGGATCATTGAATAACATATTTCTAGTTAAGCTAATGCAAGCCAGAAAGATAAATTACAGGAATGCTGCATATTTGATCCAAATAAAAGATTGTATCAAAATATACAGCTACTTATCTAAGATATAACTTTTATACCTTTAATTAAGTTACAAATGGAGAGGCTTGTTTCGCTTTCCGTATATCCACAACCGATTTCCTTTTTGGCATTTTTGTGCTTTCCGAAGTAAATAACGAAAATAAATAACCGTTACCTTTGCTTTATATGCATAGTGACCATTTAGAATTTGCTATTTCTTAGAGACAAGCAGAGGAAACACGTTCGAAAACTATTTTTAAGTTTTAAAGACATTATGAAGTCTTCCTCAAAAACTTTCATAATTCTTTCTATTCTGAAAAATGTGTTAATATGCCGTTAAATAGTATGCCATTGTAAAATAATAAAAGCTCAAACAATCGTTCGATGTTCGAATCTCAAAGGGCTCAAACATGGTAACATACGACGAATATTTTTATTTTACTGGTTAGTATTCGCATAGTCTGTATATATTTTTAGGGCTGCTTATATATTTGGAAAATTGTCTAATATAGAACTTGTCATTACTTTCTGCTCACGTCGATCCTTGATAGCTAATTAGGTTTAATATAAAAGAATGTATCATCCTCAAAACAATTTTAGAGAAAATTTTGAATTATGTACTTGAGTATTACCATCGAATAATAAAGTGCATTCATACGTAAAAGGTATAAGTGTAGCAAAGAAAATAAAAAATAGCTTACCTGTAGTAATACAAGACGAATATACTTCGGTAATCCTTGCTTTCTTGCAAATTATTCTTTTAAGTGTCCACCAAATGTTCAGTCAAGTTGAATTCATTTAGCAATAATAAATATTGAGTTTATTTCACATTAAACACACGCTAAACACAAATCTTTACACTCGCAAATGGTAGGTATTCTTACTGCAAACTCACATCCTAAAAATTACAACCGAGAAACTCTACGAAGAAACAAGAATGAGTTGTAGAAGCGAAAGCATCTAATGCATATTCACACTATAATTACATATACATAATTAATTCCTATAATATTCCAATTCAGCTCTTAAGTGCTAAAAGAATCGACAATGTAATTGAGCGCAAGTACATATGTACAATGTAGATACATAGCAGTCTTAAGCAACACAGGCCGTGTATGGATTCTTTTAATACATATTTTGTTGCTCTGTTTTCGGTCTCCAAAAAATGACACACGGAAGCACAGCAAGCGACACAGTACCGTTCACTAGAAAACCACGAGAAACCGAGAACATCCCGAAATTAATTAATATTTTAGAAGCTTCTGGACGGATGAAAAATGACTTTCCTATGTTTGTCCCAAAATTGTCCTGTACATCCCGTATGTATTTGTCCGTAAAATGCTGAGAATATTTCGTTCGGATTAAGATTTTGCAAATGTTCCCATCTAAATTAGTTGTGGGATATCCCAGGGAATAAGTAATGGGACATTTCTGATAACTCCTAGAAATAAGGTCCCAAATTTAAACTGGAGACTTCCTGTATATCCCGGGATAGAATGGGATGTCCCTGGGTAATTTTGTGCTGTATGGGTCTTCCACTTCTTTTACATCTTCGGCTTGGTTTAGAAAACGATCTTCCGCCACACTGACTTCTTCGATGTTATTAGCTTAGCTATCACCTTAAAATAACAAACAGTAGTTAGAGTAGTAAACTAAAAGTGATATTTATATCAATATACTTACATTTGTCATGTTATCAGTGCACTTTCTCAAAACTATCCTTCCACAGAGAAAATCAAGTTCGTCAAAGTAAAATAAGGCTGACTTCTTCGGATTCTCAATTTTTTTTCGTTCTGCCACATAAGCAGTTCTTAAATACTTAATTTTGTTTTTTAGATTATCCACTGTAATATTAAAATTAGTCGAAATATCTTCCCGAACTTTCTTTTTTAAATCAACTCTTTTGTAACAAGCACTGTTTGTGTTCCACAAACATTCATATTGCTTATATAAATTTATTAATTGAATCGTCTTTTCTTTGCTTATTTTAACCTTACACATTTTGAACGGCACTAACTATAGTCAAAAGCTTATATTAAAAATAATCAAAACTGCTTAATTTTTCCCTTGACGTTAACTTTACTGTGATCATATCAAATTTACGTTCATCGCAATGTAAAGCGCAATGGCCTGCCATAATTGCTTTCCATGGAGTTTGCCATAAGTTTTGTCATAAGAAATGGCATGAATAAAGTATCTACACTGTATATGCCATATAGAAGTGGACTATGACATGTGTAGACGCTGTGTGAGATCTTCAGAGTTGTAGGTTACAGCTAAGTATTGGCGTTGAGTACTACTGACTTTGTAGGTTACAACTATGTAAGTTCTTTTGAGAAATACATAGCTGTAATTCACAACTAAGTATGTAGTTCTTTCAAAAGCTGTAAAGTTGTAATTCAGAACCACCTAGTCGAAGCTTTATATGTATATGGCAGCTCTGCTGAGTATATGGCTGTTGCCACATTTTTACCATTTATTACTTTCTAATTTCATTAATGTTGTTAGATGTTGTGATGCTGCACGTTAATCTGGGTTAAGTATGGTTTATTTTGTTTTATTTGGACTTGTTTTCTTGCTTTCGGTCCTTTTTTACCTTGAAAATCCGGTATGTTTGTTAGAGCCGTGATTTATGTCCAGTTTAAAATTTTGTAGACGTTCATTATAAATCATAATCATAAATCCTATCTCATCGAAAAAATGAAAAATTCATATAACATTAGTTAGGACTAAGATAGCTGAAGACAGCGCCCCTTGGTTGCCTGGACTGGGTCACTCACGATGATGAGAAAAGCTTCACTTCCGGTCAGTTTTTTTATGCATTTTCATTTCACCGAAAAAATTGGACATAATTATTTCAATTTGTAGGGCTCGGCGAGTACTAGTCGAAAAAAATAGTTTGCGTTTTGGAAACCTCCACAACCCTCCGTAGTCTACTTTTTTTTAAAAAAAATTTTTTTTTATTTATTTACCAATGAAATGGAAGTTTTTGACATAGAATTAAATATTAAAGGTTACGCCCTCCTCAGATCATATTTATATCCAGCCGCAACACACTCGCATGACATTTAAAATTATAAATCAAAACCTCTATCAGTAGATTTTCTTTATTATTTTATCTACAAAAATTACTTATCAATAATAAGCACCATTCATAATTTAGTTTTAATTATTTTTCGTTGTACTTAAAAATAATAACAACATACTTAATTCTAAATATGTACATATAAACACTTATCTAACCTACTACAAACATCACCCTACTCATGTCGTAGCAGATATAGAGGGTGTTGCAAAAGTATGGTTACATATGCCAAACTTCAGTAGCTGGAACTGAGCCAGGAAAAAAATTCTTATAAAATTTTGCCCCACTTGCGTTGTTTCCGATTTATACTGGCAATACCGTTTTGTGTACCGGAAAGTGTTACCGGAAAGTGTAGACTTTTGAATTTTAATGCATATCTCAGGAAGGAAATGGCGTAGAGAACTGAAATAAATTGTGTTTAACTTACAATATCTTTCACTTTAAGAAAACATATTGCCCATTCATTCAGTATCGATACTTTCGAAATAAAAAAAATTTCAAAGTGGGATTTGCGTCTTTTGTTTTAAAAATTTCTTACTTTGGGAGCGATTTATTCAAAATTTCTAATAAATTTTCTTTTCTTTTTAATTATTTGGTAGCTTATACGATTCCCTTTCCAACAATATGTAACTCAATGATGTATCTAGAGAGTTTTATAAAATAATATTCAATGAAAGATTATTGAGCTGGATTCATACCACAAGAATTATTCATTTTAGTGTTTATTTGAGTGGCTTTTATTACGGTCACTTGTGACATAAAACATGTTTTCTGATGAGTCATGCTCATTAGCCTATTCAGAGTATACGAAAATTCTCATTTGCTTTCCAGGAATACCTGATCCTATAATTTGTGTAAGAAATAAAATTCGTCAATTATTTCTGTATCTTATTGAGTGGGTGTTGCAAATTCAATAAAAAATTTAATTTTATGCGCCAGTTTGAATTTGTTTGAATTTTTAGTAAAGTGCATATAGCACTGGCGGACTATCATACAACTTCCAACCGCAATGCAACAGGGCCCCGCGATTTTGGGGGCCCCGGGCAAACAAAAATGTCAGGATGAAAAAAAAATTTTTGTCAACAAATTTTTTTTTCTAGAGCAAAAAAAATAAAACAAAGACCAAAACAAAAGTATTAAATATACCTATTTATTTTCAAATAGCATATTTAAATCACAACTTTTCTGTATTTAAGAGCTACAAATTTATCTATAATTTCATCGAATTTCAACTCGGCCAAAAGTTCGCTTTCAATAGAAAGAACCGCCAAATCGTTAAGACGTTCATCAGTCATAGTATTACGCAGATAACTTTTGATTAATTTCAGTTTTGAAAACGATCGTTCATCTAGAACATTCGTGACAAACATACATAAATCGTAGTAGAATGTCGAGGTTTGGAAAAGTCGTACAAAGATTATCATTGAACATAGTTTTGTACATCGATTCGTGATTTAAACTGTCGAATGTGAAATAATGTTTGGCGAATTGACATTCTTGAATCAGTTGTTCTTCACTGAGATCTTTTGGGTATTTTGTGACAATTTCTTTACAAGAAGTAACAATCTCTTCGTCGGTCATTGAATTAAGATTAATTAAAAACGAATACTGACTATCAAGTTCTTCATATATTTTAGCACGCTTCTTCAGATTGGAAATCAAAGCCCTTAAAACAGGTTCGAACAACGATTTTTCAAGATTATCTTTCTCTTCCTCTGGATGTGATGCATCAAACATTGACCGAGTTTGAGTACTATCAATTTGAAAATCACAAGAAAGTGTATTGAAAATATCTGAGGCTTCATCAAATATTTTGTTGTAGTCTTTACTTTCAAGGTCTGCTAGCAATGAATCGTAAAGTTTTCTTGTCACCGAAAGAGTTAAATTGGATTTTTGTAATGATCGATTTACAAAATTGAACTTAGTTAATACACTTTTCCAAAGGACGAGCATCAAAATGTTATTAAATTGACATAATTTTCTTATCAAACCCTTTGCCACAGTTTTGCTGTCCTCACTGAAACTTTCCTGAGAAGTGAAAGAATTCAAGACATTCAACACTTTCAAATAACATGAATGTAAAGCGTGAACTGCTTCGTATTTAGCCGACCATCTCGTTCCTGTTGCCCTCTTCAGCATGAATTCGTTGTTTCCACTCAGCTGCTCTTTAAGTCGATTCCATCGAAAAGGCGAATAAACGAAGAATCCATAAAGTTTTTCAACCAAATCAAAAAACTTTGTTGCCAAAATGTTTCCAGAAACGCTGTTTTTGCCTACTAAATTCAACGAATGAGCCGCGCAAGGCACGAAAATCGCGGCTTCATTTACTTGACGAATTAAGCTCTGTAGACCGCTATAAACACCCGCCATATTGAAAGCATTGTCATATGATTGGCCTCTGCAGTTGGCAATATCTATTTGGTTGTCATCGTGAAATTTAATAACGACATCAAAAAGATAATTCGATGTATGTCCTTCGATTGGAATAAATGCAAGAAATCGTTCGCGAATGTTTGCATCTTTTGTATATCGAAAGCAAAAAGAAGCCTGGTCTGTATGAGATGCGTCCGGTGTGGAATCAACGCTGAACGCATAATAACGAGAGTTGATTATTTCTGAAATGATCGCGTCTTTCACACTTCGCGCCATGATCGAGATAAATTCTTCGCAAATTTTACTTGAGAGATACGAAGCTCGTCCTAAGAATATTTTAAAGTGTTAAAGTAAATCATTAGTTAAATTAACATGGAAATTTCATACCTGTTCCTTTATTGCCAAAACGTGAAATATGTTCTTGCAAAAATGGGTCAAATTTGGCCAACAATTCAAGAGATCCAAGGAAGTTTCCGTTGTGTTTTGATCCCAAAATTTCATCGTGGCCACGAAAAGCAAGTCCACGTGCTGAAAGAAATCTTACGGCCTCCACAATGCGCAATAAAACTTTTTTCCAGTAACTCATTTCATTTTCAGTGATGCTAGTAAATGATTTCTCAAGAGTCAATTCATGCTTGACACGCATTTTATATGCGACATCGCTTTTCATATGATCTTTAGACTCCTCATGTGATGAAAAACTTCGTGATGGATTGCTCCAATTTTTATATCCATGCAATGAAAATGCATTCGATTTTCCATGTAAGTCGCCAAATAAACGGCACACAAAACAAAAAACTGATTCAGCCGACGGTGAATATATTAGCCAATCTCGCTTGATTTTAGTACCATTCGGCAGCACTCGTTGAAAGTGAAATTCAGTGAATTGTCGACCGTGTTTTTCTCGTTTCTTTATTGCATCAACGTTTCGACACGCTCCAGCACCTATGAATAATAGATTCGGGCTTATTTTGGTATTGAGATATGAAATATGAACTAAGCATTACCCTTCTTAATCCAAAAATTTTGTAAAATTGATTGATTCAATTCTACTGGCCACAAGCCTGGATCATTTGAAAAAAGATTGGAGTTGTCTGCTTGAGATTCCGAAAAGACAGAAGAACCAATATCACTTCCTGATACACTTGAAACTTCGGAAAAAGAAGTCTGCGCAGATGTTGATGGAGCATCAAATATAGCTTCCGAGCAACTCGCCTCGCTGGACTGTTCGTCTTTTTCAGCTGTCGAATCGGTAATGGACGACTTGCTATTGTTTGCACTTTCTGAATTCTTTGTTTGAAAAATGCTGGTTAGTTTCGGTATCTTTGATAGAAGTTTTTGTTGGTTTTCTACTCTTTCTGCTTTTAATTTCCGCTTTTCAGCACCACTTTTATAATTTCGATCCATGTTTGTTTACTTTCTTTTATAAATATTTTTGTTTCACTTTAAAGCCATGATGGCCAGGGTAGGATACATACGCAAAGTGTCTATGTATTAAACGCGGCAAAAGAGCTTTCAAAAGCTCACACTGAAAGAAATTGTCTTCATCAAATTTATAAATTGTCATTTTGAGGCGTTTTTTTTGCAAATTATGAGTGAACAGGGGAGAGAAATAGCAGTCTGAGGATGATAAAATTTGGCATATTTTCTGCAAAGAAATATTTATATTTATTGAACCGAAAAGCATAAGTAGCAAACTCAAGGTAAAACACGTGATTTTCGCTTGGCAACTATCGAAGGACTGAAGCATTTATTTTTGGAAACTCGCCACGCTTATGTTTTTGCTATGTACAAGCACAAAAACAACAAGCACACGAAAAAACAAAGAGCGTGCATAGCGTTGCTCTCGCACTCTCTCTAGAATTTAAAAAAACGCTTTTCAGCTCACATGCATACGTCGTTGATGTGAAAGCTATAAAATAGCTTTTTCATGTCGCTTATGGAGATGATAGGGCTTTGGCCATCGTGGCTTTAAAGCTTAGAGTAATTTAACAAAACATGATAGTCCGCAGAAAATTGTAAATTGTAATTGTAGCAAATTGGGATCAGCTGATTCAGGTAAGAGCATTTTTGTTTTTATCAGTGCTGCCAAATGCCTTTCAGAGCTGTAATTTTCCCCCTTTTCGACAAAAATCCCATAAAATCCCATTTAAATATTTACGTTCATTAAAAATTGATAAAATATCATAACCTTGCATAAAGACTTTGCTGAATTACGCAATATTTGTAAATTTGGAAGAATTTTTAAGTTATTTGGTTTCAAAATTATAAAAAATTTCATTTTTACCATAATACCTCCATATTCCCTAAATCCTCTATGAAATCAAATGTTAAAAATAATCAACAAAACGAAAAATACGTTTAATGGAGAGAGCGTGCGCGTTTAAAGACGGAAAATTTGAGCTCGACCGTTAGTTGGAACATTCGAAAAAAGTTTTTGTTATGAGTCATAACTTATGACATAGAAAAAATATTTTTCTTTTTGTCGCACATTTTTTCACGGTAAATTGTGTCCTTCTCCAGGCCCCGCAAAGTTGACCTTTTTTTTTTTTGCTCGCACATTTTTTCACGGTAAATTGTTTGATGGGGGCCCCCACCACAAATTCGCGGTAGGGCCCCCGAAACCCTTAATCCGCCACTGGCATATAGTGTGGCGCGTAATAGCCTTTTCAAACCTTTATTGATCTAAATTATATTCTTCAATAATCCACTTTTTTCGTCTTCGCCCCTAGACATAATATTAAGGAGAAAATAAGTTGTTTCATCTGGTACTGCTCTGCCTGTTGTTATGTTTAATAAATTTTCATTGTCTATACTTCTAATGCTGCCTGGCAGATACAGAATTGTTGAAATGAGTGACACTGACACTTGTTAGAGAACTACCAGCATCAGCATTAATAATTTGTTCCATCGTAAGATCAACAGGAATTCTAGTTAAGTTAGTTGATGTTGTTTCAATCCCGAAAATACCTCTTCATCCAATAACTTTGACTTCTTTATTTTTAAATCAATTAAAAACAAATTAGCCATATCAAATAGATTGTCTATATATAAATCAAAATCACTGGTTCTAATACTCCGTGAAAATCTTAAATAAATGTTAATGAATTCAATGTACTGCGTATAATAATTAGCGGTTTTACCCCGAAAGCCACATAAATTATCTTGAACAAAAGTTTCATATTCATTTACCGTTTCCTCAAATGATGGTGGTATTTTCAGATTCTGATTGCATTCAAAAGGATTGTCTTGTACCTACATATATATTTTAAATCTTGTATTAATTATTTCTGAATCGATTTCTTTAGTAGACATAAATTGTTCAAAGTTTAAATTTTTGGAATGCACTTGACAATAAGGGCTGAATTCTTTTGCATCTGTTAAAGTGTTTTCATGCACACAAAAATTTTTCCGGAGGTACTTTAGGGTGGGAGGTAGGTACCCTCGGTGAGGGTTAAGGTTCACTATGCCACATCGCATATCATATTGTTGCGAAAACTCCATGTTTCCCCCCCGCAATGAAGAAAAAAAAGCTTGCTGAAATCCTAGGCGTTGGGACGCCCATGATCGAAACGAAGCAATGCATCCGAGCGGGGAAAAGAAAAATCGCTCCATTACAAGCAAAATAAGGAGAGACAAGTTTGATTGGAGAAACCAGACAGACAAGAGGTCGAGAAGAAAAAGTCGAACAGTGAAGTCTTTCTTATCAAATTATAATAAAGCAGCTAAGACAAAAGAAAGAAAAACCGCGTTAAACATCTTGCCCTATATAAATTAGGAAGGTTCCAGCAACTGTCCGAGGAACGGGACCGGGTACCCAGAGGAATTTGGGGTACCGTTTGTCCAACCAGGGACTGGATTAAGGGGATAAGTAGCGCTTCACATTATCTTTTTTAGTGGTTTTATTTCTTTTATGAAATTTTATTTATATTGCTTATTACTTTAACAAATTTTAACATCCTTATTAACATATAAATTACATTGAATCTCAACATTGAAATCAGCTACAGTATCTGTACATAGCTACTGAGAAAACTCTTTGTTTCACCAACTGCACATCGAGTTCTCAAAGCGATATAATTTATTTAATCGAATCATTGCATCACAGCCTCAGTAAGCGTTGAATTGTACAATTACATCGAATTCCAGAATTGAAATCAGATACAGTATCTGTACACAGCTACTGTGAAAACTCTGCTTCACGAACTGCGCATCGAATTCTCCAAGTGATATAATTTATTCCATCGAATCATTGCATTACAGTCTAAGTACACATTGAATTCTAAAATTACGACGAATTCTAGAATTGAAATCAGATACACTATCTGTACACAGCTACTGTGGAAACTCTTTGGGTCACAAACTTCGCATCGAATCCGCAAAGTGATGTAATTTATTCCATCGAATCATTGCATTATAGTCTAAGTACACATTAAAAACTACATTGGATTTCTAAAATTAGTATAAGTTATTCGATTTAACCACTACATTGTAACCTTTGCACGTAGTGCAGTTTACAACTACATTAAATTCCTAAAATTAGTATAAGTTACTCTAGCCAATTACCGCATTTTGGCATTTTCACGCATTGAATTTTAAAAGCTACATTGGATTTCTAAAATTAATACAAGCTCTCCTATCCAGTAACAACTTAACAATTTAAACGAAACAAAAAGAACGACAAAAAGAACAGGATCACGCTTTGTAATTTTCGTGATCGTCCCTATTTAACTGGGCTCCATTTCACCTGAAGACTTCAGGAAACGTCCAAGGGGAATCCCAACGGACAGCCCGAGTACATTAAACAGGCTCCCACGAAAGGATCCCCGTAGTTCGACTTCCTGCGAGTTGAACCAGCGAAACCAGGTTCGGCCGAAACGACGAGACCCCGCATTTATATTTCAACCTTGGATACTTGCCTTCAAAAACTTCTCATAGAACGTAATCCAGAATCTCCAGTTCAATATGCAAAACAAGTAATTTCAGATTTACTCTGTAATCGCATAAGACATCTCTCGACTTGTGATAACAAAAGAGCTTGCTAAAAAAAGACTATACTGCAAAGCAAGCACGCGTTGAATTTGCAAATAAATTACGAAGACGTGACCCAGGTACTGCTCCGAAATTAGGTGGTCGTGTGCCTTACGTTATTTGTACAGCAGCTAAAAATACCCCAATATACATGAAATCTGAGGATCCAATTTATGCACTAGAAAAATTGTATCCCTACAGATGCTAAATATTGCTTAAAAAAATCCAAAACCAAAACCACTTTTAAGGATATTCGAATCAATTCTCGGTGCTAAAACTGAATCGATTCTTTAGAAGGGGAAACTTCTTGACCAAACTAAAAGTTCGCGGAAAACGTAAACAAATTGTAAGTGTCAACGGTTGTCTATACGTAATCTTCTGTGACAATCATCAGCTGACGTCAAACCTCAGCCGTCGACTGCAACCTCTAACTGGCAAAAGACACAATTTTAGTCGTTAAGTGAGTAAAAGTTGGGTTTGTCTTCGAAGAAATTAACGACTGGCAAAGCTTCAATTGATTTTGGTGACGCGTACGGGAGTGGACCTCCGCTACATCAGAGCGCTTTGGGTCGATTTTCGTGTCCTCTCTCAGAGTGAGCCCTCAAACCTCTCCGAGTTCCTGAATTTACCTCCAGGGGTGGGAAAATCTATAGCAAATAAGAACCACATGAACAAAATCATTCGAGGTGAGTAATCAATCACTAGAATTCGAGAAAGATTTCACGTTTTGAAATAAAAACTGCTCCCGTCTACCGCTCGGCCTGGGCAATTTTGTATTCAGAAAATTGTGTTACAATATGAAAGGTATAGACGAGTACTATAGAACTGCGTACTTGCTTTTTCGATCGAGTACACTCGGTTCAAACAAAGTTTTCAAATTACATGTATTCATTCACACCCCATAATTCACCCAAATATTATCCGATTTCAAAAATTCCTTTTGATTATTTTTTTCTGATTTTTTCTGATTTCTTGAGCCTATTTCCCACCCCTTCCTCTTGCGTTGCAAAAATTCTTATTCCACGGCCAAAATTTTTATCGAAAAACTTCATTTCGAAACTTTCTTCTACGAATTACAGATAAATCCAATTTTTGAATGTTTTATGGATGCCCGGTTATTAAAAGATTACCTATACACAATTTCAGCAACATAGGGTGTTATTTACCTATTTAAAAAAAAATAAAACTGTCAGAATTTTTAATGCACACTTTGCGCCATCTATCAAGAGTACTATGAAACTCACGGCATAGTAGTTACAGAAAGCTGTCATGGTTTTACGTGAGCACCTGCCATTAAAGCTTAATCTCACGGCATTCCTAATGCACGGATTAGTAGACAAGCGACAATCAACGCCCTCAAGAAGCAGAATATATTATATTCTGTTTCAAGAGTACCAGTTTATGTCAGTGCATGTTTGACATTGGACTTACTGGTCGAAGCGAGACCTACCTAAAATCTCTTCCGGTCTGTGGGTCACGGCACCCGGTTGATTTAGCGCAACTCCACGCCGAGAGCCAATCCTCTAAGCATACAATAATAAGCGACCACTCCTCAAATTCACGGACGCAGTATGCAATTATACAAAGAACAAACTACTCTGTTTAGAGAAGAATGTTCGCCTAAGTCATGCAGACTCAGAAAATCCCACTCTGCCCGCAAATGAGCTACCACAACCACTACGATGCTCCCACAACGGGGCGTTCCCAATGATGAGGCAAATATTGCTACTAATGCAGCACTATTTGGAGCTCCTCATTCTTGTAATACCAAGTTAGCAATGTCGGCTACCCAAATGGTATGGCTTCGTATAACATAATCGTACGATTATGAGTACTCCCAGTGAATCTTCATGCAGACTCTTAGACGTTAATGGTACCTCCGTTCGGGCTTAATCATATTAGCACTTAAAAAGTGACAGTAGTGGACCACGAGAAGGCTATGATTTGCCCTTTAGGCCAATGAGAGGCTTGAGACTACAGCCCGTAGTCTTATAGCATACCAAGGTACAAATACCAATCTGCATACTAGGTCATATACGCGCTAGGCTACAATAGGTACACGCACTTTCATCAGAAATCCGACTCACGGTAAACCTCAGCACAAAGTAGCTCGGTGCACATATATGGCTTTTCACATCTTGTGTATCCTCTCCTGGCAGCATTGCGCTTCACATAACCCTTTGCACGACCGGCATAGTAGTTACAGAAAGTCCTTGAGGATTAACGTGAGCGCCTGCCATCATGGCTTAATCTCACGGTGTTCTTCGCACACGGATTGATTTTGTGACGTCAATCATCGCCCTCCAGTTGCATTTCTGCTTCTGAAGTATCAGTCAACGCCAAGTGCATGCCTGGTGCCCTCACTGATGGGAGCGAGACCTATCTAACATCTCTTCCGATCTATGGGTCACGGCACCCGGTTGATTAAGCGCAACTCCACGCCGAGATCATACCCAAGCAGTGAAAGTTCAGCGAACAGTCACAAAGTATTCACTCTGCCCGCGATATGGGCGTCAACCACAGCCAACGTTACCAATGTCGGCATGACAGCTTGTGCCATGGGCACCGACCCCGTGGTACCCGAAAAACCTCAGGTCAGGCTTCGTAGCAAAGACGTATGTAGTCTACGTTACTTCAGTTGGGCTTCATGCATGCCCGGGACTGATTTCCCTCCATACAGCTTATATATCTTCCTGCCTTGCATACCTTCTCCTCCTTATTCTAAAAACTTCTTTTGCATATGTAGTAATGCACTGATGCCTTTCTCTGCTACTCAGTACATTGCTGAAAACATATCTTCCCTCAACTCTTTCTATTCCCATGCTATCTAAGTCCCTGAAACTACCATACATAGGACATTCACACAGAACATGCACCCAGTCCTCACACTCGCCTCCACACAAACATTCCTGGCTTTCACTTAACCCCCTCTTGTGGAGGAAGGCATTAAGTGAGCCGTGCCCAGTCAAAAGGAAACCTAAGCAAAGATTGAATTCAAATTCCGGGTGCTCTTCTACGAAGGTCACCCGGTTTATGAACTCAAACGTTGCTCTTCCCTTTTCACTTTCCCTCCACCTATCCTGCCATCTATCTACTATACACTGCCTTAGTGTACTTTCCCTCTCCTTTTTGCTGAGGCCTTGCACAGCTACATTCGACACCCAGTCATTGTCTCTCAGGGCAATTCCCTTCTTGATCCTGTAGGACAAGCTCTTGCCTATCGCTACCAGATCAAGCGGGGCTGCTCCCATTAAGACCTGAAGGGCATCTGTTGACACTGTGCGGCACATAGCTAGACACGACAGGAGCATAATCCTCTGACAAGAGAGTATTTTTGCTCTTCCTACTACTGTCTTGATACCCTCACACCAGATCGGTGCCCCATATGTTGCACAAGCAACAAACAGGCCTTCATAGATCGTCCGCGTTGCTTTTCTGACAGTCAAAGCGCATTCTTTAACTCATGCTTATCCCCAAGTACTTGACTTGGGTAACATACTTCAAACTGCATTCATACACTCTAACACAAGGGGACGATTTAAAGACAGTTTGCCTTTCAGCAGTATCATTGCTGTTTTCTCCCTTGAGACACTCACCCCAACACTTACACCCCATTCAAAGACCATACTCACTACTCTTTCACTCTTCCTTTCAACTTCCAACCTCGAGTCTGCTTCTACTAGGAGAAGCAGATCATCTGCATAGGCGCAACATTTGCACTCACTCTCCAGTTGGCCCAGCAAAGTATCCATCATGAGATTCCAAATAAATGGACCACAGATAGATCCCTGCGGGCAACCTCTAGAGACATTTCGCCATGCAGTTTCCCTCTTCCCAACTACACACGCCTTCCTATCCGTGATATAGCTATCCCATAGGCCAATTTCCTGGCAGCCAACTTCCCTCAGTTTCTCCATAACCCTATGCCAGCTCAGGTAATCGAATGCGCCCTTGAAATCAACAAAGATTCCCAGGACATATCGACTCCTGCTGTCTTTTACACTATCTACAACATACATCCACGCATCTTCCACACATTTACCTTTCTTAAAACCATACTGCCTTTCAGACATAGCATTCACTGTTCTCTGCTCCAGCCTCTTAACCATAATTCTCTCCAGTACTTTTCCAAGTACTGGGAGAAGGATAATTCCTCGGTAGGAACGAGGGTTGCACCTGATTTTGTCAGGTGACTTGAGCAGCACAACAATTCTTGCACACTTCCATTCATTGGGAAAGTAGCTTTCACTTAAGCACTTTTCATACACAGCTGCAAGGTAGTCTGGGATGGCACGCCAGATGCTTTTACACATCTCACCTGTCATCCCATCCAGTCCCGGCGATCTCCTAGAGCGAAGCAGGCCAACGTTTTCGGAGATCTCAACTGCTTTCAGATCTGGAGCCCCAGTCATCTCCCTGCAAGGAAGACATTGAATCAGCTCCGCATCCGGAAAGAACTCAGTCAGCAACACATTCATGCATTCATTCCAAGTGGTAAGATTATTATCTTCCACTCGAATGCCACTAACATTTCCAACAACCTTTTTACCCTTGCAGATCTTATAGACCTTGCCCCAAGGATCATTCCTATTGTCCCTTACAAAGCGCTTCCAGTCAGACTCTTTTGTGTGCTGCATAATAATTTTATACTCTCGCACGTTCTGCTGGTACTCTCTCCTAAGCTGCTCTGCATTTTCCACTTCCCTCTGTCTGGCTCTCTGGAATCTCTTCCGGAGACGCCTAACATTCCTTCGTTTTCCCGCTAATTCTCTAGTCCACCATTTTACTCTCCTATGATTCATGGCAACAGTTCTTGAGAACATGCCGTCATTCACACTAGTCATCCACTCTTTTAAACTACGCACCTGGTCATCCACACTCATTGCTTTGAAATCACTCAAGGGTGTACTCGAAGCTGCATCCTCCATGCATACCGAGAAGTAGCTCCAGTCAGCACCCCGAGTGTTCCATCTCCTCGCACCCATATCCTCATTCGTGTCCACCACCCTTTCGCTGGTCAAATTAACCTCGATCAGGTTGTGGTCACTGATCTCATATCCAGCCTTGATGGTCCACCGCGATGTAAATGCCAAAGCAGCATTATTTGCTAGTGTCACATCAATGTCGCTCTTGCCTCTCGGGGCACTAAAAGTATAGCTGTTACTTGGCTCATTAAGGACATGAAGATCCTTTGTAAGCACGTATTCTGATAGCATCTCGCCCCGATAGCGATTCTGGTAACCTGACGAATGTCCAGTCACCTTACTGAACCACATCGGGGATGATTCGTTCGCATCCATGCCATGGATGACAGGCTTGCTACTCGCCAGTAGTACCACCGCATCCAAATACTCAAGATAAGGCTCCAGCAGCTCATCAAATTTACAGTAGACGCTCACTAAGAACAATTCCCCTTGTGGTGCATCTATCCAGACACACACGCCCCATTCGTTCACCAACTCGCTAACGGCAAGGCACTCAACATCATGATGCCCATTCACCACAATGGCTGCACTAGCCCGCGAGTTGGAAAATACCGTCATCCCAGAAGGTAGTCCCCTCACCATCCCATCTACCGCATATGGCTCTTGTAACAGGGCATACTTGATATTGTTCTTTTGTATCAAGACGCCCAGGTCACACATAACGGCATACGACCCTTGACAGTTAAGCTGGTAGATTTGCATCTCCATCTTAATGCCTTGAGTTCGCTCTTTCCACCAGATTGGCATACATCGAGCATGCTGCTGACATCATTCGATGTCTCGCAGGTCTCCCTCTTTTGCTGCAATCACGGCAATGCATTTCATTCAGGCAGCTGACCGCCTTATGACCCTCTTGACCACAACGGTAACATACGTCGCCCTTTGCTGGGCATTCCGCAATCCTGTGGTCAAGCCCTGAGCATCTGAAGCACCCCTGCACTACCGCATATGGCCGAACTCTAAGAGAGTAACACCCTATGTAGCAGCTGCGTGCATTTAACAGAGCCTGTGTCAATAGTTCCGGTCCCTCGATGACAACGTTAACGTTCTTTTTCTCCTCAGCCACCCATGGTCATTTTTCCTTCAATATTGAGCTCATACAGGTCACTCAGGAATTCTTCACAATTGACTGTAGAGCTAACCCCTATGACAACTACTCTTGGGCTTCTGTCATTCACACAGACATCCAGCCCACATTCTTTGAACTTGCCATTCTGCAAGACCTTCTCTCTTTCGGCAACTGACGGTGTCCGGATGGTTACGCCTCCATTCCTAAGCGGCTTGACATCATGGACCCTAACTTTTAGGGTAGGACCTACCTCCTTTACCACTTTGTCTATTATATCATTCGTTGTGACACCTTGCGCCTTGCCCCTCACTACTACAGACCTGGTTTACACTGGCTTCGTCACAGGCTTTGTCAATGCTGGTCCTTTAGCCATTCCATAATTCACCTTTGGTATATTTTTACCACCTGATATAGCCTGACCTACCTCTTCTTTCCTAGAACCACCCTTGCTTAAAAATTCCAGGTTTCCATTTAACCTTTCATTTTCACCAAGAAGCTCCATAGTGAGGGTCTCGTATCTCCCTGCTATTTCCATTATCATTCGCGCAAATTTAAGGGGTACTCCATCCTGTAACAGGGTCTTCTGCAAATCCCTGGATGTCGTCTTTCTCCCCGCGATTGCAGGCTTCAGCTCACATACTTTCTTCTTCCTTTGAATAGGCTCCTTTTTCTCCGTAGATTCCTTCTTCCCTGTTTCCCTTATGGTATCATTTAGACCCACGCTGTCACTATCTGACAAGCTCGTCCCATAATCCGAGATCAGCTCTCTCGATCTAGCATCTATAGCTTTTTTCCTCACCCGCTTCTCAGGGGAAGAGCCCTCGCCTTCACTGCTTGAGGAGTAATTTTCCCCAGGAGTCATCTATTTATGTACTGCGCCCTTGACTTTTTTGGACGCCGGCTTCTTCACTTTCAGGCTCCGACTTAGCATAGTAGCAGGCATTTTACCTACTTACAACTACAGTTTAAAACTATTTTGTTCAATAGGAAGAAATTTCAACAATATACAACCAAACACCAAAGTCTTAAGAAAATCTGTTTCCAAAATATATGTATAACTAATAAATACAATATATAACTCAGAATAACGCCAAACGCCTTGAGAAAAATTTTTGCTTCAAGATCCCTGTAAAAACCCTGGAAAATATGAAAATTGTCTTCGAAGAAAATTCCTGCAGTATTCAACAACAATTCAATCGAACAGCCAATTTATCCAATTAATCCAATAACCAGATACTATATAAAAATCCAACAAAAGCAAGTGAAATAACCAGCCACAACATACAGAATATCACACAAGATATAAAATAACAAATATAATATAAAATGCAGGTGTAGAAATTACGACACCAACTTTCAACTAAAATATACCAAAACCAAATATATATATACCAATATACAATATAAATATAAAATATATAATATAAAATATAAAAGAAATATATATTCACAATAACTGCCAATATCTCCAATACATAGATTGCAAGATCTCCGACCTCAAAAAAGCGTGTTTGTCAGCACTATTTTCACTTCACAATTTACAATTTAATATCCCTAGCTCGTCCAAAGTACAAAGTACAGTTTCTTCAATTAAAACAATAACAATAATACGCACGCAATAAAATTTGCAAACTCAAATTCACGGCAGGTATACACACTAATAAACCTTTATTCACACAGGAGCGTCCTATTTTCGGTATACAAATTCCACACTCACAGGTATGCAGGTATGCTGCTAGCGCGACTCACGCAGGTATACCAGGTATACACTCAAACACGAACCGCTTACAGAAAAATACCGGGACAAAGTTTTCGTCTAAGAAAATTTTTCACACGGAAATAACGCAAAGAACTTCCTTACTCCACGACTGCTGCAATGCAACTGCATAGTAGTTACAGAAAGTCCTTGAGGATTAACGTGAGCGCCTGCCATCATGGCTTAATCTCACGGTGTTCTTCACACACGGATTGATTTTGTGACGTCAATCATCGCCCTCCAGTTGCATTTCTGCTTCTGAAGTATCAGTCAACGCCAAGTGCATGCCTGGCGCCCTCACTGATGGGAGCGAGACCTATCTAACATCTCTTCCGATCTATGGGTCACGGCACCCGGTTGATTAAGCGCAACTCCACGCCGAGATCATACCCAGGCAGTGAAAGTTCAGTGAACAATCACAGGGTATTCACTCTGCCCGCGATATGGGCGTCAACCACAACCACCACGTTACTCCCCGAAGGGCCTCACCAATGTCGGCATGACAGCTTGTGTCATGGGCACCGACCCCGTGGTACCTGAAAACCTCAGGTCAGGCTTCGTAGCAAAGACATATAGTCTACGCTACTTCAGTTGGGCTTCATGCATGCCCGGGACTGATGGCCCTCCATTCAGCTTCTATAACTCTCATCTTCCATCTTTCAGACCAGATCAGGTTAGATCTAATCAGACGGCACTTGCTGCCTAGCATACCTTCTCCTCCTTATTTTAAAAACTTCTTTTGCATATGCAGCAATGCACTGATGCCTTTCTCTGCTACTCAGTACATTGCTGAAGTCATATCTTCCCTCAACTCTTTCTATGCCCATGCTACCTAAGTCCCTGAAACTACCATACATAGGACATTCACACAGAACATGCACCCAGTCCTCACACTCATCTCCACACAAACATTCCTGGCTTTCACTCAGCCCCCTCTTGTGGAGGAAGGCATTAAGTGAGCCATGCCCAGTCAGAAGGAAGCCTAAGCAAAGATTGAATTCAAAGTCCGGGTGCTCTTCTACGAAGGACACCCGATTTATGAACTCAAACGTTGCTCTTCCCTTTTCACTATCCCTCCACCTATCCTGCCATCTATCTACTATACACTGCCTTAGTGTACTTTCCCTCTCCTTTTTGCTGAGGCCTTGCACAGCTACATTCGACACCCAGTCATTGTCTCTCAGGGCAATTCCCTTCTTGATCCTGTAGGACAAGCTCTTGCCTATCGCTACCAGATCAAGCGGGGCTGCTCCCATTAAGACCTGTAGGGCATCTGTTGACACTGTGCGGCACACAGCTAGACACGACAGGAGCATAATCCTCTGACAAGAGAGTATTTTTGCTCTTCCTACTACTGTCTTGATACCTTCACACCAGATCGGTGCCCCATATGTTGCACAAGCAACAAACAGGCCCTCATAGATCGTCCGCGTTGCTTTTCTGCTCAGGCCCCATTCAGTCCTTAATACTCGACTGAGCTGACCAACCAAGCTTAGCATACGCTTCTTGACCTCCACAAAATGACAGTCAAAGCGCATTCTTTCGCTCATGCTTATCCCCAAGTATTTGACTTGGGTAACATACTTCAAACTGCCTTCATACACTCTAACACAAGGGGGACGATTTAAAGACAGTTTGCCTTTAAGCAGCATCATTGCTGTTTTCTCCCTTGAGACACTCACCCCAACACTTGCACCCCATTCAAAGACCATTCTCACTACTCTTTCACTCTTTCTTTCAATTTCCAACCTCGAGTCTGCTTCTACTAGGAGAAGCAGATCATCTGCATAGGCGCAACATTTGCACTCACTCTCCAGTTGGCCCAGCAAAGTATCCATCATGAGATTCCAAATAAATGGACCACAGATAGATCCCTGCGGGCAACCTCTAGAGACATTTCGCCATGCAGTTTCCCTCTTCCCAACTACGCACGCCTTCCTATCCGTGAAATAGCTATCCCATAGACCAATTTCCTGACAGCCAACTTCCCTCAGTTTCTCCATAACCCTATGCCAGCTCAGGTAATCGAATGCGCCTTTGAAATCAACAAAGATTCCCAGGACATATCGACTCCTGCTGTCTTTCACACTATCTACAACATACATCCACGCATCTTCCACACATTTACCTTTCTTAAAGCCATACTGCCTTTCAGACATAGCATTCACTGTTCTCTGCTCCAGTCTCTTAACCATAATTCTCTCCAGTACTTTTCCAAGTACTGGGAGAAGGCTAATTCCTCGATAGGAACGAGGGTTGCTCCTGATTTTATCAGGTGACTTGAGCAGCACAACAACTCTTGCACACTTCCATTCATTGGGAAAGTAGCTCTCACTTAAGCACTTTTCATACACAGCTGCAAGGTAGTCTGGGATGGCACGCCAGATGCTTTTACACATCTCACCTGTCATCCCATCCAGTCCCGGCGATCTCCTAGAGCGAAGCAAGCCAACGCTTTCGGAGATCTCAACTGCTTCCAGATCTGGAGCCCCAGTCATCTCCCTGCTAGGAAGAGATTGAGTCAACTCCGCATCCGGAAAGAACTCAGTCAGCAACACATTCATGCATTCACTCCAAGTGGTAAGATTATTATCTCCCACTCGAATGCCACTAACATTTCCAACAACCTTTTTACCCCTGCAGATCTTATAGACCTTGCCCCAAGGATCATTCCTATTGTCCCTTACAAAGCGCTTCCAGTCAGACTCTTTTGTGCGCTGCATAATAATTTTATACTCTCGCACGTTCTGCTGGTACTCTCTCCTAAGCTGCTCTGCATTTTCCTCTTCCCTCTGTCTGGCTCTCTGGAATCTCTTCCGGAGACGCCTAACATTCTTTCGTTTTCCCGCTAATTCTCTAGTCCACCATTTTACTCTCCTTTTATTCATGGCAACAGTTCTTGAGAACATGCCGTCATTCACACTAGTCATCCACTCTTTTAAACAACGCACCTGGTCATCCACACTCATTGCCTTGAAATCACTCAACGGTGTACTCGAAGCTGCCTCCTCCATGCATACCGAGAAGTAGCTCCAGTCAGCACCCCGAGTGTTCCATCTCCTCACATCCATATCCTCATTCGTGTCCACCACCCTTTCGCTGGTCAAATTGACCTCGATCAGGTTGTGGTCACTGATCCCATATCCAGCCTTGATGGTCCACCGCGATGTAAATGCCAAAGCAGCATTATTCGCTAGTGTCACATCAATGTCGCTCTTGCCTCTCGGGCCACTAAAAGTATAGCTGTTACTTGGCTCATTAAGGACATGAAGATCCTTTGTGAGCACATATTCTGACAGCATCTCACCCCGATAGCGATTCTGGTAACCTGACGAATGTCCAGTCACCTCACTGAACCACATCGGGGATGATGCGTTCGCATCCATGCCAAGGATGACAGGCTTGCTACTCGCCAGTAGTAGCACCGCATCCAAATACTCAAGATAAGGCTCCAGCAGCTCATCAAATTTACAGTAGACGCTCACTAAGAACAATTCCCCTTGAGGTGCATCTATCCAGACACAAACGCCCCATTCGTTCACCAACTCGCTAACGGCAAGGCACTCAACATCATGATGCCCATTCACCACAATGGCTGCACTTGCCCGCGAGTTGGGAAATACCTTCATTCCAGAAGGTAGTCCCCTCACCATCCCATCTACCGCATATGGCTCTTGTAACAGGGCATACTTGACATTGTTCTCTTGTATCAAGACGCCCAGGTCACACATAACGGCATATGACCCCTGACAATTAATTTGGTAGATTTTCATCTCCATTTTAATGTCTTGAGTTCGCCCTCTCCACCAGATTAGAATACACGGGACATGCTGCTGACATCATTCTGTGTCTCGCAGGTCTCCCTCTTTTACTGCAGTCTCGGCAATGCAATTCATTCAGGCAGCCGACCGCTTTATGTCCCTCCTGGCCACAACGGAAGCATACCTCGCCCTTTGCTGGACATTCCGCAATCCTGTGGTCGAGCCCTGAGCATCTGAAGCACCCCTGCACTACCGCATACGGCCGAACTCTAAGTGAGTAGCACCCTATGTAGCAGCTGCGTGCATTCAACAGAGCCTGCGTCAGTAGTTCCGGTCCCTCGATGACAACATTAACGTTCTTTTTTGCCTCAGCCACCCATGGTCGGCTGACCATTTTCACCTTTTTCCTGAAATCTTGCGCCGTCATTTTTCCTTCAACGTTGAGCTCATACAAGTCACTCATGAATTCTTCACAAGTGACTGAAGAGCTAACCCCCATGACAACTACTCTTGGGCTTCTGTCGTTCACACAGACATCCAGCCCACATTCCTTGAACTTCCCATTCTGCAAAACCTTCTGTCTTTCGGCTACTGATGGTGTCCGGATGATTACGCCTCCATTCCTAAGCGGCTTGACATCATGGACCCTAACTTTTAGGGTAGGACCTACCTCCTTTACCACTTTGTCTATTATATCATCCGTTGTGACACCTTGCGCCTTGCCTCTCACTACTACAGACCAGGTCTCCACTGTCTTCTTCACAGGGTTTTTCACTGTTGAGCCTTTAGGCATTCCAGAACTCTCTTTTGGCACAATTTTTTCACCTGATACACCCTGGCATACTTCTTCTTTCCTAGAACCGCCCTTTCTTAAAACTTCCAGGTTTCCACTCAACCTTTCATTCTCACCTAGAATCTCCATAGCGAGGGTCTCGTATCTTCCTGCTATTTCCATTATAAGTCGCGCAAACTTAAAGGGTACTCCATCCTGTAACAGGGTCTTCTGCAGATCCCTGGATATATGCTTCATTTCCGCAATTGCAGGCTTCAGCTCGCACGTTTTCTTCTTCCTTTGACTTGGTTCCTTCGTCTCCGCGGATTCCTTCTTCCCTGTCTCTCTTATGGGGTTATTTTGCCCCACGCTGTCACTATCCTTTTTCTCTGTCTCCGTTATGGTGCTATCGAGCCCCACGCCGTCACTATCTGAAAAACTCGTCACATCATCTGAGACTATGTCTCTCCAACTGGCATCAATAGCCGTTTTCCTCACCCGCTTCTCGGGGGAGGAGTCCTCACTTTCACTGCTTGAATAGTATTTCTCCCCAGTCGTCAACTTTTTAGCCCCTGCGCCCTTGGCCTTTTTAGTTTCCGGCTTCTTCGTCTTCAGACCTCGTAGACTTAGCGTAGTAGTAGGCATTTTTACCTACTTACCACCGTAATATATATCCTATATACAAAAATTAAGAATATCCCTATCCTATACACGAGGATCTCAATAAGAACAACTTTAATCTAATTTAATAAGAACCAATTATACAATAAATATACTTATACATATAAAGGATTCAATAAAAAGTCACCAGAGTTTGCTACAAAAATTTCCTGAAATTATTGCAAAATAATTAAAACGTCAAAATCTCTAGAAAAAACTGCCTCCAAGAATTCCAGTAAAAGATACGTACAATATCCAGCGAATATAGTACATAAATCAAACAAAAACGCTAAGAAAAAGCAAAATATAAAAGAAAATAAAAACTTCTGAAATTATTGCAAAAACAACGCCAAATCTTTAGAAAAAGAAATTTGCTTCCAAAAAACTTCCTGTAAAATATATATATAATATATAACGAGTATGACACATAAATTAAGCAATACGCCAAAAACCTTGAGAAAATTTTTGCTAAAAATTCCTGAAAAGTATATAAAATCTAACAACTAAGCGTAATTCCACTAACCTGTTTTCCTTCTTTCGCAAATTCACAATCACAATAAATCACAAGTGTCCTTTTTCACTACTTATTTAATTTTCCACAAGAAGTGTCTTTTTCACTACAACACTAATTACGCCGACCCAATAAAAGGGTCGGGACCGCAATAAACTACGTCGGTATACAGATTGTATACCTACAATAAACTTTTCTTGCAGGTGTCCCGCAATAAACTTCCTTGCCGGCACACAAAAGGTATACACGTAATGACCGAACAGTAGGTACCCAGAAGGTATACACACAATAAACGCTATAATAATATTTCGCCAGTACACACAGCACGGGTCCGATGTACCTCTTGCTATATGATTCTTTCACAATAAAATTTTTGGAAAAGTTTACCGTCAAAAATCGCTAACTAATCACACGTCCGCACTCATCAACTGCTTCGATGCAACTGCATAGTAGTTACAATATGCGCTACCTACATGTCTCCTCTACGTCTGCAGTTCGAAGGCATTTGGCCCTTTTCGTCAGATTCTATAGCAATTTAAGTGCGCCAACTCCCGCGAAAATTTCGAATTTTTTCCGTTTTCCTAGGTACACCTATCAAAATTTCGCGATTTTTTACTTTCACCCCTACCCCGGCATTTGGGTACTTTTTGGAAAGTTCTTGGCGAGTATTATTTGATGGTATAGTTTTTTTTCAATTAACTTCATTTTAACCCCTTTTATCGGCATTTTTCCCTACGTCACTGAACAATTTTCCCTACCTTGGGTCACATATACCCCAAATACTATGTTTTCTTTATACTTTATCTCAATCTTATGTACTAAATAAATTATTTACACACTTTAACCTTTCTTATGCAAGAAACCGGAACTCAATATGTTACATACCTCGGGAGCATTCGCCGTTCAAAGTTGCACCTAAAACTTGAAATTTTAAACTTTTCGTCAGCAGTTCAGTACAAATTTTGTTGGTGCATTTCTAACTCAATTTATTGCTTTTACGTTTTTCTTCATAAATCGGTCAAATATTAACCAATTTCAATGATTTAAGGGTTTAATTGGGGTAGGCTGTGATGGTCCATCGAATGGTGTACCGCGTTTTTCGCTATATTCACCCCTTCAGCGGGAGGAAGGGAAATAACGTTTTTCGCTTATAACTCGGTACCATGATGCTATATCGGGAAATTGAGTATGCACTTTTACTCATCTAATTAGTAGCCATCTTTCGTGGAAGAACGTTTTTTTCCCGGGGGTACTTTGGGGCGGGGGTCATGGAATGGTGTACCGCGGTTTTCGCTATCTGCCTACCGTCAGTAGTGCGTCCGACATTTCGATTGAGCATTCCAAGACCACTTTGACCTTCTTATCTTCCTCGGCTTTCCATGGAGCATTTACCAACCGAACGCTCTTCTTGTAGGCTTCGCGCGACATCTTGTCTTCGAAATTTTTCATGAACTCTTCGCAGTATATCATCGAATCTACATCCTGGACTACTATGCGCGGCCCCAGCCTGTCGTTAATCACGACTTCAAGGCCACAATCTGCAAATTTCGCACTACTTGCGATCCTTTCTCGTTCTGCAATGGAGGGCGTGCGAATAATCGCGCCACCACTACGCAGCGGCTTCATATCATGGACCCTGACTCCTTTTAAGGTAGGACCTACCTCCTTGACCACCTTATTCAGTACCTCTTCTGACGGGACTGCTTTATTCTTGCCCCTAACTACTACTGCCCATGTCTCTACTGGCTTCGGACGTGGTCGCTGGGCCACAAATCCAGAGACTTTGGCCCCGGAGCCTGCGCCGTTTGCCCCTCCAATAATAGGCTTTGGATTATTTTTCTCTCCTGGTATTCCCTGACAAGCTACATTATTTTTGCAATTCCTGCTAAGATTTTCGAGGTTTCCACAGCAGCTCCTCATACCTGCTAGCAACTTTCAGTATATTCAACGAGAATTTCGTTGGAACTCCATCGGCCACCACTATCTCCTGCAAATCACTTGAGATCTTCTTCATCTCCGTGATAGCAGCCTTCAGCCGAAAGTACCCTTTCTTTGCCTCCTCAGAGATACCCTTCGCTGTGCTATTCTTAGCCTCAAACACATCACCCTTTCCTACTTCTCTAACATCCTCAGGCGCTTTCTTTACCCCTTTCTCACCACATTCCTTCATTGTGCTGTTTAACCCCTCCCCATCGCTTTCGGACAGACTCGTCAGATCATCGGAACTACTACTGAGCTCTCTTAACCTAGCCGGCACCGCACGCTTCCTCCCGCGTGCTTCAGGAGAGGAGACCTCAGAATCGCTCAATATTTCATCGACATCCCTCGTCTTTTTTGCCTCAGTAGGAGATTTTTCAACCTCTTCGATAGAGGTGTTGTCGTCGCTACCTTTGCTGGGGCCATTTTCATGCCCCTTTTGTTCAACAATGTCTTAAAATTATCCACTCTAATTATACCGTTAGCCTAATGTAACAAAATAAATAGATCAAAAGAAACAGCTGTAGAACATGAAACCAGAAACCAGAATACGTTCGCAGAATAATCAATCAAATAAGAAGTCAGCACCATAAAACACAGAAACCTGAAAATTCAAGATTCCTATATATATATATAATATATAATAATAATAATATAATATATATATAATCGACCCAAACGCCACAAAATAGTCAGAAACAACGCTGTCCAAAACGCAACAAAATATGCCAGAAATATATATCATACAATATAAAATATATAAAAATATAGAATATACAATATAATACAATATACAATCAATATCACTAACCTGGAGAACACCTGGTATGTTCCTGATGATTTTCGCAATTTTTGGAATTCTTCTCCTTTTGTTATTTATCCACTTTTTCACCACTCGCACTAGTGTCTTTTCACTACTTTCTCAATAATTTTTTTTATTTTTTACAACGAGTGTCCTTTTCACTTTTCACTTAAGCCGACCCGACAAAGGGTCAGAACCGTAATAAAAATTTCCGCCTCTAGCAGGTACGCAGGTCAACACACGTATATGCTTTTATACGGTTTACCCGTAGTTCCTAGGCAACCAATTTTTGCCGCAATAAACTCCGCTGCTGTAAAATTTTCCGTTCGGTATCCTTCAATAATAATTTCTTGGAAATATTTTCACAAGAGAAATCACACCACACGTCTGTACTACATGACTGTTGCAATGGAACTGAGTAGTAGATAGGGACAGTAGGAATCTCGTTAATCCATTCATGCGCGTCACTAATTAGATGACGAGGCATTTGGCTAATAAGGGCATAGATCCCCATTTATTCATCATTATAAAGCTTATAAAAGAACAAGATTTACAATTAAACGTATAACATAAAAATTTACATAAGTATTTGATATAAATTCTATTGGGGATCGTTTTTTCTTCTTTTCCCTGGATGGACGTCAGGGATCAACACTCTGATGTGGGATGTTCCTGTTGCGTTGCCACACCTTCCGCATAAAAAACCTATGGGTCATCCAGCCGCAATCATTACCTGCATTCATCATTATCTCATTAGCGCCACAATATCCCGATCAGTACAACTAACGTACATACATCATACATATGTACATATGCATATATCTATAATAACGACTCGTTATCATAATAAGAATCTTGTTACGTACAAGATTACAAATATACATACGTACATACACGATAACGTACTTCTTGAAGCTAGCAAGCAAAACATACGCGCATACGTACATACATATAACGTACAAACATATAATAAATTGACAAACGCGAGTACGCGCATCAAATTGCATTCCAAGCAATTTCGCGGTGATTCCACCGTCAATTTATTTATGAATTTTTACGTCACATATGGTTCATATGGTTAACCAAATCTATTTTCGTTTTATGAAACAACTTTCTCTGTTGTTCTTTTAAAACGATAAATTCTTGGTTGCGTCAACCCTTTTGCGGCAAAACGCCGGCTCTTTGTATACAAAAATACAAACACGGCATGAGACCAATTTCATGCATTATAATGGCACTAGGTTAACCCTGACCTAACCCACAGTCATTACATGCCATTTATTTTTTCCTCACACAAAATTAAGAAACTTCATGTGTGACATTTTTACTTTTTACTTGTACATAATTGGGAAATCCCTTGTGTAAAGTGAAATGGAAACTGACCCACTTATTGGGCAATAGTGCTGAGTTTTTTGTAACATTGGTTTCTTCCGTATATATATGGTTGACCAATGGTTGCAAAGGAATTTTTGAATGAAGGGGAAATACTCTTGTGGAACTACAAAATATTGAGGAATATGCAAAATTGGCTATTACCAATATATTGAGAGGGCGTTCCCGATATATTCGATTTCTAGAATTCCTATATGGAATTTCCTAGATAGTTACCCCCATACCTATTTTTATCAATTTTGCTGAGCAATGCCAGAATCCAACTAAATAAAAAGCCGATGCATCTCAGGGACAAGGCAGAAGTTTTTCCAAAGTCTAAAGAATAAGGTTGACCCCCCACCAGAGGTAAGGCAACATATTCCTATAAGTAAAAAATACTAATCTATTAAAGTACTAAAAGAAAAGATAAGAAAAGTGTACTAAGGAATGAATTAAAGTAATTATTGTCAAAGTAAAAAGTGTTTAAGTGTTTCGATTTTGTTCAATTGGGCTAGTGATCTTCGCAGTAGCAAGCACTCCTAGGTCCAAGTTACGGCAAAGACACACCCGTAACAAAAAACTGGTGGCAGCGGTGGGATCGTATCCCAGCTACCTATCGTCACGATTGCTTTAGCTTCGATAAAGTAAAGAAGCTACAACAAAGGTAACCTAAGCCAGGCGCTATAGGTGTACCCATCGTTGTGTATCACACAACCCAATCCCAGCCAGGCGCTCAGGGATTGTGATAAATATAAAAATATCATCAAATATCAACACAAAGAAGAAATGGACCCCAGAGAAAGCAAAAACAGAGGAAACAAGCTCCAGAACATCAAGGCAGAAATCAAGGAGTATACCCGACCAGCAGAATCTGACGAAGAAACGATGGACTTCCAGGAATTCGTGAAAACTCAGCAAAGACTACGCAGATACAGCACTATTCGAAAGTAAGTCAGCTTGTTACATGTAAATTTAGAAACTAAAACTATTAAATTTAAATATCTGTCAAGAAATTAATAAGCACATCAAATATTTATAATCATATTAAATTTATACTGACAATTATCATATAAAATATATAAGTGTTTCTCAAAAAAAAAAAAACGTAAGGTGTTGTGCTAGTGAAAAAAACTTTCTCTTTCGACATACATATTAATTATTGCGTACATATTAATTATTGCGCCACTTTAACGTTGTAATTCTTCAGATAAAGTAATCAGGTGTTTAAGTCCCACTTGCATTTTTTTCATGACTTCGGATTTCTTTTCTTTCTCTCGGCGACATAATAATAAAATTTTTTGTGTGCTGCTACAAGCTTGATGCTCCCTTTTGTAAAAGTGTAATACTTGACGGCCTTTCGTAAAATTTAAAAAAAAAAAAAATTTCTCTCTTCTCTTTGTGTTACTTTATATTCGCGTGTTACTTTATATTTCGATCGTATGGAATTTCGTTGCATTTTTTTTTTCTTTCTCTTGATCACGTATCTATTCTTTATTGCTCCATTGATTCCGTGTGTTAAAAGTGTTGTGTTCTTCACCATTCGCACCTAACCACTAAAAAGTAAGTGAAGGCGTGTTAGCAAGATAGTCGCTACACGTTTTCGCGATTATTCAGCCCAGGCCGGGAATAGCCGTAAACGTACGGTTGCCCAACTAGCTCGCGCTTCTCGTTTATTACGTGCCTCTAATCGAGTCAAAATGACTCAACCTCTTCCTACTGGTACTAATTCGGGGTTATCGGACCTCAGAATAACATTAACGGATGCGCGGAATATGATCCCAGAGTTCGATGGAAACTCAGGTGACCTGAATCGGTATCTCTCGTGCTGCGACATGTTATTTACGACATCCAAGAGCGACGCCGACAAGAAAATACTGCTTAGCATTTTAAAAACAAAGCTAACTGGCCCGGCATATGACATCTTTAAATATAAAGAAGTCTCAAACTGGGATGAATTAAAAGCAGAACTCGTCGAGCAATTCCAAGAGCATAGACCACGTGTGGCTATACAAGGAGAATTGCTGCGACTCAAACAAACTACACTACAGTTGGTGCATTTCTAACTCAATTTATTGCTTTTACGTTTTTCTTCATAAATCGGTCAAATTTAACCAATTTCAATGATTCAAGGGTTTAATTGGGGTAGGCTGTGATGGTCCATCGAATGGTGTACCGCGTTTTTCGCTATATTCACCCCTTCAGCGGGAGGAAGGGAAATAACGTTTTTCGCTTATACTCGGTACCATGATGCTATATCGGGAAATTGAGTATGCACTTTTACTCATCTAATTAGTAGCCATCTTTCGTGGAAGAACGTTTTTTTCCCGGGGGTACTTTGGGGCGGGGGTCATGGAATGGTGTACCGCGTTTTTCGCTATCTGCCTACCGTCAGTAGTGCGTCCGACATTTCAATTGAGCATTCCAAGACCACTTTGACCTTCTTATCTTCCTCGGCTTTCCATGGAGCATTCATCAACCGAACGCTCTTCTTGAAGGCTTCGCGCGACATCTTGTCTTCGAAATTTTTCATGAACTCTTCGCAGTATATCATCGAATCTACATCCTGGACTACTACGCGCGGCCCCAGCCTGTCGTTAATCACGACTTCAAGGCCACAATCTACAAATTTCGCACTACTTGCGATCCTTTCTCGTTCTGCAATGGAGGGCGTGCGACTAATCGCGCCACCACTACGCAGCGGCTTCATATCATGGACCCTGACTCCTTTTAAGGTAGGACCTACCTCCTTGACCACCTTATTCAGTACCTCTTCTGACGGGACTGCTTTATTCTTGCCCCTAACTACTACTGCCCATGTCTCTACTGGCTTCGGACGTGGTCGCTGGGCCACAAATCCAGAGACTTTGGCCCCGGAGCTTGCGCCGTTTGCCCCTCCAATAATAGGCTTTGGATTATTTTTCTCTCCTGGTATTCCCTGACAAGCTACATTATTTTTGCAATTCCTGCTAAGATTTTCGAGGTTTCCACTTAACCTCTCGTTTTCCCCTATGATGCCCATAAGCAGCTCCTCATACCTGCTAGCAACTTTCAGTATATTCAACGAGAATTTCGTTGGAACTCCATCGGCCACCACTATCTCCTGCAAATCACTTGAGATCTTCTTCATCTCCGTGATAGCAGCCTTCAGCCGAAAGTACCCTTTCTTTGCCTCCTCAGAGATACCCTTCGCTGTGCTATTCTTAGCCTCAAACACATCACCCTTTCCTACTTCTCTAACATCCTCAGGCGCTTTCTTTACCCCTTTCTCACCACATTCCTTCATTGTGCTGTTTAACCCCTCCCCATCGCTTTCGGACAGACTCGTCAGATCATCGGAACTACTACTGAGCTCTCTTAACCTAGCCGGCACCGCACGCTTCCTCCCGCGTGCTTCAGGAGAGGAGACCTCAGAATCGCTCAATATTTCATCGACATCCCTCGTCTTTTTTGCCTCAGTAGGAGATTTTTCAACCTCTTCGATAGAGGTGTTGTCGTCGCTACCTTTGCTGGGGCCATTTTCATGCCCCTTTTGTTCAACAATGTCTTAAAATTATCCACTCTAATTATACCGTTAGCCTAATGTAACAAAATAAATAGATCAAAAGAAACAGCTGTAGAACATGAAACCAGAAACCAGAATACGTTCGCAGAATAATCAATCAAATAAGAAGTCAGCACCATAAAACACAGAAACCTGAAAATTCA
This sequence comes from Dioctria linearis, assembly GCA_963930735.1. NCBI lineage: Eukaryota > Metazoa > Arthropoda > Insecta > Diptera > Asilidae > Dioctria > Dioctria linearis. Next base: position 139,459,796 of record OZ005743.1, on the reverse strand, counting down.
AGATTCCTATATATATATATATAATATATAATAATAATAATATAATATATATATAATCGACCCAAACGCCACAAAATAGTCAGAAACAACGCTGTCCAAAACGCAACAAAATATGCCAGAAATATATATCATACAATATAAAATATATAAAAATATAGAATATACAATATAATACAATATACAATCAATATCACTAACCTGGAGAACACCTGGTATGTTCCTGATGATTTTCGCAATTTTTGGAATTCTTCTCCTTTTGTTATTTATCCACTTTTTCACCACTCGCACTAGTGTCTTTTCACTACTTTCTTAATAATTTTTTTTATTTTTTACAACGAGTGTCCTTTTCACTTTTCACTTAAGCCGACCCGAAAAAGGGTCAGAACCGTAATAAAAATTTCCGCCTCTAACAGGTACGCAGGTCAACACACGTATATGCTTTTATACGGTTTACCCGTAGTTCCTAGGAAACCAATTTTTGCTGCAATAAACTCCGCTGCTGTAAAATTTTCCGTTCGGTATCCTTCAATAATAATTTCTTGGAAATATTTTCACAAGAGAAATCACACCACACGTCTGTACTACATGACTGCTGCAATGGAACTGAGTAGTAGATAGGGACAGTAGGAATCTCGTTAATCCATTCATGCGCGTCACTAATTAGATGACGAGGCATTTGGCTAATAAGGGCATAGATCCCCATTTATTCATCATTATAAAGCTTATAAAAGAACAAGATTTACAATTAAACGTATAACATAAAAATTTACATAAGTATTTGATATAAATTCTATTGGGGATCGTTTTTTCTTCTTTTCCCTGGATGGACGTCAGGGATCAACACTCTGATGTGGGATGTTCCTGTTGCGTTGCCACACCTTCCGCATAAAAAACCTATGGGTCATCCAGCCGCTGTAATGAATGAATCATTACCTGCATTCATCATTATCTCATTAGCGCCACAATATCCCGATCAGTACAACTAACGTACATACATCATACATATGTACATATGCATATATCTATAATAACGACTCGTTATCATAATAAGAATCTTGTTACGTACAAGATTACAAATATACATACGTACATACACGATAACGTACTTCTTGAAGCTAGCAAGCAAAACATACGCGCATACGTACATACATATAACGTACAAACATATAATAAATTGACAAACGCGAGTACGCGCATCAAATTGCATTCCAAGCAATTTCGCGGTGATTCCACCGTCAATTTATTTATGAATTTTTACGTCACATATGGTTCATATGGTTAACCAAATCTATTTTCGTTTTATGAAACAACTTTCTCTGTTGTTCTTTTAAAACGATAAATTCTTGGTTGCGTCAACCCTTTTGCGGCAAAACGCCGGCTCTTTGTATACAAAAATACAAACACGGCATGAGAACAATTTCATGCATTATAATGGCACTAGGTTAACCCTGACCTAACCCACAGTCATTACATGCCATTTATTTTTTCCTCACACAAAATTAAGAAACTTCATGTGTGACATTTTTACTTTTTACTTGTACATAATTGGGAAATCCCTTGTGTAAAGTGAAATGGAAACTGACCCACTTATTGGGCAATAGTGCTGAGTTTTTTGTAACATTGGTTTCTTCCGTATATATATATAGTTGACCAATGGTTGCAAAGGAATTTTTGAATGAAGGGGAAATACTCTTGTGGAACTACAAAATATTGAGGAATATGCAAAATTTGCTATTACCAATATATTGAGAGGGCGTTCCCGATATATTCGATTTCTGGAATTCCTATATGGAATTTCCTAGATAGTTACCCCCATACCTATTTTTATCAATTTTGCTGAGAAATGCCAGAATCCAACTAAATAAAAAGCCGATGCATCTCAGGGACAAGGCAGAAGTTTTTCCAAAGTCTAAAGAATAAGGTTGACCCCTGGTGGGGGGTAAGGCAACCTATTCCTATAAGTAAAAAATACTAATCTATTAAAGTACTAAAAGAAAAGATAAGAAAAGTGTACTAAGGAATGAATTAAAGTAATTATTGTCAAAGTAAAAAGTGTTTAAGTGTTTCGATTTTGTTCAATTGGGCTAGTGATCTTCGCAGTAGCAAGCACTCCTAGGTCCAAGTTACGGCAAAGACACACCCGTAACACCGCCCCTCAACGCAGTGCAAATAAAATCAGAGACGTCTCTCTTCGATAAGCCCAGAAGCTTCACAATGTGCTTATTTTCCTTGCACCAAGTACCTCTGGCGTCGATTATCAGAGGGAGAACGTTGATGCTGTGTTCCGGGTACCGTCTCCTTAATTCATCGATGAAGGGTTGCTTGCTGTAAAGAGACTGTTTATTGTAGTATTGATATGATAAGGGTAAAGGCCCTTCCCAGTGTACTGCAACATCTGATACAATTAACTGCTTATTTTTGATTAAAATTACGTCGGGCTTTTTTAAACGCCCATCTAGACCGCTGATGTGTGGTTCTATAAGAGAGGCCCATTTTTTCCTCTTGGCACAGACTGTAAGTCTCTTAAGCACGAAGTTGTTTCTGTTAATTCTTTCCCAGTGAGTCGCGGGACAGTTCTGGAGAACGTGGGAAAGAGATTCCGCCTTATTGCAGCCTGCCCTGCACCTCCTCTCATCTTTGTTATTGTACGGAATGCTCCTAGTTGGAAGGAGGTTGAACCTCAGATGAATTGCTCTTATGTAATCCTCTCCGCACCAGAATCTTGGAGGGGATCTGATGATGTTACCGCAGGCCGAGTGGAAGCTGGTATGGGAAATGCCGTTGCCGGAGAACGAGACTTCTAATTGCTGAGCGAAGTCCTTTCTGATCGCCTCCGTCGTTGATAGCCTTCCTACTGTTTCCTCCAATTTTGCCTTCCAGCTTGCACCCCAAGAGAGTGCGACTTTTAGGTGATTGGATGCCTCCTCAAGTTTCCTCCACCTCGCCAGGCTTATTGTGGGTTACGTTTCACAGAAAATATATAAAATAGTTTATTTAAATTTAATCTAATCTATGCCTAACGTGTTTCGATCTCAAAGATCATCATCAGAGTCCTCTGAGAAGATGATACCCACAATAATTTTTAATGTAATCAACAGATTTTTTTGTTGGCACTTGGTGAAACCTCATTTTCAATTAAGGAAAAATAAAACACTTGTTACGTTTCACAGAAAATATATAAAATAGTTTATTTAAATTTAATTTAATCTATGCCTAACGCGTTTCGATCTCAAAGATCATCATCAGAGGACTCAGAGGACTCTGATGATGATCTTTGAGATCGAAACGCGTTAGGCATAGATTAAATTAAATTTAAATAAACTATTTTATGTATTTTCTCTGAAACGTAACAAGTGTTTTATTTTTCCTTAATTGAAAATGAGGTTTCACCAAGTGCCAACAAAAAAATCTGTTGATTACATTAAAAATTATTGTGGGTATCATCTTCTCGAAGTTAAAGACACCTATTCCGCCTGATTTGCAGGGGGCGTAGAAAATGGTGCTACTGCAATGAGATGGCAAATGCAGGATCTTTTTTAAAGCAGTTCTAATCTGTTGGTCTACCTTCCTTAGTAATTTCCTTGTGATGTTCGGCCTAAGCAGACTTCCAATATATCTCTGAATGAGATAGTCAGACAGTATACATAGTTTTTGTTGCGGCTTTAGGGGAGCGCTAGTAATGTTTTTTAGTTGAGCCTGTAGGGCATTTGCATTGCATGCAACCATTCCTTCGCAGTTGAACTTGCGTCCCAGATATTTGAATTCCTCACCGATGGAGAGTTGAGGAATCCATGCGTCACCTATTTTGAAGAAGGGTTCTGTCATAACGCACACTTTTTTTTTGCTGGGCACTGATTTCAGGGTCAAGGCTTTGCATTTTGCTACATTTAGCTGCATTCCTCTGCTGTTAAAAAATTCAACGCATATGTCCAGCGCTCTATTACCATCCTCTGGTGTTTTAGAAATTATTATTAACTCGTCAGCATAGGCCAAACAACATTCTTTCTCGTTACTACCCAAATCTACTCCAGTAAGGATGTTAAGGCGGAATAGTAATTCGTCCAGGATGACATTGAATAGGAAAGGCGACAAAGGGTCCCCCTGTTTAACTCCCCTATTCAAATTAAAGTTACCAATCTCAATGTCGCCGCAGAGCAGATTAGTCGTATTATTCGTGTAAGCCGCCCTGGTTAAATTAATGACTTTCCTATCAATTTTCAATCTGGTCAAGGCTCTCTCGATGCTGTTATGCGAGACACTGCCGAAAGCTCTCTGAATGTCCAGTGAAATCAAATTTAATGGCTGACCCTTCCTTCTCCTTCGCTTAATTAGAGCCTCGACAATAATATTGTTGGCAAAACAACCGTCAATTTTCGTGAAGCCTCTTTGACTCTCATGAAGCTTAACCACTTCAAGTCTCGTCGCCAGTATTCTCATAAAGATTCTGAGTAACATCGATGATGACGCCAGTTTTTGATTAAATGTAGATCTGTCTTTCCTTTAGGTATTAGAATTGTTCTGCTTGTTTTAAGAGAAGGTGGTATATGCTCCAGTAGCATTATTCCATTGTAAAGAATCATCAGGTCTACAATATCGATTTTCTTTATGATTTCCAGGGAAATCCCATCTGGTCCTGGGGCGCCGTTCTTCTGCTCTTTGATGCCGATTCTTAAATGTTCAGCCTCGATTGGAAAACTGATGTCGAACTCCTCCGGGTAGAAGTCATTAATGGCCTCCTCGTCCGGGGGGGGGGGGGGGGTAACGAAAAGATCTCCAGATAGCTACTGTATATATCGCTCGTTGTGGGTTGAATGCTTCTCGTATCATATACCTGTCATCAAGAAGATCCGCGGCATAAGAACGGCGGTTGGATTTATATCTCATTTGAGCCAGTTTGTAGCGTAATGTTCGTTTGCTACGGGCGTTTAGCTCAGGATCGCTTATTTTACGCTTCAAGCTGTCCTCGTTGCTTTCTCGGGGCCTGTTCCCCGGTTTGCAGCTTCTTTCTCTGTGTTTATCAATGAGGACGGAGCTCCAGATATCAAGTCGTAGTCTGGCCTCTTCAGGAGTCAAATTAATTAAATCATTCAGGATTTCTGATCTCGGTGTTGACGCGTTCTCGTTCAAAAGAAGGATCTGCAACGCCTCCTTTAGCTTCCTATTTTTCTCCGTTATTGTGTCCGTAACTAAACCAAGACTTTGATCGGCTTGGCTCTCCTCTAAGGCTTGTCTGTAAGCACACACTTTGTCTTTGTAGGCTTGCTGTTTTCTTTTTCCATTTATAGCGTACAAGGTTCTGTTAGTTGAACCGAGAAGATAATTTAGTAGATCACTACCCGCATATTCTGCCTCGCTTTTTGCTAGCGCATTGATTTCGTCCTCTGTCCATAACCTCGAGGGTTTTCTAGCCTCATTTTCAAGCTCGACGTTATTTGCTTCCGGGTGAGTTTTCTTCTCGTGCAGCTTTAAGCCTCCTTTTGTGGTAAAACCCATTAGACATAGCCTGCACTTAAAATCTACCTGATCCATGGGGATCCCGTCGCAGTATCTACGTTTATGATCATTAAGTCTCGTGCGGGTGGCGTATTCCTTTCCACAGATACACGCGAAAACTTGTGATGTAGACATGACGGTACAATAACCTGCTCGTCTGTCTATGGCAATAATTCCTAAGAATTCCTTATTTAGATGCAAACACCACAATCTCTGGCCTGGTTAATTCCAGACCTCCAGGATTAGTTGGAAAATCCTATGTCGGCAAAAACTTAATGCAGAAGAGATGTATTTTACTTTGCCGCGTAACTCTCTTTATATAAATAGTGTTCCAGCTCCTTATAGCCAAAGGTCAGTATGAGAAGTGCTTAGCGCATCTAAAGTATTCGAAATTATCGTTTTTGTAGCACTTACGCTTTCTTTTTCTTCCTTATATGCTTTATTGGTCTTCAAATTATATTCAATAAAACAAGTAAATAAAATCATATTAAATAAAACAGATAAATAAATAAAATTTTTTGTAAAATTAACTAAAAACATTAAACAGTATAATTAAGAAAATCATATAAATAAAAGAATAAAATTTTGCTATATAATATTAAAATAATTAAATTAGAACTAACAAATTTCAAGTGTCATTTAAAATATGTAAATAAAAAGTTCACAACCAAAGTACTCTTAAGTCAAGTTCCACTAAATAGCACTTTTTAATTAATTAAAAAAGTCAGGTGTGTCTTTACTGCACATTGGGCCATTTTCAGCGCAAAAATCGACATATAGGTTGCGTTGTCGCGAAATTTGAACATTTCAGATTTGAATCTCTGCTAAATAGCCATAAAAGTCATTTTTAGGCCAGTTTCACTTGTGTTGCTAGATGGCGCTAGTACCAAATTTCACCATTTATTCCAATTTTTATCCGTGATGTGATTCTTGTCTTGGATAAAAACCATGTGCTTTCTTCTTCTTGACTGGGATATGGATAAACTTCAAATATTTTCCTTGGATAATGCCGGCTGTTCCGTCCAGGAACACAAAATACTTAAAAATTAAAAACTCACTAAATATCCACGGTGCAAGTTCACTCTAAGAGCTATTCCAGCTCAGTACATCGCCACAATACAATTAAGCGTTAACAATAAAAACCTAGAAACCAACAATTATATTAAAAGAAATTCATCAAATGGTAAAAGTCTCAGATTATTTAAAAAAAAAATAATCTGAGACTTTTAAACAAAACAATACTTACGCTCGTGGAATCCATCCACCACAAGCCACAGGAATTCTCCTAGCGTTTCTTTCATTTCTGAAAATACAAAAACATTTATTATTGGTAAATAAATAATGAAAGCAAAACACTTACCACCCGTAGACAGCAGCTGCCACCAAGTCGTTTGACATTTCCAAAATGGCAGCTCTCAGTACATTGAAATAATTCTCATTAAACGATGATGACGTCACTGGGTGACCAAATATATGAAAACTTCAAGGAATGACGCGGGCGTCATTGGCAACGCCACCGGCAGACACAATTCCTATTGTGTTTCTGCCTATAAATAGCGAGCTGCTGGGACCAGAAAATCACTTGCGATTTGACCAAGCCACAAGACAGATCGGTAGCTCTGACACCAGTTTAAGTCTTGATTAACCAAAACGGGCGATATTAACCCTAACTAATACTAACTTTTTATTCCTTTTTGCAGCTTTTTTCAGGCAGTATTGAAGCCTGACAATAGAGCAGATAAGTGAAGCTCATTTTTATTTTTATTTTTTTCACTTATTTAGTTCTAATTTTATCCTTATATATTCCAGGCTAAATACCAAAAAGAGGCACATCAATAAACGAAATTCTGCGTAACGCATTGACTGTCGCCATTCAATTTTTTGTTCTTTGAATTTAATTTGAATTTTATTTTGATTATTATTTGGATTCCTAATTAAGTAGCATAAGCGAGTAGTTCATAAGGCATAATTTGTGAAGTAATAAAAATTGACATTTAACCACATAAATTTTGTTCAGTCTTATCCTTTTCAACCGGCACCTCCCCTTGTATGTAAAGCCCATATTGGGACTTCACACCGGCTATGTACAAAAATCATTCAGGAAGATTAACACTATAAATATAAGTCAAACAATTAGCAAAACAAATACGAAATCGAAAGATACTCCCAGATTAGCGAAATAATTGATGATCCATGGTATAAAAACTGTGTACATAAAAATCCCCTAAGCAGCTGCGATTTGTTGATCAGATCACCATATGCGGAATATTCCTCTAAAAATCCATAATATAGACTGAGTATGGGAAAAACGTGTGTATGCACATCCCCAAAAAATTGAGTCTCGCGACGAGTTAAGTAATAAACGTATGAAAAGTCACGAACAAATTAATAAATCGATTAAAACAATAAAAAATAATCACAACATGTTAAAAGTCACACCAGCTAAAATGACACAACCCACACGACAAGTTCAGTGGCCGGGTGGTATGAAACCCTGATGAAAATCATTAATATCCGAATACCATGTGTAACTCGTCCTCTTACATGGGATAATAAATATTTATGATGATATATTTTTTTATTTTTGACGATACATTTTTTATTTTAAAATACGCGAGGTATATTGTTTATTGATTATATTAACAATTTCGGCCGCGAGTAATAATACACATAAAAAAAAGGTCACAAGATTTAGAGTACAATACAATAGACCGAACATAGAAAATTCACGAAAAAACACATTTGATATGCACCACACAACATGACAGTCGCGACAACAAAATCATGTTTTTCTGAATTTCTTCACTTTGACATTCAGAGCACTGGGCAGAAATCACATTGTGTCAACACCCGTTAGGGCCATCACAATGCTTTGTTTTAATTAGACAGTCGGATTTCTCAAGTCCGTGCCCGTTCTGAATTGTTTGTTAATTGATAGCCGTTATTTTTATTTTTATTTTATTTTATTTTTTTATTTATTTAGAACTTCATCAATGATCTGATTACTGAGTATACAAAAGTGAAATATAACAATAAAATAACAAAAGCATACATAACCATAATAACGATAAAAAGTATACATAACAATGATAATGAACAAGTAACTTTAACTAAGCTGATCTCTTATTTGACTTTTTGAAAGATGAAAGTCAATGCAATCAAACTGGCGGTTAAAGAGACGAGACATTGATGAAACCGGCTCGTGCATGCCATAGTTTGTACTATGCTGAGGAACAACGAAGAAGTCACAGTTCCTCAAGGAGCGCACAGGAACAGATATATCGAAAGTATTTAAGAGCTCAGGGGAGTTTATCACTCCTTGTATACACTGAAATGCAAAGACAACTTTGGAAGTTTTACGTCTATTCTCAAGAGAATCTAATGGAAAGAGTTTAAGCCTATCAACATATGGAGGCAGAATAATAGGGTTGTCCCAATGAAGCCCTCTCAGGGCAAATCGGATAAATCTCCGCTGCACAGCCTCGATGCGATTTATATATACAGAATAGAAGGGAGACCAGACAGGACTGGCATACTCCAAAATGGGTCTAACGAATGTGCAGTAGAGGATCTTCGTTATGAATGGATCATTAACTCTTTTGACCATCTCTTTATAAACCCCAGAGTAGCATTAGCCCTGGCCACGATTGAATTAATATGATGTTCGAAGGAAAGACGAGTATTAAGGAAGACACCCAAATCTTTGGTTTTGTCAAGTCTAGTTAATAAGCATCCATCTAAAGTATTATTAAACTCCAATGGCCTCCTTTTACGAGAAAAGGACATAGTAGTACATTTGCTAATATTAAGAGGAAGACAGTTAATAGCACACCATTTATGAAAGGTGTCTAAGTCCGAGTTTAAAAATCCGCACTCGTTTTCATTAGAAACAATGCGGAAGATTTTGGCATCGTCAGCATAGCAAAGAATTCTTGAATTAGCCAAAATCAGAGATACATCGTTGATGTAAATTATAAAAAGGAGTGGTCCAAGATGGCTACCTTGAGGTACGCCGGAAGTATTATCTATTTCGTCAGAAAGGGCTGAGCGGAATATGACTCGCTGCGTACGATCAGATAAATAAGAACGAAGCCAATTAACAAAGACAGTATGAAAACCAAGTACAGTCAACTTGTGAATTAAAATTTTATGATTGATTCGGTCAAAAGCTTTACTGAAATCCGTGAAAATGCAATCCACTTGCTTACCGTTTTCAATAGCAGAAATGCAGAAATTAGTAAACTCCAATAAATTAGTCGTAGTAGACTTCCCCTTCATAAAACCATGCTGAAAAGAGCACAGGAAGGGCTTGTAGTGGAAGTAGAAAACATTACAAACCAGGGCTTCAAATATCTTACCAATACAACTTAAATTGGCGACAGGTCTGTAGTTAGAAATGTCGCTCTTATTGTCCTTCTTGTGCAAAGGAATAATCAAAGAAAGCTTCCACTGTTTCGGAAAAGTACCACAAGTTAAAGATACACAATGTTTTATGAGTACGGAAGGAACGCCATCCGGACCGCCAGAAAAACTATCAGCTATGCTTGAAATGTACATGGAGACAGACGCTTCATCGAAAAACAGGTCTTTAGGTTGAAGAGAAGTCAGCGGAAGCTTCGTCAAATGGGTAAAATCATTATAACTAATATCACAGTGGTTATCGCAGAATGCAGTTTTAAAGAAGTCACCAAAAAGATTGGCAGTCTCTAACGGATTCACACTGTCTAAGTTACCGAGTCGCAACGATGAAGGGTATCCGTCACAGTTGCCCTTAGAGTTAAAAAACCTCCAAAATTGCCTTGGTTCAGCACGCAAAGCCGATCTCATTCAAAATACATAATCGTTGTACGAGTCAGTCAACCACGAAATGTACTGAGCACGCGAATTAGAATAAATAACGTAATCAGCATCACTCCTTGAGGAACAGAACCTCCTCCAAGCTTTATTCTTTAAATTTTTAAGATGTTTCAAAGAGCCATTGAACCACGGTTGACAATTTGAATCACGATTCGAACGAACAAGTGGTACACAGTGAATAAAACAAAGAAATAATGTGTCATAAAATCAATGTCACGTTTACCCAGCACACTGGTCCAATCACAAGCGGATAACCATTCATTCATTTTATCAAAATCAGCTTTTTTAAAGTTATAACAGTAGTTACTAGAAGCATTAAATGATGAAGTTACAGGATCAAAAAACAAAACTACATCTAGTGCCAGATGATGACTTGTTTCAGGAACCATAGCAGTTAAACAACGCTTAACGAGAGTCCCATTGGGATCGGAGGAAAATACCAGGTCAAGAGATTTTCCAGAGTCATTAATAACGCCGCTAGACTGCATTAGGTCTGAAGAAATAATGTTGTCAATAAAAGATATGGCATGTTGAGGAGTCGCCGAGAAAGAAGGAAGCAATCCCTCATCGTCCAGAGAGTGTTCCCAGTTAACACTAGGCAAGTTAAAGTCACCAAAAAGCAATAATTCATCGGCAGGCAGCAAAACTTCGGTAAGCCTATCAATACATGTAGCCAGCAAGTCAAATATCACAGCTGATGAGCATGGAGGAATGTAAACTGTTGCAATATATACGATTTTGTGTGAGAGCTTGAGAGCTACACATATAAACTCCAGATCGCCGGACTCAACAAAATCGATTAATGTGCATGGAAGGTTGCGACGAACGGCACAAAGCACTCCACCTCCAACAGGAGCATCCAAAGACAGATGATGGCGATCACGGCGAAACACCAGGAACTCGGGACCAAAAAGCTCTGCGTCTGCAATCTTTCCACATAGCCATGTCTCGGTCAAACAGACCACGTCAAAACATGAGTTCATCGAGCTTGTAAAAATACGAGCCGTTTTGGAGCGAAGACCAGTTACATTGGCGTAGTGGACGGATATTTCGCCAACAAGATTTTTGCCTTAGCAGAAGATCCAGAGCGCCCCCTTGGAATAAATTCACGCACAATAGAATTGTGGGGCCAAATCTCAGGACCGCCTGAAATAGATTTTCCGGAACCAAAACCCTGAAGGACGCAGAAAATGAGCGTTTCTCACGATCATGTCGAGTAGTTAATTTTTTGCAGGCAATCGAAAAGGTCGAAGTACCAACACGCGATGAAATATGTCTGGTTATCTCATCCTCGGTAGTGTCAGGATGTACTCTAGATACGAAGACACACTTTGGAAGCCTGGCTGGCCGCAGCGAAACAGCGTCTACAATTACAGTCGGAAGATCATTGGTGGGGGCAATATCCGCAACCGAAGTAGACCGCAATATACCGACATCCGAAACTGAAGCTTTCGTCCCACTATCAAACACCTTGTCCGCAATCGGAGAAACCACGGTGTCGGCAACCGAAGATGAAGTCCCGCCAATAGAGGCCACATTGGTATCCCCAAAAACCTCATGTCGATCTGAAGAAGAAATACTTGAGGCAGTAGTAATATGATTTGGGCTGATGCGATGATTCCTTTGTCTCTGACGACGACCCACCTTCGCTGAGGAAATATTCTCAGAGGAGGCAGAAGTTAAGACATGCGAATCTTGCTGAATAGATGAAGACTGTTGGGGCTCAGGCTGTAGATTTTCAGAGCTGCGTGACTCTTATAGACAATTTCCCAATATCATGAATTACCGAACCCAAAAGCGTAGAATTTTTCAATACGGCCGACGAACAGGAACCAATATCGCCCTTGACCTGCTTAATAGTGCGCCTGATATCTTCAATGATAGGTAAAGCAGTCCCGCCGTTAGCACTGGACGTCAAAGGCGCATCACATGTTGCTACCACAGAGTGAAGATCGTCCAAGGTGCTCGACACAAGAGATATTTGTGATGATATTTCATGAGTCTTTTCCAGTATCGCAATCGAATTAGAGTTCAACGTGTCAGTCAAGGTGAGAACGTTCTCCATCTTACAATTCAATATGTGAACATCATCATAAAATTGTTGAAAATTTGACAGCTTGGCTGAAAACTGGCTAATTTTATCCAGCATAAGAGACTGGTCCCCAGAGATTGCCTCAGAAAAACTTTTCATGAGTCGTAGGACGTGACAAGGCTTAATATCAGAGCATTCACTGCAGGTGGTGTGTCCAGAAGACGAAGATGGAGTATTTCGCTTCAAGCATGTAGCGTGGAAAACATTGCCGCAAATACCATCGCATACTGCCTCCTTGCCACCAACTTTAGTGGAGCAAATCTTGCAAAGTGCTATTATTACCAGAAAATCAGATTAATTACATTAAATTACATATAAATATTTAACTGTCAGTATAATCAGAGGAAAATAATATTGAAGTTGATGAATATTTGCGAGAAAGTACCCTTAATAATGTTGTAAAAATAGCAAGTTGCTTAGTGTCTTTGCTAATATTAAAGTTCTATTCGAAACACTTTCACTCATAGATGGCGCTATAATACTTCCACAGAAAGTGATCAGTGGACGGTTTATGTCAATGGTGCGAACACTTTACATTGAATTGTCATCGCTTATATAAATAAATAAATAAATAAAAGGAATTCTTTGAAGAAATTATAAATATAAGAATCACAGTACAAATTACACAAAAGCAGTCTATGACAAAAAAAAATTGTTAAAAAGACTGCAACCATATGCACAGGTTAAGATTTGGTAAACGCACTTAAATTCAATGCAGCGCCCGACATCCGATCAGCACTATCTATTAAATGTCTATACCACAGCAATATTTAAAAAGTTACAAACAACACAATAGAAACGTTATTTAAATTAACGAAATTATACCAATTACGGATCTATAAAATTGCATTACATTAATAAAACAAACAAAAATTATACGAGGCGATTTGACACACGACACATTGACTTGACCTACATCATAAAAATAAATTTATAATAAAAATTATTCCTTTAAAAAAATCTTTTATAAATTATAAATTATTAGCAAGAAAGTTCCACAATTGGTTACGTAAACTTCTATCCGGGTGGTGGTGTTATTAGTCCACCTTCTAAATATCATGGACATATAAAATATCTCAATTTTTATAATTTTTATTAAAATTTTACCTGCTGCACGAAGTTGTGCCGCATCATTTACAACACCCGCTCTTCGTTCGAAAATTCTATTGCTATTCATTGTCCTGAAATTAATTTTTAGTAGTATTATATATTTTTAATATATTAAAATACATTTAATTACGTACCTTACAGAAAATTGCTTCCGTTATTGCTCGCGATCACTTTTCCAATGTGTCATTATCATGGGATTCCCCACTAACTTCGTTTTTCTGTCTAATAAATGGTGCTCATTATCGCGAGTGGAACGATTGAATATTAATATAAATTTTTAATAATTAAATCTTTAATTTAATTATTTATATTTTAACTAATAGCTTATAATAATTATAATAAATTTAGATTCGCTGACATATATAGAACCAACAGTTCCACTGATTAAATTAATAATTTCACTGATTACACTGAGTACACTGACTAACAATTTTTACCTTTTCTATATTACTTCCTAGAACATAGATACGGGTTTTTACTCTTTTATCGAAAAAGGGTGGTTCGGGGGGTGTAACCCCCGTTACGCGAAAGGCTTTCCATTAATTATAGTGATTAGCGCAACTCGAACTTAGCATTAAGTGGGTGTCACACCGGGAGCGGCGCGGCGCGGAATTTTTCAGTTGCCGCTGGACGATTGTTCTTGCAAAATTAAATGTATAAGTCACACCGGGAGCGACGCGGCGCGGCACGGCAAAATAGCTGCCGCGCGGCGATTTTGGACATTACTCAAAAACACAATTTTGCCGCTGGCGGAAGAATTCCTTTTCATTCGAAATAAGTCCGCACAATTCGTTAAATGAAGCTTTTTATTCTTAAGTATATTTGTAATCGAACCTCATCACTTTTCTCTGTTTTTCTTCAAGCAGAGCTACTAAAAATAGAATTTCTTCATCGGAATTGGAGTACATTTGGAAAAAATTTGCCGCTCTCGGTGTGAACACTCTATTTTGCCGCGTGCCACCGGGCAGTGCCGCGCCGCTCCCGGTTTGACCAGGGCTTTAAGGCAACGATCCGATTCGGATAAAAATTTTCTTTCGATATTGTTAGTGTTATACGACTCCACTCTTTTGTACATTGCTCCACAACCTGTTGACCGTTTCTCTTCATTCTGTACATGGTAGCCAACTGTCCCCTCTTCTTAGGTAAGCATGTTTCCCCCCCACCCCTCCTCACCCCTCACTTTCCCCACCCCACCCCACCATACCATACCAATCTACATAGATTTACATACAACTGTATATTCACCTCCATTCCTCCACTCTTTTGTCCATTATTCCTCACCCTCTTGACCGTTTCTCTTCATTCTTTCTTCTTATGGTAGCCAACCCTCCTCTCTTCATAGGACAGTGTGTCTTCCACCCCTCCTCACTCCTCCCCTCCACCATCCACCTTCCCCCTCCCACCCCAACTCCTCCATACACTACACTACATAGTGAAAAATTCACCGACATGCTTACATTCTTTTGTCCATAACTTCTCACCCTCCCAACCGATTTCCTTAGCTCTTTTTGCATATGGTAGCTAACCCTCTCTACCACCTCACCCCCTACTATAGGCACGCGTCTTCCTCCCCCACCCCACCCTTACGCGCAGCGAAGCAAGCTCCTCACCTAGTAAGACTTATTGTGTTTTTAAATATGCTATAGTAGTTATATAGTTTAATGATTGAAAATTTTACCTGACTAATTTCATATGTGTAATTTGAGGTTACTTGTTTACTCTTTGCTCCTGTAGCTATGAATTCAATTCAAGACCAATATCCTAATTAATTTCTTTCCCTTTTAGATTCTACGGTTCTTAAAGGACGATTGGATTGTTTCAAAGACATTCTTCACCGTGAAACAAATGTGAGTTGAAGTAGTAGGGACTCGCGTTTATAACTCAAATTGCCAAGCTTCAATAGATTTTATTTCAGGAAAGTTTACTTATTTACATAGGAAATTCATTTAAATTCAATTTATTATCCCCTTGTTTTTTTTTATATAGGAACTAATGCTTCTGAAGGAAGGATGTTCAACAGTAATAGTAATAACATATTTTATGTTCGTCATTTGTACCTAATCTTACCTTTCTAGGAGGATTATAAAGCTCTCCCCTATCGAAATATTTACTGCGATTAAAAGAGTTTTTAAAATAACTGAGTTCTAACATTAGGGCATCCGTTTTTCGAAGATCACGCAGCTCTTCATTTTCAATTATAACTCAATGTTTCCGTAAGATTTCTTTAATTGCGTTTGTTGAGTCGTCTTTAATTTGTTCTATTATATGACATAATTCACGAAGTATGAAATTTACTGTCACGACCGAAACTTTAATTTCCGTCGATAATTTAGAAAATAACATAGCAAAATGATTTCCACAGAATATGTCCGCATTATGACAATCACTTGCTGTTATATTTGATAAATTTGCTTCTATTATTATATATATTTCATTTCCAGTTTATTTTCTTTATAAATACATTCCTCTTTATGACCCCTATGCACATTTATGCACGCAGAGTGACAACATTTTTAAATATCTTCATGCAATTATAAACTAACTAACTAACTAATGTCACATTGAAAACACAAATTACTTACAATAGTCTGCTTTTTATCTGAATGCTTTCTATGCCAATGCAAGCTATACGACTCATACTTTGAGAACACCTTATAACAATTCGACCACATGCACTTAAAATCACCACACTTAAGGCCTTTGTGAATATATAAATGTTTATTGTATGCAAGCAAACTTGTTGTTTTAAAAGAACACAAATCACATGTTATCATGTCGAAAAATTATTTAGTGCTGATTTTGCGCACTTCTGTTGATTTTTACGCACATTCAGTTGAATTTTACTCATTTGTTGAAAATCACTACTGATTTCGCTGGTTACTACATTCATTGTAGTACAATTCAACAGCTGTGCATTTTCCAGTAGGAAATTTACTACACAGAATGCAGTAAAATTTGATTAATTTTAAATTTTTTTTAAAAATTTGGCATTTATTTGGATTAAATTTCAACTTACTTTCACGTAAACATTGAAGTACTTCATGCAGTTACAATTATGATCTTTAAGAATTACGCCGTAAACTACTATATCTTCCAAATTAGGGATGTTACGAATGTCATATTTTTCACATTCGTGAATCCGAATTTTCGGGATGCGAATGTGCGAATGCGAAAAAAAAAACTTTAATTAACATCATTTTTATTACTTATAATAGGAATATGAAAAATATTAGAACAGTAAACCAGTTTTATACTTATACAATAATTATATCTAATAGTCAAAGTTAAAAAGAGAAAAAGTAATTTTTCTGCCTTTGCGCTCATGAGGCAATTTCTAAGGGGCTCGTTTATAAGGATGGCTGCACTGAACAACTGCTCACTCGAAACGCTGGGCCGATGGAGCGCTCAGATATGTATTTGCGGGCCAGATCTGTCAATTTGTCGTATTTTAATTTAGTTTTCCACCAGTCGAGAGGGTTTTCATCGAGAGAGGCTCGTTTTTCTTTAAGGTAGATCTTCAATGGTGTGTTCTTGTTATACTACTCAACATTTTATCGCCTGAAGCCAAACGCCAATTATTATCACCATTTCGGTTAGACAGACTTAGAGCCAATTCAACAATATCAGAGTTGACTTTATCTATAGCAATATCACTGAAAAATTTATGCTTGTATGGTGGGTCCAAAAATGTGGAGATTGTGAACAAAGAATCATTGTCCAGGGGCCGGATTCTGCAACACGGAGAATTATGGAATTTGGGAAATGAGAGTTGTTTTGACAGTTAGTTCTCCACTCGGAATTCTGTAACGCGGCGAATTAGTTTTGAGAATTCCCAAATTCTCTACTCCACTTGTTAAAATTCTCCGGTGTTTTAGTTGTGGAAAAGTAAGAAAAAGAATTCTCAACTGACAATATTGTCTGTTTTCGTTATGATTTAGGAATAAACATGGGGATTTGCAAATTAAATCCAGAGTAAGTAATTAAAATGAAGAATTACTATTTGCTTGGTATTATTATCATTGTAATATCTTCTTTCAAGGAACTTATCGCAGGGACTTGTTATGCTATGTTAGCCTATGATATGATTTGTTATTGTGTAGCTTTTTTACTTTCTATATTACGCTGTACTGCTGTGACTGGTCGAAGCTCACACTGCTCATATTCTTTTATGATTTATTTTACTATAATATGTATCTGTCATGTAATTTTCTATGATGTGTACAGCGCTCTGCGTGCCTTTGGCACGGGTACTCAAATAAATATATGTTTATGTTCATGAGGTATGTTGTATTATTTGGAATGTATTAACTCGATTGTATATTGCGGAGGCGACAATTAATGAGTGCATATTCGACTTCATCGAACGCTTTCAACGAGAGACACGGTGTTCCAAACTGTGTCGGTGGAATTGATGAAAAATATTTTAATATTACAAGGAAAGGAATTCATAAAGATATGACTATGACTTATGACTCAGACTATTGCTTTATTTCCGTTGATGTCGAAATGTATGCTGGCGGTGTGGTTTTTTTTTTATATAATCGCATTTATATTGGCAATGGACTCGTATTTGAGATTTTCATAGTTCAAAAGGAGTGCTTTAAACTGATATCAACACTTGTAAAGAATGGAACACTCCGGCAATGTTGGTTCCGATTTTTTGAATGAAATGAATAAAATTGTTTATATTTTAATGTCTACAATATAAATTCTTAAGACTGGATTGCAAATCGTCACTTATATTGCTCTTGGAGTTGATGGCTAACTCGATCGGAAATCTGCATTAGCTTTTCTCGATATGCCACTGGAGATGGGGAACAAAACTCCGTCGAAACAAGTTATTTCTTCGGAAATAATCTTGTACACAAGCAGCTTTATATTTAAATATCATTACAAGATGCACAAAGTACTCTCAAAGTCACAACCTGTTTAAATACAAAACATCGCAACATCAAGACGAAATTATGTAGCAAGGAATTCATTGTGCTTCAAGTGCCTTAATTCAGGACACTTGGCGTTAAAATGCAAGTCCGAGATTCGTTATCATTTTTGAAAGCAATCGAATCATTCTAGTCTTCATGAAGCTACACCCAATTAATTCGAACAGAGCATCAAATCAGCAGCTTTATCCTAACTGCCTTAGTATTTAAACAACCCACACAAAGTAACGCGTTACAATCTCACGTAAATTCATACACCAACACTAAGGACATCCAGCATATACTTATTGTACTCCCAAGTGCATTAGCACATGTCAATATTCTGTCGGCCTGCTACAACCATGCACGGTGCTATTAGATTCCGGTTTGCAAGCGTCTTTTGTTTCAGAAGATTGTGTACAATGTCTGCAACTTCAAAGAGTGATGATAAGGAAAAACTATTTGGTTTAAGCTTTGAAAAATTTGAAAACCATCAACAATATCTTCAATGTAAATAGAAACGAATCACTGATTGAAGAACTTCAGCCAGCTCACACTACGTTGTGACGTTAGGTACATTGAGTGAGTTAAAGATAGTTGGGATATCGATGGAATATAAAATTGATTAGCAAACTAACAAAGGAGCTGTGAACCGACTCATAGCGACAGAACGAATATTAGTGCTATAGATTAAGATAAGGAAGTCAAGCCATAAAGAGTTTAAAGTAAAGCCAAAAATGCTGATCAACATAACATAGTAAAAGTAAATATAAGTGGAATGCATTGAAATAGTTACATTAACATAGAGAAAACCGTATACAAAAGCATTAAAAGCAAATTACAGAGGATAGCCGTGCACTTCATTTACTAGGGAACATGTACATATAGTACTGAAATGATTGTAATAAATATAAACATATACACAAACATTTATTTATTTAAGTATCCGTACCAAAGGCACATCATAAAAAATTACATAGTAGGTTTACATTATAGCAAAACAAATAATAAAAGAATGGGAGTAGTGAGAACTTAGAATATCTATAGAATATAGCAAAGAATGATTAGAAATTATGATAATTATAGAAAACTAAGAGCTAGAGATTTTTACATTAGGAAGGTTTCACTTAGTTCCCATAGTATATGGTATGCAAAAGTCCATTTAAATTTAATCCCTTCGCTCAAGACTATCCTTAAGTTATTCTGACCGATTAATTTGGATGAGCGAATTTCCAATGCTTTTTATGACAATTTTTTTTTCATGAACATTGCATTTGACCGTAGTCATACAAAGCAGAAACCTTTTCTGTAAATAAAAAGATAAATTTTAATAATTTGTGTAAGCAAAAAGGTTTACATAATAATTAACTTTACCTTAAAATACACAGAATTCTAAATCCAAGTTGATAAACGCATCTGTCACCTCACCAGTAAAATATGGAATGTCACTTGGAATTTACTGAAAATAGCGCTCTAGCGGTCGGAATTGCAATCTTACTTTTCTCATTTCTCTCATGTTTTCCCTAATTCTCCAACGATTTCCCTAATTCTCAAACCATGTTCGTGAATTGAGAATGGAGAATTAGAGAGTTTAATTGGAGAAAACGAATATTCTCATTTCCCAAATTCGCAAATTCTCCATGGTTCGTGAATCCGGGCCCAGGTTACCAAACTCCTTGTTAATTCGGTTTTGATAACTTGTATAAAGCTGATAATAATGTTATCAACGGTGTCGCCTTCAGTAGATAGCTTTGTGTCATTGAGACCTTTTTTCAATGTGTAAATAATCGGAATCACGGACGAAATTAAAGCGTGTGAGCTGCTCAAGTTGCGTGTAGCTTCTTCAAATGGCTTAATAACTGTTACGCAGCACTCCATAGCATTCCATTCTTCGGGTGATATGTTGGAAATGATATTGTCGTTACCATACAGGTACAAAGCATCTTTTAGTTTTAAACACCTTTCGAACATATAAAACGTGCTATTCCATCTCGTTGAACAGTCTCCTATAACAAACAGTTAGTGGAATTTGCTCTGGATTTAGTCGCTGTTGGATGTTGGCTAATTGACCTTGAGCGATAGTCGAATGATTAAAATGAGTGGCGATACTCTTACATTTCTGAATCATATTCACTAGAAACTTTTGAGAATTCAATCCGTTCTTAATATTTGTCTGTAGGTTATGTACAGGACAGTCTACATCGTTAAAATCGGCCAATGTCATAGCACGCTTCATATTTGAGTCCCCATCTCTCACCATACAGTGTACTTGCTCCTTAGCCATTTACTCAGCATTGATTCAAATTTGTTTGAAATAGCATCCCCAGTGTATCTGCCTTCAAATTCCTCGCACTTTAAAACAACGTTTAAGCGGTTGAAGTGTGCCGGTATGCCGTGACAGTTTAGGCTGAGAAGTAATACATTCGCACTTGACTCTGACCATATATCAGTCGTAAATGACATATATTTAAAATCTGCTAACAGAACTTTGTTTTTTCAGCAAATTTGTCGTACAAAACTTCACGCCTTCAACGAAGTTAAATGGCAAGTCTTGTAATGCTATCATTTCACTTACTCGATTTTTTGCGATAATGGATGTTTGATGTCCCATTGTTTCTTTTTCATTAGAGCTTCTTCAATAGATAATTGTTTTGTTACCTCTTCTAGTGGAGTTTTTTGCGGTTTATCCAGTTTTGAAGCCTGGGCTTCCGATTCAGTATGGATTAGCATTTCGTATTCTTTGGAATGAACGGTTTTCAAATGGATTCCCAACGCCGAGGTAGTGCGCCCAATTGTGGAATAACTTTTCTCACAAACATTGCATTTCGCGAGGTTTCGAACGATAGGCGTAAAAAATCGCCATATTTCACTTTTCTTTCCCGGTGCCATGGGAAAAATTGTCAAAATAGCTTAACACAATTCTAAACTCACAAACTACTTGTTTATTTACGTAATGACTAGTTACAACTGAGAACTGACTGACAACTAAAACAAAACAAGCCAAACTAACCAAGCAAGCAGCGAGAAAGAAAGGCTTTCTATTGGTCGAATGAAACACTTGATGCGAATGCGAATGTCGATGCGAATGTTTAAAATGATGCGAATCATTCGCATAAGCGAATGCGAATGAAAATATTGGTAACATCCCTAGTCCAAATATACAAAACACTTAACACCATTTATTCCGGTAAGGACCGCCTTCATTAAACGTTGAAATTTGCAGGTGCTCCCTTAAGACAACTTGGTAAAACGAAAATGTCCAGTTGAAGTGCTAAAGTCTGTCTTATTTTTATCTTTTTGATCCATTGAAATCTGATGATACCCCGTGGTTAAATCTGTCGTGGCCCAAAAGCAATCAATAGCAACAAATATTAACTAACCACGATAACTAAAACTCTTTAATGAAAACACGCTCGGATTACTTTAAACATGTAAATCTTTATTTACCGTAAACAAACTGACCTATCTTAATATAAGCAATCTAAATCGAAACTTGAAACTCTAAACAAAAGTTAACTCGCGACTGATCACTTGACGGCACTCGCCAGACCAGTCATTGGTCTTTTATGTCCGATATTCCGAAGTAAACTTTACTAACAACGCGGATATGTAAACAAACGACACAACCTGGTCGTTTGCTCTACCGGTTGCAGCACCTGAGTCGCTTAGTATGTAGTTGTACATTCGTACATCAAACTGACAGTAAACCATAATAAAAATAAAATAAAATCTTTCCCAGGACTGTCCAGACAGTTTTATACATCAAAATATTTCCCTATTACCAAACAGATGGCGCTGCAGCAGACAACCAAAACATAATCGCAACTTCGATGAAATAATGAATGGCTCGAGAATGTAAGGTTCGAGAGTGGCTATAAAAGCCGGAGCAGCACTTTAACAATGACAATGATATTGATGAGAGATTGAGCATTCAACAACCAAGGTAGCAACACCTAATGTGATTAATCGACAAGTGAAAATAAAATCAGTGAAAAGAGGAAATTTCTTTTTTGCCGACGGCATTCCATGCACATGTGCGTGGACGTGAAACGCGTGTGTGAGGAAGACCAGTGTGTAGTGCTTTGTGACATTTGTATGTGTATTGTTATAATATATGTGCAACACAAGGACACTTTCATAAAAAACACTAAAAGTGAAGTGAAAAAAAAAAATAAATAAAAACAAAACCTTCGACGCGAAATACGACGTCAACGAGATAATTAAAGTGGACCGACTTCTCGACCAGATAGTCTACTGGGAGAAGCACATTATGAAGGGAGTAGCCCAGTGTAAGAGGTGCCAACGCTTTGGGCATGTAGCCAGCAACTGTGCGCAGATGTACCGATGCGTCAAATGCAACAAAAAACATGGACCAGGAGAGTGCTCCAGAAACAAGTACGACGTGCAGACAAAACCATATTGTGTCAACTGCGAAAAGGAGGGACATCCAGCTAACTATCGTGGATGCCCAAAGTACAAGGAAGTCAACACCATCAAGAA
The DNA here is from genome assembly GCA_963930735.1 of Dioctria linearis. Taxonomy (NCBI): domain Eukaryota; kingdom Metazoa; phylum Arthropoda; class Insecta; order Diptera; family Asilidae; genus Dioctria; species Dioctria linearis. The sequence continues at coordinate 139,436,825 of OZ005743.1, read as the reverse complement.
CCAACGAAGGGAACAGCAGAAGCAGAAGGAGCTCTTTACCAGGGAAGCAGTAAGAAATTACGTGAAGCCAGGTATGTCGTTCTCCCAAATTGTCAGTAACAAACAATACTCCAATAATCCATATACTAACAAGCCCCAACAACCCACTATAATACCAAAACCTGCCCCAAGAGCAACTCAAGTCACTAAGGCAGCGCAAGCCCCAAGGTCATCACAGAAGGAGGCAGATAACTTCTGCACTCAAGAAGCCAAAGCCCTTTTCGGGTGTGATCTTTTCACCCTTATGGCTAAAATTAATAATTTTATTCCCCAATATAGGAAACTTTCTTCCCTTGGAGAACGTCAAAGTGCTTACCTTCAATTTGCCTTTAGCCTATGTCTAGGGAAATAAGCAAATTGAAGATAATTGCATTAAACTGCAACTCACTGGTAAGGCATAATAAAAGAATAGCCTTAAATTCGTTCCTTGCGGAACAAAAACCCAACTTTGTTCTTCTTTCAGAGACACATCTCAGTCCTCGCCACAAACTAGTTTTCGAGAAATTCTCGACCACCCGTTCAGATAAGACTGATTCTTCACTTGGCACGGCCATCCTAATTCGCGATGGGCTTAAATGTGAACAAATTAAGCTCAGACCACTATGCAACATGGAATGCACAGCAGTTAAGGTCTTTCTTACCTCCCAACAAACACTTCTCCTCATTTCCGTTTATAGCAGATGTGGTGCTCGGGCAGCGCAGATTAAAAGGAACCTTAGCTACCTCAATAATATCTCCAAATATTACAGCTATACGGTTATTGGAGGAGATTTCAACGCCAGGCATCCAATGTGGAATGACCCGCTGGAAAGTGGCTCTGGCAAGACAATTGCAAATTGGCTCAATCGAAATCAAGATAGCCATGATTTCATTGTAGCTGCGCCAACCACCCCAACCTTCCCCCGATCAGGTTCCTACATAGACTTTTACCTTGTTTCTTCAAGTTTGATTAATCTTCTTCCCCAAATTAATAACTTCAACTGCGTTACACATCATGCTTCGTCAGATCATCTAGCAATAGAACTGACCATCAAATCTAATTCGCCGGTAAATATACTGACGATGGCACTACCCACCTCCACGATTTTGGTAGACGTGAACTGGAATGATTTCCAGGACAGGTTGACCACCCTGTATGAAGATAACCTCCCCTCCAACTGTAGAAACCTAACAAACTCAGAAATAGACTCCCAAATAGATTTTTTTACTAATTGCCTACAGAGCAATATAAACCACTTTTCAAAGACTACTAGCACCAAAAACTATTTTTATTAAAACCTTCCGGAAAATCTTCAAAGTCTGTATAAATACAGACAAAAACTGCGGAAAATCCTAAACCGCATTTATCACAGAACACTAAACTCTCAAAATGCGGCCTACCAGTCTATTCTCTCCCAAGTCAAATGCTTATCGATTATCATCGATGAACAAACTAAATTGTTCTGCGATGAACAGTTTAGGAAAAGACTTGAAAAAATCAAACCAGGCCCACAGACTTTTGAAAATATTAACAAAGTCTGTTCCAGGAAGCCAAAACTACCGAAAGTCATAAAGAACAGCCAAGAAACACTAGTTCTCCCACAGGGAAAATGTGATGCATTTGCATCATATTTTCAAGACACCTTTAAGGATAACTCAATCCTTAGCACTCCAGCCTTCTCCTTGGAAGTAAACAGCAGTGTCAATACTTTTCTGAACGCAAATGGCTCTATACCACAAACCTTCTTCTGCGTGGATAACCCCGCAATCTATCCTGAGGAGCAAAATATTTTCCCAACCCTCTGCACCTTTTCGTCTTAACCAAGACAATAAACTCAAAAAAGTCGAGTGGTCCCGACAAAATTTCAAATGCAATTATTAAAAAACTTCCACCAAAAGCTCTCGACTTTCTATCAACAGTGTTCAATAATTGCATCAATAATTGCTACTTCCCAGAAAAATGGAAAATCTCACGCATTTTCCCAATCGCCAAAAAGACTTCATCGAAAGGCATCGGGGAGTTCAGGCCCATCTCCTTAATTTCAAACTTAGGAAAGCTTTTTGAGAAAGTCATCAAGCAACAGGTTATAAAACCTGTGAAGAAAAAAATATCCACCAAGACTCCCAATTTGGTTTCAAACCACAGCACTCCACCTTCCATCCACTAATAAAGTTTCACACGGATGCAACGAGAGCCTTAAATAGGAACGAATGTATCGTAGGCTGCTTCCTTGACGTCGAAAAAGCATTCGACTCAGTATGGACAGCAGGGCTTGTTTTCAAATTAAATCAGTTCGGTTTCCCCCACACCTCAATCTGTTAATCCACAGCTTCCTAACTTCTAGGAAATTCTATGTGGAACTCGATGAACATAAATCACCACTTAAGGCAATGGAAGCTGGTGTTCCCCAAGGCTCCATTTTAGGCCCAATCCTCTTCAATCTCTACACTTCCGACCAACCTCCAAACGAAAACGGGACAACACTCTTATACGCTGATGACTCCCTCACGTTTGCCCAATCTCGCTGCCCAAATTTGGCTATAAATAAAGTCAACCTGCACCTTAAAAAATTAGACTCCTACCACAGAAAGTGGGGGATCAAAACAAATGTACAAAAATCTGAACTGATTTGCATCCGGAAACCTGGCATTGGGCGAAACCCCCAAGCTGCAAAATCTAAGACCATTGAAGCCATCTACAATAGGGGAAAAATAAAACCAACACAAAGTACGAAATATCTGGGCATCAAATTTCATGAACTGTTAAGATTCAATGACCATGCAAAAGCGACAATTAGCAAGGCCAATTTTGCATATAGCTTACTTAGTCCAATAATAAACTTCAAGGACGCCCTCTCAACTCAGACCAAACTTCTGTTGTACAAACAACTCATTAGACCTGTTATTACTTACTGCTTCCCTATCTGGCACACTATTTCTCCCACATATATGGAAAGACTCAGCAAGCTTGAAAGAAAGATTCTTAGAGCTTGCACGGGATTCCATAGACGAGCCAATGGAAAATTCTTTCCCAACAGAGTAGTCTATGAGGCAGCCAACATCACTCCAATCCAGGAGTATCTATTTGAACTTGCGAACAAGCAAGTTCAAAAAATACCAAACCACCCAAACTCACTGATAAACAACCTGCCTGACCTTCAAATACCGGCTAACTTTAATTACCTCTCACCCCTGCTCTTAACGAAGCCCGAGGCTAGAAACATCTACCAGCTAGATGATGGTAGAATAAGTTTCTACGACCATAAAGGTGATTACTATCGCGGGTAATCACATTTCAGCCACGTTTACTCAGAGAGTGTCTCTGAAGAAAACCAATGCCTTAGGAACCATTGATTCCTAAACAATCCCAAAAATCCACATCCTATCCTCTCATATCTCCTTCCCCCGCCCTCCTATTAACAACTAACTCCATAAGGAGAAGGACATGAGGTACAACTGATAAGGCGCATCAGCTGTAATTGAAGAAAGACAACAAAACTGAAAGTTCGAAAGTCACAATGGACAACTGGCAACAAGAGGAAAAAAGACGACATCAAACTGAACTGAGGGCTAAAGATGAGCCCCAACGAACAAATGAGGACAAATTAGAGAAAACATCGAGGGAACTATGACAAAGCAAACAAAACTCGGCGCAAAACACACTTGACTTGACTTGACTAACAATGACCATTCCTTTCCCAGCCATCATTGGTAGCGCATTAAACTGCCAAGTCCCTTTCCGCTTCTATACACGGCATTAAAGTGTATAGAAAATATCAGACTGTGATTCGCATTAACGTTTACAGTTACTATTGCATCTACCCCAATTCTATACACTGCATTAAGGTGTATTGAATCCATTTTGTATATTGACCGTAAACCGCAATAACGTTTACGATCCTTTCTTGTACGTATTCTAATCTTTTCTTTCTCTGTGTCATTTCAGATTAAAACCAAAGTATTAGTATTAAGTTATAAGACTGAACTGTTATTTTTTATATTATTTTCTGTTCTTTGAATAAATAAGTTTTGTATTGTTGTATGCATTGTTTTTTGTGCCAGTTGAAACTGTTGTTGAAACTGATTGACTATTTTTTTGCAACTAAGTAGATCTTGGATTGAATCAATATGAAATATTTCAAAATTGTAAAATTGAGTTCGACTGGATTCTCTGACGCATTCACGAAGCTACAAACAGCTGATCCGTTTTGGACCTTCATAAGACAATTGGCTAAGTATATTTTAGGTGAAATTTCCCTTGACAAGCAGATAAATTTTGAATTTTCAGGATAATTGAGTTTTACGTTTATTATCTTTTCGGACCTGGTGGAAGTGTTAGATTGATTGATGAACTCTGTCGGATATGTAAGTCTTAATATATCCTGCTCGAAATCTAAGTTGCATTTATACTAGTAGAAAATCTTTACCAATAATGCCGGTATAAGGAATTGGGAAATTTTCACGCACTAGTTGGAAAGGATGGCTTAAGATCATTTTGGAATTTTCAATCGGGAATGTCATTTCGCACACTGCCACTGTTTCAATAATTTGAGGAGTTATTCCCTTGATTTTACATTTCTCGTTTGGATTGCTTAGTGTATTTCAATTGAACAAAACGTTTATCTTGAGGACTTTCATTGTTACTTATATTGTAAAGATAAGGATCCCTGTTTATATATGATTTAATAAGCACTTTAACTGAGGAAGAACAACTACTTGGATTTACGGAAGAGATGGCAGGTGTGTAAGATAAGACATCAAGGTTTAAACAGGATTTAGTGTAAGGACTTGATGTTTCAGGACTGCCTTGAGAAGCTTTAATAGGACAAGTAGTGTCGATTTGATGCATGTTACTATTATTGCAATTAAATTTATTATTTTGACAATATTCTGTATCGCAGACTCACAGGTGAGTGTCGGTAGGATTCCTGGCGAGTCTTTGGAAGTTTCTCTGATTCGAAGTACCCGAAGTATTTTGAGAATTGGGTTGATTAAACTGTGTTCCTGATGATGGCCTGTTCGTCAACAATAAGCACAGATAATATTAATTTTTGAAAATGAACGATTAAGATTAGTGGGCACAGCTCTATATGAAGAATTTGCTTGGGACGAGATGTCTTGATTTGAAGAGAACGACGAATTAACTTTAGTAAATTTGGAACACTTTATTGCAGAATGCCCTAATTTGTTGAATAGTTGGCATCTGCCACTCCAGGATTTAAGAAGAAATTGAGCTCCGACTCCTATTTTCTATAATCGTCTCTTCTTCGGTAGCCTCAGCAAAAGCATCCTTGAGGGTGCTAGGATTTCTAGCTTTACTGTTAAGTTTGAGGGAATCGTGTAGTCCCTGAATGAATGTGCTAAGAGCAGTTTTATTATTGAGTGCAGTTATTGCCTTAATTTCAGGAACTGATAAACCAAAAGTGGACACATCATTTAAGGAAGATAGTAATGGTTCGACATGGTTAGCATATTGACGTACTGCTGTGGAGTGCAATTAGGGTAGTAATAAATAAAGAAATAAACTTTTATAGAATTTTGTTTTTATTTTATTTTATTCTGAATGAATCAACTAACAAAAATTAACTCGACCGCACCGATTGGATTTTAAAATTACACTCATTGAACTCGATGTTTTACAGCTTCGCCAGGTAGCACATTTCCCACACCGAGACGTAACATGAGACGCCTTTTGAACAGGAAATAGATAAGAAAGTGTTAAGCTTGCATTTCTGTCTATTGTCTTTAGATTTTGTGCACTTAAGAAACAAATAAATTACATTTCTGCCTTTAAAATTTGGACACTTGAAAAAGGAAATATTTGAAGATTAGTCAGAAATATGATATTAGTAATTTGGTTACTACAATTTATGGTGCGTCGCATGTGTACGTGATGTGGGGAATGTGCTTCACAACAGTACACTTTCGTTTTTATTCTGCGAAATACTAATTAAATCAACTTGCAAGGATTCTAGAGAGCGTTGCTCTGAAAATTGCTTTTTTAAAGCCCATTTTAAAGCGGCCCAGTCTTCGAATGTATCATACTTTATCACTTCGTATGCCTTACCTACTAGTTTAGTTGATAAAAAACTAACAAAGTTTTTGGCCTCCTCGACTTTAAGTGAAGCAACAATCAAATCGCAGCACGCGAGAAATCTATGCAACTCAGACAGGCGCTGCCAATCAATTCGGGGATTATCTTTAAGGAAAGCTCTAGATTTAATGCAGACATGATACCTATATGGGATTCAACACTACTAATATCGGATTTAGAATCACTATCGCTACTAAAGGCACTACCACTGTCACTATTGAGTATTTCTTCTATCTGTTTAGGCGTTTATTTGGGTACAGGGTTTATTAAAATCTGATTCAACAATGTCAACAAATACATTTTTCACTAACACTCACTTCATTCGTAGCTTTATCCAATTTTAAATTTATATTTCAAATTTTAATAAAAAATCATACAAAATTGTGATGTATGTAATCGAATTAAATTTCAAAGGAAAATGTTGTTTACTTACGGTTAGTATTGTAACGAAGAGCTTGTCAGCCGACAGATATACCTACACTCACTTGTACCTGAATGTAGATACATACTGCATCCGACACCCCTTTGTTACAAAATCATATCCAGGATATGTGTGGGTGGCTGCACAGCGAGTATGCCGTTAGCGATCAGCCGGCTTGGGGTGGTTCTTGCCACCCGCATCCCTTCTATGCTTGTAAAGCTGTGCATAGAGAAGTAAAATGTTTGACCGGACAGACAGACGGACAATAAAAAAAAACCACTTGAATGTGTGACTGCAGACGGACAGACGGACAATAAAAGAAAAGATCTAATGCAGGCTTCCTTCTCATGGTGGAACCTGAAAGCCTAAAAAGAAGAAAATTGATTTTATTTAGTATCCTGCAAAAAGAAGGAGAATAGAAGACCTCAGCAACGCCGAACAAGTGCTGATTCACCCGGAGAGCTTACAACGCTGGCCAATGGACGATTGAGAGAGAGTGAGAGAGCTGAGAGGGGTCCCTGATGTTATTGAGGCCCCGGCTTTGGGTAATGTTGGGCCCAATCGCCCCCATCCACCCTGGCTAAGCCTCCAAAGCCGTATCGAAATGCTTAGACCCATCTTGTGTATACATATCAGGGAGGCACGTCTCTCCCGTCGAACTGCCACCCCATCTCCCTCAGTGGTCTACTCGCTCATGCTGCTGTGTACCAACGTTACCAGTAGACTAAACGCAAAACGGAGCAAACAAAAGGGGAAACCAATAGGGCACATCAACCTCTCCAATCTGAAAACCAAGTAAAAAAACTCAAAAAAAAGAAAACAAGTTATGAGCCTAAGTAGCATTCAATGAGACCACCATTTAATTTTCCTCAGGTTTGAGTGTCTCGTTTTTCACTTCCTCTTTCACATTCGGGATGCTCTTAGCCCAAAACCTACTCCCTACTAGATACACTTATGATCTACAAACAAAGTTCTCTGAACTTCCAAAGTAATAATGAAAAAAAAAAATTTGATGTCTAATAAATATTTCACTAAAAAGAAAGTCAATTTGTTTCGACGAACATTGTATATTTAAACTGAACCTTTAACCCCCGCCTGGACGGACAGAGGTGTACTGCTGAGATCGTTGATTCGATATGTATTGGCTGGATGGGTGCACCCGGGATATCCTTTTACAGCTGGCGTCTTGATTGGACTGTGGGCTCATTGGCCTCTTTTTTTGTTTTTATAATTGGGTACATTGACCTCTTTTTTTTTGTTATATAAATGGGTACATTGACCACTATTTTTTTTTATATAATTTTTAATCAGATTGGCAACCTTCTAGGGTTGTTCGGAAGAAGTGAGTGACGAGGAACCCAAGGTCTGTATGCGATAATGAGCACAAGTAAGTTACGAATGCGCACATAGCTAATATAAATCACAATTGAATTCCACCTTGGCTTGTAGGAAAAATTCAGAACGATGTGCCGCACAGGTAAAATCTGAATTCACACTGAACTATTTCTAATAGTATATGCCGCTCAGGTAATTTCTAATTCACGATTAAACTAATAATAAAATAAACGTAGATTTATCTCGGCTTTTAGAAAAATTCATCATGATATGCTGCACAGGTAAGTTCTGATAACACACCAAATTAATAACAAAATAATCGTAGATTTATTTTTACTTCCAGACGAAATAAACTCAACATTATATGCCGCTCAGGTAAGTTCTAATTCACACACTAAACTAATAATAAAATAAACGTAGATTTATCTTAAATTCCCGACAAAAAAAAACTCAGAATTATATGCCGCTCAGGTAAGTTCTGATAACACACTAAATTAACAATAAAATAATCGTAGATTTATTTTAAATTCCCGACAAAAAAAAACTCAGAATTATATGCCGCTCAGGTAAGTTCTGATAACACACAAAATAATCGTAGATTTATTTTAACTTCCAGACAAAAAAACTCAGAATTATGTGCCGCTCAGGTAAGTTCTGATAGCGCACTAAATTAATAATAAAATAATCGTAGCTTTATTTTAATTTCCAGACAAAAGAAACTCAGAATTATATGCCGCTCAGGTAAGTTCTGATAGCGCACTAAATTAACAATAAAATAATCGTAGATTTATTTTACATTCCAGGCAAAAAAAACTCAGAATTATATGCCGCTCAGGTAAGTTTTAATTCACGCACTAAATTAATAATAAAATAATCGTAGATTTATTTTAAATTCCAGACAAAAAAAAACTCAGAATTATATGTCGCTCAGGTAAGTTTTAATTCACGCACTAAATTAATAATGAAATAATCGTAGCTTTATTTTAAATTCCAGACAAAAAAAAAAACTCAACATTATATGCCGCTCAGGTAAGTTCTGATAGTGCACTTAATTAATAATAAAATAATCATAGATTTATTTCAACTTCCAGACAAAAAAAAACTCAGAATTATATGTCGCTCAGGTAAGTTTTAATACACGCACTAAATTAATAATGAAATAATCGTAGCTTTATTTTAAATTCCAGACAAAAAAAAAACTCAGCATTATATGCCGCTCAGGTAAGTTCTGATAGTGCACTCAATTAATAATAAAATAATCATAGATTTATTTCAACTTCCAGACAAAAAAAAACTCAGAATTATATGTCGCTCAGGTAAGTACTAATTCACGAAATTTCACTGATAATTCTAACTTTCTTCGAACTTTATAATAAGTCTCATCTTAACTCCTTGACCACCTATCACTCACTGACTAACTCATCCTCCAGTCAACATCAACCGATAATTCCCCGAATCAGCCACCGGCCGGCAACCACCATTCCCTTCGATTCGAGCCGCACACAACCCGAATCTTCTATAATTTGCTGCTGTCCAAATTACGATTCTTCTGTACTGACATGACGTCGTGTGTTCTGCCCGTAGTTAGAGCGAACACGCAAATAATGAAGAAATGTGATGAAATTTATAACCCTGGTTTAAAGTCAGTATTTTCGTAGCTTAATTCTTCGGTTCACCAAGTTTATTACACTGTAACTCGCACTCCAACTAGATTTTTTAAAATTCAATATGCTATAATTTGTAATTAATATATAATATATATGCCTGATAATATTATATCAAAACCACAATTATAATTTAAATTTATCTGCAAAGCTAAATTTAATATTGAATAAATGTGAAAGAATAAGTAAGATTAAATTAAATTTATGTTTAGAAAATTTTATTGTATCTGACAATGTACTCACCAGCTCAGTATTAGGCACTAGATCAAATTGGTTTTCTAATTGAAGGAGGTTTGGAATTGGACTATTCTTTATTCTAGTGGATATCCAGAATAAAGTGAGGTTATTAATTCTGACTGCAGTCGATACCCACAGAAAGAATCTTTATTCGGTCGAGACCCGTAATAAAGTGGTTTAAATTAGTAACTTTCTTATTCGGTCGATACCCGCAATAAGAATCTTTATTCGGTCGAGACCCGTAATAAAGTGGTTTAAATTAGTAAATTTCTTATTCGGTCGATACCCGCAATAAGAATCTTTATTCGGTCGAGACCCGTAATAAAGTGGTTTATGTTAGTAAATTTCTTATTCGGTCGATACCCGCAATAAGAATCTTTATTCGGTCGAGACCCGTAATAAAGTGGTTTATGTTAGTAAATTTCTTATTCGGTCGATACCCGCAATAAGAATCTTTATTCGGTCGAGACCCGTAATAAAGTGGTTTATGTTAGTAAATTTCTTATTCGGTCGATACCCGCAATAAGAATCTTTATTCGGTCGAGACCCGTAATAAAGTGGTTTATGTTAGTAAATTTCTTATTCGGTCGATACCCGCAATAAGAATCCTTACTCGGTCGAGACCCGTAATAAAGTGGTTTATGTTAGTAAAATTTATAGCACTTAGAAATCACACTGGGAAATGTTAATAAAATTTAGAGCACTTGGAAATAACACTAGAAATTAGAATACCAACTTGATCACTGCACTGCCAAACTGCAAAAGAGAACGAGTCAAGTCAGATTCTGATATATATAGCCATGGGTTGCTCATGGCACCAAAGAACGGCATTCAAAGGCGCATGGCATATTGGCATAGCAGCTGCACTTCGTTTTCTATTGTTTAAAATGCAACAAAAGAAAAAAAATTAAATAAATAAATAAAAACTTGTTTGTGAATTCTATTCAGTCAGAAATATTCGTTGCCTACTGAATTTTTTCTAAATAGATTTTTATTTTCAACTTACCAAGTTCAAATGCATTTTACTACTCGTCTACAGTTGTTTCTGGCTGGCTCACTTCACTGCAGCGTTGATAATTTGAACTTCTGATGATAATTTGCTTTTGATCGATAAAAAAAAAAAATTACCATGCGTGAATGCAATGTACTGCCCGTGGACCGTTATCTGGCTCATCTCTCTGCGAAATTATTACAATTTATACCTAACATATTTGTTTCTTTAGGTCGGTATATACATGTGTCGACATGCAAATTTGCACGTTTTAATGATATCAGAATTGTGATGAATTCTGAACATACTGCCCCCCGTTGAAAGAATGTAATGCCTTTCAAATATGCAAAATACTATGCGATCTGTTGACAACTCCGCTGATCCACAGAAATATAAGAATGCAGCAGAAGGTAACTAGAGCAATTTCAATGGGAAGAATAATAACTGAGCCCTTTTGGAACAACGCAGAATATAAGCTGAAAGGAGTTCAGTGGAGAGCGAAGAGAGAATGAAAAGAAATAACAAACTTTGTTGTACTATTTTATTTTAGCACTTTAATCGTGCCGTCCTTGAACAGTCGTACATTATATCGTGCTCCACCTTTGGTCTTGAAGCGCTGCTTATGTCTTTTAGACCTTTTAAGTGCCTCCAAAGACACTATAAAGGTTTCGCTGTCTCCCGTTTCGTGATCCATTACTGTTAACTTGAAATCATTGCTGTCCATTGCAACAGGTAGCAGAGTTACGTCCTCTAATATGCTCACCTTAAGTGGTTGGAGTAAAACCTCTTGCGAGACGTCCATCTCAGGGGGTGGAACCTGTGGCATAGCCTCCAAATTAGATGTTCCTAACAAAATTGCTGGTTGATGTAGTTCCTCTTGTGAAACGTTCATCCTAGGGGCTGGAACCTCCGCCATAGTCTCCAAATTGGATGTTCCTGGCACGGCTGATGGTTGGTGATTTGGAGACTGTGGTGGTGAATCGACCACTTCAATGGTGTCCAACTCTTCCAATTGCGGATAGCGAAGACGGCTGGCGAATTTACTTCTTCGTAATAAGGCTCTTGACCTTTTTTCTTTTAATTTGTTAAGCTGCTTTTGTAGCTTCCATACTTCCTTGACCTCCTGTTCAATGGTTTTCCCTGGAGTCGGAGGCAATTCAACCTCAATCGTTTTTTCTTCTTTTGGTGATTCCATGTTACAATTTATGAAATTGAAAATCAACTGTGGCTTGAATTGCAAAGTGATCAATATTTAAAGAGGACTAACGGGTAATTTTATCTTGCAAAACAAATTTTTTATAGGCGAAAATTTGTTATCAGTTGTACCAATCTATCATGCCACTTTGTTGCAACAATGCACGTTTGTTCAATTGTGTAAAAAAAAAAAAGTGAATTTTAGTTAATTTTTTTTTCGTTAAGTAGATGTGCGTGTATACTTATTGGACATGCAATTGTCTTAATGTTGGATTGGGAGTATGAATTTTGAAATTTTGCTAGGGAGATAAATTTTTATTATTAAGTGTAGCGGTACTTATGACAACTTTGTATCAAGAATGCGCCTTTTAATGATTTTCTGAGGAATTAGATATTTTGTTTTTTGTTTTTGCGTTTTATATGTGTATAGTTGTAAGCATGCACTCTCGATTTTGGATACCAAATTTTGTGAACTTTTGTTTAAATTTCTTCCCGAGAAAAAAGAGAAAAACAAAAAAAATATTTATGGTACAAATGGAATGAATAAAAATTAACCTTTAGGTTAGTTCATAAGTGTATGACGTTGAAATTCATAAAAAGAATTACTTTCAGTTTAAGAATAAATGTTCTTTTATACAAGACAAAGCCAACTAAAATTTTGGAATGTCCTTTAGCTTAAAGGAAGGATGGCTAGTTTTGTAATAGGTCTTTTCAGCACTCCATTCTGCGTTTTCAAACTTACGACTCTAACCATCTTATCCATGCCTGGATGAAGTTCAATAATTCGTCCTAATACCCAACGACAGGCTGGTAAATTTGGTTCCGTAATAAGAACTAGATCCCCAATTATAGGTTTGGAGGTTGGGTTTTTCCATTTTGGTCTATTTTGCAAGGAATTTAGATAATCGTTAGACCATTTGTTCCAGAACTGTTGTTGTAATAATTGTATGTGGTTCCATCTTGTTATTGATGAAATATTTGTCTTAATTATTGGTTCTGGTGGAGTTATCAATGAACTGCCGATTAAAAAATGCCCTGGTGTTAATATATCTAGATCATCTGGATTATCCGAAATAGGGCATAATGGCCTGGAGTTCAAGCAGGCTTCGATTTGAGCCAAAACGGTTACGAATTCTTCGAACGTCTGTGAAGAATTTCCTAATATGTGCTTTAAATGGAATTTTATCGACTTTACTCCTGCCTCCCATAGTCCTCCAAAATGTGGTGCTGAAGGTGGATTAAAATGCCACCGGGTTCCATCCTGTGCTACCTTTGCTGCCATTTCTTCATTGGCTTGTTTCATGGCATTCTTAATATCCTTTTGCAGGATTTTGTCCGCTCCAACGAAGTTGGTGCCGCAGTCGGAATATATGTCCGTGCAAAGTTCTCGTCGACTAGAAAAGCGTCGAAAACCTGCGATAAAGGCTGCTGTGGTTAGATCGGATACCGGCTCTGTGTGTATGGCCTTGGTGGCCATGCAAACAAAAATGCATATATAGCCCTTGTAAAAACGATTTCCTCTGTGTTTGGACATTTTCAGATTGATGGGACCAGCGTAATCCATCCCGGTTTGTTGAAAGGGTCTTGATATATTTACCCTTGAAGCAGGTAGGTTCCCCATGATTTGGTTTCTATTTAAAGCAGATTGTTTGAAGCAAGTAACACATTTGTGCAAAATATGTTTAACGGTTTTTCGTCCTTGTGGAATCCAGAATTCGTTTCTTAAAGTTGACAGAACTAATTGCAAACCTCTATGCAATGTTTTCGTGTGAAAGTGATTGATTATTAATATTGTCAAGTTGCTTTCTTTCGGCAATATCATTGGATGTTTTTGATTAAAGGGGATGTTGGCGTTTTGAAGTCGGCCACCCACACGCAATAACTCGTCCGGGTCTAAGAATGGATTTAAAGACAAGATGTTGCTTTTGGTAGGTAGTGAAATGCCTGCCTTCAGTTGCTTAATTTCTTTTTCGTATGCAGTCCTTTGAGCTAACTTGATTAACGAATGTTTCGCTTGAATCATTTCGGATGGTTTTAGAAGCAATGAACTGTTACGATGAGTGTTGGAAATGGTCTTCCGACTGTGGTTAATAAATCTGAAGCAATAAGCAATGACACGTTGCAGCTTGACAAATGTTGAGAATTTACAAAACAACTCATTGATGTCTGAATGAGTTGTAGTTAAACAGCTTACTTGCTTTTGCTCAGATTCGATAATATTGTCTGCCAAGGGTTTTGACTGAGGCCAATTTTCTTCAGAGCTCAATAGCGACTGAGGGCCATGCCACCATATTTTGTGGGAACTTAAAGATGTAGGTTCAATGCCCCTGGAGTTACAATCGGCGGGGCTGTCAACAGACCGTACATGACGCCATGACGGAATATCAATTAGGTTTTGAATTTCAGCAATCCTGTTTGCTACATAGGTCTTGTATTTGTTCGGATGATTGTGAATCCAAGCTAGGACTATAGATGAATCCGTCCAAGCAAATATGGGAACTTTCTCAAATTCGAGGTCTGTTTTAACACGATTAATAAGCCTAGCTAAAAGTACAGCGCCACATAACTTGAGGAGAGGAAGTGTGACAGGTTTAGCAGGTGCTATTTTGGATTTTGCTATCAGTAAATTTACATGGACATTTCCTTCGTGATCTATGGCACGGATGTAAACGGCCGCCGAATAGGCTTGATTGGACGCATCGGAAAATCCATGTATTTGGCATGCACATAAGTCACTGGTGGTGCATACCCACCGTGGTATGTATATTGTGCTGATGGTACTTAATTTTGCCTTAAATTGTCGCCACTGGCGGTCAATGTGCGCAGGAATTTGATCGTCCCATGAGCATCCAGAAAGCCATAAAGCTTGCATCAGAATTTTGGCTGTGACTACGATTGGAGATATCCAACCAAGTGGATCAAAGAGTGAAGCAATTTCTGACAAAACCGAACGCTTTGTAGACATTCGATCTGCAAACTGTTTGTTTTGCAAAGTGAAGTGATCAGTTCCCAGGTGCCAATGGATTCCCAATGTTTTTACAGATTCATCACTTGCGAACCGTAAAGGAAGTTGTACTTCCCTATGTTCTTCTGGGATGCTTGACAAGAGATCCGATGCATTGCTGACCCACTTCCTTAAATTGAATCCTGCTGACGATAAGAGGTTAATAAGCTGCTTTTGTATTTCCAACGCTTCCTCGATGGAATCTGCACCAGTGAGCAAATCATCAACATAAAAATCCCGTGGTATAATTCTGGAAGCTATAGGATATTTAGCAGCTTCATCGGTGGCTACCTGATGTAAGGTTTTAATTGCTAAATATGGAGCTGGAGTTGTACCGAATGTAACAGTGGTTAACTTAAAATCTTTGATGGCTTCATTGGGGTGGTTTCTCCAAACAATCCTTTGGTAATTTTGATCTGGAGATTGAACGTTTATCATTCGGTACATTTTTTCTATGTCGGCTGACATGGCAAATTTGTACTTTCGCCATCTAAGTAACGTTGAGAAGAGTTCGGATTGCAGTACTGGGCCTGTATGCAACTGTTCATTTAGACTTTTCCCATTAGAGGACTTAGCTGAAGCATCGAAGACAACTCGAACTTTGGTAGTTGTACTCTCTTTAATAACGGCGTGGTGAGGAAGATAATAGCATTTATCTTTATTAACTTCCTTGTCAACTGCTGTCATGTGTCCTAATGATTGATACTCATTAATACAGGCTTTATATTCCTGACTAAGCTCAGGATTTTGCTGTAGTTTACGCTCTAAACTATGCAATCTTCGTACAGCCATGCCACGAGAGTCTCCTAAGCTAGGACTTTCATTGATGAAGGGCAGACGGACTTCGTAGCGGCCGTTTGTGTCTCGAAAATGCGTTTTCCTGTAGAATTCTTCACAATCACGGTCTGCTCTAGATAATTGTCTTCCTGAGACAAATTCTTCGGCTTCCCAAAACTGTCGCAGAAGTTTGTCCAATGAAGACTCTTCCTCGTAATACGCGTTTGCTGTTAATGCAGACGCTTTAGAGATTGTGGAAGTGCTGTTTAGGTTCCCGAAAAGAATCCAACCGAGCGTACTATTTTGCGCGATTGGTGTTCCTGTAGGACCTTTTCGTAATCCTTCTAAGAGGATTTCTCCGTATACGTCCGCTCCTAATAGCAGGTCGATTTTTCCTGGTCTGAAAAAATATGGATCGGCGAGTTGCAGATCACGTACATGGCTCCATTCCTTGTTTGGAATGGTGGACGGAGGTAATATGTCTGTGATAGTGTTCACTACAAGAGCATCTATCGTGCTCACCTTATTCGAGGTTGAATAAGGATGTATGTCAATTGTTACTTGTTTTTTGACATACATAGCTTCTGACTTTCCTAAGCCAGTGATTTGTATGGATGTGTTCATAATGGCCAACTGCAGCTTGCGTGCGGCGGCTTGTGTTATGAACGAGACTTGGGAACCTGAGTCAATCAAGGCTCGCAGAGTAAACATCGTACCCTTTCTTGACGGAACTTTAAGCAATGCTGTGGCAAGCAAGGCTTGTGTAGTTCTTACAGATTGACTTGCATGAAGCGAGTGAATATTAAACGTGGAAGGTGATTCACAAGGTTGAACTTGTTCCAGAGAATTTGATGTGGCCTTGTGTGAGCTCTGTGTATTTGTGCTATTCCTATGAAGTAAGGAATGATTCTTCCTTCCACATCGTTGGCATGTAAATTTGCTTGAGCAGAACTTTGAATTGTGACCTTTTGAAAGGCAGTTTATACACAAGCTATTTGATGTGACGATTTTAAATTTAGCGTCTACATCCAATTTTACAAATTTGGGGCATTTGAATAAACGATGTTGCTCTTTACAAAGTGTACATCTGTCACCAGATGACGTAAAGTGAGTTGATACTTTTGAAATCTGAGCTGGTTTATTCATTAAATGTGGTTTCGTATCTGCGATTGCTTCTAGAGTTCGGAATCTTTTCTCTAGAAATTTCTTTAAAGATTCAAGGGTGGGAAGTTCGTTTACGCTATTCACTTCTTGCTCCCATAAACGATGTGTTTCTGCTGGCAAGCATTGCACTAGCATGTAAATTAAGATTGTATCCCAGTGCTTAGTGGGGACTCCCAATGCTTCTAGTTCGTAAATACATTCGGAAGATTTGTCCAGCACTGTTTTTAGTGCCTTGGCTGACTCTTGTGTCGCTTTAGGTAGATTGAACAGTATTTTTAATTGAGCATTTATTAATACTCGCTTATTGTCATACCTGTTAAGCAATATCTTCCATGCGTTGTCGTAACTCGCGTTGGTCATTGGAAGCTGACGCAACAAATGTTCTGCTTCTCCAGAAATATTTGATTTTAAATAATGCAATTTTTGTACTGGAGATAACGCAGAATTTGTATGCACCAGGGATTGGAATAGATCACGAAACGACCTCCATGACTCATATGACCCTGAGAATCTTGGGATTGTGATGCTAGGCAATCTCAAAAACGAGGAAGATTCATTCTCCGTGTTTCGCTTTGATTCTACTTTTGTTCCGAATGCATCCAGTGCATCTCTGAGAATACCTCGAAACGTGTAGTATTTATTTTCCACACTTGAGAACTGATCGTTGGCAAAATAGTCGTATTTCTGCAATTCGCTATCTTCTAAAGCCTGAGTAGCTTGGATAATCGTATAATGCGTATTCTTATAGTCGGACCAAATTTCGTTTAGGGCGATTAACCGCTCAGAAATAAGTCCTCTCGTTCGTTTTTCTACATCAGTATTTTTGTAGTTATTGAACGATTTTTGGAATATTTGTGCAGAGGTGACTTGGTTAGCGAAAAGTTTTTGAAGTGCAGACATGTTTGAAAAAACCGAGAATATATACCACTAGACTTAAAATCCGGCTCGAAGGACCATAAAATGTTCTGCCCGTAGTTAGAGCGAACACGCAAATAATGAAGAAATGTGATGAAATTTATAACCCTGGTTTAAAGTCAGTATTTTCGTAGCTTAATTCTTCGGTTCACCAAGTTTATTACACTGTAACTCGCACTCCAACTAGATTTTTTAAAATTCAATATGCTATAATTTGTAATTAATATATAATATATATGCCTGATAATATTATATCAAAACCACAATTATAATTTAAATTTATCTGCAAAGCTAAATTTAATATTGAATAAATGTGAAAGAATAAGTAAGATTAAATTAAATTTATGTTTAGAAAATTTTATTGTATCTGACAATGTACTCACCAGCTCAGTATTAGGCACTAGATCAAATTGGTTTTCTAATTGAAGGAGGTTTGGAATTGGACTATTCTTTATTCTAGTGGATATCCAGAATAAAGTGAGGTTATTAATTCTGACTGCAGTCGATACCCACAGAAAGAATCTTTATTCGGTCGAGACCCGTAATAAAGTGGTTTAAATTAGTAACTTTCTTATTCGGTCGATACCCGCAATAAGAATCTTTATTCGGTCGAGACCCGTAATAAAGTGGTTTATGTTAGTAAATTTCTTATTCGGTCGATACCGCAATAAGAATCTTTATTCGGTCGAGACCCGTAATAAAGTGGTTTATGTTAGTAAATTTCTTATTCGGTCGATACCCGCAATAAGAATCTTTATTCGGTCGAGACCCGTAATAAAGTGGTTTATGTTAGTAAATTTCTTATTCGGTCGATACCCGCAATAAGAATCTTTATTCGGTCGAGACCCGTAATAAAGTGGTTTATGTTAGTAAATTTCTTATTCGGTCGATACCCGCAATAAGAATCCTTATTCGGTCGAGACCCGTAATAAAGTGGTTTATGTTAGTAAAATTTATAGCACTTAGAAATCACACTGGGAAATGTTAATAAAATTTAGAGCACTTGGATATAACACTAGGAATTAGAATACCAACTTGATCACTGCACTGCCAAACTGCAAAAGAGAACGAGTCAAGTCAGATTCTGATTTATATAGCCATGGGTTGCTCATGGCACCAAAGAACGGCATTCAAAGGCGCATGGCATATTGGCATAGCAGCTGCACTTCGTTTTCTATTGTTTAAAATGCAACAAAAGAAAAAAAAATTAAATAAATAAATAAAAACTTGTTTGTGAATTCTATTCAGTCAGAAATGTTCGTTGCCTACTGAATTTTTTCTAAATAGATTTTTATTTTCAACTTACCAAGTGCAAATGCATTGTACTACCCGTGTACAGTTGTTTCTGGCTGGCTCACTTCACTGCAGCGTTGATAATTTGAACTTCTGATGATAATTTGCTTTTGATCGATAAAAAAAAAAAATACCATGCGTGAATGCAATGTACTGCCCGTGGACCGTTATCTGGCTCATCTCTATGCGAAATTATTACAATTTAGACCTAACATATTTGTTTCTTTAGGTCGGTATATACATGTGTCGACATGCAAATTTGCACGTTTTAATTATATCAGAATTGTGATGAATTCTGAACATCGTGATTAGCAGGTCTGGTTATCTCGAAAGCTCCAACGATGACGATAATAATCAATTTGATATTTTTTTTATTGCGATTGTTGTTAATTACAGCTGGATGTATGTACGTATGATCGGAATTGCTTTATTTTAGGTTATATGGATATCTTCTCTGCTGTAAATTGCGATGACTTTTTGATTCCTTCGATTCCAGGGAGTGTAACTGATACTTTTTTTTTTTAATAATTGCCCTCCGGTGAGTGGAAAAACAGAAAGCATTAATATGGTACCGATAAGGACTTACAAAAAACAAATGCAGAGGAATATTTAAGATTCGCCATGAAATTGCTAATTGCTCTGCAACTAATTCGAAAATATTGTTTCCTCGAAAAGCTGAGAGAATATTAGTTTTTTTGTTTTTGTCTTTTGATCTTTTGGGATCCCACCGCTGCTGCCAGTGTTATGAAATTTATTCTTCTTGAAGCAAGGAACGTTAATTGAAACACAGCAACTTCATAAAATACTTAGATTTATTATAACAAATTTCATGGCACAAAATCTTAATTTAAATATTCTTCTGCAGATGTATTAATATTTTAGAAGGGTTCTGAAACGAAATTCTTTTATGATATAAATTCCACTCACCGGTTTGCTCGAGCTCCAGATCAGAAGTGACCTAACAACACAAAACACTTTATTGCGGGTATCGACTGTAATAAAGAGTCTTATTGCAGGCTTCGACTGTAATAAGACGATTCCTAATAAAACCACTTTATTGCGGGTATCGACTGCAATAAAGAATATCCTCATCCCAAACCTCAGTCAAATAAAAAGTCAAGAAAATCAGCTGCTAAGTATATATCGATCAGGTGAGTACAAGTCAATTGCTACAGTTGTATAAAGCAAATTTATATCGTAATCATTTATTAAACATTGGTTTCATCTTTTTATATTATAAAATATATATATATATATATCTTGTAGCTCTAAGTTATAGCATTTATTGAACTTGAAACATTTAAACAAACATTGAAACAAATAAAAACCACTAGCTTTATACCAGTGGCATCAATTTAACCACACCTTTCATTTATTGCATGTACGCTCTAACTACGGGCAGTACAACTTTATTATTTGGTTTTTTTATTACAACATTTTACAGAACTGAAACTCTGAAACTTGTAGGTACTTAATATAAAAAAGAGAATTTTCTTTAAAAATTGGGATGCTGTGTACTTCGCCGTCTGTACGCACCGAAAACCGAAATCCAACTCAACTTTTAAAATGATCCCCATTGCCAGGCTTGGTTCTTCAAAAATCTCTGAATCTCAGCATAATTTATGCTATGGTCGGGTCGTTAATGTCATTAGCACGACTCGACGGAAGTAACCTGATGTATTTAAAATGTTCTTTCTTGTTTATGTAATCAGAATTTTGTGAAAATAACATAACACACGAAGGAAATTCACGAAGGCACTTGAATTTAAAAGAAATAAAATGGTCATCATAATTTTTGAGGGCACTTGAAGGAAATGAGATGATCACAATTAGGTGTGACCCAATGTGTGATCATAACACATATGTGTTATATAGCCTGTCAATATGAAGCACTTGTCTTATTTTGCCCGACGGAAACTCGACCCAATAGAGTACGTCATTAAGGCAGGACAAAATAGTTCCGGGGCCTTCCCAGTCACGAGTTTCGGACTTTTTCTTGTGCGTCTTTTGGGGTTATAAATCCAAACCAATTCGCCTTCTGAAAATTTCAAAGGATTTGCCCTAAGATCATATTGGGTACTCATATGATCAGAAGAGATAGCTAGATTTTTCCGTGCTAAGGAGTGGATCTTTTCGAGTGACTCAGCATATTCTGCAGTTGTAAGGTTAGAGCTTGCAGGTGCTGGGCCGTAAATGATGTCCGGCGGAAGTCGGAGCTCTCTGCCTAAGTTGAGATGTGCAGGGGAGAATTTGGTGCTCTCGTGAGTATAAGATCGATAAGCTAGAAGCGCTGGAGGGAGATACTGATCCCAATTTGTTTGGCTACTGCTGACGAATTTGGACAAGTAGTTTAGCAACGTCCGGTTAAAGCGTTCTACCATTCCGTCTGACTGTGGGTGTAATGCCGTTGTCCTAGTTTTTTCTATGCCAAAGCGGTCTAACACTTTTCGGAGTAATTCAGCTTCGAAGTTCCGACCCTGATCTGAATGCAGTTAGAATGGTATACCAAATCTAGAGAAGACGTTTTCAATGAGCCCATTCGCTATGGTTTCCGTTTTTTGGTCAGGTGTTGGAAAGACTTCTGGTCACTTGGTAAAATAATCCATTACGACTACTGCATATCGGTTTCCTTTGTCGGACTTCGGTAGTGGCCCCAATACATCTATTGCGATCCTTTCAAACGGCGCTCCTACATTATAGACTTGAAGGTTTCCGCGTGTTTTGCGCAAGGGGCCTCTTTTCGAATGGCAAAGATGACATCTAGCACACCGTAGCTCTACATCCTTTTGTAGATTAGGCCAAAACCATCGTTCCTTGACTTTCTCGGCGGTCTTTCGAATGCCAAAATGTCCGCCGTCTGGTTTATCATGATGGTCATGAAGAATTTGGCGGATGTGGCTTGCGGGGGCCACTTTTAGTAACGTTTCCGTCTCTCCATTATGCATGAGGTATAAAACATTCTCAGGGCTGCTGTAGTTATACACACGCCGACGCCAGCAGCCATGCACAGTTTTATGTTTCACTATGCTGCTTAGCTGAAAATGCGAGCCGGTTTTTCTATTAATTTAGGTAACTCGAAAATTTTTCATAAGAACTTTTGCACAGCATATTTTGGCTACCAACATTCATGAACATGTTTCGCCCAAGCACACGAATCAATGCAACTGACAGTGATTGTGATTTGTGACTAGACTGCTTGTCGCCCACCAATTCTTATCCCATCCGCTCATCTTACTATACTCCCTCTGTTCTTCTGCAATGTAATGTAAATGAAAATTCTCTCAAACAAAGTATTCTTGATGAAACTCTTGCTCTAGCCTCTGGCTCTGGTGCTGTGCTGGTGCTTTGAAGATGACGACCCGCCAGCTACCACTCACCACTGCTGACTGGCGGCGGGCCGTTATTAAAAGAAGAGTTTTCGTAAAATTTGTGAAAGCGGGTCGCAATATCACCACCGGTGAGTGGCGGGTCGTAATGGAACGACCCGCTCTATAAAACTTTTCAATATGCGAGATGCGTATTCTTTCTGTTGGATGTTCTTTGCTTGTACATGATTGGGAAAGCCCATGTGTAAAGTGTATAGCGGCTGACCCACTTATTAAGTAATGCGCGTTGTTTTTGTCTTTTTTTCCATTATTTCCTATATACTTAGAAGTGAACTTCTTTCTGTTTGAATTATTTCTATGTACTTGGAAGTGAACCAATGACAGAAGAGAATTTCTTGAACGTAGCGGAAATGCTCTGTTGAAATGTACCAATATCGCTTATATAGGCAATATTGGTTATTACTGATATATCGGGGAGGCGTTCCCGATAATCAGTTCTAAAAATTCCTACATACAATCCCTTAAATTTTTCACCCCACTACGAAAATATAGCTATTTTGCTCACTTAGGAGGAAATCGAACAAAGATCTCCTAAATACAAAGCCGATACTTCGAGGGTACTGTGCAGTTGAATTTTCAAAGTTTCTAGAATAGGTTGACCACCCCCCCCCCCTCCCCACCAGTGGTATGGCAACCTATTCCAACCAAAAACCGTACTAAGCAAAATAAGCAAACAGCAGAATAAACTAATAAAATACAAGTTCCAAGAGTTTTTATTTAAAATTGGGCTAGTGATCTTCGCTCCAGCAAACACTCATTAGTCCAAATTACGGAAAAGGTAACCTGTAAAACTGAGACCAAGCGCTTAGATTTAGTGTAGGTATTCCTCCACTTCTTTAGTTTTTACCGTACTACAAGAAAGTAGGTCAATTCGACCCGTAGGTATGCATTTTCGTTATGTATGTACACGGAAAACTCTGGAATAAATAAAAAATAATTAAGACTAAATTATGTAGAAAGTTAAGCAATGAAGACAAATATGATATAATTTGGATTCTAATTTATAATGTCATGCCATGGGACAATGGGACATGACAAAGTAAAACTGCCTTACCTGGTTGCGGCCAGGTAAAATGTTGGCAGCCCTATAAATTTGATGTGAGGAAGTTGTAAATTTACATTTCATTGATAAATAAATTAAAAACATTTTTTTAAAAAAGTAGGCTCCGGGAGCTGTGGGGGTTTCCAAATGGCCACCTATTTTTTTCGACTACTCGCCGAGCCCTACAAATTGACACATTTATTTTCCATTTTTTCGGTGAGATGAAAATGGGTAAAAAAACTGACCGGAAGTTTATTATAGAACTTTGGTCTGAGTGATGGCTGGAGGGCGTAAAGTCCTGTCTGCCAGCAGGATCTGACAGACTACTGCGTGATAGCATGTATGGCAGGTCGGCACTCTTGCATCTCGGTTCATTGCGGAGAGTGCGGGATGGGTTAAATACAAATTCCGAGCTATCACGCGCCATAATCAAAAAAATGTCGTGCCTGAAGGTCCTGAAGGGACTTTGCTCGCACTTTACCTGTGACAGATGTGACGAGGACCGGATGTAATTAGTCCAGCCGCGCTATGCCCTATCCTCCCGATGTCATCTGTTGCGACGTGTGTTGCTGATGACCGTTATGGCCTCCCGTATGGAGAAAAGAATAAGCTCAGTGGAAAGGAGGAATACAGAAACGACCTATGGTTTACTTCCGAGTGCACATTTTTTTTACCATCCTACTGATTACACAATTTTTTTTTTTTTTTTTTTTTTTTTTTTTTTGTAGATCACCCCCGAAGCCTTATAGGTGCTGGCTAATAGATTCGCGGGCTGGTGCCGGGTTCTTGACTACATCGGAGATCGACCCAATGGGATTTCCTCCTTAATCCTTAATTATAAGAATGCTTGTTTACTACTATCTCGTTCCGCGATTAACGATTCTCAAAAAGGGCTTCTGGAGACCTAATATTGGCACAAACAAATTTATATTCAAACAAACGCGATCGAAGAAGAAACGTCCCGTTGGGGACGATACTATCCTTGCAGTTCGAGCAGTCTATACGATGCGTTAGAAGGTAATTAGACTCATCCAACAGTGTTGATTCTGCAACACTCGGGATACACGTTGATTTGTAATTGTACAGGTAATAACGTCATGCACTGGAATTCATCCGCCGTTCCATAAGATTTTTCTCAGCGAGTCTCTTACGAACGAATTACGATCTCTTTTGTACCACGAAACTAACTACGAACAAGTGACTTATTCAATCAACATAAGCTGCTCAACTACCCGTATACTCTTGTCAAGTGCTTCTTCGAGAGGATCACACGCAGTAAGTTCATAATCTATATGTGTTCGTAGTCGACGAAAATAGTAAATCACCAAATCTTATTCCAACTCTTTCGAGTGCTCCTTTACTAGGGTAACACACGGTAAGTTCATATTTTAAATGTGCTTGTATTCGACGAAAATGGTTAACCGGAAAAATGTATATATAAAAAAATTGTGGCCTTCGACGAAAATAACTAACCATAACATTTGATTTCAGGTGCTCCTTTAGTAGGATAACACACGGTAGGCTTCTAATCGTATTTGGCGAAAGTGATTATGCACCAAGTCTGGTTTTCATTCTTTCAGGAGCTCCTTGCGTAGGATAGCACCAGAATCGCTACGAACGACTGTATCGGTACTATAAAACTGATATGGAAATTATAAAAACTGAAATAATGTTTATATTTTGCAATAAAAATGAGAGAAAGAAATTTTATTGTTGTACTTTGCCTAGTCCTTTTTGACTGCACTGAATATTGAGTAATTGCTGCTTTGGCAAACTGAATAATGATCATATTTTTGTACTAAAACTATAAAAATGTTCAAACAGCCATTTGGCTAATGGTTTTAGGCCCTTACTGAATATTGAATAACTACTGCCTTGGCAAACTGAATAACTGCTGCTTTCATCACTTCCTTCTAGCGCTACCTTGATACGGGGTATACCACACGTGTGCGTGTGAATTTATGCGGGCGAAATTTTTTTTTTGTATTTGCTTCGTTGAAATTATTTTAATTATAATTTCGCCAA
This sequence comes from Dioctria linearis, assembly GCA_963930735.1. Classification (NCBI taxonomy): domain Eukaryota; kingdom Metazoa; phylum Arthropoda; class Insecta; order Diptera; family Asilidae; genus Dioctria; species Dioctria linearis. The sequence continues at coordinate 139,411,265 of OZ005743.1, read as the reverse complement.
AAACTGTTGACCAATGATTTCACTGTAAATTTTCTTATGACTACTTGTATGTATCTATCCCTTTTTCTTTGTTCTTTTTTAGGGGCTCCTCACAGTGGGGCTACGATGGGCAGCGAACCTAACCTCAGGGTAATTTTCCTTATTGCCCATGCTGGGCATTGATGTTATTCTTGATTTTTTTATTTTCTTTTTCTTATTGTTGGCAACTTGTTATTACTCTATTTTTACTTTTCTTTAAGACTTTGCACTAATTTTCGGCTTTTGTTTTGTTTTGCCAACCTCACCCGCCGATGATTTAACACATTATGATCGAATATGGCTGCCAGACCTCATCTGTCACCTTCCGGCTTCTTCATCTGGCTCACTTCACCCGTTTCGTGCATGGTACCATGGTTCTCTGATAGCTATTGATTGACAGATGTCAGGGCAATCACACAGGGTATTTGGGTGGTGTTCGTATACGACCATAATAAGTGACGATTCTTCTCAACATCGTGAGCGACCCAGCATAGGCAACCAATGTCTGTAGCTATCTTAGTACTAACTAATTTTATATGAATTTTTCATTTTTTCGATGAGATAGGATTTATGACGGTCACCTCCCCAATTATTATGGTAAAACATTCTGGGTCGCCATTTGCCGCTTTGTCTATCCAAGTCATAATATTGTTACGTGCAATAGAAAGAGACAACTGGTGACATCTACTGGTAATGGAGAGCAAACGACTTCAGGTTCGGAGAATCGATTATGGATTCTACTGGAAGGTTCAGAAATAGAAGGAATAGAATAGTCAAGAAAGCTTCTGGAATAGAACACTCCGGAATAAAGCAGGATTTACATTATGATGACATCCAATTTTTACAGAAATTGTGAGGGAGATAGTTTATTGAAATTTAAATGTTGCGGAAGCAATCTTCGCAATACCTCACACGTACAGTCGCCTCTACTTTTTATGGCAAAACTCTCAAATTGTCAAACTGTCTAATTGAAAATTGTCAGTTTTTAATCGTTTTTTCGTAGATATTCAAAGACGGATCATGAAAAGAAGTATAATTTTACAATTTCTAAAATATTGCATGAAACCACGAAGGAGTTCGAAGCAAAGGATGTGATTATATCGAAAAAATTTGTCGCAAAATATCAGGTGGTACGTAATTCAGTTCTACAATCATCATTTTGTACGATAACGAAATTTTTATTTAATATTTATTCCGTAATAAACACAAAATGCAGTAACTAATCTGCTAATATGTAAACGTTAATCCACTTCATCCACTCAAGTGCTCACATGAAAATAATTCCACTCCACTCCATTATCTCAAAGGCGAAATAATTCTAGCAAATTATAAAGGAAAAGGACCACTGCAGTCAATCTGTGAACACACTACACTCTGCTTGTGGACAGAAAACTACCTCAGAAATAACTTCAATATTTTCTATAAAGCAATATTTAATAACTTTCAATTTCGCAATATGTAATTACAAACTCAAAACTTACTTTTCTTTATTTCGACAGATAATTTTACTTGACAGATATGTATTTGCCATAAAATTATAGTAACAAAACAGCAATATGGCAGGTCCAGTAGTCGAAATTGACAAATTAGGGCTGCCAATAACAATGTTTTAGTTTCAGTAACTATAAAAACTCCCTATGCTTGAGGTCTTTTTATGGTTCCGGACACCCACACAGTGACAAATCGGCGTCCGGAAAAAATTCAGGACGCGTTTTCTTCTCTCGTCACTCGTAAATAAATTTCCGTATACGAAGTGCTATCTCCCTCATAATTTCTGTAAAAATTGGATGTCATCATAATGTAAATCCTGCTTTATCCGGAGAATTTCTAGGGTATAAATATAACAGTGGTCACCGCCAGAAAAAGAGTCTTGTCTTAGACGTTGCAGTGTTAACAAGCGAAAGTAATAAAGAAGCAAAAGTGTTGTAATTGGATTGCGATAATTGAAAGTACAGTGTTAGCGATATTTAGAGTTGAGTTGATTAATTGGATGATTGTGAATTTTATATGATTAGAGTGAAATAAAGAACTTGTATATTAATTACTTAATATTGTGTCACGCCCGCAACAATATTTTTTTCAGTTGGTCAAATTTAACCACGTTGTTCATATGTCTGTTGTAATCTTGAACTACCTGCGGGTAACAAATTAACTGAGAAAATCTATGACGTGTCCTTCTACGAACTTCAGTTACATGCTCCGGATCATGAAGCTATAATGACAATAATGTAACTGTTTTATTGTCCATCCATTTCAGAAATAGAAATCCGGTGTCACTAATTCTCCAATCAAAATCACCTCTAGCCAATTTTTTATCAGCTTTTACAGGCATAAATGCCCTTTGTTTTCAGTTCACCAACAGATTGTATGATGTGAAGTAGTTGTCAGTTTGTGATTCTTGCCAGAAAACTCTGAAGACCAAATTTTCGCCGAGATTCTTCTGTACTACTTCACCTTTCTGTCGTGTTGTATATTTCAAAATTGCATGTATAACAACTCTTGTCGCACAGCAAACAAACTTTGTATCCCATTTTTATGGATTTTTTGGCATATATTGTTTTAGTGTGCACCGACCTTTGAATTTAACGATGTACTCATCAACAGCAATATTTTCTCCAGGGTTAAAGTTATCGTGAAATCTTTTCAGCAACATATCTAAAAAGGCCTGAACTGATAAAGCTTATTAAGATTCGCTGACCAATTTTCAGGCATTAAAGAGGTACTGTTCAAACGAGAAAACCAATAGTCGCGATAGCTCGCTTGCGTTTTTATTCCCATCAAAAGGTTAAGTCCAATAAACAGTTGTATTTCTGCTGATGTAGTTGAAATATAAATCTTTCCTGATTGTTGTGCATATAAATTGGTTTGAAACACAAAATGGTCTATTATTTCTGGAGTTAAAAATGATTAGAGAATCGTGAGATGGAAGATTGTTGATGTTTTTTGATGGTCCATAATTGCTTCCTAAAAATAGTGTTGTTCCATTGTCCAAAGCGGTGCACGATCATGCTCTGGATTCCACAATTGTTGCAATTTAGAAATTGGGATTTCATCATTGCTGTCAAATTCGTCTCTTGAAACCTGTTAGATTGATGATCTAATAAATTTATAACGCCATTTTTAGTTAATTTAACTTCCGTATGCCATCGAAGTTGGTATATTATTTTGAATTCTCATTTTCAACACATACATATGTCAGGATATGTTTTGAGCCGTGGCTTGATTGACAAGACGGATGGTTGGTTGCATTAATAAACACTTTATTAATCTAGATTTACAAACTTAATAATACGAACGACGACGATTTTAATCATACGGCCAACGACAGCACAACGTTCTTCTCTCGCGACGGCTCGATTAGTTGTTTGATTATCTTGACGATTATGTTGAGCTGACGCGGTTTGCGTAGTATAAGTTGCATCGTTTTGAATTTCGAATGGTATAGGTAATTCACCAGCTGGATGAGATACTATTTCATTTGTCGACGTCGTTGTAGTTATTGGAGGACTATGTCCATTAACCATTATCGGTTCACGTTGCGCAGCGACTTGTGTAAAATTACTATTGTTTGAATTTAAATAAGTTAGTTTACTTACCGGTTGTTCAGTCGTAATAGCGGTAGTGGCTGATGGAATTGGTTCTACAAGTTTGGTAAGTTGCTCGAACTTTGCGTGAAGCTTTTTGAGCTCCAGTTTAACATTTTCCGTATCACTATACTATTATCTCCCGATTCATCGACATGTTAACACAATCGCTGTCTAAAAATTCAGCTAATCGTAGTATTAGCTCGGTTTTCGCACCATTTGTCGGTAAATTATTATTCCGCAATCTCGATTTAATTTGTTTTATGGTTAAACTAGCAATTTTCGGCATTTTGATTATTTAATTTAAGTATGTAACGATAACACTTATATTTTGATTAGGAAGTACGAAGCGATAACACTAGAAATTTGAAACTGCGATACTATCGAATGAACGATCGAAATACGAAAATATAGAAATCGATTATAATGCGGAACGTTCGCACTATCGGAATACGGAACGGTGGCACAATCGAATATGCCACACGCTTATTTTCGTTCAGCCCTGTTCATACGGCTATACGATTTACACACACACACACACTGTCGACTATCCATGTAAGAACGATTTGCGCCACAACGCAGGCACAACACAAATCTGTTCCCGGTTACTATCCACTTGATTTTTTTTTCAGATTTCCAAATTTACAAATCAACGCGACGCATTTACACACGCAACTCAACCGAAGGCTATCCGCGCCAATCCCACTTCTGAATTCTGTCAGGATATGGTTTGAGGGGTGGCTTGATTGACAAGACGGATGGTTGGTTGAATTAATAAACACTTTATTAATCTAGATTTACAAACTTAATAATACAAACGACGACGATCTTAATCATACGGCCAACGACAGCACAACGTTCTTCTCTTGCGACGGCTCGATTAGTACATGCTATTTGTTTTCTGTTGCCGCAGTCACTCTCACACAAGCTTCATTTTTACATTTCGAGGTTGGTATCAGGTGGATAGCTTTGTGGGGGAAGTCATAGGCGGCGATTAAATTAATGCTCAGAGCTATTACTCTGACACATAAATCAAAAAGTCTCTTGTTATGGATCTATGTTGAGAGTGATTTCTTTTCGACGTGAAGTCCCATCTGTCAGCATGAGCTGGCAGATCACTCGATGGACAGCGTTGACTGCAGGGCGGCACGCTAGCACCTCGGCTATTGCGGGAGAGTTATAGGGGGTTAACTAAAATCCTGCCGCTGCCACCTGCCATAATCACAAAAAAATCATCGTGCCTGACAAAAAACTGTAGCACACAATCCCGCCCTGAAGGGGCCTTTACACCACTTACCCTCACCTTATTGAAGGCGCAGATAAACTGCCAACGACACTGAGGGCAGATTTTTTTACAGTGTCCCTATGTTGACCTGAAAAGAGAGAGTGCAGCGGACCTAGACAACTTTCATGTTAGAGGGCTCCAGGAAAGTGGTAGGAGAATCAAAAATCTAGCGTTCCATTACGTTATAAGTTCATTATATTTCACAAAAAATTATATGTATATCCATGAAGTGCGTACAATAACGAAAGTCCTACCTAATATATGAAGTGAATGACAAGGGACTATAGCTTAGTTCCATCGTCGTATCTATCCCTAGTTGATTCCTCAATGACCTACTTCTAGTGAATCCTGTCAATAAACATTTTGAATCGCAATTTAGAACCTACATATTATCCTCATAAATTTTTTTTTCTTTTTTTTTTTACGAACGAATTCGAACTAGTTCAATGAACCCGAATTTCATTATCTTATCCTGTCATCGTATAGATGATTCCTTTCTAAAATTCAACTTTAGTTAATATTATTACTGCAACTAGCCTATTTAAACCTGCATACTTAGTCGTATAGTTTCATGAATTAACATCGTTATTATATTTTATATATTCTAAGTAGTTATTGCCTTGACAAGTTCATCAACCCACTTCGGTTTCGGAAGACTGTCATTTCCATAGATTTGTGTCCGAGGGAACCACCTCTCGGCTCAGTTCGCAGCTATTCGGGGGGGACTTCACTAACAGTAATTATGCAAACGACGCCTTCCGCACTATTGTTCTGGCTGGGAGCTCATCATCAGGACAAGTCTTCGCGATTCTCTTCAATTATTACCATGCATGCGATCAATCAGTTATACCTTACTTAGTTCTGGAACCTTCCCTTCCTTGTTTTGCTTCTTCAGACAATGCCGATTTACATATGTCGATAATAGAAACTTATGATTTTTGTTTATTTCACCACGCTGGAGCACTTTTATATTTCTGCCTTCATGTTTTTCTTTCTTTTCCACAATTTATAACTTTCGCGATACTTTTCGATTTTTCTTTTCTTATTTTTTCAAACCTCACTTCAACTCTTGCCTCTGTCAGACCTCTTCTTCTTTTTTCTTTCGTTCTTTCCTTTTCTACAGTCCCCTTTCGACTCTCATTTTGGGTGCGTTCGGAACGTTTCGATCTCCATCCATACAGATGACTGTTCACGCCCACTTCATGCTGCTACGCTTAGACGTGTATTTCGCTCAGTGTAGCATATTGCTATATACAATACGCTACGACCATAACACTCTGTATTTCGGCTTCTTCCCACAAAAACTCATATATAAACTGATTCTCTCAAAATCCCTTACTAAACTGCATGCACATTCATTCCATATACATCCATAGTCAAAATAAATCACTGTTTTGTATTTATTTCCAGAAAATCTAAAAAACCGTTATTCATCTACTGCAGCTTAAATCCAGATCCTTTAAACTATTCAGAGAATTGGTATATATCTACCTATGCAACTACACACACAATTTTTTTTTTACTTCAAAGAGAGTAATGAAAACAACATTATTACGTGGAATTTAGAATATACCATCGACCTTCGTTGCAAGGAAAAATCTTAGAAGGAGTGCTATATTCAATATACCACTGCCCCGGAAAAAGTTAATTGTAGTGCTCAGTAAGATTCTTAAATTATCTAAGGTTGGGGTAAGATCTTCCGTTTCTGATGGCACTGACGGTGAACCACGACCGCCACTTGACGCATAACATGAATGCGATGAAATACGAGTACAACATTTTTCCAATCAATCTAGAATTTGGTTTGTTGTGGTAGCAGATTTTCTGTCTGTATCAAAATTGGCATTGGCTTCTTCTAAGGTGTTGAAAGTTGAAATAAGAAAATCTACGCCTAATGCTGTTATGTATATCGGGGTTGTAGTAAACAACAACAACAACAACAACAAGACCTCAGCTGTGCTATTTTTATTGCGTTTTTATTGATTCCACAAAATTATAAACTGTCTGTAACACTTAACATCATTTAGCCTGGTTCCTAAAAGGAACCCTTTTTTCACAAAAAAAATCTAATTCTTTTCTTTTTTTATTCTGCCACTTGTTAATTTTCATTTCACTAATGTGGCTTTCTTTCGGTTATACTTTCCTTTACTTTTAATTGATAAAAATGCTTACCTTGCAATTCACTTACCCTACCAGAAGCTCTATTCAAGTTTTTGTTTTCATCTTTAAAATCATTTTATTGGATGGCTTTTCGTCCAATTATTAATTGTGCTTAATTCGCACTTTTTATGGAGAATAATTTTTCTCAAGCCACTCATCGTTTTTGTTGACTTGTTTGTCAAAATGGTAATGGCCTTTTTTTTTAAATTATGTTGCATACTTGTATGCACTTAGCGAACCATAACAATGCCCTGGACAGGCGGGGATAAATTTAAGCAAATATGGTATTTATGTATTTTAAATTTCATGAAAAGGAGCAGTAATGCCACAAAAATAAAAACAATCGAAGAAAGGGTAAAATTATCTTCTGTTTTAACTTACCCGATCCTTTCGTCACTGCCTCAAACTACTAGTAAACAACTGTGGTAAGATTGTTCCAATGTCACACGATTATAATTTGTATTATATTTGAAGAAAACAGCAGATCGCTGCCGAACTTACTTTTGATGGGTAAGAAGCCGCTGTGTTTTGATTTGGGCAGAGTATGCCAATCTTTACTTAGTATGGCAAAGTATGCCGCTGTTTGTAATTTAGGCAGAGTGTGCCGACTTACTTCAATATGGCAGAGTATGTCGCTGTTTGTAATTTAGGCAGAGTGTGCCGATGTTTCAACGTGATGGCAGAGTATGCCGATGTTGGATGAGAAATTAAAGAGAAACTTTAATTATCAAATTAATTCTGTTTTTTAATGACCCATTCTTGGTTATTTATACAATTATTTTACATAGGAATCAATACTTTCAATAATTTTAAAAGGGAGGAGTTATTACCAAATTGCAAGAAATTAAATTACAAATCATAGTTGCAGTGTCAACAATTCTGATCATTGTGTTAGGGTTCTTAATTAACAACGCAGTAATTGATACTGATTACTTTAATCTTTATTTATTAAGTTCACACAATTATGTACGTATATGTACACTATAACTAATATAATATATTACTCAATTTACAACCAAAACGAAGCTCTAAGTGCTACGAGCAATTAACAAAACGACAATTTTTTACTATTCTACTCGACCTTGCTAAACAGCGCGGCGAAAATAATCTGACTGAAATTCATTAGACGGAATTTTACTTACCGTAGGTAAGACTGAAGAGGAGCAAAAATCAGCAATTTTTGTGGGAATGCAAAAATTGAAATATGACCTACTGTACGTGCTGATTGCGATAAAGTTCATAAAAAAAAAATGCAATTGCTATTGCGATTGCGAAATTATATGACTGGGCAGTTGAATTTAATTGAAATTTAAAAGATAAGTGAAATTTAGGAACGGGGTTAGATGCGCGAGTTATATTGCTTTTTCTTTACCACTTAAGGGAAAAACGAGCAAAAATCAAAAATAAGAATAAAATGAATTAAAACACTAGAATTTTAATTTCTAACTATTTCTTTTAATAAATTTTAATTCCGACCGAGCTTTTACTGTTACAGCGACGATCTTAAGACTCCTCGCGTTAAACTTAAACTATCTTAATCTAAAAAACAATTCTTACATTTTTATTTTCTCTTATCTTTTTGTAGGTAGGTAGCTAGCTAGTGTGGGAAAATGGAGGACTGCATTCTCTCAAACGTCGTATGAGATATAATGCGATCCTTTGTTTTGTCTTATTTCGGTTAAGTGCATGGTATTTGCAACTTCACCGTTTTCAGGGTTACTATCATTTTTTACTGACGTAACTCGCGTGCAGGAAGTTTAGCGATTGAAAAACAGGAACATAACAACTGAACTTCTTTATGATTCATTGATTGATTTGTTATAGCGACGACCGCAGACATATTTACAATTGAACATTTTGCTTGCAAATGCGAAATTTGCGTATGTTGCAAATTTCTTTTAAGGTCGAGCAATTTTTTTTTTTTTTTATTTTATTTCGTTTATCGTTCCGATAATTGTTTATTTTCCTTGTCTGTGGTCATGGCTTTACAGTGCACTGGTTCGGTACGTATAATATTATCTATTTGAGGTGACGTAAATTTAAATTGAAAGATATTATACATACATGGAGTCGAAAGCTCCAGAGCGATCGAAGTTTGAAAAGAAATCCAAGATATCATTACTTTCCATTGCTTTTAAATGTAGTTTTTTGTTTATTCCGAACGTATTCAACAGTATGCACGCTACATCAGAAAAGTCCACATGATTTATACTGCAACTCTACTTTTTTCGCTGCATTTACATCACACTCTGGTGCATCCAGAATTATTTGAAAATCAACTTCACCTGTTTGAGTTTCATCCATTTTTAAAAATTCTCTAAATGTTCACTTTCACTACAAATTGACATTAACTCCGAAAATTACTGAATTCGACAACTTGAATGCTCAATATCGAATGAACTCGCGCAGACTTGCTTTATCATTTGCAACAAGAGGGATTCACCTACTGTTATGTGAATTCCCTGTGGTTAAATTAAATCAATAGGAATAACTATATAAAATTAAATGGGACCGCATATAGTTTTAATATCAAACATTCCCGTTAATGCAACTGGTTTCTAAATTTCTCACACATATTTTCAATACGAATTCACATACAACAATGTGTTCTCTTTTTATATTAATATGTGTTCTACTAAAATGATGCAATTAATTACAAAAAGATATATTCCTTATTAAATTTTAAATCTACTTGTTATTATTTTCGTAATTTCTATGTGAAATCTCGATATTTTGGATTATTAAATGAATCTTTTTAATAATATGTGTAATACTTTTCTCAGTATATACGATAATGCTGTAAATTAGATACAAATCAGCAGCAATATTTTAAAGAATATCGTCCAACAAAATGGATGCACGTGTGCAGCGATCCCACGACGTAAGACGGTCAGTGTTATAAATCCAGCGGCGACATAATTATTGCATGCAGTTGATTAAATTTTCAACCAAATTCAATAATAAAGTTGAGAAATTGTCCCTGCTCGGGCGCCAAATGTTGAAACTGTAAGCTTTTTTGCAGTTTGTGTCGACTAATTAAAAAATTCCTGTCTTGCCAAGATGTTTATTGCTTCAAGGTTAGGACGCAAAAGAGAAGCTACAAATTTTTACAACAATTGCTAGTACCAAAGATTCACTGAACTCTATTTTTAGCACAGTATAACAAGTAGAAATTAGAATACAAACTTAAGCGTAATTTTTGAATATTGAATTTAACATGACATACAATAGGTCTGTATGTTTGCTTTTGTGTAAAAAAGCCTGAGTAAAAATCAAGTAAAACCTTTCTTTCGATAGAGGGGAGAATACTAGATGAGAATGAAAAAGTTAACAGACAACTTATGATTAAAGCCACTGACATATACAGGGTGGGCCAATAATTTTTGCACTTTTAAAACATGAATAGAAATAAAACTACGACTGTTATTTTGTTGATTATATTTTTAACGTTTTGACAATTTAATGATATTTATTTTTTAAAAATAACATCGTCGAGATGTGCACCGTCTCGTCGTTGGCACTCTAGCAATCGACTACGCAAACTTTGGAAAACTCGCTTACACATGCTGCGGGGGATCGCGGCTATCTCGTCGTGGATGTTTCGTTTTAATTGGGATATATTCGTCGGTTTATTAAGGTAGACTCGACTTTTCAGGTATCCCCATAAGAAAAAATCGCATGGTGTAAGATCCGGGCTTCTCGGAGGCCATGGGATATCACCTCTGCGAGAAATCAATTTATTCGGAAACATTTCTTTGACTACCGGTAAAGTCACATTTGACGTATGGCATGTTGCTCCATCTTGTTGCATCCAGGTCCTGCTGTTGTATCCTTGAAATTCATGCAACTGCGGCGTCAAAAACTCTCGCAACATCTTGACGTATTCCGCTGAATTCACAGTTACATTATTTGCTTGATTATTTTCAAAGAAATACGGACCAATTATGCCCTTTGCTGATATGGCAGCCCATACTGTCGTTTTAGGTGAATGAAGTGGCTTTTGGTGTTTAAGGCGAGGGTTTTCCCTGCTCCAATATCGACAATTGTGCTTATTCACGTGCCCGTTGATGTGAAAGTGGGCTTCGTCCGTAAACAATACATTCTCCAGGCTAGAGAATTGCTCCAGCATTGTGTCAGCCAATAACTTACGTTGAATGTAATCATTTGGTTTCATCTCCTGCACGATTTGAAGCTTATACGGGCGCAGTTTGAGGTCTAGATGCAAAATCCGCCGTAGACTGGTTCTCGGTAATGCCAGAATCGCCGAACGCTTACGCGTAGATAATTCTGGATCGTTCCGAACGGAAATTTCAACCTCTCGCATGTTCTCATCGCTTCTTCTTGAACGTGGCCGGCCTGTTTGTTTAATATTCGTTGTCGATCCTGTTTACTCGAACTTCACGACCCAAGCTTTGATTAAATTAACACTTGGACACTCGCTTACACGGCGTAATCCATATTCGATTCGAAACAGTCGTCGTACAGTAACGTAGGAATCGTTGTTTTTGTAAAATTGTTTAACACAAAAAGCACGCTGTTGTCCCGTGAAACGCTCCATCGTGACTAAAATTGCATGAAGCGACGCATAGTTTCCCGCCACCCGCGCGCCCCTTTCTCCAACGGTATTCGAGAAATTTAGTGTTGCTATTTGCAAAAATTATTGGCCCACCCTGTATATAAATGGACTGCTCGTTGATCCAAAAATGCATGAAAGCAAATGGCACCACTTTCATATTCCTATCTCTTTCCGTGAGAGCATACTTTCCCACTGAACTGTAGCGTTATTTTCAGAACTGGAAACTTAAGTAATATATTTGACAGTTCATCACTGACATTAGTATTTCAAACAATTAATTTATATACATGTCAGTGGTCATATTTTTTCGATGTGAATATCGTTGGAAGACAGGCTACGAGAAATCATGGTAAATAAAGATATGCCTATCAATTTCCTGCAATTTAAAAAGTAATTTTTTAAGATTTCAGAGAAGCAATGAAGGAAGATGACTGCTCATATTAATCAAAAGGCAAAAAAGGCAAACAAATGACGCTAACGTCAGCAGATGGCCTCCACGAGTTCTTTTAAAAATAAAACTGTTAACGTCAGCTGCAGCACCAGCTGTTATATACCTAAAATAAATAATATTTTTACATAAACCTGAAAAATAATATTCAATAAATTTTAACATAAGCTAATCATGCTTAAAACATGGTTAGCTTATCTCTTAAATGGGTGAAGAAAATTGGATCAGCAATTTTCCTCACATACCATAAATTTTTCTCATAAAACGACTTGGGAAAAACAAAAGTTTCAGTTTACAACCCAAGTCGTTTTACTTAAAAATTTCCACGACAGAGTTGCCCCTAAAAGAAAAAAAAAGAGTGAGTTACAAACATTTTTATGTGCGTGGAGGAAAAACTTACCCAAAACGACCCAGGAGCTCCCACTATGTGGAAACAAACAAAACTCCACATGAAAAAAGGCGTCAGCCTCAGGGGGAGCTGCCCAAATGCATACATCCGGGCGCCTGTCCCTCCGTAAAAGCAAACGAATTAGCCCCCGCCACCGTGGGGCCACACTGGTGACAAAAATACCCAATGCCCGTACACAAAAAGGGCTGGAGCTCATATAAGGCGCGCGTAGACGTACAATCTCGCAGAACTCCATATTCAAACAAACTGTGAACAAAACCACAAAAGCCAGCCAATATAAAGGGCAAAACAGCTAACCCAACAAAAATTAAGCAAGAGGACATATAAAATACTAACCCCATATCAAAATTACTTAAATACCGCCCCAATTAACCGAATTAGTAGATGTATGCATTTCTTGCCTCTCAACCCACGAGATATTAGCTAAATATCACACGGATTATACTTGCATTAGGTACGTATGCAGATCGAGGCACACAAATTTTTTTTTTATGTCTTTCCAAACCAAATGAAATGACATCTTTTTATTATCAAACAGAATTTTTTTTTAATTGGGGCCGGCAAAGAATTTCTTGGGATAGATTGATTAATCAATAATCAATATTGCTAAAAACAAACATACCATAAATTTTTCTCATAAAACGACTTGGGAAAAACAAAAGTTTCAGTTTTCAACTGTTCGACCAACCTAAAAAGAAAGGAGAAATTAGATTAAAAATAAAGTTAAAAAATCTTACCAGCATCTGGGTTTCACAGATGCTTAAGGTCCCACGACGACCTAAAAGTAAACAAAAATGAATTAAAAAAAAATGCTACTCAAACTAAAATAAAGAATTAAACACACAACTAGCTTATATAGTAAATTAAAACATGAACTTTAAAGACAATACGATAAAAATAAATGAATACACAATAAACAATAAATTATGTTTACATAACACCTTACTATGCATGCAAATAACAACAAACAAAAAAACGCAATACACTTTATGCTCAGCCACATAAAGCATACAATTACATAAAGTACTCATGCCAAGGTACATATAAAATCCCTTTTGTAAGAGATTCACGGATACCTAGATGAGCAATTAGCGACAAATTAACTCACCTTGACAGGTATCCGCGGAATTTACAAAGAAGAGATTTTACAAGAAATATTCATATAAATTAAATAAAATCACATACCAACCTGTAGTTTAATGGATAATTCCCTCGCTGAGTAATTATTCACTACACAAAACACACAATTTAAAACAAAATTCAACATTATTTTCACTCGCGCGCGGCTGACATTTCGTATAAAAATAGACAGTCAAACTCCATACTTTCGCGATGTTTGACATATCACCCCGGGGTGAAAAGAGACGTAGAATTTAATGGGCGCGTTCGCGTCGCGATATTTTTCACGAGTTACGGGTAATTCGCGATTTTATGAATTTACCTTTACACCAATGAGTGCGAAAGAGACACAAAGGTGTGAAAGGGACACGAATAAAGATGAACGAAAATGAATTCTGAGAGGAATTTAGTAAATTGAACTAAAAGATGGCGTATCGATAAGTTATGGCACAGATTCGGAAAACTTATCATAACTACGTGAAATTAAAACCAATTTCTATGGGAAAAATGTCAAAAAATGCAATTTGTAATTTGGCATCAAATGACTACAATAAATTCACACATTGTAGTCAAATTAAGCTCAAAAATTGTATAATTCATTTTTATGGATATGAAATCGGAACAAAATTTTCTATAAAAAGGGGGTTCATTCTTCATTCTGTCTTCTTATTTTCAAAGTTGTCAAAGTGCGAGCATATGCAATAGCATTCCTCCCACAATTTGCAAATAGTTAAAACATCAAATAGTTCAAATCGTCATTAGGAAAGGGAAATAGAAAGTTCAGCAACAATTAGTAATTTTTTTTCAACAATCGAAGTGTCAAAGTTTATTCAAGGAAAAGCAGCAGCAGCAAGAGTTCAAGTGAATTTATTGGTTAAATTTAATAGTGACAAATTTAAATTAAATTAAAGGTAAATTTGCATATTAGTTATTATTTTCAATTTGAGTTAAAGTTCATTGTGTTTGCATGCCAGGTGTTGGTTATACACACATGTATGAATTTAACAAGAACGATTGAAATTTTTATTCTTCATCTTGTCCTTTCAGCCATTTTAACTAATTCACTCAAAGTAAATCGACATTTCTAACAATTATTTATCGTGTGAAACATATGCCATTTGGTCAGTTTTTGCACAACATAATAATTCAGAAATTGGATCTACCTTGAGTTCTAATAATTATTTCTTTCAGCTAATAGTAAATTAGTTAAGAATCATTAAAGAAAATTTATTTAGATATGCAATTGTGAAGTAGCATAAGTTTTTTTTTGAATTATTATTATTGAAAGGAAAGAGATAGATTCGAGTAAAAAATATAATTTCTTTGTACATTTGAATTTTCGTTAATTACTAAATACATAGAACATACAGTGAATCAGTGAAATTTAAGTGAAGTTTCCAAGCTTGTACGTCTAAGTTGAGGGAAGTAATATGTCATATTGATAGAATCTTGCACGTAATTAATTTTTCATAAACTTAACATTTGTTTTAATTATTAATAGTATTTGTGGCAATAAACAATTAATTGAATAATAGAGTGACAAATTATCCTTTTTATTTAACCGCTACACTCCACCGGAATATTTTCTTTCAGCATACGTGGATTCTCGTTTACGATTGCAGTTTTCTTTCGAAAGTCAATTATAGGAATTGACAGATTTCATTAAACTGTATTTTGTGAACGCAGTCTATTTGTATTTGTCAATCAGTCGAATTGACATCAGCTGTGGGAAAACAACAACCCAAGTCGTTTTACTTAAAAATTTCCACGACAAATTTTGCTTTCAGCAAAATTTGTCATTTCAACAATTTAATCAAAAAGCAAATCGTACCTTCAGTACAATTTGCCGCGAAAAAATTCAACATGTATGTACAGTACGTACATACATATTACGATAAAAAACTTACACGATAAGAAACGCGCGCCGCATAAATGCATTGTATGTATATGCGCGTCGCGATTTCAAACGGTGGCTGATGTTTTAAAAAGTGTAAGATTACATTTTTGCAGCCATCTTTCAACGCGAATAATTCTGGACATGTTTGAACAAGTCCAGAATTGAAAAAGTAAAATTTTCTCAGGATAAGAAAATGCAATTTAGCATTTTCGATCCTGAACAACGGCTCTTGATCACGATGAATGTGATCAAGAGTTGAGTTGGTATTTTGGTATGTTGGCGGGCGGTCTCGATTTGTCGAACGGAAAATTATAAAAGAAAGAGTTTTAAGTTTTTTGGACGGAAAATTATTAATGAGTTTTAAGTTTTTGAACGGAAATTTGTAAAGAAGAGTGTTTAGTTTTAAAAGGAAAAGTGTAACAATAAAGTTTAATTAAATAGCACGAAAAGGAGAGTGTTTGTGTGTAGAGAGAAACAAAAATCACCAAAGGATTAGATCCAGGTGGGAGCTTGACAGTGAGTACCCCTTTGGATTATACATATATACACAACACAGCCTTTTCAGCGTATAAGGCGTCAATGCACTCACTGCATTTGATTATTTTCGACACCATCTTTACAACATAGCCGCTAATGTAACCTACAGCATTGATTTGAAATTCGGATAAATTGGACAAGGTGTGCAGCTGTAAGTCAAGCTCATCATAATTCACTTGTACTTCTGGATACAAGTTGTCTACATCATCAAGTAGCATATCCATACCATATTTCTTTACTATACGGTATTTGTAGATACTTTTAAAATATGACACGTTTCAAGTTCTTCAACGTTACCATTTGAACTTTTTATCTGTGCATGCGCTAATAGGCTTTTAAATGCAGCAATAAACTGCCTGGCTGTAGGATTATTGTTCCAGCAAGATTTGTTTCTTACGGCACAAAAAAAGAGTTCTAAATGATCTTCGCTCACCTTGTACATTAAAATATATTTTAGGGATTGTTTTGTAACGCACAGTTCAATGTAAGTTCCATTAAAACTTGTTCCGATTCTTGTTTTATATAATATAGGTCTGCCTTGATAATCGCGTAATTGTAAAATATACGCTTGTATTTCCTTACTTTTTTCATAAACTTGGGTAAAATTTCTGTGACTTACAGCTGCTTTAGAACCTTTTGCAAATGGATTTCGTGAGTTCAGCAAATCAAATGCAGTATCCATTATTCGAATGAATTCAACTGTACCTTCACTTTCCAAAAATTCTGCGGTATTAAGCTCTTTGTTGCAGAAATATATTGCTGTTGCAACGCTCGCACTTAAAGTTTCGGTAGCAAGCCTCATCTTCATCTTATTACTTTCCCATTGTAGATGCAACTTGGAAAGTTTATTGCCTAATTTGATGCATTCTTTTTCTTGTAGGTTTTGCAAAGCATTCACATATGACCATGATACTACACATTATGTGAAATACACTTTTCTTTTGTAGCAACTTGTTCGACCAACCTAAAAGGAAAAGAAAAATCAAAATAAAATAAACCAAAAAATCTTACCAGCACCTGGCGTGTCAACAGGTGCAAAGGTCCCACGACGACCTGAAATAAACAAAAATGAATTAAAAAATTGAACTAAATAAAAATAAAGAAATTAATTATCTACGAATTAGTTTTTTTGTATTTTGTAAACAAACATACAAAAACCACAACAACATTCTGTTTGTATGGTGGTAGGTAAGCCACCACATAAGGCACACAAACAATAACAATGCCTAAACATATATATTTCATGTTTTCTCAGCAGAAAACACTTCAAAACATAAAATATATATGTAATAAAACACAAAAAAATAACTTTTCAACACATTTGTAGATACCTAAGATGAGAATTTGTAAAATAAACTCACCTTGACAGGTATATACAGTATGAGGAAAAGTTGCAATTTTACGTAACATACGAAAAGGGATTAATAAAAAAAACGTATAAATACCTGCATTAATGTATAAATCCCACGTTGAATACGTCCAATTAGCACAACACACATAATTCACTACAAATTTACCAATATTATAACTCGCGCGCGGTGACATTTCACGAATATAAATAGACCGGCGAACTCCATATTTTCGCGACGTTTGAAATGTCACCCCGGGGTAAAAAGAGACGCAGAATCGAATGGGCGCGTTCGCGTCGCGTAATTTTTCACGGATTGCGGGATAATCGCGAATTTTCGAATTTACCTTTGCACCAATAAGTGCGAAAGAGACACAACGGTGTGAAAGGGACACGAATAAAGATGAACGAAAATGAATTATGAGAGGAATTTTGTAAATCGAACTAAAAGATGGCGTATCGATAAGTTATAGCACAGATTCGGAAAACTTATCATAATTACGTGAAATTAAAAGGGATTTCTATGGGAAAGATGTCAAAAAATGCAATTTGTAATTTGACATCAAATGACTACAACAAATTTACACATTATAGTCAAATTAAGCCTAAAATTCGCATAATTCATTTTTATGGATATGAAATCGGAACGAAATTTTCTATAAAAAGGGGGTTCATTCTTCATTCTGCCTTCTTATTTTCAAAGTTGTCAAAGTGCGAGAACATGCAATAGCATTCCTCCCACAATTTGCAAATAGTTCAAATCATCATCAGAAAAAAAGGAAATAGAAAGTTCAGCAAAAATTTAGTAATCGAATTGTCAAAGTTTGTTCAAGGAAAAAGCAGCATCAGCAAGAGTTCAAGTGAATTTATTGGATAAATTTAATAGTGACAAATTTAAATTAAATTAAAGGTAAATTTGCATATTAGTTATTATTTTCAATTTGGGTTAAATTTCATTGTGTTTGCATGCCAGGTGTTGGTTATACACACATGTATGAATTTAACAAGAACGATTGAAATTTTTATTCTTAATCTTGTTCTTTCAGCCATTTTAACTAATTTACTCAAGTAAATCGACATTTCTAATAATTATTTATCGTGTGAAACATATGCCATTTGGTCAGTTTTTGCACAACATAATAATTCAGAAATTGGATCTACCTTGAGTTCTAATAATTAATTTCTTTCAGCTACTAGTAAATTAGTTAAGAATCAGAGAGAAAATCTTATTTAGATATGCAATTGTGAAGTAGCATAATTTTTTTTTGAGTTATTATTATTGAAAAGAAAGAGATAGATTCGAGTAAAAATATAATTTCTTTGTACATTTGAATTTTCTTTAATTACTAAATACATAAAACATACAGTGAATCAGTGAATTTTAAGTGAAGTTTCCAAGCTTGTACGTCTAAGTTGAGGGAAATAATTTGTCATAGTGATAGAATTTTGCAAGTAATTCATTTCTCATAAACTTAACATTTTGTTTAGTTATTAGTATTTTGTGGCAATAAACAATTAATTGAATAATAGAGTGACAAATTATCCTTTTTTATTTAACCGCTACACTCCACCGGAATATTTTCTTTCAGTATACGTGGATTCTCGTTTGCAATTGCAGTTTTCTTTCGAAAGTCAATTATAGGAATTGACAGATTTCATTAAACTGTATTTTGCGAACGCAGTCTATTTGTAGTTGTCAATCAGTCGAATTGACATTAGCTGTGGGAGAACACAACTTTATTAACTTTATGCAATGGCATGGATCCAGCATTGTGCAAATTATTTGGTCAGGTTTTTCTGATGTAGAAAAATATGTTTTCGGACTTGGTAATTCAATTGAGGTACCCAATAAGCGAAACATAATTTTATTGTAACTAGGTCCGTCACAAGTCAGACAAATTACTTGAACGACATCCATTTGAAGCCTTTTCCAACACTAAATTTGTTCGGTGCTCTGCAGATAACGTGTGAATTAGAAAGTACCCTATTGGCAAATTCCAATGAGCATTGACTGACACTATCATAAACACGTGCACTTCAGTGGTTTAATCTTCATCATATGTTCCAGAGCCAGAAAGTCCGAAATCCACATATCCCCTTATTTTATTATGTACCAATTCGAGGCATTTTTTTATTGACATGTCATCAACTACCAAAGAGCAGATACAAGGCTTATTTTGGGTTTCCATCATTCTTACCTTTGCTTTTAATGTGTTAAAGGCATCTTCACAGAATCCCGGCTCACCGTTAATGCTAGAGTACCACCTGCGGATAATCGAGTCATGAGGTAATACTTTGAAAAACGTTTTCCGCACATATTCGTAGGCCTTAGGTGAGTAGAAATGTAACGTAGTAGCAAAAATCTTTAATTCGTCTGAATAATCACTAACACTGCCAGTTGCAGTTTGTTGGAAAAAGGCTTTGGGTATTTCCATCCCTGCCTCTTCTATACGGTTTGAAATACTTTTATCTATTATATTTTTCTTTTGTAAAGTATTTATGCCAAGGATATTTATTTTTTTGTATTTTCTTTGTAGTTTTTTGCGCAGATTGGGAAGACTGTCCTGTGTCAACTGCAGCGCTCTCTTGTATTTTTTAGAAGATACAGAATATGTGCGCTTGATCCCTTTATCATTCACAGATGTTTCTTGAATATTGGAGGAACAAATGTTAATGTTGTTATTCACAGCTTGATCTTCAAAGGTATTTGGAAGATTCCCACAAACTTCTGTTTCCTGTATAATATTATTATTATTTATACAGATTCAACAAATACATAAATACCCTTGGTAAAGGAATTATGTAACTGCAGATGATTTTCTGTTGGTACACACTTCACACAACTAGTATCATCTGCTTTTGAAAATTTGATCTTAGTGAACAAATAGAATTCAACCAATTTTGACCTCAGTAACAACTGAAAATATTCTCTCTGATTCTCCATTCGACTGAGGCAAAGCCAATGCATAATCAGCTACTTTCGACAAATTTGGAAACAGTAGATTGTTTTCGACGTTTGTACCCTTTCTTATTTCAGTCCAAAAATCCTCAAGGCTTAAAGACAACAATCTGTCTTTTTCAAAATTATTGAAAGAAACGGGTATTCCTTGTTTAAATCTAAAGAGTTGCACTGTACTTTTTCAGATATCAATATTAACTCCTTTGAATACATTCTTTTTGTGATATCAAATACCACTTGGGGGTATACAAATTCCATTTCTTTAAGCACTTCTTGATTTAAAGGTAGTCTGGCATTTTTTTCACGAAATGCCGTTGTGTAAAGGGACTTGCAAGCTTCTTTTATTTCTTGCTGTTCGTTTAAATCAAGGCTTTCGTGGATTAACTGTCACATTCTTATCCTAAATAAACATCTTTGTGAGGCAATAAATATTGAATTTGCAATTCAGTGGTATATTCCATATCTAAGGCATCTAGAAATTCATTTTCACGAAATTTTGACAAATATTTCGTAGAAGATTGCAGCATACACTACGCATCTTGTGTATAAGAATTCGTCGGGATTGAAATAAAGCGTTGAATATATTAAAATAAAGAAGAACGTACTTAATGAGTTCAAAATACACGTTTACATCAAATAAATATTTGGCTTTGGATCGGTTTGATTCAGTGGAGTCGTGCAAAAATATCTATTGCAATACTGTCTAATCTTCTAAAATTCATACGGCTACATAGCAAGCCATCATGTTTTCGCTGGATGCAAAAGTTTTCTTCTCTCAACAAAATATTCTTGAAATTCTGTTAAAATAGCGAGACCTTAGGACTATTTGAGAAGTAACTTGCTGCAGCACTCAAAAGTTCTTCACATATTTTGGGAATGTGATTACTGGCTTTCTTTGCAACTAAAGCTGCCGAGTGGCAAGTACATTTAATTAAAAGTAGTTTCGGAACGTCTTCTTTCAGTCTCGCGAAAAATGGATTATTACTCCCAATCATGACCGCAGCATTATGGTAAGCAAAACGACAGATGTTTGTTAAAGGAATGTTCTTATCCAATAAACACTTTTTAAAATTGTTGTATAGATTTTCACTGCTGCAATCGAAATCATCGAGATTAATAAATTCTTTCTGTTAGATGTTCTTTGGTATTATGTTGTTATGTTATATCTATTGGGATCATTAGAATTCCATAATGTAGCTTAATCGGTAAATAATATATTATTGAAGAAATTTGTATCTTCGCGTAGTTTCTGTTGAGCCCATTTACAAAATTGTATTCTCGTACTGAAATCCCTTTCCTCTAATTTCTGAGAAAGGTATAAGTGGTAGGGGTGCATTCTTAATCCTCTCAGCGTCCTTTGTATGGTACTTTTTGAATATCCGGAATATCGCGATATTTTGCGAATGCTGACATGATGTTGCCGAATAATGCTGGTCCTGGATTTTGCTCTCGTTCTTTTATTCGCAGTAAGTGCTGCCTAGTTGGGTACCATCTTTCTGGAAAGCGTTCAGCACAACTTCTTGCAGTTTCTGCGACATTACGGTTACATTCCCCGTATGTAATCAGCAGCTCTATCAATTCATTATTTGCAAGGCGCGACATTACAAGAATATTTATATCAAAGATCAAACTAAGAATAAAATTTGCATACTGCATATCACCAATTTATACTATTTCAAGCGTGCACTAGGCCAAAGTTGGATATACTTATGTATGAGTACATTAGGTACAAACCTACTTAAGTATTGTTTGAATTATATTTGCTGGTTTTGCCTCCTTTTCGTGAATTTTCCACTTGTATCTGTATCTATTTGATTCTGTTTCAGAAGTTTACATTAACAAAAAAAATTGGATAATGCTATTCACCTAAAAATTGAATGGGGACGAAATTCCGGCCCTTTTATCTCAGCAATTATGACAATATATATTCTTTTTGCAAATAATTTTAAGTAAGTATACCACTTTTTTTTCTAATTTGTTTTGCAGTTATTCAATGTAGCCAAAATGTATCCTCAGAATGGACGAAAAGCACCAAACCGAAGATATGCTTTTTTCGTGTGGCTTTTTTTGAAATGTTTACCTTATCAAAAGATAGACCAGCTTATAATGGGTAACTTTTGTTACTACCATTTCGATGACATTTGTGTGCATTTTTTAGAAAAATGACAAAGGAACACGGTACATAGAATACCATTTGAGACCTTATATATCGATAACAAAGGGTTAAGCTGGAATTTTCAATATTACACTTTCGTTTTAGTTTTATTTGCGGTATTCAAAAATGTAATCAAAATGTATCCTTAATAAGGACGAAAAGGACATTTTTTTTAAATATATCCTTTCCCAAGTCCTTTTTAAAGGACTTTGGCTATGCCAAAGGATACCTGGACTAATGATACGTGACTTTTATTATTAGAACTTTCTCGATAGCTCGGCACATTTTCGAGAAAAATGGTCAGGGAAGACGTTACGTGGGACACCCTGTAAAAGCCAAAAGAAAGGAACTTATTGGCTAAATATTAGTTTGCACAAAAAAAAACCACTAATAATAAGATATAATTATATGTTTACAGAAATCGCGTCGTTTAATAAACCTTGGCTCCAGGATTGGTAGGGGAGTAAAATAAGCCTCTCGCGCCGGGTCGTTCGCTTGATGGAAGGGTGTCACCCTGTGTAGTAGTTTCCTATGGCGTTATGTTCTCCCCGTTTCGTTTGCTTCTCTTATTGATGGATTTTGGGCTTTGGGCCTTTTTTTTCCCATACCGGGAGTCGAACCCGGGCCCCTTGGGTTTAGTTTTGTTTTGATGACGATCTGAGGAGGAGCTCGAGCGGAGTTCGGCTGGGAATAATTCGAAAAGAGATTAAAATTTGGTGTCGTACGAAGAAAGGGAAAAGAAAAAAAAACGGTACCAAGTCGCTGAAGTTCGCGTCTCGGAAAATATATTTGCGAATCAGTGGAAATTAGTGGAAAACGTATTCAATTGAGAGTTTATTTTTGTACTTACCTGCGAGTGCCGAGCAAACTGATCAGAACTCTTTTGCTCTGATGGACGAATCAGTCAAGGTACATCAACTTTGGCTGGTACTACGATGGTATAAACGGTTCTGTGTACCGCTATATCCTAGATTTAGGGATATTGCACCAAAGTGCCCTTTTGCAGACCTTCTAAAGTCAAAGTGCATAAAAACCTTGGCTTATATGTCGTGTAGTACAGTTCCTTGTACTGCTACACGTTTCAGCTGTTGCTTAATAAAAACGCTGCCACACAAAAATGAAATGAAAATATACTTTACTCTTCACCGTATTGAACCACAATAATTTATTTTTTTCACAAAATCACATTTTTAAATATTATTGCCTAAAGCTAGATATGAATTATAAAATGCTAATTCAACAAAAAAGTGAACATAAAATTTCTCACGTAAAATTTCTCATGAGCCAAGCCGAGAAAAACAAAAGTGTCCAGTTACGTCTGGGTGTAACGTGAACACTCTTGAATTCGCATTCTTGAGGGAATTTCTCGTGAGAAAAAATTAATGTGTAAGCTACATACATGCAACACGAATTTTATTTTTGCAGGTAATTTTGTACGTTATCGAATTTTAAGTCATGGTAATTTTCCATGTTTGTTGTAAATAAACACAAACTTTATTTCGGAAGTGAAATTTTCCACTGGCTTTGTTGTTGCCGGCGAATTAGTGGAAATTGGGTTCAGTAAAAAATTATCTACTTACCTTAAGGTGCTTTTAAGAATTGGATATTCGTCAATGGATTGAAGACAAGAGGTGTTAAATTAGTGACAATTAGTCAGAAACGGTTGTCATTAAGTATCGGTGACATATTCTCATTCCGCCACGAATACTTGCTCAGACTAAGAAGCTTCAAGCCATTACCCGGTGTCACAGTTAGTTTCCAGCTACTCACTTGGCTTTATGCGCACGCTAAATATGATGCAGATGTAATTTCTAGATAGGTAGGAAGGAAAGGTAAACAGAAAGAGGTGCGAAGAATGAGCCCAAAATCCAGCAATAAGAGAAGCAAACGAAAACGGGAGAACAATGCCTGATAACGCAACAGAAAAATTAACTCTTAATTATGCCAAGAGCCTCATCTCAAAGTTCGATGGGAATCCAGAGAACCTTCACCGGTTCTTAAACATACGCAACCTATTCCAAAAACAAGGAACAGCCGAAACAGATAAAGCAATATACCTCCACATTATAAAGGCTAAGCTTGTCGGCAAAGCATACGAAGTCATAAAATGTAATTAATTCTTGAAAAGAATTGCAAACTGCTCTCCAAGAAAAATTTATGGAAAGTCGCTTTAGAATATCTATTCAGAACGAAATTCTATCATTAAAGCAACAACCCAAAGAATATGCTTTTCGAGCTCAAAAACTTTTAGCCGTCTATAATGATGCTACTCCAAGTCTGACAAATGCACAGACTTTAAAAAATCTTTTGTTTGAAGAAAATAAAGAGATGGTTATCAGAGCTTCTGAAGATAGTCTAAGGAGGTTTGAAGACGCACTGGTCCAGGCGAAGAAGATGTGAAAGTCGGAGCACGACGTGAGCTTGGGCCTGCTGGCGGACCATTTGCTGTAAGCCGCAATGCCGTGGGACGAATAACACTTTTACCTGGTTCATTATTAATAGGATCTGGTGACGAAATAGACACCTCTTCTGAAGACAACATGTCTTCAAGAGGAGCTGATCGCGTACGCGTGATACCAAGCTGTTGCTCTTCCGATTCACTGCCGACGTGTTCGATGGACATTGATGTTTCGTTTACATTGAAAATATCCACTTCACTGTTTAACGCAGCGTCTTTAGACTCTTCCATTTGTGTGTCCTGTACAAAATTTATATTTCCAGGTGCACTTGAGCTGCACGTTTCAGATTGACAGATTTTGCAATGGAGAATTATGAGGAAACCAGAATTTTCTAGAAATCAAACATACTTTCGTTTTTTATAATTGTCATCCAGGAAGCCAAGTGCCTCCATGTATGGCCACTTACTGCCTTTCGAATAGGCCGCTCCACATCGCTTATTTTCTTCCGCATTCTTCTTCTCCCTTCGGTATTTTTCCCTAATCCTCCTGAACTGATTATAGGCAGTTTCACCTAAAATTAATTATTGTATTCTTAGATTTTTGAACTAACTTAGAATTGTTAATCACACACACCTGAAAGTCCAAGCTCTCCGCTTATTCTTAGCCATATCGTATTTTTGTGGTCAACCTGCTTAAAATGCGAATGGGACACGTTCCATAAGGCTTCTTCAACATGGACTTTTTCAACAAATTCGAACATTTTAATTTCATCCATTTCTAGTTTAAATAAAGTTTTCATTGAAAAATGCCACGAACACGACAAATCAACCAAATAAACAACTGTCATTGTCAAAGCAATAAATTAACCTCAACTCTGCACTTCTTCCAGGCGAAGAATTCGTTGGTAATAATTCTTTTAACTAACTCGCGCTTGATTTCTAAAGGGAAAGTGATAGTAAAATAACTTTAATGAATTCAAATTGGCACTGTTACTAGGGGGAGGGAATCTTGCTGCGATAAAGCTTTTACGTTGCAAACACGCAATTCTTAGAGACTTGGGAGATCTAGGCTAACTATTACTTTAGATAGCAGATATTTAATTCACTGTCTTATGTGTATAAAATAGTTGCGTTAAATATTTTAAGCATCAAGAATGTAAGTCTTAATGAGGAAAAATATTCTAGAAAGAAAAGTTCAAATCCACTCTTTTTCGATGCGACGGAATCTTGTTGTAACATGCCGCGTTTACTTTCCGAAGAGAAACTGCTAGAAAATTCAAACCGGAGCTTTTACTTGCTGAAACGAAGAAATCTTTTAATAATTATTTTATCTGGCGGATATTTAGTTCTTAAGGAGAAAATGCTGGAAAATTTACGTCTGTAAATTCAAATGTACTCGTTAGCTGCAAAAAAATCTTATCGTAATAATTCTTTTAGACGGCATACGTTTAATTCTTAAAGAGAAAATGCTGGAGAAATACCTTTATAAATTCCAATCTGCACTTGTTCGATGCGGAAAAAAAATTCTCTTGTAATAATTCTGTTTGACAGAAAATATCTAATTCGAACAGAAAATACTGGAAAAATAATAATCTTGTCGTGATGAATCTTTTAAGTCGCAAAACAAATGATTTTATTTCGATAGATGTCACACAAAAAAAAAACAATAAAATTAGAACGGCTACTTCGTTCCAGCCTGCCTAGGCAAAAAAAAATTTGCTGCCCGGATATATCAGTGCTTTCATCCAATAATATAGAAAAAATCTTGTTTCGTAAAATATTTGATAATTTATCGTACTGAACATTCCCAAGAATATTTGTTACCACCACTTCAGTTAATTTGGTTCTTCCAAGATTCATAGCTTGGCAAATTTTCGAGTCTGAAAAAGTGTTTTTCGGTAGAGGAATCAATATTAAATACAGTATTAATGCTCTGTGAAAAATGCAGTCAGTCTAATCTCTGCACTTTTTACGTCATTGGAATGTGTTGACTCCACTGTCTTGAAGAACGTTGATACGGAGGGATTTTAGGCGCTTCTAATGTTTGAAAGATGTTTGGCACTATTCCTATGTTTATCGAGCTCACTTCTTCCGCAATGAAAAGTCGCATTACATGCTCGACAGTATGCTTTTGAGTCGTCATTTTACACCTGCTGGAGCCATCCTTAATATTATGGTAAACTAAGCCATACAATTTGAAAATTCCTGGTATTTTCTTCTTTGTCAATAAACGTTCTTCAACATAAGGTTCCATTTCAACTTGTTATGATCTATTCTTGTTCTTTAGGGGATTAAGGATCAAGGACATTAAGCCTTGTCAGCTGAACGAATGTAGCTGCTCGCCCGTGACAGTTATCGGCAGGCCGGCATGCATGCAAGCTAGCATCACAACAAAAAGATCTCATGCCGGAGTAAATAAAGTTAAGTGTGAGGAAAGATTAGGACTGGGTATTAGAGACTAGAAAGGGATAGTCAGCCTTGAGTCAGCCCTGCTGCCCGGATAACGCGCTAGTGGTGGTCCCAAGCATGGGCCGTGCCCATCCATCCCATGGATATTTTGGCCTTGTTGCTTGAACATCCCCGATATCTGAAAATTAGTACGACGAGCATTCTGGTGAAGAGGGGTTCGAGAGCGGAGGGGCGAAAGAAACAAAGTGTTCTAATACTTCATGATTTCGTTGTTTCCGGAATTCATATATACATATTATGCGATATATGCATGGTCTACCATTACATAAATGATTACTCTAGGGAATTTGATATCACCTCACTAATTAATACCTAGGTATATGAGCAAAACTTATCTCATAAAAAAAATTTTACATACCATATTACTGTGATAATACTAGATGACGGTATACCTGTAACAGCACCAGCTGTGTCTGAGCAAAAGAAAAAAAAATTGTTATTTAAAAACTATAAACTATTCCCTTCCAAAAGGATAGCCGCCTATTTGCTATTCTAACATAAAAGATTATCGCTAGTAGTTCATAAAGTCCTAACCCTATGCTTAATGGACTATCCCGATTGGTTATACAAGCCTAACAAATAGCGAATAGAGAGAGCTTACTGATATACATGAAAAATTCTACGAGGTCAGTTCAGCGATATCATACATCCAGACGCGAACTTCCCGACTTAAAACAAAATGCATGTAGATGCTCCTGGAGGGCATCAGCTAAAAAACTAGATATACTACTTACAATATAGTGGTTATCGAAAGTTCTAGTAGAAATATCCCGAGACCGAAGACAATTTAAATCATTGGCGAGACTTATAGTCTGACGTAACTCAAGGTATAATTATTCGGAATGGAAAAAACCAAATAATTGTGACGGAGGATAAAGAAAATGAATTGATGCTAAATCTGTGATTAAGCTGATTGATTTGCTTCGCGATAATTGACGTTGTTTTCTGAAGAATTCTAATGACAAACGAAAAGATAATTACCGATATGGTCTTAAAATATAACCACACACTATATATACATATATATTTATAATATCACTGTATCTCCGAATATACGGGATAAAGTGTGGCAACATTTGTGTTCAGCGAACCTGAAACAGAAAAAGGGAAAGAAATAGGCAAATTTTACAATGACGATATATATATAGAGACTGCACAGGTGCAAAAAACTCCAGCGAAAATCTGAAACTAAATAAAGAAATGGATTAAAAACAAAATGAATCAAGAATTTCATTGACACGAACTAAAAACAGTGTTGTATGTACAACAACAATGCCATGGAAATTTGGATACATGAAAAAACATGAATGAATTCATGTTCCCCATTAAATAGTCAACATAAAACATTAATTAACACGACAAATTACATAATTAAAAGAATTATGTTCAATATTTGTGGGCAAATAAGGTGAAATTTGCTAGATAAGCACTCACCTGACATTTGTCCACAAATTTTCACAAAATCGCATAATCACGAAATTAAACACTAAATTCACCAAGTAAATAAATAGATATAATTACCTGATGCTAAAGAATATCCTCAGTGAAGGAAAGTACCTGAAAAACACTAAAAATTACTTAAAAAACACATTAAAAATACACTTGACACTCGCGCGCGAATGTGTCAAAACAACGAAAACTCCATACTACCGCGACGTTTGACATATCAAAATCACGTAAAATCGAACCGTGATTTCAATGGTCGCGTTCGTTCCGCGATATTTTCCACGGGAAACGCGATATTCGCGATTTTTTAGTTATATATTTCCCACAATGAGTGCGAAAGAGACTCACAGTGGGAAGAAGACAACAAATTATAACAAATGACAGGAAAATCTACTAAATAGAAATGAAACGTAACGAATCGACATTTTTATAGCAAATGTTCCAAAAATTACAAAAATTGATTAAAATCATCGAATTGACAATCAATTTTTACGACAAAGGTATCAAAATTTAGATCGTTAAATTTGCTATCGATTGACAACAAGAAAAATTCAACTTTTTGTCATTATCAGTGAAAATTTCGAACATTTCACTTTATAGACAGCGAAAATGAAACGCTTTTTCTATAAAAAGGAGGCCATTTGTTCATTCCTTCTTCTATTTTCAACAAATTGTCAAAGAGAATACACATGCTATATATGACATAGTATCCTCAACTTGCAATTTTTTCATCAGTGCCTAGTGACATTTTGGACTTGTAGTTTTTCTTCCGTTTTGTTGTTATCGTTTATTAGTAATTTCACTTAGAGTTTTTTTTTGGTATCATCATTTATTTTATTTTCATTTAAAGTCAGTTTTTTTCATTCTTCAAAATTAAAGTAGTTCTGTCAATTTTTAGTTTATTTTCCTTTCTTTTGCCTTTTTTTTTGGAAGGAATGCATGCCAATTTGTATTGGACATATTACACAAAATAACATCACCAAATACTAAAAATTTATTGAATATAATTTTCTTGAGTTTTCAGTTGTTTGTTCATAAATTTTGGTCAATTAATCAATTCATCTAGGTATAAAACTGTGCCTACACGGGTCACCTTTACACCACATGAGAATTGATTCACGATTGACAGTTAACAATAATTTTTAATTTCAGCATTAATTAAGTTACAAAACATAGAAAGGAATTTTAAATAGTAATATAAGTCTAGTTAAGAAATTTGAGTAGAATTAGAAAAAAATCTATAATAGTTAAATTGAATTGCAATTAGGTTATTTTTTATGAAGTTAATTTTTACTAGTCTAATTTTAATAATAGATGGATTTTTTGCTCAATAAATCTAAATGAATGAATAACCGGATGATTCTTTCATTTACCGCTACACTACCGCCATCTAAGTGTGATTGTGCTCGGCCATCGTTTTCATTTTAGGTTTCTACGTTGTTTGACACGAGACAGTAGGCATTGGTATTGTGAGAGCTTATTGGAAGCTACACGCATCGCCCAGACGTGGCAGTTTTCAGGTGGATCATTTCAATCTCGTTGTTATCGACCACACACATCACCCAGACGTGGCAGTTTTTGGGTGGATTATTAAAATCTCATTGTTATAATCCACACGCTGTAGATTCAGTGTGTTTGAGTTGCTATTTCACAAAGGACGTTTACACTAGCAGTAACTTATTGGAAGTTGCACTAGTGCGTAAACGTTAGAAAGTCAACTCATCGTTTCATTACCGGTGACTACTAAGTAGTCAACAACAAAGCTTTAATTTATGAACGTACACAATTTCGATTCTATAAGAGGAACAGCGAAATTGGGTAAAGTTCAGAAAATTGAGCATTTCAGATTTTCTTGTTTTCAGGACGTCAGCTGTCAGTCTAGTTCTCAGCGAAGCACAAGGCATCACATTTAAACAATTTGCTTTATTTAACAAATATAAGAAAATATAAAAAAAAGGCTACGTACTCACAGTTGAATGTCCATCGCTGAGGTGCCCCATTGATGATGCTAATGAGTGTTCCTGTATGTAAATGTATATATCTATATATAGTGGAGTACGTATCCCACAGTGGGGCACGTGGCTCTCAACAAAAAAACTAATTCTTTTACCAAAAGATTATCTGAGGCTTATTCAAGCTGGCTGGACCACGTTACTCATTGAGGATGAGGACGAGATTCAATCTACTTTAGTTAGTGCGTCTGGGGTATGTATGCTACCTGACCCTCGAAGTTCCGCTAGTCAACCGTCACTAATCATTTCCTACTGCTATCACTTAATTCGACTATCAAGCTATGATTTATAAGAGGGGAGACCCTCTATAGTTCAGACATCGATTTATTGCTAATTTCTTCTGTTTATTTAATCTTTATTTTGCTGTTGTTCTTCGTTGGATGTTGCTTTTGAGGAATGTACACTGTGTTAGCTGTTGATCAGCGGTTAGTCTCTATAACCACCAACGAGTGACGTGTCCCCCAATGATATTTTAACCTCTGTGAGGTAGTGAGCTCCAATTATACAGAAGGATGGTGATGCTCGCCTACAGGTGATGGTAATTTCGTCGTAGATAGATATAGTTATGTCCCCGAGCGAATATTAGCGAGGTTCCCTATACCGATGGGAATTGAATGTGTATTTTTTCTTGTCCTTTTCTTCCGCGCTTTAAGTGCTCGATTTTTATGCTGAAAGAGGAACCTTATGGTCAATGGACACGAGCGAGGCCTATATAGTATACTGATTTTACTTACATGTAGAAATAATTTCCCTCAAATTCCGTCACAGTTATCACGGCCTATTCCTGATGGCCACTATCTGCTTTGACACCCTCGTCAATTATGGGAAGCGCCCAGATAACTTCCTAAGCAGTGCTCTTGGGTTTCAACGTTTTCTTTGATACCGACAGTAAACGAGTGTCTTATTTATCACGTCTTGCCACTTTATACAAGAAGATGGCGATCCCCGGATTTCACCGCCTTTGTGTCCTATGCTCTTCTTCTTCTACTGGTCACTGCCAATGGTAACCAGCTACTCTTGCTGGTCCACGTCCGTGTACTGTGACTAACTTCATGAATTTACCCTTCTCTGAACGCCTCCTGAGGTCATAGAGTTAGTTGTTTCGATGACAGTTGAAAGTGTCTCACACGTCAACTTGCGTGTGTGACATTTCTGAATTGTTTTTCTATTATAGACGACCATAATAAACTATAAAAATATAAAATACAAAAATATAGAACATTAAAATTCTGACCGTGATTTTTCTCTCATTCAGCAGAAATAATAATAACAAAACACAAATATTGAAATATAAAACTATATGCACAAATTACACACTTAATATCAGCTAAACCTTAAAATCAAAGTTTATTCTATAAACTTCTGTGGAACTGACTAAATACAGTTTAATAGTGACGACATGTGATCACTCACTTATACATATATCGTCGGCCTAATACCAAAAACGAAATTTTACAGGATGAGAAAAGAACGGTTTGTATGCTAAATAATGGATTGAGGATTTCTATTTTTCGGTTATACAGAAATGCAGTCAAACTAAATTTCACAAGAATTTACACAATGGTTTTTGTTTAGTCGCCGCCTGAGAAAATAAGTGTTGTATGTAGCAATTAGCAGGTTTTGGATATTATACTTTGAAATTCGTAGATGCAAAGCTAACAAACTGTTCGGAGAAATTTTTTCAAACATGGCGGAAACTTTTGTATCGTAACAGAGATGTAAATTTTGAATTTTGTAAATTGTTGCTTGGAATTCTGTTGAAATGAGGGCAATTTTAAAATTATAAACAATTGTTGTATGTAGCAATTTGTACACATATGGTTTGGTGGTTTTATGTCATACAACAAAATCTTTTCAATATGTTTTAAATGTTACTGTTAATAATAATATTCTATAACGCAATGATATAAAGTGTTGAAGAAAAGTCAAAATTTTTTTATTTGTTTAAAAATAGTTTTATTAAATGAATTACAAAAACCAATCAGAAAAGTAGCATCACAGGAATTCAATACAATTAAATTAAAAAAAGTTAATTTAAAATAAAAATAAAAAAAATCAATTCAGAAATATAAAAATAAAATAAAAAAAGAACAAAAGAAAAAAATATCTCAGTCTTTCGAAATTGTACGATAAAAGTTTTTATTAAATAAGGAATCATACTCTTTAAATCTATTTTCTTATTGGAATCTAATTGAGATTGTGGAAGGGCTAATAAGCGCTCTTCGAAAATATTGTTCGGAGTAACTTTATGTGTGAAACGTGCACGTTTTTGCATTTTTATATTAGTATTTTTGTAATGCTTTTCCTCAAAAGAATCCTTGTACCCAACCTGAAAGAGATTTTCCCAGTATATTCCAGAGACTTAATTTTTGTAAACGGAACATGTTGATAAGAAAAGGTTCCAGCTTTTTTTGAGTAATTTTTGAAATTATCTTGATTCATTTGCAAAAGTCGTAGTTGTTTAACGTTTTCAAAATTCGCATCAATTATAGAAGACGGATTAAAGAAATTTGACTGGGAATTTCTATATTTCGTAGGTATTTTTCAATTGTGCTATGAATACAATCAACTTCCTGGATCGCTGAATGTCTTGGCTCAGAAAATTTCTGTATTATTCGATCAATGGATGGATTATCGTGTAAGAATTGTAAAAGGGCTGTAGAAGTAATTTGATTCCGGTTTTGTGGCGTGCAAGAGTCGCTCCACAGTATAAAAGTTCGTATTTCTGGATGTTCATTTTCATTTAAAAGTAGGGTCGGTTACTTCATCATCAGATGAAAACTCCTTATCACAACTCGACTCATTCAGTATTTCATTCATCATTCTAAACAAATGTTAATTGTTCCAGATTACTCAGGCTATTCTTCATTGTTCACTTTGGATTCCTCCATCAATGAGTTGTACTCTTATTTATGCTGCGACTTCAAGTGATTTTTTAAGGACGTTGTACCACGCCTGTTCCGTCGCGCAACAATATTTTAAAAGTATATAAATAAAAACAAAACAAAACAAATCAAAAAACACTCACGATAAAAATACTTTACAGGCATGCCTGTACCACAGATTAGGTATATACCATATCCAGCTTAGAGCAATCAACTGAAAAATTTCTGACTTCAATTTTTGAATTACCCCTGTATGTCACCACTAATATCCCTCGGATTATTTACAGGGTATTTCTTTGATATTCCATCGCCGGGAAAAAGAGACAGTCATATTACTGTCAAATAATTCTGACAAATGCAAATGTTCTGTCATTAAAAAAATCGAAAAATGCATTTTCTACAGATATCGAAGATTTATTGAAAGAAAAGCCAGATTTTTAACATCTTCAGTGGTATTATCGAAATGCCTTTTTAGTTCGCTTCTCTCCATATCTCGCTGATTTCTTTACCCACTCCTATCATTCTTTGATTTATTTGGTAAAGAAGAGATTAGGCAATAGGCTATGCACCGATGAAATTAGTTCGAGCCCACTTTGTTTCTTTTCTTGTGGTTGAAAGGATGCGTTGTTGTTAAAACTCTGTCTAAATATAATTCTGTTAGTAAAACTACTCAGGACATAGCTAGCTCCAGATCCTACATAGACGCCCGACGAATAAACTTTCTCAGTTATAGTTACTAATGAAACACGCTCTTACAAGTGTTGCACGGACAACATTTTTAGTGAATTATTAAAAAATTTCAAAACGAAATATATCCGTACCCTAATGAAGAACCTTAGTAAGAACACTGTAGGGAAATCTTCACAGATTTTACTACATTCTATTTTTCGAAGAATAGAATAAAGTTCCTCTTCTATACCTACGCGTGTTACGAGCTTATTAAAATTTTCTACTAAAATATTCTCAAGCTGTTTTATATATTCCACAAACTCTGGCTTTGGAACATTAACTTGCAAGTCTCATATTGCTTGTTTACAATGAATTGCCTGAATTCATTTGGTTCCCCAGAAATTTCACACATTTCACAGGAATGCCTTACTCTGCATTTTTTTTAACAAATAACCTGCGAAGTAGTAAAGAGCGTTCTCTTGCCCGAAATCCAAGTGCCGGTAATCTACACTGTTAGCAAGAACCTCATCCTCTATACTCTCTGGGACTTGTGGAATTATTACTTCTTTAGGGTTTATTAAAATTTCGACGGATAAATCTTCTTCACTTTCGCAATTGCCAGTTTTGATCAGTTCCATTAACTCAATACTATAACTTTTTTTGAAAGCAAGCGTGACTAAATTGATATGGAGTTAGGTTTTTCGAATTTCCACCTCGGTTTCGAAGTGTGCCAAAATTGTGTTCCAAAGCATCTTGGTTAAGCCTGCGAGTGAATATATATTTAAAATTCTCGTCCATGCTTTGAGAAGAGAGGAAATTGCTATAAGCCAGCCGTTAAGGCACTTTATATTTGAAGTATGATCCTTCCCACTTTTATCTATTACATAAATAGATTCTATAAATGACTGCAACTGTTCTAGGATTTCTAGTTGTTCGTCTGTGGCACTAAATGGCTTTTTGTGTCTTTTCACATCATTGTATTTAGAAGAATTAAATACGTCAAATGCCATATCCCAACGTTTTATAAACTCCGCAGTTTCTAATGCTGCTGCAGGTAGTATATTGCCCTTCGCTAGAGTATCGATTCCAGCTGCGACAGTTGAACTCATTACTTGCGCAGCCATTTTAACTTTCATTTTCTGAAAATTATTTGGAGAAATGTGGGCAGCTGTCAGTTTTGGAGCTAACCTTACATTTGAGCTGAGTCCATGCTCGTAGAGTTTTTGAACATATGCAAAAATAGCTTTCTTCTCATCACCAAAGAGAAAGTCATACTTCATGAACATGTTTCGTACGCTTTTTATCAAGTGTGGTATATCATAAGAAAAGCATACATCTGTTCCATCTACAGTAAATGAAGATTTAGAGGGACTAACATGAAGTAACCTACAAATTTTCAGCAGCTTGTTAACCTTACAAGCTGCTGAAAATTTGTACCCTGATCAGTTATAAGCAACCGAGGCTTAAACCCCACTTCTCGTAATTTCCGAACAATTAAAAAAATTATATGTTTTACCTTGGTGGCACCGCATGAAGAATTGGTGAAAACATAGCCTAGCATATGTTTCCAGTTTTCAGATATACCACGAACCATGACTGCTAAAGCATATCTGGCTGGCAAATTCTCGCGAGTATTGCCATCATCTTGAATACCGATTATTCTTTTATGTTTCTTGTCATAAAACATATTTACTTTTAGAGACATTTCATCGATGCATATGACACAATTCTTTGCCATGCTATCTAACCGAATGCCCTTCAATTTAAGAGTTTCGAAATAAACATCATGAAACCCTGGACCTACTGGCCAATCTTTTGTCATTTCTTGTAAAGTTGACTTTGATGGCAAGATGAAAACCTTTCTCAGGAAATTATAGGCCACTGGAGCAATGAAAAAAACAGTTAATGCAAACTGCTTTATTTCTCTTGAATATCTTAACTCCCAACTTTTTCCTAGAACAGTTATTTGCCTCATTTTCTATAAAGGGGACAACTTGTGGAGGAATATATTTTTTATCCGAGTTTAAAAAAATCTCTCTTGCTCTTCAATGTAGGTTTTTTTAAAGCCTTGACTATTTTCCTTAAGTCTCTGGATTGAGCCATTGCTTTCGCATACTTCTTTTTTAGTAGCAAGTATTTCCTCTTGTATGGACAAATTATGCATTTTCCATAAATGGTCCTTTTTGTTTGACTGGCTTTGGTCCTATTAGTAGCATCTTTGTTCGCCTCGAAACGATCACCTAAGTATGAAGCAGACGTTTTCTCAGACAAAGAGCTCTCAAAATACTTAAGAGTACCCTCTCCACTAGTATATACCTCTTCTAAAATACCTGAGGTATTTCCTAATCCCTCAACCATTTCGGCGTCTTGTCGTCGTCTGTCTTTTGTGTTAGCCTCCAAGCGATCATCTACGTATGGAGTAGATGCTTTCTTAGGCAAACAGCTCTCAAAATACTTAAGAGCACCCTCCCCACTAGCATATACCTCTTCTAAAATACCTGAGGTATTTCCTAATCCCTCAACCATTTCGACGTCTTCTGAAAAAAATAAATCTTTATTATTTCTTAATACTAGTTGGTCATCCTCTAAGTATTCGTGGGTTCCTTCATCATTCAAATTGACGTTTTCCTATACAGGACCAATATTATAAAAATTTAAATAAAAAATAAAGCAGGAAATGAAGGTAGGCGGAAAGAATAGAATATAAAAAGTATATAAAAATAAAGGTTTAGGAAGAAAGAATACAAGGAAGAATAAATAAAATTAAAAATTTTTATATGAAATAGAAGATTGAAAATTTAGAAAAATTATACTTTATCCTCTCTAGCTAAAACTGGCTCGCTAGAGTCCTTGACAGGGGATGGTATCGCATTTATGGTCAACCTCGGTTGTAAGCCACGTATTAACATTGACGGTAAAAAATGCTCCGCACATACTCTTAAGTTTTTAATTTTGGAAAGATCAGCCAAAATGTCTGATCTTCCCAAAGCGTCCAGCCAGTTGATTGCCCTAAAATACGAAAGTATTGTAACGTAAAAGTATTATATAAGTTTCATAAACTATTATTTTATAAGTCAGTGTACTTTCAACATACCAATCATGTAATAATATTCCCAAGGGAGCTCGTAACGTATATTCAAACAACATAAGTTTCCAGTGGTATCGGGAAAGTGTAAATAAAAAATTTATAATATAGTTAAAAGATATGGAATTCTTTATATTATATACTATACATGCTATACATATATTGTATGGTTTAATATATCACTTATCAAAAATAGAGCTATTCTATATATTCTTGATATAAAAATATTATATAACAAACAGCTGGATTCAAATGTATTAATTATAAGATAATTAGGCACGCTTATACTTATGACAGACATGGGATATCGATATCTAGATATTCTGAATATCTAGATATCAAAGTACCCATGACAGACATGGGGTATTGATGTGACAAGCCGTAATTTGACATTTCAATTCATTTGACATCTCCAATTGCAACAAATTTGGAAATGGAAGTGACAAATATATTAGCTTTAACGCGGGCTAAACGGCAACAAATAATTGTAAATATACGACAAATTCAAGATTTAGAACGAAAAAAGAAAAAATTGCGTTATTTTGCAATAAGATCCTGGTTGAGGTGCAAAATGTCTCAATTCACAATTTCGTGTGAAACGAAGAAAACTGTGGTCGAAGGTTTGTTTAAAAGTAACATAATTGTTTTGAAATAATTTATTAACTGAATTTTCTTTTTAAGGTGGAAAATTCACAGTTTTTGGAAAAAGAAGTACCACGGTTCGATGAGGAAAAATTTAAAACTTATTTTCGCGTAAATAGGAATACATTTAAATTCCTAGTCTACAAATTGAGGAAGATTGCAAGGCAGAACACGACCTGGCGTTGTGCCATTTCTCTTGCTAAAAGGGTAGCAATTGTTCTATATGCTCTTGGATCATCAGGGGAATATAGGACAATCGGCAGTTTATTTGGAGTCGGTAGAACGACAGTTGGGGAAATTGTCTTGGAGTTCGTGAATGAAGTGTGGCAGGTCTTGCAGCCTCAATACTTAAACGTTTACCCACCTTCGCAAGTGAAAGTCGAGGAAGTGGTAAGCGGATTTGAGAAATTGGGATTTCCGCAATGCTTCGGCGCAATTGATGGTTGCCACATTGAAATTAACCCGCCAAAAGATGAGGCAGTCGATTTTTACAATTTCAAAGGGTGGCACTCAATAGTTCTGTTTGCGGCAGTGGACTATAGGTATCGTTTTACCTATATTAATGTTGGTATTCCTGGTCGGAGCAATGATTCAACAATATTCGAAAATTCATTGCTAAAAATTCAGCACACAACATACAATTTTTGAATGTAACAACCAAGTTATCGAAGGAGCTCATGTGCCGGTGCTATTAATCGGGGATTCCGCATTTCGGCTATCTAGGCAACTCATGAAGCCTTTTCCATTTCATGGTAACCAATCCGAGGACGAAAAGCGTTTCAATGCACATTTATCCAGGTGTAGACGAGTTGTTGAGAATGCATTTGGGCATTTAAAAGCGAGGTTTCGCCGTCTGGGAAAAGGTTTAGAGGTACGCATTGACAACGCCCCCTCAATTGTCAAGGCCTGTTGTATCCTGCATAATATATGCAACGAGACTAACGACAACATAAACAAGAGTTGGTTGACGGAAATGGAGAAGCAGCCGGGGAAATCACAACCGAACAGGGCTATTACAGCAGGAAATATGACAGTTTCAGGAAATGTCATTCGTAACGCTATTATGGAATCATTTAGTAAGTATAAAAAAATAGTTTCAAAAAAAAATATTTATTAAAGTAAAGTACATCTCTCTAATTTTTAGTAAGGAAGTTTATTAATTGCTCTTGCAACTTATTGCTTTGTTTTAAAAGCTCATTCGTTTCCGAAATTTTTTGGATATGTTGCATATCTGCGCTGACGTTTCGGGCTCGGTGCGGGGGTAAATACTTTCAACATCTAATCCAACATCCAATATGTCATCAACATCTAAGAAACAAAAAATTAAAAATAAATAAATTATAAAGTACAAGTAATAAAATAAGTTTGTATTACCTAGTATATTTGAAGATATGGACTCCTCCATAAATTCCTTTCCCCGGTTACTTTTATGGTGCCCGATAAATTCTTGCAACACCTCAAAATACTCCCAGTCAGACGGCGCCCCACCGGATGCTCCTCTCTTCAGCACTTCTGACCTGTAAATTTGTTACAAGGATAGTGTAATTATATTCAATTCATCCTGTAACACAAACATCACTACTAACCTGAATTTTTTCGTAAAATTTTTGACGCGATTTTTAATACCCTCCACTGAGAGTTTCAGCCCGTACGTTTTATTCAGCTCTTCTTGCATGCTACTATAAATATGGATATTCCTTTTATTAGACCGAAGATCAAT
Organism: Dioctria linearis; assembly: GCA_963930735.1. Classification (NCBI taxonomy): domain Eukaryota; kingdom Metazoa; phylum Arthropoda; class Insecta; order Diptera; family Asilidae; genus Dioctria; species Dioctria linearis. The sequence goes on along the minus strand of OZ005743.1, from coordinate 139,371,444 downwards.
ATCATGGTTTCTCCATACTTCAATTATGTACATCGTCTCTGCGGAGTTTAATATTTTTCTTTTTTAATTATAATTTTTCCCGGGAGAACGAACTTTTGCCACTTTCGACTCCATGTTGACAAACAATTGTTGGTCTTCTTCTTCTTTTTCGCTTTCTTGGGTAAGCACAGGCACATTTTTGCTTAATTTGACACATTATCATATTATTATTAACAACTAGATGGCGCTGCGAACCGTAAGAATTTTAGAGGATATCGATATCTAGATATCTAGTCTATACCGGGATATTCTGAATATCTAGATATCGATATCCCATGTCTGTCATAAGCATTACGTGGTGTATTTCGAGCGAAACTCAATAGCCATGCAAGCCGAAATACGTCTCAATGCAATTTTTTTAAATGAACTTGCATGCAAGACATCAAGCGAACTACCTTCTGCTGTCAAATTTAAAAACTCGTTGGAAGGGAGGCTTGCATGCAAGCTGTACTGCCTCGTGTAACAAAACATTTGCGACGTTTATGGTGATAAATTAACCTGCAGCTTATCACCATAAACGTCGCAAATGATTTTTGTAGCAACTGCAGCAGAATGTTTTTTTTTAACTCATACAACACAGTAAAAAATGCTTGATGGAAATTCTTGTGCCATTTTGAAAGCTTTGAAGTCTTCAAAGTTGCGCAATCGATAAGGTTGCATATCCGCTACATACTGGAGTTACCGGCATAAATACTCTGGCAGAAGATTATTTTTCATTTTGAACACCATTTTTAATATATTGAAAATCGTTCGCTGATTAACTGACATCCATTTGAGTACTTAACATTGCACTAATGGGCGTTCTTTAATGGCAACATAATATGCTCCTCATTGCCCTGTTTTGTAATTTTTGTAACCTTGCCATCTGTTCCTTCGTACACATAAAGAGAATTGATTGGCAATACTCGAAATGTGGCATAATTATGCTAATATGAATATTAATTTCACTTTCCATAGATAATTTCTTTCTTATTCTTTTCATAAATTCAACCTTTTAGCTATTTTTGCACATACATAGTCCAAATGAGCTTTGAAGTTAAGTTTTTCATCAATGTTAAACCCACACATTTGATATGCACCGCACAACCGCAAAATCCGTTCCAAATGCATTTTACATCATTTCGACTAAAACCTTTATCGCAATTCTTGCAATTTAAATTCATTTTTAATTTCGACTTCAGGTTACTAGATCACGAATTAAAATCTATTGCCGTTATTTAATATTTCTCGTTAATTCACAACAAGCCGCACCGCCATCAGAGAATATATGCAATATAATCACCGCTATCGATGCTGACATGCATATGCACGTCCAATAGACCAATAATATCACCTGATTAGCAGATTTATATTCACTTTTCCGCACAAACGATAAAATCTATTCAATTATAATATCCTACGTCAACTAACACATTAATTCCACTTTAATCCACAAAAAAGTTTTACTTTTTTCTCTAATCTAATTGGATAATTAAATTCAAGAAAAATTCAAGTCAAGTAATTGGAATTAATTCAATCAACCGCCCTACCTGAGCTTTAAGTTGATTTCAAGTCAAGTACTCAAGTATTCATGTAATCCTACTTGACCGAAATAAATTATAAAAAATAACGCATCATTGAGAGCAATACAAACTACATTGTACAAGTAGGTGAAATGATAAATAACTTTACTGACATAGTAAAGTACAGCTATAGAAAGATCAGCTCCGTACCAAACTTCCAAAATTATAAAGCAACCAAAGAACCCGAATTTTGTTCAAAATATGATTGTAATGGAATTTGCCGAAAGAATCCGCCAAGTGTGTTGTATTCAAGCAAGCAAATTACGTTCTGGATTCATTTCCCCGATTGAATCGTTGGCATAGACTAAATGAAATTCAAATTTCTGAATCGTTGTCACCTGTGAAATCTTTTAAATTGTTTCAAACGGTCTTTCACGTAATGTTAATGTGTATCTTGTAGATTTAAATTTCGTTATTGTAATGAAAATAATATTTGTGAATTAATTAAGAAACGCAATAAGAAGAAAGCAATTACCATTTTCTCGAATCTTGGAATGAATCAATTGTTTTTCCAGTTGAAAGATCTTAAATGCAGCAAATTGTGAAGATTTCAGGCCAGTGAATATGACCTTAACATTTGAAAAAGTTATGGAACGGTTCCTGGCAGATCAACTTAAAAAATACATTGATACATTGAAACAAATGCTTTGCGAATTAAAGAACCGGCTGTTGGTACTATGGTTTTGTCAAAGCAAAACAATCTTTTAAAGAAAACTTAATTTATTAAATTATACGGCTGATACAATGTTGTGTTGTTGGCGGACAGACAGCTAGAAATCAACTGATAGCGACGCCGCTTGTTATTCATTGTTGTTAAACGGTACTACCGTTCTATTATCGTGGTGATAAGAAATATTTTGAATACCAGTAATGATGAGTGTCATGATTGTAAATTATTCATGTTGGATAATTTACCCCAAGTGTTACTGGCCTTAGAAGGAGTCATTCGTGTGAAATGGCTTTGAGCTGGGTAATTTATGGCTGACCGACGTATTACTAATAACGATAAAGATTGCGTAGAACATCTGATAAAAAAGAAGGTAGCATTCCGTTTAGCACTTGACAAATCTACATATATTCAAGATATTCCGCAATTAGCGGATTTATTCAATATGTGTCTGCAGATGTTACAATCAATGAAGAATTGCTAGACTTAATACCACTCAAAGATACCACGTTTTCGTAAGCCACATAATTGAAGTTGCAAAATGGGGGTTTCCATTTGATACTACCGATCTTCGTCAACTTGCAAAAATGTATTTGGATAAGTCTGAAAAAAAATTAAAGAATTTGGTAGTAACTATCTACCTAACAAGGAGTGGGCTTGGAGACTTATACAACGACAAAAATAAAATATCTAATCGTAATGTCAAAATATTGTTAGAGCGAAACACCCGAACAATTTAATACCTATTTCGATAATCTAAAAGATATCACCATATGTTGTTTATAAGTCCTCTTATCTATGGAAAACATGGATGGAAAACGGTCCACCAAATACGTGCTATAATGTATATAATGATTGGATTGATTCAAGAGTATTTGAGGATTGGTTTGAAAACTTTTTTATTCCACACACAAGAAAACTTAACGGAAAAGTAGTGCTTATTGGAGACAATTTATCAAGCCATTTTTCAAAGCGCGAGATCGAACTAGCTCACGTGCATAATACCGCATTAGTTCCTCACTCGACTCATATCGCTCAACCACTAGATGTAGCATTTTATGCACCACTTAAAAAGTATTCGCGGAAGATACTCTATAACTGGAAATCACAACCCAAAAAAGGAAAGCTCAAGTGTTGTCAGAGGAAGCCTTTCCGTCTTTATTGAAGAAACTTCATTTAAAAATTGTTGACCATAATAATGTCTTTTAATCTAGCGAATGGGTTTAGAAAATGCGGTATTTTTCCATTCGAACTAAACGAAGTTATAAGCCGACTACCTCAAAATGATAATCAGGATATAATAAATGAGGAAAATGTAGCAAAACATGTGCCGGAGGCAGTATTAGAAATGCTAGAAAAGAGCCGAAGTAACACTCCTTGTCGTCCGCCAGTTAAACTCCGAAAAGTAAAAGTTCTTCCAGAAAAAGGAATAACACTTGAATAACTACAGATCCAGCCATTTAAAACAAAGAATAACAATTCACTTGTCGAAAACTATTCTATGCCAATAGCATCTAATGTCAGTAAACCATCCAAGCAATTAAAAAAGTCGTCGCTGCCCGAAATGAACTCTGTGGGAACAGAAAATATTCCATCAACATCAAAAGGAAAAAGCAAACGCTTTTGAAACTTTAAATACACGAATTCTGAAGCTGATGCATCGTTTACTTCTGCGGATTTAACCTATATGGACATTTCAGAAGGTAAAGATAAGTGGGAATCCTCCGATGAAGAGCTCTATCAAGAATAGCTATCGAAAGACTTAGTCCCCCCTTAGTTCTACATAAGATTGCATTTTTAATCCAAAGTTAATCCATATGAAATACAAAGCTATCCCTGATTTATGGTAATAAAAATTAAAGAAAATTATTATTATTAAAAGTGGCAAGCAACAAACTTAATTGCCTATCCGCTGCACCTGGAAATCTATAAAATGTAAGTGCCGAACCTTTCACATTTATATTTTTGCAGTCTTTGGCGCAGCACTTATAGAATGTATTTCTATTTCTAACTATTTTTTCCTTATTCATTTTCGCTAGAAATAAAAAAACATAAACTATTATACATACATTAATTTAAAAGAAAAATATATATTTTTAAACTGAAATCAAAACCCACCTTTTAATTGACAGTTGATCAGCTGTTTAAATCAATTGTCAAAAATACTATCAGAATCTTAGAATATATTCGAAGATCAGAATCATTTGCCATCTGACATTACCAGTTGACCAGTAGGCTTTTGACAATACCAGTTGACTTTTTGACATTACCAGTTGGCTTTTTTGACATTACCAGTTGCCACACTTATCTGGTTGTACTCTTTCTTCTCATTCATTTTATTATGGTCAGGCACGTCGGACTTTTTACGGAATGGTGGTACCAGAGCAAGGGTTTATAAAATCGTGACCGGGTAATTTTGCGAAGCTGGATATCTATATATATCTAATCTGTGCCTGTACTCTATTAGGCCTTTTATAGAAGGGTTTTCTTTCCTCAGGCCTTTGGGCCTTATATACCTAAAAAGGAAAACGAAACAAGCTAATTATATTACAAACAAAAGGTAAAAGTCTCAGATCATTACGATCTGAGACTTTTACATGAAAATTATACTCACTTAAAATCGTGGAATCCGACTCCCACCATACACGGCATTCCTCCTCAAAGGCCGCAGTACCATCAGTACGTATAAGGCTGGAAATATAAACATGAAAATACATTAACGCAAATAAGTAAACAAAAATAAGGAAAAACTTACCATTTCAAGCTGCCGTCAACATCCAGTGACATTTGTGTCACAGGCAGCTGGTGCGTTGTCTTCTTCTTCCATTTACTAATGGATATCTCCACTACGCCAACGACAACGAAAAATCCCCATGACGACGCGCTGCTACTGCATAGCGTCAAGGCAACGGCAACCGACAGACACACTGCTCCCATTGCATTCCCGGCTATAAATAGCGAGCTGTTGGGCATAACAAATCACTTGCACATTGAGCGGTCAACAAGACAGATCCGAAGCGATAAACCGGAATTAAGTCTTGACTAACCAATAAGGGAAGAATTGAACCCTGTTTTTACTAATTAAATATATTAATTAAATTATATTTTTCAGCACCCCCAAGCTAAGGTAGTTTTGAACCTGACAAAACTAATGAGCAGTGAATGAAGCTCATTCTGTTTGTACCTCGATTAAAAAACTTCTTTCTAATCTCGTTTTTCTTATAGTTTACAGGTTAAACGTGGAGTAAATAACGCATTATTATTTGAAGTTATATTATTATTTGGATTTATATTATTATTTGGATTTACTTTATTATTTGGATTTATTTTATTATTTGGATTTTCATTTTGAATTACCATTTGAATTATTATTTGTATCTTCTTGTTTGGTTTTATTATTTCATTTTGTTTTTTACAATTATCATTTTTTTGTTAACGAGTAAGCACTGAAGTAGTAGGCTAAGGCAAATTTTTGTGAAAAAATAAATACATTGACATCGAAATTTTGTGTTCAACAGTCTTATCCAGCAAACCGGCACCTCCCCTTTTTTATGTAAAGCCCATATTGGAACTTCACACTTTCCTCGAGTAGTTTTTTTCGCACAACTTATACTTTATACATTCTTTGTTCAATAAAGTAAAATAGCGCCATACGCTGCTCGTAAGTCTTGGAGAAGACATTTTTGTTTTACCTATTATTTAAAAAAAAATTAATATTATATGTGCCACTATTAATGATGGTAATAATAAATCTGAAATTCGGAATAGGTAATTTTTCACCACTAGACGATAATCAATTATGAATAATGGTTTCAAGCCTGGTTTTTTATTTTTAGGTATGAGTAAAATGAAAAAGAAAAAGACGTTATATTAAATAATTCCTGTGTATTTAAGTATTTCAAATCTATTTAGTATTAGTTATTTATTTATTTATAATAATAAGATGACAATATCTTTTTTAATTATATAATTACGAAAAAGATATTGCTTGAAATGCATCTCCACAATTCACATTAGCAAAAAAAGTAACAATTTGCCAAAAAATAAATACAATTCAAAATGTCGATCAGTCACCATAATTTAACTGCACTCGCGAAATAAGGCGAATAAACATCACTAATATTTTAGTGGATCAACAAATTTTTTTAATACGATATTGAACACTAATTATATGATTAAATAATTTGGAATTGAAATATGTGCATACGAAATTACGCACAAATAAGGTTTCATTTAAATACTTTTTAGTATTTTCGTGTTTTTACATAATCAAACTCACCTTGCACAGAACAAACACTAGACAACAACAGAGATTCTATTTTACTAATCAATCACAAAAACAGGCATGAAAGCACAATACAGTTCAAGCACTAAATTGTCGCGTGCGGCCATGCACAAGTGTCGATTGTTTCTTCAATTTCGTAATATCCGCTTCGCGGGATCTTTAGAGTAAAGAATCGCTATCGCTCCACGGCATCTCTAACCTACCTACATGCAATCATTTTTATTTAAGATAATTTAATTTTTTTACCTGTACCTTTAAAATTTCCGCCTGACATGATGTGCAGTTTCTACTGTCAGCGCCAGAAAATTCTTGCAGAAAGGATTATCTTATAAACGGTCGCATGTAGGCAGATCATTCCAGAAAATATTTCCATTGGGCGTTATTGGGCTAAGAATTCAATTGAATTCATTGAAATAATTGATTTTCCTGAATTACCAAACATTGTGATTGTAAAAATAAGAATTTTTTATAAAATCTATCTACACGCGGTGTGAAAAATAGTTTATTTGAATATTCATTAAAAAAAAATTATTTCCATCCGACTTCAGCAATCGATATATAACAGTTCCGCATTGTCTTCATTAATATCTTGCTTTTATTTAATAATACGAGTGTAAGGGCTTACCCGAGCCATACCAATTTCATCGAATAAGTATTACCATAGATGGCACAAGAACTAGATGCCGCATGGCATACTAGAGAAGAGTATACAGATTGTGAAATGGGTAGTCCACTCTGAAATGGGCCATAACATGTTCTAGAGCGTGCCGAAAGCAAATGTTTTTATAATAGCAGTTTTATATACATTTGATCGACTTCCTCAACACTTCAGATACGAAAAAATATGAATCACTCGACATATACATCATTTCAAATGTTGTGGTCCATTCCGGAATGGACCAACCAGCCATATAAATTTTGTATACTTTTTTGGTACTACATGCGACATATAGTTCTTGTACCATCTATGGTATTACTCAGTATAAGAGATGTTCACGGTTCAGATCAAACTAAAATTCAATAGTACGTGCAGAAACACAGAAGGGATAGAAAAATAAGAAAAAGTATATATCAAATTATATATTATTATAATTATACGAGTATGATGAAGTGAATAGACTATCCCGAAGTATATGTTAATGGAGCTGGTAGATCATACCGCATCTTATAAATCCTTACCATATACCTTTTAAGGAATACGCGAGATCAAACAAAGCACCGGATCGCAACTTATGAATTTCATACTGTAAAAGTAAGTCTTGCTTATGAGCTCAGCTCCCATTGGAGGGAAATGCGCGAAGCTATAGTGAGCATTAGAAAAAGCGGGAGGATAAGCCTTTCAGTTTGGATCCGACTTCCAGTAATATCAAAACAGCACGGCACATACGAAACAGAAATGGAAAATTGAAATATCTTTTTCTTATTGGTCCTCCCTTACTGTAACATAGTGACTCAAGCAAGGAGTACAGAAACTTACGAAAGCTATAGAAGATCTCCTGAATTTACTGATTTACTGTGCTCTTGCCAGGTTGTACGTGTTTTGATTTTTGTTTTCAATCAATTCTGTGAACACCTTTTTGATAAAACATATAATGGCTCTGGTAAATGTGCTTCAGTTTTTCGTGTTCAAAGCATATACAATTGTGCAACACAAAATATGCTTAAAATTGCGCTCTCTGTGATCGAGTTATATTGAATTCAAACAATTTTTTTATATAACTATCAACATGCCAAAAGTATTGGTCCTTAACTTAATGTTGTAAATATTATATATCTGTTTAAAATAATTTTATTATTTTTTAAATCTTGCGTTCTATGTAAAGTAGTGGTGAATTTAAGTACAATGCGGCACTAATATCATTTTGTACATTGTTGTTATCTACTCCCACAGTGTTTGGCAAAAATGGGAAGGAGTTATTTAAAAAAAAAATCAATTGAGCTCTTAAGTTTATTAGTTTATCAGTTTGTTTTTTTTTTTTTTTGTGGGGGCGTTAGACAACACTTATTGTACACTTCTATCACCAATTTTTATTTAAATTGATTTCCACATTATTGTCATAAACTCAAGGCAACAGTCTTAGCTTTTCATTTCTGTTGCATTTCAGCCCTATTTATGACATTTTCCATAACTTGTTGTAACGCTTCCTGCGATATGTTCCTTATTTCTTGATGAATGTTTTCTTTTTTAGTGCTGCGAGAGTCTGTGGGTTGTTCATATACACCAATGATTTCAAATAATCCCAAAGAAAGAATTCTGGACAGATCAGGTCGGGTGATCTTGCAGGCCAAGGCAAATCGCCACAACATGAATAACACGGCCTGGAAAATCGTCCCTCACTAAGTCCATAGTGTCGCGCGCTGTGTGTGCCGTGGCGCCGGCCATCTTGTTGGAACCAGATGTGCTCCAGCTCCAATTCATCCAAACTGGGTATCAAGAATTCACGTAACGTGGTTCTGTAGCACTCGCCAGTGATGGTTATCGCATTGTCTACCGCATTTTCGAAAAAATAGGGTCCGATCACTCTTTCAGCACAGACGCCACACCATAAAGTAACTTTTAGTGGGTGTAAAGGTGTTTCTTGAATAATGCGCCGATTTTCAGTGCCCCAGAAGCGAGTATTCTGCTTATTGACATGCCCCGAGAGATGGAAATGTGCTTCGTCACTCATAACTAATTTTGAAAATAGAAATCATCCTCTTCAAGGTTGAGGCTTATGACGCGCTGGCTGTACTCTAGACGAGCTCGGCGGTCAGTAGGCAGCAGATGAGACATCTGAGTTTTATACGGAAACGTATTCAATTTATGATCAAAAACAAAAAACTAGAATAAAACTGGGTTGCAGCTCAGCATATGAACCGCTCATTACCTTACTTAATTAGTATGACTCAAGCCAGTTCCTTCCCAGACAATATTTTTCATTCCTCTTTCCCTTTCTCCAATCCAACGTTATCTTATCAGGGTATGATTTTCATTTCCCAAATGCCTAAATCACTTCCAAGATTAGGTAAATATCATTTCCATTTTTTCTATCTCGTCAGATGGCAGGGTTTTATATAATATCAATTTCAATGTCTCTCTCTATCACCGCCATCCTAAAATATTCATCACTCTCGAAGAAATTACGATTAAATTTATAATAAAAATAAACATCATTAGATTAAAGATCAATATATAAAAACTAATTTTAATTTTAATTCAGAATAGTACATTTTTCTTTTTCAACAATAGGTTGGAGCATTGGAATTTCCTCTTCCACAAATCCTGAATTCTTAGTCGTTTTTCGAGAACAAGAACAGGTTCTTAATCCCTCCGGCCAGGAGATTTATGAATGAAACTAGTGTATTATTAGTTACAGCAACCTAGTGTGAAATTTATAAAAACTACTGACAATCTCAGGCATTTCGGAGCATAGTTTATTAAGATAAGTGTTCAGTCCACCGATGTATTCACGTTCCCCGATGTGCTCCCTCGTTGATATATTTCTAAAATATAAAAATAAAGGGGACCACAAAGTATCAAGTTTCAGAAATCATAAAATTAATACTTATCTAAGAAAAATAATCAAATTTAGCACCCTGTATCGTATATGGCTAGAAATTCTTTGTTAGATCCATTCGAATATTGCACTTTCATGCTGCACAAGCATCCGCTAAAAACCCTTTGAAGCCGCAGTTCATCTAAAGATAATCAGAATTCATTAATAAAATGATAAATTTATTCAAAATACACCAAGTTATACGTACCTCCATGTATTTAAATTTTTAACATGTCAAAATGTCATGACACGCAGTCAGCTGTTTTCGCCTCAATTAAAGGTTAAGCAATTTCAACAAACGTTGTTAGGGCCAAAAGGTGAGAGCTCATAACTAGATACAAGGTCTATATAAAGCCGACGAGCTGCAGCACAAAATAGTTCTTGGGCTAGAGTTCATCTGGTTCGAAGACCAATTTGAAAACAAGAATATTATTCCCAACCTCCATTTTCGTATGCCTACACCAAAGGGGAAGATTCATTCTACCGCAGAGATTAATCTGCTGCTCACTCCTGCCAACACCTAAGTAGAAGAATAATACTGCCACAGTGACTAATCTGATGCACTCCTGCCCACACTTCAGCGGAAGTATAATTTGTTTAGGGATTAATCTGAAATTATTTCTTTAATATAAACCACTCTTTTGCTTACACGCAGCAGCTGTTACTGCAATAATTGCATTCCGGAGCAAAAGTCATTTTGCTACCCTTCTACTTACATACAGCAGCACTTACAGCAATAATTGCATTTCGGTGCAAAAGCCATTTTGCTACCATTTTACTTACACTCAGTAACAGCATTACTTTTACCACAGAAGTTTGCTTTGTTGACCGCCAATTAATTCTGTTCTTCTTACTATTTTTCATTAACTAAAGGAACGAAGGGGGCCACGTCACTCAGACGGAACTGAATTTCATATTGAATTTATTATATTGGAATTTTTAATTTGTGTTGATTGCATTTTATTTTCTATGAGCAGTTTTAATTTTTTGAATTGTGATAGTAGTTTCAGGTATTGAATACAATTTTATATAGAATTGTTATACGTAAGACTGAGTTGTCCTTTTAATCTCCACATTTGAGACTAGATCTCACAATAAGCTTTATTAAAAAATCATTGTAACTCAGAGGAAATTTTAGGCTTCTAGACAAACATAAATATTCGAAGATCCAAAGAATTGAAGCTCAGAGGCATTTATTTTTAGCTTGCCTACTTGCATCTCAGTGGAAATTTTAAGCTTGTCCACGGACTAGTATAATTGATCGCAACTCACGGGCAATCTTAAGCTTGTTTACAAATTAGTGCGATCAATCATAATTCAGAGGCAATCTTGGGTTTGTTTACGAATGGAGTAATAGGAAGACTAATACCCTAGGCAGACGGGCAAAATCAATGATCATTCTTTCGTAATTGAATTTTTCAAAAATCGATTTATCATTGAATTTTAATTATTGGATTGTGGTTTAGTTTTTCCCACGTACTACATATTGTAACGTTTCTTTATCTTGGATAAAAAATTTGCTCCGGCCGAGCGGTAAACGAGGGAGCCGTTTTGTTCTGATATTTAAAATTCCTTTAAGAATTTTACCGAACTCTTAGCAATTGAAAAATGTTACGGCAATATTTAATTTGTGTTATGTAAGCAATAAGATTATTTTAGTTAAACGGAAATTTATTTATTCTTACTGTAACTGAATATTTTAAAAGAAAATTTATTTTACTGTATCTGACTTGGTACTCACCTGATCAGTGTTTTGGCAGCTAATTCACTTGGTTCTCTGTTAAGGTTTTTAGGATTGGGACATTTTCTTTATTCCAGTCGAGACCCAGAATAAAATGAGGTTAGTAATTCTGACTGCAGTCGGTACCCACAGAAAGAATCTTTATCACAGTCGAGACCCGCGATAAAGTGTTTGGGGTTAGTAATTTATTCTAACTGCAGTCGCTACCCACAGAAAGAATCTTTATCACAGTCGAGACCCGCGATAAAGTGTTTTGAGTTAGTAATTTATTCTTATTGCAGTCGATACCCACAATAAGAATCTTTATTACAGTCGAGACCCGCAATAAAAAGTTTGGTGTTAGTAATTTATTCTAACTGCAGTCGCTACCCACAGAAAGAATCTTTATCACAGTCGAGACCCGCGATAAAGTGTTTTGAGTTAGTAATTTATTCTTATTGCAGTCGATACCCACAATAAGAATCTTTATTACAGTCGAGACCCGCAATAAAGAATTTGGTGTTAGTAATTTGTTCTTATTGCAGTCGATACCCACAATAAGAATCTTTATCTTAGTCGCTGTCAAAAATAAGATCTTTAATCCAGTCGGTACCCAGAATAAAAATCTCAATTTTCAACCCTCTAACTAAAATAAAGCACTTGTTTGATTAGTATAAAATCTTTATTGCAGTCGCTACCCACAATAAAGTATTTGATTTGTTAGTAAAAATTGGAACACTGGGAAATAACACTAGGAATCGAGAACCACTTGATCACTGCACTGCCAAACTAAAAAAGAGATCGAGCCAAGTCAGACTGCTGTTTATATAGCCAGAGTTTGCACACGGCACCAAAGAACGGTAGTCAAAGGCGCATGGCAACAATATTGGCATAGCAACAACTGGCATAGCAACAATAACTTGGCATAGCAACGGCAGCTTATCATTTGTCATGAGTGTTACCATTCTAGTTATTGCTGCCACAGGCTGCTTTCAGCTTATTATCTAACAAAATATTTTGAGTAAATTCAATTTATGGTTAATTCAATGGTATAAGTGTAAAAAAATATATAAAAAAATAAACTCTTACCGGAAATAATTTATAAATTCCTTAAAAACCGTACCTTCAGCTGGTTTAAACGCAGCTGGACGCAGCACGCACGAGTTGCTGCACTTCCTCTTATCTGTACCATCGCAATATTCCGCTGCACAGTGCTTTCTGGTGAGCTAGCTGCAATTAAAGGCTGAAATACAACCGAGTGCGACACGCACCTGTCGACGCCAACAAATAATTTTCGAATACATGTTACGACATTAGAACATAGCAAATGCTGTGCCACAAAAATGTCGTCGTCAAAGATTTGCTTCCATTTCGCGCACCGTCCTTTTAAATCTGGCATAAATGCACATCGGCTTTCAATACAATTTATACTTATTCTTAAAAAGATGTAAAAATTTCCCTATAGGCATCCGAAAGAAAACAAAACTCAAATCATTTATCTAGAAATGACGACGACGATGTCGCAATCATTGTATTACGTCTGTGGCAATCAACGCCGTACTTGGCGCCGACAATTTTAGGTCACATTCGGGGCGCATGGCGGAACGTGATGTGTAATGAGAATTTCTTGCCCGTACCTCGTTTCCATTTTGTGTTCTAGTACGATTTCGTCTTTACGCGGAATGTTCGGTCTGACTGACGTCTGTACTTGCCCTATTAGTGAGATAATTCGCGTTTGTTTATCTCTGGTAATTTGAGATAATGTGATTTCGCAAGCTTGAAGTGCTCGTTTTTGTCTGATTTAAGTGTTGTGTTTTGCATAACGAAATCACATTATCTCAACTCGCGAGTGTCTCCAGTTTTTGTGTCGCTGCGCCGCTTCCAGCCCAGACGTTCATTCGGCATTATTTATTTACATCGAGGGAAGGAGATATAATTAGGTAGGTGCATTTAACAATTAAAAAGTAGAAGTGGTTCTTTGTGGTCTTTTTGTTTGTTTTCAGGCGAAGGCACCCAGGAGCGCATTTGGATAATGCAACGATGCAAAGCTGGAACGATGCATGACGTTATGACGGTTTCAAGACAGATACCTAGCAGCCGAGCAACAGCAATTGTTGATTAGGTAAGGTCAATTTATAATTTTAAATTTAAGAATGATTCTTTGTGGTGTTTTGGTTTTAATTTCAGAAAGCACTCAAATCGTGTGGGAATAGTGATTTTGTTACAAGTTATCATAGAGATGTATGCCAATACGGTTTTACTGAGGAACTCAATGGGAAGGTAGATGCCGTCTTTTTGGATCTTCCTGCCCCACATTTAGCAGTACCTTATGCACTTAAAGCTCTAAAGGAATCAGGAGGACGTTTTTGCTCATTTTCACCTTGTATAGAACAATCACAAAGATGTTGTGAAACTTTATCAGAGCATGGTTTCACAGAGATACAATCAATGGAAATTCTACAAATGGAAGATATAGTAAACCAAGACTGTTCCTGTTATCAATTTAGAATCTGTAAAGTTGAAGTCTGAAATTAGCAATTAGTTGTAATTTTCGCTACATTATACAGATGGAGAATCGAGCATGGAGAATTGAGCCAAAAGCTCAGTTCAGAATTTATTTTCTATTCAGCTCGCACAACAGCCAGCCCGCGTCGATGTACGTTGCAGAATCAGAGCCAGCCACAGGCATTAGCAGGGCGAGGTCTGCTCATGCGGCGTACTTTATACGTATATCGGAGCAGCAGCAGAGCCAGCCACAGTCAGTGATAAAGCAATCTGCGTCCACATAAATATTAAAGAGCTGTGTGCGCGATGATCTCTGTGTTAATACGGATGATATTTTGCCCGATTCAGGTATTTCGCTTGTTTTGCATTTATCTGTGGTTAGATGTTTGCTTAGGAGAATTGTTCCGGAACATCTTTTTGGATAAGTTCGCTACCTTAGGATTTCAAAGAACTTCCTGAAAATACAGGACATATCATATGATAACAGGACAGGTGGTTCCCGAGAAATATGCAAAATATTATAACCTTTGCCCGATTCAGGTAATTCGTTTGTTTTGAATTTATCTGTGGTTAGATGTTTGCTTAGGAGAATTTTTCCGGAACATCTTTTTGGATAAGTTCGCTACCTTAGGATTTCAGAGAACTTCCTGAAAATACAGGACATATCATATGGTAGCAGGACAAGTGGTTCCCGAGAAATATGCAAAATTTTATAACCTTTGCTCGATTCTGGTATTTTGCTTGTTTTGAATTTATCTGTGGTTAGATGTTTACTTAGGAGAATTGTTCCGGAACATCTTTTTGGATAAGTTCGCTACCATAGGATTTCAGAGAACTTCCTGAAAATACAGGACATATCACATGGTAGCAGGACAAGTGGTTCCCGAGAAATATGCAAAATATTATAACCTTTGCTCGATTCTGGTATTTTGCTTGTTTTGCAGTCATCTGTGGTTAGAGAACTGTTCCCCAACCTCTCTCTGGATAAGGTCACAAATTTAGGATTCAAGAGAACATCCTGAATGTACAGGAGATGTTATATGGTGGCAGGAGGAGTGGTTGCCAAGAAATATGCAAAATATTTTAACCTTTGCCCGATTCAGGTATTTCGCTTGTTTTGCATTTATCTGTGGTTAGATGTTTGCTTAGGAGAATTGTTCCGCAGCATCTTTTTGGATAAGTTCGCTACCTTAGGATTTCAGAAAACTGTCTGAAAATACAGGACATATCATATGGTAGCAGGAGAAATGGTTCCCGAGAAATATGCAAAATATTATAACCTATGCTCGATTCTGGTATTTTGCTTGTTTTGCAGTCATCTGTGGTTAGGAGAACTGTTCCACAACATCTTTTTGGATATCGTCACTGTTCTGGAATTCCATAGAAACTCCTGAATGTACAGGAGATGTTATATGGTGGCAGGAGGAGTGGTTCCCGAGAAATATGCAAAATATTATAACCTTAGCCCGATTCAGGTATTTCGCTTGTTTTGCATTTATCTGTGGTTAGATCTTTGCTTAGGAGAATTGTTCCGGAACATCGTTTTGGATAAGTTCGCTACCTTAGGATTTCAGAGAACTTCCTGAAAATAACGGACATATCATATGGTAGCAGGATAAGTGGTTCCCGAGAAATATGCAAAATATTATAATCTTTGCCCGATTCAGGTATTTCGCTTGTTTTGCATTTATCTGTGGTTAGATGTTTGCTTAGGAGAATTTTTCCGGAACATCTTTTTGGATAAGTTCGCTACCTTAGGATTTCAGAGAACTTCCTGAAAATACAGGACATATCATATGGTAGCAGGACAAGTGGTTCCCGAGAAATATGCAAAATATTATAACCTTTGCTCGATTCTGGTATTTTGCTTGTTTTGCAGTCATCTGTGGTTAGGAGAACTGTTCCCCAACCTCTCTCTGGATAAGGTCACAAATTTAGGATTCAATAGAACATCCTGAATGTACAGGAGATGTTATATGGTGGCAGGAGGAGTGGTTCCCGAGAAATATGCAAAATATTATAACCTTTGCCCGATTCAGGTATTTCGCTTGTTTTGCATTTATCTGTGGTTAGATGTTTGCTTAGGAGAATTGTTCCGCAACACCTTTTTGGATAAGTTAGAATTTCGTGGTTTTACAATGAACCGTCCTTTTCAAAAAATCATATTTTGACAGCGGAGCAGCCGATTTGTCTGATTCAAATCTCAAAGGAAGCTTAAGGGGGTATTCTAGTCTAGAGGCCCGAATTTTAGATGATTTTTGAAGTGCCGTAAAAAAAAGACAATCAATATCTTTCTATCCATTTTTTTATGAGTTATTTATTAACATTGCAAGAATACAGAAAAAATTATAAAAATTAAAAAAAGTTAAAAATTCAAAAAATTAGCAGCTGATGAAGTGGGGGCCTCAAAAAATTGGCGCATGATCATGCCAACGATTCCAACCCGCCTAGCAATCCGAAAAACAGATTATTAGTCTAGAGTAATGTCGCTATGTCCGGAACTAGGGAAAAGTTGAAAAAAAAAATTTCACAAAATGGCCGCTGCCTAAAAAAAAAAGCAATTTTTGTACCACTTTTTTGACTTTTTCGAATTTTTTAAAAATAGTAAAAACTGAAATATGGGGATGCGGCTAGTTCCGGACATAGACAAGTCTATAAAGAAGACTCTCAAAAAAAATTAAAGTAAATCGGTCCAGTAGAACTCGAGAAATCGTGGGCATCGTCTTGATAAAGGCAGTTTCGAGAAAAACGCGTTTAAGGGGTAACACCACTGTAAATTTTTTGAAAAATCGTTTTTTTTTTATTGGCTTGAAAAATACTTTTAAACCCTCTAGAATAAGAAAAAAAAGGTCCCGTTCGAGAAATTTTTTTTTCCTTTGAAAATGGAGGTCGCCACCAAGCGCGTCAAACTTGCTCCGAAACATGTCCCGGGAAGATGGCTGTGGAGCCGCCATTTTGTTTTTTTTTTCGCTGTCAAAATTTTATCAATAAAGTTCAATATATGCCCGATAATACCCTTAAAAGGTTTTTTTCAAACACCTTTAATTTTGCGAGAAAAAAATTCGTGAAAAAACCTTTTTTTTTAGCCGTTACAGAGGCGTTACCCCTTAAAGTCCATACGTCTACGTGGTTTGGATGTTAGAATTCAACTGTTAGCAGCTGGATATAAAGATACAAATTTGAAAAATCCTCTTGTAGGCATATTCTTGAATAGTTAAACTTTGAAAATATGAAAAAAAATCGCTTTTTTTGAATTTCTAGACTAGAATATCCCCTTAATGCTTTATATTTTACAAAAAAAATATAGTGGTTCAGAGCGAAAAAAAATTCTATCAATAAGGGCAATGGGCTCTAGCAGACAATTTCTTAAGTAATTAAAGTCCCCTTCAACTAATTAGTGTACATCCTCGTTCGTCCTTATTTCTATTTTATAACACTTTGTTTAATTTCTGTTAGATCTTAATTTTTCATCTTTCTTATTTGATTGTTTTAATTTTTACTAATATTATATATATATTTTTTTCACCTTTCCCTTCTTTTATACATATATGTAAGTAAAATCTCTTTCATGTAATTAGGTTAAATTGCTTGCTAATCGTCCATTATATTTACATTTCATTATCATATATATCTTTAGTCTTTATTTGTATATTTATACCCGTGTAACATTTTTCGATATTGGAGGGCTAATAACGACAGTCGATACTCTACATGAATTGAAATTCAACCATTTTGTTTCTGAATGCTGCTAGAGTGCTGGGAGGATTCATAAAACCATAACTAATGTCATAGACAGAGGATTCGATAATCGACATCTTATCAGAACTGAAACAGTACAGAGTATCACTGATTGCTTTTTTCCTCTCCTTATAAAAATGGATTCTGAAATTCAGTACCTAATCAGTATTTATTCACTTTACTCAAAAGAGTTACTGAATGCAGTACTGAACGGGTACTGAATGACTGTCGATTATTGATACTGTCACAGGTAGTATTGTGAGTTCCGTTTGAGTGCCGCTATAGTCCATGTAAACTGCATTTAGTTACACGTGCATTCTATATGTTCGATCGTGGACTAGCTGTTTCTACTTTTATTCGTAAATATGTTAAAAATTTGAAAGTGATGGAGCTATAAAGGCTCTACCTGTGTCATGGATTGAGAAAAATATGGTAAGTATATTCGTACTTGCAGCCATAGTGAATTTTGCTTTATAATTTCAATAGATTTAGGCCCCATTTGCCCCAAATGCTGCAAACTATGTTAAGGCTAAAAAGCGGCCTCTGAAAAGCTGGTCTTTATATAAAGTTCGCAGTTTAGGTAATAAGAATTATGATAAGTTTCATATAACAATATTTCGCTAATGCGAATTCACATAATGTTTTTAGATACGTATACAGCAGGATTAAAAGCCGAAGAAGTATTAACAGCAAAGACTGAAATGGATTCCTCAAATTACGAGAAATGTCGATGGTTGCTATCCTATGTTGTGCTATTTTTTGTGTGCTATTAACCTAACCATGTGGTGGAAAAGGATGAAGGCCAAGCCAGCGCTCCGTCGATGGTTGCTATCCTATGTTCTGCTATTTTTGTGTGCTATTAACAAATTCTTCATGTGAAGTTTTATTATTCTTTCAATTATTTTAGCATTTGTTTTTGGTATTTTTTGTTGTAAGTTCACCTTGCTACGTCCCGATAAATGTAACAATGGTGGCACTTAACATGAGTGGGCTTTCAGCATATTTAGCGAATATGCCTCCATCGATATTTTCCCTATCTTTGCAATATGTTAAATTGCATTTTTGGCCGTACAGGCTGTTTGGTTAGCGTTACCTGTGCGTTTTCTGCTCTCGCCACAGAGCGTCATCAGCGGTTTTATATTTTATTTTTGTTTGAGTGAATGGTCACTCTCTAATTTGTGCGTGCGCACGAAAGAGTTATATGTTTGCTTTGAATATTTATTATTCTTCGCATTCATATATATATTAAATTATTCTACTCCAGTTTTTATGTCTGGCTGATGCTGAAAACTAATTCATTTACATAATGAGGTTTTCAATATGGGCAAATTTAATTGCTCATATTGCAGGGCTTCTTTTGGGTAAGTGCATTTTTTATTTTCATTTTTAATATGTTTTATATTATTTTCTGGCGTTGTTTCTCGTCTATTCTTAGTTCTCTGCAATTTAATGTCGTTGTGCATAATCGTTGTCGTGCTTAGAAGCTTCACTTATCTTGTGCGATATATCGCATGCGAAAGAGCTCTGAGTGGCTACATTTCGTAGGATAAAAAGAAATTTCGAACCGATGCTCCGGTTTTCACCTTAAACTCAACATTTATGATTGTTCACATTTGTGATCGGGTGCTACAGTTCTACAGTGATGTCAAAATTTACTATAATATGTAATTATATATGTAAATATATGTAATTTCCCAATAATATTTTCTTGCCACCACAAACCAAAATATTTTCAATTATAGCAGCTGTCAACTTTATTAACGTACTCGCGATAAAAACAATCGCAAGTGGAGATAGATCTATAAGAAGACCAGGGGATGATTCGGATCTTTCGTCGTATTTTAATAATATCAGAATATACGACAAAATGAAATGATTTTCCGCTGTTTTTTTTAGCTCTACATACCCTGCATTACGTAGAATGAACTGAAAGGAAAACTTGACATTACAAATTCAAAAATATTTTTCGAATTTAAGCACTTGTATTACTCTAAGTTGGGTGTGAAATGCCCATTTACCATAGTTTATAATTGTTAACACAACCTCGGAAGTAGTTTACTAATTTGTCGCACTTTTATGTGTACATTCTGACGTTTATACTTTGCAAATTCATTTAAGTTTATTTTGTGGTTGATGAAAGAGATAAATCAAAGTGAATATGGCGAAAATAAAAGTACAACGAATTTGTGGTAAAATGTCAAAATTTGTGAATTTTGAAATATATGCATAAGCTACAACAAATGATCAGAATCACCACTAAATAACATTCTTGTTATTCATCATTGTTAAAAAAAACACGCACATATGTAATTATGTCCTCTTGGTTGGTCTCTCTTATCCGTTTTGTTGCCTTCCAAGGATATTAATCTAATCTATTTTCATAAAACGGTCAGTTTTGAATTAATTGTTTAATTGTGCGTGTTTTTTTTAAACAATGTTGAATAACAAGAATATTATTTAGCAGTGTAAATAAACACTCATATGCCCGGGAACGGAAAACGGAAGTATATAGTCTACACCCCTTTCTAGCGAAAATCCTTAATATTATCATTAAATGACTATGATAGCTAAACTTTTCACAACTATAAGTAATAATATACCACCATATCATACAATGCTTCATTACCGTTATCAAAATTAAAATTAAAATTTGAATAGTGATGATACCGACCTAGCACTTACAGACATGTGCAATATTACGGATATTAGCAATAAATCTATTTCACAGCCAAAAGGAGGAATGATGGGAGTCGTTGCCATTTAAGAATTTGATTCCAAGTTGCAATATAGGCAGCAATTCATTCCATTACAATAAAATTGGGACACATGTTGCTGAAGCTCAAAATAGCAACAAGAGGGAAATAGATACAAAATTCGAGTAATGATCTTCGGATAAGACATTACTTCAGCCCTAGAGTTTCACCAATAATAGGAGATAGTCATTAGCTTATACAAATAATGATAGATATATATAAGAAAGCATACATGAGAACTGGTTACATACATTCAGGTTCCAAGTTCTACATTCTGCATTAATTTTAATAGTACCTATATTCCTTTTACAGAAACGGACAAAAACTTTATGAAAACATGTACTTAAGATTGGAATACTTGTGTTTTAAGATAGGATAGAGCTTTCGCCTGCAGAAGTAGTTTTTTAGTAGTTTTTTTTTCTCAAAATCCATTCTATATCATAAATTTGAATAAGTCAAAGCACTCAATTTTCAAGCAACAAAATAAATAATATAAAAAAAAACATCTATTAAAAGAAAACTTCCCAAAAAATTTATAATAAAAAATATGCAATTCTCCACTCTCCAAGTAACATACAAATGTTCGAATGCTCAAATTCGGAAGTGTCCCCGAGTAGAAAATCCACTTTTAAGATAAATATCACAAATCTACGTACATATGCCTATAGAAAAATCTCACAAGAGATTTCGAAAGTTCTTGTTACAAGTAACAACACTAAATTAAATTGGAAATTTATATATCTCATGCGACCTGAAAGTACACCTGAATTTTACACCTCAACTGCAATCATTTCGAACTTCGAAGCCTCTGATTGAATTATATTTTTTTTTCTTCTTCTTCAGACAAACTAAGGAGAACGAACGAACATCTAGTATGGCTAGAGTAAATTATGAAGAAATGGTTTGATACCGGTGTGGGTTAGTTTTCTTAGGTAGCACTAAGCCGCAACCAAGTATATCTACTCCTTTATGCAAGTAGAATAAAAACCACAACAAAAAAATGTCTGCTTTCTTTCTTCAAAAAACTTATTTTAATGGGCTCAAAAATATTTTGTACATTTTAAATATAATTTAATTAGGTTTCAATGAAAATATTAAAATTTAAATTGAAAAAAAAGAGAAATTTTTACCAATTCAACTTCACATCAAGTGTAACCACCAGTCTTTAACACTCACACAACAATTTCACGGCACATAATTTAATTGAAATTTTAAATTGAAATTGAATTAATTTAAATTATAAAAAACTCCTAAGTAAAAAACAAACAAATTAGTTATGTAGCGCTCACTTTAAAATCTAACTACACTTTGCAATGAAAAACGCACGACTTACTCCGGCCAACGTTATGAAAAATATGAAGAGCTGCACAAAGTGAACAATTTTTATCAAAATTTTAACGGAATTAATAGATTTTTCTGATATGAGTTGAAACAATTACTGATAGAGACTGTGTTTCCAGCCTAGCTGTGTGCTGCTGATGGTATAGTCAAAGTTACCCTAATGACACGTTAAGAAGCAGGCGAGATTTCCGAGTGTTTTACATTTAAAATGCACACGGCAAGAAAAGGAAGGAAGAAAGAAAAAAAATGAAAAAAAAATCAAACTCTCTTTAAAACTTTTATGAATAAAGTTAAAAAATGTGAAAGCGCAAATTGTATGCAAGGAAACAGAATGGTACTACCACCATTGGTATTTCCGAGTCCAGGCTTTGGTACGTCCACAATGAGGCCCATTTTGTTTTTGAACTCTTCTTGGATGACAGTTTTTCTTTGCTTAACAGTATTTTTATTATCCTCCGATCTAAGTTGCCATTTTTTGACAGACAGTTTGTATGCTAAGTGAAGTACGCTCTCAAAAAATCGGATTCGCGCATTTAAAATTGATAATCAAAAATGTAACGCACTTTCATCAATTTCTTTAGTTTTCGTCAAATCGCTGAAATCTTTCGATGTAGCTCCGCAGATGTAACATTTCATTGTCGATCTTGTATCAGTCGCTGTGTTACATACTTTGCCATCAACCATAGTGAAAGTCAAAGTATGTTTCACTTCTATGGATCGTGATCGGTTTCCTTGAATTTTCGTTTTGTTAAGGGGTAACGCCACTGTAAATTTTTTGAAAAATCGATTTTGTTTTTATTAAAAAAAAAAAATAGTTTAAACCCTCTAGAATAAGAAAAAAGGTCGTGTGCCAGAAAAAAATGTTTTTCCTTTGAAAATGGAGGTCGCCACCAAGCGCGTCAAGCTTGCTCCGAAACGACTACCTGAAGCCTGAACCACAATTTGAGCTTTTCAGCCAGCTTTATCGGCAGCTTTCTTCTAAAGCTGACTGAAAAAGCCGAATTGAACATAACTGACCTTTTTGACATTTGCAACTTTAACTTGTTTATCGGAAAACTTTTATTTTTTCCAATTAAAAACTATTCTCAAAACTTCAAACGCGTTTTTCTCGAAACATGGTTTTTCAAAATGGCACGCAGCATAACTTGTTATGGAACTATGAAGAGTGATTTGCTTGGGACGTAAGGTCCCGACTGCCAGCCTGAGCTGACAGATCACTCGACGGACAGCGTTCACTGCAGGGTGGCACGCTAGCTCGCCTCGGCTATTGGCGGAGAGTGTGGGGAGGTTCCACGAAAAACCTGCCGCTACCGTCAGACATAATCAAAAAAAAAATTCGTGCCTATCAACACAAAAGCCAGCACACATTCGGCCCAGAAGGGACCCTTACGTCACTTACATGTATCTCATCGAAGGCGCAGATGTTCTGCCTTCTTTGCCTGCCCCATCCTCCCATCTGACTCTGAGGGGCATAATTCTTCAGAGTCCCTAGTTGACCTGTAGAGAGAGAAAGAGCCTAGACGACCTTCATGCGAGAGGGCTCCAGGAAGCGAGAGGAGAGATCAGTAATTTTACTGGGCCATAACCAGGGTGAGAAGAATGATCGAAATTCATTCATTCTTTAAAAGAATATTCTTAAGAGAATTTTGGTTTTCATTCTCTCGCGAATGAATGAATTGCACAATATTTGAGTCGGTTTCATTCTTTCGCGAGAGAATGAAATTATTCATTCCCACGTCTTTTGCATTCGCGAATGATAAAGAGTGGAAAAGAATATTCTTTTTCATTCTTTTATCCCGCAAACAGATTTATATAATGACGATTTTATGCTTTCACTCAGTGCATTTTCCACGTTTTTTAAATGTATGTACATGCTTTTTTGTCCTGAAAAAATATAATCTACCTCCTAATATATCCGTTACGACACACTCGAATTCACCGACAGTAAAAGAATGAAATATGAGAATGTTCTCTTCCATTCCGAGTGTTTGGTTTTCATTCTTTCTCATTCTTTTGCTGCCATTGAAGAATATTCTCTCATTTTCATTCTCTCGCGAATAGAATGTATTCTTAAAATTCTCGGCAGCAAACATTCTCTCGCGAATCTTTCAACTCAATTATTCATTCGCGAATGAATGTAAATGATAAAGAATGTATTTTTTCCATTCGCGAAGGAATTTTTCCGAACTCTGGCCATAACGTTATAAAAATATTCTTTATTCAGAAGTAGAAATGTAATCCTAACGTATACATCACTGCGGTCAAGGAGTGTAAGCCAATGAATGCATCTTTTTTCAAGTCTCTACCTTAACTATGAATGAACTCATGTCGGCCCTCTATACAGATAGTGCAAGATTATGGCCAATGCAAACCTCTTGAGCAATATTAAATACAAACATAGTGAGTTCACTGTATAATCTAAATGCTATCAAGGCGCAAATGTCGTATAATTCTAATCGCGAACAGGGATGTTCGAGTCCACGCGTATCATACGCTATATGTGATACATATACATACTAAGGATACAGTAATATGGCCGATAGACAAAAATGCTAATAAAAAAAATTCTCCGATTTATGTATATAATGCTTGAATACGACTGTGATACTAATTGTGTGACTAGACAAATTTGTCTAAAGACAAATTCATAATATAGTATCTACTTATATATAAACGCTATAATAGTACGGCGATTAAACTGAAAAATTAAAGAAAAATCCTCAAAATCATTCTATAGTACTTAAATACAACCCTATAGTAGTATGGCAATTAGAAAAATAAAGAAAAAAAAATTCTCAAAAGTTTATATGTGACGCACAAATGCACTTATTATACTAGCATAGCATATCGCCAAAACTCGTCGTTTTCCGAATGTAATCTATAAATGCGACTACAATATTAGTGTAGTAAATTGACAATAAAAAAATATTTTGTTCATCATTCGAATTCTGCTATGATATCTTGTGGCAAATATACAAAGAAAAAATATTTTGTTCATCACTTACGTACTTTACTGATAGAAATCCCCCGTAGAGGCGCCTCCAAAGGTAAGATGCTCCACGAAGCCACTGTTAAATTGCAAAAATTAAATTTATTTCGGCCTAAATTGCCAACACCTCTGTAGGATGAGTCTGCCAACTATGAGCTATCCTATGCCTTATCTTATGCCGCGAGTACAACACTAATGAGATTAAAACCTTTCAAGCCAAACTCAAAAAACATTATTTCTCTAACACGACGCTACTGGATACCAATTGCTGGGATGAATGGTCGACACTAGAGTCTTCCTTTTGGGGCACCTATGGCAGGTACTGCCCAGTTCGTTTTTTTCCCATCGACGGGTATGTGCCAATGGGCGACTACTAAAACTAAAATAGCTGCTGGAACTCGACCCGAGATCCTATGACAACATCAAGACGCGCTTGGTGTACTTAGAGTCTCTGCACTTAGCTACGTATTATGCCGCAAGAAAAGATACCCCTGTATAAGCGACGATATCTCTGTGTCAGCGACAATCAAATCAAAAACGTGATGCCCAAGTTTGGATATAGTTCTCTCCACAGAAATGATTTTCCTTCCCTCTACATAGATTCCTGGATCTTAAAAATCTCAGGAAGAAACGCTTTTCTTTCCTTTACTGTCACAGCAGAGGCCTTCCAGCAATCTGTAAAACCTTTTTTTGTGTGCTCCACCAAAATTTTCTTCACTATACCTTCCTGCTTCTTTAAACAAGAGAACTCTTAAAATGACCGCGAGCAACTTTTCTGTTGCCGGAGGTCCGATGATTTCTTTCCTGGTGCGGGATGGTTGCAAAATAACTAGATTATTTGAAACTAGATCAGTATGCGACTTGAGAAATATTCTAAATTTACTTACAGGATTTTTTTGTCTCGTCGATGGCTACGGAAAGTTTTCCTGATTAATTCCTCGATGTGGCTGAGTGTACGATTTTGACCCGACAGATAAGTGTCTTCTTCTATTCTCTCACGTCAACATGTCACACCAAGCTTGAGGAAACGCACTTCTCTCGGTCGGGGTGCGTTTTAATTTTCCGCTCGTCGCGGCCGGCATACACGCTTGCTTCAGTACTTTGTGTAGCATATTGCTATATGCAATATGCTACGACCATAACAAACTCGAACAATTTTCATATTTTCGACTTGAAATTTTGACCAGATGTGAACATTAACATTATCTAGAGAATGCCGTACGGGATTTTCAATAACTTTATTTGTTGATTTTTTATTAACAAAAAACCTGCCGTTTTTTTTCGTCAAAAATCAAACTTTTTGTTCAAACGTGCGCCAAATCTACAAAAATTAATATTTTTAAAAATCCATACGGCATTCTCTAGCTATAAGCCTCTAGATTAATGTTTTTTTTGTTTTGGTCTAGATTCAAATGTGCACCAGTGGTGCTGCGTGCCGCGGAGCCCTGCATGCAAGACATGTCCCGGGAAGATGGCTGTAGAACCGCCATTTTGTTTTTTTTTTCGCTGTCAAAGAATGCCCGATAATACCCTTCAAAGGTTTTTTTCAAACACCTTTAATTTCGCAAAAAAAAAATTCGTGAAAAAACCTTTTTTTTAGCCGTTACAGTGGCGTTACCCCTTAAGTGAGTTGATTTTTGCCTGAATGTAGTTTATCTCCCTCTTCGTTACATCCGTGGACTCTTTTGCAAATATTATTCTGATTGGTCGACAGTATCGAGGAGTAGATGGTGTAGGGTTTTGCCAAATTATTTTTTTGTGAGGTGTACCGCAAATTACTCGTAAAGGTACTAGAGAGCCCTGAAATATATTAGCGTCTGAATCTGAATTATTTTCAATTTCTGTTTATATTGCATTTGTTGAGATCCATCGCACCCCCACTTCGATACTAATTCTAATGAATTGCACTCATTTTCACTCAGAGTTTCTACTACTTCTTCCAAATAAATCAATAATCGTTCGGGAGTATGATCACCAAATCTAGCAGATTTACTTCAGCACAAGTATCATCCGTCACTGTGTACGACTCACGAGCAGGGTAGCAACATTTTTTAACCTTTTGCTATAAACTGTAACATGGGAATAGTTTTTTTTCGTTTCTACAAATATTGAAAGTGCCTTTAATGTGGACAGGCACTCTCTTTTTTTTTTTTGCAGACTAACTGAGTAGGCCTTCCTATATTTCTGCGCTCTTCCAGGAGAACGCATAAGATCTCTGAGGACTTTAGAAGCATCACACTTGCCAGAGGATCGTAGTTTCATCTGAGTGGCATATATTAATTTTTCTGTGTCTATATTTTCTCGGATACTTTACGTCTTTCTTCTTTTACTTCGTATGCTTGACTCTTCAAAAGATATTTTTGACCGTCCTGGTCTGGTGGTCACAATGGGTAGTTCAAAAGTGCCTTGAAGCCAACTTTCATTATTTTTTCTGAATAACTCATCCTTTCTGTGTGCGTCTGACCATCTAGCTTAAATTCAAACTTTAAATTTGATACCTTAAGCTTCAATTCTTTAAGTTGATCCACCGAATAAGAATCTCTGCTAAGCAAATAATCTTCTAGATAATCCAACTTTTTCTTCTTTCCGCTTTTGTATGATGTCATACAACTGCCTCCTTGACATTACTCTCCTCCCGGATGATCCTAATAACAAAAAAATAAAATTTATAAGATACTGCCTAAATTTTAATAATAAATATCAATTTGATGTAATCATCCTAATAAACGAAATTCGAAAAAAATTCGCAGCTAATTCTTTATATGTAGGAAACTAGAGTCTTTATTCTTTCTTATCATGTAAAAAACACTGCCCAATAAAACTCAGAAGTATAACAAAATCACTTTAGAAATATTAACTTCGTAAAAAAATAAATAAGTTTTAGAACTATTAACAAAACTAAATTTCTACATGAATTTAATATAATTTCACGTTAAAATTATTTGATAGTGTAATACATACCTGCTATAGAAGAATCGATAATGCAAAACTTAACACTGAATATGTTGATGTTTGCAAGGATAGCCGATAGGTCATACGTGCACTGTTCATTACTATCAACTTTTGACTGAGCGTACCTACAGGCAGGAATTCAGATAATAAAAAAGGGCTCGATACAATGTTCTATATCTATTGACCTTCCGCAGGTAGAGAGTTTTGTGTGATTAAGTGCAACTTTTATGAATCGACTTTTGGCCGACTTTTGGATGCAAATACTCCTATGTGATCGGCTAGAATTGGTTCCAACAACGCCTCAAGGAACGCTTTTCAATTGCGAGAGACGCTGATGAGGTATTTCATCAATGAGGGTACAATTGAGAGGCAACATTAAATAAAGTGAAATCAGCGGTAATTAAAATGAAACTTAAAGCATAGTTGGTATAAATAAAAACGCTGTTATAATAAATTGATTAAGTAAATGTGTTTATAAATGAAAAAATTAAAATTAAATTCAAAAATTCAAAATGAACAAAAGATAAAAATTTTTTTCAAAATTAAAAAAAAAAACTTCAATTTTCTCTCTCCAATTCCTCCAACTTAACTTGAGGTAAATGGTTTAAAATTTCAGCACGTTCTCTAATGCGCGTGGCCGGTCGCACAGTATTTATTATACAGGATACTGCCTCAATGAATGCCTCGTCGGGGCTTTTTGGTGTTGCATTTGTGACAGGGGTAGATTGCTGCTGCGGGGTCTTCATGAAAGCATTAAAGGTATCCATGGTTTGCATCAATTTTTGCTCCATTGCTTTGTTGTTGCGTCTGCTCCATCCTGAACTTTCCGCACCACCACTGGATGTAGACATGAAAGAGTCCTCCTTGACTTCAACTTGCTCATGCAATGTGTCCATAGAGCTATAAAGTTGCTCCTCACATTCCGGACTTGCAAAGCCTCTTTCCGTCGTGGGAAGCTCTGACGACACGCTTTCTTCAAACGACTTCCTGCTGCAGTAATTCGATTTAGTGCTGGAATTACATTAGTTATATACATATTGATAAAGAAATCAAAGTAATGCAAAGTAAACAATAACTTTACCTTCTAGGTTTTATATGATCTTTGAGGAAGTTTAATTGTTCACAGTGCTCCCACATACATATATCTGGAGCTACGCTTCCAGAAGGCAAAATTCTCAATTTCACTTCCTTCACATATCGGTCCCGACGTGACCTCCAACGTCTCTGACAATCTTCAGATTAAAATAAGACAATTGTATTATTAAATATACGGGTGTTTCCCACTAGGAGGTCAGTAGAGCGGGAGGTGATAGTAGTCACTTAGACAAACCAAAAATTGTATGGCATGGGGGGGGGGGGCATATCAACCGTTTAGGAGTTACAGGGTGATTACGAAAAAAAACCAGTTTTTCACAAAACACCCTGTATCTTATAAACTACAGGGTGTACGGTCACACTTAAGAGCTCATTGTATGCAGAACTTCATGGCTTTTCGAACGACTGCTCAACGACTTCCACACCCCTCTCCCATCAAGAATTATTGTTGTCTAAACTAAAAATTTCGGACATTCTTACCTTTTTTTTAATTTAACCTCTATTATTTTTGCAAAAAGGTCGTTAGCATAATTTTTTTTTATAAAAGCTGTAAGCTGCAGACTCTCCTCTTTAATATGACCTTTGACACCCAATGTCCTATCTGAAGCCCTTTAAGAGTTATTAGCTCTAAACCTATTCTCAAACCTATTTTCAAAGCTATTATCAACGATAATTTGTTCCCTTAGCACGTCATTTTAAAAAATATCGTCTAATTTCGGTGTGACCTGGATAGGTTATGAGTTAATAACTGTTTAACGGCTACAGTTAACACATACGGTGTAATAGGTCTACTTAAAGACGAGAGTCCACAGTTTATAGTTTTTATAAAAAAAAGTTATGTTAACGACCTTTTTTCAAAAATAATAGAGGTTAAATTAACAAAAAGGGTAAGAAAATCCGAAATTTTTAGTTTAGACAACCATAATTCATGATTGGAGAGGGTGTGGAGGTGGTTGAGCAGTCGTTG
Organism: Dioctria linearis; assembly: GCA_963930735.1. Taxonomy (NCBI): domain Eukaryota; kingdom Metazoa; phylum Arthropoda; class Insecta; order Diptera; family Asilidae; genus Dioctria; species Dioctria linearis. Next base: position 139,341,295 of record OZ005743.1, on the reverse strand, counting down.
GAAAGGCCATGAAGTTCTGCATACAATGAGCTCTTAAGTGTGACCGTACACCCTGTAGTTTATAAGATACAGGGTGTTTTGTGAAAAACTGGCTTTTTTTCTTAATCACCCTGTAACTCCTAAACCGTTGATATGCCCCCCCCCCCCCCCCCCGCCATACAATTTTTGGTTTGTCTAAGTGAGTACTATCACCTCCCGCTCTACTGACCTCCTAGTGGGAAACACCCTGTATAATGTGAATTTTATTATTATCAGCTTTAATAATACAAATGTATTAATAAAAATATGAAATTTAAATGAAATTCATTATTACCTGTAGACGATAGATCCTCTGCAATTTTCTGCCATTTCTGCATTTTCGCAAAAATATTTTTATACCCCAAACTCTTTTTGGCATACAAAATTTCATATTTCTGCACCTCGTTTATTAATTTTTCATTGAAATTCATTTTTATTCTAGCAAATATTTCTCAAACCAAACAATTTCCTTCAGCTGTCAAAAAATTTTAATCCGCCAGTTGCGTTAAAGTTGAAAGTTGACCAACTTTCTTGCGGCAACTGCGTTAACTCCGTTCACTGTGTGCGCACTAATGTATTTCAAATGCATTCAACTTTTGCGTGACATTTCCATCCGTTCATTCTGTTCCAGCGGTTAGTATTTATCTGTTTACTTGTAGCTTTTCTTCTTTCTACAATTTTTGGTTTTGTAGCGGCTCACTGGTATTAACTATTTTCTCTTTGGCTTTCTACTTGCCGTTCGTGGGTCTTTCCTTACTGAGGTACAGTCTTTTATGGTTTTTGCGAAAATTGTTTCGGTAGTGGTGTGTCAATTATGTTAAAACAGCTATTACCTGTGTGGTTCTTGAAGTTGCTGTTTTCGGTTTTTCTTTTTATGTACCTTGCGTTTGGTGGTGTTTTATCGTCTTTTTTAGATTTTTCTGGGCATAATTTTGTTGTTCGTTATTTTCTTATTGTTTTGAAAATGATTTGTGCTTGTTTGCGCGTTGATGCTGATTTTATTATTGATGCCAGCAATATATGCTGCTATGTATTTTGCAGCTTTCTATCTTCCTCTTACTCTATCTAGTATAATGATTTGTTTATCCATTATGTGTGCTTCTTGTGTCATGTGCCTTAGTATGCTTTCCTTTGCTGGCTTTGTTCTGTATTTCTGCTGTATCAATTACATCCTTCTTGCCAGAGTGCGTTATGAACTTTTGTTCACAGTTTTCGCATGCATACAGAATTACACTGTTCCAGTTCTCTGGTTGAATTCTATGTCCTTTTATGCTATTTGTATTGTGGATATGTATCGTTTTTCTTTCCCTATTCGCTCCTGTGTATCTGTCCTTTAAGTTTGCTTTTGGTAGATAATATTGGATCAGTTGTATATTTTTTACTATTTTGCTGATGTCCTTTTTGTAGTTGTCTGTTTGCTTTCCATGGTATGGCATTTCTTGTTTGGTATTTTGTTTTGCTTTGGCTTTTCTTGTTTTCATTAACATTCTCTCTGTGCTTATGGGGTTTAATCCAAATGGGTCGTTTACAGTGCTTATTGTGAAGTCCTTTTTCTTTCCAGTGTGGTTACCTTTCTTTACGGCCTTTAGGAAGTTAGCCTTAGTTATCGCTAGTGGGTAGTTATTGTCCCATATTTTTTTTTTATTGTAATCATTGCTTCGTTGTTTGTTATTTTGAGTGCATAGTTGATCCTTTCTTGTATCGTATTGGTTTTGTATTGCGTCGGTTGGTTTGAATGGTAGTTAATAAGCCTGTTTGATGCTATTGCCTTCTTGTACCATCTTGTTTCAAAGTTTTTCTTTGTTCTTGTAAATGGGATGTCTAGGTAGTTAATAGTGTTTTGTGGGGCCTCTTTCTCAACTGTAAATTCCATTTGTAGTTCTGCTTCTATTAGTTCTTTAATTGTATTAATATTTTCTTCCTTTGTATATAAGAGGAAATCGTCAACATAAATTTTTAGTATGCTTACTCCTATTTGCTTTAGTTTGTTGCTAATCCTGTTTATTCCTAGGTCGATATATAGGCTGGCATACTTGGTTGAGGTTTTTCCTCCAATTGGTGTGCATTTTGTTTGTAGATATATTTGGTTATTACTATTGAAGTAATTTGCCTGTTTTATGTCGTATTAAATTAGCATTAGTAGGCTTTTCACGTTGTATTGTGTCATCTGTGATCCTATTATGTCTCTGATGTCTTCTTTTAGTTTGTTTAGGTTTATATTATTGAACATATCCTTTATGTCTAGACTAAACATTACATGTCCTTCTTGGATTTGTGTTGCTTTCATTTCCTCTATGAGGTCCATTTTGTATTGGACGTTTGGGTTGTGTTTTAGGCATTTTAGGTTCCTCGTTTCATGTAATATTTTGTTGATGTACCTCCCCAGCTCCGTATTTATTGCGCTGGTTCTTGATACTATTGTTCTCATTTGTAGTTCTTGCTTGTATAGTTTTATGACCGGGTGGAGTATACTAATGTCGTTTTGGTATTCTCTCAGGTTTGCTAGCATTCTTGCATCTTCTGGTTTATGGCGTTTTTCCATTGTTGGATGATTGCGTTAGGGGAAGCCTTGCTTAGCTATTACCTGTAGTTTACATTTGTAACATGCTACTAGTGCTCTTTGCAGTCTGTTGGTATCCTGGTTTATGATTTTGGTGTATATTCCCTTTTCTATGCCTTGATTTAGCATCTTGTCTAGGAGTTCGTTATACTGTTCCTTGTATAATGCTACAGTGACCTTCCCTTCGTCCGCTTCCATTATGATTATGTCCTTAAGCATTGCTTTGATTTTTCCTAATGCTTCTAGGATTTTAATATCTATTTTAATTAGTTTTCTTTTCTTAGTGCTCTGAACATATGTGTTTGTGCTTTTGGCCAGTTGTCTGATTATATTCCTATTGCAATGGCTATATCCGCTATGTCGTTTATGGTGCTGATCGTGTCAATTATGTTTAATTTGGTGTTTGGGAGGATGAATTTTGGGCTATATGAAAGTAGTGCTTCCATATTATTGGGTCAATGGTTAGTAGGTACGGTTTTTGAATCCTTTCTCAAACCTTTCGTAGTGTCATTATTGTTCCGTGTTTTACCTGGTGGATGGATTTATTGATTTTGTGGGTATTAGTCTGATTGTTTAGTGTTGATATTGTTTTGTTGCTTACTATGTGTTGTGCATTTTAGTGTTTTCACATGGTCTTGTTTTTCTGTTGTGGCTTACGAAAAATATAGGCTTATCCTTGCCTATTTCTCCTTGGGATAAGACAGTCCCCAATGCAACGTCCCTAGCATGGGTGGTTACGGGAAATTCTTTGACAAATTCTGGATACGCAAGTACTGGAGAGGTGATGAGCTTCTTTTTGAGAGCCTGGGAAGCTTCATCGCGAAATGCATCCCAAAGCCAAACTCGGGTATAATTCGACGGTAATAGCCCGCAAATCGCAAGAAAGGTTTGACTTTTTTTTTCTTTTTTTTTTTTTTTTGTAGCACTTGTATTTTTTTTGGATCCGGTTGGATTCCCATTTTCGATCACACATGCCCGAGGTATATTAACTCTCTCCTCACTAAATGTCATTTTTCTGTCTGTAACTTAAAGTTATGTTTCTTTAAGCGATTTAAGACGTTCATCAACCTTGTAGTGTGATCGTGTAGTTCGTATCCGTAGATTAATATGTCATCGACGTAGACGAAACACTGCATGTCCTGCAGTCCTGAAAGTTTTCCGGTACATTTTTCAATCAAAATGGCATTTGATTATACTCGTAATGTCTAAAGGGGCTACTGAACGCTGTTTTCTGTTTATCGTCGTTATCAACAAAAATCTGGTGAAATGCACTAGTGATGTCCAGAGTGCCAAACTATTTCCTTTTACCCAATTGGTCTAATATATCCGTTATATTGGGAAATGGATATGCATCACCTATAGTCACGTCATTCAAGCCACAGAAATCCACAACAACTCACCATGTTTTATACAGCCGGAGCTGTCGGTTCTCTTAGGAACGAAGAGGAGTCGAAAATTCAAGGGGCTGAAGCTCGTTCTAATAATGTTGTCGTGCAACATTTCGTCTACCTGCCGGTGTATTTCTTTTCGATGTGACTCTGGAAGTCGATACGGTTTTTTGTACAAAGGCGGTTTACAAGGTTCTGTTAATATTTTATGGATAATGGTGTCAGTGAAGGTTAGGTGGTCGCCTTCAAGATATAATAATTCGCTATATTGTCTACATATTTATAATATCGAATTATTTTGTTCGAAGTTACAGTGCTCCAGATGCAGATAGTTAGCCAGTCGTTAGAAGCGATCTTTAACTATATTGCCTTCTATGTTAGCCTTTGCTATATCGAAATTATTGTACTCTTCTAGCTCTAATTCCAATTCGTGTGGTTTTATTTCGATGTCATAATCCTTGGTATTTAGAATTAAAGCTTTGACCTTTTTACGAACGAGCTGTAGTTAGAGCCGATCCAAGTTAGATTTGATTTTATTCTTTGCTATAACATAATCTTTGAGGCAGTCGCAGGAAACTTCGATGACTAGCCAGCTTCTGGAGCGGACAGTTATGCTCTCAGGCTCTGTGTTAACCGTACAGATTCTGTTTTCTCTTCTAACTGAGTTTTCCATCCTGCGGATGCTTTTAAACTTTGAAGATGTTTGGTCTCTATAAGGCCTTACCGTTGGCACATTAGACATAAAATTTTCTGGCTTAAGAATTTTACCAAAATTCCGTTTCTGGATTGAGACTCCTTCGTTTTAATTGACGCTTTATGGCCACATCGGACGGATTGCAATTTAGGGTTTGAAAACTTAAAAGGAACGTTTTCCCCATTAGCAATTACAGGGTGCCCTTTGTCAGGCTTTTTGCTACGAAGTCAGGTTTAATAACAATTTCATTTCTGCAGTAATCTATAATTATAGCCGTACGTTTCGAAAAAGTCGTTGGGCAAGCGACTGTTTCGGTAACATATTTGTTCTGTGTGGTCCTTCTGTCAACATATTCGACAAAAAACTCTTTGTTTTGGAGGAAGTCTAGTGCTGTTATTGAAATGTGTTTAATGAATTTTTAGTCTAAGGGCTTGTTCCATCGCATATGCTATTACTTGCCTTAAATCTGTACCATCAAACGCTTTTACTAAAAACTTCAAACTGTAGTTCTTTATACCATCTTCAAAATTAGTTATTACCAGTTTACGATTTTCGTTTATAATGAAGTCGCGCACATTGGAGTCCTCGATATCAGAATAAGTGGCAGAGTTAAGGGTCCACACCAATTTTACCATTTTGTTCTTGTTTTACTTGGGCTATTTCACTTTGTACAGCTGCTCTAGATTATTCCTCTTTGAAATTGTTTTTTAATTCTTATACCAATTCCTTCCAAGTATCTAGAGTTTTATACTGCGTTAGTTCAATGGCTGGGCCCTGGAGCCTAGTTGTTGTAGATCATACCATAAATTTTGTTGGTATCGCTCAGGTGATTTCTTAATTTATTGTTTGTATTTATATGATAAAACTTTAATAAAACCAATCAGTATGTACTTTTACTTGAATGTAGAAATTATGTGATCATAGCTTTTAATGCATCACCTTTTTTTTATATTGTATTAAACTGATAATTTTGTGCTAGAGCTATATCTCATTGAGAAACTAGATTTACACACCACATCACATTTGCTGATTTAAATTTTTAAACATCAATTCTGATGAAATTTAATAGATCTGATGCAATTAATTTCTAAGTATTTAGTTGATTTTAGAAATATATATCACATTTTAGGAAGTGTGTTTGAACATCACTTTAAAGATATATATCACTTCTGCTGATATATGGAATCTTTATTACAGATTTTCTATATCACTTCTACTGATATTTCAAATCGTTATTAGTAATTTCCTATATCACTTTATATCACTTCTGCTGATATATGTACGTAGGTTAATTAGATGTGCCATTAAATGTTAAAACATAAGTGGATTGCACTTGACACATCCTACCGACTGCGCCAGTTTAATAATCTATTTTTATTGTTTAGAAAAAAATAATAATATGAATGAAAACACCAACTTTAACTATTAATTAACTCTTTATTGAAATCAATTTAGGAAAAGCGACGATTTACTTCGGATCCCAAACTTCAGACTAAAGCAACATTTTCACGGCGAAACTAGCTTTCGTAAGTAAATTTCATGACAAGTACTTTCATGAAATTTCTGTTTACACGTTTGCTACCATTTGTTACGTAAGTAGTGTTCAGTACAACGGATGCAAATAAAATTTGGTCTAGCGCTCTCGATGTTGTTATCGAAATATTTATTAAAGTAATTGAGCGATACAAAAGAAGGTAATTTGGGAACATATACTATATCGTCTACTCCACTTCCCGGCTTCTTGTTTTTAGCGACTTTTCTTTTCTCTGCCTCAACGAATGAATTTTGTTGGCGCTTCGTTCGCTTTAAAACGTCGTATATCCATACATTCCCCCAGCTCTTCTAACGCAGCAAGCCTTTTGTTGCGATTTCTATAATCTTTATGATTATAGTCCCACAAACAAATTTGTTCCCGATATTTTTCCAGGAACTTTATTGTTTGCTTGGTAGACCACTTATCCATATCTAAAAACTATTTTATCACTTTATTAATTACTTATTACTCCACTCTACAATTAAAAACTATATTAACACACAGTGTACCTACCCACCTTATCAATAAATTTTCCCAATTTCAGCTTTTTTCCTTGTTGTTTGACACGAATCACTTTCATTATTTTCAACTTGCATGAAATTTACTTCCGTGGGCCCAGAAACTGGAAAGTTACTTTCGTAAGTAGACAATTTGTATCGAGACGTCAAAATGAAACTTCTTACGAAAGTTACTTACGAAAGCTACTTTCGCCGTGTAAATGTAGCTTAACTGTGAATATGTTTTCCCATTTTGCAATTACTCATTTGTGCGCTTTTTACTTTAATAAAATTGCTGACTTCGCGTCTACCGCGCAGGATAAACTGAATTTAATATTATACCTTCATTCTCACGGGAACGGAAATTATTTTTGTCACATCTGAACATGAATGAGCTTGAACGAAAATATAAATTGGATTTTATTGATTTGGCAAAAACATAATGGGAAAAATGAACAGTTAATTTAATATAGATTTTATATTACGTTTTCTATGGTATGATCTGTAACACCTAGTCTTAACGAAATTGAGGAATATGTGACTTCAGCAGCTGATTTTGTGGAGGGGAACAACAAGTCGCCGCAAGCAATAAACTTTTTAAGGGCTACGGGGTTACCGTCAAACTCTGGGATAAGGTAGTCTACATCTTTTAAAGTCAATTTAAGCTCATTAGAAGTAGTGTTATTTTCCCTCTGGCCGTGCTTTTCCTAAGATAAGAGCCAGCTAGGAGGAGTTGGTGCTATTTGATGTAATGAAGGTTATTTCCCAGACAGCATTCCGACGTCCGTTAATTATCCGAGGTATATACTCGCGGGATATGTGCGATGTACCTAGGATGTTGCATTTGATCAGTTTAACGTCAGCGGGATGTTGTTTATTGGAGAACCGAATGTCCTCTCTCGGGACATTCATTTAGTGTCTTTAAAAATATGCTAAGGATTAGCGTAGGATGTCTTTTGGCGAGACTGATAACACGTAATAATATAATTTAAGGACATCCTAACAATATCATTAGGAGTTTCTTAAGGATCACCGTAGGAACTCTTATACACGTCCGTACGACTTAATAGAGCGTAATCTACAGGACAACTCGGCAACGTCTTCAGGAATATCCTAAGGATAACATTAGCAACTATTGTATACGTCCATGTGCCTTAATACAACGCAATCTTTAGAACATCCCATCAACGTCTTTAAGAATATCCTAAGGATCACATTAGGAAGTCTTAAATGCCCTTTTATAACATAATAGAACTTTATTTATAGGACATCGTATCAATCGATTGTGAGAATATAGTATGGATGCCTGTAGGAAGTCCAATGCGATGCCTTGCCAATCAGTTTACAGCGCTTAAACTATTAACAAAGTATAAGAAAAATATGAAATATTGAAGAAATATGTATAGGCGAAAAATGATACTTTTAAGACGATTGTAAGAAAACGAGTTTCTATAAAAAGGAACTGTTAAAATTTTTGTATTCGAGAAAAAACATAATTTTTAAGCACCTTAATTCTTTAAAACAAGTTCGAAATCACTCCATTTTCAAATTTAATTTTTTCACGTGCACTTAAATGCAGAATGAAAATAAAACTTAAAGTTTTCTTTCGATGGAAATAATATTTGGACAGAAGACAATTATTATCAAATCTTTTTTTGGGTGTGCATTTGATTTTTGTTTTATTTATCAAAAAATATTTTTTTACTCAACTAAGCAGCTATTCTCTTATAAGAAAAACATATGTATAATAAACTTAGTTACATTTTTCATCCTTAAAAAAAAACAATAAATTCACTGTACATTATATGGAGAAAAGCTGCGCCCCAAAAATACTATAAAATGGTGCGAGTATTATATAAAAAATATAACTATTATAGCTCGTTGTTTTTCCCGACTGCCTTGATGCTCTCTCAGATGCATGTCTTAGCCAAATCTGTATGGGAGTCAGGATCTCAATATTTGTAGAGCTCTTCATCCTAATATCAGTGCGAACAGATTCTGAAGAAATAAAAAATAAATAAATATGATTATAAGTGCATTTACGGTTATTAAGGAGAAATTTACCCATAATTATTGCACACAATGACAGCTTTGAGAAGTCGTTCTTGCCCTTTTTCCCAAAAAAACTATATTTCCGAGCAAATTCGTTTGTAAATAGTTGATTTAAAATCCTAGACACTGTAGTCTTTACGCAGCCAGTTAAAAACTGCACAAGATCTTTTACCTTAAGAAATAAAAATACTTTGAATAAGAAAATCGAATGTTACGTTATTACCGATTTTTTTTTGCATTCTTTATTATGTAAACGATCCTCAATTTTTTCCAACTGCTCGCCATTTCCAATAGGAAAATACTCAAGTTCAATTTGTTCATCCTCTACTTGTTTAGAAGAATTTGAAATTTTTTTAATCCATTCCATAATTTCATGGCAATCTTTTAGATATCGGAGGTGTACTAGAATTAATTGTTATTGATTTACAAACTAATTAAAGAAATTGTTTTTTTAATATAGATATAAAGTTTACAGTAAAATACTAACCTGAGTCTTCTCTTCTGGGACTGTCTGTATTTATTGTTAATGGCGATCCTAAAAAGATTTTTTTCATCAAATTTCATAAAAATTAGAAGCTGTTTTCAATCCTACCTCCATGCCCACTTTCCAATTTGAGTATTGTCCATTTCGGGCATATGTATTGATGATTAAAGAGCCCTGTTTATTACCTCTCTTCCTAAGATACAGGCTTATCTATATAATCTTTATACATATGCCTGAAATGGCCAATGTTTATAAGAGGATTTTTGCGAAAAAATTATAGATTTGAAAGAATAAAATTGTTAATACTGCGAGTCTCTGCTACCATACCTTCACAAAATCGATGCTTAATCTAGATTCCTTGTATATATTAAAGTAAGTCAGTTCGTTTAATTAGTGATTAAGTACATATATGCGTATAGTAACGTAATACATCCGATGCATTTAGACATTTGATCAATTAACTTATGTATAAGCAGATTTTTTGCAAAAAAAAATTACCATTCGAAATTTAAAGTGTTGGTCAAAGACATGTTTTTATTTTATATTTATGTTGGCTAGTAAAAATTTTTTACCACTTTCTAATACCTTAAATTCTCTAACAAATTTAACTATATACGATATATCACCAATATATCTACACATATACAACCTAAAAAACTTAAAAAACTGTGTTTATATGGTGTATGTAAAAATAAAATCCTATCTGAAAGCCAACATTGAAAGATTTGATTCTGTGTTTAGTGAGGATTAACTCTACAAAACTACAAAACAGTAAATAAATCTCCTGTAATTAGTTATAACAATGCCGAAATCCTCAAACCTTGAAAATAGTCATACGCAGATAAGATATATATTAAATTTCACTGACATTCACATATACTCGATTTTTTGAAGAAAATTTTTCCAGATATCTACTTTTTTTTTTTTAGAAAATTAGAAATATTGGCAAATTGAATATGAAAGCGAAAGCAATTTAGAAGAATTTAAAGTAATAATTTAGAGAACAGTTGTAATTACAGAACTTTAGTTTATTGTTGAGTTACCCACAAAAAAAAAATAACTTTTTAATTCTGCTTTCCGATAACAAATCGTTTTGTGACCAAACACTCCAGTTGTTATTTTTGAGAGATTTTATATATATAAAATAATAAAGGAATCTAACTGTATTAAAGCTGAAAAACACCAACGAGGTACCGGCAATAGTAGCGTCACACACTTTTTTGTTATAATAATTCACTGCAAAAACAAAATTAATGCACCACTACCGCGTCGCTGTGATCCAGCCTAAAAACCCTCGCGCGCGTGTTTTTTCCTTTTTCACGAACTGAAAATCACCAACAAATATTGTTATGGAACTATGTATAGAGTGATTGGTCAGGACGTGAAGTCCAAACTGCCAGCCTGAGCTGACAGATCACTCGGTAACAGCGTTGACACAGGGCGGCATGCCTGCACCTCGGCTATGTGGCGGAAAATGTGAATAAATAAAAACATGTTAAAAAATTAATTATTCTTTTTAACTGAAGTACAGGTTTTATTTTGTTTGCATATTATTTTATTTTATTGAAACAAATATATTCTATAAAGATACAATGAACAACATTTAGAAAACAAAAACACAAAGTAATACAATATTCCCTAGATATTTACTTTTCTAGCTTTTAAACTTGCAAATTCATCAATTATACAATTTATTTCTAATTTATCGCATATATCACTTTCAATTGATATCATTGACATTCCAACTAATCTTCTGTTGAAGATATATCTTTTTTCTCGCCATCAGTAAGCATTATTTCTAAATCAGCACAATGTTTTTTTAATGTATTATCGCCCATTTTGTAAATTTCTTTAATATTATGTATAAATTCAAATGTTTCACTATATTTTGTGAGGAGGTTAAACCTTTCTTTTAAAGAGTTGATAGTAATATCTAAAATTGGCAGAAAAATGATATTTTAAATTTAAGTTTCGGATCAACTGGTGTTTCGTCTACCAGATTCATAATCAAAATGTTTTTTTCTTTCTTCTGCGTAACGTATTATCTTTGAATTTCGTAGGTATATGCAAATCTACAGCTAAATTTTCTGCCGTTTCAAGAACAATATTAAAATTTTCATCGGATCTATATTCTTCAACAAATTGAATAAGATTATTTAACGCAACTGAAGAAACTTTTAAGTTTTGATTCGGATTTTGTAGCATTTTACTAACAACATTAACTTTACTTAAAATATCGTGCCAAATAATAATTGAACATATAAATTCATATTCTTTTATTTTGAAAGCCACAGCTTTAGCTTCGTGCTTTGTGTTATTATATATTTCTACGTTTTCATAAATGTCAACCAAAGCATCTAACACTTCACCTGTTTCAAACCTAAGTGGACGAAGTGCATCGACTCTCGATTCCCACCTGGTGGCCGACAAAGGTTTTACTGTAATGTTAGTGTTTTTTTTTAAGAACTCCCACCGTTTTGTTGAAGCGCTAAAGAAATTATAAATTGCTTGAATAGTGCAAAAGAAACTAGATTCTGTATTAATTTTGGCTGCATCATTCACTACTAAATTAAGTGTATGTGCAGCACAAGGGACGAAAAATGCCCGTGAATTTAAATTCAAAATATGCTTTTGGACCCCATTATTTTTGCCCCGCATATTTGCGCCATTATCGTAACCTTGTCCACGTAAATTATTAATATTTAAACCTAATTCTTTCACTTTGTCAATAAGGTAAGTTGCTAAACCTTTTCCTGTGGAGTCAGATACTTTTAAAAATCCCAAAAAATGTTCGTTTATTGTAACTTCATTATTTTCATCTTTATGGACAAATCTGGCTATAAAAGTCATTTGCTCGTTATGACTAATATCAGGTGTACAATCCAATATTAGAGAAAAATATTTGGCATTATTTATCATTTGAATAACATTTTCCAAAATTTTCGAAGAGACCAATGAAATTATTTCATTTTGTATATTTTTGCCTAAATAATGAACAGTTTGTGTCTCTTTTTTTTTTATCTTTGCTAAATGGTTTGCCATCACGATGTCAAATTTCGAAAAAAGTTCTACCAATTTAAAAAAATTGCCGTTATTTTTTTCATAAATAGTATTTGACGAGCCACGAAGAGCCAGGCATTATCTGGCAAGATATTTTATGATTTCGACAATCCTCTCTAAAACCGCGTACCAATGTCTCTTTTCAATTTTTTCAAGTTCAGCATCTATTGTAGTTAAGTTGTTCATTTTATTTTTTGATTGAGTCCACTTTAAAAAGCAATTAACATGTAATGTACCAACTTCATGAGCTGCAAGTGTTTTTGATAAATTTCTCCAGCAACTAAAACCATTTGTAATCAAATGTTGGTTTCCTTCATTTATAAATAGCTTACAGTAAAAACAAAAAACAACGTTTGTTGAACTTGAATGAACCAGCCATGTTCTTGGTATGATTTCATTATTAGGTAATTTACGATTATAATAATAATTAGTAAAACTTCGGCCATTGTCATCACGAGGATAACTTTTTTTTCCTTATCTGCATTGGTCCTTGTTCAATAATAAATTTTCGAATTTTATCGTTAATAAATTTTGGCCAAGTTGCGGGATCATTTGAATGAAAATCAGAAACATCACTTATACTTTCAGTTAAATGTAAAGACTGGAGCTCTTGGGTAGATGAAGATGCTACTTCTGTTTCTAAATTTATAGATTGTTGCTCATTTGTGGCACTATTACTATCTTCAGCACTTATGCTTGTGCCATCTTCTAAAATATTTCGATCATCCGTAACTGTAGGTATTCCTAAATTTCCTTCTTTTAAATATTTGTTAAGGCTTGTCTGATTTCTTTGTGCCTCAATTTCTCTCTTCGCTTTTCGTTCTCGATTTTCACAGCCGGATAATTTTGTCTTCGAATTCATATTAGATAATCAAATATAATTTGTTTAAATTTTAAATTAAAGTTAAAAAATTAAATTTGTTAAAAAGTATATTTAAAGATAATTAAATGATTCCTACCGTACTATAATTGAATTCCGCAAAATCACCAAATTCACTACTAAATTTATTAACTTTTTTACCAAAATAAGGAAACTGAACTGAATAAGAAAGAAAGCTATTTCAAAGTAAATTTGTACTTGTACCGTTTTGAAATGATTTTTTTTTGCGAAATTTACTAAACAATATTTATTCACATTGAATGAATACTGAATATGTATACACTGCCGGACATTTGATTACCGGCACTTGAAAATTTTGCTTCGTTTCGAATATTGTTTGGGTTTTAAGGGTCGCATGGCAATAAAATTTGGTTATATACCTGCAGTTACAATAATTCTCCTTTACAATGATGAATCATCCGCAGAGAGTTTGAATTTTTCTAACAATGCTGTTCTGAGAAAACCTTTTCCGTTTTTGGGCTACTTAAAGTGGGACACTTGATTACCGGCAGGGCGAATAAAATTGATAAGCAACATTAAATAAGGAAGATTTTTAATAATTAGTAATCAATATGACCTCCATTATTACGTACAATACTAATACATCTTTTTCATTGTCATTGTCCTGGAACCAAGTTTTTACTAGTCTTGCGGAATGAAAGCCTGCATTGTCCTGGTGAAAAATCCAGTTTTCTCCATCGAAGATCTCATCTATTTTTATTTTTTCTTCTCGAAGTAGCTCAATGTACTTCCGTGAGTCCTGCCGACCATCCACAACAGCCAGATCAATAACTCCTCTATAGGAAATGGCTCCCCATACCATGACAGCACCCACCCAGAGCACTATGACGTCTGGATAAATACTTCTCCTCCTTCCTCAGATCGTGGAAATAGAACCTATATCCATCAGGACCATCAAGATTAAATTTTTTAGTATCTAGTAGGCGCGTAGTTTTTCAACTAAAGGCTGAAACACAGTGCGAGCGTGAGCGCAGCCGGCGTTTGACAGTTCCTGTAGAATACGTGAGAAGAAATTGGGCATGTTCCAATGGTGAAGTCGGCTGCGCCCACTGCGCTGAGGTTGCTCTAGCTTCTACTCTAGCGCAACTTTGAAACACAGTGCGAGCGCGAGCGCAGCCGGCGTTTGAGAATTCCTATAGAATACATGAGAAGAAATTGGGCATGTTCCAATGGTGAAGTCGGCTGCGCCCACTGCGCTGAGGTTGCTCTAGCTTCTACTCTAGCGCAACTTTGAAACACAGTGCGAGCGCGAGCGCAGCCGGCGTTTGAGAATTCCTATAGAATACATGAGAAGAAATTGGGCATGTTCCAATGGTGAAGTCGGCTGCGCCCACTGCGCTGAGCAAACGCTGGGGAAGGAATAGTTTCTACTCCAGCGCAGCTTTTGGCATTTGGTAACATGATTTTCGTTGGTTACAGCCAGCAGCTGATTTGAGTGTAGTGCAATTTCAGAAACTGGGGATATTTAAATGATTTAATAAATAAATAAAATAAATAAAAATGTCGCAAGAAAAATTGATTAGTTTGGTGCGAGATGCGGAGTTAATTTATAAATCAAATTAATTATTTCAATTAATTTATCAGTATCCATAATTTAAATTGAAACACATAAAAGTCAGAAAATAAAAGTAACAATCACTACACTGTGTTAAAACGAAAGTTCACTACGATGAGGTTATCAAACGCTCGCACTGTGTTAAGCTAAAGTTCACTACGCCGAAGTTATCAAACGCTCGCACTGTGTTAAGCTAAAGTTCACTACGTCGAAGTTATCAAACGTCGGCTGAGTCGAAGTCGTGTACGCCCGCACTGTGTTTCACCCTTTAATTTTAACTACATATATTTGAAATAATGATTTTCTTAAAAAAAAATGTTTACAAATTTAGTAGGCGTGTAGTTGTTCAAGTAAACTTTGTTTTGGGGAAAAAAATGATTAAAATTTTTTTTTAAACAAATTTAATAAGAAAACCTAATTGTATTTAAAAAAAATTTAAGCGCCCTTTTAAGCGGCGCCCCGATGCTTTGCATCCGCTGCTTCCAGCTAGAGCCGGCCGTGTATACATAGGATTGACTAGTGCCTTTATTCAACAATGGGGATCCAGGCATTGAATGTACGTATGCCGCCCTAGCGATATCCTTACAATAATCTCTCATAGATAAAGAGGCATCTTCAGAAAGTTCTAAATATAGAACGTTTACATATAGGTGAAAGGCACTGTCCTCCAGAGTCGGATCGCAAGCAGCGTAAGCGTTTATATATATCGGACTGTTTCAAGGAGCCTCAACTCATAAATAAGGAAGTACCTACATAATATGAATATTTCAAAGGAATTCAATTCACAACTATAATAATTATGCGTAAATATATAGTTAAACGAAGTGTTTCTAAGGAATTCAATTCATAACTATAGTAAAGATATATATAAGTAATAGGAATATTTCTAAGGAATTCCATTCATAACTATAGTAACGATATATATAAGTAATAGGAATATTTCGAAAAACTTAAATCGCACATATAATAAATATGCATATATAAGTGCTAAGAATATTTCTTAAAATCCTACTTAGAACTACAGTAAATGTGCATATCTATAAGCAATGGGGCTAACCAAAACCCTCGAGAATACTTCACAAGCCATGAAACAGACCACCTCCCTACTACATGCGAGGCCCAACGTAGTCCTTATACCCCAGGCAGACGGGCAAAATCAATGATCATTCGTTCGTAATTGAATTTTTCAAAAATCGATTCACCTTGCATTTTAATTCTAATTATTAAAAATGTGCTGTCGATTACATATAAAAATTGACAGAACTTTCGTTTTAGTTCACAAAACCTTGGCTCATGATGATCATTGATTTTGTCCGTCTGCCTAGGGTATAACATTCTAAAATATTTGCCGTGCTCTTATGTAAAACTGACAAAAGTTTGATTTGAATATCTCCCCCGCTTTAAGCTACTAATCATTCAGAAAAATGGTGTTCCGATAATCTTATGATTGCTATCTTTTCTTCCGAACCGTAATAAAATTTTCATACCTTTCCTAACAAAATTATTTAAAAAAATTTATCTTACCAAATGACTACAATTCCTCAAACAAAAATTCTCAGCTGAGTAATCATTGCAATGCCGCTGTGCCATCATGGGATGCCGTGGGCTGATGATATCGAATATACATAGCTGCCTACAGATTCGGACTACGGCTGCACATACACACATGCAATTATCACTCAACTGAGAGGTATTGAGCGTAAAATGGTCAGGTTACTTTGTAATCAAAACTATTTTATTATTTTGTTAAGTAAGGTATATAGGAAGTGTAGCCTTTGGGAAGGTAAGTAACCAAGCTTTAAAATACTAGAACACTATTTTTCTGTATGGATAGTAGTTTAGGCTCTATGGCATATATAAAGTCAATGTTTGGCGCTTTTCCATAAGCATCAATATGGAACATTTTAGAGAACGGACTCCGAACGCACACATATAGATCTCTGTTTCATGGCTTGGGAAGTATTCTTGAAGGTTTTGGGCTAACTCTATGACAGGTGACTCTTGTATAAGCACTCAAGAGGTCTCTCAGAATTCACATCTTGAATGTAGCACGTATATCTTCATGTGATCGAAATATCTCTAAGTTAGTAGCCCTCCGATATTGCATGGATCTTCATCTACAGCCGTCGATAGTATCAATGTCGAGCCTCTAACGGACGGGACATATATATATATATATATACGGGCGAAATTCTCTGACTTGGTGGAGGTCCCTTTAACTACAGTTTGCGGGGTCCGCAGATGTCTCAGATATGCGATTAAATTTCGTGCTTGTCTATACGTGGACTTGGAAGCCGCATCTCTTTATTGTTAGGTTAAATTCTCTGAGCCCCCATCCTGTAGCGCTCACGCTATCGCGGTGCGAGACTATATGTTGGCTCATACGTGCCCGTTCTGCCAGTCGAATAGATATGTTTCTTAATTGATACGAAAATACCTGATTAAATGACCCCCACGTTCTAGGTTCTTCATGAGCTGTGATGATTTGTAAAATGATGATGGGGAATATCCACCGATTACCTAATCCGCCTGCTGAATTTTCTTTTTCAGATCTATTATAACAATGCTGGCATCAACTTTTCTCTTTTCTGGAGTTCTTCTTATTTTTTTCTCTACCCAAGCGGGTTGCAAATATTTTTCTCCTAGTGAGAGGAATATTTTTAATAATAAAAATACATGCTTAGAATGAATAATTATTCCTTTGAACTTACGTGGGTTTATCCCTAATGTCGGTGGAAATTCCAGATTTTTAGTTGCGTTTAGTTTTCGTGGTTAGAAGATTTGACACACAGTGATGATGGTATTCTTCTTCTTTATCTGTCACATCGACAGGGCATTTGAGTGTGCGGAAACACATTTCTCTCGGTCGGGTGCGTTCAGTATGCGGTTTACTTTAAGGCCAGCGTACATGCATCAGTACTTTCCATGTTGCATATTGCTATATGCAATACGCTACGACCATAACAATATATTAGGATAACTAGAACTTTTAGAAAATGAAGAGCAAATGGCTATACGCCGCATTAACTTAATAAATTCTGACATACCTCTTATATACATACATATGTTACTTTCTTGCAAAAATTACCTTTGTCACGTACCGTAACCCCCGGAATATAATACAAGCCGTGAAGTCGGTGATGACCCTAACACATCAAAAGCCATTAACGGGCCGGCACGCCGGCACAATCCGAACAAAATGGATGGCAGTTGTCAGTCTGAGAAGAAATTTTATCTGTTGATTTATTAAATTCTATTAGTTTTCGGGAGTTTTTATTCATTTTTATTCAATAACATCACTTCTATTCCGTTCCGTCGTGTGATGAGATCTTACGACACGATGAACAATAAAAAAACAAATCTGGACGCCAAGCCATGGAAGAAAAATTCCAAAACTATTAAAATTTCTGCGTTTTCTATATTATAGATGGTAATGTACGCTCGATCCGGTGGCACCTTGGAAGTTATAGGCCTTTTAATTGTAAGGTCGAAGATAATACAATGGTAAGTTTAATTTTCATTTTCCTATCAGTTGTGTAGAAATGAATAATTTGGTCGTCTCTGCTTTTCTATCGCCGACAGATTGTTATGGATACATTCGCATTACGTGTTGAATGTACAGAAACCCGGATAAATGCTCAGTCACAAACATATGAGTACATGTCAGCATATATAGAATCATAAAAGAAGTTGGTAGACTAGAAAATGCAATTGGATGGTACCATAGCTATCCAGGGTATGGCTGCTGGTTGTCTGGAATTGATGTTTTAACACAAAATTTAAATCAAAAATTTCAAGAACCATGTGTAGCAATAGTTATTGGTCAAATGAGAACTGTATCTGCTAGAATTTGTTTTCCTTGGTGCCTTCCGAACCCGTCCAAAAGGTGATAAGCCGCCAAATGAAGTACCATCAGAATATTAGACAATACCTTTGAATAAGATTGAATATTTTGGTATACATTGTAAGAAATACTATTCGCTTGAAGTTAGTAGTTATTTCGAATCAGCTCTGGATAAACAACTACTCCACTCATTATGGAACAAGTACTAGGTTAACACTGGAAATTTTTGGCCTCAGCAATACAGACTATACCATTGGCCAAACTTTTGATTTGTCAGAGAAACTGGAACAAAGTGAAGCTAGTTTAGGTAGGGGATTGTTTGTCATATCAGGTAATTTAAGATATCTGAGAAATTTATGTTTTATAAATGCTCTATTATTTTTAGGAGACAAACGAGAAAAAGACAAATTGTCCAAGACCACCCAGGATTACAGTATGGCATCAATTAAACTTATTCACGTTTTAATGGCACAAATCTCTAAGGATAAACTTTCATGATAAACTTAGTCTGCATTTTCTGTAAGAACAATTAAAATAGGACGAACAGGGGATGAATAAGTCGTTAACCTAGAAGAAAGCTATGAAAAGGAAGTGGGCAGTGTTTTATATTACTTGAATGTTCGGGTAGTAACGTCAACAGAAGCAGAATATAATCACTAATCAGCCACCGGATCAAGAGCTCATTTCGCGGTCACAAATGCATCTGACGTGCCAAAATTTAAACCCGAGTTCTGTGCTAGCTGCTAGTCTTGAGCAAGTGTACCTGGGCACATTTTGTTTTTTATGTCTAATTGGTTGTCAGGGTCCAGGAATTGATTTCAGTTTATTCTTTCAATTATTAAGTCCAAGTAAAAATGTCTTAGATCTGAATTTTGCTGCACTTCAAATGAAATTAAAAACAGAATTTTTACGTTTAGTGCTTTATTTGTATATATTACATAAATAATTAAAAAACAAAAAGTCACAGTAAATCAATATAATATATTATGTTATAAGAAATGAACAGCAATTTTCAAGTAAATAATTATAAATTCTTTTATTTAAATTTATAACAATATGAAAAACATGATTCAAATTCAAAATAAATACATTCTTAAAATTAGTAATAACATTAATTTATTTTGAATAAACAAACAAGCGTATTAAATAAATAAATAACATTTCAGATAGAAGAAATGAATAATGAAGTAAAAGAACAATAACTAAAATTTACATCACATTATAATCTACTTTTGATTCATTTTAACATGACGTACCTGTTTACTGGGGTTGCTAATCATTGATAATAATAATATGGATCTTCTCCACCGAAACTACTGGAACCCAAAATTTTTTAATTCCAGTAAGATGCTGTGAATGTGAAGTACCTGGTCCCGGGGATGATATAATAATTTACCTTTACCAATCAGTCAGTCGATTTTCCCTGAAATGAATCGCATTTAACTGTTCACAATATATTTTAATAAACTTACCAGATTTTCCTTGTCATCCAGAAATTTTACGTCTCTTCTAAGCGCCAGGCCAACAGAATTCTCGTATGTCTTGTAAAAACAAAATTATTAAATACAAATATTAATTCAATTACTACTTATATTTAATAATATTAAATAAAACAAACCAGAAAATTATAAATAAGTTTTGCATAAAAATTACCTTTCCTCCAAAATTTCTGACAGCTAACTAATATCGCCTGTCGACCGGCCCGGTAGCACACATATGCAATTTGTACTTCATGGCTTGTATATATTCCGGGGGTTACGCACGTACACATCACGAACAATTCACACATATGTATGTATACAACTATATTATTTTTTTATTAAAAATGAACAAAGCTATAATATGCTTACAATTAGTACAAGAATCACAATTACTAGGAATCAACTTTGTAAAAAAGTATATCTAAATACCTATATTAAATGCAGGAAAATTGAAATTTTGCTGCGCAATCGCACTAATGTTTGTCTGAACCTGATCAAATTATGAATGGTGCACATTCAACTTGCGTCTGCCTCAGCTGATTAATGCCGACTGGAATGGAAGTACCAAGTACGTGAACCGACGACCGAACCGACTACCACAAGGCCAAACGGCTGATACGAAATGCGATTTTGTGATTATGCACCCTCTGCAGTGGGGCAAAAACTTAACACTGTCAACTATGCTGTGCCTATGCGACTTCCATACAAGATACAATAGCAGCACGCACATTTTATATACCAACACAAATTTGCAGGGATAGTACATAATACCAGAGTTAACTTAGTAACAAGTTAAAAAACAGGTGAAATTTCCTAGTGGTTTACATTTAAAATGAACACGGCAATAAAAGGAAGAAAGAAAGAAAAAAAATCAAACTCTCTTTATGAATAAAGATAAAAAATGTGAAAGCGCAAGTTGCATGCAACGAAACAGAATGGCAAATGTTTCATTTTCGTAAATAAATGAGAAGGGGCGGAATTTTCACGATTTACTCTCATAAAATATTCCTGCGCTTTTGTGAAAACGGGTTTTCATGAAATATTGACACGAGGTTAGTCACATGTTGTTGCTGTAATGGACACATGTTGCTACTGTAATACCATGATATTTGAACAGCACGTGTTTCTGTTTGCATTCGTTTTGTTATGAAGACATTAATTGGGAGAACTCATGTTGGATTCTCTGATATTTTCGGGAAAAATGCGACTTTTATTTGAGAGGAATTTTACATCTCCTTTCAGCATCTGGGCCATAGCGAAATTAATTTTTTTCTTAAAAACGGGAGGTAGTGTGACCTGATGTACATTATTATGAATAGGTTGAAAATATTTTGAGGGATTTAATAAGATTTTGTCGTTCGGGTAATTCTACGTTCTCTCGATTTTTGTTTTTAACTCGTTGTCTCAGTTGCACTACAATAGTGCAAAGCCAAGTTCTTTCCCCCCATTAATGCAAAAGACGAAAGTATATGAAATTACTTGTTTCATTCAAAACACAACAAAATTTCCAATTTTGCTCTACTGCTTTTTAACTTGTCATTAAGTTAACTTTGGTCCCCTCAGCACCAGAAAAGACAACATACTTTATACCAGGAAAGCCAGTGCCATCAATTATTTCAATTCAAAATGGCAGAAACTGTATGGATTGAATATACCATTAGTCTAACCACGTACATTATTCTCAAAATCCGATAACAACACCCACATGTATGCCCGCGTTCGGAAGAACTTCGCCTACCCCGGCGCTTGATAACACTATGAATCGAACAAGTTTTAAAGCAATATTTGGTTATGCGATAACATATCATTATAGCGGCCTGACGGTAGTCGTAGTTTCAAACATACATCTCTTTCAATTGGTCAGCACAAGGGAATTTTTTTCCATTAAAATTTTTTTTGATCTTTTTTCTATAAAATAGACCGTTTTTAGGATATCCCGAGGATATCCAATACACATCCAACAATGTACGTAAACTGTGAAAGTGCTAATTTTTTTACTAATTATTTAGAGAAATACTAGAAAGCACTTAGTCTATGGTAGGCTATTTTTTCATACCTATACTGTAACCGTAAGGAAGCTCTTCGACAACCAACCCACGACATTTGACGCCCACCTGAAAATGTACCTATGTCCATACATCCGCAGATGCACCTCTAATTCCATAAGCCAGTTGCAATTCACCACTAAGGCTGCAAAAATTTCACCATAGGGGTTAGCACAGATGGCTGCACTTGCCTCTAGCGAGCAGTCGGTTGGGGGGTTCTTGCCATCTGCACCCCTCTGGTGCTAGTTAGCTGTGCTTTAAAACAAGACGAACGGACGGACAAGACATTTCCTTTACTGACATCCTTGCGGCAAAAAAAATCCTTTTTTTTCATTTTTTTTTTCCTTTTTTTTAAATTACTGCAAGAAGAAAACTACTATGTTGTTTGGGACAAACCACTAGAGAGGGAGGGTATGAAAGGGAACTCCTGCTGTCGTTGGAGTGCCACATCTCAGCAAAAGAGCCCAACGCTCCCTACCACCCTAATTCAAACCGCTGATGACCTAATATATTTTGGTTTGACCCATTTACTCTATTACCGACTTACGTACGCTGACAAGAACGAACCTCGCCACAGCATCATGCCACCTTACCCTCTAAAGATTGCCTCTACTTTTTAATCATTGTGACAACAACAAAAAACAAAAACAACAAAAAAAACTTCCTCGTTCAACCCCTCCAATAAAAGAAAGCCGTAAATTAGTATATATAAAAAAAAAAAATTATTTATTTTAGTCGGAACTTGAGCAAAAACAAAAAAAAAATTACGAATTCTGTGAACTTACTCCTTTTTTTCATTACTTGTAACCACTTCCTATGATTGACTGAACAATAAACTAATATATAATATAATTATTAGTTTTTTTTTTCTTAAATGAATACAAATATTACTTTAAAACTTTTCTCTTTCAAGAATTATTAGAATTGTTTTAACTAGGAATACTATTTTTTTTCCTTTTTTTCCTTTTTCACAAACGAAAATATTATATTATTTAAAATTTTAGAAACTAAAGGAATTGTTTCCACTAGGAATATTATTGTTTCCTTTTTACACAAAACGAAAATATATAATTATTATTTTAAACTTTTCTTTTTCAGAAACTAAAGGAATTGTTTCCACTAGGAATATTATTGTTTCCTTTTTCCACAAAATGATTATATTATATTATTTTAAATTTTTTTTTTCTTTTTCAGAAATATCAAAACCCAGCAAAATTAAATATATTTTCACGACACGACCTTTTACTTTAAGATTCAAGAACCAACTTTTTTAAAATGAAAATATTCCTTTACACAACACCACCTTTCTCCTTTCGACTCAAGAACAAAACAAAAAAACCTCCCTCTTCTCGCATCTTCTCATTCCTTTTTCCTTTCCAAAGAAAATTCTTCTACCAAATCACACGTTTCGCCTTATTTGGGCATGAAACTTGCTTATTTCTTATATACTCCATATGTCAAGTACATACGCATGCCTACGTCACTTTTATAGCCCTTTTGCAATGATTGCAACTAGAAAGGGAATATAATCATGATATATTTTTCTTTTTCGATGAGTGACAAGAAGGTGAAATTTTATATATATAAAAATTGTTGACGATTTAATGGAACGAACAAGGCCGTTCGTTACAATACATGTCTAGCTTTTGCTGAACCGATTGAGATAACTTCTAATTTCTTGTTAGATTATAATTTTTATTTTAAAAATTGAAGACAAATGTCATTAAGTTATCTGTTCTTTGCTTATACCATTCCATAAAAATGTTCACGTTATTTAAATGGTGAGAAGAGTTTAAATAATAGTAGAATATTGTGAAAATGGAAGTTGTGAAAAATGTATGATGCAAAATGAATTAAAAATTGCATTAAATCTGTAGAAACCCAAATTTATTAGAGCAACTATTTTGTAAACAAAGTCTTGTCCAAGGACGTACCATGGATAACCTGTATTAAATTAAAAATATTT
The DNA here is from genome assembly GCA_963930735.1 of Dioctria linearis. NCBI lineage: Eukaryota > Metazoa > Arthropoda > Insecta > Diptera > Asilidae > Dioctria > Dioctria linearis. The sequence continues at coordinate 139,317,216 of OZ005743.1, read as the reverse complement.
CGATTCTTTCATTTTGCTGTCAGACAGGCTGGATTCACATTAACTTGAGAATGCGTTGACCTAGCGAGATTATAATCTAATTGTAGAATAATTTTTTTTTAAATTGTAGATCTTAGGGCAAAATCAACCGTCCAACGCTGTGCAAAAATTCTGATCTTTCACATTTGATGCGACCTGGTGAGAACCACATTCATAGTATGTTAATATTTCAGTCCATTTAGGATGAACCTATTAAATCTCTGTATGGAAAACTTTTGTATATTAAGTGTGTCTTCTCTATTTATAATCCTACTGAATAATCCTATAGAATATTCGCCGGACGTCAAAATTCAGGCCTACTTAGGGATGATCCTAATAGCACCTGAATGGAAAATCCATAGAACATTAACTGTATGTCCGTAAGAAGTGATCCCATTAAGGTCCGTTTGAAAAATCCACAGAATGTTACTATTTAGGTTCAATTGAGATGATACTGTTGACATCCGTATTGAAAAGCCATAGGACGTTAAATGGTACGTCTGCTAAGGATGATCCTATGAGAGTACTTTTAGAATATCCATGGGATGTTGTAATTTAGGTTCATTTGCGATGATCCTATCAATATTCGTATGGAAAAGCCATAGGATCTTAAGTGGTACGTCTGCTGGAGATGATCCCATGAGCGCGATTTTGGAAAATCCACAAGACATTAAATATATGTCTGCTAGGGATGATCCTATTAGCATCCCTTTTGAAAATCCAAAGGCTATTAAATAGATGTCTGTTAGATCCCGGGATGAAAATGGGATCTGCGGGATATATACGGGATATCCAAAGGACGGGACGTGCTGTCTGGGTTAATAATAACGTATTTGTATTTCAGTTTTAATTGCTTTATTTCGTGTAATTTGTATAACTTTTATTTTAAAACTTTAAACAACTGAAACTTGTATTAATTACATATAAAAACGAACTTCTTTTGAAATTATCGGGGTGTTGTGCACCTCTTCGTCTATACGCACCGAGAACCGGAATCCAACTCAACTTTAAAATGATTGCCAGGCATGGTTCTTCAAAAATCTTCGAATCTCACAAGTCAGCATAATTTATGCTATGGTCGGGTCGGTTATGTCATTAGCACGACTCGACGGATGTAACCTGCTTATGAGAAGAAACAAGTGAAATTGTTCTTTAAAAGTTTTTTTCTTGTTTATATAATCAGAATTTTGTGAAATTTTGTTTTGTAGGCGATGACATGCAAATGAAAAATATGTGAAATTCAAGTGCTCACATAACACTCGAGGAAATTCATGAAGGCACTTGAATTTAAAATAAATGAAATGGTCATCATAATTTTTGGGGGCACTTGAAGGAAATGAGATGATCACAATTAGGTGTGACCCAGTGTGATCGTAACAGTAGGATAAGACGCCATAGCGTAGAAATGTAATTCAATGAATAATTCAATTGCTCTAACAGTACTTCATGTGAATGCTCCCTCCATTTTGGGAGACTAGTCTGAAAAATGGGTTTTAAAAATTAAGCCTATATTGTCTCGAATTAGATACTTTTTTGTTTGTTTGGATTAAACAGGTGTTTTGTGAACGCTAGAAGCACACATAATTACGTACAGAATTAGAAATTGAACAAATTTTTCTTCAAATACAAATCCACCAAAAGTTAGTTATATAATCGAATCTCGTTTCCCTTAATTTTTATGTGTACTCAAGGAAGTCGACAAAAACCAAATACAATTAGGACTTCTCACAGTCCTTCAGCTTGCTCCCGTTTTAAAATAAATTAAATATTAAAGAATGATGAATTAAAATCTTCATTTGCGCTGTTCTATTTCTGACTTCGAATTTTCACTAATTAAACGATTTATACAGAAAATGGAAGACACATTTAAGATCTCCAAAACCAAAACAAACAACAAATTTTTTATCCTTCTTTTTAAAGATGTCATATCTGTATCCGTTTAAAGCGGGATTTTTCTTGGTAGAAGATTACACACCGTATTTACGCATTTGATTTTAATAACGTAAGGGATATTTTCACTAGCAGATGAAGACACTTTTGAACCAATACATGGTTGAAATTAACAAACTTTGCCGAGAGCAATGAAGTAAACAAATGCATTTTACCATTTATTTAAACAGATTGTGTATTAGAAAAAAATTTGTAAAAGAAAGGAGCGCGGGGGAAGTATAAAATGCTCCTCGAAAAAAGTAAAAATCCACAAGAAAATTCGTCAAATTATTGTACTTTCACAATTTCATCATAAAAAATTTTTTAAACTTTCTGCAATTGTTTATACATTTTGCCCATCACTATCTGCTGCCGTATATCATACTAGATTCCGGCTCTCTTCTGTATAAAAGGTAAAAACAAAAGGAAACTTTTGTTGCAATTTTTTTTTATAAATTATATATATTTATATTATATATATATATATTTATATATATATTTATATTTATAAATATAAAAATCAATCAATTAGAAGTCGCCCAAATCGAAAATAGTATTTTTTAGCTGTTTACGACTTTCAGGAAAATTGTTTCAAGATTTTCTGTCACTACTTTTCACAATATTTTTTCTTGATTATGTTTTTACTTTAGGAGAACTTAGCTATGAACCTATTGCAATAAGAGTCGTTTTAGAAAATTAAATTCTTCTATTTTTTATAAATTTTTAAAAACGAAAATTCGGACCTGGAACTCCAATTTTTTGACTTCGTGTAAATTTTTTTGTAAGGAAAAGTGGCACGCAATTTATATATTTCATTTAATTTAACAAAATACACAAAGAGTGGGAAACTAGTCGGAGGAAATTCAATAGGAAAAATAACAACAACTTCACTTCAAAATTTTTATATATATCAAAAAAAGTTTTATTCCGAAAATTACTTCAAGACTGTACAATAAAGAGAGAACGAACAGAGTACGAATTTCATGACCGCCGATTACAGACTACCTGATCATTTCTTTTAGCTTCTTCAAATTCTATCTTATTTTTTGTTATAATACAATTTATGCGACTTGACAATATTTGGTGTGGTAAGCACTTTTCATGAGAACGGAAAATTAATTTATGTCCGAGTCTTTACCATGCCATTGGGTTAGATTTTAGGTTTATTTTGCACGACTCCGGTAGATCCGTTGTCGGCTCGCTTTTACTTAATGTGGGTTGAAGGTCAATATATGTAACTCGCGGGTATACTTTTATATTTATACTATAACTTTATCTACAATCGATTATCTACTACAACTTAAGTGGCTTATGTAGTGTATGAACTGTCCTCAACTCGTCGTTTGATAATTAATATACCGTAAACGCCACTACTTACAGTTTAGAGAAATCGAGTTTGAAGTTTGATAAATTATTACGGCTAAGCTCGTCGATAGAAAGTTTTTCTCTTATAATATATACTTGCTTAAGATAATAGCTTTAAAATGCAAACTTAAAAATCCTTCGGTCTGTATTAGTTTTTGAGTATTTAACAAAGTAGACTAAAATTCTCTTGCCGTAAATGCCAGGCTGTGCCGAATATGCTAACGTGGCTTGCACGTGCGGCAAAATAACAGCACATGCCGCACTATAATATAAATTACAGTTTTAGGAAAATAAAACAAATAAACGAAAATAGTACTATTTTTAATGTATTCTTATTACAAATTGTACTTCTTTTTCAATTGTTTAAAACAGTTTATCATTTTCATAACACAAATAAAATCAACTTGTACTTTTTAAAAAGTATAGAAACAAAACAAAAACTTAAATTCATTTTAAAAGAATAAAAACAGATCAAAAAATAGAATCAATATTGTTGCTTATTAAATTTTTAATGCGGTTTTATAATACGTCTTATCTTATCCACTTCCGGTATAAATGGAAATAATGATTTAATGTCAGCAATTTTTTCCTTAGACAACTTTGGGCGACGATTCAGAGGACGCAAATTATTGACGTTGAATACGTTCATCGGTGTTCTAAGTCTCCTAGCGGTTGCCCTTAAGATTATGGAAGCCTTATTATATTCAAGTTCACGCACTGAAATTTTGTAAGACAATTCAAATTTGTCAACTGAATCATACAATATAAATTTAACTTTACTAAACGGTGTGTCCAAATTATTTTACAGATGATTTCCCTTCATTTTTAGGAAATTGTAACACCAATATATCCATCAAAACTGTTTACCAAATTATTTTACAGATGATTTCCTTTCATTTTTAGGAAATTGTAACACAAACTTATAGATGATTTCTTATTTATATATATTTTTTTTTGTTAGGAAATTTTAGCACGAACATATATATAAAAAAACTTCTAGCCAAATTACTTTCTAGATGGCTTCCTAATTATTTTTTTGCGGTAATTATCACACCAAAATCGAAAATAAAATCATTACTCAAATTATCTCATAGAATCAACATCTTCTTTCTTTTTAACCAAAACTTTGTCTTGTCCTCACAAAAATCCAAAACCAACTAACTCGTTCATCTTTTCTCCCTTCCTTTCCTCCCTCATGTCCAACACCCGCAATCAATCACCGCCAGCGTTCATTTCGTTTATTCGAAAACTTCTAATGCACCCTTCTCGCCCTATCCACTGTCGTGAAAAGAGTCCGGATCTTTACGTCATGGAAATTTTTCAATATCTTCAAAATAATGTTTCCTTTTAAGGTCATGTAACCGAAAATTATCAAATGTGGGGAGACAGGCAAGAACCATAGCGCGTTTTAGTTTTTTTTTTGCTTTCTTTCAGAAGCAGGATTTCGAAACTACGAAACTTACCATGGATTCTCTTTACGATAGGCTGGTGTAGGAAATCTGGATAAGACACGAAATCAAAGTAGCGAAGGTGCAAATCGCTACAAATCTTCCTGCTGAATCGTCGCGCAGGTAATTAATTAATAAAATTCCCTTTTAAATCGAATCTCAAGGTTACACAAATTTTCCTTTGTACAATGTTCCTGCTGAATCGTCACGCAGGTAACTAATTAAACGAAAACTCTTTTTAAATAAAATTTGAACTTCACACACTTTCCCTTTAGTGATAGACGCGTGAAACAGTTCCCAATCTTTACACGATAACAGTTCTATAAAGCCACACGCGCGCACTCTGAGAAGTTTTCCACGATACAATCGATGGGTAAAGGTCAATAATTTTCCACGGCATTGGTCGTGAGCCTCACCCATAAAGCTTTCCACAACGATAAATGACCAAAAGAAATATATTTTTAGAAAGTTTTCGCATAAAACAAAGAGTTTCACAAATTGCTATAGGTATTTAACAAAAGGAAACCGCATACGACTAAAATTTCAGATGTACACCGGACAAGATCCAGCAACGAACTACTCGACTGCACGCAGTCAACGAACCTAAGCTCTCTTCTGTTCATATAGCTAGTTTTGCCGTTCCCGTCAGCAATCTTTTACTAAAAACGATTTTCTGTAACTCGCTCCACTTAAACACTTCTGCTGTAGCTTCAAAATCATTAACCCAACTTGTTTTTCTATAATCATCTTTCCCACTGAAAGTATTCACTGAATTTTCGACGTCCGAAAATGTAAACATATTCGATGAATCAATCTGCGTGCGAACGGTTTGCATATCTGACATTTCTTCACGTAACCACTCTCTTTCCCTATCTTTAAGCTGTCTCTCAATGGCCAGTATCGTCTCTTCCTTTTCCTTTAGAGCAGATTTTAATTCTCTAACCATCTCTTCGTATGCTAAACTAGCTTTCACCTCACTGTTTTCACTATCTGTTTGCGTTTGAATGGGGACCATTGTGCTACTTTTATTCCTACGTAAACGTTTCTGATGTTTGCCCATGTTAAGTGATTGTCTGATCAGACAATGGTTACTGAATAAAAAATCTACGGTTGATTAGTCAAATATGACTGTATCAAAACAGGAGCCAGAATTATTTTATTATCCTTAGCTAAATTACGATCTACAATGAGTTCAAATTCGTATTTATTCAACAAGGTCTTCGTCTAAATATTCCTCTTAAAGAACACTCATAATCGATTCTCTATCTGCATATTTTATGTACACACTATAGCCTATCAATGTTTCATTCAGTAGAATTCTACCAAATGAATTTTATTAAGCCAAATGATCTTCCGCACAATAATATTCCAGCGAGCGTTATTCTGACTTAAAGTCAAACTTGACTATCCGATCAAACTTGTTCCAACACAAAGCTGCGAAATTCAAATTGGAATGTGGCCAGACACCACACAAAAATATTCTTATGCTGATGGGCATCGAACGCATAAAAACCAATAAACTTGTACTTGCCTGAGTTCTCCTTATATTTTATCTTCTTCCACTTGCCTTTCGTCGTACTTTGTGTTTCAGTTGATTTGACCAGTAGCCGGTTGGCTGATTAAATATCATCCGTCAAATGTTGGAAACGGCTCGAATGCGATGTAATGCGTTTGCCTATTGCCTAGCTGTTCGGGTGATGATACCGGTAACTTGCGGTAACCTAAATTTGTCTTCGTTTTATACGTCCCGTTCAATGTAAAGCTGAAAAACTGTGCACAAATTCCCTTTTCTCAAATCCCGGACGAGCCCCCCAGATTTGTAGGATTGTTTGTTGGTCAGGGAATTATATCACAAGTGATGTACACGCTTCTACGTCAAATAAAAACTATATTTCCAGTAGAACTTTACAAATATTTTAACTTTAAGTTGGACATGCGTAGCTGTCTTGTTGTCTCTTCTGCGTCTCTACTTTAACTCACCCAGCGACGAAAAAAGTGATTGTTGGCTACGTTTTCACCGCGTTTCTCTGACTGCTAGAATTTTCAGGGTTGCCACATATATATATCATAAGTACTATAATTATAATGGTAGGACAGGCGATTCTGCCGCACAGCCAGTCAGCCACGAGGAAAAAGAGTTGACCAAATTAACAAAAAAACATGAAATACTTATCTTGAAAAATACACGGCGTGTGATACACTGTAGTCTAGCCGTTTACATTTAGGGCTCTACAAGACCTTTTTTCTTCTTCTAATATACAATCTCAATCCAGGTCTCTTTCCTCAAGATTTTATAATAGATTTTTCCAACGTTTTTTCTTCTCTTCTCCTTTCCTGCCGTTTTGTGGTCCATTCGATCGCAGGTACTTAATGAACCCTTTTTGTTACTCTACGCCTAAATTGCAAACTGCAGGTACTTACTGAACCATTTTTCCACTAACACCAAAACTGCAAGCTTGAATAGAATTTTCCACTTGCGCGGCTTAAGAGGGCAAGATACTTTTCGACTTGGTAACTAGAATAGAATAGGAGGGAGGAACCTTGTCATCTAGCGGCATGCTGCTTTTTCTTTTCCAAAGTGTTCCTCCTCCGTTCGTTAGTTTCACTTATGGTGCCGTTCGTCATTTGCGAATGCGGCTAAACCTCACAACTGTTTTGAGCCATTTATGGTTAATGTATTTTACTGTTTATTTATTTTAGTATGCTTTATAGTAAGTAAGCATTTTACTTAGTCACTTATTTTTGGTTGTTAAAGTATCTTTGTTCAGGCCACACCAATATCCCTCGATGATATATGTTCCTAAAAAGATACAAAAAAAGGAACACAAAGAATCTTATCTTAAAATAATTTAAAGGAAATGGTACTTATCTAATTCTAGGGAACTTCCTCCCTTTTGGTCCAACGCCGTCCTAAGAGCTTCCTCCATTATATTTCACCTGAAAATAAACAAAAACTCTCATAAATAACTAATAAAATTAACAAATATTGTAAACTTACCATTCTTTCTACCTACTGCTAGATGATCACAAGTTGACATGTCAAAATATCTCGCCTTCGCCGCAGCCAGAGTTCAGTGCAACTTAATTGCCCATTAGGACGTCACGTGGGACGCCGCCGTCAAAGTTTATCAAACCTTGAGAACGATCGTTGCTAAGGCAACCCATCATGAAGCCGAAACGTAGCGGTTTGCGGCGGCTATAAAAAGGCGACGAGCTGCAGCAGAATCACCCATTCCCAATTCAGAATTTGATCTGAACACATCAGAATTTACTCTGATTTTCCTAATTATCCAAACCAAATTTTGCTTCCATTTAAGTAGGAACTTACTCCTACTGCAGAAGTTTACTTCTGCATTAATTTCATCCCACACCTGAGTAGGAATTTACTCCTACTGCAGAAATTTAATTCTGCTTATCTTTCATCTCCCGCCTGAGTAGAAATCTTCTTCTGCTTTAATTTTATTCAACGTCTAAGCAGGAATCTACTCCTGCTGCAGAAATTTACTTCTGCTTTCTTCAATCGTTTATTTAGGCAGGAATTTATTCCTGCTGCAGAAACATACTTCTGCCACATTAACTATTTCTATTACTACTATAGGGCTTAGACGTGCAGTACAAGAACTTCTACTTTATTAATAGTGGATTTTCTCTCTCTTATTCAGAAATAAGGGAAACAGACCTCAGTGCAGCAATGTTTTTTTTTATTGAATTATTTGTATAAATATTTGAACTCACTGAATTCTTTAAAACTATAGTAGTAAGCTAGGTTAGGTCTTAATAATTGAATTTGTGATATTAGTTGTAAATAATGTATTGAAATAAAAAATTTTATATTTGAATTTATAAAGTTGAGTTATCCTTTAAACTGGCACCCCCCTTCGCTTGAGCACAGATCTCACAATCTTATTGTTTATTTATTGTGATTTATTTTATAATACGCAGTGATTTGCATGGCTGCTCACTTTTGGTGTTAAAGTTTTTTTTTATTTTATGTATGGCTTGCATAATCTCCGTTTTATTTTTATTATTGATGTAGCTTTATTAGTGTGAGTGTCTTATAGGTGATAATTAAATTGCATTACTTTTATTATTATTATTGTTATATATATATATCACGCACAATTGTCATGATTCAAGAGTCCTGGACTGGACTGGTCGATGGATATTCTTGTGACGGGATCCTAAGATAGAACACTGGCGAACACATGACGGCCGACTGTAAATACAAAGAAATTAAATATAGCATTCTCAGATTTATTTAAACCGTTCACAAATAAGTTCAAACTTTAAGCAAATAAATTTAAACCTTGAACAAATGATTTTAATCCCTTAAGAAATAAATTTAAACCTTAAACAAATAATTTCAAACCCTTAACAAATAAAATTAAACCTTGTACAAATGATTTTAAACTCTTAACAAATTTATATTTAAAATATTTTATTTCCACTTAAGTAAGCATTTCATACAATTTTTTCCTCAAATTTTGGGTGCATATATAATCTGCAATACTTCTGACTTTTCAGTGCAAGGGCTGACCATCCAGTGCCTTAGGAGTAAGTAAAATCAAATCCATTATATAGTTGGAACAGTCTTTAGGTGTGATTTGCTGCAGGCTATCTTCGATCACTGAAAGAAGATTATGCTCTCTACTCCTGTCACCTAAAACTAAACGATTTTTTGATAGGGTTTCACTCAGGCGAGTAGAGTAAAGAGGCAAAAGGTTTAGTGTTAGATTCATTGTTTTAATCTTCATCTTAGAAGATCTCAGGCCCGTTCAAAAAGGGGCACCCGTACTTGAGTTATAATTCCAGCAGAACGTGGCAGAACAACGAACTTATTGCTGCGATAAGTAACCAAGGAATTGCAATTTCTACTTGCAATTCCGATAGGCTTTCTCTATTTCTGCGCGAACTTGTTGAAAAATTGGAAACAAATCCATCGCTTAGTGACTCATTTTTAATTATGGATAATGCGAGAATACACGAAACACAACAAGTTCGTGATGTGTTATCTCAGACAAATTTGACACTAAAAGTTTTGCCTTCTTACTCGCCTATGCTATACATAGAGAACATAATCTTCTTTCAGCGATCGAATATAGCCTGTATCAAATCATACCCAATAACTGTCCTAAGGCAGTGGATGGTCAACCGTTGCACTGAAAAGTCGGAAGTATTGCAGATTATAGCTGTGTTCTTTTAGTTCCGTGCAGTGCACTGCAGAACACAGGAGATTGCGAATAGAATTGACTTGTAGAGTGCATAGAAGTAGAGTTTTTTTTTAAGGATAGAGAGAATAATCAAGGTGCCATGACTTTAAATTCTTACAAAACGTTAAACCTGCCAAATTTTGCCCCGAAGTTTATCAAGTTCTATTTTGCCATTTTGCAAGGATTGAAGTCATGGCAATTTGATCATTTTCTCTATACTTTCAAAAAAAAAAATCTCTTTCTATGCACTCTACAAGTCAATTCTATTCGCAATCTCCTTTGCTCTGCAGTTCTGCACGGAACCAAAAGAACACAGCTTATATATGCATCCAAAATTTGAGAAAAGTATGAAATGATCATTTAAGTTGAAATAAAATATTTTAAATATAAATTTGTTAAGAGTTTAAATATATTTGCTAAAGGGTTAATTCTTTTTGTTAACAGTTCAAACTCATTCGTTAAGGGTTTAAATATATTTGTTAAGGGTTTAAAATCATTTGTTCAAGGTGTAAATTTATTTGTTAAGGGTTTAAAATCATTTGTTCAGGGTTTAAATTTATTTGCTTAAAGTTTAAACTCATTTGTTAATGGTTTAAATAAATCTGAGAATGCTATATTATAGAAAGGCAATCTTTCTTGCCATAGGGGCTCTGTGGCTACGCTACGAGATATATCTCGTTGTGCTTAAGTGATCCTAATATACTATTGACAAAATTGCATTTTACACGATTTGTTTTAATATACTAATAACAATACATGCGGTTTTAATTCACTTATGTATGCTTCTACTAAACTATTAATATCGTTAATATCGTTAATCTTTTATGCGACTACTTTTCTAATAAACTATTGACAATATGGTATGTTTACCTCAGTTATTTCATAAAAACTTATTTTAATGCTGATGAGGCGATTCTACCAGTGCAGTGGTTCATAATATTTGAAAACTGATTACACTCATTGATGGGGCTGCCTTAGACATTGTTGTGGAAAATGTTCTTCAGCCCTACATGATATCAGAGAAAGAGCCGAATAGTTGCTCTGTCCATCCAATTATGGTTGCGGTGCATTCCAAAAGAGAACTCCAGCTCTTGAAGAGAGTTCTACGAAATGTGGCTCCAGGAGTGATGATATTCCTTAATTTGGTGTCACAGTTAGTTCTTACAATAGCCCGAAAGCGTAGGCGTTGATGATCGCGATCTCCAAAATTCTCGGGAGGACTGATTCCGAAGTTGGTCCTAATACCAGTTGTGCAGTAGTGTAAATGGTTCTTGAAGAGAAACTGCCAGCAGCATCAAAACTATTAAGGAATTCATGGACAGCACAGCATGGTAGAAACATTCACCTTTGAAAATTTCTTTTCCTTCTTTTGGGACCGTAACAAAATACAGATCAATTCCCTTTAAGACCCCCTCAATTATACGCTGCCAAATTGCAGGTGCAGAAACAATGCCGTACATATGACGAGTAAGTGTATATAGTCCGCGCTGCGTATTTAAGGTTATCCTATCCTCAGGCCGAGAGGCAATTGTAAATAAGCTTGGGACGTATATATCTTTGTGTACTTGTCCCCGTTGGCCATTGACGCGAACAGTTCTGTCTATTCTAGGTAAAAGTTGATCATCGATAACCAAATTCGAGTTCACCATGACTTTATAGTCCCCACATAATCTAATCTTCCCATTCATTTTTAGTACAGAAAGCAAGGGTATGATCCACTTACTACTTAGTATTCACTGCTAGTGAACACTCCGCTTTTTTCTAAATTCTCGAACTCCGATTCTATTCTCCCCTTTAGAGCAAAAGGAACCGGACCCGTTTTCCCAAAACCGGCTTATGGCCTTCTTAATCATTAATGCTCTTTCTCAGCGACACCCTAACGATGATAAAACCAATTGTCGTCAATTTAGTGCGACAGTAGGAAATCAACTCGACTTTTGTGTTGCGAATTTTCTCTCTTGGGAAAAGCTTCTGCTTTTCCTTGAGGCTTATGACCGAAACTGTTGACCCGGTATCTAACTCAAACTTGACAAGGACCGAATTCACCGACACTGAAAGCCAACATTTTACATTACAATTTATAGAATTATTCAAACGAAGAGTATTTAGGCACTTGGTGGAACATGATCGAATTATGTAAAACCCTCATTATAAAAATTAGGGCAAAACGAAATCAAAATACTTGCAAATATTCCACAGATATATTTCTTTAAGTTTTAACAGATTTAAAACTACGTTATAAACTACTAATTACAAAATCCCGACTCGTTTCGCCTTATTGGGCCATTATCAAGGGCTGGCTACTGACTGCAAACTGAGTTAGGTAACTTATAAAAATTGGTCTGGTTTAAGTAGCGGACTTCTGTCTGAAAAATCTATTTGGTCATTCACTAATACATTGCCATTAGCTAGAGCTCGTCTAATTTCGAAAATTTCATATTTGTCAAGTATAGGACCATTGCTTAAATTATGTAATAGAGTAAGGTTAGTTATGTTTGTACTATGATTTTCTATAGCAAGATGTTTTGAGAGACCCGATTTAGGCTTCATGTGTTTAGCTCCTGCGACATGGTGATGCTATCGATGTCTTGTTTGTATTGCTTTGTTTCTCTGCCATGGTATTGAATTTTTACAAATCTTTTTCCAAGTAGTTTATCTTTGGTACTGTTTACAATTGTCTCATGGTCGGGATTGTTCATATTCGTTGGTTCTATCCATATTGCTTCAAGTTCCGTACTTTGTTGTAGGTGTTTAACTATTGAAAACATTTGCCTTATTGCGGCCATAATTACATCCTTCTTGTCCTGTGGATGCTTGCCTTTTTTAATTGCTTCTCGGAAGTTCGCTCTGGTTATTGCTATAGGGTAGTTATTGTCCTTTAATTCATCCTTCAGTGTGTACATTGTTTCTTTAATGTGTTCAATATTTGTGATTGCGAGCGCAGAGTTAATTCTTTCTATGATTGTTTTTCTTTTGTATTGCAGAGGCTGCTTTGAATGGTAATTTATTAGTCTATTGGATGCAACAGGCTTTTTATACCATTTTGTCAGAAAGGTGTGGTTCGTTCTTTGGAATGTTATATCTAAGTAATTGATGTAGCCTCCTTCCTTTTCCCTTTCTATTGTGAATTAAATTCTCAGTTCCTTCTCCAATAGGTCTTGGATTTTAACAATATTTTCTTCTTTGGCATATAACAGGAAATCGTCCACGTAAATTTTTATTAGCTTTACCCCTAAAGTTTTGAGTTCCGTGTATATCCTATTTATTGCTAAATCTATATAGAGGCTGACATATTTAGTGGAGGTTTTTCCTCCCATTGGGGTTCCCTTCTTTTGAATATATATGCGTTCATTCACTCTGAAGTAGTTTGCCTGTTTTATATCAAACTCTATGAGTTCTAGTAGGCTGGTTATGTTATAAGTCTGGGTCATCTTAAGCCCTATTATATTTTTTATGCTTGCCTTCATGCTTTTTAGATCGATATTATTGTGCATGTGATATTTTAATAAGAACCCGCTGTGATTTATGAGCACATGATTTATTAAATTAATTCTTACAAAGAGGTTAAGCTTATGACTGTGTGTGTCTGACTGCCTTGCTTTCAGTGGGAGAGATCTAGAATAAACTATAAATTCTGTGAAGATCAAAGTTCTACATCCGGTTAAAGTCTAGAGTTAGACTTATACCTATATATAATATATAATATATAATATTTAAGCTTCGGTTACATAATATCTTACAGAACATATCTGTGATGTCTAAGCTAAAAAGCACATAGCCTTCTAGGATCTCGGTTTTCTTCATTTCTGTGATTAGATTCAACTTGTTCTTTACATTAAAGTCATGCTTGAGGCATTCCAGCTCCCTCTTTCTATCTAGTGCTTCATTGATATGTTTGCCTAGCACTGTATTTATTGATTTCGTCTTTGCAACAATAGGTCTTAATTGAAGCTCTTTTTTGTGAATCTTTATTACTGGATGTAGCACGCTGATCTCATTCTGATAGCGGAAATAAAAATAAAATATGCAGTAAACTCCCATGAGTTTTCTTTGAAACCAGCTGGAACACCGGGTCATTAACCCCACTTACACCATTTTCTATATGAAATCCAGACCCATAAAAACGTCATTTCACCATTATTATAATTTGTTATAAAAGTACACTATATAAATTTATTAAGTGACTATTTCATTTGGTCGTAACGCCTCTTATTTTTCCTCTTATTCCTTCGCCGGTTCTTCGCTATTTTTTTGTTTTTTTTTTGCGCATCATTACTGCAATAAGAAAAAAATCCGTTAAATAAATATTATATAATAAAAATATATGTAATACTTAGATATTCACCATAAATTGTTGTTTGTATCTACCAGCGTTTCTACCAATTTGTTAATGGTTACATTTTTATCCTTATCGTTACTTTCCAAATTTTCCTCATCGCTACTGAAAAAATAGTGTTGTAGGAATCAGGGTTGAATAAGAAAAAGGTTTATAATGATTTACTTTATTCCTAACTTGCTGAAACTTACAAAAATTGTGAGAGAGATTTTAGTCGCGTTGGCTAATTTATAGGACTTCCGCCTGTAGTCTGGAAGCAATATTCCAGTGATTGGAATGTCGAATGGGGGGGGGGGCACTGTACGGTTGCCGTGATTGGGTTGGTGGTATTGATAGCACAGTGGCGTGCTACAGTGTGGGCCAAAGCAAAGTGATTGAATGTAAACCCAAACTGAAGCTGAAGCGTGTGGGTCCAAGCAAAGTATAGCTTCCAATAAGTTGTCGCTATGCCAGTGCCTACTGTCCTCTGTCAATCAACGAGAAAAATTTAAATTAAACGAAAGTGGAGCAAAATGACAATCAAGTGGCGGTAGTTTAGCGGTAAATGCTCATTCATGTATTTTTATTTAGTAAAATGCCTCCTACTACTAAAATTAATTCAATATATGATTTTTTTTATAATTCTATATTATTGTGAATTAATCTACCACGTAGTATGAAGCTGACCTTAAGACAGGCAGATTTTCACTTTTAGTCAATGTTATGTTCATTTCGACATCAACTTGTGGCCTTTCATTTAAATGCCGAACGTCCAAACGACGTTTTCTTTAAAATATCTTTAAACCTTTCTTTAACGCGGTATGTTAAATTCTTATAAATATTAAAATCAATTTCGCGGTCGTTACCTGATATGTCAATATTGAAAATTTGACGAATAAAAACTATCTCACCGTCGGTATCCTTCTCACTTTCACTTGCACTTGAGATTTAATTGAAGCTTCGTTAACTTTTTGGACATCGATTCAAGGTCGGATTACCTTTAAGTGCCAATTAAGCGCAACCAAGAGTAGATTACTTCTCTGTAAAAAATCGCGGCCTAAAATTATAGGATATTTCATGATAAATTTCCTGACAATAAAAATGTTCAGATCGATCATACTTCCCTTAAAATTAACCTTACAATTTGATGCTCCCAGTATCTTCAGTGGGCTGCTGTTTATCCCGCAAAACCGTGGGTGGTTATCTTCATCGATGACATTAACAGCATATGGGGGCAGGTTTTTCTCTTGCATAAAGCTAATCGGGCCCCCAGAATCCAGCAACGTCAGCAATGCTGTGGTGCATAGTTGGTTTTGTAGAAGGTATATTCAATCAGACGTTTGAAACAGTTGTCCAGTGGTGGTGTAATTAAGCTTTGTGTTGCGGCTTCCATCGTCCTTTTGAGCGTCCGGTGTAGTGTCATGATATGTGCTTTGAAACTTTTTATTCCATCTTCCCACATTTGTAGCATGCTCCTTTTCCCCTACTAGGCTTAGGGCACGCTATACTGACATGACCAAAGTCATTGCAATTGTAACACTTTTGTCTCGGGCGATTTTTATAAGAGAATGGTTTGTCACTAGGCTGTCGTGACATTAAGAATTTCTCATATCTTTTCAGTGCTCATTTCAAGTCCTCCATTATACTTATTCCGTAGAGTAGCGTTTTGTTAGATTTGGAATCCGGGATGCCCTTTATGATGTACTGGAGGATGTCGGATTCATCAATATCCGACAATGATGCCATTTCCTGCATTGCGAACACATACTGCTGTAGCGTTTCTTTCTGTTTCTTCTTATGTTTTCGCAGCATATTGTGCTGTTCAGCCTTTGACACACTCTTCGTAAATTCCTTCAGCAATTTCGTTTTCAATTCAAGCCAACTTTGCAGTACCAGTTAAAAGTCTTTTCCCATACATGCACTTCATGCGTGCATCCCAACATAATGCGCCAGATGATTCCTCAAAATGCTGTACCCATCGTTTTACCCAGTAATTATCGTCACCACTGAAGGCTGGAATTGAATCCTCAACATCCTTAAAGTGGATAAATGGTTCACAACTCGTGGTGGTCACATGTTTACCTTCTAACAGGGACAATTGTTGTCTCAAGTCCTCAATTTCACTTCAAACGTGAAATTTCATTATTTAATTCACATTTTGTGTCAATATCTACGCTCTCAACGCCATTCATATCCCCGATTTTATTTCCGTCATCACGTTGGAATCCGATCAAATCTGTGCCATCTGGGATGATTTCTACAATTTCCTTGGCTGGAAGATCTTCCAGAGCTGTCTGAAGTCGAATTTTCAGAGCGGCTTTTGCAGCAGTAGTTGATAAATTCAATAGAGTCAGCACATGGACAGGCGTACCATCCAAAAACTCCGAAAGTCCTCTCCGAGCCGTATGCTCATTATTCATCCCACTTCTGAGTTATAGGAGGCGAGTTCTGGGTGTTTTAGTTGTACCCGTCTGAATGTCTAGTAATGAAACCTCATCCGTCTTATACAAACTACTCTTTTATTTTTCCTCAGTTCTCTTGACTTTTACAAAAAACTCTCTGTACAAATCTTCTTTTTGTTTGGACTGATTCGTCGAACGCCATGGCACACCCGAGGTCATTTTCTCTAGACCTCTACAGTTTTGATTTGAACCACTCGGACTAGACCATTGGATCCTGGGTGGAGTTCATTGATATCATCGATATTGGGCTATTGTTTGAACTGTTTGGGACTATTCTGAAACTGGTTTATATAGTCCTTAGACCAATGATTCCAATGCACCATCTGCTGAATGTGCTTCCATGTAGTTGAATAAGATGATTTGACATTCGTGTTATCGGGTTCTGAAAGGGCCTTTTCCCAATTAAGAGATGTCCTGGAGTTACTAATAATGTATCGTTTGATTTGTTTCTACTCTGGCATAATGGCCTGGAATTTAAACAAGTTTCGACTTGTTTTAATAGTGTCACATATTCCTTGCATGTGAATGTGTATTTACCAATCGATCTATGTAAATGGTATTTAATGGTTTTCATACTAGATTCCCCAAATCCTTTAAGGTACTAAGCTGCTGGTGGACTCAAACGCGCCAAGAGATCGGTTTGGTTTTAAGTAGTCAGCAGCACTTGGCCAAGCGTGTTGTAGCGAAGAGCGCGCCCATTGTCAGCCCTACCTACATCCATCTTGCAATGAATGTAAATATGCGCTGCAATTGACACCTCTTGCTGCAAAATTCATCTCGGGATTAGTGTGGGTGGCCGCACAGCATATTGCCGCTAGCGGTCAGCCGGTTTGGGGTGGTTCTTGCCACCCACATCCCTTCATGCTTGAAAGCTGTGCGAAATGAGTAATAAAAAAAAACTGAATCATCTTTGTCAGACTTCAGACAGACGGACAGACAAAAAAAAACTTTCCACGTCTTCATGATGCTTCGCCTCCATTGGTACCACCTGTAAGTAAATACCTGAAAGTGATGTAATTTAAATCGTGCCAGCGATGCTTCACCTCCATTGGTACCTCCTGTAAGTAAATACCTGAAAGTGATGTAATTTAAATCGTGCCAGCGATGCGAGGTGCTGAAATAAAACAAAATGAAATAGCAACGCCGTACAAATGCTCAACCACCTGGAGAGAGTTCAACGCCGAGAGGAAGAGAGAGATAACGTGGACTCCTGATGTATGCGGAGTCCTGACTGGACTCTGATTGGGCCCATCGCCCCATCCACCCTTGCTAAGACGTCGCCGTCAGTGTAGGATTCTTAGCCCCATTTAGTGTCTGTGTGAACGAGCAGTACCCGCTTAACGAGCCGACATCCCCTCACCTGTATTATTTACTCACTCATGTTGTCCCGCCAACGGTATGGAAGGCATTGTATGGCGAAATTTATTACGGTAAGCTATAGCAAAGAGAGGAGAAAAAAAAATGGTGGTGACCGCGAGAGAAAGAAAACAATATCTGTTCGCACCTTAGATGCTAAATCCTGTATTTACTGATTCTTAATACCATGAGAGACCTTCAGCCATTTAAATCCTTCACACACCTTGGTACATGAAATTTTATTCCTTACTAATAGTAAACTTAATCTAGACCTAGTCCCTACTAACTGCTCGTAAAATCTACTCGTAAGCTCTAAAGGTACAGTGTAGTACCGGAAAACAAAAAAAAATATTATATATATCATATGTATGCGAATAACCACGAGAGGAAACAAAGAAAAACTTGCTTAAAAAAAAATTAAAGAAACTAACTGAACCTGGAGCGGAGCGTCCACACGGAAGGGTAGAAGCTGGAAGTGAAACATCCCTCGCTGGTATGCTGGTAGGGTGCACCCTTTCAGGACCTCGAACTACTGCTGTCACTGGTGGGCTCATTGGCCTCTTTTTTTTCGCTTTCTTTTTCGCTTTGTTATTTAATTTATATGTTGTTATTTATCTTTTTTATTTAATTTATATGTTGTTATTTATCTTTTTTTTTCCGTCTTATATTTAATTTTTTTATTTATTTATTTTATATTTATATATATATATATATATATACTTTTACGGGCTTCACCTGTAACTGGCCCTTTCGCTTAAGGAAGGAACGGTCTGGTCGATCTCACAGGTGGTCGACCTTACTATTTTGTCGACTTAGCAAAAGAAAAAAAAAACAATAAACGGTACAACAAAATTGTTCTCTTTCCTTCGGCAGGCTGAGCTGCTTTGCAAAAAAAAACGTAGATATTTCTAATTTTTGAATGTTGAATGTTTAATAAACACTATTTGTTGATTAAATCTAAGAATAATTCCTTTTTGCATTCGTATGTAAACTGCCTGTGCAGTGGGAACTACTTCACCATGAAGAAATGCGCGGGTGAGTTTTAATTCATCTTATCACCAACAGCAGTAATTTACAAAAAAAAAATATCCTTTTTTTTCAGAAGGGTCCTGATAAATCGTCGCGCAGGTAAATAATTCATACAAATTCTTTCAAATCGAACTTAAAACACACAAATTTCCTTCTTAGAATGTGCCTGCTGAATCGTCGCGCAGGTAAGTAATTAATGAAATTATTTTTAAATAGAAACTTAACGTCGCACAATTTTCCCTTTTTAGAATGTCCCTGCTGAATTATCGCACAGGTAATTAATTCATAGAAATTATTTTTAAATCGTACTTAAAATCACACAAATTGTCTTTCTTAGAATGTTCCTGCTAAATCGTCGCGCAGATAGGTACTTAATGAAACTTCTTTTAAATCGAACTTATACTCACACAAATTTTCTTTCTTAGAATGTTCCTGCTAACTCGTCGCACAGGTAAGTAATTAACGAAAATTCTTTTTCGTAAATAGGAATTTAAGTCCACACAATTTATACTTTTTTTTTAATGTTCCTGCTGAATCGTCGTGCAGGTAATTAATTCATAGAAATTATTTTTAAATCGAACTTAAAATCACACAAATTGTCTTTCGTCGTGCAGGTAGGTACTTAATGAAACTTCTTTTAAATCGAACTTAAACTCACACAAATTTTCTTTCTTTTTCGTAAATAGGAATTTAAATCCACACAATTTATACTTTTTTTTAATGTTCCTGCTGAATCGTCGTGCAGGTAAGTAATTCATAGAAATTCTTTTAACTCGAACTTAAAATTCACACACATTTTCTTCTTAGAATGCTCCTGCTGAATCGTCGCGCAGGTAAGTAATTAATGAAAACTATTTTTAAATAGAGATTTAAATCTACACAACTTTTACTTTTTGGAATGTTCCTGCTGAATCGTCGCACAGGTAAGTAATTCATAGAAATTCTTTTAACTCGAACTTAAAATTCATACACATTTTATTCTTAGAATGCTCCTGCTGAATCGTCGCACAGGTAAGTAATTAATGAAATTCTATTTTTTAATGGAAACTTAACTTCGCGCAATTTTCCTTTCGAAACTTTCCACCACAACAAAATAGGCAACAGAAATACATTTTCTAGGGTTTTTTTTCGCATCTCACAAAAATTTTCCGAATTTCTATGGCTACTAATAAAGAAAAACCGCGCACGACCAAAACGACAGATCTTCACCCAACTAAATCCAGCAACGAATTCCCCGACTCCACGCAGCCGTTCCTCGCTTCCAGCCACCGGCAGGCGCGCACTTTTTTGTTCGTTCGTTGAATCCCGAAAACTTTTCGTTTTCTCTCGGCGGTCGGGCTTGCTGTAATGCATGGCGTGTTGGTATCGCGTGATGTTTTACTGCTGGGCGAGTTGCCGTTTGTTTATTGGAAGTTTTGTTGACAAACGGTATATGGCACGAAATATTTGTGTGATAGATAAGGCGACGATGCCAAATTTAACCATTTTAACTTTTTGCAAGCGGATTTGGGAGAGAAGGACTTTTTTCTTTGTTTGTTTTTTTTTTGTTGCGTTGCCAAATCATTTAATCAAATAAATTTTTAAGTTTTACAGGTTTTTTGCTGTTTTGTGTCGCTTCTTCCTGTCAGGTTTTTGTTATGCTTTCTTTGCAGGCTTTTAGGTATGTGACACAGATTTCGCTGTGAAAGATTATGATTTGTTCGTGTTCTGCACAATTCATAATATTTTCCTGTGGTACTTATTCTTAGTTGATGCTGCTTTTCACGAATATATCCTTCTTACCCTTTGTGAGAGCTAGTCTCGGACGTGGCAGGGAGTGCCGGTTTGTAAAGGACAATTCAGTTCTACAAATTCAAATATAAAATTTTTAGTCAAAACTAAATGCTTAAGATTATATCACAAACTCATTCAAAAAAAGGAAATTCAGAACTAAAAAACTAACCTATAAACTACTATAAAAATTCGATATAAAATTCAACAATAAATCCAAATAAAACAAAACAAATTAAAAATTCAGTATAAAATTCAATAACTAGTGACGATCGCGTAGTCCGCCTCCTTTAATTCGTCTTATTCTAGAAAAAGGAAGAAGAAGAATTTATCGTCGATGAGAAAAGTATTCTAGAACAAGGAAGAAGACGAATTAATCGTCTATGAGAAAAGTATTCCTATATAAATTTAAGAGTGCTATTTTAGGCACACGGGCAACAAAATGCTACTATAAAAAAGAAGAAGATTACAAATTATTCTCTGCAGCAGAATTATTCTTTTGCTTAGGTGTGGGCAGGAGATTGCAGATTATTCTCTGCGGCAGAATTATTCTTCTGCTTAGGTGTGGGCAGGAGATTGCAGATTATTCTCTGCGGCAGATTATTCTTCTGCTTAGGTGTGGGCAGGAGATTATGCAATGGAGGGATTTTCAGATTATTCTCTGAAATATAGAATTATTCTTCTATTTTGGAGGTTGGAAATTATATTCTTGTCGCTCGGATTATTCTCCGAATCAGATGAGCTCTGAACCAAGAATAATTTTCTGCTGCGGCTCGTCGGCTTTATATAGCCGCCGCATCCAGTTATGTCTCTTTCGCCTCTTGGTGTTGCCCTGGCGGCGGCTTTTGCATTTGCTTAACTTTTGATTGCGGCGAAGACAGCTGACTGTGGTAATGTCACTAAATGACACTACGAATATCTAAACATGCAGAGGTACGTGTACTTTTAGGTAAGTTTTGCTTTCTTTTATTGTTTTATTTATTTATTAGTTATTTTTTATGTTTTTAGATGAAGTGTGGCTTCAAAGTACCTATTATGCATGCTTTTGCAGCATGAAGTGCTGTGTTCTGTGAGCGAATGATCCAGGATGCTAAACTTGATTGGTTTTTTTTTTTTAGATAATTATCAAGTTTTTATGATTTTACTTTAGACTTGATACTTTCTGCTTTCTTTATTTATTATTTCTGGAAATATCAGCAAGAGAGTGCATCTGGGGAACATAGATACATCGATGGACTGAACACCCTTTTTCAGATTTTATGTATATGTATGGGAAAGTTGCAAAGCTAACTTTACGTAATTAAATAAAATTTTGACCATTTTCAGGTACCCGAAAATAAAAATAGAATTAAAAAAAAATGATTAATAAGAAATAATAAAAAAAAATTTGAGACAGAAAAAAAAGGAAATTTGAGACGAATGAAAAACAAAAAAAAACCGAAAGGTAGCGTGAGGGCAGAACGCTACAGTGTTTGATAGATTGTTGTAACGATTGTATTCTGTCAGCGTTTGACTGGTGCTGGTATTTCTTCCCCGAGCAGTTTCTGCTGTGGCAATGGGCTATTCCTTCTTCTGTACTTTTCAATGCTTTTAGGTGTCGGGCTGCAGGCAGGGTCAGCTGATATTGCTTTCTTTATCCACTCCTTTAAATATTTCTACTGTTTCATCCTTGTATTGACTTTATCTGATTTTTGCTTGCCGGATCGTTTAATTTTTTTGTTTCGATCATCATTGATTTCTTAGAAATTAACATATTTGAAGGTCTTCTAACGCATATTTAATATCCTAATTTGAAGGTCTTCTAGCGCATACTTAATATCCTAATGGTCAGCGTCCTCTGTCGAGCAATTCGCAAAGATATGTGAATTCCAAATTTCATCAAATGTATTTACATTATTACCTTTAAAAATTAAAAAAATTTTTAAATTTAATGATTTCGGTGTCATTCTAAAGACAAAGATATCCAAAAAACTGAAAAAAAGAAATTTAACCAAAAAAATACTTAAGGAATAAAGTTGAATATTTTAACCTTGAAAATACTGGAAGATGTGTTCTCGATTTTTGTCTTTATAATTGCTCCGTATGTATTATTGTCGCTCTCAAAGTATAAAAGTGGTATCGTGATTAATGGGTATAAGTGTTATTTCACGCAAAATCGTTCAGCTCTTTCGATTCGATCATCATATATTTGTTAGAAGTTAACATGTTTGAAGGTCTACTTGAATAAATGTAGTAATCTAGTTTTTAGCGTCCTCCAGCGTGCTGTTATGGTAGTATAGTTAGAGTGAATGGTCAGGACGTGAAGTCCAAACTGTCAGCATGAGCTGACAGATCACTCGATGACAGTGATTGCACAGGGCGGCACGCTAGCACCTCGGCTAAGGGTGGCGGAGAGTGTGGGGGGTCCACGAAATACCTGCCGCTAGTCATCACCCATAAACAAAAATATTTTCGTGCCTTCATACAAAAGAAGAGCCGGCACACACTCGGTCCTGAAGGGACCCTTACGTCACTTACCTATATACTGGTGGAAGGCGTAGGTGTTATACCTCCCTTTGCCTTGCCCCATCCTCCCTTTGACTTGAGGGGGCACTATTTCCAAGTCCCTTGGCTGACCTGTTAAGAGAGACGAGAGCGGACCTAGTCAACCTTCATGATGAGGAGGGCTCCGGGAGAGTGAAGGGAGAAAAATTGAAACACTATTAGGGCAGCATTACGTTATAAATAAAACTTTATTGACTCTAATTAGCTGGTTTCTATGACTACTTCTCGATAGTTAATTCTCTGATCCTAGTTCACATAGTAAGCAATCGTAATCTGAATAATACGGTAATTCTAATAATACTCTATTTCACCTGACAGGCGACCATAATTAGAATAATGAGGCATGTATTTCTAATAATACTCTAAGTCAGATGATCGCCAATTATAAACCGAATAGCGGTGTAATTCTAATAATACTTTAATTCATATGAATGGCAATTCTAAGCCTATTGATAATGTAACGAATTACTATTTAAAAGAAAAAGGAAATTAATTTAATGCCAGATGAAAACTCGGCACAAAACATATCTATTCATACACATTTTTTTGCGTTAATTCTAAAATAAACAGTAATAGATCGAAATTAGTTAACTACAAACAGAAAACTACAAATTTAGCTGATATGCCTGGCATGGAGCGATAAGGCCGGGAATTTACCGAAATCGAATCGACTGTATCATAATTTATTTAAAACAACAGGTAGTCTTTGGAAAACACAGAAAAAGGACCATTCATGTAACTCAATTGTGCCTCCATTGCGGGGAACGCCTCAATCGTTCATTCATAAGGTATATATGTATATATTTATGCATGTAGGTACCATTCACGACTATACGCAAGAGTAAATAGGTAAGTAGTCCTATGTATACCACATACCTACCTATACACACGTGTATCCCATCAGTAGGATATCTCTTATTTTATACTTAAATATATCCACAGAAAACTTTAAATATTTTTTTTATATTCAGATATAAAAAATTATAGACTACAAACAAGAATACTAATGAACTTACTGCGGTATCCTTTTCCGACGGCGAAGAAGATCTTCTCCCACGTTGGAAACTGCTATTTATGATGAACGATTTAACCTGTATGCAGATATATACATTTTTTTCCAACACCACAAGATCATGAGAGCACATGAATGCTCAGAAGTAAAATTATGTAACGAGATTTACATATGGCCTTTGTCCTGCAGACGTATCTTGCTAAAAGTATTCACCCTAGGTAATAAAATGTATACAATAGTTCGTAACAAATAACTAAAAATGCTGCAACTTCCTTGAAGTTGTCTGAAAACTGGGTCAAAACTCTGGTCTGGTGTACGATTACACTTAGTAGGTTCAGCCATCAACCAAATGCCAGCATTAAATGATTTAAACAGATATGAAGTGGGGTCCCTATAGTAAGCCACTGCACGCTACTTCATGAAAATTCCTGATTTTTACGTTTAGACATCTCATCTGTGCTTTTTGAATAAGTGATGATGCTGCGTGTTATCTAGATTTGTCGTTCTTGGGTTCCAAATACTGATCAGATGGATCACGAGCCTGCCTATTTCCTTTTGTGTGGTAATTTCCACAACTTCCTAATAAAAACACTGGAACTCTCTATTCCACTTAATTGGTTGTCTTTTTCTTGCTTTAATTATGGGACCGATTCACGCGTCCATAGCGATAATTTTTTCAATTTTTTTTTGATTTTACTTATTAAGCTCTATCAGCACCTTTTTCTTTCCAACTTTGATTTTTTTTGCCTGCTGGTAAGGGAAATAATCTTATAATATGAAAGTATAATTCTACTAGAGACAAAAAAATCTCTTGGACTTACGTGCTGAATAGTTTATCCGTCCGATGTTTAAAGACTTAAAGACTTTTCTCGTTTTCCAATTTAATACGCGTAAATATCGTGTGAAGTGGTTGACAGCGGAAAGAGACGAGTTCTTCTTCTTTTCAGTCATAATCTGTCGTCCCCGCATGTCAGGCGAGCTTGATGAAGCATTGCTTCGTCGAGGTGCGCTCAGTACGTGGTTCTACTTGAGGGCCGGCGTACATGCTGCAGTATTTCCGTGTAGCATATTGCTATATGCAATACGCTACGACCATAACAATACAGAGTGGTCTACACCACCTGTGGTTCAGACGACGCTGAAAGATGGTCGACTGAGCTAGCCGGTCTTAAACATAGGCCTCATCACTGCGGGCGCTCAATGTGTGTCTCGACCCACGACCCAATGCTTTCCTCATCACTCGGACTCTACCTCCGATAACGCGTCGAGGACACATCCCTGAAGTCTCGTCAGTCTTCGATCAGACTTCGACATCCTTCTCCGTGTGGGAAGTCAAAGGTACATCGACTAGCTGGTAACCTAAAGAATCCAGCCGGTCGATGCCTCTCGATACCTAAAGAACTGCTCACCAGGCTTTCCCGGCGCAATATCTCACCCTGATCTCTGACTGGCGATTGTTCAAGGGTGTGTCTCCAAGGCGTCGTCGAAGTAGTGACATGTTGACAGCCGAATATGGGAATGGATTCCAACAGGTATATCACCCACCATTGACGGGGCAATAGGAGGGCTTCGTGATATCCTATAGTTTACCAGTTAAGCTGGCTGGATGCCTTCTTAGGGCTACCAGGAATAGATCTAGTACTACTATGTCCGACGATTACCGAAATGTTGCAGCTGGACAGACAAGGAAAAATTTTCCTCCTAATGAGGCCGATCCGGAAGGGACTATAAAAGGTTATCTACTCATAAGCGGTAGAGGTGCTATGATGAGATTGACTTTCAACAGGTATATCACCCACCATTGACGGGGCAATGGGAGGGCTTCGTGATATCCTATAGTTTACCAGTTAAGCTGGCTGGATGCCTTCTTAGGGCTACCAGGAATAACGACTATAGGTATGGGTGACGTTTTCATAATGATGATCACTGCTTGATGTCTTTGGCGTGATAGACACCCAACAGTCTTCCCTGCAGATCCTCAAGCTCGTATAGTGAGCTTCCTTACTTGGCCCTGACACGACATTTCACAAATTTCCGTCCCAGTTTAGCACTAGTCTGCTGTTGGAAATTGCTTTGAGCAAAATTTCGTCTAAATACCTCCTGACCCACTTTGAAATCGACAGGTTTCGCCCTGAGATTGTAGGCTCTTGAACTCTGCTCGAATGCGTGTTGTAAATTTTCCTGCACTTTCGCACGGATCAATCTCATTTTATCATCAGCATCCACTCTCAATGGCTCACTAAGAGTTCCAAGGCTCCTCAAGATGGAATAGGAGCTGCCATGTTCAATCATTTGGTGACCGAAGAGTGTTCGATAAGGAGAGAAACCAGTAGCTTGATGGAAAGAGCTCCTGAGGGAAATAGCTACATGACTTAGTTTCTCATCCCATCTCGTGTGTTCCTTCTTAATATATGCTCTAATCCCCGACAATAGAGACCTATTTACTCGCTCTGAGGCGTTTGCTTGCGGCGAGTAAACTGCCGTTCGCATACTTATCCAGTAATCTGGTGAACTGAGTCGAGCAAAACTGGACTCCATTGTCAGAGACGATCACTTCAGGAACTCCGAATACGTGGAACACTTCGGTCTCAATGAATTGGCACACATTGAGTGTGGACGCTTTTCTCATAGGTTTGAGAATGGGGAATTTTGAAAAGTGGTCAAGAACTATCAGAATGCAGACGTTTCCTTTAACTGACCTAGGATATGGACCTAAGAAATCAATGTACAGCTTTTGCCATGGTCGTTCTGTCACAGATTGAACTCTCATAGGTGGTCGCAAAATAGTATTAGGAGCTTTCGTTTCTTTCCACACGTCACAGGCGCCTACGTAATTTCTGACATCAACTGTCATTCGTGGCCAGTACAGATGTCTTCGCAAACGTTCCAGTGTTTTCCCTATGCCTCCGTGTGAAGCTAGTGGCGGATCATGAGCCCTTGAAATGACGTCGTTGACAAGCCCTCGTGGAATCCAAAGCTTCCAAGCTTCTTCTTCCTGAATAGGATCGCCTGTTCTCGGGACAGTCCGGATATAAACGAAATCATCCCTGACGCAAAGATCTGGTAGTTTGCCAGAAGTCGTTTTAACCTTATGCCTCAGTTCCTCATATTCCAACGAGTTGAAATATGGCGAACTAAGGTCAACTTCCGGGCCAGGATCTTCGTTTGTGTTCAGGCTGTCACAATGAATGCGTGACAGCGCATCAGGGACGACGTTCAGGCTTCCTTTTCTGTGCTCAATTGTGAAGTCGAAGCCCTGAAGCTTCAAACTCCACCGTGCAAGTCTACCGCTGAGGTCTTTTTGAGACATCAGCCATTTCAAGCTCGCATGATCAGTCACTATCTTAAACGGAATAAGTTCTATGAAGGGCCGGAACTTCTGCACGCTCAAGAGTGCAGCTAAACATTCTTGCTCTGTGACGGTGTAATTTCTTTGTGCTGAGTTCAACTTTTTCGAGACGTAGGCTATTGGCTTCTCGTGGCCATCGCCATCTAGTTGAAGCAGCACTCCTCCAATACCTTGTTGGCTCGCATCGCACTGGATAACGAACGGTTTGGTGAAGTCTGGACTCACTAGCAACGGAGCAGAAGTAAGTTTTTTCTTTAAAAGATCAAGAGACGTCTGGGCTTCAGGCGTCCATTTGAACTGACTGGGGTTTTTCAAAGTGTCTGTAATGGAGGCAGTCAAATCAGCATAGTTCGGGATGAACCTGTCGTGTCCCAAAAGCAATCAATCAATAAAACCCAATAATTAACCGCGATAAAACTTTCTTCGAATAAAACAACGCTCGAATTTCGTGCACGTTATAAATCTTTATTTACTAAAACTTGACCTATCTTAACAATTACTATGTACGCCGCACCGAACGGAAACTTGACACCACTATGCAACGCGACGGCTCACTGGAAGAATAGAATATTACAGGCACTCGCCAGTCCAGTCATTGGTCTTTTATGCACCAATATTCGGAAGTAGACTTTACTTAACAACGCGGATGTAAACAAACGACAACAACCTTGCCGTTTGTTCTACCGGTTGCAGCACCTGAGTCGCTCAGTAGTAAACAATCGCTTTACATAATAATTACCATGCGAAGGTTAATTATTATTGTAATCGTCGATTGCTCCACTAAGCGCTCATCGCAGCCAGCTGTTAAGCTAATCAGCAAAATAACCGACAGTTGCAGAACAGTACAATGCGACGTTACTGTTTAGCAATTGCTAATTATTTCACTAAAATGCGCCCTTGGCTGCTGGAAGAATCTTCCGTATATTGGGCCATCACATCCCTCCCCCCTTGGAAAAACTAGTTTCCGCAGGGAACTAGATCTGGAGAGTGAAACAGTCTTAATTAACAACTGAGAATATTTTGTTTCTCGTTCGGTTCAGATTGTTTACATTTTCTTTACATACCTACTATCTAAATTGTCTTATCTTCCTTTTTCATTCCTTACATATTTTATTTTTACAGCATTTCTCTTTTTATTTTCTTCTTACATTTAACTTCAATACTTCCTTTACATATTTAATTTCTTTCTTACTTTTATCTCATTTCTTTTTTATTGTGTTCTCACAACATCTCTATTTTCTCTTTTAGTTTATTTACTGTTTTTTTTTTTTACTAATTAACAACAATATAAATAACTGCATACTTGTGTTTTGTTTACATTCTTCTATTATATTTCTTTATTCTATTTTTTTACTTCACATGTCTTTTACTTTGAAACTTTTCCCACTTATCGTAATAAGTTATTTATTTCTATTACATTAAAATTGTATGTACCTATTGGACAAGAATTCATTAATTCATTTACACGTATTATCCCGTTAGAAAACATTGCTTACTACCTATAGGTATAATGACAAAATAACAAAAATAACAAAAATTACAAGTTTTCTTTTTACAAGTGTTTATAGCACTTATATATAACAAAATTACTTACACAAAAATTCTATCTAAGAGTATACTTTCTACGGGTGCCCAAAACTTCTCTAATTACAATACTATGGCTACTCTAATTGCACCATCTGCTTTCCGACGAGGGTAAATTTACTGTTTGCAGGTTTGGTATTCTTGACATGATGACTATATACTGGCCTCTGCTAGCTTGGATAACCTCTGATTTATTGACCCTTTTGATGGTTTTCCGATGAACGCTCGCACTTTTCACTTTTCTAACGTTTCAAACGGTACACTCTTTCTGATAATGCTGCTGGCACTTGATCTCCTTTAAATTTCAAATAAGATTTTACGGTGAAATGCTACTTTATCCCATTAATTATTTGGTAAGAGTAATTTCATCTACATTGCATTTCAGGAAACCATTACATCAGTTTGTAGCTTTTAAGATGTGATCATCAGTTCAAGAAACATCTCAATGGAAATCGTTGCTCTGAGGGTCGGTGGTAGGACGGACTCATCAAAATGGTTTTTTTTCAAAAAAAAATTTCTTTTAAGTACGATGGAGTTCTCTCAATTATATTGAGAGTCCACGTGTACTTAAAAATTGTTTTTTTTTTTATATCTCAGGTTGTAGATTAGTAGATATATATATATATATTACAAACCTCTCAGTATTAAATTATGCTCTCATAGTTCCGTCAGGTTTCCTGATTATAGCTTTCCATTAAAAGTTTATCTAGGATGTAGCTATATTTTGGGACTTTTTCGCTGCTGCTCCAAATTCGGTATCTATGGAGATAATATATGTGGACTTCACTGTTACAAGAATAGTATATATCTTGTTCATGTTCAAATGATTATTTCACTCATGTTCCGAGCGTAAATTTTCCGTGGATGTAACTATCCGAAGCTCAAGGACACCAGCGTACATATCCTTATCAGCTGCCTCTTACTAATTTCTCGTTCTTCGCTCATACCCTGAGCTGCAGTAATGTTGATCCGTATCTACTATGGTTGATATATTCTTTCACTGATCCTTTCGTTCTGCTACCGCCTATGCTCTGGAAGCGTTGAATATGTAGATTTGACGATCTTACCTATAGTTATTTAAGCTTTGGCAACCACTTTTATTTTTCTCTATTCTACTATATACTATAATATATGTTTTAAATCTTTTCTTATAACTCTTGTTCAATTTAGCATTTTTTTTAACTCTTATTATATATTTTTTTTTTAAACTTCTCCTTAAATCTCTTATTCCTTTTAACTTTTCAATTTTTTCTTGACTCTTATCTTTAAAAATCTCTTCGTTTATTAATCAACATTTTTTAAAATATTCTTTTCCCTTATTTTCATTACTCTTTGGGTTTTTTTTATCTTTCTTATGCCTGATTGTTAGCTTTACATTTCTAACTTTAAATCTTTATTAATAATCTTCATACGTTTCTTATTCTTCTAACTTTTTCTCTCTTGTTACTTTTTTCTTTTTCAAAGTTCTCTTTACATCAAAATCTCTATTTCTTCCTTTTTATTTAATTTCATTCTCTTTTAAAATCTCTATTTACTTAAAATTTTCAAATTTCCATTATTCAATTGCTCTCTCTCTTTTTTTTAAAACATTTTCTTACCTTTGTACCTTTTATTTTATATATTTACCTTACATTGGATCCACTAGGTTACCTTTTTATATCCTTTCCATATTTTCCGGCTCATTTTAAACTCCGCTCATCGAATTTCTTCTGAAATTGGCGGGAATTTTTTGGACATTTCTGTGGTTAAGCTCCCCGATTCCTGGGTCATAACCGTTACCTACCTTGTATAGACTGGTGAAGCTAGGCGTGATATTCTTCATATCCGTCCTACTTCGCACCGGAGCTATCGTACCCGTTTGCAAGCTGTATTTTTGTAGCTTTACTTTACCTTTTTGCGGCAAGGTCCACTGAGATCGCCGTCGGCTGTAATTGTTCTTATGATTCCATGCAGGTCGTCTGTAAAATTTGCGCGGTCCTATTTGCCCGTGCGAGGAATCAGGATTTTTTACAAAATAGGCTGTTGCATTGGCGATTCTTACTAATGCATGGTCATCCTCCAGCCTATTCCTACTGTACCCTTTATATTCTGGTTGTCTTCTCCCCTCACTAAATTCGTCGACACTTACATTATGAAATAACGCACTATCATAAGCTGTGGACAAAGTCTTCTCCCATAATTGTGCCCCGAATGGCTCCTCCAATATGGGTTTACTTTTCTCTCTATGTCCTAAAGATTTCTTTGCATTGCGTGCCGGACTTTTCACTTTGAAGTGTCGGTCATCAGCGCAAGATGCAATGCTTTCCGCTATTTTAATGTTATTCTCCTCTATCCTGGCCTGAAACGGACTTCCTTGACTGCTACTTTGCCAAGCTATGGGTCCCACACGTGCACAAGCTGCAACACTTTTACCAGAGGCACTTGCCTCGTTGCCTTTTCCAGCACCTTGTACCGAAAGTTTCCTATTTACACAGTCAATAATAACTCTGTCACTGAGGAAATCCATTCCAAGGATACCATCAGCTGGAATCGAGTCGGTATCACCAATGACGTTAAAATTGCATTCTTGCTGACCGTTGTCTATGAACAACTTCGCCTCACAGGTGCCTGTGGAACTCCTGGTAAATCCAAAGAGTCCCCCAATTCTTATTTTCTGGTGCGTATTTATAACTGTATCTCTTTTTATTCTAGCGCCCTTGATTAAGCTACAGGTGGAACCAGTGTCAATGAGAAGTCTAAACTTACCTTCTAACGATATGTCAGATGGCACTGTGATGACAAATTTACTTCTTGAATTCAATTTTTCACTTTCTTTCTCTGCTAAATATTTCTTAAGACAGTTCTCCATGTAGTGGTCCCATGTACGGCAGAATTGGCAATAAAGCCCTTCTCTTCCTGAATGGAGTTCATCTTGACTGCTAGCTGCACAGTTAGCCACTCTGACGTTATGGATTCGGCAATTGGATTCCTCGTGTCCATATTCCTGACATTCAGTACAGAAGAGTACTTGTTGGCACTCTCTCGCAAAGTGTCCACGCTGTCCGCATTGAAAACACACAATAGATCTAGGAGGTGTTCTCCTTGTCGAAGATGCTTGGTATCCTCCTGATGACACTGGCCCTGTTCTGGGTACGAACGGTATCGAATTTTGTCCGGGCTCGCCTCTGGTGAAATCCCCCGTTGGCAATCTGTTTGGTGCACTTACTGTGTTTGGCTTTCGGTCTTCTTGCCATATTCCCGATTCTTTCACTTGAAGTCTTTTGGCATCCTTTTCAAAATAACTGGCTTCCTCTCTCACTTCTTCCAGTGACTGAAACTTACGCCCTGTAAGGTACACTTGCGTGGGTCTACTAATCACACCCGCTTTGAAGATAGCTACAACATCGGCCTCCAACTCGGCTAGTAGTCCCTTCTCCCCTCCCGGGTATTTGGCCGAGACAGCCTCTTTAATCTGATTGAGCAGTTCTTTCATTCGATCCGCGAACTCCGTGATGTCCTCTCCAGGTCTCTGTCTACATGCTAGCATTTCAGTGCGTAATTCACTGAATGATTTTCGCGGCATGTATGCAGATTTTATTGCTTGCTGTAAGGTTTCGAAGTCCTTCAGCTTCTGGGAGCTTATCAAGTAATACGCATCATCCGTCAGCCGATATTTTACACACTTCATGAAAATAACTTTTTCTGCTGCTTCCAGTCGGTCGTAAAGATCTTTGCAGCAACACAGAAATCGATGTACTTCCCTTGCCAACTTCGGTGACCTTTCTCCTGAAAACGTCGGCACATATTTAGAAACCAGGTCCATGATCTTCTCGTATGAATCTGCCATCTTGTATACAGTTATGATTTTCTATGTTGCCTTGATTTTAACTCGTTCTGGTACTTTCACTTTTTCACTAATACCATTTATACTTCATACGTGAACCGAAAAATTAGTACATCGCGCTCTAGAACAGATCTTTCGCAAAACTCATATAATAGGTACTAATCGACTACCAATACTTACTCAATATAACGTAAACATTCAAAACTATCATATCTCAATTCAGCTATTATGCCTACATACAAACAAACATGCTCAACATTTTTTTTTTATTTTTTATTCTTCAGATGCACCCAATGAAAATACAACAAACCATACTTTACTTAAAACTTCCTACCTACTTAATCGCGTAAAACCCGAATACATTTGTCCAAATGCGCCTAAACAAATATCATTTCGTAAATATAACACGACGTTAATCAAAAACTCGATAAATTAAATAATCGCGCGTACGACCAACGCCTAAATCGAAACGTGACGTTAAAACTGGTGAAATTCTTATTACCAACTATCATGTAGCTAAAACACATACCTATATCACCATACTAATATTTCACCTTATAAATTACTCCGAAGTTTATCACATCTTAAAATTAACACATTTGTGAATGGTGTTTATTCGGGATGCGGGAGTAGCTTGTAAAAGCACAACTCCTCGATCACCGCTAATGTATATGTGTGTATTATGATTAAGATGCCCGAGTAGCTTGTACAAGCACAACTCCTCGATCATGTCAATATATGTTGGAGTAGCTAAAATTAGCTTTGCTCCCAGTGTGTGTGTTCGGAGTAGCTAAATTAGCTTTGCTCCCAGTGTATGTTTGTGTGGAGTAGCTGATAAATATCAACTCCTCAAATGTCATAAGTGTAATTTCCAATTTATTTTCAAAAAAAAAAAAAAAAATCACAAAACACAAAAATTTAAATCTAACACTTCTTAAATGCCTGAAACGCAAAAGAATTAAGAAAAATTCAATATATAAATAAACAAATTTCCTCCTTCTTACAAAAAATTCTTGAAAGAAAAAGTTAGGAATGAAAAAAAAACACCAGCAAGAAATTTCTCTAATTTCTTACCTAAGTTTCACCGGCTGCGCCAAAATGTCGTGTCCCAAAAGCAATCAATCAATAAAACCCAATAATTAACCGCGATAAAACTTTCTTCGAATAAAACAACGCTCGAATTTCGTGCACGTTATAAATCTTTATTTACTAAAACTTGACCTATCTTAACAATTACTATGTACGCCGCACCGAACGGAAACTTGACACCACTATGCAACGCGACGGCTCACTGGAAGAATAGAATATTACAGGCACTCGCCAGTCCAGTCATTGGTCTTTTATGCACCAATATTCGGAAGTAGACTTTACTTAACAACGCGGATGTAAACAAACGACAACAACCTTGCCGTTTGTTCTACCGGTTGCAGCACCTGAGTCGCTCAGTAGTAAACAATCGCTTTACATAATAATTACCATGCGATGGTTAATTATTATTGTAATCGTCGATTGCTCCACTAAGCGCTCATCGCAGCCAGCTGTTAAGCTAATCAGCAAAATAACCGACAGTTGCAGAACAGTACAATGCGACGTTTCTGTTTAGCAATTGCTAATTATTTCACTAAAATGCGCCCTTGGCTGCTGGAAGAATCTTCCGTATATTGGGCCATCACAAACCGTCTATACCATCCCGCCATACCTAGTAGGCGTCGAGCTTGCCGAACAGTTTTAGGTGACGGATAGTCAACTATGGCTGAAATTTTGTCAGGGTCAGTTCTCATACCTCCCTTTCCTACAATGAATCCCAAGTATTTAGTCTCTTTAATGCAAAACTTACTCTTCTCGACGTTGATAGTGAGGCCAGCTTTCCTCAAACATTCCGCTACACGGGCTAGCAGCGTGAGATGAGTGTCGAGGTCTTGTGACAGAATTAATAGATCGTCTAAATAGACGAGAACGTTCTCACGAAGATCGAAAGGAATGACTTTATCCATGAGGCGGCACATAGTCTGTGGAGCGTTGCATAGGCCGAATGGCATCACTGTGTACTGATAGAGAGGATGACCAGGTACTGTGAAAGCGGTCTTCTCTCTGGAATCAGCGTCCAGTGGGATCTGCCAGAATGCGTCTTTTAGGTCCAGGCTCGTTATGTAATTTGCCGGAGGAAGTCGGCTCGGAAGTGCGTCTATCTGCGGCAGCAGATAGGCGTCCTTCTTCGTAACCGAGTTGACCTTCCTGGCGTCAAAACAAAGCCGGACCTTTCCAGGCTTCCTTACCAGAACGACTGGAGAGCTCCAAGGACTCTGGCTCTCCTCTATCACACCCAGTGATAGCATTCGCTCTAATTCAGCATCCATTAAACTTTGTACTGCCGGCGAAATCGGATAAAAGCGCTGTTTTATCGGGGCGGCGTCATTCGTTTCAATATTGTGAGTGACCAATGATGTTTTCCCAAGGCCTAAAGAGGCGAAAGAGGGGAAAAGCTGTTTTGTGGCTTCCAAGCGTTGCTGATCGAAACTAGAAAGGACATGGCAGTCGGTGTCAGAGGTAGCTATCCCACTTGGATTCACTTCTGCGACTATACCCAGGACATCTGGAGCCAACCCAAATAGACGCCAGAAGTCTATTCCCAGATATAGTGCCTGTGTGAGCCCAGGAACCACGTAAAAACGCACGTTATGGGTCTTACCACGGAAAGTGACGTCCAAGTTCACATGACCATGAACAGTCGTCATGGCACCATTTGCTACTTGGACCTGTGTTCGATACCTCTTCCATTCGACATCTGCTTCCACAAGCTTCTCTAGAGCTCCCTGGCCTAGGATACTGACAGTGGCACCACTATCAAGTAATCCATTCTCAGTTCGCCCGAGCAGATTTACTTCGGCGTACGGTCGAATGTCGTCTGGCATCGACACGGAAATCTGTGCCAATTTTTTCCTTTCTTGTTTCATCCGTCGACAGTATTCCCGCCAACGAACGGTTGATCGTTTCTTTTTCGGTCGCATATCCCGGTCAGGAAACATAATGTCAGCTAACTCCGCTACTGAGGAGAAGATTCGGTCTCTTGCTGCGTTATATTTCTGCAGACGCGTATGATACGGCGTCAGCGGATATAAAACTGGCTCACGCCCACTCGTCATATCAGAGCTTGGTGGCCGTTTTAAAACAGAAATGACAGGAGGCCAAATCTCCTGCTCAGTAACGTTGTCGGCTACACTTGCGGTAGGTGTCAATGGGACATCGAAGATTAAAGACTCTTCTAAAAAAGTGTCTAATAAGGGCATGGGCTCCCCAGACGTGGAAATGGGAGCTTGAAGGTCTGCGGAGAAATCTATTAAGTTCTTTGCCTCTGCCAATGAAGTAATCGTACAATCCGGTGTTTCTCTGATATCACCAGAGTCACTGAATGATATCAGAGGACATGTTAGGGAGTTATCATGAGTGTCTGCTACTGGAGCGGACTTTCCTCCTTGTTCAGAGCTTGAACTGGAGAGTTCGTTGTCGTTGCTGCTTGCGACGTCGACGCTGGTCGGAAAGAGGTGTTGGTATTCCCGACCCGTCTCTCGTTTTTCTGTCTGCAGTAGCGGCAATCGGGGTTGAAAACATTCTTGCGCCCGCATCCATAGCAGAACACAATTTGTCTCTCTTGTCTACAATCTTGATAAAAGTGACCGGACTGATCACAGTTCCAGCATGTGATAGGGTTTTTTTGCCGAAATACTAGCTATACCACCTAGGCCGTTGTCACTGCCTGTCGCTAATGCCAGTTCAGGGTCTAAAGTTGGAAAATTGTCGACTTCGTGCACCCGTTGGTTCCGGTAAAGGTTCCAACTGCCAGCTGTCGCAATGCGTGTCTGCATAGCTTGGATACGCGTGACCAGCGATCTCAGCTGTCCTATCGTATCAGTAGGATGCAGACAGATTTTTTCTTGAATCTCCGGCAAGAGATTCGATTTGACAATCTCCAGAAATTCTTGGTCTGGCATAGCATTCTGTAGCTGATCGCGCAGCAACCCCAAATGGTGGTGGTACATTGCGAACAGTTCACCAGGCTTTTGTTTTCTAGACATCAGTTGGAATCTAGTCTTCAGATCATCTTTAGGCGTCCCCCATTCGTTATACAATCCCATCTTGATGACATCCCAAGTTGGAAATGGATTTTGCCTTAGTACTGACCAATACCAGTCCTTCGCTGGTCCTGTCAATAGCGTAAGCATATTTCTGACTAGTAATCCAAAATCTCCTTCAAGAGCGGAGTGCGTGAGCGCTTCGACTCTGAAGATGAACTCGTCGACAGAGAGGTCCGAGTTATTCCCGTTATATGTCAGGTTCCATCTCCTGATTGGGCTGCCTGATCGTCGGTATCCTACATTAGCAGGAACACGCATAGGTGGTGGAGGGGGTTGAGGTGGTTGGGGTGGCATGAAGTTCTGTTGGGGCTGATTCGGAGGTTGACCAAACGTTTGACCAAAAGGTGGTGATGGTCTTGGAAATGATTGCCTTCCCCTATTGGGGAAGTCGTTTGACGGCCTCTGGTTACTCCTGGACGAACTAGGTCTCGCAAAGCCTACTGGCGGCATTGCTGTTGCCACTTGCTGTCTGATACTGTCTCCTAACTCAGACCGCAAAACATTTAAACCCTGCTGGAGACCTCGGTTTATTAGGTCTTCCATCTTTACGCTCAAGCCTGCTATCAGCGCATCCGTAGCAGCTGAGGGGTTGTGGTCTTGAGCCTTACGCTCTGGACTATCACGTCGAGGACTCGGGTTAACAAACGTCCTTGAATATAAGTCAGGCATTCCTGGAGACAACGATCGTCGATTAGAGGGAGGTCGGTCAAAGTTAAGGTTTGGCAATTCAAAGGTTGGCAATGAGTCGCGCCTGGCTGACTTCGCGGGCTTCGCTTTCTTTGGCTTTTTTGGAAAAGCACCCGTGTAACTAGTGATGTCCTGTGGCGTGAGGCAGCGTCGACAGTTAGGGCAACTGGAATGTGCGCCTACCCAAGTTTGGATGCATGCCTCGTGAAAGACATGTCCACACGTGGTCATGACAGGCTTCTGTTCAGCTGACCAGCTTGTGTATCGACAGATAGTGCATGGCTCACGTAACCTAGTCACTTCGTTCGGCCCAGGAGGCGGTGTCCTCATTGTAGCCATCGTAAGTCAAAGTTGGGAAAAGTTCTACAAACCAAAGGTTTGAGAAAAAACAGTCAGAGAAATTAAAAAAAATCCCAGAAAGCGATGCTAACAAGCTACTAACTTTAAAATTTGAACGTTGGGACAAGATACTATAATTTGAAAACGTGTTCCCAAACGTCTGAAGAAGTACAAAGAAATTCTTTTCCAAAAAAATTAAAGCTTTGAAAAGTTCGCTGAGTATTCTCGAATCGAGACAATACACATGCGAGTGACAATAATCCAATTCGGAAATGTGACGTTTAAAAAAATTCCACAACAAACAATTCTCCTTCACTTCCCTGAGCCAACTCTCAGCACAAGAGGTCAGGCCACTCTCTCTATCCCTCAAGGTCAGAAACGAAATACAGGCAAGCGACGTGAGTGTGTGCATTGAAAAAGTTAGAGCTCTTGCAGAAATCTGGGAAGAGTAAAGTCGGAGGCACCAGAGACTGAGAATGTCACTAGAGATTCTTCAGCCAGGCAGTTAGCAGTATGCCAACTCCTGATTACTGAAGATCTCCAGCATCAATCGCTTCCTCGGGTGACTCTTCCTCCTCTTCTTCACCGGATTATCGTGTCCAGTCAGTTCGCTAGCCAGGCAGAGTCATGAGTCTGGTCAACTAATTAGCGGGAAGCCAAGAAGTTGTCTCTCAGATTCACAACTCTGTCCAGCCAGTTGGCTGGCAGAGACACGTTTTCACAAGAGTTCACAAAAAATTGGTGAGGCCACCTACTGTTATATTGTAAAAGCTTCTGGTAGTACTCACAGCTTTGCCTCCTCTCAACGTGGCTTGTATTCCTTATTTTGGTCTGGGTTTTTCTTTTTAATTAATTAAACACCACACTTTGTTTACATTTTGTTTTTCTTTTATTCTTTAAACTATTTTTTTTTTTCAAAACATTCCTGTATTTTTACGAACTAACAAAACTTTCCACCCTTTATGTTGTAAATTAACAAAATTTTTTCTAATAATTTATTAAATTTATACCGCGCCCGACTTTTAGAGCCAACACCAACGCCTCTCGCTTTTTTTGTTAAAAAACCGACTACAACTTTTTGCGCTACCGCCGCGTAGAAAAATTTAAATCATAACTCGCGATCCGCCGTAGTGAGAATTTAAAAACCAACTCTCTAACTTGATCACATTTTTCTGTCATCAAGCTTCGTTGTTCAGAGTAGAAAATGCTTAATTGCATTTTCTACCCTGAGAAAATTATTAAAAATTATTTTGTTCTGGACTTGTTTCAACAAGTCCAGAATATTTTTCATCGGATGGTCGCCTAAAAAATGTAATTTGACGCTTTTGTCAACACCAGCTACCGTTCTGTCGTTCTGAAATCGCGCCGCGCATTTACATACAATGTATTTCGGCGGCGCGCATTTCTCACGACGAAAGCTTTTTTGTGATATGTATGTACGTTCGTACATACATATTGAAATTTTCACGACAAATCGTACTGAAGGTACGATTTGTCTTTTGCTTTATTTTTTTTTTAAAGTAAATATTTCTACTGGCAAATTTTGCCTTCAGCAAAATTTGCCATGGGAATAATTTTATTTTAATTTATGGAATGTGAAGAAAATTGCTGACGCAAGTTTCTTCACTGATTGAATTGATAAGCTAACCATGTTTTAAGCATGGTTAGCTTATGTGAAAAATTTATGCTGGAAATATTTTAATGTTTCTTTTCTTTTCTTTTCCCTAATTCTATCCACTTCTAATTAGGTATTTGTTTTAGGCATGTAACATTCCTCCCCCGCCAAACGGAACGAGAGTCATTCTTGGGAGAGGAATGACTCTTGAGAAGGAAAAACAAACGCCAGGAAATCTTTTGATATTGGTGGTATAAACAAAACTATTTTGTTTAGCCACCGCTCTGAATTTCTTATCTTAGGTGTCGGATTACCATCTCGGGAATTGCGATGGCCTGGATGGAAGGAAACTTTTTGATTCAGGTTCACTCGAGTTTTCTTCTTCATCCGTGACAGTTGCCGAGCTGCTTTTTTTTTTAAAAAAAAATCTGTAACATTGAGGTTGTATAATGTTGTTTACCCTACGCTTGAACAACAAGCCCCAGCATAGCCCGCCGGGTCTCACCTCCGTGGCCAGCTCCATTCACGTAATGTACGTAATTCCCGGATGGCGAGGCCCGATCCGGCTAGTTTTGTTAAGGCGCGGGGAGCGGCCCTTCACCGTGTGGGGCGAGGACGCCGTAGCCGGCCATACTTATACTGTGGACTTGCCCTTATATCCGCACCAGGGCCAGGCTTGGGTTGTCAGAGGTGAGTGTTATTGAAAATATTTTTTTTTTGAATTCCCGATACTTATCCCATTTTTGTCTTCTTCTTTCAGGCCGTGCCCTAAATATATATGGACGACATGGTCTATGTGCCTGCTGCCACCCGGTGTTTGAGCCGGCTATTACCGCGATCATCCGGCCACTGATGGTCACCCCTCCCCCTCTCGGAGTTGAGGCTGTGGCCGAAGATGACTGGGACCTTGAGTGGCAGTGAGATAGTTTCCTGAAGGAGGAAAAAAATATTCTTTTGTCTTTTCTTTCCTTTTGTTTTTTATACTAATAATAAATAATAAAAAAAAACGTAAAAAAAAATAACAAAATATTTCCAAAATATTAATCTTTTTCTTTCTTTTTCTTCTCCCCTTTTTTTTCCTTTTCAGGGTATTTGTTTACATAGTTTCTTTTTGCGTACCCTTTTTTCAGGTATGTCTTATGTACATAATAATCTTCCGCCTGAGAAAAAGAGAATTATTCTTTGAAAGGGAATAATTCTCAGGGGAAGTTGTTGTGGTTGCTATTTTTGCGGCTCGGGTCTTGGTCGGTTCGGTTCAGTTTTACATTCAGTTTTTGTCTTTTTCTTATTTTGAAAGGTTCTTGCCTTAATCTGTTTACCTTAAGTCTAAAATTTTTTGTGTGTTATTATAATGATAGGAGTAGTAGCCTGGTATTAGGTATCTTTTTTTTTTCTTCTATTTATGTATTATAATTTTATATTGGTAGTTTTTGACATTGTTCTTTGTGTTCTAATATATATCTTTTAAACCATTTTTTTTTCATTTATTCCTTTTATGTTCTAATATATATCTATAAACATTTTTTTTTTTCCTTTATTCCTTTTAAGTTTAGCTTATTATTTAATGCATTCTAAATTTTTAAGTTAGTATTGTCACTCTAATACTAATTATTATTTTTATTTATTTGTTATTTCTGTTACTATTAGTACCTTAGTAAAACTTCTTCCTTTTCTGTTTATCTATTTATGAATCTTATACATTTAATTTTATTGTAAACTATGCATTTTTGGGTACTTTTTCCTTAGTTATTTTATTCCTAACTTATATAATATAATTTTATTTTTTTTTTTTTTTTTTTTTTTTTTTTAATTCATTTTTTTCTTTTATGGAAATTTAGTTTTAATGTGCTTTAGGACTTTCCGCCTGTTCCATATTTTAGTATATTTTATTTTTTCAGGTTAAAATTTTTCTATGTATATCGTTGTACATATTTTACCAGGTCTACTTTTCCTATAAATTCTACTTTGATTAAGTGGCTCATGTTGACAGTATCAGTGTTCCCTTTTCTCTTTTTTTTTTTTTTTTTTTTTTTTTTTTTTTTTTTTTTTTTTTTTTTTTTTTTTTTAAACGATTTGGACTGATTTTGTTTTGGAGAGGCTTCTGGCTCGCCTTAAACTGGGTTGGGGAGCAGGTGTTCGCTCTTCTAAAGGAATTCCCTCTGATGAAATTTCGGGGTTACCTTGTGGTTGATTCCTCTGTTGTCTCATCTTGATGACAACAGGGTTAAGATATTTTACTGCCACAGCGATCATTATGGCCAGAACTAGTAGGCTCGTAAATGATAGAGAAGTTGTGGACAGGATATGGGAGTTTTTACTCGATATCTTTTCTTGGTATTTTATAATTTTGTTTTGGATTTCTTCCAGCGAATGGGTGTCGGTATAAATTGATTTATGGATATTGTCTCCCGTTAAGATTTCGATTTTCCCCAGACTGTGGTTTTGAGTTCCTTGTAAAATTTCAGTCAGGTTTACGTTGAGTAGAGAGTGGTTGAGCTCAGGAAACTGATTCGGCTGGATAATTTTTAGTGGAAATTTACTCTGACCTTCGTATTTAAGCACTTTGTCACCTATTTGAACTTGACATGTTTGCGTTATCTCTAATATCCCTTGTCCTTCCAGTTTCGAGATTACAAAGTGATCTGGACATGTGATGTGTAGCACCGTGGAGGTGATAAAAGAAAATAGCCACGTATTGGGCTTACTTAATTTGATCAGCATGTCTTTTTGTGGGATTTGTACTCTGGTCTTGTATTTGGGCACTTCACTTAGAGGGTTGTATAGCAATTTAATGGCACATTCGTTGGACGTTGCCGCTTTGATTATAGGCGTGTTCAGCCGGCCTACATACGTGTTTTCTTCCAAATTACTTGTTATTTTTTTGAAATTTTTCATGTCATCGCCTCTTAATAAGAGAAATTCCTGAGTTTTTTCGCTATTGGCTATGTATGAATAACCAGGGTCTGGAATTAATGAGTAATTTGCTGACTTGGATACAGGATAGCATTGAATCTGTTGTAGCCTCATTTTTGGCAGATTAAAAATTGGGAGAGTAATTCTCACCACCAATTTATTCTGCATAAGGAGCGACTGAGCTCCTGCTGTCTGATATAGGACAGATAGACAATTTTGGTCATTTGGGCAATTCGAGGCCGTCTTGCGGTATATCTCCAACAGATTTTTGGGAGACATTAGGAGTGGATGAATATGATTGGTTTTACTAGCCATTATTATATCCAGGAGAGCTTGTTGTCGATATTCAACTTCGATGATTTGGAGCAATAAGCTTGATATAATCTCTTGTCTCAATTGCCTCCTAGTTAAATCATCGGCCACATGGTGGAGATCGTTTATCTGGTGTGCTATTTTTTGTTGTCTGTCTATTAACATTGCCAGCGGTTTTTGAATCTTTTCCAAGGTAGTTTTTACCACACTGATTTGTTGTTTCTCTAGCTCGGCTAGGGCTTGTGTATTCGATTCAAGTTCTTCTAACCTGCTGTAAATTTCTTT
The DNA here is from genome assembly GCA_963930735.1 of Dioctria linearis. Classification (NCBI taxonomy): domain Eukaryota; kingdom Metazoa; phylum Arthropoda; class Insecta; order Diptera; family Asilidae; genus Dioctria; species Dioctria linearis. The sequence continues at coordinate 139,273,718 of OZ005743.1, read as the reverse complement.
TTCGTTGTTGCTGTCCATAGTTCCAAACAAATAGTTCATGGCATTGCCTATTCCATCAAATAGTGATCTGGCCTTGCGTTTTCCTGGTACTAGTTCCCTAATAGTTTCCGTGCGCTTTCGTACGCTATCTATAATAGCGTGTATGTGTAGTTGCTGCACGTTACAGAGATCTTCTGGGTTTGTTATATTTATGCAGAGTTTATGCACTAAGTGCTCTGCATATTCTGCTAGCTTTATCTGTGCATCTAGTTCTTCCAAGTCTATCTCGGTGAGGACATTCCAGGTGTCATGATATACCATCAGATTTCCTAGGTCCTCGAAAAATATACCCGAGCCATTTAGCTGGGTTATTACATAAGGTTTGTCAGCGGTTGCTCCAGTTGTGTACTGGATGAACAGGACAACTATGATGAGTTTTAGCGCCATTTCTGTGGACAATTCAGGAGAAGAAAACAATCCTTTAAGCATACTTGTACGTACATTGTGCCGATTTAAACTGGGCAGTGGAGTGACTCCACCGCAAATGTTCATGGGGAGGTATTGAAATGAGGTGTAATGGACACTATAGTGGGAATTTCAAGTCAACCTGGTTCATTTTTGTTTGATATATTTTTATTCGAAATATGGTTTCAAACGGTTATTATGTACCGTTACCGTTCGCTTACCAATTTTGATTGTGGTATTCACATCACTTGGTATTGCGATTACCTGATAAGGTCCTACCCAGATTTGGGAAAGCTTATGTTTTCTGCTTTCATTCTTGATGAGGACCTTGTCTCCTACATGGAAAGTTAGAGGCCGTACTGTCTTATCGTAGTACCCCTTTGAGCGCTGTTTACTTGCCAATAAGTTCTTTCTTGCCGTGGCATATGATTTTTGGAGCTTATACTTCAGTATATGATAATAGCTCTCATGATTGTAAACGGGTTCGGGATCCCGTTTTAAATTTGAGGGGACATCCGCTGTGAAGCCGTATAGGCAGTCCATTGGGGTAAGTTTAGTACCCTCGTGTACACTATTGTTATACACAAATGCAGCGGTTCGTAGGTATTGGTCCCATGTTTTGGGATTTTCATCTACGATTGTTCGCAGGTATTCAATCAGCGGCCTGTGGGCACGCTCTAGTGCTCCGTTAGACTGTGGGTGGTATGCCGAAGTCTGTAACTTCTTTACCTTTAGAAGTTTACATACTCTTTTGAATAATTCACTCAGGAAATTTGTTCCCTGATCGGTGAGTATTCTTTTGGGTATGCGATAGCGCGTAACGATTTCATCAAAGAAAACTTGCGCTACTGTGACTGCTTCTGCATTAGGTATTGCATACCAGTCGACAAATTTTGTTAAATTATCTTGGAAGGTCAAGATATATTTGTTACCTGATGTGGTCTCTTCTAATGGACCTACAATATCGAGGTAAACTTTGTCGAACGGTTGCTCTGCGATGTCCGTGATAACCATTGGCATTTTATATTGTGGAGATGCTTTCATCGTCTGGCACTTTGGGCATTTTTTAATGTATTTTTTAATATCGCTAAGCATGTGTCTCCACCAATACTTGCGTCTTATGCGTTTGTAAGTTTTTATGACACCTTGATGGCCACCAAATGGAGAATCGTGATAATCTTTTAAGATTGTTCGGATTTCCGTAGCGCTCGTGATAACTTCGGGTGTCTTGCCAGTACTTACTTTTTGCTCAGGCGATGCTGGGTTTAGTGTTTCCGCCTCAGTGTGTTGAATTTCGTTTTGGTCCGCTTTCGTGTGCTCTTCTGTCTCCACACTGGAGCTATTTAATGTCTCTTGAGCCTTTTGCTTCTGAGCTCGAGTCACGACGAAACAATGAGCGGATTTCTTCTTTCTCTTGTTATTTGTGGAATTGTTTTCCTCCACATCTGAGTCCATCGTGTGGTGGACTAGGGCTTCTACCGTTAAGGTATTGCCTAAACTGTCTTCTTTTAATGCTTGAGGGATGCGACTTAGTGCATCGGCATTAGTGTTGTACTTCCCTGGTTTATATTCGATGTTGTAATCGAATTCAGATAATTTGTGGTGGAATCTCACCAAACGGGAAGTAGGGTCTTTCACATTGAAGACACCTTTGAGAGGTTTATGGTCAGTATAGACCGTGAATTTCCGGCCTTGAAGATAGCACCTGAAATTCTTGGTAGCCCAGACAATAGCCAATAACTCTTTCTCTATAGTAGAGTAATTTCTTTCGGCTTTGTTTAATGTGCGGCTTGCATAGGCAATGGGCTGGTCCTTTCCGACTTCTCCTTGAGAAAGAACAGCCCCTAGAGCCTCGTTACTTGCGTCTGTAGTGAGATTAAAAGATTTCGAAAAATCTGGGTAAATTAAAAGTGGTGGAGAAATTAAAGCATTTTTTATGCTTTGGAATCCTTCTTGGCATTTCTCTGTCCAAGTGAATTTTACATCCTTTCGGAGTAAATTTGTGATTGGACGTACAATTTTGGAGAAGTCTGGGATGAATTTCCTGTAGTAATTGGCAAGTCCTAAAAATGACTGGACTTGCCTTACTGTTCTTGGAACAGGAAATGTTTGGACGCAGGCCGTCTTACTTCGGTCTGGTAGGGCTCCTTCGCTAGAACATTTATGTCCTAGGTAAACAACTTCTCTTCGTAGAAACTGGCACTTTTCTGGCTGCAGTTTTAAGTTGTTTTCTCTCAACTTATTGAAGACTTTCCTCAACTTTTCGTTGTGGTCGTTTAAATTTTTACCATAGATGACAATGTCATCTAGGTAGACAAAACATTCGAGGCCTTGTAGGCCTGTTAGGACGAAATTCATTAGGCGTTGAAATGTGGCGGGGGCTCCTTTGAGCCCGAATGGCATACGCTTGAACTCGTAGTGCCCATAACTTGTGCTGAAAGCAGTTTTATGTCGATCTTTTTTGTCGACAAGGACTTGGTGATAGCCGTTGGCCAAATCGAGTGTGGTGAAATACCTTGCGTGACCTAGTTGGTCGAGAATATCCTCGATTCGGGGTAGCGGGAATGCATCTCCAATTGTCTTTTCGTTTAATTTACGAAAATCGACAACGACGCGCCACCTTTTTTCACCGTCAGGTCCCGCTTTCTTGGGGACAACTAGTAGAGGCGAATTCCAAGGGCTCTTACTAGACTGGACTATCCCGCTGTCTAGCATTTCTTTTAGCTGCTCGTTAATGACTTTCCGCTGTGTTTCAGGTAAGCGGTACATTTTTTGATTGATTGGTGCTTGATCTTACACCAATGGAATATTATGCGTTATCGCATTTGTATAGGTGAGTTTGTCACCTTTGAGGAAGAAGATATCGTTATACTCTTCGCAGAGTTCTGATATCGAAATTTTTTCTTCCGCGGTTAAATTAGGGTCTAGGCTGAGTTCTTGCTCTAACCTAGAAATACGCGGATATTGTTTTGGGTCGTCCGGAGTCTCATTATCCGGGTATAGATATCGTACATGTTGTAATATTGCCGTTTTGTCGGCTGAACCTTGGTTTGACTTACTCTTCCTTTTAGGTTTTTGACCTGTAAATAGATGAGGATTTTGCGATTGCTTTTGAGGCTGTATTTCGTTGCTCTTAATAATTGACAGGGTATTTGCTTCCTGCCTTGTTGACGGCTGAGTTTGGTACACCTGTGTGGTCTTTGCCTTAGGTTGTGTGGGATACTCATGCGCGTCACTGCTACTGCTTTTTGACCATGTAGAATTTTTTGTGTTGTGTGACGGTGGAGTAATATGCACCTTTAATATAGGCTTTAGCGACTCGCTACCGTTTTTATATGGCCGTTGTTTGTTTAAGAGTGATTTATGCCTCGGGATTTTGGACGGAAGAGTTATATGCACCTTTTTGGCAGCCTTTAGACACTCAGTTCCGTCTCTTGTGTTGTTTGATATTGCCTCTAAATTTGGTAGTGGAATGTGTGTTCTTTTGTGGTCTTTTGTGTGTGTTAATGGGACTAATATGTAGTCGTTTATTGGAAATAGCTGTAACTTTAAGCTATGTATGACTACTTGATGACTGTTAGCGTCGAGGATACTGACCAGCACTAATTCTTCTCCAGATGACAGCAAACTGTTTGCCAAGAAGACTCCATCGCTTATCTCTTGTGATAAACAGAGCATTTCTTCTTGAGTTTGCAACGGGACTGGGGCAACAATTTGAGAGCGGGCAGGTATGCAGATTGGTTCCTTAAAGGTAACCAATTGCTGCCTGATTTCATCGGTCTCTTGTTCGCCCAGACAGCCTTTTTCACTTTCCTTGGGCTCTTTTGGAGCTTGGCAGCCAGCTTTTCTCGTTTGAGAAGCCTTGAAGACACTGCAGGTGGATAGTTCAGCCTGTTTAGACTCTACCTCTTCTGCAAGTGTTCTTACTTCGACTGCTTTTTCAGGATGTGGCTTGTCCGTTTCAAACTCTAATGGCAAAGCAAATTCGTCTGGATTAGTTTCCGTGCGAGGAAACCTTAGTGCCTTATTAGGACCCTCAACGTTACAGTTTTTTGCTAGGAAATCATTTCCTAGAAGTCCATCATCGGAAAGGCCAGGCAAGTTCTTTACGACTTGAAACTTGCAGGGAATTTTGTTTTTGAAAACGAAGTTTCCCTGGCAATTTCCCAGCGTCTTTCCGGTACCAAATGGGATCTGAAGTGTACATGCCTCATTGTGGTTAATTTCTTTGAGATCTTTTAATGACCTTTTCTTTATTATACTAACCTCAGCGCCTGTGTCTACTACTAGTTTAGCTTGGCCGTTCAGGCCTATGTCTAAGGGTAGTTTTACGGTAGCGACACTGGAATCGGGCTGCTGAGGGGACCCTATTTTATTAGACGGGAGATTTATAGTCGAGCCGGGGAGTTTTGGGTCGACTGTACGTCGTTTCCCTGACTCCGGGCCTCCCATTTACGTTTTTGTTGGCAGTTATTTACTGCATGTCCAGAACGACCACAAAATTCACACTTTTTTCTTACGTTATATACTCTGGAATTGTTATTGGAATTCTGCGGCTCTCTAGGGCGTTGATTCGATGGTCCCCCATTGTTGTGTGGTCTCTGGAAACTATTATTGTTTTTTCTGCAGTCACGCACGTCATGGTTATACATTTTGCAGTTCACACAATAAGGCGTATTTTTCCTTTTGAGGCAATCAGCATATGTGTGGCCTCTTAGATTACAAAAACTACAACTGATTTTATTTAAATAATTATTTTTATTGTTTACATTAAAATTTCTATTTGGTGATTTTGGCTCCTGTTTTATATTTGCCTGTGTGAACTGTGATGGAAATGTACTGGTGCTTGCATTGGTGGGCACACTGTTTTGCCAGGTATCCTGTGCGCATGGTATTATGCCTGGATTATATATGGGGTGATTTGCAGGCGAATTATTTAGAATCCCTTGCGGATTACTTATCACAGGTGCATTTATTGACTGTGGTATTGGGTTCTGCACTGTACTGAATTGAAAGTGCCCTGGAGGTTGCAGAAATAGAGCACTTTGCTGGAGACGCTCCATGTCAAGCGCTCTTTGTACGAGGTCATCCACCGTGCCGTCTGTCATGGTCAGAAGGTATTGGCACATATACGGGTTATTGACGCCTGTTTTTAGTGCGTTTTTCGCGAAGTCTTCTAGCTGTGTTTTCACAGCGGGGGCTGCTGTAGCGCCATATTTGGACTCTGCTGCTTCATTACAGAGTGCCAGCATTTGTTTCACTCGTGCCGTGAAGGCTGTGAGGTTTTCCAAAGGATACTGCCTTGTAGTAATTAATTTATTTACCAGTTCCTGATAAGTTTCCCTAGGCAGGTATGTACGATTTAGCCGTTCTTCTACCTCTTTGAAAGTAGTAGGCATATTTGCGGCAAACAGCTGGTAAGCTTCGCCTCGAAGTCTGGTGGGGAAGATTTGCAAAAATGCCGATAGTTCCTCCACCGAAATGCACTGGATTACCTGCCTGCAGCATCCTAGGAAAGTTTGGAGCTCCATGCTCAATTTTGGGTGCTGCTCTCCCGAGAATAGGGGAACGAGCTGGGCAGTTAACTTGGCGATTTTCGCGTAATCTGCCATGTTAATATTGGGGATTCTGAAGCTTAAGTTTGATACTTTTGGGGAGCTAGTTTCTTCTATGCTGGTTTCCAAAAGGGAGTCGCCCAGCCAATTCCATAGGATTTCACTCACGGTGGAATCACTGACACTGTCTTCAATGGCACCTTCTCTTAATTCTACACTATTGTTTGTAATTTTTGTTTCGAGAGAGTGCGAGAGTTCCCCAAACTGCTTTAAGCTTTCTTTAAATTTTTCAGTACTTTCTTTGAATTGCGCGATTTGCTCAAGACGCCGTTCACGGGTCCTTTTGAGCTGTTTATCGATAGAATCGCACTGTACACCAGAAAGTTCGGAGGAGTCTCGCACTTTCCCCTCTAGATATTTTAAATAATTTTCTAAGTTTAAATTAGAAGGTCTTACTTGTGGGGGACCTGTAAGGATTGTCCCACTCCTTAATGTTACTCCTGGTGCTGTTGAATTTGTTGGGGGTGTTTGATTAGCACCCTCTGTTGCAGATGTTGCTCCCTCGTTGCCTCCTTCGTACCGGGACGGATCTTCCTGTGCGTCGCCCGGTGAGGAAGATTGTTGTGGAGTTGGTGGAATTGGTGAGATTTCCGGCGGCGTCTCCTGGTGGGAGCTTTCCTCGCTCATGGACCACCGTATGTAGAATTTGCAGCTAGGGGGGCTTCTGCCGTCTTAATTCCCTTAGTTCAAATTGAGAAGGGGGCTTATTGCCTTCTTCGAGGTCCCTCTCAATTCAGGATCGCTGGTTTTTGTGATTGAAGTTCTTTTGCTGCCGGGGGGGGGGGGGGCCGTGGCCTTCTTAAATTCCCCTGGATAAAAGCTGAAAGGGGGGCGCGTTGCCTACTTCGAAGTCCCTTTCAGCTCCGGATCGCAGATTGTCGGTTGCGGATTCTTCCTTCAAGTTTCGCTTTGAAATTTTCGGCTGTGGACGTCTTATGTTCCTGGGCTGGGATGAAGCCCGCTATTGTCCCACGTTGGCACTTTGTGCTTTGATGAGGGGGTAGCTGCGTGTTTTTCAAACAGAGGCAGTTAAAGCTGTCCGACCCCGAGCGTTGGGAGCCGACTAGATCGAAATACTCCTGAAGCCAGACTCAACTTCAGGCGAAGGGTAGGGTGTCTTGCCCAGTATTCGATTTCGTCCTCCACTCCTTTTGATTCGTAGGATAGAGGGTTTTCGAGCGCTTATACTTTTGTTTTTTGTAAAGTAGGCTTCCTCTATCCTACCGGCTGCGCCAATTGTTATATTGTAAAAGCTTCTGGTAGTACTCACAGCTTTGCCTCCTCTCAACGTGGCTTGTATTCCTTATTTTGGTCTGGGTTTTTCTTTTTAATTAATTAAACACCACACTTTGTTTACATTTTGTTTTTCTTTTATTCTTTAAACTATTTTTTTTTTCAAAACATTCCTGTATTTTTACGAACCAACAAAACTTTCCACCCTTTATGTTGTAAATTAACAAAATTTTTTCTAATAATTTATTAAATTTATACCGCGCCCGACTTTTAGAGCCAACACCAACGCCTCTCGCTTTTCTTGTTAAAAAACCGACTACAACTTTTTGCGCTACCGCCGCGTAGAAAAATTTAAATCATAACTCGCGATCCGCCGTAGTGAGAATTTAAAAACCAACTCTCTAACTTGATCACATTTTTCTGTCATCAAGCTTCGTTGTTCAGAGTAGAAAATGCTTAATTGCATTTTCTACCCTGAGAAAATTATTAAAAATTATTTTGTTCTGGACTTGTTTCAACAAGTCCAGAATATTTTTCATCGGATGGTCGCCTAAAAAATGTAATTTGACGCTTTTGTCAACACCAGCTACCGTTCTGTCGTTCTGAAATCGCGCCGCGCATTTACATACAATGTATTTCGGCGGCGCGCATTTCTCACGACGAAAGCTTTTTTGTGATATGTATGTACGTTCGTACATACATATTGAAATTTTCACGACAAATCGTACTGAAGGTACGATTTGTCTTTTGCTTTATTTTTTTTTTAAAGTAAATATTTCTACTGGCAAATTTTGCCTTCAGCAAAATTTGCCATGGGAATAATTTTATTTTAATTTATGGAATGTGAAGAAAATTGCTGACGCAAGTTTCTTCACTGATTGAATTGATAAGCTAACCATGTTTTAAGCATGGTTAGCTTATGTGAAAAATTTATGCTGGAAATATTTTAATGTTTCTTTTCTTTTCTTTTCCCTAATTCTATCCACTTCTAATTAGGTATTTGTTTTAGGCATGTAACACTACCATTTCCATGGCAGAAGGCCAGCAGGAAAGATCATTCAAAAAAGTTCAAAAAAAAATTCAAGAAATCGACTATTCGGACTTGAGGCTTGACTGAAGTCAAACCTAAAGTCGAACTTACAAAAACTTCTAAAAATTCCAAAAACTTTACGTTACTTTACCAATTCTCAAACACATCGAAGCTAGAAAAACTTTACTTTACTTTCAAAAACTTTACTTTACTTTCAAAAACTTTACTTTACAGAAAAATTCCAATTAATAACAAGCAATTAAACCCAGGTCTGCATATAACTTCCACTGGATATGAGACTTGAGGTCAATCAACTAGCAGATACCAGATGATCATATCACTCAGAGTCCCAGTAAAATTTATACTTAGACCACCGAAGTCTAATTGAGGTGGCCCCACGTTGGGCGCCGTTTTGTTATGGTAGTATAGTTAGAGTGAATGGTCAGGACGTGAAGTCCAAACTGTCAGCATGAGCTGGCAGATCACTCGATGACAGCGATTGCACAGGGCGGCACGCTAGCACCTCGGCTAAGGGTGGCGGAGAGTGTGGGGGGTCCACGAAATACCTGCCGCTAGTCATCACCCATAAACAAAAAAATGTTCGTGCCTTCATACAAAAAAAGAGCCGGCACACACTCGGTCCTGAAGGGACCCTTACGTCACTTACCTATATACTGGTGGAAGGCGTAGGTGTTATACCTCCCTTTGCCTTGCCCCATCCTCCCTTTGACTTGGGGGGGCACTATTTCCAAGTCCCTTGGCTGACCTGTTAAGAGAGACGAGAGCGGACCTAGTCAACCTTCATGATGAGGAGGGCTCCGGGAGAGTGAAGGGAGAAAAATTGAAACACTATTAGGGCAGCATTACGTTATAAATAAGACTTTATTGACTCTAATTAGCTGGTTTCTATGACTACTTCTCGATAGTTAATTCTCTGATCCTAGTTCACATAGTAAGCAATCGTAATCTGAATAATACGGTAATTCTAATAATACTCTATTTCACCTGACAGGCGACCATAATTAGAATAATGAGGCATGTATTTCTAATAATACTCTAAATCAGATGATCGCCAATTATAAACCGAATAGCGGTGTAATTCTAATAATACTTTAATTCATATGAATGGCAATTCTAAGCCTATTGATAATGTAACGAATTACTATTTAAAAGAAAAAGGAAATTAATTTAATGCCAGATGAAAACTCGGCACAAAACATATCTATTCATACACATTTTTTTGCGTTAATTCTAAAATAAACAGTAATAGATCGAAATTAGTTAACTACAAACAGAAAACTACAAATTTAGCTGATATGCCTGGCATGGAGCGATAAGGCCGGGAATTTACCGAAATCGAATCGACTGTATCATAATTTATTTAAAACAACAGGTAGTCTTTGGAAAACACAGAAAAAGGACCATTCATGTAACTCAATTGTGCCTCCATTGCGGGGAACGCCTCAATCGTTCACTCATAAGGTATATATGTATATATTTATGCATGTAGGTACCATTCACGACTATACGCAAGAGTAAATAGGTAAGTAGTCCTATGTATACCACATACCTACCTATACACACGTGTATCCCATCAGTAGGATATCTCTTATTTTATACTTAAATATATCCACAGAAAACTTTAAATATTTTTTTTATATTCAGATATAAAAAATTATAGACTACAAACAAGAATACTAATGAACTTACTGCGGTATCCTTTTCCGACGGCGAAGAAGATCTTCTCCCACGTTGGAAACTGCTATTTATGATGAACGAATTAACCTGTATGCAGATATATACATTTTTTTCCAACACCACAAGATCATGAGAGCACATGAATGCTCAGAAGTAAAATTATGTAACGAGATTTACATATGGCCTTTGTCCTGCAGACGTATCTTGCTAAAAGTATTCACCCTAGGTAATAAAATGTATACAATAGTTCGTAACAAATAACTAAAAATGCTGCAACTTCCTTGAAGTTGTCTGAAAACTGGGTCAAAACTCTGGTCTGGTGTACGATTACACTTAGTAGGTTCAGCCATCAACCAAATGCCAGCATTAAATGATTTAAACAGATATGAAGTGGGGTCCCTATAGTAAGCCACTGCACGCTACTTCATGAAAATTCCAGATTTTTACGTTTAGACATCTCATCTGTGCTTTTTGAATAAGTGATGATGCTGCGTGTTATCTAGATTTGTCGTTCTTGGGTTCCAAATACTGATCAGATGGATCACGAGCCTGCCTATTTCCTTTTGTGTGGTAATTTCCACAACTTCCTAATAAAAACACTGGAACTCTCTATTCTACTTAATTGGTTGTCTTTTTCTTGCTTTAATTATACGACCGATTCACGCGTCCATAGCGATAATTCTTTCAATTTTTTTTGATTTTACTTATTAATCTCTATCAGCACCTTTTTCTTTCCAACTTTGATTTTTTTTGCCTGCTGGTAAGGGAAATAATCTTATAATATGAAAGTATAATTCTACTAGAGACAAAAAAATCTCTTGGACTTACGTGCTGAATAGTTTATCCGTCCGATGTTTAAAGACTTAAAGACTTTTCTCGTTTTCCAATTTAATACACGTACCTATCGTGTGAAGTGGTTGACAGCGGAAAGAGACGAGTTCTTCTTCTTTTCAGTCATAATCTGTCGTCCCCGCATGTCACGCGAGCTTGATGAAGCATTGCTTCGTCGAGGTGCGCTCAGTACGTGGTTCTACTTGAGGGCCGGCGTACATGCTGCAGTATTTCCGTGTAGCATATTGCTATATGCAATACGCTACGACCATAACAGTGCACTTCGCAAAGGTATGCGAATTCAAATTTTCCTGATTAAGTAGATCACGTAAAAGGCGGCTTAAAATTCTTGATAATCCTGAACAAGGAGTTTCAAGAAATATTAAATCTGTCACACCTGTACACGCTGATGAGTTTTTTACTGATAGTGAATGTATTGAGTCCATTCAGAATGTAGAAAGAACGGTTAGCAGTTTAGAGTTCATTAGTTGTACACAACATCTAATAACTCTAATATAAATGTTGGACAAGATAAATGTAATGCTAGATATTCAATGTAAATCGATGTATCTGACAACGTTCAGGATATTAATGTTTAACTTGGGGATTCCGATTATGGTGTTGTGTCATGTAGGTGCATTGTAGAATTACAGCTATATTATATATTATTATTAGGTGAATTAGTGTAGCGGTATGTTAAAATGATAAGAAATAGGTGCTAATGTTCACTGTTACTTTATTGAATGAATAAATTCCTAAATTACATGGACGTGAGCATATTATACATATACCATTACCTAATGACATGTGCTGCATTGCTCTCTAAAATTATGCTGGTTCTTCTTTTCTAGATTCACGTTATTCTTAGGCTAACTTAACTAAGGTCCGAGTGCATGTATCGTTAATATGCCTAAGCGTTGCATATATTTAACTTTGATGCTTTCGGAATCTAACTCAAATTCACTGTTTAATTTACACTAAACTTAACCAATCTGCTTCTTCACTTGTATCATTAATATGCTGATCTCGCATATATTTAATTATTATGTGAAAAAGCCTATATCTAAAATTAAACTGCCACCAACCCATACAGCACAAAATTACCCAAGGACATCCCATTCTTGTCCCACAGATCCCATATCTTCCCGGGATAAAAAGGAAGTATTTAGTATGTACTTATGATCTTATTTCTAGGAGTTATCAGTTATTTCCCATGAGTTCTTTCCTATGATATCCCACAACTACTCTCTATGGGAACATTGTCAGTATTTTACAGACAAATACATACGGACAATTTTGGGACAAACATGGGAAAGCCATTTTTCCCCCTTCCAGAATTTATTTCTGAATGTTCTCTGATTCAGGCGAAAACACTAATTTGTTGCTTGGTGTGCTTTGTTGTGTCCTTTTTGAAGAACAAAAACACAACAACAAAATAAGTATTGAAGGAGCCATATGAGAACTGCGTTGTTTAAGACAGCTACATGCGTTAAGCTATATTAGAATTATATTCCCTTCTGCAATTTGTTCTTGTTTTGGTAAAGTTTATCAGTTGTACATTTCAGAACGTGATTTTTTAGTAATTTTGTCATAGGAATTCAATTTTCCTGTGTTAAAAATATTGGATTTATGTTTTTTGCAAGTGCATAGATACACCTTTGGCATATACTTTCCAGACATTATTTTGTTTTTTTCATTAAAAATTCCCACCCATAAAAATAATAATAATAATTACAAGTAGTGCGTGCTGGCTTTAGAACAACAAACTTCACAAACGAATCCACTAGTCCTATAATATACATATTCCCTTTTTTGCTCTTAGGAAAAGGATCCAAATGATCACAATGTATAGTATAAAATGGAATGGAATATCGTTCAGGGGTATGTAAGTGATGTCGTGTGTCCTTCACTGTCTGCTTAGTATAAAGACAATCGATGCATGAGTTAATATATTTCGTTACTACTGGCTTCATATTGGGGGAACCAGAACGTTTTTCTCAGCTGATCCATTGTCCTCTCAATGCAACAATGTTCCATATAGCTCACAAGCATTGTATAACTCTTCAACTAATGCCATTTAGTACGACATATTTTTTACCATCTGTTGTTCTTTTGCACACTCTACACTTATCAAGTATATAATTCCCTTTTATTCCGTTCCAAAATCGTACCGTCGAGTATTTTTCGAATTTCTACTAACCAAGGATCTTGTTGTTGTAAGGTAGATAACCAATCACAGTCACAGTAACTAGTTCAGTATTTATCAGTAACTCAGTATTGGCAATCTGATATATCGAAATTTTTAGGCCTTTACATAATAAACGCCTAAAAGAGCAGCATTATACATACGTCATATATACTCGATATAGTTCAAGAAATTATTGCACTGTATTGCAGTTTCAGGAATGTGCACTTCACAGTTGCCCCTATTTACCGCAAGCCCTTCCAGTAACTATTAGCTGGATGTCATGTGCTGCGATGACAGACGAATTGGCGATGTGTTGGTTATGCATGCAACATGTGAATGCACTACATTTGTTTTTTAGGTTAATTTGCATTAATTTGTAATTGCTACACGGCGCAATGATACAGTGGTCTGAGCACTTGCATATGCGTTCCAGAGTTAGGTTATGTCAATGCGAATGATTTTTGATTCTTTATATCTAATAGGCTGAAACCTTTATTATGAGCCTTTGCTTGCAAATGATTATGTTGTATGTAGTGAATTTCGCTTACCTGATGAGGTAAAATGCGTTTATGGTGAACAATTTCAGCAGATAGTACTCGTTGACGAAATGAATTCCGAGTCGACTTGAATGATGTAAATAATTTCCTTGAAGATCCGCAGCCGCGTATCAGAAATTATATTGATTATAACCGCTCGATTGTTGAGTACTGGGCAACTCACTGTAAGATGCACTCAGCGGAGTGTTGAAGAATTACGAGATAGATTTGTTGTGTGACTGACACGTGATGATGAAGATTTTCCTGCTGTTATTATCCAATATTTAGCCTTATTATCCCGGGTTTCGGCACCAAAAATTGTTTAGGATAGGTCGAATTAAATAAAAGACTTTGATTTAATTAACACAATTTAAATATATATACTTTATTTCAGAGTTCAATTAGAGTTGAGTTTAATTACGTGTGTGGTGGCCGAGTACTCTGGTGACAGTCATACTTCTGTCATTGGTCCTGTCAATGGTTGGAGATGAAGGCCTTGCCAGGTCGAGTAAATAGTTTTCATATTTTCAAAATTTTGAATCCAGTTCGACGGAGATATATAATTTTTAGGTTGATCGAATTCGGGAATTAATGAATTAATTTCTACACTACCCAAGCGGAATGTCTTTCTCCTGTTCTCAGTATGTGAGAAAAGTCCAGCGTGATTAAATTCGCTATCAATATTACTGTAGTTAGAGCTTGTGAAATTTACAGCAATATTTCCAGTAACACTAGTTCTACAATTTCTTTCTCTTTCAGAAACCGCTTTCTCCCTTTTTAATAGTGAAATGTCCACCTTAACAATTCAACTTCACTCTTACCTTATATATCTCCTTGTTCCTCTTGAATATCCTGTGGATTACCTTCTACCTGTTCTGCAACTTGCTCCTCGTTATGCTCAGGAATCTGTGTCCCACTCATATCGACATACTAGCACACAGTTCCGTATATGTAAGCTCAGTCCGGAGCATTCACTTGTATGCTGTATTCAAGGATTTGTTACTAACACAAAGGATAACACAACGCTCTTTCACTATGCACTAATAAATAGCCAAATATTCACTTTTTTTCACTCGATAATATTTCAAGTTTAATACAAAGGTAGAACACTGTATTTCTCACTTTTTCCACTATTCACCAACCTATATATTATGAGCAGGTATTTAGGATGCTAAGTGATTATACCTAGTCTCGTCCATACACACTCACGCTATCTGTATTGAGGCATTCATCAACAAAGTGGCACCGCTATAACAACGCGATATTGCACAACTTTCCACGAAGATAACCGTTTTTTTTTGGACAAATTTGTAAATCGCGAAGGCAGCAGATATAATCGCCTTAATTCATCCCACACTTGAAATATAACACTCTATAACGCTTTATTGCTTTAGATTTGGTTTTTCGTAGATGATGAAATGACACGTCAACTAGGTCTGAGCTCGTCTACTCTTCCTGATCCTGTTCTTCATGTCATTCACGCATGCGCTTACATTCACTCACAAGGTTAGTATACTCACACCCGCACTCCAGCGTATCCTACACATGCACACTTAGCACTAGGATACAACACAAAATCCTCAGACCTAGAAGACACACAGATGAGGGCTTTCCTTGGTTGAATTTAATATAATCCGATGGCGGTCATTACACCACGAAAATACAAATACTTATCTGTGATTTTCACCAAACAAGGAATAAATACTTATTCTTAGTTTCATTTAAATATTCCTTTAACACCACCAATTTTCAGAAGAACACAACTTCTACAGCATGTAAAATAAGGTACCTTAGTACGTTTTATTTATCCTAGAATTTTTTACTTTTTTAATCACTTTTTACAAATTTCACAATTAATGCTTGTTGCATATACGATCACTGTCCAAATAATGAGAGTTTCTTTAGGGAACACCTCCTTTTTATATGCTCTGAGCGGCCATTTTGGAATAAGTTCCACAAGAAAATTGCAAATTAGCATATTTTTCGTGGTCGACTGACTTATAAAATTATGTCCACATATGCCAAATTATCTCAATTAATTTATTTTGCATTATCCATGAATTCTCCTCTTTTACTTATTTAAATATTTTAGTTTTTCTAAAAATTCTCAATATGGCGGCGCCCTGACTTTTTTCGAGGTGAAACATAAATTTTCTCTCAAATCTCCCCTGTCTCGTTCCCACATTTTCTCTTTTCCACTAATAATGGCTATTAACTTTCTAATTTTTCGCGATGTTTGCTTAGCTGGGCTCTGTTCTCTTCGGAAACTGCAGTCGACTATAGTGAAAATGACTGCAGTCTAATTAACTCGGCCTGGAGAATGTATGAGTAAACGTCAAAAAGATAAATAAGGAAATGGACGCCAGACAAGAAATTTGAGCTTCGTTTGTTAGTTATTCCTTTAAGCTTAGCGAAAATGTAAATCAACGGGGAACTCCGCAACGAATTGAACATTACGTCGAGTGAGAAACTAATGGATATACCGATGCAGATTTCCAAAAAAATTTTAGGGTGCCTCGCGGGGCCTTTCAAAAGTTATTAAGTATAATGAGCCTCATTAATACTGAAACTTTTGGAACGAATACTTCCGCATCTTTTGGAAAACATTTGCTTGCTGTAATTTTAGCTTTTAGCTAAACCAAATTCCTACAGGTTGGTAAATACTAAGCTGCTATATTAAGAAAAAGTAGTTACGCGTTTTCCTTAGACGCGAACTATCCCCAGACCAGAGAGAGAGGCGTGGGTTGTATGGCGACTCACTCAAGGACATAAATTTCGGTAGGTATGTATACCTCTTTTATGGGTGCCACGTGGTTTTCGAGTCCACGAACTCTTTTTCTTTTCCGCACCTGGACAACAAAATCCAATTCAATTCTAATTTCCAGCTTTCCCCCTTTCTATTATAAAATGTTATTTAGGTAAATTACATACATGTATCGAAAAGTAATTAACGTCCGAATGGCGATTTGCTTATAGGGAGAACGATTCTCCAAAAAAATTTACCCAAGCGCATGTATGTATATATATATAATACATAAGCCAAAGTCTAGTAGAACTAGATCATACTATTATTTTACAACAAAAAGATTTTCGATATAATCAAAAACAATAGTGGAACTATATTATGCGATAGCTTTATGAGCCAACTAAGAACACAACTCTTGATTCTCTCTATGTAAAAATATTTACGGGTGATAGCAAGGTAACCATGTACCGTTTAACACAAATATCCCGCTAATAATAATCTAGTGGAGATCTATGTACAAAAAACAGCCGGGTAAGGCAGCGCACTCCCACCAATTTTTCCTAATCAGATTATATGACAACGAGATAAAAAAAACTATTTGGCACAAATTCGTTCGTTTGGTACGAATGTAGATATCACATAAGAAATATAAAATAAAATAAAGAAAAAGCAAAGTCAGGATATTTAACTTCGGATACACTTCGACTGAGGTACCACCGTTAACTTGTTATGGTTGTATGTTGAGGGATTGACGACTGGACGTTAAGTCCCAACTGCCAGCATGAGCTGACAGATCACTCGGTGGACAGCGTTGGCTGCAGGGCGGCACGCTAGCACCTCGACTATTGCGGGAGAGTTATAGGAGGTGGGGAGGGGGGGGGGGGTTACCCAAAAGCCTGCAGCTGCCACCAGCCATAGACAAAAATAATCGTGCCTGACACACACCAAAAGAGCACACATCCAGCCCTGAAGGGGCTCGTACACCACCTACCTTAATTTGTAATGAAGGCGTAGATCTCATGCCTTTTTATGCCACTGCCCCTTCCACCCAACGATACTGTGCAGCGTTAGGTATACAGTATCCCTTTAACGATCTGAAATACGAGGAGTGAAGGAGCGGACCTAGTCAAGCCTCAAATGAGAGGGCTCCGGGAGAGTCAAAGGAAAAAGCAGTGAAAACCTCAGATCATAGTTACGTTATACTAAAGGAAATTTTATTCACAATCTTAGGAAGCTCTGTAATTGACCTATTGCTAGGAGATCGCCCTCACAGATAAACTACCTTAATTTATTACAGTGATTTCAGTGCCAACACTCCGATACATCCACCATAACACCATGGTATGGTGTGTTCCGAGGAACAGTCTAAAACTTATCACTTGTTATATGCTAGTCAATCAACAATCGATAATGAGAAGGAACAGGCAATAGCGCAAGCATTCCTGGTCAGTACTACTTAAGGTAAGTCTAATCGGATTCAAAAATTTTATTCTATATTGTTACGACTTAATCAAATTTGAAGCAAAAAAAAAACTTTTACTCGATGTCATCATATGCGGTCTGGTCTAATCAACTTCACAAAATAATTCTTACTTGACATCGTTGTAGTCAGACCAAATTCACAGAAAAATTTAATACATATTGTTGCAGGTAAGAGCTATATCTGTTCAAATTCAAATAAATATATGTATATACATAGGTATGGACTTTCAATACTAATTCTAAGGTCTAAGGTGACCTCATAACTATACTTGAAATTTCTTATCTCCCTCTAAGATTATTCTAAGATCCAAAATACATTTTTTTCTTTCAAAAAAAGAAATCTTTCTTAACTACGCCTGAACTGTATCTACATTTATTTCCTCTTTTTCTTTTGACCTTCGACTCAGTAGCTCCGGTCAAAGTATGATACTTCTTTTAAACTAATATAGTTAATAAATTAAGAGAGTAACGACTTACGTTTTTCCTTTTTTTGCTGGGGAATCCACCGCACAGGTCTCCAAGATGATCCGCCGTGATACTGTCAAGAGAATTTGAAAAAAAAATTTCGAACATTCGGTATTATGCTTGATTTGTCCAAGCCGTGTACCTGCTAATCTAAAAAAGGATTATTCCTTTACAAAAATCATATTAACTTATAAATTACAAACTTCAATGAACTTCTGTAACGCTCGGTTGGGCTCGAAGCGCCTAGCGTTCATAAGTCGGAGGTTGATTGGGCAAATGCTACAGCGGTTAGTTACTTGAATCTATGAATAGTGAAAAGCAGCGATTGCTAAATGAATTTATATCGGAAAAGAGCAGCGATTTCTAAACGAATTTATATCGGAAAAGAGCAGCGATTGCTAAATGAATTTATATAGGGAGAAAAGCAACGATTGCTAAAGTGCACTGGGCGCCAGGTCTCCACAAGAATCGAATTCCCCCGTTTAAGCTATGACCGCATTGAGACCACAATTATCAGAGCATAGGCCCGACGTTGCCAGTCTTCCTAACCTCCTCTCCTTCTTCTGTGGTGACGGCTAGGACTCGTCGGTGGGCGTGGGAGGAAGACGAGCATTCGGCTGCTGTGAAGGAACAAATTTTACTTTTACTACCAACGGTTCGCCTCTCGGACGAGGCTAAGGCCTACTCCCAACCATACGTCGCTGCCGGGCCGCCACAACCTTTGTATAATTCATCGAACCCCCTTGTGGCCAGCGCTCGGGCCGAATGAGGTATGCACTACTCCACGCTTACTCCCTCACGACACTTCAATCAATTCAAGGGCACAATGCTGTGGCATGGCGCATGCGTTCTCTTATGAGTGTGTTGCTCACACCACCACTGCATGTACAAAACTATGATTACCCAGGAACCCCAAAGAGAATTAATTCACTGAGCTCTACGTAACAAAAAATTTATTACAAAAATAAAATCCTTATAAAATCCATCCTTTTAATCTCTAATCCCTAGTCTAGTAGTCAACTTCCTCCGCCGCTATACATATCTACGTATATATAAATTGTAGTCTTTTTTTTTTGGTTCGGCTCACATTGTACTAATCCGTTCAAATTTTAGTTCAATTGTACAGATAGTGGACATAATTCAATTTAATTCACACTCTAATCCTAGTCTAATCAAATTCCCGCGCCGCTATACGTATATACATATACATATTCATAAATTCTAGTCCTTTTCCACTTTCCAATTTCAAATTCAATATTATATATGTAGTGGCAGAATTTAATTTAGTTCATACTTTAATCACTCCATGAGCTACTTCTATGGGCCCACATATATATACATACATACATATATTCCGCGAATTCTGCTTGTATACTTAATAGTGCTCACGCACTTTATTATAGTCATACATATATGTATATATATATATATATATCCATGTACATCCGCCAATTAAGCTACTGTAGAAGTGTAACAATATATAAATTTTTTTTTTATATAGTCTTAATTAACAAAAATAATTTTTTTTTTCAAGATTAATCTACAAAGTACTCACCCGGCTATCCCAAATGCATTTGTGATGACCCGGTGTCCTGCTGCTTAATAAAAATAAAAAGAGATTTCTTTTGCTTATCTTAAACCTTAATTTTAAGTTCCTTCCTTCCTTCCTTTTCTTTGAGGTCCTTCCTTAATTTTCCTACTTCATGCTCACAAAAAATTAGATTAGCTTCTATGTCTTGCTTAGATGTCAGTCACCCGCTGGTTCCCTTTGGGGTTTGGGTTTCTTCCTGATAGTTCGGTTTTCGTAGCCTTGGCTGCGACAATAACGTCAGGCGCTCTGCGGTGAGTAGTGGCCTTTGCCTATATACACCTGGTCAGGAGCAATATTTCGGGTTGGTTTTTTCTACTACTGTTTTTAAACTGGTCGGAGGCGCTTCTCGCTATAATGCGCCCCCCGACCTTCTAACTGTAAATATTTCCAGTTTATAAATTCCTTACGGTTTCAAGATAACGCATTATTTCTTACCTTCGAACACTCTAGGTTCCTTTCCTTTCCGCTATCTCTCCTAGGTCTGTGCTAGGTCCTTCTAGCGTCTTAAGGCCCGCTTGGACTCCGCCGGCTCGAGTCCCCCGATAAGTGGGGTAAAATCAATTATGTTAATTCCTCGAAACCGGGGTTTTTTTCCATTATACATATATTTATGCGATTCACTTCGAGTTAAATCACACTACAATTTTCCTTTTTATTTTTCTACTTTCCTGCGGCTTGGCCGCTACTTTTGCGCTGCTTCTGACTCGTACGCAGTTCTAGCACCAAAAGAACCAATACCTCTGTCACTTTGGGCCACCCTCCCGTTATTTACCGCCAGCATTCTGTTGCTATGCCTGGTATACGAACTGATTTGGATTCACTAACAGAGGGCAATATATATATTCGACCAGTTGACCTGAGGCACACGAAGGAATTTTATAATACAATTCTCCTATTCCCTCCTCTTCGGCTATTTAGAGTCTTGCCAACGACGGATGAGGCAGTTACCTCTTGTTATGACAGTAATGCTGCAAATCCTTTGCAAATTAATTTTTTTTCCTTTTCGGATATGTAACAACTAATTTAGTCCTAATTAAGTGGAAAATCAGAACTACCACCAATTCCCGACATATAGATGGCACTAAATACATTGACTGGGTGCACGGTACAGAGATACAAGGCATTCCCATCGCGAACCACGTTCCGCCATTAGTGGATGAAAAGTCGTCAAATGTATAAAAAGGTACGGTACAGAGAATACAATTCTCTCTCTTCCCGCTGGCTTTGCTATGCATTGAATTGACAACTGACGTCAGCCGTAATGTGTCAAATATAGGATATATTGTGTTATTGTTTGGTGAGTTTACGCGTACGGAAAGGGAATCTATTCGTGATGCAGAAGTATCAATTTGACCTTACTTCTTGTTACACTTCCTTTGATGTGTTGAAAAGGGGTGCACATGGGAGGTTCGGCGCGTTTCAAACGACCACTGGACTTGCTCTGTTGCAAATTATTCCTGCCGTGTATCTACATTTGCGACTTGTGATTCGGAAAAAAGTTGTTGAACTCATATAGATGACTTTCTGGCTGGACAGCTACACATTTATTACTTCCAAGGAATAGGAAAGTGACCACCCAGAACAATAGATATCCAAAAAATCTTTCACGCTGCTTAACGGGTACTACAAAAGGTGAACGTGACTCCTCCGTGATTTCGGGCACTACCACGATGTAGGGTTATACAGCGTATTATTATTATACTAACAGTATATTATTTCTGGCTTCTGGGGAGTTTGAGGGTATAATTTATGGCACATTTTGACTAGGCCCACGTCGCTGAAGCTTTTTATTACCGCTCTCTCGTTCAGTATTTGATCTCGACCATCCGACTAAATTACTGGTTGTTTCTCGACCTTTTGTCATGTACACACTTGCGGCGCAAATTGAAAACTTTTTACTCGCGTATAACAAGCCGATGGTTTTTGATTCTAATCTATTCGTCACTCGCCTAGAATCTTCCGTCGTCTTGCCAAGAACACAATTGACAGCCCGCCTCGATTCTTCTTCTTCCTTTTTTTCTATCTTTTTGCTGTCTTGTGCGCCCTCTCAATTAGGTGGCGTTCGATATGTTCGCACTGATATGACGCAGCTGGCCTCAGTGTAGCATACTGCTGTATGCAATAGGCTACGACCAAGATATACAGAAAACAACGTAATATATTGCGCACATCGTTATCCTATCTCTCTCTTTCGTGTGACGTCACTTGAATTCTATTCTAGAAGTGAGTGCAGATTTCAATTTAAAAGTGCATACTTACCTAGTTGCAATACTACACGAATTCGTAGACAATAATTTCTCGAATTCTTTGTTATTAATACCCATAAAAGTAAAAAGGTAAAGGTTGCAATAATTATAAGTGCTCCTCTCCCAACGAATAGCTGGAACACTCAACTTACCTATTATTTCGACATAAATTTTCGTATTAAAAAAAGTACATGTTATAGCTTTAAGAACAGAGTTCATTTAATTTTCTTTTAAGCTGATCCTTCTTCTTCCAAACATTGTTTATTATATTTTGATTTTGAATTCTGATTCTAAAATACATTTTACATCGAAATAATGTTTTTATAATGTCATGATCCAAAGAGTAGTCGACTGCCAAAGAAAACAAGCTTTGTATATATCCGTCAGATAGTTCGAGAGCGTGTTCTTCCTGGATATTGTTAAATTTGTTGAATATAGTGTAAGAGTATAATTATCATCAAAAATCACTACTCAAAAAGAAAACACGTCTTATGCATAAGAACACCTTTATTTTTCTAAATCTCTTTTTCCTAGCCGATGCTTGTGCTGCCAATTTGCCTCCGTGACCTTCTTCACTCATTATCCTCTGGCGACGGGGTTGTTTACGACTTCTTAGGGTTTTATCACTTCTCGTACTTCAAGTACTTTGCCGTCCTTTCATCTTTTTGTGATATTGCCGCTTTTATTGGTCTCGTTTACAGCTCGGCCATGCTCCAACAGCTACGTCCTCGGAGCGGTGAACAACTACACGCTTCCTGTACCTATATGTTTGCAAAAAGATATTAAATATTAAACTAATTACTAGAAATATATATCGTGTAATATGTATGTTTTTTTTTTTTTTTTTTTTTTTTTTTTTTTTAATTTGTTGCACAGTCAGCTGACTCCTCGTTGGAATCGGTTTCGCTGTCCGACAAAATCCTATACTTCTTCATTTTATCGCTGGGATATATCCCACTGTATGGTTTTCGCGATCTTTTCGCTCCGGGTAAATCTTCTACAACGTACCGGTCGTAATTTAAAATTTTAGTCACAACATATGGACCACTGTACTTTGGTAGTAGCTTTCTACTCGTTCCATCGTTGAAACCCTTTTTACGTTTTACAACGACCTGTTCCCCAATAGAATATTCGGGCGCTTTCGCCCTCTTACAATCGTAATATTTCTTTTGCGAGGTCTGTTGTTCTTTTATTCTTAGAGAAGCTTTTTCTCGTATTGCGTGAACACTTTGTTCATCGCTTTCCTTTATGTATATGTCATTAGCCAAAAATGAGCCGGCCGCACTTCGCGGCGTGTACCCCAAAAGCATTTCATAGGGACTTTTCCCAGTCGTTTTGTTGATGGTTATATTTATACCCCAACGTATCGAGCTGATCGTCGTATCCCAATGCCTTTCATCTTCTGTAGATGTTGCAATGGAATTTAGAATTGTTCGGTTGTACCTCTCCGCTTGTCCGTTCGCACGAGGGGTTGCAGTCGCGTTTAGCACCCTTTTTATACCTAAGTTTTTACAATAACCAGTGAACTTTTCGCTGGTGTAACAACTGCCTCTATCACATACAATGCGGCGTGGCACA
This sequence comes from Dioctria linearis, assembly GCA_963930735.1. Taxonomy (NCBI): domain Eukaryota; kingdom Metazoa; phylum Arthropoda; class Insecta; order Diptera; family Asilidae; genus Dioctria; species Dioctria linearis. The sequence continues at coordinate 139,250,035 of OZ005743.1, read as the reverse complement.
CCGAATGTATTTATAATATCGTCAAACACTTTTATGACGGGACTTACCTTCGTGTTTTATACAGGTGTCAAGAAAATAAACTTCGTAAATCCATCTATTATAACAATTAAGTGTGTATTTCCTTGTGAACTTTTCACAAATGGTCCGAGATGATCCACATGTAGCGTATCAAATGGTTCTGGTATCTTGTCAATTACATTTAAAAAGCCAGGCTGTCTCCCTGACGGAACTTTATTGTACAAGCAACCTAGACAACAATCGATATATTTCTTTATGTACTTCCTCATTGATGCGAACCAATACTTTTTCTTCACGTACTCCAAAGTCTTATCTAAGGAAAAGTGCCCAACGTTGTCATGATGACACATTACCACTTCTCTGCGATAACACTTCGGTACCACCCATTTTTTTCCTTCTTTTGTTACTCTATATAGCCGTTTATCCTTAATAGCATAATCCTTGTGTATGTTTTTTTCGGCTTCGTTCATTGGCGTACGAGATAATTTGTCAATAAGTTCCTTGCAGTTCTCATCTTTTAATTGAGCAGCTAATACGCAATCATCGGTCGTCACATTCACTATGAGAATATCGCTTACTTGATTTTCGCAAATAGGATTGCGGCTTAAAGCATCAACATGTGACATTTTTGATCCGGGGCGATATTCAACCGTGAAGTCGTATTCTTGAACTGTCAACCACCATCGGCCTATTCGTGGTATTAGGTCCCTTTTTGAGAATGCTGTTCTTATTGCGCTGCAGTCAGTCACGACAGTGAATGGTTTACCTATTAAATATACACGAAATCGTTGCAGAGAATTTATTACGGCCAGTGTTTCTAACTCATACGAATGATATCGCTGTTCGTCCTTGCTAGTTGTTCTACTAAAGAATGCGACTGGTTTACAAGTCCCATCCGATTGTTTCTGTAATAGGATTCCGCCTAATCCTAGTTTGGAAGCATCTGTATGAAGTACGGTCTCCGCTTGGTTATCATACAGTGCCAGTACGGGCCTCGAGATTAATGTATTTTTCAATATACAGAATGCATCTTCTTCATCCTTTCCCCATTCAAATTTCGAATTCTTCTTCAAAAGGCTTGTTAAAGGAAGAGCTTTAACTGCGATCTCTCGACAAATTTTCGAAAGTAGCTGGCTAATCCTAGGAATTATCGGACGTGGTGTATTTCTTTCGGTCGGGGAAAGCTGGCGACTGCTTGAATTTTTTGTCTACCCGGTTGTATTCCCTCGAAATTTATTTCATACCCCCTTTATCTTCCATATCTCTGTCTTCCTTGCATAATACGCCTCTTGCTACCACTTGATCTTTCTTGAAAACAATATCTGATTCCGATACGTTTATGATCATCGCGATTCCGTTGCTCGCGTTTGTGATGCAGCGCGCGATCCAATGTTCCGCGTTTGGTTGACAACGTTGCTGCAATTCCACATATACTTCACCAACGTCATGATCACTTCGCACCTCTATATATCCGGCGTGGTTTGGAGGAATGACTGTGGCTTTGTTAGCCCATAATGCAACTTTTGCAGGTGGTAAATGTTCCACTTCAGGTAGGATTGCCAATTCTTTATTGAATACCCTTACCTGATTATTTCGAATAATCAACACAACATTATCATCGTTGATAAAAGATTGTCCTATTATTATTGGTACACTTTGTACATTATCTGGAACTATAAGGATGTCAATGAAGGATTTCACGAGATCCACTTTCATTTCAGCACGACTTTTTGCTAGCACTTTCGTGGAGCCACCGCCATAACCAGAAATAATTAAGTTGCACGGTTCCTTTTTTAATTTAAGAGTTTTTGCGTCAGATTCACGCAATGTGACGATGCTGCAACCCGTGTCAATATATCCATGAAGATTTTGTTCATTCACTGAGCATTCTACAAAATAACACAAGTTTTTCTCTGTAAAAGAATTAGTGTTGCACTTTAGAGCACTTCTTTGAAATTTTGCGGGGTTTACTGCACAATCTTTTGCTTCGTGTCCCAAACGCTTACACTCAATTTTCGGTCTTGTACATTTCGTTGATATATGTCCACGCTGGTTGCAGTTAAAGCATTTTAGTATTTTCCCTTTAAACGTATCATTTTTGTCTGTCTGCCGCTCTAACTGATTGTGATTATAACGTTTTCTCTCCGACCGACTGCTTTCGCTGTTCCTATATGTTCTTGGACGCTCATCGATGGCAACAGTTGACAAAAATTCTGCATAGAGATCTTCGGGTGTCTCATAACGTCCTGCTCGTGCTCCAGTCTGCACTGGTATATTATTTAGTCCGTCTATCAAGCAGGATACCGCATCTTTCCCTGATATTTTGCAAGCTTGGATAAGATCCATCTTGGCGAAGTAATATTCGACCATGCTTTCATCACTTTCCTTCCTACGGTTTACAAGTTTTCTTAAGGTTCCCGCGAAGTCATGATGATCAGGAAAGGTTTTTTTCATCAACTCCTTCCATTCGTTCCAGGTACGATCGTAAGTGCTGAGATTACTATACCATGTCCTTGCTAATCCGCTTAAGCGATTCTGCATATGGTAAATTGTTGTTTTTGTATCCCATTCGTTAATGCCTGCCAATTGCTCGATCTTTTCCAACCACTTCTTAACTGATAGATTGGGGTTACCCGGCTTAAACTTGACTCTTTACTCAAAAGAGTTTCCACTAATTTTTCTAGCCGATTTATGCGTCTAGAACTTTCACTTTCACTTGTTTGAATTACATCCTCTCTAGCAGTTAATCTCCTAGGAGATTGTCTCCGCGGCCGCGTCGGCGTAAAACTATTTCCACCATGCTCAACACTGAAACGGCTTTTAGAGGAGGTTGACGAGCTCGAGCTCTTTGATCGTTGTCTTTTGTATCGGCCCATTTCCGCACTTCACACTTTATGTCGCGGTCACCACTTAAAAATGTTCGTAGCTCCAATAAGTCGGAATTTTAAAAGCACACGAAACACAAATTACGCTTTTATATTTTTTTTTTCGCGCTTAGGTTTATCTCACTTCTGAACTGTAAGAGTATAATTATCATCAAAAATCACTACTCAAAAAGAAAACACGTCTTATGCATAAGAACACCTTTATTTTTCTAAATCTCTTTTTCCTAGCCGATGCTTGTGCTGCCAATTTGCCTCCGTGACCTTCTTCACTCATTATCCTCTGGCGACGGGGTTGTTTACGACTTCTTAGGGTTTTATCACTTCTCGGTATTCAAGTACTTTGCCGTCCTTTCATCTTTTTGTGATATTGCCGCTTTTATTGGTCTCGTTTACAATAGAATCTAATTTCTTTAATTCCATAATAAATGATTTCTTTGGCTTGTGAAGACCTCCTTCATTGATTACATTTGTCCATGTTAAACCTATGGTATCTTCTATATCAGTAAGAATATCTGTGTTTCGTATTTTCGATTTATAGTGGTTTAAAAGGTATCCAGCAAGGTACTCCAAAGCATCGTACTTTACATCTAACATTTCGTCTTCGTTGCTTGATACAGTTAAGCTATTTTCGTCTTCAGGTACTGTCTCATAATCAGAAAAATAGGACAAAAGGTCTGCAGTAAGCAATTTGCTCTCCTGGTCCACGTTCGCCCTGTCATTGTTCAGGTCAACATCCATTTGGACTTCTTCTTCCATAAATGACTCTACGTTTGAAGATTCTGATATGATGCCTTCATTGCGACCGAGTAAATAGGAATGTAAGCGGTATTTGAATTCAAGTGCACTTGGGTGGTCATAAAGTCCACCTTTGGCACGTATCACACAAAAAAACATTTCGAAGAGATCCTGGTTGAGACGGTAAGTCAAGATGTAAGAAGCGTTATGCGATGCCTTTAGGTAATCAAATAGCATTTTAAGAGATCTAGTGCTCATTAAAATCCCTTTCTGGAAAGGTAACAACCCAGCTTTTTGCCGAATCGCATCTTTGTTATGTATAAAAAACTTAGGTACATATATGTACCATATGTAGGTATATAAAACCTTAGGGCCTAACAGGTAAAAATAAAAAAAAAACACAAATAATTAATAAGCCCTATATACCTAGAAACCTAAAATTGGGCATATAAAAGAAAAATATAAATATAAAATATAAAAATTCAGTAAACTAATCATGCACAAAACATGATTAGTTTATCGTCCAAAAAGGATGAAGAAAATTGCATCAGCAATTTTCTTCACATTCCTAACAAGTCATAAAATTTTTCCCATCAAACGACTTGGGAAAAACAAAAGTTTCATTTTACACCCCAAGTCGTTTTACTTTAAAATTTCCACGACAAAATTTTGCCTTCAGCAAAATTTGTCATTTCAATAATTTAATTACAAAATAAATCAAAAAGCAAATTGTACCTTCAGTACAATTTGCCGCGAAAAAATTCAACATGCATATACATACGTACATACATATTACGACAAAAAAAACTTTTGTAATAAGAACCGCACGCCACACAAATGCATTGCATGTATATGCGCGTCGCGATTGTCAAACGACGGGACGGTGGCTGATGTTTTCAAAAGTGTAAGATTACATTTTTGAAGCCATCGTTCAACGCGAATAATTCTGGACATGTTTGAACAAGTCCAGAATTAAAAAGTAAAATTTTCTTAGGATAAGAAAATGCAACTTAGCATTTTCTATCCTGAGCAATGGCTCTTGATCACGATGAACTTGATCAAGAGTGGAGTTGATTTTTGTACGCGATCAAGATCGTCACGCGTCTCCTTTTTTAAGTGGTGAGATCTGAGTTCTCCTGATCTGGGCTGTCGCATAGAAAAACTTGTAATTTTGCAAAAGAAGTGATCGTGGTCGTGAAAAACTTTCGGTTGTCACAGGAATAAAAAGTGTGTTGGAATACAAAAAACAAGTGTTCTGTAATTTTAAGTTGGAAATAATAAAGTGAAAAAATAAAATAAAGTTAAGTGTCCTTGATTCAATTCCCACGAATATATAACAACATAGGAGGTTAAAGTGTGGTATTTTAGACCCCGAATATACAACAAAATTGGCGCAGCCGGTAGGATCAAGGAAGCTTGATCAAGTTAAACGATCGTAAACGCTTGAAAAGCCTTGGTCCTACACGAATCTACGGGGAACCTGTGACACTAGCCACACTATAAGGCCACGTCACCCCCAACGCTCGGGGTAGATCTCATCTATAGGCGCCTCTGCTCCAGGCGAGCAAGCGTTCACCCCAGTGAGTGGAAAAAGAAACGAAATCATCAGGGGACCTGGACTCACTAATAGAAGCTCATTCCCAGCCGAAAAGAAGTCAGGACAACGGACACACATTTAAAACCAACTCCAGAAGGAAGATATCACCGTTCCTGGGTTGAAGGGGATTTCGAAGAAGGCTTTAAGCCCCCCTTTCAACCATATCCAGGGGAAGTAAGTAGGCCTAGGGCCCCCCCAGCAGCAAAAAGAAGCACCGGAAAATTGTAACTTCGTTCCAGGATTGAAAGGGATCTCGAAGTCGGCAAAAGCCCCCCTTTCAATCTCAGCCAAGGGAATTAAGACGGCAGGAGCCCCCCTAGCAGCAAAAAGCATTCCAGAAGGGAGTACTCTAAGAAGGCTGGAAGCCCCCCTTTTGGACAACGCGGGACGCATATGTCAGGAGAAAGCTCGACACCGGCACCTGAGACAGGCACGAGATTAGACTACATACCTTCATCCGACGCGGAGAAATCCCCAGGTGAAAATCCCCAACACCTCCGGGAAGGTACAGAAAACGCCCAAGAAGACGACCCAGCACAGCAAGAAGCAACAGGAGTTCGCCTTCGAAGCGGCACCGTTTTAACAGGGCCCACAGTTGTATCTAAAGTAAGTCTAGATAAATTTTTAGATAAGTTATTAGAGAAGGCACGTGAATCCGATAAGCTCACTGTCACGCACTGCGACGCACTTGACCACAGATTAAGTCAAGGCAGAGAGCAGAGGCTGACGCAAATCGAAAAATTCAAAAAAGAAACAGAGCGATTCAAACAGGAGCTTATCGAATTCGCCGGGCTTTCGCGTTCTTTAGGTATAGATAAGACCACAGCCAGTGTAGTTGTAAGTGCTGATAGTGATACTAGTGTCAGTGATATTAGTGGTGACCAAACAACCGCAGAAAATCTCCTTAGTGGCTGGCTAGAAGTATCCTTCACGGATTCTAGTCCAGAAACCAGCCCTGAAACTCGTCAAAGCACCAGTAGACTACCCTACAAAAGTTTAAATAAAAAGATAATCACAATGGTAGATTATGCAAAGGTGGCCAAGCTCACGGCACAACTAGTTCCTCTGTTTTCGGGTGAAAATACCCCACAGCTAGGTCGTGAGCTACAAACATTTATTGGCTGTTGCAAACAGGCCTTACACTGTTTAAGTGAGGAAGAAAAACCAGCCTTCCTACATATCTTGCCCACAAGACTTCGTGGCGATGCTTATCAGCTGTTTGCTTCGGACGTTCCAACTACTTTTAGTGAGGTGGAGGAACGTCTGAACAGAACCTATTTACCACGAGAATCGTACCAAGAGTTGGTCAACAAATTGATCACAATGAGGCAAAACCCGTTGGAAACTCTCACTGCCTTCACAACAAGAGTGAAGCAGTTGCTGATGCTTTGCAACGAGGCAGCGGTACTGAAGTACGGAGCAACGGCAGTCCCAGCTGTGAAGACACAGTTGGCGGACTTCGCCAAGAATGCCCTCAAAAGTGGAGTGAACAATCCCCACCTATGCCAGTACCTCCTCACTCTGGTAGAAAATGATCTAGAGCAGCTGATACAAAAGGCTTTAGACATGGAAAAGTTACAAACAGGCACAGTTTTCGTCCAAACGCCGCTAACGCAGCAGCCATACCCAATGGCACCAATAGACCCAAGTCTTCGAGTTCGAGCTCTTAGCCGAACACCTTACAATCAAGCACCACAGCCACCCATGTATGCATCACCACGAGCACAAGAGCCCAGACAGTTTAATCCCCCATACGTTCATGCTCAACCACTACGCCCGCCATTTCCACGAAGGGAATCTAGACAACCGGATACACAAAATCTGGTACAAAACATCACCTGTAATTTCTGCCAGAAGCGGGGACACACCTACACGGAGTGTCTTAAACGCAAAAACACCCCCTTCTGCTCTAACTGTAGAAGTTACGGGCATGACATTCGCGACTGTCGAAACAACCAAACACAGTCTGCAAATCGTTTCACACGAGGATCGCCTAGCAATCCCCCACAGTCAGACCCAAGCAATACAAAAGGCCCCAGAGTCTTTAATATAAGACAAAAATGTGATTTTTGTGGGCGCCGTGGACATAAGATCGACGAATGTCGACAAAAGCAAAAGTGGGATGATAAAAAGCAGGGAAACGACAAAGGGTCGACCCAAAACTCCCCGGCTCGACTATAAACCCTACTAGCAATAAAAAAGGGTCTTCTCAGCCACCCAACTTCAGTGTGCCCACCGCCAGACTTCCTCTAGACATAGGTCTGAATGGTCAGGCCCAGCTAATAGTGGACACCGGCGCTGAGATCAGTATAATTAAGAAAAAAGCTCTCAAATCTCGCGAGCTAATAAACCCCAACACAAAACTAACGCTTCAAAGCCCTTTTGGCACCGGAAAAACCTTAGGAAGTTGTCAAGGAAACTTCATGCTAAAAAGTAACTTACCTTGCAACTTTCAGGTGGTAAAAAACATCCCAGGTATTTCCGACGACGGCTTACTAGGAAATGATTTCCTAGCCAAAAATTGTAATGTTGAAGGACCCAACAAGGTTCTGCGATTTCCTCGCACGGAAACCAATCCAGAAGAGTTTGCTGTTCCATTAGAAACCACATCGGACAACCCGTGTTCACAAAACACAGTCAACAAAGAGACACTGGTAGAAGATATTAAACCCGACGGGGATACACCTTCTACCCGAAGTGATCTCAAAGCTTCTCAGTCAGAAGAAGTCGGCTGTGACTTACAAGAACGCGATAAGGGTGACTTAATTACCGAAGATCCGGCCCGTAAGACTGGACAGTATCAGGTGAACTTAAATGAACCTGTGTGCGTACCAGCAAGGTCTCAGATCGTAGTCAAAGTTCCGTTGCAGTTGCAGGAAGAAATGCTCAGTCTGTCGAAAGAAATAGACGACGGAGTCTTCTTAGCAAACAGCTTACTCTCAGCTGGGTTAAAGGCAGTCCCTATCGGAGTCCTCAACACACGCAGTACACAAGTAGTTCTAAACAGCGTGAACCTAAATCTGGTTCCCATTAAAGACTACACTGTCGTCCCCATCAAACGAGAGCCAGACGAAAATATTACAACAGCCCATCCTTTGAATCCCATGAGTCGAAATGACGGCGAAGGTGAGCATCAAAATATAATTAGATCTAAGATTAAGAAAACAGGGCATAAGAGCCCCAGTCAATTAAGCAGTCGTAAGAAACTGCTCCAAGACGCTTGCGGGTCCCTCATGAAAACCCCTACGTCAGGCGCTGGCCAGCATACAAAAGGTCTGCCGTTAGCAACTCCCGCAGATCCACCTGGCCCAGCGCCTCTCATATATAAAACAAGTAGGTTAAGAGGTAAAATAATTAATATAAAACCATTAAGTAAGTCTAGAACTAAGAGTAATAAAAACAGGGCAATAAGCGCCGATCAGAAGGCCACCCTACAACATATACGATATCTGTTCCCAAACGATGTCGAACAAAAAGACATCAGTATTCATCCCCGCCTCACCAGACTAGAGCAAGAACTCAGTCTGTATGAAACTTTAAATTCTGAGGAAAAAGCCTCAATAACAAATCTCTGTTACGAATATGATGACATATTCTTTTTAAAAGGTGACAGGCTTACACATACCAATGCCATCACCCATGACATCCCTCTGGTACAAGACCAAGCACCTATTAACCAAAAGATGTACCGGTTACCAGAGACACAGCGAAATGTAATAAATGAGCAACTCAGAGAAATGCTGGACAACGACATTGTCCAGCCCAGCAAAAGCCCATGGAACTCGCCACTGCTAGTCGTCCCCAAAAAAGCGGGACCAGATGGTGAGAAAAGGTGGCGTGTCGTCGTTGATTTCCGTAAGTTGAACGAAAAAACGATTGGCGACGCCTTCCCGCTACCACGGATTGAGGATATCCTCGATCAACTGGGCCATTCAAGATACTTCACCACCCTAGACCTAGCCAATGGCTATCATCAGGTACTCGTCGATCCGAAAGATCGAGCAAAAACGGCTTTTAGTACCAACTACGGGCATTATGAATTCAAACGTATGCCGTTCGGACTCAAAGGAGCCCCGGCCACATTTCAGCGTTTAATGAATTTCATATTAACTGGCCTACAAGGCCTAGAATGTTTCGTCTACTTAGATGACATCGTCATCTATGGAAAAAGTCTGGCAGACCACAACGAAAAGCTTCGAAAAGTCTTTGACAGGTTAAGAGAAAATAACCTGAAACTTCAACCTGAGAAATGTCAATTTCTCAGGCGGGAGGTAGTGTATTTAGGACACAAATGTTCTAACCAAGGAGCACTACCTGACCCTAGTAAAACGGCATGCGTCCAAACTTTCCCCATCCCTAAGACAGTAAGGCAAGTACAATCATTTTTGGGCCTTGCCAATTACTACAGAAAATTCATACCCGATTTTTCGAAAACAGTACGTCCACTAACAAACTTACTCCGAAAGGATGTAAAGTTTAAGTGGACTGAGAAATGCCAAGGGGCATTTCAAAGCATTAAGAACGCTTTAATTTCCCCTCCACTCTTAATATATCCCGATTTTTCGAAACCCTTTAACCTTACCACCGACGCCAGCAGCGAGGCTCTTGGAGCAGTTCTCTCTCAAGGAGAGGTAGGAAGTGACCAGCCAATTGCCTACGCCAGCCGTACCCTGAACAAAGCCGAACGTAACTATTCCACGATTGAGAAAGAGTTACTGGCTATAGTTTGGGCGACTAAAAATTTCAGGTGTTATCTGCAAGGCCGAGAGTTCACGGTCTATACAGATCACAAACCACTCAAGGGAGTCTTCAATGTTAAGGACCCCACATCCCGTCTGGTGAGATTTCACCATAAACTTTCCGAGTTCAATTATAAAATTGAATATAAGCCCGGAAAGTACAACACGAATGCCGACGCTTTAAGCCGCATTCCACGGGAAAATAACAAAGACAAGGAAACTACAACCTTCACGGTAGAAGCTATAGTCCACCACCAAATGGACTCGGACATAGAGGAGGAAAAACACTCATCGGACCTTAAGGAGTGTCTGCAATGCAATGCAGTAACAAGAGCCCAGACACGAAACATTCAGGAAAGTGGAACAAATCCAGACAGCCAGGCCAAACTAATAGAACAAGAAGAACAAACTCATCATCCAGAAGAGACCGCAGACCATGACAGTCCACCTAGTACCAATCCACCAATTATAGACGAAGCTCGTCCACCTGAAGTAATCACAAGCCCAGAGGAGATTCAATTAATCTTAAAAGATTATCATGATTCTCTCTTTGGCGGCCATCAGGGAGTGATAAAAACCTACAAACGGATTCGAAGAAAGTACTGGTGGAGGCACATGCTTAGTGACATCAAAAAGCACATTAAGCGGTGTGCCAAATGTCAAACCATGAAGGCTTCACCACAGTATAAAATGCCAATGGTGATTACAGACATAGCTGAACAACCATTCGACAAAATCTATCTAGATATAGTCGGCCCACTAGAGGAAACTGAATCTGGAAACAAATATATATTAACGTTTCAGGATAACCTCACGAAGTTCGTAGATTGGTATGCCATACCAAATGGAGAAGCTATAACGGTAGCGCAAGTTTTCTTCGACGAAATCGTCACGCGCTACCGCATTCCCAAAAGAATAGTCACAGATCAGGGAAGTAATTTCCTGAGTGACCTATTCAAAAAGGTATGCAAACTACTCAGGATAAATAAGCTGCAAACCTCAGCTTATCACCCCCAATCAAATGGAGCACTCGAACGTGCACATAGACCGTTGATTGAATATCTTCGAACTATAGTGGACGAAAATCCCAGGTCATGGGATAGTTATCTGCGAACCGCTGCTTTCGTGTACAACAACAGTGTACACGAAGGGACAAAATTAACTCCCATGGACTGCCTCTACGGCTTTACAGCGGACGTTCCGTCCAACTTAAGGCGAGACCCCGAACCCGTGTATAACCACGAGAGCTACTACCATATTCTCAGGTATAAGCTTCAAAAGTCTTACGCCGTGGCACGGAAAAACCTTCTGATGAGTAAACAACGCTCGAAAAATTACTATGACAAAGCTGTACGTCCCCTGACATTTCACAGAGGAGACAAGGTTCTACTCAAGAGCGAGAGTCGTAAACATAAGCTCTCCCAGATTTGGGTAGGACCCTACACGGTAACCGGTATCCCTAGTACTGTAAACACCACAATAAAAATTCGTAAACGAGAGGTCACGGTACATAACAACCGTTTAAAACCTTTCTACGAATAACATGGTGCCAATATAATTTAAGTAATTCAAAGATACATAAATAATAGCATGTAAGCTATAAAGTCAAATAAAAACCCATTTTAATACCCTATCCTATCCTCTCCTAGATAACAATGCAGTCCATCATTTTCCACGGACTATTCCTGCTCATAATAGGAGCCCTCGCGGAGGAACCTTACTCTATAACGCCCCTAAATAATACGGGAGTACTATTTGAGGATCTTGGATGCCTATCAGTTTACCACGACACTTGGAGCATCATCACTGAGTTAGATCTGGCCGAGTTGGAAAATCAGACGCGACTAGCAGAACGAGCGGAACACTACATACACCAATTGTGTGGAAATGGGTCTTCTATACAGGACCTTTGTACGCTACAGACAAAACATATACACGCCCTAATGGAAAATATCAATAGGCGTACCAGTGTTATTAGGGAAGCTGTGCCCAAATCGCGCAAGCCCCGATCCATCTTCGATGGAATTGGAAATGCGATGCATTATCTTTTCGGTACCATGGATAGTGGAAACGAACAAGAGGTGTACAGCCGACTAAGCGAATTAGAGGTAAATACTCAAACCTTAGCTGATCTGGAAAAACAACAGATCAGCGTAATAAAAACCACATTTGAACAAATTCAGAAACCCCTATCTTCCCTGTCTGAACGACAGCGTCAGATAACCAACCAGATTAACAATCTGAGGAATACAACAGACGAGTTGACAGCCCACCAAATAAGACAAGAAATTGTCTCTAGTCTGACACTACAAATGATAGAGTTGGAATTTAGACAACAAGCTCTACTGGACATAATAGTGTCCAGTAGAAATAATCAAATTCATCCACTTTTAATTTCCCCAAATCATTTGCTAGAGATTTATCACAAATCTCACTCCACTTGTCCCAATCTACAGGACTGTTTGTCAGTTCTGTATCAAACAGCAGATGTTAAGACACATTTGCTGCAGGACAAATTAGTTATCCGAGTCAAACTTCCCATATTTAATATTCCCAAGATGAAAATCCAACAGATTAGATGTTTTCCCATACGGCTGGATTCAGACCACTCAATAATACCTGATATCGAATTTTCCCATGTGGCAAGTCAAATACAGACCCAGGAATTTCTGTTGCTGAAGCCAGAAAACCTGAGATCTTTCAAAAAAATTTCAAAGGGAATAAATGAAGATACGTGGGTAGGTAAGCTGAACACACCAATCACCAAAGCTACAAAAACAGATGAATGTGTTATCAAACTCCTATTCAACCCACTGGGCGAACACCCACAATGTAGCATCAGAGCTCAAATTCCTCCAAGAGATACAATAATTAAGCTCAATAGACCAAATTCGTGGCTGTACTCCTTAACCGAAACCACTATAGTACATATAACTTGTACTCAACAGTTACTCACTCATCGTCTCGCAGGACAAGGAATCATGACAGTCAACGAACCATGTTCCTTGCAAATAGGGTCTCACACTCTGTATTACGAAGCAGAAAATCTACATCCGCTAAAAGTTTTCCAACCAACCTACTTCCCAGGCACAAACGAAACGCAAGAGGAATTGGCAGAATATATGTCCAAGATATCCGCTCCTAAAAACCTTGATAAACAACCAACGTTACTCCTCGGAGATGATACAAACCAACGTATCCACCTAGATACAAAATCTCTAGACGAAATCCGTACCAAAGTGAACAGCATCCACTTTGGACCAAAGGCCAAGATTCCTCATATACTCTCTATTACATCCCTATCAATGACAGGACTCTTGTTGCTACTTATATCAGTGGTGGCATTAGCAAAATATATCGTCCCGGCATTCATGGCATGGATTGCTAAACGCAGACAACAGCCTACAGCTGAAAACGTTCCCATGGAACCGGTTTACGCAACACCCCAAGAAAAGTTAAAACGTACTCAAAGTCTCCACAGAGCGAGATCTATACAAGTAGTATAATCAAAAAGATCTATACTCGTTGGTTGGACCCGTCTCATCCTTTTATTACTGGCGGAACCACGGTCCTCCCACTACACTGGTATTAGAAGATAATTTGAAATAATTTATAGCAAATAAGAAATAAAGCGACCAGGTAAAATAAATATTACATAAGCATAAACTTTATTTAGTAGTACCTAAGAACCCAAAATTAATAAACATAAGTAGTACTTAGCAAAGTAGAAATAACAAATGGAATAAGCTAAACAATAAGGTAATAAATAGAAGAAAGAAAAGACATAAGATAATAGAATTAAAAAAATAAAAACGTAACCGAAGTTTATTTACACAAAAATAATAATAATAAAAATAATAAGTAAATGATATTTAGCAACGTTCAATAATACCTAACAATTAACTTAAATATAGACATAAATATCTAAGATTATACTAAATAGAGAGGTAAAGTAATAAGATCATAAATAGGAAATAGTGACTTAAATTAGTAAAATAAATAAGAAAAGTTTTTTTTTTGATATTAGATATAGTAGAAATTATATGTATTCCCATAAGAAATATATTCTATATATAGGCATATTCCCGTCAAACCAAGACAGTAAACCATTCTTCTCCAAGACCACAAAACAACGAAAGGTCGGCCCAAAAAGAAAAAGAGATGCAAGAATCTACTTTGATAACCCGCCTAATTAAGCTTTCGGAGTTACAAGATTTCGAGTATCAGTAACCCCAAAACTCTCATAGGATAGCTTATTCGAGATAGCAACTACCCTCATAATCAGGGACTATAAGTTGACACTGTGCATATCACTACCCAAGACAACAGTATGAGTACTGGATACACTAATAACATCCAGTCAAGCTTAAAGCCGCTTAACAACACTTAGAGCCGCCCAAACCTAAACAAAAACCAGCGTCAGAGAGAAATTGACGACCGAACTCAAAATCTGTCAAGTCCATTTTTGTGTTACCTAAAATCTATAAATGAAAAAACAAAAAATTTTTTTTTTACCAAAAAATGAAAGACGATATTTCACCATTTAGCCAAGAATTTTTTATTATTATTTTTTTTATATAAAACAGGAGAATAAAAGTAAAACTAAAATTTGTATAAAACTAAAAGTACAATTTTTTTTTTGAAAAGATTAAAAGTTAATAGAAAATAAAACTAAAGAACGGTGGTGGTACACGAACCAAAATAACAAAAAATTCTGAAATAAAAACAAATATAATTAGAAAAAGGGCTCGAATAGAAAGTGAAAATAACTTACCATGAAACGAGGGAGCGTCCACGGCCTAACCCTGGGCAGGACCAGAAGCCTCTTCAGGGAGATCCCAGTCCTCCTCAGACGCAAAACTCGGCGGTGCACCAGGCAACCCTAGTTCGGATTCCGAAGATCCAACCCAGGCGGTCACGTCATGCACCAGGTAGTTGGGATGCATCCGACAACCAGGGCAGGCACACCACCCTACCTCCCCAGATAGTACCAAAGTTGCTCCTAGAAAAGAATATTGAGGAAGTTATCGATAGAATTCATTAACAAAATCAAAAAAAAAACTCACCCATGACCACCCATGAACTCCCACCGTGGGGCCACAAGCATAGCTCCACCCTATGGAATACATCAGCCTCCGCTGGAGCACCCCAGATGCACACATCTGGACGACCATCCCTCCGCAGCAGCAGCCTGATGAGCCCACGCCACCGGGGGGCCACACTTTGCACAAAAATGGCCAGCACCCTCATGCAATTAGGTACGGGGCTGGCGTAAGGAGTACGCGGTGACACAACTTCGCAAAATTCCATGTCGAAACAAACTATGGACTGAACAGCAAAAATCGCCCCATATAAAGGGCAAAACCCCAAACGTCAGCAAAAAATTGGCAAGATGCAGTTAGAATGCATCGGGTACTTATCTTGGTTAAAAATACAAATCCCACGCAACTACAATAGCAATGGTAGTTTTTTTTATCCTTTCCTAACACACAAATAAGCTCCACAAGTTGCAATTCGTGCATTATGTATGTAGGCAGCTACAAGTACACAAACCTCACAAATTTTTTTTCCTCCTTTCCAAGCCGATACAAGATGCATTCCAATATCTCATACCAACTCTACGTGCACCAAGATTTTTTTTATCTTTTATTTTACTGAGGCAGATATCAAATTCATTATAATTCAATTCAATCTCACACCGACCCCTCAAAAAAAAAAAAATAATAAATAAATACAATTGCACTGGCAATGTGCAAACACTCTCTCTACGGTAGAAAAATAAGTTCGTTCGCTTATCAGCGGCACGAGATATTAAATTACGAGCAATATCCAAATGAAATGACATCTTTTTATTATCAGACAGAGTTTTTTTTAATTGGGGCCGGCAAAGAATTTCTTGGGATAGAATAATCAATATCGCTAAAAACAAAATTTTTTTTATTTTTACATACAATAAGATAATCCATAAGGACTATAGAAAATAGAAAATAGAATAAGTTAAAGATATACAATACAAGCTAAGACTAGAATAACTTATGTAATTTTGTAACAAACACAAAGATGTAAAACGCAACCGAAAACGACCAAAACCCAGCCACCAAAAAACGTACCAACAACAACTTCCCCTGAGAATTATTCCTCTTCAAAGAATAATTCTCTTTTTCTCAGGGGGAAGGAATGTTATGTATAAAAAACTTAGGTACATATATGTACCATATGTAGGTATATAAAACCTTAGGGCCTAACAGGTAAAAATAAAAAAAAAACACAAATAATTAATAAGCCCTATATACCTAGAAACCTAAAATTGGGCATATAAAAGAAAAATATAAATATAAAATATAAAAATTCAGTAAACTAATCATGCACAAAACATGATTAGTTTATCGTCCAAAAAGGATGAAGAAAATTGCATCAGCAATTTTCTTCACATTCCTAACAAGTCATAAAATTTTTCCCATCAAACGACTTGGGAAAAACAAAAGTTTCATTTTACACCCCAAGTCGTTTTACTTTAAAATTTCCACGACAAAATTTTGCCTTCAGCAAAATTTGTCATTTCAATAATTTAATTACAAAATAAATCAAAAAGCAAATTGTACCTTCAGTACAATTTGCCGCGAAAAAATTCAACATGCATATACATACGTACATACATATTACGACAAAAAAAACTTTTGTAATAAGAACCGCACGCCACACAAATGCATTGCATGTATATGCGCGTCGCGATTGTCAAACGACGGGACGGTGGCTGATGTTTTCAAAAGTGTAAGATTACATTTTTGAAGCCATCGTTCAACGCGAATAATTCTGGACATGTTTGAACAAGTCCAGAATTAAAAAGTAAAATTTTCTTAGGATAAGAAAATGCAACTTAGCATTTTCTATCCTGAGCAATGGCTCTTGATCACGATGAACTTGATCAAGAGTGGAGTTGATTTTTGTACGCGATCAAGATCGTCACGCGTCTCCTTTTTTAAGTGGTGAGATCTGAGTTCTCCTGATCTGGGCTGTCGCATAGAAAAACTTGTAATTTTGCAAAAGAAGTGATCGTGGTCGTGAAAAACTTTCGGTTGTCACAGGAATAAAAAGTGTGTTGGAATACAAAAAACAAGTGTTCTGTAATTTTAAGTTGGAAATAATAAAGTGAAAAAATAAAATAAAGTTAAGTGTCCTTGATTCAATTCCCACGAATATATAACAACATAGGAGGTTAAAGTGTGGTATTTTAGACCCCGAATATACAACATCTTTAGAACAATGCTTTCCATTTTATCGAGGATTTCTTTCTTCATCAAACCACGCATCAACCTGCATAAAAAAAACACATAAATAACAACTTATATTTAACGAAATACTATAAGCTTACAATATTGATTAGCTCAGATAATTCCTGTCAGTTTGGAGCTTTCAGAATACCTAACATTCCCAGTTGATTTTAGGCACACGAGATCGTATGTGAAAATAGTTGTGTTGCGTATTTGACCTATAACAACAGAGCTTTAATTTTATAAAAAACAATTAATAACTGAACAGGGATTACCTTTTGCCTCTTACTGCGTTTAACAGTTAAATGTTCCTGGGTAAGCTTGGGAGAAATTTTTAAATCGCTTTTGTCATTCTCACGGATCTCAACCAATGTGTGAAGTGCTTGTTGTCGATGAAGATCCCTTCATCAAGGAAATGATTGCGAAGGAATCAAACCCCTGTTACCGCCACCCATATCCATTATTATTGCAACAACTTGATGACCAATGGAATCTGAATTTGCTATTGCAGCATCCATTAGAGACTTTGTTAATTTTTTGCCATATTTGTAGTATAGTGGCTGCTTCCAACTGCTAAAAATTCCTCTTGCCGTTATCACTTGTACGTAGTTTGCCGGCCCAAATAAAGTATCTGTTTTTTTTCATATTCGTAACAGGATCGAATCTTCATCTCATCTGCCATGAGCATACAAACTCTGTTACGCTGCGAAAAGTTAGCATTCCTCATTAAATTAAAAACTGTATTTAAAAAGCCATGTTTTACATCTATTTTGGATGCCCACTTTTTCAAAGTAATCACTGCAGGGAAGGGGTAGCCTTTTTGAAGTAGGAATCGTAGACTTTTGGACCACTGGCATGGATTGCTATACATTTGGATATGTCGTTTATACTCCACTTTACCCGTGCATTCCTTTTTCCATTTTTTTTTTCTGCGTGGGAGTAAAAATGAAGTCTGTTGCACTGCATTCTTGTTTCAGATTATAGTTTTCCTGCATTAGGCTTGTAATTTTGGAATTCTGGGACATTTTTTCTTCCTGAAGCGAAATTATTTTCTCTTGAAGCTCTGAAATGGAGTCTGTTGCACTGCATTCTTTTTCCAGATTATAGTTTTCCTGCATTAGGCTTGTAATTCTGGGACATTTTTTCTTCCTGAAGCGGAATTATTTTCTCTTGAAGCTCTGAAATGGTTGTCTTTAATTCATCAGCAGCAGCAACTTCAGACCTAAGGATTTGGAAATTGAATTTAATAAGGAAAAATAATATGCTTTTGATTTAATGCTTACATGCTCGGTTTAAGTGGCTCAATATAATTTTCTTCGGCAACAATGGAATCAATTGGTTGGTCTTCTTCAACAGCAGGACTTTTCAGCAAAGCGTCTATCACTAAACGTCGCTGTCTTTTTTCCAAGCGATCACTTCGCTTGTTGTTTTGGTCGATATTCTTCTTATTTGAAGAACTGGCGCAAGGAAGATTTTCTGTGGGAATGGCGTCGGGTTTAAGTTTTTTGCAAGTTTTTTGATGAATATTTTAGAATTTCGTGTTGCAAGTTACGAATATAATTGTCCCGAGTTAAATGCTTTGAGCAAATATAGGCTGTGTGTAAATTTATTTTTTCTTTCCTGCAACATTTACTCTGGCAAACTTTTGCCATTGCCAAATCTTTCGGAAAGCGAAATAGTTTCACAGGCACATTATTAACTTTATTTGTATATTGTTTACTTTTCTTATCATTATTGGTATCACATCCCAAAACTGAACAAACTGCCGTACTTATTTATTTAACAAAATTTATTTATTTTCAAACACAACACACGCGGTATAAGATATAACTGATATAACCCACAAGCGAAAATGAAGGAAAAAAGCGTAGCTGTCAAACGACAATAATTCAGATGACGTACATGCTCAGCAGATACACAAAATATCACGCGGGAGTATATTACCTTTTTATTCTGTATATCTTGGACTACGACCATAACAAACTTTCATTAACTCTCCTTGCCCCAAAACTCCTCCCGTTAGTACTTAAACACTAGTTCACCTCTAGTTCACCTTCCCGCTTTTCTTTAAACTTTCTTTCCTCTATTTCCTGAATTTCTTTTAGCAGTTTCCCTTTCTTCAACACTCTAAAGTACTTTGGTCTTCTAAAATCGGACTCCCTATTGGCAAGTTGTAATTTTTCCTTCATATATGTATATAAACAAAAAACAAACAGATTAATAGAACTATTTCAATTTTCTTTTATTCGAGCTATTTTCAATCGGATGTATACCTTTATGTATTCATGGAAGTGAAGCAACACCAAGGAAACAAAGCAAAAAAAAATAATTGGTATATGTGTATGTAAAAAGGTTCCGCTATTCACCTCTTAACAACATCTTAATTCTAGCTAAGCCTAGCTGGTCCCTACTACCTAACTACGTGTCACACTATATACCTATATATAAACAAGACAATGTATATTTATAGTTATAAGCAGGGCCTTGCAGAGCTGAGAGGGGCCCAGGCCAATAAAAAATATGGGGCCTCTTGTTTGAGTAAAAAAAACAAATTTACATAGTTCTTTTATTATTTTTAATTTATTTAAAAAGTATGAAATTAATAATTAAATTACAAATAAGCTTTTCGAGCTTTAGTTGTAGCAAAATATCTGAATTTATATGTAAAATTGATAGCCCATTCAACCGTTCTTGGCTCATTGCAGATCTGTTAAAATTTTTAACCCTTTTCAACACACTGAAACTGCGTTCCGCTGAAGCAACGGAGGCAGGTAGACTTAAAAATATTCTTAAAGCTGTTGATATATTTGGAAACAATCCAATTAGGTTTTTTTCTAAAATGTTTAGCACCAACTTAGCTGGAGATGATTCTATATCAAAGTTTACTTCAAAAATATTTTTTAAAAATATCATTTCATCACATATTTTATTTGAAATTTCCTTTGGATATTTTAAGTGCATATTTTTTGCTCTCGATTTTATTTCCTCATCTGATGAAGTTTGAAAAGTCCAAAGGAATCCAAAAGTCTGACAAATTTTGCGTAAAGACTCAAAGCGACGTGTCAAGCCTGAAATAACCGAATCAATAATGTATATAAAAACATTAACTCTATAATGTTCTTCAGCATCAAACTGTGACCTAATATGACGAGTTAATTGAAAATCAGTTGAAATTTTGGAAAGTACGGCAATCTCTTTTGAACTTAAGAGTAATCTGCCCCACTCTTCACGCATTATCTTCATCCTTTAAATAAGATTGTTAATATTTTCCATTTCGACGTCAAGTGTTGCATTGCGTGCTTCAATAATTAAATTAGTTTGTTGCAATAACGTTAATATTTCAAGCCATATTGTTGTCAACACAATGCATTCGAATGTATCCAAATATTGAAAAATTGACTGAAGTTCGGTACGTGTGTGCGGTGGAAGGTTTAGTGACTTACACTCCTCTAAAGCAGCCAGAATATTTGACTGATTATTGAAAATTGGTTTAACAGCATCAATTCGAGCAGACCATCTTGTCTTTGATATTGTATGAAGTGACACAGCTAAATATTTCTTTAAAATCTCCCACTTTCTAGGACTGCTGCTAAAAAAATTATACATCCGTTGAATTCTCCCAAAATATGTAACTGCTTCTTTACATGATTCAGCAGAGTCAACTCCAACAAGATTAAGAGTATGATTTCCACAACTGGAAAAAATGCAATTCGGATTACGCTCAAGCAGCACTGCTTGCACACCGTTATACTGTCCTGCCATATTAGCACCATTATCATATGCTTGCCCAAAGCATAAATTAAAATCAAGGCCAAAATTTTCAAGAATTTCAATAATTTTCGCAGCGATTTCGATTCCTCTTTTTTGTGTAAATGAATCAAATGTAATAAATCTAAGAACCTAAGAAGTTTCCATTCCGCGAATTTCCAATATTCTCATTAGAACCAAATAATGCCAAACCACGCTCACTTAGGAAAAATATAACATCCAAAATTCTATGAAGAACTTTCTGCCAATTACTTGCCTCACAGTTTAGTTGTTTCAGTACAGATGATCCTAATGAGGACTTTAATAATGCAGATCTACTTGCTGATTTCCAATGGACATCATTTTTTTTATGAATAATTGAATTTTCATGAGCGGGTACGCGATCTTTCAATTTCCTCCATCCTCTTAAAATATCCCATCCTGATTGGCTACCGAGAACTGATGCATCAAATTTCGTATCCTGTAGGAAGCAGGGAAAACAAAATAATGACTTTTTTGAATTGCTCCAACATAGCCAATCTCTGTTGCAAATTTCTCCATTCGCTAAAACCTTCTTCGTCAGACGATATGGAAATTTATTGTTTTCAGCATCATTTGGGATGTTTTCAGGTATTTTAAAATGTTCAGTTTTCAAAAAATCTTCCATTTGCATTATATTTTACTTGTTAAGTAAGGCGACTTCATCGTTGAAAACAGATATTGAAGTTGTTGCTTCAATTCCTTGAATATTGGGTAGATTAGATGACACGTAATTTTCTTCCATGTTTGCATCATCAACAATTATCTGTAATGGTGACAAAGAATCTTCTATTTGTTCTGAAGTTATATTTTCAACCACCGAAATTTGAGCATCAACATCCGCAATAACATTTGCCATTTGTGAAATAGCATGAGTAGTTTCATTTTCAGGATTGACTGATTGATAATCTGTTCAGGGATGTTTTTTTTATTAAAGAATTTCGTTAATCGTGGCTGACTTTGCTTGGCTTTTTCTTGTTCTTTTTTCTGTCGTCTCTTGCTTGCGCCACTCGGATATGTTCTTTTCATTATATTCCTAAATTTAATTACTTATTTTTAATATTAACTCCATTTAAACTTACAGATTACAAGTATCACTAAACAATAAAAAAAACACTAATTTTATAATCACTAAAATTTATTCTTTTTTATGCAATTGGCCTACTACGTTAAATTTTTTTGAATTTTTCAGAGTTCAACATATTCTTTTTTATGCAATTGGCCTACTACGTAAAAAAGTTTTATACATACATATAAAAATAATTTGAAATTTTTACTATAACTTTTGTATCGTTATATTTTATGAATCTTTGGTTAAAATAAAATAAATTAATACTCAAAATAATATTTCCACTTAATTTTTCCGCACCTACTGTGACCAAATTAGGAAATAAATAGAGGCCCTTTCACAACTCGGGGCCTGCGCCAAATGGCCCTCATGGCCCACCCTCTGTTATGGCCTGGTTATAAGGCTCGATTATTTCCTTTTTTTTTTAATAACGAACTTGATTGCTATTCAGCATCACCTGTACCTTACAAGAGATCGCTCGTCGACCGGAACTGTTGCTGGCTAGGGTGCACCCTCTTTATCGACCAATACTTGGTTAAGCTAGGCTCGAACAGTTGGGTTCATTGACTTCTTTTTTTTTATTCTTGTCACCTCTTTTGGGTGCTTTTGAATTTTTTTTCTTCTTTATTTTTTTTTTTTTTTTTTTACATCTAATTAAGTCTACGGGAAACGTCAATGGCGGAATCGCACAATTAAATAATGAATTTCAAATGTTTCATAGGATACAGCACCACTGGCTTTGGGGACATTTCACGTATCGAACGCTGCGCGAATTGCTTTAAGTGCACAAAATATTCGTCGAAATGAATGTACACGCCATGTGATATTCTTCCGGCCAAAGCTCACTAATATGTTCTACTAACGCCACAGGTAAATATAAACTCCTAATTACGCATATTCTATGAAAAAAAATTCAAACGAACTGTCTTCTCCTTTCAGGTAATCCAAAGTTTCACATTGCGTTTTACTGACGCCACAGGTAATTATAAACTACTAATTATGCGTTCCACTGACGCCACAGGTAAATATAAACTACGAATTACGCATATTAACTTAATACTTGATAATTACACTGATATTCCTTATTGTCCTTTTCCAGAAGAAATACTTAGCTGCAGTCAAAAGAAATGTATTCCTACGCGCAAGTACATGTAAGTAGATCACTTTTCCTAACACACCAGCTAAAGAGCTCTATTTAAATCAGGCAATGCTATGTGAACTAGGAGCTAAGGGGGCTCCCTATAATAAAAGACACCTGAGAGTTCTAATTATACTCTTTACAGGTCCTTTATACATTACCAAAATCGCTTACTTCATCATTATACATATAAAAATTAAATTTGCACGATTAATCACCTGAAATCGGTGATTGCATACAAAAATGCCGAGTAAGCTTTATACCGCTATACACAAAGTTCATTGCACATGCATAGTGCTTATTTACTCATTATGGGTTTATTTTTTTACCTATGACGCTTGGTCATATGGACAAGCTTTGATGAAAGAATTATTTTTCTCTTTTTCCTTTGCTTGCGTACGATTACTCTACTGCAATTTGATTCATGTAGTAAAGCATTTTTTTTTTAATATTTTTCGTTGGATATTTTTTATGTGCATTTGTGTGTGTGCACACAGCATTAGATCAATGCACTTATGCTCTACAATCTTGTACATTTGTCCACCGCAGAAAACTACCCAATTACTTTTTGAGTGCTTCAGAGTAAAATGCTTCATTTATTAGTAAAACGCTAAATTTTTCGAGATGGGATACAATAACAAACAATATCAAAAAAGTGTATCACCCTACACTGCCAAGGCTGTGAACCACTGTCGGCCATTTTGAAACGAATAAAATGTCAATGTTCCAGAAAATTGGGATGCGTTCGGAGAAAAATTCATAATTTCGATGGTAATTTCGTAGAAATAACGTTGAAATGAACTAAAAAAATGTATGGGAAATTGCATAATTTTGAGCTGATCTCGACGATTTCATCGAAATTACTTAATTTCGGACTAGTGAAAACGTTTGTATTACAGTTATCTTCATTATTACTCGACAATGGTATCGTCACTTTAAAGTTTTGAAAAAAATTAATTACTGCAGGCTTATACGAAAATCCTGTTGGGTGGAACGACGGCTGCGATTTAGGTGATAATATAATAAATCAATTAATATTACGCTCTAGGAATATATCATACAATTAATATTTATATCAATACAATAACTGTAACTTGATTAAAGACGCACACAATTAACCTCGATAATCATATAAGGAACTACAGCGTGGCAAAATTACTGTTTGGGCACAAGTGTAGTAAACCCCGCGTGAGTTATAATTAATTAATATTTGATTTAAAAAAAAAATAAAAAAACTTCGATGAACATTTTTTAAACGATGTGAAAGAGTTCGCTAAGTGCAAAAGACTGACTTTTGCCTGTGTCACAATTCTTTTCACAGGTTTGCCTATTTCCCTGATTTTGGAGAAATTATGAGGTCTTGAACTTTATCGTTAGACATTGCGTAAGCATAATTCAAGTGAATATTTTATGTTATTGCATTTACTTGCTGAATAATGAAATTAACAAGAAAGAATTGAAAAATAACTAGAGTATACTGATAATTATAATATATGCATGTATGATGGTTTAGGCTGGACATGTAACTCGTGCTTTGTACTAGGACGTGTGTATTGCCATCATAGCTTGCTAAAAATTTCTTCTTCCTTCTTGTAAAGTGAATTATCTTTAATACCATGTTCAGACTGCGCCGAAATTACGTAATTTCGACGAGGTAATTTTGAAATCATACGAGCGTGTTGACACTGCTACATTTTTATTTAGGAAAAATAGTGAGTAAAATGGAGGAAAATATTTTAAATACAATATTACTCCATGAAATAGACATTGGAAAAAAAATACAAATTATAAATAATATCTTTTATAATAACATGGATTATTAAAAAAGAAAGCGACGACAGCATAGGTATCCAAAGGATTTTAAATTTGGATCGACAGAGTGCTATTTTATTGAATGCAATTGCAAAACAAAAATGTAAACATATTTAAGAAATAATGTTTAACACAATTTTCAGTATCGAGTGGGTTGCTTTTGGGTTGTTTCTCCTGGCAAGAAGTGATGAAGAGTTTTTTAGAGAAAATTTTAGAATGTCACGACAGGTTTTTAATTTTTTATGCAGAAGATTGAAAAGAGCGATAACAATTTTCGGAAGGCAATAGGTACCTTTAGATACAAGAATTGCTATTGCTCTATACGTATTAGGATCATCCACAAAGTATAGGAGTATCGCAAACCTTTTTGGTGTCGGAAAGTCTAGTGCTTGTGAAATTGTTGTGGCCTGGAAAGGTTTTAGGAGGGAACCAAATTGAAAAGACGTATTTGCACGCATTGTACGTTTTAATCAATCTTCTTCTACATGAGTCAAAGCTCAGGAACTAATATCTAAATGACATGTTAGTATTTAACCTATTAGAATCCAGTGACTCCTGGTTGAATTAAAGTTACAGTCACAACAGTTCACCCCCACTAATAAAAACGTTACTGGTCGTTTGAAGAATGTTAATCCAGAACATAATCCTGGTAGTCGGCGAGCACGTTTCAAAGGTTGAACTTTAACGGTTGGTGGAGACTGATTATGCTATGAGCACGGTTGGTAGACACCGGGCAATGGTGAAGTAACTGGTTCCGGATGTGTCACAATTTCCGGTGAGATTTGAATACTTGGTACTCCTAAGCTGACCTATATGGCGTTTATATACGTAGCCATTGTCGAGTTAATAAGATAGTGTAGATAGCCTGTTTTGTTTATGCATGTTTATAAAGTAACTTTGGGTAATTAATAATAGAAAGCCCGATCATTTATATATATTACTTTATTCTGGCTTACTTACGAGGTGTTTACAGGTTGGAGTCTGAATCGCAAGAGGGTCATCTCCTGTGATTACGTGCTGACAATCGTATCAACTTATAATTCCCAATAGTCTAAGTATAAGTCTATTAGGCAGAGGCGTCGTGTTTAATAATGTTTTCTAATTTATATAATTCAATTATACAACATCTACCTCTTTTAAACTTTAAAAATCTCTATGTTGCTTATACAATAATATAAATACAGAGTAATTAGTTAATTAATCACTTACATACTATACTGTATTTTTTTTTCCAAATTATTGACTTAGTTTACGAAACTGATAGACTCATATATGCTTTATATTTATTTTACAATGACAAAAAGTCCTATAATTCATTTGCTTCAATGACCTGAAGGGCTATAATTCATTCTTATTTCTTACATTATAAAATTCAATTTAGATAAATTCAATAATAGTGAAAAATCAATATATTTCACTGTTCATTTTGCTTCAACCGATAACGTGTGTTATAGGTTTTCTTGTTGTTCTCTTGGCCAATTTCGTGTTTTTCTTCAGAATGAGGATACCTTTTCCGTAGATGCACTTGATTTCGCCTATAGATACGCCCATCTTCTAATTGTACATGAAACGATCTTGGACAGCCTTGATTACTTAAAATTTTCCCAGGATACCACTGCCTATCTGATTTCTGAACTCATATTTCGTCCCCTATTTTTAATTCCTTCCTTTCTTTTGAAGTTCTATCGTAAAAATGTCTAACTTTTTCTTTCTGTTCTAATATTTTATTCCTGGCACCTTCCACTATTCTTGGCTCCAGTAAGTTATCATGTATAGGTATCTTAGTTCTAGTTCGTCTACTAAATAAAAACTGTGTGGGGGGAGCAATTTATATCACTCAAAGGAGTATTTCGATATTCGAGTAAAGCTGTGTAAAAATCTCTTTTATCCCGAGCAGATTTTCGAAGAAGGTTCTTACTAATTCCAACAAATTTTTCAGCTAGCCCATTTGATTTTGGGTAGTAAGGACTACTGAATAAAAATGTTGCTCCAATGTCTTTTGCAAACTCTAAACATGTAAAACAGTTGAATGGGGAATTGTCAGCAACTATTTCCTTTGGATAACCATGAGTTGAAAATACTACTTTTAAATTTTTTACTATTTCATTTGCGGACTTGCTTTTTAGGGGTAAAATTTCCAACCAACGAGAATAATAGTCAACAAGGACGAGGTAAGGACAGTTAGAAAATTCAAATATATCAAGTCCAATTTTCATAAATGGAAGGTCCGGAATCTCGTGGCTGATTAATGGTTTTTTGGTCATTGAACTTTTGTATTGTTGACAAGTTGTACACTTTGCGATCATGTCTTCTATATCTGTATTTAGAGTTCTCCAATAGATCAAGTTTTTTGCCCTTTGTTTTGTTTTCGTAATCCCCAAGTGTCCTTCATGTAAAATTTTTAAATATTCTTTATGTAAACTTTTTGGAACTATTAATCGATCTTGAAAAAATATTGTATTCCCTTCAACATACAACTCATTTTTTATTTTAAAATATTGTCTTAACTCTTCCTCCACTTTAGATTTTTCATTTGGCCAGCCATCACGAATTACTGCTATTAATTTACTTAAGATTGGATCTTTGAACGTTTCTTTTTGTAATTCTTTTTTCCGAACATCACTTATACTTATTGAATGTGTTATTTCATTAAAATCTTCGTCTTCCACATCAGCTTCATCTTCGATGAAGGACCGCGATAACAGATCTGCTATGTGTAAAAACTTCCCGGGTACGTATGTGATATCCAATTTATACCTAAGTAATTTTAGTTTCATACGTTGTAGCCGGGTTGAATATATCTGATGTAGATCTTTTTTACAAATGGAAATCAATGGCTTATGATCAGTGTGTAATGTCACTGATCTGCCATATATATAAAAGTGAAATTTGTTGCATGCCAACGTTATTGCTAGCAATTCTTTTTCTATTTGGGCATAGGATTGCTCTGTTTGAGAAAGACTTCTTGATGCACAAGAAATAGGTGCACCATTCTGTAACAAGCAACAACCTAAACCATCTTTCGATGCATCAAACTGCAAAACTATCTTTGTTTTCGTCGAATATTTGTAAAGTAGGAGCTTCCGCTATTAGTGTTTTAATTTTATTTAGAGTGGTAGTATGGTTGTCTAACCAAGAAAATACAGTATCTTTTTTAAGTAATTCTCTCAAGCTTTTTGAGATTTCCGCTAGGTTAGGGATGAAGCTTTTAAGATAGTTTATCATGCCCAATATGCGTTGTAGTTCTTTTTTATCCCGGGGGTTTTTAATATTAAGAATGGCTTTTATTCGATTTGTATCTGGACGTACTCCCTCTTTTGAAAATACATGACCTAGATACCTTACCCTGTGTTGCTTAAATTGGAACTTGTCTTGATTGAATTTTACATTGAGCTCACGGGCTCGATTGAATACATGTTTTAAGTTGATATTATGTTCGGCCTCCGTTCTACCAAAGACAATTAGGTCATCAATGTACACAAAAGTGCCTGGTATATCACAGAAATACTTGGATGTATATTTCTGAAATATTTCCGGCGCAACATTTAAACCAAATGGTAATCTTCGAAATTTATAGTACCCCAATGGTGAGCTAAAGGTACATAAATCACTTGAGCTTTTTTCAAGCTCAACTTGCCAAAATCCATTTTTCAGATCAAGAACCGAAAAGTAATCCATTCCACACAATTTGGCTTTCAGCTCTTCTAAAGTTGGAATTAAATAATGCTCCTGAATAAGGTGTTTATTGAGCTCCCTTGGGTCCAGGCAGACGCGTATTGATTTATCGGCTTTTTCCACCAGCACCAAATTGCTTACCCAACCTACTGGACTATCTACTTTCTCTATTATCTTTAATTTTTCTAAATGTGATAAAGTATTTTTATTCTATTCTATTCTATTCTATTCTATTCTATTTCTATTAACGAACTAGGAATACGCCGTGGAGGCTTAATAACAGGTACTACATCTTTACGCACTTTGATTCTGCACTGATTAGGAAATTTCCCGATACCTTCGAATAAATCCCTATTTTTATTTAATAAATCTGTCTTTTCTAATTCAATAGTGTTTACTTTCATTATTAGTCCGAACGCGACACATGCGTTGACTCCTAATATTGGTGAAGAATTAGTATCAACTATTAGAAATTCCTGAGTAATCCCAATGTCTTTAAACCTACACAACAACGTAGTCTTTCCAACTGGAAAAATGTTATGGCCTCCATATGCCTCAAGAGTAATATTGACCCGTTCCATAATACATTTCGGATTAATTTTATTAAATATATTTTTGGGCAACACATGAACTTCCGATCCCGTATCAAGCTTGAATGGTATTAACACATTTTCCACAAAAATTTTTTCTGTCCAACAAGTAGTGTTTGAACTTAAAATATCATAAACGAAAAAGCTACCCTCACCTGAATCGTTAATCTTTAAATTATTTAATTCTTCTACATTGGCATCTGTTTTAATTTCCGTGACTTTTCTAAATTTGCACGCTATAGAAAAGTGGTTAGGCCTTCTGCACTTCTTGCACACTTTTCCCCATGCTGGACACTTGTTATTTTTATCATGAACAGTAAAACATCGCTCACAATGCTTTGTTATTGTTTTTTCACTCTTATTGTTTTGCCTAAAATTAGAGAAACGATTATTAGTAGATGTATTTTTCTGAAAATTTTGTTTACAATATTCTTTTTTCGGCTGCGAATAGCTATGCACATATCTATTATGTTTTTTAATTAAATTGGAACAACTAAAAGTTCCCTGATTTGTCGCAGCCCTTTTTTTTCCTTGAACATCTTGCAGCCTGGATTTGTCCAACTCAAACAGACGGCATATTTTATTAGTTTCAGTCAACGTAATGTTCCCCACTGTTAACAGCTTCTCCTGGCATTGTTTTGATCGGATTCCAAAAATAATTCGATCTCTGATGGCCTTTTCTTCTTCAGTATTTACAAATTCACAGCTGGCAGCTAACTGTTTTACGTCAGTCAAAAAATGATCAAAACTCTCCTCTTCTCTTTGGACTCTACTATACAATTTGAAGCGCTGGTACACCGCATCTTTTTTCGGATTGCAGTAGGATTCGAATTCTTTCAATATTTCTGCAAGTGTGACATCTTTTTTCTTGCTTACTTCTAGCGTGTTATAAACCTCGATTGCGTCGTCTCCAATTACATTAAGCAATATTGCGATTTGCACCTCTTCACTTGTTGTGCCACTCTCCGATGCTTTGAAATAAATTTCAAATCGTTGTTTAAACTTTTTAAAGTTCTCAGACAAGTTGCCTTCCATAACCAAATGATCCGGAGTTTTAAATTCCATTTTCCTCTTTTTTAATCTTTGTGCCGCACAATGAAAAGACGAATCTACAAATTCTGTTAGATACACACCAGAATCTCAGATTGTTATATCGATATTTTCACCTTCTATCTCAGTACAAAATTCTTCGTCTGAGGAAATTATCACACGTGGAGGCGGCGCTGATTGTTGGGGTGCGATCTGTCCTTTGTTTTGTCTCTTTTTTCTCGGCATTTACCTCGATTAATTAATTAATTTTTTCTTTTCTTTTACTAATTACCCCGGCTGCGCCATGTTTTGTTTATGCATGTTTATAAAGTAACTTTGGGTAATTAATAATAGATAGCCCGATCATTTATATATATTTCTTTATTCTGGCTTACTTACGAGGTGTTTACAGGTTGGAGTCTGAATCGCAAGAGGGTCATCTCCTGTGATTACGTGCTGACAATCGTATCAACTTATAATTCACAATAGTCTAAGTATAAGTCTATTAGGCAGAGGCGTCGTGTTTAATAATGTTTTCTAATTTATATAATTCAATTATACAACATAGCCAAACTTCCTCAACACTACGCCAAATCGCCAAGCTGGTTTGTTGTTAATGTAATAACGAGACTAAACTCGATCCCCAATCGTGAAGGAACGAGCAGAGATAACCACTGGTCCTTGAATGTCCATCTCATGATATGGCTTAATTGCATCAAGTCGAATCCGAAAATTCAGCAGGTGTTATCGATGCATAATCTTTTGAAGTTTTCGATGAAGTGTCGGGGTTCATTCTTCATTGCTTGTAAGCGGTTCTGGATTGTTCTTACATTTCGCTCAGCCAGACCGTTTGTGGCTGGATGGCTAGGTGCGGAAAACTTTTCAAAAATTCCATTTGAAGTGCACCATTTCTTGAAGGTCTCACTGGTGAAAATTGTGGCGTTGTCGGAAACTAACACTCTTGGCAATCCATGAGTTGCAAATATTTCGTCAAGTAGCTCGATACTCTTTGCAGATGAAGGTGCATCATTTGAAATTCGAACTTCTACCCATTTTGACTTAGCGTCTACCAAAATTAGAAGATGTCTTCCTTCATAAGGTCCTGCATAATCCATGTGGACACGATCCCAGTTTTCCTGTGGCTCCTCCCACGAAGAGGTGCCTTCGGCGGGCTTGATTTAGTAACAACACAACTTTCACATGATTTAGATATTTCCTCAATTGCTCGATCAATACCTGTCCACACACAATATTGACGAGCCCGCTGTTTCATTTTTGTAATTCCTATGTGCGTACTGTGTAATTCTCTTAAATGCTGGCTTGAAGAGAGCGAGGAATAACGACTCGATTCCCTTTGAAGAGAATTGTGAATTGTGTGGCACCCTTGATAAGCAATCGACATTGGTATTATCAGTGCCTTTCTTGAATTTCGTCTCGTAGTTGAATCCTTATAAGAAGGCTGCATATCGAAGAAGACGAGCTGATGTCATTGCTGGAAGCTTGTTTGAATGATGAAATATTCGAATCAACGGCTGATTATCTGTAATAAGTTGAAAATGATGTCCATAAAGGATAGAAATGGCTGACTGAGAAAACAATTGCCAAAGCTTCTCTGTCGAGTTAACTACAGTTCTGTTCAGCTGGTGTATGAGATCGAGACGCGAATGCAACCGGTCTCTCCTGTCCATTTACCAAGTGTGACAGTACTCCTGTGATTACCGTTGTTCTCGCGTCACATGTTAGGAGGATCGGCAAGTCTGGATCGAAAGGTATGAGAACCTGATCACTGGATATCCTGAATGTAGCTTCACATGATGCTTCCATAAGAACTATGAACTTCCTTTCAGTAGTTTCCTTAGGAGATGTGTTTTTGTTGAACAGTCTGGAATAAATCTTGAATAATATGTAACTAATCCTAAGAATCTTCTGACTTCATCAACATTAACAGGTCTCGGCATGTCCAAGATCGCTTTGACTTTTTCTTGACATTTTAATATTTGATTATTTCGTATTGTATGACCCAAGTATTGAATTTCTGTTTTGAAAAAATCGCATTTATCTTTGTTAAGATGGACATCATACTTCTGGAGTTGAGAAAGACATCTTTCAAGTCTAAGCTGGCATTCTTGCTTTGATCGCCCGTGGACGATAATGTCGTCGAAATAAGATAAGGTTCCTTCCAGCCCCTGAAGTATTTGATCGATAATCCTATTAAACTCACTCCGTACAGTCTAGATTCGGAATGAGAGGCGATTCATGATGTAGGTTTCTCGGTGCGTTGAAACCGATTGAAGTGTTGCACTCTACTGGTCCATTTTTACGTGAAGATAAGCATTTAAAATGTCCAATCGGCAAACGTAGGAAGAATTTCGAAGGTTATTAAGAATCTCGTCTATTCGTTTAATTGGATAATGTGCTGATTGAAGTTGTTGGTTTACACCAATTTTGTAATCGACACAAAGGCGTACTTTCCCATCTGGTTTTGGTATGTGTAAAGCTAAAATCAGTATTATGCGTAGGATGTAAATAATAACACGGAATGTGCGTTCTTTAGTTAAAAATTAATTCAGTTTTTATTAAAATAAATAACTGTATAATACCGCAATATACGACTCGCCTTTCTTCATACAATTATTCCTTCACACAATTATTTCTTCATACAATTATTTCCTCATACAATTATTCGCAATTTTTTTTTCTTTTCTCTAGTTAAATAAAGAATTTTTAATGGACACCGTACATAAATTCAAACAAGAAAGAATTCAATGATGAAATCAATATATGCAAATTGAAAAAACAAAAAGGAAAAAAAATTTAGTAAATTTAACACCAAAAAAGCTGAAAGAAAGGAAGATTAATTATTAGAAACTGCACCGTTTGGTCGAGATACCTTTTGTACTTTTTGACCAAAGTGACAGCTTGCTGAACCTTGAAAAACACTTACGAAAAAGAGAACGAATCTCAATTGGTACTTGGCTTTTATGGAAAATCAGCGGCCATCTTGCGACTATTCTTACGTTTCTGCTTTGTAGACTTTTCATACTGCCATCTCTGCTATCACAATGGTTCCCACTGATAACAATATTTCTGACAAGTCCTTTATTCAATACTTTAATCGTTAGCAA
The DNA here is from genome assembly GCA_963930735.1 of Dioctria linearis. Classification (NCBI taxonomy): domain Eukaryota; kingdom Metazoa; phylum Arthropoda; class Insecta; order Diptera; family Asilidae; genus Dioctria; species Dioctria linearis. Next base: position 139,216,566 of record OZ005743.1, on the reverse strand, counting down.
AAGGAAATAGTTTTATCTTACGTCAAAAGTTCATTCTAAATGTTTGGCGATTGCCGAATTTTATAATTTGCATGAAATATTAATAAAAATTGTAATCCTGGTTGAGCAACTAGATGGCGTAGACATCATTTCTTATTCACCATTTCCTACTCTCCTTTCAAGGTGCTAATGTGATCTCTTTTAACGTTTGATCTCTTTCCCTTTCGTTATGAGCATTGGCGAATTAAATAAATTTAAATTCTTCGTTGGAAAATTTGAATTAGTGAATATAAATATCACCATTAAGTTCCCCATAGACATTTATCTTGGATTGATGTGTGATATGTTGGCAGCACATAAAATATGACAAGAAATTATTATCATTTGAAAACCTCCGAAATGTCATTTGTTGTGTGGGCTTTAGGAAGACTTCTTTCAAGGTAAGTACAATTAATCTTCCTTTAGTTTTGAATTATGCGAATATTGTTAATAGTTTCACTGTGTCTGAAATTCAAGTGAAATAGGTAAACTAATTTATTGTTCTAATTATCTTATATGATTGTCATGTGGTTGGTCAACATTTTCATGCCAACAATCTTGTTCTGATTATGCAATTATATTTACTTTGTATGTGTATCATAATTTCATAATATTTCAGTTCATTTCAGTTCAGTTCTATAGCTGATTCTAATTCAATGTTTTCATTTCAGCTACATTTGAATACTGGAGTTCATGGAATTCACCGAGGAATATTTTGGGCAATTTGTATCAATTTCATTTGTTGATTTTTTTTTTTAATTTTTTTTCTTTTCAGGTGAGCTTGGCGAACAGTATGCAAACGAGTGGTGATCCCCAATCACTGTGATCAACCTTAGAAATGATGCCATCAGCCTCAAGGGCATCAAGCACCCTATTGACCTCTTCTCGTAAGCATACGGCACATCACGTTCCCGGACAAAAACTAGTTTAACTCCCTCTCGAAGATGGAGAGAATATGTGATTCCAGGAATGCATCCAACTCTTTGTTCGAATATTGGAGCATATTTTAAGAAGATATAGTCGATTGAATATATGTGTGGCTCAATTGTCATATTCGAGCTAGAGCGATCCAATTCGTTGAGATCAATTTCCAAATGCAGCCTCCAGATGCGACCCAGTATTGGAGGAAATTCGTCAGGAACAACATATAGGTCTTCGTTTGATATCTTGTTTTTGTATTGAACTTTGACTTTTAATTTACCTTAAGGCGCCAATACGTTTTCTGTATATGATCGAAATATTATATCAGTTTTTTGAAGCTGCTTTCCAAGCTGGAGTTCTTTAAGTCTTGAATGTGGCAACAGAGTATACCCTTCACCAGAATCCACTTCGAAACGCTGTGGACGATTTTGAATATTAATGGTTACAAAATACTTTGAATGATCGTCTGTAAAATGTTCTTGCTCGAAAATTCAAAATTCTTTGAAATGTTGCAAGTACTTCTTGAATATCCTTTAAATTTTATTTATATCTGTAGTGTCTATTCTGAAATTTTCTTTTGATTCAAGGAGTCGACTATTTAATTTTGAAGCTTCGATAGCTAGTGCTTTTTTTACTAGCTCCTCAAAAGTTGAACCGTCGCATTGTAAAACCTGTTCCCTCATTGAATTGTCATGAAGTCCTCGTATAAATTGTGCTCGAAGAAATATCTCGGCAATGCTACTTTTACAACCGCAGGGCGAAACAAATTCGCAGTCTCCAATATCTCTACGCAGAGTAGTAACGTAATCAGCAATTGATTGACCTTCCTGTTGATATAATGACAGGAATGTATGCTGGGCCACCAGTACACTTTTTTAGGACATAAATGCCCTTCTATGGCCATCGTGAGCTCTTTGTAAGGCAGGTTCGATGGTGTTTTTGGTGCAACTATAGACAGAATTATGTAGTTGGTAATGACTCGAACCGATTGAGTTCAGCAGCATCTGACTATAGAGTGTCTTGTTTGAGAACACTCCTTCATTGTCAGATAATTTTCGAAGCGTTGACGATACATTTTAAATTTTCCCTAGAAGAAAGAACATTTTCGAAATTTGGAATCAAAGAAGTTACTGTTGTTTGTCCTTGTTCCAATGATCCACTTGGGACTGTATGCGCTCTTGTAGCAGCAATACTTTCTTTCGATTAATTCTTTCTGGCTGTCGCTGAATTTTCGCAGCAACTGTGCAAACTGTTCAGCATCCATTTTGAAATTTTCGCACAGCAATTGAGGATGATGAAATTACTGATTAAAGTTGAAGGCAAGAGTAATTCACCTCACACTACTGTACGTGGATGTTTATTTAATCGTAAAATTGAAATTTTATCCTCGTTGCCAATTCTTTGTTGTGGCCTGGAAAGGTTTTAGGAGTGAATCGAATTGAAAAGACGTATTTGCACGCGTTGTACTTTTTAATCAATCTTCTTCTACATGAGTCACAGCTCAGGAGCTTATATCTAATTGACATGTTAGTACTTAACCTATTAGAATCCAGTGACTCCTGGTTGAATTAAGGGTACAGTCACAACAGAAATATTACGAAATTTCTTCCAAAAAGCGGGGAAAATGGTGCAGCCTGAATTTTGAAATTACTATCCACTCATAAAAGAAATGATGAAGGACTGTGTAAATGTCTTTCAGCAATTAGCATTTCCGCAATGTCTGGCAGCATTAGGCAAACTGAAAAAGCTTTCGTTTCCCATTTCCTTACTTACAATTTTTTTCCTTAGATGGTTGCCATATTGAAATTAAACCCCATGCGGACGACGCGGTGGACTACTTTAATTCCAAGGGGTGATACACTACGGTGTTACTGGCCCTAGTTGACTTCCGGTGAGAATCTCATTAAAGTTGATGCTATTATTAATATTGAAAATAATATAGGTACTGGTTTCTGTACATTAATGTCGGCAGCCCTGGACGTTGTAATGATTAATAAAGATGAATTAAAGAAAATAATAATTTTTATAAAGAAATATTTAATACGCCTGATACCGATGACAAAAATAAACTGAATTAACTGAAATATACACTATTCGCCGTCCAGAGATCTAGTGCCATGAGGTAGCGTCTTCGCAGGTCATCCCTCAGCTCACCGGTTTCCTAGAATTTAATTAAAAACAACATATGAACGACACGTTCAATGAAGATCATTATGTTCCTATCCTACGCCTTCACCTACGTTACCCTAGTAAAGAGAGAGAAGGAAGAGAATAGCTGCAGGTACACATCTGCCGTGCTCATAGCCATGACGAATCAATGATGCTATATACCGAGCCACCCTTACACCCTTAAGTACGCCATGACAACTCAATGATGCGACTAAGTGTGTATATACATGAGAAGGTGTTTGGGCCATGACAAATCAATGATACCCGCACTTGACTATCGTGGCTAGACATGCACTGCGCATTTCTCTTTGTCGCCTACTTAACCTCGAAACTGAGAAAACCCTAATTATAAATATTCCTAGAAATGCTCACTCACACACGTACGCACTCAAACACAATAATCACTCACACACGTACGCACTCAAACACAATAATCACTCACCCTTCTTTCCTTAACCGAGGGAATATCACACTTCGAGTACCTCCGACTTTCCACCCTACAATCTTAACACTGACTGAACCTGTGATCCGATTGCAATGAAGGAAAGCTGCAGTACATTTCCCTATATGTTTTGTTCTCTCCTTCTTACCTTTTTTTCTTTTATGTAACAGCTCGGCCATCCTGAAATGACGATCGTCCTCGCTCGTCTTTCTCTGACACCGAATCGTCCTCAGAGTCCGAGATCCCACCAGGTCTGACCCAAGGTTTAATATGCTCCACAGATTCAACATTTTCAAATGGTTTGCGTTGACTTCTAAATGAACCTGGAAGCTCAGAGACTACATAACGATCCCTACTTAAAACTTTCTTAATTTTGAAGGGACCCTTATACTTTGGTAGTAACTTTCGGCTCTGACCATCTCCAAAAATTTGCTTCCGTACAACTATTAACTCTCCAGGCTGGTAAGTGCTAGCTCGTTTTCTTTTTTTGTCGAAACGGTCTTTTTTCTTCTCCTGATCCTTTTTAATTAGATCTACTACTTCCTGTCGCGCCTTTGTTAAATTTTCAATCGCGGGCCTTTTTCTTTGGACAACTGTACTTAACTTTGCGTCTGCGATAGCTCGTGGTCGAAAGCCGTAAAGCTGCTCGCAAGGAGTACATTTCGTTACACTGTGTACGCTGTTATTGATAGCAAACTGAATTTTATTGATTTCGCGATCCCAATGTCGATCTTCATTCGCTGTAGTTGCCAGCGAAGATAAAATTGTCGAGTTAAAGCGCTCTACTTGTCCATTCGCTCTTGGTATAGCTACAGCTGTTTGAATATGTTGGATTCCCCTATCAGTACAGTACTTCTCGAATGCTTTCGATGTAAAGCAGCTTCCTTTGTCAGAAATGACGCGATTTGGTACACCAAACTGTCTGATTATTTCATCTAACATCTTTAATACTGGCATTGTACTCGTATCCTTCACAGAATTCAAGAATATTTATTTGGTTAGACTTTCCACGCAAACTACTAAATAACGTTTACCCTTAGTACTCTTTACGAATGGACCTAAATGGTCAACATATATGGTATGAAATGGTATCGGATCCTTTTCAATCGGATGAAGCTCTCCTTCCAATTTTCCTCTGGGTTTCTTATGGTATATACACCGAATACAATTAGCAATATATCTTTGAACATATTCTCTCATTTTCGGAAACCAGTAATTTTCACATATTTTCTTCAGCGTCTTTTCCACGCCGAAGTGTCCAAATTCGTCGTGATTAGCACGCACAATCTCATGCCGCATCCCTCTTGGTATCAACCATCTTAAGCCATCCTTCGTATTTTTGTAAATTCAACCATCTTGTAGACAATATTCCTTATGTATATTTCCGTCATATTCATTTTCAGGCTTCCTCAGTAATACTTCGTGAATTTGTTTAATTTTTTCTTCTGTTAGTTGGCTAGCCAGAACCCAATCTGCTATTTCGATTCTAAACACTGTGTCTTCATTTATCGGTGAGGTGTTTTCTATGGCATTTCTACTCAATGCATCGACGTGCGCCATTTTAGTACCCGACCTATATTCCACAGTGAAATCAAATTCTTGAATTAATAACCACCATCTAGCTATACGCGGAACTAAGTCTCGTTTATTGGCAGCAGCTTTAATAGCATTACAGTCAGTTACAACATTAAGGCTGAAACACAATGCGAGCGTACACGACTTCGACTCAGCCGGCGTTTGATAACTTCAGCGTAGTGAACTTTAGCTTAACACAGTGTGAGCGTTTGAAACTTCGGCGTAGTGAACTTTCGTTTTAACACAATGCTTGATACTTTTATTTTCTGACTTTTATGTGTTGTCATTTTAAATAATTGGAAGAATTCATAAATTTTTTCTAGATTTCTATAATCCCGGCATTTTAAGATATAAATTAACTCCGCATCTCGCACCAAACTTGCGACATTTTTATTTTTATTTATTTTATTTATTTATTAAATCACTTAAATTTCCCCGGTTTCACTGCACTCAAATCAGCTGCTGGTTGTAAACAACGAAAATCATGTTACCAAATGCCAAAAGCTGCGCTGGAGTAGAAACTATTCCTACCCCAGCGTTTGCTCAGCGCAGTGGGCGCAGCCGACTTCACCATTGGAACATGCCCAACTTCTTCTCATGTATTCTACAGGAACTGTGAAACGCCGGCTGCGCTCACGCTCGCACTGTGTTTCAGCCTTTAAAGTGGACATCGTATAAGTAAATGCGTTTCTAATTCATACGAGTGGTAGCTTTCCTCATACTTATTTGTTTGACGGCTATAGTAGGCTACGGGATGTAATTTATTACTGCAGCCACTTTGCAATAGGATTCCAGCAACTCCAAGTTTACTTGCATCCCTGTGCACTTCTGTATTCGCGTCTGGGCTGTAAACTTTTAACAGCGGCCGTTTTACTAGTTGTCTTTTTAAATTTTCAAACGCATTTTGAACGTCATGATTCCAAGCCCACGGTTTATCTTTCTTTGTTAATTCGAATAGTGGTCTGCAAATTATCGCATAGTTTTCAATAAAATGTCGGAAGTATCCTGTCAAGCCTAGAAATTGTCTAATCTGATGTGCATTGGCAGGAATTGGAAATTGTTCAATGCATTTAGTTTTCTCTGATCCGGTTCGTATGCCGTTCTTATCCACTTCGCATCCCAAGAAGTTAATTGACATTTTGAAAAGTGACATTTAGATGGATTTAGTGTTAAATTTTGCTGCTCCAGTACCACAAGCACAGACTCTAGTCGCTCCAACCCTTGTTTAAAATTTGTTGAAGGGATCATCATATCGTCTAGAAAACAAAAAAACTGAGTCACCACGTAAAGGTCCAAGAATCCTGTTCATCATACGCTGAAAAACTGAGGGAGCATTATATAAGCCAAAAGGCATCCGATTAAATTCATAATGCCCATCGCATGTTATGAATGCCGTTTTCTCCTTTGATTTTTCTTCAACTGGAATCTGGTAATATCCACTTGTCATATCTAATGTCGTAAAAAATTCTTATCCATGCAATTTATCCAGTTGATCGTCCGTACGCGGAAGAGGAAACCTATTGATCTTTGACTTTGTATTTAATTTTCGATAAGCTATGCAAAGTGGTTTTTCTCCATTCTTTTTCTTTACTAAAAGAATAGGCGACGCATATGGAGATTCTGATTCCCTTATTATTCCAAGCTGTAAGAGTTCTTGAATGATTTGCTTGACATGTTCGCGTTCCTTTGGAGACATTCGGTAAGGTCTGTAAGAAATTGGCTTGTCGTCTATTAAGTCAATATTTATTTTAGCCGCCGTTGTACAACCAATTTCTTGCAAAGACATTGCAAAACATTTTCGGTATTTTGTTAGCAGACTTTTCAGTTTTTCAATATCCACAGCATTCAGTGATGAACCTAAGTTCATATCTTTCCAGTCAAAATTATTTTCGTTGCAGTTTTTCATTACTCGTATTTCTTTCATATCCTGGATGCATGGAGTACCACGAGCGAAGACATTTTTGCTTTTGAAAATTACATCATGCTTGGATGTAATTCTAACAGGCACCACGCATGTTCCATCATTACATATTGTTAACACAGGGCTGTATAAAATATTTGTTGCAGTTTTGAGTTCTTGGGCTGAAGTCTACATACAGTTCGGTTTCGGGTAACATCTCGGTCCTACAAATAACGTGTGTCGTATGTTGAGGGGGGATCACAACAGCATCTTTTACCCACAGGGGATATTTTTCTTGTGGTAAGTCGATGACGCTTGGAAGTTCACTGAAATCTTTTTCATATATATTGAGACTGTTGTCTTCCTTGTGAACTATTATGTGATGTAACTCTGCGAACGGTTGACCAATTATAACTGGAATAGATTGGACCTTATCAGGGACAATAATAAAATCCGATTTTGCCTTCGCCTGATCGACCTTAATGGAAATATTTTTCGCCTTACCCAAACTAGAAATAGTACCACCTCCATATCCTCTAATCAAGTCTGAACTATTTTGTATGTGTATATCTAACTCGGAAGCAAGTGCTTCTCTCATTGTGTTACAAGAAGCTCCTAAATCTATAAACCCTCGCGCGACTCTATCGTTTATTTTAATATTTTTAAAATATTTCTCACCTGATGTATCCTTATTGATCTGAAGTATTTGCTTCGGTTTATCATTTCGGGAACTTCGATAACAATCCCCTGTATGATAATATTTGCATTTTTCACATCTTTTTGGGCGCCTTGGACATTGCGGAAGAAGATGATCCCTGCTGCCACAATGGAAACACTTACGCCTGCTCATGTTGCTATACGGTTTATCACTTTTAACTCCATAATGGTGAGATCGTTGAGGCTTGCTCTCATTTGTACTTCGCACAGTTGGTAACACATCGACGGTTTTTAAAAACCCTAACAATTCTTCTGGTTGCTGATGATTTCCTGCTTTAGCTGTTGCTTGTATTGTGGGGTCAATACTACCTGATATTAAACAGCTGACTGCTCTCTTTCCGCTAATTTCACACATGTTTAGCAAAGCTAACTTTTTATAATAATAATTTAGCATGGTTTCGTCTTTTAATTTTTTTCTTGCTAACATTTCTTCCATTTCTTAAATACCTTTTTGTGGGGCAAGCAGGAGCCGTATCCAGTTCTCTCTCACACCTTAGTGCTGCAAAACTAAAAGCACTTTGGCTTTTCCTTTAGACACAAAACACCCTTTTCTCAAATCTCATTCTTTTATTTTATCTGAAAATTTCGTCTTCTTTTTTCACATTCACAATTCTTCTTTTATCTAACAATCTTGATTCCCTTTTTTTTATTCACAATTTTTCTTTTATCTAACAATATTGATTTCTTTTTTCAAGTTCACTATTTTCATTCGGTAAAACTAATTCTATGTACTTTTCCTATTACACTTTACCGAGACCGTGCCGAACCGAAAATCCAAAAAATCAACTCTACTTTTTGCAACCGCCTTTACTCTAGTTAAAAATCCAACTCGTTTTTTAATCCAAATATTTTTCGTTTAACCGCCGCGCAGGAAATTTAAATCACAACTCGGCTCTTGATCACTTTTGTCGCGATCAAGAGCCTTCGTTCAGGGTAAAAAATGCATAGTTGCATTTTCACCCTGAGAAAATTTTCATTTATTCTGGACTTGAATATTTTTCGTTGGACGGAGGCTTGAAATTTGATGCTTTTATAAACATCAGCCACCGTCACGATGATTAGAATTGCCGCACGCGTATACATACAATGTATTTTCGCGGCGCGCTCTTCTTATCGCGAAAGCTTTTTTGTGATATGTATGTACGTTCGTACATACATATTGCAATTTTCACGACAAATCGTACTGAAGGTACGATTTGTCTTTTCTTTTACTTTTCAACTTAAATATTTGTCGTGATAATTCTTTTTATTAAAACGACTTGGTTGAAAACTGAAACTTTTGTTTTTCCCAAGTCGTTTTATGGGAATATTTTTAAGAAATGTGTGGAATGTGAAGAAAATTGCTGATGCAATTTTCTTCACCTATTTGTGTGATAAGCCAATCATGTTTTTAAGCATGATTAGCTTATAGGAATATATTTATTCAAATTTTTTATTTAAATACCCTTTTTCAGGTATGTTTTTAGGCATGTAACACTGTGAATAATCCGTTTCGATTGCAAATGCTTTGATTATCTTTTCCTTCCATTCGGCCCACGACAACCTTACTGAAGGAAAACTGCGATACCACGTCTCAGCCAAACCTTTCAATTTCGAAACAGCGTAATAAATTGTTGTAATTTCGTCCCATCCGTAAATTTCCTGCAGTTCGTCTACTTTGACTATCCATTGGTGTGCATCCAAAGCCCTATTTTCTGGATCAAAAATCGGTAACACTTCACTCCGATCGGGATTTCTAGTGCTCCTGGATTGAACCTCATTATTTGAAGCTAACCTGTACACCAAATTCGTTAACCGTTCTATTTCTGTCGAATGGCTCTGACTTGGGATGAAGCCGAATCAGTCTTATTATTTAAAGAAAATTTATTAATCTTAGTTTTCTGTTTATGCAAGACTACTTTCCACCCATTAGAAGCCATTTTGTTTTTTATTTTTATTTTTTAAAGGAAAGGTATATAAATGTTTGAAAAATCACCAAAAAGTATAATTGAAAAAAACAAAACACTTTTACCACTCTCACTCACAAATTCTAAAATCCTATTTAAATCCTGTGTCCTAACATAAATTCTACAAACTGTACTAACACAACTATTGGACTGACTACATATAGTTCACATATCCCACTTCTGAAGCTAATAAAGATGAATTAAAGAAAATAATAATTTTTATAAAGAAATATTTAATACGCCTGATACCGATGACAAAAATAAACTGAATTAACTGAAATATACACTATTCGCCGTCCAGAGATCTAGTGCCATGAGGTAGCGTCTTCGCAGGTCATCCCTCAGCTCACCGGTTTCCTAGAATTTAATTAAAAACAACATATGAACGACACGTTCAATGAAGATCATTATGTTCCTATCCTACGCCTTCACCTACGTTACCCTAGTAAAGAGAGAGAAGGAAGAGAATAGCTGCAGGTACACATCTGCCGTGCTCATAGCCATGACGAATCAATGATGCCATATACCGAGCCACCCTTACACCCTTAAGTACGCCATGACAACTCAATGATGCGACTAAGTGTGTATATACATGAGAAGGTGTTTGGGCCATGACAAATCAATGATACCCGCACTTGACTATCGTGGCTAGACATGCACTGCGCATTTCTCTTTGTCGCCTACCTAACCTTGAAACTGAGAAAACCCTAATTATAAATATTCCTAGAAATGTTCACTCACACACGTACGCACTCAAACACAATAATCACTCACACACGTACGCACTCAAACACAATAATCACTCATCCTTCTTTCCTTAACCGAGGGAATATCACACTTCGAGTACCTCCGACTTTCCACCCTACAATCTTAACACTGACTGAACCTGTGATCCGATTGCAATGAAGGAAAGCTGCAGTACATTTCCCTATGTGTTTTGTTCTCTCCTTCTTACCTTTTTTTTTTATGTAACATGATTCGCAAATATTTGAAAGATCAGCCCTATAAAAACAACATCAAAACCCAATTCTAAAGGAAATGGTAAAAGAAATATCTATGTGTTATTATTGGGGACTCTGCTTTTCGATTCTCTGACATCATATTGAAACCATTTCCATTTAATGCAGTGAGAAAAGAAATGGCGAAAAACTTCAACTATGTGTTGTCGAAAAGTCGGAGGTTAGTGCAGAATGCCTGCAGACATTTAAAGGAAAGATTTCGGAGGCTCGGAAAGGCCTTGATAATAATATTGAAAATACTTCTCAAATAATTAAGTGCTGTTATGTATTACACAACTTCTTAAATGAGCACATTAATCATAAATGGCTGATTCATGTCAGAGAACAGAAAAAACATCGAAGTAATCTACAGCCACAATACAATACTATCATCACTGACTACAATCCTTCTGCGGAAAATATTCGGAATGCGATTAGTCAGTGGTTAGGTACGAAATACAAACAGATAATTTTTAAATTATATTTCTATTGCCAATTGCCCGTAAAATAACTGAAATTAAAACTTACATACTACTTAGAGCTTAAAAAATATATCACCGCTTTTTGGAATTCTTTCGTCTCGTTTACGAAGTCCTGTAATAGTTCATTCCTTTTTCTTCGATTTCGATTAACTTTTCGACCATTTTTTTCACTTCTTCTAATTCTTTTTAAATGTCTTCATTTACTTTTTTAAATTCTTTTAATAATTCTATTTGGATATTTGGACTTTTTTTTCTTTTTGTAGTCTTTTCATCTGGTGATACAACGGATGTCCACAACTGGTGATGATGATGGTGCATTATCCACTTGGGCTTGCGGTGACAATGGGGACGATTCAAAAGCTGAGAGCGATGAGAGCGAATGCTGATGGAAATGAAAGGATTTCGAGGCTGCTATCTATTGTAGTATAAAACTCAATTAAATATATAATAGTTTATTAGGAAAAGGGTTCTATTTTGGTATCTTCCACAATACTTTCCTCTGCTAATGACTCCACATTATTTGTCATGAATTTCCCTAGTATGGCATGAATTTTATAATATCGTGGCCAGTCAGACGGGGATCCTATGTTTCCCTTTTCCTTCCTAAGAACATAAGCAAATTGGGATAAGTATTTGTTAAAAGATAAGATGTATTAAATTAAGACTCATTTGAACTTAACTGCTGGTTAAATAATGGAACTTAATCGCAATTTCTTCTGTAGTATAAAAGCTGCCTCTGTGCTTCATCGCCATTTGAATTTCTAGAAATATGTGGGTATTTTTTCTCAAACCCCTTAATTTATCAATATTTTCAGCCCACAATTCCACTAAACCTTCCTCCTCTTTTACAAACCATTTTTTTTCATATTTCCTTTGGGCTGACTGAAAAGGGAGTGTTCAGATTCTCCAAAGCCTCTTAACTTCTTAATATTAAAGTTTCTCCAAAAGAATACATGTAGAATACTAATTCTGCTAAAATCTCTTACCTGCTAAATTTAAGAGGTTAAGAGATCTCTTAAAAGTTTCTTAGGTAGAATCGGGCACAAACTCTGCGCAAACAGTAGAAATGAACTGTCCGACTAATTTCAGATTTAAAAAAGTGATTCACTGAGTTATGAGTTATCCATGTAAATGAATGAGCCTTTGTTGCATTATTTTTTTTGTAAAAAGCATTTTGTGTACTATAAGTTACGATAAAGGACTTATTATAACGTAATAGGTTCGTAGGATTTTTCATTTCTCCTCTCTCTCACCTGGAGCCCTCTTATGGTGAAGGTTGCTTAGGTCCGCTGCTCCACTACTTTTGAGGTTTCATTAGGGATGTTGCAAATCATAAGTGCCAACAATGTTGAAGGGAGGTCGGGGAATGGCATGAGTACAAGTTATCAGTACTCACAGTGATTACAGGTAAGTGGTGTAAGGAGTCCCTTCAGAACTGGATATGTATGTCGTTCGTATTGTTGTTTTTTTTTTTTTTTGTAAGGCACAATTTTTTTTTTAATATAGCGCGTGACAACGGCAGGTTTTCGTGCGACACACCCCACACTCTCCAACAATAGCTGTGGTGAGCTAGCGTTCCGTCCTGGATATACAACGCTCGTCATGGAGTGAGCTGTCAGTTAATGCTGACAGACTAGACTTCACTTCTTAGATTATTACTTGCAGATTTGAAATCTCGCATAAATGTAGTCGTGAATTAGTTTTGAATTAAATAATTATGATTTTATTTTATTGTGTTTACACATACTAATGAAAAAGTGCTGCTAATGGCTATTGAGAATATATACACATGCAAAAAGTAACGTAAGCTGATGAATTCCTGTATAAGTCCATAAGTATTAGAAAATTTTACGCACAACACAATATTACACACAATTTTCCACAATTATGTAAAGTAAAAAAATGTACCACAAATTATTGACATAATATCATATTTATGATAACTCTTAGTAGCAAACAAATATATAATTACTTACCGATAAATGTTTCTATGAGATGAGGAAATCCAAGCTTTTCCAAAGATTCTTTTAAAAATTCCTTCACCATTTAGTGCTCTTTAAATAGAATTGTGACTCTTCGATCAAAATTTACAACTAGAACTTTAATTTTCACTTTAAAACTTTAACACTGAATTAATACTGAAAGTGGACCGCACCGCGTACTGCGTACTACCGAGGACATATCGAGAATAAAATGAGTATAGCTGCCAAAAAGACTAGACTAGACCTAGAGTAAATACTAGTGTACAATACAACAACGTCACCCCCACTTTTTACAGCAGCACATAATTGAAAGCTGCGCACACATATAAATATTCCGAAAAGTAATCTGAGGTTCACTGTTCCTTTAGTTATATTACCCTTGTACAAATAACTGTGTACCCCTGGCTTACATTGTAAGAGCTGAAAAATAATCCAAGAGATATTATTATGAGAAGAGCGTCAGTCAGAACAGAACGGAGAGCTAAAAACTGTTGTCCACATATTTTTATAGCAGCAGATAATGAAAAGACACACACACATCTAAAAATTCTAAAAGTCTAGTCTTACCTAAGATTAGAGGTGATAATAAAATAATTTAATTCTCATTACGTGCTCTGAATTTGGGATATTGCTATTGTTTATATCAACAACTGTAACTTAATTGTTTTATGTTAATACGCACCGTTAATCTATAATTCAGATTGATGTCATAGTTTACATCCATCTCGTTTGGCAAACACCCACAGAGTACTCGTTGTCTTAAAAGCTAAAATATTAAGAGATATTCTATATTTATTACATATATGGCCAAGCCAAGCAACTACAAATGTATGTATGTGGGTTAGTGTTATTTGAATTAGGGAGTACTATACATAATTTCTGTCCCTTCTTTAGAAAAAACTATAAATTCTTGTTACCCTATCTACATAGTTCCTGCAGTTGTTATCTCAAGTAATTAATTTCTTCGTATTATTTATTGCAAACTAAAGTTTTGTTTATTTCTTTAGTCTCTTACGATTACGAATATAATTTCTAGGTTAAGCGAGGCGAATAGGATTATTTTTCTTTCCTGATTTTTTCAACATATATCCTTGGTACTCTCATTTGTGCAATTAGTAGGTATATACTTATCAAACTAATCTCTAAGTTGAACTATTTTCTTTAAATCATTGACATGTACAATTCTGTGAGTTAATCCATTATTTACGAAATAGAGACAATAACTTTTTCTATTAACAATTTTACCACTTTTTCAGTTTACATATTCTTTTGTATGATTCCGTACTAATACTTTCCGTCCTTCCTTAAAAATAACACAATTCTTAACAATTTTTATTTCTCTCCTAGACAATCTATTTCTATGCTTTTTATTATAGTTTTCTGTGTTGATTTTATTTTCATATTTACTAGACATTTCTATTCTTAAAGGATTCAGAGTATCCAGAATAGTATTAGTTTTAAAGAAAAAAAGTAGTTCTGATGGTGATTTAAAGGTAACCGTGCTCGGCTTTTTGTGACATTTGAATAAGAAACTGTCAACTTCACTCTGTATAGAAATATTGTTATATTTTTTATCTAAAAGGAATTTCTTGAATGTATTTCTTACTGCGCCATTAGATTGAGGTCTATATGGAGGGCTTTTGCTCGCTGTAATACTATTTAGCTCGCAACGCAAAATTTTAGAAATTCATAGGAATTAAATGGAGGACCATTATCGCTTACGATTTCATTAGGTAGCCCGAGTGTTGCAAAATTATTTCTAAGTTTTTCGATCACGTTTGTTGCATTAGTTTTCTTCATTATAAAAATTTCAATCCATCTTCTTTATGTATCTACTAATATTAAAAATGTGTTGTTTGCACAATAAAAAAAAATCTATGTGGATTCTTTCATAATGCTTATTAGTTTCAGGCCAGTGATATTCGAGTGAACTTTTTCTTCAATGTCTTTATACATTTTAGGCCACGACACGTATGTACGGGCTAACAACTTCTTTCGGACCATACCTACGTGTTGATCATGAAGAAATTCTAAGACTTTTTACCTTAAGTCTAGCGCAATTACGATACGATGTTCAAAAAATAGACAATTATCTTCTACATCAAGTATTGTTTATATTGTTTTTTGGCGAACAGCCACTTATAACGTATTCGCGTATTTTCATTAATTCTGGATCAGTAAGTGGTTTCTCTCTAATATTTGAATATTGTAAGAGTAGTTCGGCTGTAAAATCTACAAACTTTATATCGGACACTTCAACCTCACCAGGGTCGGTTAAGGGTAGTCTTGACATTGCGTCTGCATGAGACATATTACTACCTTTTTTATAAATTATTTGATAATTATACATTAAAAGCTCTACGGCCCATCCTTGAAGTCTAGTAACTAAAACACTAGAATCATTTTTTCGTGGATTAAAAATTTCTTTAAGGAGTTTGTGATCTGAATAAATTTTAAATCTATACCATGAATGTACTTATGAAACTTTTTTATGCCAAATATATTCGCTAACGCTTCGCGATGTAATTGCGGATAATTCCTTTCCGCTGGGGATAGTGTACTTGATGCAAACATAATTGGTCTTTCTACTCCACCAACTTCGTGGGAAAGTAAGGGCTGACATCACAACTGATTAATATTGACTTTGAATGATCATAGTGCACTAATAAATTTCCAGACGTAATCAATTTCTTACCGTTTCCAAAACAACTGTCACATTCCCTGGACCATATGAACGGGGTATTCTTCTTAATTAGGAAATACATTGGCGCCAAATTACTAGCTAAGTTCGGTACAAATTTAGCATAGTAGTTAATAAGTCCGAGATACGATTGAAATTCTTTTACGTTTCTCGGAATGTGTGCACTACAAAGTGCTTCCATCCTAGACAAACTAGGTTTAATCCCTTCTGCCGTAATCACATGGCCTATGTATTCAAGTTCGTGTTCAAAATATTTACATTTATTGGCGTTAATTTTAATGTTAAAGCCATTTAACCGGTTCAAAATTTTCTCCAAATTTTCTTTGCATTCATTTGCATTTATACCACCCACTAATATATCGTTGTAACTGTCTTTCAGATTGCATAACGTCAAATCCCCACAATGACATTCCTCCAATGCATTACCGGTCGAAAACTGAATTGTGTCAAATTGAGTTTGAGAACCCCTCAATTCCGTCCGGCCAGACACCAGAATCTCGTCACCGCAAAGTACGACATCATGCAATCTGGTATTTTTAGACTTTCAAACAACTGTCAGTCTAAAAGGAAATGAGCTGAAATTCTTCCATCTAGCGTGCTGCCATCTATCTAACTGAAGGATCATACCAATATAAAACTGAAACCAAAATACAAAACCGAGTGTGTCGCCTTTAGCATGCTTAATTTTGTTGCACAGCCTAACTCGCCGCGGGGTGGGTGAGTGACACACTCTGACGACATCGACAGCTACCTGAAAGTTCCACAGAACTTTTTTTTCGCATGCTCAAACAAAATTGTTCAGTAACAAAAACACCGGACGGACGGGCAGTAAGAAAACTCAGAGCCACACTTTAATCACGTCACCCCACCAGAGGAATGAGGAAGGAAATATACCATATGCACACCACTACCGCACTGCGCCATCATGTTATCTACTGATGCATTCTAAGAAAAATCTTTACTTGTATATATATATATATATATATATATAATTTCAATAAAAACAAAAACGATTTATAGTTGATTCATTATAATGTTTTCTTTTTAATTCATTTCTTTTCGTTGGTTTTTATTTTTCAATTTACATTTCCTTCTGTGCATCAGATCTATATAACTCGCTTAGAACATTGCCTTACTACCAAATTTATTAATACTTTATTATTTCTGTTAAACTTTGTCCAAACCTATATAATCAAAAAAAAAATCTTGTATTCTTTTCTCCTTTTATTTTGTTGTCTTTTAAAAAAAAAACCTAAATTTTCTTTCAATTAATCTTTCTCTTTTTTCTTTTTTTCAGATCGTTACTTAACTAAACTATTTTATTTATTTATTACATACATTTTTCAGAAATAAACTTACCAATAATTTTTTTTTCTCACACATATTCCTATTTTTTATTTCAATATAATATTTACATGATTTTTATGAATTTTTAAGTTTCAAAACTTATTTTTATCTCCTTTTTGTTATTTTGGTTTTAATTATTTTAATTATTTCCTTTCAGGAACCAACAATTATTTGTCATTTTTATTTTTGTTTTCATATTTTTCTTCCACTGATAATTTTTAATTCTTTGTATTCCAAAATCTCTTTAATTATTTTTACTTTGCGAAAATAAAAATTCTATAAATTCATTTTATTCTGGTTTTTATTTAATACACCATTTTTAATTTAATCATTTTGCAAAAATAAATATTTCAAATTTATCTCATCAGCATTCATACACATAAGATAGATGCTTTCTCCATTTTGTATTCTTTGTCGCAAAAGGTTTATACAGTCATTGTTCACAAATAGTTAAATTTAGAAATCAATTTCACTGATATTTTTTTTTATATAATAATAGAACGTCCTTTATTTGCAGACTAAATCCAATCTTTTAGATTTGTTATGTAGCCGATCTCTCGTGCTTCCGGGCATTCTCAGGAGGAATCGATCGGAGAGGAAATTTAGGTCACACACAAAAAAAATTGTAAAGCAAATATTTCACTACTATATTCTTTATTGAACGCAAAAATATTAAAACCTATAAATCGCGAGGCGATTTGAAAAACATTACAATTTATGAGACTTATTAAATTTACAAAACTTATCACTTGAAAAATATTTGAAAAAACTTATCACTTGAAAAAGATTTGAATTGAAAAATATTTGAACTTCGCCAGGCGATTCAGATTAGTAAAAAATATTAGAATTTATGAGACTTATTAAATTTACAAAACTTATCACTGAAAAATATTTGAATTTCCCGGGGCCGTTTAAAGAATTACAATTTTTGGATTCTACTCCTAGACGGGTTAAAAGACGACTCCCCGAGGTTTAGGCAAATTGCCCCCAGGTGCCTGTGATCGCTTCAAAAGCTCTTTTTTCATTTTTATTGTTTTCTCACGACGTTGAAAAAACGTACGTGAGAAAATGCAAAAGTTTTTTGATACGAGCTATATGTATCAATGCAAAACTGTAATCCGATATGCACTTCTGCGCCCGTCTTGAAATATTAATTTTAATAATTGTATGTATGTATGTATGTACACACAATTAGATTGGATTAAGTAGGTAATGTATATTATGTACATAGGACATACGGAAAAAAAGTAAGAAGACACTGTATGTAAGTAAGTGTGCATACCGTGTGAGTGGAATGTGTGTCTGATAACAAAATGCAATTTATGCTAAATTGCATTTTGTTATAATATGGGAATGCATTTCTAAATGCATTTTAAATTTTGATAGAGTTTTTAATGAAATTTAAATTGAAATTAATTTTCAGGGTCAAATTTGTAATGCATCGATATATTGCATAGGGCAATATATTGGTGCATTGACCTTATGGTTGTGATTCGGGGCATTGGGTACCTGAGTCACAACAGATTCTTTAATAAAAAACCTTTTTTTAACTTCATTTAGAATTCTCGTCGTCTCACAAAAACCAAGGAAAAAAATTTATTTTAATGTTTCCATTAATATTTTGTTATGGTTCTACTTTAGTGAGGGCAGGATGATGTGAAGTCATTCAGTCAACGACGACTGACAGCTCACTCCGTGGTAGCTGTATGGCAGGGCGGCATGCTAGCACCTCGGCCAGAGCGGGAGAGTAGCGGGGTGGGGAACCCAATAACCTGCACTACCACGTACCATAATCAAAAAATTCATGCCTGAAATACAATGACATTTTACTTTAAACTGAAACTAACACACATCAGGTCCAGAAGGGACCTCGCCACTCACGTTCGAGTCGAGGATCGGTTCGTGATGATCCTCCGTGTCCTAGTCCCCATCCTCCTCCATGGCATCGTCGACACAATGTTACAATAAAAAAATGCCCGTGTGTATTTTCACACGAAAATGGAAAAACGAGCGAGGGATCACCCAACGAGCTAAGACAACAGGACTCCGGGAGTGGGATGGAAAAGAAATAAGCTTAAGGCTGCATCACGTTATAAAAATTTATTCAGTACCAACATCCCAACCGAACTCAAGATCATAATGGCTGCGCAAATTCTAGAGCTACCCCTAATACTGACACGATTTCACACAAGTTGAATTCCAATGATGATTCTATACTAATTTCTAAGCCTTAATTTTTTCTTTTTTTCACATCTATGATCGTATGTACCAGGACCTTCATCGGTCTCGTAATTTTCTGATTTTAACATATACCGAACTTACAATGATTGTCACCGTTTCAAGACGGATTACTGAACAAATTGTCTTATCCTACAACTAGTATCAGAAAAGAATGGAAGAAAAAAAAACAGACAACAAAAAAAAAGTCCCGACAGGGTTTCGTTACCTTTAAGAACCAAATTGGCTGATGAGGCGCCAAGTTCCTCCACGAAGGCCTCCTGGAGTGCGTTCCTGTAATCAACAAAAAACAAAAAAATGTCTGTCCGGGACTTCTCTTACAGCAGATTACTCTAGTCCGTTTTCCTACTTCTAAAATTCCTACTACTATTATTATCAATAAATTAAAAATAGTCTTAAACTCCAGTAAAGTTATTATTAATTCAGTTTTCCAAGATCTAAAGGTTCTAATAATGTTACTATTGGTTCCCCTTTTTTCAAAAATCAAAAATTACTTAATTATTATTAATTCAGTTTTGCAAGATCTAAAGGTTCTAATAATGTTACTATTGGTTCCCCTTCTTTCAAAAATCAAAAATTACTTAATTATTATTAATTCAGTTTTCCAAGATCTAAAGGTTCGAATGATGACATTTATTGGTTTCTTTTCACAAATTATAAATTACTAAGAATGTCATCATTATTTAATTTTTCATTTGGCGAGGTTATGTACATATGCATGCACGTGGCTAAAGGCC
Source organism: Dioctria linearis (assembly GCA_963930735.1). Taxonomy (NCBI): domain Eukaryota; kingdom Metazoa; phylum Arthropoda; class Insecta; order Diptera; family Asilidae; genus Dioctria; species Dioctria linearis. The sequence goes on along the minus strand of OZ005743.1, from coordinate 139,196,393 downwards.
CGTTTAGCATCCCTCAACTGGTTGGATCCTGATTTGGATAATTTGTCTTTTGGTCTTTTTTTGTTTCTCTTCGATTTCCTTGTTTATACCTCTTAACTTAAAATGAAATTAGAAAAAAAATATCCTGACCTTAATATGGTTAATCGATTTGCGTTTTCTTCTGCCCCCTTTTTGGGGGAGGACTGTACCCGTTTATCCGCGCTGTTTCTGCTACTATTATTTTCCACTTTTCCAGAAGAATCACATGGATTTTTTTCTCCCTGCCTTGCTTTAGGCTTCACTCTCTAATTCCAGGTGTGCGAACTCCGACCGACTTCTTTGGCGGAGTCTCCCTGTCTCAGCAACAATATTCCACGCTGCCGATTTACACGTGATGCTCTGTGTGCAAAAGGTTTCTTTATATCATAATGTAAAAATTTATGTGTAGCATACCTTTCTTTTCTGTATTTTTTGTTTTTTTTTTCGCGCAATTTGCTATTTCCCGCTGACCACAAGACACGTTACCACTTAATTTCGAATGAATTCAATCTTTTTAGTATTCTTCTAACCCGCTTCGACAGCATCTCTTGTCTCTTGCCGTTCGATGGTCCCGAAGTGAATAAAATCGCCCGCCTTTCTGTCACTCTTCTTCTTATTTTCTCAACTTTTGTTCACCCCCAGATCTTTCTCACCCAGTGGTGTCAAAAGTGGCAGCACATTCGCCGTGTGGCTTGATATATAATTTGCCGCCAGATCACAGTGCCAGCACGACGCAGCATACTGCACTGTGTGACGCTGCGACCATAACAATTTTGCAAAAATCAGAAACAAAACTCATTGCCTTTCTCTATGAACTTCCACTTTAATTAATTTTTTGTTTTTATCAACAAGAAAATCACTTTCTTCGATTAATTTAGAAAACTTTTTCAGACCAACTTTTCAACGGTTATTCTTGGGACACTTTTTTTTACAACCTTCTTCTATCATCATCCCACCAAGACTTTTTCTAATATAATCATGATTTCATCATTCAATTTATTAAAAGCTATCCCTACTGGAAAACTGACAACACTCGGTTGTTAGAAAGAAATGCGCGACTCCCTTAATACTTCCAGATTCCAATTAGCCGCTAGCTGACACTTGCCAAGCACATTTCCTTTTTAAGCGCAAGACCAGGTTTATACAGAAGACGTTTTGTTACATTGTCTAAAAAACAATTTGTTTTCGGTATATTTGCTAATACTTTATCCATAACTTCTTGGAATGCAGAAGTTGCGTTTTGAATTCCATATGGTTTAACCTATTGAATCTATATAACCCGAATGCAGTTTTGATTGTTAATAATTTTTTGGGTTCTTCACCAACTTCTACTTGCAAATAGGCTCCCGATAGGTCTAGAATATATAACAATAACATGACAACCCCCTAAATTTGCAAATTTATTATCAATTCGTTGCAATGGGTAGTGCTCAGTACTAATGACTTTATTGAGAGTAACTTTGCACTCCATACATATTGTTATGTTTGAGTGAAAGCTGGTTGCCAATGGATTGGCGTATTCTGCTCATGATTAATTTAATCAGTTACTATGCCGAATATATGGCGTGTCGCCTCAATCTTCATGAATGGCAAAGAAATGCAAATGCCTCAATTCTTATTTAATATTTGGCTGGGATGCCTCAATATTTTTATATACCAATATCTGGCTGATTGCCTTAATATCTTTAAGACTGAGAACGCCTGGCTAATTGCCGCTGCGTTCTGAAGAATAACACTCAGAGTTTACCAGTCGATGGTCAATTCTTTATTCTTACTTTCTTTCTTAATGCTACCTTATTTATAATCGTTAATTATTGCTAAGTAAGGAATCTACATTAATTTCCTAATGCTACCTACAATCGATAATTTTCTCACCTTATCATTATGTACAATAATGAAAGAACGGTGATCTCACTTGACTAACATGTTCTTTGTTGCTATTGTGAAATTTTCAGCACTGTACATACATAATTTACTTTCTGCTCGCACTGTAATTTGATGAGCTTTTCTTTTACTTCATTCATAACGAGGTATGAATGATTCACACAAAAATGATTACATACAAATCGTTTCATTTTTGTTTATTCGAGGAGTTAATTGAACTCCGAGTTTTACCTTTTAAAATGATTTACAAACTTTAGCTTGCAATCTTGGTTTCTTTTTTCTTTCAGGGAGATGTGCATATGATTTATATGCAATTACATTCTTTAATGATGCATGATTATAGATGCATTACATTATCCTAACAGACATATCTCCTTTGGGGACAAATGGGTGTAGCCCACCATTCACTATATTTTACTGGTTGTATGATATTGTTATCACACAATCCTTACAACTCGTTTTTCATTTTTTCTTTTAATTTAAACGCTATCATTAAGCCTTACAAAAGTTAGGACTTTAGGAGTACAATTTTCTTTTAGATGAATATCCATGGTAGGTAACTGTTTTTGTGCCTCCATTTGATTCATTGTTATAAAAAATATTAGCAAATTATATCTTATAATAATTTAAATACTTAGTACTAATTTCATTTACGGAATTAAAAGGACTTACATTAGTAAGGTATCCCTTACCATCCAAGTGATTTTGTATTACTTGTTTCCAGTTTGGGAGAATACATTCAAAGCATTCCCTACCTAAAAGTAGTAAAAATTCCTTTGAACTCTTTATGATAGTTAATTGTAATATCTTTTCTTCTTCCTGGGTCCCTGTTTCCATACAAGAACATTTAACGTCCCTTTAACCTCTATGTTTTGCCCTGTAACTGCCTGTAAACACAATTTTAAATTAGTGATATAGGTATTTTTTAAATATTTGTAATAATCATTGATATCTGTATCTATTTAAAAATTTATTAATATTTCATTAACAATTAATTTTACATAAATTGATTTACGATTAATATTAGAGTAATTCTGAACTATAGAAATATTTGTTACCATCTCTTGCTCGCTTATATTGTTTACCTGAATGGTTGACCTGCATAGTCTTGCTGCATGATCTTGTTTTCCGCATATGTAGCATTTCTACTTGTTCTGCCCAATGAGAACACTCAATTAAAATATTAATAAAGTCAACCGTTTATTAGACACATACGTCAAACTTATGCACAAAATTCCAACTAGAACTAAATTTAACAGAATTCAATTTCACTTATATTAGATACACTTTATTTGGATAACGTCTCTTAACAACTAAACTTCAATTATATAAATTGATTCAATAAAATCGCTTACTCACTAGTTTCACTTATGTTTCTAATTTCAATTTCAACACAATACTGTCAAAGCTGAGACAACTTTGAACAATGGCACTATATATATATAAATATAATAATCCGTATGAAATATAGTATATGATCAATAAAAAAAATGTACTCACCAATTTAAACTATGGAATCAACTTTATGGCGTTGGTAATTAGATAGTTAGTGATTATCTTCTTCTAGTCGTTCTCCGGAACAAGATACTTTACTTCAGTCAAGACCCAAAGCAAAGGTGTAATTTGATTAGTAGAATTCTTGTTCTAGTCGTTCCCCGGAACAAGATACTTTACTTCAGTCGAGACCCAAAACAAAGTTGTATTAGTAATGTTTATTCTAGTCGCTACCCGGAATAACTATCTTTATCTCAGTCGAGACCCAAGATAAAGGTTTGAGTTAGTATGTGTTTATTCTAGTCGCTACCCGGAATAACTATCTTTATCTCAGTCGAGACCCAAGATAAAGGTTTGATTTAGTATGTGTTTATTCTAGTCGCTACCCGGAATAACTATCTTTATCTTAGTCGAGACCCAAGATAAAGGTTTGAGTTAGTATGTGTTATTCTAGTCGATACCCAGAATAACTATCTTTATCTCAGTCGATCCCCAAGATAAAATTATTGAGTTAGTAAAATCTATTCCAGTCGAGACCCAGAATAAATATGTTGTATCTCAGTCGGTACCCAAGATAAAGTTATTAGGTTAGTAAATTTTATTCCAGTCGAGACCCAGAATAAATATCTTTAACTCAGTCGATACCCAAGATAAATTTGATTTGTTAATAATTCTATTTTATTACCACTAGCCAAGTCAATTTTCAAATGATGCGCAATCTATGAAATCTGGATGCGGAAAAAGAGAGATTGCCTCTGAATTGCGCACGGTACTAACAAATTATTTTACATTGCGCATAGTAACCAAAGTACGTTGACCTTAGCAGCTGTGCGTAGGTAGCAACAGAAAAGTCCGTTGACCTTAGCAGCTGTGCGTAGGTCAGAAGAGTACAAGCTGTGCAAAGCAACTGGAATTTTGAATATTTTTGTTGCCGTGATTTTGCCTAGCTAATGTTATTAGGATTATAATTATACAATAAGATACCTGTTACAATATTGCTAATTTGCTATTTTAAGGGATAGATTTAAATGTACAGATGACTTAATCTAATTCCATTTGATTTGCATAATATTATCGAAGACAAGTTACTTTCCTCTCATTGGATTGTGTCCCGGATTTGTTTATGTGGAATGTGGCCATAATGTGTCGATTGTTATCTCCACTAAAAACTGCCTTACCCATGTGCTTGTAGGTAGGTATACATCGTTTCATTCCCAACCTATTTGCAATGATTAGAAATACTTGGAATTGGAATCTTTTAAACTATTTTACTATTTGAACACCACTTATATGATTTTATTGGTGCTTTTGACTCTGGTTTGCTTTTATTACTGTACTGAAATTTTGTTTTTACCATATTAAGTTCCTCCGTGTTGATCATTTTTGTTCGATTTTTTGCCATTTCAAGATTAACCGCCAATTCACACGCCTGACTCAAATGTTAAAGTTTTTTCATTAAGTAGATTTGTTTGGGTGTTTGAGTTATTTAAACCGCAAACAAATTTTTCTCGCAGTGCCTAGCTTAGGAATTCACAAAATTCACACGTCTGTGCAAACACTTTCAATAACGATTGCGCTTATAAAATTTCAATCTCTCGGCAATTGTGATTTTATATGGTGCAATAAGATTTTTTAATATTTTAATTAGGTCTGCTTCAGTTTTGTGGTATCAGCCGGTATCAGTAATGATTTTAATATTTTGTACGTATCTGCTCCGATTACTGATAGTGTTAAATTGTTATTTTTTTAACGCACTCCGTGCTACTAGGAAGAGAGCACGCTTAGGGGTTTTATGAATAAAAGAAAAACCACGTCTAATATTTCGCACTTAATCTCGTTTTATTGAACAGTTTCTTTCTTTATTTTTTTTATTTTCGAACAATTATTATTGAACAGTTTCTTTCTTTATTTTTTTATTTTCGACACTTTCTTTAGTATTTAAATTCAAAATTTGTTATATGTATTCACTTAATTTTTCTGTTACTGCACTTCTTTCTTTATTTCAAAAAAACTCCCGATTCGGAAAACTGTACAACTCACGTCGGATTTTTAAAAATGACTCCTCGAGGTTTGGGCAAATTGCACCCAGGTACCCATGATCGCTTCAAAAGCTCTTTTTTCTATTTATAAAACGCACCTTTAATCTATAATTCAGATTTTTTTCATAATTTACATCCGTCCCGTTTGGCAAAGACGCACAGAGTGCTCGTTGTATTAAAAGCTAAACGAATAAGAGATATTCTACATTTATTACGTGGCCAAGAGAAACAACTACAAATCTAGGGATGTGTTTTAGTGTTATTTGAATTACAGAGTACTATACTTAACAAATAGAATACGCACACAATTAGGCTGCGGTTACGCATCTCGTCAAAAATGTGTGGTTACGAGATAAAAATTACACAAGCCTCAGCCACAGTTGCTCGCGACTACTGGCGCCAGTGCTTTTTAGTGGGGGAGTTATTTCTATTTACGAGCGCCAGTTGTTTAGATGCAATAAAAATTTCGTAGGTACCAAAATTGATGTGGAAAAATTAATAACTGAAGTGCAAAAACGCTTATCTTTATAGGATATGCGCTGTAATGGCTGCAGTAATAGACATATAACAGCAAAACTGTGGAAAGAAGTGGCGGATGGAATGAAACTAACAAGCAAGTAAATTCTGTTTTATTGCTTTTAAGTTAGTGTTCATAATTGACAAAGTCAGACCTAAACAAATTGCGTACATTTAAGGTATCAAAAGATGAACTGTTTGTGCACCTTCTAGTCTGTGGTACTGTTCTATTAGTTGTCAATATAGTTTTTTCGACTTGCATTAAAATTAGTTTATCTATTCCTTCAAGGTCAATTATTATGTTGTGCAACAAGAAAACACATTTTTTAATAAGTTTCGCTGTTTCAACTTCCCTTTCCAATGTATTGCCCAAATACGTCACTTTCCAGTGATGAGACCGTTGTCATTTTTCATTTCCATTTTGGTTTTGGCTTGTCATTGCCTATCGCTGAATATGTGTTTACATACATTTTATATTTCTAGCGACTACCAGTTGACGCTGTTATCAGGGTAATTGTAACTACCCAGCCATTTTTGAGGATATGGTACAAATAAAAGATTAGGTTTATTATAAACGATTAACTTTATTTATGTTGAATTGAGTTCTAACTCTGTCTGACGTCTCTATACTTCTGAGGATGACGTTAGTTAGGTTTGTACCCATGATAGTTAGTTAAGGTGAATCCTCACTAGGTGTATGTTGATTGATGTGACTGCGGCTTGTGCACAGACATCTCCCCATGTTTTTTTTTTATATCTATTTATTTATAAATTAAGCCTTATTGGGGCTTTAACTTCTCGGTCTGCTCTGGTGATGTACGTTGTCGTTTTGTTGATTGGTGTGCTGTTTTTGGTTTCTGTCATATCTTCCATTGGCGACTGCTGATCTAATTGAATTTCTTCGCCGTTGTGGCTATTTTTGAGAATTGCAGTTGTGTCTTCTAAATTGATTGCGGTAGGGGCAAGCTCTTGTTTTAAGTTTGATGTTGATATTCTTAAATTGTGTGTGTTATGCCGATAAACGTTTCCTCTCATATCCTTAACTAGGATGAAACTGTTTAGTAATGGTTGCTGGTTTCCAAGGTCCCTTGTCAGTTCGAGTAAGAGCTTTATCTCCCATGTTAAGTCTTTTTGGTTGATTGTCTCTAATTTTTATGTTGGCTCTTAGCCGTTGTTCTTTACGTATATTGCTGAGAAATTCTGGAACGTTTCCTTGAACTTTAGGCTTGAGTGAATCTTCTCTGATTGGTAATAGTGCGCGTAGATTTCGAGAGTATATCAGCTGTGCTGGTGAGCCAATGTTGTCTCTGGGGCTGTGTTGAGATAGTTAAGTATTGCAAGCTCCACTTCAGTTTTATTATATGAACATTTCTTTAGTATGTTTTTTATTAATTGTACTCTTCGCTCGGCTAGGCCGTTCCCTTGCGGATGATGGGGGCTTAATGTGCTGCGATTAAATTTCCAATCTCTAACGTATTCTTTGAATTTTGCGCTCGTATATTGAGGACCGTTGCGTAACACAAGCACGTCAGTCGACAGATCTACTTATAACCACTTCTACCTGGTTATATGTAGATACTGCGAGTATGCCGCTAGCGATCAGCCGGCTTAGGGTGTTTTTTGCCACCCACATTCCTTCAATGCCTGTAAAGCTGTGCATAATCGACAGAATAACTGATCAGACAGACGGACGGACAGTAAAAAAAAAGAGAAATCGTAATCGTGACTGCAGACGGACAGACAAAAAAAAAGATCTATATGGGCTTTCTCCTTCAGATCGTGCCTGAAGGGCTGGAAAAAATAAAATCTATGCGATTTAATGCTGTAAGAAAAGAAAACCAGAAGACCTCAGCAACGCCGAACAAGTCCTAATTCACCCGGAGAGTTTTCAACGCTGACAGATGAACGATTGATGGAGAGTGAGAGAGCTAAGAGGAGTCTCCGATGTGGTTGAGACCCCGGCTTTGGGTAATATTGGGCCCAATCGCCCCCATTCACCCTGGCTAAGCCTCCAAAGCCGTATCAAAACGCTCAGCCCCATCTGTGTGCTAACGCCGATCCATCAGGCCTTCACCCCTCTCGCGCGGAACTTACTCACTCATTTCTGTATGTGGACCCATGTGCAAAAAAAAAAGCAAAAGACACCTTGAGATATTAAATTAACAACACAAAAAAATTAAGATGCCAAAACCTGCTTACTTCACAAGACAAATGGTACGTTACCCTAAGCGAAGATATCCCACGCCGGCTGGACTGGTGATTTGACATAGCTGGGGTGCACCTCTTTTCTTCCAAGTGTATAACGCAGCAGCGGACTTGCAGCACTATGTGGGCTCATTGGCCTCTTTTTTTTATCCTTTTCACCTCTGTTTGTGGGTGCTTTCGGACTTTCAATTAAACTTTCATTGAGTGCATTGACCTCTTTTTTTTCTTTGGTTACTTGCTTGTTACTTATCATATCATTTTTTTTTCTAAAAAAAAATCCTTCTCTCGGTTATTCACTTTTACTTGATTAACCTTTTACTGATTATCACTTAACATACTAGTTAGTTATTACGTGTCGTCCTTTCTTATGATTTTCGGGATGAATGGCGGAACATTTGCACTAGCAACTCAGCAGGTACGCGGATAATTAAAAAAAAAGGTAAAACAAGATTCACTGAGTCCTTTCTTTTCAAGCGTACAAAAAACTCTTAATTTTTTGTGTTCAGGCACAAAATCGTAGTCTACTTTAAATCATAACAAGTGAGCACAATCAAAGTCACTGTACTAACAATAACAAATTCAATGTCAGATAATTCGCGCACATCTATCGCCCCCGTTCAGCGCAGGTAATTTAATAATACAAAAAAAACTACTTATTCGTAAAATAACTTCCACTAATAATACTTCCTTCCAGTTAGGGGAATTGTGTAGAGAATGATTAAATAAAATCCACTGCCAATGTAGGTAGGTATCCAAAAGTAATTATTATTAACACCATTTCCACTGATAATAAACCTTTCTTTCAGTTCGAAGAATTATGTAGAGAACGAATAAAATCCACTGCCAGTGCAGGTAAATACATATATAAAAAAAACTAATTATTAATGACACAGTTTCCACTGATAATAATCCTTTCTTTCAGTTCGAAGAATTATGTGGAGAACGAATAAATAAAATTCACTGCCAATTCAGGTAGGTATCCAAAACTTATTATTATTAACACAATTTCCACTGATAGTAATCCTTTCTTCAAGTTCGAAGAAATGCGTGGAGAATAAATAGAAAGAAATTCGCTGCTGACGCAGGTAAGTATACGAAACACTATAATTTACTCTAATTAAACTTACTTCCCATTCGGGGAATTATGTGGAGATCACTTAATGCAATGCAGGTAAATATATAGAAAAACTAATTATTAATGACACAATTTCCACTGGTAAAAATCCTTCCTTCCAGTTTGAAGAAATGCGTGAAGAACAAATAAGACGAAATTTCGCTGCCGACGCAGGTACGTATCCGAAACACTATAATTTCCACTAATACAACTTTCTTCCGGTTCAGAGAATTATGTGGATATCACTTAATAAAGTTCACTGCCAATGCAGGTAAATATGTAAAAAAACGAATTATTACTGACACACTTTCCATACAAAAAAATATTTCTTTCTCGGAAAATCCGGCAATTCACTGAGGCGATATGATAGACAAAGAAAACGAAACCCAAAAGTGACTGCAAACTTAAAAAGCCAAAGGAAAGATCTGCGCGCGACAACTTGCCACCGTACTCGACCAAGGTCCGTAATCAACTCCCGGAGTTAACGCCGTCTGCCCAACCGACAGACGAGCAGTTCTTCGTCGGTCGGAATTTGAATTTTTTTTTCTGACAACCGCACTGCTGGCCATATGAGCGGTTGTGTGTGTATTCTTTTCAGGCAGAAATCGTTGCCACAGAACATCTGCAGAGTAGCAACATTTTTCTCCTTTCCTGTACATTACTTCTGGGCTGTATTGTATTAATTCGAGGTGGATTTTTCGTAGTCTGGCTGGCGATGAGACGTTTCTTAAAAATGTTTTCTAGTGGTTTGTGATCGATCAGCACCACTAAATCTTTTCCGAATACGAATTGATGAAAACTTTCGCATACGAATTGAATTGCGAGTGCTTTTTTTCAATTTGTGGGTACTTTTTCTGGTATTCCAGAGATTTCGATGCATATACTATTGGTTGGCTGTTCTGTAGCAATACTGCTGCCATTCCCGTTGAACTGGCGTCCACTTTCACACATGATTAACGTCGTATATTTTTAGAACTGGTTGATTAGATATTATGTCCTTTAATTTCTGGAATGCTTCTTGTTGTTCGGTTTCCCACTGCCAGGACGTACTTTTTTCTAAAAGAACTCGCAAAGGACTTGTTAGTTTCGAAAAAAATGTTACATACTTGCTTAGGTAAGTGAATTTCTACAGGATTCGTTGAAGGTCCTTTTTAGAATTAGGAGATTTCAAACGACTGATGGCTTCCGTTTTGTCAGGATCAGCTGTGACCTTGTTTTGGCTTATAATGTGGTCTAGAAATTTAATGTATGCATAACTTCTTGGAATATTTCGGGATTCCAAAAGGCATTCTTTTGCACGAGTACCTACCCCAAGGTGTTGCGAAGGTGAGAATTTTTTGTGTACCACCTGAAAGTCGTATTTGCCAAAATCTTCATTTAATATCCAGGAATGTGAAATGTTTGGAGCCTACTAGTCGAGTAGTTATTTTTTCAACCATTTGCATAGGATGATGTCTCCACATTATGTTTTTATTTACTGTTTTAGGATCTATACATAATCGAATGTCTCCTTTTTGTCTTACGATGACTCCGGAGAAACGGACGTTATTGCTTCTTTAGTACGTTCGATTACGTCCATGTTTACCATTTTGTCCAATTCGGATTCTACTTCTCCTTGTATTTTGAAAGTAATGCGCCTTGCTGGGCTAACATCGAATGATGACTTTTTGATTAAATCGATGTCGTAAACGAAATTTTTCAGACTTCCAAGTCCTGTAAACATTTCATCATTGATGTTGACTGTGTAAACTCTCTTGATTAGACTGAGTTTCTTGCAAGAATAACTTACTAGGATGGGTTTTAAGTTTTCTGCTACAACATTGAAAGTGACGTTGCATTTTTTATTAGAAATTTCACAGGGTACCTTTGTTTCGCCCAAAAAAGTCGGTATTTACTGAAACTTAAAAGAGTTCTAGTTTTAGATGGAAATATCTTACCTTTCGCTACTTCAACTATTGACTTTGACACTGCATTGCATTCGGCTCCTGTGTCAAGTTTTATTTGATATATTGTTCCATGGATACTTATGCTCTCTGTCCATTGGTCGTTATAGTTGGTTTCAATTGACCATATATATAGCTCACCACATGAATTGTCTGTTGGGTCATTTTCTGCGACTTGACTTATATGCAATTCACTTTTCGAGTAATCGCAGTCTGAATCAGGATCTACATCAAATTGGTTGATATTTTTCTGTTTCCTTTGTTTTGTACTATTTGTGGGTGGTTAGATCCGTGTTGCATATACATATATATATCTGGGTCACAATGACTTACCACTATGGAAAATAACAATATCCAAACACCATGGGTTCTTTTTTGAACTTTTCTCACTTTTATTTTGCTCGACTACCACTAGCACAATTTCTTCACTTTTTCCTTAGGCTAATTTTTACATTAAAACTCTATGCTCTCTTATCAATATTCCACAGCTCTCTTTTCTATTAAAGAACTACTTTTAAACAAAAGCAACTAGTGTAACACAAGATACTACTATCCCTTTTGGGGTTGATTGTATGTTAGTACTAGAGCAAGTAGTTGCAATCAAAACTCTATCTTATTTTTAATCACTCAATGATATTAGTCTCGACCGTTAGTTTAACCACGTTCCGTTAGCCAACAAACCAAAAATCCGACTGTGTCGAGACTTAAATTTTTCAATCTCAAGTCTCTTCGTTCAAGATAGGAAAATGCTTAATTAGCATTCCTATCCTGAAAAAATTGTTTGCCGCTGGACATGTTTCAACATGCCCAGAATTATCGCGACGGACGATGGTTGAAATGAAATTTGATATTTTCATAAATATCAAACCATCATCGTCTTGCTATCATGCATACATTGTTGCGCTTACAATGACTTGATCGGTTCAGTCTTCACCGACGTAAAATTTTCATGCGCCCCATATGTATTTATGTATATATGTACATAGGTACATGTCGTGGGGTTTTTTCTATTGAAACGATTTGGGATGAAACTTAAAACTTTTATTTTTCCCAAGTCGTTTTTGTGGGAAAATATTTGTTATTTGTTGCAAAGGAATTTGAAGAAATTGCTGATGGCAATTTTTTCGCCTTGTAGATAGATAAGCTAACCATGTTTTGAGCATGATTAGCTTATTTCTATTTATGAAAATTAAATATTTTCCAATTTTTTTCCAATGATAATTATTAATTATAATTATCATTTTTAACCCTTTTTAGGTACACAACATCCGTCACATTTGTAACAGCGCATTCCGTATGCGGGACAGCTACGTACTTTGTGTACTGTACCATATTTGTTGAACTTAAACATCTTTGATAGATTCCCTTGAATTCTAATTACCGATTTTTCCGCGTCTACTTGGATTTCGCCAGCTTGTTTGGCCATTTCGTTTGACTTGCTGACTTCCGCGAGGAGTTTTTTACAAACTTTGGTTTTGATTCCCATTATTAATTGGTCTCTTAACAAAGTGTCCTCCAGTTGTTCATAACTACACTTTTTTACCTGCTTTCTTAATCTTCTCATTAGTTCATCAGCGGATTCGCCGTCGTTTTGTGTAATCTTGTGATATTTATATTGTTCGTACGTTATATTTAATCTTGGACTAAAATACTGTTTTTATGTCGTCAGTAGTGATGTCTCCGGTAATGGTCAGCATCACATTAAAAATTTCGATTGCTTTTTGTCCAATTGCGGACATGAATGTGACAATCTGTATATTTTGTGGTTTTTTTATCGATTTGCGATCCTACCTCGAGATATCCATGTGTTTGTTTCCATATTTTCCACTCTCGAGCCATGTCTTTTTCATTGTCGATTACTAGTGGTTTTGGTGAGCGAAGACAATTATTTCCATTATTTTCAACCATCTTCTTGAAGTTCTGTAAAATTTCTTATTACACTGATTAGTTCTATCAATTAAAGCCACTTTTGACACCATATAAATAAAAGATTATGTTTATTATAAACGATTAACTTTATTTATCCTGAAGTGAGTTGTACCTCTGTCTGACGTCTCTGTTTGTGCCCTTGATAGTTAGTTAAGGTGAATCCTCACTGGGTGTTGGTTGAATGATGTGATTGCGGCTTGTTCACATTGAAAATAGCATATTCAGGATAATTGGTGACACACGGAGTAAAAGCAGGCTAATTTAATTAACCAGTTAAATTTAACCTATGTGTATCATCGATATAAACACACTCTAATCATGTTATGAACTTTTGACAATGAATTTACCGTTGTGGCGGCTTGACGTCCCCAACTGCGCTGCGGTAACTAGCTCGGACACTCACACGCAATTACATATAAAGTTTTGCGCTAAGTTCAGCGAAAGCCACTTTGCGAATAAGAAAAGGTGTAGGTGTAGTCAGCGATTTTGAAAAAAAAATAAAGAAATTTAGTTTGAAGTCAATTCATTACATGTCGTGTTCAAAAAAGTAGGATTTCATTGTAAAAGGTTATGAATTTTTAGACTTTACGGATTATAACGTTTGGAGGATCAGTTAATAATAAAAGCACGATTCATCTGGCATGCCGCCTTCTATTTCGGCGCTCATTCTTTATGCATAAGACTTAGTTTTCCCCCTTTTCAGAAAAGTCACATCTAGTTCGTTATAGATGTTTCCAGCCTGCGTATCGGATATCCATACGTACTCCTGCTGGTGCACGAGGTTACGAGTTTGTGTGTTCTACCTCGGACAATTCTGTGATTAACGTTCACCCGCTGCTGTCGAAAGGGGCGGCTCTGAAGGCTAATACCGGCGAAGATATAAGCTCATCGAGGGACCTTAATTAGCGGTCAACCACCCTCAAACTAGTTTCTGAATCTTACTTTAGTTTCAACTTCGACTGTCATAGGACCAGTACGAAGTTGTGCCAGGAAATAAATTGCTGCTACCTCCAAGAAATCACGCCGACACTAAGGTGGTATAAGACTCCCTGTGTGGAGCACCCACCATCTCGCATTTTCGACGTTATATTGTTTGCTTGCTTTTCAGGTACAATATCTATTTTTGTAACCAATGTCACAGTTGATGTAGCTAGCATATAACCATACTGATACTACAGAGCTCCATAAGGCTCCCGAGTTACTCATCGCTCAGCCCAAGCCTTGACGCTGACCCAGCCTAACCAAATATTGGTGTAACCCATAATGTATTCAAATAACGAATGCAAATTTAATGCTTCAAATACCCCTCCATCACTTTGCTTACCAAGTGCCTCAACTTCAATGCAAATAAATCTATATTGTGTATCTGCAGCTTCTTGTAAAATTAACGAAAAGAAATATTTCTAATAAAATATACATGCTTCCGGATTGTGGCGGACATTTTGTGCGTACGTGCTTGCTATCGTTTGCTCCGATGCAGTTGGGAAACTGCCATTTTTCATAGAAACAATGGGTTATTTCTTTTATGGTTTCTGTTGAGGTGGTTGCATGTGTTTTGATACAAAATTGTTCCATATCGCCGGACATACTTCTTTAACAATTAAAGAAATGGTCCTATGCGACATTCTGAGCTAAATGGAAAACTCCTGTATCACAATCCAGTAGCTAAAAATCTGCAATTTATACAAAAACTTGCTATTTATACACTGCTGTCTGTCATGTGTGTACATGCATATATGTATACATAATATTATATTATTGCATTTTAGAAAGCGAGGTAAGCAACAAGTGGAAAAGCATCCGCGATAATTTTAGACAGGAACTAAATGAACTTCCGAAGGGCAATTAGGAAGTGCAGTACCAGGCGTGCATAATCGAAAATGGGTAGCTTAGATGTTGCGGAGGAACAGCAAACTGATAACGCAATTCAACCTGAAGAGAATAGTGAGGATATACCATGCCCACAGAAAACTACTCAAGAGATCAGTGGAATGACTAACAATTCGAAAAAAGAACCAAATGCTTCCATTATTTTGCTCACCTCTAGTGTTCCGAAAACAACAAAAAGTCGTAAACGTGAAATTGATGCCAACATTGCACTGCTTCAAATTGAAAAGGAAAACAGTTGAAATTTAGCTAGATAGGGACTATAACTTCCTTCTCAGTTTTCTGCCTATAATGAAGAAAATGAGTCATGTTCAAAATTTGTGTTTCGTCATAAAAATTGTTAGAGATGTAATTTCGAGGGAGGAATATTATACGTGAAGTCCATTCTTTTACCATGAGCTGACAGCTCACTGAGTGATCAGCGATAATACAGGACGGCATGCTAGCACCTCGGCTATTGCGGGAGAGCTAGTGTGGTGGGTACCCGCAATCCTGTCGCTGTCACTGTCCATACAAAAAAAATCGTGCTTGACACAAACGAGCAAGCACACATCCAGCCATGAAGGGGCGCTTACACCACTTACCTTTATTTCCGTTGAAGACGAAGACGTTACTGTCTTCAGGCCATTGCCCCAGTCACCCTGCGACATTGCGGGCACAATTTCACAATGTCCCTATATGACCCTGAAAGAAAAGTGGAGGAGCGAACCTAGCCAACCTTCATCGTGAGGAGGGCTCCGGGAGAGTGAGAGGAGAAACAAGCATTCTAATACTGCATCATGTTACGTCACTGACATATAATAAGAATGGACTGAGCGTTCTTGCTTCAAAAAGGGCACAAGTTTTGAACAGGCTGTGAAAACCCTTTATTTTCTACAATAGCACACCGATTCAAAATTTATTATTATTTGCAGATTAGAAATACGAAGGATGTTGTAAAATAGTATCGCATTAAATGAAATTTTTTTAGGAAGTTAAACTTGTTTTAATTAAGTTAAAATTGTTTTAATTTTTAATATTACTAAAAAATGTGTTCCTCTGCAGATTTGGTGTCAAATATTATTGAGCTTGTAAGAGATAGACGTATATAAACAATATATTTGTCTGAATTTTTATGTCAATTTCAAGGCATTCCATTTAATACAATCGTACTGTTTCCAAAATTGGTTACAGTTGTAACTTGTCTAATTTGACAAATATTTTCGACGGTCAACGTGCTCCCATAAGCACACCGTTGGACGACATATTTGTAAATGTCTAACATGACAGATTAAAGTCAGCGACGAATCCTGCTATCAAGATTTACAAAAAACTTTAGTCCACCATTGAAATTTAGGGTTCAATAAAAATTCTTAAAAAACTTATAACAATGAACGCCAAATTAATCATTGAAAATGGACACAATAACACTCTTGAATTCTCCACTCATGCTTTATTTTTCTTTGTGTTTATTTATATTTCATTTGATTTCTGCACATAATTCATTTAATAATTCTTTTTTTTTAACAACACTTTTCTTCTTTTTCTTTCTATAACTGGTCATCATTTTATATTTTCTTTAAAAACAACGCACGGTTCATTTTACTATCATTTACTTAACTATTTTTCAGATATTTCTTGTACAACAAAACTTGTGCTCCTCAGCACTAATCACAGACGACTCGTCTCTCTCTAGATAATTCTCTTCTTTATTTTTCTTCCTTCCACCTCCATCATCTGGCACGACCAGAGTTACCACACCCCTACATCCTTATGTATCCCTGATGAAAGAAAAAAGTATCCATTCAAACAAAAATGTATCCAAAACAATATTGCATTAAATGGCAAATAAAAAATTATATAAAAATAACAAAGTGTATTAAATATCAAGACAAAAAATATATATTTATTTAAAAAACTAAACAACAATACAACTTGAAATATTTTCATTAAAATTCAAAGAGTATAGTAAAAAGTAAACTTAAAGAACACTTCATAAAAATTTAATAAAAAAATTTAAAAACAAAAACGAAAAAATTATAAGTTTATTTATGGAGACCATATTTTTTGCCCCTTGTCAACAAGTTCTTTGGCTGCCATTATATCACTAATCGTTTCTAATGAATATCGGTTCTTTATTTTATTCTTAATAAGGTTTAAGTCCGAAAAACGACGCTCTGCAGCCGCTGAGCTGTGAGGAAAGCTCATTATGTCCATCATAAGATTTGCGAGATTTTAAAAAACTGGTTCGTTGATTGCATTTTTAATAGACGATAATTCTGTCCAAAATACTTCTGGTTTTTCAGACATTGGAGCGCAATTTTTATTATACCTTAAGAATGGAAATTCTGAAATTATAGACTCTTTAAACTTTAACTGCTTTTCCAACTAGATTTGGAAAGCAATTTATTAGATCAGAAATAGGTGAAGTGTTATCAATCGCAGCTTTGGGGCTCAGTAATGTAAGAAATTTAAAATTGGGTTCACAAAGTCAAATCTTTTCTTGATCTGGACAGCCAACTCTACATAAAATTCTTTTATATTGTAAAGCCATGACCACGGTCAATCATTATAAACAAATATCAAATCGAAAAATAATTGAAAACAAACAAAGTTTGTTTGACCTCAAGAAGAATTTGCAACGCAAGCAAATTCCGCTATGCAAGCATATTTCTTGATAAATAAAATATTCTTACCTGAGGTCATTGCTTTACAATAGCGATACATTGTGACTCAATCAGAAATTGTGTGATCAAAAATGCTGACACTACAGTTTCTGATTAAGAACTTTGTATATTGCAATTCTGCAATAATCCCCCCTTTTTGAATGGTAAAGAATACCGATTCCTTTGTATTCAATTTGTATAAATAAGGTGATACTAACTAAATAAAATCAGATTTAATTGCAACTTTAACGAGTAGTTTTTATCTCTCAAAACATATCGGCATACTCTGCCATTTGGAATATAGCGGCATACTCTGCCTCCAATATACAAACATCGGCATACTCTGCCATCTGGAATATAGCGGCATACTCTGCCTCCAATATATAAACATCGGCATACTCTGCCATAAATTTTACAGATTGGCAAATACCAAGCCTTAAGGGTGGACAAAATCTACGAAGGAAATATAACGATAAAACAGCGGCTCATCTTAGCTATACAGAACCCTTCCGGACAAATTGTGGAACAACTTATATTACATGGCGACCCTGCATATCGAACCATCGACCCTGCATATCGACCATCTATCCCGCAAATAGGACCACAAAATCTGCAAAACAGACCATCAACTTCGCATAGCAGATATACAACAACCAAACTTCCCAGAATACCATCAGAAATCATTGACCCTACGATACGCAAATGAACGGCACCCAGGCGACTAATATGTCCAAAAAGAATACAAGTGCCAGAAATTAAATTGCACTCTAGTGATGATACATACACACCGACCACAACAACAATAGAAGACAGTCCTACATACATTCCAACAAATAAACAAATAGAAGAAAACGTACATGAGAAGTACATACCTACAGCAACTCTAAATCAAGAAGCTCCAGAGTATTTCCCAACAACGATAAATACATCAAATATACCAGTACAAAAAAAACCCAGTTTGCACGAAGCATTAAAGAATAACCCGACAGCTGGTCCAAAGGCAATCACAATTGCGCAGTATAAAACAAAACAAGAAATGACAAAAAAACCAATAATAGAGAACTGTACACCTCTTTACACAAAAAAAAAGGGGCGGTGTAGCTGTAAAACTGAGACAGCAAATAGCAGAGCTATACAGAGTGATACCGATCACAAAAGAGAAGGACTTAAAAAAACAACTAATACAAAAGCTCAACAAACTGAAAGAAGAAAGTCGCAATCGACGAAAGTAAGGGAGGAACAAAATAAATTAACCACAAACCAAGTAATGGGCAATGATGCGCAGGTGGTTCAACAACATATGAATGTTAGCTTTACATTTATTTTTATTTGAGATGGCTTTTAGGGATAGAACTGTAAAATTTTTTTTTTTTATATAAGTTCCATTTTAATGTATCATTTTTTTTAATAGATAGTGTCATAGATATTTAGATTTCATGGGTAACAGTATATTTTTTTTTATATATGTAGATAGCTTTTAGAGATAGAATTGTAATGGGTTTTCTTTAATATATAAACAGTTATAGATAATTTTTTTTTTTTTTATTTTATGGGTAGCATCGAACAATAAAATTACTTCTTAGATGAATAAATAATATGAATAACATCAACTGTCTTTGGGTTCTCCGAAATTTAAATAGATAAACAAATGGAAGAATACAAAAACTTTTAACAGAGTTAAAGAAATTGCTAGAAACCCTTAAGAAAAGCCCACTGAATTTAAAATGTTTCGAAATCAGCAAGCAGGTACGCCGAATCTCTGGCGAAGAAACTCGGATGCCATAGAAAATGAAAGTTCACCAGAACATCAGTCAAAGGATGACGAAATGAACAGCAAACATAAAAAGATAAAGACTGAAAATAATCAGGAAAAATGGTCAACAAGCAATAGCGACAAATTAATAGGAGGACTAAACATAAAAAGAAAAATGCATGCAATAGTTCAAACTCATATTCCGACAGTGATGACAGCCACGCAAACAGATACCTGTGATCAACACGATTCCGCATAACAGACGGACGATGAATTATATAAAAATGCGTCCCATGATTTGGCATTACATCATAAAGTGCACTACAAAAATGCAGCTTGTCAAACTGACATCCGCAAACAGGAAATCAGAATCGCTGAAGTAGACGAATAACTGTTCAAAATTCGGATAACGGGCAAGAAGTCCCTGAAATTTAACGTTCAACTTTCAGAACAATAAAAATAAAACGAAAAAGCGCACGCAAGTTTTTAAAATAAAGGATACGTCGCAGAATTCATACCATTTATAGCATGCAAGTTTAGGATTTCTAGAATAGAACACTCAAAGTAACAAGAACTAAATACATTTGAAAGAAGACTAAGTAAGCCGATCATTATGTAAGACTAACCGAAGGCATCGATAGAGGCGGTAAGTGTTACAATTAAGATTGAGCAGACTTTTGCAACAAGAATACGTCAATAGTGATTAGGTCTAAACAAATCTTCATAGATAAGGATCTTGAAATTGTGTACAAACTGGGAAAGTAGATACAAATGCAAATGCCCTGTCAGGAATAAAAATGTACTCTGAGAAATGATACCAAGAGAAATAGACGTTATCACACGAAATATGATGAAAAAGCAGCAAAACGGATTAGAAGGAGAGCCAATATAAAATCAGGTCAATTCTATATATGGGAATACACATCCATCTCCAACATAAGAAATATTAAGAGGATACAATTCAATACAGCGTACGCACAAGAGAATGCGATAGATAAAAGTTTGCCAGCAATATGTAAGAAAGGGGTAACCGTTCAGTACAGCGATAATCCTGCATTTAACTCTGGTTAAATCATGGAGAAGCTGATACAAAAGATGAACGAGAATAATATTACAGAATTAGCACTCGCAAAGGACGATGCTATATGGATATTAATGAATTCAAAAGGAAATTCAATAAGCTGCAGCAGAATGATAAATGTGGTAAGGCAACACCACTGAAGATACTACGTTATAAACCCCCAAAAAGGATCAAGGATCCAAAGAAAAAATAAGAATTAGTAAAAGAGTACCATGACAAAAAGCATGGTGGACACGCTGGAATTAAACGCTGCAATAAAGGCACATATGGAAACCTTTACACAATGATAAAGAAGTACATAAACAAGTATGATAACTGTGCAAAGAACAAATTCAAAAGGTACACAAATGAACCTCTAGTGACAATGGACACACAAACCAGTAGTTGCGAAAAGATCTCAGTTGACACACTAGGACCTCTGAGGATATATATATTTACATACATTCTAACGCTACAATACGAATCATCAAAGTTCATAGAGGCATACCAGATATAAACAAAAAAAAAAAAAAAAAAACCGGCTCAGACTCAAGACTACGTAAACTAATAAAATGGTTAAATACTGTAGAATAATTATATAAAAATAATAGAATAATATATCACGGAGATATTAGTAACGTTAGAACAAAAAAAAAATCATAATAATAATGATAATAATAACAATAATTAGCAAATAATCCTGTATTAACAAAGCAATTAACCTGTAATAAAAATAATTAACAGTATACTATAATTACATAAATAAATTAGAATATGTTTAATTTAATAATATGCATAAGTTTATGTAACAAAAAAGAATTTTTTTTTCATATACAAATTTTTTTTTTCTTTTAAGGGTAAGGATGTAAAGCCATGACCACGGTCAATCATTATAAACAAATATCAAATCGAAAAATAATTGAAAACAAACAAAGTTTGTTTGACCTCAAGAAGAATTTGCAACGCAAGCAAATTCCGCTATGCAAGCATATTTCTTGATAAATAAAATATTCTTACCTGAGGTCATTGCTTTACAATAGCGATACATTGTGACTCAATCAGAAATTGTGTGATCAAAAATGCTGACACTACAGTTTCTGATTAAGAACTTTGTATATTGCAATTCTGCAATAATCCCCCCTTTTTGAATGGTAAAGAATACCGATTCCTTTGTATTCAATTTGTATAAATAAGGTGATACTAACTAAATAAAATCAGATTTAATTGCAACTTTAACGAGTAGTTTTTATCTCTCAAAACATATCGGCATACTCTGCCATTTGGAATATAGCGGCATACTCTGCCTCCAATATACAAACATCGGCATACTCTGCCATCTGGAATATAGCGGCATACTCTGCCTCCAATATATAAACATCGGCATACTCTGCCATAAATTTTACAGATTGGCAAATACCAAGCCTTAAGGGTGGACAAAATCTACGAAGGAAATATAACGATAAAACAGCGGCTCATCTTAGCTATACAGAACCCTTCCGGACAAATTGTGGAACAACTTATATTACAATATTATTGTACACTTCGGATAATTCATGTTCTTTAAAATCTTTAGAAGAAACGAATTCAGATGCCTTTAAGCCGATATACTTATAAATATTATTCGATGGCAGGAAATTTGAATTGTTTTGAAAATTTACCTTACATGGGTCGAGGTCAGGATTATCCGAAGAGATATTCATGAAATTGCTTAAAATTACTTTAAAATTGATTTCCATATTTGGTAATAAAGAATGAATTTTGAGATCTTCTGCTTGATATTCAGTATTCATATTATTTATTATTTGTAATATATATGACAAAAATAAAAAATAGATCTTATTTTTAGGATCGTCTAGTTGGTCTGGTATTTCGCGACAATTAAAGCTTTCATCTTCTAAAGTTTCAGAAATGAAAAATAGTTTCAGGGCATCTCACTGCTCCAATAAACGATTGACAACACTTTCAAGGCAAAGCCAACGAGTCTGAGAAATGCCAAGTATTTTGTGTGGCTTTATATTCAAATATTTTTGAAATTCTGCTAATTTTACAGTTCTTTTACTGCTGTGGGCGAAAAAGTTGTAAATGCTTTTTGCAAGTTTTTCAAGTTGAACGGGCAATTTTTTACAAGCGTAACTAGCGTTATGATGTAGTGAATAACACATACAAGTCATAGTAAATATATCCGAATCAAGGTTTTTAAATCTTGCATGGACACCACTGAGCTCCCCACGCATAACACTTGCACCATCTGTTGCTATTCCTATAATATTATTAACAGGAATTTTTTGTAAGTTTAAATAGTTGCATATACTAGTAAATATCGTTTCTGCATCACCTTTTTCAAGTTCTAATAATCCTAAGAAGCGATCACGTACTTCGTACAGTTTCTATCGAAATAACGTGCTATTAATACAAGAGCCTTAGAACAACTTACGTCCGTTGTTTCGTCGATGATGAGGGAGAATTTTTCATTTCTAATATGACTAGCAACACATTCCACACCTTTTTTTCCCAATCTGTCTTTTGTAATGTGAGTTCCTTCGGTACGTGCACACCTTACACTACGTGCAATATTTGAATCTGGACAACACTGTCTTAAAAGCTCAGGCAATGCAAAATATCACTAGAATTAGTTCAGCTGTTTTTGTGCTTTCATTTAAAGAAAACTGTCGATTCTCCAGAAATGAATCAAATGAATCAATAAGAGCTTGATTCGACATTTCGTCGGATCTTTTTTTATGGAATGATAATTGTTGATGTCTTTCAAGATGACTTTTCAAATTAGTCAACCCCTTGCAGCATATTTTGCAGTAAGAAGTTCCATTTTTGCTATCCAACCATTTAAATTTACTAAGCCATTGCTCTCGAAATGGTCTTTTTCTTGTTTTGTAACCACCTTCAATAATTAAATCTTAGTCTTCAGTTTCAAATTGAGATTCCGAATTTTTATTACTGTCTGTCACCATCATTGGATATTCTAAATAAAAGTATTTGGCATAAAAACATACCTGTACTGCGGCTTGTGACATTAATAATGTTACCTTTGGAGACCGTCTTGAAAACTTTGTGATGGGGTGACTTCTTAGAAGTATCTTCATTAGTATCTTCATTAGGTTTGGGCCGTTTTTTTTTATTATAAATCTAAATATGAATAAAATAGATTACTACTATTTAAAAAATTAAATTTTTAAAATTTTATTTGTCGATTTTGTAAGTTCTTGCTGGATAAAAACGTGAACAATCTTAATTGAAAAGTTAAAACACATGTTATGGTAGTATTGTTTGAGAGTGATTGGTTAGGACGTGAAGTCCAAACTGTCAGCATGAGCTGACAGATCACTCGATGACAGCGATAGCACAGGGCGGCACGCCAGCACCTCGGCTAAGGGTGGCGGAGAGTGTGGGGGGAGTTCCCGAAATAACCTGCCGCTTGTCATCACTAATAATCACTTCCAACAAGCCTAGCACACACTCGGTCCTGAAGGGACCCTTACGTCACTTACCTACATTTCATGGAAGGCGCAGATGGCATGCCTTCCTTGCCAAGCCCCATCCTCCCATTGACTTTGGGTGGCACAATCGTCCAAAGTCCCTTGTTGACCTGTAATGAGAGAGAGACTAGGCGAACCTGGACGACCTTTATCCCAATCGCGAGGGCTCCGGGATAGTGAAAGGAAGAATAAAAAGCTCAGCCAATCATGTTTACGTTATAATTGAAACTATTATATAATACTTCAGTTAAAATAAAATCTTGCTTCTATAGATACATCTGTGTTTTCTCCTCTTTTTTTTCAATAAAAATTTAATTTCCTTTTTGTTTGTTTTTTTCTTTTTTTTTTAACTCTTTATGTCTAAGTATTGCATTTATTATTCTATATACATTCTTACAGCCTAGAGACTGTTTACGTACGAACTTAATAGCGCGATAATTCAAGGAGCTCCTCTCATCTCATGCCAAAAAAAATATACTAATAAGCAATTTTCTCTTAGGAAATTATAAATTCTCAAAATGGTTTCAAGATCACTAGTTATTCATATAGCTAGAAAAGGTAGCGTGTGCCACTTGACTTATATAACAGTTTTGTATGAATAAAAAATATGAAAGGAAAGAAAACTTAATTGGAAATGATAAAATTCTAGCGACATTCTTGACGATATAACCTATAAGGAAAACTTCCTATAGCGTAACTAGTGCCTTTTTGCACCACTACTAAGCCTAATTATCATTACTCAAGCCGGGAACATAAAATTTTTCTTTTAAAGGTTTACACCAACTTCCGATACTAAATTTAATTAATGTGTACTGATTACACTATGCCGAAAGTGAATTCGAAACAAAATTAATTTCGTGCTAATAATTAGCATAAAAGGTAATTAAAATTAATCTAAGTATCGTCATACGTTCTTGACAAAAATCATTCTCTGATATCTGTACGTAAATTGAAATTTTGTGTAGAGGAGAATTACACTCACGTAAACAAATCATATCAAAAAAAAGGATATTCCTATACGTAAGACGTAAAAGAAACTTCAAATCTCCTAAATTGGAACTGAATGAGCTGTACGGACTGATTAGGTCGTTACTGCTTCTTTTCTATCTAAATTAAACTTAACCAGTTCAAGCCAAAGGCAGTCAATAATACAGAACGCAGTAATTAAAGGTAAACACTGATTAGTTTAAGTTTCTTCTACTTTTACAATGATATTTTAAATTAAGTTCCATACCAGTTCTGTCTTATTTTATATTATATTTTATTTCGAACTGAATTGACAACAGACCTAAGTACAAGCGTCGGAAAACATTGCTATTCATAATTTGTTAGCAGGTCTATGATCTATTTTACTTTTCTGTCACTTTGTTACCAATAATTTACCTATTCCCTTAGCTTCTGATCAACTCATACAAATTTGAAGCAATGAATTAAATTAATTTTAAACGAAATAATAACATGCAGTCGGTTCACAATATTTCTTATATCTTATGGACCGAAATTAAAAACTTGAATGAATATAGCTTACTCTGCGGAACTGCTTACCACATTGGTGAACTTATCGGAAAATTTCTCTCGAACTCTTCAAGAAACGTGAGTATATTATCGTATGTTCCTCGATCCTTATTTTCTTTGTTGTATAAAACGTGCTGTAGAATCTCCTGTGACGAATAGGACACTCGAAATTCGTTCCAGCACCGCATTCAAAAACGTTGGTGCCTATTTAGACCATGAGGACGGGCATGTAAGCTACCTCACCGTGGGCGAGTAAATGCACCCCATTCACTGGTCCCGCTGCCACTTTCAAGTGGTAAAATTAATAAATGCACTACCGTTTGTAGAAGTGAGTGGTGAGCAGACTGCGGCTGCAATGATATTTGTTATGATGGCGATTGTGCTATACCTGTTCCACCCTGCCTTCTGCTGGTAAATTTGCATCAGGTGCAGAGGCAGTTGCTACCGCTGCTGTAATTTCAGCTGCATATGCTATTCAGGGCTTTCTAAAGAATTTGAGCTGTTCTAGCTGGTAGTTATAGTGCGCGAAAAATTTTCTCATGAGGGGTAGATTTCCACCGATGCCGTTGAAAATTTACGATTTTTGTTGTCTTCACCTTATTCACGTCCTTTCACTTTCACGTTTAGACAAGACAAAACGATTGTCTTCTTCTAACTTGTCTTCAACGACATGTCACTTGAGCTTGAGTAAAGCACTTCTCTCAGTCAAGGTGCGTTCGCTTTCCGCTATGGACAGCAGCCGACATACACGCTACAGTACGTGTAGCATATTGCTATATGCAATACGCTACGACCATAACACACAGGCACAATCAAACCATCAGCCATCACCTCACCAACCAGAATTAACAAAAATGTGTAAAAGTAATTCCCCTACTTCAGATTTCAATTCTTTCCAATTAATTCCAAATGGCATTTTCTTGACATATGGGACAACAAATGGATGTATTGGAAGCGGAGCAGAATTAGAGAGTGTTCAGTTCTTATTTCCATAATTGGAACTTGTTTTAAATATTAGCCACGTTTATACGATGTAAAATAAATTATGAAATATACTGCAATGAAATAGTCACTTTTCTTGCTAGATCTAAAAATGTATCCAATTTGAACAAATAGTATCTTTGTATGCTACTCAATTTTTTAAACAAAAAATGTGTGCAAACGGTAACCCTGAACCCGACGATTGCATCATTCCTTGATTAACATCATCTCTTCTCTTTTTCACCTGACAACACTAGTTGGAACGACTGCGACGGCCATCTCATTAAACAAGCCGTCAGCCGTTCCTTTCCAGATTTATATTACACTCTAAAGGCATAAGGCCACGTTTAATTATAAGTTGTATGTTGACAAACCTCAACCACGTTTCTACGGACGCGGGCTGAGTCTGATACCTATGTTTTGTTACACAGTTCAGTGTACATTTTGAGCTTGAAGGGGATAAACAGATGTTAACCAAAATTTGTGCCACTTTTGCCTATAGGATTTATATAGAATGGCTCAGTCCATTCTTGTTATATGTCAGTGTGTTACGTACTATATTAACAAGTTTATTCATGAAGAAATCATTGCTTTATTTTTTTATTACAGGTATGGTACTTTAGGTTATACTAATACATATAGTTCGAGTTTAATTTCACCCCAGTAGCATCTTAGTGTGTTATGTAACTATATTGAGGGATTGGCTTGGACGCGAAGTCCAGACTGCCAGCATGAGCTGACATATCACTCGGCGGACAGCATTGATTGCAAGGCGGCACGCTAGCTCGCCTCGGCTATTGGCGGAGAGTGTGGGGAGGCTCCACGAAAAAGCCTGCCACCTGCCATATACAAAAAAAATCTCGTGCCTTTAACCAAAAACGCCGGAACACATTCAGTCCTGAAGGGACCCTTACGTCACTTACCTACATCCATATTGAAGGCGCAGATGGCCTTCCTGCATGCCCCAATCACCCAATCGACTCTTAGGGCAGATATTTTCAGAGTCCCTTGTAGACCTGTAAAGAGATAGAGTAGCGGACCTAGTCAACCTTCAAGGTAGGAGGACTCCAGGAGGATGAGGGAGCAGAAGAGCAAACTCTTAGGGCAACATTACGTTACAAAAATTTAGCTTTATTATCAGAAGCTGGGGTAATTCATATCTATCACCAATATCTAACTTCAACTTACTTAGCATTAACAAATGGAATTCTCATTTAGTGATAAAGTACTGGACTTAAACCTGTCATAAGCTCATATATCATTGAGGTGTACGTTTCACTTAACACCTCACTGAGTTAAACTCTAAGGTATGAGGTAAGTATAATCCTCATGAATCAAAAGTCTAAAAAAAAAACGGATTTATCCTTATCGATTATAATGCAAATGTCATTTTGCTGTGTATACGTCTCAGCTAACATCTTTCCTATTTAAATTCTCATGTATGGTAAGTATACTTTTCATGAATCAACAATTTTAAAATATAATTCAAATGTCATTCGACTGGGTCACTTATTTAAGTTCTAAGGTATGCGGTAAGTACATATACTACTCATGAATCAAAAATCTTAAAATATGTGTAAATAATTAAAATGTCTTAACCATAATGAGTACCGTTTCTAACTCATGTAGCTCTATAACTAGCCGTTACGTAGGTAAATATGTTTAAAAGGAACGAATATTCAGTGCAAAATGGCTATTGTTAAACTACCATACACTCACTTCACTCACTTCACAACTATCCTAAATAAGTTCAAATGTCTTAATCTTAATTGGAATGAAAATATATTTGTTTCGTAAAATAATCTAAAATTACACAAAAAGAGAAAAAACTGAAACCAATTTCAGTGTACCGTCAAAAAAAATGAGACATTTCTTAATATAATTTTTGTATGGATATAAGAGCATGTGTACAAACAGGTACTCACCAATTTTACTTGATTGTTGATCCCGAGGAGGCCTCCTAGAGTCTTGTCTTCAACTGTTTCATAAAAAAATGTTATAATTGGACATCCATTGTCTGGCCTAAATATAATTCCTAGTACTACTCTTTGCATAAATATTCTTTATCTTCTTAAATGTACAACTGTACTGGAAACCCAGGTTCTCAACCGTACCGTATCAGAACCTGCTCTTTATGCCGTGTTTTAGACTGATTTGGTGTGTATCTGGGCTTACATCTGAAATCGCGGACAGAGGGCCATACCGTCGCACTGACCTGATAAAATTTTAAAGATATTATTGAGAATTTCCACTCTTGAGCTAAGCATAAAACCTTACCCCCTGTCACCTGTTCTTCCTCGTATTCCTTTTAGTTAGTTGAGGCTACATCCTCAGTATTAATTTAAAGGTAATTGTCTATGGCACGAGGTTTTCTAATCAAACTTCCACGCTACTAGGACGAGGGCTCAATATGCCACGAGATGTTTCCTCGGGCAACGTTTTTCATGTGGGTTTCCCCCTTGTTCTTTAAACGGAGCTCTGATCACAACCTTTTCTTGAGGTTTCGACCTTGCGCTCGCTAAATTGTATGTTCGCACCTGCCAACAGGATCGCGAATTCCTCGTTCGTTATCAACGCCGGTATCTATGTATGTAATGGCATTTCTTTTTCAAAGAATTTCAATAAGATGTGCAAATTGAAAACTTTACCTCTTGAATTTTCCGAATTTATTCCAGCAATCCGTGACTTTGCGGATTTTTTTCCTGAGTCACTTGAATTATCCGTTCAGAATATATTGAACTGGTGATTTCTTTTTCTTTTCGTTTGTGCTTTATAACCAACACCACATTTCCTAGCCGCCTTCTTCACCCAAAAGTAACTCTCAAAAGTCCGCCAACTCTTCTTCTTCTTCTTTTTCTTTTGAAAACTTGTCGGTACGCTGTCCAGTCAGGGTTCACTCGCACCGCCTGGTTAGAGTGGCAGCACAATCGTTGTGTAGCACACAGTGCATACTGCTGCTAGCTACAGTGTAACATACTGCTGCATGCAGCATGCTACGACACAAGTGTAATACGACAATTTACTACATTACTACAAAATTTAATTAGGCAATTGAGATCTATTAGAAAAATATAAAACGATTTTTTACGTCAGAAAATACTGGAGGCAAATCCCGGACATCTACCTTGATGAAAATATGTCCCTCCACGAAGGCCTTCTGGAGCAACTGTGTTCCTGTAAATGAAATTAAAGAGTAAGCCCCCAAAACATTTGCCTGGGATTTCCTTTACAAATCTATATAACCGTTTATCTTCCTGAACCGAAACTATAAATCTAGTACTATCATTCATGTGTAATACCTTATAAATGTAATATGAATAGATATATGCTATATAATATCATATGTGCATGAATATTAAAATATGTAATAATATATAATAATATTATATAATGTAATAGAAGAAATATGTAATATAATACAATATATATAGGAGAAGTGTTGGAGGAATGAGACA
This sequence comes from Dioctria linearis, assembly GCA_963930735.1. Lineage (NCBI taxonomy): Eukaryota > Metazoa > Arthropoda > Insecta > Diptera > Asilidae > Dioctria > Dioctria linearis. The sequence continues at coordinate 139,166,464 of OZ005743.1, read as the reverse complement.
CTTTTCTCTCTCGTTTCTCGAAAAGTATTTGTTGAAATTATTTACTTAGTAATGTATATAAAGAATTGACTCCTTAGGTATATAATTTCATTCCTTGTATCTTCAAATATTTATTAATTTTCAATCTAAAGAGCAAAATGCATCAAAGATTTTGTGTCCCATAGCTACCCAGTACTGGGTAGCAATGAGATAAGATCTGGGTAGAAATGAGACAAACAAAATACAAGGGAGCATAAAACAGAATACTGCATATTCAGTCGTTTATTAAGTAAAATAAAAAAATTAAATAAAGCAAATTCTTCTTAATCTAGTAAAGCTAAGAAAACATATAGACAATAGGAAATCATCACACAGTTATGACATTTGACGTATATTTAACGTAGCAAACGATACTGCAAAAACGTAGTGAGGCTTTTGTTATGCAGTGATACCTTTAACCATTAGCGCTGGCAAAATTAATTTAATATCACACACTGGAATCTGTGCCATATCCAGCACGCTTGGCATAACAAACGAATTTCCTTTTTGGTGGAAGAAACTCACATCAACATTGCCATTTGCTTGCGAATTGCTTAAGACCTTAGCAACATAGAAAACTTTAGTGCCCTTAGCCCTAAACTTAACAGGAACGTAGTCCAATTATTCTGGAGATTTGTTAAGACTCTCCAACATTTAATCTTTAAGGTCCAATAAATCCGACCCGACCCCGAATCAGATTCATGCATATCGATGGGAAGAGAAGCAACGGCTTCATCGGTACTACTTGTGCCGGTAAGTATTTCACGTTTTGGGACTTTTAATTTCGGGTATCTCCTGCTTTTTTTATTTGCTATTTGGCGTTTCTCTGGTGTGTCCGTGGCGATCATAGACCTTCCCCGTTTTCGGCCCTTACATTTATCACTTTTAGGGCCAGCTTTGGGAAATCCGCTAAAAGTTTCCGGACCTTTGAAAACGTTTGATGATGTCTGGTCACTACTTTGTGCAATAGGTACATAATCACCCATCTGATTTTTCGGTATTATTTGGTTAATAGCGTTAATAGCGGTTTGGTAACAAATCAATATTTGAAAATACGGTCCTCTCAATTGGGAAAACGCCATTGCCTTTTGAAAGCAATTCCCACGCAATGTGCTACATCGTATATTGTAACAGCCTTACCCGGGTTACAAATCAACCATGAATCGACTGCACTGTGGTACGCCGGCCATTTGAAGTGGTCCAAATACTCCAACATCCAGTGGCTGCATTTTGTTATTAAAGTGCAGGTATCTTGTTATTTATAGCCATTTCGTAGGCTAGGCGCCGCCCGGCACTCAATAATAGATAAACCGTAAAACAATTTCAAACAGGTGGCTATGTACGTTTCAAGAGCAGCTTCGTCAGTAAAAACTCATTTCCAATCATAATTTGGACGATAGCGTACTAGTACACCCGCCTGTTCTTTCTTCGCATATTTATGAAATGTAGAGTTTGACAAATTACAGTGTTTTGCTCTAATACTTTTTCCTTGTTTTACCAGCAATAGAGCAGCCTTTATATCATCTTCTGAAAGAATTCCTTTGAAAGTTGTCCTCAGCATGTTAACGATAAAAGAGTACGGGTACCAAAAATGCATAGAATAACAATAGGATAACAATGAGACTGTAAGAATATAGCAAAGAAACACTGGAAAGATCCACTGGGTGACAATGAAACTATAAGAGTAGCTATGAGACACTGCTTTACTGTCTCATTCCTACCCTGTAGACATTCTCAGGTTTAAATATTTTGGTATAATAAAGTATTGTGAATATTCTATTTTTTGTATTTTTTATTACACGCCAGAGATATTGTTGGCCACTTCAAATTCGAAAAACCCAATATTTTATACATACTCGCTTCCACAAAAGAAAAACTGAAGAAGGGCAATAAAAAACTTTCGAACCGCAAATACAACGATTTCCAAATTGTACGTCAGAACACATCAGCTGCTTCCCGACAGCTGAAATAAAACCGGAGGAAGAGTTTAGCTGAGAGCTTATTGAGGAGAAATATTTCGATTGTCTCATTCCTCCCTATGTGGTAGGTAGCTTCTAGCAACCTTTTTATTTCTTCACTGGCGTGCTATTTCTTTTTATTTCGTTCTTTTTCTTTAATGTTATTCCACTACCTTTAAATTAAGAGACTCGCCCTTTTTTTCACACTTCTCAAATTTTCTCCACCGCCTTCTTGTCACTTTTTTGGCCTTTCCACAAATGGATGACCTCCCAAATCGGAAACAAAATCTTCTTATTTTTTTCCACCCACCTTTCTTTTACTAGTCTTCAGTCACAGTCAGGGTTAAAACGTCCGGTCGTACCAAACGTGACAGCACATTCGCCGTGGAGACTAATGTAAGCACTCCTACGTCCGTCGGGATCGTACATGTAGTCTGCTGCTGCATCAAGGTGTATAGAAGGCAAGGTATTCCCTTTAAAATGTTGACACATTGCAGATGATAGCCTGTGATGTAATTCTGTGACTAACGTGTATACATTTTCATAGGAATGACGGAGAGAGGATAGAGACTGCTCTGTATCGTACTTTCCTATACATTTGACGATATTACGTCACCTACTGGTGGAATGTGGTTCCTAATGGGAATAACTTGTATTCTATATACCTTGCTGCTGCATGCAGGACGCTAAGACCATAATACCCTAGCCACACAGCACGATCTAATGAATAATTAGTACTAACTATTCATTAAAATTCCGTGTGTCACATAGTATACGTCATTATGGCTCGAAAATCAGATAATGATTAATTAAGTGCTCTAATGAAGTGTTTTCTTCTTTCATTATTGCTATAATATGGTAAAATGTGCTAGATTTGGTATGTAATCCAAATGCATCTGCCAATTTAAAAAATAAGAAGAAAAAATGAGAATCACATACTTCTTCTTTTTAATATAATGTTTTTCTAATTTGGAAATTGTTAAACTGAAAAATAAAATAAATAAAAACAACGTTTATCGCGTTAATTCGATCCATATCACTTTTTTAATGTCATTAGTATTTCAAAGTAAGTTTGACAGTACAACTTAATTATTGGCTGTGTGTCTGCAGTTTATAATGAATCATTATAGACTAATGAGTCGTTAGTTATTTCTTCATTAAGAACGCTCTGTGTCTAGAGCATAACCAAATGACCGAGGTAGCTTTGGAAGTTACGAGTTCCGAACTATCACATTCCGTTGAATAAGCTCCGTAAATAACGAACAACAAATTTCTCATGATCTTATTTGGTCTTATTTTATTCAAAATATAGCTAAATGTCGCCGGCCTCATTCTGTAGTATTAAAAAAAAGTTCTTATCTGCTTTCAACATATTGTGTAAATGAAATTCACCCAATTTCTGCCGTTCCTTATTAATTGGGTGAACGGAATATTTCCTTTTACGCAAAATTAATTATGCTTTCAGATAACAGGAGCTCCTCACTCAAAAATAGTGCCATATACGTCCTATAATTCCAAAGCTACTGAAGTGAAAGTACTCACGGTACCTGAACAACTGAACTTTGAAAAGTTACCTCGTAACGTAACCGCCACCAAAAACGAGCACAAGTTAGCACGCGAGTTATGATTTTTAATTTGTTCACAAATAAAAAAGGATTGAATGAAGAAAACAACACAACAATTTAAATTGAATTTTAATTTATTGGAGAGAAGCAAAATAAAAGATTAACACAACCAAACTTTTGTACACGATATTATAACTTCTGACCTGGTTGACTGAAAAATATAAACTGTACTTTAAGTTTAATTATCTATCTGCATTCTTCCCGTAAACATAAAAGCTTTTTAATTTTTTATCTATTAAGCAGGAATGCATGGGAACGGTTGCATTTCCTGAGTTCTGTTGATTAAGCAAAATTGTCTGGGAACATTTATATTTTATATAAGTGAAAAATTTGCGAAGGTTGTTCTGAGGTGTCATGTTCTGTGATGTCGGTTAAATTTGCCGACGTAACTCCTCCCTCCTTAAATTGAGGACTCTGCTGAGTCACATTATTGATTTTTAATTCTAGTCTATGTTTACAGGTATGAACTGCGATAAATATTACAATGCCTATAACTATTATAATACAACTACTTCCAAAAATATAATGCATTTTTCTATGATATTTAATTTCTTTAATTTCCTTTATATTTTCCACTTGTGTTAAAATGATATTGTCAAATGATACTTTTTTATTTAAGTCTTCAATTTGTTCAAGATAGTCTGATATTACAAAGCTTTGTTTGAACTTCTTTTGATTATTATATATAGTACGATTATCAATTTTTATCGAACAATTATTGAAGTTTAAGAAATAATTACCATTCAACATCATTCTACGTTTGTCACCAGTACTACTGAAATTGGGATTATTTTGATTTTTCACTAATACTACTCCTCTACTTAGTTCTATGACTTCGGATGCATTATTGTATACTCTCATACAATTCTTTTTAATTATACAATTGTTGGAAATTTTTAAATCTTTCAAATCTCTGTTTTGAACATAATCAAAAATCTTATTTTCATACTTTACAATTTCTTGAATATTAAGAGTTAATTCTTCGTTTTTGTCGTCAGTTATTGGCGTTATTAATATTTTCTGTAAGGAAACTATTTCTCTTGGTATTCTAATCACAAATATTATATTATCTTGGTTATCTATTGCGGTATCTAATTTAATATTTTGCAGTTTTTGGAAGTCAATATTATATTCCGCAATTTCTTCATCTGTTAATATGTTACTATGAACGATGCCTAATCTTGCTGACGCTATGTTATTTTGTATATGTTCAATATTGTCCTGTAGTATTTTTAGTTTGAGTGCAAAGTCTGTGTAAAGTACAAGTCCCTCTATTTTGTCTAGCCTTTCTGAAATCATCAGCCTATCTTTTTCAATGACATCTTTTAGCTTTGCGAAGGTTTCATTGAAGTTGTGATTGATTTTGATTTGTGCATTGAGATTATTTATAGCGTTGTGGTTGTTTATGTCGATGACCTTAAGATGTTCTTCGATTTCTTGCCTATCATCGTCGTCCATCGTACCATAAATCCATTTAAATGCTGTACCTATGAAATTGAACAAACCACGTTTTTGCCTATGTGGAATTATTGTATTAATTTTATTGCGAATGTGGTTCAACTGGTACTCGAGGGTTAAAGATTTTTCTTTTAGATTTGCCTGTCTTATATTTATCTCTAAACTATCTACAATGCTTTGGATTTCTTTGGGACTTATTAAATGCAATATATTGTCATAATTTTTTATAATATTGACTTCTTCTAATTTAATTTCGGTGTATCCGAAGTTTGTATCGATTTTATCAACCACTAGATGTGCCTGGATTATTGTGCACATCCATAGTATTTGACAAGCTTTGAAGATCCAACAGCCCTGAAAATTTATTTTTTCTTTTAATATTTGAGACATGTATATTATCTAATGTAGTTTTGATAAATTTGGGTTCTTGTTTGTGTCTAACACTTTTATAATTTTTTATGTAACCTTCTTTCCTATCTTCAGAATATTTCTCCCTTTTAACATTTCGCTTATTAATATACCTAGCCTTTTCCTTGCAAAGTTTATTGTATATATTTTTTTTATCGCAATTTCCTTCTTGAATATTTATTGGTTTTTCTTTAGTAGTTGAATGGTAAGTATTGTTGTACCACTCAATAGCCTTACACATTTTTTCTTTGATGTTGAGTTGTTTACCCTCAATCCCTAAGGTTCTAATTTTTTCACTTAGGGTGTTGTGTAAACGTTCTACATCGGAATTCCCAGTGTGGTTATTGGGTTTAACTAAGTGAAAGTCAATATTCTCATTTTTAAGATAGTCTTTTATATTAATACTTCTAAATTCATTGTCGGTGACTAACTTACGGAATTTTCCTCTTTGTGCTTTGTATTCTCTCAATTTTTCTATAATTGTCTGATTATTCCTATCTTCAAGGTAGTAAGCTGTCGCGAATTTGGAAAATTTATCTATAAATGTAAGAAAGTTAGCTTTGGAATTGGTATAAGTGTCCATATGTACGATTTCCTTAATGTCTTTGGGGGTTTCAGTTACCTCAAACTTTCGTTTAATGGGGTTCCTATCGTATTTAACTCGATTACATGTGTCGCAGTTATTAATGTATTTTTCTATTAGAGTATTGAGGTTGGGGAAGTAAATAAGTTTCTTTAATCCTTCGTAGTTTTCATTAATTCCTGAGTGTCCTGTCTCGTATTTGTGATATTTTTGGATTTGTCTATATGTTTCGTCTTCGCTGTCCATGTCTTTAGCATGATGTACACATCTGACAAATCTTATGCTTTGAATGCCGTCAAATAATTCTATAATCTTTTGTTGTACTCTATTATAATCATTATCGCTCAATTCTGTGTATATGCCTGTTTTTCCCGGCTTTATGTATCTTCTTAAGATGTCTGATAAGTTGTTATCCAAATCATCTGAGTCAATATATATTTTCCTATTTTTATGCTTTATTTCTAATTCCTTTTCCTTTTTGTTGACTAATATAATTTGAGTTTTAAATCGATTAACCACTGTATCCAGTATGGGAATGTGGTTATTAAGATTTTCCTCTTGTGAATGTATTGTTCTAATACTCTCAAGATCTATGTTATTTTCTACGGAAAGGTCGGAAAGTTCTTCGGAATTTTCCATTTCTTCCTCAGTGTCGTTACTTGAATTATTTGTCTCGACTACGTTTATTTCATTTGTATCCGAGTTTATTCGGCTAAGGAAGTCAGCAACCCTGTTTTCCTTCCCTTTTATGTAATCCAAATTAATATTGTACTCACCTAATTTTAATAACCATCTATAAAGCCTTGGATTAACATCTTTTCCTCTGGTTTTTGTATATAGCCATTTAAGAGGTTGATGATCTGTTAACAGATCGAAATTTACACCATAGAGATAGGGTCTAAAATAATTTGTGGACCAAACAATGGCCAGAAGTTCTTTTTCGGAGACTGTATAATTGCGTTCATGTTCATTTAAAGTTCTAGTGGCGTAGCAGATTGGATGATTATCTTGCTGGAGAATAGCACCGATTGCAAAAGTACTGGCATCTGTAACTAATTTAAACCTTCTACTGAAGTCAGGGTATTTTAATATAGGTGCTTCTGTTATAATTTTCTTAAGTTTTTCAAATGAATTTATATAATTTGGGTCATTGAGGTTTAATCTAACGTTCTTTTTAAGGTATTTGGTCATTGGCTGGGCTACTTTGGCATAATCTTTAATAAATTTTCTATAGTACCCAGTAATGCCTAGAAACGACTTTATTTGTTTTGGTGTTTTTGGTAATTTCAGTTTTAAGATATCCTCTACCTTTTTCGGGTTAGGTCTGACTCCTTCAGGTGTCAAAATATGACCTAGGTACTCCGTTTCTTTTGAAAAGAACTTACACTTATCCATTTGGATTTTTAAGTTGTGGCTACGTAGTGTATTGAATATTCTCTTTATACTATTTATGTGCTCATCTAATGTTGTGCTGAATATTAGAATATCGTCTAAATAGACGACACATATTTTATTTATGTGCTCCTTTAAGACAGAGTTCATTAGACGCTGGAACGTTGAAGGTGCATTCTTCAACCCGAAGGGCATTCGCACATACTCGTAATGTCCTAGAGGCGTGGAAAATGCTGTTTTCTTCCGATCTTCTTCTTTAACTAAGATCTGATGGAAGCCTTTCGCCAGATCAAGGGTCGTAAAATACTGCGCTCTGCCTAGCTTGTCCAATATATTTTCTATATTCGGAATTGGGAACTTGTCGTCCATTGTTACCTCGTTGAGCTTGCGATAATCAATGACAATTCTCCATTTTTTCATTCCTGAATTATCGAGTTTTTTGGGTACAATCCACAAAGGACTGTTGTATGGGGAGTTGCTTTCTTTTATGATTCCTTGTTTGAGCATATCTGCTATTTGCGTGGATATTTCTTGCTCATGAACTTGTGGATATCTATATATTTTGGAATATATAGGCTTATCGGTTGTTGTGATAATTTCATGTTGAATATCGAAAGCACTAGTTAAATGGTCGCCTTCTTTAAAGAAGAGATCTTTATATGATCTTAGTATTTCTCTTAAATTCTTTTCCTCTTCAGGGTTCAAAGATTTAAAGAGATTTTCGAATTCCCTACTCTTTATAACTGTAAACTCTAGCTGATGTATCTCATCTGTTTTATATGGGCAACTATTGATAAATCTTATTTCATTATTGTTAATTTTTAAACACTCGTTTTCCATATCTACGATAGCCCTTAAAGGTTTGAGTAAATTCTGCCCAATTATGGCATCAAAACATTTGTTTCGAAATTTCGTTAACTTCCACATCATGTAAGCATCTTCATTAAATTCAAATGGTAGATTTGTTTTGATTTGCTTTGTGACATGTATACTAGTATTGAGGCTACTGAATTTAATAGGTATTTCTAAGGGTTGTCTTCTATATTTTAATAATTTCTCTTCGTCTAAAAGTGAAGTAGAGGAACCTGTATCGATGAGGCATTTAATTTTATCCCCATCGACCGTTAGTTCTACTATTGGTAAGTAAACTTGTGAGGGCTTGAATGAAAATTTACCTCATGTTGGACATGATCAATATCCATACGTTCTACTCTATTTGAGGTATTCTGTCTAGAAATATTATTGGAATTGCTATCAAAGTTCCGTCTGGGTTGACCAGGATTAAATTGATTTCTTTCATTTGTATTGTCTTGTCTATATTGTCCCGAATTTTGTCTGAAGTTATAGTTAGGATGTCTTGGGTAATTCAAATTTCTGTTGCCGTTATTAAAACTATTATTATTATAAAAACGTCTTTGATTGGATTGATTTCTATGGCTATCACTGATTTTATTTTGATTAACATGGTTATATGCTTTTGCTTTTTCTCTTATCATTCCTAAGTTTTCTAATAAATTGAATGCATCACGTAAATTTGTAATATTCCTATTTAAAATTATCGAACCTAAATTGGCATCAATATTATTTAAAAATGTTTGTAAAATCATTGAATCGTTAACACTAGGACTAAATTCAGTAGGTTTGTCGGCATCGTATTCATACTTCTCGTTTAATTTTGCTAAAATACCTTGCAAAGTTATAAAATATTCTCTTACTTGGTAATTCCTTGCAGAGAGAGCTTGATGATATAACTAATGATATGTTTGTTGAATCCCAAAGTTATTTATTAATTCCTTTCTTACTTGGCTCCACGTTACGTTGGATCCCAAGAACCGGAGGAGAACCGGAGAACAGTGGAAGGATGATGTCCACTTCTCTTAGGAAGGATGTCAAAGCATATTCGCCGTTACCTCTAAATTCATGTATTCTCTGGGCATCTTTCATTAGATCGTTTATGGAGATTGAAATTGATGGTGTAGTTTCTGCTTGTTGTGTTGACCCTGATTGTGTTTGATTGGTTTCGGGTACATTCGTCATTTTATCACTACAATTATCTGTTATCTGGTCACGATTTTCGATTTTATAGTACACCTCGAATCTATCTGATTCTCTCACTTGTTTTGCTTTTGGCATAAAAGAAAATTCTCACTCAAACGTTTCAAACGATTGTAATTTAATTTATCGTAGTCACAGTACTTTTCAGCGAAATATATGTAAATATATATATATTTTTTTTTTCACCACAATAGAAATTCACTATTTGTATTATTTTCACTTAAGTTTTTCTTTCTGTACGATATTGTTTTTTTTTTTCAATTTTCAGTGTTTGTTGCGTTTTGTTAATCTTTTTATTCTCTTTCTTCCAAAAAATTTTTTTTTCAAATTAGACTTAAGTCCATAATGATTTACTTTCGAATTGCAATGCTTTAGAATGCAATCCTACCGACTGCGCCAGTTATGATTTTTAATTTGTTCACAAATAAAAAAGGATTGAATGAAGAAAACAACACAACAATTTAAATTGAATTTTAATTTATTGGAGAGAAGCAAAATAAAAGATTAACACAACCAAACTTTTGTACACGATATTATAACTTCCGACCTGGTTGACTGAAAAATATAAACTGTACTTTAAGTTTAATTATCTATCTGCATTCTTCCCGTAAACATAAAAGCTTTTTAATTTTTTATCTATTAAGCAGGAATGCATGGGAACGGTTGCATTTCCTGAGTTCTGTTGATTAAGCAAAATTGTCTGGGAACATTTATATTTTATATAAGTGAAAATTTTGCGAAGGTTGTTCTGAGGTGTCATGTTCTGTGATGTCGGTTAAATTTGCCGACGTAACTCGCACGTCATCGGCAAGTTTTTCAATCTCAATGTCAATGTCAGAATATTGTTTGGAAGAATGGGGATCCGTTATACTTTCCGCATTCAGGTGTTCCTTATCAGAATCGAGGTAATATTCAATCATACTCTCTTCATCTAAATCTGTGTTCGGTGGTGTTATCAACACAGATGATAAAATTTCGAGTTTATTTCCTACAATAAATTTAAAATTCCAAGCTTCTAATTTTTTTAAATGGTAAAATATAATTAAAATGTTTACTTGCCTTTTGTTTCTTTTATGTTCTGACACCACTTTTGTGTCTTTGGGGAGGATTTAATGTTTATAACACAGTTTGTTCTATGAATACAAAATACTTTATTTAGTTTCTAATTTAACAATACAAGTTGACTGGCTTGAAACAAGTAGAAGAGTGACAGTTCAGTGTTACTTTTGCATTTTCTTACTTAGGCTATGTTTACAGAGTTGGTTTCTAGGCATTACCATATGCAAATTTCCTCCCCCCTGTTTACAGTTGAGAGGTCCTACGGTGAGTATCGATTGGGAAGTCTTCTTGGTCGGGTTGATCTGCGTGGATTTGAAGGCTGTAAAGCTTGTTCAACTTGTAGTGGTTCCTCAGGTTGACTTGCCGGAGGAGAAGAGGTAGTCGGCTCCGTCGGAAGGTTTGTTTGATTTTCCTGCTGATCCATTCCAGGTTCCAGTGACGATTCCGATAACCATATTCTTCGTTGGTGCTGTGTTGAACTTTGAGCACCTTCGTGCGCGCCTCTAAGGTCTTCCTGAATGCAGCTTCAGCCGGTAGAGCAACTGCTGTGAGCTCGACTGTAAGTCGCAGCGGCAAGCTGGATGTAATTGCTTCCAGTCACCGTCAGTGTGAGGAGAGTCCTCTTCAACTTTTTTGCACTTTTACGCCTTTGCGCTGGTTTGACCTTCTTTTGACCCGATGCTTGAATGGGGGATTATTTGTAATATAACTCTTGAAGAATTTAGCCACCTCAGCTTTCAGCGTGGAATGTATGGGAGCTTGCCCTACGTGCCGTAAATGCATTCCTGTCGCCCCGGTTAAAAAAGTTTTCCTTTAATTACCGGAATATTACCAAAATTAGTATGACAAAATATTTATGTGTTAGGGCGTAATTAAAATTTACCTGGATATCTCAATCTAAATGAACAATGCCAACCGAGAATTTCAGATATTTGTTCTTGCCTGTCCTTTCACTAGCGTACCTTTCTATCAAAACACACAAGGCAAATGTCAGTCTCTTCCTCTTTTTCCGTCACATCAACATGTCACCTCGCATTCGAGGAAATGCATTTCTCTCGGTCGGGGTGCGTTCATTTTTTTTATGCTTGACGCAGGCGGCCTACACGCTTCAGTAATTCTTGTAGGATATTGCTATATGCAATACGCTACGACCATAACAGTTTCACTCCTTGTTTGTTTGTTGGTTCCCCTGTGTTTTCCTCATAACCTCTTATTTGGTCCACGTGACGCCTCATCTTATTTCCTCGATGGTCAATCTCATAATGAAGATGGCCCAACCTTGCTGCTATTGTACCGGAAATCCATTTATCCATTCTTAGATTGTGTGACTGAAAATATACTGGTTGGTTTGTTTTAAATTGCCGATAGGTAGGGTCAAATTTAACTTTTTGTTTTTCAGCTATTCTTTTTTGTGTGCTGTCTGGTCTTACTAGGTCGATTCGGGTTCGGATGTTTCTTCCCAGGAAAAGTTGTGCAGGTGGTTGACCCGTTGTTGCGTACGGTGCTTTCCTGTATTGTCTCAGGAATTCGTTTAAATTCTTTTGTAGAGTAGATGGAGTGGTTTTCATCTTACATAGAGATTCTTTTGTTGTTTGCACGTACCTCTCTGCCTGCCCATTTGTAGATGGATGGTACGGGGCCGAAAGCTTTTGGTATTTCACTCCACTCATCCGTAAAAATGTCTTAAATTCGTTTGATGTAAACTGTGTACCATTGTCGGATACAACGATGGTTGGGCATCCATAAGCTGCAAATAGTTCATCAAGAATTCCTATAGTTGCATTGCTTGATATAGAATTTGTCCTTTTTACTTCTGTTTACTTGCTGTATGTATCGACAACAATTAATAACATTGTTCCCGCAACTGGTCCTGCATAATCTATATATATGCGCTCCCAGGGGGCTTTAGGGTACTCCCAATGGTGAATATTAAATTTGGCTGGAGCATGCGCCTGTTTAGCGCATTCACTACACGATCTAGCTACCTTATCTATGTCTGCATCGATGCCTGGCCAATAAACGAACGAACGAGCTATTCCTTTCATTTTAACTATGCCTATGTGAGCGATATGAAGAACTTTCAAAATGTGTTGGCGAAGTGAGGGTGGTATAATGGCACGATGTTCAAACACTAAACAATTGCCTGCTAGGGTATAGTTGACTTCTGGTGCTTTATACCCATTCCGGGAAAGACTTTGACCCGCTTCCAGTAGTTGCACAATTCTTCCCAAGCGCTTGTCCTTCTTTGTTTCTTTTGCTATAAGTTCCGCGTGTACTGGCAGTTGTTCGATCTGTGCTATTACAAACTGCTTAAATTCATCACACTCCTCTTCCTCTTTTCCTTTGTTATTTGATGCTTCGCCGATTCTGTTACATGTTGTCGGTAATGGTGCTGGTGAGAAGTAGTCTGCGTTTCCGTTTTCTTTAGTTGACTTGAATATGACATCGGAATTGAAATGTGTTAAATAATCTGCATAGTTTGCCATGCGACTGATGCAGAGTACTGGTAATGATTTCTCTGGATGCAATATTTGGGTTAGTGGTTTGTGGTCCGTTCTCAGCATGAAATGTCGAGCGTACCGATAATAGAAAAATGTTTGCGCTGTCCATACGATAGCAAGTGCTTCTTTGTCTATTTGTGGATACTTTTGTTCTGTTTGCGTCATTGTGCGACTTGCATATGCAATCGGTCGCTCTTCGCCGCTACTCAGCCGATGGGACAAAACCGCTCCTAGACCTACTTTACTAGCATCTGTTGCCAGTAATAGTGGAAGTTTTGGATTATATGGCATAAGGACTTGTGATGAAATTAGAGCTTCTTTTAGATCCTTATACGAATTTTCAGCATCAGCTGTCCATGCAAACTCGTCTGCTGCCAGCATATTCCTTAGTGGACGAGCTCTGGTTGCTAGGTCCGGTATAAATGCGTTGTAGTAAGTTGCTTTGCCAATAAACAGGTTTAGTTCTTCTTTAGTCCTTGGTTTTGGGGCATCTCGGATTGCCTCGATATGTTTGTCTGACTTGTGCAGACCTGTGGCATCTATTTTGTGACCCAACAATTCAACAGATGATGTTGCGAAGACACATTTCCCACGGTTTAATCGCAACCCATGTTCTCTCACTCGATTGAGCACGTCTATGAGTGCCCTTAACATGACTTCGAAATCTTCGCCAAATAAAAGAATGTCATCAAAAAAATTTATTACGTTAGGAATACCTTTAAAGACTGCTTCTATTCGTCGCTGCCATATTGCAGGAATATTAGCTGCACCATAGACTGCGCATGTTGGACGTATCAACCCATGCGTCGGTGCGTTTAAGGTGAGCGCGTGACTAAACTTATTATCCACTGGTAGATGAGTATACGCATCTGTGATGTCTAGGTGGCAGAATAATCGGGCACTCTCCATGCTGTTGAACAAGTGCTCGATTTTCGGGATTGGATATTCATCAATTATAATTCGCGGATTCAATGGTTCGCAGTTCCCAGTGATGCGCATTTTTCCATTCTTCTTCATGACGACATGTGTTGTTGATGCCCACTCCGAATAGTCTACCTTTTGATATAGCCCTGATGTTATTTTAGCATCGATATCCTTAGCGTACTGTAACTGTCTAATTTAAACAAATGGACACCCGTCAACCTGTCTTCCGACAAACCGTTGAGTGTCAATTTGTAATTGTCAAAACAAAGCAAATGACAGCTATGGCCGGCTGTCAATATACTCCCATAAGCAGACTGTCAGCCGCCACACCCGTCAATTCTGTTAGATCACACGCTGCCATGCAATCTGACATTATTAAATCACAAATAAATACTGAAATTGATTAGAAAATTTGTCGAACAAAACCATTCCATGCTCACTGTGCTGCCATCTCTGTATCTGAAGAAGTACTGAAGGATAACAAAAGATTTGAACTTCTGAATGTGTCTAAGTTTTCGCCTGTCTAGTCATTGCGGGGGCTAGCTCGTCGCACCGTGGGTAAGTGACACAATCTCCGTTCATGTTGACAGTTACTTTTTTTATTTTTTTTTATTTACAGGCTCAAGGGATACTAACGAAAATATAACAACTAAAAAACTGATCACAAACAAGCGCATGAACGAGATAACTAAAAACTTCTTGATTTTCATTCAACCCACCTTTTATCCTCTGACAAACGTCAGGGATGCCGTGCTTACAGCGTGCCAATGCTAAAAGTCAATTTCTACAAAAAAATCAGGTTTATGCGCAAGGAGTTTTGTTACAGTACTTACCGCGCAACGCGTAAGGAATCTCTCGTGCTTTGGCGAAAATAGGTGATGCGTCTGTTTTAAAGTGTACTGTGATAGGTGGTCCGGTGAGTTTGCCTGCTGTCTCACTAAATGTGTCATCGTACTTCAATAGTACCTTGCCTTTTTTTATGACTCTTCGTTAATTGAAGAGATTTCACTGAGAGTATGTGAATATTGTTGTTTGGGAAGAACAATTTCGATAGCTTGATCTCGTATGCGAATTGTGCAATCCATTCGCGATCGAACAGTGGCTCATAATCGCCTTCGATTACGTATAGATCCATTTTCTTCGTTGTTGTGCCCAATGTGACGTTTACTGTAACGTATCCCACGCATTGGAGGCGATGACGTGTATAACTTGTGAACTGCCTCTTAGTTGGCTTCACGGTGAAGCTTGGTTTAATTTTGCGTAGAGTTTTTGTGCTTATAATGCCACATGGAGCACCTGTGTCGAATTCCATCTCTACTTTGCTGCTATCGATGTTAACTTCAATTATTTGTTTGTGATATGACTTGGCTTCGATGCAGTTGATTCTATTAAAAGTTTCCACACTGTCAATTTGTTCGTCGGCTTGCTCTTCATTGTTGATTTGGTTAGTGCTTCGCGTCATCTTGCCCTGATTATAAAATTTTGCTATGTGCCCTATTTTCCTGCAGTTATGACATTCTGCCTTTAGGAATAGACACTTATTGCGTACATGTTGTCCTTCGCACCCCTTGCACACTTGTGCATTTTTAGTTTGTTTTTCTTTGAACTGTTTTAGGTATCTTTGATTTGCCCCAGTTCGATTGTCTTTTTTCTATACTCCTGATTTTTGACAATTGCTTGGTTTACCTCGCTTAATTTGTGGAGGCGTAAAGCCAAGTGAATTAGTCGTCTCATTTGTCACTCTGCAGTTGCCCTGACTTCTGCGGATGTGTTCTGTGTTGCCTCTATTCTGTGCGCCACTTCATATGCGGCCTGGAATGTAGCCGGCTTCTTTGTAATGATTCCATCACACATGTCACGGTTCTCGAGACCATGCAAGAACTGCTCGATCAGCATCCTGTCTAAGAATGAACCATATTCACAATGTACGGCTCCTTGACGAAGGCGCAACGCGAACTGTGTTACAGTTTCCTCCCTTTTTTGTTTTAAACGGCGAAATTTGATGCTTTCTACAAATTTGTCCCTTGGACGGTCAAAATGTTTTGTAAGCACTTCGCGTAGTTCTTTGTATTTTAATTCCTCTGGTTTACGTGGGTTAATTAGGAATTTGAGTGCACTACTCAATTCTGCGCCCATGTGTACGCGTGCGTAACTTTCGTGTTGATTTTCTGGAATTCGACTCAATTCTAATGCACTATCAAAGCGTGCGAAATAATCTTCTACTGTTGTTCCGTCACTTGACCGATATTCGCTGACTGCAAATGATCGTGGTCTCACCTGTGCGATGTTTTCTGTTCGTGCTGAAGTCGTTACTTCGGTTTAGTTTGTCCCCCTTTGCAATTCCGATTATTTGTTTTACTTCGGCGTAAGGTTCTGAAAATACATATTTTTATTATGTCCTTGTTACCACTACGGCATGAGTCAGCGTTTTTTGATACCACTACTGCGTGGATTTTTTTTCGGTACTACACGACGTGAATTCCCTGTACTTTTGTTAATTTGGCGTGAAGTTCCTGGCTTCCACAATTCTGACACCACTTTTGTGTCTTTAGGGAGGATTTAATGTTTATAACACAGTTTGTTCTATGAATACAAAATACTTTATTTAGTTTCTATTTTAACAATACAAGTTGACTGGCTGGAAACAAGTAGAAGAGTGACAGTTCAGTGTTACTTAACATTTTCTTACTTAGGCTATGTTTACAGAGTTGGTTGCTAGGCATTACCATATGCAACAGTTTCCATCGTACAATTTTTTCTAAAATCTCGTGACAATTTGAAAAGAATACAATAGACTATCCGCCACACATAACGTGATGTCTTCTTCTTGATTCCTTCATGCATGGAGGTAAAATACGCGGAGATATGCCATAAAGTCGGAGATATCCCATAATATTGATCTACCGCTGGAAACTTTTTTATGGCATATCTCTGACTTTTTCCCCTCATTTATGGTACATCCTCGACACATATCTGCGACAAAATTTTTTCGACATACTTGCCATACTCCTCTTACTCACTAGTTATTTCATAAGCCGTTGTTAAAAATGTGGTTCCCTCGCTCTAAATCTCTGCAAAATTAAAATGTTGCTGTAATGGCTGATTTACATTACTCGAACATTGCTAGAAAACAGAGTAAGTAGTTTCCCCTTATCTGAAAATACTTTAGAACGATAAGGACAAAAGATAATCTAACAAAATTTTACTGAGTTAAATGTCAAACTCTCCAACGAGGGGAAATTTTTACTGCCATAATTAGCCATAAAGAGTTCTAGCCAGAAGTATATTTTATGGCAGTAAATTTTGCTATTATGGCAGCAAATTTCAATATATATAACTACTAGCGTGTACGAATATAATTGTTTACACGCACACAAATTAAAAATATTTGAAGCAAGCACATTTGCCGGAATGTGTCAAAATTTTAATAAGAATATTTTGTATTCTCTATACCGTGCAAAGTCGTACCTTCTGAAGAGAATTTGTGAAATTATCGATTCCAGGATTAATTGTTTTTAAAAATTTTGTAAGCCAAGAAGAGGAAATGATACTTTGAGGGCTATTCTCATTGGAAAATGAGCTTCAACCAAATTTATCTAAACCGGAGGTTAGTTTGCCAATGAATGGAACACAATTCAAGAGCAGGATGTATTTGTGCCTTGGAAAATGAAATCAAAATGTAGCAGCGAGGTGAATGATTGTACTTTTCTGTGTACATGTTTTTCAAGAAAATGAGCTTATAAGTTGTGTGAAAAAGTGAATGAATTTGAAATTGTTAACTCTTATTACGACCAAGGAAATTGGTGTGTTATTTTTAGAAAGTTGTAAACATAGAAATAAAATTTATATTTATATAAACTGATTTGAAATTAGACTTTCTGCTTTTATCATTTTTTTTAAATATGTATATGTGAAATTGTCAAATATATTCCTCAATTAATATTCATTGATTTTTCTTCTTTTTTTAGGTCTGACTAATTTGTACAATTGACAATTTGATGAAATGTCAAAAGTGTACCTAGCTATAAAAGAGTGGGAAATAATGTTTTGAAAGTCGATCACCTCTTCCTTTTTTTTCTAATAGGGCAAAATAATAAAACCCTCTCACTCACTTTGTCAGTAAAATCGCATGTTCGAATGATGTAAATCAGCCATAATGGAAATCCGCCTTAATGGGTATGACATGTAAAGGCGGATTTCCATTACTGCGACATTCATATTATGTAGAGATTTAGAGCGAGGCAACCACAATTTTAACAACGGCTTATGAAATAACTAGTGAGTAAGCGGAGTATGGCAAGTATGTCGAAAAAATTGTGTCGGAGATAATTGTCGGAGATTTACCAAAAATTAGGGGAAAAAGATATGCCATAAAAAAGTTCTCAGCGCTAGTCTGACATATATATAAAGACTGACCTCCTGTTCATGTGGCACCAATTTTGATTTCAGAAAGTATGCTCTCACTGTAACTTGGCGCTATATTTAAAATTTTTGCGAATTTTCTTATATGAATGGCCGTCCTATTTACCGAATTTACCACAAAAGTATTTGGGACTATTTGTATCGTTGCAATTTAATTATGAGTCGAAGGAAGTGTTTTTTACAAGGATTTGTACCAGCAATTTCTCGTTCCTAATCGTTACAGTTCAATGGGAAAGTATGCTCTCACGGAAAGAGACAGGAATATGAAATTGGGGCCATTTGCTTTTATGCATTTTTGGTTCAACAACACTGACATGTATATAAATGGACCAAGGGGCTTATGCCGTTTGCATGATATTTTGAGAAGAAGAAGCTACGACTCATTTAATTATGGAATTGTTTACCTGTTTGACTTTTGACAGAACTTAATTTGCCGGGAACGGTTTCCGCTTATTGTTATTAAAACTTAAATACGAATGTATCTTTCGAGGCGCCGTCAGTTAACTGCCATAACTTCAGTGTTAGTCGTGCTATTTTTCCAATAGTATTTATAAGATAAAACTAGAATTTCTGCCTTAGCAGTAGATGCGTAAAGCATTTCCATACGCGCCTTGTAAAGATTATATTTATTGTTCGAATTCTGCAAGATAGATTATTTGGACATAATTAATGTACATAAATGTAAAATTACGAGCAGCAACTCGTTTTTGCCAGTACGGCATTTAGAAGTGTGATAAGTGTGGCATGTTTTAGGTATGTTTAGTTTAGTCTTGAAATCAGGAATACCATCTGAGGAATAATCTTTGACTGGTACGTTATTTTGAGGTTTTTGTATAAATTTGTATTTTTTTAATTTAGCGGTTAATGAAGTATCGAAAAATGAGTTTTTTATTAAAATTTAAAAATGAGTTATCGCAGACAAATGTTTTTTTTATATAATATCGGTTTGATTAAGAAAATGCCCTTATTTTCTAACAGATTATCTGTACATCCATGGTAGTAGCTATGAAGAAGTGTCCAATGTGACGCCGATCTCATAAATTCTTTACCAATTTTGTTGTCGGCGTTTGCCCGGAATTCTGGCATTACAATTTATATTGTCAACTTCCTTGGCCGTGATTATGGAGCACAAATGTGAAAAATGCATTCTTCAATGCCTGTTCTTGTATAAACACTTTTTGATGTACCTAGACTAATTAAGTTTTCTAGTGTGAGAACGCATTACATGTCGATTTATTTGAATAGAAGTGCAAAATGGTTCAAATTTATACATTACACGTTACTAGTTTTTTTATGCTTTCTCATCTTCAAGATAAAAATTGTAATTTTGACTTCACTCGTGTACACAAATTTTATATGTAACCCGTCGTTATCTTGTTATATGCTCTAAGAAAAACAATTTTTAAAAATTTTTTGAATGCGCCAACAATTTTGTGTTCTCTACATTTTCAACCGAAGGTTCAATTAGGCGGATATGCATTAAAGATGTATAGGATGCTAGGGTGGCCGAATGGGAAGCCCGCATTGGCACCTGAAGTTAAGGTTGCCCCTTTAACTGAAGGATGATTCAATAAGACAGTAAAGGAAGAAAGGCAAAGGAACAGACGATATTCTTAAGGATCAACTTCTTATCTTTGAGATCAGTCCTATCTTTTATCCTTGCTTCAGTTGGTTTCACCTTATAGTAGTTTCCAATATAATAGCTCTGATAAGATATTCACATATCATTCATATGTGCTGACATACATACATATGTATATAAGATGTCGATGGTAGATGCATCTTATTATATCTGTGAAATGAGGGACATAATCATTGGGATTGCGTGGGATTTAGACACTCAACTATATTGGCGTCAATATCCGCAGAGTGAATTGTGCTGAATGGCTGCATATTTATTGAAAACTATATTTTCATCCATCCAATGCAGTCGTCATTCAAAATAATATATAAAAGAGTAGAAGCAAGGTCATTCATTTTCCCAAAAAAACCGACTTATTATATCCTAGATGAAATCATAGAGTACTTATACTAAGTTTCTCATTCCGTTTCTAATATTAAACGTACTTTTTGTTTTTGCATGTCCGTCTGTCTGTCCTCACGATAACTCGAGAACGCATGTATGCTCGATACTTTAAAGTGGTTGAATGTCCGACAGAGACTGCGGTTGAATATGCTTCTATTTATCTACAAAGTGAAGAATCAAAAACTATCAAGATACCTAAATGAACTAATACAATATGTGGGGATGTCCAACCATATCAACTTAGAAGAAATACTGATATAAGACTGCCCAGATGTAACACACGAGCTGGTCAGAACTCACTGATATATAGAGGCTTTCTACTCTTCAATGAGCTTCCTAGTGATATAAAAAATGAAACAAGATGGAATTTTTATAAAAAAAAAAATGTATAGATTTTGTTATGAACATTAATTAGGTGAATACTGAACAATTATTATGATTATATAGATTACCTTGAATATTTGCATAATGTAATTGACGTGTAAAGAGAGTATATATCATACTAATAAAGAAGTAATAATAATAATGTACCTACTTAGCTAAAATTTTGGAGTCTGGTTTAAAAAAAAAGTAAAGTAAAATCAAGTTTAAAAATGGGACCAATCGGGCAACTCCTTCGTACGGTTGCCATAAAAAACTTTACGCGTCGACGCGACGTGGAGAACTGAAATTTTGTATACGGCTTTTTCGTTAAAACTGAAAATACAAGTTGAAAAATGGACCAAATCGGTCAACTACTTCTTGGTGTTGCTATACAAAACTTTGGGTTTTCACTATGCATTTGTATATTTGGGCACTGCCTGATAATGCGTCGTGGTAGAGAGCTGAAATTTTATACACAGCGTTTTTTATAAAAATAGTAAATTTCAAAAATGAACCAAATCGGGCAAGTACTTGGTGTTGTCATACAAAACTTTAGGTTTTTACCTTACTTGTATTTTCATCTAGGGTATAATATTAGTGGTTTAGGCCAATTTTAACTCTTCTCTTGTTTTTTCTATATTCATTTGCAAATTCATTTTGCGGATCTCAAGATTGCCGTTATACGACAAGTCGGAGCTCACCCCCTTTAATTATATTTATTTCAATTGTGAATTCTATACATCACTATTTTACCATACAACGCAATGTAAGTAATGTTTAAAATGAAAGCTTGAAATTTCGCTTTCAAAGAAAATAATGATTATTATTGCAAGTTACACTCCTTTCATAATTGCGACACTATCTCATTAATGACACATTGAATATCGTGTAAACAACGTTCACTCCGTTTCTCACTTTGCAATGAATAGAAAATCGTGGCCCATAATACGTGCACTGTTTTTAGTTGTAACTCTCTGTTATTATCAAATCTAAATTTCGGGTCTGGTACTTTATTTATTAATATTATTCATATTTTTCAGATTTCTAATGAATCGTGAATGTGAATCTGAATGAGAAGGAGGAGTAATGTTCCTGACAATTCTTCATTTGGCCCAAGGTTTGTATATAAAATTTTTATAAATAAAGTGAATAGTGTATTTAAGCTCTATCCATTATGGAATACATTGAAGTGTGAGGCCATAAAATATTTCTGTTAAATCTGCTCAGAAAAGTCAAAGATCATAGATATCATAGCGGAACTTCCTCACTTGTCTCTTTGAACATGCTACTACTTTTGAATATGCCATGTTGTTCATCTTTATGTGTGAAGATCGACGAACTGATGCTGGCATCTGCTGATTTTTACATGTAATCTGTTTTTCACATGCTTATCATTACTATAACTTTAAGAATTATAACTTTTTTTAAAAGGGGCTCAAAATGTAGAGAACGGCATTAAATGTAGCCGTTAATAATTTTTTGGGTCGTTGTTTCCAGTCTGCCTGAAATATGTTTTAGTTTTCTAAGAATTTCAATTATGTGTGTTATAGCCTAGATGATGAAATCATAAGGTATATCAAGTTTGTCATTTCGTTTTTAACGCACAGAAATAATGCTGGTAGAGCAAAATGTACGGACACCCACATAATATTAAAAGTTATTTTGATTTTGCATGTCCTGTCCGTCCGTCCATTTTGTCGTGTCCCAAAGCAATCGAATAATAAAAACCATAAAAACTTCTCGAACTAATCTAAACAAATCTACACTTTATTTGCTCTATCGATTGCAGCACCTGAGTCACTTAGTAGTAAGCAATGGCATTACACAACAGTTACCTTGCGAGGTTAATTATATTGTAATCGTCGATTACTCAACTAAAGCGCTAATCACGCCCAGCTGTTGGGCTAATCAGTAAAATAACCGACGCGACGACTGCAGAACAGTTCATGTTTAGCAATTGCTGATTATTTTGCCAGAATGCGCCCTTGGCTGTTGATAGAATCTTCTGTATATTGGGCCATAACAGTATGTCTTCACGATAACTCCAGAACGTATGTACATATAGAGTTGAAACTATGCACACGGGCTTTTTTGAAAAAAAGTAAATTGAAGTTTGACAATGAGACAAATCGGCTACCTCCTTTTGGGGGTTACCCATACAACAATTTCGTTTTTCACTATATATTTGGACACTGCCTGAGTACGCGTCAACGTAGAGAGCTGACATTTTGTACACTGTGTTTTCATATAAATAATACGGATAATTTCAAAAATGCGCTAAATCGGGCAACGGCTTCTTGTTGTTATTTAAAATTTAGTAATTTACGTATACTGTGAAAACGATGTCCCAGATGATTTTATTGTACTGAAAAGTTGTCTAGAATATGAAATCTGATGAAATTGGTTGTAATAATTTTTATTGTCCGACGAACCGTTCTAGAAATATATGCGAAGAACTTTTTCAAAAGTCAAATTTGCACATACGAAATTACATAGATACGGGCATTCATCTAGGATATCATAAGAATTGATCTTACTTAGACCAACTCTAGCTTTTTTACTTGTTTTTTTTTTCTTAAACTTAAATTATTATATTAAACTACTCAGACGTACTTTTATTCTACTTTTTAATGCATTAATTTTGAAATTCCTCTTCGCAAATTTATGGCGGTCTTCGTCTGTGGGGTAGTCTAGTTCAAGTTGAGTTAGGGTTTAGCTTATTAAAACAGCTTACATTTTACTTTCTGCAGTACAATTTATTTGCGTCTTTACTCTGTGTGCACTCGTAAATTAAATGTTCTGTGCTTATATTCGTTTCGTCATGGCAGTAATGAAATCTTGACATTTTGAACGGCGACATTTTTTATAATCCAAATTGCTATATAAAATAAACAACTCGTTAGCGCTCCCTTTCTTTATGTAAAAGGAGTATAAGGCTGCCATGGAAAAGAAGAATCCTTCTGACATTTCTGAAATTAACAAATCGTAAATGATTTAAGCTTTCGTATATTTTTCTGTTTCTGTTGTGTATATTTAAAATTTTTTTGCACCAATTATTATAAAATAGAAAAATATATTCCCCTTCTTAAAAATGAGTTTCCGCTGAATTTCTGCGAATAGCAGCTATAATTTCACAAAACACTGACTTCAACCAAAATATACACTTTACGCCTCCGAAATAACGCAATTTCAAATATTTAATATGTATTTAGTAAAACAATTATATTAAAAAACCTTTAACTGAACTCTCGGAACTTTCAGAAATGTAAAAAGCGAGTTAAACGAAGTGCAATCCGACTGTAATTGAATTGTTGCTTACCTGCTTATACTGTAGTCGCACGATACCCCGCTTCCTTATTAGTTATTTATTCAATTCAATTCAATTTACGCTTATAACAATTTTGTACTAGAATGCTCTTTAAGCATTTATTTTAGCATTAGTTTTCCTGCGTAAATTGATTAATTCCAAGTTTCCTTTGTATTTACTCACGTTATGAAGATGGGCAACAGTATTATTTTACCACTTTTTCTCGTGTATGGGATTCTCTTGCTGTTAATCTTAAAAGGCAAAATCAAGCTTTGGATTTTAAAACTGAGTAAAATTGTTTCATTATGAATTCTCCTAAATCCTAAACTAAATGTGCCGATAATACAATTTTACTATTGCTTAGATTAAAGATTTAGTCTTTAATTTTTTTTTTTATTTTCTTCCGTATCAGGTTTTATATATGTTGGGCAGTGGGTGGTGAGAGTTAAATGGAATGGGGAATTGAACTCTCTCACCACCTCTTCGTTATTGTGAAATGCTTTAACTAGTTTTTTATATATAACTTCTGAACACCAGTACCTCCTATGATAGCTTATTAGATACCTACATATTCGTTGGGACTTTCCAATGCAGCTGGTTATTTTTCGAAGTTATGGCTCGGCAATCTCAAAATGTTGGTATCGCCCGAATCCGCCCAGTTTGACCATATGATTACAACAAAGACCAAAGACCAATTCTTATGATACCCTAAATGAATACTCGTATGTCATTTCGTATGGTCACCTATCTGTGCAAGTTTGATTTTTGACAGAAAAAATGATTATAACTAATCTTATAGGATTTCATATTCTGAAGAACTTTTCAGTACAGTAAAAATTCTAGGACATCGTTTTCACAGTATACATAAAAATCCCAAATTTTTTCATAGCAACCCCAAGAAGGCGTTGTCCGATTTAGTCCATTTTTGAAATTATGTTTACAATTTTTATGAAAACGCTATGTACAAAATTTCAGTCCAAATATATAGTGAAAAACGAAATTTTTGTATGGAAACTCTCCAAAGGAGTTACCCGATTTGTCCCATTTTCGAACTTAGTTTTACTTTTTTTTTAAAAGACCATATGCAAAATTTCAACTCTCTAAGCTCTCGACTTATCGTGAGGACAGACGGACAGACATACGGACGGACAGACGGCCGTACATGCAAAACTCAAAATAACTTTTAATTTTATGCATGGTGTTCAATCCATTTTGTTTTACCATCATTATTTCTGTGCGTTACAAACGGAATGATAAACTTAGTACATAAAGATTTCATCTAGGGTATAATGTAGAATTATTCAATTTATGTATATATCGAACTTCAGAGTGAGGAGGGTTGTGTTGTGGTAGTAGGTTCTGTTGAACGACGCACGTGAACGAAGTACAGCCATGTACCCAATGTTTTGTTTTTCAGTTTCAATATTATCGTATAAATCTGAAACAAATCTAAAAAATTAGGATTTTTTTTAATACTTCTTAGAAGCTCTATGTAAAAGTTTGTGAAAAGTGGGCGTGCTTTTTAAAAACAATTTATAATTATTTTCTTATTTTTCAGGTATGAACCCATATGTTTAAGAACATCGTGATCTTGGGCCAACGTGAGTACCTAGTTTTAAATATTTTTATAGAGATGTTGGAAAGTTAATTAAAAACGATTCATATCTCAGATTATCTGTATAAATGTAAATTCTACATAATTATTACTGTCAAAATCGAAAAAGTAAGATATTGCTAATTGTTTGTTTGTATGTGGGATATGTTTTTCCACCCAAAAGTGATGAATAATCGATAGCATTTTCCCAACATTTTTACAATTTTTTAAATGATGTATTGCATTTAAAAAAAAATTGCTTACTCTCAAACCGTCTGGATAATCATAAAATGGTGCTTAGATATAAGTTTATGTATGGGAAAACTTCTCTGTGTAACAAAAAATAATCAGAAGTAATTTGGCGTAGGTAATCAATTCTACTTTGCCATATTGAAAAGCAGCCTTAAATCTAATATAACAAAAATGGTAAAATAATTAAGGAAATCCAAATATCATGAGCTTTTTCTCTCATCCTAAAATTTTTTATATCAATGGTAAAAGAATTATTATAATTTCTATTATTATTTATTTTATTTATTATTTCCAACTTTCGTTGTATCGAAGCCATATTCATGCAAAAAGAATTATAATTATTAAGCATTTTATTTTCCAATAACTAGTTTTAGAAGTAATTGTAAATCTTGTTCTGGGTTTACCTTTTATCCAAGGACTGCGGAGTGCTTTTGATTAAGAAGATCACCAGTCCCAGTTGCAGGAATATTTTATTTTTGTTTTATCTTCCACTTATTTTGAAATTACAAATGAGCAGTTCTCCAATTTATAGAACTATACAACTGTCACTTTCCTGTCTTATATTTTTTTAGTAATGATCTGATCAATTTTTTGTTTAAAATTTAAGAAAACTGTGGCTGGTTTCCTCCTCTACAGATTCGGAGGTATCTGAATCTATTTCCATAAAAATCTCTTGACCTTGAACTTCAACAATGATGATTATTCATGAAATTTGTGCACGATGTGCTGGGGCCACGCCTGATATAGATGATTTTGCGGGTGATAATGAAAATTAGTGCATCGGCTTCTTTCTGCAGCGGACTTTAACTCAAATGCTCTTTATCGACGGTTTTTTTTCTTGTTTAATTTGTGCTTTGTAAATATTTCTGTGCACTTTATTGTCAAATATTTCATACAATTGCACTTTTTTTTGACAGCACGTATTTATTGTGTTACTTGCTCGGGGTCACCATTTGTTGGGGTAATGCTTTTATGCAAAAGAAATAGCCTCTTTTGATATTTTGAAATTAACCTTAAAAATCAATGTGATTAAAGAAATAAAAGAAAACGCGTATATCTCTTTTTATCACTAAACACTATTTAATTCTGATTAAATCAAATAAACAAATTATCCTATATATAAACTTGAATCTTACTTTTTAAAAGAAGTGATAGACTATTTTTTAGTTTTAATACGCGTGACTGCTAGGCTCTAGGATCGAAAAACACAAGAGCGAGATTATCATGACAACCGGATCTTTTCTTTTTATTTTTAGGTATAATCATTCAGTGCATCACTGAAGGTGGCGCAGCATTTACATTGTTTTTCAATTCTAATTTTGGCGCGAATTTTAAAATTAAAATATATAACTGAAGTGCCACTACATCTGTAGCGCATCGATATATTGCATAGGGATATATACGTTTCGGTTGTGATTCGGGTCAATAGCCACCTGGGTCACAACACATGCTCTCTTCCTCCCCACGATCAAACCGCTGACGATAAGGTTAGTGTAACGCTGCTCAAACTTAATTTGAACCCGTTAACCGTAGAGGCGAGAAAGAAAAAAAACTAAAACAATTAATGCACGTTGTAATTTGATTCCCGACTGAACTCTTTCTTCCCATACAGTTCTTTAAATATAAAATTTAAATGCTTACATAAAAAAAAGAACAATAATGTTGTCCACAATGCATTGACCCGTGTTAAGCAACATTTTATTTTTCGCTAGCTTTATTGACCTAGTGAGTGCAATGTGTGCGGAATTTGCTCCCAAAGCATAAAAATATTATTGAATGTTATTGCGACATGGATCAATGAATTGAGAGCAACAAATTTACAAAAGTATGTGGTTGACTGTATTGCAAAATTGCAAATTGATTGTTCAGGCATGAACTTTGTTACATACATACCTTCACCCACAATTTTAAGAAAGCATTGTAACATATGTACATGCCTATAACAATTATCAAAGAAATGCTAGCAACCGCAAACATACATATTTTCATCATTTTTCAATGAACATACATGCCTACATCATTTTCATTAAATTATAATTCCACTCGTTACTGACCTTCCTCAATTACTTAACAAGTAGAGGAAATAACTAAGGTAGAATTGAGTGACGCAATACCCTGCGCGCAAGAATTCGCACGTTGTAATACGATAACCTTGCGCCAGCGGTAGAACCCAGGTGACCAAATGATGGTTCACGAGTTGCATATGAAGAAAGTAATATGTATGCAAGTATGTATGTAAATCATGAATATCACGATGAACAAGCAGCAAGCGGTTAGCGTTTGTCAAAATTTATGTATGTACGTATGTAACAATAAATGCGATAATGTACTGACGAAACGCTCAGTACGATTATAGTCAGAAAAATATCTGTATGCATGTACGGAAGCGACGAGTGCCGCAATTTATTTGTAAACAGAAATAAATGAAGTGCAAATGACCTAACACTTTGTACTGTTATATACAAAGTGTTGGGTCGGAAGTATTTCATTTATTTCCGTATTAATAAGATTCTTGTGTATAAATAAGCAAAGAATTTGAAGAATAAAAGTCAGTCGATTTAAGTCGAGTTAGAATACAGTAAACGGTTCGTTTCACTTAGGAGTTGTGCTTAAAACAAGCTACTCCAAAATAATATCAGGAGTTGTGCTTAAAACAAGCTACTCCAAAATAATATCAGGAGTTGTGCTTAAAACAAGCTACTCTAAAACAATATCAGGAGTTGTGCTTTAAACAAGCTACTCCACAATAATATCAGGAGTTGTGCTTTAACAAGCTACTCCTCGCATCGACAGTCGCTGCCGGGAAGGGCAAAAATAAAATCAACAAATTAAGTCAAAACGGTTTCTTCGCAAAGAAACCACAACAAGTTTAAGTAGGATAGATTCATACTTAACAACAGTTAGTGTTTATGGTTTGATCACAAACAACCTCGTGTGTGTGCACCGGTGAACAAATCACCCTTACTACCTCATCATGTCACATCACTCCCCTAGAACAATATGTCTTCAATACATTCTATAAAAAAACACCAACAACAAAAATATATATATAAAAGAAATCAGGAAAATGCTATCGAATTCAAAAGCTCCTAGCAAAGGATCTCGCTACCGCGTATTATGCTAAAACCCACACACACAAAACAATATGTTGCCCATCATATATAACACAAAAAAATGTTCCTTTATTTAAAAAAAAAAAAATTTCTCTCTACGCGGACAAAGGGAGAAAATCTCTGGAAGAACGAAAAATTCTTTTCGAATAGTCGGCAGTTGGCGTATTTTACTAGAAGCGCACGTAATTATTTCTCTTTTTTTTCACCAAAAGCAAAAATCAATAAAATAATAAATTTTTTTTTTTGACTTTTCGCAAAAAAAATATTTCTCTTGCTTGGTTTTCATAAGATAATTTAGTTAATCATTTAAAAAGAATAATCAACTTTGCGGAACTATTCAGACAAAACTTTCAACCTCTATTTGATTTTTATATGGAAATAAAAAACAATTAATTTTGTGGAACTCTTCACGTAAATTTCCATTTTCACTTTAATTTTATGAAATAACACAATCAATCGATAAGGTGGAATTCTTGAGACAAAATATTCACTTTTAATTTGTTTTTTATAAATTAATGTAATTAATCAATCAATCGAATAATTTAATTTTGAGGAATTCTAAAAGAATGTATATAATACAGTTTAATTAAGTTGATACGTCCTTACGTCGGTTTATTCCACGAAAAATGTAGCAATATATTGCAAAAAGTATTGTACTGTACTCACATACGCCATGTAATGCAGTTGTTGTCCAACACAAAGGATATACGTGCTCTTATTTTTTGTTTCGTCGATTCTGCTATTGAATTGGTTATAGATGAGAAATCTTAATGGTTGCTTCGGT
Organism: Dioctria linearis; assembly: GCA_963930735.1. Taxonomy (NCBI): domain Eukaryota; kingdom Metazoa; phylum Arthropoda; class Insecta; order Diptera; family Asilidae; genus Dioctria; species Dioctria linearis. The sequence goes on along the minus strand of OZ005743.1, from coordinate 139,136,622 downwards.
TCCGCCTTCACAAATCTTCAAATCTTGGAGCCTTTTCCAAATCTTCACCTGAGTTGAAACCACTTTTGCCAAATCTTTACTCGAGTTGAAGCCTTTTGAAAATCCCACCGCTGCCACCAGTGTTATACGCCACCTCTCGTGCTTTCCGTGATGGAGAAGAAGAGGAAGCGGGGGAGCTGGAAAGAATTTATTAGTTTATAATTAAAACACCTCACTTTGGTTTCTTTTCTTTTTATTCGATCGCTGATCTAGCTAATTAAATTTAACACCACTGATTTAAATAAGTCGCGAGCAAATGCAACCGCGAACCAACCACTATGGGGAAATTTATGATAACGTTTGCAAGAACGTCGAAGTGGATTATCCTGATTGCTCGTGTCGCTGGAGTTTTGTATATTTAAGAGCATGGAAATTTATGATTTCGTTTGCTCGAATTTTCATAATTTATGATTTCGTTTGCTTGAACGCAATATGAACTTTTTCAAGTGCAGCATGTGCGCTGAAATAATTTAATAATTTGTGTGCCACGTGAATGATGATGCGCCATGATGGCACTGTGGTATTCGTGTCATCATAACAGAACGAAAAATTTTATGCTTTTTATGTAAATCTAACCAAACGTAGATTTTCCTGTTTCAGGACACAAAACGATTAAAAATTTTTATAAATTTTAATATCAAACCAAACTTGAAATTTCCCGTTTCAGGACACAAATTAATTATTTTAGGATTTTATAAATCAATCCTGATTTCCTGATTTTCTTATTTCCGGACTCCAAACAATTATTATAATAATGTAATATATTTTGACAAAATACTCCAAACCTTATTTCAGGACACCAAACAATTTTTACATATATTTCGGCAAAATACTCCAAGCCTGAGTCTTTCTTTTATTTTAGGACACCAAACACTTTTAATATATATTTTTCCTTTCAAAAATATATCGGCAAAATACTCCAAACTTTGTTAAGATTTAAACAAACAACACACAAATAAAATTAATAACAAACCTTTTTTTTTTTCCTATTCACAAATTTATTCTCGAAACAAATTATTTATTGTGTAAATAAGTATAATAGCTATCATACAAAGTTGAAATAAAATTCTTACAAAGCGATCCGTACTTAACGAAATTAAATTAAATTAATTTGACATCACGACAACACTTTTATATCGATTTACAGCACGATTCAGTTTTATAAGTATAGTATTGTCCCGCTTACACTACCTAATTTCAGGATCGAACCGACTCGGATATCGTTTATGTTTAGAAATATTGGTTTCACACAACAATTAAAAAATATGATTGGTACGACGGTTACTTCGTTTCGTTCACGGCAATAAATTCGCTTAAAAATGCCAACTGATACATCGAACGGACATTTTATGTTTTCTTTCGAATTACCGCTTAACGCAACACACAGATTAATTGACATCTAAGCCATTCGAACATCTGTATGTGGCCACATATAATTAAAGCTTGTTTCAGTCATACAGGCACTTTCCACACCATTCTTTAATTTTCCAACGTATTGTTTCACTTGCACACAAAATCAAGGTTTTCTCGCAACTCAAATCTCGCTTTTTCAATGCACGATGACGGCAAACTTGCACGCAATACTCGCATATACGAATCAATAAGAATTTTCTCGTTCAACACATGACAATATGTTTTCCTCGTTATTTTCTCGCCATGGCTCGATTTTTCTTCGCTAACGCTGGATTCAATATTAAATTCAACAATTTTTCCAAATACCGTTTTACACTCGCACAAATTCATACCTATTCGGGGCACCTTTTAATGAAATCACTTTAACACCGCGTACTGTTGTTTTGAGGGATTTGACAAATTAAAATAACCTTGAATTGTGTCCTACTTGTACTTTTATATTTTATTTACAATTATTCAAACTAATATAACAGTTTACAATTAGAAATTGTCCAGCCATTTGTGTCGCGCGACCTAAGTTTCACCGGGGTCAGAACCAGGCCACTTCACCACGTAATTCTAAAATGAACAAACTAGTTATCGAACATAAGGAATTATCAAGCACTCAAATTATCCGCGTTTTTACAGCGAGCTCACTTTAATTCTTTATATCAAAAATGTTTTTAACACATTGACTGACAGTAGGAACAAGTAAGTTAGAAAATTAACACTATGTTTTTGTAATTTTTAGAATATTAGAAGTCTAGTTTTACTTTTTCTGCTTAAATAAACTAAATTTTGATTAATTCAGCACCTTTAATTAGGTTGCGGTTATAACCGTCATGGCGCCAGCGGACTGTAGACACAAAGTAATGGGACGATGGCGGCTATAATAACAAACATTTGAAAACGTAAATGACAGGTTTAATGACTCAAATAAGCAATTTTTTGTGTGCAACAAAGTATTTTTGGGAGTTTTACACGTAATGTTAGTTCATAATCAAACAAAAATAAATAAATGACAAAAAAAAATTATTATAATTTTGTAATTATTACACATTATTTTCGGTATGCCATGCTTCAGAGCATGGTGCAGGACACAGTGCAGGTTTTGACATGCAATTCTTGCAGCAATATGATGTTTCTCTCCTTTGTTTACAATGCTGAAAATATGTTTTTCGCTTATAATTTTCAGGAGGAGAAATTTTCTCAAGAAAATGCTGTGCTCCATTGTAGTTGATTTCATTGGTTTGGATTCGTGCACGTTTAAATTGAATCAAAGACCTTCCATTCTGTTTATCGTATTTTCTTTCATTAGATACTCTCTCACGTTTACGTCGGTTACTTCGGAATAAGTAGCGGAGTTCAAAGAGGATAGAGCTAACAGTATTCTATCTCCAAACTATCAAATACTTTCTCTACCGTTCTGTTTAATGGACATTAGATCGTTTTGCCCACTCGCTCGAGACCTTTCTTCTTTAAAATGGGATTTTAAATCTTGAGCTAGGAAGTGTACTGGACAACTTCAAAGGCTGGTCCTCTCAGCTTGGTTTTAACGATGTCCACAAAGAGTTGCTGCTGAGGGGCAGTCTCGGTGGAGGAGAATAATTGATTCCCACAAGCTGGAAACTTATCCAAATCTTGTGAGGATCCATCAAATTCTGGCACCAACCTATATACATCAATAAGGCTAATCTCAGCTTGAGATACGCCCTTATTACGAGGCTGTTGGGGATTGTCGTTGTCTGACATTTCCGTTGAGAGGTCAGAAGGTAACTCGGAAAAGCTCAAGTACACCAGCTCGACTACGAGTGATAATTTTGTACACGAATTAGATCGACGTACATTTCACTAATTAAAATAAAGTAAGGCCACCGGCACTGATTAAGATAAATGCGATCAAATCAATCGCAAGTTTTGTCGTACCGTTCGCACAGAGTAACTAAACTTGAAAGCCGACTATACGTTTACCAATCAAGCACTAATAACCATGTGGTGCGATGTAAATAAATAAAAGGAATGAAAGTGGAACACAATTTTTGGAAATATCAAGGGTTTTGGCTTATTAATTAACTCTTCTGAGTTTTGCGGCACTTCCAAGTGTTATTTAAACAAAATTTCAGATAAAAGAACGCAGAGAGAGAGACAAGGAAAATGATTCAAATCAAAACAAATTTCCTTACAATTACAACACATTCAAAATCATCACTTATTCACTTTTCATGATAAAAGGGATTATTTTTTTTTTTATAAGAAGAGATTTTTTCGAAATCGTCAAACAAGCAGGAACTTTCAAGGTTGAATGTTTAAAAACAATGAGCAGGAGAAAAAAAATAATTTTCACTCACTTTAGTGATATAAATAACGAACGAGAATTCTTCTCAGGAGTACTTCTCGCTAACTATATTTGTATCAATTACGTATTTTTTCCATTTAAAATTAAAGAGCAGAATCCTTCTGAATGTGCATTAAACACTTCTTAATAATTATATATTTTCTCACTTAAAAAATTTATCGAATATCTATTTATTTAAAAACAAATTCCTTCTCAGCAGGATGTATCAAACACTTCTTACTAATTTAATTATATATTTTTTTTTTCACTTAAAATTTTTTCGAATATCTATTTATTTAAAACAGTTATTACAATAGAAGATTTCAGACCTAAAATCTACTTACGTTTAGTATATTACAGTAGATTACCGCAAGGCTTTTTAGATGATTTTTTTTCCTTTTAGACTGCTGATAAAACAATGAGCCCAAAAGAAACTGATAAAAAATGTCAGTTGTTGTCCGCTGATGTAGTAATAAATCTCAGAAGAATTTGTTTGGCTTATCCAAATTTTGTAGCTTAGTATAGTCGTCGGTTCGGAAAAAAGTCGGAGTTGGTCCAATAGATGATGATAATTTGGAATCCCAAATTCTATCACCATCAGCACCGCTGCCACCAGTGTTGTAATCCTGCTGGCCGTGCTTTCCGTCAGGGGGAGTTGGTTCTGGAAAGAAATATATATTTCAAGAGAAAGGAAAAATCACTTTCACTTCTATTATTTTTTATTTCGATTTCGCTTTCGTTATAATTAATTCGTTTATTAATTATTAATTATTTTGTTTAGGCTGTTCTTTTCTTTTTAGAACAAATCCTAATTAATATCCGTTTACAAATTTTAATATTCCGGACAAAAAGTATACGCGAACCGACTCGTACAAGAATATATATCCAACTCAACTTTATTCGATTTGATTTTTAAAAGGTGGCCTCTCAGACGCTCGCGTTATCAGCTAAAAAAGGGGCACTTGTATATGCTCAAGAAATATGATGCCGAGCTCGCGTATAAATAAGTGAAAACGAGCTCGGTCAATAAAATTAAGAAATTTATGTTGACGTTTGCAAGAACATTGCAAGAAAATATTACTAGGCACTTGTGCGGGTTGAAATTTTACAAGGCATTTTTGAAAAGAAATTTGATGCAATAATAATTTATTTGATGCGCTCATGTAAATGAGTGCATGAAATTAGGAATTTTTGTGAAGTGCCACGTGAATTATGGTGACATTGCGATAATTGCGGTGTCATTATAACAATATCCAAAAGATTCCCAGCTGCATCTGCATAACAGAAAACTTTATTATAGGTGTTGTATTGGTATGCCATGTCTCATCATTTTCTGGCTCTTCTGGTGCTTCATATTCCTCATCTGTAGTTGGTTCATTATCTTCACTGCCCGAACTGTTATTTTCAGCACTGTCACCATCAGATTCAGATTCACTGTTGCTTAACTCACTACTTATTTTCTCAAAAAGCTTCAGCAGTCTAGAATGATATTTTTCCCAAGTGGCCATTTTCTGTAAATATATGTATTTATTATTTATTTTTATTTTAAATGTAAAATCGTAAAAAAGAAAAAGTAAACAGTATAACTATAAATATCGGTAATGTATCAAAAAATGCTAAATTTTAATATTTTTATTTCTATATAAAGTGTAAAATAAATAATAAACAAATACTTACCTGTCTAAACAATAAATATCGTTAAATGTATTGTTACAGTACTTCTGATTTCGGATGTTCTAATAAGTTCTACTGCACTCGTCTTCCTTCATGTTTGAACACAGCTGAAAATGAATAAAAAACAATGAAAATACAATACAAGAAAGTATTCAATACTTCCCTGAAGTCCATGGTCCAGTGTCCAATCAGCACCTGCCTCCTGTACGTCCTAGAAATATCTGAAATAAAAAAGATATAAATAAATTACTTTAATAAAACTAATTAGATTGAATATTACTAAGTACAAAAGGAAAACTAAGTACATACATGCAGACTGCCAAGAAACAAATTTCTTGGCAGTACAACAACAACACTGTGTAAATGTACTTATGCGAATTTCTTAGCGAAATTCATGTTCCCTGCATAATGAACTATTGCAAAATATGCAAATATGTTCATACATGCAAACATAAAGTCGCAGCATATATACATACTATAATTTACGAAATTCAACAATTTTTGTCATTGTTGACATTTCATGAATCACTTTGAAAATATACAATAATTTGCATAATTTGCAGATTTCTTGCAAATTATGCATAGTCAAACTAATATTAAAGAATTAAAGATAATATTTATGCACTTACCTTAAGAATTAATCCTTTGATTGCGACGAAAACACTCAAAACAACACGGCACTAACGAACTAAAATACCGCGATCGCGACTGTCAACTTGACACGGTGAAAAGCTGATTATACGAAGTTGGCAATGCTTAAAAACCGCGAAAGTTACCAGGTAAATAAATATTCGCGAAAAAAGGTAAAATTAATTCCCATAATAAGTGGGAAAGAGAAAGATGCGAAAACGAGATGCAAGAAAAATGAGAAATATTTACGTTCCACAGTGGAAATTGTCATAATATGGCAGGGAGCCGCCATCTTGATAAATTTCAGAAAAATTAAAATATTTAATAAAATAAATTACGAAAATTCATGGATAATTTTAAATAAATTAGTTGAAGGAAATTGGCACATTTTGACATAAGTATGCAAGTCAAGCAAAGTCGAAAAATATGCTTAATTTGCATTCTTCTTGTGGAACGTATGTCAAAATGGCCGCTAATTTCAACCAAGTTTTTTTCTCAGTTCATCAAATTGATCTTACATGCAATTTATAGCATCTGATCAAATAATAAATATTTTTTCATTTTTCAGCAATTAAGCATAAAATAAAAAGTGCCATATTGAAGGTACAATATTATACATGCTGGAAATTGGTGTGCAATTGGTGCTGGCAAGGGACATAAGTTTTTGTTGGATTTGGACTTCAGATAAGTATTGTGTGATACAAATTAGTGTATAATTTAAATAAGTTTCTTGCACAAAAATTAAAAATATGCCAGCTTTCGGCATTTTAATGATACATGCAACGAAACAAAATAGTTAAGTAGTTAAGTTAAAATAAGCTCAAAGTGAATTAAAAAATAAGTATATAAAGCGTAAAACCTAGAAAAAGCTACAAATTGCATTTAGTGGAATATATGCCAAAATACGGCATAATAACTAGATATGCAATCGAGCAATTAATGAACAGAATTAAATTAGTGAAATTATAAATTGGAGTGTTTCGCATTAGAATTATTCAATAAATGCAGCATTAAACATAAGCACACATATCTTTTTTTCATACCGCTACACTGTCCACCTAAATGCCGTAATATAGCTTTAGTTATCGATTGCAGCTGTAATGAGTTCACACTCATATACTCATAATCAACCATATCATGCATTATCATGCATAATTAATCATCCATATCATATGACCTAAAAACAATCAATATTTTACATATTTTACAGTCATAAAAACTGTACACTTTTATTCCCTCCAGTCAGCAATATTAATTTCTCAATAATTCGCCGCCGGCATACTCTTGGCCTTCACGGCTATATAAATACAAAAATAGGAAATCCCCATGGAATTCCCTCACGACGATTTCATACACATAATGTACTGACCTACATTATACCGGCATTATACAAGCCAAATTATTGCGCGTCACCCATGCAACGGCATCAGCATACTTACATATGTATGAACTCCCTTAAGCAACCGCAGTGGCGCTTGCAATACATATGTTGGGAAATTCAACTGCGCATGCGGCATGTTGATATGCTGTGATGTATACGCGGAAGTATATATAAAGAATATTTCGTATGCCCATTGCATGCCGTATTCTTTTAGTTATACATAATAAAAAATATTCTTTCATGTTATGACACCTTTTCGTGTTATGACACTTACCTCATGAGTTGCGGCACCATTAAATTTTCAAAAGGTGTCACAACCCTAGGAAAAGGTAAGTTTAATTATGATGATGCAGCCCCTTAGGCAATTATGCCGATTCTTTTATACTTCGCAACCTTGGTGTTGCCTCTTAAAAAATTGCACCATCCCAAAATATAAAAGAGGTGCATTCTGAGCCCAGAGGGCAGTCTTCAGATTATCAAGTTATCGGTTAAGTTAAAGTCCGGTTTCTTAAGTTATTTGAGTTAAGTTTACAAGTTCAGTTTTTTCAGTTAAGCATAGTTATTCAGTTAAGTTCAGTGAAGTTTGAAATGCAACGTTCAGTATTCAATTTGACAATAAGATTGTGAAGGCCGATATTACGGTCAGATATAGAAACGGTTTGACTAAATTAAGACTTCCAGTTAATTTTAAGCCGTGTGTATCAAGTTGTATTAAAATAATAAAAATCCAGTGCTACATTTCAAAACACTTCACTTAAATCTTCGCCTGACCGAGCGGACACCAGGGCGATGAGGTTAGGTCCGATCGTTCACGGGTGGTGCACGAGGGGATAGAGAAATGCAATTTTTTTTTTTTTACCTGGAATGTTTCCTCTTGTTTCTTGCCACCCAACGTGGGACTTCCGAAGTGGGGCCCGTTGGAGTGGGGCTCGGGTCTCTAATCGATCTTTCTCGGGGTACAGCAGGTTGTCAAAAAAAAAGAGGATCACCTTATTCACGAGATCTGCTTATTTCTGTTTGTTTTCAGCTGGGTTACTTGTTTAGGTAAAAATAACAAATATTCTGCCTGGTTTAATTCTTGGTTTTATTTTTCTTCTTATTTACTTTTATTTTCACTCGATTTGATTAATTTAAACAAACTTTTTTTTATCTTTACAAAATTCTCGGTGTCTTATTTCCAAAATCCAGATCTTTCTTACAATGGCTACTTCTTCGGTCTGCCCTGACTTACTATATCTCTACTACTATATCTCTTTGAAGTTAAACCAAATAATGAACAACTCTGCTGTTAAATGGCAACAAAAAGAATTATCCAAAATTAGTCTAAGACTTCCCGAAATACTACATTCGGGGTGAACACTTCATTGCGGCCAAAGAGTAATTTGCGCTGTCTGTTAGTGCGTGTAATAGCAACATGAACAGAGCTTTGTGCTGTTGCCCTTGAAAAGGCAACATCTAACATTCCGTGTGAGAAAACTGGCTCTCTTAGCAAGATTCCTACCTTTCTAAGACTCTGTCCTTGAGCCTTATAGATATTCATTGCGAAAGAAAGCCTCACCGGAAATTGGCGCCGAACTAATTTAAATGGAGACCTTATGTCAGACGAACTAAGTATGATCCGAGGTATAATGACTCGATCGCCTTTATTTGCTCCGACAGCAATTTCGGCATCAATCACATTAGCCCATAAATGTCTAACAATAAGTCTGGTACCATTACATAGCCCACCATTAATATCTAAATTGCGGAGCAGCATTATGACTGCACCAACTTTTAAATTTAATTGGTGTGGTGGTATACCAGATGGAGTCATCGAATTGATAACATCCATTTGAAGCATATCCTCCTGTTCATCAGTATTCCCATCCACATATTCAATGCTATCCGCACTGTAATACGTGTGAATATTTCCGGATAATTTTGAGAGGATTTGTTCATTTATTTCTAGTACGGCATCATTTCTTGTACTTAAAATGGCCGCACTAATTAGATCTTCTTCTGAAATTTCATTTATGTTTCGACAATAAACGTCCAGAATCAAGTCATTAGATGCAATATTAACGGTTGGTATTTCGATAATATTTTCATCTAAACCAAAGGTGTTGGACAATTTGCCATCACCTAATTTCAAAAGCCATCGGGAAAATGAAACTTCCCAAGGATTAGTTCTCATATTTTGAACTAATATATACCTTCGGAAATGTATCCACAGATTTGATTGCTTAACGCAAGCTTCTACTGTTGTTAATGTACTACTAAGATTGACAACCGGCCTCCAATCGCCACTCATAATAATAATCTTATCCCCGAATGGCCTATTAATTCCTGTTAAATCGCGTAAAAGGCGATCAACAGCTTCGAAACCATATCTATGGGTCAATGTACATTCATCCCATACAATAACTTCTGCAGATTTTATCTCCAAACCCTGAGGTGAATTTGGTCTTATACTGCAAACGGAAGACTCATGAGGATCAATTGGTAACTTGAATCTGGAATGGACTGTAGTGCCACCCTTAAGAAGCATAGCAGCAATTCCAGACCAAGCGACAGCAATTGCAACTTTTCCATCTGCTCGCACTTTGCTAAGAATGGCATTCAGAACGAAGCTTTTACCTGCACCAGCAAAAGCATCCAAATGGAATAATTTTCCATTAGATGTTATACCATTTAATTCAGATATAACATAATCAAAGAATTTCTTTTGCCCCGGATTTAATGTAGCATAGGTTCGCTGATATTCCCTATTCTCTTCTGTAGGAATATAAATATCGGCATTATTCAAAATCAAAGATTGATCGACAGTAGGTAAACCCAAGTCTGCCAAGCTAAAACTATGAACTGCCAACATTTGAGCAATATCAACCAACGCTTTTTCCAAACCTTGGGCTTCATTATTGAATCGCCTAGTAACAAAAAGATTGAGACAAAAGTAACACTGTTTTTTTCATGGTTATAAGAATTTCTTATTTATTTTTATTTTTAAATTTGAAATTATTAAATAAACTGATTTCAGGAAAAAATTTAAACAATAGATAAGGGCCCATTGTCCTCAATTTTTCGCAATTTATATCTGACTTTACTCAACATAGCCTGGATGACACTGACGTCAACTTTTTTTAGTGAAAAGTTGATTCGCCGACGCAACTGCTTTTCATTATTTGCTTGCCATCCATCTTTGTACACTTGAGCACTAAGTAATGCCCAAAAATCCTCTATAGGCCGTGCTTGAGGAACGTTCGGAGGATTATCCTCTTTCGGTACGAATTTAATGTTCTTCGCATTGAGCCATTCGGTTGTCTTTTTAGCATAATGACAAGATGCTAGGTCCGGCCAAAATATTGCATCATCTGTAGAATGTTTCTCCTCGATGAACTTTAACAATTTTGGCAAGCATTTTTCGATATAACGGTCCGCGTTTAGCGCTTGCCCTCGAACAGTGCCAATAAAAGTACTCGAAACACCAGCTTCGGAAATTGCACACCACACTAAGATTTTCGGCTCAAATTTTGCAACGCCCCTATATTTTATGTTGGGTGGAGATGAGGCAAAATCGTCAGTGTAAAAACCTCGATTTCCCGCCAAGGTTGTGTTCCCAAAAGTAAAATATTTTTCGTCGTCCATGACGATTCTTCTTCCAGTTTTGAAATGCTTCAACCGCAAAGCACGGCAAGTTTTTGGACATTTTTTCAAGTTGTTTTTGGGAGTATTTTGGTGCTTTCTTTCTCTTTCTATACAGGACATTATTTTTCTTTAAGCAACGTTGAATAGTCATGTGCGATAGATGTAGTTTTTTGCTCATTGTTCGCATGGACACACCAATCTTGTTTTTCATTTTGTTTATCACTTTCTCACTCTGTTTATCACTTAAAACTTTTGGTCTTCCAGTGGACTTCTTATTTTTTTATATCACGACTTTTACAAGCTTTTATAGCACGATATATTGTTGCACGACTTATATTTTTGTCGTTAAACTTTTCACAAATTTCCGAATTTGACAACGTTCCAACCAAACAAAAAACTTCTGCCCGCAATTTTAGCTTTTCATTCATTTTTAGATTTTGTCTCAAGCAAAGGTTACATAGAATTAAGCATCATGACTGTTGGCATGTCATAACAAAAAACGTAGGCACAGCCAACGTGATTTGACTTTTGCATGATACAAGTTTGTCTCAACATTTTTGTTACAGGTGTTATAGTCTTCGGACAAATCATTGGCAAATTCTTGCCAAAGTTCACAAGGATTAGCTGGGGAGCAAAATACACAAATGAATACAAAAAGTTGCCTTAATTTATTCGGCATTTCAAATGTGATTGCTTCTTTAATAGCTCTATACCATTCCTCATCATCCTGCAATAAATTTCTCGTTAAAAGAATTGTAGAAGACGCCATTGTACATCTTATGGTCGTCAAAACTTTTAGGACCCTTAACGTGTGACAGAAGTATTCGTAAATGATATTTTTCAATATCATGTACACTTACAGAATACATCCGACTTATGATGTTAAAGCCTCTTTTTCGCTTTGTCCGTCGATTTTTTTGCCAAACGTAATGCTCTGGAATTTGAATATACAGATATTGTCGAGCATTAGCATCAAGTACATTTAAATTGAAAAATCCTGTTAATTGAGTATCTTGTTCTGAAGCTCTTTCCAAGGCTTCTCTCTCATTATTAGGATGAAAATATACCGACTGCCTATTTGGCAAATGAACTGTAAGGCGATATACTTTATGGGAAAGATCATCCAGTGGCATCTTAAACAAACGCCACATGGCTTCGGGGGATGAAATATATCTAGACTCTAGATATCCCCTTACTTCATTCCAATTTAGTATACCAGCATTATTATCATTAAATGCGACAAACGCCATGTCATGCCCTTTATATATGTACTTATAAATATACTTAACCGACTGTATTGAGCTGCATACCTCAACATTAATATGAGCATTATATTTCAGAAGTAAGTATGGATTATAAGGTACAACAGATCTATTATTAAGGGTAGCATTACCTTTAATAATATAACGACCGTTATCTGGTCGTTTATATAATGGATAACCATTATAATTAACCGACGTCATTTCGCAAAAACTTTTTGATGGGAATCAATCATACATGGGCAATTTGGATTTGACTGTCCGCAAGGCCCATGCATCATTTGGGAAGAGACAATATCAAAAAGTATCGGATGGATATTTTTGTTCGGTAGTTGCGCGGTTACAACTTTGTCAATATCATGTGCAGTTCTTATTCTATTAGAATTATCTAATGTTAATAAAAGATGCATATGAGGAAGTCCCCTTTTTTGGAACTCAATGACATACATGTAGCCTTTGACTTTACCAAAAATATCTTTTTTGGTAATGTCTTCTAGTAGTGCCTTGTGTTTTAAATAAAATACTCGCGCTACTAAATCCGGCCTATCCGATGGTTGTTGACCAGGAAATAAATTTCTTTTTATTTCTTGCCACTTCGGGTTACATGTAAAAGTTATGAACAAATCAGGCTTGCCAAAGTCTCGTACCATTGCCATAGCATCTTGATATTTTTGTTGCATATGTCTTGCACTTCCAATAAAAGTGCTTGGCAATATTACTGGTACACCTGCTTGGAGTCCAGCCTCAGTGGCTCTGTTTCGTACATGATCCGTTAAATCAGTGTACGATTCAGCTCTCAAATCACTCTGATGTTGGATATATACAGAAAGATCCAGTTGGTGGAGCACCGGTTGCATTTCTAAATATCATTGCAACATCAGTTGCAACTGGAGCATTTAGACGACCTTGATGCACCTGAGCCGATGGATTCGAACGTGTAAAATACATTCGAATGTCTTTAACAGCATCAGGTCCATGCTGTGCTAAAACCTCTTGCTCCACTTGTGTCATTAATTTATGTGATTGAGCAAAAGGATTTACATTTCGAATCTCTTGATCTAATTCTCTTAATAGATCTCGATTTAGTTCATTACTAACATCAAGATTCGCTCTTTCCCTTAATGCTTCTTCAGCATCATACACATATAATTGTGCATATCTGGGACGAAGATTTCCAGCTGGTCGCATACTATTCGCTATACGATGATGTATTACACCATGTATACGATAAAAATAGGGACCACCTGCTCCAACTGCATCAGTACGTGATTGTACTGACACAAACGATAACATATTATTATATTTTCGAATAAACCGTAGAAAATTCGCCGAATGTTGGTGATTGCCCAATATTAAGTCCTTCAACAATGTTGGATACGGACCTAATGGTTGTGGACAAACCTTACCAAGATTACCGCAATGGACAAATTTTCCGCGAGTATTACGCTCTCCACTAAAATACAAAGCGTTACAATAATCGCAGATGAAATTAAATTCACCAAAGGTATGTTCACTGATAGCTATGGATGTTATTTCATCTAAGTCGCACACCACGCTGGAGGTAAAACGAAATTCCTTAATTGTACAGTTTCAGCATTGCCTTGTTGAACGTCAGAAATATCTTCAACATTGGCATCCTGAATGTCTGGAACTACTTGGATTTCATTTGAAGTGCGTCTCCGTTTTACATGAGGATTACCCCAATTTCGATTCCTCTTCGTTCTTTTTGGCTCAACTTGGAGAACTTGCTCAGGAATATTTGCAACAACATTTGGAGATTGTTGTATTTGTATATCCTGAGATACGTTGCGAGGTAGATCTGGAATGAAAGCGCCAGATGTACCTACATCAACGTGTACCTGCGCCGATAATATTTGCTGAACGGCCCTTACTGGATCAAACACTGAAGATTGATCGCTGTCAGTATCGGACATGTCAGCAGGAACAGGCAGAACAGGTTCTGCAACCTAGACATTTGCGTCGTCAAGATTAGATCTACCTGCACCAGCGTTTATGTTGGGGTCATTAAGCCATGAAAAGCTTCCAACAGCTTCACGCACACTGTGTACCTGTGCCGTTGTTATATGCTGAGCGGCCCTTCCTGGAACAATCACTGAAGATTGATCACTGTCAGTATCGGGCACGTCAGCAGGAACAGGCAGAACAGGTTGTGCAACCTGTGTATCCCCCACATTTCCTTCTTCAGGAATAGTGGGGTTTCTACGCCGCCTTTTAGCGCGTACACTTAAGGCACCCTTTCTCTTTGGCATTGCACCAAATAAATGAGAGTAAGGCAATCATATTTGTATATATACATATATGTATATGTATAAGAAAAAAAAAAAAAAACGGTGAAACTCAGGAAAAAAGCCAATTGTCTGGAAAAAAAAAAGAAAAATTTCTTAGAAATATTAAAAGAAATTTTTAGTAATTAGGAAAATACGTTAGAATATTTTTAAATTACATTTCGTATGATCGGCCATCAATGCAAGTTTGATTTGTAAATTTGTTTTTCACATATATTTCTAAAACAGTTCGCCGGGCAGTAAAAATTACTATAACACATGTTATAGGATTTCATATTGTGAACAGCTTTTCACTAAAATAAAAGCGTGTAGGAATGATCATGTTTACAGTATACGTAAAAAACTTAAATTTTAATATGGGAATACCAAGAATGGGTTTCCCGATTTAGTCAATTTTTAAAATTTTATTTACTATTAGTATGAGCATACCATGTACCAAATTTTAGCTCTCTACGTTGGCTCGTTCTCAGGCAGTGTCCAAATATATAGTGAAAAACCAAAATTGTTCCTGGCAACATCAAAAAGGTTTGGCCCAATGTAGTACATTTTATAAATTATATTTAGTATTGTTATGAAAACACTATGTACCAAATTACAGGTCTCTACGTCGACTTGTTCTCAAGTATAGCAGCATCAAGAAGGGTTTTATGATTTAATCCATTTTCAAACTTGTATTTGCAGTGCTTCCAGTGTGCCGAAACTGCGTCCAGTGGCAAGATATTTCAAAGTAATCTCGTATTTAATGGTAAGAAATAATGCTTCTTTGATATTAGTATCTGGTTCACGACGAATTCTTATGATACCGTAGATGAATGCCCGTATGCTATCTCGTATGTTTACCCATCTATGCAAGTTTGATATTTGAAGTTGTTTTTCGTATGTATTTCTAAAACGGTTGGTCGGACAGTAAATATAATTATGAGCCCTTTTATAGGATCTCATATTGTGAACTACTTTTCAGTACAATAAAAACATGTAAGAGGATCGTTTTAAAAGTATACCTAAAAATCCTAACTTTTTATATGGCAACACCAAGAAAGGGTTACCCGATTTAGTAAATTTTTAAAATTTTATTAACTATTGCTATGAGAATACCATGTACCAAATTTCAGCACACTACATCGAGGCATTGTCAGACAGTGTTTAAATACATAGTGAAAAACTAAATTTTCGTGAATGATAAAATAGTATAACGGAATTTATCTAGTATGGTACTTCCCGAAAATGTAGCATTATAAGGAGAAATCAGCGGTCTGATATATAATTGAAGTTTAGTCAATTATAAGTAAACTCAATTATAATACTGTTACCGTTTTTTCGCTTCTTCTTCCTTGCTTGCCTTCTACGTTACAGCCTTTGCTGCTTCTTCCTGGCCGAGCGGTTGCCAATTGAGTGGCTCCGGGTTTGGACAGCCCAATTAGGTTCCAGCGGAGTAAATTTTTGTAGAAGGATATCAATTTACCTCGGTTGGCAAGATAGCAATTAGCGTCACCAGACGGCGGCGGTTAACCTCCCAAAATCCAGGCCTCTTCTGTTTGGGGCTTCGTCAGGGGTTCTATTACACACCAAAAAGAATTCTCCTTTCTTCAAAACAAAAAAAAAAAACAAAACGTTTCGCACAACGTTATAACTTATATTATGATAATTATGGCGTTTTATAATTTTTTCTCTTATAAGCTTTTTACTTCCTTTTACTACCAAAAACGTGTTAGCTTGGCCCGCACTCTAGACAGAAGAGAAAAAAATCCTAGAACGAGACAAAACATAAACTAGCTTACAAACTTCTTTTAGTTACGTTACCTACTTCACACTGACTATCTGCGCCCTCTCTTCTTAAGATTTAAAATTTTTTTTTTTCGTACAGTGCGGTACTAAATTCTACCTTAACTAGTTTTTTCGTCTAAGTACTCTTAAGATAATTTTTACAAGTATTTATTCAGTTCGGTAATAAACTCTATTAATAACATTTCATTTTAGGTATTTAATTCCTAGCATTATTTATTTTTTCTTTATTTCTAGTATTATTCTAATGGTTTCTCAATTTCATTCTAGATACTTCATTTCTAGCGTTATTTATTGTTCTTTTATTTCTAGTATTATTCTAATGGTTTCTCAATTTCATTTTGATTCATTTCAGGCGCTTTATTGCTGAGGTTAGGTATGCCCGCGCGTTCTCGAGACTATAAAAATCTTATTTTTGGTCACAACTCAGTAAATGTCAACCCCATTCATTGGCTTCTCGAACTCCCTACATTTGTCAGTCTACCTTAACATTCGATGGATGGTCGAAATTTTGCACGGGATTGTACCGATAGACTTGGGTCGAGTCCTTACTTGGATTAGTTGTCATTATTATCTGACGTCTGTTCTCCGACATGGAACAGCTGATCGACTGGGATGTCAAGTGAAATGACTTTGTTTTTGTAAGAAGAAACTGTTCACAATGTAATGAATTCGATTTTGAGGAATTTTAACTGCTCCAAAATTGCAGATCCACAAGTAGTAGAATCTAGAGCATGTCAACTACCTGTAGGCACAAATTCAATCATTGATGGACAAAGAAATTCAGCTCATAGAACGGTCTTATCGGCTTCTAGCGCGTACCTCTCGGCAATGTTTATGGGTTCACTGCGAGTGACAAAACAAGAGGAAGTTACACTGGGGAAAGTACATGGCGATGCTCTTCAAATTCTTGTTCAGTATTGTTTTGTTACACAGGTTTTATTGAATTACGGGAGGATACAGTTGAAACTCTACAACTACTTGTTTGCTTCAATTAAATGCTGTCGTCACTGCTTGCTGTAATTTCTCAGCAAGGCAATTGCATCCTTCCAACTGCCTGGGCTTCGCATTTTTTGCTGAACAACAAAGCTGTCTCTTGCATCATTTCATAGGAAGCACATTTAAAGACGACAGTTCACATACAATTGGCGTTGAATTTGGATCTAGAATTGTCAGCGTTGACGGTAAATCAGTTAAATTACAAGTTTGGGATACCGCAAGTCAAGAACGTTTTCGTTCTGTTACTTGATCATATCGAGGAGCAGCTGGTGCTCTTTTAGTTTACGACATAACGTCTCACGATTCATTCAATGCTCTTTCCAATTGGCTATTTAATTGGAACATGCATTGCATATTTTGTTGTTGTTGGAGACTTATTACCCCAAATAGCTGCAATGTATTAAATATTACTGAGAATGATAGACTCCGAGCATGGGTGACGGTGTTATATATAAAAACATATGTACCATATGTACATATATGTATAAATATGTAGACATGTAAAACCTTAGGACCTAATAGGTAAATATATATCTGAAAAACCTAGAGTTGGGTATTTAAAAAAGAAAATCATAAATCATAAATTCCAATAAACTAATCATGCACAAAACATGATTAGTTTATCTCCCAAAAAGGGTGAAGAAAATTGCATCAGCAATTTTCTTCACATTCCACACAACTCATAAAATTTTTCCCATAAAACGACTTGGGAAAAACAAAAGTTTCAGCTTACACCCCAAGTCGTTTTACTTAAAAATTTCCACGACAAATTTTGCCTTCAGCAAAATTTGTCATTTCAACAATTTAATTAAAAAAGAAATCAAAAAAGCAAATCGTACCTTCAGTACGATTTGTCGCGAAAAATACAATATGTATGTACATACGTACATACATATTACGAAAAAAGCTTTCGCAATAAGAAACGCGCGCAGCATAAATGCATTGTATGTATATGCGCGTCGCGATTTCAAACGATGGCTGATGTTTTAAAAGTGTAAGATTACATTTTTGAAACCATCGTTCGTCGCGATAATTCTGGGCAGGTTTAAACATGCCCAGCGTAAAATAATTTTCTCGGGATAGGAATGCTAATTAAGCATTTTCCTATCCTGAACGAAGAGACTTACGATTGAAAAATCTAAGTCTCGGGACAGTCGGTTTTTAGATTTGGTTGATAGTTGTACGTCGTGAGTTGGCTAGTAAAATAGAAGTGATTGTAATTAGTTCAATTGCAATACCAGTAAGAGTGTAATTGTAAAAATAGAAGTGATTGTAATTAGTTCAATTGCAATACCAGTAAGAGTGTAATTGTAAAATAGGAGTGATTGTAATTAGTTCAATTGCAATACCAGTAAGAGTATAATTGTTTGATTACATGTAATGTTAAAATAAAAGTGTATCTACTGTTTGGATATAACCTAGTGCCTATTAAGTGGTGAGTCAAAACACCCCAATATATATATATATAAAAATATACAACAAATTGGCGCAGCCGGTAGGATCAAGGAAGCTTGATCAAGTTAAACGATCGTAAACGCTTGAAAAGCCTTGGTCCTACACGAATCTACGGGGAACCTGTGACACTAGCCACACTATAAGGCCACGTCACCCCCAACGCTCGGGGTAGATCTCATCTATAGGCGCCTCTGCTCCAGGCGAGCAAGCGTTCACCCCAGTGAGTGGAAAAAGAAACGAAATCATCAGGGGACCTGGACTCACTAATAGAAGCTCATTCCCAGCCGAAAAGAAGTCAGGACAACGGACACACATTTAAAACCAACTCCAGAAGGAAGATATCACCGTTCCTGGGTTGAAGGGGATTTCGAAGAAGGCTTTAAGCCCCCCTTTCAACCATATCCAGAGGAAGTAAGTAGGCCTAGGGCCCCCCCAGCAGCAAAAAGAAGCACCGGAAAATTGTAACTTCGTTCCAGGATTGAAAGGGATCTCGAAGTCGGCAAAAGCCCCCCTTTCAATCTCAGCCAAGGGAATTAAGACGGCAGGAGCCCCCCTAGCAGCAAAAAGCATTCCAGAAGGGAGTACTCTAAGAAGGCTGGAAGCCCCCCTTTTGGACAACGCGGGACGCATATGTCAGGAGAAAGCTCGACACCGGCACCTGAGACAGGCACGAGATTAGACTACATACCTTCATCCGACGCGGAGAAATCCCCAGGTGAAAATCTCCAACACCTCCGGGAAGGTACAGAAAACGCCCAAGAAGACGACCCAGCACAGCAAGAAGCAACAGGAGTTCGCCTTCGAAGCGGCACCGTTTTAACAGGGCCCACAGTTGTATCTAAAGTAAGTCTAGATAAATTTTTAGATAAGTTATTAGAGAAGGCACGTGAATCCGATAAGCTCACTGTCACGCACTGCGACGCACTTGACCACAGATTAAGTCAAGGCAGAGAGCAGAGGCTGACGCAAATCGAAAAATTCAAAAAAGAAACAGAGCGATTCAAACAGGAGCTTATCGAATTCGCCGGGCTTTCGCGTTCTTTAGGTATAGATAAGACCACAGCCAGTGTAGTTGTAAGTGCTGATAGTGATACTAGTGTCAGTGATATTAGTGGTGACCAAACAACCGCAGAAAATCTCCTTAGTGGCTGGCTAGAAGTATCCTTCACGGATTCTAGTCCAGAAACCAGCCCTGAAACTCGTCAAAGCACCAGTAGACTACCCTACAAAAGTTTAAATAAAAAGATAATCACAATGGTAGATTATGCAAAGGTGGCCAAGCTCACGGCACAACTAGTTCCTCTGTTTTCGGGTGAAAATACCCCACAGCTAGGTCGTGAGCTACAAACATTTATTGGCTGTTGCAAACAGGCCTTACACTGTTTAAGTGAGGAAGAAAAACCAGCCTTCCTACATATCTTGCCCACAAGACTTCGTGGCGATGCTTATCAGCTGTTTGCTTCGGACGTTCCAACTACTTTTAGTGAGGTGGAGGAACGTCTGAACAGAACCTATTTACCACGAGAATCGTACCAAGAGTTGGTCAACAAATTGATCACAATGAGGCAAAACCCGTTGGAAACTCTCACTGCCTTCACAACAAGAGTGAAGCAGTTGCTGATGCTTTGCAATGAGGCAGCGGTACTGAAGTACGGAGCAACGGCAGCCCCAGCTGTGAAGACACAGTTGACGGACTTCGCCAAGAATGCCCTCAAAAGTGGAGTGAACAATCCCCACCTATGCCAGTACCTCCTCACTCTGGTAGAAAATGATCTAGAGCAGCTGATACAAAAGGCTTTAGACATGGAAAAGTTACAAGCAGGCACAGTTTTCGTCCAAACGCCGCTAACGCAGCAGCCATATCCAATGGCACCAATAGACCCAAGTCTTCGAGTTCGAGCTCTTAGCCGAACACCTTACAATCAAGCACCACAGCCACCCATGTATGCATCACCACGAGCACAAGAGCCCAGACAGTTTAATCCCCCATACGTTCATGCTCAACCACTACGCCCGCCGTTTCCACGAAGGGAATCTAGACAACCGGATACACAGAATCTGGTACAAAACATCACCTGTAATTTCTGCCAGAAGCGGGGACACACCTACACGGAGTGTTTAAAACGCAAAAACACCCCCTTCTGCTCTAACTGTAGAAGTTACGGGCATGACATTCGCGACTGTCGAAACAACCAAACACAGTCTGCAAATCGTTTCACAAGAGGATCGCCTAGCAATCCCCCACAGTCAGACCCAAGCAATACAAAAGGCCCCAGAGTCTTTAATATAAGACAAAAATGTGATTTTTGTGGGCGCCGCGGACACAAGATCGACGAATGTCGACAAAAGCAAAAATGGGAGGATAAAAAACAGGGAAACGACAAAGAGTCGACCCAAAACTCCCCGGCTCGACTATAAACCCTACCAGCAATAAAAAAGGGTCTTCTCAGCCGCCCGACTTCAGTGTGCCCACCGCCAGACTCCCTCTAGACATAAGTCTAAATGGTCAGGCCCAGCTAATAGTGGACACCGGCGCTGAGATCAGTATAATTAAGAAAAAAGCTCTCAAATCTCGCGAGCTAATAAATCCCAATAAAAAACTAACGCTTCAAAGCCCCTTTGGCACTGGAAAAACCTTAGGAAGTTGCCAAGGAAACTTCATGCTAAAAAGTAACTTACCTTGCAACTTTCAGGTGGTAAAAAACATCCCAGGTATTTCTGACGACGGCTTACTAGGAAATGATTTCCTAGCCAAAAATTGTAATGTTGAAGGACCCAACAAGGTTCTGCGATTTCCTCGCACGGAAACCAATCCAGAAGAGTTTGCTGTTCCATTAGAAACCGCATCGGACAACCCGTGTTCACAAAACACAGTCAACAAAGAGACACTGGTAGAAGATATTAAACCCGACGGGGATACACCTTCTACCCGAAGTGTTCTCAAAGCTTCTCAGACAGAAGAAGTCGGCTGTGACTTACAAGAGCGCGATAAGGGTGACTTAATTACCGAAGATCCGGCCCGTAAGACTGGACAGTATCAGGTGAACTTAAATGAACCTGTGTGCGTACCAGCAAGGTCTCAGATCGTAGTCAAAGTTCCGTTGCAGTTGCAGGAAGAAATGCTCAGTCTGTCGAAAGAAATAGACGACGGAGTCTTCTTAGCAAACAGCTTACTCTCAGCTGGGTTAAAGGCAGTCCCTATCGGAATCCTCAACACACGCAGTACACAAGTAGTTCTAAACAGCGTGAACCTAAATCTGGTTCCCATTAAAGACTACACTGTCGTCCCCATCAAACGAGAGCCAGACGAAAATATTACAACAGCCCATCCTTTGAATCCCATGAGTCGAAATGACGGCGAAGGTGAGCATCAAAATATAATTAGATCTAAGATTAAGAAAATAGGGCATAAGAGCCCCAGTCAATTAAGCAGTCATAAGAAACTGCTCCAAGACGCTTGCGGGTCCCTCATGAAAACCCCAACGTCAGGCGCTGGCCAGCATACAAAAGGTCTGCCATTAGCAACTCCCGCAGATCCACCTGGCCCAGCGCCTCTCATATATAAAACAAGTAGGTTAAGAGGTAAAATAAGTAATATAAAATCATTAAAGAAGACTAGATTTAAGAATAATAAAAATAGGGCAATAAGCGCTGAACAGACGGCCACCCTACAACACATAAAATACTTGTTCCCAAACGATGTCGAGCAAGAAGACACCAGTATTCATCCCCGCCTCACCAGATTAGAGCAAGAACTCAGTCTGGATGAAACTTTAAATTCTGAGGAAAAAGCCTCAATAATAAATCTCTGTTACGAATATGATGACATATTCTTTTTAAAAGGTGACAGGCTTACACATACCAATGCCATCACCCATGACATCCCTCTGGTGCAAGACCAAGCACCTATTAACCAAAAGATGTACCGGTTACCAGAGACACAGCGAAATGTAATAAATGAGCAACTCAGAGAAATGCTTGACAACGACATTGTCCAGCCCAGCAAAAGCCCATGGAACTCACCACTGCTAGTCGTCCCCAAAAAAGCGGGACCAGACGGTGAGAAAAGGTGGCGCGTCGTCGTTGATTTCCGCAAGTTGAATGAAAAAACGATTGGCGACGCCTTCCCTCTACCTCGGATTGAGGATATCCTCGATCAACTGGGCCATTCAAGATACTTCACCACCCTAGACCTAGCCAATGGCTATCATCAGGTACTCGTCGATCCGAAAGATCGAGCAAAAACGGCTTTTAGTACCAACTACGGGCATTATGAATTCAAACGTATGCCGTTCGGACTCAAAGGAGCCCCGGCCACATTTCAGCGTTTAATGAATTTCATATTAACTGGCCTACAAGGCCTAGAATGTTTCGTCTACTTAGATGACATCGTCATCTATGGAAAAAGTCTGGCAGACCACAACGAAAAGCTTCGAAAAGTCTTTGACAGGTTAAGAGAAAATAACCTGAAACTTCAACCTGAGAAATGTCAATTTCTCAGGCGGGAGGTAGTGTATTTAGGACACAAATGTTCTAACCAAGGAGCACTACCTGACCCTAGCAAAACGGCATGCGTCCAAACTTTCCCCATCCCTAAGACAGTAAGGCAAGTACAATCATTTTTGGGCCTTGCCAATTACTACAGAAAATTCATACCCGATTTTTCGAAAACAGTACGTCCACTAACAAACTTACTCCGAAAGGATGTAAAGTTTAAGTGGACTGAGAAATGCCAAGAGGCATTTCAAAGCATTAAGAACGCTTTAATTTCCCCTCCACTCTTAATATATCCCGATTTTTCGAAACCCTTTAACCTTACCACCGACGCCAGCAGCGAGGCTCTTGGAGCAGTTCTCTCTCAAGGAGAGGTAGGAAGTGACCAGCCAATTGCCTACGCCAGCCGTACCCTGAACAAAGCCGAACGTAACTATTCCACGATTGAGAAAGAGTTACTGGCTATAGTTTGGGCGACTAAAAATTTCAGGTGTTATCTGCAAGGCCGAGAGTTCACGGTCTATACAGATCACAAACCACTCAAGGGAGTCTTCAATGTTAAGGACCCCACATCCCGTCTGGTGAGATTTCACCATAAACTTTCCGAGTTCAATTATAAAATTGAATATAAGCCCGGAAAGTACAACACGAATGCCGACGCTTTAAGCCGCATTCCACGGGAAAATAACAAAGACAAGGAAACTACAACCTTCACGGTAGAAGCTATAGTCCACCACCAAATGGACTCGGACATAGAGGAGGAAAAACACTCATCGGACCTTAAGGAGTGTCTGCAATGCAATGCAGTAACAAGAGCCCAGACACGAAACATTCAGGAAAGTGGAACAAATCCAGACAGCCAGGCCAAACTAATAGAACAAGAAGAACAAACTCATCATCCAGAAGAGACCGCAAACCATGACAGTCCACCTAGTACCAATCCACCAATTATAGACGAAGCTCGTCCACCTGAAGTAATCACAAGCCCAGAGGAGATTCAATTAATCTTAAAAGATTATCATGATTCTCTCTTTGGCGGCCATCAGGGAGTGATAAAAACCTACAAACGGATTCGAAGAAAGTACTGGTGGAGGCACATGCTTAGTGACATCAAAAAGCACATTAAGCGGTGTGCCAAATGTCAAACCATGAAGGCTTCACCACAGTATAAAATGCCAATGGTGATTACAGACATAGCTGAACAACCATTCGACAAAATCTATCTAGATATAGTCGGCCCACTAGAGGAAACTGAATCTGGAAACAAATATATATTAACGTTTCAGGA
The DNA here is from genome assembly GCA_963930735.1 of Dioctria linearis. Classification (NCBI taxonomy): domain Eukaryota; kingdom Metazoa; phylum Arthropoda; class Insecta; order Diptera; family Asilidae; genus Dioctria; species Dioctria linearis. The sequence goes on along the minus strand of OZ005743.1, from coordinate 139,111,964 downwards.
TAACCTCACGAAGTTCGTAGATTGGTATGCCATACCAAATGGAGAAGCTATAACGGTAGCGCAAGTTTTCTTCGACGAAATCGTCACGCGCTACCGCATTCCCAAAAGAATAGTCACCGATCAGGGAAGTAATTTCCTGAGTGACCTATTCAAAAAGGTATGCAAACTACTCAGGATAAATAAGCTGCAAACCTCAGCTTATCATCCCCAATCAAATGGAGCACTCGAACGTGCACATAGACCGTTGATTGAATATCTACGAACTATAGTGGATGAAAATCCCAGGTCATGGGATAGTTATCTGCGAACCGCTGCTTTCGTGTACAACAACAGTGTACACGAAGGGACAAAATTAACTCCCATGGACTGCCTCTACGGCTTTACAGCGGACGTTCCGTCCAACTTAAGGCGAGACCCCGAACCCGTGTATAACCACGAGAGCTACTACCATATTCTCAGGTATAAGCTTCAAAAGTCTTACGCCGTGGCACGGAAAAACCTTCTGATGAGTAAACAACGCTCGAAAAATTACTATGACAAAGCTGTACGTCCCCTGACATTTCACAGAGGAGACAAGGTTCTACTCAAGAGCGAGAGTCGTAAACATAAGCTCTCCCAGATTTGGGTAGGACCCTACACGGTAACCGGTATCCCTAGTACTGTAAACACCACAATAAAAATTCGTAAACGAGAGGTCACGGTACATAACAACCGTTTAAAACCTTTCTACGAATAACATGGTGCCAATATAATTTAAGTAATTCAAAGATACATAAATAATAGCATGTAAGCTATAAAGTCAAATAAAAACCCATTTTAATACCCTATCCTATCCTCTCCTAGATAACAATGCAGTCCATCATTTTCCACGGACTATTCCTGCTCATAATAGGAGCCCTCGCGGAGGAACCTTACTCTATAACGCCCCTAAATAATACGGGAGTACTATTTGAGGATCTTGGATGCCTATCAGTTTACCACGACACTTGGAGCATCATCACTGAGTTAGATCTGGCCGAGTTGGAAAATCAGACGCGACTAGCAGAACGAGCGGAACACTACATACACCAATTGTGTGGAAATGGGTCTTCTATACAGGACCTTTGTACGCTACAGACAAAACATATACACGCCCTAATGGAAAATATCAATAGGCGTACCAGTGTTATTAGGGAAGCTGTGCCCAAATCGCGCAAGCCCCGATCCATCTTCGATGGAATTGGAAATGCGATGCATTATCTTTTCGGTACCATGGATAGTGGAAACGAACAAGAGGTGTACAGCCGACTAAGCGAATTAGAGGTAAATACTCAAACCTTAGCTGATCTGGAAAAACAACAGATCAGCGTAATAAAAACCACATTTGAACAAATTCAGAAACCCCTATCTTCCCTGTCTGAACGACAGCGTCAGATAACCAACCAGATTAACAATCTGAGGAATACAACAGACGAGTTGACAGCCCACCAAATAAGACAAGAAATTGTCTCTAGTCTGACACTACAAATGATAGAGTTGGAATTTAGACAACAAGCTCTACTGGACATAATAGTGTCCAGTAGAAATAATCAAATTCATCCACTTTTAATTTCCCCAAATCATTTGCTAGAGATTTATCACAAATCTCACTCCACTTGTCCCAATCTACAGGACTGTTTGTCAGTTCTGTATCAAACAGCAGATGTTAAGACACATTTGCTGCAGGACAAATTAGTTATCCGAGTCAAACTTCCCATATTTAATATTCCCAAGATGAAAATCCAACAGATTAGATGTTTTCCCATACGGCTGGATTCAGACCACTCAATAATACCTGATATCGAATTTTCCCATGTGGCAAGTCAAATACAGACCCAGGAATTTCTGCTGTTGAAGCCAGAAAACCTGAGATCTTTCAAAAAAATTTCAAAGGGAATCAATGAAGATACGTGGGTAGGTAAGCTGAACACACCACTCACCAAGGCTACAAAAACAGATGAATGTGTTATTAAACTTTTATTCAACCCGCTGGGCGAACGCCCACAGTGTAGCATCAGAGCTCAAATTCCCCCAAGAGATACAATAATTAAGCTCAATAGACCAAATTCGTGGCTGTACTCCTTAACCGAAACCACTATAGTACATATAACTTGTACTCAACAGTTACTCACTCATCGTCTCGCAGGACAAGGAATCATGACAGTCAACGAACCATGTTCCTTGCAAATAGGGTCTCACACTCTGTATTACGAAGCAGAAAATCTACATCCGCTAAAAGTTTTCCAACCAACCTACTTCCCAGGCACAAACGAAACGCAAGAGGAATTGGCAGAATATATGTCCAAGATATCCGCTCCTAAAAACCTTGATAAACAACCAACGTTACTCCTCGGAGATGATACAAACCAACGTATCCACCTAGATACAAAATCTCTAGACGAAATCCGTACCAAAGTGAACAGCATCCACTTTGGACCAAAGGCCAAGATTCCTCATATACTCTCTATTACATCCCTATCAATGACAGGACTCTTGTTGCTACTTATATCAGTGGTGGCATTAGCAAAATATATCGTCCCGGCATTCATGGCATGGGTTGCTAAACGCAGACAACAGCCTACAGCTGAAAACGTTCCCATGGAACCGGTTTACGCAACACCCAAAGAAAAGTTAAAACGGGCTCAAAGTCTCCCCAGAGCGAGATCTATACAAGTAGTATAATCAAAAAGATCTATACTCGTTGGTTGGCCCCGTCTTATTCTTTTGTTGCTGGCTTAGTACCCTTTCACTACACTGGTCTTAGATATAAGCTGAAATAATTTATAGCAAATAAGAAATAAAGCAACCAGATAAAATTAATATTATATAAGAATAAACTCTATTTAGTAGTACCTACGAACCCAAAATTTATAAACGTAAGTAGTACTTAGTAAAGCAGAAATAATAAATTAAATAAGCTAAAAAAATAAGGTAATAAATAGAAGAAAGAAAGGCATAAGATAATAGAATTAAAAACCAAAAACATAACCGAAGATTATTTACACAAGAATAATAATAATAAAAGTAATAAGTAAATAATATTTAGTAACATTAAGTATTACATAGAAATAGCTAGCTAGTCAAATATAGACATAAATACAGAAAATAGAAATGTAACGAAATAGCGACTTAAATTAGTAGAAAAAATAAGAAAAGATTTTTTTTTAACGACATTAGATATAGCAGAAATTCTATATATATTCCCATAAGAAATACATATTATATATATAGGTATATTGCTGTAAAAACTCAACCGAAAACCGACCAAAACCGAGGCACCAAAAACACACCAACAACAACTTCCCCTGAGAATTATTCCTCTTCAAAGAATAATTCTCTTTTACATTAGTAGAAAGATAGAATAAGAAGTTAACAAATAAGACACTAACTAGGATAGCAAAATCAAACTAATACGGCTAACAAACATTAAGAATAAATACCAAAATAAACAGTACTTTCTTAAAAACGCCCAGTATAGAGTAGCAAGGAAATATAACTCCCTAGAATTCCATACATAACCTAGAATAAATAGATAACGTAGGATACTTAAACAACGTAGAAATAATCATGCAACGTAGAGTAAGTAAATATTTAGACTCCAGTATAAGATAACTCTAACAACAAATTATAATCCGCCATCACAGAAACCGACAGACGAGAAAACACAACTCCCTGCCCAGAGCCCCTTGAACCATTTTCGCCAACCCAAATATTAGCAAAACCTGGAAAACAACCAAAACAACAAAAAATAAATAAATAGAGTACATAAAACTTTATTAGAGAAAAAAAAAATATACAAATATTATATTAATAGCCGAAAATTAACACAATTTAAAATCACCAGAAATTTAGAAGAAAAAAAAAAAACAAATGCTCTTAAAACTAGAATTCAAAAAATTTAGCGGAGACTCTTGGGAGATGTCCCGGACCATCCACGAACCTGAAAAAAAAAAAAAAAAAAAAGAAAATAAATAAATTTTGTTTTAGAATCTCATCTGGAGATAACTTACATGAAGTAGCCTTCATACATTTAGGGCTGGTCGACTCCTAGGCCGGTCCGCACTAGGCATCCCAGTCCTCCTGGGCATGACTAGGTCCCTCTCCAGGCAGATCCCAGTTCTCCTGGGCGGGAACGGACGAAACATCCCAGGTCTCCTCAGAGGCGAGACTCGGTGCTGCACCCGGGAGATCCAATTCGGATCCGGAAGAACCGACCCAGGTCGTCACATCGTGCACCAAGTAGTTGGGGTGCATCCTGCAATGAGGGCAGGCACACCATCCGACCTCTCCGGATAGCACCAAAGTCGCTCCTAGAAGAAGATTTGTGAAATTAACAAGAAAATTAATTATTGGAATCTAAAAACTCACCCATAGCTACCCAGGAACTCCCACCATGGGGCCACAGGCATAGCTCCACCCGATGAAAAGTGTCCGCCTCGGCCGGAGCACCCCAGATGCACACGTCTGGACGACCATCCCGCCGCAGCAGCAGACGGATGAGCCCACGCCACCGGGGGGCCACGCTCTGCACGAAAAGGGCCAGTACCCTCATGCAATTGGGTACGGGGCTGGTATACGGCGCACGTGGAGAGATTACCTCGCAGAATTCCATTGCTAACAAAACTGTGAAGATAATCTCAGAAACCGCCCCATATAAAGGGCAAAACCCCTAACGTTAACAAAAATTATCTGTGTAAGCCACTTATCTTGGTGAATCCCACGCCATTTCGGCAGCAAAAATATTTCTTCTTATTTCTTATTTACCGATCTCCTTTCAGAACACACAATCTTAGTTTTTCTTAATCAAACGACACGAATTGCAATTTGTGCATTATGTATGTAGACAGCTACAAGTACACAAACCTCACAAATTTTTTTTTCTCTCTTTTCTAAGCCGGTACAAGATGCATTCCAATATCTCATACCAACTCTACGTGCACCAGGAATTTTTTTTTATTTATTTTTAAGGCAGATATCAAATTCATCTCAACTTATAAACGTATAAACACCCCATACAGAATCTACACCCACACAGCTTTTTCGAGAATTATTCCTCTTCAAAGAATAATTCTCTTTTTCACGGGGGGAAGGAATGTTATATATAAAAACATATGTACCATATGTACATATATGTATAAATATGTAGACATGTAAAACCTTAGGACCTAATAGGTAAATATATATCTGAAAAACCTAGAGTTGGGTATTTAAAAAAGAAAATCATAAATCATAAATTCCAATAAACTAATCATGCACAAAACATGATTAGTTTATCTCCCAAAAAGGGTGAAGAAAATTGCATCAGCAATTTTCTTCACATTCCACACAACTCATAAAATTTTTCCCATAAAACGACTTGGGAAAAACAAAAGTTTCAGCTTACACCCCAAGTCGTTTTACTTAAAAATTTCCACGACAAATTTTGCCTTCAGCAAAATTTGTCATTTCAACAATTTAATTAAAAAAGAAATCAAAAAAGCAAATCGTACCTTCAGTACGATTTGTCGCGAAAAATACAATATGTATGTACATACGTACATACATATTACGAAAAAAGCTTTCGCAATAAGAAACGCGCGCAGCATAAATGCATTGTATGTATATGCGCGTCGCGATTTCAAACGATGGCTGATGTTTTAAAAGTGTAAGATTACATTTTTGAAACCATCGTTCGTCGCGATAATTCTGGGCAGGTTTAAACATGCCCAGCGTAAAATAATTTTCTCGGGATAGGAATGCTAATTAAGCATTTTCCTATCCTGAACGAAGAGACTTACGATTGAAAAATCTAAGTCTCGGGACAGTCGGTTTTTAGATTTGGTTGATAGTTGTACGTCGTGAGTTGGCTAGTAAAATAGAAGTGATTGTAATTAGTTCAATTGCAATACCAGTAAGAGTGTAATTGTAAAAATAGAAGTGATTGTAATTAGTTCAATTGCAATACCAGTAAGAGTGTAATTGTAAAATAGGAGTGATTGTAATTAGTTCAATTGCAATACCAGTAAGAGTATAATTGTTTGATTACATGTAATGTTAAAATAAAAGTGTATCTACTGTTTGGATATAACCTAGTGCCTATTAAGTGGTGAGTCAAAACACCCCAATATATATATATATAAAAATATACAACAACGGTCACTGTAACTATTTTATGCATAATTCCTCTTGGAATGTTGAAAAATGTGGATAGCCTAGCAGTTGTTTGTACTGCCCCTATAGGATTTTACCTGTGTTTAGTGGTGAAAGTAGTTGCTGAATCAAAGTCGTGTATAGTAGCAAATGATTGGATGTAGAGTATTGAATAATGGAAACCTTCTGGGACTTTACAATGTCTCCCTATATTTGGTATGGCGCTATTTTGTCAAATGCAATTTTTTGAGGTATTTGAAACTGTTACGAATGCTTCATTGGAGAAGATGAACCAAATCGTTAAATCAGCGACTGATTTGTATGTAGGTTATATCTTCATGCTAGTTTTTGGCTATTTGGCTTTTTGTACTCAATCTTTTGCAGGAAGCATACTGGTTAATTTTTCACCATCTTTAGTAAGCGACGCCATTAAGGTGGGTTTCGTTTTGTCTGTCGCCTTCAGTTTCCCACTCGTGAAATTTCCATGCTGGGCTAGCATTTATTCCCTATTGTACAGAAGAGGCACATAAACGGACAAGGGAATTAAATAAAGCAGAAGTGGAATTGGAAAAGGCAAAGGAGTTCCTCCATTCCTCCATTACAGATCAAGGAGATGCTATCCACTGCTGTTTTGGTGTTAAAGGTTCGAATGTTGTCCTGTAATTGATTATTTCACGAATACTACCACACCCTTACGTCAATCAGCTACATTTCAACCTGGCCTTCAATTTCCAGACAATCTGGATTTATTCAAAGGAAAAAAAAAAGACGACCAAATGACCAACAATAAAAATGAGCATTACGACGAATGGCTGTGTATACAAAAAGAATTAAATCTAATAACTGCAAAAAAAAAACTTGATTCTGCTGCTATGCTAGCTACAAATCATAATCATTGCGAAGATAGTGGTCCTAATAATTCAATAAATAAATCATCGGTCGAAAGCAATTTTCTGAAATTGTTGCAAATCAGTTGTCCGATTTGTTTACGTCGAATTTACCTAATGTGCCGAACACGTCTAATGCAAAGGAACCACAACAATTGGTCACGAGTAATATGCATTTATCGGAGCTTTTTAATCCAGATTCAATAAGTAGCAAATTAGTACAGTCACGATTAGAAGCGATGTTTGGTGAATCTCCTCTTGAGAAGCAAAATAGAGATATGGAAACACGTTTGGAGGAGTTCTTTCAAGAAAATTCCTCATCTGGAAATTGTATGCATACCAATTCAATGGTTACTCTCAATGGGGTAAGTTGTTTTGTAACAATACATTACTTCCCGAAACTGTAATGTTTAAAGTGGAGTAATATCAGCGGTCTGATAATTACTCGTGATAATTGTGGTAAAAAGAATGCGTTGCCCAATTTACTACATTTTTAAAATTTTATTTACTATTACTATGTAAATACCATGTACCAAATTTCAGCTCTCTACGTCAACGCATTCTGTGGAAGTTCCAACTGTTGCACGCCGGCAACAAGAGTTCACTTCTTCTGATTGTTGCGCGCCGGCAACAAGGGAGTTAATCGTAAAATCGTAATAGTCCGGGTTGACCAAAATGAGAAGGCTGCGTTTAATCTTTACACTGATTTTATTTCTTTTCAAGCACACTTTTAATTTTTACTAACAATACTTTTCTTTATACTTGGAATACAATAATCTAGGTTTCACAATAGTTTTGAAGTATACCTTTTCTTTTACTTTCCACTAGAGGCCTTACCTTGGGTAGGGGGACTCTCTAGCTTCGGGTTTTAGAATATTCTGATTTTCCTTGCATCAGAACTCTCTATTTATTTAAAATCAATCTGCAGGGTGGAATGCTTGCTCCGCTGCGCGTTAAGAGGGGGGTGGGTGATGGTGGGACGCTTGCCTATGGAGAGGGGGTTAGCTACCATAGGAAAGAAGAATCAAGGTAATCGGTTGGGATGGTGGGAAGTTATGGGGGAAAGAGTGTCGGGAGAATTGGAGAAAAATGTCATAATTTTTTCCAGTATGTGTGTTTGCTGGGAAAGAAAGGTGGAGTGGGGGTGAAGACGTTTGCCTATGATTAGGGGGTGGGGTGGTATAGAGGGTTAGCTACCATATGGTGAAAGAATGAAGGTAATCGGTTGGGATTAAGAGAAGTTATGGGGGAAAGAGTGTCGGAAGAATTGGAGAAAAAAATTTCATCATATTTCCAGTATGTCTGCTTGCTGCGCTGAAAGGTGGAGTGGGGGTGAAGACGCTTGCCTATGGTTAGGGGGTGGGGTGGTATAGAGGGTTAGCTACCATATGCTGAAAGAATGAAGGTAATCGGTTGGGATGGTAAGAAGTTATGGGGGAAACAGTGTCGGAAGAATTGTACAAAAATTTTCGTCATTTTTCCAGTATGGAGCGTAAAATTTTACAAATTGTGATGTTAGGTGTGGGATTGGGGAGTGGAGGATGAAACTTGTATTGCTCCCGATGTATGTAACATATTGACTTCCAGTTTTTTGCATATGAAAGCTTAGTGTGTGTAGATAATTTCTCAAGAATATATATTTGAAGTCAAACTTAAAAAAAACATAGTATTTGGGGTATATGTGACCCAAGGTAGTGAAAATTTGTCAGTGGCGGAGGGAAAAATGTCGAAAAAAGGGGTTAAAATGCGATTAATCGATGAAAAAACTATACCATGCAATAGTACTCACTAAGATAAAACAGTTATTATAATCATTATAATCAAGTAGTCATATGATAAAATCTAATGAATACCAATAGTGGACAGATGGAAAAATTTAAGAAGGTGGATGCTCGTTAACATGCTAACTTCGTGTAGCATTAATCACTGTATTTAATGGTAAACCTTTCGCGTAACGGGGGTTACACCCCCCGAACCCCCCTTTTTCGACAAAAGAGTTATTATAATCAAGTAGTCATATGATAAAATCTAATGAATACAAATAGTGGACGGATGGAAAAATTTAAAAATGTGGATGCACGTTAACATGCTAACTTCGAGTAGCACTAATCATTGTATATAATGGATAGCACTAATCATTGTATATAATGGATAGCCTTTCGCGTAACGGGGGGTTACACCCCCCGAACCCCCCCCCCCCCCCCCCCCCATTTTCGATAAAAGATTTATTATATTTATTTTATATTATAATATAAAAATGATATGGACCTATTTGTTAGTATCCATAAAATGAAATACCTATAACCCATAAAAATACTACCGCACCATATAAATTGTTTTTTTTTTGTGATTTTTGTTTTTTAGTAAATGAGGATCTTCCATACTACCCAAGAGGTGTCCCCAAAAGCACGTTGCCCTTTTTTTTTCATGGAAGGTTCCCCAGTAGGCATATAAACCATGGAACTAAATATATTGCCGCCACCGTTAGCCAAAAGTTTTCAAATGTGTTTATAAATTATTTGAAAACCTTTGTTTCCACCTGGCACCGCGCGGAGGTGGTGGTCGGACTTTGCCAAGCCCCCTACTTCAAAATGAAGTAGGGGCCCCAATAATTAATTACAAACATTCCACACACACACAAACCTTCTACAAACACACACAATATTAGAACTCATACGTTTAGGTTCAACTGATTCGACTTATGCCAAATCTGCACACAAACAGGAATGAATTCGTACACATTGCGGGGGAGGAGGGGGGGTCAGTAATGTAAATAACTGCCGTAGGTATTTATTTAAAAATATCTACGTGTGTGATTTTAATATCATAATTTATACAATAATTAAATTATATAAATTATGAATTAAAATGTTAAAAATTTTCACCATTAAGTGGCAAAAAGGAAAACAAAACAATGTAAATTTTTTTTCAATAAAGAAAAAAAAATAAACACAACTTTAGTTGTTATGCGTAAAAAATCTTAAAAAAAATTAATTTTCAAAGATTCTTTACGTTAATATTTTTTAAAATGTATAATTTAATAAAATATGTAAAACATAAAATTTATCAATAATAATTTTAAAAAGTTTTACAAATACGAAAAATTTCAAATAAAATTTTTTTGAAAAAGATATCGAAAAAAACGAAATTTCAGAAACACTGTCCACACCACAAACACACACACACACAATTGTAGAACTCTATCCGTTTAGGTACCGCGATTCGAGTTAACTCAATTCATCGTCCACAAACAGAACAGAATTCATGTAAATTGCGGTGGGGAAGGGGGGAAATGAATGTGAATTTTCAAAGATTCTTTACGTTAATACTTTTTAAAATTTATAATTTAATAAAATATGTAAAACATAAAATTTATCAATACAAATTTTAAAAAAAGTTTTACCATGAAGTGGCAAAAACGAAAAATTTCAAATAAATATTTTTGGAAAAAAATATCAAAAAAAAAACGAAATTTGAAATATTGTTCGAGTTTAACGTAAAACTTCATGATATACAATATTTGGAGTAAACACATTCTCACGGCCAGCTATTAATTTACCTTGTTTGTCGCTATCTTCAACAGCAACATGAACACAATGTTGAGTTGTGGCTCTCGATAATGCGACATACAACATTCCGTGGGAAAAGACAGGGTCCCTAAGCAATATACCTAACTTCCTAAGACTCTGTCCCTGAGCCTTATTGATAGTCATTGCAAAGGCCAATCTTAACGGAAATTGTGTACGGGTAAATTGGCATGCTATGGTCGGATCACATGTACTCAAATGCAATCGCAGTATAACGACATGGTGCCCTTTATTAGGTCCATTCGCTATTTCCGCTTCAATAAGGTTCGTTACCAATCGTCTGATAATTAACCTCGTTCCATTGCATAAGCCTGCAATAATGTCCATATTACGTAGTAACATAACAATTGCACCAACTTTTAAATTCAGTTTATGCGGTGGCATACCAGAAGGTGTCGAAGCATAAACTGTCTCCAGTTGATAGACATTCTCCTCATTATGGTGATTATTATTCTGATTTTCATTAGGATCATCAGAAGTAATAATACAATCAGCACTATAATAAGTTCGAATGTCTCCGGAAAGTTTTTGAAGAATTTGCTCATTTAATTCAAGTACGGTCATATTTCTTGGACTTAAAATAGCCGAATTGATTAAATCTTCTTCTGGTAGGTCATTTATATTGTTGCCATAGACGTCCTCAATTAAATTGTCAGATGCAACATTAATTGTGGGAATCTCAACAATATTTCGACCTAATCCAAAACTATTAGATAATCTTCCATTACCTAATTTAAGAAACCAATTAGAAAATCTAATTTCCCATGGATTAGTTCTCATGTTTATTGTTAACTTATATTTTCGGAAATGTACCCATAAATGAGATTGCTTAATGCAACGCTCTATTATAGATAACTGATTACCATGTTTAACAACTGGAAGTAATTGCCTCCAGTCGCCGGCCATAATGATAATTTTATTTCCGAAAGGTCGACTATCTCCCATAATATCGCGTAAAACGACATCAACAGCATTAAAAGCATTCACATCGGTCATCGTACATTCATCCCACACAATAATTTGTGCATCTCTGATGTACATGCCCTCTGGTGAAGTAGGTGCTATTTTACAAACGGAACTTTCATTGACTTGAAGTGGTATCTTGAATGTACTGTTGTTCCACCTTTAAGTAGTGTGGCAGCAATTCCAGACTAAGCACACGCAATTGCAGTTTTACCGTTTGATCGAACTTTGTTGAGAATGGCATTCAAAACAAAACTCTTTCCTGCACCTGCAAAAGCTTCTAAATGGAAACAATTTCCTTTTGATGTTGTGCGATCAAGTTCACGCATAACATCATCAAAGAAAATCTTTTGTTCTCGATTCAAACGATTATAAGTTCTTTGATATTCAATATTCTCTTGAAGAGGAACATAAAGGTCAGCATCAGCAAATCTTAACTCAGTTTGGGGAACAGATGGCAAACCCATATCTTCCAAACTAAGTCTATGTTGATGCAATATTCGACCAATATCAATCATAGCTTTTTCATATCCTTGGACTTCATCGTTAAAACGTCTAATATAGTCCTCGGATATATCGTTCTTAAATCTTTCCCAAAGTTCAATTGGGCTAAGATTTTTGAGTGTTTGATCATTTGTAAAACTAGAGGTTGCATCATCATATAATGCTAACAACTTGCGAGCACGAAAGGCGTAATCTTTCATATTTTCTCCAGATTTTTGTCTGAGAGCTCGAATCTCATTTTGTATTGAGACTCTAGAACGAGTCTCTAAAAATTGCTCTTGCAGGGCCTTTTGGAGTTCTTTCCAAGAATTTACGTCGTTATATTTAACAACCTCATAGGCTCTGCATACCAATTTTGTTTTGATTATTTGCAAAAATAGAGCCTTTTCTGTTTCTGCAATACCTTCTTTCTGAAACATTTCACATTTATTCAGAAATCGGTGTAAATCATCAGAATTACTATCGAATTCTGGAATGAGTGATCTAGCATCACTGAGAGATAATTTTACGGCTCTCGCCGCAACTTGATCGTTGGGCATATTGTGAGCTCGTTTCCGTGCAGGCCTTCTGTGGATGATTAGCCCAGGAAGAAGCGTATCTCTTACGCCTCGACGATTTTGTAGTCGAGTATGAATTTTTTAAAAAAAATTTTTTATATTTTCCCGATATGTTTTTTTTTTTTTTTGAACTTGACGAGTATATTAATTTAACTAATATCCCGGAGAAATATTCACAACACCGAAAAGCACTTGATAAGAAAAACACTCGAGAATATGCACTTTTGTTAAAATAAAAAAAAAGGGTGAAGACCAGGAGTACATTAAATAGTTATATCTTAGTTATAATATAGGTATAATATAATAAAGTAAAATATATATATTAATATAGAAATCTTATAACTCTATTCTAGAGCGTCCCGTACCTTTTGATAGAAGTCCACGTCGATTGCTGAGTTGAAGTCCTCTTCTGGGTACAGCTGGTATCTCAGCGTTCTATAAATCGCGTATGCTGACGGGTTCTCGTGTTTGAGCAGGATGTCCAGCAAATGGTCGATTGGGTCTGTGTATTCCTCGAGGTCGTCCAAACAGGGATTGTAGATGGGGCCAATGCTTCCCTCTTCGTCGGATGACACACTGCTTCCTTCGGATCCGGGGTTATAGTAGCAGTCCGTAATGTCTTCCTCAAGCTCTGAGAATGAGCCTACCTCTGTCGTCTCTGAATAAAAGTCCGCCTCTGAGTAGGAGTCTTCTTCTGAATAAGCGTCTGCTTGTGGATCCGCTTCTGGCTCGAAGTCTAGCTCTTCGTCAGAAAGTCCCAGTGTACTGGTAAGTTTTTCTTCTTTTGGCCAGCTCATGAGTTTGTGGGTGTAGTCGAGGGTCTTACTAACCGTGTGACTTATCTGCACCGCTGCCACCAGTTTTATATGTTGCACGCCGGCAACAAGAGTTCACTTCTTCTGATTGTTGCGCGCCGGCAACAAGGGAGTTAATCGTAAAATCGTAATAGTCCGGGTTGACCAAAATGAGAAGGCTGCGTTTAATCTTTACACTGATTTTATTTCTTTTCAAGCACACTTTTAATTTTTACTAACAATACTTTTCTTTATACTTGGAATACAATAATCTAGGTTTCACAATAGTTTTGAAGTATACCTTTTCTTTTACTTTCCACTAGAGGCCTTACCTTGGGTAGGGGGACTCTCTAGCTTCGGGTTTTAGAATATTCTGATTTTCCTTGCATCAGAACTCTCTATTTATTTAAAATCAATCTGCAGTGGTTAATACTCCCTTCCACTTGCAGATTGATTGTTTAGCAATTTTTGTGGTAACCAATCAAAAATTACCTATTGAGCATTTTTCTGTGAAAAACAACCCAAAATCACCTATCAAGCATTTTTTCCAATAAAGGTGAAAAATTTATTGCATTAATGCAATTTGATTTTTCACCCGCAAATTATAAAAAATAATTGGGAACAATTGTATGAAAACAACGGTATCAATTTTCACACGAGTCCCAAAACAATAATTCACTTGCTTTATTACGTATAACGGCAAAAAGAAATTTGACGCCGGCGCTTCCGCTAAGGCAATTTCTTTTGGTCAGTTTGTTGCACGGCGGGTGTGAGGTAAAATCGTTCAGCGAGTACCATGCTTTACTTCTTATCGCTTTGAGTTAATCAGGTGATTCCATTATACGTTTGGCTGATTGTTCTCAAGCAAGAAGTCCAAAGGTTCTTATTTACGTGTAGAAAGGTGACAGGCCTTATCTACCTAAGAATTATTACCGTGGACATGGGTACATCTAACGATTACTCATTATGTGCTGCAACTTGACCACAGTCGTGTGCGTATAGTTGTTTGTTTATTGTTTTGGTTCTCATTGTGGGGTCGGATAACCGTGATTTATGGATAAGAGGTGTTTGCTTGATCTTTTTAGGTAATGCGTTATGAATCAGAGGCAATTGAAGTGGTTATTGCTTGATCATATTATTTGGATTGTTTTGGGGATTCATAACACCTTCCCCCTTGAAAAAAATTTTCTTTTATATCCTTTAAGAGGATGTAAAAAAAAATTTGAGAGTTGCTGACGCTCGGAAATCTAGAGTACATAGTTTGATTAGTACTACGATATGATATTATATGGTACTTAATGGTATGTATGATACAAACATATGTTAGATTTAATTGTTATGATTATGATATGTATTATACAAAATTAGATTTAGTTACTAATGATATTTTTATTCATTAGCTCCATCGTTTATGATTTATTTATGCTAGATTAAATGATATATTCTTTTTTTTATATATATATATGTTGTGTTTCTTATTTTACAAAAATCAATTGTTACCAAGTGTGGTATTATAATAGTATTATATAAAAGCAACTTATTTGAGAGGTAATTAATTAGTTATCTGTGATTCTAGATAATGGTATTTTACTGGAAATACTTTTGATTTCAGTAATTTTTTCATTATTTGTTTTATTTTCTTTTAAAGTTTTTTGGTTCTTCTCCTTTTTAACATATCGCATGATTATTTTGATTACACCATAAGAAGTAAGTGTTATAATTAATAGGTATATGAAAGAATAATGGTGTATATCATGCGTTGAAATATTATTTAATTTTTGTTTTTCCTCGTGCTCCAGTGTTTTTAAATCTTGGCTTAGATCGAATAGAGCTTGGTGATTTACGTTTTTTATTGTAATCATTTTCGGGAGTTCGAGTTTTATGTCTTTAAGATGATTAGCCATTGTTAGGTTAATCGAGGGTAAGTATGAATTATTTGAAATTGATATTCTTTCGGAATGACCGTATAGCGTTAGGTCGTTGCTTCTTATGTAGCAATTTGGAGAAATTTCTAAAATACCGTTTCTTTCGAGTGTTAGCGGTTCGATTCTGTCGCCGCATACATATATTATTTATTGTTAGAGGGTTTCTAAGACTGAATAACCATTTATTTGGGTTGTTTAATTGAATCCAGAAAGTAGATGTTTTTATTGTTTTTACATCGCAGGATTTTGGAATTTCCGTAGTATGTTTTAATAGATCCATTTCGCATTTGTTTTGTTCGGCATTGCTATTAAGGATTGGGTGTGTTATTTGACACAGATGAGTATTTGAGAAACTCAATTGGCATTTGTCGAAGTTGTTATATAATTTCTATATCGCTCACCTGTGAACTTGGTTCACTTCCGCTCACTAATAATCCAGTTCGGGGTTCTTGTTTCACAAAACACTCTGTTGTATTTTTCTATCTCTTCTTTAATTCTTTATTTTTTTTTTACAAGACGTAGCTATTTGTTATATAATTTCTATATCGCTCACCTGTGAACTTGGTTCACTTCCGCTCACTAATAATCCAGTTCGGGGTTCTTGTTTCACAAAACACTCTGTTGTATTTTTCTATCTCTTCTTTAATTCTTTATTTTTTTTTACAAGACGTAGCTATTCTATAATTTTCCTATTCTTGAAATACACATCTTTATTTTTAACTACACAACCAAATTTTCTTTTAATTAAATCCTTTTTTTTTATGCTACCCGACTCAAACCAACAAACCAACAACTCTTTTTAGAACGACCGACTTAACTCTTTAGAACCGACTCTTGCTCCCGGACCCGAGATTGCGCCGCTTTTACGTTTATATTTCAACTCTTACTTCAATCTTTTTCTTTAATCTTTTCAAGAAATCAGACCAAACTCAACGTTTTCCTTTTAAATCTTTTCAGAAAATCAAAACAACTCAAATTTTTCTTCTTAAAAATCGTTTACCGAACCGCCGTATTATGATACAAAAATTCAACTCTTCTCTTGATCACGTTCATCGTTATCAAGAGCCGTCGTTCAGGATAGAAAATGCTAAATTGCATTTTCTTATCCTGAGAAAATTTTACTTTTTCAATTCTGGACTTGTTCAAACATGTCCAGAATTATTCGCGTTGAACGATGGCTGCAAAAATGTAATCTTACACTTTTTAACACATCAGCCACCGTTTGAAATCGCGACGCGCATATACATACAATGCATTTGTGCGGCGCGCGTCTCTTATCACGAAAGCTTTTGTCGTAATATGTATGTACGTATGAACATACATATTGAATTTTTCGCGGCAATTTGTACTGAGGGTACGATTTGCTTTTTGCTTTATTTTTTTAATTAAATTGTTGAAATGACAAATTTCGCTGAAGGCAAAATTTGTCGTGGAAATTTTTAAGTAAAACGACTTGGTTGAAATCTGAAACTTTTGTTTTTCCCAAGTCGTTTTATGAGAAAAATTTATGGTATGTGAGGAAAATTGCTGATGCAATTTTCTTCACCCATTTAAGAGATAAGCCAACCATGTTTTGAGCATGATTAGCTTATGTGAAAAATTAATGAATATAATTTTTATCTTCTGCCCTTTTTCAGGTTTATACGTTAAATTCTATTTTTTGACCTTTTCAGGTTTATACATTAAATTCTATTACTTTAGGTATATAACAAAGTCCTCTGTATTCATGGGGTAATGTTTTTCGCGGTTAAAATCTACCAATAAATATTCGGTGGTAGGTTTTATGTAGAGAAAAGAGGTGTTTACTATACTTGGGAATGGTATAACTTTGTATGCCTGGAAAATTGTGTTTGGGGGTAATGGGATTTTAATTTCGATGATGATATTACTCTTGATTTTGTTTGTAGTTGTAATGCTAACTTTATATAAGTCGATAAGACTGTCTTGTGTGGCTGAAATGGGTAAGGTGGTTCCGGAAGGAAGATTTTTCCTAATAACTGTAAGAGTTTCCTCCAGTTGAAATGGGGTGATAATTAATGGATTGGGAATGCCATGTTTTATGTCTAAAAGCATGTCGAGGATTGCTTTTTGCGAATTTTGGTATCTCATAAGTGATAGTGTAATGGCGGAAGTGATACTTTCTAGTTCTAAGTTTATGAAGGTGGAGTTCACTTCGGCTATTATGAAATTGAATGCTTTAGAAATTTTGTCAAATTTTTCTTGGATGTTATCAAATTCGAGTTTAATATCTGAGGATGTTTTATTAAAAAGGTTGATTGTTTTATCTAGGATAATGGTTTGTGATTTAATGAGTTCTAATAGGTGGTCCTCATTTATTTTTAAGTAGTGGATTTGTTTGTCGTAATGCTTGGCATCGTCCTCATTGAGAGTACCGAAGAGTGTTTTGCTAAGGCTGCCTATTGCGTTTATTAGGCCGCGTCGGGCGCGCAAATGTTTGGGATCTATAATCTCTGCATTTTGCTCTATCTCGTTAATTAATGATTTGATAGTTTTTATTTGTGACTCGCATGGGTGGTTGCGGGTTGGATGTTGTATCTTAAAATGTAAACATATTTTTTCTATGTCTATTGTTTGGGATCTTAGGAGGTTATGTTCTAGTTGAAAATTGTCAAGGCTATAATACGTAACTAGTTTCCAACTTGAGCTGTATAGTTGTATGTTTCCGTATTCCTCGAAATATATTCCTGGAGTTGAGGCGAAGTTTGTTGTCTTTGTTCCGCTCGTGACTCCGAATGTTAATAATAAGATTAGTATTACGTACGGCATTTTGGCCTGGTGGAATAGAAGAAAAGAAAAGAACGCGATTACTCTATGAATAGCTTTAGATGGTTGTTATGGAGTTTTTTATTTTTGTTTCTAACTCTTACCACTGAATTCTCGGTTGAGGCAATTTGTACTATTTCGTAAGGGCCTTCCCATAAGGGAGATAATTTATTTTTTCTCGTGTGATTCTTCACTAATACCTTGTCACCAATTATAAAAGGTTTTGGCTTAGTAACGTGATCATAGTGCGTTTTGGATTTCTCCTTGTTTTTTATAAGATTTTCTCTTGCTATTTGATGAGCATATTGGAGACGCGCTTTTAGCTCACTGACATAGTTATCGTAGTTATACGTAACTTCTGGGTCCTTTTTTTAGTGATGTTGGGATTTCTGCGTGAAATCCAAATAGTAATTCGTGAGGCGTGTAGCCTGTACTTGAATGATTAGAATTGTTGTATGTGAACATAGCGTAAGGGATCCATGTATCCCATGTTAGTGGATCTGTAGACACATAGTGTCTAAGGTATTCAGCAAGCGTACGGTGGCTTCTTTCTAGAGCTCCGTTTGTCTCTGGGTGGTATGGTGTAGTTTGTAACTTATGTATTTTCAAAAGTTTACAAATTTCACCAAATAGAGAACTTAGGAAGTTTGATCCTTGGTCCGTTAGGATTGATTCAGGTAAACCATGTTTACAAATGATGTGGGTTACAAATTGCTCAGCTACCGTTTTGGCTTCCGCGTTCGGTAGGGGTATAGCATCTGAAAATTTAGTCAGATCATCTTGGAATGTTAATAGATATTTGTTGTTTTGATAACTTGTTGGTAGAGGTCCAACGATATCCAAGAAGATTTTTTCAAATGTTTTTTTGCTTGTGGTAGTAATCTTCATAGGTATTTTCTTGTTTGCACCTGATTTATTGACCTGGCAAGAAGAACATCTCTTGATGTACTTTTGAATGTCTTTTTTCATATCTGGCCAGTTATAGATTCTTCTTATCTTCCCGATAGTCTTCGTTTGTCCCTGATGACCGCCTAAAGGAGTGACATGGTAATCCCTAATTACCTGTTCGATGTCCTTTGGGTCTTTTAATTGTACTATTTTATTGAGGAAGAAAATAGGCCTCGTGGCGGAATCCTTAAATTCTTCAGCACATATGAGTTTCAACTCGAAGTACGAAGTGCTGTTCAGGATCGGTATAGCAATTGGAATTATCTCTTCGTTAGATGACAATTCTTTGATTTTTTTTTAATATATTCCTTGTTAATTCCTGATCTTTTTGTTCTTTAAAATGGAGGGGTGCATGCCCCATTATATACGTAGTATTCCCTTGTTTATATTCTTTGATTCCTCCTAATGGAATTTGATAATTATCAGGTAAATAAGTTTTTAATAAGTTTTCAAATGTGGTGTTTACTGTCGGAATTATGAAATATTTTCTTTTGATATTCCGTGTTTCCAGTAAATTGTTCGAGTTTTCTCCTACTATTTTAGGGGTTTGGTTTGTTTGTGCCCTCTGTTGATTCCTTGTTATCACTTGAATATTTTTGGATTCTGGTACTATACGACTGAGCGCGTCAGCGTTAAGATTAGATTTCCCTGATTTGTGTATGATCTTGTAGTCATACTCTTCAAGTTTAATCCTCCACCTCATCATTCGGGAAGTGGGGTCTTTCAGATTCATGAGCCACGTAAGGGGCTTGTGATCTGTAATAATCGTAAATGTCCGACCGTACAGGTAAGGACGAAATTGTTCTACCGCGTATATTATTGCTAATAGCTCTTTTTCTATAGTTGAATATCTTGTCTCAGCCGGATTTAGGGTGCGGCTGGCATAACAGATTGGTTTGTCTTCTCCGATTTTCTCTTGCGATAAAACTGCGCCAATTGCATAGTTACTTGCGTCTGAAGTAACTAAAAATTCTTCGTTAAAGCGAGGATATTGCAAAATAGGCGGATTTAATAATTTTTCTTTCATGAGCGTGAAAGCTTCGTCGCAGAACGCATCCCATTTGAAAGTAGCATCTTTCTTTAATAGAGCCGTGAGAGGCTTAGCTATTTTAGCGAAATTAGGGATAAAGCGACGGTAATATCCAACAAAACCTAAGAAGGATTTTATGTCTTTTTCCTTCTTGGGTACTGGGTAATTTTGGACAGATTCTAGTTTAGAGGGATCCGGTGTTACTCCGTTTTCTGTAACCAAATGTCCAAGATAAGCTATTTGTTTGCTTAGAAAATGGCATTTTTCAGGCTGTAGCTTGAGATTATTTACTCTAAGCCTATTGAAAACGTGTTGGAGTCTTGCATTATGTTCTGTCAAGTTGTATCCGTAGACAATTATGTCGTCCATGTATACAAAACATTCTATGCCTTGGAGTCCGACTAAAACATTGTTCATCAGCCTTTGAAAAGTGGCTGGTGCACGTTTCAATCCGAATGGCATTCTGTTAAAATGGTAATGACCGTAAGGTGTACTGAAAGCAGTTTTTTCCTTATCATGGTCCTCCATTTGTATTTGATGAAAGCCATTAGCTAAATCCAATGTACTGAAGTATTTAGCTTTCCCCAGCTGATCTAGTATATCAGTAATGTTGGGTAAGGGAAAGGCATCACCGACTGTTATGTCGTTGAGGCGCCTGAAATCGACAACTACTCTCCATCTTTTGTTTCCTGATGCATCAGGTTTTTTTCGGAACTAGAAGTAGAGGAGAGTTCCAGGGGCTAGAACTAGGGCTTATGATTTCTTCTTGAAGCATTTTATTTATTTGTGAATTAATCTCAGTACGCTGAGATTCTGGAAGCCTATAAGGTCTTATGTTGACAATGGGTTTTTCAGGTAGCGTAGGTAATTGGTGCTTAACTGCACTTGTGCAAGTTAGGAAATCCCCATCTAGATAAAATATGTCATTGTATTCTCGACAAGTATCTAGAATTGTTTGGGCTTCTTTCGCGTTGCAGTGAGCGAGGTTTAGCTCGTTCTCGAGTCTATTTAGTCTCTGCTTTATTGGATCCTTTTTCGGATTTAATTTTATTATACTATAATTATTTAAGTTTCTTAGATGAGGTCTTATTTCTGTGTTTCTTATAGTAACCTCTTGCTGATTTGAGTTCAGGATTAGGATAGTCGCGTGACCTGTGTTGTCAGGTTCTATTAGCGTATTTCCTGTTATCACTCCTGGTTTCAGTTCTTGGTGTTCACTAAAGAAACAACCTCTTTGATTTAGTTTTATTTTTGCTACCATTTGTGTACGTGCCGGTATTTTTATACTTTCGGCTTCGTACTGATTTATTTTGTTTATTATTTTCGAAACATTTTTTTGTTTCTTACCCTTAGGCTCACCTCTTTGTGGGGGGGCCTTGTCAGCTTGTACCAGCTGATAGTCTTGGCTTGGGTCTTTCAAACCTCCATGCCTGCTATCTGAGCTGGTGTAAGTCAAATTGTCGAAGCTTGAGTCATTCAAACCTACATACTTGACATTTGAGCTATGGCGAGACAATTTTTTTGAACTTGGGTCATTCAAACCTCCATATTCGTTTTTGCACATTGTCTCTGAATTTGCCTTAATAACTTTGCGTGTGGTTTTGCCTCCTTGGGGCTTATTAATTTTTAGTGATAGACTTTTGTTTTCGTAGTCTATTATGCTAGAAAATTTATTTAAAAAGTCATGACCTAGAATTCCATCATATTTGAGTTGGAGGTCATCTTCCACTATGTGTATATCGTGGGTAAAGAAATTTTTGCCTACTTGAAATTCGCATTTGGCGGTTCCTAAAGTATGTAGGGCTTTTCCAGCTAGAGGTGATACCTCCAAGCTCTTTGTTCTATCAACCCTTGTGTCACCAAGTGATCTGGTTGCTTTAAGGACCGATATTTCGGCTCCTGTATCGATTAAGAAATTACTAGTATCAAATGCTGTAATGGAATTTCTGATCGTCAAAACTAGTGATTGGCGATCAGCACTGAGAGGGAGATAAAGCATTTGATTTAATTTTCCGGATGTCGATAGACATCCGCGGATACAGTCATCTGGCTGAGGCGAGACTGGGCAACTGTAATGGCATCCTCGTCTCGCCGCCGGCTGTTTTCCGATTTCTGTTGATTTTTTGATTTTATTTTGGCAGTTGCTGCTCTAATATTTGGCGACCGCTTAGGTGATCCTGTGAAATTCTGTTGGGATCTTTGATTTTGAGAAACATAGGCCTCTTGTTGGTTGCCTTGAAAACGGTGATTAACTGGAGTATTCCGTTGATACTGTGGAACACTCGAAGTGTAATACCTTTGTGGTAGATTTTCCCTTTGTATTTTTGTGTGAGGGAATGACCTGCTATTACTTGGATAACTTTGCTGGAAAAGTCTTTTACGACATTCCGAAAAGTGATGATTAGGTATTTTGCAGTAGGAACAAATGAGTGAGGGTTTTTCCATTTTCACTCTTGTGGAATAACAGACTTCAGCTGTATGTCCTTTTCTGTTGCATTTTGAACAAGTTGAAAAATGATCATTATGAGTAGAGTTCCTTTCGGATTGGTCTATAGCAAATTTAATAGAAGCTGACAGCTCCTCGTGGCCTTTTGCCTTGGTTAATAGACGAACCTGACTGTCTTTGAGGCCGTCTTCAAATGCACGGAGAACCATTTTTTGATTTTCTCCAGCTAAAAGATTTTTGAGTGTTTGATCATTTGTAAAACTAGAGGTTGCATCATCATATAATGCTAACAACTTGCGAGCACGAAAAGCGTAATCTTTCATATTTTCTCCAAATTTTTGTCTGAGAGCTAGAATCTCATTTTGTATTGAGACTCTAGAACGAGTCTCTAAAAATTGCTCTTGCTGGGCCTTTTGGAGTTCTTTCCAAGAATTTCCGTCATTATATTTAACAACCTCATAGGCTCTGCCTACCAATTTTGTTTTGATTATTTGCAAAAATAGAGCCTTTTCTGTTTCTGCAATACCTTCTTTCTGAAACATTTCACATGTATTCAGAAATCGGTGTAAATCATCAGAATTACCATCGAATTCTGGAATGAGTGATCTAGCATCACTGAGAGATAATTTTTCGGCTCTCGCCGCAACTTGATCGTTGGGCATATTGTGAGCTCGTTTCCGTGCAGGCCTTCTGTGGATGATTAGCCCAGGAAGAAGCGTATCTCTTACGCCTCGACGATTTTGTAGTCGAGTATGAATTTTTTAAAAAAAAATTTTATATTTTCCCGATATGTTTTTTTTTTTTTTTTTTTGAACTTGACGAGTATATTAATTTAACTAATATCCCGGAGAAATATTCACAACACCGAAAAGCACTTGATAAGAAAAATACTCGAGAATATGCACTTTTGTTAAAATAAAAAAAAAGGGTGAAGACCAGGAGTACATTAAATAGTTATATCTTAGTTATAATATAGGTATAATATAATAAAGTAAAATATATATATTAATATAGAAACCTTATAACTCTATTCTAGAGCGTCCCGTACCTTTTGATAGAAGTCCACGTCGATTGCTGAGTTGAAGTCCTCTTCTGGGTACAGCTGGTATCTCAGCGTTCTATAAATCGCGTATGCTGACGGGTTCTCGTGTTTGAGCAGGATGTCCAGCAAATGGTCGATTGGGTCTGTGTATTCCTCGAGGTCGTCCAAACAGGGATTGTAGATGGGGCCAATGCTTCCCTCTTCGTCGGATGACACACTGCTTCCTTCGGATCCGGGGTTATAGTAGCAGTCCGTAATGTCTTCCTCAAGCTCTGAGAATGAGCCTACCTCTGTCGTCTCTGAATAAAAGTCCGCCTCTGAGTAGGAGTCTTCTTCTGAATAAGCGTCTGCTTGTGGGTCCGCTTCTGGCTCGAAGTCTAGCTCTTCGTCAGAAAGTCCCAGTGTACTGGTAAGTTTTTCTTCTTTTGGCCAGCTCATGAGTTTGTGGGTGTAGTCGAGGGTCTTACTAACCGTGTGACTTATCTGCACCGCTGCCACCAGTTTTATATGTTGCACGCCGGCAACAAGAGTTCACTTCTTCTGATTGTTGCGCGCCGGCAACAAGGGAGTTAATCGTAAAATCGTAATAGTCCGGGTTGACCAAAATGAGAAGGCTGCGTTTAATCTTTACACTGATTTTATTTCTTTTCAAGCACACTTTTAATTTTTACTAACAATACTTTTCTTTATACTTGGAATACAATAATCTAGGTTTCACAATAGTTTTGAAGTATACCTTTTCTTTTACTTTCCACTAGAGGCCTTACCTTGGGTAGGGGGACTCTCTAGCTTCGGGTTTTAGAATATTCTGATTTTCCTTGCATCAGAACTCTCTATTTATTTAAAATCAATCTGCAGTGGTTAATACTCCCTTCCACTTGCAGATTGATTGTTTAGCAATTTTTGTGGTAACCAATCAAAAATTACCTATTGAGCATTTTTCTGTGAAAAACAACCCAAAATCACCTATCAAGCATTTTTTCCAATAAAGGTGAAAAATTTATTGCATTAATGCAATTTGATTTTTCACCCGCAAATTATAAAAAATAATTGGGAACAATTGTATGAAAACAACGGTATCAATTTTCACACGAGTCCCAAAACAATAATTCACTTGCTTTATTACGTATAACGGCAAAAAGAAATTTGACGCCGGCGCTTCCGCTAAGGCAATTTCTTTTGGTCAGTTTGTTGCACGGCGGGTGTGAGGTAAAATCGTTCAGCGAGTACCATGCTTTACTTCTTATCGCTTTGAGTTAATCAGGTGATTCCATTATACGTTTGGCTGATTGTTCTCAAGCAAGAAGTTCAAAGGTTCTTATTTACGTGTAGAAAGGTGACAGGCCTTATCTACCTAAGAATTATTACCGTGGACATGGGTACATCTAACGATTACTCATTATGTGCTGCAACTTGACCACAGTCGTGTGCGTATAGTTGTTTGTTTATTGTTTTGGTTCTCATTGTGGGGTCGGATAACCGTGATTTATGGATGAGAGGTGTTTGCTTGATCTTTTTAGGTAATGCGTTATGAATCAGAGGCAATTGAAGTGGTTATTGCTTGATCATATTATTTGGATTGTTTTGGGGATTCATAACACAACTATGTAGTGTTACTCTATGAATTGATAGAGTAACTTAACTTTACGCGTTCTCAGGCAGGGTACAAATCTACAGTGAAAAACCAAATTTGTATGACACCATCAAAAAGGGTTTGCCCGATTTAGTTGATTTCTGAAATTTTATTTACTACTGCTATGAAAATAGCATGTATCAAATTAGATCTCTCTACGTCGACGCGTTCTCCAACAGTGTCCACATATATAGTGAAAAACCAAAGTTTTCTGTGGCAATATCTAGAAGGCTTTGCCGGATTCCAATGTAAGCAATGATTTCGAATATAATTGCAATTTGTTGAACTTGACTTATTAATTTTATTAAATGAAAATGAAACTTGATATTAAAAAAATTGTCACACCATTACTAACAGAGATGAGCCAAGTCAAATAGAAAATGAAGCAGTCCATGTTGTACATGTCAGTGCATGTACCAAATTTGAACGATCTATTTAGACGCGCTCTCAGGCAGTGTCCACATAAATATTGAATGCCCAAAGTTTTTAGTGAAGCAAAAATTGCATAATTTTATTTCCTTAAAAATCGTGTTTAAGGAATACTTGATGTTATAGAAGATAAAATTCCAATTGATTGAAGCAATAATTTGTATTATAATTGGAATTGGTTGAACTTGTCATATGAATCTTACAGCGAAAATCATACTTGAAATTTAGATAACAACTAACAACTAACAAAAATTGATCCAACTGAAATAGAAAATGAAACAGTTCAGGTTATACATGTCATTGCATGTACCAAATCTAACAGAACTTTTCTCAAATTGTGGATTTTCTTACAGTTAGTCGCTTTGAAGAGAAATATTCCTTTAAACGCATCGGGAAAAATATTTAATTAAGAAGTTTCTTGTAGAAAATATTGTATAAAGTGAATTATTTTTGTATTACCGTAAGTGTTTTTATTATTAAATAAACACGTTTAGACTGATACATTGTTTTTTGCAGCTATGGCTAAGGGAAACCCATTAAACAGTGAAGAAATTACGGCAATCAAAATTTGTAAAGAGTTGGGATATTCTAATCGGAAAATTGCAAAAGAAATTAAGAGATCTGAGACGGTAATTAGGAATTTTTTTAAAAAGGGTGAAAATTATGGTTATAAAAAACCAACGAAGGGGAACACCAAACTCACGGCTCGCCAAAAGGTGTGTGCTTGCTTTGCTCTGCGTTAACGTGTGGGGGGACGCTTGCCTATGAAGAGGGGTGGGGATGGTGGGAGGAGTTAGCTACCATATGGTGAAAGAATGAAGGAAATCGGTTGGTGGTGGTGTGGTGGGGGTGTGTTGGGGGTGTGATGGGGGTGGAGGGTTGTGTTTTTTATATGGGGGTGGGTTGGTTCACTCCATATAAATGGCTAAAATTGGGGGACCCTCTACCTAACACAAATTTGATCGGAAACAAATTTCTTCTTACAGGATCGAAGATATTTCAATTGCGGGTGAATTAGGGTACTACGTTTTTTTTTTTAAAAAAATTTTAAGGGGAGGGGGAATTTAATTAGTTCAGAATTGGGGAACGGTTTTCACCGTTCGCACTGGACTGCCAGCAGCTACAATTCGTGGAACAACTTTTTTCCATTGGCGTCATTTTCTTAATTTTTCAGGGGAGGGGGGGATTTTGGGGGAGGCACATGTTGTATATAAAATTAAAGCTCTTGGTGAGTACTATCTGACGGTGTACTTTTTTTTCTATTAACTTAATTTTAACCCCTTTTTTGACATTTTTCCCTCCGTCACTGACAAATTTTCACTACCTTGGGTCATATATACCCCAATTACTATGTTTTGTTTAGGCTCTACCTCAATTATATGCTCCAAGGAAATTATCTACAAACTCTAAGCTTTCATCTGCAAAAAACCGGAAGTCAATATGTTACATACATCGGGAGCATTGGCCGTTACAAGTTTCACCGAAAATTTCAATTTTTAAACCTTCCGTCAGCAGTTGAGTACACATTTTTTTCTGCTTTTTTACATCAATTTATAGGTTTTATATTTTTCTCAATAGGTCGGTCAAATATTAACCGATTTTAATGATTCAAAGGTTTATTTGGGGTAGGGTGCGAAGGTCCATCGTATAGGGTACTACGTTTTTCCCTATACTCACCGTTTCCGAGGGGGAGGGGAAATATCGTTTTTCGATAATAAATCGGGTATTTGGTGTCCTATCACAAAACTGAGTAAGCAGTTTTACTCACCTAATCAGTAGCTATCACTCAAGCACACAAACATTTTTTCCGGGGGTTCTCTGGGGTGGGGGTAGGTACCCCAAAGTAGGGGGTTAAGGTCCACTATGCCATGTCGCATATCATACGAAAGGTCTTCACGAGTACCATACAACTATGAAATAAAAGTATACACATGACTATTCCACGACATCAAATAAGGAAGTTATAGATTTTAGCAGTTTTGAACTAATTAAATTCCCCCCTCCCCGTAAAATTTTTTTAAAAAAAAAACGTAGTACCGTAATGCACCCGCAATTGAGATATCTTCGATCCTGTAAGAGGAAATTTTTTTCCGATCAAATT
This sequence comes from Dioctria linearis, assembly GCA_963930735.1. Taxonomy (NCBI): domain Eukaryota; kingdom Metazoa; phylum Arthropoda; class Insecta; order Diptera; family Asilidae; genus Dioctria; species Dioctria linearis. The sequence goes on along the minus strand of OZ005743.1, from coordinate 139,084,187 downwards.
GGTGGGAGGTAGAGGGTCCCCCAGTTTTAGCTATTTGTATGGAGTGAACCAACCCACCCCATATAAAAAACACAACCCGCCCCCCCCGGCGAATCCCGAATTAGTTTTTTGATCCCCCTCTCCCCACAAAACAGGTTCGAATATTGAAAATAATTAAAGCAAATTTCTCAACTTCAAATACTATTATTAAGTAAATAAGGGCAGAAAAAGAAAATCGATCACACCAATTTGTTTTTCGCTGATGATTTTATTAAGTTTTCCCGAACGTTTCATGCTCTTTGATGCGCTATTACTTATGTTTTGGGATCCTAAATTTGCAAAAACTTTTTTTGTGGGGGAGAACCGTGATGCGGGTAGATGTAAATTGAAAACCCTGTTAAATCAACCCAGTACCACCCTTAAGCGATATTAGTGCACAAATGGATAGTCCTCGAAGGGATCTTTCATTTGGCACACTGAAAATTTTCCTCGGACACCCCTCTCCCCCGCTGCACCCCCTAACATTTTACGTTACGTTCTACCTCCCCCACCCACAAAGAAGGGTGGAGGGGGGGGGGGTGAAATTTGAGATTCGTAAATTTCGTAATTCGACCTAGTGGAGTTGGAATTTCACTTGTAATCGGCGGGACAAATAACCCTTAGCTTTTTTCGAAAGTCATCAAGTTTACATGAAAAATTTTCGAAATTCGAAAAAAAATAGTATCATGCTATGGTAAATTATAAAGTCAATGTACGTAAAAGATTTCATCCCCCTGTGAAAAAAACTGCGGAATCTAGGTCGATTTTTCTGGATGACATCCTTCACCCTATTTCCCCCTTTTCTGGGCGTTTCGAAGAAATTGTTTTTGTAAGGTTTTGATATTTTATAGCCACGCCTATAGGCTTTCGAACAAATCTTAAAACATCCCGCTAGACCCTCAGGAAGTTGAGAAATAAGGGAAAATCTGAAAGTTTCAACTCTATGAATTTCGAAATCTATTTTGAATTTCGAATATTTTCGAAAACCAAAAGATAGAGGATCAAAAGATCTATAAGGTGTATAAATTTCATCCTCCTACTCCTTAAATTACTCGAGTTAGAGTTAATATCGAAAATACCCCCCTCCCTATTTTTCTGCCCACCTAAAAGTCCAAATAAACTGAAACTTGAAAAAATTGGTTCAGAATAAAAAGATCTTTCAAAAAAGTGCTATAATTAAAAAATCGTACGATTCAAATAAAAGTTATTCAAATTCGAAAATGTCCAATTTTAACCATCATAAAAGGTGTTTTCGAATTCGAATTTCGTACCCAAATATAGAATGGAGAAAAATTCAATATATATTTAATCGATATATGAAATTTGATAAAAATCCGTTAGGAATTATAAAAGTTTTAGTACCAAAGACTTTTTCATGTTTTTTACTCAATCACTCGTTACTTTATATGATCTAGCCGTTGTCCATCTACTGAGTGTACTGTGTCAGATATTCCTAGATTTGATTCTGTGTCATTGTCAGGATTTATTTTCTCTACTTTCTCTAGTCTACTCAAATAATCCGCAACTTTGTTTTCTTTACCTTGTAAGTATTCTATTTCATAATTAATTCCTGGAGTTTTAATAGCCATCTTTGATGTCGCTGAGAAAATTCTTTCCCTTTGTATTTACTATTTAGATATTTAATAGGTACATGGTCTGTTACGATTTTAAATTTGTTTCCGTATATATAAGGTCAAAAATAGTTTACAGAATACATAATTGCAAGAAATTCTTTATCGGTGGTGCAATAATTTTTTTCATGGTCATTTAGAGTTCGTGATACAAAGCAAACTGGATGTCCTTCTTGCGATAAAATTGCTCCTATCGAGTAATCACTAGTGTGAGCTCTAGTCTCGTACGTGGGATGGAGTGCCGGGTTTTTGAATGACAACTCAGTCCTTTTTTAAAAAATTCAAATATAAAATTTATTCAACTCAGTTGCTAACATTAATATCACAAATTCAAGGAGTTTGAACTAAAACTAACTTACAAGCTACTAAATTTCAATATAAAACTTAAAATAATATAAATAAATTAAAATTAAAATTCAATAATTGGTAACTATCGCGAAGTCCGCCTCCTTTAATTCGTCTTATTCTAGAAAAAGGAAGAAGAAGAATGTTAATCGTCTATGAGAGAAGTACTTCCTACGAATAAATTTAAGTGTGCTATTTTATTTCTAAGCACAAGTACAGCATAAGTGCACCAAAATAGCAAAGTCCTCCTTTAGTTGTGTGTGAGGGCACAGGGGCAGCAAAATGCTATTATAAAAAAGAAGAAGATTGCAGTTTATTTTCTGCGGCAGAATTATTCTTCTGCTTAGGTGTGGGCAGGAGATTGCAGATTATTCTCTGCGGCAGAATTATTCTTCTGCTTAGGTGTGGGCAGGAGATTGGGAAATGGTGGGATTTTCAGATTATTCTCTGAAATATAGAATTATTTATTTTGGAGGTTGGGAATGATATTCTTGTCGCTCGGATTATTCTCCGAATCAGATGAGCTCTGAATCAAGACTGAATTTCTGCATCATCATCATCATCAAGTGTGTTTGCGCCGTTTTCTATTTACGTTGTCGTTGTTTCCCTCGATGTTCTCGTTTTTGTCTTCATTTTATCCTTGGGGCTCATCTTTAGCCCTCAGTTCGATTTCGTGACGTCGTTTGTCTTCTTGTTGACAGTTGTCCTTAGTATTTTTGAAACTTTGCGTTTCGTTGTCTTTTCTTTTTCCTTTACGGGCGATGCGCTAAATCAACCGTACTGTATGTAGTTCTCTCTTTGGAGTTAGTTGTGTTAATGGGAGGACGGTAGAAAGGGAAGGATAGGATGTGGATTATTGGGACAGTTTAGAAATCGCTGATTCCTAAAAATTGGTGTACTTCAGAGACATATTCTCTAAGTAAAGGTGGCTGAATTGTGATTACCCACGATAGTAATCACCTTTATGGTCGTAGAAACTTATTCTACCATCATGTAGACGATAGATGTTTCTAGCCTCGGGCTTTATTAGGAGCAGGGGTGAAAGGTATTTAAAGTCTTCCGGTATGAAAAGATCCGGCAAGCTGTTTATGATTGGGTTAGGGTGAGTTTTCACTTTGGTTAATTACTTCTCTGCAAGTTCGAATAGATATTCCTTGATGGGGGAGACATTGGCCGCCTCGTAAACTACTTCGTTACGGTATTTTCCGTTGGCTCTTCTATCGAGCCCTGTGCAAGCTCAGGGTATCTTCCTTTAAAGTTTGCTAAGGCGTTCCATATAAGTGTGAGAAATCGAGTGCCATATAGGAAAGCAGTAGGTAATTACAGGTCTTATAGTTGCTTGTATAGCAGAAGTTTGGTCTTTGTTGAGAGTCCGTCCCTGAAGTGGATTATTGGGCTGAGCAGGTTGTAAGCGATATTGGCTTTGTTAATGGTCGCCTTCGCGTGATAATTGAACTTAAAGCGTTCCTGGAAGTTCAAACCTAGGTACTTGGCCTTTTCTGAGGGTTTAATGATTCCAGAGTTGTAAATAGCCTCTATGGATTTGGATTTAGATGCTTGCCGGTTTCGTCCCATTGAAGGTTTCCGAATGCAAATTAGCTCAGATTTTTGGACGTTTATTTTTATCCCCCATTTTTTATGATAGGAGTCCAGCTTATTTAGGTGAAGGTTGACTTTGTTTATTGCCAAGTGTGGGCAACGAGATTGAGCATAAGTAAGGGAGTCGTCTGCATAGAGGAGTGTTGTCCCATTTTCGTTTGGTGGTTTATCTGAAGTGTACAGGTTGAAGAGTATCGGTCCTAGGATAGAGCCCTGGGGACGCCTGCTTCAATTGCCTTGAGTGGTGATTTGTGGCTTTCTAGTTCCACATAGAATTTCCTAGAAGTTAGGAAACTGGGAATAAGAACATTGAGGTGTGGAGGGAAACCGAACTGGTTTAACTTGAAGATGAGTCCTGCTGTCCAAACCGAGTCGAAAGCTTTTTCGACATCAAGAAAGCAGCCTACTGTGCATTCATTCCTGTTTAGGGCTCTGGTTGCATCTGTGTGGAATTTTAGCAGGGGGTGAAATGTAGCGTGCTGAGGCTTGAAGCCGAATTGTGAATCCTGGTGTATATTTTTGTCTTCACAGGTATTTATGACCTGTTGTTTAATGACTTTTTCAAATAGTTTTCCCAGATTTGAGATTAAGGAGATTGGTCTGAAATCCTTGATGTCTTTCGACGAAGATTTCTTATCTATTGGGAAGATGCGTGATATTTTCCACATTTCCGGAAAGTAGGAATTGTTGATGCAATTATTGAAGATGGTTGCTAGAAAGTCGAGAGCTATAGGCGGTAGCTTTTTTATAATTGCATTTGAGATTTTGTCAGGGCCGCTTGATTTTTTTGAGTTTATTGTCTTTGTTAAGACGAAGAGTTGTAGGGTGCTCGTGAAAATATGTTGCTCTTCTGGATAAATTGCTGGATTATCTGAGCTGAAGAAGGTTTGCGGAATTGAGTCGTGTAAGGTTAGGAAGGTATTGACAAACCTATTTACTTCAGAAGCGAAATTTGGGTCGCTAAGGCCTGAGTTGTCCTTGAAAGTTCCTTGGAAATGTGATGCGAAGGCGTTGCATTTTTCTTGAGGGAGAACTAATGTATCTTGGTTGCTTGTTATAGTTTTAGGGAGTTCCTAGTTGGTGCCCGCTTGCTACGCTGCGTGATGGTGTTTGGGGTGGGGTGGGGGAGCAAAGGATGGAAGGTGGGATGGGGGGTGGGGGATGGGTTAGCTACTATATGAAAAAAGAACGAAGTAAATCGGAGCAGAGGGAGTGAAGTTATGAGCAAAAGAGTGGAGCAATGTCTAGATTTTATTTTTGAATTTTTCCATATTCCATATTTATTTAAAGAGGCGAGGGGGAGGGGGGGATGGTCCTATTAGCATGAAATAAATTGTGAAAAATGGCAGACATCTTATGGATTAACATGGCCGCAATAACATGTTGGAATTGGGTGAAGAAAGTTCCGAGAGGTGGCGTAAGTTAGCAAAATGTGGATTCAGCAATTGAAAAATAACGGTGTTTGGCGCCAAATTGACGGAAATGTGAGGTGGATTGCCGATTATTGTTGCGATGTATGCAGTGAAAAGCCTTTTGCGTAACGGGGGGTTACACCCCCCGAACCCCCCTGGTTAGATAAAAGAGAAATTATAATTAAGGAGTCATATGATAAAATCTTATTATTACCTAAAGCAGAGGGATGGAAAACATTAAGCTTGTGGATGCTCGTTAAATTGCTAACTTCGAGTCGCACTGATCACTATATTTAATGGAAAGCCTTTTGCCGGCGATTATGTACTCAGGTAAAATATATGTTTGTAACTATTCAAAGGGATGTCCTATTGAACCGATATAAATTGTTTGAAATAGCAGATAGGCCGAATCGACCGAAAAGTGAAGTGGAAAAAAGAAGTAAGTTATTTTCTGATAATACTGATAAATTCAGTGATCTTGTATTGCGATTTTGTACTGAGCGTTAATATGTGCATGTAACTATTTGAAGTTTTGTGCTATTAGCATGAGGAGAGTGCATGAAATAAGCGTAGCTCTTATCAGCTACTCCAGCAGAAAGCGTTGTTCCGAAGTGTTTTGTAAAGGAAGCCTTCGCTATGGGAAAAGGATTCGGATTCAAGATTTATTAGGTATTTATATAAAATTAAACAAAATTAGGGAACTTCCACACCACCCATGAGGTGCCCCTATTTGGCGCGTTACCTTTTTTTTTAAATGGCAGGTTCCCCAAAAGGCCTATAACCATGAATATAAACGACAGAAAAAATTGCTTATTAATAAAAAGCTAATTAGAACAAACTTCAAAATTAGCTATAATCCTACTTAAATTATTTTTATCAAATCAAATTATTAATTAAAAAGAACAGAAATAAGAAACAAAATGTATAAAAAAACGTATAAATAAAATAATATATTAAGAAAATATATAATATTATTAGCCATAAAAAAGAAATTCTTTATCGGGTTGTGGAAAATGAGAAGTATTAAGAAACATGATTGAAAAAAAAAGCCAAAATACAACAATATTTTAAATCCCGAGATAATTGAAAAAAAAAATTATAGTGAAGAAAGGATTTGGGCCCTATATATATATGATGTATGGGCGGTAGTTATAATAACTTGAGTAGAGATTTTAAGGGTCAGAAATGTTAATGAGACACATAAGAGAAATATTTAAGGGACAGATATGTTAAGTTCTGACGGCAGACAGATTACTGCAGTCAGAATAAGGAATTGGCAGAATAAAAAAAAATAATAATATATTGAAATTGTCAGAGATAAATAGAAACACCTGTAACCTTCCGGCCAGTCATATATACCTCTCAGCGTGGCCGCTTCTCGACCACTCAACTCAGCGAGGCAGATGACTGGTCATGGCTACTTTATGTCCCTTTTAAGGTTGTTGAGGGACAATGGAGGTTGATCTTTAGGCGAGCACGGTACAGGCTTTTTGCCGGCTCAAGCTCAGTGCTGGGTTAGGTTCTTGCTCGCTGTTCAACCACCTATTACTGTACCGCTCTAGAGGAATAATTAAGATAGAAAGAAAACAAAGTACAAACAAAAAATAGAGAAACTGAAAGATGGGAATACGGACCCCACTCTGAATGATAGGCCCCTCTGGATTACTTGAAACCCCATCCCACTGCCCTACTCACCAAACTCATAGGAGAGATTGCAACTGCATCCGCCTCCTGGCATCTTGATCTTCCCAAAACCCCAACTGAACCCAGCACCAAACGAAACAGATATTTATCCTATTACCATGTTATTTTATTTATTTTTCAAAACACACACAAAACACAAAAAAAAACATTAATATAAGGGTCTACACTACTACAAGAACATGTGTGGATAGTTATCATCTAAGCATCCCCATGGTGGTAATATATTTATATGTAATATATATATGTACCTATATGTATGTATATCTACGAGAACACAAAAGACGAGAACAAAACAAAGAAGGAAAGAAAGAAAAAAAAATTTGTTGATCTAGGGAAACAAAATTCACTGCGTCATTAAACTACTCTATGTATCAATAGGAAAAAAAAAAAAAGTTTATAGCTAAAACCATTTCGTTAGTATACTAATATTTGTATATCTTAAAAGGAACTAAGAAAACCAATTCGTATAACTAAGGACGTTACGCTACTATCTGTTCTATATATGATGTGCAAACATATAAACAAAAAGACAAAAAAAAACAAATTTAAGTTTTATACCCTAAAGACGAAGTTCTTACACTAGTAACCCGATAATTGATAACTCCATAGGGAGGAGATTATACTCATTTATGAACATAAGCATGAATAAAATCAAGAAAACAAAAAAAAAGTTTTACAGTATTACAAGAAAAAAAAATGTTTTTGTATTATTTTTATGAATATACTCAAATCTAATTGACTATCATAAACCATGTGGGTTCCAAGCGAAATATGAGAAGACAAGAGAAACAGAGCGTTTTGTATTTATTTTGTTTTTCTTCTCTTTTTGCAACACTACACTATCACGACAAAATATAAATTGGTGGGAACCTGTGTTGGTACTTACATATTAATCTCCCCGGCGATGAAGCGCTTCAGCAACCTGGTGATTAATGCTGTGAAAAAAAGGAAATTTCCTTGTGTTTTTTTTTTGTTGTTTTCTTGTATGTTGTGTTTTTGTTTCTCCGCCTTCCCCCAATCTCGTCCCGTTGACAATTAGGTTATACGATTTTTTCCTCTAATTCCGGAGGGAGTTAGGCGACTCTCGTCTCCTCAATAAGTATGCCGAAAATCTCCTGCAAACGATCTTTGGGTGCCCAAGCAAAGCAAGGCCTCGTTTATGAAAAGATGGGGCTCGCTTCCTAGCCGCTTTTATCGTTATTGTTGATTCATGTACCAGTGTAATCACACAATTCAAGCACTACCCGAATCTCTGTCACCTGATATGTAAAAATTTGCTAAATAAATCACCCCTACCACGAGAAGGTAATTCCACCTCACCTTGTAAGAAAAATAAAAACTTGAACGAACACTTTGTGTCGTTTAGATTCACTTGCAAAATAAAACGAAATAATTCACTATAATTGGGAGATTGGTAAATCTCGATCGCAACTTGCAACAAAAAAACTTAAACAAACTCTTAGTGGCGCTTGGGTCCACTCATAGAGCAAAACAAAGTAATTGAAATTTGTGGTGTATACCATTCGCTATAACTGAAGACTGTGAGGGTCTCGATCTTCACCTTTCTTGATGACACCCAAGGGGCGATACAGGGAAAATTACCCAAGTGCATTACCCTTGATTGATCAGCATTTTGTTGGGTGATCGGGAATGCTCAAATTGCATGTTTTTTTTTTTTTTTTTTTTTTTTTTTTTCTTTTTTTCCTCTTTTTTTACCTTCTTTCTTTACCAATAAGAAACGTTTAGTGGGCGATTTATTTTATTGAGTTTTTCGCAATAGATTTCCGCTTGGACTCAATTTACTGACTTTACTTTGCAACAATTTATTATATTAAAAATTGTTTTTTTTTTTTTCTGTGTATTTCGATAAGAAGTTCATTTACTTTAATTAAATTATTTTACCAGAGACTGGGTTTGGGATGCATCTGACTAATTATGATTACATATACCCTGTTGCCCAAGATACACGAAATTAGAATTTTGCAACTGAGGGGAAAATATTATAGCCGTTACACACCATTGAGAATATAAGATAATAAGTGAGTGGATGAATAAGACGAAGATATATGAGGTGATAATAAAAAGTATAAGGGGGATAAATTGGTACGAATAAAGATCGTGATAATAGCAAAATTCGGAGATAGGGAGAGTAAGGGCTCGTTATGATACCTAAAACGGTAGCAGTCAAGAGATAATAATAATGGGCACAGGTATAAATAGCAACAGGTATATATAATGAAAGTCAACATAATAATAATAAAAAATATAAGTAATGTATTTAAATATGGCAAGGACAAAAGAGATATAAAGACAGGGTATGGTATAAATACACATTTATGGTGGCAGAGATAATAATATGGGCAGATATAGTTGTGTGGGTGAAAGGTCTAAATGGACATTTGTGGTAGCAGTGATAATTATATTGGCAGATAGAGTTGTGTGGGTGAAGTCAAAATATGTATAAAAAAAAACAACAGATATACATATATAAAGTAAAATTATAATGTCAGAATAATAATGACTTTAACAAATATTTAAAAATAGAGCAAAGACAGGGTATGTATGGTCGAAATGGATATTTGCGGTGGTGGAAGAGATAATAATAGGGACGAATATAATTGTGTGGGTGACAGATATGGTGAATATGGCAAGTCAAAATTAGTATTATAAAAAATGAGATATAAATATATAAAAATAAAATTAAAATGTAATAATAATAATTAATATAACAGCTATACATAGAAAAATAGGGCAGACAAAAGAGTTATAAAGACAGAGTATGCTCGAAATGGATATTTGCGTTGGCAGAGATCATAATAGGGACAGATATTCTTGTGTGGATTACAGAGATGGTGAAGATAGCAAACCAAAGTTTATATTAAAAAAAAAAAACAGATATAAAGTAATAGAAAAAAAATATTTTTGAATAGAGAGATAGAAAATGTGCTTATAGATCAAAAATTTCCTTATAAACAACATTTTCTGTAAAAACTTTCTCAGAATTCTGCAACAAATTCCCCTGTGTATTTGTGTTTTCCACACTAACGCGAACAGAAGAAGAATTTGTTGCTCTAGAGAAGGCAACATATAACATGCCATGCGAAAAGACTGGCCGCTCTAAATACAATCCAACTTTGCTAAGACTTTGCCCCTGGGATTTGTTAATAGTCATAGCAAACGCAAGTTGAATTGGAAACTGGATACGTTTTAATTTGAATGGTAAATCTGCATCGGAGGGAATCAAATTTATACGGGGTATGAAAACCCTGTTCCCTTTATTTTTACCTATAACTATTTCCGCATCAATAACATCCGGCATAAGCTCCCTGATTATTAAGCGAGTTCCATTACATAAACCCGCTTTTGTATTAATATTCCTTAATAACATAATAATCGCTCCCTTTTTCAAATTTAGCTTATGCGGCGGCATGCCGTGAGGTGTTATTGTGTTAACATATTCTGGAGGATACATATCATTTTCTTCAGAATCGTCACACAAAATGCTATCCGCACTATAATATGTTGTCATTAGTCCTGGCAACTTTTGAAGAACATCTTCGTTTATTTTGAGAACATTATCATTCCTTGTAGTCAAAATTGAACGTAAAATTAAGTCTTCTTCTGGAATTGTGGCAAGATCATCACCGAAAATATCACGAATAATGCACCCATTTACAACATTTTCGGATGGTATTTCAATAACATCTTTATCCAAAGATGTTGTAATGCCATAGGGGTTTTGAAGTTCACCATTTCCTAACTTCAATAACCAATTTGAAAAAATAACTTGCGACGGATCTGTACGCATATTTTGTGACAATGTATATTGTCTAAAATGTTGCCAAAATGGAGAAAATTTAATACAACTTTCAATTGTTGTAGTTTTTGTCGCATGTAAAGATACTGGCAGTATCTGGCGCCAATCTCCACTAAAAACTACAACTTTTCCGCCAAATAAATGATTATTACGCATTATATCCTTTAACAAACGATCAACAGCTGTTAAGGCTAAATGAGGAATCATGGTACATTCATCCCATATAATTATCTTGGCATCTTTTATATATTTGCCTTCCAAAGAATTTGGTTTAATACGGCAAACAGAATTTTCTAATAGAGGTATAGGAATTCTAAACCTCGAATGTGCGGTTGTACCTCCATCTAATAATGTTGCTGCAATGCCGGACCACGCAACAGCAATTGCAGTTAAGCCTTGTGCTCGTATTCTATATAAAATAGAATTTAGTACGAAACTTTTTCCAGCTCCCGCAAAAGCATTTAAATGAAAAAGTTTCGAACCGAAAGTATTAGATTCAACCGCATTTAAGACTTCATCAAAAAATATTTTTTGTTCCGTATTCAAAAGGGAATATGCCCGTAAGTATTCATCATTTTGAATAATCGGATCGAAATCTTGGTTGTTGGGTTGCCTTAAAAGGGATTCGGAAACAGACGGTAAACCAAAATCCGTTAGGTTATAAGAGAATTGGGCAAAAATTCTTCCAATCTCTATCAATGCGAGTTGAAAACTTTCTACTTCATTATTACAAATCGGTAGAAAGTCTTCAGAGAGATGAGTCTTAAATTCTTCCCAAAGCTGTAAAGGATTATCTGGAAGACAAAATATGCAAAGAGTTGCGAATAATTGACGAAAAACTCTGGGCATTTGCCATGAACATGCCTCTTGCAGAGCTCTTTGCCACTCTCTATCATCTTGCAAAAGTTTCCTTGCTCTACATGCCTCTTTGAAAGAAGAATATACAACATTATTAAAAGTTCGAACATCTTCGAAACTTTTTGGACCTCGAACATAATTTAATAGAATACGAAGGTGATATCTTTCAATATCACGAACACTAACCGAATATATTCGAGATATTACCGTGTTAAATCCGCGTTTCCTTCTTTGCCACTTATTGTTCTTCCAAACATAATGTTTTGGAATTTCAGCATATAATAATTGTGTGGCAAAAGAATCATTCTGATTTAATTGAAAATAGGCCATTAGATGAGTGTTCGTTCTCGACGCTCTATCAAATGCCTCCCTTACTCTATTATCTATAATAGTTACGCTTTGCTGAAAGGGTAAATGGATAGCTAAGCGAACAATATTATGAGATCTGACGTGAAGGGTTTTCTTAGAAATTCTCCAATATGCTTCCTGAGATGAGACATATCGTGCATTCAAAAATGCATTGATCTCATCTCGTTGAAGGACATTATTGTCATCAACGAACACCATTGATGCACAATCATGCCCTTTATAAACATATTTAAATAAGTACTTTACGGATTTAATTGAGCTGCATATTTCGACATTAATATGAGCATTGTATTTTTTTGATAAATATGAGTTGTATGGCACAACCCATCTCAATTTTGTTACCTTTTATTAAAATATATCGACCGTCATCTCGACGACGATATACTGGATAACCATTATGACTTAAAATGGTATCATTAATAAAAGTTTTCGGATAATCCTTCGAGCATTTGCCATTAACCATGCAAACTGAATTTGGATTTAGTGATCCGCATGGCCCATGCATCATATTAGTAGTTATAATATTATATAACTGAGGATCTAACTGCTGATCAGGAATTTCCGCGCAAACAACTTTGTCTACAGTCTCGGAATCATGAATCTTATGCTCTTCTGATAAAATGATCAAAAGATGCATATGAGGAAGTCCTCTCTTCTGAAATTCTATTACATGTATATGGGCAACAACTTTTCCCAATATACCATTTTTTGTAATATCTTCCAATAGATCTGAGCGTTTTAATCCGGACGATCAGATGCATTTTGTCCAGGATATAAATTTTCTTTTATTTCCGGCCAATTGGGGTTGCAGGTAAATGTTATGAATAAATCTGGTTTACCATATACCCGAATTATTGCAATCGCGTCCTGGTAATTTTGCTGCATGTTTCTTGGACTACCAATAAAGCGTGATGGCAATAATTTCAGCATACCGACTCTAACATTTAAGTCACTTGCGAGATTTTGTAGATGATCCCAGACTCCTGTAAAAGACTCTACACGAAAAAGTGCTTGATTTTGCTCAATATATGTAATTCTGCTGCCCTCAATGCAACAGAATGCGTCAACAATAAATTGTTGAAATAATTTTCCACCACGTAGGATAATATTGAAATTATCCGCTCTAAAAGAAAATCTATATGCATAATACGCTAATACAGAAAATCCAGAATTTAACTTCCATCCAGGTTCACCATGAATGAAAAAGATCACATATGTTAATGGATCACAAAATGGGTGAAATCGGTTTAGAGTCTTCAATCCCGAACCATTAGGATATACAGAAAATAATGGTATACCTTCGGGAGCACCAGATGCTGTTTTAAAAATAACAGCAACTTCTGTAGATATTGGGGCATTCATTCTACCTCTATGTACTCTTTGTTGTCTATTATCCCTCGGATCATCAACGAAATACATATGGACATTATTAGCAGCATGATGTCCTCCTCTGGCCAATAACTGTTGTTCGACCTCACGCATTTTCATGTAAGATCGAGCAAACGGATTTACTTCTCTCATAAGTAAATCTAAATTTTGTAATATATTTTTATTTAGATGAGGACTGAGACCCATACGTTCTCGTAAAGCTTCACCTGCATCATAAAAATATAACTGTGAATATCTTGGTGGTGCATTGTTTTGATTTCTGGTAGCATGTGATATGTGGTGATACATAGTACCATGAATTTTATAAACAAATGGACCGACACGCGGATTTTGGTCTACCAATGAGGCTTGTATTGAGGTAAAAGATTGAACCGAATTATATATTCTAATATTCTCAAGGAAATGTTTTGATAATGGATCCCGGCCATCCATTAATCTTGCCAACATTTCGGGCGTTTCATTTAGTGGGGGTACATTAATAGTACCTAAGGAACAGCAATCAACGTATTGCCGTTTTGAATTCCTTTCTTTATTGAAAAAAGAGCATCGCAGTGGATACATTTATTAGTAAATGTACCGGAATAATTTTGAACTAAATCACTTGGTGGACTAATTCCACACCAAGCAATTGGGATAGGAATAACATTTACAACGGGAATTAAATTATCATTGATAATAACAACTGGCTGTTCATTAATCTCAGATGTATTATCAATATATTCAATAAGAGAAGGCACCAATAATACGTTATTAGAGCGTATGGTAGAATTGGGATCTACGATGGCATGAATTTGTGAGGATGGGCCAGCACCAATATTAATAGCTGGATCTCGTCGCCAACGTTCACTACCAACTCTAGGTATATGAACATTTACAATTTCTTCATCCTCACTTGAAGAAGTTGAACAAAGGTTTCTAAGAAATTGCAGGCGTTGATCGCCATCGACACCCATAGGGATAGAATTGGAACATCTAATATTAGAATGAAGTGAGGAAGGGCCAGCACCAACATTAATATTTGGATAGGCAATGGGATGTTCACTACCAACTGTAGTGTTGCCCCTAACACCTGGTATGTGAACATTTGCAATTTGTTCACCTTCACTTGAAGAGGCTGAACAACTATTTGGTATGGGATGCTGAATGCGATTGTTATCAACACCCGCATTTGATGTATTATCTACAGGTTCAACAATTTTTATTTTTTTTTGGCTTTTTCGTCCACATATTTCCCCTGGTACGCCTTTTTGGCATTTTAAATTTAATTAATTAAAAAAAGGGAAACTTTAAAATATATAAAACTAATAAGATAAAAGAAATAAATATATATATATGGATCTGTATTAAAAAAAAATCGCGTATAATTTCACTGAATATTATATTAATTTCTTATATATATTATAAATAAAAAAAAAAAAAGAAAAATTAATAAAATGAGTAAAAAGTATAGTTTCGAAATAAGAAATATTTATTTGAAGAATTAAATGTAATAAAAATAATAAAAGGACTTTAGTAAAAAAATTGTATAAGAAAGCAAAGAAATTTATTTTTAAAAATAATAAATTTCCCTGAACAAAAATAAAAACGGTAAATTAAAAGCTGTAAAAAATGTAAGTATTTTTAATAAAATAAAAAAAAAGGAATTTTAAAAGAAAATATATAAAAGCGAAAATAGAAATAAATATATTAAAATTAGATAAAAATATATTTATGTAAAAAAACAAAGAAAATACCTTGTCACCTGTGTACTATTTTTCACCATATATTATTATTTGATAAATTATAAATAAACACCACCAAAATATTTTTAAATGTATTTGTAAAAATTCACCAAATTCGTCCAAATTCACTGCATATGAATTTTATAAATTTTTCTTAAATATTGTAAATGAACGAAAAATTTAAATGACGGATAAAGGCAATAAATGCTATATATAAAATTAAAATAAAAAAATAATTTGGGTAAGTTTGAAAAGAGAAAATAAAAAAATTAAATTGACGGATGGAAAAATGGAACGGTCCAGTGGAATAATTTCCTACAAAACACTGTAAAATATATTAATGTACCAGTGTAGGAGACAGCAAACAATAATATGTATATAAAAAAATTCACCGTAACTTAAACTATCATGAAATTTTAGTTAAAAAAGAAAATTTTAATAAAATAATGAACTGGAAATCACTCAAAAACTAACTTTTAATATTTAAATTTAACTTTGTGTTAAAAGTTTTGTATTAAATTCACTTTACCACGTAAACACTGTAATTTAGAATGACAACCCAAAGGAAAAAATATTTAAGTGAACGTATGGAATATCAATTTCACTACTCGCATTGATACAATAATCTGTGTTATACATATAAAAATCGTCCGTTCCTCGAAATGAGCATATATCCCTATCAATAGCCGTAATTTAAGTCGTACATGAATGAAATTTTTGTCTCAACACGTACAAAATAAATGTAGGTATGAATTAAAATTTGCAGTACCTAAAAATTACCATGTAATCAAGGTCAGAAATAAGAATGTACATGTTAAATTTAATTGATATTTTGGAATCGTGTATGTGTAAAACATTTGTGTGTGCACCTACAAATCAAATATATGTATGCATTAAAATTCACCGTACCTAAAATTTAATTTATAGGAAATATCACAGATGCTTAGGTGAGTGCATGTTCATTTCAATGAACCTATACCTGAGCCATACATGTGTGCAGTATTTATGTATCCGCCCACAAAGCAAATGCCGGTATGCATTAATATTAACCGTACCTAAAAGTTCCCATATGAGCAGGATCAAGAATCCTTAAGTAAGTAGGGGAGCTGGGGGCTAGTTGTAACAATTTTGGTAAAACAGTTATATTACCAGAATTACGCACTACTTTAAGATTTAGATATTTTTGGTTGATGGTGTAACTAGTCAAGCAGCGTTTTCAAAAGAAAAATATTTGAAAATATTTCAATATTTTTCACAACTATAATTTTTCTAAAAAGTGTCATTTTTACATATTTGGGGCAAGTTGTAACAGACGTACGGCAAATAGTCACAAGAGAGCATTAAATTGAAATTCTAAGATAATTGAGGATTTGTTTTAAAAAAATGCAAGTAACTGTTTTAATGTTCATTTATTTATGAATAAATCAGTCATAATTCTATGTTACAGTCTCATTAACGATTTGTAATGGTATTAAAGGTAAAATAAACTTTTCCATTTTAATTAACATGTTGTTATAGGGTTCTTAAATACATTTACCATTTGGTATCTTTTACAAATAAATAAAAAAAATTATCGTTACATAAAATAATTCAGCCTTTATAATGTGGAACCTCACATATCAGTTTTTTTTAATTTTCCCGTTTCCTCTGTCTTTTTCCTGTATGTCCCTCCTTCGCTTATTTTCTGTATTTTTTTCAAAGGCTTTTGCTTTTTTTTTTAATCTTTCTTCATGTTCTTTTTGTAGAGCTTTTCTTTCGGGAGTGCCTGTTAAGATAGCACACTTTCTAGTGCGTCGCCCACGAGCAGTTGACTTACGAGGTGGGGCCTTTGGAAAAGGCCTCAATTTCTCAACAGAAAAACCAGTAGATCTATTTTTTAACCCTGAAGGTCCAGCAACTGGTTCTACAGTTGATTTGTCTATCAACTGATTAACGACTTCAGTAACTTCAGTAGACTCTTCTGTCCTTTGATCAACGGGATTTGGACGGTCAGTGACAAAGGATGGTGCAAAATCGGCGTCTTGAAAAATGTCGGGATTCAGCGGCCACGTACCGGTCTTTCGAAAGCCACTCATAATATTAACAGGGTTCAATGCCAACGGCAATGAATCCTTCACTATACCGGGAATATCGTAAATGCTCATTGTTTTCCCTGCATGATTGTGCATCCAAGCAGTCTGGAATCTATTTATGTAGTTTTTGAACGGCCCGTAAACCCCTACATCTAATGGCTGCAAGTGGTGGGAGCAATGGGGAGGAAAGGACAGCATTACTACATTGTTACTCTTGGCCTTTTCCACTACCTCGAAATGAATGTGAGAAATGTGATTATCGAGCAAGAGTAGCACAGGTTCCTCTTCGGTGGGTTTCACATGTTTGATAAAATGATCTAAAAAAACCAGAAACTCTTTTTCTGTCATCCATCCTGAAGAATTTCCAGCACCAATGCAATCCGGTGGTCCACATCGAATAAAAATATCTGTGTATCGAATCCTGGGGAAAATAAACATTGGAGGGATAGAAATACCAGCAGCATTTACTGCACAAACGAGTGTCACAAGTGTTCCCCTTTCCGCAGAAGTAATGGCGCCTACTTGTTTTTGTCCACGTGTAGCTACGATTTTTTTTGGTTTTTGCACTGTTGTGACTCCCGTTTCATCTATGTTCCATATCTTGGATGCAGTAAATGCATATTTGAGTAAAAGTGACTGATATGTATCAAAAAATTGGCCTACGTTAGTTCTGTTAAAAGATGTGGCTCGACTTAAAGATGTTGCTTCCGGTGTTCTTAAAGACAGTCTCGGATTCCTCTTAAGGAACTTTGTAAACCAATCAGGACCAGCCATATTATTCTTATGCCAAGAGAGTGGTATATTATTTATATTAAGAGACACCGCGCACTGATAAGCTAATTTCCTCACTTCCACTGGCAGCAAACCGAAGTAAATATTGGCGCATTTCAACAAATACGAGGTGATTTTCTCTTCTTCTTCCGACGTAAAAACCAATCTAGGCTTTAAATAGCCGACAGAAGGGGAATCGTTCTTTTTCTTCTTATTTATGTATCTATATAGTGACACATGGCACAGATCAAAATCCTTGGCGGCTTGACGTATACTTCTGCTTTTTGCTATAACTTGAGCTGCTGCTAGTTCATACACGCCCACACTTTTTGATGCCCTATCGGTCTTTCTTTTATAATCTCTCATTCTAAAAAAAAAAACAAAAAAAAACTGGAAGGGTGACTGACGGATTAAAGTTTTCGGGGCAAGTTGTAACATGTTACAACTTGCCCCGAAATGTTGTTACTACTTGCCCCATTGCATAATTTTCGAAATTATTTAATATTTATAAAAAACAAAAAGAGCTGAACGAAAATTAATAACAAGGGTTCATAACTAAGTAAGCTCGCAACCCTCACTGTACAAAAAGAAAAACAAAATTCGCAAAATTATATGTCGAAAATCAAATTTTACTTTAATCTTATTTTTCCATTACCTGGCCAAAACGGGCGGTACCAACACAACCTCTTCCTTTGATGTCCAGTGGTATACTGGTTATTTTTACACAATGCAGCTTATTATACAGAAGAGATATAGTCGAAAATATAATGTGAAAATTATCGAATTCTTTCTGAAATTTCGGTGTTACTACTTACCCCTGTTACAACTAGCCCCCAGCTCCCCTACTTGTTCATCATTCACATATATGTACCGTGTAGACTGAAATATTTATGTATGTAGATATAAAAATAAATCTGCATGGACATGTTGAAATTTACCGTACCCCGAAGTTATAATATCAACAGGATCAGAAATTGTTAAGGAAGTACAGGATAATTTCAATCGACATAGGTGAATCGCACATGAGTAATATACCTTTAGTATGTAGAATGCAATGATCAGACAGGTATGCAAAGGGAAATATTACAATTTCACCCGTAAATAGCACATGAAGTAAATATAGTACAGCAGTATTTTATTTAGTATAATTGGTTTCCATTGAATCCCATACATCCATTCCTCCTTCATTCTAATTGTGAAATTGCAATATATATCGATAATTTCGAATCTGAATCTGTTCTGTAATAATTTGCTATTAATAGATCCTTGGTATACACGGAGTATTGTTTGACCGTTTCAAGTACCTTTTATTGATATAGTACGTGAATTTTCTGATTTATAATGGGAACCCAACGGACAAAATATTTTAATAAACGTATGGTACATCAATAACATTCATTAAATTTATAAACTAATAAGTAAAAGAAAGTACATGTTAATTTGAATTGACATTTTGGAATCGATAGGCGTGAAATACTTGTGTATGCACCTACAAAGGAAACTTATGTACGTGTTAAAATTCACCGTACCTAAAAGTGAACAGATGGGAAAGATCAGAGATGCTAAGGTGAGTTCATTTCAATAAACATATAACTGAGCCATACATGTATGCAGTATTTATGTATCCGCCCACAAAGCAAATACCTGTATGTATTAATATTCACTGTACCTCTAAGTTAGCATATGAGCAGGATCAAGATTTCAAAAGTAAGTACTTGTTCATCTAAATTTACATATTTGAACAGGGTAGATATAAAAAAGAAAAAATGTATGAACATATTGAAATTCACCGTACCTCGAAGTTATAATACGAACAGGATACAAAATTGTTAAAGGACAGGATAATTTCAATCGACATAGGTGAATCGCACATGAGTGTTATACCTTTACAATGTAGAAAGTAATGCCTATTTATTTAGTCTGTTCTAATTTGCTCATAATGTAGTATCTTTCTGAATATAATTGTTTTTTATAATTATTTAATTGTGAGAAAAATCGCTAAAAATCTTATTCTTTGGTATTTGGTATACACAACCAATTTATCGTGCCTATGTCGGCAAAATTTTTCTAAAAATTTGAAGGAATGTGTTATTATATTTAAATATATAGCATAGAATAAGAATTAAACAAATGATTAATTTGCCTACAATAACATGTTGGAAGTAGTCCATAAAAGTCCCGGGAGCTGGCATAACTTAGCAAAAATTTGAAATCGTAATTAAAAAATGACAGTTCTTCCCGCTAAATCGACCGAAAAAAAGTATAACAGAAGTAAGTAATTTTCTGTAATGTATACTCGCCGAGGTATTTCCGAAAAGTACCCGAATGCCGGGGTACGGAAGAAAGTAAAAATCGTGATTTTATCATGGCCAAAATGCTCAAATTTGCAAATTTTCGCGGGAGTTCCCGCAGTTAAATTGGCATGGAACCTGAAAAAAAGCGGCAAATTGATTCAAAAAAAATTCTGAGTACAGAGAAGATATGTGGTTTTGTAATAGTGCAAGTGGTATGCCAGTGACATATAAGGGACCCGCGGAAGTTGGCGCTGAGTTTGCATACACAATTTATATCGTTTTTATTTGTTTTAAATAGGTAAATGAAATCGTATCTTCCTGAAATTTAGCATAGATATTCTCCTAACATGGGCGCGTTCATAAAAAATGTTCCTGAAATTTAGTATAGATAATCTTGTAATAGCTGCGCATTCATAAAAAATTAAAAAATTGGATTATTCAACAATTCGTTTAAATAAGTTTCCAAATGTATATTTCAGACCGAAATTTTGCCCGTCAAAAATTAATTTTGGCAACGTAATTGGGAGGGTAAAGAAAATATGCTAAAAAATCCAAAAAAAATCAAAAAGAGATTAGCAAAAGGAATTCTGCAAATCTGATGATATTTAGCCGATTTGTGGGTGTAATGTAATGCAGTTAGCATAGAATGATGTAGAAGGCGAAGTAAGTCTGATAATGAAAGCTGCTTCACATATGTATGTTGGTGTGATAAAAAGTAAGTGTAGGATAGCCCCTATAGATTTCATATAACTTTCCTCCATCTCATCCCTTTCACCCCTTACCACCTAAGAAGCGATTGCGAAAAAATTGAAATTTCCGAATATATGAGAAATTTGGAATATTCAGTTGTTGAATTTTTTTACCGCATAATTTGTTCAGAGTGGTCCCTTAGTCTTGATTGATGTTTGTTTATATTTTGATGTACTATTTAGCGATGGTAAAGGCATTAAAAAGAAAGTTAACTATTACGTAATTGTATGTACGCGCTATTCTCAAGTAGCTCGTGTCAATGGATAAAAATGGTGATAGTAGGATATGAGTTAAAGGCAAAGTTGTTTAAAAAAATTTAATCACAAAGAAATATACTGCTCATGAAACAAAGAGGATAACAGCAGTTTTTCATTTCATTGATCATTTGTCTCATGAGTTGCTTTAAGGCAACTGCGTTAGAACAGGCGAATTCTCGAAATGAGAAGTTTTGAGGTATATCGCTAAATGAATGTATTGATTTAAAAAAAAATTTTCTCTGAAAATTTCTTCACAATATATTCTAACGGTGAATGCAATGTTATTAGCCGTGTTATGTAGTATTTAATTATTGGAAAATAAAATTTAAAAGTTGACTCGATTTGATTTTGGCAATACACCAACAATTCATGTGTCCTGGCCCGCCGATTATGTACTCAGGTGATAGATATGTTTGTAACTATTGGAAGGGATGTCCTATTGGACTAAGATAAATTGTCTGAAATAGCTGATAAACCTGTGATTATTATGTTTCAAAAAAATGTTGAAAATAGTTCTCGAAAATCCCGCAAGGAGGCGTGATTTAGAAAAAATGTACAAATCGTAATTTAAAAATAACGGTTTTTGGCGCCAAATCGACCGAAAAGTGTGATAGAAAATAGAAGCAAGTTATTTTCTGTAATGTACTTGCCGAGACCTTTCCAAAAAGTACCCGCATGCCGGGGTAGGGGAGAAAGTAAAAATCGCGATTTTTGCATGGGCTTGCTTACCCCTTGAAAAATGCTCAAATATGCAAATTTTCGCGGGAGTTGCCGCAGTTAAATTGGCATAGAATATTAAGAAATGCAGCAAATTCCTTGTCAGGGAGCACCGGTAGGTGGCGCTGAGTGTGGATGCAAAATTTGAATAGATTTTATTTTTTTTAAATAGGTAAATGAAAAGCAATCTTCCTGAAATTTAGTATAGATAATCTCCTAACAGGGGCGCATTCATAAAAAAATAAAAACTTGGATCATTCAACAATTCGTTCAATAAAGTTTCGAAATGTATATTTGAGACTGAAATTTTGGCCGTCGAAAATTAATTTTGGCAACGTAACCGGGAGGGTAAAGAAGATATGCTCAAAAAATCAGAAAAAAATCACAAAAAAATAAGCAGAAGGAATTTTGCAAATAGGATTATATTTGGCCGAATTATGGGGTGGGTATGAAATTGTACGGGGATTTAATTTAAAAAATTTCATTCAACGAAGCTCTCCAGATTGTAAATAAGTGTACTCCTTCCCATAGTACTCTCCGAGACCTATCATTTGATATGCAACATACTGTATAAGTACCCCCCCGGCGGGGGTACCAACCCCGCACCCTAAAGTACCCCGGGCCGAAACTCGAAATAGTCTCAAAAAATCAGACAAAAATCACAATAAATGTAGCAAAAAGAATTTTTTAAATCGGCTGGAATTTGGCCGAGAAAAATGGTGCTGACTTAAGTAGCACACATACATACACATGCAGTTAATTAGATTGAATTTAATTTAGCGTACCTTGTGAAGTTATTTAATTAATTTCTTATTTTGGCGGGAAACGTGAAGAGTTACGGGGGAAAGATGTTTGGAGGGTATTTAGGGAATGGGAGGGGCATCCCTTAGAGGGGAAGGGATAATTTTCAGAGGAAGTATAAGGGGGGTGGGGGATGAGAAAATCGTATTTTTTTCAGTTTTTGTTCAGGAACATCTCCCCCTTCCCCCCGAAAAAATTTCTGCCACTCGTAAACGATGGACGCTTAACTCGTGCATATATGAGGCATATAAATCTTGAGGGGATGGAAGGGAAATGTGTGAGGAAAAATTAAAAAGGCTTGAATTTTAGGACCTGTTGGATAAATGCTCTTGCTGTGTTTGTAGGAACTTGGATATTCCAATTTTTTTTTTACATTTATAAAGCCAGTTAGAAAGAGTAACTTTTAGCGGTGTGACATGTTGGAATCGAATAATTAGTAATAGTACAATTGTACGTGGAAAAACAAAATTAAGTTTTGCGGGGAAACGTGAGGGGAAAGTGGGGGGAGTGTATATGGCGGGTATCTGCGGGGTAAGAAGGGGCAAGATATAAAGGGGTCGGGTGAATTTTTAAGAGAAGTCTAAGGGGGGTGGGGAACGACAAACTGCTTTTTTTACAGTTCAGAGAAATTCTCCACCATCCCCCGAAAAAAATTCCCCCTCCCCGGAAAAGATGCACCTAAAGGAGGCGCATATAGAACGTGTGAAAAATTGGAGGGGGTGGAGGAAAATTTTTCAGGAAAATTCTAAAAAGCACGAATTTTACCGCCCTCAAATAAATGCTCTTGCTGCGCTGGTAGGAATTTCGAAATTTCGAATTTTTCTTTTCGATTTCGAAAGCCCATCATCTTAGGTAAGTTTTAACGGTCTAGTATGTTGGAATTGAATAATAAATAATAGTAGAATCAGGCGTTGAAAAAACCTCTATTTTTCGAAAAATCTCAAGTTTAGTACTAAAATTTTTCGAAATTCGAAAATCTAAAAACGCCAAAAAATGGGCACTGGAGGAATGTATGACGTGATAAAATTTCATCAGAATCGGTTCATAATTACGGCAGTTCTGAACATATAAAATTTTGAGTATCCATTCACTTTGGCACCTCCCACCCCCCGCCCTTTCATAAAAATCAATAAAAATTTATATGAGGTACTATTATTTCAAAAGTTGTATTTGCATTTCATGTTTCATATAGATAGATTGTAATTTGACAAAAATACAGGTTTAGGAAAAATCGGGTGGGTTTGTACCCCCACCCTAAAATTACCCCCCGTATAAGGAAATGTTCTTCCACGAATTATAGTACCTAATATGCCAAATCGAATAAAAAAAACCGTTTCCGAATTGCATTTAATCCTAGCGAGTTATGTAGATTTGAAAATTAGGTGATCTAGTACTACACTTCGAATAGAAAACACTGTAGTACTAAGAAACTGGGTATGCACGTCGAAAGACCTTAACGTCCTACATATGCTCAAGTTTTTTCAAAAAATTGGAAAATAAGCTGCGCCCCCTGCAGGGGGTCGAAGTTCAATCTAGTACATTTTGAAAAATCTAGTACACCATGGGAAAGCTGAATTTTTTCTAAGAAGTTTGAGTACCCACAGCCTATAGTCGGAGCTCAAATGGCTGAAGGAAAATTAAAAGAATTTTAAGAGTCCAATTTCCCCCCCTACCCCCCGGGCGGAAAAAAAAGTAGCCTATGTTATAGAGGACTGAATTATACAATATAAAAAAAATACCCGAAGAAAATCGGCCGGTAATCTTCGGAGGAGATAGGTAAAATGTGTTTTCAAAATGTATGGAAAATTTCCCTTTCATTTTTACGATGGTCAGCCCCCTTTAATTCCCTCCCCTCTTCACCGACGAACTTGAAAATCAACTATGTTACTCAGCTAGTCGATATCTTTCATTTAAGATCTTAATGAGTTATCTGCGATGCTTGGTTAAGCAAATATAGCCGCTTAAAGTTGAAAGTTTGAGCCCCCGCCCCTCCGAGAGCTTTCCCCTCCCCGCAAAATGAATAGCACCAAAAGATGCGCGATAATGGGATCTCCTTAAATATCAAGTTTGGTAAAAAAGTGTTTTTTCGAAATTACCCCCTCCATTTTCGAAACTCGATTTCGAATTTACATTTAACAACTGCGTAGCTAAGCTACACGTCCAATGACACCCCAATCATTGCTGTAGGTTGTATAGTCTCGGAGGAGATAGAATTCCCGCAAAACACGAAATCACTTGTTAAATATACTGACACTATTGGGCGGGCGCCTCCTAGAGCAGATTTTATTTATATTTTCAAAGGTTTGTGGGCCGGGTTTGATATTTTCGAGCCTTTTTCTAAACTGTTCGTCGCAGAATAGTTTAGTTTGCTCGCTAATAATTACAGACAAGCATTTTACTTGGGATAATACAGACTGATATGCCGTATTTTGTGAGTTCAAGGTTCTGTAATATATGCGGTTCAAGATTTTCCGTAGTTTTTGTTTGTCTGTATTTGTACAGGCTTTGGAGGCTCGCCGGCAGATTTTTGTAGCTATAGTTCTTTACAGGAGCTGCTCGCGAAAAGTGCTCTATACTGCTCTGTAGACAATTTGTAAATAGTTCAATTTGCGAGTTTATCTCAGCGTTTGTATGGTTTCTGCTATTAGCTGGGAGGTTTCCTTGGTAGAGTATCGTCAACCTATCTTGAAACTCATTCCAATTTATATCTGTTAGGGTAGGCGTGGTGGGAAGGTTCATTGTTAGTATGTTTCCCGGATGGTTAGGTTTAATTGTTAGGTCTACTGCTAAGTGGTTGGAGGGAGCATGAAGTGTGCTGCAATTGTAGTTAGCTATTTGCAGGAGGTGGTTTATGAAACTTGATGAGACGAGATAGAAGTCAATGTATGAGCCTGATCGGGGGTAAGTTGGGGTGGTTGATGAGACCACAATGAGGTCATGACTATCCTGGTTTTGGTTAAGCCAATTTGCTATGGTTTTGCCTGAGACGTTTTCTCGTGGATCATTCCACATTGAGTGCCTGGCATTGAAATCTCCTCCTTCTTTTAATCTGAGCGGCCTGTGCTCCGCATCGGTTGTATATTGAAATGAGAAGTAAAGTTTCCTGAGAAGCTAAGCAGACTTTTACTGCCGTACATTCCATATTACAGAGTGAACTTGCTCAAACCTTAGCCCATCCCGTATTAGTAATGCTGTTCCGAGGGTTGAATGGTTGAATCTGTTTTGTCAGTGCGTATGGTAGAAAATTTTTCAAAGGTAAGATTGTGTCGGGACTTAAGATGTGTCTCCGATCGGAGAACGAAGTTTGGTTTGTGTTCCGCGAGGAAAGAATTAAGAGCTATTCTCTTGCAATGCCGCACAAGTGAGTTGCAGTTTAATGCAATTATCTTCAATCTGCTTATTTCCCTAGACATAGGCCGAAAGCAAATTGAAGATAAGCACTTTGTCGTTCCGATAAGGTAGAGAGTTTCCTGTATACAGGAATAAAATTATTGATTTTGCCCATGAGTGTGAAAAGATCACACCCGAAAAGGGCTTTTGCCTCTTGAGTGCAGAAATTGTCTGCAATATTTTGAGTGGGCCTTCCGGTTTGCGTTAACCTAGGGGCTTGTGCTTGTCTTGGGGCTAGTCCTGGAGCTATAGAGGCTTGTTGTAGTTTGTTAGTATTATGTGGGATATTATTTGGTTTGTTAGTAATTACTTGTGAGAACGACATACCTGGTTTGATATAATTTCTTACCGATTCCCGAGTAAATCTTTCTTTTTGCTGCTGCTGCTCCCGACGTTTATTTTTTATGGCGTTGATTTCCTTATATTTCGAGCATCCACGGTAATTGGCCGGATGTCCTTCCTGCTTGCAGTTGACGCAGTACGGCTTCGATCCTGCATCGTTTTTGATTCTTGGGCTTTCTCCTGGTACATGCTTCTTGTCGCATTTTACGCATCGGTATAGCTGTGCACAATTGCTGGCCACGTGTCCAAATCGTTGGCGTCTTTTACACTGGGCTATTCCTTTTGTGACGTGTTTTTCCCAAAACACGATCTCGTCCAGTAGTCTGTCTACCTTTATGATCTCGCTCGTATCATATTTTCCGTCGAAGGTTACGATGAAAGCGTCCATCCGCTTTTTTGCTGCTTTGCTGCGTGCAGTTTCGAGCTCCACCACGCTATTTATTTTGTAACCTTGGAGTTTGCTTTCCAAGGCTGCCTTGACGTCTCCTACGCAGAAAGTGTGCTGGACTCCCTTCAGCACAAGTGTGGTCTTTCTATCATCCTTTTGGGGTGAATGTGTATGATTCCACATTGACCTGGCATAGTAATTTAAGGATCTCCTTACGATCCTCTTCCGTGGATGGTTTGAAGGTGCATTTGTTGCCGCTTCCCATCTTGATAAAAAATGTTGGTCTGCTTGGCAAGTTGTTTAGCGCATCATTAAATTCCCTGTAATTTAGTCCATGGGCAATTATTGGTGGGGGGCTACTGGGCTTTTGCTCCGGTCTCGGTTGAAATTCTTTATTCGGTATGACGAACCGATTGTCTGTTTGTAACGCCTGGTAGTAGTTGCTGCTCTGTCTTGGGTCTGTTGCTGGTTTAGCCTTCTTAGTCAAGTCTTCTGGCGGGTTTTTGCGCGGCTTACGTTTTCCTCCGACCGGCTCGTAATCACTTCCGTCAGTATTTGGTGTCTCCTCTTCATCCTGTGACATGTGTTCTGAGTCACTTGTTAAGTCCGTAGATGCTGACGAGTAACTTCCCGATGCTGCTTGTTGTTTCCCCTTAAGCATTCTCTGTGCGAGAGATTCTATAATGTCTTCCGGAACGTCAATAATGTTGCCCGTCTTAAATATTTCCCGTACGTTTGCCTTGACGGCGTTTATCACCTGCTCTTCATTAGAGTTCATTTTGTTCACTTCTTTTTATTTTTTTTTAAAACCATAATTTTCACTTGAGTCTTTTCACACTTTCGCTTATATATTAGTGTCTATATCACTTCACTTACGGAACACCGAAAATGCCGTCGACGAATTGTCTTTCCTTCTGCTAACACACATTAACACATTAATTGTCCTTTATTTAAACACAAAGTTCACTCTCCTACTAACACACGCGCATGGTAAGCGGAATGTCGTCGGTAAAAATCACTTTGTGTTTTGGTTTGTTTGCTTGCTTGTTCTATGAGATGTTGCTCTTTTGGCTGTTCAGCATCCAATCCAATGAATGAATCAATCAATCAATGAATGATGAATTTCTGCTGCGGTTCGTCGGCTTTATATAGCCGCCGCATCCAGTTATGAGTTCTCGCCTTTCGGTGTTGCCCTAGCGACGTTTATATCAATTGCATCTGTTCTGGCTGAGGCGAAGGCGAAGCCAGCTGATTAGAGTAATCTCACTTGATGACATTGCAAATATGTAAACATGCAGAGGTACGTGTACTGCAGTGGTTTTGTGGATATCTGTGTTTTATTCCATTTATTTAATGATTTTTTTTTATATTGTTTAAGTAAAGTGTATCGTAGAAGAGAACAGCCTGCCGACTTAAAGATTTTAATTACAGCATAAAGGTTGACGCTGAATTGTGGTGGAACTTCCAGTGGCAAACGAGTTCAGTGAGGAATAGGATACTTGTGAATTTTTAGATAAGTATTCTGTTTTGATTATTTATTTTGGAAATGAATACTTTGTGGCTTTTTGTTTTGTAGGAGGATGTAACTATAGAAGTGGAAAGCATCGAGGGAACGTGAATGCATCGGTGGACTGAACATCCTCCCGCCTCAAAGAAGACAATTTTGTAGCAAGCAGTATAGGAAGGACAGTAATGCTAACCTCCTTCATATTCGAAACTTGTTTATGTAAACATAACACAAAATAGGAAATTTTAATGTTTTTAGTAATAAACTTACATTTTTTCTGGTGAATTTTTTCTCCTCTCTTCTTCATTTTCAGAGTGATATCTCCAGGGAAACTCCACTTAAAAAAGCTTGTTGCGCTCCTGACTCTGTTCCAAGGTACTTCTGTAGTTTCTAATAATTTAAGTATG
Organism: Dioctria linearis; assembly: GCA_963930735.1. NCBI lineage: Eukaryota > Metazoa > Arthropoda > Insecta > Diptera > Asilidae > Dioctria > Dioctria linearis. The sequence goes on along the minus strand of OZ005743.1, from coordinate 139,055,628 downwards.
ATGGGAGTAGAGACTATTTTCCCTGCTAGGTCGTCCGGAATTCCTAGATTACGCGTTTCAGTCTCCACATTAATAACTGATTGCGTTTGAGCTTGGGTTGGAGAGAGATCCATGATTTGAGCTGTGGCTCTAAAGGCGTTCTTTAGTGGTCGGTCGCTGATTTTGGTAGATTGCTCCACTTTTGATGGAGAATCTTGGAATTCCTTCCCGAGAATAACTGGAGTATTCATGATGTGATGTGTTGCTACTTGTTGATGCAACAGGATTGATTGACCTATCTGCGGTAGGCGTTGCTTCATGAAGATCTCCTGGTAGACTTGGTAATCTTACAGTTGCTACAGTTTTTTTTTTGCAGATCGTGACGTCGTTGGGACTTGAGCTCTTGGGAAGCATTCCCTTGGCCTGGGATTCGTTCTAGGTCTGTTATCACCTGTTTTATTATCCAATTCTGGCATGCTTAATGTCTTAGAGCGTAATGCTGTAGGAAGCCTTGGTCGAGTTTGTGTCCGTACTTCTTGCCGGTATTCTCTAGGCTTCGGTTTAAAATTGAAGCTGCCACTGTTTCCTGGTTCCTTCAACAATAATTTCTTGATTTTAGGCGATGCCAGCTTTGCCTCAAATGGCCTGGTGGACGCACGATGGCTGATCGGGGTCTGCGTGCCTTTTTCGGTGTTGGTGACAGTGGGCTGATAGGCCTAATTGGCTTGAAGGGAGCCAGTAATTCTGGTGGAGTAGGTGATAAACCAGCGTCGACAGAGTCTAAAGGCTACGAATTGAAAATTTCTAATAATTCCTCCATAATAGAAATAAAAAAAATAATAAAGAATAAAAACGAATTCGAAATCACTGCGCGAGTTAGAAAATTACATTTATCTTCGGATAAAAAATTAAAACAATAAAAAACAACCAATTTATTAATTGAAATATATATATGTTTTATTTATTTATTCAGTTTCAACTTAACAAACAAAAATTGGCACAGTGTCTCACTGGAGTGAGAGGTTTTCTAGTAATTCTTAACTGTGATGTTACCGACATTAAGCTTCCGACAGAACTGAGCTTATTACATTCTAATTGTTCTTCACAGCTTTTTTTTTACGAAAAAGTGTGAGAACGTTTATTTGCTAGTTAAGCAATTTTAGCTTTTTTTGATATACATTGTGAGAACTTATGAAGTTTATCCGAATGGGTAAACTTATTGTTCCCACAGAATTGCGACGCAAGAAGGCCTTACGTTACTTATGACTTTATATATTTTTCCTTTAGTTCTTCTAGATTAAAATGTTGTGATGAATACAACGGATTTGTGTATTCATCACTGTTATTGTGGGAAAGTGTATCTTGTAACGTAATTCGCGCACTTGTCACTGTTCAAAACTGAAGTGATTTTTGGCAGATTTCGGAATCGTTTATATTCAAATGTAACGGATGTTTTGATATTTTGTACTGCCAGAGAGTACTAGACTTTTGTGGGGATTTTTGATATTTATTAGGATGATTTGGTGAAGGGGAGAGGACAAATTTTTGAGATTGGACGGGTGAGAAGATTTTTTGGGGTTTTAATTGTAACTGCTCGAACTAGATTATTATGACCAGTGTGAATATCAATAATTCTACCCAATGCCCATTTTCCGATCGTCTTTTATTAGAACGAGAGTTCCGATTTGTAAGTTCCCCTTTTCTGTCTGCCATTTATGTCGTTGGTGCAATGTGTGTAAGTAATCTCTTCACCATTGTTTCCAAAAATTGTGGGAGAGAGATTGGATGTGCTGCCATCTCTTGAGAGGATGTTGCTGACGATTAAGAGGGGGAGGTTCTAATACGGTGAGATTATGACGACCTGTCAGGAAGTGTCCAGGAGTGAGAATATTGTAGTCTGTTGGATCATTGGATAGAGGAGAGAGAGGTCTGGCATTCAAACATGCCTCAATTTCAACTAACATTGTATACAACTCTTCATAAGTGAGTTTTGCATTTTTGATGGTTTTGTATAGATGGTGTTTGGTGGATTTTACACCAGATTCCCGCAAGCCACCAAAGTGTGATGCTGCAGGAGGGTTGAAATGCCAAATACCTTGATTAGCAAATTGGCTGGCCAATTCGACCTAAATTGTTCTGATGGACTTTTGTAAGTTTGATTGTAAAACTCGATTCGCTCCTACGAAATTCGTTCCTTGATCTGACTAGATGTGTGAGCAAAGGCCTCTCCGTGCAACAAATCTCTTAAGAGCGGACCTGCGTAATCTACCCTAGCATGTTGAAAGGGTAGAGATATATTGACCCTTGCTGCGGGCAGTGAACTCATTAACTGAGAGCTAGGCTTCGCATTGAATCGAAAACAGTCAACACATTTATGGATACGATGTCTAATCGTATTGCGGGCATGTAATAAGCAATACTGATTTCTTATAGTACTCAGTATGACTTGCGTGCCTCCGTGTAATGTGTAATAGTGTGTATGGTCTATAAGAATATTGGTTATGTGATGGTTATTGGGGAGAATTATGGGATGTTGTTGGTCGTAACTTAGTTGAGAAACTGTGAGACGACCTCCAACTCGTAGGATGTTATCAGAGTCGAGTATAGGGAGACAAAATTCGACTCTTTTTAGGAAGGGGTAAATTTTTGTGTAACTGGGAGATTTTAGTGGGAAAGGGATCCTTTGGAGAAGTTTAATTATGCAATGTTCTGCTCTTTTCAACTCAGAAGCTGAAAGATATTGAGTAGTGGACTGTATTTTGCGCATGCTGTTTATAAATCTGATACAATATGCAGTTATTCTTATAGTTTTCTGGAATGAAGAATATTTGTGTAGTAAAACCATTTGTTCATCGATAGTAATAGTGAGAGCTTTCGGTTTTTTATGCTCTAGTTGAGTATGTATATCTTGTAATTTGTTGCGGCGTCATAACATTTTTCTGTTTTATTTAATTCTGAAATAAGACTCAACATTTTCTTATTTTTAATGTCAAAATCAGTGCAAATTTGAAAAAAGTAAATTTGTATGAATGTCCATACAATTTCCGATTCTTTTGGGTATTTTAAGTCAAAAATGTGGAAGAGTTTAAAGCAGATATCGAGCGCTTTGATAAAGTTAGGTAATTTATATAGCACTTTAAAATAGTAAACATAAAAATCTTTAATTTCAACGTAACTAGCACCTACCCCGACGAACTGTCCCTGGAGTCGCTAATTGAAGTTTTTCCCAAACGTCGTTTTCCTGTATTCTTGTATATTTTGTATATTCTTGAAGTGGGTAGCAGTATGGAATGCAAGTCTAGGAATATTAAGGCGCTTTTAGTGTCTGAAACAACAAAAGGAATTCCGTGAATTTTAATTATACCTTTATCAACTCCGGTTAACTCAAGGGATTTCTCCAATAATTCTTTGCTAGTGCCATCTTTTACATCTCTTTTCATTATAGGGATAATTGTCTCCTCGAAATTAGTATAATTTGTGAATAGAAGATTTTCCTTATGCGGAAAATTAGTTGCAAAATCAATGTCAACCTGAAAAATGTAGTATTTATCATAAATTTATAAATTTTAGTACAAATTTAAAAATTCCTGCAATAGATATCCAAAAGATTGGTTGTATAGTGGCCATTCTAATAAAATATTTTGTATATTCGTGTCCTTTGTAAATGAACCAACACGATATAAGGATGTATCCTTCCACTTTTTCAAAATAATATCTTCCGGGCCTGTATTGTATTGAAGCCACTTTTTTTCTGTGATCATTTATTTATCTACAGAAGTTATAAAAAATTTACATTTTATTCCAATACGAATGAGACAATTTTACCAAAATTTTCACCTAGCACTACCGTTGCATTACTCTGATCTTCGGCTTTATGTATATCCTTTCTGGCAAATAATCCTTCGCATCGCAATTTTGAAATTACGTTATGGTAACGGGCAGTGGTGTTGTGCTAATTTTTTTTTACAGGAACGCGTATATATAATTATATAGACAGGGCCGATCCTGGGTAGTCGTCCGCTCTGTGCGGTCTCATGTCCCAAATTTAACGACGGGGGTGATTTTCCATGATAATCCTGGCGGCGACGTTTTTTTTTTTAGGTCTCATGTCCCAAATTTGACGACGGGGGGGGGGGGGGGATTTCTCCCAATTTTCGCCCGTCGCCAGGATCGGCCCTGTATATAGCATAAAATGGAAAGGAAACGAAAATCATTACGAAAACCATTTTGTGTATTCATATATATATATATATGTTTATTACAATAATAGGAACGTTTAATAAAAATTAGTTAACAAATTATAAAATACGCATAGTAGATACTCAAACAATATTGCATAAATATTTTTAACAATACATGAAAACACTAATGGTTTTTATAAAATATTCCAAATAGGATTATGTTCAGGATCTTGTGGTTGAATTTTCCTTGTTTTGTTGTCATCCGCGGAACGATGAGACCTTAACCAAGTTTTTACATAATCATCTGGTTTAAATAATTGTTGTGGTGGGCCATTCATTTTTATAAATAAAAGATTTGCTAGATTTTCAATTTATATTCTATTTCTTTGTTCATTTAAAATAATATTCATATTACTGAATCCGCGCTCACACTCTGCCGAACTGCAAGGTACAATATTTATGTATCGAATTAAGATTTCTACATCTTCAGGAATTACTTTGCCTCCAGTATCAATATAATCTCTAACCGCATTGATACATCGCATCGGTGATGTTAAATTAAATCTGGTGCATAATGACTGGATTTCATTTTCTCCATAGCCAATTTCAATATCTGCTGGCCACTCCGTTCGATCTAGTACTCGAAATTCACTTATCAAATCATTTTCTGTATGTAGTCTTCTAGTCATATTATTAATGAGACTTACAAGGAATTGATTTCTGTTAATAATAGTAATTTTTTTATTATCTGTTAAAGTTAATGTTCCTAATTTCATCACTTGAACAGCCTCTGATGCTTCTATGAGTTTGTCTCCTTTTTTAACGTCTTTTAGTGATTAGTTTGTCCGCATATACTATCGCTACACTTCTGTTCTGTAACGCTTCAGACAAGATGGAAAGTTCATACAAAACGTCATACATTAATGCCAAGTTAATTATAAACTGTTTAGACATGATATATTTTTTTAGACCAATGTATACACTCTGATCAGTTGTGGCTTGATGAAAATGTTCAGCAAGAGATTTTAAATTTTGCCAAACTGCATTAATAGTTCTGAATGAACTAGCTATCCACCTTATTCCTAAAACACGTCCTATTTTTTTAATTTCTTCTCCCAAATTTTCCGCGCATGATTCTAGTTCGCGTTGATTTTTAGGAGATTGATGATAAATGGTATATAATTTATCCATAAATATGTCAAAATGGTTAATACCATTTACTTCCGCGACAGCATCGTTAACAGAGAGCTCCAGACGATGATTTAAACAGTGCCATGTGATTATTTTTGGAAATTTATTCAATAATTTTGTAGCCACTCCTGTCCTTTTTCCTAACATTACACTTGCTCCGTCACTGGTAAATGCAATTAAATTTTGTTTCAAATAATTCTCGTCGAAGCCAAATTTTCCAAATTATTTAAAAGGTATTCTGTAATGGTGGATGCTGTTTGATCGGACAATTCTATTAAATCAAAAAAAAAGGAATCGTGGTTCGCTGATTTTATTTATTTCGAATTTTAAAAATATAATTAGAATAGATTTTTTACTTAATGTTGTAGATTCATCAATGAGAATCGAAATCTTTCCATTTGTTTTAATAATTTCTGAACAAATTCTTAATTTCATATTTTTGGATATGTGATTAATTATATTTGTGCAGGTATATCTGGACCGTAAACCAGGTGCCAAAACTGTTCCATTTAATTCTTGCAATTGCAATAAATTATAATAATCCGAATATGGTCGGTCGTGTTTGGCTAAATAATAAGCAGTTCTAAATACTAAAGACGTGCTCTTAATAGACGCCTTATTTAAATTGTCTATTACATTTTCTATTGGCTGATGCTGTTCGTTGTTTAAAATTTTTTCTGAATTAATGTGCGTGTTGTTTTCGCGTGTTCAAAATTTTTTTTCTTAATGACGTTAACTGCGATTTTTTATCTTTACCGTAGTAAGAAACGGATGTGGAACTCCATTCCTTTGAAATATTTACACCACGAATTTTAGATACCCCTAAGTGCTGTATTTTGTTACAAAAAGAGCAACCTAATTTTCCGGATTCGGAAAGTAACCAAGGAAACTGTCTTTTCTTTCCTAACCACATTTCCGCACTCCAAATATGAGGCCACGAGACTTCGTCAGAATCGTTTCATTATAAGTACTTGTTGGCTGCTATGGCTGCAAGTTCAACAGATTCCAGTTGATCAGCGTTGAAGTTGGTGTTGGATACTTGGCTCAATGTTGCATTTTCCTGGGTCATTGACTCATCTTCGCTGCTAGTTTTTAGTTTCTTTTTAAAAAAATCGGTGATGCTACTGTTTTTTCATTTTTCACTCATGTTGAAATTACTAATAAAATAAATACTATTATTTAATAGGAAAAAAAACGGACATTTTTTTATTAATAATGAAAATGAAATATACTTACACTTTAAGTTTATTAGCTTAAAGATTATAGAAAAATGCAACTACTACATACATATATGTAACGCGCACGTAATCTTGTAGCGAGAGGTTCTTAGAAATATGCGAAATTGACACTAACACTTTTTAATCGACACTTTGACTTAGGTAGCGTAGGTAGCGTGCATAGAATATTTTGCTAACAGTAGTACTTATTAATCTTATTATTACATTGTATGTAACAAAGGTTTTAATGCATACAATAGTTTTGTGTGGCACTTATTCACTAACTAAAACTTCCACTTTCTATAAATGTGCTGTCGCAAAGATGGTTTGACACTGATTAAAAAAATGGTTTTAAATACTCAAATTCTTACACTAAGGGTGGGAAATGTAAAAACTACAAAGATGGGAATTTCCCAGCAATGCACATTTCAGATGAAAATCGGTACGTTTGTCGGCATTTTTCTTAGCATCACTGTAATAAATTAATAAAGTTTAAAACATCTACCAATACTGGAAACCAACATCTGGAAATTCTAGTTCACAACAAATGTATAATAAAAATTCTTAGCATTAGCCGCAGGCCATAGACAAACTAAGAACATACAAAGACTGGACACGTAGAACAAAAATATGCAACGTTTTTCTAGAATATAAAATTAACGATGCCTCGACGATGCCTCGACTTGGCACTTGATGATGCGCCCAAAGGGTAAGCCACCAATGCCTCGCTCCATACAAAATCACTGTTGCCTCGATCCGATGAAGATAAGGCCACAAGTTTTTCTCAGAAATTTATTGGAAATTTCTTCCTTCGAATTTTTATGCATTGGCCCGGCCGAGAGCAGTGACTCGCTCGAATATAAAATCTAACAACGATGCCTCGACCTGATGTAGGGAAGGCCGCAATTTTTTCTTAGAAATGTACTGGAAATTTTTTCCTTAGAATTGTTAAGCATTAGAGGCCGACAACGGCACACATTGTATAATTGCATCTGAAAATAACTCCAGTCGGCACCCAGGCTGAATAAAAATTCTGCCGAAACATTTTCTGTAAATTTCTAAGAAGAAATGAATGCTATTTGCTCATCTACCATCCAACCGATTTTCAAAATTCTTTCTACTAAATTCATTGTAGTGAATTTTTTCTCAATTTTTGAGACTAATACGAGGTTCCTAGGGTGCGGGGATATATTCTTGCCCACCCCTCCATTATATTATAATACCAAAAAAATATTCAGTGTAAGCATATATAAGCTGTGAGAACCAACACAATTTCGTTTAAATATGCATTTATAGGCCAAGACAATTGGCAAAGTTTGGCTGAGTGAGTATTACGTTAGATCAGAATCTTAATCTAGGGGTCGTGGGTTCGATTCTTGCGGGCAAGTTTTTTTTTATAGATGTATATATACGGCGGGTGTAGCTAAAGCGAACCAAGTCCAAGTAATATTGATTAGAGTTGGTCCATTGTGAAAAAATTCACAAATCTTTGTCAAGCATTTGGTTTTTACTCCTCTCTTGATGGCTTATACCATAGGCTGACAATAACTTTCATGAAATTTACAGCAACTGTTGCCGATTAAATCGGACTTTTATTGTTTATTCAATGGGCCAACCCACACGTACTAAGCATGAGCACGGTTCAGCAGAAAAAAAACGTTCCGGACTCCGGTTCACGGTTCGGAAAAACAAGCCGGTTCGTTCCGGTTTTTGTTCCGGTTCGGGTTCGGTTCAAACATATAAAAATTCGTCAAAAATTAGAAAAAAAAATCAGCAATTCTTTTTAATTTTTTTTTCAATACGTCAGCCAATTCTCGTTATCAGAAATCATCTTTAGTTCCGGAACGCTTTCCTGTCCAAAAAGGAAGTTCCGGAGCGTTCCGGCTCGACAACACCACTGGAACGGGTATACAAAAGAACACCTGGCCTCTTTTTGGGGACATTTACAAAATAAATTTCCTGAAAATGGACATTCTGTAAAATTTTCTCTTTCGACGATGTGTAAGACACAAAAAAAAAAAAAAAATTTAAAATAAAATTAATAAAAAACTATTATAGAGAATTTTAAATACCCACAAGGTATACACTCCGCGGGGTAGTCAGAGACCGAACGTTGGCTACTCGCTGAACCTAAAAAGAGATAGAAAAATACACTTGTAAGCTAATGCATCAGGTAACGGCGAGCATTTCTCTAATCTCAATACACACGCACAAGATTTAACATTCTTTATAATAAAAAAAAAAAAAAACAAAACTACTCCAAACTAAATAGGGAGAGGACGGGAGAAAACCGTACCTCGCTCTCTCTGCAGTCTCTTTCGGTTTATTTAACATAAAATAAATGGTGAAAACCAACCACTCATCTGTGCATGGAGTAAACCATCAACACGCACAGATGACTGAGCATAGAAGAAAACCATACCTAATACTCAGTTTCTCTATAATTCCGATGCTCTCTCAAACAAAAATTACACACTAGACATTACTACTAAAGCTCACAAATCACACACATTTTCTATTTTATAGATTAAACTAATAACGACACTAACTAAATATAAAAAGAAGCTTAGTGAGGATTACTCATCTAAATTTGTCTACTTCAATATTATTTCACTTTAACTATTTTTATTTTTAACTATTTAACTGTTTTTTTTCCCTAAGGATACCGCACTTGTGGAATACTCGGGTGATTATCACTGAAAGAATAATCTCTGCAAGATTTCATCCTGCATCCTTCAGTGAACAATCCAAAACAGGTTCTTCCCCCTTTCCAAGCACATACCTAACATAAATGCAAGATACATGAAACAGGTCAAGGCTTGTTCCTTGAATTCTCCGGCTACATCCATAAAAATATTTTGGGCGAGGAAAAAGAACAAACCAACGACGCAGAAGGAAACATTCTACTGCATGCACATGCCTACCCAAATTCCTAGAAGGATACATAATTAGGGATGCAGTTGTTAGGTATATTCTCATATGCCTAATGAGTTACTCCTAGAGTGTCTCATAGGAACATTCCTGGGGAGGTCTTCAGTTGTTATTCGTCTGTATAGAATTTCACAGTAGTTTAGTCTTGCTCCCTTGTTTTTACATTGGAGTAGCTTGAATAAGCTTAGCTCCCTTGTTGTTATATTGGAGTAGCTTGAATAGGCTTAGCTCCCTTGTTGTTGTTATGGAGTAGCTTGAATAAGCTTAGCTCCCTTGTTGAATAAAAACACTGGCTTCTGTTGGTACTTCACTTGTTAATTTACGACTTTCGACTCTCCACTCACTACTTACTACTGACTACCGACTACTGTGTGCTTACTACTGACTGCCTACTACTCTAGAAATACAATTATATTTATACAAATTGTTCACTTACTATTTCTATTTCCTGATGGCACTCGCGGCTATGTATATACATGCAACAATTTCCGCATTTTAACATCTTCCGCAAAATTCTTTTCATATTATTACATATATATTTTTATTTCCGCAAAGCTTTTTTAGCTTTGCCATTGCTACATATATACACATGAATGTCAATTATGATTAAGCGGTTGCCGCTTGTTATTATGACATCATTAATGTGAACCATTCATGTTCTACCGCTGGCGCAAGGTTATCATTTTGCAACGTGAGAACTTTTGCGCGCAGGGGTATTATGCTTGATTTACTTTCAACTGATTAAGCAAGTGACGTAGGTCAGTAATGAATGGTTTTTAGCATGTAGGTATGTTTGTATATGCATTTATAGGAAATACAATTCTGCTTGCAATGGAAATGATGTAGGTATGTATGTATCTACCTGTTTACATTTCTTTATTGCTAGAACTTGTAATTCCGCATGAAGCAAGCATGCCATATGTATGTATGTACAATTGTGTCTCGTTTATAGAGAATGAGTTGCATCTCGTTTATGCATGTAACAAATTTCCCCTTTTTTAAAAAACATGTATTATTCTTGGAAGAGGAATAATGCATTAGAACAGGGTTCAATCGTCTGATAATTTCGACAAATAAGCATTTGATGTTTTAATTTGTATGTATATACATGCTGCCGAGTGCCAGTATAAGTAATATTACATTTCTTGACTTATCTCATGTTTAATTAATTACAAATATGTTTGTTGTTTTTTAGTTTTTCAGTATTACTTACTTATTTTTATTCCTAACATATGTACCTAATGTATATATATGTATGTATATTTTATATTTCTTCTCTTTTTTTTTTTTGTTAATAATTTAAATTCTAGATACATATGTCTTTTTGACTTTTATATATGTGTGTGTTCTCTTTTCTTTTTAATTAAAAAATTTTTTATGTGTTTGTACATATGTTTTCTGTAATAAAATTTTCTTTTCTCCATTTATAATAATATATGTGTATACAAATGTTTTCATTACTTTCAAAAATTTTTATATCTTCTTCCTTAGTTAAAAAGAAATTATTTATATTTGTTGATACATATTTTTTCTTTTTATTTACAAACTTCTTATATGTGTTTATACATATTCTTTCTTTTTTACATGCGTTTTCACTTTCACATGTTATATCTTAGATTTATCTATAAATAGGTATGCTATTTTTAATTCTACTACATATACATATGTGTTTAAACATATTCTTCTATCCACATCTTCGATCTTGTTTTTATTTTATTCTTTTTATCATTAAAACAGTTAAACTACCTGTAGATGACGGGTACGTGTAATTGGATTCTGCTCAACATGAATTAATGATGTTGGAAGTTGAGGTGGTGGAGGAGGTGATCTTGCCTTTGAACTTAGTTGGTTATTTGCCTGTGTAGGCTGGGTAGCGCGATGTTTAATTGCATCTTGTAATTGTGAGATAGCTTTGTTTGCTGTCGTTATTTCTTGTTTTCTAGGTATTAGTGGGGAAATTCGAGACTTGTTTGATCTTGTAATTTCCGATTGGAAACTTTGTGAGATTTGCCTGACCTTGTTTGTTGGCACCGTCTCTTGTAGTGGTGTTGAAATTGGTAAATTGTAATTCTTGAGATCTGTGGGCACTTGATTTAAAACTTCCGCGGTTTCAATGCAAATTTGAGGGTGTGTCTCAGTGTCTAACTGAGCTTTTTGGTTATTGGTTATTATTATTTTGGGTGTTTTGGCTATGGCATTCCTTTTCTTTTTCCTTATAACCTTGCATAGTTTCAGTATTCCTATTAAGCTGAGTAATAGTATCACCATGGAACTTAGAGATAGAGAACTTATCTGAACGATTTGAGTTTTATTACGCTCTTTTCTCTGTTTTTCCATTGTACTTATTTGTTCTTCCAGCTGATCCAAAGTGTATAAATTTTCATTCAGAATATGGTTTGCATCCTCTGCTTTCAGCATCACTACATGTTTTTGGGTAGTATGATTCATGTTTTTGATGAAGTTCTGAATGGTTTCATTCAAGTTAAATTTTAACGGGTGTGGATATTCTGGTTGAGATATCCTAATATTCTGCTGATCTTCATCCTCGAAATATATAGTCTGATCAGCTATTTGGAAGTGACAAGGTTCGCTCAACATTAGTACTCCGCTGCCGAATAGGCTAGAACTATGTAGGTTTTTCCTGCAAGAAATTGTGATTTTCTGCATTGTGGGAAATGAAAAGAGCCATGAATTTTTTCTGGTTAATTTGATTAGTAGCTGCGGGGCCTGTGTTTGGACTAGGTATTCGCAGTTACCAGTCTCATTGTAGGGGTTGAATAAGAAGTTTATAGGACACTCTTTTATATAATGTCCTTGAAGTATAGGATTCAGTAGTGGACCAATGTAGGTGCTCTCATTAAGATTACTTGACAATTTTTTGTACACCTGGAGCTCAGATTGCTTGAATAACACGAATTCTTGTGTGGCTAGATGACTTGCAACATAGGCATGTTTAATATTCAACACCATGGAGTGGTTATCTGGGGTTTTAAAAGGGAATAAATGTATCTGTTGCAGTCTAAAAGGTGGCATGTTAAGTATTGGAAAAATAATCCTAATTACTAAGAGCTCATTTAGTAGTCCAGACTTTACTTCAAGTGCTTGTGTCAGGATAGCTAGGTCTTGAAATTTATTAGATTCCTTAGGATGTGCCCTATAATATGTTTCTAATAATGTGGAAGGGGATAGTAATAGGGGATGCACCTGATTATTCTTTAGTGCCGTTAGAATTTGGATAAACGTTTGCTGTCTCAACTCTATGTCCAATACTTGCAAACTAATTGTAGCGACTACTTCTTGTATGCGTTGCCTCGTGCTCATCTCTCCATTAACCATATCGATTAGATCATTTACTGTTTTTGTCAGTTCTCTCTGATTTGACTCTAGTTGATTAATTGGTTTTCTCAACTTCTCAAACGATGATTTGAATAACGTTATCTGATGTTTCTCTAATTCCAATAGCGCCTGCGTATCTGTTTCTAAATTAGCAATTTTGCTATATATTTGTTGTTCATTACTAGCGTCCGTTGTTCCAAATAAATAATGTAAGCCACTACCTATTCCATCGAACAAGGATCTTCGATGTCGAGTGGTAATCATCCCTCTGATGATCGTTGTTCGTTTTTTAATGGCTGCTATTAGACTGTGTATATACACGTTTTGTTCCGTACATGCACTAGTGGTGGAATTATGTACCTCGCATAATCTATTAAGAAGAAATCCGGTGTGCTCCATTATCGGGTTTCTGCTTCCAGATCACTAACATTTATCTGCGTGAATAGGTTCCATGTGTCGTGGAATAATAAAATCTTTCCAAGTTCCTCGAACATTATCCCTGTATTGTTTAAAGGTTGGATCTCGTAGGGGTTTGCAGCCGTGTTTGTTATTGCCGTGAGGATCAGATAAAAGGTTCCAATTAAGATTAGTGCCATTTTTGTATAAAGAAGAATCTGCAAAAATTATATAAATAATACTGTAAGTGACCATTGTGCAATGATTTTCAATGTTTGTAGTGTGTTTTATTCTTGTTGTTGCAAAAGAAGAAAAAAAAAAAATTTCTGTGTTATGAACTTATTGAAAGTGTTTATAGGTCAATTGGCTGAATTTCTTTGACCGTTTATGCTTTGTTTGCACGGTGTCGTAATTGATTTACAAATCAATCGCCCTCTAAGAATTGTGTCACGCAGCGAGACGATATGTTATTGAATGTGTTGTTTTTCTCTTTTCTTTTTTTTTTTTTGTGTTGTGTACCGGTGACCGTAGTTATTTGGACTGAAATGCTAATTTAGCAGTTTTTTTTTTTATATAAATAATCGGTAAAATGATTTTAATTTCCCATATTAATATCTAGTGTTCTAGTGTTCCAGACCAGTAAGTGTTTCTCTCTTTCCTTTTACCAAATAATTAATTATTAAATAATATTTTTTTTTTTTCAAAAAAAAGCAAAATGTCCAGAAAGTTAACACCAAAAGCAGTATCGAAGAACATCCCCGAGAGGTGTCTTAGCAACCTGAACCTATATCCAGCTGGTAGGCCGGTAGAGCCGTATATACCTAAAGCGTTGCCTGGATCGACACAGGAGGCACCGGGTTATACCCCTGGACCACAGAGGCTGTCCTTAGAGGACCTTAAAAAGAAATCGGGGAAGTGTGGAACGACCGTTAGCAGAGATATGTTAAAGCCCAAGACTTCCCGAGGAGGTAGACGCGTGAGGTTGGCCAAGGAGCTACACTACTTTAAGCTGAGGGCTGGCCTTGCTGTGACCAAGGACGAGCGTGAGAAGTACGAGAAGTTGGTAAAGGATAGACTGAAGTTGTTCAACGAAGCCAAAAGGATGAAAAAAGAAATGGTAAACTCTACGCTAAATTTTTGTAAAACGGAGCATAAAAAGAAATAAAATTAAATAACTATTCATGTAAAAATTTTTTTTTTTGTGTTAAGACCAGCCGTTATTCGTGAAATGGCTTTAATCTATTGTTATGTACGGTTACCCTTCGTTTTCCGATTTGGATAACCGTATTAACTGTGTTAAAAACTTGTACCACGGGATATGGACCTAGCCATATCTGAGACAGCTTGTGTTTTTTAGCTGGGTTTTTTAGTAGAACTTTTTCTCCTGGTTTGAATATTACTGGACGCGCTTGGTTATCGTAATACTGTTTTGACTTTTCCTTGGCTTTCAGCAGATTTTTCCTGGCGATAGCATATGATTTCTGTAACTTGTACCTAAGAATATGATAGTAACTTTCGTGATTGTATATTGGCTCGGGCTCTCTTCTTAGATTTGTGGGTACATCCGCTGTAAATCCAAACAGACAGTCCATTGGAGTGAGCTTAGTACCTTCATGTGGACTATTATTATATACGAAAGCCGCGGTTCTCAGGAATCGATCCCAAGCCTTTGGATTTTCGGATACAATAGCTCTTAGATACTCCACTAGTGGTCTGTGGGTTCGTTCAAGTGCACCGTTGGATTGGGGGTGATAAGCGGATGTTTGTAGTTTTTTAATTTTTAAGAGCTTACAAACTCGTTTGAAGAGATCGCTTAAGAAATTAGAGCCCTGATCCGTTACTAATTTTTTAGGAATGCGGTAGCGAGTAATTATTTCGTCGAAAAATATTCCTGCTACCGTTTCTGCTTCACCATTTGGCATGGCGTAACAATCTACAAATTTCGTAAGATTCTCCTGGAAAGTCAGAATATACTTATTTCCCGAATGGGTTTCTTCAAGAGGACCTACGATATCCAAATATACTTTTTCGAATGGCATTAGGGCAGTATCCGTTATGACCATTGGCATACGATATTCTGGGCTAGCCTTCATCCTTTGACATTTAGTACATTTGCGGACATATTTTCTAATCGAGCTGAGCATGTTTTTCCATTTAAATCTTCTTTTTATTCTTTTATAGGTTTTGACTACCCCTTGGTGACCACCGAATGCAGAATCGTGGTAGTCTTTTAAAATTATTTGGATTTCCTCCGGGTCCGTTATAATTTCCGGCAGTTTAACCTGGGAATCTATCAGACTATTCTTTGTAGGTAATTTGCTGTATTCCGATGCAACGTTTTCAAATTGGCTGTTCTCAGTTGAGTCAATTTCGACTGAGTCTTTTATGAAGTTCTGAGGATTCTTTTTAATTTTATGGGGATTTTTCTGAACTCTGCCTTCCATTTCTGTCTCCTTTGCTTGAGCTCTTGTAACTACATGACAATGTGCTTGTTTAAATTTTGGAAATGTCGGGGAACTAAACTCATTCTCGTCTATGTCGGAATCGGCTCGGTGATGTACCTGAGCTTCCACAATGAATGAATTGGGATTTGCTTGGCTTATCTGGGTTGGTATTCGACTAAGCGCGTCTGCATTAGTATTGTATTTTCCAGGCTTATATTCAATTTTGTAGTCAAATTCCGAGAGTTTATGATGAAACCTGACTAATCTCGATGTTGGGTCTTTCACATTGAATACGCCTTTCAGGGTTTGTGGTCGGTGTAAACCGTGAAATTTCTACCCTGCAAATAGCACCTGAAGTTTCTGGCGGCCCATACAATAGCGAGTAACTCTTTTTGTATTGTGGAGTATTTTTGTTCCGCCTTATTCAAACTTCTACTTGCATATGCTATTGGCTTGTCTTTGCCTATTTTCCCTTGGGATAAGACAGCTCCCAATGCCTCGTTACTAGCATCTGTTGTTAAATTGAAGGGTTCAGAAAAATCAGGATATGCAAGAAGAGGAGGATTCACAAGCGACTTTTTAATTTCGTCGAAAGAGTCTTGGCACTTTTGCGTCCAAGTAAATTTAACATCTTTGCGTAAAAGATTTGTTAGGGGTCTGACTATTTTTGAAAAGTTTGGAATAAACTTGCGGTAGTAGTTAGCCAACCCAAGGAACGATTGGGTTTGTCTAACCGTCCGGGGTTGAGGAAAGTTTTGGACACAACTTGTTTTGTTGGGGTCTGGAAGTGCTCCTTCATTTGAGCATTTATGTCCAAGATAAATCACTTCTCTGCGAAGGAACTGGCACTTTTCGGGTTGTAATTTAAGGTTATGGGCTCTAAGTCTGTCGAATACCTTAGTCAATTTCTCGTTGTGATCTTGTAAGTTTGTTCCATATATTACAATATCATCGAGATAGACAAAGCATTCTAATCCTTGGAGACCCGTTAGAATGTAATTCATTAAGCGCTGAAAGGTCGCAGGTGCGCCTTTCAGTCCAAATGGCATTCTCTTAAATTCATAGTGCCCATATGCGGTACTGAACGCAGTTTTGGGTCTATCCCTTGGATCAACAAATACTTGATGATATCCACTTGCAAGGTCAAGTGTAGTGAAATATCGCGAATGCCCAAGTTGATCCAGTATATCCTCTATCCTGGGTAATGGAAATGCATCCCCTATAGATTTCTCGTTAATTTTACGGAAATCTACTACTACTCGCCAACGTTTATTGCCGTCCGGTCCAGCTTTCTTGGGGACTACGAGCAATGGAGAGTTCCACGGGCTTTTACTTAATTGGATTATGTCATTGTCCAACATTTCCTTAATTTGCTCATTTATGACTGCCCGATGCGTTTCTGGGAGTCTATACATTTTCTGGTTTATTGGTGGTTGATTATGTAATGTGGGAATAGTATGTTTTATACTGTTAGTGTACGTTAGTTTATCTCCCTTTAGGTAGAAAAGGTCATTGTACTTATAGCATAGCTCGAGAATTGAATTTTCTTCTTCTTGATTTAGATTTCTATCCAACAGTAATTCTTTACGTAAAGCCACTAGCCTATCTTGACTGTAATTTGAAATGTGGTTTACGTTTATTGAATGTGGATTGGAGTTGAAATTTTTCGTTTCTTTTTTGAAATTACTGCTATGTGCCTGAAGGGAAGGTGGACCACCTTCTTTCTGATAACTTTGGGAATTTTTTTCGTCCAAAGGTAACTGGAGAGATTTTATTTTGATTATACTTTTGTCTTGTGCACGTGGGTAAGGAAACTCGCCTTCTTTCTGAGAACTTTGGGAATTTATTTCGTCCAAAGATGAATAGAGGGACCTAATGTTATAATAATTAACTGGAACTAGAGTAAGCTTTAATTTTCTTAGGAATACAGGTTCTGTGTTTACGTTCAGAACAGCTAACGGTATGAAATTTCTATGAGGACTAACTAGGCAATTTGCGACAAATACTCCTTCTTGAATCTCCTGAGACAAACAGAGCATTTCCTGGTCCAATTGTACCGGTATGCTCAGTATGATTTGAGATCGAGGGGGTATTCTATGAGATCGCTGAAGTTCTACTTCATATTGCCTACCTTCATCTTCATTCAAAGTGTTTGAAATTTCTTCCATTGGAAGTAAGGAACTTTTGTTTTTGGGTGCCCGTGAAACGGTAGTAGATTCAGATCCCTCCACTATTTGATCCTTTGGTATATCCTCTCCATCTTCTATGGATGTTTCGAGAGGTACCGTGAATTCAATAGGGTTGGTTTCCGTGCGAGGAAATCTATATTGCAATTTTTTGCAAGAAAATCGTTACCTAATAGACCATCGTGCGAGATTTGGGCGTTATCTTCTACAACCTGTAGATTGCACGGGATACTGCTGCTTAATAAAAAGGTGCCTTGGCAGTTACCCAATGTTCTTCCTTCTCCAAATGGAGTTTTCAAAGTGACCTTTTGTCCTGTTTCTATCCGCTTTTGTATATTTAATGCTTCCTGTTTTATTAGGCTTACTTCGGCTCCAGTGTCTACTATCAGCCGAACGGCTGTGTTTTTACTTATGTGCAATGGTAATTTTACCACTGGAACATTTTCTCTAGTTTGTTTCTTTGTTGTTTGAGTAGACCCTGAAGTAAGTTGCACTGTTCTATTTAATGTCGAGCCGGGGATTTTTCGGTCGACAGTGTGCCGTTTCCCGAATGTGTGGCCTCCCATGGTTGTTTCTGCTGGCATGTGGACACCGTATGGCTTCTTCGGCCACAAAAATCGCACATATTTTGTATGTGGTTTATTCTTTGTATCTGATTTGCAGAGCCCCACCGAGCATGGTTACTGTTTGCACCCTCGGGTGGTGCCTTAGCATTTTGTTTGCAATGTTGGACATCATGGCCCTTTATTCTGCAGTTTACACAGAAAGGAGTGTTTTTCCTTTTTAAACATTCATCATACGTGTGTCCTTTGAAGTTGCAGTAGCTGCAGATGATTTTATTCAAAAGTACCTTTTGTTTGTCGTACTTTCTTTCCTCCAGCTGGTAAGAGGAGTTCTGGTATGGAGGTGGACTTCCTGATTGTTTTCGGGTGATACTGGTTCGATTTGAGTGCCAATTTGTTGGATTTTCATCCGTATTAAAAGACACTGATGGCACCTTTGGAGGCTCCGTTATGGGAGGTATATTGAACTCCGTTTTTATGTTGGGTTTATTTATCTCCTTTGTGTAAGGGTAGGAAGACAAATTTGCACTCTCAGGTGTAGGGTAACCATAATTGTTGGAGAAGTGCGAATTATTGGATCTTAAATAGTGGTCCATTTGAGAATAATTTGTGGGGGGGGTGATTGTAGTTTGTGAGTGGCGCTACCAAGAAGAGACCTTGTTGTAGTCTTTCCATGTCTAGTGCCCTTTGAATGAGCTGGTCTACTGAATCTTCATTCAAGGTGAGTAAATATGCACTTAGATGCGGATTAGTTGCACCACTCTTCACAGAAGCCATTGCAAAATCCTCTATTTGTCGTTTCACCACGTTGAAATCTTCAGTACCGTATTTGTTCTGTGCTGCTTCGTTACATTGTAACAACAGGCCTTTTAGCCTAGTGGTGAAGGAGTTAAAAGACTCGTGTGGATATTGCCGACAAGTAATTAGTCTGTTTATCAGCTCATGGTATGTCTCACGAGGTAAATAATTACGATAAAGTAATTTTTCAACCTCTTCGAATGTTGTGAGTGAGCTTGAGGCGATTAGCTGGTATGCATTTCCTCTCAACCTAGTGGGGAAAATTTGCATAAAAGCTACTTTTTCTTCCGCTTCCAGACATTGTTGTACTTGCTTACAACAACCTATAAAAGTTTGTAACTCTGTGAGGATGAGGGGACTAAATTCCCCAGAGAATAAGGGCACCATTTGTGCTGTTAGCTTAACCACCTTTTCGTAATTTACTGGCATTGTGTTTGGCTGTGTGGTTTGAGATGTGTTTAGAATGGGTTTATCAGAGCCCGGGGTTGTTTCGGGTATTATGTCTGGTAAACTATGAGTTCTTATTAGAAAGTTGACCAGACTGTGTCTACGAAAACGTTTTCCTGAACGATGTTCCCGATACCAATTTGTAACTGGTGTTGTTTGGGGAGAACGTTGGTCTGTAATCGGGCTACCTGGAGGGCTTGTGTCTTCGAATGACAAGGAATTAATTGCCGTTTCAAAGTCGGAACATGAAGAGCTTCGATTTGGTTTGGGCATGAGCCGAACTCTAATTGAGTTTCCTCCGTAAGGAGAGAGAATTGGAGACTAGGTAGTTTAACTTTTTTTTTTTTTTTTTTTGAAGAATATTCTTTGAAATTTGTTCTATTGTTTTTTTTTTTTTTCTCTTTTTTTTTTTTTTTTTTTTTACAAACTCGTTTATTAACTACTATGTCTTTTGTTCTTTACTTAGCAGTCTAACAGTTTCTTGAACTTACATTTACGTAGCGTAGTTTCGATGGAAATATCTTTTTATTTTTGCCTCAATTGTAGACTGATATTAATTCAGTCTTCTGGCCGTATCCTCTATTATAGGGTGTCGAAATTGTGGTACCAGCCCGTTTTCACTCTTACTTCCTCTGGTAACCGTGTTGATCTCTTCCAGTAAATTCTTATGCACTCGTGTAGGTTCGGGGATCAAGGTTTTTCAAGTATTTGTATTGAATAAACTTCCTTGATCCTACCGGCTGCGCCAAAATTGTTAGGTATATTCTCATATGCCTAATGAGTTACTCCTAGAGTGTCTCATAGGAACATTCCTGGGGAGGTCTTCAGTTGTTATTCGTCTGTATAGAATTTCACAGTAGTTTAGTCTTGCTCCCTTGTTGTTAAATTGGAGTAGCTTGAATAAGCCTAGCTCCCTTGTTGTTAAATTGGAGTAGCTTGAATAAGCTTAGCTCCCTTGTTGTTATATTGGAGTAGCTTGAATAGGCTTAGCTCCCTTGTTGTTGTTATGGAGTAGCTTGAATAAGCTTAGCTCCCTTGTTGAATAAAAACACTGGCTTCTGTTGGTACTTCACTTGTTAATTTACGACTTTCGACTCTCCACTCACTACTTACTACTGACTACCGACTACTGTGTGCTTACTACTGACTGCCTACTACTCTAGAAATACAATTATATTTATACAAATTGTTCACTTACTATTTCTATTTCCTGATGGCACTCGCGGCTATGTATATACATGCAACAATTTCCGCATTTTAACATCTTCCGCAAAATTCTTTTCATTTTGCTATTATTACATATATATTTTTATTTCCGCAAAGCTTTTTTAGCTTTGCCATTGCTACATATATACACATGAATGTCAATTATGATTAAGCGGTTGCCGCTTGTTATTATGACATCATTAATGTGAACCATTCATGTTCTACCGCTGGCGCAAGGTTATCATTTTGCAACGTGAGAACTTTTGCGCGCAGGGGTATTATGCTTGATTTACTTTCAACTGATTAAGCAAGTGACGTAGGTCAGTAATGAATGGTTTTTAGCATGTAGGTATGTTTGTATATGCATTTATAGGAAATACAATTCTGCTTGCAATGGAAATGATGTAGGTATGTATGTATCTACCTGTTTACATTTCTTTATTGCTAGAACTTGTAATTCCGCATGAAGCAAGCATGCCATATGTATGTATGTACAATTGTGTCTCGTTTATAGAGAATGAGTTGCATCTCGTTTATGCATGTAACACAGTAAGGAAATGGGAAAATAGTAATATGAGAAACTATTCTGATATAAATAAAAAAAAAGAACAATATTGTGGAAAATGAATATAAAGTATATTTTCTGGTATTTCTGCCTTTCAGATGTATCTTTACCTTATTTTCTGATGGGAAAACGCGTAAAATATCTTTGGATAAGCATTCATAATATTTTGGCTTGGCATTTACTTTCTTTTCAATAATATTTTCAACAAATAATTCAGTCAATAGTCGCCTATACTTCGTGTTTAGAGAGTTATTATTTTTGTAGTATTTTTCAATGAACTGTCCTTTAGAAGTAGTACTTTTAATCATGTATTGAACACTTAAAAGCTGAAAAACTAGTTTTTGAGACACTTTTTCATTACGAATTCCTTACGCAGATTAAATTTCGTGAACTGAACAAATAGAATTGCGTGAAGCGAACGAGCATAAAAGTTGTTATTCACGCTTAATGGCAAGTATGAAAAATATCTCCGCTTTATGTCAATTTCTTCTGTTCCGGTAAGAGGTTCAAACTTCCAATACTTTGAGCTTCTTGCCGGAAGAAAAGATATTGATTTAGAAAACAAAATATTTTACAGTTTTTATTGAAGATGACTAAAATCTTTTCCGCGCTACTTGTAGTTCGCACAATTCAAGAATTTATTATGCTTTAAAAATATGCTTATTTCAAATATTTTAATTTACCTCATCACAAGAGGAACCCGTATTTGAAAAATTGGTATTCTCAATCCATTCGTTGAAGGTTGAATTAACTGATCTTGTTGAAGGACGAGACTTACAGTCTTCGTTTGTGCCCTGGAAGTTATTTATGAGTTTGTATTGTCGGTTTATTTGACCTTAAGTACCTGTTGGTTTTGCCACGTTCGGAGATTCCTTTCGAATACGATCCTTTGCCCGTATTTACTTTGAGGGCAAATCTTATCTAAGTCGTTACTTCTCATAAACTTAAGACTTTCGGAAGTTATACCGTGCTCTTAAAAATACGTGCATGTGCAAGAATTAGTGAAACTGCCTAAAGGCACTTTCACATCAAAAACAAGAGCCGAAAATTGTAAACCAAAAACTGACTTTATTCCACTTTGAAACAAGATTTTTGCTCCAATGATTAATAAAATCATGCAAAATAGGATAAACTTATAATTTTACTAATAAAATAGTATACCATATATTTCAGATTTTTAGGATAAACACAACTTGTTTAGTCCACCTAAATTCTAATTGAAGCGTCCAGCCTGGTTTTACCATTTTTTATTAATTCCTGAAATAAACAAAAGGCACCACAAAGTATTAAGACTAATTTAAAATGTCACAGAATACTTATCTAAAATCTGACGAATTATCTATCTTCCACAAAAATGCAAACTGCACATCCACAGTAATTAATCCTTATCAGGTTACCTCTTTAATCTGAAAATAATCCGAAGGAAATCATTTAGCAAAAGGAATAATTAACAATAAATCACAAACTTACCAAATTATATGTACCTCTGTATTGTTGACAACTTTTCATGTAATTTAATGACATCTACACAGTCAGCTGTCTTCACCTTCGCCGCAGTCAGAATACGAGCAATTGGAATAAACGTCGCTAGGGCAACACCGAGAGGCGAGAGCTAATAACTGGATGCGGCGGCTATAAAAGGCCGACGAGTTGCAATAGATGGCACCATTCTTTTATCAGAGTTCATCTGATTCAGAGTCTAATCTGAAAAATAAGAATCGTGCTCCTATCCTCCATACAGAAGTATAATTCTGTTCAGAGTTTAATCTGAAAATATATTGCTATCCTCCATTCAGAAGTATAATTCTGTTCAGAGTTTAATCTGAAAATATATTCCCATCCTTACTACAGAAGTATAATTCTGTTCAGAGTTTAATCTGAAATTCACATATTTATTACAGAAGTATAATTCTGGTCAGAGTTTAATCTGAAATCATTTTTCATATTTATTACAGAAGTGTAATTCTGTTCAGAGTTTAATCTGAAAATTTCGTCTCATTCTGTTTTGAACCACACGTTGCAGCACGCTGCTGCACCCCCCTTTTTCTGCTTATTCAGCTTCTCTGTCTGACAGGGCCGCTACCGTCAAACAGATTCATAGAAAATTCTTGTGTGCGTCATTTTTACTGCCTTAGGGCCCACACGTATTAGCAGCATTATTATTCTAGTAGTGTTAGAAGGTGACAAAACTAATTCCGATTTTCTTCTTCTTCTTTTCAGAATTAAAGAGACGGACAACGTTTTTTTGGACCATTTTTTTTCTCTTTTATTATTGAATTTCTTTTTTCTGAATTGTTAAGTTGAATTTATAGTTTTAAGCTTCTTTGAATTGTTTTTATGAATTTGTGATATTAGGTTAAGTATATGAATTATGAAAAATAAAATTTTATATTTGAATTTGAAAAACGACTGAGTTATCCTTTCAAAAACCGGCACTCCCTCCCACGTTCGAGACTAGCTCTCACATTGGTCCTTCAAAGCCGGATAACTCAGTCGAATCAAATATAAAATTGAATACATTGCTTAATACTATCACGTGATTCAAGCCTCTCCATACAAAATGCCTACAGATGATGAAGGCAGTATATGACGCTGGAGACGAAACCATTAGCTCAATATTAGAGTTAGTTGAGTCTCAAAAAGAGGTCATAGATTTAATGGAAGACCTCTTTAGAAGGCATCAAAGAGATGGTAAAAAGAAAACTGTCAAATCGACAGAAAAACGCCTACAAACGTTCACCGAATATTGGAAAGAATTCCAAATGCGGCACAGGGTAATTCAAAAGAGAGCGACAAAGGAAGATCGCAAATTAGAGTATTTCACGAAAGAGACATTTAGTGATGCACAGGAGTATTATATTGAAAAAGCAGCAAGCATGGAAGAGGATATAGACAAACTAACACCAACGCCTGTCAACAATCCTCCTCAGACTCAGACATCACATGCTAGCACAAATTCATGTAATAATGAAAGACTCCCCAGAATTAAACTTCCCACCTTCAATGGAGAATACTCTACGTGGATTTCATTCCACGATTTATTTAATTCAGTTATTCACAAAAACAATAATTTAAGAGACATTGACAAATTATATTTTCTAAAAACTAATCTAATAGGAGAAGCTGAAAAGCTGCTCAGGCATTATGAAATATGCGACGCAAATTATAAACCAGCTTGGCAACTCCTAAAGGGGCGCTACTCAAATAAGCGAATCCTAGTCAACGTACAACTGAAAAAATTATTGACTCTCCCAACCACTAATCATGATACCGCCGAAGGTATTAAAAGACTACTAGACAACATAACAGAAGCACTATTAGCATTACAGAATTTAGATGTAGAAACAAACAATTGGGATCCAATTATTATATACTTGACTGTACAGAGATTACACCCAGATACGCATCAATTATGGGAACCGAGCTTACATAGTAGCACTGATTTACCAGAATTAAACACACTAAAAAAATTCCTAGAGTCTCGCTTCCGAACTCTGGAAATGATAGGAAATAAAAATACATTGTCGAACACGATACAGAGAAAACCATCCTCACCTAAACCAATATATGGACTCTTGAACAATACTAAGAGTTCAACACGAATACACCCTCCTACAACAAAAACCTCTTGCAGTCACTGCAAAGGTAACCATATCATATTTCATTGTCCAACCTTTAGAACTCTGACCACGCGACAACGATACGAAGTTGTCTCGAATAAGCATTTATGCAAAAACTTCTTATCACCCAACCATTCAACCGCAAATTGCACCAGCAGTAAGAAGTGTTATCATTGCAAGAAAAATCATAACTCATTACTTCATTACGAGCAAAATAATTCGGTTACAAAATCACCTATTCAGATCTCCCAAAATTCTAATACGGAAGCAAAGCAATGCTCACCCGCCAATAGAAATAATGAACTGCAAGTCCAAAACTTTTTAACCTCAAATTTAAAAAGGGCTCTTCTTTCTACAGCTCTGATTAACATTATAGCACCATCCGGAATCACAATGACATTCCGAGCATTAGTAGATTCTGGGTCACAAGTGTCCATTATGACCGAAAGAGCTCTTAAGCGATTACAGCTTAAAGGTTCTCCAACCACCCATCAACTAATTGGACTTGGCACAACACCCACTAACACCGCTGTAAAGCAAGCAACTGTCAGAATTAACTCTTTATATACGAAATTCCAAATAGAGAGTAACATGCTCATTATCAAAAAAATTACCGAATTATTGCCAGCCCAGACAATTGCAGTGTCAAACTGGAAACACATCACCAATCTGACTTTAGCAGACCCCACCTTCTCAATCCCAGGAGAAGTCGATGTTCTGCTTGGAGCAGACATCTACGCCGCCATTATTAAAAATGGAATAAAAAGAGGACCTGGCAATTCTCCAACAGCCCAAAATACAGAATTAGGTTGGATTCTGGTTGGAGCAGTGCCAGAAACAACGAGCGCCATTACAACTGTGTTATCCACCCATACTACAATAAATACCGAGTGGGATAATCAGTTGAGAAAATTTTGGGAGCTCGAAGAATGCACTACCCGACCAACATTGTCACACGAAGATCTACTTTGTGAAACGTTGTACAAAAATACAACAAAACGCCTACCCTCTGGAAAATACGAGGTTCATTTACCATTCAAGAACCACAATGCACCACAGCTTGGACAATCTAGGAATATGGCTGTTAAACAATTCCTACAATTAGAGAAAAAATTGTCCAACAACCCAGCAATTGGCAAATTATACAAAGATTGCATAGATGAATACACTCAGCTTGGCCACATGAAGCCTATTCCACCAACACTAGTAGAAAACAAAATATACGAAAACATTCCTTTCTACTACCTACCACACCACGCTGTGTTCAAGGAGAGCTCTACCACAAAGCTTCGAATAGTTTTCAATGCTTCAGCTCGTACGTCAAATGGCAAATCATTAAATGAGCAACTGCTAGTTGGACCTACAATCCAACCAACACTTTGGACTACCTTACTAAGATGGCGTCTGTTCAAGTTCTCTTTTACAGCAGATGTAGAGAAAATGTACAGAATGATCCAGATGGCACCTCAACACCAAAACTTCCAGAGAATAGTTTGGAGAAATACTCCAAATGAAGAGTTGAAAGATTATGCCTTGACTACGGTCACATTTGGAACAACACCAGCGCCATATCTTGCCATCAAAACGCTACAGCAGTTAGCACGAGATGAAGCGACCAATTATCCCCTCGCAGCTAAGAGCATCATGAAAGAGTTCTATGTCGATGACTTGGTCTCAGGAGCCCATACTCTCAGTGAAGCAATACAACTGCAACGTGAACTTATCGAGGCCTTAGCAAAGGGAACATTCAACCTACGTAAATGGACTGCCAACCATAATGATCTTCTCAAACATATACCATTGAATCATCGAGAATTAAAAACCAACTTGGAGTTCTCTGATAAAGAATCCATAAAAACGCTCGGAATACGTTGGCATCCAACAACCGACTTTTTCTCCTTTAAAGTCAATGTCCCCGAACCAAAAACCACGTACACCAAACGAATAATATTATCTGAAGTATCGTCTCTGTTCGATCCACTAGGCTGGTTAGCTCCATGCATAATTACAGCCAAAATCATAATTCAGAAACTCTGGCTCTCCAAATGTGACTGGGACGACCCGGTACCTAAAGAAATTTTAAAAGAGTGGAATCATTTCAGAGACCATCTGCATACTATTCAGGACATTCAGATTCCACGTTGGCTAGGCTACCAGCCTAACAAAAGCGAGATGGAGCTACATGGGTTTTGCGATGCCTCAAATAACGCCTATTCAGCAGTTCTATATTTAAAAATACATCTTAATGAGAACTCCAGAGTACAAATGGTGACAGCAAAAACTAAAGTAGCTCCCATCAAACCAGTCTCACTACCTCGACTAGAGCTATGTGGTGCTGTCCTACTTTCCCGACTTATTAAACAAGTTGTCAAAGATTTAGAACTAGAAAAAGTTAAAGTTAGAGCATGGTCAGACTCTAACATAGTTCTAGCTTGGCTCCGAAAGCATCCATCCACCTGGAAAACGTTCGTGGCCAATCGCATTTCGGAAATACATGAAAACATACCACAAGTTACTTGGAATCACGTCCCCTCCAAATACAATCCTGCAGATGTAGCGTCAAGAGGCATTCTGCCAAACACACTAGTCACAATGTCAATGTGGTGGAACAGCCCAGACTGGCTGCATCAAGATGAGGAATATTGGCCTCAACAATCTTTGGAGGTACATACTCAACTAGAGTATAAAAAACCAAATGTTCTCACTACTACTGTCGATGAACAAATAATTATACTGAATAAATATTCTTCATTTCAAAAAACCATAAGAATAACTGCATACTGTCTTAGGTTTATAAACAGCATGCGCAAAATACAGTCCACTACTCAATATTTATCAGTGTCTGAGTTAAAAAGGGCAGAACTATGCCTAATCAAACTGCTCCAGAATATCTCCTTTCCTACCGAAATCAACCAACTGCAGAGAAAATTACCCCTTCCTAAAAAGAGTCGAATTATGTCTCTCAATCCCACGCTCGACTCTGAAAATATCCTACGAGTTGGAGGTCGTCTCACCAAGTCTCAGCTAAGTTACGACCAACAACATCCCATAATTCTTCCCAACAACCATCACTTAACTAACATTCTCATTGATCATATACATCATTATACATTACACGGAGGCACTCAAATCATATTGAGTACTATAAGAAACCACTATTGGTTAATAAACGCCCGCAATACGATTAGACATCGCATCCATAAATGTGTTGACTGTTTTCGATTCAATGCGAAGCCCAGCTCTCAGTTAATGAGTTCTCTGCCCTCAGCGAGAGTCAATATATCTTTACCCTTCCAACACACTGGGGTAGATTACGCAGGGCCACTTGTTGTGAAAACATCAACACTTAGAGGAGCAAAATTAACGAAAGCTTATATCTGTCTATTTGTTTGCTTGGCCACCAAGGCCATACACATAGAGCTCGTCTCTGACTTGTCAACACCAGCCTTCCTAGCTGCCCTCAAGCGCTTTGTTGCACGGAGAGGTCTTTGCTCACACATCTACTCGGATCAAGGAACAAATTTTGTAGCAGCAAATCGAATTTTACAATCCAATTTAAATCAATCAATTAGAGCAATTGAAGTCAATTTGGCCAAAGAATTCTCCAACCAAGGCATAACTTGGCACTTCAACCCTCCTGCAGCACCTCACTTTGGAGGCTTATGGGAATCTGGTGTAAAATCCACCAAACGTCATCTCTATAAAACAATCAAGGACGCAAAACTCACTTCCGAAGAACTATATACAACTTTAGTTCAAATTGAGGCATGTTTAAACGCCAGACCTCTCTCTCCTCTGTCCAACGACCCAACAGACTACAATATTCTCACTCCTGGACACTTCCTTACTGGTCGACACAATCTCACCCTAGTAGAACCTTCCCCACTTAATCCACAACAACATCCTCTCAAAAGATGGCAGCACATCCAATCCCTCTCCCACAATTTTTGGAAGCAATGGTCAAGAGACTACCTGCATACATTGCATCAACGACATAAATGGCAGACTGAAAAGGAAAACTTAAAAATCGGAACTCTCGTCTTGATAAAAGAAGATCAAATCCCAATAGGAAAATGGCCATTAGGTCGAATAATTGAAATTCATACTGGCCATAACAACTTAGTGAGAGCAGTCACGATTAAAACAGCAAAAAATATTCTCACCCGTCCTTTCTCGAAAATTTGCCCTCTCTCTCTCACCAACATCTCCTGACAATCATCAATTATCCCCACCAAGGTCTGCTGCTCTCTGGCAGTACCAAGTTCCAAAATACCCGTTATATTTGAATATATACGAATGCAGAACCCGCCAAAAATCACTTCAGTTTCAAAAGTGACAAGTGAAAAGTGGTTCCTAAAACTCGTTAATTTTTTCAGTTTTGGTTATCTTATATTCTCTGTATTAAGTGCAATGGAGGAATTGTTAGAAATCTTCAATTCAGAATCACTGGATTCTATGGATGTAAGCCTTGCACCTACTCCTCCGGAACTTTTGGCGGCTCCTACACATATCAGGCCTATAAGCCCACTTCCTCCAACACCTACAAAGGGAAGGAAAATGAAATCGGCAGTCGTAAGACCACCACCTCACGACGCATTGCCTGTAAAGAAAGTATCCAGGCCATTTGAAGCGCGGACTGTTGCACCAAACATAAAAAAACTAAAACAGGAGACCAAGGCCAATGACTGTTTCAAATTCACGTCTAGAACGAAGGAACATTGTCCCGGAATTCGTATTCCAACACAGCCACGACTACCTATCGCTGCTTTGCCTAGCCTGCCAGGAAATCTATGCGAAGAAATACCTGACAAACCAATGGGATCAATGACCAAAAGGTCAAAAGGTCCACATACTCCTAATAATAAGAAAAGGACAGAGCACTCAAAGCAAAGGCCAGCAGGAATCAGTAAGACACTACCAAACTTGCTAAAGAACTCACTCAATGCAGCAGGGACATCTAAGTTCACACGCCCACCGAGCACTCAGGCACATCATAAAAACAAAACTGCGTTCACGGATTCAACCTGCACATCACAATCAAACGTGCCCGGAGTTCTACATGAAACAGGACCAGGAAAATGTCCTAATAGCAAAACACCGTTCATGGATCGTCCTATTACTCCCCCAAAAGAGTACCAAGATCCTCCCGCAGCTAATCATAAATTAACGAAATCAAATCCAGAAATCCCAGGAGATTCAATTGGAAAAATCCTCGCAACTCACATCGTAATACAACTGCTACAGAACACGAACACCCCATGGGACAGCATTAGGAAAGCAAAAGTATTCTTTAGATGGAGTCTTCCTGTGGACGTTACATTAAAGTTGAAGAGGAAAGGTGAAAAATTGTACATCGCTCATCAAAAAAAGGTAATTTATTAAAAAAAAAAAAACCCAAAAATTGTATTTTTTGAGGCGGGAGGATGTTTAGTCCACCTAAATTCTAATTGAAGCGTCCAGCCTGGTTCTACCATTTTTTATTAATTCCTGAAATAAACAAAAGGCACCACAAAGTATTAAGACTAATTTAGAGAATTTACAGAATACTTATCTAAAATCTGACGCATTATCTATCTTCCACAAAAATGCAAACTGCACATCCACAGTAATTAATCCTTATCAGGTTACCCCTTTAATCTGAAAATAATCCAAAGGAAATCATTTAGCAAAAGGAATAATTAACAATAAATCACAAACTTACCAAATTATATGTACCTCTGTATTGTTGACAACTTTTCATGTAATTTAATGACATCTACACAGTCAGCTGTCTTCGCCGGCAACACCGAGAGGCGAGAGCTAATAACTGGATGCGGCGGCTATAAAAGGCCGACGAGTTGCAATAGATGGCACCATTATTTTATCAGAGTTCATCTGATTCAGAGTCTAATCTGAAAAATAAGAATCGTGCTCCTATCCTCCATACAGAAGTATAATTCTGTTCAGAGTTTAATCTGAAAATATATTGCTATCCTCCATACAGAAGTATAATTCTGTTCAGAGTTTAATCTGAAAATATATTCCCATCCTTACTACAGAAGTATAATTCTGTTCAGAGTTTAATCTGAAATTCACATATTTATTACAGAAGTATAATTCTGGTCAGAGTTTAATCTGAAATCATATTTCATATTTATTACAGAAGTATAATTCTGTTCAGAGTCTAATCTGAAAATTTCGTCTCATTCTGTTTTGAACCACACGTTGCAGCACGCTGCTGCACCCCCCTTTTTCTGCTTATTCAGCTTCTCTGTCTGACAGGGCCGCTACCGTCAAACAGATTCATAGAAAATTCTTGTGTGCGTCATTTTTACTGCCTTAGGGCCCACACGTATTAGCAGCATTATTATTCTAGTAGTGTTAGAAGGTGACAAAACTAATTCCGATTTTCTTCTTCTTCTTTTCAGAATTAAAGAGACGGACAACGTTTT
The DNA here is from genome assembly GCA_963930735.1 of Dioctria linearis. Taxonomy (NCBI): domain Eukaryota; kingdom Metazoa; phylum Arthropoda; class Insecta; order Diptera; family Asilidae; genus Dioctria; species Dioctria linearis. The sequence continues at coordinate 139,024,137 of OZ005743.1, read as the reverse complement.
TTTTGGACCATTTTTTTCTCTTTTATTATTGAATTTCTTTTTTCTGAATTGTTAAGTTGAATTTATAGTTTTAAGCTTCTTTGAATTGTTTTTATGAATTTGTGACATTAGGTTAAGTACATGAATTATTGAAATAAAATTTTATATTTGAATTTGAAAAACGACTGAGTTATCCTTTTAAAAACCGGCATCTCTCCCTTATTGTTTGAGACCAGCTCTCACACAACTTTTATAATCTTTCCGCCGAAAATGTTTTTCGGCCGATAAAACATAAAATTTGTGTTTTTCTTAAAAGTCTGAAATAAATATTCTATTTTATTAGTAAAATTATTAGTTTATCCTATTTTGCATGATTTTATTAATCATTGGAGCAAAAATCTTGTTTTAAAGTGGAATAAAGTGAGTTTTTCGGTTTACATTTTTTCAATTCTTGTTGTTGATGTGAAATTGCCTTAAAAATGTCCTTCGCTGGGATTCGTATGCAACCTTGTTTAAGTGGTTTATTTTATAATTTATAATCAACAGTTTGGAATTTTAAACAAATAAACAAAACAATGAGCCGAAGGGCATACACCTTAAGAAGAAAAATTATTTATGTGTTAACAGAAGTAACCATGTTATATACAAACAAAGGTTAGGAATCGGGCTTTCCTAATATTGGGAAAAATGTACACTTTAATGATGATGCTTTTTACTATTTTACTTTATTTACTATTTACTTTTTACTATTTCTCCCTTTAATTGTACGCCAAACTACGACAATTGCAAAAGGTCGCATACATTTTAAAGGTGAGGACAGTTTTATGCATCTAATAACTATTTCATGTTTTATTGCGCATTTTACAGAAATTTCTAACCCAAAAATTCCGTCGTAAAAACACAGCCATCCAATTCCTGAAGCAATTTTAAAACTTCTTTTTCTGAAGAGTCAAAACTGTTTGTTGCGGTTATTACCTCACTTTTGCCACTTTTACTTACATTTGGTCCAATTTCGCAATTTCCACTTTCAACAGTAGTAATTTTCGCAATAGGTATTGCTAGAGGTGCAGGAGGCTAAAACACATACTATGTTCTAAAGCTCAGTACAAACATATATGATATGAAGACAAGATGATTTCTGTTGCACGACTTCAAACCTCATACTGTTGTCAGTAGAGTACATGTATGATGCTCACTCAATTAGGCTTCATCCCTCTTAACAAAGTTAGTGTGTTCGACATTATTAATCATATGTGTCATTGTTTTTTATGTTTTCCTTATGTATATACATACACTCGTAGGCGGTTTTTTTCTAGGGCCTGTGTTAATTAATTTATCACTACTTGGTATTTAAAACGTTGTTTAATTTTATTTTAATTCTATTCCTATTTAGGTTACGTTACATTGGTAAAAAGCTGTGATCTACCTAATGTAGTTATAAAAAGTATTACTGTGATGATTTGTCGCATTACTTTCCCGTAACTAGTAATGGATGAGTGAGTGGAATCATAGTCAGCGGTCTGAAAATGTTCGTTGGTTGGATTTATTAAGACAAAATCTCCTATGATTAAGGATAATGGGTGCCGTTTAGGCTCCTAATTGGCTTTTTCGGATATAATTGTTTAATTATTTGGTGTACTTGTATCGATGATTAGCTTTATTTAACTTTATTTGACATTGTTTTTCAAGTGACACATATTTTGACTTTTAATTTGTAAAATAATTATGTAATTGAGGATTCAATGAAGAATTATAGAATTTATGTTTAATTGAACCTTGTTAGTTGAGTAAAATATATTTTGACTTTCATTTTTGTAAAACAATTATATACTTGAGGATTCAATGAAGAATATATGTGTAAATTTATGTAATTATGTTATCGTGTGAATAAAATTTCAAATGGCTTACTAACCTTGGTTTATTATTCCCTATGATACTATCCTGTGGTTGGGTTGTTATTTTTTGTGTGTTAGAAGCTCCTAAATTTATTTTTGCTTTTTGCTGAATATTATTTTCCATAATGTTTTCCGTAAATGTGCTTAGGTTGGTGAAATACTCTTCATCTGTGTACATAAAGTCTTCTAATAGGTTTTTTTGGTTTGTCATTATGGTATGTTGCGTTCCTTCAATTCTAGATGATTCTACAAATCTTGTTTTTTGGAGAATTATATTTGTTACTAAAGTGATAATTTGCTATATGCATAATTCACTGAAAATTCAAATCGCACTTACTGATTTTAGCTTATGAATGGCACCGATTTATGGATTATTAACAATATTTTTGCAAATTTATACTGACGTTTTTATCTAATTGGTATTATCCCATCTTTTGTTTCTTGCATTCTCTACATGTGTGGTTCTATTGGAACGTTCCAATTGGAAAAGTTATAGTTGATCCACTGGTGCCTATAAGTAGGTCAAGTTCAAGTATAGTGCTGTTCTATTTTGCACTCTATCTTGCTTGCGCCTACTGCTGTTTATATTTGCACTTGTAACTTTTTTAAGTTTTGTGTGGAATGTGCCTATGTGTATGGGCATTTTTGCAATTTGACAGTGCAGTGTGGTGCTGCCATTAAAAAGCAACCCGTTTCTGTGATGCCATATTTAATTTATTAGTTTCTAAATTTAGTTTTAGGGAATTTTTCTATTTACTTAATTGATCATTTAATTATGTATTATTCAGGGGTTGTTTTAGTTGGTTTAATTATTTATTTAATTTCCCAATAATTTCTTTATACTGAATTGTTTTAAATTTTCTTGAAAAAGATTTAGTTTTTCAACAATGGCACATATGTAGTAGCAATTTACATTTTTATCTTAGTTTGAGATTAATTATATTCTGAAGTGGTTAAATTATATATATAAGGACGGATGGGTTACCTTCTTGATCAACCCACGTGCACTCCTGGATGTATGTGGTCAAGTTTTTAGTTTTTTTACCCTCCCGGATCTATAATCTCGCTCTTATCACACTTGTCCATGCAGTGAACGGGCATGCTACCATTTCGCATTCCCCCCCCCCCCCCCCCCCCCCCCCCATTCAACATGGGCTCCGCACTGATATGACCAGGGTTATGCCCATTTTTACGGAGCTTATAATTCATCATTACTATTTTTCGCAATAGGTATTGCTAGAGGTGCAGGAGGCTAAAATACATACTATGTTCTACAGCTCAGTACAAACATATACGATATCAAGACAAGATGATTTCTGTTGCACGACTTCAAACCTCATACTGTTGTCAGTAGAGTACATGTATGATGCTCACTCAATTAGGCTTCATCCCTCTTAACAAAGTTATTGTGTTCGACGTTATTAATCATATGTGTCATTGTTTTTTATGTTTTCCTTATGTATATACATACACTCGTAGGCGGTTTTTTTCTAGGGCCTGTGTTAATTAATTTATCACTACTTGGTATTTAAAACGTTGTTTAATTTTATTTTGATTCTATTCCTATTTTGGTTACGTTACATTGGAAAAAAGCTGTGATCTAACTAATGTAGTTATAAAAAGTATTACTGTGATGATTTGTCGCATTACTTTCCCGTAACTCTGGAATCATAGTTAGCGGTCTGAAAATGTTCGTTGGTTGGATTTATTAAGACAAAATCTCCTATGATTAATGATAATGGGTGCCGTTTAGGCTCCTAATTGGCTTTTCCGGACGTTTCAACTCCCGCCACGGAGATTATCAACGGTGTTCCTATTCAAATGAGGAAGATTAGCGGAAGGTACTTGGTGTGTACAATAGTTGTTGGGTGTAGTAATCTAATATAGAAATCTGGTTGTAATTGGGTCTGAGAAATTCTTTAATTTGTTGCCCATAATTTATTATTTTTGTTGTTTTATTGTGTATCCGTAAGGCTTTTATATTGGTTTGGCTATGTTATTTATTTATGTTACGTTAAAAGTATATAGGTAGTTATATAATTGTTTAATTATTTGGTGTACCTTTTTTCATTTTCGTTTTCATCCATCTTTTGTGGCACACTAGTACTTGTTCTGCAAATGAAACCTCAATTACTATTAACAATAATAATAATAATAATATTACAATATGGTGCTTACTTCTTTGGCATAACAAATTCCCTCAAAAATGATAAGGAGCTAAAAAGAGGCCAACTGAATTTTTCGTAATTTGTTTCGCTTCCTGATGGAAGCTGGAGCTTCGCGTACTCTCTGACATATCTATCCCGTATACTTCTCCATCTCGTTTTGCATACTTTTTATAAAACACAAAGCTGCCCATAATATAAAATTACAAAGAATTTAATAACATTATCTTACCTTCTTCATGAATTTCCATGCTTATAGCGGCCCACGCTTTTTCTCTTTCCCTTACATTTCTATAACTTATGGACTTTTTGTTGTATATGCACTCATAGTTCTTGACTAATTCAATTAGTAATTCCTCCGATAAATAATTACTCATTTCAATTTTTTTAAGGAGTATTCTTATAAGAAAAATTTTCCCGCTACTAAATCACAAGTTTTTATATGTCAAACAAAAATGACATGATCTGCGTTTGTTGCGAAAAAGTTAAAAAGTAGGCAACTTTTGCGTTGGTTGCGTGCGATGCGATCCATATAAAAGCATAATTTTAACTTAGCTGTCAACGCATTAGCGTACGCAACGCAATCATTGGGTCTTCACCTTAACCACGTTACCTTGGTATAAAAGAGCAATATTGTCTTAGCTTCATATGCCTAATCTACAATGCATGGTAAAACCACGTCGTCAAAACGATATCGTTTGCGAAAGAATGCATATAAATACACGAAATATGTAAGTAGTGGTAAGCTGGCAAATTAAACAGCTGTTGACCTGTCAATTATCATAAATGTAATTGCTTCCTCGATTTCATTGCAGAAACGAAGTATTTGGTCTCAATAATTTATACTATGATATAGTAAACTTACTAAACTAAGAAATTGCTTGGGACAAGTCGAATAATATAAAATATTGCTTTCAAGACTGAAAGTACAAGTTCCAGTTTACAGATGTTTTGTTCTAAATTCCCCTACATGGTTCTAAAACAGGGGTCGGCAACCTTTTGTTGTAAAAGGGCCAAATATTTTAGGTGGGGATTAGTGCGCACCTGGTTCACATGTCATTACAGTACAGTGTACTGTAATGACATGTGATCCTAAATATATATATATATATGTATATATATATATATATAAAAATAAATTCTTGTTGTATATGTTTATATTTTTTATTGTATATTCTTATAAATTTACGACATTTATTGTAGTTAATAAAATCAATGAGATTTTTGTGGCTGCATTTGACTTACAAGTTTTTTTTATATTAGGTTGCATTTTTTGAAGTAGAGATGCGTAGTATATCGTCTAAATGTGAATCCGATAGCCGAGAACAGTGTTTGTTTTTCCGATAATTCAGAATTGAAAAAGTTTGCTCACAAATATATGTACTACCAAACATAGTAATTATTTGTTGAGAAAACATTTTTAACTCCTTATAGTTTTCAGAAGGCAAACTCCCATAAAAATCCACCAAGTTAGCTTTTTCCTTAAAAGCCATTTTAAGTGTGGTATCACTTTGCAAATCTATCACGTTGATTTGCAAATCGCTTTTATTGATATCCACTATGAAGGGGTTTTCGAAAATCTCCAACTTACGTGAGATCTTTTCAAAATCAGCAAACCGGTGTTCAAACTCAGTTTGAAGTTGTATTAATGCACTTTTCATTTTAGTATTTTGCCAAATAAAATTTATCCCAGCTTCTTCTACTGCTTTCTTGCAATTTGGAAAATGATCGAGTTTTCTTTCGTCGATATGCTTGATAAATAATTTTAGTTTCATTTCAAATGATTTAACATCTGAATACATATTGCATATCAATTTATTTTTTCCCTGTAAGCGTGTATTTAGTAGATTCAGTTCGGCAGTCAAGTCAATTAAAAATCCAAGATGTATAACCCACTGTTTGTTGAAAAGTTCGTGTATTGTCTTTCCTTTCATCTCCATGAAGTTACAAATTTCTTTTCTCAAATTAAAAAATCGTTGAAGTACTGCTCCTCGACTTAGCCATCTTACTTCACAGTAATACATCACGTCATTATATTCAGCTTCCACATATTCCAAAAACTTTTTGAACTGGCGGTGAGTAAGTCCATTTTTTCTTACAAAATTAATAGCAGACACAACGGTATCCATTATTTCTTTCCACGATAAAACCTTTGAACATAATACTTCTTGATGGACAATACAGTGAAATACAAATGGAATTTCAGATCCAGACTCTTGCAGTTTGCTGTTGACTCTTCCGACAACACCTTTATTACGACCGCTCATGTTTTTTCCGCCGTCCGTGGTTATGCTGGTTAATTTATCCCAGCTCAAGCCGAATGAAACAAGAGCTTGGTCCAAGTGGTGAAATAAATCTTCTCCCTTTGTAGTTTCTTTGAGAATGCACATTTTTAATAGCTCCTCATAAACATTAAAGTTTTTGTCAATTCCTCGTACATATATTAGGAATTGTGCCGTATCCGACACGTTCGTACTTTCGTCCATCGCAATAGAGAAGTACGTAAAAGACTGCGTTTTATCCTTAAGTTGTTCACGCAAGCTACGACCCAAGTCTTCGGTGCGTCGGGTGCAAGTTCTAGCAGAGAGACTAACGTTTTCAATTTTTTTTCTGTTCCGGGCATACTTCCTCCGCGATAGCTAAGACACACTCTTTTACAAGTTCACTGTCGGTAAATGGGCGACCATGCTTTGCTATTATCTCTGCTACTTTGTAGCTGGCACAAACAGCTGATTTAGAATCTAAATTATGCTGAATACACCTGAGGTATTACTATATCGTTTTTTTCTGATTAACTACTACACATAAGCTCGTGCTCATGTCGTCAAATGAATGAGAGAGAACGGAGATTTTTGCAAGCATAAATTTTCAAATGCAAGAGTGGGAAGCAAACACAAAAATCCATTTCGTTTTGACGACGTGGTTTAACCATGCATTGTAGATTGGGCAATACTCACCACTCAAGTAGCAGAAGCATTTTAAAAAAACATGGCAAATGTTTCAACTGACCCCTATACCTGGGTCAATAGAAACAGTATCTGGGGTCAATTGAAACATCTGTAAATTAAAATACAATTAATTACTTATAATAATTTTATACCGAATTGTTTGGAAATAAATCACAGAATAAATCAAAAAATAGCTCTTCTATTTTAAAAACGATAAAAAAAACACGTCATGTTCAAAAATAATTTAAATAAAACAAATCAATCAGACTCACAATTGTGACACAAATAAATGGCATCACCGGCTGTGCAAGCCTGGTGTGCCTAGAGCCGACACTCGGTACACTGCACCCAGGCTTCTCCATTTCTGCTGTGGCCGTAACTTTCCACACAAACCAAGCAGAAATATTCTTCGTCGTCTTCATCCTCTGAAGAAAAAATTCTTTCTCTATTCTTCTTGCTCTTATCTTTGGGTTTCGTTCTAAGATTCTTTTTAACATGCTTAGCCTGTTTTTTCGAGTTTTTTCTTCAGTTTTTTTCTAATAACTTCTCTTTCAGGCGTATCTGTGTATATTGTCGATTTTCTCTTCTTTCTACCTCTGTTAAGCGTTTTCCTTGGTGGAGCTTTAGGATAAGGTCTGACCACTTCAGGTGAAAAGGCATGTTGACAGCTTGAAGATGGTTAAGAATGGTCAACGTAAGCATTTGCATAGGTTTCATCTGCTTTAGATTCAACAATAGTAGGGCTGATGAGTTGATTGGTTTCAGCACTAAGTTCTTCTGCTTCAACATTAGCTGGCTCACGATCACTTCTTGATTTTTTGTGATTATTGTCGTTATTTGATGTCTCATTCAATGTTGCTCTCAAGTTTTGATGGTCATTCTCATCATTTGTGTCGTTTGGGTTTGGTCGGTTAGTCACATAAGACGGGGCAAAATCAAGAGCAGTGAAAATGCTTCTGTTAAACGGATAAATTCCTGTTTTTTTGAATCCGGCTTGAATATTATTTTGAGTCAGATCTCTAGGAATAGCTGTAGTCACAATGCTAGGTATGTCGTATATGCTCATTGTTTTTCCAGGGTTACTTCGCATCCAAGCGTCACAGCTGGAATTTATTGCTTTTTTGAATGGTCCATAGCAAGATCTGTCTACTGGCTGGAGTTTGTGGGTGCAATGTGGTGGGAACGACAGTAACACAATGCCGTTTTCTTTACAAAAGTCAAGACAGTTAATATGGATATGTGACGAGTGGTTGTCCAGCATCAGCAATATTTTGTGGAAAGGCGGAGCATTTGTATGTTTTTTTTAAAATGTTTTAAAAATAAGAGTAACCCTTCGTCTTGCATCCATCCTTGAAGGGTTACTAGTGCCCACTGCACCCACGGGTCCATCTCTTATGAAGTGATCCTGGAATCGGAAGCGTGGAAATACAAACAAAGGAGGAAATGCATTCCCTATAGCATTTGCTGCAAAAGACACTGTAACGAGAGTGCCCCGTTCTGCTAATGTTACAGACCCAACTTGTCTTGTTCCCCGTCTCGCCACAACTCTACCAGGCTTCTGGACCGTCGTTATGCCGGTTTCATCGACATTATAAATATCTTGGGGCTCAAAGTGGTGGCGATCCATAACTATTTGCAAGTTATCGTAAAATGCGTCCACATTTGTTCGGTTGAAAATAGTTTGTTAAACTCGTGGCTTGAGCAACTCTCATCGACAACTCTGAGTTTCTCGCCATAAAAGCTCTGAACCAATCTTCACCAGCTAATTCATTCATTTAACAGATACTACGCTCTCTTCCTTGAAATTTTTCCTTTTCTGCTTGTACCGATACAAAGACGTGAAATTCAATCCATGTTTTTCAGCTGCTGTCCTCAACGAAATGCCTTCTTTTATACCTTCATATGCATTTTTGTACTAATTTAAGCTACACTCGCCACGATGTGCACGATTTCTTGGCATCTAGAAAGTATAGATGATAATCATTTATTGCAAAAAGAGTACCTACAAGGGTCAGTTGAAACGTGTTTCAACCGACCCCTGGGAAAACGTTTCAACCGCCCCCAGCACCTCTTTTTATAAATTTCAGTATGTAGCAAAAAAACTAAATGTCATAAGTAGCTAATAATCGCATCTTTCTAAATCTAAATATTTATAGTCATGGCATTCTAAGCAACACTCGTATAAGTACAATAATTTTTGATTAATAAACAAAAGAATAAAAATTGAAATACTTACTTTTGGCGACGAAAAAGTAATAGCTTGACATAAAAATTCGAGTCGTACTCGGAGCGACGCCAAACACTGAATGACAAGTTCCAACATGAAAACCGCTAAGTTTTCTGTTTGGGTTTTTGCCGCTGTCACTAACCGTTTCCGGGTTACTCGATTTGTTTCAATCGACCCCCGTTTCAATTGACCCCAGTCTACCCTACTAAAGCAAAATATTTTACTTAAGATCAATGAAAAAGCTTCATTGAAATAATATAATTGTAGCTCGGAATAAGGAGGATTTCCTTCATAGCGATGAAAGTATGACTTATTGGGCAATGAATTTCATTTTATTGTTACAAGAAAGCCTACCTAAATTCAACAATTTCAATTTTCATTATATTGACGTAATTTTTATTCAAATAATGTAAGTTTTATTACTGTAATGAAAACATTTATAAATTTGATAAAAATACTGGATTAATCAAATCAGTGATAGATTTTTATTGAAACAAAGATGTGAATTTTTCTGAGTGTACAAGGGGCCCTATTAATGTAAAAGGAAGTTTATGAAAAATAAGGAAAACAATTTTAATTTCAGCAATCTTGATTTTTTTTATCTTTGATTGAAATTCTTTAACCTTTTCAGAATTATTTATGTGTTTTTATAGCTAGTTTAGCACCCTTATGAGATTTCGAGTCATTATGCCCCTCAATATGCAATAACTTTAAAACATATTTTACAAAACCCTCTGTTGTTTCTTTTTTCTATCGTTTTATAAGTCTGCATCCATATAGAGCGAAATTTTTAACCACGTTTAGTTTGATTATTTTCAGTATTAACTTTTGATGGCAACAAAACAGCTTCCGTAGAACCAGTACTCATCTTACTTTCTACTTATAGTCGCTGTTTAGTCCACCTAAAATTCCAATTAAAGTTTCCAGCCTGTGTCTACCATTTTCATCGATTCCTGAAATAAACAGAAAGGCACCACAAAGTATCAAGCTTAAAAAAAGAATAATAATCAACAGAATACTTATCTGAAATCTGCTGCGTCCTGTATGTAGCATTTTTACTGGATGTCCTCAATTGGTGCACCTAAACATAAAATGCTCCAAAGCTCACTCCTAATGGAACCTTTGCAGATGTCTTTTGCATTATCTAAAACAATATCTAATTAGTAATTAATAATTAACAATAAATCACAAACTTACCAAATCATATGTACCTCCGTATATTGACAATTTTTTTTCATGTCATTAAATGACATTTCTCCAGTCAGCCGATTTCGCCCTCGCCGCAGTCAGAATAAAAAAAAGATAAGACTTAGTCGTCTTCGCCAAAACTTTTCGACAGCTGTAAGTTCCTTGGACTTCGTACTTGGAAAAATTGTGCCCTTTAGGCAAACATAACTATTCACAAAAAATGATTAAAATTTATCACTAAATGCTTTTCCTGAAAGTAGAGACCGTTCATTATTCCCTTCATTATCATCAATCACATTACACCGCTTAACGAACGAATCACAATGACTGATAGCAAGGTATATAGAAGACAAGTATTTCAATTAAAATGTTGACACATTGCAGCTGTTAGCGTGTGACGTAATTCTGTGACCAATGTATATACATTTTTATAAGAAAGACAGAGAGAGGAGAGAGAGTATTATGTTCTCTGTACCGTACTTTCCTATACAATCACGATATTACGTCACTTAATGGTGAAACATGGTTCGTAAAGGGAATATTTGTATTCCATTTACCTTCGACTGATAGGTATAATAAGCTAAAACCGTAGATTATATAGCAAAAAGGAGAAATGTCAGATATGAACCAGTAATGTCAACTTAACGCAACGAAAAGCAAAGCCCTCTTTTGGTATATAATCTAAGACTAAAAAAGATCAGATAACACTTTAGCGCATGGCGCGGCAATGCTGAAAAAAGATTAAAACACATTGTAATGCAGGACGGCGCGCTAGTTCACCTCAGCTATTGGCGGAGAGTGTGGGGGTTCCACGAAAGCCTGCCACCTGCCATATACAAACGTTTTCGTGCCTACACCAAAACGACGCAGCACTCATCCGGTCTTGAAGGGACCTTTACACCACTTACCCTTACCTATGTGGAGGACACAGATGGCCCGTCCTCTTTCGCCGTCACCCCAACCAACCTATGATATTGCGGGCGAGATGATACAGTATCCCTGTTGACCTGTATGTGTTAAGTAGCGGGCCTGTTCAACCCTTCATCACAAGGGGGCTTCGGGAGAGTGAAGGAGAGAAATAAGAACACCTAAGAATTCATTATTCCCAAAAACATTTAATCCACTATATTAGTCCTGAACACCTTAAGCACCACACATACTGTATTGATCGACTAGCCTTTTAATGTATAAAGCGCAAAGCGTAATGTTAACAGCAGGAATTTAACCGATAGTATCCAATTGAGCCCTAAGGAATTATTACGAAAACTAAGCTATACGGAATGATTTGTCTTATGTAATCCATCCTTAAGGGATTGCAGACCAAAACTTAATTAAGCTAACACTATTCATTGAGGATACCCAATTATTTTTTTCAGGATTGAAGAACAAAACTTAATCTAAAGAAATTCACTGATAATGTTTAATCAATCCTTATGGGATTGGAACAAAAATTTAACTATCCCAAATTATTTATCTTATGTGATTAATCCTGAAGGGATTGGTGAGAGAAACTTAATTAAGCTATCACTGTTCATGGGGGATACAGCCCATGATTCAAGTTCATGACAGTTGTTTTAATACGACTAAAAAAAAAGTGTATGCTTGTGATACGAGTATTGTTCCGTTTCGGAACAAACAAAAAAACTATAAATTTAAAATTTACAAGCTAAACACTCTCAAATTCTTCCCTTGATGATACGGCAAAACAGGATTAGCTAAAAAAACAAAATAAACATTTAAACAAATATAAAAAGATGGTAAAAGTGTCAAAGCATTTACGATCTGAGACTTTAAAACAAAACCAAATTACCTAATCACCCCAACGCTTCATCTAAATCCCGACTGCAGTGCTGAATTCCACAATTTCATATTTTTTCTGAAAAACAAAAAACATTAATAAATAAATAATATTCAAAACATAAATCGTAAACACAAAACTTTCGGAGACAATTCAAGATGTCAGCCTTCATCTGGGAAAATCGTATGTGTTCATGGATAACTATTATATTCTCTTTACACCAGGTACCCCTAGCGCCCACAATTAACGGAAGGGTGCGGATGTTCTTGTTTGGATGTAGTTCTTTGAGTTTTTCGACGAACTGCGTAGTACTATATAAAGCTCTTTTATGTTCAAACTGAGCCAGGAGCGGTATGTCGCCTTCCCAATTAATTACGACATCCGTGACGATGACTTCATCTCCTTTCCCGAAGATAGCATAGGGTTTACATAGAAGGCCGTTATTGCATCTTATATGGGGTTTTATGTTAACTTCCCATCCCTTCCTTCTTGCTGATTTTACGAGTCGTTTTTGGACATAGTTATGTCTTGTGATTCTGGGCCAATGTGTGAGCGGGCAGTTTTGCAGGACGTGGGAGAGCGACTCCACCTTGTTGCATCCCGCACGGCATAATCTATCCTCGGGAGGATTTGATGGGATCCCAACTGTAGGCAGAAGGTTATGCCGCATGTATTGCTCTGCGTTCCAATATACCGGGGGTTTACTGATAAAGTCCCTGGAAGCTTGGTGATTTATTACTTCCGCAAGTCATTTTCCGTTATAACTATTATGTAGTTCATCCGCGAACTGATTTTCTATTGCCTGCTTATTATTTATTTGTGGGTCAATTTGTTTTCCAATTCTCTCCACTATTGGTTGTGCCATTTCTATCGTCCTTCTCAAAAGCGGTGATGTATCCTTCAGTTTCTGCATGCGGTTCTGGATGATAATTGGTATCGATTTTGAGAAGTTAAATATTCCGGGTCCTCCTGATTTGAGAGTTGCGTAAAATATGCTATTTGCACAATGCGCATTGAGATGCACCGTTCTACTTATGAATGCTCGTATCTTTTTGTCAGCCATTTGCATTTTCTTCTTCGTGGCGTTTGGTTTTTGGAGGCTTGCAATATATCTAGGTATTAGATATGTCCGCAGGACTGTCATCTTTTGTTGTGCTTTTAGTGGTGCTCTTCCGATATTTACTATATGCTGGTGAAGCGAATCAGTGCTGCACTTGGTCAGCCTCTGATACGTAAATGTCTGGCCCAAGTATTTCAGTTTCTCCGTGATGTTGATCGGCGCAATAAAATGGTCATCAACTTTAAATCGGTATTGTGTTAACGTACACCTTCTTTTTACTGGGAACCCTGCAAATAGAAAGAGAGTTAAACTTGGATATATTAAGCTGAAGCCCTCTTTTCTTGAAAAATTCTACAGATGTTACTAGCATTCTATTTGCATTTCCTTCATCTTCCGCGAAGATCATCACATCAGCAGCGTATGCTAGTGCTGATAGTTTATTATCATTTCCAATACGAGTCCTCCTCCTTTATTTTCCAATTCGTACAGTAGTTCGTCCAGTAGTATGTTAAACAGAATTGGAGATAGCGGGTGTCCCTGCTTAACTCCACATTCAATATCTAGTCTGCCAATAAGCTGACCATTACAGCTAATTTCCGTTTTTTTTTCCCTGAAGTTATCCATGATCGCATTTTCGGTCTTTCTATCCATGTTGATTCTCTTCAGGGATATTCTTATGCTGCTGCACGAGATTCTATCAAATGCTTTAGATAGGTCGAGGGATATAAGTGTCATCGGCTGTCCTGCCTTCCTTGTGTCTTTGATGATGGTTTCTAGCGTGGCACAGTTAGCAAAACAGCCATCTAGTTTTGAGAAACCTCGTTGATTGGAATGTATATTGACAGCGCTGCTTAGCCTTCTTTCTAAAATTTTATTGAAAATTCTTATAAATATTGATCCAATGGTCACAGGTCTCCAGTTCTTGAAATCGTCTAGATTGTCTCTTGTTTTTGGAATCAATATTGTGCGGCATTCTTCAAGTACGGTAGGCACTCGCTCTAACAGAAGCATGGCGTTGAGTGGAAGCAGCAGTCTTGGTTTGCGGATCTTATCAAACTCCTTCAAGTTAATTCCGTCTGGACCTGGAGAGATAGATTTACTGTTCGCGATCGCGTTGTTCACCTCCTCTTCGACTATCGGTTCACAAATAGTCGTTGGTTCAGTGAGTCGATCACGAATTGTTTCCTGGTCCTCTAAAGATGTCCGCGTGAAGACATTCGTATAGTGGTTTAAAGTCTCACGCGCGTCGGGTACGGTACTCTCAATGATGTTACTAGTTCCCTCTATATTTGCATATGCTTTCGGGTCCTTCTTAAAGTCCATCTGGGCTAACTTATATTCCAGAACACGTCTCCTTCTTCTACTCTGTCCAGGCCTCTGCATTTGGTTTATAATGTTGTTTCTTGTGTTATTGTAAGTCGAGTTTCTATTCCTTGGTCTGCGATGGTATTGCTCAATTATCGAACTACACCATCTATCGAGCTCGTTTATAGCACTTTCCTGTGGTTGGTATAAAATGTATTCGAAGAACACCCTATCTGCTTCCTCTGAGAGTATGCCCTGTAGTGCATCCAAGGCCGCTCAGATTACCGAGTTCCTGTCCAGGTCTATTTGTTCGGTGTTGTCATTATCCTCGGTGCGCATTTCCTCTTCAGGTGGTTGATGTCTGACAGCTATTACTTTATTTTTATATTGTTGCTGCTTCCTCCTGGCTTCAATAGTATATCTACTCCTTATTGAGTGCTGCATTAAATGGTCAATTATCGCTGCCCTCGGCTGGTATGGGCGCTTTCAACTTGCCGATCGTTGTTGTACTCTGCGGGGTGCTGGTGTCGCATTTGCTGTCTCATTCCAGCAAATCCCTCGAATGTTCTCCTACATATTGGGCACGTTCTGTCGTCCATACTACTAGCTCCCCTGCAGTAGCGGCGCTGATGCTGTCTCAGACCGACGAGTGAGGAATATGATCCTCCGCATCCACATCGGAAGCTCTCCCCTTGTGACGCAGACATGGTGGTTGTACACAACAGTCAGTTTTTCCTTTTTGGTTCGTGGCGTCACCCAACTATAACACAATGTGTCGAAGTTTCCTTAAATCTCCTAAACTATCTTCATGTAACAATGTATGTCTCTATATATCATGTATATGTTTATAGCTTCTTTGCGTTTCAAATAAAGTTTTCCTTGATCATATAGAGATATCACAGCCAATTCAATTTTATCACGTTCAATGTCCAATAGCAAATTTTTGTTTAAAATTCTCGTTTTTCCGATTGCACATATATCGTAATATAAATAAGCGTCACAGTATATAATATTTAAGTTAAAAAGTGTGGTTACATAGATAAATATAAATAACATAGTCAATTTCTCATTCTAAAATATATACATATACAAACATCAGGATTAAAATTAAAATTAAATAACATAGTCAATTTTTCTTACTAAAATATATAATTAAAATGTTCACACAAAAGCACACTTAATAAAACTCCAGATTAGACATGACAACAGAATATGTCCTATGCACCCACTTATAAATATATATACATGTGGGAATTCGGGTCACAATGACAACAACAATGAAATTCAAGAATAAAATATTTATTATAATTCACTTGATATTAATGATTACTTAGGATTATTCTAGTTATCCCACGATGGCTGGCTGGGTCTCCCTTCTCTTCGTCTCTTCCTTTTTGCCTCGCCTTCATGTCGTTTTTGTATCTTTTATGTTGTCACACTGAGGTTTAGTTTCTCCGTAACTCACATCAAGCTGCGCGATTAGGTGCTCAGCTTGTGTAAAGGTGAGTTCTTATTATTGTTCCTACATACATATATATATATATATAAATACACAAAGAAATACCCAAAATGAGACCAACTACTTTAAAATAGCGGGAGAAATATATAAACAAATCAAAGGGGTTCCCATGGGTGGCATCACATCGGGAAAATATGCGCAGATGTACATAGATTTTCAACTCAACAAAATATACAAAGGACTCATCGGCATGGGATTAAAATTTATGAGAATTTACGCGAAAACTACTAATATACAAATGATAGCCAAGATGTTGAGCCACAACTTAACAATGCCCACTATTCTAGATGAAGGTGACACGGAGATAGTAAATTTCCTGGACATCACAATAATAGACACTGAAGAAGGCTTCAAAATCAAATGGCACCACGGTTCTAAACCGGCCGATCTTAGAAGGAGATATACTGACACAACTAGACGACATTTTGAACATAAAATTCAGACTTGCCATAGAGGATATGCTAAGGGACACATACAAGGAACATATTGCTTTCCATCCAACGAAATCTTTCGCCACACACCATTAGAAATTGGTAAAAGTTCCGTACGTCGACAAGCATACCAATAACTACTTGAGACATACACAACACCTATCTAACCACATCATCCCAATACCATTTAACAAACAGGGCGCCAAACTGAGAACTCGCATAAATAGGGCACACATACTAGAATCACATAGCACACAAGAAATAAGCATACACATAAGAAACAAGCAAACCAAAAACATGCACCCCAAAAAACAAACATACATGTACACACGCGTACACACCCGCGTACACACACCCCCATACAGCAGCCGCGTACACACACCCCCATACACCAGAAGCGAACAACCGCACACCAGAAGCAAACAGCCATACACCAGAAGGGAACACACATGCACACATGTTAGAACCAAGCGAGTATTCACCAGAAGACTGGTATAGCGTCATCACATTCAAATGCAAAAATTGCAGAACGACATACATAACATACACAGGCAAGAATAACATACAGGATACGATCACATACAATACAAATCACAACAGAGTTGTGATCTCACACAATTCACTCCATAAACATAACACAAAAGCACGATACACAATTTTACACAGAGAGAAATCATATGAGAATGCATGGAGATTCATAGATGCATACAGGAACACGTACCACCGCAACAATAGGTGCATGGTAATACCATTAAATAATCCCATTCTAAATTGTATCACCAGATTCAATGCACCCCACCGCCGCATAATCAAGAATGTAAACAAAGAACCCTTAACCAAGATGGTGAGGACATCATCATCAACCATTACAACAATAAAGAAGACGACTACACCAACGACACCCATGACCACGATAATCTCGAATATCTTGAATGTCTCGAAGACATCATGGACATCGACCTCATAGACGCATAGAACTTAACACCCACATTTCGGCCGAGTGCTGTTAGCAACACCGACATTAAGAGCACCCACGCAAACGCAAACACAAAGGATAACATTAAGGATAACACTGAAGATACCCATACTAACACTGAAGATACCCATACTAAAGATAACACTGAAGATACCCACATTGATGACACCGGTACGAGAGCTGTTAACAATACTGTTCCGTCGCGGAACAATAATCTAAAAAATATAAATAAAAAAACACTCACTGTACATATCAAGTGCCACAGCAACTCCTGGCACTTTATAGGCATTGCCTGTATTCATTCGGGCCTTTTTTAAAGAAATTTTTCTTCTAGGCCTTTGGCCTTATATAAATGTACCTAAAAAGGAAAACAAAACAAATTAATTAAAACAAACAAAAATTAAAAGTCTCAGATCATTACGATCTGAGACTTTTACAGGAAAATTATACTCACTTAAAACCGTGTAATCCAACTCCATCGATACACGGCATTCCTCCTCAAATGTCGCAGAACCATCAGTACGTATAAGGCTGGAAATATAAACATTAAAATACATTAAGGCTGAATAAATCTGTAAGCATTCTGTTCCCCCGATTTATTTTCCACAGTTTTTATGATATTGATTTGAAACCTTCGGCAAAATATTAGAAACTCTTAAGTTCAAATGATACTGGGCTTAGATTTTTGAAAAAGGTTTTGAGTTTTTTTTAAAAAATCAAAAACCTCAAAAAGCAGTGTTATTTCCTCTCCCCCCGAATAACTTTTTCATGTACACACCAATTTTTATTATTTTTCGTACATAGGTTTTTCAAACATATTTGTAAATGCTGGTGGAGCGGTTTTTTCAAATTTGTTAATATTTTTCATGTTATAATTACTTTCATAACATTAAGATTGAGACTCTTGTAACTTGAATAAAATTTGTGGCTACACGATTTTTTTAACACGATAATGAAGACTGAGGTGATTCTATTCTGTGGTCCAAAAACTGGATTAATCCCGAAAGTAGTTTATTTTATAAAAATCATTTTGTAAAACTCTATCGTGATAAAAATTGAATGATAAAATTGGTTTTTATTCATTTTAATTCTCAAAAGCTTTCCGAGATGGCGATAGGCTCCAGTAAAAAAGGCCAAAAAATTTATCTTATGTGTCTCTAAAAATGAGTATCTATCCTCTATTTATGCATTATGTATATTTGCGGTGCGTCATAGCGCAAGAGCAATGAGAGAAATGGAAATTAATATTTTTTGTTTATGGTTTAGTTAAAAAGAGACGAAAGATATTTATTTAGAATAATAGCCAAGGGAAAATTATTTGGAATTTTTTTTCTCTTTTCACTTTTTTATTGCATATTTGGTTGAGACTGGGAATTTGTTTTGTAATCCATGCAAATACTCGGTTTTTGTCGCTCTTGATGTATTCGGCCAATAATTGAAGTTATCAACTGGGTACATTCTATATGGATATATGTATGTGCGTCATTTTGAATATTGATTAAGTGAGTACGAAGGAGTTGCCCGATTCGGCCCATTTGCGAACTCCAATACAACTTGTTTGAACCATTGTGCCTATACATTGCATACATAGAAGACAGGGGATGTTATATATGGAATGTTATGTATGGAAAGCAATAATAAAATTACAAAAACAGTTCAATTAAATTCCGAACAACAATAAAACAATACGCTTCGGTTTGAATATGGCAGACATCTTTCCTAGAAAACGTAAAGGAGAAAAAATGTTTGCCATGCCAATACAGCATTGATTATGTACTGCTGCTAGGTCAAGATACTTATGTATATACAGCGAGTACTGCTTCTGCGTGTGGCACTAAATCGAAAGCTTTGTACGAAAGCTCATGATACTACTACATAGTAAAATGGAAGCTCAGAATCGAGAGCTTTATTTTCTGCCATTCAGCCTTAACACAAATAAATAAACAAAAATTGAAGAATCTTACCATTTTTACGACCACTGCCGTCAACATTCAGTGACATTTGTATCACAGGCAGCTGGTACGTTTTCTTCTTCTTCCATTTGCTAATGGATATCTCCACTATGCCAACGACAACTAAAAATCTCCATGACGACGCGCGCTACTACATAGCGTCAAGGCAACGGCAACCGACACACGCACTGCTGTCATTGTATTCCCGGCTATAAATAGCGAGCTGTTGGGCATAGCAAATCACTTGCAAATTGAGCAGCCAACAAGATAGATTGAACCCTGTTTTTATTAATTAAATATATTAAATTAAATTATATTTTTCAGCACCCCCAAAGCTAAGGTTGTTTTGAACCTGGCAAACTCATGAGCAGTGAATGAAGCTCATTCTGTTTGTACCTCATTTAGAGATTCTTTCTAATCTCGTTTTTTTATATTTTATAAACGTGGAGTAGTAGCGACTTATTATTTGGATTCTGAGTTCGATTTATTTTCTTTTGGATTTTTATTTTGAAATTATCATTTGGATTATTATTTGTATCATCTTGTTTGGTTTTATTATTTTATTAGTTTATTTTTTTTATAATTATCATTTTTTGTTATCGAGTAAGCATTGAATTATTAGGCTAAGGTAAATTTTGTGAAGAATAAAAAATTTTGCGTTCACCAGTCCTGTCCACCACACCGGCACCTCCCCTTTTTATGTAAAGCCCATATTGGGACTTCACAAATACCGACATTAATGACACCTACACGAAAGATAAATGAAACAGACATCATTGAGAACACCGAGGATAATGACACCTTTTCTTCTTAGGTATGTCTCAAGATATATGAAATTTAATCAAATATAAAAATATAGATAATATTTTTTTTTTATTAACACACAGGTACCTTTTTCCTTTTTAGGCACGTAACAAAATTTACTTGTAATTATTAGTATAAAATCGATACCTTTTCTTCTTTGGTATGTCTTTTTCCTTTTTTGGCACGTAACAAAATTTACTTGTAATTATTAGATCGAATATCACCACTTTCGGTTTTTTTTTCTTCACTGACTTTAAATAGGTCGCCAATAAAATTCAGATAATACAGGATTTACAATACCTTTTTTTTTGTTTTTTTTTTATATCTCTTTCCTTTCGCCAATGACCAAACAACGTTTCCAATTAATTCGCCTCTAATCAAACGTATTCCTCCAACATCAACACCCGTGTTACACTGATAAGGACTCAGCTTTTACACTTCCAAGATACTTATTCCTTTTTTTTATTTTTCCAAAATCAAAAAAAAAAAAAAACAATCACTGACACCAGGACCTGAAGAATAAAATCTCGACTTATCTCATTCGTTTTCCCTCCTAGGAACCACTTTTTAGTTTCAGCTTCACAACTCGACTGCTTTTCAAAAAGAAACTTTCTTCAAGCCAAGCCTCCTAATTTTTTTAACGCGTTATTTACTTCATCAACCTTTTCTCCTACCTCTCCACTGTTTTGTTTTCCAATTCTCAACAAATTCCGCCAATCCCCGAATCTTTTTCCTTATTTGGTCACAAACAATCAGCCATCTTATATACCGACAGTCAAGCACATCAAACATTCTCGGAACTTTCGGCATATTCCGACGTCTAGAATGAATTTCATGAACGAGAAAAAAAACTTTAATACCCTGCTGAAGATGATTGCAACTAGGAATAGCAAATGTGTGACTTTTATCCCCTGTGGACATGATTGTAACTAGAAATTGCAGATGTGGAAAAAAGGAAAAAAAAAATTCTTTTCTTTAGTGGTAACGGACTAGACCGTTCGTTACAAACTTCTACTAGCATTATTGAACTTGTGGAAAAGTTTTCCAGACGGCCCACTAGTCTGACTACGAGGTATATAATATGTTTCCTATAAATACACATAAGGTTTTTTTAAGTATTATAAAAAAGTCATAAACATATGCTTACCTTATTTTCCTTTGGAAAATCTTTGGGAATCTCTTCAGCAAAAAAATCAAAGTCTGTTATGCTCATATACTTTTTCCTGCTAACAAAGTGTTCCACAATCACGTCGACTAAATATGACCGGTATTTAGAATCCAGCTTTTCATTTTGTTTAAAATACTGTAAGATTAGTTTTCCTTTAGGATTTAATGTAAGAATTGTTTGGAGATCCTCTTTAAGATTTTTCCGAGAATAAGTAGAATGATTCGACTTTGGTGTTGATTCTTTGTCTGATGGAAATTCCGGAATCGCTTCCATACAATTATTCTCTATCCAAGAATCCAACGTGGGCATTTGAAAATTTCGACTTGTAGACGAACAACCGCACGAATTACATGATCCACAAACATTTCGGTTTTCCTCGTTAACTCCAAATCCCTTTGCAATTAATTATTTTTTAATAAAAACAATATAATTAATTGAAGTACCTAACAAGCTTACGTTTAATTTTTGCCATTCACGTAATTTGTGCAAAAATGTAAGGCGCACGCCTATTTTGGGTACTAGCTCTTTTACAGCTGATTGGGTCATGTATTTTAATGACTCGAATTCTATTTCATGTTCTATTGGGGATTACAATTATTAAATACTACCTACTTTCTTTTAGTTATAAGTCAGTTGAACTTTACACTTCACTTCCAAAATATCAAAAAAAACTAAAGAAAAATAACTTACAAACCTTCAAATAAAGCACTTAACTGTGGTAAATTCCACATATCCAAAAGATCTTTTACAAACTCCGCGTTACTTTGCACTTTACCCGCATATAATTCCATTTTGCGACTTAACTTAACCAACGCGCACGAAAGACTAAAACTGTTAGAAGCGTACTTTATTCTCAATACACAAACAACTATTAAGTTACGGTGCATTTCTCCTTAGAGTTTATAATTAATTTGTTCTGAGTACACGCTGAAATTGTATGCAGCACAATTCTAGGGGTAAACGAAATTTCTTTTCTTTATTATAACAACGAAAATGTTTTCAGCACAAATGAACTTTTTGATACATTGCTGTTTTGTACCAAGAACAGTATCGAAAATTTTCATTACATTAAAATAGTTGCATACAATTTAAGTAGTAGCCAACACTTTTTCGTAGTTCTTATAACAATTTCTGTTAAATAATACATTACATATCTCGTTAGTTTCAAGAACAACGAGAATTGTAGAAAAAATGTAATGAGCACATTTTCTATGTGATTTAAGCTAATTTCGTCGTTATCATCACATTTTTCGTAATACATCTGAAAAATGTAACATTTACACTTTGTAGCGTTTGGTTTTATTTTATATATTAAAAAATAAAGAAAGAAACACACGGGTGGTGTTTAACAAAATTAGCTTTATTTATTCTAAGAAAACAAAACGAACAATTTTAATGCTACTCTATACTGTTATCTTTATTATATTTCACAAGATAGACCATCGGACCCAGTTGGGTGCTCTTGGTGCAAATGTTGCGGATATAATTAGATGAATGAATCTATCCGTCGATGGTGCTGGCTTTTTATAGGGATGTGGTGAGCTTCCATGTAGTGTGGTGAAAGCTTCCATGCAGTGTGGTGAATTTGTGCGGTCTTCGATAAGTTGATGATGAATATATTGTGGGTGTGCTGCCAATTGTGATGAAATATATATATATGGGGGCTGCCAATAATGGTGTAATAAAGTAATGTTACAACTTTCTTTTTTTCCGTGTATGTTTTATGTTTGTGGTTTCTGCAAATTTACAGAGACACTGTGATTTCCATTTGGACAGAGACGCTGTAACTCATTTCTAGTATGTTTGGTGTTCTGCAAATGTACAGAGGCGCTGTAATCTCCATTTGAACAAAGACACTGTAATTCATTTCTGATATTTCTGCAGATTTGTATTTGGACGGGGATATATGGGATATAATATATTTTTACATTTAATTTTTGGACAGGGATATATGGGATATAATATATTTTTATATTTAATTTCTAGATATTACATTGGACGGAGCTACCATAATATGAATTGTATACCTATATGATTTTTGTTCAAAATGTCCACATTAGACAGAGCACTATAATATGAATTGTGTTCTTATATATGAATTGTGCACTAATTTCCACATCTACAATAGATATAGTAATTTTACTCTGGATTGTACCATTTCCTCACGGACGTATTGCATCGCATCTGACCTCACAACCGTTCTTATGGACACACCAGAGTCGAGGAACGACTGCTTTTCACTTCATCAATGGCTTTTTTACTTCATCGATGATTTTTCGCTTTGTCGGTTAATTCAATCATCAGTTGACTCAATCTCCGATATACGTCACCGCACCGGGATTGGTGAACGAGTGTTTTTGCTTCATCATTTGACTCAACACTTAAACCGGATAGACGTACTGGTTTTTTTTTTTTAAATGTCCTATTTTGACGTGTTGGAACATCTGATTTTAACATATTGATGAATTTTAATTGATCACTTAGTCTGTCGATTTGTTCTTGACTATCGTTACAGTGTTTAAACGTGACACTCATTGGGAAACTGGGACATATCCAGTTTTGAGTCGTTTAATTCACTCATTAGGGATGTTTCATTTGGAGTTTCATTTGGACTTTTCACCTTTGAATTGTTCTTAGACAAATTCCTTTGGATTGTTTATTCTTTGAATTGTTTTCGGATAGATTCCTTGGAATTGTTTATTCTGTTTCTTTGGAAATGTCTATTTTGCTCATCTAAGATTTTGAAGGGATTTTTGGAATTGTTTATTCTAGTTGGTACACCTAAGGATATCTTATTCCATTCACTTTGGATGTCCTATTTTTGGAGTTGTATTTTCTTGACCATCACTTTGATTTATTTATTCCATTCAATTTGAATTGTATATTCTGTTCATGTGAAATATCCCATTTTTTCACTTTTTAATTTTTTCATTTTTTGACTATCATGTACAGATTATGCTGTCCGTTTAATTGATTTGCTGCACGTTGTTGATCATTGATTTGGTGCACTTCACGTGGGCTTGGTAGACACATTGATTGATGTTCTGATCTGTAAAACTTGGTAGACATGTCAAGTTTTGGGTTGAGTTTCTGATCTTGGTGGACATATTTATTTTGAGCTCACTCGGCACATATACTCTCGGCACATGAACTCAATTACTGCACCTCGCATGTGGAGTTGACACAGATGGATGTACTGCACCTCGCATGCGTGGAGTGGAGGAATATACTGAGATTTTGGGCAGTCATTACTGCACCTAGATATCCCCTTTCAGCTAGTGAACTTGATGAACGTGTTGTTTGATTGCGAACCTGATGGACATGTGGGTTTGGGTTTGAATACTTGATTGATTGCTTGAGGGACATGCTGAGTGATGTTTTGATGGACATCTCAGTGAGGTGTAAATCGATTGATCACTAAAACCAATCATTTCTGCACTTGATCCGGGCGCACATCTCACTGGGCGCACATTTCACTGCTTGATTGTTCTAACGCTTGATCCGGGCGCACATGTCACTGATTGATTGTTCTAACGCATACATATGGTTATTGTCGGGTGATTGATTTATTGCAGTCATTACCGTGCTGGATGTGAGTGCACATGTTACTTGCTAAGTATTCTAGCGCTCACATGTTACTTGCCAATTATCCTAACGCTTACATATAGTGATTAGTTCAGCACGTACTTGGTGATTGTTTCATACTAATTATTACGTTCTGGCATTTACTTACGATTGTTTCAATGCTTATTAAGGCATATTCACTTATGGGTTGTTCTAATACTTACTTAATGGTTCATATACTTACTTAATTGTTCTCTAATAATTATTCAACACTTATTTTAAGACATCCATCATGCACACGGAACTGGAACTTACAACACAGTACACCAGATGACACATAAACTTAATTTTTTATATGGATATATGACATTTGTCATAACAAATACATATATAATAAACTCCTGATGATCCCGATGGCTCGGGTGAAACGATTCGAGCAAGGCTACATAGATGCCTGTACGGCTATGGTTACCACACACACTCAGTTTGGCTACACAGCCCCACCTCACCTTACCATAGGATTCAAATACTTAGTCATCACTCAACCACCTACCAACCACCTACTCACATCTGCTTTATACTCTTGTGGTATTAGATTTACCAACTTGTGCTATCTGTTGCAGGTCCAACTATAATACGACCTGGATGTATCCAGATAGATAATAAAAAGTCGAACGTTCTTAATAACGCAAATGTTATATTTTATTTAAATATTAACGATTAGCTTTGTTTTATTTAAATATTAACAATTAACTTTTTTTTCACACACGACTTGACTTTTTACAAGGAAAGAAACTAATTATTTTTTATATTATATTTTGTGTCAAAAACTTTCTTAATTAATTTTTTCTGAAAACTAAAACAAAAAGTATTTTTACATATTACTCAGCCTACTCAAAAAACATGAAAAATATATCTCGCAAATGTAATCCACTCTGTTCAGCAACAATCTGCTAGATTAAGAGATAGCGAATTTATCGAGCGCTTTGATGCTAGAATCCACAATACGTGATGCCAAACAAAACGGTCAGAGGTTCAACAATCAATATCACGGTTACCGCCACAATACTCCCCCACCAGCGACACCGATTAGGTCTCAGCGATAAGGCTGGTAATGCAATTGCTTTATAATCGATCGTGCCGGCCACGTGAATTTCTTCTAGGCGTGACAGGGCATCCGCGACAACGTTTTCTTTACCTGAAATATGGCGAAGGTCCGTTGTAAACTGACTGATAAAGTCTAAGTGACGCAATTGACGCGGTGAAGCTTTATTTAAATCTTGTCGAAATGCGAAAATTAAAGGTTTATGGTCTGTGAACAAGATAAAGTCGCTTCCTTCCAAGAGGAAACGAAAATATTTGATACCGCTATATGCTGCCAGTAACTCCCGGTCATACGCACTATATTTAGATTGTGTTGCAGTAAGTTTAACTGAATAAAATCCTAAAGGCTGCCATTCGTTATTTATTAGTTGTTGGACGACGGCTCCTATAGCAACATCAGAAGCATCTACCACCAAAGCCAGGTTACCTGAAGTTGTGGGGTGCGATAGAAGGGTAGTTTCACTTAATTGACACTTGACGGTGTTGAAAGCCTTAGTAGACTCCTCGGACCAATTGATCTTTCTAGATCCATCTTTCTTAGAACCTCTTAAATATTCGTTTAATTTGGTCCGGTGTTGAGCTGCATGAGGAATAAAACGTCGGTAAAAATTTACCATACCAAGAAAACGTCGAAGTTCCTTCATTGTTTCGGGGCGGTGATAATTGAGGATGGCTTGAACTCGTTCAGGAGAAGGTTTGACGCCTTGGATACTAATAATGTGTCCTAAAAATAGGATCTCTTGTTGCATAAATTTGCATTTTTCAATGTTAATAAAAAGGCCAAATTCTCTAAAGCGACCAAAAATTTTCTTGAGATGCTCAATATGTTCGGTTTCTGTTTTAGAAACGATTAGCACATCGTCGAGATAGACGAAACAAAATGACAAGTTGCGAAGCACTGAATGAATGAACCTTTGGAACGTTTGGGCTGCGTTGCAAAGGCCAAAAGTCATCCGTACGAATTCAAACAGACCGAATGACGTACAAATTGCTGTCTTGGGAATGTCATCGGGCTCCACAGGAATTTGATGATAAGCTCGTGCAAAATCTAAAGAAGAGAAAAATTTACATCCCGCTAGCTGATGCGGGAATCCTGTATATGAGGAATAGGATAGCGATCTGGAATAGTACATGCGTTTAAGCGTCTGTAGTCACCACAAGGTCTCCATTCCCCATTCTTTTTCTTGACCATGTGAAGCGGAGAAGACCAACTACTGCTAGAAGGACGGCAGATCCCTTGATTAAGAAGGAAATCAAATTCTTTTTTAGCCGCTACGAGTTTATCCGGAGGTAGACGACGAACTTTCGATACAATTGGTAGTCCTTTGGTGATAATGTGGTGAGTTACATTATGCGTTACTGGTTTTGTAAAACCATTATCCAATGTAATTGGGTAAAATTCTTGCAGTAATTTCTGCACTTCTAAATTATCCGTAGATTTTACTAAAATGGATAGAGAGGAGAATTTTATTTTTCCCAAATGGGCTGAAGTTCTACGAGAAGTTAGCGGATCGATAAGGTGACGCTTCTTGATATCGATTAATAACCCGAAATGGTTGAGGAAGTCTGCTCCCAAAATAGGTTTAGAAACATTCCCGATAATAAACTGCCACGAAAAATTTCGTCGTAATCCCAGGTCCAATGAAATAATTTTAGTTCCATACGTAGAAATTGGAGATGAGTTTGCAGCAGCCAAATATAGATTGGTTTTAAACTTCCTGTCAGCCTTAGAAGCTGGTATGACAGAAACGTCCGCCCCTGTGTCTACCAAATAACATTGTTTACTAGATTTATCAAAAATATAGAGGCGATTACCAAAGAGGCCTTGCCGACCAGTCGCCAAAGGTGGAAGGCCAATTAGTTTGTCGAAGAAGATTTAGGAATTACATTATCAAATTTTGATTCATGAAAATTGCATGGGGGGATACATTTATGAGCTTTGGTGCCGAATCGCTGATGGTACCAACATAAACTCCTCTGGCTAAAAGTTATTTATTCAGTCTTATATAATAATTCATTTCTTAAATATTAACTTATAGTTAACATAGATTTATTGATACAGTTTTCTAATTATACTAAAATTGACTGAATTATTTCTACTGAGATGTTGGCAGTAGGACCTCTTCTTCTTCATTGTTGCGTTCTGCGTCTACCTCCTCTTCTAGTGCGCCAGACTGTCCTCATGAAAGCCGAGTGCGTCATCCATCCTCCTCTTAGAGCTGTATGAATTATCTCCTCGGTCTCCTTGTTGTTGAGTTGTAGTTTCTCTGCTATAACTTTATTTCTTGAGCACCAGGTTCCCCGTCCTCCGATTATTAGCGGTAGTATATATATGTTTTTCCCTGCATATATCTCGCTGATTTTCTTGACGAAATCTGGATCACTGTAGATTGCCACCTTGTTGTCATACTGGGTGGTTAATCTTATGTCTCCCTCCCAGTTGACGCCCACGTCCGTCACAATTACAGTGTCATTCTTCTCAAAAATTGCGTCCGGCTTTTTCAATATACCGTTAGCACATCTTATGTGCGGCTCACGTACTGCCGACCACTGGTGCTTTTTCGCTGCTTCTATCAGGCGGTGTAGAATATAATCATGTCTCTGTATTCTCTGCCAGTGCGTCGCTGGGCAGTTCTGCAGTACATGCGATAGGCTTTCGGTTTTCTGGCATCCTGCTCTGTACGCATCTCCCGCAATAGCTGTGACGGCTGGTAATCTCCCAGTGTCATTTCTGTCAAAAGTTGCTTAGTCTTCTGATTTTCACTTCCCGTAAGGCGACAGACCAATACCTCTTTGATTTTCTTATATTTGTCTTCCCTAGGCAGATTAAACACAACGTCACTCACCAGACGTATGACGTCAGAGTCCAAAGCACTGACTGTGACATGATATTTCGTTTCGTCTACCGTAATGCCCGCGAGTTTAAATTGAGATTCTAATTGAACAAACCACAGTTCGGGGTTTGTTTTCCAAAAAGGTGCCGGCTTAACCGAAACCGCCTCAAGTCTCGCTGGTGGTGGAGGGTTCATAGGAATGTTTACCTGCTGGGGTACTTCACCTTCATTGACCATTCTGCCCGACACACTTCACAAGGCACAACAACACTCGACAACACAGACAATTGGACCGACACGACACGGATTATGTTTACGTTACACAGTATATGTATGTGTGTATAATATATGAAAACGTTATATGATATCAAAAATAAAATTTCTTAAAATTAACCAAAACTAAAGAAATTTAATATAATAATAATATAGGACTAAGGACTAAGACTTATCGTGCAATGCAAATATCCTCCGAGGTTGCTATTGGCTGCCGTAAATGCGCTTGGTAGGCTGCATATACTTATGTAACTGGAATGCTGCTTGTACAATAATCTGGAAGTTCTTTTATACATATGTATATATTTCTTGTATGGATATATATCTGGAAGGCTCCTTGCAAATAACTTGAGGGTTGCCTTCGCAGTTCGGGGTCACCAATGTGGTATTAGATTTACCAACTTGTGCTTTCTGTTGCAGGTCCAACTATAATACGACCTGGATGTATCCAGATAGATAATAAAAAGTCGAACGTTCTTAATAACGCAAATGTTATATTTTATTTAAATATTAACGATTAACTTTGTTTTATTTTAATATTAACAATTAACTTTTTTTTTCACACACGACTTGACTTTTTACAAGGAAAGAAACTAATTATTTTTTATATTATATTTTGTGTCAAAAACTTTCTTAATTAATTTTTTCTGAAAACTAAAACAAAAAGTATTTTTACATATTACTCAGCCTACTCAAAAAACATGAAAAATATATCTCGCAAATGTAATCCACTCTGTTCAGCAACAATCTGCTAGATTAAGCGATAGCGAATTTATCGAGCGCTTTGATGCTAGAATCCACAATACGTGATGCCAAACAAAACGGTCAGAGGTTCAACAATCAATATCACGGTTACTGCCACACTCTCAGACCGGACCTTTCACATCTGCTTGATACTCTCAGACCTGGCCATTCACATCTGCCTTGTACTCTCAGACTTGACCATTCACATCGCCTTGTACTCTCAGACCTGACCATTCACATCGCCTTGCACTCTCAGACCTGACCATTCACGTCTGCTTGTATTCTCAGACCCGAGTCCAACGGAGTCCAACCGGAAATATAACTTGTTTTTACCCGTATCCAATTAAAGACAGAAAACTAGAAATCCACTGATCCAACTGTAAACATTTCACGAGAGGAACTTGCTGATACATGCACCACCGAAAGGATTGCAAGGTTTCATAGGAAGAGGATCTATGCTATTAAATATATTGAACATGAATCCTTTATGGTTTGAATCCGTTACTGGTTCAAGTATACTGACTGGTAGAAGGCTTTGTTCCTCAAAAATAACTAATTTTTGTACCCTAGAGATAACGAATTTCACACTACGGGACGTTCTTGAAGGATTTTGGGGGGCCTTTTTGAAGGATTTTGGGGGCCTTTTTGAATGATTATTAATAGCCTTTACAGAGAAAAAAAATTTTTGGGAAGGTTTTTGTGAAAAGAATTTAAAAAAAAATTTTTTTTTGGGGGGTTTTTGTGAAGAATTTTTGGGAGGCTTTTGTGAAGAAAAAAGAAGAAAAAACATTTCACCTAATCTAATTGAATGACGGGATTTTTCATGAATACTTATTTTTTCATGAATATTTATTTTTCATAGATGTGTTGTATAACCGATTTCTCGTGCTTCCTGGCTCGCCCAGGAAGAATCAATCGGAGGGGAAATTAGAGCACAAAAAAAATGTAAATCACTTGAAAACTACGAAAATTATTTGATCATTTACAAAACTTATCACTTGAAAAAATTGAAAACTATATGGGAAGCAATTTAATTTTCGCGAGGCGATTTTTAAAACAATGTTACAATTTTTAGAGACTGACTACTCCTCGACGGGGGAAAAAAAAGACTCCCCGAGGTTCGGGCTAGCTGCCCCCAGGTGCCCATGAAAGCTTCTTTTCTCTTTCCATTACTGTCCCACGACGTGAAAAATCGTACGTGGGAATGTACAAAAAGTTTAGGCACAGTGCATATGCATGAAATCTGATATGCACTTGTGCCTTGAAACAGTAATATTTTTAGGTGATGAGAATAACTATGTGTATGTATGTACATACGATTAAGTTTTTATGAATTTAGGAAAAAGAAACTGTGTATAGTACATGCAGATAATTTAGCAGACAAGCTGTATGTAGGTATGTATACATGCCGTGTGAACGGAATGAATGACTGGTAACAAAATGCAATTTATGCTAAATCTCGCAACATATTGCTCGACAAATGCTTGTGTCACGGTTTTAGCGCTTATATCTGGTGAAGCGGTCGACTATAGTAAGCAAATAAGAATGACCTTTTGACGGTGGTAATGGTCCTACGAGGTCCATATGAATTTCTTCGAAACGACCTTTTGGTACGGAGAATTTTTCTATTTCTGTTTTTGTATGTCTGTTGATTGTTGATTTTTGACATGCTATACAGGTTTTAGTCCAACCATTGCAATCGCGGTTCATATGTGGCCAGAAATAACGCGTGGAAATTAATTTTCTACTGGCTCTAATTCCTGGGTGAGATATGCTATGAAGATAATCGAAAAGTCTTTTCCGTAATGGTTTTGGCACATATGGCCTTATTGTTTGGGTTGATGTTTCGCACCAAATGGTTTCTTTGAAATGCGGCATGGCTAACGCTTGTAACTTGAAATTGGCGTTAGTTTTCTTATTATCGGTTTGTACAAGAAATTTTAGTTCTTGATCTAACTGTTGGTATTCGAAAAGAGTGTCAAGGCTAAGATGCTGTGACTATAGTTGTTCGATGTCGTTTTCGAAAGATCTGGACAAGGCGTCCGCCACTGTATTTTCTTTTCCTTTTATATGTCTAATATCATTGGAAAATTCGGATATGTATTCTAGGTATCGCGTTTGTCTGGGACTTTTCTCTGACCTCGAGTTTATGGCCGCGATAAGAGGCTTATGGTCAGTGAATATTATAAACTCTCGACCCTCTATGAAATGTCTGAAATGTTTAACTGCTAGATACACCGCCAACAGTTCTCTATCAAATGTTGAATATTTTTTCTGGGTGTTTGATAATTTCTTTGAAAAAATTCTAAAGGTTCCCAATACCCGTTGTTCAGTTGCTGTAGGCCGGCTCCTACCGCAATGTCCGAAGCGTCTGAAACGACGCTGTATGTTGTGTTTGAAATGGGGTAAACTACTAGAGTTGCTTGAGCAAAAGCGTTTTTTACTTTAGAGAAATGTTGTTTGCAGATCTCCGGCCGTGAAAAGTTTCTTGCCTTTTTAGGAGCTTTTTCGATTTCTGTGAGGTGTACGTATATCGGAGATAGAAGGTCGGCTAGCTTTGGGATGAACCTATGGTAGTAGTTCACCATGCCGAGAAATTTTTGTATGTTTCTAATTGATTTAGGTTGTGGAAATGAAATAATGTATTTGATTTTGTTGTCTGAAGGTTTTATACCGTCTTTGGAAATTTCGTGACTTAAAAAATTTAATTTGTTTGTGCCGAATATGCATTTGGATGATTTTATATTTAAGCCGTATTTATTAAGTCGTTCGAAAACTATTTTTAAATGTTTTAAATGTTCGTCTTCATTCACGCTAGCTACTAGTATGTCATCAATGTAGACGAATGTAAAATCTAACCCATTGAATACTTCATTCATGAAACGTTGGAAGCTTTGAGCTGCATTTCGTAATCCGAATGGCATGCGTGTAAATTCGAATAACCCAAAAGGCGTGGTTATGGCTGTTTTATGTATATCTTCTTCGGCTATGGGGATTTGGTGGTATGCGCGTACCAAGTCTATTTTCGAAAAGATCGCTTTGCCATGTAATTGAGATGAAAAGCTTTGTATATGTGGTATCTGATATCTATCTGGCACCGTAATCGAGTTAACCCATGATAGTCTCCACGTGGTCGCCAATCTAGACTATCCTTTTTAGGGACCATGTGCAAGGCTGATGACGTCGGTGATGATGACGGACGGCAAATACCTAAATTTATCATATGTTCGAATTCCTTCAAGGCTTGCTCATGTCTAGCTGGTGCTAAACGCCTTGGGCGTGTAAAAGGTAGATGACCTTTTGTCACTATTCGGTATACCACTTTATGTTTTGGCGGTAATCTATAATCCGGGTTAGTAGTTATTTGTGGAAATTCGAGTAATAATTTGCCGTAGGTACTATCGATGTTATTTTGTAGAGGTGTAGGGGTTCGGACGTGTGCTGGTATCGCATCTCTCGAAAGTCTAGTGTTGATGTCTACTAGCCTTTTGTTTTTGAGATCGACCAAGAGGTTGTGTTTTGATAAAAAATCCGCACCGATAATAGGTCTACTTACTGAAGCTAATAGGAATATGTGGGGAAAATTTCGTCGTAAACCTAAATTCACGTTAAGGAATTTTGTTCCGTATGTATTTATAGTGCTTCCGTTCGCGGCTGATAATAAGAAATCTGGATTTTTTGTGAAAAAAGGTTTGAAATGTTCATGTGGTAGGACAGAAAGGTCTGCACCAGTATCTATTAGAAAAGTTGTGTTGTTATTCTTATCATGAATGAAGAGGCGGCTTGATTTTGTTGTCCGATTGCCTGCCGCAGGGGTGGTCGGACTTAGAAGTTTGTTGACGGCGGATTATTCTATTTCTGCATTTGGAATTGACAGTGTTATATTTTTGTACCAACTTGCTAAGTACCTGCTCGTGGGGGCAAGCGGGAGCCGTATCCAGTGCTCCTTTGCTACCTTGTGTTGCGGGAATCAAAACAACCTAGCTTTTCTGTGTGCAAAATTAAACACAACCATTAAACGCAACACTTTTTATATCTTTTTTTTGTCACAATCTTTTCACTATTTTTACAATCACAAAACAATTTTCCTTCTCATCTCGGTTTTTACAACTTTTCTCAAGTGAAATTATATCTTTTTCTTTATTATTTATTTCTATAACTTTTCTCAATTGAAAATATATCTTTTTCTTTATTATTTATTTGTTTTTTTTTTAATATTTTACCTCACCACGACCGCGCCGAACCAATTTTTAAAATCCAAACTCTTTTTCAAATTTTAATGCTTAACCGCGCCGCGTAGAAAGTTTAAATCAGAGCTCGGCTCTTGATCACTTTTGTCGCGATCAAGAGCCTTCGTTCAGGGTAGAAAATGCATAGTTGCATTTTCACCCTGAGAAAATTTTCATTTATTCTGGACTTGATTAAACAAGTCCAGAATATTTTTCGTTGGACGGAGGCTTGAAACTTGATGCTTTTATAAACATCAGCCACCGTCACGATGCCGCGCGCGTATACATACAATGTATTTTCGCGGCGCGCTCTTCTTATCGCGAAAGCTTTTTTGTGATATGTATGTACGTTCGTACATACATATTGAAATTTTCACGACAAATCGTACTGAAGGTACGATTTGTCTTTTGCTTTATTTTTTTAAAGTAAATATTTCTACTGGCAAATTTTGCTGAAGGCAAAATTTGCCATGGGAATAATTTTATTTTAATTTAAATTAAATTGATAAGCTAACCATGTTTTAAGCATGGTTAGCTTATGTGAAAATTTTATGGATGAAATATTTTAATATTTTTTAAATTTGATTTATTTATTATTAGGTATTTGTTTTAGGCTTTTTTAGGCAAGTATAATTTACGTATGTAACAACAGGGCGGTGTGCATTTTATTGCCCGGTCTTGAAATTTATTATGGTACCAGCAAAACCGATTGTCTTGTCGTTTGCGACTACTGCTACGACTGTTCCTTCTATTGAATTTGGGGTTATTCCGCGTTGTCAACCTCTCGCGCGAAGTGTTGTTGTTACTTGTGATTAGTGTTTTAAGATCGCATATTCCCTTTACTAATGATAGCAGTCTAGCATTATTATATGTGGTTGATGTACTGTCAACGAAATGACTACTATTATTCACGATAGCTACATCAATAGAACATGTAGCATCCCAAGTTTTGTCTGCTAGTGCAGTTAGCTCTGAAATTGTTTGTTTTTCAGCCGCTAATAGTGCTATATTGATTTGTGTGGGTAGTCTTCGCAACCACAAACGCTTAATCAGGTTTTCGCTGAATACTCCAGAATTGTCTGCTAAGGAAACTAACGATCGATAAAATTCCGAAGGTTTTTATCCCCCATTTGCGCATTTGAAATGATTTCTTCGAATTTGCGTTCCTCACTTATTGATAAACGGTCTATAAGAGCTGCTTTTAGATTTTCGTACAAATTTTCACGCGGTGGAGTTTTGAGTAAGTCGAATACGGATACCACTTCGTCTTGAGGAAGAGCAGACACCACGTAATCAAATTTAGTCCGATCTTGAGTAATTTGCCGAATACTAAACTGTGACTCGACTTGAATAAACCATGCTGCTGGACAATCTGTCCAAAAAAGAGGTAGTTTAATTGAAACGGCACCGAGATTTGGTAACATTGATTGATTTGTTGGTAATGTATCGTTCGCGGTTGAGGAGGACCCAGTCGGGTCTGCGTCTGGCATTTCGAATGACTTTAATATTTTTTTAAAACAATTTTCGCTATGCCGTTTGCAGTCACACATTTTATTATTAATGAAAGACTGGAAATAAAATAACTAAAAAATGAATCACAGTAATGCAGTTATCGGTGTAGACGCTCGCGCTGCAGTAGATAATTGTTTTCAAATATTATTAGTTAAATCGGTAATCTCTTTTCCACTGCGTGTTCACACGTTCATTTTACTTTGAATCGTAAAAAAAATCAACTCTTAAAACTAGTTTTGAAATTATTTGCTGTAGGTAAATTCTTATGTACTAAATCAATATAATTTAATTGAAAAAAAAATGTGTAATTTAATTGAATTTAATTATATTCGAAAAGATAAATTATACCGCCGCTTCTGTAGATAAGCATTCCCCGGACGATGAGGCATTTGCAGAACTGTTTTTGTATACACCGCTTACTGTGGTACCGTAAATCATGCAAATGTGAAACATGCGTACTGTACATGACCTCCTGACCTCTGTGCAAATGGGTTGAATAGTTCCTTTTTAATTTCCTTTTGAAGTGTAATTTGTGGCTCCTTTGAATTTTACAAAATTTGCTGAGCCTGTACTGCTTGTTTTGAAGTCGCCAAATTGTTGTATTACTGCTTGTAAATGAGATTGATCACGTCGGGGTCACCATTTTGTGGTGGACTCTCTTGTCCATGCGTGTAATCTTAATTGTTGATGTCTTTGGGTTGCAATTAAAAGAACGATTTTATATTTCCAATAAACAAAACTATTAACTTTAATATTCGTTTTCAAAATAACAAAACTTATACAACTTAATTCGTTAGAGATAATAGTAAAGAAAACTTGTTTTGAAAAGCTTACAACCCGAGCGCAGTAGATAGACTTCTGGCTTTATATAAAAATGTTCGGCTTTCAGTCCGTGAGCGGAGACAAGAATTGAGTGACTACAGCGCGACTGTGTACACTGCGGCTAACTGCGTGCTTAAGGTGGTTCATCAAAGCGATTCGTTTGCGCGGGCGAATTTGAATTATGTGATTGCTTTTTGTGGCGTACATTTCAAACACTTGGCGACTGAAATGCTTATATTTAAGTATGTTCGCCACAATTGGCTTTCGAATGTTTATTACATGTGAAAGTTTGTATCTAATTTAAATGTTTAACAAATGTCCAACTTCTTTTGCTTCTAATTCTGTTTCTACTACGTGTCAAGGTTTTCTTGTATACTTCCAATTTTTAACAGGTGTCAAATTCCTTTACATTCAATTTTGTTTTCTCTACGTGTCAAAGATTTTATCCAATTTCAATTTTTAACAGCTGTCAAATTTCTTTTAATTTTAATTTTCTACTATGCTTCAGAGTGTTTCTCAAATTTAAGTTTTTACTAAGTGTCAAATTTCATTTGCATTTAATTTTCTACTACGCGTCGAACTATAAGAACTGTGACTCTACGTCTAGGCACTAATCCAGCAAGATGTTCGTGTTTCGATGCTACGTGTGGATTTGCCCTTTATTAAATCGGCTTGTGTGGTTTACCTGAGACGAACTAGGTGTCGCGCGGAATTGTAGGAATGGATTTAGAATTTCCCTGGGGTTCAATGTCTCGCTCTGGCTGATCAGCTGACTGAACTGTCAAGAGTTTTGGTTCGGTGTTCTATTTGTTGTTCATGTTTAGTTTCGCTACCGTATTTCTACAAATTTTACGCATAAACGTATTAGAAAGTGTGCGGAAATTCGTCGAAAAAACAGCTTGAGTTGGGTGCGCATAGAAGAAAGTGTTGTGTAGCTCTAAAACTTGATTCTAGCTCTGGCAAACCACTTTACAAAATGGGCCGAGTGGAAAGTGATTTGTTGTTTCCCACAATGAGCTACGACAGTTACTGCTTCTGCTCCGCAGACTACCTTAGTACCGTGGCCTTCTTGTTTATGGATAAGTTTACTTTTCCTTCGTTCGACAACCGTATATGTGTACTTCTTCTTTTCTTTTCCTTTCTTTTTAGTGCAACATTGTTATGACTTTGCCATGATTATCTTGGCAGAAAAGAAAATAGGGTGTCTGGAGTAGAAGGGCACGTCTCACGACGACACTGTTTGTTGGCCACAATTTAAGGACGCCGAGTGCTAGTGCTGAGGCTTTCGCCTGTGCTTAACAGGAGCGGGGTAAGTCATATTGTTACACTACTCCCCCCCCCCCCCCCCCCCATTCATAAGCTTGTAGCTCCGTCCAAGCTGGCTCATCTCTTGTGGGAATTTGTAGACTTCGTACCAATACGTACTACCGATTACAGAAATAACGACGGACGATAGAAAAAGAAAAACCTTCTAACGAAGGCTAATTCAGAGGAGTTAGTGAGAAATCACCTGCTGCTTGAAAGCAGAGGCAGGTTAAACAAGGATCGTGCCCTTATAAGTTTTTCATCAGGCACCACGGATTGTAGAAAGAATGAAGAAGAGATAGGACAATTAAAACCTTCAACGAAGACTAACTCAGAAGGAGTTAGTGGGAAATTATCTGCTCATTTAAGGCAGAGGCAGGTTAAACAAGGATCGTGTCCTTATAAATCTTTACTTAGCCACCACGTATTATAGAAGTAATGAAGAAAGGATAGGAAAGTTAAAACGTCCACTGAAAGATAACCCAGAAGGGGTTAGAGCTATAGACGGTCAAGCAAAATTCATCTACTCATTTAAGGTAGAGATGGGTTCTACTAGGATCGTGTCCTTTTAAGTTTTATTCAGCCACCACGTATTATAGAAAGAATGAAGGGACGCCACTTTGTCGGACTTGATTTGTGCATGCCGAGTCAGAAGCACATCCACAGCCTCACGCCGGTCCTTGGTCAGAGCTCGATATCGGTCTCGGTATCGAAAACCAAAGGTGCACTCGCAGCCCAGCAACCCAAAAAATCTGGTCAACCAGTACACCTCCGACCCTCATCCCCAAGACCAGTCGGAGAAGCCTCTGCAACCAGTAACCTAACCAACTGATTGCAGGACCTCTTCCGCACGGTCATCTCCCTCTGACCGCACATTGACATTCGTTCGAGGGTGTGCCCCAAAGTCCCCAGCAGGGGTTAAAATTTCGAAGACGGTCTTTACTGTGGAATTCCTACGGCAGCGCGGCCTACGTAGGGTACCATGTGGGAGAGGTTTTGACTCATTGTCAAGCGAGGGAGTGTGAAAAAGTGGACTAATTTACAAGAGGTATACCGGCCGCTAGGCTCGGTAGGTCCTAAGCGGCACATTAGTATCCTGTAGTTACCAGTTAAGCTGTCTGGATGCCTTCTTAGGGCTACCAGGAAGTATTAGTGGTTATATGGAAAGGCCGTTCCTTTCGCGGTACGGGGCCAGTCTATCGACGTGGACAGTTCGCATCTTTCCACCGTAACATTTTTTTTATCTTGAACACCACTTCGGTTACAGCGTCGGTGATCTTGTATGGCCCATCCCAGTCGCACTGCAGTTTTGGACACCGCCCGATTACGCGTCGTGAGAGATACAACCACACAAGTTCACCTACTTGGAAACTGGGTTTCTTTGACCGCAAGTCATAGTATGTCTTCATTCGCCGGCTCGCGGTGTTCAGGATTGCACGATTACTCTCATGAATCGCATTCAGTGTCGTGGTCAGATTGCCAAGGTATTCGCTAGTCGACATGCCTTCCGTTGGTGGGCTTCCCAAGACCATTTCGAGTGGTAAAAGAAGTAATAGGTATGGAACATACTGGTCCCATTCTCTTTGGTGTGAATTCAAAAATTTCGCCAGATAGTCCAGCATTGTTCGGTTAAATCTTTCGACTAAACCATCTGACTGTGTGTGTAAAGCTGTTGTACGCGTTTTCTCGACTCCGAACTTCTGCATTAGTTCCTGAAAGACGGCACTTTTAAAATTTTTGCCTTGATCCGAGTGGAGCTGTAGTGGAATTCCATGTCGGCTGAATACGGCTGAGATGAGTGCATCTGATACAGTCTCGGCTGACTGATCTGGTACTGGAATTGCTTCGGGCCAATTAGTGAAGTAGTCCATACAGACTACCAGGTAGCGGTTACCTTTATTGGTCTTTGGTAGTGGTCCCAATATGTCTACAGCAACTCTTTCGAAAGGTGCACCAATGTTGCATACCTGTAGAGGAGCGCGCCGTCTTGGCCGCGGCCCTTTCCGTGCTTGACACTGTATACATCCAGCACACCAGTCGTTTACATCAGTACTACTACCCACCCAGTAATATTTCTGTCGAAGTTTACCTAAGGTCTTGTCAATGCCGAAGTGTCCACCGCTTAGAGAGTCGTGTACCTGATTGAGGACAAGTTTTCGAAGAGCTTGTGGGACTAGGATTTGCTTTAGAGTTTCGGTTCCTTGTCTAATCACTCGGACGACGATGTTATTTTCTAATTTCAGTACAGACCACATTGACCAATATGCTTTAACGTCCGGGCTGAGGTCTTTGATGCTGTCTTTATCTGGGCGCTGGCCCGTAGTCAGCCAACTCCGAATATGCCGTAATGTGAAGTCATCCTCCTGGTGTTGAGCTATATCCTCTTGGGCGGTAACTAGACGAATAGTGATTGTTCGACCAACCTAAAAAGAAAAGAAAAATTAGACTAAAAATAAAAATAAAAAGGCTTACCAGCATCTGGGAAGACACAGATGCTAAGGGTCCCACGATGACCTGAAATAAACAAAAAAAGAATTAAAATATGCACTCAAAAGATAAACATTAAGGTAATAAATGAAATTTTACCCAACAAATTGTGTTTACATACATAGTACCTCACCATGCATGCAAACAATAACAAAGAACAAAATGCACTAAACTTTATGTTCAGTAACATAAAGTATAAAGGGATCTTAAGTACCCACGTACGGGCACATAATAAACCCATTTTCAATACATTCGTGAATACCTGAGATGAGACTTTTGTAAACAAAAACTCACCTTGATAGGTAAACACGGTATTTGAAAATTTTGGAATTTCACATGAAAGTATACATAAATTAAATAAAACTACATACCAACCTGTAGTTAAATACATAATTCCCACGTTGAATACCTCCAATCAGCACAAAACACACAATTTACCACCAATTTAACTATATTACAACTCGCGCGCGGCTGACATTTCGCATAAAAATAAACACGTCAAACTCCATACTTTCGCGATGTTTGACATATCACCCCGGGGTGAAAAGAGACGTAGAATCTAATGGGCGCGTTCGCGTCGCGATATTTTTCACGAGTTACGGGTAATTCGCGATTTTATGAATGTACCTTTACAGAAATGAGTGCGAAAGAGACACAAAGGTGTGAAAGGGACACGAATAAAGATGAACGAAAATGAATTCTGAGAGGAATTTAGTAAATTGAACTAAAAGATGGCGTATCGATAAGTTATGGCACAGATTCGGAAAACTTATCATAATTACGTGAAATTAAAACCAATTTCTATGGGAAAGATGTCAAAAAATGCAATTTGTAATTTGGCATCAAATGACTACAATAAATTCACACATTGTAGTCAAATTAAGCTCAAAAATTGTGTAATTCATTTTTATGGATATGAAATCGGAACAAAATTTTCTATAAAAAGGGGGTTCATTCTTCATTCTGTCTTCTTATTTTCAAAGTTGTCAAAGTGCGAGCACATGCAATAGCATTCCTCCCACAATTTGCAAGTTTTTCAAAGTGTCATCGATCAAAGGGAAATAGAAATTTCAGCAACTTTAACATTTGTCAACAATTGAAGCAGTACAAAAATTTCAAAGGCAATTCGCAACATCAACAAATTTTCAAAGTGAATTTATTGATTGAAATTTTAATAGCAACAACTTTCAATCAAATTCAAGGTAACCTTGTGAATTAATTATTTATTTTCAATTTGAGTTAATTTTCATTGTGTTCGCATGCCAGGTGTTGGTCATACATACATGTATGAATTTAACAAGAACAATTGAATTTTTTGATTCTTAATTTCTTCCTTTCAGCCACTTAACTAATTCACTCAAGTAAATCGAAATTTCTAACAATTATTCATCGTGTAAAAAATATGCCATTAGGTCATTTTTACACAACATAATAATTGGAAACTAGATCTACCTTGAGTTCTAATTACTATCTACTTTCAGCCATTAGTAAATATATTAGTTAAGAAATAGAAAGGAAAATTGTTTTTACCTTATATATATAGAAATAAAATTATAACGTAGCATAATTTTCTAATTTGTTATTATTGAATAGAAAAGGATAAATTCGAGTAAAATATAGTTTTTATTTGTACATTTCAATTTCCTTTAGTAATTAAATACATAACAACACAGTGAATCAGTGAATTGCAAGTGAAGTTTCGAAGCTTTTACGTGTAAGTTGAAGGAAGTAAATTTGACATATCGAAATAATTGTTCAAGTAATTAATTTTCTCATAAAATTAAAGTTTGTTTAGTCATTAGTATTATCGTTTGCAATAAATAATTGAGTGAATAATAGAGTGACAAATTTCTTTTTATTTAACCGCTACACTCCACCAGAATATTTATTCCAGCATACAGCATATTCTCGTTTGTAATCATAGTTTGTTTGAAAGTCAATTATTGGAATTGACAAGTTTCATTAAATTGTGTTTTGCGAACGCAGTTGTGTGTAGACGTCAATTATTGGAATTGGCAGTCAGCTGTGATTAAACAGTGATTGTCTCTTTCTGTTCGAGCCGCTTTCATTTCTTTGAACGCTTTCTGACAGGCATCGGACCAGTAGAACTTTCGACCTTTTTCCGTGAGCTCTGTTAGTGGCTTCGCAATTGCTGAGAAATTTTTCACAAACCGCCTATAGTACGCACACAGCCCGAGAAATGACTGTATATCTCTTCGTGTTTGCGGTTTGGGCCAACTCTTAACAGCATTCGTTTTTTCGGGGTCCGTTGATAATCCAGAGTCACTGATGACGTGTTCCAAGAACTTCACCTCTCTCTGACACAACTGACACTTCTTCGGTGAAACTTTTAGATTTGCTACTCTTAATCGGGCTAAAATTGTAACGAAGAGCTTTTCAGGCGACAGATCCACCTACATCCACTCTTACCTGGATATAGATGTATACTGCATCCGACACCTCCTTGCTACAAAAACCATGTCCAGGATATGCGTGGGTGGCTGCAGAGCAATTGCCGCCAGCGATCAGTCGGCTAGGGGGAGTCCTTGCCACCCACATCCATTCAATGCTTGTTAAGCTGTGCATATATCATCATGAAGATAGACCAGACAGACGGACGGACAGTGAAGAAAAGAGCTGGTATGTGTGACTGCAGACGGACGGACAGACAAAAAGGATCTATATGGGCTTCCTCCTTCTGGTGGTACCTGAAAGACTGGAAAGAACCAAAATTTATATGATTGAATGCTGTAAGAAAAGAAGAACAGAAGGCCTCAGCAACGCCGAACAAGTACTAATTCACCCGGAGAGTTTTCAACGCTGGCAGATGAACGATTGAGAGAGTGACAGAGAGCTGAGAGAGGTCTCCGATGTTGTTGAGACCCCGGTTTTGGGTAATATTGGGCCCAATCGCCCCCATCCACCCTGGCTAAGCCTCCAAACCCGTATCAAAATGCTCAGCCCCATCTGGTGTTTGTGTGTTACATTACGGTATCCTCCACGTGGTCCATCATCCTCCGCCCTTAATATTTGACGGAGATAAAAAAAGGAAGATATATAAAGGAGAAGGCGGGAACCAAAAAAAAAAAAAAGTTCCCCTTTTTACGTATATGTATTCGAGCTTATGGCCCTTGTTCTTTTAATGCTCTAACAATTACTCCCGTCGCAGGTAGTTCACCTCATTGGGCTTTACAATGAAAGCTAGTTGCTAACAACCCTTATTCTAGACCTAGACCCAACTAGCTGTTCTAGAACTAATGTATATAGGTATGAATATAATAAACAAAAAATATAGAATTCAAATGTGATCATGCATGCAAATACAAGAACAAAAAAAAAATCAATGATGAACTTAACTACATACGACACCCGGATGCTATGCGTTGGTAGCCAAAACGAATCCCTCGCTGAACTGGAACACTGTTGATAAGGTGCACCCTCTTACGCCTTTCTCCAGGTAAGAAAAGAAATTTCGTCGACAGTTTGGGTACATTGACCTCTTTTTTATTTGTATATCATTGGGTACATTGACCTATTTTTTTTTATTTCATTGGGTACATTGACCTCTTTTTTCTTTATACTTACATAATTGTTACAGATCTGGTACATATAAATTATATAACGTTAATGCTGGGGCCACAAAATCGGAAGGCCCAATGGGGTGAATAGCATCAGAACCTTTCCTTTACACAATAAGGTCAGCGATACTGCAATTGCGTGTCAGTAATCAGCAGGTAATTTTTCAACAATATTAATTTTTTTTATCACTATATAACTAATAGTCCACTTTTCAGGTAAATAACCTATTACGATGTCTCTACAACCAGCAGGTAATTATCAAAAATAATTCTTATCACTAATAACTAATATTTCACTTTTCAGGTAACTAACGCTGTCCCGATGTCTCTGCAATCAGCAGGTAATTTAGGCGAAATTCAGTTTTATCACTAATAACTAGTAATCCACTTCTCAGGTAGATAATGCGGTTCCCGCGTCACTGCAATCAGCAGGTAATTTCTCAAAAATAATTTGTGTCTCTAATAATTATAATTTCGTCACTAAATGTCCTTAACACCGATATCATCAGGCAAGTTAGTAAATTAATATAAAACGAACAATAACTTAATAATCATAACTTCCTTTTCAGGTATTCAATAAAAAATCCCGTGAATTACACATCACTGTACGACACTAAAGGCCTTATCACGTGTATCACCAGGTAAGTTGGTATGTCAATATCAAACGAATAAGAAGAAAATACAGTAATTTCCTTACCACGGTGCGTTACTAAAAAAAATAAATGTTTAACCCGGCCGGAATTCTTTACTGCTCTACTTAATCTTTTCGCGCAACCGCCTTTGAACACCACTGAAATCCAACTAATAATATGATAATTTCAGGTGATCAAAGTCACTAATAAGTCCTACTGGCGTCACAGGTAATTTTCCAAAAACTAATTTCTTTTATAATCCAGCACGAGTTAATAATATAATAATTCCA
Organism: Dioctria linearis; assembly: GCA_963930735.1. Lineage (NCBI taxonomy): Eukaryota > Metazoa > Arthropoda > Insecta > Diptera > Asilidae > Dioctria > Dioctria linearis. The sequence continues at coordinate 138,979,348 of OZ005743.1, read as the reverse complement.
GGTGATCAAAGTCACTTAATAATCCTGCTGACGTCGCAGGTAAATTTTATACACTAATTTTCTCGATTTTACAGCACCAACTAATAATATGCTAATTTCAGGTGATCAAAGTCACCAATATATCCTACTGACGTCACAGGTAATTTTCCAAAAACTAATTTCTTTTATAACCCAGCACGAACTAATAATATAATAATTCCAGGTGATTAAAGTCACTAAGTCGCAGGTTATTTACAAAAACTAATTTCTTTTGATTTTTTCAGCACTAAGTCGCAGGTAATTTACAAAAAACTGATTTCTTTTATGTTTTTCAGCACCAAGTCACAGGTAATTTACAAAAACTAATTTCTTTTAATTTTTCAACACAAACTCGCGCAAGCAGCTGCCTTAACACGTCGCTTGTTCAAAATCGACTGCCCGCAGTCTACCTACATTACAGCCGTTCCCCCATTCAACCAACCGACAGACGAGCACTTTTCTTGCACAAATCTCGAATCTTGCTGTCGGCGACAATTTTTTTGGAATTTCTTTCGGGCGGGCTGACTGTAATGCATTGCGTGATGATATCGCGTGATGCTTTACAGCTAGGCGAATTACAGTTGCGCGCCTGGAATGTTGGCTGGCTAGCGGTAAGTTGTATGTAGAAAAATTATTATTTGTGTGCATTTTGCACAAATTGGAATTTTTTTTTTCATTTAATATATTTTACTTGTTGTTGCTTTCCCTTCAGGTTTTACGTTTTTTCTTCTTTTCAGGGTTTTTGTAATATGGAGAAGTAGCATAGAGCTACTTCTCGAAAATATTTAAATTTTATCTTTTTCAGGAATTTGTAATGTGGAGAAGTAGCATAGGGCTGTTGGGTCCTGTGTGCCGTGCTCCAAGGGAAGAGCACACAGTCTTTCGGGAAAGGATTTTGACACAAAATACACTTCGAATTTTATTGAATTTCTCTGATATTTATTTAAATCAATAAACAAAATTATAACACTTAGATTTTTGTTAAACTTGGTGGTATTTATTTAAAATTTAATTTCAATGAACAGAAATTTAACTTCAATGAACAAAAATTGAAGCACATAGATTTTTTATTAAACTTCTCTGGTATATCTATAAAATTTTTAACTTCAGAGAACAAAAATTGAAACACTTAGATTTTTTATTAAACTTCTCTGGTATACATTTAAAATTTTTAACTTCAATGAACAAGAATTGAAACACTTAGATTTTTTATCAAACTTCTATGGTATATCTTTAAAATTCAATTTTAATCCAGTTGAAAAAAGGAACTCCCCGATCTTTTCTCTCAACGGTTTCAAAACTAACTCCCCGAGGGTCGGCGATATTGCACCCAGGTACCGATCACAAAACTTCCAAAAGCTTTTTATTCTTTTTATTACTTTCCCACGACATGAAGAATCGTACGTGGGAAAGTACAAAAAGTTTAGACGCAGTGCATATGCATGAAATTTGATATGCACTGTGTCTTGTAAAAATAATATTTTTAATACGACCGACGCGACGGGTATAATTGTACGTGTGTATAGTACATGCGATTAAGTTTTAGGAATTTAGCGGAAAAGCTGTATGTAGGTATGTACATACATGGTACTGCATGTAGGTAAGTATACATGCCGTATGAACGGAATGTATGACTGATAACAAAATGCAATTTATGCTAAATTTATGCTAAATTGCATTTTGTTGCAGTACGTAAATGCATTTTTAAATGCAAATGAAATTGAAATTAAATTAAAATAATTTTTGATTTTCAGGGTAATTCTTGATATACGCCAATATATTGCATAGGGCAATGTATTGGTGTATTGGTTTTATGGTCAATGGGCACCCGGGTCACAACAGGGCTACTTCTCGGAAATATTTAAATTTTTACCCCTTTTCAGGAATTTGTAATATGGAGAAGTAGCATAGGGCTACTTCTCGAAAACGACTAAGTTTTATCCCGTTTCTAGGTCGCTCTGGGAAATCATGGGGTTTCTCTACAGACGTAGAGCAGCCAAACAAAAGTAGCGTACGCTACAAGACAAGGCGGAGATTTTCTGCAATTTTTTCGAACGTGGGGCCATGTACGATAACATCGTCCAAATATACTAGGCACGCCTGAGGTGGAATTCCTTGGAGGACGATTTCCATGAGCCTCTGAAAGGTTGCAGGGGCATTGGTTAGTCCAAATGGCAGAACTGAAAACTCCCACAATCCACTGCCTGTAGTGAACGCGGTGTTTTCACGGTCTCCTTCTTCCACTTCTACTTGCCAGTAGCCCGACTGTAAATCTAATGTCGAAAACCAAGTTGAACCGGCGCGGCGAGTGTATCAAGAGTTAGATCAATACGTGGCAGTGGATATGAATCTTTTTTGGTGACCTTGTTTAGCCGCCTGTAGTCGACGCAAAATCTAGTCGAGCCATCCCTTTTTTTAACCAGAACTACTGGAGTGTCCACGGGCTGTTAGATGGATTTATAACACCTTGGCTTCTCATATCGTGTACTAGATTTTCTACCTCCTGACGCTTCGCCAGCGAAAGCCTCCTTGGGGGCTGCTTAATTGGTTTACTGCCGCCTACGTCGATCCGATGCCTCATTATTGTGGCTCGGTCGAGTTCAGTTTTGGTTTTCGCAAAAACGTCTTGATGTTCCATGAGTAGTTTTTCCAGTATTATTTTATGTTGATTATCAAGATGTACAGTTGTGGGTTCCAGCAATAGGTATAATTCAGGTGGTAAACTATTCAAGTTAGCTGTTAATTCCCCGGACGGACTGACAATGCCTGCAGGCACTTCAACATCTGCTAAAGAGGTGTTAGCTTTGAGTTTGACTGGGTTATCTGTTAAGTTTGTCACACGAACTATCAGATTTCCATTGTTGAAGTGGCAGACTGCTGGTTGGAGATATTAAAACAATTTTGTGTTCAGCCACTAACGGGTTGTAAAGTGTTACGAAGCAGGATGACTCATCGGGTATTATATCGTCCTGTATTGTTCTAACAAAAGTGTCAGTGCTCTCTTCGATTATCAGAACCAGTTCGTGAGCTATCTTAATAGTGTGCTTTGCTAAGTCGATTGAACATCTGTTGCCTGCAAGAAAATCCATCCCGATGATGCAGTTGTCAAAGACATCAGCTACGTAGAAGGTGTGTGTTGTGGTAAAATTTTTAATAGCTACTGGCAGCTCAATGACGCCGTCCACTATGCTCATTCCTCCAGTGACATTTAGAATCTGCGTTAATGATGGGTTGAGACTATAAGGGTATTGCAAGCGATCCAGTATTCTTCTGTGCAGAATAGAATGCGTCGCTCCTGTATCCACGATCATGTGGCAGACAATCCTTTCAATTTGTCCTTTGATTTTGATGGTACTGCTAATCGTACCTTGGCTTACTGTTATAACCGGTGGGGCTGGTTGCCTCGAAACTAGTGTCTCCCTCGGACCTCGTTTTCTCACGTCGTTTTGCACTATTTGTGTAGGGGTAATGTTCGGTGTGTTGATTATGGGGTTGTGGCGTAGTGTGTTAGTGATTGGTGTGCACATGGTTAGTGTGTCAGTGGGTGGTGGATGGTTTGTTAGAGGCATAGTGGGAAGTGGACGGTAGATTAGTGGGTTAGTGTGAAGGTAGGAGCTAGTTGATGTGTTAGTGGGAAGAGGACGGTTAATGAGTGTGTTAGTGGGTGTTGGATTGGTTGCTACGGTGTTAGTGGTGAGTGGGTGGTTTGTTAGTGGGTTAGTTCTGGGTGTGCGGGTAGTTAGCGAGTTAGTGGGCGGTGGATGGTGGATTGGGATATGACAGGTTGGTGTTTTAGTGCTCAAGGTGCTGGTGGGGGGTGTATGTATGTCTAGTTCTTCCGATAATCCTAATCAATTCTCGGAGGCTAGTTATGACTGGAACGGTCGAGGACGTTCTGGCGAATGGAACTGGGAGCGGGTGGGAGGTATGTTGGTCTCTGCTCCCTGAGATCAGCTGACCTGCATTTAAAGTTCCTGCTAAGTTAGACGAAGTGATATTCCTCGTATATTCTCTGCTTCCGGATAGCTGCTGTGTTTGTGCTGGTTGCAAGTTAGACGTTGAGTCGTTTCGTGTTCCAAGAGTAGATTTAGGTGCTGTATTATTCCTCCCTTCTTCGATAGGTATAGCAGAATGTTGATTGCTCTGTTAGTACGGCGGCCTTCAACCAGGTCGAATACTACTCTGTTGCCAGGAGCTATTTCGGTTTCTGGATTTACAACTGAACTCTGAAAGTTGGCAAAATGGAAGAAGACGTCTATTTGACCCTTATCTCGCACGATAAACCCGTACCTTCTTCGAAAGTTGCACCGGCGGATGATCCCGGTGACGTTTTGGGCTAACAGGGTGGGTTTCGAGGAGATGCTGGCGGATGTAGGAGCTGTTGAATTTGGCTGAGCTAGCTGCGGCTCCATCACGCTACCTCGTTCGCGTTTCCCGATGAATTCCGTGCTGAATTTCTTCCCAATTGTTTTCTTCTGAAGTCCGGCGGTTCTCGCGGTGGTGGTCTATTATTACTAGTTGCGACTGCAACTCGTATATTGCGTCTCGCCGCTCTAGTTGCTCGATGATTCGCTTCTATCCGAAGGGCGGTTTGTACTGCGTCTTGCAGAGTAGGTGGGTTAAAATCTCGAACCCTTTCTTGGACATCTAAGTTAAAAATTCCGTCTAGGAAATGTTCCAAACCGATCTGATCCCTTGCATCTTCCGGGCAATATGCGAACTTGAGCCTAGTCAGCCGTAAAAGATCAGTGGCAAATTCTGAAAAGCTCTCCCCATTCTTCTGGACTCTGGTGCTAAGCTGTTCGTGACTTACTGATTGCTTATATTCCGCACCAAATTGTATAGAGAGCGCATTCCGCGCTTTGCTATAAGACCTCCTGGCCTCTTGATTCAGTTTCTCAAAGAAGCCCAAAGCCATGCCGCGTGGAGAGGCAGCTAAGTAGAGTGCTTTGGTCTCGTCGTCCCAACCGTTTGTTTCCGCAATCGCATCGAAGTGTAACTTGTAGTGATTCCACTGAGCCTTACCGTCGTACTCCGTCGGCGAAAGCATCGGCTTTCTAATGGGCCTGTCACTAACTGTATGCTGTGGTCGAGGAGGTAGTGACAACGACGGCTCTCGTGATGGCTTCGGCTCCGCAGGATTAGAACATGAGCATGCGGCGGTATTTGTTACAGGCGATATCTGCTTGCAGTTATCTTTAACTTCTACTGGAACTTTCCCGGACGTCGGGGTGTATTGACTACTCGGTGGTGGAATATCAACTGCCCTATCAACGGATGGTGCGTTTTGTTGCACCTCGGTATCATCCATTACTTTATGGGCGAACGCAGATGCGCTTAGGACTGATATATCGGACATCTGCCTCCGTAGTGTACTTAACTCTTCTTGGAAGGACGTATCCTGCCCCTTTAGAGCTTTCACCTCATTTCTGACTTCTACAATTGTATGTGACTGCGCACTAAACTTATCGTTCAACTCTTCGAGCTTTTGCAGAATTTTGTCGAGCTGCTCTTCTGCCATTATGCTCGGTTTCTTCAGCCGATTTAGTTTCGAAGTCGTAGGGAATAGTACCCTTACCGCACGTTAGCTAGCTCGCAAGTCGACGGGATTAAACTGTCGGCTGTCGCTGCCAATTGAACGCGGGTAATTCAGCAACGGTATACGAAATACAAAAAAAAACTGAATCCGAGATCCGGAGCTATTTCCCTTAGACTAGTTAAGAACTCAAACCGTGGTTTACCAGCGCGGAAAGTTTAGAAATCCTCCGTGGATCGAACACTGCAATGTCCAAGAGAATTCGAATTTTTCTGGCTAGACTTCCCCTCGTTGATATTCAAACGCGAAAAGTGTAAAAAACAAATCTTCGTATTTCCCAAATCGTTTTTCGCTACTATAAAATTATTTCGCGTTCTATAATTTGTTGTCTAACCGATATAAAAGGATATATAACGGATGTATCGGGTATAGCAAACGGCGAAAAGGAGAGAGCTCCTTAAATATTCCTCTCCCCCTAATTGAAAAGTTAAATAGTTGACTAGCCAATTAAGAAAATTCAGCGAGTCCATTGTATTCTATCAATGACTCAAGGACAAACGCCAGAAATCTGCTTACCCTTGAATTAATAATTTAAATCATCGATTGACCAATTCAGAAAGTTTTACAAATATGTTGCGGCCGTCTAAATAAATATTGTCAACTTCTTTTTTATACGTGTTGTTATCACCCTCTAAAAGAAATATTTCATTCGCCCTTAAGTCAACAGTCAATCGAGTTATTGATTTCCAATTCTTAGTTTTGTGGGTTATTAACGCACTTTCATACACAAAAGCCGAAGACCGCAATACAGGGAATATGTCTAATACTTTGGCTCGACGAAGACTCACTCAAATTATTCACGCCCTAGCTTTGAAGTTTAATTGACGCTCGCAGATTAACAAAACTCAAAGCGGAGCTATGAAAATATTTATCTCTAACCTTGCCGTTTAAAATCCAATCGAACTATCTATCCTCAAAGATAGAGTCCGATTAGCGCAAGTTTTATTACCGCACTTTTACAAATAAAGGCCTCACGCTGATATATAGGGAAGGTTTCCAACCCTTCGGCTCAACGAAGATTCAGCGTTTGCGTTTGTTTATTTAGGAGCACTTTAGCTAGTTACTAGCTAAGATTGCCCACTTTTAGATTAACCCTTCCAATTGTTTATTAAAATTCATCCAAATTATCGAAGGTTCTAGTTATCGCCCTGAGCAACATGGATATCGCTCACCCTTAACTTAGAGTTTCCGGTGGTGTAGTAAAACCTTTGGGGAATAAAGGAGATTTTCGTGATGGTATCAGGCGAGCATTAGATACTGCTCACCACTAGAACAAAACCTTCAATGGTTTACAAAAATTTATTAGCAGTCTGAGAAAACTTATCAAAAGTGTAGAATATTTTTGCTATTGTACTGACCAAATATAGCTATCGCTCACACTTAGCTTAAAACTTTCAATAGCTGAGAAAAATTTCGACGCGTAGTAGAAAATCTCGTAGAAAATCTTGTAATCGCTATAAACGCGTGGAATGTCGTGTATAGCAATACTTTTGATGTATCCAAATTATATAGCACGTAATAGAAGCTTCCCTAATCACTGTAGGTGTGTAAGGTATCGTATTTCGTAATGCTTTCAAGCAATTTAAATTTGATAGTACCCAGTAGAGACTTTCATAATCGGTCTAGGTACGTAGAATATTGTATGCAATAATGACTTTAATCCGTTTAAGCTCGATAGCGTCTTGTAGGAAATTTTATGAGCGATCTATGCGCCTCGAATGTTGTATGTAATAATAATTTGAATTAATTCAGACCCACCTAGTAGAAAACTGTAAAATTTGTTGGTTTTTAGTTGTCTTCTCTTCGTTTACCAATGTTTGAGGAACATCTTATAAAAGAAGAACAAACTTTCATTACAAACAGAGATACAAGCGATAGAGCTATATCGAGCTTCTAGGTACTTGTATCTCGACCGTATAAGAGCTGTAAAGCTCAACGTATGGTCTTAATATAAGTGATATAGAAATCAATAGAGCTGAGGACAGCTCTATATGGGATGCCTTGATTTGCTTAGAGCTAAAGAGCTCTAATAGTATCAGGCAAAGGTATGAGAGCTAGAGAGCTCTAAATACCTGGAAGGGTATCCATTATTAGGAGCTAAGGGAGTTTCGCAATTGTAAATACACCTTCAGAGTTCTGATAATACTCTAATTTTATTAACCAAATTTCAAGTCTTTTATACAGGTACAAAATCGCTTACTTCATCAATATGCATGTAAAAATTAAATTTGCACGATTGATCACCTGAAATCGGTGATTGCATACAAGAATGCCGAGTAAGCTTTATACCGCTACACAAAGTTCATTGCACATGCATAGTGCTTATTTACTCATGATGGGTTTGTTTGTATACCTATGACGCTTGGTCATATGGACAAGCTTTAATGAAAGAATTGTTTTTCTTTATTTTTCTTTGCTCGTTTACGATTACTCAACTGCAATTTCATTCATGCAGCGTATGATAATGGGTAATCGTCAGTTTATCCGATTCCCGCGCGCGGTCATATAATTTGTTTAAAAACTTATTTAAACTTACTTGTCTATTAGGACCTGACAGTATGGTCCTACTTCTAAGTCTAGGTCCTGTCGGAGATAACTGTGGAGATTTATCTCTTGCAACAGATGATGTACCTTCCCGGAGGTGCTCTGAATTAGCACCTGGGTCTGATCCCGCGTCGGTTGTTTGTATCTATTGAGTGTGGTCATTGCTTTACACTAAAGCTGGTTAAACGTCATTTTCTGTCAATACTCTGCATTAAAAAGAATCTTGCGCATCTTTGATGCTAGGCTTCCACAGAGTGTTTTTTCCTTCACACTTTTAATGCTTATTATTGACGTAGGAACGAGCAAATCATTTAGTCAATTAAATGTAATGCAACATATTCCATCTGTAAAGTAAGAAATCAGTTTACGGTCTCATATAAAATTTGTTTTCGTGTAGCTTTATTAATAGGTGATTCGAAATAATCTAGAAATTCGCGTCCCTGTTTGTCTTTAAGCTCTAACTTATATATGTTCAAAATACTCGCAAAAGACAAAGTTCCTTTTCGGGATATAGTTGTAAGAAGTCTGCTTAAATCTATTACAAAACTTTATTTAAATTTTATTTAGATGTATATACTAAAGTTTATCCAAAGCTATGACGGAATATTGGCCATTCTTCTAAAATGTCCTGCTTTCGTTTCCAGTATTAAATAAAAATTGTTGTCTTAGGGGGTATGAGGCTTTCCACTTACTCGTTACATCTGACCAAGGCTGTCTGTTAACTTTAAGCCAAAGTTGACAGTCTTTTTGGTCGTCGAAGTCTAAAAATTGAATAGAGAATTAATTATTTAATGCTGAAGAAAATATGAGATGTCCTCTACCGTAAACAGCTTTGTCGAATAGAGCATCCAGTTTTATTTTCTTCATAAGAGGTGCGTACCTAGACTGAAGTAAACCTGCTTCACGCAAATTCCGAGATGTTGTTGTATTTATCTACTAAGCAGCCTTTTGGTCCAGTATTGCTGTTCACAAGCCGAGGTATAAAATAAGTTTCCTATATTATAAAGTCTATACTTTATACAACCGTAGTATTACATACATAAGACAACAACATATTATATTATATTGTGGCAATAATATAAAATAAATATAAATAATTTTACCTTGATTTAACTAGGGAAAAAATTTACAATTGCAGTGCTCAGTTTTTCAAAATGCTGGGACTTTAATGCTTGCTTTAGTTTTATGAAATGCTCACATATAACTTCACTAAGAATTATTATCGAGCTTTTTGACACTGGTCCTTCATTCTTAAGACTATACTCCAATAATTGATTCTCTTTTATTGAGCTTTTCAAAATCATTTCGAGTTTGTCAAAAACCTAAAAAGACTATTGTAATATTTTATTTTAACTTAGATGTTCCAGGTGATTCTGATGTCAACCACTTTTCTATGTTTTTAAATGAACTGTTGTTGCAATTGTCATGAATCCACATCACCTCCTCCATATTCATAACGCACATTCCAATAATTGCATTCTCTAATTATCCAAATGCATTATTCAATAGCCAAAAGTCAATATCTACATATATCATTTCCAACATACAAAAACCTTAACCCATTAACACACTCAGAAACAGGTGTCTTATTTCAACATTCCTCGGGGCACCCGCTAGACAATCAAATAAACACGTCACCGCGAAGTAGCTACCGTTCACCAGAACGAAAACATGATATACGATCCCTACTGAGTACTGACCATCGGGCTAGTGCTCTTATGTAATCTAAAATTTGTTTATCATTTTCCATACGCTACTGGTGACCCTGAAAATTGTCTCTGATTGTTTTTGTCATTTTTAATTGTTTTTGTGATATCCCAATTGTTGACCGATTTTTGAAATTCGAGCGTTTCCGTTCAAGACGAAAAGCCAATTTTTAATTATTCTTCTGATTTTTGTTATTTGAGCGTTTCCGTTTAAACAAAAATCAGAATTGTGATTTTCAATTGTTTATTCGATTTTTGTCATTTGAGCGTTTTCCGTTTGGACAAAAATCGGAACATGTGCATGCATATGGAATTGTCTACCCGACAATTCCCACAAAATAGGAAAGTGCATAATCGACCAATTCTGATTGGTTAAAGAATTGGTTCGATTTTAAATAAATAGGCTGTTGAAGCGAAGCCAGAGAGGAGAAGTTTTCAAGTGTTCAACCTGGAGAGTCCCCCTACCCAAGGTAAGGCCTCCAGTGTTTCCCAGTGATCAATTGATTTTGAAGAGTTTTATTTTATCTTAAAAGTTTTTACAAAGTACATATTCCAAAAAGTTTTACTAAGTGTATTTATTCTAAATAGTTTGCAAGTCTATTAAAGTCTGCTAATGCGAATTATTCTGTGAAAACTATACCAAATAAACGATAAAGGTTATTAAAAACTAAAAGGAGTTAAATTATTTGAAAAAGATTGTTGTACACCAAATGGCGTGCAACACAATTAGTCGAACTATACTCTGCAAATCCCTACAATAGTAACAACAATATGTATATATGATTATATTGCATCACGCGGCAAGCAAAATATTATATATTTTTTCAGTTATGGACGGCCAAGGTGTAGGGAGCAGAAGCGTATATAACGTGGGAGTAGGGGAGCGCTCGCACTTAGTGGATCGTATTATCAAAATGTGACGCCTTAAAAACAATGAAATTCAAATGAACGAATTTAAGCATAATAATATACTGAGGGCCTCTCCGAGTCCAAGTCTTCGTCAGCCAGTGACGGTACACAATAAATTCAGGTTTTATAAGAATTAGACGAAGGTGAAGCAATCCTGTCCGAATTCGTGTTCTTAACTTGATATTAGCCGTTTTATTTAGAGCTTGATGTTTGTATTTCTTGCCCCGTGAGATAATCAACTTGAGAACAAGCTTTCTTGTCCCTGAAATGTTAAATGTGTTCCCGATATATTCACATATTCATATAAATCTTGACCATTATAAATGGAATTAAATTCACCAAAAAATTATAAATTTTGGGCGACATGAATTATATTGTACTTACTACGATAACCTGTAATGTAAAGAATACAAATTAATTTTATTACACTCAGAAATTATGACTGTTTTATGAATATGAACCTAATTATTTGGCTTTTGAACCCTATATAAAAAATTTATGTTGATTGTTAAAAAAAAATTGTTAAATTAAAAATATTGAGCTAAATTCCCCTTTTTTTTAACTCCTGCCAATTTGGACTTCTTTGACTTGTAATCGTTCGGAGAGATGAAAGACGGATATAATATCTATCAATATAAATATAATTTCCACTAATAAAAAATCTTTCTTCCATTCCACGGAAATGCGTGGAAAACAAGAAAATTTACTGCCGATGCAGGTAAGTATTCACAAATAATTATAATCAATTAACTTCTACCCATAAAAAAATTTTCTTCCAGTTCACGGAAATGCGGTGAATAGATAAATTCACTGCCGATGCAGGTAAGTGTAAGACCCAAATTAAAACATACATTCAAATATATATATATATATATATATATTTGTGTGGCTTAAAGATTTTTATTTCGTTCACATGATATCGATTTTTAATTTAATTTGATCATAAACACTTGGGGATTGGCCAACCAGATCCTTCCCGGCTTCACAATGTAAATAAATAAAAACAATAACTGTGAGCTAATTTGATCATAAACACTTGGGGATTGGCCAACCAGATCCTTCCCGGCTTCACAATGTAAATAAATAAAAACGATAACTGTGAGCTAGGTCTGGCTACTAAATCTCTGTCGCGAGCTATGCGGAATGCCATTCACTATATATATATTGTATTTAAAAAAAAAACACACAAACACGTTGAGGGAGAGCCTCTCAACATCGAATTAGAAGGGACTGGCATGGAGTGTGGAGAGGAGAGCCATCGCCACTTATTAAAGGGAGAGGAGAGCCAATCTCACCTTCAACTTCAAGCCGTCGAAACATGAGGAGGAGCACCATCCTCGATGCTAATTTTACCCCCATTTCACCAATAACAGAACATTATTGACACTTAGCACAACCTGGTGAAATGGCAGCAACCGCACGCTCAATAATACTGACTAATTCTATTATTCTATCATTACACCTCATATATACCAGGCTAACTCTGTGATTACTCACCAAATCCACAACACTAATTGTTTTTTTTTTTTTTTACTTCACTTTCCGATAAAACATAAAACACCACCAAGCATAGTTCCAATATCAAACTTTAATCGTTTGTTTTCAACAACACAATACCATCAATACCAGAGATAGAAACTTTAATGCTCTGTTTACTAAGGTTCAGGAAGAACTGATTGAATAATATCAGTCCAATATTCTGGAATGCGTAAATCGTTCAAACCAGTTCCAATATTTATCGAAATTTAAATGTATGCTGTTCCGCATTCCTGTTCCTTCTAAACACTACTCAATATACTAAGAACCGGCTAATTGCCTTGTCCTCAGCTTGGTACATCACAGTTCCTATGAATGTACGCATCACGAAAACTGCAACAGCCAGCACGAATGTGCCCAGTAAGTGCGTAAGCAACTCGTTACCTTTTCCTGCAGTCCTTGAGTGATGCGTTTATTTCTATTTACAATTCTAGGAAAACTACGGGGTCTAACTACGTTCTATTAAAAATGAGTTGCAATAAATGATATTTATTTTCCTGTGATATTACATAAGTATTCACAAATAATTAAAATGAATTAATTTCTACCAATAAATAAATTTTCTTCCAGTCCACGGAATTGCAGTGGAAATAGAAAAATTCGAAACGATGAAGCCACTCAAAGCGGATTTGTTTTTTCTTACAAAACTCGTCTATAAATCGGCCGCGCTGTTCGAATACCGCACCTGTTGCTTGCTCAGAACTAACTCATTTCATTCCAGCACAGAATCATCTCTCTCGTATCGTAATGGAATCAGCCAACCTGCGGGCGCATCGCTTTTACAGGCAAGACCCGCGTTTGTGTGCCTGTGCGCCCACCGCTAGGCGAGCATTTTTATTTCAATGGAATTTTGAACGAACGGCTAACATCTGTGCTACTGATACTGATACGTTTCTTTGAGTTTCGTGGAGTTGTCAAATATTCATAAATGTTGAAACAACAAATGATTTGTTGATAGCGTAAATTTGAGAATTGTTGAAACAACAAAAGATTTGCTCATCAACAATTCATCAGAATTCTTTTATTCTACTTGGTCAAGGTGCCTGTACCTTGATGTAATGGCTGCGTTAACGGTGCTTGTACCGCCTCGCCACAAGAATGTAGAAAATTCTACGTTGAATCTTGTGCTGCTTAATCAAGTTGCTTGTACCTTGATTTTAGCAATATGTTATGTTAACGGTGCTTGCAACGCCAATTCAAAATAGAAACTACGTAGAATTTAAATGAAACTTCTCATTAGATGAATGAAACGAGATTAAAAATTATATATTCATAAAACTTAATTTATAACACTCAAAAAATGTTTCATAAGGTAGTTTCTTTTTTTTGCAAATAATAAGAATGAGAATTTCACACAAATTCGGATTCCCATGCATGCCTTCATAATATGACACAAATATGCATATCGTATTTCGTCTGGTGGCGACGGGCACATGTGCATACTCAGCATAATTTGTGTTCGGTGAGAATGGAAAAAATGAAATATGAATTTATCTTTTTTCATATGTATGTAGGTAGGTATATTTATTTTCTTATATTGAAATTCTAATTACTATATCTATATAATGATACATGATGAATCTATAATGTATTAAGGTCTGAACAGGCATGTTGAGATAACATACTACGAGGGGTGATCAAAAAGTAATGATAATGAGTATAATAAAACAACGCATTCTAGTTTAAATTTAATTTATTTTTCTACATAGTCTCCTAACAAGTCGATACATTTAGTCCAACGTTTCTCTAAACCTAAAATACTCTTTAAAAAAAAATCTTTATCTTTGAACTTCTTCGGCGTCGGTGAGGATGGCCTTTTCCAAGTCATCGATTGTTGTTTGGTCTCAGGATCAAAATGATGGATCCATGTCTCGTCCATGGTCACAAATCGAGACAAAAAAATTTTTTGGTCAGCCTGGAACTTTGCAAGATTGGCTCTTGAAGTGTCAACTCGATTTTTCTTTTGTTCGTCCGTTAACATTCTCGGTACCCAACGCGCGGAGACCTTCTTTATATTCATTTTGCTGATCAAAATGCTTTGGATGCTGCCATATGAGATCCCTGTGACCTCAGCTAAATGTCTGATGGTTACTCTTCGGTCTGCTAATACGATATCTTCGATTTTTTTCACGTTTTCCTCAGTGAGGGACGAGGTTGGGCGTCCCTCGCGTTGTTCATCTTCTGTGGATGTTCTACCCAACTTAAACTCTTTGCACCACCGTGCCACCGTAGAATATGGAGGAGACATTTCTTTTGTTTTCGAGAAAATGTACACCCTGTGATGGTTTTTTAGCTCCTGTTGCTACAAATCTCTACTTTTTTTCAATTTTATTTTTCTGATGTAATTCCGAATAGTGCTTATGTAACCTGTTGCTTTAAATCTAAGCCAACTGCTCCAGCTGGGAAGAAAATGTCACATTTTGCCGAACCAAGAATATAAAATTAATATTTCATCCAACTTTAATTGACAGTTTGGCAAATATTGAAAATATTTTTTATATTCTTTCCGATATAGCTGGGTATGGTTTCTTTACACGCGGGTGAGCTTGTAGAGACTACAAAATAAAACTAAAACGCGCATAAACATAATCCTGTATTCGCAAATAAACAACACACATTGGTAGCACTATTCGAGTGGTGCTCTGACTGTCATGTAGGACAGATAACTCAGTATAACAAATAGCCAGTCTCAAATCGTCTACCTCGTTGATTAGCAAAGTGTCGTCGCATTACTAAAGTCCTCTTCTCTTCCGCTCACCTTGAAACTGCTCTTTTGTTTTCGCTATAGAAGCGGTGCGGGATTACTGAAAGATCGGTGCCTGTGTCGATGAGGAATGTTATGAGGTTGTTGTTGTCACGGACAAATAAGCGGCAAGAATTCTTTATCCTTCCGTCTGCTGCGTGGACGGAAGGACTTATGAGTTTGTTGACGACTGAGGAGAGTTTACTTTCCGGCTTAAGAATTCGCAGGGTGCAACGCAGTTCTGAGCTTTAGAACCATGTCTGGTATGATACCAACATACTTTGTTTCTATTCGCGGAACGATTTCTGCTTTGTTCTTGGCGACCGCGATATTGACTGTTTCGTCGATTTAAGGAGGACTTGCGTGGTCTGCGTGATGAATGACTTCCACGTGAAATATTCAAATTCGCAATCATTTTCTTGATTTCTGAGACTTCTCTAGCAAGTTCATAATTGGAAGGACACGCCTTAGTTTTTTCGATAGGGGCCTTGATATCTTATTGAGAGTTTTTCGGTATATTTCTGCATACAGAATAGATACCCGCTGGTTTACATGCTTCCCATAACTTGTCAGCTAATGTTGTAAGCTCTGAGATATCATGTTTGTCTTGAGGTATGAGAGCTACGTTAATTGCTTGTGGAAGCCTACGTAGCCAAAGCTTCTTAATAAGGTGGTTATCACTAATACTAGAAGATGTTTCCGAAATTGACCCCCCGCTGAATCCAGTTTCCCTGCCTGGATGCCGATGAAGTTCGATTATTCTTCCTATTTGGAGAAGGTGATCTTGCAGAGATATTGGCATTATTATATCTCGGCGGTGAAGTTCGACTTTCTCGGAATACTGGCTATTGCCAGTTCCTATTTTGAGGCTGTCTGTCAGCCGTGTTTGTTAGTGGAGTATTGTTCATCTTTTGGAAATTATTTTGATTTCCCTGATTGTAGCCAGAACGACTGTTGTTCGCAGCTTTTGTCCGGCATTCTTCGATAGTGTGCCCAATTCGATGGCAATATCGACAAGATGGGACCAGCGACCGAGATGTGATTTTATTGGAAACTGGAGGTCGTTGTAATTGCGAGTTTGGATTTGGAACTGCGTTGAAATTTTGCGTGGTGCGTTGTATGACTGGGCAGTTTGATGCAGCATGCCCCAGTCTATTGCATTTGAAGCAAGGCAGATTGAGATTTGTATTCTGTTGAAAGGGATTTGGGTTTACCTTGTGGTTTGTTTTAAAATTGGATTGTCTCGGTTCTAAACGTGATGCGTGCTCTAGGATATGTGACTTTAGTGAAGCGAAAGATTTATCCGACTGGACTTTTGCTAAAGTCTGTAGTTGTTGATTGGATAATCCATCTTCAATTGCTCTTACGGCCTGGCTCTCATTATCTTTCAATAAAGATTTTAGGAGTACCTTATCTATTGTGTAAGAGTGGGTTGCCTCATTTAATCTGGATAGACTTGTGTTAAGTCTTTGGAGAAAATCCATTACGCTTTCCCCTATTTTCTGCTTGCAATTATTTAATTGCGATTGTAGGGCGGATCTGGAAATTTTTTCTTCGAATGTTTGTTTTAAGATCGATTTTAGAGTAGGCCAATCTTCGACTTGATTGTACCTGAAGATATCGTATGCCTCTGCGGATAATTTACTCCTTATTAAACTAAGGAGGGAGTGCTTTTCGCTTGTCGTCGTTGCTGTTGTGTATGAATCATCACAGCTTGAAATGAATTTGTGGAGATCTTTCGGATTTCCATTGAAATTGAGAATTAATGTTCTCGCGTCAGATAGGAAAAAATTTGATTGATCTCTGAAAGAGACATTGTGGTGATGCTCTGTGGAATTATTTGTAGTATTCGTTACATTTTGGAATCGAGAGTCCAATTGTTCTTGCAGCGCAATCCGTGTATAGGCGTATAGGAGCGCGTATACGTATATATAGATATACGCTTGGCGCGAGTTGAGTATTTCAAGGTCTGCCCTGAAAAACTCAGCGACTGAGACGTCTGCCTCGTAGATTTTTGTTGTTTTTAGAAGGACTTTGAGCATCAGTCACAGGGGCAGACATGAACAGATGATTTTGTAGCCTGTTTTTTTTTCAATTTTTAAAACGCTGTAAATGCTTCTTGCAGAAGCAATATGCCGGCAGATGTGGCTTTCTCGTCGTTTTACAATGTTCTCGATCTAAAAATTTATCTCTGCTCAGTGTACATTTCATATAGTGTTGTCGAAATAAAAAAAAAGTTGACGACGACGACGACAGTCGTCGCGTCAGCTTTACCGTAGCGATCGGGCGAAGCCCATGATCATGCATACATGGTTAAAGCTGACGCGACGACTGTCGTCGTCGTCGTCGTCAATGTGTTATTTTTATTACCCTGTGTGTTTATTGATTGTCGTCGTCGATTATTTATGTAGAAAAATTTGAAAGTTGTTAGAGATAATTTTTGCTATAAAAGCAGTGTGTTTGTTACATGAAATTTAAATGCAGTGCAGAAGTAGATTGAGTAGTTCAAGTTCAGAGTGTTGTTCGTATATTTATTCTGAAGGTGAAGTTCAATATGCCGTTACCGAAAGTGAAAAAAATGACCAGTTTACTAAAGTTCCGGAAAGACAGCGAGGAGGAAATTTTATTATCCGACGACGAAGCATTGGAATTAACTCCTGTGCCGAAATTGACAATGTTTGCCGAGCAAAACGAAGACGAATCTCAGGAAATTCAGCTGAATCAGGAGAATGCGAAGCAAGAAGAGATTCAAGTGGAAGCGATTGCAGCTACAACTATTCCCCAGACGATAACAAAATTAACGAAAAAGAAAATGCCGATGAAGAGGAAGAAACCAGAGGATACCAATGTAACAATAGCGAATTCCAGGAAAATGCAACTGATGACTATAGAGGAAATTCTGGAATTGCAGGAACCGAATGCGGACAACGCTTGTACAATTTTGGGGACACTGATGCTTATCTGGTTCGAAGGAATTCTACTGATTTTACCGGAAATATTGAAGAAATTGACAATAACATCATTGAAGAAGAGGAAAATTTCGAGCAAACGGACATTGGAACAAATGTTATCCGCAATATCGTGTATAACAGAGAACCTTCAAATCCGCAAAATAGAGTTATCAACCTGTTCAATAGAGGATTTCGTAGACATCCTCCGAGAAACCGTATATTACACGATATATACGAAGCACTCTATCCAGCAAGACGATTCGGAGTGGATTCTGAATTCCTTAATAGAATCTTTACCGGATCAGTCCTCATCATCTTTAGTCATGGAGACCACATCCACACCATTCACGACTGTGCCTACAGTAACAAGTCGTGTAGATGTAAATTTACCAAGTACTTCGAAAACGCCAAAAATGGCTTTGGAAGATGATACAATCGAAGAATTATTCCGACCATCGAATACAACCTCCAACACTGGTACAATACAGCAAAGTATAGCCAAAAAGGACGGCGAGTTTGTTGTCACTTTGAAGTCGCCGGGAGAATGTGGGTACAGAGTCATCAAAATGGACATATACGAATTTGGGAAGATCCAGCATATTCCGAAGAACCAATGGTGGCAACAAGCGACATACCGGAGCACGTTCATCACTTCATCTCCTGTGGACCCGAAGGAAGTATTAGTGCGGCGGCTTCTGAATTTGGCAGCAACAGACCTCAAGAAGATACCCAAACTAGAAAGGGAGGAAAAGGAAATGAAATCATCCTTTTTCTCAAGAGGAGACCAACGTCGCCATTAAATCAAATTTTCAGCAGTAGTGCTTGGCTTCAATCGGTATATAAATTTTATGATTTAAATAGTGTTATAATTAGAAATTGCATTAGAATAGTGAACAACATGTATAATGAAATGTGTACTAAAGAAATTTATAAACATTTCCAAAGTTGCGAACCGCAACATTTATTTTTCAATGCTCCTCAAGGCAATATTTCCAATTACTATTACGATATAAATAAATCAATAAGTGTATTAGAAAATTTGTTAAAATTTCAATTCGAAAATAATAAAGTAGAAATTCATAATTTTTTAAAAAATTTATATAACGTAGTTGATAAATTAATACCTAAGAAAAATTCTATTTTTATATTATCACCTCTAAATGCAGGTAAAAATTATTTTTTTGATGCTGTTATTCACTTTTATATTAATTTTGGACAAATGGGAAATTTTAATCGTTATTGTAATTTTCCTATGATGGAATGCGTGGATAGAAGAATCATACTTTGGAATGAACCGATGATGGAACCAGCAGCAACAGAAACTTTAAAAATGATTCTTGGGGGAGATACGGTCAATGCGAAAGTAAAGTATCAGAATGATGATACAAGAACACCTGTAATAATTTTATCAAATAACGATATTTTTCCCAAAGATGAAGCTTTTCGAACTAGAATGTATAAGTATACTTGGAAAAGTTGTATTCATTTAAAAAAATTAAATAAAAAACCCCATCCTTTAGGTTATTATCAACTATTGAAATTATATAAAATTATTCAATAAAGATTCATAATGATATTCAATTTTTTTATTTCAATATAAAATATAAAATTTATTACAGCTTCAATTGAATTGCATTTTGCTGCATTATATAATATTCACTATCGGTGTTACTATCATCATTATCATTATACTTTGTTGCAGTAACATTTCCACTTTTCGTATCAGTGTTACCAAACAAGGTCTGACCGTCTGTATATGACTGCGTTGCATTTTCTATGAAGGTCACTTCTAATGGCCAGCTAATTGCGTTGTTTTTAGAGAATGCTGAATTTACATCAAATTGAACTTTACATTGACATTCTATTTTCCAATAACATGCACTATTGAGATAAGAAACATGTGCAGTTGCTGGATTTAATTGAGGCGTAGCAACTAATCCGATGTGTAATTGTGGTTGTGCTTCAAAACTTGTTGCTCCACGTGCTGGATGAAATGCGCCATAGTTTTCTATTTTTCGAATATATTGTTCTACACATTGATTAATTAGTGTGTATGCTTCGCTATCATTACCCAAGCCAACATCCCCAATTACAGGTTTACCCGTACTATCAGAAAAAAATTGTAGCATCATTGATCTGGGACGAGTAAAAGTTGATTCTACTGAATTTTTATTTCTATTCCAGGGTACAAAATGATCTTTAGCTGATTTTATGAGGCCATTTTTAGGTTTATACGAATAATGCACAATTTCTGTGCCAACGGCTGGATTTACTAAAAATTGATGAACTTTTTCGTCCATACGTGCTACGCCATAATTATGCACCATATATTTTGGTAATGCACTTCTATCTGGATTATCTGAACGATTCCATTCATGTACAAAATACTGCTCAATTGGTTGTGGTATACATAATGCATTACTACTTACATGCGTATAATATTTATTAGCAATTTCTTTTGCGTCTATAGGTTTGGTATTAATTGGCTTCATAGGATTTGTTCCATCAACTGTATATTCTTTATTTCTACCATAAAACTGTTTATTTAATCCTTCACAAATTAAACCAATTGGTACATATTCAGATGTCGCAGTTCCACTTAATGTTGTTCCTGTATCAAATGCAGTTCTTGTGCCTAATGGTGTTACTGTACACGTTATTGATGCTCCAAAAGGGAGTGCTGCAAATTCTGCATGGCTTAAATAAAATGGTAAAAAATCAACTGGTGTTAATGCCAATGGTGTAGTAATATTTTCCACAAAATCTGGGCTGCCTAATTGAATATTTTCAGTACTATATCCATATGAAATTAATATTCTACTTTTCTTGAATGTAACCGTTGTCCCGGATGATGGTTCACTAGGTCTAATCCAGGCTATATTTGGTAAAGTTGATGACGTTCCTCCAGTTCCACGTAATCCGCTCGCATCGGATCTCGCCCCCGTATTAGGCCCACGGCCCGACCCACTCTGTATATTTTCTGTCGTATCCATTGGTGTATGTGCGGATGCTTCTGCAGAACCCCTCCGAGCAGTTTCAGACAAATCACCAGTATCAATATTATTAAGAATGTCTTCAAGAGCTCTAGCTGTACCAGGTGTAAGCGGAGGAGAGACTTCGCCTGTATCTGTACCTCCACCAAGGTCTTCAGGTCTGAGTTGTTTGGCGGTTGTTGCGTCGGCTGATCCGGTATCGGCAAGTCGCTTGCTTGGTCCAGGTTGAGGTTCGCTTGGTCCAGGTTGAAGATTTTCTGCAATAACTTCACGATTTACTATATAAGTATCACGTGATTGCCACTCTGCTAAATAATGTTTATAATATTGTCCTTCTTTTCTATAAGCTGTATATATTTGTTTTGCAACGTCTGATTTTTTAAACTTGTTATAATTAATATATTCAGCTCGATCTTGTTGAAAAACTTGCGATATATGCTTTTCACGTAATCGAAATATATGCTGAGAAAAAGTAAGTTTTTGTTTGCTCATATTAGGATATTGTACACCGAACACACTTTCAACACCATATTTAACACTTAAACCGAATATTCCTGCTAAGTCACTAACACGTCCGTTTTCTTTAAAGTCATCGACAATACTACCAATGGCTTTTCTATCTGCCTCCTGTATATCAATATTCGAATTAGCTAACGTATATTCCAAATCATGTACATAGGCTATAAAATCTGTAGAATTTACGACTTCTTCTTCACTATATATATCATTGCCTGGACCCAGATAATTATATCCAGGGTATGTATAGCCTTTCTTAGCCATATTTTATAACTAAATAAATTTTTATTAATATGTTAACTTATATTTAAAAAAATCAAAAAAAATACGACAACGACAATGAAATTTGCACAGGGTAATAAAAATAACACATTGACGACGACGACGACAGTCGTCGCGTCAGCTTTAAGCATGTATGCATGATCATGGGCTTCGCCCGATCGCTACGGTAAAGCTCACCACGTCTGCCTCGACGATTTTCGTTGCTTCTAGGATAAGTTTGTTCACCAGTCCAAGAAGCAGACATGAACAAATGATATAGTGCCCCGGTTTTTTAAACAATTACAAAGCTGTCAATTGACAACGCAGCGCTAACGTGCAGGCAGACGTGATGTTTAATGTTATTTAGGGTACAATTATTACTATTATGAACTTCTGCCACATGAACAGATCGTATTGAAATTTTGTTCGCCAGCTCCCTAACTATAACACTCTCTTCGATATAATTTCTCGTTTGACTCGGTCATTTTCTATTGAAAAGTTATCTTTTCAACAATTCTAACTGTGACAATAGTTTTATATTTGTGAAAGAATATTTTTGTATTAAACTCATTGAATAAATTTAGCAAAATTGTAGTGCTTTCAAATGACGTTGGTGTTGCAATTTGTGGGCAGGTAGGTGTCTAATTACTCGTATATATAAATATAAGGAAATCGGCTGTATTTTTGGTTACCAAACACTCTTTCACAATTTCATTTGTTACCACTATGTTTTTATTTGAGACTTGCAAAGTAAGTTCTGGGTTTTGTAGGAAAAAGGTCAAAACGTTAATAGTTAAAACAATTTATTTCCCTAATTTACGACAACTGTGTACTTCTCTTATTTAGAGCCAGACACACAATGACAATAGTTTCTTAAAATTATACAATATTTATAAGATAGAAATGTCCAACGATGTCCTCGCAAAGCCTGGGAATTGTTGTGTATAAAACAGTTACAACTCTTACGAAAGTTGCACCTATAGATTTTCTGATGGAAGTGCTACCGAACGGCGAGCGAGTATGATGTTGGCGCACAGAAGCGTGAGAAACCCTTATTCGCTAAAATGGTGGCGTACTATATGAGATTATGGCTGTTTGTATATAAACCGTGGGAATCCTTTATGCTGTAACAACTATAATACTTTGTTCGCCTTTCGGCATTGAAAATAGCTCCGGCCGAGTCGTCACCGCTCGGGAGCCCTTTACTATCCGTAGTAAACTTGGTTGTCGAGTGTTTTAATAGAGCTTGGATATCCAGTGACTAAGGCTGAAAGAAAAATTGAGAAGTGTTTCCAGCACTGGGAAAGTTCCATTTACTGGGCCTCAACTCCAATCAACCAACCTAATCAATGCTGAGATAGTGGGAAAGCTTTCTAGAAATGGAAAGTTTTACCCAAAGTGACTTGACTGAACTCACCACTCGATAACTCGATGCTGCGGTAATGGGGAAATTGTGCTGGAGGTTACTCGGTGTGGGGAGTTATTCTAGAAATGAAGAGCTTCACTTGGAGTGCCTCGACTGAACTTAAAATCCGCCGCGTTTGTCCGGATAACAGCTTGGCTGGGTCCCGCCTCCTCTGTAAGGAAAGCTAAGTTTTCTTGATTTGATTATTTATCAAGAATGTGGGAGGAGTCAGACCACACTTTTGTTTCACCTGCTTACTTCTGCCGTGAGATTATAACCGCGGGCGATTAAACGTGAAAGACAGTTGTTCGCTTTGTCCACTGTGTTCGCTGATTGCGACGTTTAGAGGATTCACTGGTTTGCCAGAGGCGCGTTGGGGTTCAAAGCAAGGAATGTGTTGATTTGCCATCGGCAATTGTCAACTAAAACAGATGACAATATTTGTTGATTTACTGTCGGCACTTTCGAGTTCTCTTCACGTTAGGGCTTCTGACTTGTAATTGCCTAAGGGTCAGTATGAGAATAGGAGATTTAACAGAAGCTGACAATAAAAGTAAACAATTATAAGCTCGCTTTCCGATGCCACTGATCTGCACTGTACCAGGCATTTGTTGATTTACCGTCGGCAATTGGCAACTTAAGTGAATAAGAATTTCGTCGATTTATCGTCGGCACTTGCGCCGGGGGAGAAAATCTTGCGGCGATGAGCTTTCTAATAGCGAATGTTCACTTAATTCCCCAAGGAGAAGACGTTAGAAGACTCGAATCAGACTTTTCTTTCTTTCTTCTTCATGCGACGAAATCTTGTGATGATAATTAGGAACGGCTAGAAAGGCCAATAATTTTGCAAGAAAATTTCAGTACGCAAACAAAGCTGAAAAACAATTCTTATGATGCTAGGAAGTTCGAATCACGACGCTTCTTTGTTCATATGACGAAATCTTGTGATGATAATTAAGAAGCGGCTAGAAAGGCCGATAATGGTTCTAGAAGATTTCAATCCGGATTCTCCTTTGTTCGTTTTGCGGGGTTCTAATACCGGTATTCAGTCTCAAACAGCCGTTACTCAAGTCTTACGATTTAAAGCACTCAAAAAGAACTACTGTTAACGGAGAAATTTAAATCGGAACCTCTCTTTATTCTTACAACGTCTCGAGCTGATATTTCTTTTAAGAATTCTGGTTAGTCAAATAAACAAAAATATCACGTCACATTAATCACTCTAAGCAGCCGCATATGGATTCCAACAAAAAGAATGTTAAATGATTCGAATTGCTTTGGTGAAATAATTGTTCAGACGGCGGATGTTTTATGCTCACAAGTAAAAGACTGCGCAAAATCCCTATCGGCACTCTTTTCGATACCAAAAAAAAAAAAAAAAACAAAAGTGGCTGAGCCAATTTGTGCAATTTCCGCAAAAAGAATAAAGGAATATAAAATTTCTGAAACAAACCACTTTCTAATACAAATTCGCACCAAAAAAAATATTTGGTGCCGCCGAATATTTTAATTCAAAAGAAAAAAAATTTGCAAAAGAACAAAAAAAATCAAATTCATAAATCGAGCCACTTATCTTATTTGCAAGCGTAGCGGGAGCAGATGGGTCCGTTGGGTGGCTCTGTTCTATGTTTTGCCGCCCGGATGATTTTACAAATTATGCTTGGAGCTGAAGCCGGCGAATTTGTAAAAATTTAACACTTGGTTACTTTTGTTTGATTTAATCTACTGCAATTTCAAATACTACAAGTTAATTTTACAATTCAAAAAAATATTCGACTTTTTCTTTTTGAGTTCACTACTGGACGACGATCACTACTTCAGTGTTGAACAAAGGCTCTCCTTTTCTTTAACAGCGATGCTGAATTCCGGCTTCTGCTTAGACTCAGGAAAAAGGCCTGCCAGGTCGACTTTTTTGAGAGTCCGAAAGGGACGTGTCGCCATCTCTTGTGGTTTTTTTTGTTTCAGTGCTCCTTATTCAAACGTGCTGCTATGTCTATCTTCATATTGACTCTGAAGACTGCAGCTTTTTCCTCATCGCGGGGAGCACTTCACCAACCAGAGTTCCAGATTTCGCTACAATACGTTAGAAGCGGTGGTGTGCTACATTCTGACTGTAGGCGTATAGAAGCGTGGGAATCGGTGGTGTGCTACAGTTTGAATTAAATTTCATTGCAAATTCCACTAAATCTTCTTCATCAATTTCTACTTCAGAATACGAAAATACATGGTCGTCTATGATAAAAATTTTACTTGCAGCGCACTTATTATTTCTTTAATCCTCTTATATTCCATTAAAAAGAAATAAACTTCTGCAGACAATGTTCCCTTTTAGTTTATTAAAAATTATCAACAAAAAAGATAACAAAATTTCACTTTCAATATGGTAGGTATATTCAGCAATACGAGCTGAATTCTTGGCTTGAAACTAAAAGATTTTTTGTACTTCACTTTTCACTAGGTATGTCAATGAACTGACTCCACTGAACAAACTAACTTAAATGATTATTCTATTCTAAATAAATTTTATTAATGCAGCTACAGTTGTGATTGTCAGAAACGGTATAATAGCCACATGCAACCATAAATATAGTTGTTTACAGCTTTATATATTCGCTTTGCTGTGAGTCTTCTTCTTTCAACTACAGCAAGGACTGGGAGTGCTTTATGGTGGAAGTTCACCAGTCCCGATTTAAAAGAACTTTTAAAATCACTTTTTTCTTTTATTAATGAATTTTTTATACTCTTACTAATAACTTATAATACACATACTTTCACTTTTGTCTTATTTAAGTTTTAGCTTTATTTTAATAGGGGAACAAGAGACCTTACCGTGGGTCGGGGGACTCTTGGTTCCTTTTTGATCAAATTTCACAAATGACTCCCCTGGGTTAGCGACCCATCGGGTTTTTATTTAGAATTTTAATTCCAAATTTTGAATAATCAACTAAAGGCTGAATTATTCGTAGTGGGGCTAAAGAAGAGTTAGCACATAGCAAGTATTGGGAAAATACGAGCAATACTAGCAATATTCTAACTATTTCCCCAGTTAAATGTATGTGAACATTTTGCGTACGCCTACCGATATTATTTATACATATCGGCGAAAGTCAATATTGCATGGCTAAGCAATATTCTAAAAGATTCCCCTACGCATAAGATATTTAAAAGCAGGCTATTGGCTAGTATTATATACATTACCAATAACCAGGAGCATCATGTAGTGCCATTACGGGGGTCTAAACGTTATACATATTGCACATAGTATTTTCTGTATACATGTGGGATCAGGTATCGAGGCGGACACATGGTTAAATAAAAATTACCCGGCGAACTCAAATGAACATAGCTTTTAATACAATTCAATGTAGCTGGTTTAATATAATTAGACAATCCAATAGAACTAGACAATTTAATATAAATAAAGAGTTTAATATAGGTTAACAATTTTGTTGGTAAGATGCACGCTCACGATACGTCTCGGATGAAGTCTCTACAACCAGTGCCCGTTGCTGATATTCTCAAGCTCGTCTTCCCTCATAGGCAACCGTGGTTGTATGTGTTTTTGAGTGTATTGGTGTGCGCGTAGACTTTCATTTAGAACAGAATGGTTATTATCATTTGAAGAGATTTTCTCTAAATGTTTCGCAAATTGCGAATTCCCACATATATATTAGCAAAGCGAGCGAAAACGTTAGGCATATTGCGCATATTTCCGAACATATGGCAAAAACAATTAAAGCAAGCGCGAGTTTTATATTGGTTTTCCAATTGAGTAATTCAACACTAAGTTTCAATTTGAGAATTCTTTATTTCAACAATTTCTACAAACACACTTAATTTATGACACTTAAACGACTATTGATTACTTATTAACATCGAAGTTTAATACAGACTCTCTGCTAAAGCCTTAGGACTCTTCTTATGTATATATAATGCCCTAGACACACAGCGCTCTTAATGAAGAAATAACTAACGACTCATTAGTCTATAATGATTCATTATAAGCTCCAGACTGTAATGCGCTTGCTTCTTATATGAGAAGACTGGTAGGCAGAAGTGCCGATTTATAAAAAACTTAGGGTATTACGTCGACTTAACTTCTGGCTATTACGCCGATAAAATGTTAGGCTATTACGCCGACTTATGAATAAATAACACTCCTGCTTAAGGTTCAGTTAATTATTATTATTTCCAATCAATCACGCTAAATTTATACATAAATTTTACTTACGCTAGCAATTATGACTATCGATCATACAAATGCAATCGTGAGAAAGTGTCAACAATGAAAATCGGTCGGTCATTACACTTTATGCAATATTCATACATAACATGAATCACGCTCTTGAATTTTATTTCATTCATTGTAACCTGACTCATGCTTTCTTTATTTTATTTTCTTAAGTCATTCATTGTGAGTGACGATTTTCTTTCTTGACCCATATCTGCCTTTGTTGATATGTTTCTCATGATTATGCCGTTATGTCGATTAATTACATATATCATGTCGTAAGCATGCTTGTGACTCAATTTGTATTTAGTGGTATATCTTAACTATGGATTAAGATATATTACAAGACACACAGTCATTTCTTTAATTAAGTTGTTCTGTCAAACTGGTTTTGATAAACTTATCATATTAAAGAAGCAATATGGATCGAATTATCACGATAAACTTTGTTTTTATTTATTTTGTTTTTCAATTTAACAATTTACAAATCAGAAAAACATTATATTAAAAAGAATATTGATAATGTAATTTATGATTTGCATTTCTTTGCATTTCTTCTTCTTATTTTTCAAATCGGCAGATGCACAGCGGAGTTCTAGATTTACATTATATGCCAGTAGTACATTTTTCCTCACTATAGCTATAATGAAGGAGGAAAACACTTCATTAGTGTACTTTATTATCATCTGATTTTCGAGCCATAATGACGTATACTATATGTCAAAAATCCATTAACTCCGAAGTGTCAGGTTCGTGTTTTTGTGCACAGGAAGGAGAAAACGTCAAATTTTCTAAATGTCAGTGACGCGCAAAATAGTAGTTACTGCAACAGCATCTTTTATTAATAAAATGTCGGTGAATATTGAAGAAGAGGAGTATGAAGATGATGTCATTAGCGATTCGGACGATATAATTTTTATTGGAAATTTTTGGAGGGATCGAAAACACAAAATTCACGGGTACAGTTGAGCTGTATTCTGATGCAAGTAAAATATTTTGTTATTATAAGTACAAAAAGGATCTAAGACAGTGGCGGTTCGTGGAATTCAGAAGAGGGAAAGCAATACATATTGTGTAAATTATAGCTCCGCTTTTCAGACTATTATATTGCTACTACAAGCAATTACACAAGTATCAAAGTCAATGATGTTAATAATACCCAATAGAAATATTCACCATTTTCTTGTTGTTTAAATAGGAGGAAGCCATTTGTCATCATTTGTAAGTCAGCTTTCCGAATCGACAAGTATGGGTTTTTATGGTAGAAGGTCTCTACCTCTCAGCGCAAACCCTACGCCTACGACATTTCGCCCAACTATAGAAGTTGGTTACCAGGGGCCGCCACGTGGAGGCATGTCGAGTACTTGATGAAGTCAACAACAGTTACAGCACTGGGACACTTCAATGTAAAAACGTATCCCATCAATGCTTTCCCTGTTGCTCCTCATCCTGACCCCTATCATGCAATAGACAATATAAATTTAAAAAAACAAGAAAAGGCATGCAAATAATAAACTGCGGGCACAAACTACAAAACAAAGCGCTAATTTAATCAAAACTACAATAATAGAAATTAGTGTTTGTAATTTATCTCAATCCTTCTATCTTTTTGCAACGCAAAATGACTTATTATTTCATTATTATATTCTTCATTACTAAGGAGATTTTTCAATAATTTTTTTTCAATAGATAGAAGTGCTAAGCTACTTAAACGATCATCCCCAGTGGAATTTCTTAAATAAGTTTTAACTCTCTTAAGAGTTGAAAAACTGCGCTCCGCAGATGCACTTGTGACAGGAATTGTCAAAACTAATTGAATTAATTTAAAAAACTCTGGGAAGCATCTTTGTAATTTATTGTTTATAAAATAGTCTTGTAACTCCTTAAAATTTTTATCTTTTAAATCATCATCGGAAAAAAGAACTGTCAATTCCGTATGTAAGCAATTAAAATCAAATTTATCTGGATAAACTTCTTTTAAATTTTTAAACAAATCACTGGGAAAATATTTAGAAAACGTTGAATACAATGATGTATTAAGAAGTTGGAGAAAATTTATCTGCTGGAGCGACTGGAATCTAGAAGTGACTTCCTGGAGTAAATTATCTATTATTTCGAAAAAAAAGTTGCCTGAAACTAGCTTCTATATCTATTTCACCGTCTACAGAAAGTCTAGCTCTTTTTCGCATACTTGGTAATTCACAAGTTTCCTTTGTTCGATTAAAATATAATTGAAAGTGGCTTTGAATTTCTTCCAACTTTTTTTCAAAATCGTGAATTTTTTTTAATGCAGTAAGTGATGTCATTTTGTTTTGTTTGAAAGATGTTGAAAAGCTGATCACTAAATGGGAAAATTAAAGAAAATATATTCAACAGAAAATTAAATTGAAAATCTGTAAGGATAGATAATAAGCCTTTTGCAGCATTGAAGGTCTCATTGTCGCATGAACCACTATTGGTAATACTATAGAGTAATTCCTCTAAATCAGACTTATTTTCTAAAATTGTGAGTACAATCCTACCGTTATAATTCCATCTAGTAGGAGCAACCTTAGGCAATCTTTTCCGAACTATTTCATCAAAAGCGGAACTTCGTTTAGTGGAATGGCTGAAGAAGGTTGAAAATCCTGATATGGAGGAAAAGAATATACGACACTCATTAATTCTGTCGCAAGATTTAGTTAAAATTAGGTTAAGCCTATGTGCGAAGCAATGAACAAAAATTGCGCTGGGAAAAGTATCTCTTACCTTTTTTTGTAAGCCTGGTATTTCACCGGACATGACAGCTGCACCATCATAGCTCTGTGAAATTAATTTCTCCTTTCTGAATTCATTTATGATATCAATTACATGGCCGTGCAAAAATGAAGCTTTCCTATCTTTCGAAATATCACGGAAACCCAAAAAAACGTTCGTGCACAATTCCCTGCTTATCTACATATCGTAATATTGTAGATAGCTGCGACTTGACAGAGACATCTGTAGTTTCATCCAAAATGATTGAGACGAAAGAAGCGTTCTCAATTTCTTTTTTAATGAAATCTGAAATTGTATGAGCAGTTGACGTAAGTAAATCATTTTGAATATATTTCGATAATCCTGAAAAATTCCTCGAATCTTCTAAATGATTTTTTAAAATGGGGTTGTACTTTGCTAATAAAATAACCGTTTCAATATAATTTCCTCTATTATCGGAATGAGTACTTTCATTATGACCACGGAAAGCCAGTTCTTGACATCCTAAGTGAGATACAACATCGATGAGACATTTAAGAATCTCTCGATTTTTTTTTACTTGCTCATTATGAGCTTGAATGCTACGAGAGTGTTGAGTGTCAAGCATTGCTTCGATCCTTGGCAAACTGCCAAACTTTTTCAAAGCTAAGATACACCTTAATGGTCTAGCGAAGTTTTCGTATGCCGTTTGAAGGCTTTGTGGAGATTGCTCAGATCGGAAAATCCTGAACTTCCCCACACATTGCTTTCAGAGGAAAACAATAAACAAGGCCAACAATAGAGTTTATTAATGAACTTGCAACCGCTCAGCCATTCATTTTCATCGTACAATTTATTTGCAAAATTTCTGGTAAAATTTTTTTTTGTTGACTGCTGACTTAAAGAAAGGAGTGGTTTTGGTCGGCCATTATTTATAATTTCCTTTTTCTTTTCAAAAGGTCTTGACCCGAAAGATTGCCTTAGAAGCTCCTCTATGATATATGCACAGTTATTTACGTTTGTCATAATGATACATGCACCGTTATTTTCGTTTGTCATAGTTCAATTTAGGAAAAATTATATAAAATAAAAAAAAGCGAAAAATAAACAGTAAAACTACTTACTGACAGAATTGTAGATGCATTATAAGTATCCAAAATTGGCACAATGTCACTCCAAGCGTCCTACTACTTTTACTTTTTATATCAGTACTCAATAAGATGATCTTTCACATGCAATATTCACTTTACGAGCGTCTTATCACTACTTCTACTATAAAAATGAATTTGAAAAGATATTTAATTTGGAAACATGCACATGCAATACGCACTTTACAAGCGTCTTGTGATTACTTTCACTTTTAAAAACGAAATTAAAAAGATTGACATTCACATGCACAATACGCACTTTACAAGCCTCTTGTAACTACTCTCACTTCATTTAAAAACAAAATTCGAAAATATTAACATTCATATGCACAATACGCACTTTACACTTTACTGTTTTACTTTCAAAACGAGCCCATGCAATGCACTACAATCCTGGCATAATTAAGTAAACACAAGAATTTCACTAAATATCTCTTTCCACAAACATAAGAAGCGTACGTAAAAAATCTAAACATCTAATTCATTCTTACTAATTACCATGCATATTCCATACATATTACATAGGTATACCCCACTCATTCCCAAGAATCCTAAAATAAAAACTAGAATTCTACATTCTCTCGCAATTAACTGAAACGGACATAATATTATGAGACAATCATTATCTTATCCTTGCACAATAGGAAAAAATCTACGAAATTATTAACTTCTGGCAACATTAAAATAAATCGAGAGCAAGCCCGATACCCCAACCTGCATATACTTCAGAATTTATCAATGAAGTTCTATGAGAGGGTGTAAATCAATTGCAAAACGCTACGCTGCGCTCAGCGTACTATAGCAATATACGTATCCAAATCCTTGAGTGCATATGAGTCCAAAAAGTTAAATGTGTTTAACTCTTTACATTGGCGTTGTTGTTGTGAAGACGCTGTAGGGATTTCAGCGTCACTGCGATGTCAGTGGCTACGGTAAGTTTGATTCTAATGCCGTTCCATCCATACCACTCGAATAATATGTAGCTTGCTGGGCAAGCCAAATCGGCTTAGATGCGGTGTTGGGTGGTATGACGGTGGGTGGGTCTTACGCTACAATTTGATCAGCGTTTCCTACAGTATGTTAGTAGCTATGAAATGACATTGGGGTGGGTGGTATGTTCTTAGTGTGTAGGAGAAAATTGGGCGTTACTTATAAAATGTTTCAGTTTGTATCTAGTGATGCCAGAGTAGTAAACATGTTTGAATTTTATAATTTTTTTTTTAAATATTCTGAGAATATTTTAATGCAAAATGGTTTGTCTTTATGTTTGGATTTTTCCATGTTGTCAAGGGAAGCAGTGCTTCCTTTGCTTCCAATGAGGAGCCACCCTTGATCTAGGAGCATTTTTTAAGATTTCCAGGGACATTTCCGTTTGAAGAGAAGTTCGTTTGAGAAATTACTGCATTTCTTAAACCAGAAAAGCATTAAGGGAGACTCTGTTGGTAATCCACATGCTGAATCCATAGCATCGAATGTTATGGAAGTATGATGAGTGATTTGCTGACAGATCACTTGACGGACAGCGGGGCGGCACGCTAGTTCGCCTCAGCTATTGGCGGAGAGTGTGGGGAGGTTCCACAAAAAAACCTGCCGCTGCCGTCAGCCATAAGCAAAAAAATGTCGTGCCTATCAACACAAAATCGGCACACTCTCGGACCTGAAGGGACCCTTACGTCACTTATCTGCATATGATTGAAGGCGCAGATGTTTTGCCTTCCTGCATGCCCCAACCACCCATGCGACTCCGAGGGCAGTTATCTTTAGAGTCCCTAATTGACCCGTAAAAGAGAGAGGGAGAGACTAGGCGAGCCTAGACGACCTTCATCCTATGTGAGAGGGCCCTCGGATAGTGAAGGAAGAATTAAAGCTTTCAAAATTTCATATTTACGTTATAATTGCAGAGTAATAGACCCAAAAAAAAATGTCATCATTTCAAGGTAAATATATGCAAAGATATCATTAAATTAACTATAGCTAGATGTATAGAAAGCATTAAATCAAAAAGGTTATGATTCCAATGTACATATATAGGTATATAGGTAAGTATACCATGAAATTATAACTATATATATGAAGTATATTATTAAATTAGTTACATATATATGCAAGTATAGTGTTAATTTGAAAATATATAAATATATGAAAAAAATATCAATAAATCCAAGACATATATACGTCTAACTATCATAGTAAATGGAAAATATCATTAATTCAAAGGCACGTATATGTATGTATCTAGGCGAGTATATCATTAAATTAAAGCTATGTGTATACATGTAGGTCTATCATGAAATCAAAATTTATATGTACATGAAAAATATCATTAAATCAAAGTTGTCTACATATGCCAGTCTCTCAAGAAGCCCAAAGCTCGTACGTATGTATGTCAAAAAAATGTGTAATATAGATAAAGAATACTCACGGTTAAACTCCACGGCATGATGAAGCGCTTCAGCATCCGGTATCTATTAAAAGAATGAAATTAAAGTCAAAGGCTTCGACTTGCTCTCTCTCGGTAGGCTCGACCACAATTTTCTTTTGAATTAGAGTAAAGTTGGCCGGCGGCACTATTAGTTGCCAAACACCCTTACGTGACACATGAACGAACTTTGTTTTCGTACAATGGACAGACAATCTCCGAACAGGTTAACGTTTTACTAAAGAAAGAAGGTGA
Source organism: Dioctria linearis (assembly GCA_963930735.1). Lineage (NCBI taxonomy): Eukaryota > Metazoa > Arthropoda > Insecta > Diptera > Asilidae > Dioctria > Dioctria linearis. The sequence continues at coordinate 138,945,402 of OZ005743.1, read as the reverse complement.
AATGCGTACTAAAGCGCTACAACTACAAGCTATGTATAACGCTTCTGTTTCGATGTACAGCAAAACGATACTAGTACTCGTAACTATTTCATTATTGCGATAGACTCTTTGCCTTTATTGTTTTAAACTGTATCTTTTTAATTCTTTCCGAGCCCCTTTGGAGCATTTCCCGCCAAGGTATACTGCGTTATACCAATTTTCGTATGGCGATGTGACACGGAAACTTAGTGTTCTTCTTCTTCCTTATCTTATCGCATGTCACACCGAGCTCGAGGGAACGCATCTCACTTGGTCTGGTCGGGGTGCGTTCAAATTTTCTGCTATGGACAGTAGCCGGCATACACGCTTCAGTATCTCATGTAGCATATTGCTATATGCAATATTCTACGACCATAACACGAAATATAGCCATGACTGGTAACCACGGCCAGAACTTTTATTGTTGTCAACCATTCTCTTGTAGGTATGCTTTGCTTTTCCATTTTGCCGCATATTCTTCTGCGGAATGCTTAAAGCCGAACCCATCAAGAACTGTTTTTAGTTTTTGCCAAGCTGATTTGGCATTCCGTACACCAGTACTGAACAAATTCATTCCTATGGTCATGCCAGCACTCAATCAATTGCAGCACTTCATTACTGTTCCATTCTCCTATAATCAAACATCTGTTAAATTTTCTTTCCTTAAAGTATAATTTACAACTACTTACGGCTATTTCCGCTACTCGTTGCTCCATGTTGAGGCTGCGTTTGCTGCTCTGATCCTTCAACTAAATTGTTGGTTTGCAGCTCTTCAAAGAAATCGGGAGAAACAAATATCGCCTCCTCCGAAAAACACGGATGGCTATAGAGATCTGGACCTATTATCTTTTTGTGACATTTTTCACACACAGTTGTTAGGAGATCCTGTATATAAACGCAATATTTATTATCCTTACATACTATTTTACAGGCTTAACAAATTATTTTCGAAAAGTAGTGCACTCTATTTAAGCTTTGTGAGACAGCGATATGCTTTTCCCGTTCCCCATAGAATTATTTTAACATGACAACATGATTTCAAATCTTTAAATAGTGTGCACAACTTTTGGAATACAATATACTTAAAGTTACATCCTCCATGTTATTTTAATTATTAAAATTTTCGCAACACAAATCACAATAATTATTGTACAAAAATCACAACCTCACCTCTTGAAGAAAGTGAAAGCTTCGGGAGTCACGAGTGCCATGATTGGCAACTCGAACACAAAATGGACATGAGGGTTAATACCGAAGCAAAAACAAAAACCCTCAATGTGACACACGGCATTTTAATGAATAGTTAGTACTAATGATTCATTAGATCGTGCTGTGTGTCTAGGGTATAATCTCCTTATCGGATATTAGCTAAATGATTATCCATTATCTTAAATGTTCTCTTTTCATAAGATGTTTCGCTCATGTTTTATGAATTAGTCATGTAAGAGATTATTTACATATTATGAAAGTGAGTTTTATTATTTTGGGGAATTGTTTCTACATTTGATACAACACGCGCACTAACTGTATGATGCGTCAAGAACAGAATCAGTCTCATGCTGAGGGGTTTGTTTCTTTGTAAACAATGTAGTGCGTTGTCGCTATTATGATAAAAAAGAAAAAAATTTGAGTTGACAATAATTCTGATGGAATTATTGTCAATCGATAGGAATGGAAAAGTTCAAGTCATTGTTACTTGAAAAAGAAAATGTTTTAATGTTTTGTAATTCGAGTGAAAAATGGTTAATGGCTTTGAAGAAGAGTGTGTTACATAATTTTATGGATAATTTGCTGGGAATATGAGAAATACTCGTATGCCAATAGGTATGTATATAGGGGAAGTGTACCTAAAATGGGATACTTAAGCTTCTAATTTGTATAAAATCTAAAGTTTATTCTGAAACAGTGGAGATTTTTGTATAATTAAATAAGACACTTTTGCTACGTGAAAAACCAAGCAAATATTTAAGAAATGAAAAATTAATCGTTATAACTATTTAACAAAAACAAAAATGGCTGTAATTTCCCATTTTACCCGAATGAGGCGGGTTAAATGGGAATTATAGTCGAGTTAAAATGGAATATGAAATAAATTAATTAAAAATATTCGAAACAAATCTCATTTTCGAAGGTATGATATAAAATATATATTTTGTTACATTATATAAATATACCTAGTAGCGGCAAAGATCGCAAATGAAATACTGATGATTAGGTTCGATACCCGCAAATGCCTCATGCATCTGATTTTTACAGTTTAAACATTTTATCCATCCTTCCCCAAGTCTGTCACTAGAATATTTGTTGTTGCAGTATTAAAATTCAGCGTAATCGTAGCCGCTCTTTAATTTCTAGAGACCGTTCTTCAACTGTAGCAATAAAAATGTTCGCAACAGCTCCGCTCCAGTAAAACATAACAAATTTTCAGTTGATGAACTATTAAACTAGTAATATGCGAAGCATTCCAATACTTTTTAAACAATGTGAGTGGTTGAGCAACAATCAAAACAGTAGAAAAATTTCATTTCGATTTTCCGAATTACGATCTGTTGAGGCGGCCACGTAAATTCACATGGCTTGCTTTACCAAAACAACTGTTCAAATAAATATCAACAAGAAAAACGTCTGCTAACAACGCGTATAGGACATAGTATTACCAACAGTATAGTTAAATAACTATGTATTTTAAAGTTTACTTCAAATTTTTTGTCGAACAACCTACAAGAATTGTTAGCCAACAACTAGAATTTCAATTTTTATGCGATTTACTATCCACTTTCAAATTTAAAGAATAACTATTTTGCGTGGTTGAAATTAAACAGCAAAGTTGGTAAATATTTGTGAGGTGGTAAAATGTTTGTATGGAGTGGTTTCATTACTCTGTTTTTTGGTTAATTTAACCAATCTTTTTTCTTTGAGTGAAAGAGCTAGAGTTGGCCAACATGTGTGATCGTGTATGGGCCCCTTAATGCCTTTAACGGTTCGAAAATATTTGGAAATACTGTATTCGGCAACTTTTATTGTATTAGTAAAACATCTTTTCTTGTTATATTATCAAAACTATGTAAGTCTAAAGTAAAATTTAATGCAACGTTTTTATTTCCTATTTGTAAGTGTTCTACATGACGAAGAGGAGTTTGGCTCACTTCTAGACTGTCTTTATTAGGAATAGTAATTTTGCGATTTTCAGTATTTAAATATGAGTTATTAACTGGCATAGAATTAGAATTAATAGGAAAATGATTTGTAATGAAATGACGATTTTTCAAGTGCCTTTTGAAAGAATAGATTCAAGAAAATGTCTGTGAACAGTTTTCTTGTTTACATGAATAAATATTTCGCCGCGGATGTAACCATTGTATATGGCAGATTAATATTTCAAAATGGAAATTTCATTCCGTACAAAAATATATTTGACAATATTTTGTAAGGTATGAATTTAAATTAAATTACGTTTCTCCTAATTATATATTATGCATTAAGGAAGATATTAAGTTTTCAACTTGAATAGAATTAATGTTCTTATCGTATGGAGTTTCTATAGAAAAAAAGTATTTTTGAATAAAAAGCCAAACGTTTTCACACAAATATTTGAAAAATTTTTGAAAGCAAAATCTAAGCACTTAACAAAATTATCAAAATTGTAGTAAATGTTATTAACAAATACGTAACATTTTTTTATATTTAAGGTTAATGGGCCGACTAATATTATAAAAAGCTAAATTTGGCTTTTTGTGCTCTGATACTTTTTTTACGTTCTTCAATTTTTGATTCTAAATCATTGATCCAATGTAAAAACAAAAGTTGGCTTATCTGCGAGTCGCTTACGCATTTCACGTTTTCCGTGTATACATAATTCGTGCTGTAGGTATTCATGGGCGTAGCTAGGGTTTTGTTGTGGAGTGAGCCTAGTAATGGCCAGCTTGACACAAAAATTTAAAAATAATATTCTTCAATCATTTATTGTTTTTCAAAAATGTGTAAAAGTTTCTAAAACCTTAATCAGTGTTTACGCCAAGTTTCCTTACTTCAGCAAACTATTTTACTGATTATTGTTGTTTGATTTTGAGCAAGAGTTCATTCTTAAATAAATATCGTCTATACATTTCACTGGATTTCATTTAGATCGAATACAAAATACATGTGATTTTTTTTAATCTACTGGCATTACGATTTCTACTGTAGTGAGAAAACTTTCACAGAAAGAAGAAAACTCCTTTGAACGGCAATAAAAGCCAAGACCAAATAACCAAATAGAAGCCAAATTTAATTAATATATGCAGAAACACTTCTGGTATTGAGAAAAATTCATCTTACGATAAGAAAGTTATCGCACAATGAAACTGATTTGCTACAAAGAAGAACATTTTACAAGAAGTCAACATAATATCTACCTACTAAAACATTTTCTCATTTTCTGTAAGAGAATTTACTGCTATTATCATAATCGAAGATAATTTCAAAATATATTTACTACTATTTTTTGTGTAGGGGAGATGGGGGACAGTTGCAACAAATTTACTATTTCTGTTAATAACTTCGAATTTTAGGTCATAATAACAAAAATATTTAATTTTAGGAGAAGCTTAATATGTTGGGAAGTAATAAAAATTAAGAAACTTTAGATCTTACGTTTAGTTTTCGCAAAGTATGACATTTTACTGATGAACTTCCCATGTTGCAAAGTACCCCATCATAGGGGTTACTTGCAACATTAGATGGGGCAAATTGAAACTACCAGGTGTAATGTTATGTAAATCGAATCTACTTAATTAAAAGTGGATTTCATAACTGAAATTCATTTTTATTTACAGTCAGAAGTTATGTATGTAAATAGTTGTATAAGTTGTTTTCAGGTACATTGTCTTACCTTGAAGGTTAATATCAAAACAAAATTTAATCTTGGCCAAATATGAAAGCACTTAGCCATCTTTATTTTCAATAGGAACATAGGTACATATATATATATATTACAGAAAAACAATAAAAATAGAAAAAAATAGAAAAAAATAAAAAAATAAATTATACTTTAGTCTTCAGTCGTTTTATGTATTTTTTACATTTTACAGAGATGGCACACATAACGCATCTCCGTTAGCATATTGGGCAAAATGTGCCCATTGTTTGCACTGAGTGCATTGCACCCATTCCTCTTCTGTTTGATATTTTTTCTTACAAACTAGACAAAAATAGTCCTTCTGCTTGGTTTTTGAGTTGATACGCAGAGAGTTACTCCTGTTTTTAGCAAGAATTTTTCGCTTTGTTAGTAATTTGTCCTCATTAATTTTGTTCCTCTCTTCAGTGTCCGTTAAAATAGCTGATCGTCTCTTCTTTCTTCCTTTAAGAGAAACTTTCCCAGGGCCAGCTTTAGGAAATGGTCGAATAAATTCCGGTGAGAAATCCATTTCGGGAGAAGGCAAAGGAGTATTTACCGGAGCTTTGTTAGATTGTGATGTACTGGCGATAGCCACATTCTGCTGTTCTGTCAAAAGATTTCGATTGGACTGAGATGTGCTGGCTGTTTGAACAGAATCTTCCTGCTCCACCAAAAGTCGATCAGTAACATATGCTGACATGAAATCTGCGTCGGTAAATTTGTCCGGATTATATGGAAAAATTCCACCTGCAGCGAATCCCGAAATTATATTTGCAGGTATCAGTGCACCTAAGAAAGGACTCACGGAAATTCCCGCCAAATCATGTATGGAAATGGTCTTTCCAGGATGAGTCTTAAGCCAAGAATTCAAGGCAGAGCTGCATAATTTTTTAAATGGTCCAAAAACTGTTAAGTCGAGCGGTTGTAATTTATGAGAACAGTGTGGGGGAAATGACAACAACACCACATTACTCTCGCGGCATAGATCCAAGACAGGTATACTTAAATGTGATGAGTGATTATCTAGTAGAAGTAAAACTGGATTCTCTTTGCTGGGCTTTGCGAACTTTATAAAGTGTTTCATAAACACAAAAAACTCTGCCTCAGTCATCCACTCAGATCCATTAGCAGTTCCTATGCATCCAGTATTGCCATCTCTTATGAAATGGTCATGTAATTTTTTCCTTGGATAAAGGAACATAGGAGGAATCGCATTTCCGATTGCGTTCACTGCAACGGCCATAGTTATCATTTCCCCTCGTTCAGCTGATGTAATTGTCCCAACTTGTTTTACACCTTTTTTTGTCACGATTTTTTAGGCTTTAAAACCGTGGGTAAACATGTTTCATCCATATTATAAATGTTACGAGCCGTAAAATTTGTTCGCCCATAAACTTGATCCAACTTTTCAAAAAAAGAACTCACATTGGTTTTATTAAAGCTGGTAGCCCTACCAATACTCGTTGCTTCCGGTTGTCGTATGCCAAGCGAAGGATGTCGTTTAAGAAATCCCTGGAACCAATCAATTCCAGCGCATTCATTGTTTTTCCAAGAAGAGGGACAAGCAATTCCAAATTCTGTTGCACACTGATAGGCTAAGTGACGAATTTCTTTGGTTGTCAGACCAAACATAATATCACTGGCACGTATGATGTATTCGCACATTTTTGTTTCTTGATCCTCGGTAAAAACTCTACGAGGGTTTTGGTATCCAAAGGTTAGCAGAAGAGTATTTGATCCAGTTTCTGTACAAGAATTATTTATAACTAATTTTATAAATTCGTCTGAAAATGAATAACATACCATTGTTTATAATCCTCTTCTTTTTTTTAATGTATCTTGACAAAGTAGAATAATGAATTTTGTACTGCTTCGCTATTTGTCTTATACTGTAATTTTTATTCTGACAGTTTTGTAATACGAGATCAGCAGCCGTTTCAAAAACATCCTTTGAAGTGGAGCCACGATCTGTTTTCTTTTTGTACACTCTCATTTCGCTCGTGTGTAATTAAGTTAAGATATCTAAACGTATAAAAGCTGTTCAAGTAATATAATAAGGGATAAATGTGATGTGATAAAAATAATTGTGGTGTTGACGAGTTTTAACCCGTTTTTTTATCAAAAGAAGCGGTATGGGGTAAATTGCAACATGTTGCAATTATCCCCACGCTGTTTGTTGCAACTTGCCTCACACCACACTCCAGAAAAAAATTCTCTGTAAAAGAATGAATCACTGCAACTATTCAGTCTTTCGCAACAGCAATGCATAAAATACATATTAAAGTGTAGTAATTCATAGCAAGAGCTTACCAAGAAATAGAAAATTTTTACAAATGTATTCCACTAACAAGTTTTTCAACCCTGCTCAGTGCCACGGTCTGTGAGAGACTAAATAATCACATTGAATGAAACATCTAAGAGACGTGCTTGACATGGGCGTACGACTTTTGGTTGAAATTGTTTCCGAGGAGCTAAAATTGGACTGTTTCAAGTTGCCCCTGTTGCAACTATCCTCCATCTCCCCTATGTAACAATAAAACAGCGAATGCTTGCTAATTCATTAATCTAAATTTTCTATATTCATTCAGTTTGAATAAGACGAAACAATTTGTTTTTTTTACTTGCAAGAAATGTCTGCTAAGCTCAAAATCGCACTTAACTTTCCTTGAAACATGTTGGTACAGAACTTATTCTCAGTAAAAATGTCTCTTGGTGCATTATCGTTTAATTTGAATGCGTTACCATCCATCACTTCTAAATTAATATCATTATAATTATGCTGCTGGAAGGGAATACAACTATTATTTTAATTCTTTTTGCATTAATTTAAATTAAACTTACTTGATGGTGCTGAAATATTGTCAACAGAAATTGCCAAAACCCAATTGATTAAGCTTAGTTTTCTATCTTTTCTGCAAATCGGCTCAATACCTTCTCAGCTGTAATTTTTTTTTAACAATGTTGAGCATTGACATCTGAGAGAATTGTTCTTGAAGCATTGTGCTTCTAAACCTCGTTTTTATCCGCCTCGTAGTGTTGTATGAAGATAGGTGGAGAGCTCACAGCTTTTATAATAAAGAAAAATATAGAAGAACTCCCCTTTTTCCGATTTTTTATTTATTTACAACTCAAACACCCAGTATGTGATTTTTATTTTGATTTATTATTTATTTTTTTCACACAAAATTTTCTTATACTCAATCTTATTTTCAATTTTCTATAACACAAAACAGTTAGTATTCGATTTTGCTTTGATTTATTATTTTTTTAGTACACCGAAATTTTTCTAACTCGAGCTCGACGCCGAACTTTACTATAGGTAGGTTTTAAAAAACGACTCCTCGAGGTTTGGACAAATTGCACCCAGGTACCCATGATCGCTTTAAAAGCTCTTTTTTCTTTTTATTGTTTTCTCACGACTTTAAAAAAAATTGCGTGAGAAAATGCAAAAGTTCTTTGATGCGGGCTATATGCATCAATGCAAAACTGTAATCCGATATGCACTTGTGCGACCGTCTTGAAATATTAATTTTAAGAGGGCGCGAATAATTTTGATAATTGTAGGTATGTATGTACATACAATTAGATTGAATTAAGTAGGTAATGTACGTATGAAGACACTGTATGTAGGTAAGTGTGCATATCGTGTGAGTGGAATGTGTGTCTGATAACAAAATGCAATTTATGCTAAATTGCATTTTATTATAATATGGGAATCAGTTTTTCAAATGAAGTTTTGAAATGTGAATTGAAATGAATAAAATTATTTTTGCTTTCAGGGTCAAGTTATAATACATCAATATATTATATAGGACAATATATTGATGTATTGACCTTATGGTTGTGATTCGGGACATTGGGCACCTGAGTCACAACAATAGCAGAAAAACTTCTCTCACAGTCGGGCGGCGGAGCTCACTGGGAGTAATATTGCCACTTTAAAAATTTTTATTCTTCTTTAATATTTTTTCTCAAATTTTCAGCATTCATCTCGTAATTTTTTAATTTAAGCATGTTTTCATGACCATAGCTTCAGCTTCCAAGGGTGATGTATCAGTTTTTAAGATTTCTTTATAATTACTGATTAATTTGAGAAATTTGTCATCATATTAACAAGAGAATTGAGGAATTTTCAAGAAATTACCTCTATTAATAGAAGATGAGTCCTCCCGAAGCCTTCTCAACGGCAAGACCTGGCAAACAAAGGTCATTATTATATCAATAAGTTTAGCCAAGTATTCTATGTTTTGAACAATTTCTTCCTCTTGCTGTTTCGTAAGTTGTTAATGAATATATCCAAATGTAAGTGATTGACGATAGGGCACATACATTTGGCTGCATTCAGAGCGAGGCGATGATTCTGAGTGTTTTTTAAGGCCTCTGCTAATTTTTCCAGCTGTTAATGCTGCTGTAAGACTACGTTTTCTTATTATGCTTTTTATTTTTGTCTTATTGACTTAACATTTATTTACACTCAGAGAATTTTAAGTATAAATTTAATCAGATTTTAATAGTTTTTCATATTATTTTTAGTCAATATGGTAGGCCCCATTATAGTAATTATTAGGACTCTATTAAAAGAGTGGGACACTATGCATATTACTTTAACACGTTGACGTAAATGACGTCTATAGCCGTCCAACGCTGGTGCTTACAGATGCAAATGACTGCTATAGCCGTCCTATATTCTTAGCATTCTAAATAAATGATTAAACTGTATATCAGTGTTAAATCCATTTGTTTCATATTTCTTCAATCTTGTTCTAAGAATGAATCATGAAATATTTCTTAATAATTAATATAGTCGTCTTTTTCAGTTATTCTCAGAATTAGAAACAGATTGCAAAAAGGGTATATAAGATAATCAAACAAACATTTGGCAACAACTTACATGAATTTTGTTGATGAGCATCCCTCCCCGAGGCGCCTCTGAGAGGTTCAACTGTGGCACTGGATTCTAGCTAGTCGGTCTTAAAATATAGGCCTCATCGCTGCAGGCGCCTAATGTGTGACTCGACCCACGACCCATGAAAGCATTTCCTATCAATAATGCCAGGCGAATGAGACGGATTGTCCAGGCTACTTGAAGTGTGCCGAATCGGAGACACATCCCTGAAGTCCCATCAATCTTTGATCAGACCTCGACATGGTTTTCCGTGCCGGAAGTCAGAGGTGTACCGACAAGCTGGTAACCTAAAAAATCCAGTCGGCCAGTACTGCTCTGCCTGCTTTCACCGAGATGAGCCGAGGGAACCCCGCGGTCAGTAACCTAACCAACTGATCGCAAAGCTTTCCCAGCCCTAACATCTCACTCTGATCTCCGACCGACGCTTGTTCAAGGGTGTGTCTTCAAGGCGTCGTTGAGGTAGCGACGTGCCAGATTTTCTTCCTTAAATTTGCAAAGGCTTTATGGAAGTGGAATTCCTACGACAAACTATCTGCCGTAGGGTACCATGTAGGAGGGGTTCTGGCGCATTGTCAGGCAAGGGATTGGGGTAAAACGTGTCTATTTTCCAAAATATATGCCGACCGCTAGTCTGGGAGGGTCCTAAGCTGCACATTGGCATCCTGTAGTTTACCAGTTCAGCTGGCTGGATGCCTTATAAGGGCTACCAGGATTGAAATTTGCACTAGACCTACAACGTCCCAGAAATATGGATATCACGGCCTCATGTCCTTGGCGTGGTAGACTTCTAGCGTTCTTCCCTGATGATCTTCAAGCTCGTATAAGGAGTTTCCTTTCTTTAACTTAACCCGACACTTCACAAATTTAGGTCCTAATTTAGCACTGGTCTGCTGCTGGAAATTGCTTCGGGCAAAATGCCGTCTGTACACTTCTTGACCCACTTTGAAACTAATAGGCTTCGCTCTAAGATTATAAGCTTTGGAACCCTGTTCAAACGCATAGTTCATATTTTCCTGCACTCTCGCACGGATCAATCTTAGTTTGTCTTCAGCATCTACTCTTAGAGGTTCGTTAGGAGTTCCAATCATCTGCTGACCGAAAAGTATCTGGTAAGGTGAGATGCCAGTTGCTTGGTGGATTCAGCTCCTGAGGGAGCTAGCTATGTGGCTTAGCTTCTCATCCCACTTAGTGTGACCCCTCTGGATGTATGCCCTAATCCCTGCCAATAGAGACCTGTTCACTCGCTCTGAGGCGTTTGCTTGCGGCGAGTAGACTGTCGTTCGCAAGTGTTTGACCCCATACCTATCCAGTAATTTGGCGAACTGAGCCGAGCAAAACTGGACTCCATTGTCAGAGACTATCGTCTCCGAAACTCCGAGCACATGAAATATTTCTGTCTCGATGAATTGACATACATTAAGAATAGATGCCTTTCTCATTGGTTTGAGAATCGGGAATTTAGAAAAGTAGTCAAGAATTAGTAGTATGCAGACATTTCCTTTCGCTGACCTGCGATATGGACTTAGAAAGTCGACGTACAGCTTTTGCCATTGTCTTTCTTTCACAGACTGAACTCCCATAGGTGGTCTAAAAGTGAGCTTCTTCTTCCTGAATCGGATCGCCTGTTTTCGGAACAGTCCGAATATAGACGAAGCCATCCTTGACACAGAAGTTGATTTAACTTTCTGCCTCAACTCCTCGTATTCCAACGAGTTGAAATATGGCGAGCTAAGCTCAACTTTCGGACCAGGATCTTCAGATGGTGAGAAGGTGTCACAGAGCATCCGGGACGACGCTCAAGCTTCCTCTTCTGTGTTCGATGGTGAAGTCGAAACCCTGAAGCTTCCAACTCCACCGAACAAGTCTATCGGTGAGGTCCGTTTGAGATATCAGCCATTTCAAGCTCGCATGATCAGTCACTATATTAAACGGCATAAGTTCTACGAAGGGCCGAAACTTCTGTACACTTAAGATCGCTGCTAAGCTGCTCTGTGACTTTGTAATTTCGCTGTGCTGAATTCAACTTTTTGGAGAGGAGCAGAGTTAAGTTTCTGCTTTGACAATTCCAGAGACGTCTGGGCTTCAGGTGTCCATTGGAATTGACTGGGAGTCAGAGTGTCTGTAATGGAGGCAGTTAGATCAGCATAGTTCGGGATGAATCGTTGATACCATCCCGCCATACCTAGTAGGCGTCGGGCCTGCCCAACAGTTTTAGGTGACGGATAGTTTTATGTTTATAAAAATATATTTATTTCATTTTTACTAAATTATTCTCAACAAATATCGTTATGGTCTTTACAGCTACCAAGACGTCTATAGACGTCTTTTGTGTATCAGTGAAATCGAAGCTATTAAAAACAAATGACGGCTATAGACGTCCAAAATTTTTTAACAATATTTGGTGGAAAATACATTAATTTTATTCCGTAAGTATGATATCTTGATCGAACTCCCCAAGAACCAACTAATTAACAAAAAAAACAAAAAGTCGTTTTTGTCGTCCATCACCGATTTCAAAGTGCGCGTCAACGTGGTAACTATTTCACTACATTCTTTCAATTGTTGATCGCATTAAAAGATAATATGATAAAATATAAGTTTTATACTCTTTAAAGTATTACATGCATATGTTCTTCCTTTTAAAAGTATGTTATCTCACTATTATCATAATATTCGGTCATATAAATATCTATGTTTTATTTTTATTAATTTAATAGTGCCCATAGTAAATTCGATCAGTTTATTCACATTAAATCTTCCGGATCTCACATTAAATATATAATAAAGTCATCTATTGACTTAAGGGATCTATGACTATTTTCATAATTTTTATCGCCTTTTTGAAAACAGTGTTGCTTATGTATGGGTTTGATTGCTCCTGTACTCCGTCCGTCTATAAACAAGATATCTCGAGAGCCATGGAACGAGAACAAGAAAGGCATAGAACATCCAAAGTGATAGAATTGAGTCATTTTCATTGTGATTTTATCAACAACGATTTCATTACATTCAATATTACATCATGGTTTTGTACCAGGATGAACCAAAGTTATACGGATCCCAAAAAGTTTAATTGTAGTTCTTACTGTTTTAAATTTATTTCAATATTAACAGGTTAATTAAGTCTCAATAAAATAAACAAAACAACTTAATCCTGTTTCAGATATTTTTATTTCGTCTCAATTAAAGTTGAACATTTTATGTTGAATAATTTATTGTGCATTTGAAAAATTAAATAATCTTACAATATCTATTATCTACGAAAATTCCGTCCTTTAAAGTTTAATTTTGCGGTTTTAGCACATGGTATATCTTTAAACAGATTTAACATAACTTCTTAGAAATACTTCTAAGTATGTAAATATAATTGAATATTTAATTTGTTGAATACATCAATGCCCAATCCAAACGTCTTGCAGACAATCTCCTTCAACACGTTATTGCTCGTTTCTTCTTGAGATAAGTTGCACAGTTGTATTGTAGCTGTATACTGTTTAAAGGACAACAAGTATTTGTAAAAGTATCGGAATTTTCACTTATATCATACAAAACATGTCCAAGATTACTAATATTTATATTGAAACACTCAGCTCCTGGCAACAAATTTTCATTTTCATTGTCTTCAGTGTAAATTCTATCATCCCTTTTTCACAAAAAACTTAAGAAATGTTATAATAGTTCCGAAAACACTGCAGGTCTTTTGTAACCTTCCGGCCAGTCATATATACCTCTCAGCGTGGCCGCTTCTCGACCACTCAACTCAGCGAGGCAGATGACTGGTCATGGCTACTTTATGTCCCTTTTAAGGTTGTTGAGGGACAATGGAGGTTGATCTTTAGGCGAGCACGGTACAGGCTTTTTGCCGGCTCAAGCTCAGGGCTGGGTTAGGTTCTTGCTCGCTGTTCAACCACCTATTACTGTACCGCTGGAAGATAGAAAGAGGTGGACACAAATAAAAACACAAAAATAAAAAAATTAAAAAAAAGAAAAGGCTTAAGATAGGAAAGGGAACCCCACCCAGAATGGTGGGACACTCTGGCTACTTGCATCACCCGCCACTGCCCTCTTCATACTCCTCGGTGTGCCTGCCAGTTACTTTATTCTCCCGGCATCTCGAGCTTCCCCAAAACCCTAACCAAACCCGACACCAAACGAAAACATGAAACTTAGCACATGGCCATTATTATTTATTTATTTCCCCGAACACGCACAAAAGTATAAATGGTCACACATTTAGTCAAACAGGTAATATATGGGTATTTGTAAATCAATTCATGAACCATCAGCGGGTATATACATAGGTATAGATATATTAAGAAAAAAAAAAACATTCAGTTACTGCACTAGCCTATATATTAATAATCATGACGCGTATATATATGTAGATATAAAGAAAAAGAAACTACGTTACTATACTAGCGTATATATATTAATATTCAAGCTAATACGTGAGTATGTATATATGTATAAGAATATGTCAAAGAAACATTAAAAAAAAGCAGAAAAAAAAAATCGCTATGAGAGAATTCGCTAATCCAAATTAACCCTTACATTAGTGGACTATTCTAGGAATCTAAAATTAAAAAAAAACAAAAAAAAATAAAGATCGCTAAGTGGAAGTATGATGGTAGCTTACATGTATACAAATATATGTATATATAAGTACTAACTATCCGGAAATACTTCGCAAAACAAAAAAAAACTACTTCATTATAATATACTATTCCGCAACACAAAAAAACTACGTTAATATACTATAATATTCCGCAAGACAAAAAAACTACTTCATTATAATATAATATTCCGCAAGACAAAAAAACTACTTCATTATAATATAATATTCCGCAAGACAAAAAAAAAACTACGTTAATATACTAATGTACTAATTTAGATTTCTATGGGGAAAAGAAAAACAACAAAAAAAAAAAAAAAATCGCCAAGTTCCGAATTCATTGCTAATATATATATATATATATAAAAAAAATTGAAATAAACGAACAGAGGAAGAAATATAGAATTAGCCTATAACCCCGAGAAGACAAGGAGAAGAAAAAAAAATAAAACAATCTACTCACATTACAATTAATTTGTCGCAAATTTACTTACTTGTCAATCTCCCGGCGATGAAGCGCTTCAGCGGCTGGTGACTAACGCTGTGAAAACAAATCAACAACAAAAAAAAATACGGACAAAAAGATAAGAAATTTCTCCTGCTTGCTCTTGGGTTTTTTTTTTCTTTTCTCTCCTATCAGTAGATTTTGCTGGTTTCTCCTCCGTTCCGCTGTCAAGCTCCGACGATGATTTTGGATGATGTTTAACCCCAAGAAAAATTTTTTTTGGGCGCTCTAGGAGGCGCCAGGTTCAGCCCTATCGATGCTGCGCAAACTTCACTGGCCGATTTCTGTACTTTTGTTTCTTTGTTACTTTGTCCTTTCCCTCCGGCACTGATCCACGCCGTGCAGGCCAAAGACTGTCACCTGATATCTGTACTCAGACCAACAGAAAGAAGAAACCTCACTAAATAAATTTTTCCCGGCAATGAACAAGTAATCACACCTCACCTTAGATTTATCCAAAATTCCCTTCTTTGAGGGCAGAAAAAAAAAGCTTATGCCGTCACTCAGTAACTATCGAGTCACATCCACAATCAAATTTAAAGATAAAAGAAAAAAAATGTAAACTTCTCGTATAAACGTTTCAATATTACCGCATGCACGCACAATTGCTCGATGCCCAGTCTTTATTTAAGGAAATATTATAGTCACTTCTGATTTGATTTTTTTTTTTTTTTTTCAAATTCTGTAAGGGCGCACAAGACTCGAAAAACAAAACACAAAACTGGACGAGCTCCCGCGGAAGATCTTTCTTCCATCGAATTGCTTTACCAAGTGGAGTTTCGATCGCCACATACCGAAAAAACGATATGAGGGAAAATTACCCAAGTCCATTGCACCTTATCGGTCAGCACCTTTATTGGGGTGATCGGAAATGCTCGAATTACATTTCTAGTTTTTTGTTTTAAAAAAAACGTTAAGCGTGCGGTTTATTTTTATTGAGTGTCTCGAGCTTAATTTCCTCTTGGACTCAATTTATTGCCTTTTCCTTGCGAAGAAGAAATAAAATTTCTCTTTCCCATATGCATCTGCAGCAAAAAGAAGAAATTCATTGGACGTTTACCCAGTCTGGATTTAAAAAAAAAATGAACTGCCCAATGCTGAGAGAATAATCCCTCGTACCCCAAGAAGAGAATTAGATTTTCTTTACTTGCAACAAGAAAATTTATAGCCGTTACAGGTCAGGTTCGGAAGTTCCAATTCCAAAGAGGAATTCTCCGAGGCTGAGAGAAGACTACGGCTATGGTCCAATCGCATAAATAAGGCCCAACGCGGGGACGCCCCACACCCTGAGATCAAAGAGTCTCATGCTCTACCGACTGAGCTAGCCGGGCATAACTCTTACGAAAGATGATATGGTTACTCTGTAAGATCAAGAGGCAGCGATTATATAAAAAAAAGGAGGAATAAGAAAATGGGCTAGACAATCGTAGTAAGCTACTACTTTAAGGGCGAGATTATTGTCTAACTACTCTATATATGTTACTCCTTTCTTTTGCGAGTGGAATACCGATATTTATTTTATAAAATGATTTAGAATATTTGATTACGATTTAGGATGTTACTGGCGAATGTTGCTTGTGTGATAGACGCCAATAAACTTACCATCCATATTTTCTACTTCGTAGTTCACATTACCATTCTTCTTTCGTATGCGAGCCTTGATGAACTTGTTGGCCAGTTTGGCCGCGAACTTGTCTGCGGCCTTGCTCTGTACGAAATTCCGGACATAGACAATTTGCCCTGGTTTATAAATTATCTGCCGCGCGCGAAGGTTATAGGTGTGAGCGTTTCTCTCGTAAGCTTCCCGGAGATGGTCTTTCACTCGCTCATGTACTAGTGGAATTCTGTAGTTACTTGGTAATACTTCGAAGTTACCTTCTGCCAAGCCATCAATCTGGCGGAGAAGATTGTATGTACCTCCATGTAAGATCATGTGGTATCCGTAAAGTAAGAAATAAGGGGAAAATTTGGTCGACTGGTGTGTTGCGTTTCGCAAAGCGCAAGCCACATCACTTAGCTGGGAATCCCAGTTGGTATGTTCCTCTTGCACATACGACCTAATTGCTGCCACGATGGAGCGATTAACTCTCTCTGCAGCATTGGACTGTGGCGAATATCCTGCAGTCTTTGTGTGGCGAATACCGAAGCGTTCTATCATGCGAGCAAACTCTGTTGAGATAAATTGTGGCCCATTATCAGTATGTATAATCTCAGGTACCCCGTAACAGTGGAATATATTTTCCTCTAGATATTCTATGAGTTGCTTAGTTTTAGCTTGGGGAAAAGCCTTTAGTAGGACAAATTTGGTAAACTGGTCCACAATGACTAGGATGGTGGTATTCCCGCGTTTACTTCTTGGGAGGGGTCCAATATAGTCAATATGCAATCTCTGCCAAGGCCTTTCTACCTCAATCTGGTTTCCCATTTTGGGCCTTAGCCTGCAGTTTGGAGCTTTGGTTTGTTTGCAGACATCGCATTGTAAGATATATGCGCGGACTTGTTGGCGCATGCCTGGCCAAAAATAATATCTTCGCAGTCTATCAAGGGTTTTATGAATTCCGCCATGGGCTGCAGTGGAGCTCTCGTGTTCCCTTCTAATTAAATCTTTGGTGAGCCCTTGAGGAATCCAGAGTTTCCAACTGGGGATATCGGATAGATCGTTATCACCACCGCCCTCAATACGAATGAAAATGTGCAGTTCAGTGACTTGCAGATTAGGATACTGAGCTGGTGTAGCCGAGATTTTGTCTTTCCAACCTACGTAAGCAGGGTCAGAGAAGTGTGCTGATTTCAGGTCTACCAGGTAATCTAGCTTGCTAAGGTCAGAGATAGTCGCCTCTGCCGAATCAAGATACATTCGAGATAACGCATCCGGCACTACATTTTGGCTTCCTTTTACGTGCTCGATCTCAAAGTCGAATGACTGTAGTTTTAAGCTCCATCGCGCAAGTCGCCCCGTAAGTTCCTTTTGAGTCATTAGCCATTTCAAACTCTGGTGGTCGGTGATGACTGTGAAGTGGAAACCTTCGATGTACGCTCTAAACTTCTTTACGCTCAGTACCGCAGCGAAGCATTCTAGTTCAGTGATACTATAATTTCTCTGGGCAGAATTCAACTTTTGGGACATAAATGCAATTGGCCTTTCGGAATCATCCTCCGACTTTTGAAATAAGACACTGCCTACTCCCATAGTGCTGGCATCACATCTTATATAGAAGGGCTTCGTATAATCTGGATTAGCTAGCAGTGGGGCCGAACATAAGAGTTCTTTTAGTTGTTTAAAGGCTTCTTGAGCCTCCGAAGTCCACTGAAACTTCGCACCCTTCTTCAGAAGCTCTGTGATCGGAGCAGCGATGCTCGAAAAGTTTGGGATAAATCTCCTGTACCATCCAGCCATGCCCAGTAGTCTGCGTGTTTGCCGAACTGTTGATGGGCTAGGAAAATTTACAATTGCAGACACCTTTTCAGGATCGACCCTCAGACCTCCTTCACCAACCACATAGCCAAGGTATTTAATTTCTCGAAGAACGAACTTACTCTTCTCAACGTTTATGGTCAGTCCTGCCTGACGAAGCAGGGAAGCGACTTCCCTCAGTAAGTCCAAATGTTCCTCGAACGTAGTGGAAGTAATGAGTAAGTCATCTAAGTAGACAAATACTCGATCGTGGAATTGATGAGGCACGACCCGGTCCATAAGGCGACACATAGTTTGTGGAGCATTGCATAGACCAAACGGCATGACTTTAAATTGATATAAAGGCCTTCCAGGAACTGTGAATGCAGTCTTATCACGAGCGGACTCTGCGAGTGGTATCTGCCAGAATGCGTCTTTCAGATCTAAGCTTGAGATATATCTGGTTTCTCGGAGGCGACCTAAGAGTCCATCTATCAATGGTAGTGGATAAGCATCTTTCTTGGTAACAGAATTGACCTTGCGAGAATCTAAACATAGTCGCACCTTCCCATTAGATTTTTTCACGAGAACCACTGGAGAGCTCCAGGAGCTCTGACTCTCTTCGATAACGTCCATGGCTAACATTCGGTCCAGTTCTTCATATAACAACTTTTGAACCGCTGGGGATACCGGGTAGTGACGTTGCTTTATTGGTGGAGTATCTCCTACGTCGATGCTGTGTTCCAACAGTTTTGTACGGCCGAGGCCATGCTTCGAAAAGGAAGGAAATTGATGTTTGAGATCTTCCAGTTGGGCATTTTGCTCTGGTGTGAGGGTGTGTTGCGGAGGATGGATCTTTGTGGTCTTATCAATATCCAGGGAGTCTATTACAGCAGGGGTAATGCCAAAAGCATCCCAAAAATCAATTCCTAAGTAAAGTTCCTGTTGTAAGCTGGGCACTAAGTGAAAATGGATGGTTTCTGTTTTCTCAGCATAACGGACGGGCAACTTTACGTGACCAATGATAGAATTCCGTGAGCCATCCGCTGTCCGAACATAAGAATGACTCTGGTTGTAACTAAGATTATTCTTACGCAGAAATTCCAGAGAGTGTTTTCCCAATATGCTTACAGAAGCTCCACTGTCGAGCAAACCAACTATATTTTCTTCGGCTATTTTTACTGTGACGTATGGGCGATGGTCTTCTCCATCACGCTGAATAGCGGCGGATACTGCTTTACGAAGCAGCTTTTTGGATGTAAAGTACTTCCGAGTTCTAAGCTGACGCCGCCGACCTCGACTTGAGGCGATATATCGAGAGCGAATGGATTCCTCCGAAGTTGTTTTGGATGTGTCTATGTAAGATTGGGGAGTTAGTGTTGATTGGGTTGATGTTAAGTGGGAAAGGGATGAAGTGGGTAGCAATGTTGGTAAAGTGTGCACATTCTCTAGCGATGAGCTGCAGGCTCGGTATTGGTGGCTGCTTCCACTCTCCTGGCACTGGGGTAACTGGTCGTATGGCCCGAACGCATGACCCCAGCTCGTTCTGCGTTCGGGGTCTTGTTTACCGCGCGGCCTAAACAGGTCCCACAGTTTGGCTTCAGTACGCCAGGACGTCCGCAACCGTAACAGAATATCCCAAGATGACCCTTTGAACAGTCTTGATATCTGTGGCCTAAGTCTCGGCAGTTCCAACATATATCAAACGAAGCGCGGTTAGCAGTATTTCTCCTTAGCACTGGCGTAAGCGCTGCTACTTGTGGGTCAATGTCATTATCAACGTATTCTGACAAGGGTATTACCTCTTCTAGTTCTTCGACCTGCGCTCTATTTCGGAAAGTACGAGCCATAGTCAGCTGTCGAGGATCGTGCCCAGATCTAGCCCACAATTTCTCTAGCCTCTGGCAGATAATTCTCACCTCTTCCGTTGATCTGAATATTGTCGTGGTAGTGGCACTCTGCAGAGCTGGGTCCATGTTTTCTCGGACAATTTCGAGTAGCTCTCTGTCAGGGAATGGTCTTCGAAGCCGACCGTTAAGTCGTTCTACGTCCAGCAGGAAGTTATTGAACGTTTCTTTCGGGCCTTGTCTTCTTGTTTCAATGGCCCTTCGCGTTTCTCTTTCTGAGACATAGCTCCCGAATCGCTCGAGTAGGGCTGTCTTCATACCCTGCCAACTCGTATCGGGATACTTCCGCTTGTAAACCCAGAACCAGCTTTCAGCCGTACCTGAGAGGAAGTTAGGCAAAATGCCAATTAAACGATCCAGCGGATAGTTATCGTCCTTGGAAAGCATTTCTATTCGGAAGACAAATTCGGTGACGTCAAGTCCCTCTGGGGACCCGTTAAAAGATAATTTCCATTTTGGTAGCCTTGGCTGCCAATTAGGAGAACTTGAAGATTCTGGGCGGCCACTATACTGAAAGTGGGCATTGGGTTGATTCCCGCTAGGGTGTGTTCCGCGATTTTGTTCAGTAGGGAGAAGCGTAGTTGACAAGGAATCACTCTGATTGCCATGCGCGGCGTCAGGGTTGTATAATTTAATGGATTCGTGGTTGTGCTCAAAAACTGATTAGGAGACCTTCCTAGATCCCCAGCTGTATTTCCGATTATCGACAAAGATGGAAGTGTCACACTTCTTGGGAACTGAATTCGTCGACGGACTGCACCTGTTCCAACATTCGCGGCCTCATCTCCTTCAACATTTGTCTCAAAGCTAGGTGGTGCTGGAGGACTAGTTGCTCCTGCAAGGGCTTGGGGCTTTTGGTTCTCAGAGGCATCCCTACGAGGAGGAATCTTAATTTTCATGAATTCCTTAATAAGCTCGGACATTGCCGATACTTGTTCAGTGGCCTCTTCTGAATGATCTGTCGATGAGCTAGCTAAGCGTATAGCACGCCCACTTAGATGACTCAATCGACATCTCACGCGTTGATAGTCGTCATAAGTTTGGACTTTATTCTCTTTAATTAGACGAGTTAGCAAGTCGAGCTTTTCTTTACAAATCTCAAGCTCACTTCTCGCTTCGGAAGGATCGTGCATAACCGTTGGTGCTCGACCAGGAAACGATGCCTCTAAATCCAATAATTCTCTAAGTTTGGTAGAGGCATCGGGATCAGCTATATCTAGGCCCCTGACCTTATACTCCACATTGCGTTCGTCTTCTAATAGGAATTTGGGATCCATTATTAGTAAATGCGAAAGAGAAACGAGTTACGGATATAAAGATATATATTACAATATGAGGTGAATATGAGATATTTAGGCTACCAAGGAATGCAGTTGAAGTTAATGGAGAGAGAAAAAAAATATATATATATATGTGTATACTAAAATAAAACCAGTAGAAGTAAGATAAGATACAATAATGTATTCGTTGTTTTCGACTGTATTAAGATTGTCTAATCTTGTTACCATACAGATACGATGAGACTATAGCTATACCGAATAACCAATAAAGACTAAAGATATACATATAAAAAAAAACAAAAAATAAGAAGAATGTAATGCTTAGAACGCCAGCAGAGTAAGCTTCGGCTTAACTACTGGTAGGAAAAGAGATATATTAGTGCGTTGAACGAAAGGCAAAAGAAAAAAAAACAATCAAATAACTTAGAGGAAAAAAATTAAATTCCAATAAAAATGCGCATATAAGTACAGTTAATTAGAGATAAAAACGTACCAAGATATTGTAAAATAATAAAATTATGACTGCAGATTCTGAGCCAATAAAATAGATGTCCTGGCTCTTCAGCTTCCAACAAATTGTGTACTGGTATATTTATATATACCTATTTATATGTATATATAAGGAAAATTCGATAAACTAAAAAAAAATTTCTGAACTGAATAGTGGTTAATATTTCTTCGTTTGGTGACCGGCTCATTTAGTCCAGGTTTTAAGGGTTTGATGAGTCAGTGGCGAGTGGTCCAAGGTTTCTCCTATGTAAGAAAAAAGATTCTATAATCGCTATCATCTGCACCAGCGGGGCTAATAGAGAATACTAATCTGCTCAATCTAACAGCCCGCCATGCGGAGTAAGCGATTGGATAATTTTTACAGAGATAATTATTTAACAAATGACAACACATATCAAACATCAAGCAGGGAACCCTTCAAAGGCCACATATCAACTACTTGACGGAAATGTTGTCGACAATCAAATTAGAAAAGGGTGTAATACATGAAAAATAAGAATAGCCTTCTCTAACGAGGTTTTTACAAAATCACTAAGAGTCGCTAATACCAATCGAACCTAAGGGCGAAACCTGCAGTGCGGAATATCCTAACCACTTAGCGAAAGCATTGACACGAGCACTTAGGAATGCAAAAGTGTTAAAGAAGCCAGAGTTAATCTATAAACGAACAAACCTAATAAATTGACGCTGTGATTATAGCGCAACTATATTTAGGTGATATCTTAACTCGTAAAAGTAAACAGCAACAAAACAAAAAAAAAACATTCGTTTGTAAGCTGTAGAATATTATGCTTAATTTGGGCGCCATATTTGTAACCTTCCGGCCAGTCATATATACCTCTCAGCGTGGCCGCTTCTCGACCACTCAACTCAGCGAGGCAGATGACTGGTCATGGCTACTTTATGTCCCTTTTAAGGTTGTTGAGGGACAATGGAGGTTGATCTTTAGGCGAGCACGGTACAGGCTTTTTGCCGGCTCAAGCTCAGGGCTGGGTTAGGTTCTTGCTCGCTGTTCAACCACCTATTACTGTACCGCTGGAAGATAGAAAGAGGTGGACACAAATAAAAACACAAAAATAAAAAAATTAAAAAAAAGAAAAGGCTTAAGATAGGAAAGGGAACCCCACCCAGAATGGTGGGACACTCTGGCTACTTGCATCACCCGCCACTGCCCTCTTCATACTCCTCGGTGTGCCTGCCAGTTACTTTATCCTCCCGGCATCTCGAGCTTCCCCAAAACCCTAACCAAACCCGACACCAAACGAAAACATGAAACTTAGCACATGGCCATTATTATTTATTTATTTCCCCGAACACGCACAAAAGTATAAATGGTCACACATTTAGTCAAACAGGTAATATATGGGTATTTGTAAATCAATTCATGAACCATCAGCGGGTATATACATAGGTATAGATATATTAAGAAAAAAAAAAACATTCAGTTACTGCACTAGCCTATATATTAATAATCATGACGCGTATATATATGTAGATATAAAGAAAAAGAAACTACGTTACTATACTAGCGTATATATATTAATATTCAAGCTAATACGTGAGTATGTATATATGTATAAGAATATGTCAAAGAAACATTAAAAAAAAGCAGAAAAAAAAATCGCTATGAGAGAATTCGCTAATCCAAATTAACCCTTACATTAGTGGACTATTCTAGGAATCTAAAATTAAAAAAAAACAAAAAAAAATAAAGATCGCTAAGTGGAAGTATGATGGTAGCTTACATGTATACAAATATATGTATATATAAGTACTAACTATCCGGAAATACTTCGCAAAACAAAAAAAAACTACTTCATTATAATATACTATTCCGTAACACAAAAAAACTACGTTAATATACTATAATATTCCGCAAGACAAAAAAACTACTTCATTATAATATAATATTCCGCAAGACAAAAAAAAACTACGTTAATATACTATAATATTCCGCAAGACAAAAAAACTACTTCATTATAATATAATATTCCGCAAGACAAAAAAAAACTACGTTAATATACTATAATATTCCGCAAGACAAAAAAACTACTTCATTATAATATAATATTCCGCAAGACAAAAAAAAAACTACGTTAATATACTAATGTACTAATTTAGATTTCTATGGGGAAAAGAAAAACAACAAAAAAAAAAAAAAAATCGCCAAGTTCCGAATTCATTGCTAATATATATATATATATATAAAAAAAAATTGAAATAAACGAACAGAGGAAGAAATATAGAATTAGCCTATAACCCCGAGAAGACAAGGAGAAGAAAAAAAAATAAAACAATCTACTCACATTACAATTAATTTGTCGCAAATTTACTTACTTGTCAATCTCCCGGCGATGAAGCGCTTCAGCGGCCTGGTGACTAACGCTGTGAAAACAAATCAACAACAAAAAAAAAATACGGACAAAAAGATAAGAAATTTCTCCTGCTTGCTCTTGGGTTTTTTTTTCTTTTCTCTCCTATCAGTAGATTTTGCTGGTTTCTCCTCCGTTCCGCTGTCAAGCTCCGACGATGATTTTGGATGATGTTTAACCCCAAGAAAAATTTTTTTTGGGCGCTCTAGGAGGCGCCAGGTTCAGCCCTATCGATGCTGCGCAAACTTCACTGGCCGATTTCTGTACTTTTGTTTCTTTGTTACTTTGTCCTTTCCCTCCGGCACTGATCCACGCCGTGCAGGCCAAAGACTGTCACCTGATATCTGTACTCAGACCAACAGAAAGAAGAAACCTCACTAAATAAATTTTTCCCGGCAATGAACAAGTAATCACACCTCACCTTAGATTTATCCAAAATTCCCTTCTTTGAGGGCAGAAAAAAAAAGCTTATGCCGTCACTCAGTAACTATCGAGTCACATCCACAATCAAATTTCAAGATAAAAGAAAAAAAATGTAAACTTCTCGTATAAACGTTTCAATATTACCGCATGCACGCACAATTGCTCGATGCCCAGTCTTTATTTAAGGAAATATTATAGTCACTTCTGATTTGATTTTTTTTTTTTTCAAATTCTGTAAGGGCGCACAAGACTCGAAAAACAAAACACAAAACTGGACGAGCTCCCGCGGAAGATCTTTCTTCCATCGAATTGCTTTACCAAGTGGAGTTTCGATCGCCACATACCGAAAAAACGATATGAGGGAAAATTACCCAAGTCCATTGCACCTTATCGGTCAGCACCTTTATTGGGGTGATCGGAAATGCTCGAATTACATTTCTAGTTTTTTGTTTTAAAAAAAACGTTAAGCGTGCGGTTTATTTTTATTGAGTGTCTCGAGCTTAATTTCCTCTTGGACTCAATTTATTGCCTTTTCCTTGCGAAGAAGAAATAAAATTTCTCTTTCCCATATGCATCTGCAGCAAAAAGAAGAAATTCATTGGACGTTTACCCAGTCTGGATTTAAAAAAAAAAATGAACTGCCCAATGCTGAGAGAATAATCCCTCGTACCCCAAGAAGAGAATTAGATTTTCTTTACTTGCAACAAGAAAATTTATAGCCGTTACTCTTTCACATACTATATTGCCGCGATGCTCTATTAGAGGTGTCAATAATTATTAATATTTATGCCTATAAATTCAGTTTCTGGCATCACAATTTCACTTTAAATATTTTCACTGATGCGATTGTAACTGTAATAACTTTTAATTTCGTAATAAGTTTATCACAAAATCAAGCAAAGAACATGCTCTTGCGGTGACTGATCCAAAATGGCAAAGTATCACATTGAAAATCAAACTCTAAGCACATCCATCCTATAATCCTATAAGAGTTACTACTTTTCATATTAGAAGAATATGAAGCCCTACAGGAATGACAGGATATCACATTACACTGCCCTGCGCAACATTATTTTTAAATGGCATCACATTGCTTTAATCGCAATAACTATAAATTTTATTTTCTTCACCCTCATTCATGCACATTATAATTTTATCAGCCTCCCTATCGCTTTAGTCTTTATAACACCATTGAAATATCATATTAATTTTATGGGATTTGGGAAAATATCACATTGAAATAAGAGTTTTATCTAGTAAAATATTATAGCTTCTTTCACGTTGGACTACTTATTGAAATCTTTCAAATTTAAATATTTTCCCATTGGTTTTAACAGATTTATAGTTAATTTTGACCACATAAGTTTTATGTGGTCAAGATTAGTTCGAGTTATGTGATAACTTTTCTGAGTGTATTTACTTTTAAATTTTCCTTTTTGTTCTTTATTAGGGGCATAAGAGACCTTACCGTGGATCGGGGTCTCTTGGCTCGTTTTTGATTTAGGGGCGAAAATTTGTAAACTAACGTAAATGTATAATTTTGGGTACGCCTTTCGATTTATATATTGACTGAATATAGAAATGAATTTGAACATTTTCTTCTACGTAAACAGTGTAGTGCGTAGTTGCATTATGCTAAGAATGAAAAAATGTTAATTTGATAATAATTTTGATGAATTTATTATCAGTCGGTCGAAATTGAGAAAGTCAAGCCATTTTTAAGGTACGTTTACACTTACATACAGGTATATGGATTTGTATCGGCACTTGTATTGGCCCTTTTATCGGCACTTGTATCGCCACGTTTTCGACTTCTATATATTGAGAACTTTGTTGACTTCTAGATATACTTTAATTACTGGTCCGCAAGAGTTGCAAATGTTTGAATGCATACCATGATGAGGTATATACTTTATCAGTTCCGCAGCCAGATTTGTTGCTAACATTAATTTTTCCGAGTTCTCTGTTAAATTGAGTTTTTATATTATACCACTTATCATCAATTTCTTTTTTCGTACACTTTAACTCCTGAGCCATTTTTTCCAACTTATCATTTTTTTTTTATTTAAGTCTTTATATGCTTTTGCCTGACATCCCAAATATAACATTGTCTTCTTTTTCTATTAGAAGTAAGGTCTTTTCTTTTCACCACGATGACATAATTTTTAATTTAATTCAACCGCCCGAACTACAGAACTAAGCACACGATAAACTGCACTTCAAAACTAAACGCAAAAATATAGCGAAAAGTCAAACCACAAACTAAATCAAATTGTCAATTGTAAAAAATAGTTAGTTTCAAACATAGTTCTTTTCAGGCAATTGCATCTCTAAATATCGAAAAGCTTGCAGTAAGAGTGCATGTATTCAATGTGATAATGCTTCCAGCAAGGAGTTCTATTCAACATTTTGTAATAAACACAAAAAAGAAATTGGTACAAACACTTCCAGCCAATAATACAAGGGAACGTAAAGGGTAATTTATAAAAAAAAATTTTAAACATTTTTAATAAACTTTGACACATTCCAGCTGATGTGCTGTGACTTTCTTCAAATATTTTTATTTTGTGTGCGTGTAAACAATTATATTCGTACACGCTTGTAGTTATATGCCAGAGTTTGCTGCTATAATAGCAAAAGTTACTGCCATAAAATATACTTCTGGCTAGAACTTTTTATGGCTAATTATGGCAGTAAAAATTTCCCCTTCGTCGGGGAATTTGACATTAACCTCAATAAAATTTTGCTGGATTATCTATTGTCCTTATCGTTCAAAAGTATTTTAAGATAAGGGGAAACTACTTACTCTGTTTTCTAGCAATGTTCGAGTAATGTAATTCAGCCATTAGTTTTGAATATGGGGCATATCAATTCTAAATTTAAACGAAAAAAAATTAATGTCATACGAATGGGATCCGGACCGAAGCACTCTCTCCACTTCCAGGGTAGATAATTTGATTTTGGTGACGTGGTGACTTTCATTCTATCTTCGTCTACTAAGATTCTAATAATTACATATATGCATAAATTTAAATTTATATTCTAAATTGAGAAGTTAAGACATTTTACCACAGCCGCGATGAAAATTCAAAATTATTTACTAAGTACAAACCTTCATTCTTTCCATAATGTTCAGTTTGGAACAATGCTTTCAACGTAATACTCTTCAGTTGTCTTGTATAAATTCCTCAGATTTTGCTTTTGAATTCGGTTAAATTTGCAAGTAAGTTCCAATTTTTGTTGGGATATAGGTAATCAAAATCAATCTCATATATTAGAAAATTATTAGAAACAATTCCTTAGTATTAAATCTTTTGAACTCATATATTTCTCACATCTGGGCCATACTTTTTAAGATTTCCTCAAATTTATTTAACTTACATTCAGCCAATCTTCTTTGACAACACGACCCGTATTTATCCTTTATATCATTCCAGTCTGCAGTTGTAGCATTGTACTGTAACCAGGAAGCGACCTCTTTATATGTTGTTGAA
Source organism: Dioctria linearis (assembly GCA_963930735.1). Lineage (NCBI taxonomy): Eukaryota > Metazoa > Arthropoda > Insecta > Diptera > Asilidae > Dioctria > Dioctria linearis. Next base: position 138,917,105 of record OZ005743.1, on the reverse strand, counting down.
TCGTTTTCTATGAATATAAAATTATAACTGTAACTACCTTGACCCCTTTACAATATTAATACAATATTAGTATATACGTAGATTAGGTACTAATTCAAACTTTTCCAGATACCGTTTTCAAAGTTTTGAATAACAAGAGGTAGTGCTGGGCTGGATGGTGGAGTAGATATACTTTGTTTTCTGGGCTTACTCTGCATCAAACCACTTTTTCTTAACTTTGCAATTAAGTTCCGGTTTTTGTCATACAGAATTCATTTGGGATTGTCTCCAATTTGTTTTCTAAAAATTTTGAAATTAAATCTATTTACATAACAACATAAGAAATCTACATTCTTCTCATATATATAAAAACTTGCTCAATTCGATTGGCAACGATATCCAAACCCATGGAGGCATTATGCTTTGATAAATACTCTTTGCATATTGATTCCGCCTTTGTGGTTCCTCTAAAATCAATGTAGAGGACCTTAAAAAAGATCCGTTATATCAGCCTTTTTACGATCTGACACTTTCGGTTTTTTTTTGGATATACTGATTTGAATTCATACATTAATTTACGCTGCTTAGATTTGCGTTTTTTAAAATAAACAAATAAAGGAAAAATTATTATGTAATGTCCTACCAAATTTCACTTGTAGGTGTTCAGTTGTCATTGAGAAATCATTACCACATTATTGGCAAACATCCTTAAAATCTATGAAATCTTCGTGTTCCTCGTTTTTCTACCGCTCGTATAATCGGAACATACTGATATGGTACATAAAAAGGAGCCGGATTTTAATGATCTTTTTATCTCTTTTTCGATGACGGAATGTATGTTGTCGCTCTCGTTTTTAGTATGTCCAGTAATTAGGAATTTTTGTGTTATAGATTTAATATTGAAAGACGCCACTGCATGCATATACATACCAAAGGTATATTTATTTTGTTGTTGCACAGAGCAATTATCAGAATAAAATACTACTTCAAGATAATTCTTTGTTCGATCTTCTGATAGTTGTTGTAAGTATTTGTAAACGTAAGTATCAATCTCTGAAGCACCTCTATTGCCTTGACCTTCATGCCAAAAGTAACAATAAACAGCATCACTTTTAAGATGGGAAATTGTAAAATTAAAGCTATTTAAATTGAACTTATAATAAAATACAGAAAAGTCTCCTCTAGGCGAAGGTAAAACTGCGTGCAGATCATAGCAAGCCACAATATAATTTTCGTTTAAGTTTTTTTTGATGTGATTGATAATCTGAAATTATTGTTCTACCCGTGATTGATGCCACCAGTTTGCGATTGTCAATCTTGAATCGGATTCTACCCTATAGGATGAGTTAAAAAAAAAACAATTTTCATCAGCTAAAATTTCAGGTGTCACGAGCGGGATGACCATTTTCGATCTGATCTTCAGTTATGATATGGATTTAAAAGAAATCCAGGGTGTTCGAAGCAGAACCGTAAAATATACCGCTTGGATTTCATGTTTTTTTTTTTTTAATGTTGCCAAACCTCGCGGTATACCCCATGATGCAGTAGCACAGCCTTTGCAGGAAGGGATGAAGGGGTACTGAATTGAGGATTATTGGATTGAGCCAAGAAGGTGACAGTGTACATTACGTTTAAATGTTTGCGACTCATAGCTGAGAGGGAAAACATAGGATGGCAAACTGTTCCACATTCGTACTGTTTTGCTTATGAATGATTCGCGGAATTTCACGGTACGGCCAAATTTGGCTTCAAGGGTGTGAGGGTAAGAGCTCAGGTTACAGCTTGTGTAGTGCGCATAGGAAGAATTATACAAGGGATCAGACTAGAGATTTCATCAGAGCAATAGCCAGCGAGCGATAAAAGAGAGGTATTACGCCGGTGCTCTAGGGACTCAATAGTTGCTATTGATATGTCATCGCTAATAAGCCGGAAGGCATTCTTTTGGACTTTGTCTAACACGGGATGGAATCAATGTTATCACGAACACTTTGTTTTAGTGCAGGTGCCAGTATTCTATGGTTTTTGTGTTTGCCTCTCAAATCTTCATTAACCAATCATAACTATGTTTTCTCAATAACGGTTCTAAGTGGTCGATCATTTATATCTAATATAGCTTTAAATTCTAATTTTGTTGCCATAAATTTCGAAGGAGAAAGGATTGATTAAACGTTGGTTACTTGCTGGCTTTTGATACCGATAAGAGGGCTTTACTTGAAATACTTAGAAATAAAGTCGCGTTGCCTTGTTATGCTATTGAGTTCCCAATATTTTGTAAATAACTCATTTCTCTGAACTTCGCTTATTTTTGTGGAACACTTAAGTCTACATTTTTCGCCGCAAGGTGGACGCATCTCGCGCTCTGTAATACTTTTTTTATTTTTTCCTATCGACACAAGCTTTTCGAGAATTACGAACAGAACTGTTTTTGTTCTTTTTCTACTCATTTGGTTTAACAATGCGCGCCTTGCATTTTTTTTTATATTATTGTCCGTATCAGACTCTCAATTGTATGTTATCTGTTCATGTACAGATGTATAAGAGTTATCTCTATCGGATTCATCAGATGATGTTGATGATGATGGATTGTGGAAAAGTGGGTCTTGGACAGAATCATCATCATCTTCAATAAGTGGATCGTCTGAACTTTGCTCATTATAGCTTCGATCGAGGGCGCTTGATCTTACACAATCGAATTCGTGAATTATCTTTCCCATTCTGTTTATTATTTTACACTGCACGATACTCCATAATATTATATCACTTTCCTTGCTGCGTAATTCCTCTTCTGTTTTATTTTCCACCTCTACGTTTTCTTTCTAACTGTTCTTTTTATCCCTTTCGTTGATTTTTTCTTTTTTATTAACCATTTCTTCATTTATTATTATATGTCCTACTTCTATTTTTGTCCTGAAAACTTTTCTTTACATTCCCTTCTCCCACCTTCTTACTTTCATTCCCAAATTAACCTACTATTACAATTTTAATTTTCTTATTCACATTATTATTATTGCTTCACTACACCTACATTTTATTCTTAATTCTTTATTTAATTCCAAAGCTTTCACTAAATTTTTATTAGATTCCCCTTTTTCTTTATTCTCATATTCTGCCTTTGTAATTGTTTCAACTGGCGGTTAAGTTTTTTTCAAAGTGGTTTGTACCATGAGTCTCCCTCTCGAAGTCATTGTAAATCTAGAAAAATTAAATTCCGAATTTTGTGGAAAAGTATCACAAGTCAAAATAAAATTTTTAAAAACTTAATTCTGTTCATTGAATTATGTGGAAAAGTAGCACAACTTACAATAATTCTGTTAAAATATCTAAAATATACTTACGCTGTTAATTAAGATCGTCACAACTGAAAAAGGGTTGCATTATTCTAGCATACTACAGCGATAACGGACAACCTGTTCGTACGAAGCCACAAATGACACTGTTCTATGAATAATATCTCTGTTCTTAAACAATAAAAAAGTGACACTATCGCTATCTAGCGGCAGAAAAAAATGAGATAGAAATAGGCCGATTTCACCAAACGATACAATCGAAGCTTGAGAATCTAATGGTGTAATCAGCGTTGCCAGAAAAAAAATCTGAAATCTTGAGATTTTTCGCGGAAAATCTGGAGAAATCTGGAGATTTGAATTTTAACAAAAACACTTACTGAAACACAAAAAACTTTATTAAAACAAATAAAACTTCAAAAACATAAACACAACTTTATAAAACAGTATTTTTTTTTCAAAAACAACTTAAAATTTGACTATATAGAGTATACATTATATTTATTTTATTATTATTATTACTTTTATGATTTTTTTTTTCCAAAATTTTTTTAATTCTGTTTATTAACAAATTGTTTGCACTTTTTTATATACTTCAGATTAAAATTTTATGCAATAGCCCCTTCAGGCAGATTTAGATTAAAGAACATTGAGTTGAGCGCCTTCGCGCTGGCATAACTCCTTGCCAAGACTTTCCCGTTAGCAGACCCAGCAAAAGAGTTACCATCGATCACTACTTCCACATTAAATGCCCCCGCTTCATACCCTCTGTCTAAAAATGCAGCTTTGGGCCTAATGAAGCACAGGAGTGCCGTCGATTGCATCTGCCGCCAATTTGTCGGCAGCGAATTGCGCTCCTCAGATGTTTGTGTGGATTTATCCATGTTACCAAATATGCTACTTTAAAGCTTTCACACTTTTTCACAAAATATAAGAATTTTCTTCAAGCTTGTTTTTATTAACCTGAACAACCTGACCTGAGACTAAATTTTTTTTAAACTTTCCTTTAATTTTATGGTTGCAAAAGTTTCATTATTTAATTTTAAACGCAATTCTAATTCTTTTGTATCATTTTTTACTTTCGTAGCAACAGGTAAAACGAGTAATTTTTGGTTGCTGTTTAAGGGAAATTTGCAAACTTTTGTGCCAAATGATCGCTGCATGCTTGATTAAATCTCTTTTACCTGCCTTAATTTCCAGTCGAGAGTTGCAAATTATGCAAAAGGCGCAACCGTTTTTCTACACCATCTAATTTCCAGTAAGGGCTGTACTTCCGTTTCTTTGAATCTAAAAGTAAAAATTTCATATTACTGACTGACAAGTAAGTATAAGTAAATTTTCAGTTCTTACCACGTTCACTATCCTATTTTGCGGTCATTTAAGTAATTCAAAATTCCAGTAATTTTTCTGATTTTACCTGCTATGGTACGGCTGACTACTGGTATGAATATTTATTTTCTTATTATATTCGCTACCGGCTGCAATTGCTTGCTAGCTGACGTGCTGATTTACGACAACAATCACTCACAATCTTCTCCTTGAAAATATGTTTCTTCTTTTTATAATCCGCCGTTTGAAGTTAATACATCAGGGCATAGCAGATTGAGTACAGTACACTCCGAGACGAAATCTGTGGATACATAAAATTACATAAAAGGAAAGTAAAATTTTAATCTCGAATTCCCGTGAAAAAATTAAATCTTCTTAAGGTAAATGTGACAAAATATGTAGTTTTCAGCTTTTCAACAAAAGTCTGGGAACATTGTTTGAATGTCTGGATATCTGGAAGACAGTTCAAAAATCTGACAATCTTTAGATAAAAGTCTGGAACTGGCATCACTGGGTGCAATTAACGACAAATTTTATGGTAAGTTACTTTTCTATGGGACGTGCGACATGATCAAGCTTATGCGATTTAGTGGAAAAACTGTTATGAGACTTCGATAAGCACTTTCCTCCGCAGTTTGTTATAGGTACTTCAGGACTAAAGTCTTAATAAATGTAACCATTTTCTATGCTCTTTCTTAAATAAAATTCTGTTAGCCATATCTTCATACTTTATAATGGCATTTATATCACAATTTTGAATGGTTTCTGTTGGTTAAATTCTGCCCAATAATCACTGGCGTTAGTTGTACGTCATCCGTCACAACGGAAATTTCCAATAATCACTCAACCTCTCCAATTCTCACCATCTTTTTGATATAATCAAGGGTTGTACACTTTCCTCTAGAGAGGTTTTTTAACCTGATTTTACCTTGTAAAATCGCCCAGTTCTGATAAATACAATCCTTATGTCGTATTGTAGACCTTTCGCTACCCAGATATATGAAAGCCTCCATCGCGATTTTGTGGCTGAGAAGAAGTCATAGCCTTTTTTCGAAAAAAATTAAAAGACTTGTGTCCGGCCTGCCAGCACTCGTAACAATTTCCTGTGAAACCCTTAATTTTTGAGGCTGATTTGATCTCCTAAAATTGGATGAATGCTTATTTGTTGACCCTCTAAATATCGTGTTTGGACTATCTACATGAACAAGTGAAAGGTTGGGTTTTAGGGAATCTGACTAATTTCGAGTCTTTTCTTGTTCTAAAATGCCCTCGAATTGCTTAGCTTTGTCAGTAAGTCGAGATTAGTTTGACAGGAAGATGCAGTTAAAAAGGTTACCAAATGACGATCACCTAACCCGTAAATTATATATTTACGAGTACTTTCGTCGCTTAATTTTCCACGTTTGGCAAGCGCACAGACTTCATAGATGTAATTATCTATGGGCTCCGATGACTTTCGCTTCCTAGTCAGCAACTGCGCATGTTTTGATGCTTCACACACTGTACTAGGATACCCGACGATTAAATCTGATTTAAATTTGGTCCAAGAATCGTCTATTATTTGGCGGCTTTGATACCAGAATTGTGCAGACTCTTTGAGACGAAGTATTGTATACAGAAGCGATTTTGTATCATCCCAACCATAAAATTTTTTCAGTTCTTCGTGGTGGTCAATCCATTGAGAGGCGCTAAGGGTATTGGAAGATCCAGGTCGGAATTCTGGAATTAGACCGCAGATTTCATCTATACCGATACGATGTGGAACCACCTGAGGGTAAACCGGAATCATAGAATGAAGTTGGGTGAGAACAACATTTTCAGTTTCACTTTTATTAACCGGAGATGATGTAATAGTACTTGATGGTTCTCCACTTCTCCTAACTTTTTGTCTGGTTTGCGCTCGTAGAGGGGTATTATCTAAATAAAGGGCTTGATTTTTGGACCTACTACCACTCTTACTCATCATGAATTTAATAAGTTTATAAAGGGGGTGCTGTACCTTAGTACCTTGTTTGAAATAGTTTTTTTTTTTACAAAATTAATGGGACAAATCTTAAGCAATCGATTATTATAAATTGTCTAGCCCATAACCATTCCAATAATTGTCGAATAAATGCAGTTAAAAAATGATATTTTCGGATATATGAAAGGATATATGAGGGTCCTTCTTTCTGTCCAAGGTATAACATGCAGCTGTACCATGGACAGTAGGGTATTGTACCTTGGACATATATGTTTTACTAAGAAGAAATGATGGTAGGTATATCAACAGAGCTAAATTAAATAACACTCTTTAATCAACCAACAATAACAATATTTGCAAAACAGTTTACTAAACACAAAATTGCTATAGATATCCATAATTAATTTATTTTTTAACTAACAGCCGATTTATGGCTTTTTTGACATGTCCGTGGTGCAATTGTTTGAAGTGTCGAAGGTACATACCCCTTGCAAAAGAAACAAAACTGCCTGTGAAATATTTGAAGATGGACAATTCACCACATGATGCACGATTTATAATAGTATGTATAAAGATCCAGTCCAAAGATATAGAAAGAATCGAACTCAAATACTTTCAATTCGTTGTCACTGGAAAATATTTACTTTTTTCACGAGTTTTCTTTAAAACGCATTAACTGCATATTTTTCCGACAAACTACTTCCCATAATAGTTTGAGTGTCATCTGTTGATTAGTAAAACCGGAAAAAATGTGTTTATGTAGGTGGTAGCTACAGTCCGTGTGAAAATCGAAATTACCAAGGTACACACATGTCCAACGTACAGCATCTTCCCTATATGGAGATAACTTTGGTCTTAAAAGATTCAACCGGGGCACTAATTACTGATTATATCAAGGTCAGTCTAACAGAAGAAATGTCCCTCCAACAGTCGACAAAATAACTCTAGCACTATAGGGGAAGGGGGGGCAGTATCGGGTACTTAAGAGGTATTTCGTTATAGATATTGAGAAAATCATTGTTTTTTTATTTTGGATATGCAGTTTTATTTGCACATTCTGTAGCAATGTTTACAGGACAAAAAACTAAAAAATAAAAAACAATTCAGTCACAAATTTAAAAAGAAACATTTCAGTCTCAAAAAACGGTTTTGCCACGGGGTATGGGGCAGGATCGTGTGCCGTATGGGGCAATACCGGGCTTAGTAGTTCTTGTGCACTTATCGCATTTAAAGTCGCTCAAATCTTCTTCTTTTAAACATGTGCAGCTTTCGTGTGCCCATAGGCGACAAGCAAGGCATTGAATCCATACATCTGTTTTTTTGGTTGTTGAATACTGCTCTTGGCAATATAAACAATTGTCATCTTTTTCTGTGACCTTAGCCTTACTGCGTTTATTCTTCTGTGCTAAATTATTCTGAAGCTCTGTCTTATACGGGGAGGAGGTTAATATCACCGTTCTTCCTCTTCTCTTCGAAATCTTCATCCTGGTAGCCTTTGGGATAGGAGAAATATCTTCGGGAGACACAAATTTCTTTTGTAGGCCAGAAGGTCCCGGTTTCGGAGATGAAAGCTGGGGTTTCAACCCCGAAGGTCCTGGTCTTGAAGAAACCACGGAACTTTGCAATCTAGAAAGTCTTGACGGGGTTGATGGTTGTAGATCGATGACTAATTCTTCCACTGAAATGCGACGATTATTCGGTTCAGTATAATTCATTCGGTCTGACGTAGTGGGAGGAACTTCCTTTGCACAAACAGTAGAAACAGCAGCAGGTAGCACATTGTCAGTTGTTTCGGCAGGACAAAAGTCATGGTCAGAAAATATGTTGGGATTCGTTGGACAAATTCCTGTTTTCCGGAAGCCTGAAATAGCAATTTGAAGAGTAGCTGCTTTAGAATATGCAGTACCGAAGAGTTTCCCAATTTGGTATTGAGTAACAACACGACCAGGATTATTACGAAGCCAAATATTAACTTCTTGGCTGTAATATGCGCTTAGTGGTCCCATGAAGCTTACATCGCAGGGTTGTAAGCGATGCGTGCAGTGTGGGGGAAAACACAACAAAATAATCCCATTTTTTCGCGCCCAATCAAACGCTTCCAAGTTTTTGGTGTGGGTCGCATGGCCGTCTAGCAATAAAAGTACGGGATCGTCAACTGATGGTTTTATGTGTTTGCAGAAATGCTTCAACCACTGCACAAATATTTCAGCCTGCATCCACCCACTTTCATGGCACACTATTTTTGTCCCCGGCGGTGTTCCGTCCTTTAGCTCATCTTTCATTCTTTTCCTAGGGAAAATCATTAAAGGTGGAACAAAGTGGCCGGCAGCGGAACAACAAATTTCAACAGTTATGAGCTGGCCTCTTTCACCTGAAGTCAAAACACCGACTTGGCGACGACCCCTTTCAGCAATTATTTTTGACTGACTTTTCGGAACGCTTGATATTCCCGTTTCGTCTACATTAAAAATTTTGTCTGGGGTAAAATGGTATTGGTCCATAAGCTCACAGAGAAGTTTAAAAAAGCTATCCACCGCTGGCTTATTAAAACCCATAGCTCTTGCGGCCGATGTTGGTTCAGGAGCTCGAAGTGATAAAGTAGGATGCCGTTTCATGAAATTTTTAAGCCAATCAGAACCCGCCATACCTTCCTGCCGATTGAAATTATGTGTAAGATGGTTTCTTTCTGCTAGCTGAAAGGCCAAACGTCGCAGGTCCTTTGTAGTCAGCCCAAATAATCTTGCCTCCATTGTTTTTAAATAATCCTTGAGCTGTTCTTCTTGATCTGCTGTAAAAACAGTTTTGAATTTTCCCATACCTTTGTGAAGGAATATTACTTTAGTTTTTGCTAAATAATTATTAAACAGAATAAGCTTTCTCTACCTTTCTTCGCAGCCTTATCGATGGATATCACACCCTGTTTCACTTTTCTCACCCTATCTTCTAATGTTGATTGAGGAACGTTGTGCGCTTGGGCGGCTTTCTTAAATCCGATTTTACCACTCAATATTTCATCGATTCTCCGACCAATTCTGCCGTTGCGTTTTCCTAACATACTTCCGTACCATCTAAAATTTATTGTTAGTAATAATGGATTACAGTAGCAATAACAAAAGCAGGAAAATCAGTGGAGTATAATCGGACAATGGGAAATTTCCCCTTTGGGGCAAAACCGGGTATACACAACCCGATTTTGCCCCACAGGCTGTTGTCGAAAGAAAATTCATAAAACAGTATAAAACACTCTTGTGCGTACTAACACAAACTTATTATAAAAATACACGCCCCAATAATGGATTTAGCTGTGTGCTACGATCAGAGAACGATTCTAATTATGAGTGCAGGCAAAACAAAAACACATAAAAAAAGATCGCTTACCTCTCAAAACCGGTTTTGTGCAAGAAAGTATAAAAAACTTGCCGAACGAGGCGAGGCTAATGTTCAACAGAGATGTGTCCAAGAGCACGGCTGACGCAATACTGAGGACCATGCTCATTAAATATCTTTCATTTTCGCAAAAAGCGTAACGCCCGATTCTGCCCCGGTACACGGTTTTGCCCCCCCTTCCCGTATATATATAAATTTATTTGATGAAATTCCAGCTATATTGTTTTTTTTTTTTAATATTATTACCAACCACTTGCCGTTGTTTTGTGAGGATACCGCGTTGCAACCACTCGCTGACACTAAATCAGAAGCGACCTTCAAAACGTATAATCGCACTTGAACACAAATTATAGTATGTTCAATCACTTTAAAATTGTATATCAAAACACTTATTTCTTAAAAATGTATACTACACTTCCGAAATAAACTTTTCCTACGGGATAACAAAATTATTTCTTTCCACGATGTACATCGGCCACCAATACCTTTGTTCAGCGATAATTAATAAAACTCAAATTAATTTAAAGTACTTAACTTAAGAACAAGCCAGGGAAATCGACTGGCATACCTTCCTCCCACGAAGAATTGGTACCTATACGTATCTACGTCCACATAAAATCAGCTGAATAATAAAGAAAATATGAATCATTTAAAAGAATTAACAATGAATTACTTATATACTAAAAAACACTAATTGAATTCATAAGAAAATTTATGAAATTTTCCAAGTTTCCCCATGCAAACGAGTAGGCAGCTGGACGGTTTGTACCACCCCCACTCCAAAATTTAATAACAAAGGAACGTGTGCGTCTACGTACACATTTTACCGGACGGTTTGGACCCCCCCCCCCCCCCCCCCACTTGAAACTCAAGTAGGGTTTTTGGTTGAACTAATCCTAATTACTTGACTTGAATTTTACGTGAAGCTACATTTTACCTTTGACAACTCTGCATTAAGTTCAATATATAATTGCGGATTTTTTGATAAATATTTTGAGAAAAGTGCTAAATATCACAGCCTGAATTATCAACAATAATCTTCTTGTTCCTCTTTGCCGTTTTCATATCTAGTACAAATGAACAATTTTCAAGTACTGAAGTTGCGTTTACATAAATTTTTTCAAGTAAATCAAACAAAATTTTGTGATTTACTTGACTAAAGTATACTTGAAGTCAACGCGCGTTTACATGATATTTTGATTACTTGATCTCTAGTTGAAGTATACTTCAAGTACTGTCATATTACAACCGTACTAAAACGTACCATAACGCACTCACTGTATTACTCCCCAGGAATCCTAACCGCAGTCAGGTTACTAAACTTTTTAACGTATGGTCAAGTAATTAACTCCTGCTTATATATATATATATATAAACACACACACATGTATATGCCAACATAAACACATACTAAAGTTAACGAAGCCACAGTTATTGAACAGTTATTAGGTTTATGTGTTATTCCATAAAAATTTAAATTTCCAAACAAAATATATGGGTATCTATCTATTCATGAAATTAACGGTGAAAAGATCTGTATGAAGGTGTTATAATGTGTATATGTAAATGAATTACTGTGATATTAGGCGTAAGTTACATGGAATTAGCATAAAATTTCAGCGTAGCAAAACTTAAAAGGAAACTCCCGTTTTAATTTTGGTTATTTTATCAAAAAAGAAAAACAATACAGCTTTTTATTATTTCACGTAGTTCTAATTATATGTTGAATCTACAATTTTAAAGTAAAAAAAAGATTAATACATTATTCAAAAACCGATTTTGGATGCCGTAGCGTTACAACAAAAAGCTATTATTCGTCACTCGGAAACTTTTTCAGACCTAGCTATAGCAGTTTTATTTTTGGAAGCAAAGTGGTAATCGATCCCTGAGATATACCATGGTCGACGGATTTTCTTTGGTTGTTTAAAATCTGATTGTCTTTATCAATTTTCAACAATTCCAAAGCATTTGCATGTGATATAATAACCTGAACTGAATATTATAATATGTCAACTAGGATCGAGTACCATAGACGACTGACATTTATTCTCTTTGACATTTACATTAAGTTGGCTACAGATAAGATTTACTGATTGTACATTGTGGTATAAGAATTCAAAATAGTAGATTGTCAAACGACACTGAAGTTTGGGCCACTGACGAATAGAAAACAGTCAGTAAGGAATCGTCATCCTGCATTTTCGACGATACGGTTTCTGTCGGCATCTCGAATGGATGGCATCAGTGGGTGGAAAATTTACACTAGTCCTGTATAAAACATAAAAATATGTTATGGTAGCGTACTTGCAATGAGTGACTGGCTTGGACGTGAAGTCCCAACTGCCAGCATGAGCTGACAGATCACTCGGTGGACAGCGTTATAATGCTGGGCGACACGCTAGTTCGCCTCGACTATTGGCGGAGAGTGTGGGGGGTTCCACGAAACCTGCCGCTGTCACCTGCCATATACAAAACAATTTCGTGCCTTTACAAAACCACCAGCACCACATCAGGTCCTGAAGGGACCTTGTTACAACTGTATTCCGAGCTTTACCGTTTCTCGTGGGGAGAAGAGCGCACAACGGAATCTCGGGATTGGTCTGACGGTTGTTTGAAATAGAAACAAAAGAATTCAATATTTCTGATTTTAAGGGATTAACGAAATATTTCAACAAGATTTACTTTACTCTATTTTGATTTATCTAATTCCTTTACTTTAATTTAATTTCTATTACAAAATAGAATAACAAAGAAAAAATAACTCCTGGAACTTGATCTTACGTAGCCGCGACTTTCCCCAAGACTTTTCCTTATCTTTTAATTCATTAGTCCAACTCTTTCACCCGCGCCGTCGTCAAAACATCCTACGATCGCGTCGATCACGTGGGGGCATTTTCGATGATAAGTGAAGCGTGTTATTTGATACGCCACTTGTGTATATGCAAGTGGTCAAAAGGAAAAACGATTGCAACAAAGTTACAATTTAGGCACTTTATGTTTATGAAATTGTAGCGTGTGCATATTTAGGTGAAAAATGGCCTGCATTAAGTCTGCAATTTATGGGACTTTATGTTTATGAAAATTTGGTTTGTGCTGACAAAGCTAAGTGAATGTTAGAGATTTCATTTCAAGTAATTTGAAATGAAATCGAATAAAAGTATATGCACTTGAAGTGGGGCAAATGAATTTTAAAAGGATAACGTATGCACTTAAAATGCATGCATACGAGTGTAAATTATAATGCGGGTTATGATATCCACATATCATAACAGCCTTCATACTGCTTACCTTTACTCATAATGAAGGCGCAGATGTGCTGGCAATGAGAGCGGAGGAGTGAACCTATTCAACCATATCAAGAGGAGCTCCAGGAGAGTGAGGGGAAAAGAGCTAACAAGTACAAACAGCCTATTTATTTCAATAAGACTAGCTAGGCAAAAGGTTACGCTTCACCCCCGTAGCATCTTAGTGCATAACATCTTATCTCAAAAACCTAATTGTCTACCTTAACAATTTATCGTATTAGAAAGCATAGTTGCTTCACCTTGACCCTAGACTTTCAAAAGATAGGTTTACTTAGTGCAATTTTAGTTGATGTTTCAAAGAACAAATGCTTATTCATTGAACTGTACTATTTAAGAAAATAAAACTATTAGTTTATCCTACAGCCGTATTTCAAAAGAACATAACTTAATTGCAGTATGATATTGGAAAGTATCTAACATTGGGCCAATTTTCAAAAAAACTAATTATAGCTTTTTTAGGTTGCCTTTATCATAGAGCGACTTACAGAAATAAGTAGCTTTATTTGTCTTCTTTATATGTGTATAGTTCATGAAGGATTTTGTTGGACTTAATAAATTAGCTGTTTATTCCATACACTTTGATTGGGCCAAGGTACAACATTGGGTTGTACCTTGGATCAACGTATGTTGTACCTGGGTCCAAGGAATTCAGATATATATATGTATATATGTATAATGTACAAGCTTGAGCCCTAATTTAGTCAAATTAATAAGGCAAATTTAATAGCGAATGTAACATTTATTTTGCATTAATTCAACAATAAAAGAAACTTGAAAAACTTCTTATAAAAACAGCAAAAGAAAGCAAAACATTTCATTGAAATTTATTTGAACTATTTCTCACAAGAAAATAAAACAAGAATGCAAACAGTTCTATTTTTTTTTTGTGATTGATATGATTTTCCAAATTATTTTATCATCAAATATATCTGTATCGTCATCGCTACTAAAATCCGAGGTACACAAGAGCACCCGGTCCAAGGTATAACACTGGAGCTATTCCAACACTAACATAAAAATATACCTGCAACGCACTAAAAACTGTGAATTTTTCAATAGAAATCCTTAACATTTCCATTTAATGAATGACTCACACAAAAACAAAAAAAGTTCAATAGCTTTGTTGTAGAATCAATCTAAGTATTTACTACGATTTTACCTAAATCAGTTATAAAAACAAAATTCACAACAGAGTGCACAACTGACTTCTACAATGACCGAGAACATACTGAAATTATAAAATATTAAGGAGTCTTTGGTTTGCAAGAGAGCGGATTCTGAAATTACATTTCTTGTGAAAGAGAATGCATTTCGTCCAAGGTACATGCGGTCAGAGGTACAACACCTTCCCCTACTGCACTATTGCAAAAATTATGCATTATTACGTTATTCTAAGGTAATATTTAAAAAATAAAAGCCTAATTCCGTTGTGGTACCTTAGGATAGGCGCAATTAAGTTATTCTAAGATATTATTGCATTATTGTACAGTACTATCTCAAAAACTTAAGCATAACGAGTCTATTCTAAAGTAATGTTTCAACCACAAAGGCTTCTTTGCATCATGTACGGAATTATTTAAAAGAATATGCATAACTATAGTTCATTTTATATGTGGTCGTATTTCAAAGAAACGCTTAACTAAGTGTTTTTGACGCGAATAAAAGAATTAAAACAAATCAGATCCGCATCAGGAGATATAAGAGGTAAATCCCAGTCAGGATTGTCGATAAATTACCTGGGTAAAACAGTCCATCCACGAAGGACTTCTGGAGCAGCTGTGTTCTTGAAAAATTAAAATCGGAAAGAAAAGAAAACAAACACTATAAAACTGGCCGGAACTTCCTGTACAACGCTAAAAATCGCAATTAGTTCATCTTCTTGAATCAAAACTATACTAATACTACTATATCTCAGGCTTCGTTCAATATGCGCGCCTGCTAGTACAGCTGTATAATTTTCACTTTTACTTACATATCCTTGCGGACTGAATTATCGAATACATATTTATGTGGGTATTGTTTAACGTGCAATCGGGGCAATTTCAGCTTGCGGCAATGACTCCTCGTTGAGATTTCCAATTTAATCTTTTATTCCCGTTCTATGAAGAGGCAATTCCTCGTCGTCGATGAAATTTTACCTCCTTGGGAATTCTTAATCCTCCTTGCGTGAATTTCGTCGTGCTTCCGTTCCTTCTCTGCACTTTTTGCAGGCTTCTCTCACTTTCTGACAACTTTTGTATTTCGTGAAACTATACTATATCTTCTTAATCTTCGTAATTTGATGAATGCGTAAAACTTCACTGAATTAATTATCTTCAATACCGACAGCGCAATTCCATCCCGGTTGAGCCCCCAGTTTTTGTGGGAAATATGGAACTGGGCCGGTAAAAGATGAACCACTGTGCGTAATTCGTACAAATTTATTGTCAGATTGTAAGTATTTTAAACAAAAAGTAGAGACCGTGGTGTATTTCGTGACAGCCAAAACGTAAGAGAGCTTGTCAAAGCCAGTGTTGCCACTCAAAAAAAATTGTATGTATCCAAGATAGTTCGAAAAATGTATCAAATGTATCCATTGCTAATTATAATGTATCCAAATGATACTTTGTGAAAAACTATAAAGAAAAACCCAATATCCTCTTCACAAACAGTTTATTTAGAAAAAAATCAAGAAAAATACACTATTACTGTATGGAATTTTTTAAAATAACATAGTAAATAAACAAAGCCTTTTTCTAGGTACTAACAGATAACCAATAACAAAATAAATCACAGGTAAATTTCAGTTCAGTTCAGTTTAAAAAACAAAAAATAATTAAGCAAAATATACAGATTCTATTTCTTTCGCTAACATTATTGAATCAATGGTTGTCAACATAAATCTATTTTTTTATTTTTTATTAGGTTGAGCTGAGAAAAAACCCGTTCAGCTGCCGGTGAACAATGCGGCAAACTTAAAATACACAGAACAAAATTACATAAATTTTCAAATACCGGTTTTCCGTACGCGTCTCTCTGAATGCTTAAATTTTGCCAGAAAATTTCAATGTCTTCGTTAAAATTTATATTTTTGTGAAAACAAAGCATACGCCATTCGTTAAAAATTGCTTCCCGATTTGTACCCTTTTCTGAGTGGAATCGTATACACGTGCAACTACAGCTAAAGATTTTTCCGTTGTTTCATCGACTATTATGGAGAAAGATGTAGTTTGCAAGAACTTTGCTATGACATTTTTACGTTCAACCGCAAGTGATTTTGTTATATTCGTTGATTTCGTCTTTCCGCAATTATTTTAGAATCAGGAAAACAACATATCAACGCCTTCGGTAAATAATACATTAAACTTAAAGGCAGACAACAGACAAAAGAGTACTAATTTAATTTCCGCTTCTTGCACGAGTTTCTTAAAGGACTTTTCTTTGCTGGTTTGACTACAAAAATCAGTGATACTTAACTGATGTTTCTTCTCAGTAGCATTTTTGATATGGATTGGCTTTTTTCATGCCTACTTAGATGGGAAGAAATATTTGTTAATGCTTTGTTGCAAAGCACACAAAATGCTTGGCTACCTTTATTGTCAACCCAAGGAAATATATCTTTCCATTGTACCCTAATTGCTCAAATCCACAATTTTTATATTCAAAGCAAAGTAACAAATACCTTTCACTTTCATCTATTTCATTTTCCTGTACCTCAACAGCGCTAGCGCTCTTAACTTTTATCAAAAATCTAAAAATATAAACTATTGATATTAAATATTCCAAATCATTCTAAAATTCATTTACCTTTCCATATTTAATTTATATATAAAACAAATCGCGGGAATTTTACTTTATACTGATTTTGTCAATTGTCTATTTTCATATCCTTCTTCTTCTTTTCGAGCGAGTAATAAACATAAACATAAAATGTATCGAAGTTCAGAATTAAAGAATTTGAAAACATCATTAAGGCACTTTCCCAATTCTTTTACAAATATTAAATGTGCATTTAATAAATATAAAAAAAATTTATTTTAAAAATTATTTTAAAATAAAAAAATGTATCCATTTCTAAAAAAAGGTATCAAGGTATCCATTTCTAAAAAAAGGTATCAAGGTATCCATTTCAAAAATTTCAAGTAAAATATATCCAAAATGGTACAATTGTATCCAAGTGGCATCACTGGTCAAAGTGTTGCGGCAGTCATCAGTCGTCGTCGGTGTTTTTTCTGTGTTGCCGTCATGCATTTCACTGCACTTGCTGCACTTGAGCTTGCTGCTGTGGCATCTACTGGTTGGTAGATGGGGTTGAGGTATTTTGGTTCCCACATTTATAATTCCGGAGTTTAAATTAGTCCCTTGTTAGCGTAGCGAGAATTTATCAACTTGTTATGCAAGACACACTCTTACTTCTGCCAAGGATTTCCTCCTTAAACTGCCGCGTATAGAACTGTGGACGTTTTTCTCAACTGTCGACCCCAAAAGTGGGTGCATGATACCACCTAGTTCAGATCTACGGTTATCGGAATATGAACGTGTAATACAATTTTGTTGATTTAGGGGTTAGCCCCACGGCACATATTAATACTTAGTACAGCTCAGATCTAAAGTTTTCCTTGGCTAGCTAAAAGCGTACGATACATTCTAAGTTTTCATTAATTAGGCATTAGCCGAAACACAAAGTTACAATAATGTAAATCTTCTGAGGTTTTTATAGTAAAATAAAAAGCATGCATAAACTATTCTAATATTATTGTTTTTCTGAGATGTACTTCAGCCGCAAGACACTAGCAAGATGATATAATTCTTCTGTAGTTTTAATAGAAACTTTAATAAAACTCCTGACATGTTTGGATCGCTCTGCCGATATTCGACAAGTTGTTGCCAAATTCTTAGCAGAAGATAAATGTGCAATGTCCGTTGTCCTTCTTCAATTTTCTCTGAGTGTTCAATTTTGATACGAATATGACTTTGCCAGATAGATTATTTTAAGCCACTTTAGAATTGCGAGAGATAACTACCCTTTGTTCATTTTGCCACTTTTTTCCAAAGCCGTCGCTTCCACTGGATAGGCGGACACTAGCCTGATGAACCAAGTGAAGTTGTTGTACTTGCGAGTCCGGCCCTTTTTCCGGGTAATTTCGAACAATGATATTAAAACTACAGTGCCTGTTTTGGTTATAATGCGTGCCAACAAAATCTCCTCTTTATGTGAGGTAATCATTAATTTCCGTGAGGCCGTTTCATCGTTTCAATATTCCTTTCTACTTCTTAATTTTTCTCTTGCTTCTCTCTTAATTCGCTATCGGACGCTCTATTTCCGGTTGATTTTTATAACTTTACCACTATCTATTGAATTTCTTAACCTTTTCTACAGATCTCTTTTATTCCGTTCCAATCAAAAAAACTTATTTCATATGAAACCTCTTTTTTCTGTCTAGCTCAAAATCAAACTCTTCTTCTTCTCTTCTTGTCAGGTCTTTTTCAGGCCTTCTCCCCTAATGGGTTAGAATACCTAGCTGTCCAAACTTGACAGTACCGTCGCCGTATGGGATTGTCCTAGGGATGAAGTCACATGATGCAGCGTGCTGCCTCGTATATCTTCGACCATAACAAATATAAAAAATATGCCATCAAAATATTTGTAAGATAATAGTTTCGCAGAAAGCTCGCTGATTTCAGGAAGCATAGCTGTCAAAATACTTCCACTTGCTTCGGAATTCAGCCACACTTCCAAAAGGGGTCTCCATCTTCCTCAGTTTCCTCATAAATTGGTCATGGAGATTCCCCCATTTCACACGGCACCTAACTTGTGTAATAAACAATAATTAACGGTGAATTACTAAATATTACCAACCACTTATTTTCAACTTCTCACCAATTTCTTTCCATTTTTGTTTTTGTTTTTTTTTTTAAATACTTATTTCTATATTGGGGATTTCTTTTATCGTACAAATAATTCAGTTCCCTCACTAAATTAATTAATTGTTGCTTGAAAGAAGTTTTTTGGCTCACGTACTCTGAACTGTCAAACTCAAATTACGACGAAAAAATTCAATTATTCCCAATTCTGGTTACGGTGACAAATTCGGTCGGCGCCATTGTATACAGCAGCACGGTATTGCCATAAAGTCAACATTTAATTTGTCGTCGTAAATGTTATGTCAACATCATTGTAGTTCGACCTTTAAATATTTTCATAATTTTTCCGGTATTTGATGCTTTTGTTTTCTTTTTGGTTTTCAATTAGAAAGGTTTTCAAAAAAATTATGTTATAACCCGTATAATGTACACCCCCGTGAACTCGATCTCCCTATTAATTACAGTTCGTGCTTTGTGTGCTTCCCCTCAGTGGTGCTATCCCCCTGATTTACGGGCACTTAAAACCCCGTCCCGCGTGTGTCCTGTCAAAGGTAGCGACAACTTGAAAAGATAATTAAAGCAGCAGAAATATCGTCTGGATAAACTGGGACAACCACAAACAATCATGATAGTCAGATAGGTTTGCTATTTATTTCTATCCTGACTACGGTTATTTGTTTCGAGTTTTGTATTTTACAGGTACCGCAATTTGTCTTGTTCCTAGTTCGAGACCCACTATTAAACATTGGTGGGCGGGTTTCCGACTATATATGTATTATTTAGTGCGGTCTACGTGGACTGTAGCTGTATAGTTTGTTTTCCTTTTCAAACGAACCTGAGGTGATGATGAACACTTCAAATGGTTAGACAGTGAAAAAAAAATATCTATTAATTAAAATAATTATCGGAAAGTAATGATATACAAAACTGATGGAAGCAATTTTATCGGAGCTCTAGATAGGCTATAGCTTCAGCTACAGCCACAACTTCAACTGGAACGTTGGAATATCCTAAGAGTGCGGGAATGGGAAGGAAATCAGTGTGTACCACTTTCTAGGCAATAATTGCCATTTAGAGTTAATGGGATTTCTACTATATTCTCCAAAATAATTGCTCTTCCGGAATACCAAACATTTTGGGTGCAAAATATGAACAAAAGAAATAATTTAGACTTTTTTGTATTTTGATTATTTCTTAAATTTCCCTCTTATAAACCGGCGATAACATTTAATAAGTACAATATTTTTAGTTGTACCATTTATTTTTGAATGGATGCGATTGTAGGAAGATAAGAAGATAAAAAACAAATTTCATTTATTAACTTGTAACATATTTTATAGGTGTAATAGTATCCATAAATTAAACTAAAACAAATATAAAGTTAACGAAAGCTGCTAAAATCTAACATTTTCGCTAGTTTATTTAAATATTCCGTTAATACCAATTATTTCGATCGGACCTCAGCAACCGATATACAGCTACACAGTATTTTCAAATATACATATGTAGTTTCGAAATTTATAACTTTTTTTTATAATACGAGTATAAACACTTACCCGAGTCACACCAAATCATTGAAAAAAGTAATATTTCTCAGTATAAGGGTTCAAAACAAATTCAATAGTTCCATTGTGCACGCCAAAATAGAAATGGAATAGAAAAATAAGAAAAAGAATATATTAAATTATAATATTGAAATATCTTCTCCTGGTGATGTTAATAGACTATCCCGAAGTACATACATACATACATGCTATATACAAAGGTGATACATTTAAAGGAATATACGAGATCCAACAAAGCACCGGATCGCTACGTATGAATTTCATACTATAAAAGTAAGTCTTACTTATGAGCTCAGCTCTCATTGGAGGGAAATGCGCGAAGCTATAGTAAGCATTGAAAAAAGCGGGAGGTTAAGCCTTTCAGTTTGGATCCGACTTCCAATGTGAAAAAAAACGTATGTATACGAAACAAAACTGTAAAATGTTGTTAATCTTTTTTCTTATTGGTCTTTCCATGTTGTGTGCGATAGTAAAGCATAGTGACCGAAGCAAAGAATACAGAAAATTAAGCAAGCTATAAACATTCTTATTTCAATTAATTCCTCAGAAACCTTTTTCATTGAACATATTGTGACTCAGGTAAATGTGCTCCAGATTTTTGTGTTCAGTGTATATGTATTTGCATATACAACTATGAAGTTTGTTATGCCTACAAAGTACGCTTAAAATTCCACCCATGCGCATCATGCGAACTTGCAAAAGTATTAGACCTTAACTTAACTATTTTTGAGAACATAATGCTTAGAGGCAACCATATTTTTATTTTTTAAATCTTCCTACTATCTTCCATACGATGTAACGAAAAGTAAAATGCGGCTCTAAATAATTTTGTACATTCTAATCTACTCCCTCAGTGTTTGGTAAAAATCGGGAAGAGTTGTAACAAAAAATTTAATTGAGCTCTTAAGACACATAGGATCCGGGTGATTATGAGATTCGTATAGAGGTGATTCCACGGTAATTGACGCAAATCTGGACAAAAATTTAAAAAAATAAAATAAGTCTATTTAGGAAATTAAAAATGATGGCAATACTTAACGGGAACATATTGCCTATTTTATTTTTTCTTACTTATAGCAGCTTTTCTCAGCACACATAATACGGAAATGACAGTAAAATCATGGAAATGACAAAATACGGATTTGATGTTAAAATACTTCAATTTATTTGCACTGTTTTCGAATTCAGGTAACTTAACGTTTATTTCTATTGAGAGAGTAAGAAAAAACTAATATCACAAAATTAAAATCAATTCGGTTAATTTATAATGAATACTATTTTTCAAAGTTCAGCGACATCAATTTTTTTTTTCTGAAAATGTGTATAAAATTTTTCCATTGCGTATCTCAACAAGTGGATCTCGTAGAACTTTTAATATTTGTGGTCCTGCTATGTAAGAAACATCACCTTCTATTAATTTGTATATGGTTTTGTCCCTGTCTATGCTTTTTAAGGATATAACCTCCACTTCAAAACCATTACCCATATACTCCGGGTCTTTTTAGCATACGCTAACATATCTATATTAAAAAAAAACAATAAACATAAAATTAATTAATAATACATTGCTTACCGATATGTTTTTCCTTTTACACTAGGAAATTCCGTTAAAATGAAGGTACCGTTTCTGACTGCCGCAATACCGTCTTCCAAACAATGGGTTAGAATGTAAAGATGATGGTGAAGAATTTGAAGAAGATGACGAGTATTACATGAGTTTTCGACA
This sequence comes from Dioctria linearis, assembly GCA_963930735.1. Taxonomy (NCBI): domain Eukaryota; kingdom Metazoa; phylum Arthropoda; class Insecta; order Diptera; family Asilidae; genus Dioctria; species Dioctria linearis. The sequence goes on along the minus strand of OZ005743.1, from coordinate 138,894,723 downwards.
GCTTGGTACAGCCTTCTCTAAAATTTTTAATATTTCTTCACATCGCTTTCGCCAGGGTCTGTTTCATATTTAAGGCTCCCGAAACCAAAATGTTCGCACTGATGGAGGAAATCAAAACAGGTCAATTTTCTCATAAGTAGCTCCGAATTGATACCAGAAACTATTTGATGGATGTACCTGCATTGTGCCATAAAATGAAATTAAATTCTTGGGTATTGTTATGGAAATGTTTTCTATATCCTCTTCTTTAACGAGAAAAAATGTGATTCCTTTGCAGTTCTTCTCCAAACACAATATTAAAGTAGGAAGATCTGGTATGTCTTGTCCGCAAGTAACAATACGATCGGCCGTTCGTTTGCACCTCCCCCAACTCCATCTGGAGCTCCTTTCTCATGGCTAGCTTCAGAATAATTCCATGTGAATCTTTCCAACTTTGAATAAAACTCTTTTATTTTATTGGCTAAAACATAGAACATGGTCTTGTTTCGGTATTGTGTTGTTGACTATCACAAATTGCAGGAACATTATGAAGTAGAGAGTTTTACAGAGTACAATAGCAATCAGAGTTTGATTCATTTCCAAGTCTTGAGTAAGTTACGACCGTGTGCAGTGTTATTTGTTTCCGTGATCCTCCAAAGTGAAAGCTCTGAATTTCTTCACAGTACTTCATGGAATAATTTTCACTGAAGTCAAGGTGAACGAGTATACTTCGTCTTCTTTTAAGTTGTTTTTCAACTCATGAATTTTGAGATACTGATGCAGAATTCTGCCTTCGTGTCTCAAAAACCTTGGCAGGGCATTTTCAAACTCTTTGATAAGATGGGTTAGCTTGATTTTTATGCTTTGTTTCGACATTTTAGTAATCATTTTTTTCGTTTTTGTTTTCTGGTAATATATTTCTTCTTCAACATGTTAAGTTGATAAGTTAATTGATGGTTCCTTGTTCAAGAAACACAATTTTTAAACAATGACTGAATCATATATTCCATATTAGAATGGACCATACACTTACACGTTTCTCTATCAGATATCTTCATCTGCTTAACCCAAAATGGACAACTTCGGCAAAATAAAGAGTAGCCCAACTGTGTATTTGGATATGTTAAGAGGTACTTTGAATGAAGATTTTTTTAATGTGTCATTGAGGAATCTTTTTTCCTTTGGAATTCTTCCTCTACTTACGTATTCTTTTTTCCCAGGGCACATCCTACTGTTTTCATCTTCTTCTAGAAAAATTTGTATTTTACGTTTCGGTTCTGTATTTAATCTACTCTTTCGTATAAAATGTTGATTTATCTCAGTTTTTGACAACTGTTTTAAAGTCGAGAATTGAAGTTAGTAAAAAGTTGTATTATGTCTTAATTGAAGTAAACAACAACTTTTTTGAAATTTCAGCCGTTCCAGACTTTTTTCTTTAAGTCAGTTTCTGTTGAACTTCTTTTCTGTTTCAATTTTTGACATATTTTTTTGTAACGCGCAATTTTTTTTTCTAATTATGAGATTCGTATAGATAAAAACAAGCAACACGGCTTAACTTGACTTTATTCAAGTGAAACTGACTTGAAAAAAATTTAAATTCTAGTTGCCTATTCCTAGTTTGTTGCTAACTCTGCTGGCAAACGGAAATGATCATTGTGCTCTTGTCTCTTGCTGATTGGTAGATAACCTAACTATGCACAAATTTCTTCTGAATTAAAGAAGTATTGATTCTGGGGAATGATAGAATCGATTGCGTTATCGGTGAAAACTCAATTATCTTATATGAACGAGTGACGGTCCTTTCATCCTTTGCAAGAACGACCAATGGAAAATCGAACTGTGTATTTATTTCTAATCGTTAAAGGAATCGACTCTAGAATTCTAGATTTCACAGTTCAATTGAAAATTGGCTTAGTTTTCTTTCTGCAATTTCCAATTTCACCACGAGGCCTCATTCATAGTTATTCCTCGTACTGAATCCAGGGAACCTCCTTTAAGCTTGCCGGCTATGGCTTGTCGGCTGGGTGCGGATTGAGATTAAGTACTCAGAAGAAGGAGACCTACTGGATCAACAAGCCGATGCCCTATCGCACTAACGTCGTCACAGCAGCCCCAGATCATCTACTTACTCCATAAGTAATTCACTCTTATAAATTTTCTTTTTCTTTTATTTCTAAGTCAACAAGAACAATAACGAAAATTACTTATATTTTTGCTAATTCAAGCTTCTATTAACTACTCGTAATATTACACTAATTCGCTTAATTTTTGACTTCGTTCCGTTTATTGGAATGCACCATAAAAATTTGTTTAACAAGTATCTTCGGATGGTGCCACCCGACGAGTTAACAATTCACGGCACTCGATTACGTAGGTAAATATTTACACTTTGTTAACTTCTTAGCAGGCAGTAAGTCGGCAACGAGTAACTTAATAACTGAAATAATTACTGCTAACAAGTGAGAAGGATATCCTATATCCTCAATTCATGAACATACAACTTGGATTCGGAGGGACTTTCAAAGCCGCCACTTGTAGCGAACGGCGTTTCACTGACGGATATGCCCATGCTCAGCAAGCATAGACATATACCGCATCTAAACCCTTCTGTTACAAAAATCATCTTAGGGGCAGTGTGAGTAACGACACAGCAACATTGCCGCGACCAGTCGGCTAGGGGGGGTTCTTGTTACTCACGCCTCTTCGATGCTGGATAGCTGTGTCATAAAAAAAAGAACGTTTCACCGGACGGACAGACGGACGCTAAAGGTGACTCCAAAAGATAGTACATCTCTTTTTTTCTTTTGTTTAGATATGCAAAAAAAACTGGCTATCACTTGCTCACAGGGCTGCATCCTGGCCTATTGGGTTTGCCATCTCATCCAGAAATTTCACCTGTAAACAAAAAAGGAATGGCTGAAAGAAGACAAGGAGCTCGCAAAGCTCCCCAATGACAGCCAAGCGCTAAGGTTCACCTGGAGCATTGCCAACGCCGGAGAGAGGGAACGCTCATCGACGAGAGAGAAAGAAGAGCTTGGAAACTTCAGCTGGTATTGAAGCTCCGGCTTTGATGGTGTTTGGGCCCAATCGCCCCCTTCCACCCATTGCTAAGTCTCAAAGCCAACGACGAAGATTGTTTACTTTGCCCCATTTGATGTATGCGGTAACGTGTGCTAGGCCGGACGTTTGGTGTGCCGCGACCCCCCCATCATGCACGACTTAGCTAGACATTTCGAGGGAAAAACTCATCCTGAATATTTAAGAAGGAAAGAAGAAAAAAAACCCCCAAATTCAAACATCGACCCCTACCCGACGGGCTACCTTAGATCTACTTTGTCGGCTTACACGAACAGCCTAGAAAGTTGAGGTGTGTTACATACAGAGCATCCATTGGCATCAATTAAACATGTATATACATACATGCATGCATTTCTGAATCGATTTCGCTTCACGCAGAATTCTAAAATTCATGCATCAATAAATAAATGCAAACATATAGATATGTACATACCTACAGCATTCTCATTGAATGCAGAATTACAATTCCCAGCTGCAAGTATAAACATATATCTACAAACATATTTGCAAGTTCAGTAAAGTTACTGACCTACACCAATTTCTTAATCATGTAAAGAAACAAGTGAAGGCAGTGACACAATCCCCTGCGCGAGTTAAGTTTAATCAGAACTTAACAACAAAAAAAAAAATAAAAATAATTTTAAACACAATCAAATGAAAGAAATTATACTTTATTACGTCGTCCGAACATGGATAGAATAAAACTTAGAATGAATGTTCTATACAATTTTTACACATTACTTGAAACTGATCACGAAACATCCAACGTGACTTAGTGCTCATGTTACAAGTGAGCGAAGGTAATTATGCTGATAACAAAATAAAAAGTGAATTGGAAGCTTTTATGTGAATATATATTAAGTTTTATGGGAAAGTATTTTCATGTGAAAATGCTGTCGATGCTACCGGATGTGGCGGGTCTTGTCCATAACTCTTCCCCCCTTGGATGAAGCGATGGCCAGAGGTGCTGGACTCGGTGGGTTTCCTGTATTGGTGGAGGTATTGTTATCCTAGGTGTGGGTTCTTCTAATATGATGGTTTGGTGATTTTCCAAGTTTTTCCTAAGGTAACTTTTTAGGTAGATGATGATAAATATTCCTGCTGCGATACAGACTATGGTCGTGATTCCAAAGGTATAGTAATCTCGGTGTGTTGTTTTGACTTCCAGGAGTTTGATTGCTTCTAAGTTTCTGAAGTGGTAGAGTTTCAGTTTTTCCAGGTTTAGATCATCTATCGTTTGCGAGGAATTTATCTTGCTGAATAATGTTGGGTGTATGATTACTGCTTCCCAATAAACGTTTGTTTTGCTGTCATATGTTATTCCTTTGATCTCGATGCTGCAGTTCTCAAAATGGATTAGTGCTGTTCCGTTTACTTCCTTCAAAGGGGTGTTGCATGTTTACTGTAGATTTGTTGCTGGAATGTTGATGCATAGAACGTAATTGGGTTCAGGTTGAAAAACCGTGCTGATCTCAATCCCGTTCAAAAATGTGCAGTTGGCTGGGGTGTGTTTGATTATGTTGGGGATGCATCCTTGTTCTCTAGCCTCTGGGGTAATTGATGAACTCTTGCAATAGTAAACTCCTTCAATCAGTGGGCAGCTGTCATCGAAGTACTGTGTGTCGACCTCATTGTAGGTTGCGTAGGGTTTGGTAGTTATGGATAGAGTTTTGTTTATAGGTAAGGGTATCAGGTGGAAAAAGGAGTAGGTTTTGTTTGAAAAAATTGGTATTTGGATGTTAAATATAATATTAGTGTCGTTATAGTAAGCTTGTAAACCAAGAAATTCGTAAATTTGCTCATCTGAGTGTATCTTTACATTTTGCTTTTGGAAAATTTCATAGATTTCATCTAATTCGTTTGGATTGAGAATTTGTTTCGAAATTATATTCAATCTAGCTAGTACTATTGATTCTGCTATATTTGTTAGATGAGTATTGAGTAAGTCGATGTTGAAATTGATTTTGTTTATGTATTGTGAATACTTAAAATTTTGGTTTTCCATATTGATTTGATTATTTATCGCTTTATTGTAGTTGTTTAAAAATGCCTCTATGGATTCTTGTTGTTTATTGATGTGATCAGTACCATTTCGGAATCTTTCAATCATTTGGTCATTAATTCTAATTTGATTGTTTAATCCGATTTCAAGATCATGTTGGTTTAGAGAAAGTTTTTGGATTTCTTCATTTATGTTTACGGCGTCTTCATGGTCCATATTTCCGGAAATGGCTTTTATTACTGAACCTAAGATATTAATTGCGCCCCTTTTGTTTCTCTTTGTTGGTAACAGAGTCTGCAACTTTCTTTTTAGCTCTTTGAATTTTAAGTTGGTAGTTTCAACAATGTCCTTGAATTCGTCGTGGTTTACAGTTAAATCTATAGAGTCTTCGATTTTGTCAATGTTGGTTTTGTAGTCCGTCAGTTGGATTATGTGTATGAGTTTTTTGTGAGTTTGTATTACCCTAGCTGGTCCTAGTTCCATTGGGAGTACCCCGTGGTGGTTCGTCAGGTCCTGTATTTCCATCTTCTGGCTGAGAGCCACTGTTAATCTGTAATTTGCGTTTTTTCTTTAATTTAGATTTGTGTATTTTTTGATTTTTATGAGTGATAATAGTTACTTTATTATTATGTTTTACTTTTTGAATACCAAAGCGGGGTGTTAACTTATTCCTTCTATTTTCTTTTCTAAATACTGTTATATTTTCTTCTAGAGATGGGGGAGTTTCCCTATTTGTATTTAATTTGTCTATATTTCGGTCTACAGCCTTTTGAATTTTCTCTTTCACGGATGGATATAGATTGGCTTGGAATTCGTTTAGTTTTTGTAGGTACTCGTGTTCGTTATTGAATTTGACATTGTTTAAGAATTTATAAGTTTTGCCGAAAAAGAGTTCGTATGGGGTTAGGTTAGTTGTCGAATGAATGGAGTTATTGTAAGTAATAATTGTTTCGTTCAAAATGTCTTCGTGGTCTTTGTCTTTCTGTTTTTCATAAATAATTCTGTATATTTCTGTTAGGGTTGAATGTAGCCGTTCGACTGGGGAATTGCTACTACTTTGTTGGAATGAGGTTATGTGTAATTGGATGTCGTATTGTCTGCAAAAGTCTTTGAATATATTGGAAGTCAATTCTGCTCCCTGGTCTGCAACTATGGATTTTGGGATGCCGTGGAGGCTCATAAAGTGTCGGATTGCTTTTATTATAATTAGACTATTTCGGGCACTTAGGGTGAAAGCGGCGGCAAATTTTGAAAATTTATCGATTATTGTCAGCATTTGTTTACCGTTTATTGAGTATACGTCTATGTGGAGGATATCTAAAGGTTTCGATGGGGTTTCGGGTTTTTCGAATGTTAATCTTGGTGGATTCCTATCATACTTTAAGGTTTGACATTTTTCGCAATTGTTTATTGTTTGTGTAATTTTGTTTTTCATATAGGGGAAGTAATGTGTTCTTTTCAGGTGAAAAAAGGTTTCGTTGATTCCTCGGTGGTTGCTTTTTAAGTGGTAATTTCGAATGATTTCATCTTGTTCGTCGCTTTCTTTAATGTCTATCAATAATTCTGTGCAACGGATTAGTTTGAAAATTTTGTTTCTTGAAAAGAATTTGGAATAGACTGATTGTACTATCCTGAATATCTGGTCATCCGTAAATATAGCAGTGGTCTTATTTGGTGTTAAATATTTTTTTAGTAATTCTGTGGTATTTTCTTCGGAAAAGTTTTGCATTCGAATGATGCGACGTTGTTTGTTCTTGAACAAAGTTTCAACTGATGTGGAAGGAGATTTATCGGACTTTTCGAAAATAAGTTGGAGGTTAAATTCGTTTAAAGGTCGTTCCGATATGTGGATATGATCATTTAGGTTTTCAGCTGCCGAATGTATTGTAGCACAGGTTGAGCTTATATCCTTTTCTCCAACATTCATTGAACACTGTTCGTTTACATTTATTTCTATGTTGTTTGGATTATTTTTTTCAGGTGGTTTGATTCGACTTAGGGCATCTGCATTTGAATTTAGTTTTCCTTTCTTGTGAACCACTTCGTATTCGAATTCTTCTAGTTTGAGACGCCAACGAATGAGTCTGGAATTAGGATCTTTGAGGCTTATTAGCCAAAGGAGGGGTTTGTGATCTGTTACGATCTGAAATTTACGACCGAATAAGTAGGGACGGAAATACTTTGTTGCCCATACTATCGCTAAGAGCTCCTTTTCCGAGGTTGAATAGTTAATTTCCGAATCAGTCAAGGTTCTACTAGCATAGCAAATAGGTCTATCTGCGCCAATGGGACCTTGGGATAATATGGCACCAATAGCGAAGTTACTCGCGTCGGTGGTTAGTACGAATGGTTGGGAGAAATCTGGGTATTGGAGCAGTGGTTCGTTGCTCAGTATGTCTTTACACAATTTGAACGTTTTTATGTAAATTTCGTTCAGATCGACTTTCCTATTCTTTTTGAGACATTCTGTCAAGGGTTTCGTTATTCGTGCGAAGTCTTTGATAAATTTTCGGTAATATCCCAGCAGCCCTAGGAATGCTTTTATTTCCTTTTGTGTTTTAGGGATCGGATATTCCTTGATAACTTTAACCTTTTCGGGATTTGGTTTTACTCCGTCATTTGTCACGATATGCCCTAAGAAGGTAACCTCTTTCTGAAGGAATTCAGATTTGTCTATCTGTACTTTGAGGTTTGCTTCCCGTAGTTTCTCAAATACCTTTTTCAGATTTTCTTTATGTTCTTGTAAAGATGTCGAGAAAACTATGATATCGTCAAGGTAAACGAGACAAATCTTGCCCTGGATATCTTTTAAAACGTTGTCCATTACCCTTTGAAAAGTGGATGGGGCGTTTTTCAGACCGAAAGGCATTCGGACGTACTCATAGTGTCCGCCTTCGACACTGAATGCAGTTTTTTCTATATCGCGACGGTCCATCTCGATTTGATGAAAACCACTCGCTAAGTCGAGAGTGGAAAAATACAGACATTTACCGAGTTTATCAAGGATTTCGTTGATATTCGGTATTGGATACTTGTCGCTTATTGTTTTTTCGTTGAGCTTTCGGTAATCAATCACGAGACGCCACTTTTGTTTCCCACTGGCGTTCAATTTTTTTGGGACAATCCATATTGGGGAACTCCAGGGTGAGTAGCTGGGTCTTATTATACGCTGGTCTAATAGATTGTGTATTTGCGATTGAACTTCGGCTTTATGTATATAGGGGTATCTGTATGATTTGGAATAAATGGGTATATCGTCGGAAGTTTTTATGCGGTGCTTTATAACATTTGTAAAACTTAGATCTTGTCCTTCTTTTAGGAAAATGTCTTCGTATTCTTTGCACAGGGTTAGAATAGTTTCTTTTTCTTCGTTATTGAGGTGTGATATTCTTATGAGATTTGTAATATCACAAGAGTTTGTAGTTTTTGGGTTATTGCAATGAATGTTGAAGTTATTTAATTCGCAGAAATTTTGACTAATATATGGTTCGGTTTTCAGAGGTTGGTCGAGGAATAAAATTTCATCACAGTGGGACTTGTTGATTATTTCGACATTGCTATACCAATTTTGGGCTTTGTATATTCCTTCTGGCACTACCAAATTTGGATTAATTTCTGTCTTCCGTAAGTATATATCTCCGTTCTGGGTATCTACTGGTAATTTAGCAACAAATTTTGAATTGCTAGGTACCATGTATTTATCGGATGTAAAATTGGGTTTAAAGTGGAGGGGTAATTTTGAGTTTTTAGTTATAAGCATTTTATTTTCCAGGTCGACTTTGGCTCCGAGTATGGAAAGAGCGTCTAGTCCTAAGAGGCCGTCGAAGTACCCATGGAATTTAAATACCAGAAATCTGATTTGTTTCGGATCGTTAAACTCTACGAAATTTGGTAATATTACTTCCTTGTCTAATGTATGCGTATGTAAACATGTTGTAATAAAAATTGGGTTTATTATTTTTATGTCATTTTTATGAATATATTCTGGGTTAATGAATGAAGAGGAAGCTCCAGTGTCAATAAGGAACTTTAATGATCTACCGAAAGGCGAAGAAATATTTATATAGGGTAGTATGAAGCCGTGTTTGTTCACATCTACGTATCCGATTTGTTTACCGAGGCACCTATGGGAAAATTTGAATCATCAATTTCATGGTTTTCTTCCAGGTTGGTTGTTTCATTGGCGTCTTCATAATATTGATCAAGTTGTTGGTAGGAGTTTTCTAATGGAGGGGGTTCGTAATCCTCGTAGTCATTGTATTCTGGGTATGGTTCGAAAGGATGTTGTTCAGAAATACTATAAAATTCTTTTTTTGCAGTATTTTGTTGATTGTTTACCCTAAAGAAATTATTTGTATTGGCCTTCATACGGGAGTTTCCGGAGTCGATGTCCATAGGTTGTGGTGGAGGGAATCTACTTTGTTGAGGACGAAAGAGTGATTGTTGGGTGGAAAATGGCGCCCTGTTTTGTTTAGTGGGGAACTGTGGTCTGTTTTGTTGAAAAGGGATAAAATTCGTTTGTTGAGATGGAAGCTGGGGCTTATTTAATTGCCCAAAAGAATTTAGCGGACGAGGGGTTGGCTGTTGAGTTGAAAATTGGGATCTCTGTGGGTAAAAGTTATTAAGAGGACGGAAATTTGACTGTTGTGGTGTGATTATTGGCTTGCTGGGCCTTTGGTGAGGGTTTGACCTGTATGTAGGAGGATTATTCGAAAATTGGCTATTTGGCTTTATGTAGAATACATTCTGTTCCTTAATGCAGAATGAAAATGCCTCTGCTAGTGTTGATGGCTTCATAGCCCTAATGGTGGAGCCCAAGGGTTCTTTTATCCCTGTGAGGAATATACTAAGGCACATTTCTGAATAGAGGTCCCTTTTTGCTTTAATGACATTGGGATCTCTTTCGTGAATTTGCAGATGATTATTTATCGTCGAAAAAATTTCAATTATCTGACTATAGAATTCCTCTATTGATTTTGAATTTTGTCGTAAAGAATGCAGATCCCTTACAAGGGATGTCTCGTTCCGTTTATCGGAATAATGGAGAATCAAATTAGTTTTTATGTCATTCCATTTGAGAGGGGTACCGTACATATCGAGAACTTCGTTTGCAGGGCCCTCAATCTTATTTCTTATTGCCCGTAAAATGATCTTACTGTATGGTGTTCCATCTATTGATGCAACCAAAGACAAAATTTCTTCTATGTTATTATTAAAATCAAAAAGAAGCCTTGGATTGCCATTAAATTTAGGTAGGTCTTTTATCACGTCTGGTATTCTTAGATTGTTGAATATGTCCAATGGAGTAACAGTTATTTCGTTAGGTGTCGAAGTTAAGTTGTTACGTGTTACATTATTGTTAGGTGTTACGTTATTGTTAAATGTTCCGTTATTGTTAGGTGTTGCGTTATTGTTAAATGTTCCGCTATTGTTAAAAGTTTCGTTACTATTGAGTAGACTCATTTTGTTGAAATTATTTATTTCTTGAGAGACTTCAAAATTGATTCTTGATTTGTTTATTTCCCTTGAACTAAGACCAATTCCGTCATTTACGTTAAAAATAATTCTTTCTAGATTCGTCTTATCGCTAACTCCTTCTTGAAAAACTTTCGAACCGATTTGAATTTGCTTAGATAAATCACAATCAAAATCAATTTCTTCGTTATTATCGCTTAAGTCACTTTCTGTTAAATTTCTGTTTTTACTATAGTTACGTTTATTTCTTGGTTTTGCTTCTTTTTCTTTAAACCTGAACTTAAAAGACATGTACGAATAAGAATAGTACTAAAAATCAATCAATAGTTTTATTTGTCACTTCTACTGGATCACTTTCTTTATATATTGTACATATATGTATCAATATTATTCTTAGTTCTAATAAAATTTTAAAATTTCTTTGAAAATTAATTATGAAAATTCATTAATCATGCAAAAGTACTAAAATCAATCAATAATTTTATTTATCACTTCTACTGGATCACTTTCTTTATATATATATACATATGTATCAATATTATTCTTGGTTTTAATAAAATTTAAAATTTCTTTGAAAATTAATTATGAAAATTCACTAATCGTGCAAAAAGATGAGGATAAAGTATTAAATTTTAAGGGAAGTTATAGGAAATTGAGGAGGATTTAAGGTCGACTTACATTGACAATAAAACCAGTATGCTCATTATTTTAGATGCTGTTGTAGATTCACTATGGAGGTATCCAGATACAAGGAGTTAAAACTCACCGATCCACAAGTTTAATTCTGTTTTCACTAAGATTCGTTTTCAGTTTAGAGGATTAGTTTTTTCGATAAACCGTCGAAAATTTTTTTTTTTTTTCAAACCGATAACTAGTCGATATCAATAAACCGTTGATATTTTCGCGGGATTTGTTACGATGAACCTTCGTTTATTTATCTCGCGAATCTTTGTTTTAAATCGTGAAACACTAAAACACTAGGATCGTTATCTGGATCCTACCGACTGCGCCAGTTAAGTTTAATCAGAACTTAACAACAAAAAAAAAATAAAAATAATTTTAAACACAATCAAATGAAAGAAATTATACTTTATTACGTCGTCCGAACATGGATAGAATAAAACTTAGAATGAAACTGATCACGAAACATCCAACGTGACTTAGTGCTCATGTTACAAGTGAGCGAAGGTAATTATGCTGATAACAAAATAAAAAGTGAATTGGAAGCTTTTATGTGAATATATATTAAGTTTTATGGGAAAGTATTTTCATGTGAAAATGCTGTCGATGCTACCGGATGTGGCGGGTCTTGTCCATAACTCGCGCAAGAATTCACACGATGCAATTTGATAACCTTGCGCCAGAAGCGGTAGACTCAGGTGAATGAAACAATGGTTCACGATGATGTCATAATAGCAGCAAAGCGGCGAACGGTCTGCGGAAGTATTTATGTATGTACATGTGAAAGCGATGAATGCCGTGATGTAATAACAACAAACCGGCAAAAGCTTTGCAGAAATTAAATTATGAATGCCACAAAGAAACACTTTGCGGAAATAATATTTATATACGAATAAATGCTGTGATGAAATTAACTTAGCGTAGTAAGAAAATAACAATAGTATTAAGTGAAAAACTGTATAAATAAACTGTAATTTTGAATAAAGAAGTCAGTAAGTGAGTTAGTCAGAACACGAGTTGTTTCACTTACTCAGGAGTAAAGCTAGTAAGCTGCTCCGTTCATCTGTACCTAGGAGTAAAGCTAGTAAGCTGCTCCATTCATCTATACCTAGGAGTAAAGCTAGTAAGCTGCTCCGTTCACATATACTAGGAGTAAAGCTAATAAGCTGCTCCATTGAATCGTACTGGGAGTTAAGCTAGTAAGCTGCTCCATAAGCATCGCTGCTCTACCTATCCCGGGACAATCAAGTAAAACGCCCAATCATCTTGACGGCACGTCGTGTGATTACCGTGCCGTGTTCCAGATCAAAAGGTGCTCAGATGAGAGTACTAGAAGAAGTACTTAATAAACTCAACAGGTGGCGTCAACCTAGGTCCTGGATCACCCTGCCTTTGGCATTACACTACGGAGGTCCTGAAAAGAAACTAAAACAAACCAGAAACCAAAAGAAAAGAAAAAAAACTCGTAATGATAATAACAAAGCTTATAATATAATTTTTAAATTGGCGGTACAATTTTTGCACTGTCGTCCTCGTACTCTAAGAAATGTCCTGACTAATTAACCTTGATTCAAAAATTTGACATCCTCTCGGACTTGACGATAACGGCCTAAGCTACCCTACTGTAGGTACCTTCCTGACTTGACCTGACTTTCAACTATGCTTACTTGAATTGATTAAAATGATCCGCATCCGCCAAGCGCCATCGGTGATCCAAGATGGTCCAATTCGGTACCCCTGCGTGCCAGAGCGACCACAATTTCACAAGGTGCTCGTATTGTTACGAATCTTCTTTTTTTCTTCTTTTCGTATATATACAATTTGCGTACAACGTAGACAAAATTCACTGTAAGCTTCTCACGCAGGTGAGTATTACTGAATACGAATAATTATAAAAAGGAAACAATACTTGGGTTTTTTCTTTCCTTCTTTTTTCTATCCACTGATTATTAAAGGGGAGTCAAAGAAACTATTTAATATTTCTTGGTTTTTTTTTTGTTTTTTTGTAGCTTGCGTACAAACGACACTACAGCGTTTCTTACACAGGTAAATATTCAAGAGTCTAGATAATTATTAAAACCTTTTTAATCTTTTCAGTGTTTATCGCTTTTAATGATTAAATGATTTCTAAAAACTAAAATTTTCGATTTTTTCCTTTTACAGATAAACTGGATACAACAGACACTACGCGCTCCTTACGCAGGTAAAAATTCAACAGTCTTGAGTAATTATAAAAAACCTTTTTTTAATCTTTTCACTGTTTATCGCTTTTAATTATTAAATACTTTCTGATAACTAAAATTTTTGATCTTTTTCTTTTACAGGTAACCTGGATACAACAGACACTACGCGCTCCTGACGCAGGTAAAACTTCAATAGTCTGAGTAATTATGAAAATCTTTTTTAATCTTTTCACCGTTTATCGCTTTTAATTATTAAATAATTTCTAAAAACTGAAATTTTCGAATTTTTTTCTTTTACAGATAAACTTGAACCAAAACCGTACAGCGGCACTCAAGAAGAAAATCTCTATAGTACTCGACCGCCCAACAAAAAAAGAAACCAAAGACTAACAAAAAAACCGACCGAAAACTGTGCCAACGATCAGTACTTAAATCCGAATTCGCCGAAAATCAAAACCAGACTCCTCGACCTCACACTGTCTGCCTACATCGCAGCCATCCGTTCTTCCGCTGGAACTGAGCCATTTGCGCTGCTGCCTGAGTACGGGTGTGTGTGTACTAGTTTGCCTGTAGGTAATCAGCAGCAGAATGTGTGCTGTGAGCGCAAAATTTCTTGTAACTCTTGTTGGGCCTGCTGGAATGCATTGTATGGTGAGATCGTACGATGCATTACAGCTAGGCGAATTACCGTTGGTCAATGGAATATCCATTGACTAACGGGTGCATTTTTTATATTATTTTATATTCATTTCAATTTGTGCGCTATTTTGCACAATTTGAAATTTTTCTTCTTTTAAATATTTCGTTTTCTTTCAGGGTTTACGGGAAAGATTACAATTTGCGCGCGTTCTGCGCAAATTGAAATTTTTCGTTGGCCAGCGATTTATTTAAATTTCTTTTCTGGTCGTTTTATGGGAAAGTAGCAGAGGGCTACTTTAAGGAATTGTATAACCTTTTGCCCATTTTCAGGTATCTAAAGAGGGAGAAAAAAAGGTATCGTGCGGGCAGAACGCTACACACTGACCGTTAGCCTTGCCTTTTCAATTAAATGCATGTAATTCATTACAATCTGTTCCTACATGACTACTTACTACTTGCGTATGCTTACTTAAGTATATATATATATACCAAATTTGACTGGTATTAATAACAATATAATCAAATTACTATAACAATGTACACACCGGCGTCCAAATGCGCATTTGATGCCTGTGACTATTACAAAAAAATTGTAATTTATTTCATGCTGTCAGTATATTCGTGTAAGTCCTAATCTACGGACGGTCTGATACAATGCTGGAGGCCAACGTTGAGGCGGAATTGAAATCTCCTCGCTGATCCGTGCCGCGAGTGGCTGAATAATTGCCAGCGCGGATCTCTGAGTACAGGTCCAGCCTAAATACATTTAAACGGGCGTACCCGCCTCGTTGCTCTACCTATCTGCAGCCAAGAACTCCGAAATGTGGACTATTATACTATACGCTATACGCCTCCGACCCACTATATAAAGAAATTTTTCATTAAAAATTACACCTTGGACTTTTTGGCTTATTTCGGGAGTTGAAGAATCATTCCTTACCTTATATTTCTACTTTACGGAGTCCTGCACAGTAGTGGTCTATATCATCAAACTACTGGTTTCTGTGGCACCGACCAACTCTCTGCTTAATTGGAGCTTACTTTCATGTTAAAGGATAGTATTTTATCTTACCTAATTCCTGATAATTCTACGTAGGGAGTTTCTGTAGGGTTCTTGCTATTTTGGTTCCTCATTTCTATTTCTCCACTTCTTGTATTCTCGCAGTTATACTTCTCACTGTGATTCACCTTATTGGGTTTGGGTTTTCTTTTTTTTTTAAATTTCCCGTGGAGCTCCCACCTGCAGGTTTGATTGGTTGCCAATATCTGCTTAACCGTAAGGACTTGCAAAATTGAAAAAAAAACTATTCCGCCTTCCCGTTAGCTAAGCCAAAGTGCTCATGGCAACATTAAGGTCGTCAATTTTCCCTCCGTCTGTTCTAATCACACGTCGGTGTACAATATAATCACAGTGGCTCAGCGCGGTTCAGACCTTTTGGCATCTGCTTGGATGTCAATATCCAGGGGTGGCAGGTTAAGTAAGACCTCAAGAGCATCAGCCTTTGTAGACCCGCCGGATCGCAGTCCCCACAAGCGTCCTCGGCCGCCATACACAAGAGGAATATGTGAGCATGGGTCTGACGATCGAGATGTACAACCAGTGGACAACGTGGCATTTCAAAAGGAATGAGGCTTATGGTTCAGAAACTGCTCTAGTCCATGCATGAACCCTTTCCAGTCTTTGGCCGAAGGCAAGTCTCACCTTCCTCCATACCTCAGGGACATATCCAAGGGCGATACACGCCCAGAAAATGGAGTCGATGTATGGATCTAGAAAACACTCTCTGCCTTACGAAGGACAGGCAGAGTACCGTCTGGACCTGGGGCTTTAAAAGCCGAGAAGGTTGAAATAGCCAATTTCAGCAGTGGAAATATAAATTAAATCAAATGTCAATGCGATAGCGCGCCGCCCCAACGCTCCTTCCCTACCATCGCGACGCGTTCTTACTTTACACACATCATTATCAATATTTTGGGCTTTATTTCATTTGCTTGTTCGCTTGATCTGAATACTGGGCTTTGGTTCACTATTTTTTTTGCCGTTTTTTCATCTACTTTGGATTTTATTTAATCTGTTTCGAGCCATATTTCATTAGGAAATAAGACCCAAACATTTCGGGTCTTATTTCACTTATCACTTTCGGACGTTATTTCCCGGAGCATCTACTTTATCGATCAATGGCCTAATACCGTCCTGCGATAGTTCGTGTCCTAAGTAACTTACCTCTGTCCTAAAAAGTTCACATTTACTAAGTTTAACCATCACGTTGTGTTCGACGAACCTGAAAGGGAAAAAAGGAAATTTACCACGTTCAAAATAAAAATAAAGTAAGGAATGTTACCGGCACCTGGAGTATGCCACAGAAATGAAGTTAGATAAATGAAATACATATAAAATTTAAATTCCTAAGTTAAACAAAGTAACAAATGAAATAATAAAACAAATAAATTAAAAACTACATAGCGTGCAATGTTTTTCAGTACATACTAACAACACCAAAACAATAACATTGAATGCAGGGCAGTACGATTAAATTAACTACAATACAATCAATTCACCTGCCACAAGATAAAAAACACATAGAACTTATCAATCAGGTAATCAATAAGATTTTTACTGAAGAACAACACAAAACATCACTAAATCCACAAACTGGTAGTACATATTAACCTAAAAGTTTTTAACATCCCTCGATGAAAACAGCAGAAAACTCTACACAATACACTATTAAATTTAAGAAATTTAACAAAATCACTTCGCGCGCGTTTGACGTTTCGAAATTTAAAAAACACGGTGAAACTTCAATGTCCCATGACATGCGATATGTCAAATTAGGGTAAAATCACTTCGCGATTCTGATGGCCGCGCTCGTTTCGCGATGTTTTTCGCGCGATTCGCGTAATTTGCCATTTTTATCACTACTATCACACTAACGAGTGCGAAAGAGAAGTACCGTGCGAGCAAGACAAAGCAGCAAAAGTCATGAGTGGAGAAGAATTATTTGGAATGAACTAAAAATGGCTCGTCGATAAAGTAGACCAGAAATTCGTAAAAATTAATGCAAATCAAGCAAATTAAGATTAAATCCTTATGGTAAACATGCCAAAAAATGTCAAATTCATTTTGGCATATACCAATAATAATCAAAAATCTTAATCTATTTACAAAAGGGCAATATTTTGATAATTTCACATTATGGATAGTGAAATTGAAACAAATCTGTCTATAAAAGGCCTGTCATTCCTTCATTCGACTTTTTCTTTCGAGTTGTCATTGAGTTAAAATATGCCAAGTTGGTCATAGTTTACTTTATATGCAAATTGTTTTTTGATATCAATTGTTCTTCGGTTTTTTTTTGGACTTAGAGTTTTTTCATAAAATTGTTCATCGGTTCCACTTAAGAAATTTGAGTGAAAATTTTGGCTCTAAATTTCGTGCCCATTTTAATTTGTGGGTTATACGGTTAATAATCATCAAGACGGTAATTATTTTATTCAATTTTCTGAACAATTTGAGGTTAACGGACAAATGTAATAGCATGCCATAAGGGTAAAATAACTTGTCACAAGTTAACCAAAACAAATTGAAATTTAACACTAATAAAAGTCATTCTTTGATTTCAGCCTTTACTAGGTACATAAATATATTAATTTGTAATTTTTATTGTGGTAACATTTTGCCAAAAATATGCCTATATGGTATTACATAGATAAGGAATGAATTAAAAAATTGCATGCGTATCGTCAGTCAGTAAGAATAGATTTGAGTAGATTTTTTTGTTTGTTTTGCTTTTTATTAGTGAAATTGAACTTTGAAGTGTGCTAAATTTAATTTTTAGCGTAAAATTATTAAAGTTTGTTAAATTGGTGAATTTGATGATTAAAGATGAATGATAACCAATGATATCTCTTTTCATCGCTACACCACCCACCACCATTTTGAATTTCAGAACACCACAAATGTCCATGTCGATTATTGGAATTGACGAAAATTGTGATTTATAAACGCAGGTCACTATATGTCAATTACAGGAATTGACATATCGTGCATTTAAAGTTTTTCTTTTCATTAAATTCAAAACTCGTTGTATTGATTAAGTCGCTCAAGGACCAGTCTAAGATTGTTCAAACAATCTTGATATGACCTTCCACCTATTAAAATGTCTTCAATGTAACATTTGACAGACCTCAACTCCGCTAATATGCTGTCCATAACCCTTTGAAACATTGAGGGTGCTGAATTCAAGTCAAATACCAATCGTGTAAATTGAAACAAACCTTTGTGAGTAATAATTGTAAGTAGTTTCCTATAATTTTCTGAACAGCCAGCTGTTGGTATGCATCACCTATGTCTAAGAGGCAAAAATATTTGCATCCGTGTAACCCTACAATTAAATCATCAAACCTTGGAAGAGGATAATGGTCCATGCGTGTATATTTATTTAGGGTCTCTTTACAATCGACACAGAGTCGGATACGGCCTTTCTTTTTCGGCACAACCACTACAGTTGAGGCTCAACGACTATACTGAATAGGTTTGGGTATTCCTGATTCTACTAATGTATCTATTTCTAATTCTATTTTTTTCGGAGTCCATATGGTATCGTATATGCCTTGTGGAAAATTTGTATTTCCCTAAATTCCAAAATAATATCTGCTACGAAATGTTTCATAGGCTGCTCATAGTTTTCATCAAAAACTGTACGAAATTCCTGCAACAAACTTTTATGAATAACTAAATTTCCATCTGAAAATGAAATAGAGTTTACGAAATGATTTCTCCATCTCGGAATAATGCGATCTAACCAATCTCTTCCTATTAGGGGACCAAAATACTTGTTGGCCTTAATAATCGCTAATTTCAACCCTGTATATTCCTCTGCCGCTCGCACAACAGGCACCTTTATAACAATCTCTATGAAGCCCATTACACTTACTTCATCAGCTGTAACCACATGTAATGTGTTTTCAAACTTATGCATTTTGAAATCTGTAAAATATTTTAAAAAATCATAAAAATGGAGAACTGACATACAAGCACCAGAATCAATTTCCACTTTAAATTTAATTTCCGAAATATACACACTTATATACAAGGGATTTGTGTAATTAGGGCTACTTAAATTCCCTAACTTCAAATTTGACAATAATTTGTAATCTTGACAATCTATACTATATACCTTTCCTGGACTTCGACATTCTGCAGCGATATGATTGCCCAACTTCTTACACTTTTGTGCTAGCTGGCTTCCGGTTTGCTTGGTGACGTTCCTTACTCCGTTGATGGTTTCGGGATTTTGACCGACTTCTAAAACTCGTGTACATGCGACTTCTGTCTGGCTGCGTCCTTAACCAGTTTGCATTGTTGGATGATGATTTCATTATACCCAAATTTGTTTCAGCTAACTTCATAGCTAAGGCTGTTCTCTCCGTTTCTTCAAAAGATTTCTCTTCGCTTAATAATCTGGATTGTATTTTATCGTTTCGTATGCCACATATCAGTCTATCACGCAGCGCATCATCTAAGAATTCCTTGAAATCGTAGTTTTGGGCAATAAATTTAAGTTCACCTAAGTATTCTGCTATCGTTTCAAACTCTTTTTGAGATCTATTATAAAATTTGAATCTTTCAGCCACGATATTTTTCCTTGGTGCAAATTTTTTTTTTAAATGTTTATTATATCTTCATATGGTATATCTTTTGGTGTTTTTGGTGCGACCAGCGACTTCATAATCTTATAAGTTACAGCACCTACTAAGCTGATGAAAAGTGCAACCGTTTTCTTATCCGAGATTGAGTTTAACTCAAATAATTGCTCAAATCGTTCCACGTACGACTGAAAATCTTCTCCCATCACAAAATTCTCGATATTTCGTATTAAGTTGCTTGTCATCTTGACGTATGTAATAAGTACTCTGATTATGTCTAAAAGCTCGAAAGAATCTGTCAAAAACAGCCCTTATACCTACATAACGTGCACCATATGTTGCATTTGTGTTTACCACAGGCGTCTTTGCTACGAATTATTCCACGCTCCACGTACTTTATGTCACTCTCAAAAGCACTTATTATTTTTGTATGTATATGGCTTGTTTTTTTTCGTATGAAAGTGTTTCCTTTAATTTCTTCGAAATTAGCAATAACAACAATGCACTTTTTGTTTTGTGATTACCTCCTTTTACTTTATCGTTTTTGTTTAATCCAATTTCCTCGTCGTCATTTTGTGGTATTTCTGGGATCTACAATGAGTCGGGTAATGAATTAAAAAAAAACAGGCTGCGGTTGTAATAGAGAGAAAACTGATACAGGCAGCAGCCGCAGTTGACAACTCTTGCTGCAAAATTTCATCCTCGGGACTAGTGAGACTGACGACACAGTACTTTGCCGCTAGCGATCAGCCGGCTTGGGCGGGTTCTTGTCACTCTCATCCCTTGAATGCTAGTTACTGTGTCATAGAGCATACTCGCATAGATAGACGGACTTAACATACAATTTTGCGGTAACGAAGACTTGAATTGTTGGTCCTGCTGAATGTTATACAACTGAAACTGTACAAAAAAATACTTTCTGAGAGGAATAAAACACAAAAAAAGAAGAGGATAAAAGGATGAAAGATGTGAGCTCCAGCTGTTGTAGGAACTCCAACCTTGGTTACTGGACCCTATCGTCCCCAACCACCCTGGCTAAGATTCCAAGGATGCAAATTGTACTTAGGCCCATATGGTTCTATATAATCACGTGTGCTAACCAGATGTGAAAGGTGCCCATCACCTCCCCATGCCAATGTTGCACTTCACCACATTATAGTAGGAAGACCAATAGAATAATGAATATTATAAACTCACTCTTTACATCTCACTACAAGTGAATCAACAAACCCCACTAGTACTCCCGGATACTTTAAATGCAAATAGAGAATAAACATATTTGGTGAAGACAAAGAAAAACTGCCGATACGACTATGCCGAAATAAACCAGGGCTCTGAGTGAAGCGGTTTTGTAACTTACAGAATGTTCCCCTTCCAAATACCAGTACGGCATGACCTTAGAAAATCAAAACCATATATGGCGCATGTATGATCGCAATGACCAAGGATATTTTACCAACAAACCAAAGGCGACACCACTTTAAGTAAATTATTAACATTTATTTAATTCAAAAAAAGTTTAATGGAGCGTAGATATTATTTTTCACATTACAAAAAAAAAAGAAAATACACCTATAATATAAAATTACTAAGTATACAATGTTTTATTTTTTTTTTTCAGGTAAACTGTTGAACCATATATGATCACTAAATATATTTATATTATTTAATAATTTTTTTCTTTTTTTAATAAAACTCAAGTATGGTGTAACGATTAAAGTTCATTTAACAGAATATAACTTTAACACAAAAATTTACAAGAATCTCATTTCTTTTCAGGTAATCTGTTGAACCATGTATATTCATCAAATATAATTATGATATTTAATAATTTTTTTTTTTTTAACTAAAACTCAAGTATGGTGTCGACATTATTTGCTCAATCCGATAGGTAGTAAATACAAAATAAATCACGATACCTGTTCCGTCGCGGAACAATTAAACTAACACTAAACTTACATACTAAAAAACTCACACACTGTTTTGCAATAATAAATCCCACGATGATCATCGGCAATAATTCCCGCGATATCCCACGAAGCACCCAGAAGCAAAAATCTAAAAGAAAAAACAAGTGCGGGTATTTATAAAATCAACAAATGGTAAAATCTCAGATCATTTACAAATTTTAAACGATCTGAGGCTTTACCAAGAAACAAATACTCACTCATTAAACAAGGTAAACAATCCCGCGCCACAGTTATGTCTCCACCACCTAAAAATAAATAGAAAACAAATCATTAATAAAATGAATAACATAAACATTAAAAAGAATGTAAACACTCCACCAGTCTCCATCAGCTGCCACCAACAATTTGACATAATCAAAATGGTGGCCCATAACATAGCAAAGTATTCCGGTTAAAATTATGATGACGCCATTTTTGGGCCAAGATGGACCAAATGCATGAAAATTCACACGATGACGCCATTTGGGGAGCAAATACGTAAAAATTCACGCAAAGACGCGGGCGTCATTGGCAACGCCACCGGCAGACACAATTTCTATTGTTTTTCTGCCTATAAATAGCGAGCGATTGGAAATATAAAAGCACTTGCGATTTGACCAAGCGACAAGACAGATCGGTGGCTCTGAAACCAAAATTAAGTCTTGATTAACAAAACCAAGGGAAGTATTTCTGACTCCCATTTATACTAATATTTTTATATAAACATAATAATATTTCAGCACCTTATTCTGGGAGTTTTCTGAACCCAGCTACAATTCGTCTGAGCAGTTCATTGACGTTCATTCTGTCACCCCAACCTCACGTTTTATTTTGCATAATTAATAATTAATTTTTCTCTCTTCTGATCCACAGATTAATGAATAAATATCGCCAGTGGAGGGTAAAAAATAAAAATAAGGTTTACATAAATATAGTATAGGTAATAATAGAATTTAATAGAATTAGTGAATTAATGAATTGAAATTACTTAAAATAAAAATTGGATTACTTAAACGCTTAGAATTAGTACGTTGTAGCCAATTTTTTGTTATCTAACATTAGACAAATTGAATTTTCTAGGTTAAGGTTTTGTGATAAAATAAATAGTGAATTTTTGTCATTTGAAAAAACATCCTGTCTTATCATTTCGAAACCGGCACCTGCCCCCTTTTTTATGCTAAGCCCACATTGGGACTTAACAATACCTTTTTTTTGTCCTTTTTCTTTCAGGCAAACTTATTTTTTTTCTTTATTTTTTTCTTTTATCAAGCGAACCTCCGGAATTACCTACCAACTCAGTAATTCACTTCAACATGTCACTATTTAAATTCCTTTTTCCTTTATTCATATTGCGCAACCAAACAATAGTACAGGTGCATTTTCCTGTCCTTTTCCCTGTTTTCCCTCATAATTTCTAACTTCCCATGAATTTCACCATCTATCGTATATTACA
The DNA here is from genome assembly GCA_963930735.1 of Dioctria linearis. NCBI lineage: Eukaryota > Metazoa > Arthropoda > Insecta > Diptera > Asilidae > Dioctria > Dioctria linearis. Next base: position 138,871,635 of record OZ005743.1, on the reverse strand, counting down.
CACTTCACAGAACTTTTTTCTACTATTTTCCAATTTGGCTCAATTTAATCTTATTTTTCTTCACTTCAAAAATTTTACCTCTGTTCAGTTTCAAACCCAAAACAATAGTCCCCGAAGCCATCTCTTGAAACTTCCCTTCAACCTCTCGTTGACCGGCGTCCTCTTCCCAGTTCCTCCCTTCCAAGAACCCAAACATGCTATTTTGCCAAAACCCATATACAACGTATATAACGGCTCTACGTCAATTTATGGGCTAGTAAACTGATTGCAACTAGGAAATTGCGAAGTTGAGATTCCTTTTAAGAATGTACGGAAACGAAAATTGGAAGTAAAACACATTCCCTTACTTTCAAAAATTCACCATATAGTAACGAACAGGGCAGTTCTTTACAACGCAGCGTAGCATTTGGCAATTGTTTACACCCCCTGATTGTAACTTTCATTGATAAAGTCTGAAGTATATGCATGTGGTGTGGTGTCGGTCTTGCTCTCGATTTATTTAAATGTTGCCAGAAGTTAATAAATTCGTGGTTTTTGTTTAAATAACTCTTATCCGACCTTCGTGATGAAAATTGTGAAATTTTAGGAATAGTTTTAGAATAGTAAACGTGGATGCATGGGATTTTTTGTTTTAGAATTTGTCAGTGGGCTTAATTTTTTTACGTTTTTGGGAGTTTTGGGGAGGATGGTAACTACACCCTTGGAGTTGTCCAATTTTGGCCGTGAGTAATACTAAATTGAAGCTTTTGCTGAGATTTATTAAATGACATATTTTCTTTTGTTCTGTAAGAAACTTTAAATTCGACTTTGGAATGTAGAGGGGGAGCATTTTTCAGTCCAAAAGGCATCCTTTTGAATCGGAAGTGGCCGTAAGAAGTGCTGAAGGTGGTCTTCTCTTTGTCATCTTCGTCCATCTGGATTTGATGGAATCTGTTCGCTAAGTCCAGAGAGGAAAAATATTGAGATCTACCCAATTGGTCTAAGATATCCGTATATCATTAAGTCACCCACCGGAAGTCTACGACCACTCGCCAACACTTGTTTCCTGCTGAATCTCGCTTTTTTGCAAGAAACAACAACGGCGAGTTCCAAGGCCTCGTAGTTGGGCTTATGATCTCCTGTTCTGTCATTTGGGATATCTGGTTGCTGATTTCTGTCCGTTGAGATTCGGGTAGTCGGTTGGGCTTAACGTTGACAGGGGATTTATCGCGGAAAGCTTGAATTTTATGACGGACTGAGTCAGTCACTGTAAGAAAGTCACTCTCGAAGTGAAATATATCATTATAATCCCGACAGATTAGCAATATACTGTCTGCGTCTTGTGTGCTACAGTGCTCCAGGCTGAGTCTCTTCTTTAACTGTTTAAGACGTCTCTCGATTTTGTTTTCCATATAAAGATTTTGAACTATAAAATCCAAAGGTTCCACTTTTAAAGTGTTTAGGTTCACGGAAACGTCCTCGTCTCACGTTCCGTAGTATTAGATAAGTCTTGCCATTTCGAGGGCTAGAAATAGAGTTACCCAAGTACACGCCGGGTATAGGCTCGCGTCTGGTTACCAAAAAGTCTTCTGTTTGCTCTGCGGATACTTGTACAATGGTTCTTTACATTGGAGACAAGACTTCAATTTTAATTCTTTCGTTGTAGCACTTGGTTTACTAGTTGTATAGTTTTAGGTTTTTTTGTTTTTAACATTAGGTTTAAGGTTATCCACTCTTGGCGTTATATCCCCTTTATCGAAATCTTTTAATGCTCCAGAGCGATTCGAGTGACGAGTGCCGACACCTATACAGGTCGCTTTTTCTTTACAGATAATCACTTAAATAATGCGAAACAACTAATCAGGTAATTGTTCGAAGAAATCTTGAACTAATTTTTATTTCATGTAGTGCACTATATTGTCTGACTGCAACGTTCTTCTGCATTGAGCGCAGGTAAGCAAAACTACTATTTAATCATTAATAGACACTAAATAGATTTATGTAATTTTTATTTCAGGTATGCACTATATTATCTGACTGCAACGTTCCTCTGCATTGAACGAAGGTAATCCTCACACAGGTTGAACGAAAAGGGCAGCGCGGCACTTTTGCCACCCGGAGGTTTAATATCAATTATCCTGCCTCCAAAATTCTGAGGGCTAAGCTCATGAGAATTATCGTTGCGCACGTTTGCTACAATAAAGCGGGTGGCGGTATACTTTCTTGACCAGCTACTCCGCGATAACCGATACGAGTGTCTCACCCCGCACTTTGGTAAAAATTGCCAATGCCCACAATATGTTCTTATGATTGCATACGGATTATCACTGCTCGCTCTTGCAAAAAAAAAAATAATGTCGAACACTGCAGAATGTTCTATAGACTACCGAGCGCGCCAAAATTCTCCGCGCCAATCATGAAAGGTATCCCTGCGCACTTTTGCTAGATGATGGAATTGTTTCTCGACAAGCTACTCGCACTAATTTCGTCAAAATTTCTGCGCAAATTAGAATTTTTCGTTCTCTTCTTTTCAGGATTTTGGTGAGGAAGAATATAATTGCTGCCGGGTCTGCCCACCTTAACTTCTTTCTTTTTGGAAATATTTTTGTTTTGCAGTCGACTTAACAAATTTTTGATGCGTTGCCACGCGGGATAAATTTTTATGTTTTACAGGTCTTTTGAGAAGCTTTTTTCTTTTGTCCAAAAGTGTTCTTTTCAGGTGTTTTGTGCTTTTTGGAAAATAGCATAGGGCTAGTTTTCAAAATTATAGGAACTTTTGCCTCTTTTCAGGTGGATCATGTATATGGAAAAATAGCAGGCGGCTACTTTTCGCATATTATATATTTAAAAACTTTTCCCTCTTTTCAGGTATTAATGTCTTAATGGTGTTATATATATAGGGGTTGTCACAGTGACTTACCACTGGCGGGAATCAACGTCCAATCCCCAGGTGTAATTCTTTTTATGTATTCCAGGGCGAGATGAACACAACTACACTTTACCTTTTCAGAGGTGAAACTCGTTTTATTTTTACCAACTTCAACTTTTCAAACTTAAACTCTTCGTCACAACTTTCCGTTAAAACTAAACACTTTCTTTTTTTCAACTTTTCTTTAAAACTAAAAACTCTTCTTTTTTACAATTTGCCGTTAAAATTAAAAACCCTTCTTTTTACAATTTGCCGTTAAAATAAAAAACTCCGTGACCGCCCGCTAACATGCCAAAAACCGACTGTGTCGAGACTTAGATTTTTCAATCGTAAGTCTTGTGGTTCAGGATAGGAAAATGCTTAATTAGCATTCCTATCCTGAGGAAATTGTTTGCCGCTGGACATGTTTTAACTTGCCCAGAATTATCGCGACGGACGATGGTTGAAATGAAATTTGATATTTTCATAAATATCAAACCATCATCGTCTTGCTATCGTGCATACATTGTTGCGATCACAATGTATGCAGCTCGCGACAATTTGCTGATAGAGCTTTTTTCGGTGAAGACTTGACCGTTTCAGTCTTCACCGACGTAAAATTGTATGCGCCCGATATGTATGTACATACATATCGTATTTACGACAAATCTTTCTGAAGGTAAAATTTGTCGTGGGACTTTTTTTTATTGAAACGACTTGGGTTGAAATTTAAACTTTTATTTTTCCCAAGTCGTTTTGTGGGAAAAATATGTTGATTATTTGTTGCAAAGGAATTTCTTCGCCTTGTAGAGAGATAAGCTAACCATGTTTTGAGCATGATTAGCTTATTTCTATTTATGAAAATTAAATATTCTCCATTTTTTTAAAAATGATAATTATTAATTATAATTATCGTTTTTAACCCTTTTTAAGTATACAACAATGGAAAAGTAGCCAAGGGATACTTTTCGAAAATTGCATAAGGCTTTTACGCCTTTCCAGGAAATTAATGCAAAAGACAAGAAAGACAAATGAGAAGGAGCATTGCATGGAATGATAGGAACAGAAAGTAGCGTGAGGACTGAACGCTCCAGCTCTTGACAAATACCACCCCCTCTACTAATCACATATTACTATAAAACCAAAAACTTACATATTGTGACGAACCACAATACTTTTTCAATTTTAGAAAAGCCGACTTCTCGGAACTTTCTACTAGACTTGCCTCTATTGATTTAAATACACTATTGTTTTGTAATAGTTTTGATGAAGACGTTTCTAAGTTTTACATAATTCTTTTCGAATTATTTTCTTCTTATGTACCCCGCGAGCGTGAGCGGTTGACTATAACATCACCGCCATGTACAATAAAGAACTGAGCCGTCTTAAAAATAGATAGAATAAACTTTGGATAAGTTGTTTGCGGGACAAAGACATTATAAGTCACAGCAATTTCATCACATCATATAATGAATTCAAAGAGCTTTCCTCCATAATTTATGATGAGTATGTGCAAAGCATTCATACGAAATTTTTTAGTGACCCACGGATCTTTTTTCAGGTTATTAATATGAAGAAAAAAACAGACAACTATCCCAATATCATAGTACAAAGATTCACCTAGCGATGATTAATCTAAAATTTGTAATATGTTTGCTTCTTTTTTTGACAACGCCTTTGCCTCGTCAAATTTTCAACTTCAAAATAGCAATTTCAGTCGGAGCCTTATTTAGATAACAGAACATATCAAATCTTATTTCGACATTCCGTCGCAAGAGTCCTGAAGGCCTCGTCAGGTGTACCTCACGGGAATCATTTAGGACCGTTGTTTTTTATTCTATCTATTGACGACACTGGCTTTATTGTGAGACACTGTAAGGTCTTGATTTATGCTGACGAAATTAAACTTTTCGCTCAGATTAAATCTTCTAACGATTGTGAGCAGGTACAGAGTGACCTTCACAGATTTACGATTGGTGTAGAAACAATAACTTGATACTGTTGTAGTCCTACTCCGTGCTTCTACGAAGAGAGCAGCCTGAGTTAGTTCTTGTGATGGGGTAACACTCAAAATGCACGAATAATACTCCGTTCTGTGAAACCTTTAGGGTTATTTTTATTTGATGATTAGCTTATCTCTTTATTCTCCTTTTTATTCAGTCAACAAGAACGTTTATTCTCACAATTCTACTTCTTTCTCTTTAATATGAACATGTAATCTTTTCACTTTAACTTCTTTCTACTTAATATGGACATGTAATTTTTTCACTTTAACTTCTAACTTGTACTCCTCTCGGATTCTCAAAAAAAAAAACTGACCAGAGTATTGGGCTTGCTGCCCCCGGTGCCCATGAAAGCTTTTTTTTTTCTTTCTATTACTTTCCCACGAGGTGAAAAATCGTACGTGGGAAAGTACAAAAAGTTTAGACACAGTGCATATGCATTACTGCAAAAACGTAATCTGATATGCACTTGTTTATGGCCGAAGTAATGATTATGTGCGTGTATGTACATACGATTAAGTTTTATGAATTTAGCGGAAAAGGTGTATGTACATGGTACTGCATGTAGGTAAGTATATATATAATGTACGACTGATAACAAAATGCAATTTATGCTAAATTGCATTTTGTTGCAGTACGTATTAAATGCAAATGAAATTTAAATTAAATTGAAAAATATTTTTGTTTTTCAGGGTCAATTTGTAGTACGCCAATATATTGCATAGGGCAAGATATTGGCGTATTTATTTTATGGTTGTGATTCTGGTCAATAGGCACCCGGCTCACAACATCCCTCCCCCCTGGGGAAACGAAAGTTTTATTCTTTTTAGGAGGAAAACTTTCTTTTTGAACCAACAAATTTACTATTCATATATTAAACTGAAATAGTATGTAGCTAACTATAAATAATTACAAAATTATGGAACTACAATATATTAAAAATTAATTAAAATTTAAATTAAAAGTGTTTGCAACACTATTTATATGTAATTATTAGATATTCTTTTTTTGTCTTGGTTTATTGCTATAATATAGCAATATTATTGGTTATTTTTAACGAACAATTTTTTGTTTGTTTATTAATTTCCTTTTTTTTTTGCGTAGGTAGCCTTTTTTTGGATTTATGCTATATTTAATTATTTTATTTTAAGTAATTTGACATTTCCTTTTATTTTTATATATATATTTGATGCATATTTGCATATTTATTTTATATACATCTTCATATTCAATTAATAGTAAAAAAAAAAGTAAATGGAAGAGGTAGTCGTGCAATATTAAAGTCGTTTTGATAGCGGCATTACTAAGCAGCTAGCTGATAAGCATTTGCATGAGGTTTCCTTTAGCCCTTTATTTTTTTTATGATTTGGGCTTTGTATGGATGATAGCGTCATTACTAAGCAGCTAGCTGATAAGCATTTGCATGAGGTTTCCTTTAGCCCTTTATTTTTTTTTTATGATTTGGTCTTTGTATGGATGTCGTCGTGGCGTTATGATTACGTTGGCATAGTCCGGCATGTCTTGGGATAGGTGCGATGTTTTGTTACTATTTGTGTTAACGTAAGCGGTTTCGTTGATTGTGATGATGATTGTAGGATTATTTTTTATTTGGTTACAATTGTTTTTGGCTGTCGAGATCTTCTTGACTTTTGTGGACCTCACTTCAAAAATGATTTTCGTCCAGGAAGTTGGCCGAGGCGTGTACCGTGCTCCTAATTATTTTTTAATTCGAGTTACCGGCATCTATACTTTACATGTTTTCCCCGGATGGATGGGGCCGTTAAGAGTGGTCTGGCATGCTGGTGGGCGACAAAGTTTGCCCCTTTGGGATGGCCCACCGCTCCCTGACATGTACCACCAGCTGGATTTTGTGCTCCTGACTATGGAATGGGAGTCTCGTTTCTCGGTAAGTGGTAGCTTTTTTGGATTGTTTTATGGGTTCTGTATTTTTACAATTTTGTTTTTTTTCCTTTAGGTGGGTACGCCGTGCTCATCGGGGAATCTTTTTCCATTCCTGTCCATCCGTGGGGGTCTATTAATGAATACCCTGTGTCAAGCGAGGAGGACTTGGACACTGGCCATTGATTGTTCGGAGTTTAAGATTTTGGTATTAGTTTTTTCTGTCTTCTTAAAATTTTTGGCTATTTTCCTTTGCTATTTTTTTGTATAATAAATAATTTAATCCCGCGGATGACTTGTTGTTATTTATTGTTATTTTATATACTTTTTTTTTATTAGGTTTCTCTTGATATGTATGTTGTACCGCTTCCTTGTGTTTTGCGCTTTCGTTTTCACTTTTGAAAGGTCATTGTGTTTTATTTATATTTGTTGGTTGTAATTGGTGTGTTTGTTCTGACGAATTTCACCCAAGTGTTATAATAAACAAACAAGTGCAGGATATCGTGCAGCTATGTGTCAGATCGGAGACTAGCTGCGAATCGGTGTGACGACGTCATGGTGCACCAATTTATCCACCATCGCCCTGATAGTTTAGACACGGGGTATTATTTAGTCTGGTACTAAAGGAGTTCGTCGAGATTCGCTTGTAGGTGCGTTTGTTTGAAATTTGTAAAGAACTCCCGGTGGAACATATGTGTGCGGTTAGCCAAGTAAATGTAATCTTGTGTGTGATTGTAGTTTCTTCAATTTTATCATATATAGGGCTTTCTCATAAAATAGTTTTTATATATATATCGATATTTACTCTAAAATCTTTATCATTTATGTAGTTATCTCTTGCAATGTTATCGGCTGTCTCAAGTTAAGCTGGGTGAATTTTATGAAGATGGCATTGATGAATAGCAATGTGTATATATATATGTATCATTTCACCGCATGCATAATTAGAATAAGTATTAAGATAATGAAAATGAATTAAATTATTTAACTTCTTACTTTCACTTCTCAAATTCTCCGGTGTTTGCTTGTGGAAAAGTAAGACGAAAAATTCTCAACTGACAGGATTTGAGAAGTGAGTACGGAATTCCCGAATTCTCCATTCCACTTGTTAATTCTCCGGTGTTTTGCTTGTAGAAAAGTAAGACGAAAAATTCTACACTGAGAGGATTTGAGAAGTGAGTACAGATTTCGCGAATTTTTCGTCTTGCTTTCACTTCTCAAATTATCCGGTGTTTGCTTGTGGAAAAGTAAGACGAAAAGTAAGTAGAGAATTCCCGAATTCTCCATTCCACTTGTTAATTCTACGGTGTCTTGCTTGTGGAAAAGTAAGTGGAAAAATTGTATTTTCTGCTTTTGTTGCGTTTTATGAAGGTATCTAGGTATCTAGGATTTTCAAATTGAGTTATGTATTCACTGCATATCCTGGCTATATTTAAAAAAAATAATTATGGAAATCCATGCAATACTTACAGAGGAACATGGAGTTTGTGTCTCAAGGTACCCGCTAAAAATTATAAATCACGCGAAAATGATCAATTTGGTCGTCGTCCAGTACAAAAATTTTTAATTATACACGGTAAAGCTTGTGTGTACCATGAAATCGCATCTATAATTTGTCCCCCAATTAAATATGTAATTAATTTTTGAATCCGATATACGGTTTTCGAGATAACTGTAAAAGAAGTGTATCAGTCCATTTTAAGGTGAAAAAATGGCCGTTTTTGGTACAAAAATTGACATATTTTCAACTCATCATTGCGAAGAACTAGTAAGTTGTGGAAATTTACTTCCCATGACAAAAATGTTCACAACGGAGTACTAATGGATGTAAAACAAAGAACGGAAGAAATATATGCAAAATACAGGAACTGGGTGTATATGACCCTAGTGTAAAAAAATCGCTTTTCGGCGGTCAAAATTCAGCTATCACGTTAAAATGATCAAATACAAACTACACGACTCGATTACCCTATACTTCCTCTTTAATTTGGTACCAAACATGACGTAGTTTGGACAACCCCCTATGAGGGGTGGTACGACCCCCAACCCCCAAAACAACCTGCCCCTAAAATTGTTCACCTATATTTTTGTACTTTAAACCCTTAATCTATCAAAAAAAAAAAAATTCCAATACTCTACAGCACTCCCACATAGAATTAGGCGCCCGTGAATATTGCGAAAGCAAAATTTACCGCCGAGGCCGCTCAAATCTGCAAATTACCGTTAATCGAAATAAAATATAACCTATAATACCCATGCATACCTAATTACCAAAGTGAATTCTTATTTTTTTTTATTGGGCTTACAGATCGTGAGCTTACCCCTGCCATTATTACAGCTCCTGATATTGTCTTAACTTTTTTTTTAAATTTCCGTTAATCAGCCCCCATTTCTACCCCGCACTCTTCCTGCCACATTTCCTAAACCTATCTTGTTTGCCTTGAGCTCCCATTTTTTTTGATACCACATACATTCTCCTTCTACTCTCCATTCTCTCGTTATCCCGGAAAAACTCGAGAAAACCTACCCTCCTACATGCCTCAAAAACTACCCCTACGAAACAGAACTTTCTATTTATTTCGACAGTTGAAGGTAATAGACGGTTGTACCCCAAATATGAAAAAAATCTAACCCTCTACAACAAAAATTGATACCCTTAATCGTCCCAGGCGATTCGCACTTTTTCACATTTCTTACGTTTTCCCTAATTCTCCAACCATGTTAGTGAATTGGGAATGGAGAATTTGGGAATTAGGAATTCTAAGAAAACGAAATTCCCATCTCCCAAATTCTCCGTGCTACAGAATCCGGCCCCAGAGAAGGATTTTGGGAAGAAATCTGGTGTACAGTGTTACCAAAGCTTACGAACCGTCTTCAATGTTCCTGGTGAGACTAGGGGTTCTTTCTTTGGTGTACATATGAGCATATGATTATGTCTGTGATGTAATACATTTTTTGTGTGTATTCTAGGAATATAAATAAATATCTCTGTTTGAGAAAATGAATTCGATATTTTACGTCCCGGTGAATGTAACATCTTGGGTAGTGGGGCGCTCCCAGACGGTTCTAGGAAAGCCCGATGTATGTTAGTGTAAGGGGGATGGTTGGGGATGCCGTGTAGGCTGATTATTGGCTATACCGTACGACGTTTCATTCCAGCGACGGAAATCTTCAGCGGTGTTCCTAATACTATATGCGGAGTGGGTTTGTGTGCCCGTTATGTGTTCTAGAACACGAAGTTTGTGCTGTGCAAATTTCCATAATTTCTAAGCTATTTCATTGGGTTATAGTGGTTAATTTTGTGAGAGTATTTCCTATAATAGATCATAGTGCTGACCTTGGATTATGGTTAGAATGTTAAAAATATGTAAATGTGTATCATATGGATTCACAGGTGTTTTGAGGGGTAGTAGTGTGTGGTATCTCGGTAAGTATGCTTAAGAGTAGTAACGCTATGTTCATTCTGGCTCACTTTTTCCATACAAAAAGTGAAAGGTAGATTCCCAAACTTTTTTGGGAGTTCTGGATCACTGAGGGTTCTGTGAAGGGGGGAGGGGAGGGGATGGGGGACTGAAGTCGCTTTTGTACTGGAAATGTGACATCATCTTGAAGTTTTCTTTTATGAGGATACTACAACAACCAATGTAGGTAGGTATGTTGACTTGGATATGTCCATCTTCAGGCCGATACGTCACCGACCCTGAGGTCATTGACCTTTGACCCTTGACCCCTGACCCTGATGTCATTGACCTTCACACACACACACACACACTACGTCATACTAAAAGATTTTCTACCAGGCGATATTCAGTACCATGTTATTAAATTAACAACAACAACAACTAACGTAGGTAGATATGATGACTTAGGTATGAAATAGCCTAATTTTTCATCTTCAGGTGTAATGCTTCTAGTTTTATTCATTGCATAAACAATTCGTACAGCCGAATAATGTAAACAAATTCGCAGTCGAATAATGTAAACAAAATTCTCACAGAGCCGAGAAAGTAAACAAATTTATGAAAGATTCTCAATAGCTGAAAAAAAACAACAACTGATATGTAGTCTTAGATGAGTAGTTATAATTGAAAATTTCTTCTTCTTCCAAGATAGAATTAATAGAACTTCAGATATATTGTTACCAATTTTGGATATGAACCACAAAGAAAAAGTTTATAATTTAAGATTTAATGATGCGAATAAATAAAAAACAATTTTTCATAAAACTTATGACTTTTCAATACACACTCCCAGATGCAAAAAACCATTGTTTACTTTACTTGGCGGCATCAAATTACCAGCCACCTGTCCACCGAGGCTTTAATTTCCACTACTTCTTACAAGCAGCCGTGATCTATTTTTAGATATCATGATCACTCTCGGCTTTTTAATCCGCAGTTTTTTTTTTTTTTTCATCAAAAGAAATTTTCAATTATAACTACTCATCTAAGACAACATATCAGTTGTTGTTTTTTTTCAGCTATTGAGAATCTTTCATAAATTTGTTTACTTTCTCGGCTCTGTGAGAATTTTGTTTACATTATTCGACTGCGAATTTGTTTACATTATTCGGCTGTACGAATTGTTTATGCAATGAATGAAACTAGAAGCATTACACCTGAAGATCAAAAATTAGGCTATTTCATACCTAAGTCATCATATCTACCTACGTTAGTTGCTGTTGTTGTTAATTTAATAACATGGTACTGAATATCGCCTGGTAGAAAATCTTTTAGTATGACGTTGTGTGTGCGTGTGTGTGTGTGTGTGTGTGTGTGTGTGTGTGTGTGTGTGTGTGTGTGTGTGTGTGTGTGTGTGTGTGTGTGTTTATGTGTGTGTTTGTGTGTGTGTGTGTGTGTGTGTGTGTGTGTGTGTGTGTGTGTGTGTGTGTGTGTGTGTGTGTGTGTGTGAAGGTCAATGGTGTCAAGGGTCAAACGTCAAAGGTCAATGACCTCAGGGTCGGTGACGTATCGGCCTGAAGACGGACATATCCAAGTCAACATACCTACTTACATTGGTTGTTGTAATATCCTCCTAAAAGAAAACTTCAAGATGATGTCACATTTCCAGTACAAAAGCGACTTCAGCCCCCATCCCCTCCCCTCCCCCCTCCACAGAACCCTCAGTAATCCAGAACTCCCAAAAAAGTTTGGGAATCTACCTTGCACTTTTTGTATGGAAAAAGTGAGCCAGAATGAACATAGCGTAACTATTCTTAAGTATTAAAAATCTCATAATATCTTATAAAAATCAAATTAAATGTAATAAATATAATAATAAAGGTATGGTATGTTGAAGGTGTTGTTCTATCTTTTTTATGTATATTAACGGTTATGTAGAGGAGTGGAAACCGTTCTGTTTTATTTTGTGTCGTTGTGTCGTTCTAATTTAGCTTGCCTTGTGTTTACTGTTTTACAATTTATTTATATCTGAAGTGTCAAAAATGCCGTGATTTTGATCGTTTTCAATTTATTTTTTTTTTGTTTTATTCTACTTTTTCATTTACTTTAGATTTATCTTATGTGTATATTCTATAGTTTCCTGTATTTATTTTCTATGTTTCTACAGTATACTTTCTGATTAATAAAAATCCTCTATTCAATTTTCGAAGGTGCGTGTATATATATGTATGTTTAAATCTTGGGGTGCAAGTTCTTGGGGTGCTGCGCATGGGTGGCATCCTTGGTCATATAATTGAATTTTATATGCGCATTTTTGTCTGCACATGCTCAAACATTCTTGGTGTACCTGTGTGATTAATATTGGTGTCGAGTTCGGATAAATAAGTTTACTATCGATTCTGATGGACCTCATTGTCATGAGGACCTTTTCGATTAGTGTTGTATGGGATTGCTGTGGATATATACTAAAGGTATAGACTTACCAAATAATGTGTTTTTGAGTTTGTTGTGCTGCTGGTTGTGGGATGTCTTAAAGGTGCTAATATATGCCGCACTTTATTTCACTATATAATCACTTTTCTGTGTCTATTGCATTTAATGTTGTTGTTCGCGACGCGGTATGATTTATTATTATTTGTTATACAGGTAAAATGGGTGTGCTAATTATGGTCTGGAGTTTGCGTGGAGTCGGGTGTTTGCCGTTCAGGCTATTTTCGAAAAAGATCTTAATCCAATCAATAAATATATTTTTTAAATTTTTTATTATTTATTATTATTTCAGAGTGGGTGTGATTTTATGGTGAAAGCAAGTGGTTTGTGTATTGATGTTATAATATGGGGCCTGTGAGCTCGTGACAGTTAGTAAAATTTTCTTTCAGGTTGATCTGGCCTGTTTAAATTTTGTGTTGGCTATCTGCCTGAAAATGTGGAGTGTGATTTCTATGTGGATCTTCAAAATCGTAAGGTGAGTGGGATATATCTTGTTGTTGCATATATATATAGCTTCTAGTGTTATGGTTGAGGGATGTTAACTGGTTGAACGAATGAAGATATCGATAGTTTCAGCTGTTACCGTGGAGGTATTGAGGTTGCCTTGAAGTGGTATCTTGGCGGGAGCTGATTATATATATGATGGCGATTGTGGTGTTTGGTATAGCACTAATGAGGATTAATTGTTTATTAATAGCACTTGATATATATCAATATTTTATTAAAACTTTTATGTATATAGAAATGCGTTAATTGTTCACTATTGGTTGCGACTATGGCGTTTTTTTGTGTCACTATCACTATGTATGCAAATATCACTTGTTATCGTGTGTGTATCCTAAACTACTGTGATACGGTTTTTCGTTTAACTATATACCACTAAGCACTGCGAAAGATATATATGGTGGCGATCTTCTATAGTCTAAATTGGAGATGACCGTGCCTATATGATGCTTTAACTGTGAATTTATATTGATTTTATATTTTCGAGAAAACACCTTCAAGATTTTTATTTTTAAATTCTATGCGTGTCTGAATTACTCGGCGGCGATTAATAATCTGGCTTCTAGTTTTCTTTGCTGGTATTGAGGGGATGTAGAGTGTATCCCTACTTATTTATAATTATGAGTACTTATTATGTGTAGTTCCTGCCTGTGTAAATCTTATGGATCATGGGTTACTACCTGTTGGTGCTGTGTACATTCTTCTGATGGCTTGGGTACATATCATGATTGGTTCGTTCGATCGGTTTTGTGTACTTAAGTATTTTATCTCTATACGTAGGGTTTTTTATTATGGGTATCGAGGCGATTCTATTAATGCATTTTAAGGGAGTGTTGGTTTACTAAGGCCTGCATATTCCTGTTTTTAATTTCTAGCTCGCTATGAATGGATAAAATCTTTTTCATTATTTTAAATTTTTAGATTTTCGGTTTTATGGGTAAAGGTTTTTCTCGGAACTTGTTGCATTGTGTTGTTGTGATATAAAAAAAACAACACTTCTTTCCTAAACTTTAATTTATTTTATAAGCTTTAATTTATTTTATAAACTTTAATTTACAGAGAGATTACACAGAGAACTTGATTTTATGAAATTTTGATTGTGTAAGAATTAATAAAAAAATAACTCGAGCGCGTTGCGCGGAATACTTGGCTCCGTCGCGATTTTGTAACCACTGCCCAACTCGCATGAACACTTTCCCAACCATCGCACTCATATCGCATTTATCTGCTGGTGTCAGCAAAAAGATAAGAATTTTTTGATCGCAAGAAATTAAGTTGAATGTTTAAATGTGTAATGCGATATTCTTTTGGGTACTTGAAATTTAAAAGGAAAAAATGTAAGAAATGCAAGAAAGGCGATATTCTCTTAGATACTTGAAATTAAAAGTAAAAATGTAAGAAATGCTGATGCGATGAGTGATATGGGACGGCCGTGCCCGTGCGAGTTTGGGCATGTTTGTACATGCAAGATTATGCAAGATTTTGTGTTGTACTTTACAACAGTGTTGTGCTGTACTGTGTTTCCTGTTGTTGGGATCTGCTGGCGAGGTTGCTGTGCTTAAAAATAAAAATAAAGAGGTACAGTCTCCTAGCTGAGGATATTCCATCTATGGATATTTACTTTATTTTATTTTGCATGTTTGACCTTCATTTTGCCCTTTTTTTATATATATGCTGAAGGTTATGCAGGTCTTGGCTCTGTTCCATGGGGAATTGTGAATGGAGTTGTTGATATATAATGGTGCCTTTATTAGTTCTGGGTTCTTCAGCTTTTGGGTGTCCCTTTGGGAGGGGGGAGGTGTTGTTTGCACAGTGTATATGCGGAGTATCGGGAGCGGTACCATTGGCCACGTGTAAAATGCCTCCAGCCGAAAGCAATTGGTCCGGTGTGGTCTGATCAACACGACAAACGTTTGATAGTATGTTTAACGCTAATTGTGGTGACTAAGTTGGGTTAAGCCTAATCTTGTAGTATACACATGTAATACATGTAATAATAATATCTAAAAATAATCATGCATCTCGCTAATAAAAGATAGTTAATCACCTTGTAACATTATATGCACGTATATACAAACGTACATACATAGCATGAATAATAATAATGCACAATGCTTAATGGGATGATATGAGCACATCATTGTACGCACATACATTATTGTGCAAGCGCCATATCATGCTAGTAAACAAGTATATCTCATATTGCAAAACAAAAATTAACAGAAATACAATTTACTTCCAATTTATCAAAAGAAATTACAATCTTAAGAATCAGCAATTTGATACCATTTACAAGTAAGTCAAGTAGGTGACAAAAATGTGTGTCGTAACAATTGATGTGAATTATTATTGTAAAAGGTCATTCAATAAGTAAAAAAGCAATGAATTTGCTTATTGGACAATTCATTTCTGAAATTGCCATTTCTTGGTTATGGAATGATTTTCCATAAGAAACTGTGTAAACCAATTATATAAAAGACGAAGAAAAGAATAAAGAACTCAGACTTGATTATCACTGCATTGGAGTATATTCATTTCTCACAAATCGGCTTATAAGCCTATTGATCATAAAGCGGCAATCTTCAGCCTGATCAACCGACCTAAGCAAAGGCAATAAAGCGGCATATAGCCTTGCCTTGCTTACCTTTAAAGCTTAAAGACTATAAAGCGGCAAATTAAGCCTAGACTTGAGCTTGAACATACAATTGAGAAACAATAAAAATCGTTACCACGAAGTCCGAGATTGATGAGTAAAATATTACATAGCGATCGTTAATAAAATACAAAATAAAAATATTACAATCTATATAAATGGGGGATATTAAGTTCTCTATTTGTGGGTGGTGATCCAGTTTAGATATGCTTGGGTTTCATTATGCCTGTTAGTATGTCGTTATTCCTATCATTGGTTGCGTATCTGAAGTGACTTCCAGTTACGGTTTCATCGAGGGAGATATATCTGTTATCTTTGTCTTCATTTGAGTCCATGTATGCAACTATGAATTTTGAGGCCTTTTTGCGTCCTCTTGATTTTCGATTTTTTTCGTGTGCTGTATGTCCAGTGGTCCTACTATGCCCCTCAATCGGGCTTCTTGGGTTCTTAGTATGGCCTTCTACTGTTTCTTGTTTATCTTTCCTCCGTGTATGGCATAAAATGTGTTGCAGTCCTTGCATTTTATTTTTAATATGCTATTCCAATCCTCTGGCTTATATTCATGTGTTTTTGTGTTCATGAAGTGGATTCTGTTACCAGTTAGTTTTGTCTGTTTATATCTATTCCTCAACTTCGATTCGGGTGCGTTATATGGTATTAATCTGACTTCGTTGGTGATTTTATGGATGTTGGTCATGAGTTTTGTTGTGGTCTTATTCTGGTATGGTATTCTTATGAAGGTGCCTGATCTGGGTGGGTTGGTTGTGGGTTCGTTGCTGGGTTCATTGGTGTCGGAATAGGTCAGATTGGCTGTCTTCATTACTTTGTCTCTACTCCTTTTGGGTAGTGAAGTTTTCTTGCACGCTTTCTGAAAAGCTCTTTTGTTGTTGTTAACTAGTTCTTTAGTCAATTTTCTGACTACCTCTGGGGTATATTCAGGGTCTGTGACTTTAAGTGCGTATGTTAGTCTTTCAGTGATGGTGTTTGTTTTATATGTGTCTGTCTGGTCGGAATGGAAATTGATTAGTCTATTCGAGG
The DNA here is from genome assembly GCA_963930735.1 of Dioctria linearis. Taxonomy (NCBI): domain Eukaryota; kingdom Metazoa; phylum Arthropoda; class Insecta; order Diptera; family Asilidae; genus Dioctria; species Dioctria linearis. The sequence goes on along the minus strand of OZ005743.1, from coordinate 138,854,760 downwards.
ATATTTCTTTCCTGTACCATTTTTGTCTTAAGTGCAGTGGGGGTTCTTATGATTGTGAGATCTAAATAGTTAATTTCATTGTTGGTGTTCTCACCTTCAATGGTGAGCTCCATATCAAGGTTATGTTCTAACATCTTTTTTATGTTCTGGATGCTTTCTTTTCTCGCGTATATCAGGAAAATCATCTACGTATATCCTGATGAAATTTACACCCATGCTTCCTTATCCGTGCTGGATTTTATTGATTTGATAATCAATATAGATGCTAGCGTATTTACTGGAAGTCTTCCCTCCCATTGGTGTACCTTTGATTTGTTTGTATACTTTATTGCTGATTCGAAAATAATTGGCTTGATAGAGGTCAAAGTCAATTATATTCATTAAATTTATGATGTTGTAGGTATTCTCCATTTGGGGGCCTATGGATTCCTTTATTATCTTTTTTGAGTTTATCTGAATTGAGATTATTAAACATGTCTTTAACGTCCATGGTATATAGCTCATGTCCGTCTATGACCTCGATCTGTTTAATCTCTTCTCTGAGAGCTGATCGATCTTTGACATTCGGGTCAAGTTTGAAACAGTTTAAATTACGCATGTCGTCTAGGGCTCTATTTATATATTTACCTAGGGTGGTATTAATTGACCTGGTTCTGACATAAAACAGCTGGTCTCGTAGTCCGAAATAAGTTGACAGCGCCCTCCGCCTCAGCCGATACGTGTAGCACGGCGCGGGAATTTGGCGAACCTAGCAAGGTTTACGCACGTCGCATAACATAATCGATACACCAACCAAGGACAAGGACAAGGACAAGAAGGAATTTGTGGTCACAAAAGCTCTCGGAGATAATCAGAATTTAATTGCTCCCTCACCTCCGCTCAGCCAGGGCAATTAAAGACTTTAGAACACAAACAACATAAATAAAAGCGTTACAATATCTTATGGAACAAATGGGTTGCCTTGAAGGCTCAACTGTGTTCCTATTCAATGAGGATGATTATAAAGTGGTACTGTATTAGTACAATTGTGATTGGGTGTAATTGTATAAGTTATAGACTAAATTGTGAGTGGGTTTGAGCACCCTGTTAAAATTGGATTTCATCAGTAAAATAATCGATCATCTTATCGGACTTAAGGTGGTTCAATATCTGTTCTTGTCAAGTATGTTTGTATAGCGAAGGGACTCTTTTGTTCTCCGCTAGAGTACAAGTTCTTGGACTTGGACTCTTGTCGTAATTTAGATATGGCACTGGTTCATGGACCAGTACCTTGAGGAATTGTGCAAGGGTTCTTGGACCGTTACACTGTTTGAACTGCTGTTTACACTGCCTATAATTAGCGCGGTGTATGAAGTAGAGACGACGTATAGTAAAAACACAATTTTCTATTGAGAATCAAAACTTAATGCATGCCTTATTTTCCATTATCGGCTTTTTATATGATCAGTTTGCTGATTATTACAAATAAGCGATTGATTGTACATTTTTAGTCGCGCCCCGGAAAGAATTTCCAGACGAAATTTAATACTGCTAAAAATTTATTTGTGCGAAAAAATGCTGACATTTCTAAATCGAGTGAATTGACCTTATTTACAATTAATGGAATATTTTTTATAATGGCTGAATATACAAAATTATTGACTTTGAATTGAAGAAATGCAAGAATGAAAGAAATTGAACAAATTATATTATGACTAAATTATATGGAAATTATTGTTTGGAATAAATGCGTTTTTGCATGTATGTATGTTATGCTGCCTGAACAAAGTATATCAGGATTTCATTGACATCTGTCCCCACTCTAGATAACCCATTGGATTATATCTCAGTATCCTATTATTAATTCTATGTTTAAATATTTCCAAGTTATGATTACTATTTTTTAGGTAATTGAAAATATGTTGAATGAATTTTAAAATTTTTAAAAATTGGAATAGAAGTTTATCCATGTCCTCTAATCATGAACGTTCAACACATCATTTTATCTGTGATGATGTAATTTTAGTGGTTCCATTACATTTCAAGGATAGCTTGTACTACTTTTAACTTTAATTTTTAAATTTTACCTTTGTTTGATAATTCCTATGGCTTGGTTACTATGTATATCAGGACTGTTAGGTATCTCATTTCTTAACTGATCTATTTCCTGCGTTTGGTCGAAGATATCGAACATAGTTGGCCATTTTAATTCCCGGAAATCTAAACCTTGTTCCTGTGCCATGGTTAATGAAACCATTTATTCGTATTCGGGTATTATTTATTGGCTTCACTGTTATAGTATTGTGGTCCTGACATGGAAATCGTCATATTTATTGTAATTTGTGTCAGCAATTTTTGGTTAAAATGTAATTTCCTACCTTTTTCATGTACTGTAGAGATTTGTTGTATAATTTATGCATAAATAGGTATGCAAATATCTCGTCAGTGATTGGATACTTATTTATTTTTCTTGGTTAGCTAATTTCTGCTTTCAATAGTCAGTTAGGTAACTCGTTCATCTCCTATCACACTTATTTATGTCTAAACAGGATTGTTATTTTTAAATATGCAAAGAAAGCACTACACTCTTAGGAAAATAATGCATCAAAATTATTTATAAACAATTATTTCGCGTAACTCTAAGTAACTCTAACTAAATGTACGTTTTCGTATATGCAACTTTTCATTCAAAAACTCTACCGGTGTTCTGCCCAACGTGAACACTAAAAAATATATATAAGGACGAGGACTATAAATAAGAACGGCGGTGAATATTTAAACTTAGGGGTTTATTGTATGAACACGTCAAGTTAATTACACGATTCCAACTTTGAATAGAACTAAATTTCATAGATTTCAAACTCATTATGTAACATAAAATATATAATACCGACTATGTCACTTAACAAATAGATTTAACTTATGTATACAAGTTCACTTTATAAATAGATTTTACCTATGTTTTCTATCAACTTATACACAACACTATAAAAAATTCTGACAGCTTTCAGTGATGTTTGAAGATTTCACCTTTCAGGAATGGCACCAAATATATTGTTCCAGTACTCCTCAAATGCGAAATATGTAGTATGAGAAATTATGGAAAACTTAACTCCTTAAGTCTGACCACCTGGCCCGAGCGGTCTCCAATTTGGTCAGGTTATACGGGAGCGCTTCACTCGTTGAACAATCGAACATTATTGCCTTCCGCCTGGCGTAGAAGTCTCAGGCTTCCTCAGGAGCTGCGGTTGCCTTTATTCGTGTCGGCAACGGAAACTTCTATTCAGCAGTTAAAAGCAAAAAAAAAAACAATAAAAGAAAAACCAGTTTACTAAATCAAAACTTTCAAAATTTTTTATTGCACCAAAAAGAAGAGAATTTTTTCCTGCTTATCATACAGAGCTCAAACCAACAACTTGAATAATCAAAAACATGGCGACAATCTTATCTAATTACATTTCACTTTCCATCGAAACATATTGCAAAGATTCTGTGATTTCTATTTTAATAAGGGTGAAGTGTTTCTACCGATTTCATTTTAATAAGGGTCGAAATATTTCTCTCATTCTTCAAAAGTTGCTATAATTTTCTTTTTTTAATAAATGTCGAAAGCTTCTATAATTTTCTTTTTAATGAATGTCGAAAACTTCCATTATTTTCTAGTTTCAATTACTGTCACAAACGCCTCTACTGTTTTTATTTTAATGAATGCCAAAGTGTTTACTTCATTTCTATTTTAATAAATGTCAAAAGTTTCTGTAATCTTATTTTTAATAAAAATGTCGAAAGTTTTTATTAGCTTCATTTATATAACTGTCGAAAGACCCTTTGATTCTATTTTAACAAATGTCACAAGGTTTCCTTCATTTTTAGTTTAGGAGATGTCAAAAGTTTCCATGACTTCCCATTTCGATAACTGTCAAGACCTTCCACTATTTCTATTTTAATAGGGGCCAAAATGCTTCTTTCATTTTCATTTCAGTAGGTGTCGAATGATTCATTTCCTAAGATTAAATTACTCTCGACAATTTTCAAAGAGAATTGCATTTATTATTACTTTTAGGTCAGCAATATTATTTTTTTAGTGGAGAGATGACGGAATATTTCCTTGCAACTTTCGGCGGTTCTACGTCTAAGCACAAGCCCAGCCAAATACTTCGGCTTTGTGCGGCCACGCCTGGGTTCGCTTTTATACAGTCGGCAGACAGACCGAAATGTCAAAGTAGATGTGTTTTGTTTTGTATCACGCTTAATTTGATTCTTGCGTGTGATTTAGTTTAATTCTTCCGGGTTTTTTTAATTTCCATCGTGGTTTGGGAAAGTGCAAGATGGAACTCGAGTCGTATAGACCGATACAAGTCTCTAGTACACGGTGATCAGAGAGCTGCAATTACTAAATGTAATTGTAGATCTCGGTCACTCGAATTTGTTTGTAAGTTCTCCAACAAATGGTCCCACCTACCCCCATAGCAACGAAGGAAATGCGAAAGCATGCGAGAAGGGAAGTTCTTATAAAATTCGAGCCACAACAGTTAAACTACGAGAAGTTTTATTATTTCAGGTCTTCCTCTATTTTTGTCGCTGGAAATTTCCGGGAAGGGTTCTTTGTTAACCCAACAGGGCCGCAACGCCGGAAGGAGATAATCTCGATACTCTCTCGCAGTTCTACGTTTACATTCGGCTTATTTTGGTAAGTCTGTAACAGCAAGGCTCTCCTCAAATAGTCGTATACTTTCTGCATCAAGTTTTCTGATTGCAATGCAGACAATCATAGGACCCCATTCGTCCGTGTGACAGTTTAGATTTTTTAACGCTTCTAGGTATTCTTTTGTTATGTCATAGAGGGCTATAATATCTTCTTGAGATCTGTATTCAACCTTCTTTGCATCCATGATGTTGTTAATATATTCTGTTATGATCTTCCTGTTATTATTAAACCTTGATTGGATTAACTTGATGGTAGTTTTATACATAGTTCCCTGGTAGCCAAATCATCATGAGTACATTAATGAGCTCATGATGAGTACTTAGATGAACGTCATGATGAACTTTATTCTAGCTCCGGGACTGAACTCACTTATTTACTTTCCCCTCAATAAATGAGCTCTTCAATGACTACTCTGCAGTGCCCCATTGATGAATGGCATTACGAAAATGTGTGGTAAACTCATTAGTACGTAATCAGTGACATTATGAAAGAAGGAACTAATGAACATCTTGATGAGGTAATTCAGTGATTCATAGACTAATGACATAATGAACATCAGCGATGAACTCATTGGTGCCTCATCAGTAACAATACTCAAGTAAGAGTAAATGAGAATATCAATGAGCACACTAAATAATTTATCAAATTATTAAATTATGTCAATCAGTGATGAACTCATTGGTGCTTCTTCAGTGATAATTGTTGCATTTTTCGCATATGGAAATACGTAGATTAGGAGTAGCAATAATTTTTCCCATTTAATTTCTTCTCATAGAACTATATCTTGGGATATTTTTGACGAAATGCGAATCAAAAATCAGATTGCTATTCACGTTACTATTTAAATGCAATTTGATTTGGAAATCGCTTTTTGTCACATACGTATGTATATCCTAAATTAAGGCTTTATCAGAAGTAATTAACCGCAGAATTTCCTACTGACCATGACCCCGATCCATTCGTGAAAAAAATCCATGTAATATAAACCATGCAATTCATAAAAATATTTATCTTTAATTATATTATGTTCGAAGTTTCTATTATAAGATAAAAGGTGTCTCATACGTAAAAATTGAGTTAAATAAAAAATCATTGGCTAAATACAAGATTTTATATTGTTTCTAATTGTAATTCAAAAAATTAAATGATAATTATTCTCAGTAATACAGAGATTACAGGAAAAAGTAGGTGCAAGGGTAAATTTTAGTTTAGCTTAGTTTTGTTTTTGCCTGGAAATATATAAAATATATTAAAAATAGTGATAAAATTAGAGTTAAGGAATATACCTAGCAGTGCAGTTTGATCTATTGTAGCGGTTATGAGACCGTAGAATACAACAACGAAGCTCTTTTTCATACGTTTTTCTGTCCATCACTGTACCGCAGGATTCTGAAAATTTTAAAATCTTTAAAATGTTACCAACATATTTTTCCAATAATCACTTACGGAAATGAATTTCATCAAATATTTTTAATGCTAGAAGTCTTCTTTTACCACAACGTCCATCTAAATTAAAATTAATGTAGACTTTGTCAGCAGCGATTCCTCGAAAAATGGATTCAAAATTTTTTCCGATTAATGCCTTCTTAAATTTTTTTATCTATATAAGGTTTAGAAATTCAACTTTAGTTCTTTAAGATAAGGTTACTTTACTTACAACAGCTAAGGAGAAATTATTAGCTACGTTTAAGCGATCTTCTAAGTCACTCAGCTCTTCCAAATTTTGCAGTGGCAACAATTGCCTTAATTCTTCTTCAAATTCGTTTGTTTCTTCTCCAATTAAGGAGTTTATATTTTTGTTAATTCTTTTAAGAAGAACCAAGGAATTACGAGTCATTTTATTATTCGCACTTTTCGTTGCATTGCTTTCGTTTTCAAAAGTAGATATCTAAAGGCATTAAAAATAATTTCATGGCAATAGCAAAGGAAGAAATGGAATTTATTACCTTATAGAATAGCATTTGTTGTTTTTTTTTTTTAATTTCTGCTAATTGTTTATTAATATGATCAAATTTTTTAAAATAATATCTTGAAAAGTTATAATATCTTGAGTTGCCATTTCCTATTCCACGCTATCCTCAAGATTAGGATTTATTTCAGACTATTTTAAAATTAAAAATGCTTGAATAAAATAAAAAAGTATGTTGTAAGATTGTTAACAGTTCAACAAAAAATATGAAATATGAAAACCATGAATTTTGGCCAATGTCTATGTTTTCTTCAATAGTTTTCTTACTGAAGTCGAGACTGAAGTATTAATTTTATTTTATTTTATTTCATTAACATACTTTTGACGGCTGTTGGGCTTTTATTCCATGGTTTGCCAATGTGGGATCTAAAATTAAATTAAAGTTGAAGCAAAATTTTTTTGTATTTATATGCAAAATGCACTTACCGGCGTTGCTATAGTGCTTTAATGTAAATTTTGGCTTCTCCAAAATAGAAGGGCTCATACACTGCTGTTGACTGATGGGAGTGGAAGCTGCAAATTCTTCACTAAAAACTTCAGTACTAGGTGAGGCCATAGTATTAAAATATAGGTGACTGCTGTATTTCCTGATGGAGATCGTTGGTAATTGAATCCGTTGTTTAGTTAATGTTGAAAGCGATTAAAGCAAGTATGTAATAATGGTATTAATACAATTTCAGAATTTGATTTTAATGGATAAAATTTATATTCGATGTCGTCTATGTTGAAGATTTTGACTTCTAATTTTTGTCCTGCACAAAGTAGAATACCTAAAGCTTCAGGGGATGTAACTGGTTCTTCGAAGAAATTTGAAATATTATTCAGTTCGTATCCCATTATTGTTTCTCTCCCATTTTGAAATCCATGACCAATAACTTTAAAAGGAATATATGGTCTAATTAGGCAATAAGAATCCGCTTCTCTTTTTGATGCTACTTCAAATCTGGAGTTGTCCTCTGCATATGGGAAATGCCCATTGCTAAGGCCTTCTGATAACCTCCTATATAGTTGCTGCAAGATATTAGTTGGAGATCTTATTAATCGTTTAATATACTGCATATAATTCTCAAACTTATATGCTGAGAAATTATCCAGGACTCCATATTGCTGAACTGAACTACATATGTGTAAGAGGCAATGCACATTGTAGCTTACGCTGTCTTCGCCATACAGAATTGGAAACATTTTTACGAATTCCTGAAGCATTTCCATCGCTGTGGATAAGTTAGGATTATAAGACTTTTTACAAGCAATGGTCCATATGGCTGAATGCAGCAACAAAAAGTGATAATATAAATCTTCATGAATTGTTCCTTTAAAAACTGCTATGCCAAGGTACAAAAGGAATGTTCTAAATTCCGTTGCTTTCCACAAGGCTAAATTATTTAGCGTACTAGAATTTCGTGTAAATTCACAAGGCATTTGCAATGAAAAGTTTTGAATCCTTTCATTTATTTCAGCCAAGTTACTGGAGTATTTTCCAGATTTCCTTTTCATTATAGCCACCAAAATTTTTTTAACCACGCCCAAATCTATGAGGTGCATTTGGTCAATTGTAAATTGAGATACCATACCAGTGCCAATAGTTTCTAAGATATTTTGTTTTTCTATGAAATTATGATGATGATAGGCGATCTGTTCTATTAGTAAAGGTTTCATCTGTTCTCAGATTTTCTATCTCAGTTTTAAATACCACCCTCCGGTTATAAAAGGTTCCTACCTGGGTACACTTCGGACAGCTATTTTTTCCTGTGTGGTATAAAGTGCTGGTGATAAAAGCCCTGGCTGGTGCATCACAAATGAACGCACGAACTTTAAAAAATTTTGTGCGCCCTTCTAGTCCTACTTTAACCCCATTACTTTTAAGCAGTTTTATTTCATCCACTAAGTCTTTTAAATACTCACTAATATCATCAGGTTTGGCATTTCCATTATAACATCCAATAAGAAATAAGTCTAAACTTTTGTTTCCAACAAATGCCTCAATAATTGGCCATAAAACCTTTTTGGAACTTTTGAAGAGCGAGAGTCCATCAATTCCGATAGCTATTTCTACAATGTCGACTTTTTGAAGATGTTTAAATTGTTTCGAGAGAAAAGCAGCTTGAATTCCATAGTGATAGTACTCTCCAGGGCTAACTTTACGTAAGGGCAATATATGAGTTGGGGTTTGTAAAAGTTTTCTGGCTGAAGTTGGCAAATCTTTAACACCAGTTTCTTGCAATGTTTTAAGAAGATCTGTGATATGAGAATGTGGAACTTTATTCCTAACTGCCCATTTGGCTAGACCATTCCAAATCCCATGACGTGAGTTTTCTGCGATTATTACTTCTGAAGAAAACTCTAAATGGTCTTCAATATGAAAAAGATCGTCTGATACATAGTTGCAATCAGAATCGGAATCATATTGAAATTGTAGGTCTGTTTCTTTTAGAGTAACATCTTCTTTAGCAATAGTACCTTTGTTATTTTGCTGCTGAGGTCTAGCAAAACTATCTATATTTCTGTATCGTTTGACATTCTTATTGAAAGCTATTAATTCTTCGCTCATGCGATTGTAAATTGTTTTTTGTCTTGGCCTTGACATTCTTAAATAATGGAGTTACAAACCCGAGAACGCGAGTATCATACAGAGACAAAATAACATAATCATTACATTGTTATCTATTTTTACTCAATATTAAAAGCCAACTGAGAACTATACAAATGGCATAATCGAAATCACCTGAGATCTGAAAAATTACAAAACCGTGTAAAATTATGAAACTGTCAACGTGAATAAATTGAAAGCAAAAATTATTGCATTAGTGCGTTCCGTTAATATCAAATTTATTCACTAATATCTTATGTTATGGGCTTTTATAAATTATCAATAACCATGTCGATGAGCTCATGAGTTTTGTTACCAAAACCTTCATTCATGAGTGTCTAATTATACTCATGATTATTTTCATCAGTACGATTATCTAAACTATTGTCAGAAATTCATCTTGGAAATTCCCAAATAAATCTCTCAAGAAATAATATTTTTGTAATGTAAAAGCAAAAAGGCACTTACCTAAAAATATATTCCACCTTTTAGAATTGTTTGTTTTTAAATTAAACGGCACCACTTGTTCACTGCACAAAATCTCAATAACAAGTGAGTTTTTTAAACAGAATGTATTCAATGCGCCGGCAATTTAACTGTTTATTATGGCATGATAAAATTCTTCGAAAAAATTCTAGTGTGTATTCATGAGTCTCTAGATGAGTACCTCAAAAAACTCATCTAGTTGCTCATTGGGATATTGAAGAATTCCCCTGATCAGCTAGCACATAATGTATTATCTTGAAAATTACTAAGTTGAACGCATTTGTCACTAAGTTGTGTTAGTTTATATAACAACCCCTGCCCGCACAGCATTAAATTTTCGTGAACTGCTGAGCGTTGGCTAGCAGGGTTGCTTTTATTCAATTGTAGAGCGCCTATTACCACAGACAAGAAATACCCAGATATCGACGGTAGAACTAAGAAAGTATGTATGGAAGAGCTCATAGCAAACCTCAATAACTCACTGATCTCGGCTAAATATATCATGGGTACGAACCAAAAAAATTTTTCAATATAGGCAAAAATTGAATTTTTTCTTAGAATTTAAATCGACCATATTTCTTCACAATTTATGTGCATTATTGGTGGCTGAAGACGATTCGATTAAGTTGTGTCTGGGCAGAATCGGCTTCGTGGAAGTTTGATTGATTTGGTTGCTTGGGCTTGTTAACTAAAAATTTTTTTGAGCGTTGTCTCAGGCCGGTATAAATTTGTGTTCAATGTAGGAATGAATTGATTTATTTCTTAGAATTGAAATCGACCATATTTCTTCAGAATTCGTGAGCATTATTGGTGGCTGTAGACGGTCCGAACGAATTCTGTCCGGTATCGTATTGCATGATGAGTTGAGCGAGCGGCGGTGGGTGGTAAACATTAATTAGATATGAGTATAATGACCGTTTTCTTTAAATTTCCGTGTATTGGGATTTTCGGGCTGGACGGTCAGGAGGAAAAAAACCTTTAATTTGTGAGAATTCTATTTGTTCTCCGACGTTTCGGCCGATGTCTCGAAACGTTCTCAAGGACACAGTCTAATTAAAACATCAATGTAACAATTGCTTGTTATAAAAATTAAAAAAACAAGGGTTACTTATGGATTAAACAACATTGTACAAATATTAACAGATAACAAACAGCAAACATTAATTAAAAACCAAAGTATAAAAAATATAAATAAATAAATAAATGACAAAACATGGTAAAAGAAACTATATGAACTATATGGGGAAGGTTATCCAACCACTCGTCAAAAACAACTGGTGCAAGACGTAGCTTTATCATTTCCCAAAGCTCTCCAAATGCGCGCAATAAATGTTCTTGATATTGTCTGTGTCGGTATTGGGAGTTTTCTGAATATATAATGCCTCTAAGTAAGTTTTAGACGTAGTGAGATTTATAAATACTTTTTTCGTTGGTGTGGTCTTTTTTGAAGCTCTTTGGAAATCGATATTCGATTTTCACAATTTGACTGTTTGACAGTTTGTGATTTTTTCCATAAGAACTAGTGAGGGGTGTACGTGTGAGGTGTTGCAGTGATTGCTTTGGTAACATTGAAATTTCAATAACCTATATCTCTCACAATATCTGGAAAAAATGCATGCCATCATAATGTAAATCCTCCTTTACGTGAATCATGAAACATTTCCACTTTTGCATGTCCGTCCGTCCGTACTTTTTCTTGAGTACGTGTTGACCAGAAGACGGAACGGATAATGAAGAAAATTTAATTTACTCGCGAACGAGTGTTATATACAGAGAGTTTAATTTTTATTTCGGTCTGGAGTTTTATTTCGCTCGAGAGTTTTATCCTCAAGAGTTTTATCCTCAAGAGTTTTATTTTTAATTCGAATCACTCGCGAGTGATTTTTATTTATCGAGAGTAAAAAAATATTTCTCGCTCGCGAATAAATCAAAGAAGAAGTATTCTCTACGCAAATTTAGAAGCAGTGAATACGTGATTCTGTTATTTTTTTATTATTATTATACTTGTACTTACTTGTATTGTATTGTGCTTGTATTGACTAAATGAACCTTTCTTTTCCTGTTTTTTCTATAGAAAAAGTATACTTTTAAGCACTCCAGATTGCCGCTAACAACCGAACTTGCCTTTTTTTTATTAAAACAAAACTTGCTGCCAGGGCTTTTTTGTGCCTAGTGAAATCTCCAAATTAAAAAATGGACAAACCTTCAACCGTTCCGGAGTAAGCACAACGGCCAGTTCGAGACACGCAGTCGCCGTTATTATTAATGCTGCAAAGTGTGCCATTTTTTCTACACATGATACAATAAGACCCGGTCCGTTACTCCTCACAAGGAAACGAGCATTAGCAGGATATCTGTCTTATGCATTTGTTGTTGCTTCATTTGTTTTAATTTGAGTTCTCAGTTTTCTTTGTTTTTTTAGAAGCAAACTGGACGCACGTACTTGAGATAAAATTTAAAATAAAAGCTATCTCCACCCTAGTAAAATAATTCAATTTTATATACTTATTTGAATTTCGATATCGAATGATTTATTCGCGTGCAAGTAATATTTTTTCACTCCTAAAAAATATACCTAAATTACTCGTGAGAGAATTGAATTAAATAAAACTGGCGAGCGAAATAAAAATTAATCGCTGTGCATAATACTCCTTCGAGAGCAAATAAAATGTCCATATAACACCGTTTCTTACACGTAGGGAAACGCGGTAGTAAACATATTTTTTCCAAATCGCTAATTGCTCAAAAGATTCCTCAATTTTTTATTATTTTTTTGTGCATTTTCCGCTTTAAAGCGGCGTTTTAGATCCACTAACCAAGAACAATTTTTCTGAGTAAAACCAGAATCGTAAAGTTCAAGACTTGTAACCTGTGATTATAACAGTTACTTTCCGTATCAAACCACTGTGAATACTGAATATTAGTGCTTTCAATGCAGTTTTTAACTATAAAATCTTTGATATATGTCATAAATGGTGTTTTATTAAAAATTCGTTCAAAAATTATTGTCTGATGCTTACAAATTTCATAAAATTCATTACTTGGTGAAATTAAGCCATTAAAGTCGCTACAATTTTCATATCTTTTTAATTTAATTAATATTTCTGTTGGATCGGAATATAAATCAGAGTCTTTAACCATAGTTTCCTTACACATCAAACAAGGTTTTTTCATAGTTTTCATAACTTTTAGAAAACAATATCCGGAGAAATACCGAATAGCAACATCAATGGACTGTGGAAACTCTGACTTAGAAATTTGAAAACAAGGACTTTGAATTAAAAATTCATCAATGCCATATTTGTCCCTTTCTTCTTCCTCTTCGAAGTTGGAGTAATTGTTAGTAGCATCATATGTGGACAGCTTTGTAGTTGGATTTACTGAGCTTGCGAATATCGCATTCCAGTCAATATCCAGAATTTCATCATTGTCCTCTTCACAGTTCGAAAAATTGGAAGAAAATAAAATTTTTAAATAAATAATTTTTGCCACTACAGCGTTAAATTCATAAATGCTTGGGTTGCTTTTATTAGCATTTCGTGATCTTATGTGAGAAAAAAAGTTCTCAAGGGGATCCTGATTAAATTTAGAAATATACAGATAAAACAGATCCTTATGATGCATTTGAAAGAGTGATTTTGAAACAGCTAATATTGAGTCTATTGTCATAGAAAGCCCTTTGAAGCAAAAACTGATATTCTTTTTATTAACAGGGACGATTTCACTTAGGTAAGATTTCATTTCTAATATAAAGTTAAGATATTTGGAATCCATTGTCCAGGGAGGTTTTCCGTTTAATAAGTCGAAAAGATTATTGATTTTTTCAAAAAACTTTGCAGTAGACTCGGTTATTTCTTTCATATTTTTTGGGAATTTTTTCAATTGCAACAAAGGTAAAATAGCTGCTGAAAGACTGTGGTTCATAACTTGTACTGCCAGAGAAACATTCATTTTTTGGAACTCTGTAGGATAAATATGTCTAGAAGTGATTTTTGGACATAGTTTCGCTGTTCGACCCTTTTCCAGCTTATAAACATATTCAGGAACCTTCCAACTTACAACTCCATCGGGAGTAATCCAATCACATTTTAATAATCTATTCCTTATGCTTTTGAAAAGATGCGGAACATCATATCGAGCATAGATTTTTTTCTCATTATGTTCAAAAAACGGCTTCTCCTCTGTTGTACGTATCAGTTTATAAAATTTGCGATTTGTTGGTCCTTGATAGCAATTTATCATTTTTACTGTCAGTCCCATTTCTGAACAAACGTCCAAACATTTGTAAACTTGCTGTGGCAAAATTTCAGCTGGTATACTGCCAGGACTTGCTATGTAATGTAGCACATACTTAAAACTTCCACAAAGGCTCCTAATAGACGGAATTGAAAATTTTAAAACGCTTTTAATAATTTTATTTTTACACACTTTATAATGTTACATAAGGATATCTCTTTTTACGAAGCCTGTCCCTCCCGACGGCCGTCATCCATGGAGCTCATCTGCAATCAGATTCAAAATAAAAGGGAGAGCATGAGTATTTAATATACTCAGTGAGCTTAAGGCTACGGCTAATAATCATTACCATGCTAATATACTAATGGGGAGGACACACACATAGGGTTAATCTACCGTACACACGCGACACACACTTTCCGACACACGGCTAACAATTTACCTATACGCGCGATGACACACATCTTATCAATAGAGACGCACTCTTCAATGCAAAGCTTCCTAGCACTATGCATGTATTAATTTCTACATATTCTACCTTACACACACACTTTAGTTAAGCTGCTTATATACTTTTTAGTATCATTAAACGAATTATTAATAATATTAACTAAATCAACTCCTAGTACTCACAATACTAACACTACTAACTAATAGCACTCTTATGACCAACTCCTAGTACTCACAATATTCCGAACTGCCTGCGCCACTTTCAAAGACTTAAATGAAGACATCATTCGGGCTCAGGCAGCAGTCTCAACTTTACAATGTCATACACTTAAAGGGATAGCAATATTTTTACAAGGGGAATTTCAAAAGGAATTTCCAGGAAGGACTGCATGCACTTAAGGGATAGCGACTTTTATGACGGTCACCTTTCTTAAATGCCGCCTTAGTAAATTTTGCATGAATTTACGAAGATTGAATATTTTCACCTCACCTCTGGGATACGTTTAACAACTCGACCATCCTGAAATCTTGAACGTCCTCGTTCATGGTCTCGTCAGAGTCGGTACCCGATTTGTCGCCTTCGGGAATTGTTCTTAAATAACTTAACAACAAGTCAGGACGTGAATAATTTGAAACGTTAGCCGCCACTTGGATGGTAGTATTGGGTATTCCCTCTATAATGCAAGAAACTGCCTTTTCACCATATATTTCGCAGATATTAAGTAAACACAATTTCTGATAAAAATAATTCTGCATGGATTCATCTCTTCTTTTTACGCGATTCAGCATTTCTTGGAGTTGTCGTGCATAATTAGATTGTATGGGAAAAGCCCCCTTTAGTTTAAGCTTCCATTCACTCCAGTTAAGATTGATAGTTGTAAGACTCTGATACCAGATATGAGCCAGACCTTTGAGTTTCGATATTGCATGGTAAACAGTTTCCTTTTCATTCCATTCATAAATTGATCTTAATTCATCAATTTTATTCAACCATTTTTGAACGTTTTGGTTGTTATCTTCTGGATCGAAACTTGGGACTATATCTGCGCCGCCTCTTGGACCAAGATACGGAGTTCGAGTTGCATTAATATTGCCACATACGCCGGGTGTTATCGCTAGTAACTGCCCCGTACTAGAACTTCTTTCACCGGTTAAGAAACTAATAGGTGGGGGCGATTCTGTGGAATTACTTAATTGCCGACCTTGCTGTCCAACCGCAACGATTTGTCGATCCGCTACCTTGTCCTCTTCCCAGTGTCCAAATGCCATTTTACGTTTAAGTAGATTTCGCTTGAGTATTAAAACAAAAGGTGAATCACACAACAATCAACAAGTTTGGATATCACTATATCTACGAGACGTGTACTATTATTTATTACTATTTTCATACCCTACACAAATTCCTCACTACAAACGAGCTCCAGGGTTTGATACCATTTTTGGATTGAAAATCCCACTTCTGAGATAATAGACGGAATTGAAAATTTTAAAACGCTTTTAATAATTTTATTTTTACACACTTTATAATGTTGCATAAGGATATCTCTTTTTACGAAGCCTGTCCCTCCCAACGGCCGTCATCCATGGAGCTCATCTGCAATCAGATTCAAAATAACAGGGAGAGCATGAGTATTTAATTTACTCAGTGAGCTTAAGGCTACGGCTAATAATCATTACCATGCTAATATACTAATGGGGAGGACACACACATAGGGTTAATCTACCGTACACACGCGACACACACTTTCCGACACACGGCTAACAATTTACCTATACGCGCGATGACACACATCTTATCAATAGAGACGCACTCTTCAATGCAAAGCTTCCTAGCACTATGCATTTATTAATTTCTACATATTCTACCTTACACACACACTTTAGTTAAGCTGCTTATATACTTTTTAGTATCATTAAACGAATTATTAATAATATTAACTAAATCAACTCCTAGTACTCACAATACTAACACTACTAACTAATAGCACTCTTATGACCAACTCCTAGTACTCACAATATTCCGAACTGCCTGCGCCACTTTCAAAGACTTGAATGAAGACATTATTCGGGCTCAGGCAGCAGTCTCAACTTTACAATGTCATACACTTAAAGGGATAGCAATATTTTTACAAGGGGAATTTCAAAAGGAATTTCCAGGAAGGACTGCATGCACTTAAGGGATAGCGACTTTTATGACGGTCACCTTTCTTAAATGCCGCCTTGGTAAATTTTGCATGAATTTACGAAGATTGAATATTTTCACCTCACCTCTGGGATACGTTTAACACTCCTTATCATAAACACACATACACTTTTGGTAAATGTGTTTTCCCTATGACCGCCTCCGTAATCGACATAACCATCTATAATATCTTTGACGTTATTATATGTGATATTTGCTTGCACACTCATTTCATCAAATATAAGCACAATGTTGCGATCTTTATCACTTAATTTATTTACTTGCACTGTTATTTCCTTTAATATTGCTGGATCAAATCCAGGGGAGAGACTTTTTATTTTAGTCCACTTATGAAGGGAACTGAAATGAGGCATGTGAAATCCAAGAAAATTCGCATGTAATTGTAGTTTGCTGATGATCTAAAATATATACATTGAGAAATCCATTTTTCCGCCGGATTGTATAAACTTTTGTTATTTATTATCATCTTAGCAAATGTCTTTGAATTTTCTTCAGCATCAATTTCATTTTCTATAAGTTCAGAAGTAGTTACTTTTACCTTAACCCGTAACCTTGTTTTAGCTTTTCGAAATCTATATATCTTTAGCTCTAAGTTAGCCTTAGATTTTCTTAAATTCTTAGCAGCAATCTTAAATATCTGCACGTCTTTCCTAAGACGTCTAATTTGCGTTTTACATCCATTCAGTTCCCGAGAATACTTACAGCAAACTCTACAGGCAATCGGATCTGAAGCATGAGACTCCCAATTAACTGATGAAAGGATTAGTGAAGCGCGATTCAAATCTTCAATGTCAAAATCTGGATTATGTTGCTCTTTTGTGTATATTTTTCTAGGCTTCGAGAAATCAAAACTAGATTGAGGAGAGCAAGGACGTACATGATCAGTATGAACTAAATATAAAGATGGTACAGCGCCATGTTTAAGAAATTTTTTACCAATAAAGGTATGTTCAAAATGTATATTGCAAATGTAAGGCACTTTCTTTGCCTGGATATCTTCTTTACATTCTCTGCATGCATTTATCTAAATATCATATCTTTCGTCATTTTGTTTAGGAAATTTAAAAAATTTTCTATTTGGGAAATGTTTTAAAGTTGCTTGACAGCAACGAATAGAACACTTTATTTTCCAACTTTTTGACATTCTTTACCGTAGATAATGGATATATATTCAAACACAAGAACAGATTCCAAAGAATTAATATACAATATAGGATGTAAAGTTGTGTAGGTATATAGCCTAAAGATATTAATTAATGAAGAGAATTTATTTTCAAGAAATCCTTTCAGAAATTGTAAAATTATACTTCTTTCCATGATCCGTCTTTCAATATCTACAAAAATAACTTCAAATGAGAATTGACCGGTAATCTGTAAATACGGTAAATACATATATTACTTTACGGTTGCACTCATATAACATTATATGTTTACTTTTCGCGGTCACATTCATGTTGATTCTCAAATCTTAATCAATACTTTGCATAAATAATTAATTTATATGACAGCATTCACAATTGTCAAAATCATTTGAAAATATATGACTATCTCTTTTTCCCGGTGATGGAATATCAATTAAATACCCTGCAAATAATCCGAGGGATATTAGTGGTGACATACAGGGGTAATTCAAAAATTGAAGTCGGAAATTTTTCAGTTGATTGCTCCAAGCTGAATATCTGTATATATATGTAAAATTAAAGTTCACGATTAAAACAAAAACAAAACCCAAGGAACAAAGAAACAGAAAAATAAATAAATGTAAATACGTAGATATACCTAATATAGTAAAATTCAACCTGATGTAGGAACCTACTATGGTATGGTATGCTTATTACAGATAAATCTGCAAGAATACATTTAAATAAATATAGCCAGGCACTTACCTAATTTTTATTTAAGAATAGAATGTCCAAAATTTTTATTACAAAATTTAAATCGGAGAAGTTAATGCAAATCGATGATCACAATGAAATTTAAACTTACTTCAATAAATTCTGTTCGTGGAATGCAAAGAGCGACAGTGCGTACGTATTTAAGTACAGTCAAAGAACGAATAAAAGCAACTCTCAGCGGTTCGGCTTCCCTGCTTGACTAGTCGTGAAATATGAAAATAAATATCCGGGTTCTCAAACTAAGAGAAAAAATGTGTGCAAGATATTGAAAACATTAATTTATTAATCCGACCCCCCTCCCCCCTACCAACAAGATGCAATTCAGAGCCAAACAATCCAGCAAGGACTGGGCAGACAGAATTTGTTCGGACCGTTTACAGCCACCAATAATGCTCACGAATTCTGAAGAAATATGGTCGATTTCAATTCTAAGAAATAAATCAATTCATTCCTACATTGAACACAAATTTATACCGGCCTGAGACAACGCTCATAAAAATTTTTAGTTAACAAGCCCAAGCAACCAAATCAATCAAACTTCCACGAAGCCGATTCTGCCCAGACACAACTTAATCGAATCGTCTTCAGCCACCAATAATGCACATAAATTGTGAAGAAATATGGTCGATTTAAATTCTAAGAAAAAATTCAATTTTTGCCTATATTGAAAAATTTTTTTGGTTCGTACCCATGATATATTTAGCCGAGATCAGTGAGTTATTGAGGTTTGCTATGAGCTCTCCCATACTTCACTTTCTTAGTACTAGCGTCGATATCTGGGTATTTCTTGTCTGTGCTATTACTTTTTTCGCTAGTACTTTTCTAGATGGTATAGAAGGTATTGCATCTTCTCAACTTTTCTTATATAGGGGTTGTAGTGTATAACCTGCATGAAGATATCGCTGAAAGATTTCCATTCCTTGTAGTTTCCACTGAATCTTAGAATTTTAATTGGTGGCAGTTTTGGAAAGTTATTCTGCCTGTTATCTGCCAAATGTGGATTGGTATTTATCTGGTGTCGTGTGGGATCCCACAAGTCGCTCTGAGCAAATGTATTAGAGCCAGTGCTTTCCTGAGTATCAGTACTAAGACGTATGGAAGTTGGTGCAGAGAATATAGGTTGTGTGGTATCCTGTCCTGGCGCAGAATGTGTTAAGGTTGTTGTGCTTGTGTGTTTGTAGATGTAGTGGTTACTGGATTTATTCCATAGTTTTCTAACAAGCTGAGAATTTCATTGGCTATCCCTTTAGTTTTCCCATATAGATCTTCAGTGAAGTAAAGATGCTCTTTAGGAAATAACTCTTTACTCATGCCGTTTGGTAAAGTTGTCCCAAAGCGTCTTCAGCTTTTAACTATGTACACCTCAGTTTTTCGAGAAAATCCATCTTTTCCGATATTCCTTAACAAGTCATCAATCAATTTAG
The DNA here is from genome assembly GCA_963930735.1 of Dioctria linearis. Classification (NCBI taxonomy): domain Eukaryota; kingdom Metazoa; phylum Arthropoda; class Insecta; order Diptera; family Asilidae; genus Dioctria; species Dioctria linearis. The sequence continues at coordinate 138,834,820 of OZ005743.1, read as the reverse complement.
CCAATTGCTTTTGGTCTTTCAAAATAAGTTCTTGAGACGTCTTTGAGCTTGTGGCTTCAAATAGTGTTTTCAGGTAGCGATGGTTCGATTGGCCAGGAATTCTCTAAGAGGTAGCGCTTTGAAACCTAATTCATTATCCACTACAATTTTCTTGACATCACCGAACTGGCTAAAATAATACAAAAGCGCGCTTGAATTCTGTCCAAGTTCTTCCTAAAAGTTTTATTGCGAAGGCATGTTTTGAAAATTTGTCTATCACGGTCAAAAATAAAGATTTTCGTAAAGTGTAGAATACATCTGCATGTATTATTTCTCTCTCAGTGCAAAACGAAATTGAAATAAATCAACGCCTACATAAATTATCCTTGTCGCTGGACCTCAAACATTTGAATGCCGAGGAAAAGACGTCCATACTAGAACTGTGTCGCGAATACACTGCCATATTTCACCTTGAGGGAGATAAACTCACCTCCACTTCCACTATAACCCACTCTATACCCATTCAGCCCATTCAACCGCCTATTAACAGCGACCTTCCCGACTACCGGAAATACATAAGTCCGAAATAAAGAATCAAGTGGACCAAATGCTAACAGATGGTGTAGTACGTCCTAATTCCACTCTCTGGAACTCTCCACTCTTAGTAGTGCCCAAGAAACCAGATGCAGAAGGTAATAAACAATGGCGCGTGGTGGTAGATTTCCGTAAACTGAACGAAATCACGTTAGCCGACGCGCATCCCCTGCCTAATATCGAGGACATTTTAAATCAGCTTGGGAATTCCAAATATTTTTCTACCTTGGATTTGTCAAATGGATTCCACCAAATCGAAGTGACAGAGGAAGACAAAGTCAAGACTGCGACGAAATTCATCCAAGCAAGTCCAATTAAGAATCAAGAAGCTAACACAGTAGCTGAGATCTTCGTTCGCAGAATTATTTGTGTTTTCGGAACACCCAAGTACTTACTTACCGATCAAGGTACCCTTTTTGTAAGTGATATATTCAAAAGAATGTGTAACTTATTAAAAATAAAGAAAATTCAGACTACACCTTACCACCCTCAAACAAATGGTTCACTTGTGCGATGCCATAGAACTCTTGGAAATTATTTGCGAAGCTGTAGTACCAAAGATCCTGACAACTGGGATACCTGGATCGACTATGCTGTATTTTGCTATAATACCACTCCCCATACTGCAACTAATTTGTCACCTTACGAAGTATTGTTTGGTATGAAACCTGAAATACCCGGCACGGTAACAAAAGGCATGGATCCAGTATACAATTATGACGACTATGTCATAGAACTTAAAGCGCGTCTTCAAAATTCCTACAAAATAGCTCATGGCAATCAGATAAAAGCCAAAGAACTTTCCAAATTGTACTATGATCGGAATGCGAACCCAGTTACTTTCAGAATAGTTCTTAAAGAATGTAAAATTAACCGCAATAGAAAATTAACGTCACTATATGAGGGTCCCTACGAGATCATTGAGGTTCGTTCTCCTGAAACCTCGCTTATTAAGATAGGAAAGAAAACGAAGCTAGTTCATAACAATCTCCTTAAACCATTCTTCTCTGAGGTGTTTCAGTAAATTTGAGTAAAGGTTTCGATGGCTTTCTGGAATATTTTTCTATGTTGCGTATATCACAATTATTTATAAATTGCGTTATCCGTTGCTTTTTATTTTGGGTTATAGTAACATAGTTTTAATTCTTTTAAAACTTGGTCTATTCCTCTATGATTGTTTTTTAGATGTTCCTTTTCTATTAAATTTGCCAATTTCTCTTCATCGGTTACGTCCTCTAAGCATGTAAGACAGCGTATTAATTTGAATTTACGGTTGCCTGAAAACTTTTGGCTAAATGTGGATTTAATAGTATGAAAGAAATCTTCGTCTGTAGTATAGATTGCGTTCAGTCCATTTGGGTGAAATGGTTTTTTAATAACATAACAGCGGTTGGTTCGTCTAAAAATTTCATGTATATGGTAGTACGGTTTTTATCAAATATTTTTATGTTTTTTATTTTATTTATTTTATTATAAATTGAGTTTTGAACACATTTAGTGCTGAATTGCTATTGGGTATTGTAGGGTGTTCTATTAATAAGTTGCCTTCTGATGTTTCTATACGGGATAATGCATCTGCATTGCCATTATTCGTACCCTTTTTGTATATGGAATTCAGATAATTTTAACCTCCATCTAATAAGCTTGGAGTTCGGTTCCTTAATTGAAAATAACCAAGTTAATGGTTTGTGATCAGTTTCTACTATGAACTTTCTCCCGAAAAGTATGGGCGTAAATATTTCGTGGCCCACACGATTGCCAATAATTCTTTTTCAATTGTACTATAATTGATTTCATGGTCGTTTAACGTACGACTCGCATAACATACAGGATGGTTTTCCTGTGAAAGAACGGCACCCAGTGCATATTGACTGGCGTCTGTAGTAAGCGTAAAAACTTTATTAAAATCTGGATATCGCAAAATGGGATCATTTATCAGAAGTGTTTTTAGGGTTTTAAAGCTTTGCTGATATTCAGGGTCAGATAGATTTACCTTGATACCGACAAAATTCGTGTTCGTATGAGTGTTGTTTTTCTCGGGGTGTTTGCAACAGGACAAAGCATATTCGGGTAAAGGCGATGGAAGGTTTGTGTTAATTGATAACAGGTACCAAAGGGTCTTTAATTTATTTTTCCTATACTTCAATTCAAACTAGAACCGGTCATAGATGGAGAATTGAAGAATTTTAAGAACTTTTATTTTTAACGATTCTAAATTAAATCATAAATACAAGAGGAAAAAAACAGCCGCCTAATCCTGGGTTTCAAACCGAAAATTCCTATATTGAATTCGGCTACAAGAACTATGCCAGGCAAAAATTTTCATCAAGATCTCTCCTTATTCTCAGGAAACCACAGAGCTTCATATTGTAGCGAAATTACCATTAATTGTCGATATCTATTATTGTGGGCACATATTGATTTTCGCTGTCAGTTCTACTGATTTGAGCTGGAATATTTTCTCCTTGTAATGGTTGAATATTTGGCACGGTTTGATTAACGATTTCTGTTGCAATTGTCTCGATATTATCCACAGGAGTGATATTATCACTGACATTAATATCCGTGATTTTTACAGTGGTATCATTTTATCGCCATCACAGCTGCTTCTTTTGATTTCTCAGAACGTCTTCTCTCTAATTGTCTCTTTTCAAATAGTCTACCTTGATCTTTTACATTTACCAGTCCCAAAATTTCAGGATTTAATTCGCTACTATCACTTGGCTTCTCAAGTAGCTTTTCGTTATTTGGAGCATCTCTATTTTCATTTGTGTTTCTTTTTATGGATTTTTTTGACCTTTCAGTCTCGTTTTCTTAAATTAAAACCAAAACACCAAAAAGAATCATTCTTAAATTTAAAATCATAAATTGACCTTACCTAATCAACAATTGCTATTGCTCGGCTGCTAGGCATCTGTCTTGAAGCCGTCATAACATCATGCATCGTTCCAGTTTTGCATCGTTGCATTATCCAAATTCGCTCCTCGGTGGCATTAAACCTGAAAAGAAAACATAAAAAAAAACACCACAAAGAATCATTCTTAAATTTAAAATCATAAATTGACCTTACCTAATCAACAATTGCTATTGCTCGGCTACTAGGCATCTGTCTTGAAGCCGTCATAACATCATGCATCGTTCCAGTTTTCCATCGTTGCATTATCCAAATTCGCTCCTCGGTGGCATTAAACCTGAAAAGAAAACAAAAAAAAACACCACAAAGAATCATTCTTAAATTTAAAATCATAAATTGACCTTACCTAATCAACAAATGCTATTGCTCGGCTGCTAGGCATCTGTCTTGAAGCCGTCATAACATCATGCATCGTTCCAGTTTTGCATCGTTGCATTATCCAAATTCGCTCCTCGGTGGCATTAAACCTGAAAAGAAAACAAAAAAAAAACACCACAAAGAATCATTCTTAAATTTAAAATCATAAATTGACCTTACCTAATCAACAATTGCTATTGCTCGGCTGCTAGGCATCTGTCTTGAAGCCGTCATAACATCATGCATCGTTCCAGTTTTGCATCGTTGCATTATCCAAATTCGCTCCTCGGTGGCATTAAACCTGAAAAGAAAACATAAAAAAAAAACACCACAAAGAATCATTCTTAAATTTAAAATCATAAATTGACCTTACCTAATCAACAATTGCTATTGCTCGGCTACTAGGCATCTGTCTTGAAGCCGTCATAACATCATGCATCGTTCCAGTTTTCCATCGTTGCATTATCCAAATTCGCTCCTCGGTGGCATTAAACCTGAAAAGAAAACAAAAAAAAACACCACAAAGAATCATTCTTAAATTTAAAATCATAAATTGACCTTACCTAATCAACAATTGCTATTGCTCGGCTGCTAGGCATCTGTCTTGAAGCCGTCATAACATCATGCATCGTTCCAGTTTTGCATCGTTGCATTATCCAAATTCGCTCCTCGGTGGCATTAAACCTGAAAAGAAAACAAAAAAAAAACACCACAAAGAATCATTCTTAAATTTAAAATCATAAATTGACCTTACCTAATCAACAATTGCTATTGCTCGGCTGCTAGGCATCTGTCTTGAAGCCGTCATAACATCATGCATCGTTCCAGTTTTGCATCGTTGCATTATCCAAATTCGCTCCTCGGTGGCATTAAACCTGAAAAGAAAACAAAAAAAAAACACCACAAAGAATCATTCTTAAATTTAAAATCATAAATTGACCTTACCTAATCAGCAATTGCTATTGCTCGGCTACTAGGCATCTGTCTTGAAGCCGTCATAACATCATGCATCGTTCCAGTTTTGCATCGTTGCATTATCCAAATTCGCTCCTCGGTGGCATTAAACCTGAAAAGAAAACAAAAAAAAAAACACCACAAAGAATCATTCTTATATTTAAAATCATAAATTGACCTTACCTAATCAACAATTGCTATTGCTCGGCTGCTAGGCATCTGTCTTGAAGCCGTCATAACATCATGCATCGTTCCAGTTTTGCATCGTTGCATTATCCAAATTCGCTCCTCGGTGGCATTAAACCTGAAAAGAAAAAAAAAACACCACAAAGAATCCTTCTTAAGTATTAAAATAATAAATTAATCTTACCTAAATCACAATTGCGGATGGCAGCTGAACATCTCACAGCAGAAGTAAACACGTCAGAATGAACATTCCGCGTAAAGAAGAAATCGTACTAGAGCACAAAATGGAAACGAGGTACGGGCAAGAAATTCTCATTAAACACCACGTTCCGCCATGCGCCCTGCATGCGACACGAAAATTGTCGGCGCCAAGTTACGTCGTTGATTGCCACAGACGGAATACAATGAATGCGACATTGTCGCCGTCATTTCAGGATAGATGAGTTGAGTTTTGTTTTTTTTTTGGGATGTCTACAGGGAAATTTTTACATATTTTTTTTTTTAAGAATAAGTATAAGTTGTATTTAAAGCTCATGTGCAATTATGCCAGATTTAAAGGAACTGTTCTCGAAATTTACTCTACTTTTTGACGACGACATTTTTTTGTGGCACAGCATTTGCTATTTTCTAATGTCGTAACATGTATTCGAATATTATTTTTGGCGTTGACAGGTGCGTGTCGCAATCGTTTGTATTTCAGCCTTTAATTGCAGCTAGCTCACAAGAAATCACTGTGCAGCGGAATATTGCGATGGTACATCTAAGAGCAAGTCCAGCAACTCGTGCGTGCTGCTTCCAGCTACGTCTAAGCCAGTAGAAGGTACGGTTTTTAAGAAGGTATAAATTATTTACGGTAAGTAAAGTTTCTAATGCAACAAAAGGCGAAAGTTTCTTATTTTATTGTTCATTTCGACCATATTGAATTAGAAATAAATTGAATTTACGCAAAATATTTTTTTTAGATAATAAGTTGAAAGCAGCCTGTGGCAGCAATAACTAAAATGGTAACACTCATGACAAATGATGAGGTGCAGTTGCTATGCCAGGTTATTGTTGCTATGCCAATATTGTTGCCATGCGCCTTTGACTACCGTTCTTTGGTGCCGTGTGCAAACTCTGGCTATATAAACAGCAGTCTGACTTGGCTCGATCTCTTTTTCAGTTTGGCAGTGCAGTGATCAAGTGGTTATCGATTCCTAGTGTTATTTCCCAGTGTTCTAATTTTTACTAACAAATCAAATACTTTATTTAGTTGACGAGTAAAATAATTATTCTTCTTCTGGGTCTCGACTGGATTAAGGGTATTGTTTTGATAAGCAACTAAAATAAAGATTCTTATTGTGGGTAGCGACTGCAATAAGAATTTAATACTAATAAAACAAGTGCTTTATTTTGGTTAGAGGGATGAAAATTGAGATTTTTATTCTGGGTACCGACTGGATTAAAGATCTTATTTTTGACAGCGACTAAGATAAAGATTCTTATTGTGGGTATCGACTGCAATAAGAATAAATTACTAACACCAAATTCTTTATTGCGGGTCTCGACTGTAATAAAGATTCTTATTGTGGGTATCGACTGCAATAAGAATAAATTACTAACACCAAACTCTTCATTGCGGGTCTCGACTGTAATAAAGATTCTTATTGTGGGTATCGACTGCAATAAGAATAAATTACTAACTCAAAACACTTTATCGCGGGTCTCGACTGTGATAAAGATTCTTTCTGTGGGTAGCGACTGCAGTAAAAATAAATTACTAACTCAAAACACTTTATCTCGGGTCTCGACTGTGATAAAGATTCTTTCTGTGGGTAGCGACTGCAGTAAGAATAAATTACTAACACCAAACTCTTCATTGCGGGTCTCGACTGTAATAAATATTCTTATTGTGGGTATCGACTGCAATAGGAATAAATTACTAACTCAAAACACTTTATCGCGGGTCTCGACTGTGATAAAGATTCTTTCTGTGGGTAGCGACCGCAGTAAGAATAAATTACTAACACCAAACACTTTATCGCGGGTCTCGACTGTGATAAAGATTCTTTCTGTGGGTACCGACTGCAGTCAGAATTACTAACCTCATTTTATTCTGGGTCTCGACTGGAATAAAGAAAATATCCCAATCCTAAAAACCTTAATAGAGAACCAAGTGAATCAGCTGCCAAAACACTGATCAGGTGAGTACAAAGTCAGATACAGTAAAATAAATTTTCTTTTAAAATATTCAGTTACAGTAAGAATAAATAAATTTCCGTCTAACTAAAATAATCTTATTGCTTACATAACATAAATTATATATTGCCTTTTTCAATTGCTAAGATTTCGGTGAAATTCTTAAAGGAGTTTTAAATATCAGAACAAAACTGCTCCCTCGTTTACCGCTCGGCCTGGCAAATTTTTATCCAATAGATAAAAACGTAACAATATAATTACAGTCCCTGAGAAGACCACTGCCTGATTGACTTGGATGAAACTCTATTCTGACAAAAAGCTCAGAAAACTTCGGTGTCCTTTTTTTAATACTTAGTCATTGGTTTCGCGATCTTGGAATAATCCTTTATAAACTTACGGTAATATCCCATTAGCCCTAGGAATTGCTTAATTTGCTTACTATTTTTGGCATCGGAGAATTTCTTACGCATTTCACTTTGCTCGGGTTGGGTTTGATACTTCTGGGGTGACTATATGTCCCAGAAACTCAGTTTCCTTCTTTAGGAATTCTGATTTGTCCATTTGGACTTTTAAGTTTACTTCTCTCAATCTATTAAAAATCTTCTTTAAAGAGTCGATGGGTTCTTGAAGAGATGTTGAAACGATTACAATGTCGTCTAGATATACTAGACATATTTTATTAATGAATTCTTTTAGGACATGATTCATTAATCTTTGGAAAGTCGCGGGGGCTGTTTTTAATCAAAATGGCATACCCAGAAATTCGTAGTGGCCATTTTCGACACTGAAAGCCGTTTTGTCAAGTGTCGTAAAGTATTGACAATTCCCTAACTTCTCTAAAATTTCGTCTATATTAGGCATGGGGTATTTGTCATCAACGGTTACCTCATTGAGTTTGCGGTAGTCGATTACAAGTCTCCACTTCATTTTACCGCTGGCATATGCCTTCTTAGGTACAATCCAGATCGGTGCGGAATATGGGGAGTTGCTGTGACGAATAATATTTTTTTGTAACATCTCTTGGATTTGGTTTTCGACTTCTTCCTTATGTACATAAGGATAGCGATAGGTTTTACATTGAATAGGAATGTCATTGACTGTGCGTATCCCATGTTTTATAACATTGGTGAAAGTGAGATCTGAATTCTCATTGTAGAAAATGTCAGTGAATCTTTTCACTTCATTTAGAAGTGCATTTTGTTCTTGTGGATTCAAATGGTTAATTCTCAATTGATCCATAACAGGTATTTTATCCCTTTCCTTGATAACATTAAAATTTTGTTGGTCGACCTTCTCTGTCTCCAATGGTTGAGAAATCTTCTTTCATTTTTTAACTTTCTAACTTTTGCGCGTATTTGAAAATTATCAATATTGTAAATTCCTTCTTCTAAGACAAACGAATTATCTTTAAGTCGCTGTTCTTTGATGAAGCCTAGCCCTTCCTTCTGCGATACGGACAGGTTCATTTCGATTTCCCCATATTCCTTATTCTGTGATACATATATTTTTATCTATATCGTTCCTTATTTCGAACTTAAAGTCAACCGTTTTTGTTCCTGATATTAATATTGTTACAAGATTTGGTTTGCTCTTGTTACAAGATTGATTTGCTTTTGATATTCGGTCGGAATACCCCTTTCCAAATTGTTACAGGATTAATTTATTACTGCTGGGTAGCGCTACGTCGCTGGTTGAGGTTCGTCCGCCTGGCCGAGCAGGTACCACGGCGGTAGGATCAGGTGCCAGCACTTGCGTGGGTGGACCAGCGAAACAAATGGTCACACAAACAAACAAAATAATGGTTACCTTGAGTCTCTTTCACGTCGCCACCTTGAGTCTCTTTCACGTCGCCAACTGGGGCTTCTGAGGTAGGTGGAACCTGGTGGAGTTGAGCTCGGGCTCTCCTTGGCAGCCTCACTTGAAACACTGTGTCCTGTCTAATAGGATCTTGGTGCTGAGTCGCAAATAGAATTAAATAAAACGCAGACATTTAGGTTGCCAAGTAATTTTCCTTTTAATTTTATTTTCTTTTTAATTAACTTTTTCTTTATCCTCTTTCTTAATTAATTTCTTTTTATTTCGTTCTTCTGCAAGCTAACATTTACTTCGCGCCTAACCTTCTTCAAAAACTTACAAAAAAATTCTTTCTTCTTTGATTTTTACATCTATCTCGCTAGTCTAGAACTTTTATAAGAACAATTCGCGCCTTTTTTCTTCTTTTTTCTCTCTCTTTCAAAAGATCTATTTTGTACTAAAGAATTACCTACCTAGCTTAACCTAGTGACCTCTATTGCCAACTAGCTACTCAAAGTAATGCCACACTTGGCTGAATGAATTACAATATTTTACTTAAATTTGTCGCAAACCTACTTAAGTTTCTTATTAGAATTCGAGTTAGACATATTTTACTTATTTAATTACACGCTAGCAATATTTTACTTATTTACTCGTCCAATTACAGGTTAAAATGTGAACAGTATAGTGTTGATTAACTTTTTCATGTTTCATGGGGAAAGCCTAATTGAAAATCTACTAGTATCCTAATATTTATGAAAGATGCTACTAGTAAAACTTGCTCGATTAGCAATTCATTCTCCCCTTTGGTAAAGCAACCTTTAGTTTCATTAGGGCTGTACTTTTTTTTCCTTTTATACTTCTAGTTTATTAGTTTTTCCATTTAATTTTATGACATATTGGTTTTGTTTTCTTTTTTGTTGTTTAAATTAATTGACACTTGTCATCTGCATGAAAAGTTTTTACACTGGCAAAACTTAGGCGTAAAGCATCGAATAAATATTGAATTGGCTGATCATACAAAAAACTTTTGGACAAGGTATGCTAAAAATGTACAACTTCGGTAATTCAAAAAGAATCACCGACGTGTTATTTTAGACTCAGGAAATGTTCCCTTGAAACTTTTCCAGGCTGGAACATTTTCTAACATTTTCACTCATTTATCTCATTTTCGGATTGCTTCTTTCAATATGGACGTCAACTGCAAATTTATCCTTCGAATGCTTTGTGGGTTAGCATTGATAGTGACAATTCGTTAAAGTTTACTACACCAGTTTCATATTAACTACGTATTCGCCTGATCATAACATGATTTGGTTTGACCAAATCGAACATGCAATTAAAGTGGCTTTGGGAAGACCGACAGAGGAGACACTGTCAAGCATTCGAATGACTGGGTATACATTCCGTGAGAAACATCTAAACTATAGTGGCGTACGATGCTATGGTCAATAGAAATTCGGTATTATGCATGGATGCTGCTATTTAGAATATCCAGATGGGAAAATTTACTATGGAGACATGAAACTTGGTGATATTACAGGTTAGAGTAATAAGCTAATCTATCTTGAAAGTAATTCAACAAAATGTCGATTTCAGGTTACGGCCGAATGATTCTACCATCACTAGGACTATATGAAGGATATTTCCATAATGGAAAATTTAGTGGTTACGGAGTTTATGAGATGAAAGATAATCAAGTCTATGAAGGGGATTTTCGTGATGGACTATTTCCTGGGCATGGAGTATTACGGAATAATTTGTACATTAAGCGATTACTTCTATCTTGTTAAATTTTATGTTTTATATTCTATTGGTACTGTACTCTATATTAGGACTAATGTTATCCGGATTATTTTATTATTTGTTTTGCCAATATGCAAATCCACTATGCACTCAAATAAATAGATGTTTATGTTGATGTTTGTGTTTATGTGGGTGAATTTATATGACACGCAAAAAGTGGCTATGGTGTCTTAGACGATTGCAACAGTGGAAGTAAATATATGGGAATGTTTGCTAAAAATAAACGGACTGGATCTGGTATTTGTGTGACTCTGAACGTTGACTATTTTGAAGGATTTTTCGTTAATGACGAACTTTGTGGGGGAAGGATGTAGCCGTATTTGAAAATGGTTACTATTATTGGAAGGTAATGCACATTACAAACGCCTAACTGCTGAAATGAAAAAGGTATACGACTTAGATTTGACATTGTTAATTGATACATCCGTCATTTTTATCACTGGGTGACTTACATAGATATTTCCTAGATTTTACATTTGATCACAACCCGAAATTGACGAGAGAGTCTACTACTCGATTTTACTATGAAGCATTCAAATTGAATCCAGCAATTGGAATGCTCAACATCAACTCGATAAAGTTGGATTTAGTTTACGCGACTTTTACGCTCGATTCTTCTTGATAGTGGACATATTTTTTTTTTCTTCGACAACGATGTTCTAGATTTCAATAGTCTTGGCCGTTGTGTTCTTGTGGCTTTAAGAAAAGTTCTCTGTTCCAAAACAGTTAATATTACAGAATCCAGCTTGTTAAAGCAGATTTGCATTCTTCTTTTTTGCATGCCTAAGTTGAAAATGATCAACTCACATATACCTTCTTTGAACTTTGGTAACAAAAGCTATATGAAGTGAATCCGCATGGTCCACGTAGAGGGCAGAGTGCGCTTTGGTTTCTTAATCGAAGTAGAGAACCAAATAGCGCAGTGTGTACTTTTATATAGTGCTGTAACAGTACAATTTAGCCTTATCTGATTATCCACTGAGCCTTGGGCCCAGAGAGCGGTCTCAAGCTCAATGCACTTACCATATCTAGCATCTATCTAGATTAGATAGGAGCTCCAATACCGTATTTCGTAACAATATTTTTTTTTATAATCGACAATTGCTTCTATCTGAAGAAGTATATTATTACCGATTAGACCATCGAATTGGTCATGAAATTTGCAGACCAAGAATTCAACTTTGTCTTCGAATAGTGGTATATTAACTTTTTAGTTAATTTCCACAAAGTGGTTTAAAGTTTTTAATTTAAGGGGTTTTTCATTGGTGCGTCTCCATTTCGGATGACAAAGGTTAGGGTTAATTATGGAATGGGTTGCCCCGGTATCTTAAATCTTAAAGAAATAGTTTTAGATGTAACGACTATATAGGATAATCTGTGCTGGAGGCTTGAGATTGAAAATTTTCTGATTGTGCGCTAGATGATCTGTTTGCAACACGCACTAAATCAACTTCCATAGGTTCTGGCCTATTAACGTTGTTATTTGTGTTTTGTGTTTGTGTATTGTTTCCAAATCGGTAATTGTTGTTTAAATTATGGTTATTATTGTATCTGAAATTATTAAAATTCGGATGATTATTGTTGTGAGAGTTATTGTTTGTATTACTCTGTTGATGATGTGAATTAAAATTTGGTCGGAAGAAAGGTTGGCTTGGCGGGGGTCTTGGTTGTTCATTAGAAGGTGGTCTGTAAGAATTATTTCTGTTATGATTAGGAAGGTAGTTCGTTGGATTGCTATTGAATCTCTGATTCTGCCTAATGTTGTGATTGAAATTTCTATAGGGTTCTCTGTAACCAAGGGGTTTGTTTAATTGGTTGTTTTGTACTTGTTGAGAAGAGTTATAAAATGCATATCCGCATTCGTAAAGTACGTCCATACTTCCTTCTAAGCTGGAGGGATTCCTGCAGTGAAGAATAGAACGCATAGGTTCTGGCAATTCATTTTTAAATATCGTTAATGCGGCGGATTTATTTGCCTCGATAGTACTATTTATTTCTTCTTCATCTTCTGAGACTTGTTTTGTTTTAACATTCAGTCTCCTGAGTAATGTTTTCACTTCGTTATTATTAAAATCTGCGCTGTTTGTTTTAAACTTAACTGCTCTTAGTTCGTCAAAGAGTTCTAGTGTTGTAAGTCAGTCACCGAAGTTTTGTATTAAAGTATTTTTAATGTCAGTCCAAGAAGTTATGTGAGCGTTAATTTCTATTATTTCCTAGCTTTTCCTTTTAATTTGGATTTTATATGACCTGAGAATATATTTTGAGATACTTCATCATATCTCTTTAATGTGGGGTGAATTTTATCGATTAAATCGATGAAGTTTTGGAGATCTCTAAAATTGCCACTGAATTCAGGCAGTTTTGATAGATATTTGAGGGGGTCAATGGTGAGTGAAAGCATGTTTGGGTTTTGATGAGAAGCTGTGTAAAAATTGTTAACTATATTTGAGATTTCTTTAGATCGGTCTAATGCTGACTCAATTTGTTCTGATATCGTAGATGGATTGGGAACGTTTGCAAATCTGTTCAAGTAAATTAGTGGGATTGAAGCCTGTCATAATATTAATTTCTCACCATTACGATTTCTTTATATCGTATGATCTATATACTATTTATATTTGGACTTTTATCAAGAAAGAAAGCAAAAAAATTCTGGTTTTTCACTAGGTGACTCACTTTTTAAAATTGTTTAACAGATTTATCACTATTTTCAGGATTTTTTTCAATATCTTCTTTTTTAATCACTTTTATAGATAAACTCATCGATTAAAATATATTGAAATCTAATATAAAATAAAATGAAAAAGAGAAAAATTTAAATTCACATTTAAAATTTAAACTACTTTCAGAATTTATTTTTTTTCAATCACTTTGCTAGATAAATTCTAATTAAAATATAATGAAATCTAAGATACTAAAAAAAAATGTAAAGCAAAATGTAATTTCTGACCTTAGAATTTATACTTCTTGTAGCATAAATTTTCTTTAGATGATGTTTTTCTCATCCAGTGGTTGGCACTAAATTTGAATGCAAACTTGATCCTTCGTATTAAGTGTATTTACTTCCGTCTAAGATTTTTTTTTTCAGATAAAATTTCCCTTATCCAGTGGTTGGTAGTAGCTTTTTATATAAAACATATCCTTCAAAAAAAAAATCTGGCTCCGTTCCGTTGATAAGAATTCCTCATAAATTTCCTTGATTCCTTTGCTCGGCGTACTTTAATTAACTATCGTAGTGTTGGTTGCCCATTTCATTATTGCATATTATAATTCACTAAATCGTGATAAATCTAGATCTTTCTAGAGTAGTTAAATATTTTCGGACAATCCGATAAGTGTAGAAAAATCACTAAAATCTTTTTTAGAAATTTCACACTAATAAATCGTATCTTATCGATTTATATGAACGTTTTAGGGTTTCACATTAAAGCATTAAAATGCACACGAAAATAGCTCGCGATGTGTATCCTACCGACTGCGCCATTTACCAATCGCTCTTACAATTGGGATAAAAATAATTATAATAATAAAAAAAAAATTGAAACTGTTTCAATTTATTTGAATCAAATTTATTTCTTCCATTCTCCAACTTTATTTTAATTAGAACAATTTCTTTATTTAAAGAAGTACAATTAATAATTTTTGCGGCCGTACCGGAATAAGAGAAAATTTAGACTAACTTGCATTTTTAATTACTTTAGCTTTTTTGCTCTACGATCTTTTAGGAAAATTGCAGTTGGCGGATTATATTTCACTTAAGTTTGATAGTTTACCCGTGTGAAAGAATGTGTACGTGACAATTTTAGGCTTTTCAGTTTTATGTGAAAGGAACTATATTATTCGGATTCTTTATAAATTGCATTCAAGAATTATTTGTATGATAATATGATATTTGTAAATTTCAGGCGTAAGCGGTTTCGTGCTGTGAAAATACCGGATGATGGAATAAGGTGTCATGGTATGATCATGGGATAATTAATGCACTGAACGGAAAGGTAATTATGATATATGTATACGTTATATGTAATTATTATATTATAGATTTGATTACTGTAACTGTTAACCAAAGAAAAAATGCAAAGAAATCTCGATGAATCGAAAACATGAAATTTTACGTAAAATGGACCAAATACTTCCGAAAAGTCGATTTTTTTACTTGAAGACAGTTTTTCAGTTTGTTGATATTTTATGAAATTTATTTGTTTTTTCTTTGTTGTAAAAATGTATAAGAGAAAAGCATGCATACTTGATGGAAGAAACTTGTTGGTTTGTTGTTTAGTTGTACTGTTGTAGAGTACGTACAGTAAGGTGGTATGGGTGAAAGATACCATATGCACAAATTGGTACTTTAGAATAATAAAATCTCAGACATAGTCTCTCGGGCAGGGGGCGAACAGGATGTTCTAGTTGATGAATAAGTTGAGGAATAATATAAGTCAATTATGTATGTTAGTAGTGCTTATATGGTTAGTATGCATGGTCAGCTACAAGATCCAAATGGTGAATCTCGAAGCCTGTCCAGACTTAAATACGGGCTTATCTTAACCTTCACGTGGTCCATCTGACAGCGCACATAAGGGTACTATTACTTGTATAGGCCAAGTACAATTCTTTTAGTCGTTGCAAATAAGATCTAGGCCCGAACGTTGTAACCAGTTCCGTTACAAAAAGGATATCTTGGAAGTTAGCCACTGAGAGTATTCATGGTCTGCTGATCATGCTTTACGAAAGCCATACAAATGGGCAGCCCGACATTGGCTAAATTGGCACCACGGGGTTGAGGAGCCCTGAATAATGGGAATTATTCACCTCAACTTGGGATGGCACTTTAATTGGAGCATCGTGGTGGCTGTAGTGAAGAGTGCCGTGACCCAAGATCGGCAAAGATTGGATAGGTCTCGCTTCGATCAGTAAGTTGATGTCATGTCATGCTCTATTGGCATACTGGTACTCGTTGTTACGAACATAAGGACGTTGATCCGAGCATAAAGAATGCCGTGAGATAAAGCTTTCTGTTAAAAATTTTAATAATATAAATATAAAATGGCTAATAATGCAAAAATTTTCTTTCTACATTTCCGTCGTTTATCCTAAGTACAACAGTAAATATATATACACTTTGTTTTTTGTTTGTCATCATAGTCCACAATTTATGTAAAATAAAATTTAATTCTACATTATTAAATAATAAAAATTAAAAGTAAAATATAAAATAAAAATCTTGAACGCGGTAGTTTAAAATTATTGTATGGCAACACTGCGAAGGTGCGTAATACAATATTATTCGACGCATTCTAACACGATTTTTTCAATAGAAATTTAAAACATGCCGATGTTATTATTTCGCGTTCAGAGGATTATATTTAAGCAAGCAAAATTGAAATTCAGAAAACATTCAACTCTATAGCCTGTCATGGACTACTCGCTTCTTTTTCATTTCACAAGCCTCACTGCCTTCTGCTTCTTCTTGCCTCTCTCTAAGCACAAACCTGAATAAATTTCTTCTTCTTATTGCATTTAAAATCTTTAGCATGCATGGTTGCTAGGGCATGGTTGATTAATCGATTTTAGAGAAAAACGATTAACGATTAATTGTTCAGTTTTTGAGTCGATTAATTAATCGATAATTTATTAATTTTATTTTTTGAGGTATTTTAAGTAAATATTAACTACTGCATTTAAAAAAAATAAAAGTGTATTTCAATTCAAATTAAATTCAATATAGAAAACAATAAAATATACATTATAAAATATTTAGTTTGGTTTTTTTTCTGTTAATAAATGTGCACGTAGGAAGCACAGTTTATCCAACGTATCATCGTTCAGGGATGTCCGGAGCTTCGTAACGAATAACCCTGCAGCGCTAAAACTTCTTTCCGCCTCTACTGATGATGGCGGCACGCTCAACAATCCATTATAAATTTTTTGAAGTAAATCAGTCCTTATTTTACTGTGTTCGTAAACTGTCATTTCCCTTTTTATATCTGGTAAACTATAAGTGAATGGAGTTGTCGAATTGATTATAGGATTTTTTCTAGTTAAGAATTCCTGTAACTCATCTGCTTTTGAATATTTTGCTCGTTTTTCAGATACAACTTCTATTGTATCGTTTTCATCTTCGCAATCAGCATCGGATTCAGACGGATTTTCTGCGAGCGGTAACAGTAAACTATTTGCAAAATCTATAGCGGTATTAGCGAGCTCGTTTTTGGTTAGCTTTTTAAAAACAAAGTTTTCCTCAGACATACATTCCAAATATTTTATTGGGTCATCCAAATACCACAGTAATCCTTCTAGATTTGGGTTCCTTCTCTCATTAATTCTGATATTTAATAAAGTGTAAAACTTTTGTGCTAGAACACTTGAGTGGGACTGCACTTTTAATTTTGTCAACAGAAATTGAAAAATTTTCGTAGCTTGCATTAAGTTGCAATCTTTCCTGCCCAGGGCCAAGGAGCTTACTTCAATTATTTCCAATGATTCGACAACATCCGAAATTATATTTACTTCATTATTGGAAGGGAAAGTTTGAGCAACAGACAAATCCTGTAAAACTGTTTTATGACGTCTTTCATTTCCAGGAACCGTTTAAGCATAGCCAGCAACGAATTCCATCTTGTGGAGGAATCAATTATCAAATTTAACTCTTTACCAATTTTAGTTTTGCAGGCTTTTTGTAGCACATCATTTTTAACAGGAGATTTGCGAAACATTCGAGCTATTTTTCTTACTTTTTGAATAACCGTTGAAAAATGTTCAGCTATGGCGTAGTTTATGTGTTCTGGAGGATTTTCTTGCATCCAAAATTGAAGTTCACTTTCTGTTTCACTTTCATTTGAATCGGAATCATATTCTTCCCCTTCCCCATCCCCAGTGCTTTCATTTACCAATTGGCTTTCCTCATCTATTTCTTCAAACGTAGTTGATTTTTTTTTGTAGAGAACGTCAACAACTCCCAAATGCATTCCGTGACTGTGGCAAACTTGATGGTAAATACCCATCAAACGACCCATCTTCTTCATTACAGAAGCGCCATCTGTCACAACTGCCACTATATGCTTTTTTAGAAGAATATCGAATTGACTTAATTTTTTTTTCTACGATTTCAACTGCTTTGGATGCTGGCATTGAGTCCTTTATTCTTATCATGCCAAGCCCAAAAACATCCTTATCCGTAGTGTGAATATTAAGACACATATATCGACGATTGCGTTTTGATGTCGTTTTTGAGAGCTTGTTGAAGTGTTTCTGCATATTCAACTACCAATGCTTTAATTCCTTTTTCTGTTAAAGGTATACATAAACCTTGGGCTTTCCATCCATTCATGATTTCTTCACTATTTGCCAGTGTAGAAAACGGTATGCGATCTAATGCAGTTAGTTTAGCAAGTACGTATGCTGGGGATGATGCAGATTGTTTGGTAAAAAACGAAGTAATTTTAGATGTTTCCTTATTTTGATTTGATGTTGAAGCAACCACTTTACACAAATTATGTTTGTGTTCCATATGATACCTGTATGACGTCGTTGTTGTATGCAACCGAAATGTGGTGTCACAGTGTTTGCACTTTAAAATATTATTGTCTTTCCTGTTAATTAATAGATGAGTCCAAATTTCACTTCTCTTTTCTTTGGATTTAATCCAATCATTTTCTTTTTCCTTCTCAGCCATAGATAAATCTAAATTTAATTTTTATGATATATAAAAATTTTATGTAATATATTATCAAATATACCTGTTTGATGCGAGATAATTGAAAATTTTGTTAAGTTTAGTGATATTTATGGAACACAAATATTTATATAAAAATGTATTTTTTAATTTTGATTTCTTTAAAATGGTATATTTATGTAAATTAATCTAATGATACACTTTTATTTTAACCACTTTTCAAATGTTTACAAAAAGAAAACCAACGTAATACTGAACTGCTGTAAATTAGAAAAGTAATGTAAATTGAAAAAAAAAATTATGCATATTCCAAAGCCAAAGCCTACTGTGATAGATTTCTATTCCCAGAATATTTTCAACGGTTTTTTTAAATGAAATTCGCAGAAAATAAAACAAAAAGAAACAACGGAAAACGACAAAAAAAACGAAATTCGCAGAAAATAAAACAAAAAGAAACAACGGAAAACGACAAAAAAACGAAATTCGCAGAAAATAAAACAAAAAGAAACAACGGAAAACGACAAAAAAACGATTAATCGATTAAGCTAGAAATTTGTTCGATTAATTGAAGCATTCATGGAGTTTTTCGATTAATCCATTAATCGATTAATCGAACCATGGTTGCCACAGTTCGGCCATCCTGACTTACATTCGTCCCGATTCTGTCTTTATTTTGCCTATTTTCATTCATCCAGAGTTTCATATTTGCCGCTTTCCATATCCCACCATACGGAGTTTGCGTTAATTGGAACCCCTCAACATTCTTCGACAAATATCTGTCATTTGGTAATACTTTGGCTACCCTATACGGACCCTTAAACTTAGGCGCTATTTTTGTACATGCTCCTGGTGTACTAATAAAATTCTTAACTACTACATAATCACCTTCGTTATAGGTTTTCTAAATTCTACCCTTATCTTTAAGTTTCTTATTGTAATCTTGGCACTTTACTATTTTATCAGCGGCTTTCGTCCTTAGCTATCATCGGCGCTATACTTCTGTTAACCCTTTCTACTTGGCCATTAGCCTGAGGCGGACCAGTTTCGATCTTTATGTGTTGAATATTACATTCTTTAATAAAACTTTCAAATTCCTTGGAGGTAAAAGCACTAGCCCTGTCGGAAACTATCAATCTTGGTCAACTATACGCATTAAAATATGATCTCATTCAACCTATCACTTCGCTTGAATCGGTTGACTTTACCGCATATAAGTAGTGTGTTTGTGCCGGTTCTGGGTCACGGTGGCGGTGGTGGTGGTGGTGGTGAAAAATGTGGTGGAGCTTTGCGGTGGAGCTTTTTTTATTGAATGTTTTGTGGTGGAGATTTTGTAGCTCAAAAAATGTGGTGGAGCTTTTTTATTGGATGTTTTGTGGTGGAGATTTTGTAGCTCATGACGGTGGTGGCGAAAAATGTGGGGGAGCTTTTTGTGGTGGAACTTTGTAGGGTTATGTGGCGGAGATAAAAGATAAAAGACCTAGGCGTATAATACGCTGTGATTATATGTCAACAAAGTCTGTACTCGCATTTTAGAATCGTGAAAGCATTCGCAGAATTAACATCGTGAAAGTCCAATTTAATTTTTTAAAAAGCAATTCAACAAGCGACATCCAATATGCAGTTCACACAAACCCCTTGCACTATTTTCGCGAGTCTGTCTCGTGATGAAAATTTTAGACCAAACTTGAATATCACGAGTCAGCCTCGTTGTTTAATTTCACGCCAAACATGAATATCACGAGCCGTACTCGTAGTCTTAATCTAGAGCCAAACAAGAACGTTTCTTTATATGAATATTTAATATCTTGTGTCCCAATGCGCTTTAAGTTAGGCAGGGCTTTCTCCGAATTTCAGCGTAGTGCAAGGGGCTAATGAACACATAAATGAAAACTTGTACGAAGATTTTGAAGCGCTAGAGGAATTGCAGTCTTTAATATTCAAACCAATCCTTGCGATGAAAGATATGGAGAAAAATAATCCATACAAAATTTTAAATTCTAAGAAAGTAAAGACGCGGGTGAATAATTTTTATTAATCTACTAGCTCATGTCGTGAGAACTTAATATTTGATTATCGCCTTCGAATTTCAAGTACTTTTGCGGTTTTGCCTGCAATATTTAGAATAGCAAAAGCAAGCTTGCTTCAGAACTTTCCCATGATGGCAAATATCATTGCGGTCTAATTATTTGATAAATTTAGGGAACTTTGAATTATTTCAGGGAAGAGTATTTGGTTTCTTGAAATTGTGGTTTTGTCTGCAATGTTTAGCAAAAGCAAGATTGTTTGCGGTGAATAATTTTTATTAATCTACTAGCTCATATCGTGAGAACTTAATATTTGATTATTGCCTTCGAATTTCAAGTACTTTTTATTTCTCAGAGTAGTTTGAATAAGGTTGTGAACAGTTAAACAGTAGAAATTAGTTTCCGCGACGCGAATTAAGTAAAAATGGAGTCTTATTTTGCCGAAGAACAAGACCGCGAATTGGAGGAAGATTTTGTCACCTTAGAGGAACTGAATGGAAAAAATCTTAAACCGTTAAAGTCAATAAAGGATCTGGAGGCTTCCTGCAGTTATAAAATTCTAAGTTGTAAAGTGATGGATACCAAATACGGAAAAAAAGCACATTTGGAGCTGGAAACTTGTCAAATATTTTTGCCTACTCGGTACTCGAATTTATCTCCCAGGGCTCTGGACAGGTTGAACAGCGGAGGATTTTACATAAGTTTTTTGGGAATGAATGGCAAAGCCTATAATTTAGTTTTTTCTAAAGACCCAGCTTCCTATTTGTCAAAGTAATATTTAGTAATAAAAATTATAAAAATGTGGTGAATAAAAGAATATCAACCTAATTTTGTTGTTGTTATCATTTTCTTGGTTTTTAAATTTCCTTCCTTGATAATCCTGTGGTTATTTTTCTAGGGTTTTGTGTTCGCCTTTGATGATTATAAGCATACGGATTTAATTTACTTGTATTCTGGCTACAGTTACTTAAACTGGTTGTTAATGAAAGGAGTTCAGTTAATTTTAAATTAATTAAAATGAATGTTTGCGAAATTTGTAACAAGAAGTTTAGTCGCGCTGATGCTTTAAAACGTCATATTAATATCGTGCATAATTCGAGTTGTGTTATGTTACACTGTTATATTTGTGATAAAAATTTCACGAGACTAGATAGTTTGAAGAGGCATTTGATTATAACGCACAAAAACAATTCTTCACATGAATTAAACAAAACAGAGGACAATTCGGAGAATGATAGCAGAAATCAGAATGGATTTTTGTGTGAATTTTGTGGAGCGCATTTTCAGCGTTTGGTACTATTAGATGAACATCTTTCGGGAGAACATAACATTGGAGGAAGAAGATCTTCTGAATTAGAAAATAGATTGAAGCCAGCAAAGCGGAAACTTGAAAACTCTATCCAAAGACCGCCGAAAGAAAAAACGCGAAAACTCGCAGACTCAAACCAAACAGCGCCCAAAGAAAAAGTGAAGTATTGTAATATTTGCCATCTAAGTGTTCCTCAAAACAAATTTACTGGGCATCTCTTAAGTAATGCTCACAAGAATGCTTCAAGTAGGAGCTGTGGAGATGTAGGTGAAAATATTGATTTGATTGATTGTGCGTTTCAAAATCGTATGGCAAGTTATCGAATCAAATCAAGTGAACCGCATGTTAATGTTGAAGAATTTTTAGAAAGTGTAAAATTGCAAATATTCAAATTAATAAATAAAATGCTTGATTTATGCACATCAATTAAAATGAATAGTGAACTTTTTGCAATATATATAAAACAAAAAGCTTCTGATGAAATAGATGTAGACGTCAAATCATTTAATACAAAATTCATTGTGGTTACATTAAGCAGTTGTTTAGTTGAAATTTACGAGTCTATTGCAGAAAAACTGAAAATGAAAAGTGAAAGTTTTCAAGAACGTGACAGCGGTTGGACATTGCAAGAAATACTTTATTTGGGAATTAATT
The DNA here is from genome assembly GCA_963930735.1 of Dioctria linearis. Classification (NCBI taxonomy): domain Eukaryota; kingdom Metazoa; phylum Arthropoda; class Insecta; order Diptera; family Asilidae; genus Dioctria; species Dioctria linearis. The sequence continues at coordinate 138,812,399 of OZ005743.1, read as the reverse complement.
TTGGTAAATATAACCCACTTCGGGCATCATCGTATATAGACTTACCTTCATCAATTAAAACTAAAAAGGCTGTTGTTAATGTAAAAAACGAGGACGATGCATGTTTTGCCTGGTCAATTGTCAGCGCTTTGCATCCAGTTGGAGAAAACCGAAACTCTAGCAGATTATCATACTACCCTCATTATGCGCAAGTGTTAAATTTAGGTGATATAACTTTTCCCGCAAAATTTGCTGATATAAGTCGATTTGAAAAACTTAATAAAATAAGTATAAATGTGTATGCTTTAGAAAACGATAAAATAGTGGTAGGACCTATACATTTAACAAAAGAAAAGCAAAATGTTCATATCAATTTACTTTATATTGAGAAAGATGGGCAAGGTCACTTTTGTTGGATAAAGAATTTGTCTAGGCTGGCTAGTTCACAAATGAATAGACATTCTCATAAAAAATGGATCTGCGATGGTTGTTTAAATTTTTTTACTACAGAAGTTAAACTTAATAATCATTTGCAAAATGGTTGCGGAAAACTTTATTCTATTTTGCCACAAAATGGGGAAAACATTTTAAAATTCAAAAACTATAATCGCAAATTAAAAGTTCCTTTCGTAATTTATAGCGATTTTGAAGCACTTCTTAAACCTGTTCATTCATGTAGTCCTAATCCGAAGAAGTCATTCACTGAAGATATTCAAATTCATGAACCTTATAGTTTTGCATACTATATTAAATGTTCTTACAGCAGTACCTTTGATAAATTTCGTCTACATAGAGGAATTGATTGCGCAACAAAATTTCTTGAATATCTTCGTGAAGACTTGCGATTTCTTAGTCGTATTTTGAAATTTATCGCGCCAATGAAACGGTTATCAGATAACGAAATTATTGAGTATGAAAATGCGCTTACTTGTCATATATGTGAAAAACGTTTTACTGAAAATGATAAAAAAGTGCGCGATCATTGCCACTTAAGTGGAGATTTTAGAGGTGCTAGCCACAATTCTTGCAATTTGCAATATAAAACTCCTGATTTCATACCAATAATTTTCCACAATCTTTGTGGATATGATGCGCATTTTATTGTAAGAGAGCTTGGCTTCGATGTTGAAAAAATTGATTTGATCCCTAAAAATAAAGAACGATATATATCGTTCACTAAGCATATGTATATTAGTGAGCAAATCACTATTAAATTAAGATTTATAGATTCTTTTCGCTTTTTAGAGACGAGCCTTGAAAAACTTGTTCAAACGCTACAACCAGAAAACTGCCTATCTGTTAAAAAGGCTTATCCGAATGAAGAGCATTTTAGATTGTTAACAAGAAAGGGAATATTTCCCTATGATTATGTCGATTCATTTGATCGGTTAGACGAGAAAGATTTACCTCTCCCCGTCGCGTTTTACAATAAGCTTACTATGACAGAAATATCTTCTTCTGATTACAACCATGCTAAATGCGTATGGAAAACTTTTAATTGTAAGACTTTAGGAGAGTATTCAGATCTCTATTTGAAAACCGATGTTCTGTTACTAGCAGATGTTTTTGAACAATATCGTAATATCTGCTTGCCCACTTATAGTCTTGATCCTGCTTATTATTATACTTCTCCAGGCTTAAGTTGGGATGCAATGCTTCGATGTACACAAGTAGAATTGGAACTGTTTACAGATATTGATATGTATAATTTTATAAAAAAAGGCATTAGAGGAGGGCTTACTCAATGTTCACATAAATACGCTAGAGCAAATAATAAATATATGGCAAAATATAACAAGGACGAAAATTCAAAATTCCTCATTTATCTAGATGCAAATAACTTATATGGGTGGGCGATGAGCCAGAGTTTGCCTTACGGTAATTTTCGCTGGCTTGAAAAAGATGACATTAATAATTTACAAATAGAAAATATTTCCGATGATTCAGAAAAGGGCTTTATATTAGAAGTAGATCTAGAATATCCTCAAAATTTACACAATGATCATTTAGATATACCGTTTTGCCCTGAAAATAAAAAACCACCATATATTAGTAGCAAAGAGAAAAAATTAATAGCTGATTTAACTAATAAGTATAATTACATTATTCATTATAGGAATTTAAAGCAGTGCATAGCTGCTGGCCTTATACTTACTAAAATACATAGAGCCTTGGAGTTTAATCAAGCTCCATGGCTGCGTAAATATATTGATTTAAATACTGCGCTAAGAGCAAAAGCAACTAGCGATTTTGAAAAAGATAATTACAAAAGAATGAATAATAGCATTTTCGGCAAGACCATGGAAAATATTGATCAACGAGTTGATATAAAGCTTGTTTCACATTGGGAAAATATAGGAAAAAGATTTGGTGCAAATACTTTAATGAGTAAAATCAATTTCCACAGCTTTAGTATTTTCAACAAAAATTTAGTAGCAATACAACTCAATAGGTTAAAAGTGACCTACAACAAGCCCATGTATGTAGGTTTTAGCATTTTAGATATATCTAAGACACTAATGTACAACTTCCATTATAGTTTCATGCAACAAAAATATGAAAATAGATTAAAGCTATTATACACTGACACAGATTCTTTTATCTATGAAATAGAAACGGAAGATTTTTATGAAGATATTAAAAATAGTTTAGATTGGTTTGACACTAGTAATTATGCATTTAATAATAGGTTCAACATGCCATTAGTAAATAAAAAAGTCCTTGGAAAATTTAAAGATGAAAATGAAGGTAAAATTATGTATGAATTTTTAGGTGTTAGAGCTAAGTGTTATTGTATTGTTACCGAATCCGACGTTGTAAAAAAAATAAAAGGAATTCAAAAACCTGTAGTAGCACAACAAATTACTGTTGAAAATTTTAGGAATTGTTTAGATAAGTCTGAAACTGTTTATCGTATAACTCGTATTTTTAAAAGCAATAAGCATCTGGTATATACTCAGTTAAGAAATAAGGTTGCTTTAATGAATTATGATGATAAGCGCTTTGTTATTCCAAATTGTATCAGCACCCTTCCATGGGGACATTTCAATATCCCAAATTATTATTTTATGTAAATAGAATTAATAGTTAATTTGAAAGAAATATTGATTTTATTAGTATTCGGATAACAAATGTATTAAATGAATGTATTGGGTGAAAATTATTAAAACGTATAAATAGCTAAAACTGACTTTTTTATTAATATAAAAATACACATCTTACATTTATTTATTATTCTGAATGTTTTCTAGGAAATTTCTTAAAAGGTATACATTTTTTTGGGCGCATTTTCCATTATGAACCAGACAATTGGGAGCGTTATTATACAAAAAGTCCAAGTAAGATAAACTAGAACATTGCAATTCATCTTCCATGTTATATACAATTACACTTTCACCAAATGTTTCTTTTAGCCACCGGACTTTATCACATCCTTTCACATATATCGTCTTATCTTTTAATAATGGAGTCATCAAACTATATAGTTGGTGGTATGGAATATAGCCATCATCCCAATTGAAACCGTGGTAGTTTTTATGCAACCATTTTACCTCTCTTCTTTTTTCAGCTGTTAAATCCTTGAATCGAAATGGAGGTTGAAATATGAAGTGCTGCATTTGATTTCCATTTGTCAGAATCGCCAATTCCTTCACCAAAAATTTATTACAGTTATTTTTGAAACCCTGTATATCAATGATTGCATCCATTTCACTTAAACAACCTTCTTGACTTCGCTCGTTAGCGGGTTGTACTCAACTATTCGATCGTGAAGAAGTAAGCAATAAGCTGATGTGTTTGCTGGGATGTTGGTAGAAGTCTTAAATTCTAACCTTATATCCACAGGTCCACTCTTGATACTCTCATTTTGATAAGAACAATCGATAACAGCAATTGGTGCGATTTCATTAAATTTCTTTGTAGAGAGAAGTGGTTGAGGCTGTCGGCTGTAATAGGATTGTTGGAATTTTGTATACATATCATACAGTAAAGCATATCGATCTCGGTCAAACTTCAAGTTTAAGTCATCATAAGGATAGGATTCTGAGTTTAAGTGTACTTTAACATTGACGAGATTGCAGTGATCAAATTTACTTGCATCTTTCTTTCTATCATCTTTACGGCTAGTTTGGAGTGCTAAAATCACATATCTGGGCTTTTCTAGTTGTGTCGATATCTTAACTGACCACGTATGATCAGTTGCTATTGGCAGAACTGGATATTCGTAAATATCCCAACTCCGAAATGGCACTTGAATTGGACGTCCACTTTCTACGGTTTTCAGTAATATTAGCTTTTTATCATCTGCGATTGTGATGTGTGGCATCTTCCATTGCAGTTTAAAAATATTGATTGCCACTTCATCGGTTGTAGCAATAAAAGCATTGTCATCCGTTCTGCTTCGGATTAATACCAGTTCATGTTTAGCGTTTATTATGATTTTTTTATAATCTTCAGCGAATCCTAATAACATTTTAAGTGGCACACAGAAATTAAAGAATAGTTTATCTGGTTTTAGGGATTCTGATATAGACCAGCCTGCGTTGATCAGCATTTTACTCTCATTTTCATTTAGCGAAATATAATTTTTCAGTGTGCTAGCTATTCCCAAATTCCTTGTCCGATCAATTTCCACTCCATTCAATTCATAACGAATTTCATCAAAGAGAAAAGCGAAAACATTGTTTGATAGACTTGCGTCTGCTGACTTTGTCCCGTCTGACTTCTTAGTTAGAGAAGCTTCAATATATAATAAACTTTCGCTGGGTAGAACATATAAATCCTGATGTTGTAGTGTAATTCGAACTTCATCATTATTTTTATATGAAGTTAAGAATGGTGAATAAGTATGATATTCCACTTTAACTATACTGTTATCATAGGATACGCTTCTAATAATATTCAAAATGTCACTCATTTTTCAGTTTAAATCCAAGAGACTTCAAAAATTTCTTATTAATTGATGATAATTTTGATGTTCCCTCTTGCGAAGACGTTAATCGACTAGTTATTTGAAAACGTTCGAGCTTATATTTATCATTAGCTTCTTTATTATATATCAGCATGTTGAGGCTTCAAATGTATTCTAACAGTAATTGTCTCTCCTCTAAAATTTATTAAATCACCGTCTTGATCAACTAATTTTAGTACAAGTGAACTTATCCTTCTGGCATTCACGGGTAAATAAATAGCATTTCTAGGTACTTCAACTATTTTATATCCTGGTCCCACTTTAGGAGAAAATTCATGAAGAGTGTGAACCTGCGTATTATTTATAAATGATCCTGATATAATGTTGCATTCAACTCGTATTACATTAATTTTTATTATATTTACGGGCAAGTCAGATTCATGTAAGATGTTGGGATCCAGTTCACGCTTACTAAATCCCAATAAAGAACCAATAGAGTTTGCTCTATTAAAAAATATTCGCTGTGTACTCTTTATTTCACTTTTCAAAGTATTATTGTTAGCAGTAATTATAACTACAGGTTTAGTTTTGGTTTTATCTAGCTCTCTTTTCACAAGTGCTGCAATATCATCAATTTCATAAGACCCTTCTGGAATTTGTATGACTTCATCTTCCACATAAAACAAATTATTCCTTTCATCCACATTAGGTATTGAATTATATGTTTGGAAATCAATGAGTCCGCAGACGTAGTTTGTATTAAGATCTAAAGGAGGAAAATATTCAGCTATGAGTATAGATGAATTTCCACTCAGTGTCAGTGTTAATGACATGGTAACTCTGAATAAAATGTGATTTCTAATTAATGAAATGCTTTATTTATACTCGGGACTCATGTAGAATACATAAAAAGAGTAAATAAATTATTTTGACTTAGAACGATTATATAAGAACTTTAAACACAAATGTCCACAATTTATAGAGTTATAATTTTGATAAGCTTCATAGTTGTACACTATCTTATTTCCTAAATACTTTAAAAGTTCTTTTGGTGGTTGTAAATTTCCAAAGCTATCAAAGTACTCAATTCTTGAACCATCTTTATAATACGCCACCCAATGACTTCCAGGACCTGATGAACAGTCCAAATTGATGATTCCACATTCGAACCTTTTTGGTTTCTTTGGGAGATTATCTCGCATAAAGACACCTCTAAAATACGGAATGTGATTCGCATAGTTGTGTAAATCGAGTTCGTTTAATGGGCGGTTGGGTAGCGTTTTCAGTAGTTTTTTTGGGGCGGATTTAAGAAGAGTCCAAGACCTTTTCTGTAAGGCTTTAAAAACAAACCACTACCCTTCTTTCCTAAAGCAATAGCTTCCATCGTATCATTATGTCGAGTGGCTTCCTTCAGCTTCTCTTTAGCATTTTTAGCATCAGTAACTGCCTTTGCGACACCAGATGCCCCACCTACTAAAGCTCCTAGTGCAGAAAGTCCAGCAAAAATAGGGATGAGTGGTAAAATTCCTCTAACTTTTGGTAAAGGAATTATCCGCGGTGTTCTTACATATTTCTTTTTTCTTTTAAATACATCTTTTGTGGTAGCAAGCGCAAGTGTTATAGCTTCGTGCAAAGAATTTGGTTTTTTCGTCTTTAAAATATTTCTTGCTTCACGAACCCCTTTTTGAAGTGTCAATTTTGTTTTATTATTCTTCCTGAAAGTTTTATTTCTTTTTAACCCCATTCCGAATTTAATTTTTGTCTTCATTGCGTTTGTTACAAGCCAGGCATTTAATCGTTCACCAAGTAGTGCATCTCTAGATTTTACTCGCTCCCACGCCTTTCCTGCTAATATGTTGTCAGCAATATGACGATCTTTAATATCTTTGTACTTGGAATAGGCTATATCGTGCTCTTTACAGCCAGCGTCAAGGGGATTTATACCAGGATCACCTCTAGCTATCCTTTCTTGTAATTTAGTGCCAGGTCCGCAGTATTGATAACCAGGCAAATGCAGCTCAAAAGGTAATCTGCTGATCGCTTCGTTTACTAAACCTTTCCCGATATGTCTTTCACCTCTTCGATTACTTTTGTAAACTATCATTTATGTCTTTACTTCAGCACGAGCATAACTAAACTGATATAAAAATGCGTTCATTCAAGTACATATATTAGTTCTCAGAATGAAATTCGTTAAGCAAGAAGTGTCATTACCAATAAGGAATATTGATATAAATCATTCAAATTTAAAGAAAAAGCATGGGTTATTATTGCCCAATAATATAAGAGCTATCATCGTAGGACCTTCTAGTTGTGGTAAGACCAATCTTATGATTGGTCTTATAGAACACCCTAATGGGCTCGAATTTGAAAATATTTATATCTATTCAAAATCTCTATATCAAGAAAAATATGAGTACTTGAAACGAGTAATAAGCCCGATTTCTGGATTAGGCTTTTATACATTTTCCGAAAATTGTCAGGTCATTTCACCAGAAGAAGCAAAACCAAATTCGATTATAATTTTTGATGACGTTGCTTGCGGTAAACAAGACAATATGCGAGCATATTTTTGTATGGGGCGCCATAATGATATCGATAGTTTTTATCTTTGCCAAACATATACGCATATTCCCAAGCATTTAATTCGAGACAATGCTAATTTGATTATTTTATTCAAGCAAGATGATTTGAACCTTAAACATATTTACAGCGATCATGTGAATACAGACATGTTCTTTGATACCTTCAAGAATGCATGTGCAGAGTGTTGGAAAGATAATTATGGCTTTCTGACGATAGTTAAGGATAGTCCGCTAACTAAAGGACGTTATCGCAAAGGATTTGATGCCTTTTTTGTTCTATAAAATGTAATATGCCACATGAATCAGTTATAGAGCTGTTAAAATCAGTTAAGAACTGTTAATCGAGCAGTTGAAAGCAGTTAAAATCCGTTAAGAGCTGTTAAAAGCAGTTGATTAACCAGTTGACAGACCAGTTAAATCCAGTTAATAAACCTGTTAAGACAGCTAAAAGCAGAACATTTTTTCAACTAAAATGAAATACAAAGAAAAGTCAGGAGCCAAAAAGGAAGAAATAATAAAAGACATTATAAAAACTAGAAATGCTATAAGAAAGAAATTTCAAGCTATAAAAAGTGGGAAAATTGAAACAGAATTTCAACTTGAGAAAACATTTAAACCTATAACAAAACCTCTTGAAGAGTTCATAACAAATGTAAAACGTGAGCCAAAAATTGAAATTAAACCCGAATACAAAGAAGAAGAAAAAGAAGAAGGTGATGATGATGAACTAACTCCTCAAATAAAATTTGCAAAAATGGAGTCGGCAAGTACACCAGTAAAACAAAGATATTCTTCGTTAGAAGAGGAATTTGTAACACCAACTCGTTCAAAAACTTTAACAACAGCAACAAGTAGAGATTCTACTTTAAATTTATCTGGCGGGTTAATTGATGGATACTTACAAGCATATGCTAATAAAAGCCCAAAAATCGACTTCACCTATGGTGTATATTTAGATAATAACAATAAATTGAAAATTGGGAATTCTACAATTGTTATTGATGAAGATACCTTTATTATTAATAGTAAATTTTACCCAATAACATCAGGTCTATGCGAATTATTATTCATGAAGGATCCTACAAAGGGCTCATATACAGAACGAGACTTAATCAATTATCAAACTATTCTCAAAGATTCCAATGCTTATAAACGAGGTCATAGTGATGATGGGCAAATAAAGGGTAGTAAAGGCTCTAAATACAAAGACATTATAAGCAAGCTAGTGCATTCTACAGGAAAAGGTTTAATGCTTTTACCCAAGGAAAATATTGATTATGTCTATTGGGATAATCCTAATGAACTCGTAGATCGGTTGCGCCTCCTTATAGCTTCAAAACAGGCTGGTAACAATAGCCACCATAATGAAATCATGTCAATAATTGAAGAATTAAGAGAAGCAAGCATTATAGTATAAATAGCACACTCTTTACTTAATAGCGCTAATAAAATAATGAGTGTTGACAAGTTCGGAAGGTTTTCTAAGGAAGTGAAATCAGGAGCGCCTGGTGAAAGAGGGCCAAGAGGTTTTCCTGGTGAACGTGGGCCTCAAGGTGTACGTGGTGAACAAGGTCCACCGGGTATCGGATTCGAGCTAGCAGAAACTGGAGACTATAATGTTAACAACAAAAGGATGCAAAATCTCGGGCTTCCAATAGAAGAAAGGGATGGAGTTAATAAAAAATACGTTAAAGACTTGATGGAATTGAGCAAAATAAAGTTTGATGCAGATCTGAATGTAGTGAATGATAGAATATTGATCGAAGTAAAGGGTATATATGATGTAATTAAAGTTAACACCGAAAAAGAATGCAAGCACTTTATAAATGAAGCAATTGAAGAACTAAGCGTTAAATTGGAATCAGAAGCTGAATCGCAAACAAGTAATTCAGTAAATATTTTCCGCGGCAAAGTAAAAACTTACATTGATACTGAATTGGATAAAATTTGGGGAGCTTTAAGCAAATTAATAGATGTCGAAGCGATAACAATTACAAAAAGAGGCGGTTACGGGCAACTAACTCTATGATGGGTAAAAGACAAGTTGTTGAAGAATTACATAAACCAGCGCGGAAAAATTTCAAAAAGCGTCGTGTCGTCATCAAAGGCTTAGATGACCTTTGGCAAGCAGATTTGGTTGAAATGGGGGTATATGCTAATAAGAACAAAGGCTATCGTTTTCTCCTAACAGTAATTGATACGTTTTCTAAATATGCCTGGGCTATTCCAGTGAAAAATAAAACCGGTATTGAAATATCTAAAGCAATGAAAACTATTTTTGATGATGATGGTAGAATACCTAAAAACATACAGACTGACGACGGAAAGGAGTTTTTTAATAGCAATTTCCAAAACTTAACGAAAAAATACAAAATTAATCACTACTCAACATATAGCCCCCTCAAGGCATCAATAGTTGAACGATTTAATAGAACATTAAAAAATATGATGTGGAAAGAATTTAGCATGAGAGGAACATATCGATGGGTTGACATAGTAAAAGATCTTCTATTGAATTATAATAGCAAGAAACACCGAACAATAAAAATGAAACCAATCGACGTCAGTAATTCAAATGAGAAACAATTACTTTCAACAGCATATAATCATATAAAAGTCGTTCATCCACCCAGATATAAGGTTGGAGATTTTGTTCGGATTAGCAAATACAAGCATGTGTTTGAAAAGGGTTATACACCAAATTGGACAGCAGAAATCTTTAAAATTAGAGAAATTCGGCTCACAAACCCCGTTACATATCTTTTGGAAGATTATAAGGGGCAACCAATCAAGGGAGGATTCTATGAACTGGAACTTCAAAAGTCTAAAAATCCCGACTTTACCTGGTCGAAAAGGTTTTGAAGCAAAAGGGCGATAATGTTTATGTTAAGTGGCTGGGATTTCCATCGAAAGACAATTCTTGGATTAATAAAAAAGATGTATTATAATTTAAAAGTAAACCCCATAAACAGTTTTTAACAAAAATATTATTAGTTTGTTACTTAATATAAAAAACCAAAGATCATAAATTTTATTTCTGTGCTTCTTATTTACTATCGGAGCTAAAATTTCAGCAGTTTCTTCAATGCGACGTTGAAACCGAAATCTATCAACAGCATAAGTTTCCCATGAACGCCTTTTGGCCCCACATTGCCGCGGTATATATTTGAGGGTTTGAGTCACATCTAATTACTTTGCGCTCCTTTTTTCTTTTCTGTTGCAGCAAAAACAGAACATCTCTATAACCCAAACTTTCACAAATTTTTTGTAGATTTTCATATGCCTTCGAGTCGCTTTTAGTAATCCTAAGGAATAGCTGTCCATGTTTCTGATAATGGAAATAGTTATTTTTATTCTGTAAAGATAACAGTGAAAATTGTCAAAATTATGAAATTGTTTTATAAATCAAATGTTACCTCTTTAACCTCTCGAAGATACGATGAAAGCCATCCTCTTCTCTCATATTCAGCAATCAGATCATTAAAGTTCGTTGAGTCAATTAAAAAAATTATATTATCTAAAATTACTTTTTTGTTGTGTTTTTCCATAACCCAAATTTATTTGGAAATATTCATTAGATATGTTTGCTTCATGCGTCTTAAATCGAGAAGTTCAATATCACTCTTGTAGTCGGCATCATACTGCTTTATAATCTCCACTTCGCCACTACTTAAAACTCTTTCAGTTTCAAATTCGTGGTACTCATAACAAGAAATCTTCAATGTTCGTAGCAAGTAGTTACTGTCATATGTGCAGCGAATTGTTATAGATTTATCATCATCAAATTCGAGTTTGAAATGTCTATAAAAAATGTCTTTACTCTCAATTACCCCGGCAATTTCTAATTCTTTCTTAATTAAATCTTGCCTAAAACCTTCTATAGCTTCTTCAACGCTTACAAATTTCCTTTTAGAGGGTACTGTAGTTGTTTCAATAAATGAAATGGTAGAACCCTCACTTTCCGGATTTGAAATCAAAGTCGTCGTTTCTATGTCTTTCTTTTTATTATTATTATTATTATTATTATTTCTGAAGAGCGCAAACGTGTCATTCAATAGCTTGGCGAATAATAAAGAAAACAGCGGAAGAAATCGAGAAAAAAACCGCTAAAATAGAAAAAAGTGACACTGAGTTTGAGTGTTTTATAGTGTATTGTGGTTGGTGTGAGAATCATTATAAAAACTATTTAAAACTACAAAAGATAAATTGTTAAAAAAGTGCAAATTTAGTGACAGGTTTGGATTTTTAATTAATTTCGGTCGTTGCCATGACAACATGGCAACCGTAAAAAATTTTTAGTTTTGGACTTAGCAAAAATAATATAATTGTAAAATAATAAATTAAATTGGAAGAAAAAATAATAAAAATCAAATTTATCGAAAATTATAAATTTATTAAAATAAAATAAAAAGTATAAAAAGTAAAAAAAACTTCTCTGCCTCACTCTAAATGGGTGAGAGCAGCAGCGATTCTGGGGGGAATGAAGATCCCCTCAAATCAATTGGAAGGAGGAAGAAGAACTTAAGCGCTTCCTCTTCTTCACAAAAAAGCTTAAAAGGGCCCAATGAAAAGGCTTTTAAGGGCCCTAGTCAAGAGGCCAAGAAAGTGCAGCCAACTCCGTCGGAGAATATAGCTGGAAGGACAGCTGGCGCTGTCCCACAAGAGTCTGGAGCACCAACTCCAAGCACTGCTGCACAAGCAGCAGTACCCGCAGCCACAACAACGACAGCATCAACCCAAGGGAAAAACCCAAGCTTGGTGGAAGTCGTTAAAACAGCTTCAGCTTCAGCGCCAAAGCCGAGCGGTGTTATCATGAGGCCACCGCTTTCTGTGGTGAAGACAAATGCCTCAAAACAGAAGCCAGCGGCACCAGTAGCAAAACCAGTAGCTGCACTACGATCCCCGGCATTAGTGTCAGGGATGTCATATGCGCAGGTAAGTGGTAGTTCCAGGCAGGCTTCCACTATAGAAATTTTAGGAACGGGCATCACTCCTCGTCCACCCCCATTGGACGCGGGTAAGCCTCGGCCCAAGACCAGTGCGGGTCTCCAGGGCTTCTTCGACGGGAGGTGGCAGGACGAGAGCTACGGGATGCAGCTTGAGCACATCAGAGGATGTCCTCAGACTGCATACCTGAAGGCAATCTTCCGCGTCATCTCCTGTGAGCAGCTTTTCTCAATGGGAATTATAGCTGGAGGAATGGTCGAGGTGTATACCACAACCCTCGAAAGCGCCACTAAGCTTATGCTTGAGGGCATCGAGGTGGAGGGTAGACACCTCGTTCCATTCCCGCTAAAAGAGAAGCCCACGAAGGTCGTGTTTTCGCGGGTCCCTATGCGAGCCCAACATGAAGACCTCTCGAATTTCCTTGGGAGATTCGGGAAGGTTCATGGAAAGGTTCGCGCCATTCCCATTAAAATTGGGGACGAGGGTCTCGGGCGGGGTATCTTCGGTACTAGCCGGGAAGCGTCCATCACCTTGAATAAGGGGTGTACGCTTCCGTCAGGCTTTTACCTGGGCATATCCGGCTCGAGATACTGGATAGACGTTGGCACCGAAGCGAAATGCCATGCTTGCCATTTGGTAGGGCATTTTATTGCTGACTGCCCCAGGAGAACCGGGAAGAAGGCTGAACCGAGGGTTCCCTCGAAGGAAGCCACTACTACAGTAGTGGATCTGGAGAAGGAGCCTTCGGCCGGCACTCAACCTGCTATTTTGGAGCAGCCAGTGGTTAGGGTGCCTGAAGTTGCCCTAGAGGCAAAAATAGTTATGGCTGTAAACGGCGCCACGTCGGCACGTGAAAACACGGCTACTTCCGACGAGGAGTCGAATAGCCAAGTAGTAAAAAAAAAGAGGACGAGGAGGAAGAAAGTTGACCGGGTGATGCTGCCTCCTCCAGAGCCAGCAAAGCCAGTCGCATCCAAGCGGCCCCACTCGGAGGAGGACGATAGTGGAGCTCGCGGTTCGAAGGTTGTAGTAAGGGACGCGGTGGTGTCTCTCGAGCAGCTTTCGGACTGCGACATCACCGGCTTGGATGACACTGGTCTTTCGAGCTTCGGTGGCTACGAGTCGTGTGATAGCATCATTTCGACTGGTAGCCAATTTGAAGTCTCGAAAGGGATGGAGACCCTTCCTAGGAAGAAGATCTCTGAAATTCTTACCCAGCTCCAGTACAAGAAGAATTCAGATAAAATCTGGAGTATTCTTGTAAGGGAGCTGGAGAGGCCAGAGTTGTTACTTCCTCAGCTTCAACTCCTACAACAGGAGTCCAGGAAGAGGAGGAAGTACAACGATGTTGCTCGGTTAGAACGACTTCATAGGAAGGTGGAGGAGTTGCTTCAGGAGCATCGCTTGGCCGATTCTCCTCGTCAATAGACGTCGCACATTCATCGTTTGAGCTTTTCATCTCTTTGAATGTGCAAGATAGCTTCGATCAACACCGGGGGTTTAAGTGCACATACAAGGTTACACAGCACTATCGAACATGTCAAAATGTTCGATATAGACATCGCGCTTCTACAGGAGACGAATTTTACACAAGACACATACACACAACTTGAGCGCTATGCTTATTTACACACTGGCTATGCAATGTTTGCCACACCTGCGCCTCGCCGAGGCTCAGGGGTGGCAATCATTGTATCCAACAAATTTACACTATCGTCTCCTGTCTATACAGATATCTTCCCAGGCTTCGCTTCTTCCTTGGATTTTGTCGTTCAAGACAAACATATCAAGGTAGTAAACGTGTACCTTCCTCATGACCAGGACATTACAAGACAAGTTCTTGATAGTGTTCAGTCGTGTCTGGTGAATTTTAGCGGTGAAACTGTCCTCGGAGGTGATTTTAACTGCACTCTGAATCCCTCAATGGATCGGCACTCTGGAGTTGAGTTCAACTCTGTCAATGCTACTCGATTGAGGAATTTTGTCGGTGTTTTCAGACTCGTGGATATCTATCGTTGGACGCATCCTACGACTAGATCATACACGAGGGTCTCGCGAAATATCCATGGAAGTCTCGCAGGCTCCAGAATTGATAGACTTTACGTCTCACCTGGAATACTAGAACATTTCGTTGGTGTCACTCATGAAGTGTGTTCCGTTAGTGATCATCTTCTTGTAGTGGCGACCAGCACTCTAGTTGAAAGACGAACTGCATACTGGATATTCAACAACTATTTGTTGAATTCCGAGCAGTTCATCAATGAGTTCACTGAATTCTGGCACGATTGGCAAGAGAGGAAAGTTAACTTTCCTTTTCTTAGTCAATGGTGGGATGTTGGAAAGCTCCAGATTCGGTCTTTTATCGAGACGAGTTTCAATCGAAGTGGCTATCAAGCTTCTAGCTTGTCGGCCGAGGTCTCTCGGGTGGCAGCTCTTCTCCCAACTCAGCCGGGATTGATTCTTTATTTCAATGGAATAAAGGAACGCTTGGCGACACAGACTTACAAGCACAGCTTGGAGTTTGTGCTGCGCGGCCAATCGCGCTGGCTGAGAGAAGGCGATTCTCCAACTGAGTACTTCTTTCAGGCGACTAGACGTCGTACTGCTTCTTGTGAGGTCGAATCGATAATTGATGAATCTGGACAAGTCCTCAACGGACAACAGCTATCAGAATATATTCGAGACTACTACAGTAGTCTCTACTCTGAATCGACGTCGACAACATCCTCGACCACTCATGAATTCCTTGAGAATATTCCCACTTTCTCTGAAGACAGTAAGGAGCTCCTGGATACAGTAATCACATTGGAGGATATGATTGCTGCGACAAAGGATCTAAGGCGACACACTTCACCTGGTTATGACGGCTTGACTCCAGAATTCTTCATACGTTTCAGGGATTTATTAATTCCTGACCTTTTGGAAGTCTTCAATTCGGCGGTTGAGACGCATTCAGACTTTCCTTCTAGTTGGAGGAGATCTGTTATGCGCTTGATTCCAAAGAAGGGAGATTTGCAGAGGATGGGGAACTGGAGGCCAGTAACCCTATGCAATGTAGACTACAAAATCGTCTGCAAAGCATTAGGGGCGATACTCCGCTCAGTGATTGCTTCGGTAATACACCCGGAACAGTCCTATTGTGTACCTGGTCGTAGTATCTATGACAACATCGCGGTAGCCAAGCATTTGTTTGCCTACCATGAACAGACAGGTGCACAAATGGCCATGATTTCACTTGACCAGCAAAAGGCTTTTGATAGTGTCTCGCACGAGTATCTTTTGACTGCTCTCGAGGCATTTGGGTTTCCGCCCAGGTGGCTCGATATCGTCGGGAAACTGTATAGAGATTCAGCGATTTTGATTAAGCATCAAGGACAAGTTCTGGCTCCTATCTCGTTTCATCGAGGTATCAGACAGGGCTGTCCATTGTCAGGTATGCTTTATGATCTTTCGTTGGAGCCGCTACTGGTGAATCTTCGTCGAATGCTCGGACAGTATGCGGTTCATCTGCCGTATACCAATGTGAGGCCTCTTATGTTGGCGTATGCGGATGATCTGTCTGTTTTCGTGACAAGAGATGAAGCTTTTCCGGTCGCTCGTGCTGTTTTCGAACAGTTCGAACGTATAGCGGGCGCTAAAATCAACCTTAGTAAGAGTCAAGGCTTGTGGTGTGGAAGGTGGAGAGATCGTACAGATACTCCACTGAACATCCAATGGACTAATACTTGCCTGAAGTATTTAGGAGTGTATATCGGACGCGAGAGTAAATCAAATAATAGCCGCATCGCTCTTGAGAAACTCTCTAGAGCTGTAAACTCATGGCGTAGTCGACTGTTTCCATTATCCTTAATGGGTAGGTCAGTCGTGATAAACTATTTGATTACCTCGTCCATCGTTCATCTGCTAAAGTCTGAGACGTTTGATGAAGGCTTCGTAAGTCTTCTTCAAGCAAAAGCGATAGACGCCTTTTGGTGCGGAAGACGATGGGTTGCTGAAAGCACGCTCTGTCTGCCAGTCAAGATAGGTGGATTAGGTCTCACTAACTTGGTTGTGAAATCAAGGTGTCTCCAAGTGCGTGCATTCCAACGAGTGTTCTGCCAGAGAGACAGCTTGATTTCTCAACTGTGGGTGAATGTACTGGGAGGGATCGGCATAGGGGAGTATTACTACCTACTCTCTGTTCGACCACCTTATCCTCGTGACTGGCCACAGGATCTAATCTCAACGATTCAGACCTGGGGCAGAATCAGGCCAGCATTTCACCTTCAGTGGAATGCTCTAAGGTACACGCAATTCGCGTCGATTCCAATCAGGTTTAATCCTGAATTAATAGATTCAGTGTTCGGTAATGCTCGGGGTTTTGAAGCTGACACGCATACACTGACGGTTCTCGGAGATATTATTGATATCTCTGGAAACTGTCGAATAAACACTAACACTGCACAACTACACGACCTGGCTGCTTCTGCGCGGGAGAGATTTCGCCAACTTGGGACCAGTGACCCTGGCACTAAGTTGGAAGATGCTTTCGTTCTGAACAGACCACCACACACACCTTTCAGCACACTTACAACACGTGTGCTCCGTGACGTGCTTATGTCCATAAGACCTCCGGAGTATACAGGATACAACAGATGGCGAGCACACCTCGGGGTGAATATGGGCGTGATGGGAGGGATAACTTGCAGAGTAGTCTACAGTTATCCTTCTAGTTACAAAGATGCTGATGTAGCATTCAAATTGCTGCATCACAGTCTTATGCATCCTAATCAGTTGTCACATATCGACCGCCGAGTTCAGAGGATTTGCACAGTTTGTGCTGGTGAGGGCACCCTGTTTCACAGGTTCTTCACTTGTCCGGCTTTGCAGGGTCTAATGGATCTCGTGCGCGGTATGTGTCAGTTGATCCACCCGAATTTCGGCATTACTAGGACATCGTTTCTATGGGGACCAAAGGTATGTAGTCGAGTGAATTGTTTGATTGGCTTTGTGTTGACACTGGCCAAATCTACAATTCACCTGTACTACATGAGAGTCGAAGCTGGGAATCAGAACACTGACCCACAACACCACGCACACGCACTTAAGCGCCACTTCGTTGACAGGTTGAAGAGACGTTTACGTCTTGAATATCTGGCAACGAACGCAGACACATTCAACTGCACATGGCAACCACTATCGTCGGTGCAGGACGGAGCTCTTGTCTTTCACTGGTGATAGCAGGCCACAGCATTTGCAGCACTAGTCCACGGGGCTTCTCCCCGCTTAGGAATCGTTGCAAGTGCTGTGGGAAGGACAAGCACTCTGTTAGAGATGCTAAGCTGGAGGGATGATGAGGGCAGTTTGTAGAGGTCTATGATACTACAGGCTTCCCTCGCGGGACTCTATAACGGTATCGCGTAAATTTTTCGTTCGTTCGGTCATTTATTTTTAATTCGGTTTCGGTGTCGGTGCTAAATTTCAAAATTTTATGTTGAAAATTCGTTCGTTTAGGCAATTATTTTTATTAGTTTATTTTGGAAATTTGGAACTTCTTGGAGCTGCCACTTACCCAATTGTCAAAATTGGGACTTTTAAATTTTTTGTCTATCTTTTAGATCCTTTTCAAAATTCTTGTAGCCGTTTTATAGTCTCTTTTGAGAATTTTGTCTTGTTTGTTTTCCTTTTGTTTGTGTCTTTTTTCTTGTTCATTAGTTTTTCTAATTGTTTTAATTGTTTAATTGTCCCTATTGACCTTTTATAACTTTTAGATTAGCTAGCGACCTTTTGTTTACACTTTGTAGAGCCTTTTGCCACCTATTTTTAGGGAATTTTAAAAGAGCCAATGAGCCACTAAATAAAGAGCTTATACAAATAAAAAAAAAAAAAATTATTATTATCGCTATAGGTTAACAAGCGAAAGGACAATCCAATTTGTACTGTTTGATTATCAGGAAGATTTAATGCGAAATCTAAGTTACTAATGTTTTCCCTTGTAAGATTAACAGATAGCGGTATTGGTTGGCTATGACAGAGCGATGTAATCAATAAAATGCCAAAAAATTTAATAACACACATTTTGATATATGATTCTGCTGCAAAGTTTTTCAGACTTAATGGTCGGAGTCTTCTTAGACAAATAATAAATTTTCCAGATCTGAGTCTCTTTATATAGTTCTTCCTCCCGATATTACCGCGAAATTTCATCACCATCCGTCAACTAAAGTCTTAAAAGCTTGACCGAATTTAATCCTTTATGTAACCTTCTTGTTCAAGCAATTTTCGAACTTCTTCACCTTCTTGATCAAGTTTTGTACGATATTCCACCCATCTCGTTTCTTTTAATCTTTCTATTTCTTCTTCATGACGCTCTTTTACCCTTTCTATTTCTTCTTTTTTCAAGCCCGTTTCTTTTAACTTCTCTATTTCTTTTTTATGGCGTTCTTGTAACTTTTTTATTTCTTCTTTCAAACTAAGATTTTTGTTATCACTACGATGTGAATGATTTTCATTATCATTTTGTGTGAACTTTCTCCCAATATTTCCAATCATCTTCATCGCCGAAAGGGCAATTTGAGGGAAAATGATTCATATTTCTATGACTCCTTGCGCCGCCATATGTTTCTCCAACAACAGTAACATCTCCTCCGCTTGATTCGAACTTTACATGTTGAAGTGGTTTAAAATAAAAATTAGTATTTAATGTTGTAGGAAATGTTTCGCCTTTTCGTTGAGAAAAAATCAAACAAGTGCTTCCGTTATCAGGTGTTACATAAAAATTAAGTATTTCTCCAATTACGTTGGTATTCACTATTTTAAAAGCTGACCACCCGCTTTCACAAATACAAAATTTATACTTATCTCTTATGATCTCAGACCAGAACATAACTTTTTTCTGATTAGGAATATTCGTTGCGTACTGATTGCCTCTTATTGGTTGAATAACTCATCTCACTACGCAACGCTCTATTTATACACTAATTGAGATTGCAATAAAGCAATTGCATTTGGTACGGTAAGATTAAACCTGAATGTATCCTGCAAGGCGCTTGAAAAGAAACAAAGTAACGGGAGTGGCGATTTTTCAAGGAAAAATAAAAAAATATATTTGGTTTTATACTTTTATATTCAATAAAAGTTTTTATAAAAAATTCACTTCACAAAATTAAAAGCCAAATAACTACTGTTCGCAATTTATTATTTAGTAAATATTAAATTAAAATATTTTCCATTTGCTCCTTTGCTAGTTATGCAAAAGTTTCCTTCGTTAATCCTATGAAGAGTTTTCTCTGACACTTGCACAAAACGTGGTGGTAAATATAGTTGATAATGTTCCAATTCCAGAAGAAGTCTTTCGCCAAAACGCGTCTTTACTTTCTTAGAACTTAAAATTTTGTATGGATTGTCTTTCTCCATATCTTTCATCGCAAGGATTGGTTTGAATATTAAAGTCTGCAATTCCTCTAGCGCTTCAAAATCTTCGTACAAGTTTTCATTTATGTGTTCATTAAAAAATGTTTGTGTGAACTGCATATTGGATGTCGCTTGTTGAATTGCTTTTTAAAAAATTAAATTGGACTTTCACGATGTTAATTCTGCGAATGCTTTCACGATTCTACAATGCGAGTACAGACTTTGTTGACATATAATCACAGCGTATTATACGCCTAGGTCTTTTATCTTTTATCTCCGCCACATAACCCTACAAAGTTCCACCACAAAAAGCTCCCCCACATTTTTCGCCACCACCGTCATGAGCTACAAAATCTCCACCACAAAACATCCAATAAAAAAGCTCCACCACATTTTTTGAGCTACAAAATCTCCACCACAAAACATTCAATAAAAAAAGCTCCACCGCAAAGCTCCACCACATTTTTCACCACCACCACCACCACCGCCACCGTGACCCAGAACCGGCACAAACACACTACTCATATAACCTCACAAATTTTGTGATGTCATCTATCGTCAAGAAAACATACCTTCTTTTGCCATTCTGTAGTACCTGCGACCGGACCAAAATGGTCTAAATGAACGGTTTCGAAAGGTACATTTCCTTTAGGCATATTGTGCATTAGCCCTTCATGTTTACCACTATTTTTAGAAAAAACAATACAGTTCTAACAATTTCCTATATAACTTTTAATCTTTTCCCTCATCTTTGGAAACCAATACGTTTTCATCAGCACTCCCATCACTTTGTCACAACCCATATGACCCATTTCATCATGATATTTTCTCAACACAGTGTTTTCCATACCACTTGGCACATAAAACCAAATTCAAACCATTCCGCATTTCATATTTATTACTCTCTTCTCTTTCCAATTGCTCATTCTCCTGCTCGTCTTTGTACTGACATATTGACAAATTTTGTTCAAACGTATTTTCCTCAAGAATTAATGTATTCGTAGTTCTACTAAGAGCATCCACATGTTGCATCTTAGCCCCTCCTCGATGCTCCAAACTGTAATCAAAATTTTCTAATTCTAACGCCCTCCTCGCGATCCTCGGATTCACCTCCCTTTTGTTTAATGTTAGCTCCAAAGAATTACAATCCGTAACAATTTTAAACTTCAATCCCTGCAAGTATATCCTAAATCTCCTCAGTACATAAATTATAGCCAGCGCCTCTAGCTCAAAACTGTATTTTTGACTCATGATCACTTTACATCACCTTTCTTTTGTAATAGAATGGCTCCAAATCCAATAGAGCTTGCATCGCAATGGATGCTTCAATCAACTTTTGTTTTAATCTCTCAAAACAATTCACCTCTTTTTTTTCAAACTTAAAGTTTACATTTTTTCGAATTAAATTGTATAACGGTTGTGCTTCCACCGAAAATCCTTGAATAAATCTCCTAAAGTATGAACACAGGCCAAGGAAACTTTGAACAGTCTTTAGATCATGCTGCACATGGAAATTCATTACTGATTCTATATTCTTCTCATCCGGCCCTATATCCTCTTTTGAAATATTATACCCCAAATAACGTACTTTTGATTCCATAAAATGGCACTTATCTAACCTCAACTCTAATTTATTCCTCACAAATCTTTCGAAAACTTCGCTCAATATTTCTAAATGCTCCTGCTCAGTTTCTGGTCCAAATGTATTGAAACCTTCCCCACTCTGATGAGCTCATCACACACTTGGTTAACATAACGCTGGAAAATTGTGGGCGCATTCCTTAAACCGAAAGGAATTTTTAAAAACTCATACTGACCCATCGGTGTCACAAACGATGTGTATTTCACCGAATCTTCACTCATCTCTACATGATGAAAAGCGTTCTTCAAATCTAATAATGAAAATACACTTTTGTTTACTATTCTATCTATCAAATCATCAATTAATGGTAACGGATAATTATCCTTACAAGTAGCCTTATTCAGCACCCGGTAATCCACACATAACCGGGTATCCACAGTCTTCTTTCGTACTAACACAATAGGTGATTTGTACTCTGAATTACTTGGTCTTATTATATTTTTAGCTGTTAACTCATCTAAAATAACTTGCACTATTTCTTTCTCATTGTATGACAATCTCCGGGGGTACAAAGGAACTGCCGTTCACTATTCAACACCAGCTTCATTTCGCATTTAACTTCCGGAATATCAGGACGCTTGCAGCACAAATATCTTTCTTTAAACATCCTATCGAGTCTAACCTTGGTTTCAAAGCTTATTACATGGTTGTTCATGCTTATCTCTTTTTCATCAGACTCTATAATCATTAAGTTTAAACATTTTTTATCGAATAAACTTTTTTATTGTATCTTAGCTATTCTCATAAAACCTTTCCCTAAAAGAATTGAATACTCCATTGTTTCGTCGGATACAACATATAAATTCAACTTTATTTCTTTATTTTCGTATAAAACAATACAATTTACTTTACCAACAATACCAGGTGGGCTTTTATTTATACCATAGTAATTTCAAAACATTTCTTCATTTTTAACAAGCAGCATATCTGGTACGAACTGTTGTCGAACTAAACTGATTGCACTACCAGTATCTAGTAACGTTCCTAATACCGTGTGCCTAGGGTATCATTGACAGAGCAATGATCATTGCATAGCTCGTGTGTCATTGCATCATTGGCGCAATGATCATTCGTTTCGTCATTGCACCAATTACGTTCCCACAAGCTCATTCGTTTGCAATTATGTATTGCTTGTCATTCCTCTTGCCGATTAGTGCGCTTTCAGTGGTGAGAAACTGCAATTTATTGGAAAAATCAGCTGATTTTCCAGCCATCACTGTCAGATGTCATTCGCGAAAACATTTCAAAGTTCATTTTGTTTGTTATCAAGCGTATTATTTAAAGAAATATCTCACGTTAAAGATGGAAAAAGAATGCGATGTGATGACGAAGAGAAAAGCCCGAATTTGGAAAAGCGGTGAAATTTATAAATTGTGCGAGGTGTGGCGCATATACATAACAGACCTAAGAAAGGCACGAAGAAATAGCCACATATATTCCGATATGTCTGGCAAGCTTATGGATATGGGAGTAATCGCCACACCAAATGAGATAAGGGTTAAAATAAACAATTTAACCCAGAAATACAGGTAAATTTCTTAATGCCCAATTAAATTAAATATTTAATGTGATTCGATTTCAGAAGCGAGAAAAAAGTAATTGGGCCGTCGGGAGGCTCACCATCGACATGGGAATTTTTTAACAATGTCCATTCGATTGTAGGGAGCTTCATGTCAAATAATGTGAGCAGTATGCATGAAAGCATTGTATTTGTAAGTAATAAAAAAAGTATTAATTGTTATTCGCTTTAATTCTTTTTCTTTTTGACATTATAGGACTCTACCATTTCATCTATTAGTGCAGCACCTCATGACACATCCTCTGAGTCAGGAAGTACTCATCTCTCCATACAGCCGTCCTCCGCCTCGCAGTTACCGTCGTCGCCGTTATCTTCGGCACTGTTGTCTCCTCCATTGTGTACGACTCCACCACTGGCCTCACCGACGTTGGCTTCATCATCTGCAACTCCATCATCCTCGTCGACACTAGCTTCTCGTGCTAAAAAGAGGAAATTAAACAAAATTGGAGATATTTGGCAAGAAATGAAACGGACTGATGATTTAATTGAAGCGGATACAAAAGAGGCAAAAGCGTTGTTAAAGAGAGCAAACGAACTGGATGAAAAATGGTTGAAGATAACTGAGAATTTTATGTCTAGAAGTTTAGAATTACAAAAAAAAAATTTGGAAACTGTAAAGCAAAAAGCTGAATGATGTTAAATATATAAAGCTTATATACCTATATATTTTGCTATTGCATTTCTTATTTCGTTGCCTGTTTCATCTTGGTTGCCTAGTGTTGATGAATGATGTGGTTGTAATAATTGTTGTTGGCAAATAGGTGTTTGACACTCTTCTAGCCATATTTTCCAAACGGAATCTTGTTGCTCGATACAAAAATTATGTAAAATGCAACAAGCCTCCACGATTTTATATGCATTTTGCACTCTAACTTCTAAGCCTTTTCCTAATCTACGAAATCTGGCTTTTAAGTAACCGAAAGCATTCTCCACCACTCGGCGACATTTGGATAAATGTTTATTAAACATTTTTTCTACAGGCGGCTGATCATTCGAAAATGGATATGGTTTTATTACTGTTGCAGATAATCGGAATGCTGAATCACCCAGAAGGACAATAGGCACATTCACATCTTCAATCATTCTGCTTTCTTTAAAAATTTCGCTGGTTTGGTGAATTCTTTTCAACGATGAATTTTCAAAAATATATGAGTCGTTATTCCTTCCAGTTGCGCCAACATTTATATACATGAATCTACACCTGAAAATGCTGATTAATTAGTTTAAATTCAAGTTTCTCCCTTATGGAGTCATATACCTATAATCAACTGCAGCAAAGAGAATTATCGAATACCATCCTTTAAAAGTGTAGTAATCCGTTGCATCCTCTTTTGGTGGCGCTACCTCTATATGGCATCCATCTAAAGTGATTTTAATTGTAACAATACTAAATTAATTAAAGAAGAATTTTACCTATTGCTCCACAACATTGTGGGAATCTCATTTTTTTAAACACCCGAACACCCGATTTGGCGAATATCCATTTAGGAACTCGGATTTCATTTTTGAAGAGACTTCTTCGCAAAACTGTAGAACAATTTTCCCTACTGTTGTTCTACCAACGCCAAATAAATTTGCTATTGTTTTGTATTCGGCGGATGATGAAAGAGCATAAATTGCAATAGCGATGCGTTTCTCGAGAGGTATCGCTTTCCTCATATTTGTGTCACTTCTTTCCAAATTTTTCATTTTGACAACGAGAATGTTAAAAGCCGCTTTAGACATTCTGAAGTTTTCCTTAAATATTTTGTCGTCGTCAGTAGGGACTTCATTTTCCCAGAATTTGCTGGTTCGTTCCTAGTTAACACATTATTAATTATTATAAGTAGATATGTTTTCTTATATTACTTACAAGAGTCCATATTTTCCTGCGTACTCTTTTTTTTTTAATGTAACAGCGGCCTTTAATGCCTGCAACTTGTACAAATTCTTTCGTGCACGTCTTAATTTCATAATTGCAAGTTGTCTTAAGAGTTTTGACTCTCGTTTATAACTCTGTATTTTACTTACAATATTTACGCTATCCAATACAAGGCTTAATTCCATTTTTCACAATTTTTCCCTCACAACTCACACTTTTTAATTTACAAAATTGACAACTGTCATCTGTCAAATCCAATTACCGTCAATATATCTCGTGTGCCTGCTTTACCAGCAATGATCATTCGATCAATTACGTAATTGCATCAATGATCATTGTGGCGCGTCGTGTGCCTAGGGTATAACGAAGTTTTAAAATTATAATTATCTTTTACAAAAATATATTCTAAATTTCTTACATAATCATCGTTGACTTCATCCTTGTCGATATGATGAATTTGATACTGTACCATCTCGTCTCTCTCTTCTGACTGGGTAATATTATGAACTTCTCGATTTTTTCTCATGGGACACTCAGCTGCGTGATGATCCATTTTGCCACATACATGGCACGCTCCTATTTCTCGCTTCGGCTTACGACACTCACCTGCCATATGTCCAATAGCATTGCAGTTATAGCATCTTATATTTTTCACTGACAGTTGCTTATCCTTCACTGTCCCTTCTTGAAGTACTCTCATTGATTGTCTTTCGTTTGGAGTCTCCCGTCGTTGTGCTGTCATTGGTTGGACAAAAGATTTTGGTGGTGGCTTTTCCCATTTCACGTTGCTGAATGCTTCCAGTAGCTGATGTTTACTACGAAAACAATGCAGTTTTGCTTGCGAGCGTAACATGTATTTTGGGATACCTTCGATTAGGTGTTCAAGAAGCTCATCGTCGTTAATTTTTATTTTATTAGCCAAAATTATTTTCTCATGAAAATATTCCTGAAACGTTTCCATGCTGGACCACACTCTGTCTTCAAACTGCTTTTTCAACATTAGTCGACTCGAACGATCTTCAAAAAGTGCTCTCATTTCGTTCAGTAAACCTTCAATAGATACTGTCATCAGGTCTGACTTCGAATGCAAACATTTTAGAGCTTTATCCGTTAGTTTGTTTGATATGAGTGCTCTCATATTATTTTCATCGTGGCCATAAGCTGTCTGAACACTCCTCAACTGCATATCCCAATACTCGAAACAATCATTACCTCCAGTATACTCGCCAAGGAAATCCTTCGCACTTATAAAAATTCCTTTATTAGGGTTTATGTTACCAGCACTCTTATTTTCCCCATTTTGGGTTACTTTCTTCAGTAGCTCATTTTCTTTTAAAAGTTTCTCATTTTCCCTCTTTTGTAGTTCCATTTCTTTTTTCATCAGCTTTAGTTCCTTTCTCATCAGTTCCAGTGCACAGTTATTATTTTTTTTTCACCACTCGCCATATCAACATGTTGACCTTTACCCCCATTTGCACTTGCTTCAACTGTGCCATGATTGTATTCTCCGATGTTGTTGTTGTTGTCGGCGTTGCTTCCATGTTTTGTACACTCATCTGTATTTTTATTTGTACTCTCTTTAGTCTCCACACTCTGTATATCGGGTGTTTCAAGATGCATTTCGTCAGTACCAAGTTGCGATGACGTAATGTTATCAGGAGGTACACCACGGCGTTCCGCTGGCACCTCCATCAGTCTCAATACCAGTTCACCCTTTTTTGCTGTTGTGTTTAGTCCAATTGCACGCAGCCACCCTTTCAATTGGGTGAACGTATATGCATCAAAACTATTTTCGCGATTGTTAGGCATAGCTAATCCCACTTCCGAATTTTAAGCGAGTAAAATTAAAACGCAGAAAACACTCAGCAACTATTTATTTGTCTATCTCTATAACCTGTCGTGTACTACTCGCTTCTTTTCATTTCACTAGCCTCACTGCCTTCTGCTTCTTCTTGCCTCTCTCTAATCACAAACCTGAATAAATGCTTACTTCTTCTTCTTATTATATTTAAAATCTTTAGCATGCAAAGCTGCCACAATACGACAAAAAATAATTCAAACTTATTAAACTTAACGATGATTGAAATTCTCTGCTATTGGTAGGAAACTAAAAATCAAACACTTACTCTCCACACTACACGTGGCCTCATTTCAACTTAACGCAACTCAAAATGAAATCGACCGGCAACTGACTGACTCATTCAGCTATACAGCAAATTCGCTCGGCCCAAACAAAAATCAACATCAATTTTCGTGTTATTTTCATGAATCATAATTACTACACTGTTTAAAAAACGTACTTACATTATCATACCATCTGCATTATCACGTCATCGATAAAATAGACGTGTGGTATTCTTAGATCAAATAACCCATTACCGTGTTCACTAATCCTTCGATTGCCTACTGGGACATTTTATTTATTTTCGCTAGAGCTTATCCGAAAAATTATAAAATGTGGACATTTCAAGAGATATATGTACCTAACAAAACTTACCTCACGAAACACATTACGTCACACTTCACTAAAGTACAGAAGAATGTGTACGTCGCAGTGGCTCGAGTACGACGATTTTCAAAATAGTGTTCTAGGATTAAAAGCTTCTCGAAGACGCACTGTCGAGAGAGAATGCGTTCTAGATTTTTTTCGCGGTTAAAATTGCTCTGACCCCATGCGCCTACTTAAGTGTTAAACAGTACCAACAGGCCTGAGTTTTGACTGTTGATACGCTTTGCAGATGCTACGAAAGAATTGAGCGGATCAATGAGAGACTTCTTATTGATATCGACTAGGAGGCCATAACGACACAGAAAATCTTCGCGTAATATATGTAGGTCTAAGGATATCTGCGATTATAACTGCCAGGAAAAATTGTTCTGCACTTTTTCGACCAAGCGGTCTAATAGGAAAGGAATTTTCCGTCACCAACTCTAAACTGGAGTTTGGAAAACGGTGTAGAGACGTTTTCAGGATGACGGTCACATCCGCTCCCGTATTTATGAAGTAATTTTTTTTGAAGACATGTCAAAGATGTAAAGATGACTATTGTATCTGCCGCATCCACCCGTCGTTAATGGCGGAGGGCAAT
The DNA here is from genome assembly GCA_963930735.1 of Dioctria linearis. NCBI lineage: Eukaryota > Metazoa > Arthropoda > Insecta > Diptera > Asilidae > Dioctria > Dioctria linearis. Next base: position 138,784,416 of record OZ005743.1, on the reverse strand, counting down.
TTAATTTGGGCCTTGATTACAGGCATGGAATTTGGATTACTTCCCTTAAATTTGCAGGGCTTAATGCACTTTCTTGCTGTGGTTCCGAATTTACGATGGTAAATCCGAATTTGAGTCAGATATTGAGTACCGAGAAGTTGATCTGTGTCTAGCTCCACTTCCTGATGTGCTTTGTTTAGCTGGCTTGCGGAGCGCCAGAGACATTTCGAACATGCAAATGAGGCTGTGGAACTTCTTTTCCAAATTTTAAATAGCCTGATTATGATTGTCAGGTGCCGGAGCTATGAAAAATACCTCTGATCTGGGACTAACTTGAATGATTTTGTCAGGGCATGTTGCCAACACCTCAAGTGTACCTGGGTTGCAGGCTGTGCATCACCCACCCAGTATGAACTCTATCAGAAAATGCTTAAGCTTCTGGTTTACGCTACCAGAAATCCTGGAAATTAACGTTTTTTGATCTGATCATACTTATATGTGACAGATGGTGTACGGATAATGTCGCTCACCAAGCGTGAAGCGCTCTTGTCGAGCCCACCAATGACGTGGTAGTATTTTGTCTTATCTTGGTTAAGACCAGGTAGAAATGCGTCTCTAACTGGAGGAAACACAGCTCCAGATTATTCTTCCAGAAAGGAGCTAACTTGGCCCATACGGTGTCCAGTGTTGCTGTTTGTGACATGTTTGCTGACATAGAAGTACTAGATTCACCTGGTCTTCATTAATGGTGTTTTGAAACCATTTTCCTTTAGTTTGTCGCCCATTTCAAGGTGAACTAATGCAAGACCAATCACAAATTCAACAAAGTAAAAACGTTATGGAATCCTCGCTTCCAGTAACAAAAATTTAAATAAATTTAGGTGCAGCGAGGAAGTGTGAGAAAATTATACAAATTAAATTTGTCGTACGACGAAGCACAAGAAAATGCTAGCAAGACTTGGCTGAACGTAGAAACCTTACACACGTCTTACAATTAATAATAAGTGGTTACTTACACCAGAAAGGGAAAGATAATTACACACTTAAACTTTATTAAAATTATCAATATAATAGAAAAAAATAGAAATGTAAAAATCTTTTGTATAAAACGGTATGTAAGCACTGGAAGTGCAATGTGTAACGATGTAAAATAACCAAGAAAATTTAAATTATTTAAATTATTCAATATCTACATACACTATCCAACCTTTTCCTATATAAGTTCTTCCTGTGATGAAGGCGGCTCCTGTGGCTTCTTTAATTGTCGGAGTCACCAATTTAGTGAGCACCAGATATTTTGCGTTTTGGTTGGCAGTCCAACTGAAACGTGTCGTATTGGCTGCGAACTGGAGATTTGACACCTCTGTTCATGAAATTTCTTAGCTGTCTTGATGTAGAGGTTTCAAATGAGTAAGGTAAGAAAGTGTAGGTTGACCACACTGGATGTCCTTAGGTATGAGTCTATATGCTCGAGGTCCTTAACATAATAAACGAGACAGCAATTAGGATGATATTGATTGCTGGCACAAAGGCTCTTAACATATTAGCAGGAATAGCAATTAGGACGAACTAGATATTAGCACTAGGATGTCGTTAGTGTGCCACTTGTATGTGCAGTGAGTGCCTGTCGTGCAAATCATAACATCGGAGAACTCCATAAGAAATGTAGACAAAAGAAAGAAACACTACTTGGAACAGACCAATATGTCCCCTTTTATCTGCAGTATCACCATGGTCTTTGTTGTATACTTCTCACGTTACTGGGAAACCTATAACTCCAGTATGGAGCGTAAAAAAAAACCAGTTGACCCTTTGTCTGTTCTACGAGATAGATGTGATGGACGTCCGTTTGCACCAATATTCTACAGGATCTGCAAATTAACGGGGGTGGTGTTGTGTCACAACTAACACCAGGTCATCCTAAACGGAACACCTAAAAAGAAATGGGAATGCTATTCGAGCGGGCATAAACATAATCTTCCAGAAGACATGAGGCTAAATAAAAGTCGTTCATTCTTGAAATTGTATTCCCTGCTTCATTTATTCTAAAATATTTTGCATATCAGTAAAAGCTTTTAAAAACAACTTTATAAACCTTTTTACCACCTTCACCTATTCAATTCTGACAATAGGAATAGATTAAATTTCTTCTGTTTACAAAAAATGTTCGTTGCAAATCAACGCCTACCTAGCTACAGCTTTCTACGCTCAACAAGGTTATCTAAGAATTTCGACCAATAATTTACTCGGTTTACACGTTGACTGGTCACGCGTTCAGAAAAGTGGTTACAAGACGGGTCGCCACAAATTTTTACAACTTTCATTGATAATGTAATAAATTTCATATTTATCTTGGACTTTTCCATCATCCACGCTTTGTATAAGTATCAATCAATATCAACTAAATGCTTGCTTATGCTTGATGTTGGTCTATTATAGAGTGCCGATGACACGTCATGTTTTCTGTATCTAATTTTTAATGATCGTTTTGTTTTATAATATGTAGACCAACATCAGGCATAAGCAAGCATTTAGTTGAAACTGGTCATACTACCCCAAGTAACACAGGTTTCTGATTTTAGGCTATTGCAACCTTTTAGCAACAGCAGCTTCTGCAGTCACTAATTTATAAGGTTGTGGCAACGTCTCTTGATCTAAAAGGGAGGACTGATTTTTTGCTGATACGACGCTGTCGGAGCCTTTTGGCATTGGCTCCTGCAGCAAAGAATTTTAACTGACACAACGTTGTCCGAACATTAATGAAGCCACATTTTATGGCTTCAGTTTACAAAATAACAGACAAATTTCAGCAATTTTGCTGCCAACTCTTGTAGAATATATAGCTGAATCTTTGTTTATATTTAAGTTATATGGCTGAATCAACATACATTTAGCTGAATTTGCAGTCAAAATAAACTAAAATAATAAAGATTTTTTTTTGCTTTTTTCTTGTTTTTATTGTGAACGATTGCAGTTGAATTTAAGGAGAATATTTTATTTTACTTGCAAGGGAACTGAAAAGTTTTAAATTAATTTTAAATGAATTTTAAATTTTACCTCACTCCAATGGGGTTGAACCTGGGACCTTCGGCTTATGAAGTATGTACTCTTACCATTATTCTGTTGATGCCCTTGCTTGGGCTTCTTTAAAAAATGTTCTTAACTCATTTTCAGCAATTTTTTAGCGCTACTCCAATTTGTTGTAAACTCAGCAAAATTTCAGCAATATAGAAGATTTTAGCGGAAAAAGACACTTCATTTCCAGCAAATGGTTGTATATTCAACTTTTATTCTGTTATGCCAGCTTCGTTTTACTAATTTGCTGAAAATATATCAAATTTTCAGCGAAATAGTTGCAGTTTCCATATTTTCAGCAATGAACTTGCGTTCGCGTTATCAATTAACAGTTCTTGTTTTCTGCTCTGGGAGAATACAACAATTGTACTCAGTATCTACGTCAAATCTTTAACAATTAAATTTTCTTGTGTAAAGAGTGCTTATTTGACTGAAATTTTACTCTTAATATGTATAAAGTAGTGGAAACTTGCAGCAACGGAGAAAAATAACTGTGTACAGTGCCTGCATCATGGGAATTGAACTCGAGTTTATACTGGCCACCAGGACGAAATGCATTTTCATTAAGAAAACATACAAATGTATTCCCTGATAAAACATGGAGCAGTGAGCCATATAAGGTGAAAAAGGATAATATCAGTAGCTTCCGAGAGGCCCTACAGATGGAGAAAAAAATGAGTAAATATTCGGATACAGAGGACGAAATAAAGTAAGTATTATTTTCATATATTAATTGTGAATTAGTTATTAATAGAAAATTTTTTAATCCTCAGTGCTGGTAAAATTATATTAAAAAAACGAAAACATCCTGGACGTATAGAAGAAAACATAGACTATAATAAATATATGTTACCAAGCCCTCATGTCACTGAAGTGAAGGCTTTGTCTCCAAACTACGAATCCCAAATTGGAAAAGAAACAACAAGTGTTGTTGTATTATCTGAAGAAATAATACCAGGAAATGAAATTCAACAAGATGATATAAATATCACCAATGAGTCGCAATTTATTAATTGTGATATATTATCAAGCTTAGGCTTACCCATAAACACTTCAGTGCTTGAACAAAAAGTAGATCAGTGTTTGGAAAATCAAAAAAAAACTGGAGGCAAACCAGAAGCAAATTTTAGAAAATCAGAAAGATTTGAAAGAAGTAATTCTAAAGTCGTTAACTGGTTTTCAATTACAATTTGAAAAATTCATTGAATTGATAAATAGAAATGCCGTCAATACACCAGACGTGGTAGAGAAAAATATTTTGGAGGTGGAATACTCAAAAAAATTTCCAATCTCTAGCGTAAAAAAAATGGAGGATTTCGAAGACAAATTAAGAAATAAGGAATTCGCATCTACGTTCGTAAAATGTATGTGTAAATTTGGTGGCATAAACGGAAATAATAGACATGAGAAAATTACTTACATGGTGTTTGATGAAATATTTTCAAAAAAGTTTCTTACGGAATGCTCTTTTACGGGATCTTCTAAGTCTTCCAGAGATAAAGTTGCCTTCAAATGCTTTAAAAACTTTATTAATGAATTTTACAATATAATAAAACTGGCAGATAATACCTACACTGTGGATTATAATTTGCAATTCATTAAAAAAGTTTTAAAAAATAGTCAAAAACGTTACATGTTGAGCATGGCAGTTAAACGGTATGGACTTAACTTATAATATAAATTTTATCATATTAATAATTTTCATTATTTTCCTTACAGCAAATCGGAAGTTGAAGCAGATGACAACAAAGAAAATAAAAAAAATAAAGAAAATATCGACGATGAAGCTCAAATGAATGAAGGTGATTCATCGATCTAAACATAATTTTCTCTTTGTATTGCATACACGATTTTATATTATGTTTACTTTAAAATTAAATGAAACTGTTTTTTTTTTATTGTTTTGCTACATGTAAAAATAAATATATACATACATACACCGTTTACACATTTTTAGATTAACAAATTTTAAAGGAAGTCACAAATGGAAAATAAAATAAAAGCGAAGAATTTAAGTATTTAGAACAAAAGACTAAAATTTAGATACCTACGAACCGGATAAAGAAAATACAGGGTGTTTGGTATTATTTTATATTGTGGCAAAAACAAACTAAATTAAAAAAATTCTTTATTAACTCTCATTTTATTTCATATTTGAATCAAATCACTTTGAAACAAAGTGTGTACTAAAGGAATAAATACAATTTTGTCTTTATATTGTAAAGCAACCAGTTTACACTTAATGTTATCTATTGTGTATATTTGTTGATTATTTTCCTCACATGTTGATTGAAATATATTCAAATAAGAAGATCTGATAGGGAAGTCAAATAAAGGGCTTATATTTTTCAAGCTGATACCATGTAAAAAAATTTCCTTTTCAGATTTAGTTGCAAATTTCATTTGACCAATTTCGCCAGTTTTTGTGAGAAACCATTTATCTTTCATTTCTGTAGTTAGTTTAAGTCCATCTCTTATATCAATACGCGTAAATCTGTTATTAATTTTCTTTTTTAAAATTGGAAATAATTGATCAGACTGAAAGTTAGTTTTTACATTATTTTGAATTTCTGAGATACGTTTTGCTGCTTGACCTAATGGATTGTTTCCGGTTTGTAATAAACACTTAATATAATGCAGCATGTTTTCAAGAGGATATGAAGAAATTGTTTCCAAAACACCAAATCTTTTGACATCATCTACTAAATGGCATAAATTATGCACATTACTGATAATTGTGTCCGCTCCATAAATATCAATGTATTTTTCAATGAAATCATTTAGTAACATTGCAGCTACATCTAAGTAACAAAAATACTCTTTGTTCGAACATATAGTAATAGCACAAAATAACAATAAGAAATGTTGATACACATAATATGGCAAGAAATCTTTTAAAATTACAGGTAAAATATAAAAGAAGAATGTTCTAAACTCTAAACCTTTCCAAAAAGATAGACAATCAAGACCTCTAATAGCTCGATGAATTTCAAGAGGCATCCTACATTGTAACAAAAATGTTGTTATTTCTTTAATTTCATATGCAGACCATTTTGTTTTATGAGAAAAGGTGCCATCCCTCCATCCTACTAAAAACCGCTTCATTAAACCCAAATCAATTAAATGTAGAGGATCGGCTATGGGAAAATCATCCACCATATTTATTGGCAGGTCTTTAATTGGGGACCTTTCCTTGTGATGATCAGGATCTCTACGCTGGAAACTCATTCGATGAGAAGAATGATAGTATTCGCCTGTTATAACACATTTAATGCAGCCATGGTAAGCATTAAAATTAACACTACCTGAAATATAATACTTATTCTTGTAAAAATACCTAGATAATATTTTACTTATTGAGATATGGCTATACCTTTAACTAAAGCTCTAGCTGGTGTATCGCATATGATGCATCTTATACGTATGTTTATTTTGTAACCGTTAATAGAGATACCATTTTCTAAGATTTCTTTCATTTCATTGGCAAATGGTCTCAAAAACGAATTTGAAGGATCGCTTGTCCCGCAATATATTCCAATAACCATTGGTTTAAAGTACGGCATGTTATGAATGTTGCATAAAATTGGCCAAAATTTTATTTTGGAACTGTTGTATATAGGCAAGCCGTCCATATTCACATTTATTTCGATGGATTTATCTTTCGTTATATTAGAAAAATAGTTTAATAGACACGGTCGTATTCCCTGATGCCAATACTGACCACTACCCATCGGCACAATTGTGATAGATCTTGCGGTTTGCAAAAGAGTTCTTGAAGAAGTTGGTATGTTTTGTATGCCTACTTTTTGCAAAAGGGATAAGAGTCCTGTTACTGCAGTATGCCTTATGTTGAAAGTAATTGCCCAGCTTTTCAGTAATTCACATAAATTGCCTTTGATACATACTCTATTCGTCGCAAAATCCATCCCATAGTTTTCTTCCTCGCTTTCTGTATCTACATATTCATCATTTCTGTTATGCTGCAAGTATATACTTTCTGAGTTAGAGCAAGGTTCAAATTTGAAACATATTCCGAAGATATGGGAAGAATATCCTAAAATTAATATACATAAATACAATTTATATTTACATATAAAAAATTTAAAAATTGTCATCATACTTCATTGGTAAAACTTGAAATGCTATTTAATGGTCCGCTAGATGCGATAGATATTTCCTCAGTGTCAGAATTGGTTTCTGAACAAGGCCGCAAAATTAGTTCCTGTTGTAATACATCAAGACGCTTTGAAATAATTCTTTTTCGCAATTTAAAATAATGTCCACAATTTCTGAATTTTTTAAACTTTGTTACGTTAATCACTTTATTCTTTTCCATGGTTTAAAACGCAAAAGCTATAATACGTACTATTCGCTTGTCATGAAAATTATCAAATGACTCGTAATGTCAAAGATGGTAGCCATAAAGTTGCGATTTCAGATAGAGTGCTGCAGTAGCAAAATTGTTTCTTTCGACAACAAAATGCCTGCATTTAAGTTGTTTTATCATCCATTAAGTGTTTTTTATCAGCAAAAGCAATTATTGGAAAAATTGCTGCAAAAGCAGAAACAATTTTAGTTATCAAAATGAAAAGTATCCAATAAGCTTTTTTCAGGTAATGATGTAGCTGATATTTGCTTGCCAGTAACAATAATACAGGAATCTTTCTGTCTCAGCAAGTAGGCTGAATCATGGATTCTTGAATTAAGGCTGCCATCCCCACAATATAAGCTAAATGTTTGAAACAGCCAAATTATCTACCATTTTCACCGCTACAACCATGCGGGAGCCTTAAAGAATTCAGCACCACTTTGATTCAGCCAAACATGGGTTGACACAACGTTTTTTCAGCTTGATTTTAGCTGCAGGAGCCAAATTATCCATTGTGTGTTATTTGGGACATCTTTAAAAAAATTACAACTCATAAATAACGATCAATTAGATTTCATGACTAATAGTCCACTCTTATCTATGGATTTGTATTGCCCGCTACAGTAAATTGCAACTTTCCAAATGTTATAGTCAGGTTTAGCTAACGATTTACATTTGAGTTGCTTGATAATGTCCTAAGAAGGCGAAACGCATCGGCTACTCAAATTAAATAAATTTGTAGAATAGAATATTCATGAGTTTCCATTTTAAAATTTATTATTTTTTAAAAACATGATTACTAAGGTGTTCTATCAGGTGCCCAACAAAACATCATTTATGTCAATTAATGATTTCTGTATGTCTTTTTCTTCCATATTGTTTCTTTGTGGTACAGCATAGCATGTTTGGTAGTTTATATCATATTCTATACAAGATTTGAGTAGTTGCCAGTTGACTTGGTACTGACGTAATAGTACCAGTTAAGATGACTGTAGTATTTCAGGCGCAAGTCTTGAGTTTGACAAAAGGGCCAATATATGAGAAGCCGATTGCCTTAGGAGACTCGACCTGCTAATGAGGTTCGAGCTGTTTGGCGATGGAGTAAGTAAGGTAACCACTAGGTATTTTGTTCCCAGATGGTTCTGTGGCGTAGAACAGAGGAGTAGTTGCAATAACTATCGATTGTTCGTTGCTGTATTGAATCTGGCTAATTGAATCTGGCTAGAAGTCCTGGCACGGTTGACAGACGTGTGCCAGATAAACGGGATGCCGGCGATCGTTGCTCCGCAAGCCTCTGTAATTGTAATCTAGACTGGTAGAGAAACTTAACCTGAAATGACTATATCTTATTTAAGTTGGACTGTCACCCATGACAGTTCGGTAGAATTTATTTCGTGTAGGGCAAGGTGCAGTTGGTACTGAGCTGCAACATTAGACCGACCACAGATTTGATCACCAGAGGTTATCAGCGTACTGTTGCACAACTGACCACTTCTGATTTGCAATCCACTTATGATGATGTTGCAGCACACCGAGATCGTTTTCACAGCGTAACCAGTCGTCTTCTGCGGAATTTTCCAGGGGTCTCCCGGTGCTGTTCTTGCCTGGTGTACACCCCTAAATTTGTTTCTCTAAAGTACAATGTTAGAAACCCTGTAAGAAAGAAGGATTCACCGAAAAGAGGTGTTCATTGGTCATTAACTGCTTCGAAGGTCTTCTCAAAACAATTAAAAGCTAATCACTTTTTTGGAGAAAAGAATTATTTCGTCTTTATTGAAAGTATTGTTTTATTTAAATATTTTCTCGTGTCTTCACGTTGACGTTACAAAAAACAAACTGAATCTTTTTACATTTTTTTTTAATACATTGATTTGTAGCCTACGTAGCTACGGCTTCCTACGTGCCAGCAAGGTGTGACTAGTATGAAATTTTGGAGAACCTTTGACCTGGTTTATACGTTGGTTCGATAAATTTTGGAGAACGACCCAGCCGACACAGACGCGTCGCCACACATGCACCTAATTATCCGGTACTAAAGGGAAGTATGAAACTCATTATTTTCAGTGTTCTAATGGTTTTTATTTTTCACGATTGTTGTTCAACAACATATTCACATATACTATAGTATAAGTCCGACTTTATTCAATTTAATTTTTCAGAATTCTAAGGTTTATACTGTGCATAATTTTGTAACTGGGATTTTTTGAAGTTACTGATATTTTGCATAAGAATTTAGTATCGTTTTAGTTTTCTATAATTTTTTATTATATGATTCACTTAAAATAAATGTTGCTTTGAACAAATAAAAACATTATAAAAATCAATGTCTTTTTAACAAATTAAATATATTCTAAGATATAACTGTATTCTATCTAAATGTTTCTTCGATTTCTTGTAAAGTCCTGTTGTCTGTTTCAGGGAAATTACGATGTAAGATAATTGTTCCAATAAGTGTAACACATCCGTATAAGACGAAAGAGCCCTCTATTCCAATTAAGGTAAACAAAAAAGGAGCAGTTTTAATGACTGCGAAGAAAAATATAAAATTACTCACCGAAGCCAATCCTGAGCCCACACCACGAATATTGTATGGAAAAAGTTCGCCTATAAGACACCAGGGTAAAGGTAAAATACCAAGAGAAGAAAAGCAAATGTAGCTAAGCATGAACAATAAAGAAATAAATGAAAGACTTTCCAACTGAATAACAAGTTGAGACGCATATAAGAAGACAGAAAGACATAATAAGGAAATTCCAGTTCCCAATCCACTAATAATAAATAGAGGTTTTCGACGGATCTTTCTAATTGAAATGCAAGCAACAATTCCAATTATAAATCTGACAAAATCAATTATAATCATAGCAAAATATTCATCATACATATCAACTGCCGCTTCTTTCATTATAAAGACGGTATAGAAAACTATAACATTTACTCCAGAGAATTGCAGAACAAAAAACATTCCTAATAAGATGAAAAAGGGTTTATAAAAATATGGCTGAAGCATATTATGGACAATTTTGGTGCAGCTTTCTGTGTCTTCTTTATTTTTATTTATTAACATGGAATTAAATTCTGCTAACGCTTCGGTATCGGATCCTCGAAACCACGTAAATGCTTCGTAAGCTTCATTAACCTTTCCCTTTCTTAGGAGAAAGCAAGGGCTCTCAGGAACAGCACAAAATACAAAGAAAGTCCCAGCACTAATAGCACCGCACAAAAGTGCTGTATTTTTCCAAGTACAGAATGTTCCAATTAAGTGAGTAAATAGAATTCCGAAAGTGTATCCTAAGGAAAGACCTGCTAAAAATACTCCACGATATTGAACGTTAGTTGTTTCACCCACAAACACTGAATTCAAAGGACCTGAAATTCCTAAGGAGATACCCTGAAGAAGACGACCGAGCAAAAATGTTGGAAACCCAATGGAAAAATAAATTAATACCCATCCTAGTAGAAACAGAATCATGACAGAAATATTTGCCAATTTTCTTCCCAAGAATTCCATTAATAAACCACCCAAAATACATGATGGTGCCATTAGGAGAGTCGCTCCTGCAGCTGAGAAAATAAAGTCAGAGTCATACAGTACAATTAAGTTATACTTTCTTACCTATCCAAGACTCTTGCTCAGAGCTCAAATTATAAAAATTTTGATCTCGGATTTGTGGAAGTAAGATTGCTGAATATCCCACAACAGTTCCCACGGATATGGCACATAAAATTGAAGCTGATGCTGCAAGAGACTAGAAGAAATTTTTAGTAAGCGTAGAGTACGCCTTAAATGGTTGTATGTAGTTTTGCCAATACGTACTTGTCGCAGATGAGCGGAACATATTGGGAGCACCTTCGAGCTTTTTGGGAGCGTTCCGTTTACATCCAATTGATCTGATACATACGACTCATCATTATTAACCATTTCAATAAATTCTGCAACAAAAATAAGATTATTCTAATTTGTAAGTATTAACCATTCATTATAGTTTAAATTCACTATAAAAAAAAAGGAAAACCAAAATTTCAAAAAGAATGGAAACCTAAATGCTAAATTTCCGTATATTATAATTCAGTAGCAGAGTTGATTTTTTCATCCAACAAGTTGTACAGAAAACTAATTAGAAAGGTACTACTTCATATAAAATTATCAAACAATTCGATTTTTGCATTTCCTTCCGTCCGTTTGTCCGTCGTCCATTTTGTAGTCGTTAATTTTCTGAAAAGATCTTGTCAAACTTTATAGGTGGGTAAATTTGGGCAACTATTTTGTAGTACTGCCATTCAAAAGTGTTGTCAAAAATAGGGATACTTCCGCAGCAGGGACCTTGCACACCTATAGTCCGGGCCACGGAAAGGGTAATTTCAGTTTAGGGTTGGCACTTTATCAGTATAACCTGATCAAAATTGTGTAATTTTTCCTTTTCAATTAACGATCGCCAATATGGCTTCCGAGCTGGATGCTCATCTGGAGACTTGCTGACCTTTCTTACGGAACGTTGGAACCGTAGTCTTCACAATTTTGGTGAGTCTAAAATCGTTGCCCTAGATATTTCAAAAGCCTTTGATAGAGCCTGCAATCTATCCCTTTTAGCCAAACTTAAAGCACTTGGTCTCTCCCCCCCCTCTTCTATTATGGATTGAAAGTTTCCTATCTAGTCGCCAAATACGTGTTGTATTAGATGGCGTTACATCTGAATCGCATCCCATAAATGCCGGTGTGCCTCAAGGCTCTATTATCTCTCCAACTCTCTTTTTAATTTTCATAAATGATCTGCTTTCCCTTACATTCAATCCCATCCATAGTTTCGCAGATGACAGAACTCTTGATTTCGTTTACTCCTTTGACACTCTTGCGGAATCCAGAGGGAATGCCGCATGTGTTAAACGAGATTGCATGACTAGATCATTGAATAACGATCTTAACAGTATCCTCGCTTGGGGCAAAGCGAATCGCGTCGAAATCAATGCATCTAAGACTCAAAGCTGTGTCATCGCATTAAAACAAGATTATAACTAACCCACACCCGTTTCTTTTGATGGAGCATTAATTTCTGATTCACCGTCACTAAGCATTCTTGGCATTAATATTTCCAGTAAGTTAAACTGGACAGATCACCTCTTCTCTATTGCCAAAGAAGCATCGAAATGTCTTGGATTTGGATTTGGTGTAAGAAATGTTTCAGCCCGTCAAATCTAGCGCTCCTCTACAAGTCCTACATTAGACCTAGAATGGAATACAATTCCCATATATGGGCCGGGGCTGGTCGCACAGCCTTAGCTTCATTGGTATTGTCCAAAAGAGAGCCTTCAAGCTAATTGGCGATTTGGCAATAACTTGTCATATCGACTCACTCGTGCACCGCAGCAATGTTGGATGCCTTTCGCTTCTTTATCGCTATATGCATGGTCAATGTTCTGATGAAATCTCTAGTCTCATCCCTTGTAGAATGATTTCTGCACACAATACTCGTGCTGCAAATCGCGCACATCCTTTAACCCTTCAAATTACTTTCGGCCGTACAGTAAAATTCCGTGATGCTTTTTTATCCCGAATAGTGCGAATGTGGAACAGCTTACCATCTTCTGTTTTTCCTCCGGCATACAATCTGCGGAAGTTTAAGGGCGACATACAGCGGCACCTCCTCCACTCTCCTCATATCCCCTAATCCTTTACTTATCTCCTTCCTGCCATGCTGTGCTTTGCATTATACGGTATCCCCTGAGCTTGGCTTAATAATATATAAAAAAAAAAATTATTTTAATGATTTTCTACAAAGTCAGATAAATTTAATTTTTATGTCTCGTTCCTTAAGAGGGGTTATCACCAAAAACAAGCTCGTAATTTCTGTTCTCAAAATCACAGTGGAACATAAACGTGTTGTACATACAAAATGTACCTAAAATCCTAAAAAAAAGTTTTAAAATAAATTTTCATACATAGCCGAAAATCACCGAAAATCACCGATGGTGGCTCTGTTTACAATAACAACAATGCCGCAAAAATAGTATTAAAAACTGATATTTGTTTACATACCTGATTAAGCTTAAAAATCTCAACGTCGATAAGGGCTGCCTGGGTGGGGTTAACACGCATTTTTGTTAAATTAAATACTTATTACAATAAATGATTCTGCGGATTACAACATTATGTTATTAAGTCTTATTTTTAAATAATTTAGACAGAAATATAAATAATGCCACCCTTAAATATGTGCCGCCCGTGGCGGACTGCCCCTACCGCCCCACCCAAGATACGCTACTGCTGAGCATTCCATGCTTCATATAAAACTTTTTAATGATACACTGAGGCCCAAATTACATTTTCCATTTTCTCCTTCATTATACACCAGCCATTCGTAATCTCGGTCCACTAAGAAACTTATGGTATTTTCATTTTGAAGCAGTTCATGACATATATAAGAAATACGCAAGGACAACGAATTCGCGACGTAATTTTTCCTAAAATAATATTTTATTTATTTTGTGGCGATAAAATCCCTTCTTCATAAAATGAAAATAAAATATTTTAAAAATTCGTATTCTGTCGTGGTTCCATAAAATTATTTTATGAATCCTTTTATGAACACGTAACATAAAATATTTAGTACATTTCGCTATGTTTTCTATTACTTTTTGAACAGCTGGTCAATTTACATTTCCGTGATACTCTATCAAATCACCCACTAAATAATTATTTATGAAAGCACCTGCTTTCTTAATATCTCTTGAGATACTTGGCAGTAAAACTGCTCAAATATGACAACTCCTGATTAGAGTTTCATACGAACCATGTCCGTAGAACTGCAAAGCAGCAGAAAGACATATATTGAATGTCCTTTCAGTATGAGGCTCCGTTACTCGATAAGTATTTGAATTTGTTTGCTTAAAACGAAACACTTTGGGTATAAATTAATTTACAAATCACAATATAAGAAGTTTATTAATTATCCAGCCGGAAGAACTTTTGAAGCCTAAGGTTGGGCAACTCACAAGGATCGTAGGAATCGCGAAGATATGTATCGTATCCTATAATCTCTTCTGCATAAAATTAAAACCTAGACAATTAATTAACTTTTTATATTTTACCATACCGTACCAGAGTAAATTTCTACAATTTCTGACAAAATTGTAATTTTTATGTATGGCGGTGGACATTTTAGTTTTTAATTAAGGGGGGTTACCACCTCACGATTTCTGTTCCCAAAAGCTTAGTGAATCTAAACGCATAAATGCAATTTTAATATGGAAACAAATTACTACATTTAGTACCTACATGCAAAACTGTATGGTGATGTGATATTCTTCTGTATTGTACTCCATATCATGTCGGGCATCTGCACAGTAGTAAGGTAGAATTGCATATGGCGAGATTTTATATTTGGCCGTCGGATTTTTCTTAGAATTTAGTTGAGGAGCAGCAAGGGGCGAACGGAATGTATGCGCTCTGTGCTGCCGATCAGACACTTTTCCGTGTAATTTTATTGCTTGGGCAAATAATTTTACTGAAGCCGGTCATCAAATAAAACTCTTCCGAGAATTCTGAGTTGTAATATACCATATAATTTTTACAATGTTCACAATTTGTCAGATTACCATTTTATTAGTTAGATAACCATAACTACATTAGAGAGTTAGATTTGAATTTACCAACAACACAATTTCCAGGTTGAGCTATGTCTTGTGGATTTTCTAATCCAATTTTGGTATACACATATATACAATTTTATCTCTATCTAATTCCTCAATTTTGTTCGCATACAATTTTGCAGGTTTCAAGAAACGCAATTCAGCCAGATTAGCCTAGTCGGAGTTACTCTAACTGGGCAATTCTAAGGGTGACACATTTTGTTTGTGTAAGATTAGCAATATAGCAAATAGTGAATTCTTTACATACCTAACAATATTCAGTTTTCTCTTCTTTATTCCATAATTATTGGCCCGAATTTACTAATACGTCCCATAATTAAATAATAGTTACTCACAATTCGTTACCTGTAACAAGAATAGAAGTGCCAAAAAATTTCTCGCCTCAAAAGCGAAAATAACAAATTACCAATGATAAAAATTTAAATATTCCGGGAAATCTACACACATACATATACCTAATGCAGAAAATGGCGGCACACACTCTCCGAGCATGCAGCTACAGTCCGCTAAGCTTTAAAATAAAATGGCTTCCAAAAGCACATTACTCCATCTAACGATGATAAAATGAATTGAAAACGCCAAATTGTATGCAAAATATATTAAAACAAGAAATTTTTGCGGTTACCATCGTTAATATTATTGACTTTATTTCCTTTATCATTGCACTAAACAATTTGGGTTTTTCAAAATTAACAGAAAAAGGGTCGATCTTTGTTACAAATTGAGCTTTCTTTGAAATAATATCATAATTTTGGTATTTATTCGTCTCTGAAAAGAGCACCTATCAAACGAAAATATATTATGTAAAGGGTTTTCTATGTCAAGAAGGCGAAATAAACCTTACAAATCAAAGATGACAAAATAACCATTTAGTCTGCAGAAAAAATTCTTCAACAAAATGTGACAGGCAGCTTATTAGTTCTACTTCTATATTCGTTTCCTATTTTTACACGACTGCCCAGTTCTATCTTTCTATCGATTGTACCTTACGATACAAAAATAAATTTTCTTGTTGTTAAGAATCTAGCGCCATCTAGAATTCCGGTAATGTGCAATACAAAATTATTACTCATTCTTACATTTAGTAACCAAAACTTTTTTACTGGTTTTCTTTCTGTCACTGCCTCTTCCAGGCCATCTATTTGATGTACCATTATTACGTTTTGATGTACCAAACTTTGCAAATTTCATGAATTCTAGAGTTTTCTAAAGCTAATTAAATACATATAGAACCCTGAAATCTTTTTTTGACACGTCATTACCTAAATTTATGCTTTTTCTCTAACTAAGTGCAACTTTTATCATGATAGTACGCACAGATTTGCAGCAAATTTGTATTAACTATTCGTGTTTTTTAAAATTTCAGTGGTAACCACCCTTAAAACAATTTTCCCACAACAAATGTTAATTGACACATGTCATTTTCATAAAATATGTCAAAATACATTTAAAATGTGCTGCTTAGGATCTTTTATGTTATCCTCCATAACAGGAAATATTTTATGTTACGATGAATAAAATAAAATAAAATTTCTGGGACAGAATAGGATTTTAAGGAATTATTTTATTTTAAGGCATAAAATAACATAAAATGATAAAATTTTGCCAACAGAATAGGGCCCAATATTCAGTTGTCTGTTTGTATCAAAGTTGGTCTAAAATTTGCGAATTTATTATTCACAGAGGCATTTTTTTTCTGAAGATTGATGCATTAAGGACAAATATATGTACATTCAGACCTAATCTTATAGTGAATTCTTTTCTGAACTTGGAATCGCACACCCACCAGAACGGTACTGACAGAATTCCAGTTCGGAGCTGTCAAATTAGGAATTGGTAATTCTGGTATGTGTTCGGTGTAATTCTGTGGTGAGGTTATAAAGAATCAAAAAATACCACGCAATATGGAGACCAATAATTTCGATCAACTTTTAGGTAAATATATATTAATATAAGTAAAATAGGATTATTTATTTGTAATACATATAATCATTATTGTTAATTGTTCTCTTTTTTTATGTTATAGAAATTGCACGTATTCTATCCGATTCAGATTTGGAGACAAATGAGATTGCAGTGCTCGCACCGGTAGAAAATAAGACAATTGGTAAAGCGAATTTTTGCAATATTTTTAATTTTTTTAAATTCCTATTTTGCCTCATAGATTTCTGGACGGATCATCAAAGTCTTTGGCTTCTCGATTACGGCAAATATATGGCACGAATTGGTTCGTGCAGAAAATTCAGGAATAAAAAGGCCATGTGCGTACACTTAGCCGAAAAAATTAATGCCGATTTAGGTGTTGACAAAACTGCCAACCAATTGTGCAACCGCTATAAAACAATAATGAGAAAAAGAAGGCTCCAAATGGACAGCAACAGTAAAAGTGGAAACACCAAAGTCTCAGTGGAATTCGAGGAGGAGTCTAAAAAAATAATGTAGAGAGATGATTCCATCCAGCCAGAGGTTCTAAGGCGAGTAGGGTTTGTTAAAAGAAAGACTTCACGACGCTCATATTTTTAAGATGTTCCTATGAAGTATATCTTACGTAACAGATATAAGTCTGAAATGTTATCGGAGTGAATAAATTTTTATATTCTTTGAACTGTTGATGTGATTTTTCCTGTATTTTGTTTTATCTGTAATGTCCAAAAAATTCGCGGCTGTTTTTCACAGGTATCTATGGATGGTGAAATAAGAATATTAACATTCGGAGTTACAACTCGGGTATTTTTGCTGCTGTGGTAAGAACTTATATATGTATGTATAAAATATATGCTTTTAATGCAGGTGTGCATTGCACGGAAAATTTCTGACTCAGCTTTAAACAAGTAATGTTTTGCTATGGTTGTATTATGCGTCACAAAAAAATTGGATACGTTTCACTTCAGCAACAAATTTTGCCATAAAATTGATCACACTGTTCTTGGGTTCTCGTCCCCTGAAAACGGATTTGTATACTACATCAAGAATACTGTAAAACGGTCATATTCATTGTAACAAATGAGCTGCAAGACGAAGTGTGCTTAATGCAGTAGACGCAGTCAAGTATGCGTGATAGTGCCTTATACAAAATCCTTACGATATATTTACAAGCCTTTAACCAGGTACGCACACTAATGCAACTACAAAGCAAAGCGGCCTGACGATTCAATGAAATATATCACACTGCCACAGTTTTGTATATCAATAAATAAACTTTACCTTTTACATATTTTACCGACAAAACTTCTTAGCAATGTGTGCGCAATTAATGGGTTTGATATATGCATGAGTGAATTTAAAGGAACCCAACAATGGAAATGGAAATTACTTATTTGCCTTCTGTGCATCTCGTCTTTCTTCGCCGAAAACTCAACTGGTTATTGCAGTAGCGACATCTCTCGTAATGACCTAATTACGGAGGTAAAACGTGTTAAATTATTATTGTTACAAGAACGATATTAAATAAATAAAATAAACAATTTACACAACTAATCTCTTTTTACTACTCCTCTTCTATGCAGTTCTCTATCATTTGAATTGTCTGAAGAACTTTGCACAGAATCTGCAATTGATGACAAATTCTGGTCTGACAAAATAACAGGTTCCTCGGTCTCTTCGGAATGGCCAACATCATTTCCATCTATGGCTAAATTATGTAGAACACAGCATGCAATCATAAATTTTGAAATTCTATCGACATCGGTAATATCCAGTTTAAGGAGTTGTCTAAATCTTTTCTTGAGAATTCCAAAAGAATTTTCGATCAGAACTCTGGTAGCGTTGAATTTATCATTATATGTTTTTTTCGTTTGATAAATTTTCATAATTGCGGTAAGGTGTAAACAGCTATTCTCTAATATCATACGCGCCATCTCCCAAGATATGAAACCTACCCTCGCAAATCGATGGAAGTTTTTCAGATAGCGACGATAATTTAAAAATTCGGTTATCGTGTATTTTGCTAGGCGCGCCAGTGAAAACATCTAAAAATCTTCTTTTATGATCACAAACAGCTTGGAGGGTAATTGATGTCTGATCATGTCTGTTTGTGTAAGTTGACGTTATTTTATGCCTGGACATGCGAGTTATGAGTTCCCGTAGATTATCGCAAAAAATGAAAAGGAAAAACACAAAATAAGATATAACACCAGTTTTAGAACTAATTAAGTTAATCTTTATTTTACGTTAATCACATAAAAAAATGAAAACTTAAGATTACGATTTTATATATTCATATATCTGTCTTGAGACGTTTAACAATAACCGAGAACTGACTCTTAACTTAATTATAATTTCTCACGCTGGCTGAAATTCATTTACCAAAAGCTTTGCTGACTTTACATTTCAACTATCGCTATATGGGAAACTGTCCCATGAGAAAATTTTATTTTCTGGATTCTCATAAGCGATAGGTGAAATGTGATTCGTCACATGTCTTTGCAGACGACTGAAACTCTGGAATTTTGTTATTTCCGTTGTTTTCGTCGTCGCGAATTTTAGCTGACGTAACTCCTCCCTCCTTAAGTTTAAAACTCTCCTGAGTTTTTATTATGTTTTTAATTTTAAAATTAGACCTTTTATGTTTTATACAAAAAATTACTATAAGTACTATTATTATAATAATTGTAACAGAAAAGCAACTTCCATAAATATACTAGGTTTTCTTTTCATATTTCAGCTCCTTAATTTTATTTATATTTTCTATATGTTTCAGGACGATGCCATCAAAAATTAATTTTTTATTTAAATCTTTAATATTTTCGAGATCTTTCGGAATAGTAAAACTTTGTTTGAATTCTTTTCGGTTATTGTATACAATTTGGTTGCCTATTTTAATTGAATAATTATTGAAATTAATTAAGTAATTTCCGTTCATTTCTACTCTTCTTTCATCACAAGTACTTGTAAGGTTAACATGGTTTTGATTTTTTGTAATTACTAATCCTTCTATTATCTCGAGTATTTCGGATGCATTATTAAATATTTTCATACAGTTTCTCTTAGTTAAACAATTACTAAAGGGCTTTAACTCTTTTAGATCTTTGTTACTTACGTAGCTATAGACTTTACCTTCATATTTAACAGTTTCTTGTTGATCAAACATTAATTATTACTGTGAATAATGCCCAATCTTGCCGAAGCTATATTGTCCTGTATATGTTCTACGTTGTCTTCTAGGATTTTTAGTTTAAGTGCATAGTCTGTCGAAATGATTTGACCTTCCATTTTATTCAATTTTTCCGAAATCATAGACCGATCTTTTTCAATTATGCCTTTCAACTTAACAAACGTTTCGTTAAAGTTTTGGTTGATTCTGATTTGAGAATTAAGATTTTCAATTGCATTGTGATTATTCGTGTCATTGACTCTGAGATGGTCTTCAATTTCTTGTCTATCGTCCTCGTCCATCGTTCCGTATAGCCATTTGAATATTCTTCCAACAAATTTTTACAGCCCTCGTTTTTGCCTATGTGGTATTAGTGTTCGAATTCTACTTCGGATACTCTTTATCTGATACTCAAAGGAAGTTGATTGGCTACCTAAATCTATTTTATTAATATTAGCTTCTACATTGTCGATGATATTTTCAATTTCTTAGGAATTAATAACATGTATTATGGTATCGTAACTCTTAATTATGTCTGTCTCGTCTAACTTTATTTCGGTGTAACCAAAATTTGTTTCAATTTTCTCGACTACAAGATGGGCCTGGGTTATTGTCGACATCAATATTACCAGAAGTAATTTTAGGATACAACTGACCTGCAAATTTTGTTTTTCTTTTAAAATTTGAAACATGGATATTGTTTAATTTGGTTTTAATGAATTTTGGTTGCTCTTTATGCCTAACGCTCTTATAGTTTTTAATGTAACCTTCGGACCTATTTTCGCAATAGTTTTCTCTATTAATATTACATTTAGTTATGAACCTACCCTTTTCCTTACAGAGATTATTATAAATAACGTTCTTATCACACTTTCCTTCTTGTATATTTATAGGTTTTTCTTTGGTGTTTGTATGATGGATATTATTATACTATTCCATAGACTTACACATTTTTTCTTTAATATTAAGTTGTTTATTTTCTATACCTAAGATTCTAATTCTTTCGCCAATAGTACTATGTAAACGCTCTATGTCAGTTTCCGGTGTGATTATTAGGTTTTACTAGATGTAATTCTATTTGTTCGTTCCTTAGATAATCTTTAATATTAACACTTCTGAATTCATTATCGGTAATTAGTTTTTTAAAGTAACCTCGCTGAGACTTATAATCTCTTAATTTTTCTATTATCGTTTGATTGTTTCTGTCTTCGAGGTAATAAGCTGAAGCGAACTTGGAAAACCTATCTATGAATGTTAGAAAATTTGCTTTTGAATTAGTGTATATATCCATATGCACGATTTGTCTAATGTCGTTAGGGTTTTCGGTGAGTTCAAACTTTTTCCTAATAGGATTTCTATTATATTTGACACGATTACATATGTCACAGTTATTGATATATTTTTGTATAAGAATTTTGAGATTAGGGAAATAAATACTTTTCTTTAATCCCTCGTAATTTTCGTTTATACCTGAATGTCCCGTTTCATATTTATGGTATTTTTGAATTTCCCTATATGTCTCCTCTTCGGTTTCCATGTCTTTGGCACGGTAAGAGCATCTAATGAATTTAATATTTTTGATACCGTCAAAAAGTTCAATGATCTTCTGTTGCAGTTTATTATATTCAGTATCACGTAATTCAGTATATATGGCCGTTTTTCCTGGCTTGATATATCTCCTTAGAATATCTGACATATTATTTACTATGTCATGAGAGTCTATGTATATTATTCTATTTTTATGTTTTGTTTCAAATTCTTTCTCCTTTTTTTCTGTCAATATAATTTGAGTTTTGAAACGGTTAACTACCGAGCTTAATATTGGTATATGATTATTTAAATTTTCTTTTTGTGAATGGATAGTATCAACACTTTCTTCATCTACGTTATTCTGTAATGAAATGTTGGAAGATTCTTCGGAATTCTCCTTGTTATTTTCTGTATCAATTAAATTTATTTCGTTTGTTTCCCTATTTATCCTACTTAGAAAGTCGGCTACCTTATTCTCTTTCCCCTTGATATAATCCATGTTTATGTTATACTCGCCAAGTTTTAGTAGC
The DNA here is from genome assembly GCA_963930735.1 of Dioctria linearis. NCBI lineage: Eukaryota > Metazoa > Arthropoda > Insecta > Diptera > Asilidae > Dioctria > Dioctria linearis. Next base: position 138,762,197 of record OZ005743.1, on the reverse strand, counting down.
CATCTATAGAGTCTTGGATTAACATCTGTACCTCTGTGGAGGTTAATCTTTATTTTACGTTAATCACATAAAAAACCGAAAACTTAAGATTACGATTTTATAGATTCATATATCTGTCTTGAGACGTTTAACAATAACCGAGAACTGACTCTTAACTTAATTATAATTTCTCAGGCTGGCTGAAATTCATTTACCAAAAGCTATGCTGATTTTACATTTCAACATTGCTTTATGGGAAACTGCCCCATGAGAAAATTTTATTTTCTGGATTCTCATAAGCGATAGGTGAAATGTGATTCGTCACATGTTTTTGCAGACGACTGAAACTCTGGAATTTTGTTATTTCCGTTATTTTCGTCGTCGAGAATTTTAGCTGACGTAACTTGCGTATGGGTATATAACTACCATCATACACCCAGTTACATTTGGAAAACCTGCTAACTGATAGAATTAAAATTATACAGATCAATCAACACTTCCGAAATTTCAAATACTACTTTCTCAAATTTCTGGAATGATTGCTCCTTTTCTGCAGTAGTTTCTGGAAATTTTATATAAATTCAAGCTACATCATTTAAAAAATCCATTGCTATGGATGGGTCGCCCCCATCGCCCCCTATAATCGCACTTGCCATCAGTTGTACACCGCTCTGTATAGCTTTCTCTTTTCTTGTCAGCATGAAAATTTCATTAGCATTCACATATTGCCGGAGTTCTTTTATTTAAATAATATAAGTTTTTGATCCCGTAAGCATAGTAAAATTTAGTCTCACATAAAGTAGACATTATACACTTCTTGTTTGTCTTACTGCTGGTGATTTTCATATAAAGTTCGCTTGCATTTCGTTCGAACACTTTAACTTCCTTGGCTGGAGTGCAATTTCTTGCAAATTAAATGGTTAAAGAAATTTTCGGGGAACGCTAATTAGGTAGGGTTAATATATGTATAAAATTAAATTAAATATTTGCAGGAAAACTAAATCTAAAGTTTATTACCCCGGCTATATTAATTTTCCCAACATACTACTTTTCATCAAAATACCCGGCTTTTGTGAGCTTTCGATCACAAATAAGTGCAAAAATGTTGCTTGCACTGAAAATTCCATAGTGTTATAATTTTAACTTTTCGATAATAATTTATGACTAAAAAAGAAAAAAATAATAAATATAACAAATCACTTTTAAACAAACTATCTAGAGTTTTCCATTTAATTAAATATTAAAATTTTGTGTATAAATTTTAAAATTTTCATGGTACACAAGAAAGCAAAGACAAAGCAAAGTAATTTAATTAAGTATTTTGTTAAACATTAGGATATCCAAATTTCATTGTTATTCACTGTAGTGTTAAAACTTAAACTGCCCAGGGGGCTAGAATCAGCAACTGTGAAAACTTTGCCAGTGCACACGATTTAAAAAACTCACCGTGCGGGAAAGTGTACACTTATGTGCTGAATGAAAAATTTTCTGTGCTCAATTTTGAGTGATAAAAACTCTTTTTGAAGAACTTAATTTCAGTTATAAGAAATAAGTTGCATGAATTCACTAGTATTAAAACGATTACGGCTTAGAAAAAGATAAAATAAATAATATAACAAATAATTTTGAAAATAACGCTTAACAAAAACTCACAGGTACCTCGTCAAAATTCACGGCCGAAATGGCGGGGAGAAAATATTAGTTAAAGTGTACAAAATTTTGACAGAAAAACTCATTTGTATTTTTGCGGAATCGGAACAATAGTTGTGCAATCCAGTCCCTGATCTAGCTTTCTTTGTATACCTTGAAAATTTTAAAATTTATACACATTCAAGGAATATAATTTTAATATTTAATTAAATGCAAAATGAAGGGAAACTCTAGAGAACTTTTGTGATATATTCATTAAGTGAAGGGATAAATTGTTTTCTAATTTTTTTATGAGCATTTAGAAGATTTAAAAAATTTGTCTTGCTTGCATTTTCTATTTGATTTGATTAGAGTATAAGTTTTGATTTATTAGAGCTACAGGGGACGGGGGCGGTTGCACCGATCGCCCCCCGCTGTATCCGCCCTTGGTGTCCCTAAAGCAATATTTAGAGGATTAATGTACAAAAAACACTTTTTTCTTAACTTCAACTTTCAACAATGCTAAATAGAATTTACGAAATTGAAAACAAAAACAATAATAAAGTTTTAATAAAATATGAATTCTAATTATTATCAGTGGGTTTTATTTACATTTTAAATTACAGCTATCTATATTTGGAATTATTGCCTTCTGTAGGTATTTTGATCTGCACAATCTGCATAATCGTGAAGGCAGAGGAAAAAATGAAATTGATTATTCTCTACTGCGACCAACCAATAATTTTATTGCGTTTATTTCCATAAATTTAATAGCCTTATCCCATTCAATTAATATTAAGTATAGTATTAGTTGCATGGGATACAATTTTAAATTAATATTTGCATAGTATTAAAAATAATAGTTGACCGTTTTGTAATAATGTGATCCAAAACATTAAAATAATGCTAGTGCATAATTCCTTTTATAGGAGATGTAATAAAAATAATAGTTTTAAATTAATGTGAAATTTTACATATTTTAAGACAGATCACATTAACTTAATGGGGTGTCACACTGTTTGCATACCGATATCTACTAATATCAATATGATATCAACCCCATTAATTTAAATATATAAACTATAACTAATCAATAGTATAAATGACGTTGACATAAATAATGGAAAAAACTATTAAAATCAAATTAATCTTTTGGGATATTTCTCTGAGTGCACTTTGTATCAAAAATCCAAAAATATAGCTCATAAAGTTCTTTTTGCCTTTTCTTTAATATATGAAACGCAAATAGCTTAAAAAGAAGGAAATTTCCTATCCTTTAAAGTTTACAAAAATTTATAGCGTGATTTACTATGTATGCATACATTACGCACTTAAGAAAAGTGAAAAATAACAGGTTTTAATTTGATTACAGAGTGTGATAGACTCTTTTAAACTATATAGATATGTACATCCAGCTTCTTGGATTTCATATAACTGGTGTTGATGACGGCATATACATACATTCGAAACAAAAGGAGGAAGGGAAAGTCATAGAGTATTGGAAATCTTTATTTAAACTATAGTTGAGGGGGTCATCCCGTGTGAAGGCACTTTTTTCGGGTTTTTCGGGAATTTTTTCTGGCGAACTCAATGAAGTCTTTACCACATATTTATTCTTGCCTTGAGTACATTTCACATTTTTTTTCTGCCCGAAATTGTAGCTCATTTCTGGAGTACACGGCAACTTAGTCACTCATAAAAAAAAAAAGCATTTTTCGGTAACCAAGATTGCGGGCTTTCTGCTTATCCAAAATAAAAAATGGCATCTTATTGAACATTTTTTCGTGAATTTTGGGGTTTTTTCATTACTTCTTCAACATGTAAAGAAAACGGCTTGATGAATCCGAATTATCGTAGTGGGTACATGAGTACTGAATAAGTCAATAAAATTTCAAAGGAATTCGTTCGATAGATTTCGAGACATCATGGTTACCAGTTTGAAAAATACAGTTTTGAGAAAAACGCGTTTAAAAATTCAAATACGATTATCACCAATAAAATTCAAACACTTTGGGTACTCAATCAAGACTAAACTAACCGTTATTTTCGAAACAGGAAATGAGTTTAGATATATGACAGCTTCTCTATTGTGCTTTATACTTGCGTTTGTATTAAAAGAGCCGAGGTAAGAAACCTAAGCAATAGAATAAGGGTCCGATGCTGGAGCGCACGCTCCAAATACCTGGCCTGTTCAACGCTGTAACTTCCGGACGACTTCGAACATCGGAAAATCACTTTACCCACATATTCGTCACTATATTTGGATGGAACTTATTAACAAAAAAAAAAAAGTTTTTTTGAATCAGTCCCGCGGGATGACTCCTTTAAATCATTATCAATAGGTGTATCAGTTCAGTAATTGAAGGGTAATGCATAAAATAACCACGAACAATTTTAAAGGACGCTTGTAACATCTATTAATCCGCTTTACCCATTTTTTCTCAAGCTTTAGGAAGGAACAAGCATTTCACCGACGGAGTTTGGCGACAATAATAATTGGTCTGAAAGACCTTTCGTAGTTTTACTAAAGAAACAAACTTAGCCACAGAACATAAAGTTACAAGTTAACTACATTTGCGCCACGGCTTTCTTGATCATTTCGGTATTCATTGCATTCAATTTTAATTCAAACAAGTAAAAAGCTAAAATTGGTCTAAGACTAACCAAGTCTAATGATACCTTGAATGAAAGCCCATATACAATTTCGTATGGTCACCGATCTATGCAAGTTTGATTTTTGAAGTATGTAGTTGTTCGCATATATATTTCTAGAATGGTTCTTCGGGCAGAAAAAACTATTATAACCAATTTTATAGGATTTCGTATTCTGAAAAATTTTTTAGTACAATAAAAATGTCTAGGGCTGATCGTTTTCCCAGTATATGTAAAAAACCTAAATTTTTATATGACAACACCAAGAAAGTGTTTGCCGGATTTATTCCATTACCAAATTACAGCTATCTATGCCGACACGTTCTCAAGTAGTGCACAAACCGAAATTTTTGTATGACAAGTCCATGAAGGAGTTGCCCGATTTTCGAACTTAATTTAACTTTTTTCTTTTAAAGTCCGTGTACAAAATTTCAGCTTTTTAAGTGAATGTGTTCTGGAGTTATCGTGCGCACGGACAGACGGACGGACAGACGGACAGACGAACAGACGGACGGACCGACGGACGGACATACACAAATCAAAATAACTTTAAATATTATGCGTGATCATCATTATTTCTGTGTGTTACAAACGGAATGACAAACTTAGTATATCCTTAAGATTTCATTTAGGGTATAAAAATAAAACCATGAAAGATTAAAAAAATTAGATGATTGAAAAAACTGTATCCGCGGCACTATAAACTTCTCATTTATACTTATGTATTAATTTTTTTTTTATAAAAACGGTTAAAACAATTTGTAGGAACTTTATAATTATTAAAGCAGCCTAATTTGTTTTACTTACCAATGTATAAAATTGTGGTGAATACTTATATAAATAAATCTAACTTTTCCACACAAATACTTCACATAAGTCAAACAAATCAAATATTCATTAAGTCCACTTCGTATTGAGTTTTGCACATTAACCATATGTTTTATTTTGCTTTGAAATTCGACATAAATCAAAACTGTGATACCGATAAATTTGCAAGATCTATTTGCGCTAGTCCATACGTCTGCGTACTGTTAAAACATCTAATTTTTGCTCCGATATTTTGCCAGTGAAAGAAATATTTTTATAACTTGAAAATATTGCTCTGATACTGATAAACTGTTTTTTCAATACATATTTTGATTACACCAGTCTGCGACCGGACCATAAATAATGTTATCAGAAATAAACAATTGGTGTAAAGAAAGGAAAGCAAGAATTTTTTATTTCTACGAACTAGTGCTTATCGTTGACAAAAAAGAAAACTCGATATACTTTCAGTATACAATCAGAAAACACATAGCGGAACCATTACATCCGACTTCTATATCATCATATAATATTGTAGTCTTTAAATTATTATTATTTTGAGCTATTGTTTTTAAAAGCTGTTATACAATATTTTTTACCAGGTTTGTGTGTGTGTGCTACTGTACTGTACTAATTACTTATACGTAAGTACAAAACTGCAATTTCTTAGAGAAAAATATTTTTTCTTGGAGAAAGTTGGTTTCATAAAGTTAAATATTACGAGTATGATTAGTCTACTTATGTGTACGAACAACGCGACGCGACGGTTTGCTGGAAATATTTATTATATGTATAAGTAGAATAGACTGATTTTATAAGGAAAACTTTATCAACTTTCTCTTTGTCTATCTCCAGCTTAAATTTTAGCATTTAAGAAAATATGTTTTTCAGTAGTTATCTGAAACTTTCCTTGGCACAATACCATTTTTGTTTCAATGTGAAACAAGTTTTCAACAACGCTGTGCAGCTTTGAGGAAGATATGATAATATTTTGGGAATTGCTAGTTGTACCATTTTTGGACAAAATGTATCCCAGTGGGAGTATGTGGTGTGGACATATGAAATTTTTGCTAGAGACTAGACGCATTTGATATCGGCTCCTGTAGTTTTTTTTTTAATTTGAGAGTATCCAGTTTAAATTTAATCTACTTTTTTCAATTGCAATTAATTATACTGATTTACCTAATCAGTGGTGCACTCAGTGAATTATAAAAGTGAACTTTTTATCGTAAAAGCTTTATTTTTCCAATTGAATTAAAATTTTTGAAGTGCTTTACATCATTTGGTTTGTTCCGCTGTTCTCTTAATTCGCAATGGCTTCTGCGCAGAAGTGCTCATCGAAGGCAGGGTTGCCAGAAAATTTTCAAAAATATCGCCCAATTCCTGAAAAAAGGTAGCCCAAAATAGCAAATTTTTCCAAACTGTAGCCTAATTTAGCGCAACATATTCTTAGATTCAAATGTTTTATTTATAAAAAATATATACATACTAAACACATGTCGATAAACATTAAGTTTCATTATCAATGGCTTCGAAATCATCAATATTAAGTTCATCTTCAACTGATTGAATTTGATTTTTATAATTTAAGGTGCTCATTTTCCTCGCTAAAGCATCTGACACCTCAAAGTTACTACAGCACAATTTTTTTGAATGTAAATGAAGACGAATCCTCATTAAAACGTCAAGATCATCCAATTGTAATATGTTTTTAATTTTAGTTTTAATTATATTCATGTAACTAAAGCTTCTTTCTACAAGTCCATTTGTTGCTGGAAGAGTTAAAATACAAAATACCATCGCACATATATTTTTAAAAAGCAAATCTCCAACTGCTGATTTTGCAGTACACAGTTTGAGCCAAAATTCTGTTATATTTTCTGGAATGCCTTTCGGAAAAATTGGTACCAGGTCCATTGACAAAAAGTTATTATATTCAATTTCAATATTAATGTGATTTTTTTTTTACGAAGTGTATACATAGGTAATTCTTGAAATTGTGGCCTTGATTCTATTAATTGATTCAAAATTTTGGACTTAGAATATAGGCTCTTCTAAATATATTTATATGTGAAGGCAAGCGCCTTACAAGTTCTTTTAGAAGAATACAATAAAATTGCCTACAGTTTAATCTTATCTCTGAAATATTACTTTCAAACATTTCTTGTGAAAATGCTGCACCAAAGTCTATCTCATTTAAGTCAAGAAAACAGTTTTCATTTAAATCCAAAGAAATTCTTTCTAGGTTATTTTTATCAATAGTTGCGATAATTTCAGGCTTTGACAATTTGTTCACCAAGATAAAAATAAACGTTAAGACTTCTGAGTATGCTTTGTAAAAATCTACCTCATACCCTTGGAAATAAAGATTCAAAGAATACACGTTTTTTAATACAGGTATTAGAAACTTCAGGTATAAATAATTTGAGCAATATTTGTACATATCGCTTAATATTTTTGCCGAGTGGCATTTTTCATTTAAAGCAGCCATAGAAAAGATTGTTTATAATTCTAAATATTGCTTCATAATTTTTACGACAGCATTGCACCTGGAAGGCCAACGAGTATTGCTTAGTCGAAATAATTTACTGGGATTATCGTTCTCGGAATTTATTAACTGATATATTTCTTTATATTTTTCTCTTCTTAAATTTCTATTAGAGATCCAATTACAGGATTCGTTAGGAACTCTACTTCATTCGGTTAACACTCAGCTGCTTTTGATGTACACAAGTGCATTTCACCAAAACCAGATCAGGACAAAGTTTCTTTAAAAGGGTATAAAGCGAATTTTTATTTCCACACATATTGCTTGCACCGTCTGTTGCAATACCAATTAAATGTTTTACGTTAAGTTTGACTTCTTTTAAATAATTACAAATTGCTTCAAAAAGAGCCAGTGAAGTGGTTTGAATAACTTTATCTAATCATAGGAAATTAGTACAATGGAAAAATATTGCACATAAATGCAAAGATATTTTCAGTTGCAACATCAGTGCTTTCATCAACAATTATTGAAAATTTAGAATATCTAATGTCGTTACAAGTTCTTCTAAAAAATATGGTGCAATAACATTTTTTATAACGGCTATGAACTTGATTCGATATAATTGAATTTTGTTATATGTAGAAGATGAAGTTTCTGCTCCCTCATGGAGTAGTTTATTGAAAGTATCCCCAAGATGATCGACACTCCTGATTGCGGAGTGCATTGCCACATGTAGTGATATCTTAATTTCCTTTTTTGCATTATCTTGCTTTTTAATAATAATACCTACGGAAATATTTACTAAAACACTTTTCTTTGTAAAATCAGTTATTCATTACCAAAATTTGTTAAAGGTGCACTAGTCGTAGTTTGAATTTTCACAGAATTTAACATATGTTTATTTGTGGTACTGTGCTTGGCAATATCAGCCTTATGTGCTCTAATTTCCGCCTTGCAAGAGGTACAAAAAGCCATATCAGGATTATTTTTACTTTGTGACAACCATTCTTTAAATTCAGACATTATTTCCCAGCCTTTATTATATTTTTTTCCATACTTACACCACTTTCCCATTTTAATTTTGAACCTTAAGCTTTTACACAATGCGGGGCAATAGAACTGCAAATCAAAACGATTGGGAATTCCCCCTACACGCACACAATAGTCCAAGGTATATAGAATACAAGATATTCCGAATACGAACCATGTTCCACCATTAGGTGACGTAACATCTGTCTATCCTACAAAAATGTATATACATTAGTTACAGAATTACGTCACATGCAATGTGTCCAAATTGTAATGGGAATAACTTTTAATTATGAATTGAAAAATGAATAGATCTGCAGTTTTTGAAGTAGCTGATTTGCTAAAACTATCGCTTCGCAAAATGAAATTATGGATGTCGCCAAAACCGCCCAAAATTACTTGCGACTCGCGGAGATTTTTTAGCGCGAGCATCCATGAAAAGATAGCCCAATTGGCGATAAGTAGCCCAAAGTGGCAACCGTGGTCGAAGGGGCAAACGAAGGAGACACTTCGAAGAATCTCTTTATTAGAAGACATTAATCCAAAGATAACTGGTAGTACTGCAGCTACTGCTAGGTCGCAGCAAACGAGAATCAACTTGGATGCTGACATCCCAGAAATGGAGCAGAGAGCCTATATTGATCAACTGGAGTCTCGTCTCCTAAATAATATTAATGATCTCGTCGTACAATTTGAGGAAAATTAATGACTCGATCGGCTCTTTTAACGAACGACTGGCTAAATGTGAGAATACGCTATCCGAGTTAACAGCTAGCGATAACTCAGTTTGTCAACAAATTGAGAATCTCCATCGAGTACAGCCTCTCAGCGATGTAATTATTCGGGGCATTCCATGCAGTTCGAAATATTGCTACAATTCTGAAGCATCCAATTTCACCTTTCATCGATGCTTTTCGCAGTAAATCGAAGTCTTCGGCGCAGCATGGCGCTTTTCTGGACACACAGAGCAGCGTGCTTTCTTATCCGCTTTCTACAGCTATAAGAGCATGCATCTTTCTCAGCTTGAGGGTTTTTGTACAGCGAGCACTATCTATGCTAACGAAAGGTTGACGCCAGCAAATAATTTTCTTCTCCGGGAAGCTCTTAAAATACGTAGATTGGGGAAAATTCACTTTGCTACTACCAGGAGTGGACTGCTGTACATTAGGAAAGATAAGGATGGCTCTCTGATAAAAATTTTAAGTTCAGAGCAATTGCATGCCACTTGTAGTTAACTATGTGTATAATGTTTTAAAATATTTGAATTTTTATTTGCGTTATTCTGAAATTGTTTTTTTTTTTTTATTTTTATTTTTTTTTCTGTCTTTTCTCTTTTCTTTAATTTTACAATTAAAAGTTTCTTTAATTTTATTTGATTTAATTCGCGGCGTAGTTTGTTATGAATTATTTAGTTATTCCTTTTCTTTTGTAATGAACAGAAATTATATGAATTCCATCTCTGTGGATAAATGCATTGACAGCTACCGAAGTAGAAACAAATATGAGTACACAAAGCGTTTCGGGTCTGGACAGGGTGAGAACTCTGCTTAAAATTGTCTGTAGTAGTACAAGTGGATTAAACATCTGTTCGCTGAATGCTAGAAGCATTAAAAACAAAATCGACGAATTTCGTGAAATTTTTTCTGGCTCTGATATTCATGCTATTTTGGTAAGTGAGACGTGGTTAAATAAAAATATACCCTCTTCGTTACTTAAAACTCCCGGCTACAATTTATATCGTAATGTCCGTACAGCTCGTATTGGAGGAGGTGTAGCCATCTTTGTTAGGGATATTTTAAAAGCTAAATCAATTTCTTTTCCGGTGGATGATGAAATAGAATTAATATGTGTTGAAGTTTCCTCTGGAATTGAGATATGTGTGTTGTCTACTGTTTACTGTCCTCCCAACCAGTTTAACATTGATAATGCTAGGAAACTGGAAATTGTTTATTTAACATAACACTACGCTATACAAATGTGATTGTGGGTGGAGATTTTAATGTAAATTTTCTACGACGTGACCTAACCAGTTTCTTCATCTCTTTCAGTCACTATATCTTAATACAGTGAACTCTCAACCAACCTACTTCAACACAAGCAATCCGTCATTACTAGATTTATTTTTTTGTTCCAGTAAAATCTTGATGTTTAACCAGATTAGTCCACCCAGCACTATGGATCATGACTTACTCTTTCTCAGCTATGACTTTTCTATAAATCTAGGGTTTTCTCAAAGCTTTCCATACAGGGATTACAATAATAATAATGTGGATGCCTTATTTGAAGAATGCCGACTGCTGCCCTGGTACGAGGTACTCATTATGATCAGGTCGAGACTTTCACTACTTATATCGCGTACTTATTTGAAAAATACTTCCCTTTGAGAGTGTGATCTATGCACAGAGTGGGGTGCCCGTGGTTTTCACCTGACGTCTGTTCGCTTATTGCTGAGGGGGAATTCCTGTTCAAGCAATATAAACGTATCAAAACGAATGCTGCTCGACTAAACTATCTAGTTGCCCGTAATAGTGCCACCACAGCAATTCGGAATGCCAAACGCCAATTCTACAGCTCTAAGTTTAATAACGATCTTCCACCGAAAATTGTGTGGCGCAATCTACGGAACGCTGGAGTTTTGGTAAGGATAGCGCTGCTTGGGGACTAGAAGCGGATGATTTCAATTCTTTTTTACCTCCTCTTATCAATTCATCCCCAACAACTCAAGCGAACCAATTAAATCCGCTTAGATTTCCGCGCTCATCACTCTCACAAGCGAGCAATAACAACTCTTTCTCCTTTCGTGGGATTTGCCTTGAAGAACAGATTTCCGCAATCTTTTCTATCAGGTTGGAAGCAATTGGCCCTGACAGCTTACCACCTCGCTTTATTAAGCTGTTGTTGCCGCTAATCGGGAAAATTATGCTTCATATTATAAACACGTGTTTGATGTCATCCACTTTTCCTAAAGCGTGGAAAACAGCATCAGTTTTACCAATACTAAAAAAAGCTTGTGCTTTAGAATTACCATCCGATCTCCGACCTATAAGTATTTTGTGCTTTTTATTGAAGGTTCTGGATAAACTAATTTATAAACAAATACTCGAGCACGTGGAAACCAATAATTCACTTACGTGCTGGTAATCAGGTTTTCGCTATTCTGTCAGCTGTGAAACAGCAATATTAATAGTCTCCACAGATATAAGATCTGCGTTAAGCAAGAATGCGTTTGGCGCCTTAGTTCTTCTCGATTTCTCAAAGGCCTTCGACAGCGTAGATAATAGCTTACTTCAGGTTTGGGTTCAGTTCTTCTGGCATTGGGTTGGTTAGATAGTTTTTATCTGATCGTCAGCAGCGATTTAAGGTAGGACAAGCAGTTTCTGGCTCGTTACCATTCTCTGTGGTGTTCCTCAAGGATCAGTACTAGGCTCTTTATTGTTTAGCCTATTTATAAATGACCTCCCACAAGTGTTAGCAGATGCAAAAGTACATCTGTATACCGACGATGTGCAACTATATCATAGTAGGTCAATAGGACTTCCTGAGGGTAGGGTTAATAATCTTGCCTCTTGGGATTGTTTTAAATAGTGTGATGAAGTGTTGCGAGAACGTTTATATGGTGATCAGAAAGGTGTATGCTGGACTGCGTAGGTTATGACTTTCAGCGAGTATTTTGCCAAGAAAAATTCGTATGAAGCTTGTGAACACATTAATCATTCCATTCTTTACTTTTGGTAGCTTTCCCAAAATTTGATAGTGTATGTGCCCGTAAGATTCATTTTTGGTCTCCGTAGATTTGACCATGTCTCACCATACCAACCCAACTGCTTGGTTGCTCCCTGGATTCTTATCTTAATCAAAGAGCATTAACTCTTCTTTTTAATATATTGAATCCAGATACACCTGCATCTCAGGGAATTTTTCATATTATCGAATTCACCACGTAATCGTAACATCATAATTCCGCGATTCAGTAAATCGGTCATAGAGAGTTCGTTCCTTATTCAGTCAGAAAAATGCCTAACTTTGTGGCAACAATTGTGCAAATTTTTTACTGTGCATAGCCAGAAAATACCTTTTCCGAAGCACTCTTTGACCATAGCCAAAGGAATCTTTGCGGAACCAGATCTGTTCTCTTTTAGGCTTATTCGTTTTATTTTATTTTTTTTTCCAAAATATGACTCATATGCATCTGAAAGCACAGTACAATTTTCATTCTTTAGTATTCAGTTGAAGTATGCGATGAATTTTGGTAGTCCAGTGAAGTACGTGGGTATTAAATTTTCTTAATACTATAATATAAAATTATTGCGTTTTTTGGTTTAGCAAAACCATGCCCTTGTACTTCGTATACATAGATTTAAAATTAAACGGCTTGCATTCTGATTAAAACTGAAATTTTTAACAAAGACCTTACCTTGATTCCCTCTGCATTCCATATAAGTGCTTCAAGAATGTTACCCTTCAAAGCGCACCAAGAGTGCCACACTACAAGCGCTTCCCAAACATCTGCAACTGAGCGCTTCCCTCGCCGGACATGCTCAAGTTAAAACGATATGAACAAGGATACGGTAGGGACGTGCTGAGACCTTCCAAAGAAGCGCTTTTGCATTCGTCTTTGAGTGCTTCCATTTCCCGCTGGGATACTTATTATAAGTATGCAGACAGAGAGTATAGGCAAAGTATAAATAAGTAGTTATTTAGTTATTTATTCTTTGGTATAGGTACCATGGAGGAAACACCCTGTATAGAGTAAATATTGTAGCTCCATGAATACCGTAAGGCAATGTACGGCAACAAGGAAACTTTAACACAAAATATAAAGGTGATCGGATGCAATTCGTTATAACAACAACAACAACACACCGCTACTCTAACTCAATATGGCGGAGCTTGATTCATATTAGTCACACATTTTTAGTGTGTATTTGTACCTCATGTGGTGTTTCCAAATATCTTGCGCAAATATATTGATTTTTCAATTTAGATTCACGGAGATTTTAGTTGACATACAGCTGTTGCTATATTGGAGTGCTTAGACTTTTTTGCTCTTGTTTGTAGAATTTATTTTAGCTGTTTTACTAGTTACTTGTGGTTCGTATTGCTAGCGTCTTGAGAGTGCTTTACCCAATAAAAAACCTATATAAAGTTGAAAATGAGGGCTCATTTTGCTGTTGAGGATTCCTATGATGCAGATTTAATGGAGAAAAAGATAAAAGAATTTAAGGAACGTCGTCCAGAGGATATGGAGATACTTCTTCAGTTCATTAATAACATTTTGCTAACAGCTCAACAAGAAGCAGAAAACAAAATCTGGCTGCAACAGGTTAGTTAATAAATAAAATTTTCGGGATAAATTCATCAGTTTTTATTATAATTTCGCAAGAAAATCAGGTTGAATATTTTGAGATAGGATATTTTACTCTACGATACCAACCTTAATCCTCCTATGACTAACAAAAATTTTATTTCGGTGCATACGCCAATCATCAACAAAATATAGCGTCTACCTTTCCTGAAAAAATGTGTGATACTATCAACATACGACAATATGTATATGTACTCGTATATTTATATGCATTGTATACTAATTTGAAATGAAATATTTTAAAATCAATGGAATAATCATTTCGCTAGGGCCGAAGGTACATACATATGTAGATGGAAAAACTATATTAGTTACTAATTCTGTTAGTTGTTCTTCTTGAAACCATTCAATTTCAGGGAGTAATATAAAGAAAATGATTTGGATAATTTGTGAACTCTGTGGAAGCTATAGTATTCAAGTAGAAGACAGTTAATTTTGTTGATACATTTTCCCCTAGAAAACGAATTGTCCATGCAGTTTAACAACAAGTAGTAAAACGAGGTGAAGACAGATATGAATGTAGTAAAGATGCTGATAAAAAATCAACCAAGACCCAAAAGTTTATATCTATTTCATTCTTTCTATATCGAGAATTCATTTATTTTTCTTTTTACTTTCCATTTGTTAAAAAGACTGACATATATAAAATGGACTACTAACACTACTGAAATTGCTTACAATACTTGACATTATTATGGGATTTTCTACAGTTGGCTCTTCTTGGTTTAACTACATTACCCCCTGTCTACACTGGCCATAAATTATGGCCTACCATATGTTATTGCTACGGAATTGCCAGTGTAGACCGTGTAGCTATAGCAATAATTCATGGCAGGCCATAAATGCCAGACCATATGGCGTACCATATATGTCCAAGAAAATTGCTAACCATAAATTTGACGTTTATAATCAAAATGGCGGAAATGAAGCTAACGCGTTCGGAACTAATTAAATTCATTAATTTTTATGAAATAAATGAGTGCTTGTGGAACTATAAAGGTGCATACTCCTTTTCTTAATTTTTTCATCTCTTCTAACTCGGCGAGTTCCAAATTCTTTAATGCAATCAATCCTCTGATCGCAGCCTTTTTCGGTCTTGATGACACCATCGGCCAACTAAAAATTAAATGTCATAACATAATTTGCCCACACCAACATTTTTTTTTCCAAGACGGGCTTTACCATAAAATGTGGTAAGCAATTTTTCATGGCCAGTGTAGACAGGGGGTTACTCCGGTGAACTGCAAATAAGAAGCTCTATACAAAATCCACCATAGTTCAGTTTGACTTCAGTGGTTTTACAAATGAACATATAGAATAGAAATAGATGGCTATACAGTTTTTATAATCCTTTCTCTGTCCCCCATACCTACCTATAGGGACAGGCAGATAAACATTGCTTAAATTTCTTTCTTTAAAACTCAAGTTTAAACAAGTAAAAAAGCTAGAATTGGTCTCAGACCAATTCTTATGATACCCTAGCCTAGATGAATGCCCGTTTGTAATTTCGTATGGTCATCAGTAAAAGTTTGATTTTTGGTGGTTTTTCGAATTGGTATATTTCTAGAATGGTTCACCGGACAGTAAAAATTATTATAACCAATTTCATAGGATTTCATATTCGGAAATGTTCAGTAAAATAAAAGCTTCTAGGACAGTATACGTAAAAAACCAAAAATTTTATGTGGCAACAGCAAGAAGAGGTGGTCCGATTTAGTCCATTTTTGACGCTTTACTTACTGCTACTATGAAAACACAATGTACAAAATTTCAGCTCTCTACGTTGACTCGTTCTCAGACAATATTCAAATATGTAATGAAAAAGGAAATTTGTGTATGGCAACCCTACGAAGGATTTGTCCGATTCGTCCCATTTTCGAACTCAAATTTAGATTATTTTCAAAAAAAAAAACGAAATTTTTGTATGGTAACCCCCTAGGACGGACGGACATGTAAAAATAAAAATAATTTTCCATTTGATGCGTGCGTGGTCAACCCATTTTGCTCTACTAGCATTATTTCTGTATATTGCAAACGGAATGACAAACTTATGATTTCATCTAGGGTATAAAAATATTTGATGTTTTAGAAGATAAGCTTCCAAGAATAGAAATAATTTCGCATGCATCTTGTTGAACTTTTAATATGAATATTAAAGCGAAAGTAAAACTTGAAATTAAGATAATTGTCTTACCCCTGCCAACAAAAGTTGATCCATTATATTAGATAGAAAATCAGGTAGTCCAGGTTATATGTCTGTGTTTAAAACCAAATACATATCGTCGGTGATATTGCATAACCGCGAAACTACTAATGTCACTACCGCGTAATTTAATAATAGTAAAGTTTTCAGCAGGCTTAAGAGGAGTTATATGTAGTAATCAGCAAAAATTTCAATTTAGATACCTGCGAGCCTGTAGGCAATAAAATATACTATACGTAAGTTTGTGTCCTGAAAGTGAGGAAATTCATTTAAATTATCCTAGACCTAGACCACAGATCAGATTAGAGACATCTTGCGTAAAAGACAGAAGCCCAAAATGTTGTAAATCTATACAATTTGGGACGAAAAATTAATAGTTGCAGTTCAAATAAATGGAAAGTTGTTAACGAGAATTAACTGTCCTAAACTTTTTTTGCACATAATTATTAAACAACTCTCAATGAAATTGTTCAAATTATCATGATGAGCGCATAACTACCAACAACAAACATCTCCTCCAGCTGATGATATAATATTACATACCTATGTACCTGAGGTACAACTACAAAATTACTATTCACTGTGTATAAGTTTATTTAAGTAGGCTGAAATAGTTTTGTCTATCTATTGTTTTTGTTTAATGTCAGTTTTTGTATTGTATTCTTTTGCTTTGAGTTGTTCGGTACCTTTTTATCTGTCTTCTAATAAAAGTTTTTATAACGTGGTTCAAACATCTAGTTTTTTCTTAAAGCGCTTAAATTGAATAAATTCCTTACGCCCTTATAGTTCTAAACATGGTCCTTCGAAGCCGGATAAAGGATTTAAAATAACAATTAAGTGCTGTGCTTGTAAAAAAATCTTTCTTGTGACAAGATTCATAAAAGATTTTTTGTTGTTGTTAAAGTGTTAAAAAACAATAACTGTGAACTTATTTGGTGTGTGCTGGTGAGAGTAGAGGTGTAGTGCCTATACTACTTAATGCCTCAGAAGGCTAGAATCGTCACGAGGTATCATAAGTCAACATACGTATATGCATCAACATCCTCATCAGATTATCCTATGATCGGCTAAGGCATCGAGGTCATACAATATTCATTCAGCAGTCATACCACAAAAAACTGGGTGATCATTGAATAATACAACTGAAGTTGTTCTTCATCCAGCGTACATAAATAATAGTATACGATTATAAATTCGGTGAGTCTCTCTAGTCATTTTATGCAATATATACTTAATTCAATATGGATAAAATATTAAGACAGCAAAAGCGCCTCCTAGGCTTAATAGACCGATTTATTACAAACACAGATAAGACTGGGATTGAAAATCGAAATGAAGAGTATATTGAAGCTCGCATTCAGCTATTACAGTCATATTGGGATCAGTTTACAAATACTAACGACACATTGCATGATGAAGCTGATGACGCTTTCCTTGCTGACGTCTATTTCGTGATCGACACATATTCTGACGTAGAACAGTCATATATCGAAGCATTGGCAAATCTCCGTGGGCGTATTCGTCAAATGCATCCAGTTTCTCATAATGTTAATTCTACCATGCACAATAAGACAATAAGTTCAAAGCAAGAGATAATACCAAATCTTCCAAAATTATCCATACCTACATTTAATGGCAATTATATTGAATGGTTATCATTTCGTGATCTATACGAATCATTAATTCACTCATCTCTATACATATCAGACGTGGAGAAGTTTCAGTACCTAAAATCTTCATTAACAGGAGAAGCCCTCAATCTAATAAATCATCTTGCAGTCACTCTCAATATGATAACTTAAAGATTTTGACTTACACATACATATCTTCAATTGTCAATCTACAATATGTAAGTTGTGAATCGGCTAAGGAGCTCAAACATTTGCTGGACACTACAACTCAGTCTATCGGTGCTCTGTCCAATCTAAGGCATCCTACTGAGCATTGGGATGATTGGTTGACATATATCATCGCAGAAAAATTAGATAAACAAACTAGAAGAGACTGGGAAAATTCTATATCCGAGAGTACTATCGTTCCTAAGTTTGATAATCTAAAACAATTCTTAGAAGGGAGAATCCGTACTTTAGAGTAAATACAATCTAACCAAATCGATAAAACAAAAGTGACGCCACGACGTCAACTTGATGGATTTCGTGCTCATGTTGCAGTGGATGGAAAAGGATTTATTGCATGTAGTGGAAAACATGTGCTGATGTTTTGCCCTTCATTTCGTTCAAAGTCTGTTGAACAACGCCAAGTCTTCGTAAAAGAAAAGAAGCTCTGTTTCAACTGCCTACGTCTCGGGCATTCTATTTACAATTGTCACATCTCTGCTCGTTGTAAACATTGCGGTCAGACACATCATAGTATGTTACATCAACCTCGTACTGATTCATCAAGACGCATGTCACTTGAAAATGGAAATTCGCACGCGGGTATCTCACCACATCCTAATAGTTCACAAAATTATTCCACTACTGCTCATACTTCGGTTAATTCTTCTATAACGAATGTATCAGTATTATTAGCGACAGCTAAGATACGAATTCAAACCAAATCTGGATCGTTTAAAACTATTAAAGCACTCTTGGAGCAAGGGTCAGAATCCACATTTATTTCTAAAACATTAGCGCAGTCTTTAAATCTTCCACGTCAACGCGTCAATGTACCCATCTTGGGCATTGGAGGTTGTAGAGCTGGACTAGCAAATTTTAAAATATTTATTAACATCTTGCCCACCAATGGTCAAAATCGTTCATTTGGTGCTACTGCACTTGTGCTTCCTAATTTAAGTACACTTTTCCCGACTACTTCATTAACAGCTGGAAAATGGCCACACATCTACGATTTACAACTGGCTGATCCTCAATTTGCTATTCCCTCACCTATTGATGTCATAATTGGCGCTGACCTTTATGCACAGATAATCTTAGATGGAATACGTCAAGGACCTCCAGGTACTCCAGTAGCACAACGTACACACTTAGGTTGGATACTTTCAGGACCTGTGACGAATAAAGCCAATAAGCCTTCTACATGTGCCAATATATTTCATCTTCAAGTGGGTGATGATATGAATACAACTCTACGCCGATTTTGGGAGATTGAGGAAGTTCCCACTCAGTTGTTCTTGAATCCAGAAGAAGCTGAGTATGAAGACTTTTTTCAACAAACAGTCAAACGAAACTCAACTGGTAGATACTCGGAGCTACACGAGCAGGCGCAGTTTCATCCTTATTGCGAATGGAGAAACGATTTGCTACAAACACATACCTACGAGCTCAATACAACCAGTTTTTAGAAGAATACTTAAATCTAGGTCACATGCAATTAATCACTGAAGACAAAGTTACCCTGGAGAGTCATAAACACTATTATCTGCCACATCATGCAGTAATTAAGCCAAGCAACACTACTACTAAATTACGAGTCGTTTTTAACGGCTCTTATAGATCAACTACAGGAATATCTTTGAATGATTGTCTTGACATTGGTCCAAAATTACAGCAAGATATTTCCTCATTAATTCTACGCTGGCGTATGTATCCAGCTGATATAGAGAAGATGTATCGTCAGATACTTGTGGATGACAAGGATACTGAGTTGCAACGCATTGTTTGGCGGTTCGATACATCTGCGCCCAGTAAAGATTACAAGCTCCTAACAGTTACTTACGGAACATCGTCAGCTCCATTTCTTGCTTGCAGGACATTAAAGCAATTAGCTGATGATCATCGATTGGATAATCCAGTTGCATCTCATATATTAACGACTCAATGTTACGTAGATGATGTCTTATTTGGAGCATATGATCTTGCATCTGCAAATGAAGCAAGAGTTAAACTTAATCATCTGTTACAATCAGCTGGGTTTACTCTTCGAAAGTGGTCAGCAAATAAAGAGGATCTTTTACGCGATATCTCTGAGGCGGATCGAGATATCTCAACATCGCTTCGTGTGTTCTCTGATACTGAGATAAAAACCTTAGGAATTCATTGGCAACCCTCAACTGACTCTTTCCGCTTCGTAATGCACTTAAATATAAATTCTTATAAGTACACCAAGCGTACAGTGCTTTCCGATATAAGTAAGCTTTTGATCCATTAGGCTGGCTTGCGCCAGTTATCATCGTCGGAAAAGTCTTCATGCAAAAGCTATGGTTGACAGGACCCGACTGGGCCGATACCTTGCCTCCAGACATGTTGGCTGAATGGCAAAACTACCGGAAACATCTTCAGGATCTCGAAAATATTTCTATTCATCGCTGGTTCGGAACATCTTCAATAAATTCTGCTCTTGAGCTTCATGGGTTCTTCCATGCGTCAACAGTAGCATACTCAGCAGTTGTATATTTACGAATATTATACGATCCTGGTTCTGCTCATGTAATCTTAGTAGCAAGCAAAACAAAAGTAGCTCCATTAAAAGTCGTTTCGGTACTTCGCCTAGAACTTTGTGGTGCTGCATTGCTCACAAAGCTGATGCGATCTATACGAGATGCAATGAATTTAAAGTCCGTTCCAATTTACTTATGGACGATTCTACAGTCGTGCTTACTTGGGTTAAAGGACATCCATCAAAATGGAAAACATTCATCTCTAATCGCGTATCTGAAATACAAACAACACTTCCAGATTCTCGTTTCTACTATGTTTGTACTCATGATAACCCTGCGGACTGCGCATCACGGGGAATAACACCAACTGAACTACTACATCATCCATTATGGTGGAATGGACCTAGCTGGCTCAAGAATCACTCTTCTGCTTGGCCTACTAAAACACCAGATAAACCTGACATTCTTAATCTGGAAGAAAAGACTATAACATGCCATACCACCCATACATCAAAACCATGGAATCTTCTCGTAAGATATTCCTCGTTGCAAAAATTATTAAGAGTTACTGCCTGGATGCTTCTATTTATTCAAAAATGCAGGAATAAACGTCGAATAGAGGTGGTACATCTAGCTCCTTCTGACATTGAAAATGCTCTCATATTCTGGATAATATACGTTCAAAACATGACATATCATGATGATATTCGCGCACTATCAAAAAGACAAAAGTAAGCTTCTATCGCTTAATCCCATCGTGGATTAATCCCAGGTGCTACGTGTTGGTGGACGGCTGAAAAATGCATTCATATCGTATTCTGAAGCTCATCCAATCATTCTTCCTCCAGATTGCTATTTGTCTACCCTTATTATTCAGGAGGCTCATAATAAAACTGTGCATGGAGGAGCGCAGCTTACACTGCAGCATATAAGACCGCGATTTTGGATTATAAATGGTAGAAATCAAGTTCGATCATTCATTCATCGCTGTATGAAATGCATTAGATTTCAACGTAATAACAAGAACCAAATGATGGGTAATCTTCCGCATCCATGAGTTAATCCGAGTAAACCATTCGAGCACACTGGCGTTGATTATGCTGTCCTCTTTAGTATCACAGCTATGAGATATAGAGGTGCAAAGTCCTTTAAAGCGTATATTGCTCTATTTATTTGCTTTTCTACTCGCACTCACATCGAGCTTGTATCTCAGCTAACTTCTGAAGCCTTTATTGCTGCCTTCCGACGTTTTATTTCGCGAAGGGGTCGCTGTGCACACATATACAGCGACAATGCAACGAACTTTGTTGGCGCTGATGCAATACTTCGGAAGCAATTTCAGGAAGCTCTGAATCAGTGTGAAGAACCGCTTCGTCAAGATCTAGTCAAAGATAACATAGAATGGCATTTCATACCTCCGTCTTCCCCACATGTTGGAGGACTTTGGGAGGCTGGAGTTAAGTCGAGGAAACACCATCTTCGTCGAATTATCGGATCTACAATCTTATCCATTGAAGAAATGCTTACCCTTCTCGTGCAAGTGGAAGCGTGCCTTAGCTCCAGGCCACTATGCGCTCTAACAGATGATCCTAATGACACTGCAGCTCTTACACCAGGCCACTTTTTAATGGGAAGTGCGCCGCTTACGTCTCCAGAACCGATCTCTCTTGATACATCCATGAGCCAACGCTCACGTTGGAAGCTCATTCAAACTATTCTTCAGCAATTTTGGTCGATATGGCAAAAGGACTATTTGCTCCATTTTCAACAAAGACGAAAATGGCAACAACAACAACCATCAATTAATGTCAATGATCTAGTCCTCGTCAAAGATGATAACTTACTACCGTGCAAATGGATGCTTGCTAGAGTAGTAGAAACCTATCCGGGCTCAGATGGCATTACCAGAGTTGTTTTACTTAAATATCACAACGGACATATTAAGCGCCATGTCAACAAACTATGTGTCCTTCCTCAGCAAAGATAATATTTCTCTCTTTTATCTCCTAGCTCTTCAAAGCCATAATACTTCATGGCGGGCGGAGGCTACTCTTTCGTACTTTACTTTTCGCTGTACTGCGAGGCGGGCGGAATGTTCAAATTATCATGATGAGTGCATAACTACCAACAACAAACATCTCCTCCAGCTGATGATATAATATTACATACCTACGTACCTGAGGTACAACTACAAAATTACTATTCACTGTGTATAAGTTTATTTAAGTAGGCTGAAATAGTTTTGTCTATCTATTGTTTTTGTTTAATGTCAGTTTTTGTATTGTATTCTTTTGCTTTGAGTTGTTCGGTACCTTTTTATCTGTCTTCTAATAAAAGTTTTTATAACGTGGTTCAAACATCTAGTTTTTTCTTAAAGCGCTTAAATTGAATAAATTCCTTACGCCCTTATAGTTCTAAACAGAAATATTACAATTTCTCGTCGGTAAAATATCTGGAGAAAAAGCAAGTACTATTAGAGTCAAATGATTAAAAAACGCAACTAAAAACCAAAAAGTCGACGTTATTCACTAGATCTAGTCACAATCTAAAAAAATGAGAATACTACTAATTTTTACCATTTTTTAGATGTTTCCGAGCTAATATCTCCATTCCAATACAATTTTTTTTTGTCCCGACGTTATTCACTAGACCGCTTCGTTATCTTTTTATCTTTGATTTAAGGTATAAATCATTATACTGCTACAAAGAAAAATGTTAGAAACTTGCAAATCTTGGCTCCTCTTAAAACGGCATTTTATTTAGTATAAAGGCAAAATTATTGCTACTGAACTCTAGGCTAGGATGGGAAACATCATATTTCTGGGTTTTATACACAAAATTGATAAAACAAGTCGTACTTTTTTAGCTATTTTAGTCCCCTCGGTTCTGCACCCACAAATCGTCAGATGACTCAGTATGCTTTCATGACTTACGCGGTTATACAGAGAGATTTCTATGGGGGATTTTGAAAGGTATATTGTTGAGATTCTATAACAAACTATAATTTCGAAAATTAATATCTTAATTTAATTAAATGTTATCCATCAGCACATAGTGAAAGCCTACAATAAACGAATCTCTACAATAAATCAACCAAAGTTCTTTATTCAACAAAGTATAGAAAATAATAACTTACGAAATTGAACTAAAAAAATGTTTTGTTAAATTAAATAAAAACTAAAGGAAATTAAATCTTTTTCTAGTTTATTTAGAAATTTAAGTTTTAGATATTTTAATTATGTTCCAGACCATCATACAATAAATGCATCTCTGCAGGCAGTTCTGATTTCAGTCTTTGCAGATGTTGATATTTTGCCTATTTTAATAGGCTCTGTATACATAGGTTTTCTGTCGCCTTCTATTACCCTAAACCGTCTAGGCAAAGGGTTAAATGGAGAATCGCGTCGTAGTTTCTACGAGATAGCTCCATCTGGGTTATATTCCAGAGATCTGATATTTACCACAACATCATCACCCGCCATTCGGCCCGGTCTTATTGCATCATAGGCGTGACATTTTTTGTCTGTGAAGTCTTGAACAAATATATAATTAATTAATCTGAAGTCATAAGGAAAAGGTAATGAAGTTGTTTAATTTTTAGCGCTCTTTCTAGAGTGTACTGAATTACACTCCATATGCGTTTGTCCGCGCTCTCGAAAGTTTTGTATAATTTCAATTTGATAATCAATTGAAAGTTTTAGCAAAGCATTTGCAACTATACTGTTACGATTTTGAGCGGTGCAACCATCGGTAAACAATACAATAGGTTTTGAATCTTTGGGCACATTGCTCCCAAAATAATCTGTCCAGAATGATGCAAATGTAGATGATTTTAAATCAAACAATTGTCAAACAATTAGCACATTACTTTTCCATTCGCCAATTTATAAATTGTAAAGTTCTGTACTGCAGGCTTAGTTTTAAAATACATAGGACTAGCATTTATATTTGCGCAAAGGTTTGCTGCTTGTAAATCTGCAGTAAATTTGTATGTTTCCCCTTCAACTGCTCTTGTTTTGCCCGTTTGTTTTTCCTTTCTTGCATCGTTTTTTAATTTAATTATCAGCGCATAGGCATTAGCTGAAAGATTACCAGCTTTTTAACTGCAACCAAAACCCTTGAGAATACTTCACAATGATGATAGTGTTATTGATATGCTCATGTTTAGGTGAAGTAGTTTTCCAGATTTCCTTGATAAGATTTCGATAGTTTCCTTGTTTTCGATATGAGAGGATTTTATTTCTTGTAGGCTTAGGTGTTCAGTTACGGATAAAGCGATGATATTATTGAATATTGCGGGGAGACTGTGAATTTCATCATTTTTGTTGAAAGGTGATATCATTGATTTTAATGTCAAATTGGATGCAAACGGATGAATTTATTTCGGTTTCCGGAACATTGGTGAGAAGGACGAAGTTGGGTTCTGGTCCCAAGATCTCCGTTATGATTGCGATCTCGATGAAGTTACACTTTGCTGGTTGATTTCGAAGAAGTCTTCCGACGCATTCGGAATCCTTGATGATTTCTTGTTGGGTTGATTCCTGACATAGGTATGTCACTTTCATCAAAGCATTGAATATTTTCGGGATTGTGGGTAATGTAGGGTTTTGTGGATACTTTTTTTTTGTATTATTAATCAGTAATGCATTCTTCTTCAGCTCGTAGAAATGTTGATCTGATTTTATTTTAATTGATTGGTTTTCAAAATTTTGGAAGATTTCTTACACATATTTCGTCTAGGCTTAGAATCTGTTTGATTATGATGCTTAAGCCGGCAGGAACTAGTGTTTCTGCAAGACAAATCAAATGGAAATTTAATAGATCAATATTATTCAGATATTATATATGTTCAGTGTTTACCCTAAGTATTGATTTCTCAGGGCCCACCAGATGTCTTGTGTTGTGGTTAGCAGCAAAACTGAAACACGTCGTACGGAGGGTGAACTGGAAACTTGAGTCGGCAGTTTTTAATATTCGCGAAATGTCTTGATATAGAGGTTTTAATTGAAGTGCAGTTTGGATACACTGGATGTCTTGAGGAATGAGTCTCTATATGCTGGAGGCTCTTGACATAATAAAAAGAATAATAATTAGTAGAACTTGATCGTTAGTACAAGAGCGTCCTTGGTGTGTCATTAGTTAATGTGGTTAGTGCCTGTCGTGCAGGTAACAGCATCAGAAAATTGATAAGGAATTTAGATGAAAGAAAGGGAGAGGTTCAGTGCGATCTAGCGCACGAATGCTTCTTGGTATAGACCAATATGGCCCCTTTCGTGTACTTCTCGACGCTGCTGAGAACCTAACACCTATATAGAGCGTAAAAAACTAGTCGACCCTATGTCGAACCGCTCGAAGAGGTTTCACTAGTTCAGACGTTCCGGCTCAACCAACCAGTACTAAAATGCAGATGTGATGCATTTCCGTCTTCACGAATATTCTTTAGTGTCCGCTCATTAGCCATAGCGCCGTTGGACCACAATTCACCTCGGGCCGCCCCAAAGGATGCACCTAAAAACAAAGGCAACTGGACCGCTATTCGAGCGGGCATAAGCATAATCCTCTTAAACACATACGACAGAATAAAAGTCCTTGGTGATTGAGATTTCTATTTTGGCTTTCTTTATTGTTACTTGCCTATTTCAGCAAGAGTTTAATAAAACGTTATAAGTCTTCTAGTAGTAGTAAAACAGCTTCGTCTCACGAAATCTGACATCAGAATCAGTTCTCTTGTTATATTTTCATTCAGAACAACGCTTACCTAATTACAGCTCTCTACGCTCAGCTCGGTATTACTAACTAAGAATTTAGACGAATAACATTACCCGATTTACACGCTGATGGGTCACGCGTTCAGAAAATTGGCGACAAATATGCTTTAAGGAGTCTTTTTCAGTTCTGATTTAATTTCTAGTTTGCTCATGGTACTGATTCAGATACACTTCAATTATTGTTAGGTCGGATTTAATTGCAGCTTTTATCTATTTCTTGATTACGATGTCGAGCATCTTCTACATCCATATTATCAGTTATATTTCTTACTATTGAACCTAAACGATCGATTAATCCTCTTCTATATCTAATTCTAGGTATAAGTGATGCTAATTTTTGCTTTAGTTCGTAAAGTTTGATTTCTATAATCTTAAATGAGTTTTCTAATTCTTTCATATTTCCTAATATTTCTAATGATCTTGATATTTTCCCGTATTTTCTTCATATTTAGTTACTTTAACAATTTGTAAAAGATTATTATAGCCCTCAATGGTTCTTGTTTGTCCAAGTCGTATAAGTAGTAGTCCTTGTGGATTCGTGAGATCTCGTATTTCCAGTCATTGTCCTTTAATCTGTTCCGTCATAATTTTTGATTTGTGAATCTTTAGGATATTTATCGTGAATTATTTTAACTAATTTATCTCTTTTAATTCTAGTTTTAGTAAATCTAGGCGTGAGCTTGTGTCTTCTATTCTCTTTTCTATAAACTAAAAGATCTTTTCTTAATTTCTTGGGGTCCTTCTATTTTTGTTTAACGTACTAATATTTTTATTTACTATCTCTTGCACCCTATTTTTAATTGAAGAATAAAGTTGTCCTTGGAATTCGTTTAATTTTGCAAAGTTTGCACGTTATTATGATGTTAGTTGTTTTCAAATTTGTAAGTTCTTTCGTAATATATTTCGTATGGTGTGTGTTTGGTAGCACAGTGAATAGCATTATTGTAGGTGATAATGGTCTCATATTCAGATTACCTCATGCTCTTTTTCCATGTGTTGATTATGGATGATTCTATAGATTTCTGATAATATCGAATGCATTCTTTCAACTTGAGAGTTGCTAGAAGTTTGTTGGAGGGAAGTTATGTATTGGATGATGTTGAATTGCTTACAAAAATTCTTAAAAATTGTTGCAGTGAGTTCTGCTCCTTGGTCGGAAACTATCTTTTTGGAATGCCGTGAAGGCACATAAAATGTTTCAGTAATTTTATAATCGTTAAACTATTTCTAACGACAAATGTATACGCTAAGGCAAGTTAGAAAAATTTTTCCATTGTAGTTAGCAACTTTTTATTAATACTACATTTATACATATACCAATATGCACAGTAAAAAATAATTCCTTAAAGTGAGTGCCAACAATTTGTGCCACACAGTTTAGGCATTTGTCGATAAGATTAAGGAAACCTTGGAAAACGAAGATTAAGTTTTTCTCCCTCAAATGTGCGGAATTTTAGTTTCCCCCCTAAAATTAAGGGAATATTCCCTAAAATGTAAGGAATTTTCATATTTATTTTTTATTTTTCCCCCTAATTTTTGGGAATATTCCCTAAAATGTAGGGAACATTCCTTAAAATATAGGGAATTTTAAATTGTTGTTTTGTTTTTCCCCCCTAAAATTTATGGAATATTCCCTGAAATGTAGGGTATAGGTGAAAGCACCCCAAGAAACAATTTTGTTTATATAGTAGTAACGGTGAGGTTTCCATTACCGAATTATATAACTTGAGTTATATAGACTAGTACTCGAAACCTCTTTCGAATCCTCTTTGTAACCACTATAAACCCCTTATAGAGCTTAAATGGAGGATTATATAAAGGTTACCGGGACTTGATTTAAGTAACGTTGTAGTTATAACTAAAAGTTTTATAAAATGAGTAACAAAAATATTCTGGTTACCTTAATATAACTTATTATATAACCCTTATATAACCCATGGTGCTCTCGATTAATTAATTTGGTCATAGCCGTGGTTGCAGTAATGTTTCGCTTACCTTTATAAACTTTGTTTATAATGGTGATGGTAACGTTTCCACAACGCTTAAAATTTTCTCAGACTGATTACTTTTAGCGATTGAAATGTTAGGGAAATTACTTTTCGTTACCTTTATAAAACAATATAATGCAAATATTTACGCAACCTATCTTGACATAGAATTTCGATATTTTTTTGTATTGTATTTTTATAATGTAAAGGTTTAGTATTTTTACATTTTAGAATTACAATTTTTCGGCATATACGTGGTGAAATTCGACTGCAATTAAAATTTTACTGTGAATATCATCATGGATACTTCTAAAAAATACAGACCCCTACAAAAATAAGCAATTTTTAATAATTTTAATTTAATATGACAAAATTTAAAATGTTCACTTAGGTGATATTAATTCATTAAAATTACATAACATAATTTAGAAATGTTATGTACCTAAAAAGATGTATTTTCTTCATATAAAAATAAAACGAAGGCCATATATCTCAAATTAAAAAATTGGCTTAATCGACATTTTCTTTTTTATCTGCTATGGACAGATGAAAAAATGGCGGCTTGTACTTAAATGAACAAATTACCATTTTAAACTTCAAGTAGTTTTATATAAACTGAATGACCCTTTTAAAACTTCTAGAAATATTATATAAATTAAAGGAACTACCACGCTTCGAAAATGGTCCTTATATACCCTTTAGTCATAATATGTAACCTTTGGTAATGTTATATATCTTAATTATAGTCACAAAAAACATACATTAGGTTATATTATGTTATATAAAGAAAACAGTTTTATAATGGCTCCATTCGATACTAAAAGTAATTTGTTTTTATAACGATCACCGTAGTTACTAAAGAGCCACCAACAATTTTACGACAGTTTATAGTGGGTATATGTATTACCGAAAGTTTCCAATTTTTATTAGCCACCTAAATTAGTGAATGTTGTTGAGTTATATAAGGGTAACCACGGATACCGCAATAAACACTTATTACCAATAAGTTATATAACGTGGTGACGAAAAGACTTATAAAACTTTCTTATATACCTTTTAGTAATGGTTTCTCTAAGTTACATAGACCGGTGATGGAAACATTTTCATCACCAACTTATAAAACCTTA
The DNA here is from genome assembly GCA_963930735.1 of Dioctria linearis. Classification (NCBI taxonomy): domain Eukaryota; kingdom Metazoa; phylum Arthropoda; class Insecta; order Diptera; family Asilidae; genus Dioctria; species Dioctria linearis. The sequence continues at coordinate 138,732,823 of OZ005743.1, read as the reverse complement.
AGTAACTTACGTCCACGATAACCATTAGTAACCTTAAAAAACTCTAATATAACTACGTCAACAATTGGTAATATTATAAAACAATTATAACCACTGAAATCCTTATATAACCGAGTAACCCTTATATAACCCATATAAAAGTACTCATCACCTTCAGTCACCAAAAATTGGAAAAATTGGAAAAATTTTTACTTGGGACCGCACCACTCTCCACCATAGTTGAAGGTGATAGAAGACCACCCCCTTTAAAACACATAAAGGCCAAAACACAGTGAGAGCGACACAACAAAGTCGCCGTAAATTGGTTGCTGTCAAAGATTCGAATATATGGAAGTCCCACAATGAGAGCGACTCGACAAGTTGCCAACAAAAAGTTTGGGAAAATTTCTAAATTAGTCGCCAACATAATTGACATTTCTGTGTGGACAGTGAATAATTGACAATCATGTTATGTGGATTTGGTTATTTTTATAAAGAATAGCAAATTAAAAGATTGTAGTAAATAAACTAGTTATTAAAAACTTTAATAAAATTAATTTCTTTAATTAGTTTGAGAAATTATGATTTTTGAGAAGGAATTTATAGAGAATTTGGGGGAAAAAGTTATGCTGTACGATAAACGTCATCCTTGTATGGCAATTTCATCTCCTTTTTTTAGCTTTTTCTTTATGCTTTTACAATTTTAAGAAAGCCGTATAAGCTATACTAAAGATTTTTCTTAGTTCTTTCCTTGTTTCCATTTCTTTTACAATAAATAAAACAGTCACTGCTGTCAAAAACATTTGTCGAGTCGCGTCCACTGTGTTTTAAATGCGATATTGTTGCCAACTAAGTTGCCAACATTGTTTTGTCTCTCTCACTGTTTTTTGACCTTAAGAATGAGCTGAATAGTTCATTTCTTATGGCCCATACTACGAAGTAGTATGGAAGTTATATTGGTGCGCTGGGCACGCTCAATCAAAATATTGAAAAACAATATATGACTTGTTTTCAAAAACAATGTGTGAATTATATAAACGAAAATATATTTCCACAAAAAATGTAACATAATACCTAATTTATGGAATGTTCTCTTCCTTATATCCAAGAGAGCTTAACATTTCGGGAATTTTACGTATCTTATAGGTTTTCTGGTGCTAAATACCTAAATTCATTGAATGTTCCATTGATCTGGGGAAATTAAACTGATTTTCCCTTTTGTATCAGAGAAATTTACATTTATTTTTAGGGAAAAACGTGTCGTAAATGTAGGGAATAGTCCTAATATTTTTTTACAGTGTGTAAAATGTCTAATGGTTTATTTCTTGTTTGGGGAACTTGAAATTGTAGCTTAGGTGAACTTGGCATGGTTAACAATTACTGACGACCTTGATGATTTTGTTTTAATGAATGTAAAGTAATATTCGCGTTTTAAATAATGAAGGACTTCGTGAATTTCGCGACGATTACTTTTTATATGATAATCGTTGGTCATTTGTTCTTGCTGATCGTTATTTATGATAACCTTTAGAACTTCAATACATCGAATAGTTTGAAGGCATTAGATTAGGAGAAATATTTCGAATATACGTTTTTATCTGAAATATATCATTATCTGCATTAATTGAATTAAGCAGGTTTTGGGCGAAAATTTAAAATGAAAATATCTTACAATACTTTTCCCTAGGTACTTAGTCAGTTTCAGTCATGTAAATATCATATGTTCGTGTAGCTAAAGCGTTTGAAAAATGAATAAAATATTTATTGTTTTTACTAAGTAGTATTTTCAAAATTCCGAAAATTTATACGAGACTAAGGAATATTTTTAAATATCTAAAAGTAAAATATGTTCTTATCTTTCCAGGATAACGGGAAACGTGTGAAACAAAGTAAGTATTCAAGTAATTATACCCTAGATGATGTAGTCATAGGATATACTAAGTTTGTCATTCTTCTTATCTCGATTTTGAACATTCTTATTATGTTCTACGTATTTGAATTACTTCAAAGTATAATTATGAAGTCCTTTCGTTTGTCATTTAAAATATTTAATTCGAAAAAATTACGATTTCCGCATTTTTTCATGAGTTTAGAAACAATATCAATTAAAAAATTGGTTTTTAATATATATCTAATATCCAAAATCCAATATTTTTGTATTCCTGGTACATATAATGAAATTTTAGATAATGATATATTTATATTTTATATTTATTCATTATTATATTTGATTTTTGTTTTTCAGAGTCCGTTTTCTCCAGTCTTAAAAATGGAGAAATAATTCATCGTGCAAGAGGAGTTGTGACAAGGATATTTGATGTGTTATGTAATCGAGCGAATTTATCTGTGGGGTCTTCGCAACGTAGTGCTGGCAAAAAACCAACCAAAATCTGACTTTCTTCATTTATAATAATTGGCTGTATATTAGGATATTGTGTAACTTACAATTATAAGAAAAAAAATAATACAACAAAAAGGAATAAATAAAATTATGAATGATTTTTATTAATTCTGAGTTCACTATGTACCTCCAAGAATACTAATGTTATTACGAGTTAATAACTCATCAGCTGTGCTTAGAGAGTCCTAAATCCCTATTATCTATAGTTTAAAATTTATTATTATTAACAACAGTGTACAATAAAATGTTTTTGTTTTTTTCAAAAATACAAGTTCATACATAAAAAAACAAGTTCATACATAAAAACAAAAGGAACAAATCATAAGCACATGCATTAAATGAAAAACTGCAATAAGAAGACAAACAATTAATTGACTGAATTTGAAAGCTTTCATTATGAAACAAAAAAAAACAAAAACAAAAAAAAATGTAACAAAAGCTCAGGGGAGGAGCAATTTAAAGCAGTTTTATAAAATAAAAAAGTAAAAAACCTAGAATTGATCTAAGACCAATTCTTATGATACCCTAGATAAATGCCCGTATGTAATTTCGTATGGTGGCCATCCACCTGTGCAAGTTTGATTTTTTAAGTAGTTTTTCGCCTATATTTCTAGAACGGTTCGTCGAACAGTAAAAATAATTATAACAAATTTCATAGGATTTCATATTATTTACTTTTGCTATGAAAACACCATGTACCAAATTTCAGCTTTCTACGTCGCCACGTTCTCAGGCAATGTCCAAATAAAGAGAAAAACGAAATTTTTGTATGGCAACCCTACGAAAAGTTGCCTGATTGATCTCATTTTCGAACTGAAGTTTCCTCTTTTTTAAAAGTCCGTGTGCAAAATTTCAACACTCTAACCCGGGGGCTGTACTACCATACTTACGTGTAAGAAATAGTTCATACTGCCATGCTGCCAGCTCAGCTTTCAGCGCACTTGCATTATGAAAAATCATGGCAACTGAGGTGATAGTAATTTGACATTATACAGTTTTCAAGATGGCAGAAAATAAATGCTTGAGAGAAATTGATAAATTTATACTCGAAAAATGAGATTTTCTGTGACCATTTGCATTACATCATTTAACAACACCTTCCTCTTAATTTTTTCTGGGGTTTTATTATCATTCTGCTACTTTCTTTATTGCTATAACCTTCCAATATACCCAAGACTTTACGTCTCAATGCTATTTTTTAAATGAACTTGTATGCAAGATGATAAGACATCAATAGAACTGCCTTCTGCTGTCAAGTTTAAAATCGCGTTGGAAAGCAGGCTTGCAGGCAAGCTGTACTATGTCGTGTAACCCACGGGTAAGTAACCGGGTTACCGAGTTATAGTGCGGACCGAAAGACGGACGGACACGCAAGAATCAAAATAACTTTTAATATTATGCGTGGGTGGCCAATCCATTTTGATCTGCTATCATTTTTTTCTATGTGTTAAAAACGGAATATCAAACTTAGTATACCATACGATTTCATCTAGGCTATAAAAAACACTTTACGTTTAAATCTTTCCAGTATGCTTATCGTGAATTCCTCAAATCAATTTACAACGAACGTTTTCTTGTTACTATTTAAATTTCAAGGGAATATTGTAAGCATTCTAGTCGTCCTGATGACGAGAATTCCTTAAAAGAAATAAGCAAATGACTGAAATTTTCATATTTCGAAGAGTTAAAAACATATCAAAAACCGAGATATCCCAAACACGATTACATATACATATATGATAATATATATTCCATGTAGACATGAAGAGACAGTAAGCCTTCTGTCAGGTTTCCTGTCAAACTTACCGTAATTGTCACATTCAAAGGCTGTTTGCGACAGCAGAACCGCTGCTGCGCCGGTATAATTACTATATTTATTTTTTGCCATACGGATGTCGCTGCTGCCATGTGTGCAATCGGCTAATTTACTTCTAGATATTTCAGACGCACGGCTGCACGGGAACCGTCAAGTCCAGCTGTTTACACATATGACGGCGACGCCGCTGGTTGGTGCGGTGCCGTCCTATGTATACAATATGTATGAATAAATTAGCCGATTACACTCATGACGGTAAGGCCATACGAACGGTAATATATAAATATAGCAATTGTAGCGGCGCGGATGCGGTTCTGCCGCCGTGACTACAAACAGGCTAAGGCATTAAGGTATAGGGTTGGGCGTGAAATAGTTTTAGACCCATAAATAATCAACCCAACTATAAATTCTTAAAACCATAAACTAACATGGTCACTTTAAGTAAAATGTTTATTATCTATAAATATGTATATACCGTGTTACATTATTGAAAATATCTGGTGCCTCATAAAGCTCCATTTACACTACATGATTCACTCATATAAGTTCTCATAGAGTTTCAAGTCAGTAGATAATTATTCGCTCATGGAAAATATTTGGGAAATTTGCTAAAAAATAATTTCGCTATAAACACCATGCATCATGTATGTGTGGAAGTTTTTTATAAATATTAATGACAAGTTTCTCTCCTACACAATGTGTATTTTCGAAACGTGATCAAACGAAATGTGGCAAAACCCTCGAGAATATTTCCCAAGCCATGAAACAGAAATCTATATGTATGCGTTGTGAGTCCGTTTTCTAAAATGTTCTATATGGATACTTATGGAAAGATGCCAAACATTGACTTTATATATGCTATAGAGCCTAAACTACTATCCATACAAGAAAATATTAATTTAAAGCTTGGTTCCTTACCTTCCCAAAGCCTACACTTCCTACATACCTTACTTAACAAAATAATAAAATAGTTTTAATTACAAAGGAACCTTACCATTTTACGCTCACTAACTTCCAGCTGAGTAATAATTGCGTGTGGGTACATACATATATGCAGCCTGAGTCCGAATCTGTAATGGACGGTTTCACAGTCAAGACTTAAGCCTCACCGATGGCTTAAGCCTAGACTTAATAAATATTTCACAGTCAAGGCTTAAGTGATATCACTGGCTTAAGGCAAGCTTAACTTAAGCCTTTCATCTCGAAGGCTTAAGCCTCAGATATTGCTGTGAAACCATATGGAGATTATTGCTAAATATTATAATATATTATTATAAAACTAAACGAACATACATATTTCAAAAGTTATACTTTAAAGCTTAAATTGAAATTTTCCAAGTAAAAATAGTTATCTAGTTAGCAGTTTTAAGTACCTACTGTTGATAGCTATAGTGTCAGCATTCCATTTGGAGTTTTAGGAAGAAACCAAATAGTTTAAGATAGAATTAATTTATCTGATGCAGAGCATAAGAGCATAAGCGATGAAGAAATGTTTAAAATAATACCCTAAAGTGTGACCCGTGAAAAAATTATAAGAAGGCGCCCGCAACATTTCGAGAAATAGGACGACGTTGATTTTTATTTTCGGTTCCGACTGTCTAAACATTCGGCTATGATGACTCTGGATCTGATACAATCGCAGATAAATAGCATGACTGAATTCTTAATCTATTTATTGTGTTTATCCAAATAATCTATCATTGCACATTTTATCAAGTGGAGAAAATGCTGAAGCAACACAAGTTCCGTGCGAGCACTATTCTTGCATTGAATTCAACAGTAATGTCTGTCCATGTTTTTCTTATTTCCCCTAATCTCACCTGGTCTGTTCTCTTGCATTCTATAATGTCTTTATATTTTATCACAAGTTCTAATAGAACGTCAATTTCATCCGAACTAAAATTAACACTCCTTTAAACTTTCTCCATTTTTCGCACAGTTTAAATAAACGAGTGATAACAATATTTTTTTTTGATGTCTTCTTCTCCATCGAGATTTACAATGGCAATTTTCCTTTAAAATTTACATTTATCGCAGTGCTGACAACTTAAAATATTTCATCTGCGGTTTAACTAAGCCTCTGCTTGCTGAGTACTGTGAAACTGAGTATGCTGAATTCCTGGGTTTAAGCCATACCTCTGGCTTAGCTAAGCTCTGGCTTAAGCCTGGACTGTGAAACCGGCCATAAGTAGCTACTTTCGATTTATTCAGACCGCGGCATACTACGACGGTACAGCGGCATATACAATGATTACTCAGCTGAGAGTTTTTGTTTTAATCATTTGGTTCAGATAAATTTTTTTAAATAAGTTTCTTAGGGAAGGTATGAAAATTTTATTGCGGTTCGGAAGCTAAGAAACCAAGCCTAAGATTATCAGAACACATGATTTTGTATGAATAGTAGTTTAGGGCGGAGAGCTATTCAAATCAAACTTTTGTCCGTTTTACATAAGAACGTTGCAAATATTTTAGAATGTTAGGACTCCGTTGGGGCTCTCATGTGGTAGTGAAAGAGTCTGTTTCATACATTGTGAAATATTCTTGAGGGTAATTATCAACTATGTGTTGAAACGTACTCTATAAGTAAATCACATCAAAATTCATAACCAGAGTTTGGCATAAGTTCTTAGTGCAAAGCTATTTAGATATTCGAGATAACTCATGTGAGTAGACGAATGACGCAAAAGTTGCTGTAGCAGGCCATTTTCTTTATGATTATTTAAATTCTCGTGATAACTCAGGTGAGAAACATGTCGGCGGTGAAGTTAAAAGTTGTGATAAATGCTGCCTGTCCACTTATAACGTTTTCAATAAACAGCGAAGGCAAAAAAAAAAAAAAAATAGCGAAGACAATAAAAATGCGAAGGAAATTTTTGAATTTCGAGTGACTTTTAAAGTGGATTTCGGATGAAGATGTATAAAATTGCTGTTTGCTGAATTAAGATTTCAAGATGATAGAAGTTTTGAAAATTTTACATGGATATCGTCAGCAGCATTATTTAACATATTGCATTGTAAAAGTTTATGGTTTCCAGACAGAATACGCTTTTACGGGAAACGATATCATCTTACACCAGGTATGCAGCAAATACATAGAGTTTTACCAACTGATGGAAGCTACAGAAGCCTATTGCACTGATTTAGAGTGTTAGTTCCTTTAATATCACTAATAATTCCCGAAACTCTAAGAGTCATAATACCCTAACTAGCGGGTTATAAGATTCTGTAGGACTGACACTGACTTGTGCAAACCCATACTGACTATTATTTTTTCCTAACTAATAAGTAATCTCTCAAATTGGCGGAAGCTGAAAATAAAAGGTAAAAAGTAAGTGGAAGTTTGGGTGTATATTTCTGATCTTCCCACTTTTGAGTGGGAAATGACTGAAAAAGTTTAATATACATTGCAATCTTTATTTTTTTTTAGCGAAAAACAATTTTTTGTTTTTTTTTTATGATGTTGCTAAAACTCAGGGGATACCCTATGGTGCCGTAGCACAACCTTGGCAGGAAAGGAAAAGGGGTAGGGAAATGAGGATTATTGGGTTGAGTCAAGTAGGTGGCGGTGCGCACTACGCTTGAATGTTTGTGGCTCATAGTTGGGTGGGGGGGATGAACATATGATGGCAAGCTATTCCACATTGGTACTGTTCTGCTTATGAATAATTCACGGAATTTCACGGTATGGCCGAATTTAACTTCAAGGGTGTGATGATGAGCTCGGGTTACATCTCGTGTGGTGCGCATGGGAGAATTCTATACAAGGGATCACGCTAGAAATTTCGTCAGAACAATGACCACAGAATTAGCGATAAAAGAGAGACAGACATGCGACTTTACGTCGGTGCTCTAGGGAATCAATATGTCATCATTAATAAGGTTTTTTTTTTACTTTGTGTGACGCGGACAATGCAGTGCGTCCAGCCCCTGTCCAAATATGGGAATTATGTTCTAATCTAGGCCTGATATGCGACTTGTAGATCTGCGCCAAGTCAGATGAAGCAAAATATTTCTTGCATCTTTGCAAGAAGCCCAGGCATTTCATCGCGTTTTTGGCAAATGTGTGCTCCTTGAGGAACTGTAACTTCTTCATTGTTGCTCAGCATAGTACAAATTATAGCATGCACGAGCCGGTTTCATCAATGTCTCGTCTCTTTAACTGCCAGTTTTATTGCTTTGACTATCATCTTTCAAAAAGTCTATAATAAGAGATCAGCTTATTTAAAGTTAGTTGTTTTTTTCATTATTATTGTTATGTATACTTTTTAACGTTATTATGGTTATGTATACTTTTGTCATTATTAATGTAATATTGCATTTTAGTAAATTCAGTAATCAGATCTTTGATGAAGTTCTAAATAAATAAATAAATCAAACAAAGTATTATTGATATGTATAACAAGTATTGCTTATGCACAAATTATAACATTTTCACAGAAGACACTTTCTTGCCTTTTATCCTATTCACGTAGTCAATAGTAGCTATGTCACTGAGGAAGAACAACTCAAGTACATAATCTCCGTCGCCTAGCATTGAGTCCATATAAATATTGGCGTTAAGCTTGCAGCCTTGCTGAGTCTTATCTATTCGCAACTTGGCCTCACAAGTAGCCATGGAACTCCTAACGAATCCGAACATTACTAAAATTCTAACATTATGTGGTGCCTGCATGGGCATATTTATTGTTATCATATTAAATTTAATTATAAGTTACATATGGATCCAGTATCTATTAAGAGCATAAACTTATCTTCTAATGTTAGTTATATCCAATGAAACTATGATTTTCAACTTGTTCTGGTAACATAACTTTTCACTGCTTCATCTGCTATATATTTCTTCAAATAGTTTGCCGCACAGTGGATCCGTATTGGACAAAATTGATAATGAATTCTCAGCCCTCTTTAATGGAATTAATCTTAGATAACTTCTGTACAGTCTGTCAATCTGACTAATGAATTCGGCAATTGGTTGCTTCTGCCAATATTTCTCACATTCAGTGCAGAAGGTTAATTGATGACTATCTCTCGTAGTGCTCCCGCTGTTGTTATAAATGTGGCTTTTTTAACAAGTAAAATCAGTCTTTTGGAGAAATGAGAAATTGAAATCCACAAGTCGATACAAACTCAAGACTCAATCGTTAAATGACTAAAAACTCTTTTAATTTGGAACTTCTTTATGTTTATTATTTTATAGCAATATTTACTAATCCTGCTCTGTCGTGCTGAACTGACCTGATCCGGATCATATAAGGAACGTGACTACGTATTTTAGTATTATAATATCTTTCTTTTTGCACTTAAGATTTAAGATTATATTTCACAGGGTATGCAGGAAGTACTTATAGTTTAAAAATCTGACATTTTTATATTCTTACTTTCACGTGCTCTTTTACATTGAATTTCGGAACTCTATCTCTTTTAGCAAGAATTTTTATGGTCGATTCTTCGGTATTTAAATTACTTGCTATTACATTAATTCGTTTTTCGATAACGCCTAAAAATAATTTCACATTATAAACTGTTAGGAAGTTTTTGGATCCAAGTACGCTCAGGATAGGAACATCATCCCAATACACCAATCTGTAATTAAAAATTGTTTGATTAGTGTCAAAATTTTCTTTTCAAAGCAAAGGAACAAAGCATCTTAAAAATATGCTTCCTAAGTCACAAAGATATTTACATTAGGTAGGTTCGACAATTTTGTCGAAACACGGAAAAGAGATTGTTTTAACGAGATAAATTCTGTTCTTGGCTAGTGGAGATTAAGGAGATAAAGATGTCTCGGTAAACGATGACGTATTCGTTTATGACTATGTATTTAGTCCTGACTATAGATGTTATCGTGAATAGCGAACTGATATTTCTCACATACCGTAGAACGGGGTTACTTTCACGACTTTTTCTTACCTGTCCACGATTTAGTTAGGTTTTTTCTTCTAATTTAAGGTGAGTTGCTTGAAGTTGTGTTCTATTAAGAAAACATACTTGTTTACGTAATATTTGAAGCGTATTTAATTAAATTTAAAAAATGCTTCTATACTTAATCCACCATTATTCATAAGCGTCAAAGTTACCCATGGCATTGGGGCTACTTTGGAACAAGAATTTTATTCTTGCTTTTTGACCTTATTTGACGAAAACTTTGAAGTTCCCCATGGTGGAATTAAAAGCAAAAGTAACAATATTAAAAAATACGAGTAGTAGTAGTACAAGAACGGGTGTTCTTAATAAAAGTAAAACAGATTTTTTTTATTTTCCAATTTATTTATTTAAAAACAATTATAATATTTTAATTTAACATTTTATAAAGGTCAATTGTGGGTACCTAAGTAAAACATATAAAAAATAATAATTTTTCGATGTGGCTAGGTACTCTGAATTTACTTCAAAAACTGCGACAAAAACCGTTCCTACATATGTATAGGTAGTTAACAGTTATAAAACTTATTCCAATTCTGGAACAGAAAAATACTCTCGTTTATTTAAAGGTTTCGGTGGACATATTTTACGAACAATTTCAATTAAATTGTAGGCCAGATTGTCCATTCGTTTTGGCCATCGCCAGTGGATGGAGGAATTTTCCATACTATTGACAAAATAGTTCTCACCAAGAATCGAATCAATAATACCTACAATTAGGACAAAAAGTGAAAGCTAAGAGTAGTAACAATTAGGTTTTTATTACCTGGATATTCCTTTCCTTCATATGCAACAGCTATGAAATCGCCTGTCTTATACTGTGGAATTATTTCTTCCAAATTGCTGCTCTGGATACTGGAATGTTATTCTGGATTGGAGTTATTGGGGGTATGGGATTGTTCTGTAGCCTCAGTAAAATTCGAAACGTTTGCACTTCCTTGATTTGTTGGGAATACATAAGAATGCTCTTCTTCACTCTCCTCCAGAGGGAAGATGTCGGTAATGCTAATGCAGTTTGTTGCCCTAATTGAGTTCTCATTAGTTGCTGTGCTGCTGATACTTTCTCTAAGTCGAGATTTCTTGCTCGGTGGGTTTATTGTCAGATCGATAGTCAATGGAATTGCAATATCTTGCGCTCTAACACTTCTTCTTGCAGGAACATTTATTTTATTTCGCTTGTTTTGAGTAGCCCTTGGTATTACTACTTCCATCCGCTTATTTTCGAGCTGTTTAAGAAATGCTTCCCCAACTAAATTGGAATCAACAGTACACATTTGCGGCAAACGCTGGAGAAGTTCATCCTTACCAGTTGGGTGTTTTCCACATTTTCTGCTATTAAATTATCAGCGCTATTTCTATCAATTTCTTCCATTAAATGTTTTAATAAGCATGGAAAAACATCCTTGGGTAATGTCGCATATCCTGATCCAACTTTTGCGTCCTTCCATTCGCCTAGTTGTTTCCTCCAAATCCTTTTCATCGGAGCGAAGAAAGCCACATCCAGCGGTTGTGTTAAATGTGTTGAATTAGGAGGAAGACACATAAATGAAATCTTATTTCCTTCGCAACCCTTCAACACGCTAATATTGATGTGTGAAGACAAACTATCCCCGATGATTACTTTTCTGCCATTCTGTCTTTTTAAATGCGGCAATAGATGCATTATAAACCAATCCTCGAAAGCAAAAGCATCAAACTATCCACTTTTTGTCCGATTGTACCGCACACCTTGGGGTCCGTTCTCTGTCCAAGTAGTCCACAGGTGCTCCGCCTTATATATAACGTATGGTGGTATAAGCTGGCCGGCTGTGTTTCCACAGAACATTAGCGAATAACAAATTTTGCTGGAGTTTCGAATGGTCTCTGGATATTTGCAACCTCTTTTGCAAATTATTTCTTTCTGGCCTGGATCATCAGATAGGTTGGTTTCGTCGTAGTTCCAGATGTTTTCTGGTGGAACATTTTCAAGGACTGACTTTAAATTTGTAATGTATTCATTAATTATATCTGGTGTTATTGCAGCTCTAGCTTTTTTTATATTTGAAGCAAATCTAGTTGTTATATTTGCGTGCCTTTTTTTAAATAAATTTGTCCACTCCGCACCAGGGAGATTTTCTTTGAACAGTTTAAACTTTATGCCTTTAGAGCTTAGGTATTGTTTAACGGTTTGGCGAAAATCATATTCTGTAAGGGGAAATCCCGCATCGGACATCTTTATTAAATGCTTTACGAATGAATTTTCTTCCGATGGGTTAAATACCGGAGGCCTTTCATAGTGCTTTGAATGTCTCCCTTTTAGTTTATTTCTTATAGTTGACTCTGGGATCCTATATTTCACTGACGCAGCTTTTATTGAAATAACTTTACTTCTGGCATCTTTAAGACACTTTTCAATAGCCTCATGTGAAAAATCGCAATATCGCCGACTTCCTTCTTTCCTTTTATATGTTCGCATTTTCTTAAAGTTTTTTTTTTGTATTTTGAGAAATAAAATGAAAGTTTTCATTAAACTAGACAGAAAGATCGATCTCTATAATGCGGAAACTCTTTACCGTGTGTCGAAGTAGCCCCCTATTTTGTTTTGGGGCTACATTGACGCGCGTTAAAGTAGCCCCATATTTTGTTTTGGGGCTACATTGACGCGCGTTAAAGTAGCCCCATATACCATTAAAAAAGCTATAAAAAACATTTCTGAAAATATTTCTCGGAAGGTATATTTGTTTTGTAACAACTCCTATGTTATATATTAATAACATAATAATAAATTAATTTGTATTCTTACTACTTTTATTTTCGCTTGAGTTCTCTGGAAACACACAAAAGTTTGGATAAAGACTAAACTGCACACAAGCAGCTTAGGTGAATTCACTCAAACAACTGACTAATAAATGTGAGAGAAGAGGAGTTGAACAGCATTTTCATTCTGAGAAAGAGTACATTGCCGATTTGCATGCATTTTAAAGGGAATATATTTTTGTTTGCACTTCTGAGAATTGTTTGAAACTTTTTTTTTTTTAGTAACAAAGTTACCCGGGAAACCACAAACTAACCCCGTTCGACGGTACATTAAAAAATAGCAATAGCGGACTGCTACTCACAATGAAAAATAGCAATGATTACTATTTTTCACAAAGTTGAGTGGGTAGCAGAATTTTAGCTCGGTGCAGATATATTGTCACAAATTTACAAATTAAGTATAATATCCGCAAATATCTTAGTAACAAAACTATGTAATATAGAACTCAGAATCCCTTTTCCTTTCAAAGAACCCTATCAAATATTTAAAGCAATGTCATTACCCAAACTCCTTAACGGATCGTTTGTACACATTAACCCTTCAAGGGAATTCATACTAATAGATTAAAATAGCGAACAGTATCTCAAACTTACAGTTCAAGATCTCCGCAAATGCGCAACAATGGATAATATGAATTTTTAACGCAAGTACTCATACTCTACTACAAACACAAATACAAAACTAAACCAATGTGAAATAAAAAAAAACTATTTAAGATACGATGTTAACTTTGTTGAGCCAAAGTTCAAACGATTTTATATTTAACAGATTATTGTCAAAGGATAAAACGTTCAGAATTTCAGGGTGAAATATAAAACATACTCGAGTATCTTCAAGTACCGTCATTTCGAAAAGCATCCCCATGTTTCAGGTACAACTTTATACATGAGTCAACTGACTGTGCCAACGATAGATTATAAAACCTATTTTTGAAGTTAGTGATAATGTAGTACATCATTTGGTTGTAAATATCTATCTTACAATATTCAGATTGCCTTGGCCTAGTATCTGATGGGAAGTCTACTAAATTACTTTTACCTAGAGTGGACTTTATCAGAAAGTCCTTTCCTGTCTCCGGTTGCCTTCTCCTTTTCGAGACTCGATCGAATATGTTCCAAACAAATTTAATGTATTTCTCTGAATTTCTCGGTTTACCGAAGTATTTGTTGTCTAGAGTGCTAATATAGTTTGATTCCATAATGTAACGTAATAAGAATGTTATTGAAGTTTTTAATTACCCAGTAAATATTTCTTCCTTATTAAGATAATCAGCCTTATTATTAAATCCGTTGGGATTAGAATCGAAAAAGCTTAAAAAAGATTTTTTCAAAATTTTCAAAATGTCATTGATAACTTTTTTTTTTTTTTTATATTATTAAGTCAAGCCCAGGGGATACCCTATGATGCAAAGCACTGCGTGGCAGGAAGGAGATAGTGAAAGGATTAAGGGATATGAGGAGAGCGGCGGAGGTGCAGATGTATGTCGCCCTTAAACTTTCGCAGGTTGTATGCCGGAGGAAAGACAGAAGATGGTAGACTGTTCCACATTCGCACAGTTCGGGATAAGAAAGCATCACGGAATTTTAGTGTACGGCCGAAGGTAATTTGAAGGGTAAAAGGATGAGCGCGGGATGCAGCACGAGTATTGCGTGCAGGAACTATTCCACAAGGGATCAGACTAGATATTTCATCAGAACATTGACAATGCATATAGCGATAAAGGAGCGAAAGGCATCCAACATTGCGACGTTGCTCGAGCGAGTGGATATGACGAGTAATTGCCACATCGCTAATGAGCTTGCAGGCTCTCTTTTGGACAATATCCAATGAAGCTAAGGCTGTGCGACAAGCCTCGGCCCATATATGGGAGTTGTATTCCATTCTAGGTCTGATGTAGGACTTGTAGAGGAGCGCTATATTTGATGGGCTGGAATATTTCTTACACCTTTTCAAAAAACCAAGACATTTTGATGCTTCTTTGGCAACCGAGAAGATGTGATCTGTCCAGCTTAACTTACTGCAAATATTAATGCCAAGAATGCTTAGTGACGGTGAATCAGAAATTAATGCACCATCAAACGAAACGGGAGTGGTTAAGTGATGGTCTTGTTTTAATGAGATGAGACAGCTTTGTGTCTTAGATGCATTGAATTCGACGCGATTCACTTTGCCCCAAGCGAGAATATTGTCAAGATCGTTATTCAATGATCTAATCATGCAGTCTCGTTTAACACATGTGGCGTTCCCTCTGGAATCCGCAAGGGTGTCAAAGGAGTATGCGAAATCAAGGGTACTGTCATCAGCAAAGCTATGGATAGGATTGAAAGTAAGGGAAAGCAGATCATTAATGAAGATTAGAAATAGAGTCGGAGAAACAACAGAGCCCTGGGGGACACCGGCATTAATAGGATGAGGTTCAGATATAACGCCATCTAATACAACATGTATTTGGCGACTAGATAAAAAACTTTCAATCCATAATAGAAGAGGAGGGGAAAGACCAAGTGCTTTTGATTATCAATTAAAATTTCCGCACAAACTGTCAAAATAGTTCAGCATGGTTTCTCCTACGGATCATGACTTTGCCAAAATTCTGTGGAATCATAAGATTTTAATAGGTTTACTTGAAAAAATAAACGGGTTAAAGCCTTATCGATTCCGATCCGAACGGATTAAATTTAATTACGCCTAAGATTGTTCGAATTAACGAATGTTTTCGGAATTTTCATAATTTCCGGGGGCAGTCTGCATTCTGGTGAGGGTCACTCTGGCCCCTACCTATAGTTACGCAAATGAATATAAGCAGGTCTTAAAATCTTTATCCTAAAACAAAAATTTATTTATTACAAATTTGAAATTCATTATCTCTTTGGACATGGCTTTTTACTATTTCTGAAATGCTTAATTGAAAAATTAAATTTTTATAAAAGTATATTCTTATTACCTGAATATTTGTTCGATGCCTTTGAGGTTTTGCTTCAATTTTTCATTAACACTTCGTTTTTTGGTATCGGTTTCTTCTGCATTTTGTTTTCTCTTGGTTTTCTCATTCATTAAGTGAACAACGTTTTCCGTCTGCCTTTTGAACTCATTTTCTACTTGATTAACTTTTTGTTTTTCTGTCGAATTAATTGTTTAGGATTAATAATTATTAACTAATACATTTAGATTACCTATTTCATCAACAATCGTTTGTACAACTTCATTTAAAATCTCAACTTCATGACTTAATTCATTGACATAATTAAAAAGAGCGAAATTTTCTTCTTCTTGTGTAGTAAACAAAAAAGCCAGCCGGGCAACAGCATCTTCCTCGAAAAGAGCCTACAAATTTTAAACCAAACTTTGAACAATATAAAAAAAAAACAAGTAAGCGAAGGATACTAATAGAAATTTAATTTAGTTGGTTTCGACTTTAGACTTGTTTATTGCCAGTAAGCAAAATTCCTGGGTATATCTAATAAATGCGTACGATATTATTCTGTACATATTGTGATCATGATATTACAGTGTAATTAAGATTTTTTCGGAAAAACTGGAGTAACATGCAGGGAAAGCAAAACTAGAAAAAAATGTTATATAAACGTTGGTTCACAAATGCTTCTTAAAAGATTACTGCTCAAGTTCTCGCACACCTCGCATTACTTCTTCTCGTAAAGCCAAATGCTGAGCGGATCAGTTGGTAAATATCATGAACAACGTCCATTACGACTTAGCTTCCACACTCGCTAGTCAATATCCGACAACTAACTAATCAACTCTTTCTTATGCACCAAACAGCGCACCCGGGTGATTTTAGAAGCTTCGTTTTTCTATATTTTCACTGTTATAATATAATCGTAAGATCTTGCGACATAAGCTAATCTCAACAGATCATTTAAGGCCATTTTTATACCCAGATGATGACTTCGTAGGGTGTACTAAATAAGTTTGTCATTCGGTTTGTAACACCTAGTATTAATGATGGTTATGGTAGATCAAAATGGATTGGGCACCCACATATAGTAGGTATTAAAAATTATTTTGATCTTTGTATGTCCGTGTGTCTGTATCTCTGTCTGTCTGTCCGTCTGTCCTCACGATAACTCGAGAAAACATCTTAAAGAGCTGAAAATTCATCCTTTCAACAGGGGGTAGAATGTTGAAACGAACATTAAAAGGCCACCTGAAAGTAAAATCGTTCAAAAGATTCTAATCCCAAGTATTTCTATTTATCGAAACTAGGTTGGGAGCAAAAGAATGCACACCTACCTACAAGCACGTGGATAAAGTAGGGTGTCCCAGACGTACCGCATTTCCTTTATACCCCGGATTCCTCACTCAATTTCGAGAAATAAATTGTATGGGTGGAGAGCCAGAAAATGCACGGTGTGGGCGGAAGGGGGGTTCACTATTTTTAGTACTGTTTCCACTTTACACCCTGTAAATTACTTGATATACACCCTATCGCGCCTAACTTTATGCAATTCCACGCAAATTCGCAAAATTTATGAAATTATGAATCATAGAAACGGGAATATTGCAGAAACGGTTGCATTTATGTAGGTACATGTGCATAGTTAAATTAAAGGTCACATTCCGGCGTTTCCAAATCATGTAAATAAACTGTATAGTTATCGTACATTTTGGCGGAAAAATCGTTAAAATTTGAAAAAAATATGACTTTTTCCAATTTTTGGACTTTGACGTACTACAACTTTAGATTGAAGATGACAGTAGGGCTGGTTGGGCATTTATTGGAAAGCATAGACGGTTTGCTATCACCTGAGATAAATTTCTACTTGATAGGGTGTATAACAAGTAATTTACAGGGTGTATAACAAGTAATTTACAGGGTGTATAACAAGTAATTTACAGGGTGTAAAGTGGAAACAGTACTAAAAATAGTAAACCCCCCTACCATCACACCGTGTATTTTTTGGCTCTCCACCCATACAATTTATTTCTCGCAATTGAGTGAGGAACCCGGGGTATAAAGGAAATGCGGTACGTCTGGGACACCCTGTATATCCTTTTGAATTTGGAATAGTGTATTAACCTTGACGTATTATAAAGAATAAATCACAAGTTTAAATATTCATTGGCGTTATCATTTACAGTCATATAGAAGAACAAATGTGCAGCAGTTGGCATAGTAAACATATCATATGTGCTCGATTACATTATAGTAAAGGTCTGGGATCATTGAGCTTTGAACATTTAGCAGTTTACATGTTCATGATCAGATGTCTCAGCATATCATATGTATAATAAGCAAAAAAGCGGATAGAATTGATAAGACCAGCAATTATGATACCCTAGATAAATGCCCGTATGTAAGTTCGTATGGTCGGACACCCATCTGTGTTCTTCCGTTGCGCCCTTCGTCGTGCTCCAAAAGAGAGAGAGAGAGCACAGTGCTCACTATGAGAAGTAAAATTGGTTCTTTTTTCAACTTTCTAATTTATTCCACTATGTTCTTAGTTACTTTTACACTTGTTATATTTTTATTCCACTATTTTCAGTTTTTTTTTATGACTTTTATATTTTTATTCTACCAATCGCCGGTTCTTCAAACGAAAAGAACTTTGCACTTAATTCGCCTTTATTTATTTTTTCCAAATTTTAAAATTAATTCCACTTCACTTTACTTAATTTTTTCTTCCCTAAAGTTTCTCGCACGACAGTTGAAAAAAAACTCCCCGAGGATTGGGCAAATTGCACCCAGGTACCGACGATTACTTCAAAATAATTGTATGTATGTATGTATGTACGTACATACAATTAGATTGGATGAAGTACGTAATATACGAGGTATGTTCAGAAAGTAAGTGTACTGTGACCATAACGGGCCGTGGTTTCTTGTTTTTTTAGAGTTGGCAACACTGAGCGGTAGAGGAGGATCCCCTGACTAGAGCGAGCATTGAAGAAACACGGTAGTACGTAAACTCACGTTGTAGTGTCCAGTGGCGTGAAAGATGTCGGTAAGAAATCCCGCCGGGTCAATAGCGCCCGAGAGTTTCTTGAGCGCCTTGAATTGGAAGGTGAGGATTTTCTCAGTTCTATTGTGACTGGAGATGAAACGTGGATGGCTCATTATACGCCTGGGACAAAAAGAGTGTCACCACAGTGGCGTCACACCGATTCACCTTCTGCCAAAAAATTCAAAACCACAATTTTTCCAAAAAATCATGGCTTCAGTGTTTTGGGACCGAAAAGTCATAATTTTGGTCGACTTTCTGCCTCAAGGGGAGACTATCAATTCACAACGATATTGTGAGACTCTAAAAAACTCAAAAGGAGCATTAAAAAAGGAGGGGAATGCTGACGAGAGGAGTATGGTTGTTGCTCGATAACGCCCACCCTCACGCAGCCTTATCCAGAAAGGCTCTCTTGGACTCATTTGGTTGGCATGTTTTGAACCACCCCCCGTATTCTCCTGACTAGGCGCCTGAAAGCACACATGGGTGGAATTAAATTTTCAACCGATGAGCAGGTGCAGAAGGAGGTTCTGAAGTAGGGGAAGCAGCTGGCGGGGGAGTTCTTCGATAAGGGCATAAAGAAGCTTTTGCCACGGCTCACTACATGCATTGAACGGGTTGGCGATTATGTGGAAAAATAGTCAATAAGTGTATCAACAATTTCCTGTAATTTTTTTTCAAACACACTTTTTCTAAAAAAAATATAAGAATCTAGTACACTTTCTTTCTGAACATGCCTCGTACGTATAAACAGTGTAAATACGGAAAAGAAATAGAAGAAGACACTGTACGTAGGTTTGCATTCCGTGTGAGTGGAATGTATGTCTGATAACAAAATGCATTTTATGTATACTAAATTGCATTATGTTATAACATGGTAATGCACTTTGCAATGGATTTTTAATTTTAGTTGAAATTTTAAAATGAATATGTTTTTAAGTTTTCAGGGCCGAATTTTTAGTATGTACATCAATATATTGTATAAGACAATATATTAATGTTCTTCTGACTATATGGTTGTGATTGGGGGCATTGGGCATCTGAGTCACAGCACTTGTGCGCAAGTTGGCTTTTGATGTGGTTTTTCGCGTATATTTCTAGAATGGTTCATAGCATAGTAAAAATTATTATAACCAAGGATTTCATATTCTAAAGAACTTTTAAGTACAATAAAAACGTCTAAGACTGATGATCTTTACAGTATTTGTAAAAAACATAAATTTCTATATGGCAACACCAAGAAAGAGTTGCCTGATTTAGCCCATTTTCTAATTTTTTTGTACTATATCCATGAAAGTATCATATTCCAAATTTCAGCTCGAGTCGTTCTCAGGTAGTGTCCAAATGAGTAGTGCAAAACAGAATTTTTGTATGGCAACCGTACGAAGGAGTTACCCAATTTGACCCATTTTCGAAACTTCAATTTACGTTTTTATACCCTAGATGAAATCTATAGGGTCTATACCAAGTTTGTCATTCCGTTCGTAACCCCTCGAAATAATGATGGTAGAGCTAAATGGATTGGCCACCCACGCATAACATTAAAAGTTGTTTTGATTTTTTCATGTCCATCCGTCCGTCTGTTTTTTTGTCCGTCTGTGCGCACGATAACTCGAGAGCGCGTATATTTAGAGAGCGGGAATTTTGTACACGGACTTTAAAAGAAAACTGAAATTAAATTCGAAAATGAGACAAATCGGGCAAGTCCTTCATGGGGTTGTCATACAAAAATTTCGTTTTCCACTAAATATTTGGACACTGCCTGAAATAAATCGGCCCACCCCTTCTCGGTGTTGCCATATAAAAATTTAGGTTTTTTACATATATCTTGAAAACGATCAGCTCAAGACATTTTTATTGTACTAAAAACTAGTTTAGAATATGAAATCCTATAAAATATGTTATAATCATTTTTACTGTCCGACGAACCGTTCTAGAAATATATGCAAAAAACCACTTTAGAAATCTAATTTGCATAGATCGATAATCATACGAAATTTTATACGGGCATTCATCTATGGTATCAGATTTTTTACTTATTTTTAAATGCCTTGGTGTGCAATATTCCAGTCCTTTTCGTACACGCGTGCTCAAATTATCATGCGGATGGTCAGACGGACGCGACGGACGGACAGACGGATAAGCAGAAATCGAAATTATTTTTAATGTTATGCTTGGGTATGGTGCAATCTATTTTATTCATCCATCATTATATCTATGCGTTACAAACGGAATAACAAACTTTGTATTCCCTGATTTCATCTACGAATAGTGTATTTAGACATGTAATATCTAATGACGAATAAAGAATTGAGTCTAGTACAAGGATTTTGTATTTATAAAAAATACCAAAATTACCTGACACACACAGGTTTTAGCTGTTTTCATAGCCGAAACCGGGCACCAGGGTGAATACTTAAAGTGATATTTACATAGTTTGAGTTGTGAGATCATCTTTATGAATGTGGGAATATATTAGATCCATTCAAATTTTGTTTATTAGATCTCAACCCAAGTACCAAATCTGGTAATCATTTTCTTCAGACATCCACTAGCATAGTCGAACGATTACTAAATATTAATACAAGATTTCTAATAAAAATCTTCATATAAATTGTGTGCTATTTTTATTCATTTAAGCAGAAATGTGGAAATATTCGGTAGAAATGATAGTTACCTGCATGCGGCAAATAATTCGGTTGTATTCCGTAAGTTGCCTTTCCAAACTTTCCCTTTGTTGCAGCTTTTTATTAGCCTCACGAGCTTCAAGCTCAGTATTAACCCGTCTCTGTCCTTTTACGTCGTAAAATTTTTGAAGTTTAGCATCATGTTCAAGTCTTCTTTGTAATTCTCTCATTTCCTATTTTGAAAATAAGCATGAAAATATAGTTCCAAAATATACACAAATTTTCTAATTGCTTGAACATGCAGTAACTTGTCAGATTCATTTTTGTCCTTGAGTGATTGTAGCTTAGTGCACAATTCTTCTCGTTGATCATACGCCAGAGTTGATTGATCTATTAAATCTATCATAAATTTTTTTCCTTCATTAAAGTGGCGCACCATAATCTGCCACATGTCATTAAAATGTGTTCTGAAAATTTGATTTTTGAGTTTAATTTTAAATAAAACACGAATGAATACTATAAAGAAAACTTTTATATTTAATGTTGAAGCTAATATTTACATTCTTCAATACCAGCATGATAGAAATAGTTTGTTTTTTGTAACTGTAGGTAGGCAATTGGATGGATGTATGGATGGATTGAAACTAAGTTGAGAACCTCGCGGTGTTCCTGGAACGTATGTCACAGTAAAACCCATCCGGATGCTGTAACATAGTATAAAATTGGCCTACAATCCTTCTTACGTATTTCATTCAGTTTTTCAAGAATTGTGAGCCAAGGAACTGTATAACGCTTTCCTTAGACAGCCAAAACGTAGCAATGAATATGAACCACCCTTTCGGACAGCGCTCCGCATATTCTACATACCGTATTATTAACCCATCCTGTGACCCATGAGAAGGGAATACCCTGTGAGAAATGACACTAGAGTTCTCACGGTTGGCTTGTATAGTCCCACTTGTTTATTCATAAAGTTTGGGTGAAATTTATTTTACGGTTCCTTGCAGCTCTATCTAAAGGGTCTTCTAATCAACGACGACTTGGTTGGCAGTCGGCCCAAGGAGAAATATTAGGGGAAAACTGGTTTGACGCGATCTCGATTATCGAGTGGGATGACTCCGCGTCTGCACCAAAACGAAAAACTTTGTCCGCTTGTTCAATCCCACTAATATCGCTGTGACTTGGCACCCATAGAACGAGTACCAGTTTGGCGGTAGTGGTGGGTTTTGACAAGGCCTTGACGAAAAATAAAAAAATAAAAAAATAAAAATGATTATGTATACGATAAAACTATCAACTAACTAGTATTCCCTTCCGAAGAGAAAGAAAAGAATGTGAAAAAGAGCTATATTATGTGCGTTTTAACGAGTTTTTTAAATGCATTGATGGTACCAGCCGCCTGTATAGTGACAGGGAGATCATTCCACAGACGGATGCTTTGGACAAGATAAGAGTCTTATGAAAGCGAGGCAATACCAAATTTCTATTTTGTTGGGAGGTTCTCTTAGGTATTCTGGCTTATTAAATTTTAACAAATTGCACAAAGAAACCAAGTTTCTTCGTTTAAGTTAAGAGGCAAAAGATCAACCGAACAAGCAAGACCGGAGATGAGAGACATGATCAAAACTACGCAACCCATAAATGAACCTCACACAGTCATTTAGGGCAACTATACTATCCAGTTTAGGAAAGACCAAACATCCTCCAGGAAGCCAATATGTCTACTTATATACAGCTGAACATCATCAGCATATAAATGAATTTTCACATCATGAACAACTCTTGATAAATCGTTGATGAATAAGCAGAAAAGCAAAAGACCCAGAATAGATCCTTGGGGAACCCCTCGTTCTAGCGGCCGCGCAATGGACAGTAAATCTTTCACCTTGACTTGTTGGCGACGGTGAGATAAAAAACTGTTGATCAGGGAAACAGCTGAGGTGCTAAAATTAAAGGGGGATGACACCTTCTGGAGAAGAATGCGATAGTCTACACAGTCGAAGGCTTCGAAAAATCCAAAAGAACCAGGGCAGTGAACTTGTCTCGGTCCAAAGTCAATCTTATATCTGAAGATACTTTTAAGTCTGCGGTTTCGCAGCTATGGGAAGCGCGGAAGCCAGATTGCCAACTCGTTAATAGGTTGCAGGATTCCACATAAAGCAGTATTTGCTTGTACATAAGCTTTTCTAGTACTTTCCACAGAAAACATAGTAAACTTATTGGCCTGTATATATCAGCGTGAGATTCAGCAGGGGTTCTCTTGGGCACCGGCAGTACAGTTGCTATTTTCCACACACTAGGGAACGTAGATGATATTAGGCAAGAATTAATAATATCTAAGATGTACTTACCAATGTACGGGAATAACATTTTGATAAACCGCGGTGACAAGCTATCTAGACCGATTGCATCAGGCTTAATACTACTGATAGCCACGGTAAGTTCATTTAAATCAGTCCCACGGAACGAGAATGTGTTAGAAGGATTAGGGGTAGCATATTCTTCTAGTAGATAATCAGGAAGGCCGGGTTGGCTAGTTATCACAGGTGAGCTTCCAGCGGAAATGAAAAATTCATTTAGTTCGTCAGGGCTTAGACTACAGTCATCACTCCTGTCTTTGCCATACACACCCGCCAGTTTTAAATTTCGCCATAGTGTTCGGGTAGGAAGACTGAGGTTGAACTTATAAGAATATTACTGACACTTAGCACGTGAGATAGCCAGATTAACTTTATTTCGTACAATCTTGTATAAGCTGTGCGCTTCAATTGTTCTGAGGCGCCTATAACGATGATACAGATACTCACGTTTAGAGATAAGGAATCGTATTCCTTCAGAGAACCTCACGCAGCTATGCGCAGTTACACATTTCGTTTTGACAGGGACGTAATTTTCAAACAGATTAGTAACAAGCAAGTTAAATGTAGGCACTTGGTGATTTACTGAGACAGAGTTAAATATCGTGTCCCAAGACAAGGATGTACATTCATCTATTAAAGCATTAGCGTCAATGTTATTCTAATCGCCGTAGGAATAAGAGTTATGACGGAGATTCGGATCTAGAGAGAATTCATAGCACATAAATAAGAGATCATGGTCCAAAATGCTAGGTGGATCGTGCGATAAAACCTTGTCACAGTCGACTACGAGAAGCAAATCGAAGGATTGGTGGCATTAAAATACGTAGGAAATGAGCTCAGAATATGCAGGTGGATAGAGAGTAGAAGATGAGAGAATTGGTTGACTAAATTATCATGCCGTCTCAAATTAACATTGAAATCACCTCCCGCTATGACGTTCTCATATCGTAGCCCTATTTGTGACATCGCCTTCTCAAACTCATTAGCATTAGTACTGTCAAAACAGTTGGGAGGCTAGTATACCGAGGACACAACGCACTTTTCTATTGTAGAACCTATCTCGGCGTAAATGAATCCAATTGATTGTTCCTTGGAAGAGGCAATCACCTTAGCTCTCAGGAAATCTCTAACAAAAATCGCAACCCCACCGTCTGGTCGACTTTTGCGGTCGTTACGAAGCAACATATAGCCCGGAATGGATATAAGTGATGAGGGGACAACGTCGTTCAACCATGTTTCATATACAAGAATTATATGAACTTTTAATTCAGAGAACATGTAACGAAACACTTCAATTTAATTTCTGATGCTTCGCGCGTTTACCGTACAGACATTCAAACCTACAGAACGATTACACAAGATTCCGAGTAGTGCTCTCACCTTGTCCAAACATGAGTAACTATCCATTATCGAGCATACAGCGGGGACCACCGAGCATTCATCAAAACTAGCACGATCCATAACAATATATAAAAAGGACAAAATAAAATGATAAATATCAGCAACAGAAAAGTATATACACGACCAAACAAGGATATTCGAAAACATTAGCATCATAAATTATAATAAAATAAAGGAGAGAACCAAGTATATAGCTAAAACAATAAATTCAAAGTTAGAATAAGTGAGTTTAAATCGTTTAAATAGTGAATCCTCAGCATCAATGGATATACTTCAACAATCGTTGGCACTTCAACAATACTTATGTAATTGCTCTTGGTTGATTATTTGCATCTCCCGGTCTTCGTGGCTACGTTTAATATATAGAAAGCCATTTCTCGTACGTGCAGAATTTTTTTTTTCCCAATTTACAGAGCTTGATAGCTTTTCGGAGGAGAAACGAATAATGCGGCGATAGGCTATCGCTGATATAGAAAAACGTTTCTGAGCGGAAACCATCCAGACTCGATAATTGGAGACTTTTTAATTTGCGGAAAGCTGACATAAAAGCTTTTTGCTCTGCATGACAAGATAAACGTACCACGATCGAAGCTCCGCTCCCCGTCAGCTGAGACGAAGGTAATTTTGCCTTAAGGCGAAAAGTATCAGTGTAAGGGAAGACCACATGTCCAATCACTGCAGCAATATTTTTGACGATGCTAAGCACGTGCTCATTGTGTTGGTGTGGTATGCCCCGTATTATGACATCGCTTAATCGCTGTACCCGCTGATGATCATCGGCATGCTCACGTAGAATGTTTGTCGTCCCCTGCAGCTCTTTAATAGATGCTTCACAAGCAACTATTCTACCGTTTAGAGCAGAGATGACATCATCGATTTTTAAAGAGAAACGTACTTCCAACTGATCGATCAATTTACTCATTTTATAAAATAAACGGGTCTCCAATGTCGTCACCAATTTCTCTATAGCAGCATCTACAGCTCTACAGCTGAGCCCGGACTATCCAAATGACACTTACCGGCAGTGTTGGTAGATTGAGGGAATTCTCCCATATTATGGGAATTTTCACCCCCAAAAAATTGTAAAAGGGAAAAGGGAATAATCGTGTCTCTTAGAACAAAATCGTGGGAAAAATTATACACAAAAATATTGTCTTAAGTTTTACACAATAAATTGAATTTTTCTGCATAATTAAGACAACATTAATTGAGCATGGAGTATTACTAAAATATTAAAAATTGATACAATTTATAGCTACATATTTCTTGCAATAACACGTTCAAAACCATGAAATTAAAATATCACGCATTTCTGAAATAAAAGCTTTGAGAACTTGAATAGGTATAAGCGACAAGACGAGAAAACAGCGATTCTGAAATAAGTACAATTTACTAATTCAAGAGCTTTTATAGCCGTCGCTTGGAAGTTCTATAGAAGATTAGTCTACTGAAGCGCTTCTTCGGAATTATGCACCACTGGCTTTCGCTATACTCATGGCCTTGCCTCATAGGGATGCTTACGGTTGCAAGCGCCCTACTACTGTTTTCGGGAAGCAGTCTTGAAGGTCTCTTATGAGATTAAGGAAGAAGCACTGCGATGATTATTCAAAATTAAGCTTTTCAAAAGACATCTTCAAAAATCTTCGTCTCCCATCATAGCATACCTCCTGGAATGCTTCTTTAGAACAGTGAAATACTTACATCTGCGTCGTAAAGAAGTAATGAACCGGGATAGAGATCGGAAGCGCTGCGAGCTTCTAGGAAAGTGCTTAGAGCGCTCTTTTTCTCAAAGGGACTCTCCAGAATATGTACTACATATAATTAATATAATGTAATGAAGAAAACGAATAACGCGAACATACTCTTATAGAGGAAGAAGGCTTTCTCATGAGTGAGCTTTTTGCTTGACTGTTAGATGTAGATTGTTGAAATTGTTATCAGTCAAAATGAATTTGTTCTGAAATATTACTCTAGTTGTTCCTTCTAGTGTATTTCTATAACCTTTCGTTCAAGGGAAAAAATGTGGGAAATTATATCATAATCTGTGGTGCCCAGAAATTCCCATTTTGGAGGGAATTTTCAACACAATCATCTACCAACACTGCTTACCGGCCTTACGCATGTCCTGGCCTTACGCAATGTCGATTGAAATACTCTCAGAATTTTTAGTTGAAGTAGATGGTAACTTTTCCTTCCTTCCGCTCGTCGCCATTTGTGGACAATTAAAAGATCAGCTCACATACATCAATGCAAGTGCAGCACAACACAGTTAGCAATCTTCCGATTAATTTAAAAGAGTTTTAAATGAACTTCTGTACTTATGCACTAGAGCTTTATGAATAAAAGACTGAAGCAATGATTAATGATTAAAACACCTGTTGAGCAGATAAAATTTCCACGTAATGAAACTATCGAAATGCCGATTTAAAGGTACTAATTACGGGAGCTGGACTGAAACACGTCTGTTATCTAGCGTACATCACTATATATATATAGCGTATAGCACTTATAGATGAATAGAATTATTCGATTCAATTGGAATGTCATCATAAATTAAACGCTTAAAATAATATATTAAATTTACATAAATTTACGATCTTTTAGTTCACATTAATTCTCAGGTATTCTTTCGCTTCTAGAGGATATTAGCTAGCTAGGCTAAACCCCTCCCATTCGTGATCTATATATGCTACCTTGAATATTTAATTTGTATCTACCTGGTTTCTCATTTTCACATTAAGAACCTAATCATTAAGTTTACGCCAAAGTACCATCTCAAATTGAGACGTTAACAGATAACCAATGCTGAGCTACTTTCGTTTTAGTTATTTGCGACCAAATTTTTATCTACTGCATATATTAATATGTCTAAAAAATGTCTTATGATCTTACCTATCTTGCAACATATGATCGATACATTCCCTTAGTGTTGAGTTTTCTGTTAATACATCACTGCACTTCTTGTTAGCAACATCTAACCGGTTTTCTAGCTTAATAACAGCTTTTTGCGTTTTGCAAACATTTTCATTATAGGTAATGTCAGTGACTTCATTTTGTCGTAGCGCTATTATCTCTTTCTCAATCTGCAAAATGGTTTTACTCAATTTTAAATTGTTCTAGAACATTAAACTACCTTTCGAATATGACCTTCCAGTTCCCATAAATTAAGTTTATCTTCTTCCAATGCTTTTCGCTTTTCCATGCAATTTTGGATAATGTCCACGCAATTTTGCTCGTACTATAAATAAAATATGAATACAAGCAATTTGGGTTGGCAATACCCGCAGTAAGTGTAAAATGTGGAAGAGTTTAGCTCCTATCAACAGATATTACTTTTGCGTAGAATAAATATAACAATAATTTATCAATCATAAACTATTCAATTTATAAAATGTATGCGTGTATGGGATGCTATTTTCATATTTTGGCATATTATTTAATGTTGAGTTATATGGACAGATGGAGTTTACGTACGGTATACCGACATTAACAAAGTATACCCACAAGATATGTGATGCTGTGACGTCAAAGCATCAATTCTTATAAAGAGTTCAGAATACCGTGACGCTCAAGATGGCCGATCGTGGTTTATAGCAGCCATACCTTGATACTGTCAGTATACCGTGGCGTTATACAAGTTTTGAAGCAATTCAAAAACTATAAAATCTGAATATATTAACCGTAACCTTAATTTAATTTTAGTTTTTTTTTATAATTGTGCCACATAACCGGTTAATTCAATTATATCCTGATCAATTAGGATCCTGATGGTTACAACATAAGTGTAATAAGTTAGCAATAAATATTATTTTCTGGAATTTATTCGCTTAATGTTTATAAACTCGAATAATACGCATTGTCGTTTAAAGTGAATAGTTTGTTCAAAAAAATTAATTGAATGCTTTCGTGCTCTCCTCTGCGGACATGCTGTTTAAAATAAAGTAAATTGGATACGAATAGTCATACATTCATTCCTTCCAAAGAAAGCTTCCACCCTGCATATTTGTATGTTTCCATTTCACGTTTGGAACCTTCTGCTTGGAGCTGTTCTGGAAAAATCTGTGATTTTCATTCAGAGCTGAAATGTGCATCTTGGTTTTTAGGGTCAAATTGTGATACATCAATATAATATTTTATAGGACAATATATTGATATATCGACTTTATGGTTGTTATTCGGGGCACCAGGCACCTGAGTCACAAAATAAATTACCAACTTTCTAACAACACTGCCAGTTTTCAATAAAAATCGAAATGCAGAGAAAAAAATAGTGCACAATTCCCCTCCATGAAAGATACAACATTTACATGTAAATATAGAAGTAATTTTCCTTATAAAAGATTGAGTTCGCCTTCGAATACACATAAATAGTTGGTGTACGTGTACCTTTCTTAAGATGAAAAAATTACGCAGTCTATGCAATAAAGCGAGAATAAGATCGAACTGGGAAGAATACAAACAAGCCCTAACAGAATATACGTGGGAAATCAGGAGATCCAAAAGGCAATCATGGCGGAAATTGACAGAGGTATTAATGAAAAACCTCTCTGTGCTAGAGTCCACAAGGTCTTGTCAAAAGGACACCCTAACACACTCGGATTATTAGAAAAGGATGATGGTAACTACACTAGAACAGGAAAAGGAAACCTGCAGCTCATTTCCTAGAAGCATTTTCCAGGATCTGTAGTTAATGGAGCTAACGCGGAGTAAAAAAGTTCTTCCCCACTATTATCGTCACAGGAGAGATGACTGGCGCACCGCTGCCAGATATTAACACCACAATCACTCAAATGGGCCATAAACTCATTTAAACCATACACGTCGCTGGGTGAATGGATGAACTTCTATCAATCTTAACTAAAACTTTCAGAGCAAGCTTTGCATTGGATATATCCTCAAAGCATGTAAGAAGGTAAAGATGACATATATACCTAAGGCAACCTGAAGCCCAGCCCGGGTCATGTTGCCCCATAACCCTGACGTCTTTTGTTCTTAAAGCAATGCAGAAATTTGTCGGAAGGCATATTAAGGACGGGTCGCGCAAGGAGCATCCACTAAGTCCGAATAAGTTTGCTAGCCGAATCAGAACTGACTTTACTAAAACTGACAAATGGTATGAGAAGACCATTGACAACAGGGAAGTAGCCTTCTGTTATTTTTTGGACATTGAAGGTGAATTCGACAACACCAATGTAAAGTCAATAATGCCTGCATTTGACAGACATTGAGTGAACGCAACACACAAAAGCTGGATTCAGGCAATGCTCTCCAACAGCTTAATATAGACTCAGCTGATTGGTGAGACACCGCAGGATCACTCCACTAGAGATTGTTCCCAAGGGGGAATACTGCCTCCATTACTGTGGTCCATGTTAATTGACCACCTATTAGTTCAACTAAGCAGTCAAGGTATTGAACCGCAAGGTTATGATCATCTTATTATTATTATCAAAGATAAATATAAGCACTTGCTTTCTAGAAAGTTTCAAAAAGCCCTAAGTTTTGTTCAAGACTGGTGTGATATACGCAAGTTATGAATAAACCTGATGAAAACAACAATTATACCCTCTACCAGAAGAACGGAAATGAGGAATATATCTAGCCCTACCTTCTTTGGTAAGGAGGTCCCAATGCCCAAAAATGCTAAATATCTTGAAATAACTGTCAATGATAAGCTCAATTGGAGCAAACATATTGACAAGACAATCCACAAAAGTACACTGTCGCTGTGGAATTGTAGAAAACTGACTAGCTCAACCTGGTCACTCAAGCCAAACGTAATGATTTGGCTATACAAGGCAGTAGTCAGATCCATAGCCACATATGCTGCAGCAGTGTGATGAATGTACTCAAAAGACAGCCGTCAGGAAGTTAAGCAAACCCCAAAGGATGGCATGTCTAATTGTAACTGGTGCCATGCGCACAACATCCACCAGCGCTCTAAAAATACAATTAACCTGCCGGTTGTTGAAATTGGCATTGGATTGATGGTGTACAGAGTCCGGACAGATGGTTTTGGTGAATGGGACTCTAAAAGTCTATGCATTATAACCGAGGCAATTCTAAGACTGGATATGATATCAGAGAGACTGGTAGTTAAACACAACCTTTATCTGCCATCCAAAATAAAGGTACCTAACAGGGAGGAAATAGATATAAATTTAGAAAATGGAGTCCCACTCTGGTATACCGGCGGTTCTACAACCGAGAAAGGAGTAGTAGCACAGAATATATGATGTAAAGCCATGAGCTCATATTTATTAACGCGTAGGAAAATACGCCCCAATCCTAATATTCCTGGCTGAAGTATATGCCATTCCTATATGACTGAAAGCCTCAGCCGATCCTATTAACATAAATATATAGGTATATAGATTGCCAAGCGTCTGATCAACTGAGGTTAAAACGAAGTAAATGTGGGAACGCATTCAAGCATTAACAAACCTTCACACAAAGAACCACTTAACACTTCAATGGATTCCAGGACACTCGAAAATTGGTGGGAACTGGGAATGATAGGGCAGACTTACTGGTCAAAAAAGAAGCATCCATGCCCCTCATAGGACCGGGTCCATTTTGCAGTATTTCTTACAACACCGTGAAGCTTACTTTCCAAAACTGGAACTTTTAAGGCTGTCTAGTCTGGATATCAACTCAGAATCATCACAGGAGTCATAACCGGGCACTGCAGACTAAGCAAACACCCATATCACCCACTGAGGTATGTAGGTTGTGTCTCGAAGAGGATGAAACATCGGAACACATCTTATGCGAATGAGAGGTCATTGCACAATGTAGATTCCAGGCTTTTGGTTTATACTTCTTATATCTGAAGAAACTTCATAAAAAAAAAATACTGCTTTTCCTACGGAGAATGGGATTGTAAAGAAAGCGGTACGCAATAAGCCAATGATAGCTGCAGTGCAAAGGCCACTCATCCCGTTTAGTTCCAAACCTAAATCTATCTTCGCAATTTATATATGTCTGTAATTTGTTTAACAAACTTCCAAGACAATTGAAATTGAAATAAGGAATTAAGATTATCCAAACAAAAACTGTCAGCTCATACATACTACTCTGTGCTGGTCTCATATTTAATAATTTTGAGCTAGTTTAGGCCACCTTTCCTCCTATATATATTTCTGTAACTGTTCGATTAATATAATTCAATGTATCCATAAAAGCTCTTACCTCATTTTCCTTCATAGCATGTGTACCTTGTTGCAGGGAGATAATTTCTGAATTAAATTTTTCATGTTCACGATGCAGTACAGAAATAAGAGTGATCTGTTTTTTCTGAAGTACAGACTTCTCATCAGATATAAGTCCCAATTCACCATTAAGTTGTCTAAGCTGAAAAAGTAATAGAAAATAGGAAAGCATTAAATTTGATTTTATACCTAAAATTAAATTATTGGTACTTTCTTTCCATCTGTTTATCTGCAGGACTGCTACATGAGAGTAGGGTGAATAAAAGAAATAAGGAAGGAGCCATTCTGAGATGTCAAAACTCAGAGTTGTTCGCTTTTACGTTTTTTTTTTGTAATAATGTCTAGGGCTCGCGGTACATCGATTACAAATACTCTTATGTGTAAGAATCTCAATCAATTTTAAGTCATCTAATTCAACGCCCCCGCTTACCGGAAAATAATTTACCGTCTATAGTTGCCTAAGTTACTCTACGTCTCAATATCTTACATATCCGTAACTATGAATAAAAACTGCTGACACTGTTGTAAATTCGCCTTACCCTAATGTACTGTACTCGAGCTAGAATATAGCTAAACCTGGAGCTGGCATAAACAACCTGCATTGGAAAAAAATTAGCAAGCAAAAGGTATACTGAAGCTACAAAAACCAGAATCAAAAATTTACTGATGTTTGTGCGATTGCATACTGTCATATGAAATTTTAAATAACCTGTTAATATCGGATAATTTTTCTGGTTTCGCTAAATACATATACATAAATAGACCCATGGTAAAATTGCAAAGGATAAGTTCACAGTTGTGTTCTTCCAAAGAATATGTCGCTAGGTTTTTGCTTGGTTATGGAGTGTATGGTGTTATTATATTATTTCCTTCAGAAATAAATCCGGATATTCCCTTTGCAGACATCTTGCGATTTCGATTATAGTGGAATGAACTCTTTCCACAGTTCCATTTACCTCACTTTTTTGAGATGGGGTTCTATATAATTCTATCCCTAACATTTTAATATAATTGGTTACAATAGGACTAATAAAACTTTTCTCGTTGTCTATTACAAGAATTTTAGGTGTGGTAAAATAGTGCAATATTTTTGTTATTTTATCCCTTAAAGTTAGCACGGATTTGTCTTTTATTCTGAAAAATTTAGTAAATTTTGAGAATTTGTCCACACAAGAGATGAACTTTTCCTGGTTAAATATCATAATATCCATGTGTATTATTTCCGATGGGTAAGTTGGAATTGGTGTTTCTAGCAATTCGGGCCTGTTGGGGTGTCGATCGTATTTGTTGGTATTACAGATTTCGCAAGATTTAATGTACTATTTAATTTTGCTCGCCATGCGGGGGAAGTAGTATTTTTCTAATATCTGGTTCTTGTGATCGTGATCTATGATTTGGAATTGGTTTTCTGGGTTGGCGATATCTTGCACTACTCTTTGTGTTATGCGGATTCTAAATTTACTAAAATGTTTTTTCATGTTTTCTTGCAGCACTTGAATATGTTGTTCTGGAATTTTAAGTCCGTTCAGAATATTTGGATTAAGAAGTTCCTTTAATATTTTTACAAGATTCCCTTTGGTTATTTCCTCAAGTTTTATGTAATGTCGGTGGTATCCTGTGTGGGGTTCTTCGATAGCCTCAATGATGAGTTGGGTTTTAAATACATTAATCGGCGCTTCACAGTATGGGATGAGATCTGTGCTATCTTCCTTTGCACTGTGTATGGTTTGGCTTGAATCCGATGTAAGAACGTTTGCATGTGACTTTAATCTTGATAGTGCATCGGCAATATGATTTGGCTTCCGTGGCTTGTAAACAAGCTCATAATTATACTCTTCTATTCTAGCCTTCCACCTTTTTAGTTTTGCATTGTTGTATCTATTACTCAGGCTAAATGTTAGAGGTTGATGATCGGTCAAAATTTTAATCTTTCTTGCTCCATACAGATAGTTTCGTAGGTTGTCGAAAGCCCAAACTATCGCTAACATTTCGTTTTCATTAGTTGCGTAGTTCTCTTCAGTTTTATTGAGTGACCGAGATATGAAGGTAATAGGTCTATCCTTACCAATGTCTCCCTGCGAGAGCACTGCTCCAATCGCATGATCTAAAGCATCCGTTATAAGGATGAATGGCTTTGTGAAGTCTGGAAATGCTAATATTTCAGGAGATGCTAGACGTTCATGCTAGAAGTTCCTTCAAGTCATTAAATGCCTTTAGTTCTTTTTCTGCCATTTTAATTTCAATTTTTCTAGATTGGTTTGACTTGATCTGCCCATTTTCTCTCCGTGTGAGGTCAGTCAGGGGTTTTGCTATTTTTGCAAAGTTTCTAATAAAACGTCGGTGATATGAAGTCAGTCCAGTGAAACTCTTTAGGTCCTTTAAATTTGCTGGTGGTTTAATTTATTTTATGGCCCGCACCTTTTTTTCATCAGGCTTGATGCCTTTATCAGTGATCATAAAACCCAAAAAATCTGTTTCTGTTTTTAGAAATTCTGTTTTATCAAGATTTACTTTGAGGTTGGCTTTCTTTAATTTAGGAAATATCTTCTCAATATTCTGTAGATGTTCTGCCTCGGTTCTGCCAAATATGATTATGTCAGCAATGTATACGTAACATATTTTTCCGATATGTTCCTTGAGGACATCATGAATCATTCTCTGAAATATCGAGGCCGCGTTTTTTAGACCAAATGGTAACCTTGTATACTCGTACTACATTGTAGAAAATGCGGTCTTTGGGATAACCTCCTTTTTTCATTTTTATTTGGTGGAAGCCTGACGTCAAGTCGAGGGTCGGGAAAGACTTTGAATTCGCTAGGCTTGCTATCGTGCTGGATATATCAGGTATAGGATAGGTATCTGATATTGTTACAGCATTCAATCTTTTGAAGTCTATTATCATTCTATATTTTTTTTATTCCTGAAGCATTCATCTTCTTGTCAACAATCCATCCAGATGAGTGAGTTATAAGGGCTTTTACTCGTAGATGGTCTGATTATTCCGTCCTCCGATAATTCCGTCAAATGATTTTAGTCCAGGTAAAATGAAAAAATGTATTAAGGTATTATATCCTATGCTGGCAAAGAATCGTCCAGTAATTTTTTTCTTTAACTTCTATCTCCCCTACAGCAGATTGTAGTTTAAACGGCCTTTTTGCTGGTTTCTTATTCGTTCCCCATTCTGATTTTATAAAATTTTTATTAGCTCCCGTGTCGATTGGGAATTTGAGAATTTTGCCATCCCGTGTTTGGTATTCTAGGTATGGAACGCTAGAGAAGCTTCCGACATAAAATTTAGTTCAGGATTTTCGTCATCATTTCCCTCAGAATAGTCGTCATCTAATTCATTCTGGCGAGTTTGGATATAATCTTCATATGATGGTCCAGCTTCCGTTTCTAAAATATTTATTCTCTGCTGTTTGTGTGGATAATTCTCAGAATTGTTGTATCTCTTATACGGATAAGGATTATTATTACCAGGTCGATTTATATAATCATTTTGTTTAGTTTGTATGGATCGATCGACTTCCATTGGAACGGGAGGTTTCGGCTGATTTGGCCTTGGAGGTGGTTGGATACGTTTTTCGTGTTGGATGTTATAGGCTTCGTTCCTTTGGTTAAATGGCAAAGTCCGTGGCATGGCTCGCGGAGCTGGTTTAGGTGGTACTCTTGAGATGGGTTGCTTATAAGTGTAATCGTTACAGAAGAATTGGTTTATGGATGCCGTCATTGAATTATTTAGAATAGGTCTACATATCGCGATATTCCTAAAGTTTAAGTTCTGAATTTCTAGACATAAAGTATAAGCTTCTGGGAGTGTTTGGGGTTTTTGTATAACTAACATCTTGGAAAGATCACCATTTACACCTCTCATAAGCATGTCAAGTACTCTATTGCGATAAGTTTCAACGAGTACGTTGATTGTTTCCGGAGAATAATCTTTCGTTTTAATTTTATTAATTATTAGAGAGAATTGGTGGTTAACGTTTGCATAAAATTCATCTAAACTCATGTTTCCTTGGCTAAGAAGGTTTAATTGATGCTCAAGAGTACGAATATCCCTCTTATCAGCATAATGTAAAGATAAACACTTTTTTTATAGAAGGCCAATTGTCACTAAATATGTTGTAGGAAATTAAAGCAGTGTCAGCAGTACCTCTTATTTTTTGCCGTATACTTTGTAGGATTGAACGATAAATTGGTTTATTACGAACCTTTAATATGTTTTCAACTGCATGTATCCAAGAAATATATTGCACTGGATTTCCATCAAATGCCTGCAGTTCCCTTACACTATCTGGAAGTTTCCAGATATCCTTTAATTCCTCTGAATTTTTTGGAGCTTGGGGTATATTATTAGTTGGAGTTAGAGTTACCTTAGAAGCACCTATTTCTTTTTCTAACTTCTGAAGTCGACGTTCGATTTTTTTTACCAACGCGATTTGAGCATTAGATGCTCCTGTCCATTGCTTGATTGTCTCGTGTAATTGCTCTATTTTCGAATATTAGTAACGTTAATATCAGGGATTTTAGAAATTATCACTTATAACCTTAGAGAGGGAGAAAGGGGATTTTATCCGTACGAGTATATTATTGAAATTATTACCAACTGAAAAGACACTTTTCCTGGCTTTTCCTCACTTATCAAATTTGAGATAATTTTGGCCATTTCTTAGCTCTTATCGGTTTAAACGCACTCTGATACTCGAGAAATTTTATTCACTACCACATTTAATTTTAATTCAACTAAGCTATGTTATTCTTGTTAAAAAAATTTATTCCAATGTGTAAATTTCCAAGATATTCAGTGTGTTCCATATATTTGATGTAATATAACATAAGTGAGAGTTTTTTACTTACATTAGAATGAGGAATTTCATAACGTGAGTGCGTGTCTTATTTCTCCCAAGTTTTTAGGAACTGTTGCTACCGGATGATGGGGGGATGAGCCGTATATTTCCCTTTTAGCCTACCGCTTTGAGATTGTCAGCAGTCTACTCCTGGTACGAACTTCTATCACTTCCGCTGTTGGTGTATAGGATGTGCTGGATAAGCCGTAGAATTCCCTTTTAGCTAAAGACTTTGAGATTGTAAGTCGCCTACTTGTGCTACGCACTTAGATCACACGCACTTAAAGCTCACACAATTAACGAAAAGAAAAGAAAACCTTTCTTGTTTTTTATC
Organism: Dioctria linearis; assembly: GCA_963930735.1. Taxonomy (NCBI): domain Eukaryota; kingdom Metazoa; phylum Arthropoda; class Insecta; order Diptera; family Asilidae; genus Dioctria; species Dioctria linearis. The sequence continues at coordinate 138,695,165 of OZ005743.1, read as the reverse complement.
ACCTTATTCTTTGGTCATTTAACAACGGTCCCAGCTCGGGCGTCGGTTAACAAAATTTATTTATTTTTCTTAAAAAAAATTAAACAACCGATTTCAGACAATTCCCGATTTAATCTGATTCTACCTAATTACAAAATTTACTTTTACCTGCTTAAAACAAACTTATGCCCAACAATCTTTTCTTAGCTAACAATTTACTGAAATATGATATTTTTGTTCTACTGGTAAAAATGCATTGTCAGCGGCACGTGTTCCTGCGTTAACTGAGTTAACTTCGATATAAAATTGAACAAGAATTCCACAAGTGGTATAAAAGTTTTTTGCACTTCTGGAAAAACACGTGTAGTACAAGTACTTGTAGCTTTGTGGTATGAGGTCCTGGTGCAAGTCGAATGCTAATTTTTTATTTATATATGCTATGCACATTTTGTATACCTATATGTATGTATTTACTATATTTCGCTGAACTGTCAAGATCATCATACAAAAATTTCGCTTTTCATTATATATTTTAAACAGTGACTGAGGAAGCGTTGACTTATGAAGCTTTGTATAACGCTTTTTTTTTGGAAATTTGTATCTACATATATTAGAAAATCGATAACATCGTGCAATTCCTTAACCAGACAAAACTTCAGATTTTTTCTATAAATTGCACAGACAGAATTTTTGTTATTATAAATATACAACAGCTTAAAGATAAATTTAAGAAATTAACTAAATCCGGCCACCTCTTCGCAGGATTAGCAAACAAAAATACTTATTTTTGGTAAGGGTGAAGCAAGGATAGATGCCCCGGCTGGATAGTTACCCCGGTACCAAAAAATAACTAAATAAAAGAAAGGACACAGAAGAGTGTTCCGATTGGTGTCCATTTAAATGTACACGGCAAGAAAAGGAAGGAAGGAAGAGAAAAAAATAAAAACAAAATCAAACCCTCTTTGAACATTTTACGAATAAGACAAAAAATGTGAAAGCGAAGATTACATGCAACGAAATGGAATGGCAAATGAATTATTTTCGTAAATAAGAGAGAATGGGCGGAGTTTTCTGATTTTACGCTCATAAAATGTTCCCGTGTTTTTATGAAAACACGATTTTCAGAAATTGTCCCGATGTTTTTCGCAGGAATTCTAATGTTTGTTAGTGTAATCCTATGATATGTGAACAGCACGTTTTTCTGTTTACATTTGTTTTGCTCGAAAGAGGAGGTAGGGTTACCCAATGTACATTATTATGAATAGTTTGAAAGGATTTTGAGGGATTTAATATGAATTTGTCGTTTGGGTAATCCTACGTTCTCTCGATTTTTGTTTTTAACTCGTTATCTCAGTCGCACTACAATAATGCATAGCCAAGTTCTTTTGCCCCATTCATGCAAAAGACAAAAGTATATGAGATTACCTCTTTCAGTCTAAAAAACACGGAAAATTTCCAATTTTGTTCGCCTCTGTCTCTACTTATATTTATTTATACTTTGCCGGTACTAAGATCTCTTACACGAAGCAACCTGCGGCGAACCGACGCCATTGGTTACATGAGTAAGCGTTGAGAAGCGACAACCAACTCGCTCCGAGCTGTGATATTCTAAAGATATTAATGCATGAAAATTCCATCGAAATTTTTTTCATACTCGGATCTACTCTTGTTTGAAAAAAAGCGTGACAGCCTGACAGGTAATCAAAAGTATCTTCATTTTTTTACGTGAATTATGTAACAAATACATGTATTCAATTGTTTTCTGGCATGTGACAGTTTTATTAAAATGAAAGAAGGGATAGTTGCCCTGGGTTAGGTGCCGGAAAGACGCCTATAGACGATAGACGCCCACTGGGTCGCAATGTTGATATGGATAGATACCTTTCTGATTATCGTCATATTTTACATTTACATTTTTAGTTTTTATGATGTAAAATATTTATATGAAGTGTTATTTTTATCAAGTTTTATTTTTGGTTATAAGACTAAATTTAGAAGAACTATATTTATTGTTAAAAACTAATTTTTAAATGATATATTTCTGTTAAATCAATTTTTGTTAATTTTGAAATTGAGCTTTTTTTAAATAAGTTGATAACTGGTTCATTCATTTTCCATTAGGGCATCTATCCATTCATTCAAAGACATCTAACCCACCCCAGCGTCATGGATGCCCAAATTGAGACCTTTCTCATTCTTGTTCCGTTTCATTAACTATTGAGATAAGGGAAGTGAATGTCAAATATAATAAAGATACAAAATAACAGTATTGTATGGACATATAATTGCTTAGATATAAAAGTATATATCGATTTGGGTCGTAGATACTGAAAACGTTGGCAACTATCCGTACTTTACCCTATATAATAGGTAAAGTATTTATCGCAAATGGCAAACATCTATGTTATCGGTTTTCTCATTTTTACCGTCCGAAGCATCGTTCTAAAATAAAAGGAAAAGTTTTACTATCTCAAGTACCATTCAAAAAAAGAAAATAAACTTTTAAGGAATAAGGAGGACGTTTTGACGTTTTGGAAATAGAGGCGCGGCTACATGTATTTACGTGCATTCATCTAGATAGCTTTTCCCTTGCTAAAGTTAAATTAATATCCAATCTTTCATAGCTCAATCTTGTGAATATAAATTAAATAATCATATCCTTAACTGTTTCTTCTTAAAAGTCATAGAGAATCACTGTTTAATTAACTTGAAGTATTCATGACCGAACTTTACCGAAAATGGGTTAATTGTAGAAAACAACTGCATTCATAGGTTGAGTGATTGAAAACATACCTGCTTTTGTAGTCGCTCAAATTCCACTTCTGCAAGTTGATCTAATTCAGCTTGGTCAGTCATTGTATTGTTTTGATTTCCAGTAATTTACACAAAATATTTCACTTATAAATAATTAGTAGAAACACCAAACGAAATACTTAGCAACCTGTTCTTATTTATACTCTCACAACAAAAAACAAATATCTTAACAACACAATATAAAGGAAAAATTGAGAGGACGAAATAAAAAAATTGTTTGCCAAAGTTTAAGAAAAGAAACGACTTTATAAGTATTTTATTTATTTATTTTCCTTGGTTAGTTAATTAAATATCTATTGTTGATCATGATCAGTGTCTTTTCATAATTTATTTGTAGTATTGTACTACAGGTAATCCCCGTATAACACGGTGCTTTTATAGCACGGATTCACTCTAACACGGTTCGCGAATTGGGCAAAACTCTCGTGCAACAAGAGAAACTAGTATTAAAATCGAACTTTATCTGATTTGAAATTAGGGAAATCCCCGTGCAGCAGCTCTATAAACGTGATAAAGCTTTTAAGTGCGAAAGATACCTATTTGACATTTCTCATTCGAGTTCGTATATACATACGTAACATATGTATGTACTCCTAAATAGGATTTCGCAGTAAATAGTACAACCAGTGTTGCCACTTAGATCCAAATGGATCTGTATAGATGTATTTTTTGAGAATTTTCACTTTGGATACTTGGGTAGTTTTTCTTAGCATTTTTTCCTTATTGCACATTTTTTCCTTAGAACAATGAAATAATGTATTAATTTATGCAGGGTTGTAAATGAGCGGACTCATTTATCATATCAACTCATCCGATTTGAGTCCGCTCAATCACTGAGTCCGCTCAACAGTTGAGCGGTGGTTCATTTCACGAAATTTGAGCGGACTCACTGGTTGAGCGGACTCAATCGTGAGCGGACTCAGTCTTGAGCGGACTCAGTCTTGAGCGGACTCAGTCTTGAGCGGACTCATTGCTTGAATGAACTTGAGCGGATTCACTGCCTGAGCGGACTCATCATTTGAGTCGAGCGGACTCAAATCATATTTTAAATAACATAAAGAGAATCTGATTTAATTAAAATTGAAACTGAAATTTCAATAAAATAAGAAAAGCTTATAAAAAAGTCATTCATTATATTATATTTTATTAATTTAGCTTTTGCTAATTTTCTTAGCCAACATTTCTTCTTCCTCCTTCCTTCCTTATTTAAAATATGATTTGAGTCCGCTCAACTCAAATGATGAGGCCGCTCAAGTCCATTCAAGCAATGAGTCCGCTCAAGACTGATTCCGCTCACGATTGAGTCCGCTCAACCAGTGAGTCCGCTCAAATTTCGAGCGATGAACCACCGCTCAACTGTTGAGCGGACTCAGTGATTGAGCGGACTCACTGCTTGAGTTGAGCGATGAGTTGAGTCAAAATTTGAGTCCTTTACATCCCTGAATTTATGAACCCATCAAGTTATAATATCGACGCCAAACTATTCCATTTCATTATCGTTGAACTTGGCATTGAACAGGCGTTGAGAAAAGCTTCAACTGCTGATCCATCTATATTTATTTTTGAATTGAATTGAACATTTGCAGAGCGTATCTGTTCTATTCCGATAATATAATTATATTTTACAGGTTGCTTTACAGTGTGAAATAACATTTATATGAATAGCTCCTATTTATGTATCATTCATTGTGGTTTTGTTAGTTATATCATGAAATAAAAGTGGTTTTTGGTTCACTGGATAAAATTTGTCGAAAATTTGGATACAAAATAATCAAGCTCGGCGGCAACACTTACGGCACTGCAGGCCGCAACCGGTTAGTGGAGTTGAGTAACTCAACTTGAGTCCCTTAAAGCTTTGTTCACGTAACATATTTGGTGTTTGCATACAACTTAACATGCAGCGCAGCAGAAGTACGCGTAACGAGACAGTCGAGCGAAATCGTGGGATTCGCAATTTCAGCAATTTAATTTAGTTAGGAAAATGAAAAATTGTTAGATTTAGTTCAGTTAATTTTTAATGGGTTTTGTAAACGGTCATATAACATAAATCATACAAAAATTTATTTAATTGTTGTTCTTATTTTTTTTAAAAGTTTTTAAAAGTAGAAAGATTAACTTACATACACCTCGATAGCGAAAGAATATCATTACTTCTAACACTGTCTGCTTATTATAATGTTTTTTTAATAGGGGGTTGCACGCGTCAGTAGAGCATAAAAGGTAAGATGTTTGTGGAAATTCGTGTTGAAAAGTATTTCTAATCTCCTTTTATTTTAGTAAGAAATGATGCTTATGATGCTTAATATATACATTTTAATCGTTATAATTTGAGAAAAATGACAGAAAGGAGTTTGAATAAGGAAGAATTGATTAGCAATGCATACAGAAACGGAATAACTGTACTGATTCACGACGTTTTTATTATGAACTGACTAGTCAGTTGATCGAACGCAACGCAATTGAAGTAAGTAAAATTGACAAACGAGATCAGTACTGACCGTTAATTCTACTACGCTTGTAACCCCCCGTAACTTATTTTATACTACTATTGAGTCTGCTCAGAGCAACACTCTATAGTGATTTCGAAAGCGTTTTGAAGTGACTGTGAATTTGACGATAACGTAAAAAGCCACTTGGTTGCTCTGAACAAGAAAAAGCGTTATGAAAGAAAATATTCATATGTATGTTTACATATATATACGGTCAGAAAACAAATTCAGTTGTTTTTGCCCGTACATTGGTAAATTGAGACTTCAATAAATTAAAACTATAAATAGCAATAAAAAAATGTTCTTCTTTATATCCATTGTAGTTTTATCAAAGATCATCTAACAGAAAGAATGCGCATCTCGTATATTGAAAAGTTTTCTATGGCAGGTCGTCTATAATTACCCGCTCTCAAGAATTGTATGAAAACTCCTTGCTTGTTGAGGACATTCTCTCACAAATTTTACGAAAACTATCTGCTTTGACGACCCTTTGCTAGTCACCACTCACCAGTGGTGAGAGACGGACGGCGGGTCGTCAAAGCACTAGCACTCAGCACAGCACCTGAGCCAGAGTCTGCACTCCGCATCATTCCCATGCATTGCATTGCGTGTTCTCTTTGCTTCTTTTACCTTTTCCCCCTCAAACCGGTTTCGTCAGGAGAACTTCGTTTGAGAAAATTTTCACTTACATTGCATAATTGCATTCCAGTAGAACAGAGCGACAATTGTAAGATAAGGGGATGGGATACGAATTGGTGGGTGACAAGCAGTCTAGTCGCAATCACAGTCAGTTGCATTGGTTCGTGTGATTGGACCAAAAATGTTCATGAATGTAGGTAGTCAAAATTGCAAAATTTCTTATAAAAAATTATCGAGTACATAAATTATTAGAAAAACCACAGACTTCAATATATAGACTGATGACAGCTCGCAAAAATTGAAGCCAGCATAAAATATGCTTGTTATGTTGCGAGCGATTTGTGTTGCCACAAACTAAGAAAAATATTTCCAGAAGTGAAATTGTTATACATAAAAGGAAATTCTTCATTTCAATAATATCTGTTTAGTTTGATAATTCATAGTAATATTTCAAGCTTATAACAAAAATTGGATGCTTTAACATATATTTCTAACACGAAGGTGGTTTTTATTAATTAAAAAAAAATCATATAGAAGATTAAATGCATTACACCAATAAAAAAAATGAATATAAAAAATATATACGAGTTTCCACACCACCTTGAAGGTATCGCAATTGGCGCGTTAATACTTTATTTAATGTTTGTTTATTTTTACACCTTAAAATAATTTTATGCACGAATTTGAGAAACATGTAAGCGTAACTCACTAATATACACTGCCATAATAATTACTCTCTCTGATAATTTCTTTAAACTTTGCCCTACGAAAAATGACGTTGATACCGCAAACTTAAGTCACAAATTACAGGAATACATGGTATTTATATAAAATAGCAGAACATGTACCAATGATGCGAAAACTGCCGCTCCTCAAGAAAAATTAAAAATCTTACAGTACCTCTAATTACCTTCGTTTTTCTGAATACCTAATAGTAGATAGATTGCTAATATCGTCACTCAGAAAAATATATTTTCGCTTATCCAGAAAGTTTAATAAATAAATTTGAAGCTGGGAAAACGTATATACTTAAAATATTTTCTGAATATTTAGCAACAACTTAATTGAGAACTAACTATAGACTTAACTTTGAAATAAAACTGAAAATTTCCATCATCTTAGCTACTTATGGTAGCTCTATTTATGTAATATCCCACAAGATGACAGAACATTTGGGATATTTTTCTTCTCTGATGGGGGCATATGCTAGCTTCAATAATTTTGTATGGGAAGGGACTGCAGATAGCTGTTTATATTAGGTCTGTTCTTTCTAGGTAAAAACTTACTCGTGTGGTGGGGAAGAATGTAAAATGCATGAAAAAGCAAACGAACGCTTTTCATGTAACTTCGTGAAAAACAAGAAGAAGAGAGAAATGACCTTTGAGAATTGAGTTTTCTTTAGTTTTGTGAAATAAATTTAAACAGGCAAAGAAAAAACATTGGCATGGACTAAATACACAAGTTGACTCTGTTAACCACTGAGGAAGAAAAGTCGGAAAAAGAAAATTTGAGTAAAATAGTGAATTATTTAACGGATGATGATGATGAGGTTGAGATGTTGTTGAGATTGGCCCCTCCAACAGAGAGGAAAAGGAATAGCATCAAAAATTCTTATAAGGAAGTTGTCCCAACCTACTCAATCACAAGGCACTTTCGAGTCAATCGGAAAATATTTGATAAGTTGTCAAACCGATTGAAAAAAAGTCAAGCTTATGTTCGCCTTCGCGCTGATAAAATGCTGTCTGGAGGAAAACATATACTTATTTTCGTATGGTATACTGGCCATCAAACCTGTTCTTTTAGAGACATATCAGATCGCTTTTATGTGTTTCTTTCCACTGTAACTCAAATAATAATCCGTGTGACGAAATTCCTAAGCGATCTCTCGGAAGACATTATTAAATGGCCAAATAGCTCCAAAATGAACGAAGCAGCGGAATATTTTCGAAATAAATCCGGACTCCCGAAAATTATTGATAAGTAACAAAATTTAGCTATCTTGTTTAATTACATTATGAATAATAATATTAATCGTGTGTGTGTGTAAGTGCTATCAATGCGACTCACATCGTGATGGATCCTCCCAGCGGCGAAGGGAAGGATTATTATATAGCCCGAAAGGGGCAAACTAGTAGTATCCTACAGGGTATATGTGATGAAAATAGAAAACTCGTAGACATTTTCGTGGGGTACCCAGGATCTGCACATGACTGCAGAGTATTTCAAAATTCTTTTATATACCCAAAATTAGAAAGTCTTTTCAAATGTACAAATAAAACATGTTAACATTTTTTAATTATTATTTGACTAGATAAATACTAGATAATACTGGGAGATTCGGCGTATCTATTACAAAATTAACTTGCTGACACCATTTAAAGATAATGGACATCTTACTGCAGCGCAAAGGACGTACAACCGAAGCCTTAGTTCCTGTCGTGTTGTGATCGAGCATGCATTTGGTATGCTGAAGCAGAGATTTCGGCAACTGTACTACTGCAAGCTGAAAGGGATGGATAAACTATGCTATGCGCAAGCGAATATGATTTAGATTTTACAGATGAGCCTGTTGAAACGGAATTAAGCAAAGAAAATAATTTGTTGCATGCTTAATTTGCTCCAAATCCTGAAGCGAAGTCCTTATGGAATTCAGAGTGTTTACAAATGTATCAGTGCCAAGGCGTTATTTCACACTAAAATTATGATTTAAAAAAGAAATTATATTACATGTACTAATGCATTTATTTTTCAAAAAATTTGTATATTTTTCATTTACTTAATTTTTGTTGTGTCTCTGTATTGTGTGTATCGGCATCAACACTAGATTGCATGGCAGCAATGTGGTGAGGTTGAATTGAGTGCAAATAATACCTAACATTTGTGAAAACTAAAATATTTAATATGTTTTCATTTCATTGCTTAAGTGACATTTGTAAATATTAAATAAGTTTGATCTTCTTTCCTTAAATTAAATTAAATTTAAATATTAAAAGTGTTTGTACTTTATTTCTTAAATTAATTAAAGCTTGAGTTTATTGCACATGTCGCGCAAAATATTATTTCTTTCCTTCATTATGTCTTCGGTCCTCCTGCTAGTTTCATCCAGAGCTTTCAAGAAGCTGCCGGTGTGGTCTTTTCTCTCTTGTCGGATGAGTCTTAGCTCCTCTATAATTTCTTCAACTTGTGTTTTCTTCTTCTTCTTAAAAGAAGAGTTCAGTCTGGTGGGAGTAGCTGTTCTCTTTGTTCAGGAGATCTGCTGCAAGTCAAAGTAATAGAAGCAAAATAACCACATATTTGCAAATGTAAATAAATTTATTGGGCGTTAAATACAATAACTACATATATAGTTATACTTGAGCATAACGCCTGCAACTCTGAATATTCAGGTTCCGTATCCATTTCTTCCACAATAAGTTGTTCTTGTGACAATACTTCGCTGCGAGAACTACCAACCAAGTACTTTGGAAAGACTGATGGTCTTTCATTTAGTAAATCCGTCAACTCCCCAATTCTTCACATTGAGGAAGTTCTAAATAAAGTCAGATTTGACAACTTAAAAGAAATATAAATTACGGTATAAATTAAATTTATTTACCTGCGTTTTCTCCCTCAATTACACTGTCGAAAACTTCAAACGAAGTGAGTAGGGCATGCTCTTCAAGAGACGTCTGGCTTGATTCAACTTGATTAACAAGTTCAGCAAGTAATTTAATATCTAAATACTAAACAAGAACTTCATAAAAGGATATCTGTTCTGCAGTTTTATTTACCTTATTGCACTCTTGCAAAAGTCCGAGGAGAACAGTGAATAGTCAATCCATCTTCATTGGACATTTTGAATTAGTTTAAAACTTACAAAATTGAACTTAAAATTAATTTTTATTGCGTTTAAAATATTGCACTTTCCTCTGACAGCTGTCAATTTTGCTTGCAATTGTACAGTAACTAAAAACTTCGGGTAAATTCATGCGAGAGGGGAAGATGTGACGTATGCGAAGCTCGTGTAATTTTGTGTTCACGAGAAAGTAAACGAACGGAAAATGTGTAAGTTCGTGCAAGTTCATTTCAATGCATTGTCCCAAAACTGAGTACGCGAACAGACCTATTATTGAAGGCTGTGAGAACAACAGGCTCCACTTCAGTCAGGCAACGGCGGCAGTATAGTGAAACATAAAATTGTGCATGTACGCAGCTGCTTCTTCCCGTCTGGTTCATCCCGAGCGGATCACTAAATAAGCGTACAACTTGTGCATTTTTTGAGGCCAGATGAGGCTTCTTGTTAAGTTAGATGTTCTTTGGTTTTATTCACTTAGTTACTACCAACTGAACATGCTCTTTGAAAATTCACCCATTCAAACACGAAAGTGAGTATTTTGAAAGCAGTCCGGAGTGCGATCAAGAAAAGTCATTTCAATAGTCTGACTATAGCGTTCGCTCTGAACACGTTTTTCTGTCAAAAGCGAGGGGAAAAGCTACTTTTGGCTGCCCTGAACGTAAAAGGGACTATAGTCACTATAGCGTGTTGCTCTAAACAGAGTCAATATATTTGGGTGGTAATAGTAATTATAATCACGATTGGAAATAATAGCAAGGTACGTTTATATTTGAAATTATAACCCACTTCGTTTATGATAGATCGGAAGAGATAGCAATATTTCGTTATATTAATATTTATTCACGCACCGTTTGACGGTTTCAGAGGATTCCATTGCGCCCGCCGCGCCGACCGTTTTACGTGTGCCCACAGCTGTGCGACCATGATAAAAATTATTTAAGTTTACAATTAAATGTTATGAAAAAAATTATTATTTAGTAATTAAACAGAGAAATAGGTATAAGCGAAAATAATTATGTCGTTATAATTTTCAAAAAGAAATTCTTTGCAGAAAATCATATATAGATAAGCCTATTGAAATAGCATCTTATGGGTGTAGTTTGGTTTGTCTCCGGGTCTGTAATAACTCCCTCTAGTACCTAATGCGTTCACGATATTGTTCAGATCACGGTACAGAGATTTCAAGATAGTCTCTGTACGAACCACGTTCGACCATTTTGCCTGATATCTTAATCAATTTGACAATAAATTGCTGAAATTGTGTACAAAAGTTTTTATTATAAAAGTTTTACCATAATTAATTTCAAAAAGGTAAAATTATTTACTTTTAAGATCACATTTTCACAAGAAATCCTTTTAAAACACTTTCAAATTTAAAAGACAACTGAACTTATCAAATGTAAACAGACGAATGTGCCGTTTAAAAAGATGAGAATTAGCAAGCTCGAAAATTTACTAAATGATAATAGATTTAGCCAGCATTTAGCTCATTTTACACACATCCTAGATTGGGTATAGCCAACAATTGAACGAGTCCATTCTGGCTATAGCTAGATATAGCCAGCTATTGCCAAAAGACGAACACACTCCAAGGAGCTTGACGTTTAGTTGTTTGTTTTTGTTTGTTTGACGTTTATTTGTTAGCTATGTTTGTTTGAGCTGTGTAAGATACACGTACATTCGACCTAGGCTTATTATTTTTTCCTAGTTTTTTTAACCCCAAAATGAGTGGATCAAATAAAGGACAACGAATCTATAGTTTTAACACTGACTGCGAGGAATCATATTGTTTCGGCTATTTAAAAAATAATTGTTTGTGTTTGTTGTGCGGCAGTAGTGTTGCAGTGCCGAAAAAACATAATGTTTTGATGCCGCTTCCAAGCAGTCCATGCCACTTTTAATACGAGCTATCGTCTTAAATCTGAATTAAGAAAGAAGAAAATAAATTAACTAAAATCAAACCTGAATGCCCAGTAGTCGGTTTTCACTAGCTAAAAATGCCGCGATTGTTTCTTAAAAAATTTCTCACCTGCTGACAAAGAAGAAAAAGCCTTTCCAAGACGGTCAATTGTTAAATGAAGCATTTCTGACTTGCGCTGATTGCTTGTTTGAGAGATTTTCTAATAAGCGTAAGGTTATGTCAGCAATACAAAACTTGCACCGTCACAAGAAGAATACATGCCATTTCAAACGACATAAATGTAATATGCTTTTTGGGTTTTTGATAAAAACACTCCCGTAAAAAAAAACATTTACTATTTAATCCAACTTCGCAAAACTTTTTTTACGAAACAAAGTTACAATATACAAGAATGGTTCAACGACTTAATTTGAGTACGAAGCGAAAGCAAGTGACAACTTTAAGGAGTTGGGCGTTAGGTTCGTTCAGTTGTTTACTATTACTATTAAGCAGCTCACAGCGATATATAAATTCATTGGCAATTCACTGCGATAAATAAATTCGGTAGCAGTTTGCTATAATTAAAACTCAATTAAAGAGTGACTTTGAAACCCAACTCTTTTTTACACGATTTTGAAATAACACGGCCCCACAAAAAGAAAAAAATATTTTTTTTACACGAATTATTTGTTCTAACACGTCCGAAATTTTTTTTTTTACGTATACGCAGTGCGTATACAAAATTCTTTTTGGACGTGTTAGAACATATTAGAACAAAATTCGTTACCCAATTACAAAAATTAAATATAATTTGGAAATTTCCAGGAATTTTTACGCAGTTACAACCATAAAATATAATTGGGGAAATTCCCGGAATTTTTATAGTCGCATTTTATATTTAAAATTGCGTTAAGACTTCATTAAGCAATTGTATTAAAAAGTGTTAAAATTGTGATGGGTTGAAGAAAAAAATATTTACTTTTAAAGTTTTAGTGCCAATATAATTTCTGTTTGGATATTCTTACAACGGCTTCTGTTTGGATTTTCTTACAACGAGAAGGTACTATTATTGCCAGAATCTAATTTAGAAAATTGTTTAAGTGATTTTGATTTAAATTTTTTTATAGCCTAATAAAATGTGTGAAAAATCAAAAATTAACCGGAAGAGACAAGCGATTTCTTTAGAAACTAAAATTAAAATCTTAGACTCCCTTGAGAGAGGTAAAGGTTCAACATCTGTTGGCAAAAATTTTGGTTTGAATGAAGCGACAGTCACAACAATAAAAAAAATGAAGGTTCCATTCGACAACCAGTAATTTCTGGATCGAATATCAGTTCTAAAACATCATCATACAGTCGAAATACTATCTTAGAGAAAATAGAAAAACTTTTACAGTTTTGGATAGAGGATTTACTGCAGAAAATACCTATAGGTGCAAAACTTATAAAAGTGAAGGAACTTAGAATATACGAACGACTTCAGGAATCGGAGCCATCCACAAGTCTCCAGACAACCAGGAAACTGATATTCAATGCAAGTGAGGGATGGCTGACAGGATTCCTACAAAGACACGCATTTCACAATATAAAAATAAAAGGTGAAGTAGCGTCAGGCGACAAAAAAGCTGCAAAAAAACTTTCCCGGGAAGCTAGTAAAAATAATTCAAGACGGGGGTTATACGCCATGTCAAATATTTAATGCCGACGAAACGGGATTATTTTGGAAAAAATGCCTACCAGAATCTACATATCGAAATCAGAAAAATCTGCTGGTGGTTTCAAAGCGGCTAAGAATCGCGTGACATTCTTATTGTGCAGCAACACATCTGTGATAAGATTTTAAAGCCTCTGTTAGTCAACCGATCACTCACGCCACGAGCTTTGAAAGGAAAAAAACATTAAACAACTTCCAGTTCATTGGATGACGTCAGCTTAACTTATAAAATGGTTCCACGAGTGCTTCGTGCCTGAAGTAAAAAAATATATATGGAACAAAAGGGGCTTGAATTCAAAGTACTTTTGCTCGTTGATAATGGACCCACCCATCCTTTGATAGATCATCCGTATATTCAGTTGGTGTTTTTGCTGCCTTATACCACTTCACACATTCAGCCATTGGATCAGGGTATAATAACAACATTTAAAATTTATTACATGAAACAATCATTTACATATATTTTGGATTCAGTCGAACAAAGGGATTTGACGGTCGTACAAGCATGGAAAAATTATACAATTATGAATTGTATTACACATGCTTCTCTTACAATAAAACACTTGCGGACATCTCCTCTAAATGCTTGTTGGAGAAAAATTAGACCAAAATGCGTTAAAAGTCGCAATTCTGTAACACAAGCATCAATTGTGTGTTCTGAAATTATAAATCTATCAAACGCAATTGGTGGTGAAGGCTTTGAAAACCTTGAATCTGCGGACATCGATGAATTGATATGATTTATAAACCTTTGGATGAGGAGGATCTAATTGAAGCTACAACAGTTGATGCTATTAATGAGTACCCTGATGATGAACATCATTTAACAGCCGATTTAATTCGGGAGGGCTTGAAATTTGCTGCAAGTATGGACATTTTCACACTTATGATCCCGATATGGAACGTGCATTAAAAATTCAACGGAACCTGCCGATCTGTACGGCTGGGTATCAAGAACTGTATAAACAACTTCACAAACCAAAAACACAGAAACTGATAAACGATTTCCTGATGAAAAAAAGGTCAACATCAGAGAACGTTAATAATGAGCCAGACTCTTCATTAGATTCAAACTCGTCAGATGTGTTAGACATCTCTAAGTGATAAAGCGATTTTTGTCCAGTCGGTAATAAACGTTCGCGCTTATAATCAAGTAGCGATGAATAGTCTAAATAAGTAAACATTTTATTTCTATTCTAATTTGGATTTTTTATTATTAATTATGGACTAAAGTTTCTCTTTATTATGTACATATTTTATATTTGTTTTAATAATAATATTGTTACGTGCCACAAAGTGAATAGAGCAACATCTGTTGGGAATGGAAGCAACTTTAGGTTAGTGTCATCTTAGTAAACTTTCGGTTCGGAGAACGGAATATTCAGGAAGGTTCTAGGATAATTCGTAGAGTATAAATACGGCGCTCTGACAGCTAGGAGGCGGAGTATTATTTCAGACAGCGAAGTGAACGAAGTAAACTATTTGGATTGCGATAATTAGAAGTACAGTACTAGCGATAAATAAGGAGCTTATTTGATAATTATTTGTGAATTTGTGAGAGTAAACAGTAAAGTTAAATAAAGAAAGAACTTTTGAATTATATGTGAAATATTGTGTTTTAAATAACGAATTAAGGCCACGCTCGTAACAATATGTACGTATTCTATTTCGTTTTTGTTATTTATTTTATAATGTTTTAATAATAACATATTTGAACTGCATTTTGTTTTTAATTCTAATCTGTTTAGTTGTTGGCTTTTAATATAACATGTACTTTCTTTGCACGGTTTCTAAGACAACATATAGTCCTGAAAATTCTCTTTATAGTGGACTGTATGTGGTTAGGGTGCCGGTTTTATGGATAACTCAGTTTTATATTCAAAGTATAAATTTTTAGTTTTATTTAGTGCTTATTTCAGTTCTTACAATCTATATCACAATTCAATTCAGACTTAATACTAATTTAAAATTCAATAATTCAATGAAACTTAATATAAACTTCAAAAAAAAAATAAAACAATTCATTAAAATTAAAAATGATGTCGGCGTATTTGTAGTTGCCGCGTGGCTCTGTAAAGAAACCACAAATGTCGGTGTGGTTGTGGCGCGTTGTGTTGCTCCCCTGTTCCTACTCCTTTTTCACTCGAACTGCTATGAGAGGGCGGTGGTGGAACTCTTTGCTTGAGTTACTGCATGAGAGCAGTTGAGATATAATACGGAATGTATTATTTTACCATTATAACAGCTTGTAAGGCTGTTATAAATGAAGTTGATGAACGTATCCAATTATTCTGCCTTTATTGTGCAGTTTTTGTCGTGCTGGTACATGAGGGCATGAAGGCAGCACTGATGACGTTTATCATGTGCGTACCTTTTTGAGTGCAGCAAACTTGGAATATTGCTGCGTCTGAGATTGTAATGATGGCACTTGCGACGTTGAGTCTTGTGCACTTTTTATGTGTGCAGCAATCTGAGTACTGCTACGTGTGGGAAGGAACTTCCTTCTACCTTGTTCAGAATTAGCTTCTGAATATTTTGTGCAGAGTTAGCCTCTGGAAACAGATCTAAGTTAACGTTTGTATGACGCTGTCTAGACCTTCGGATTAACTCCTGTGTGAGGTTGCTTGAGTTAACCTCACTTTGCAATCCTTAGGATCAACTCCTAGCCGACGTACTTGAGTTAACCTCAAATATTTATTTGGACAGAATTAACTTCTGTTTCAGAATTGAGTTAACCTCAAATATTTGTGATAGCCAGAATTAACTTCTGTGTTATAGATTGAGTCAACTTCAAGTATGTAGGACGGCCAGAATTAACTTCTGTGTGTAGGATTGAGTTAACCTCAAATATTTGTTTAACCAGAATCAACTTCTGTTTTTGGGATTGAGTCAACCTCAAATATTTATGACGGCCGGAATTAACTTCTGTATTAGGATTTGAGTCAACCGCAAATTATTGGCATAAAATTAACTTCTGTAAGGAATTTCAGAA
The DNA here is from genome assembly GCA_963930735.1 of Dioctria linearis. NCBI lineage: Eukaryota > Metazoa > Arthropoda > Insecta > Diptera > Asilidae > Dioctria > Dioctria linearis. The sequence continues at coordinate 138,678,803 of OZ005743.1, read as the reverse complement.
TTAACTTCTGGTTAGGATAAGGATTTTACTCAGAACAGACTCCAAGGCTTAGGACTTAATCAGATCAACTCTGATTTGGAAATGGGTGCCTTTGCTATCGTTAGCCGCCTTTTTATAGCTGCTGAAGATGGTCATTTGATGCACTCCTCATGGCATTGCCATAGCGACGTTTATACCAGTTGCTGCTACGAGAGCATCTGGTTGACGTAATGTCAGTTGACTGACATGTCAAATTTGTGTGTACTCGAAGAAATGTGTTTTTTCGGTGAGTTTTGTTTAATTATTATTTTAATTAAATATTTATTAGTTTTTTTGTTTCCATTTTCAGAAGAATCATATACAGGACCACCTTTCGGATAATCGTGGGATGCCGCAAGAGCTGCATACTTGATTAGATAAGTATTTTTGTTGTTAGTGATTTTCTAGGAATATGTTACTTTGTGTTTCCTTCTATCTTTGTAGGAATTAATACACAAATTTGGACTGGATGCATCGAGGGATAATAGAAGTTGAGATGATTAGAGTGTGCAGAAGTTTTATCATCAGATAAGTATTAAATTTGTTCGATTTAAAACTTGATTCTTTGTGTGGTTTTGTTTTGTTTTTTTGGAACTCAACATTTGAATACGTCGAGGGAAGTATGGTTCGGTGGTGGACCGAACAAGTCCTTTTTTTCGTCTTACACGGTTTTTTAAAGTTTTAGAAGACATCCTCAATTTTAATATATGCGGCATGTCTTTTTTTACACCGTTTGTTTTTGCGCGGTTTTCGTTGGGACGTATCTACCGTGTAAAAAAAGAATTGGGTGTATGTGACTGGTTTTCACTACAATCGTCACTACAATCTACAGATATATCAGACAGAGAATATTTAGCAGTTATGGTGAGAATGGTATTAAGTAACTTTACTGTAAAAGTTAATTTATTGAAAATATTACCAATGAAAGGACGAACAACAGGTGAGGATATCTATACCGAAGATCAAGATTTGCATGTCTGTAGCCGGTTCTTTTGTTATTGTTTTCTTTTTTGTAAAAAATTCTATCTATTAGTTCTTATTTTTGTGTATAAAGTGATTTGTTTTTTCCACGAATTGTGTCCTTTTCATGTGCAAGTGGAGTTTTAATCCTAGATTCCCTGAGTGATCGGTGGTTTGCTTGTATTACTAATCTGCTGTCATCGCCCCTGTTGAGGCTTTTGTGTTCATTCGTGCTTCGTGGGACCTCGTATACAGGTGGATTGATTTTGAATTGACTAATTCACTTTCTTTCGCGTGACTAATAAAGTTAAAATTCTTAAAATTAAAAAAAGAAAAATTATATATATTTTCGTGATTTTTGAGGTAATCTTTCTGTGCGCCTTTTTCATCATAATTTTAAGCTTTATTTAGTGCCTTAAAGCTTAATCAACCAAAGACACCGTTCTTATTGCATCGCATACTCGATCCTTTCGTTAAGCTGGACTTTCACATCCATTCTCACAACCATAATCGATAAAACTGAACTACTAATCAGAGATTTACCATATACGAAAACCAGCAAATTTATGAAGCTAATTGTGAATTATAAATCTCATTAATTGTAGCATCATAACATAAATTGTCTCCAATTGCACTGCCAGTTAGATTAAATTAATTTAATTTGTTTGTAATGGCACTTTGCAGAATCTGCTCCACTAATATCAGTGGCAAAGGGGTAGATTGTGATGGAGTTTGCGGCAATGCTTTCCATGCTACATGCTTGAAGGGAAATGTTTCGTCTTCTAGTCACACCACCTGTAGTGAATGCTCTGTTATCAAGCTTTGTCACGTCTTAAGACTTATGAAAGCTTCTTCGGAAGCAATCTCTGGGGACCAGTCTCTTATGCTTGATAAAATCAGTCAGTTTTCTGCTGATCTTTCTAAATTTCAACAATTTTATGACGATGTACATATCCTGAACTGTAAGATGGATAATCTTCTCAGCCTGACTGGCACGTTAAATTCTAAAACGGTTGCGATACTTGAAAAGACTCATGACATTTCATCAAAAATTTCTCTTGTATCGAGCAGCTTAGACGATCTTCACTCTGTAGTAATAACATGTGACGCGCCTTTAACGTCAAGTGCTAATAGTGGACTAGTTACACCTATCATTGAGGATATCAGGCGCACTATTAAGCAGGTCAAGGGCGATATTGGTTCCTGTTCATCAGCCGTTTTGAAGAATTCTGCGCTTCTGGGTTCTTTGGCTCATGATATTGGTAACTTAGCTTTAAAAGAGTCTTGCAGATCTGAAAATTTACTGCCTGAACCCCAACAGTCTTCTCATACTCAGCAGGACTTGTATGTTTCAACTCCTCCCTCCTCTGTGAATATTTCGTCAGAGAAGTTAGGCCGTCGCCGGAGGCAAAGGAACCAACGCAACCGCCCAAATAACATTCCGACTGCCTCCAGTCCACATGAGGTTTCTCTGGTTACTAATGTAGCCCCCATTGGCAGCGTTTTGTCTACGGGTGGAGATAATGTGTTATCTTCGTTAGTGGACAGGTCATCTGACAGGGGGACGGAGTTTTCCGTTTCGGATGTCGGTGTATTACGGTCTGTTTCGGTTGTGGATAGTGCCCCCACCAATGATACTTCGGCTGTGGGAATTGGTATTGGCGCCTCTTTGAGAACGGTACCAAAACCTACGTGTGTTTTCATCACCCGTTTCTCTCCAGAAACGTTGTGTGAGGACATATTAAGGTATCTGATGTCCAAAAATATCACAACAGATGGTATTTATTGCCGAAAAATTAGTAAATCCTCTAAACCGGTTGCATCCTTTATTTTAACTGTCTCAGCGGATCTGCAAGACTAGTTATTGGATCCAACATTTTGGCCCTCTGGCGCTTTTACTAAATTATTCGTACCTTCCGGGCGCCTAGGTCGTAATACAGCTAAAATAAGCAGCGATATTCCAAAAAAAAATCAAATCTATTTCCCTCTACTACCAAAATGTAAGAGGGATTCGTACAAAAACTTCACAAATCTTCAAATCCTCTGTTGCAACTGATTTCGATATAGTTGCTTTCACTGAAACATGGCTGCATCATGGTTTCCGCGATGCTGAAATCTTTGACAATTCGTACCAAATTTTTAGAAGAGATAGATATACTGATTCTGAAGCACGTGGCGGTGGCGTACTCCTCGCTTGTAAAAACCACTTCAATTGTAGCCAAATTCAGCTTCCCAGTTTCTCCAACAATCTTGACATCGAACTTATAGCTCTTAAGTTGTCTCTCTTAAAATATGACTTATACATACTTTATTGCTATATTTCTCCAGACTCCGTAAATAATATAGATGACAAAGGACAGAATATTTACGACCTGCTCATTTCAACATCCAATTTTATCCATGGTAAGATGGAACCTCTTCACGAATTACTACTAATTGGTGATTTTAACTTACCCAATATACAATGGGTACTTAATGAAGAAGACCATGACTATCTTCCATTTAACAACTTGACAGCAAGAGAATCACTTTTCCTTGACACTATTTCATCTCTTGGTCTCAGCCAAATCAGTAACGTTAAGAATGATATGGATAGGCAGTTAGACCTGGTATTTTCTACTGACGCGGATAACTTTTTAGTTGAACCTAGCCCCGTTTTAATTTCTACTCTTGACAAATACCACCCCCTATACTAATTACGTATTCCCATGAAAACGAAAACTTGACAAATTGTGACGAAACACAATGCTTTCTCAATTTTAGAAAAGCTGACTTCCCGGAACTTTCTAGTAGACTTACCGCTATTGGTTTCAACACATTACTATCTTGCGATAGTGTTGATGAAGATGTTTCTAAGTTTTACATAATTCTTTTTGATCTCTTCTCTTCTCATGTTCCCCGCGAGCGCCAGCGGTTGCATAAAACATCACCGCCCTGATTCAATAAAGAACTGAAACGTCTTAAAAATAGAAAGAATAAAATGTGGGAAAGTTATATGAGGGACAAAAATGTTATAAGTCATAACAACTTGCTCGCATCCTATAATGAGTTCGAAGAACTTTCTTCTACACTTTATGATGAATACGTCCTAAGCATGCGAACGAAATTATTTAGTTACCCACCCATCTTTATCAAGTTTATTAATATGAAGAAAAAAACCGACAACTACCCCAATACCATGAAGTACAGAGATACTGCTAGTGATGATTCGTCTGAAATTTGTAATATGTTTGCTTCATTTTTTGACAACGCATTTGCCTCGTCAAATTTTCAACCTCTAAATAGCAACTTCAATCATATGAACGACTCCCATAACGTTTCATTCAATGTCCCTTCCATTTCACATGAGGATATACTCGATCACATTTATGAGCTTCCTAATGACTTCACAACGGGTCCAGATGGGATCCCTCCAGCCTTTTTAAGTCTTGCTGCCTTGCCATGGCAGCTCCGCTAAGAATTATTTTCCAAAAATCGCTCGATACCGGCAGCTATAGAAAAATTCCTTTATCATACCTATCCACAAAAAAGGTAGTAAACATGAAATTTCTAACTATAGGCCTATTCCAAAATTATCTTGTATGCCTAAATTATTCGAATCCATCATTTACTCTCTGCTATCAGTTTCCTGCAAGAATTTGCTTTCTTCTAACCAACATGGGTTTATTTCGGGCAGATCTACAACCACTAACTTGTTGGAATTTGACTTGGATACCATTGGCGGATTTGCAAAAGGCTACCAGACGGATTGTATTTATACAGACTTTAGTAAAGCGTTCGACAAGTTATCTCACTCCGTGATACTCTATAAAATTGAAAAGTATGGGTTTCCCCCAACATTTCTAAAATGGACGGAGTCTTATTTAGATAACAGAACATACGAAATCTTATTCCGCCATTCCATGTCTAAAATCCTGGTGGCTTCGTCTGGCGTGCCTCAAGGTAGTCACTTGGGCCCGTTGTTCTTTATTCTATCTATTGACGACATTGTCGCTGTTGTGAGGCACTGTAAAGTCTTGATATATGTTGACGACATTAAGCTTTTTGCTCAGATTAAATCTGTTAGCGATTGTGAACAGGTACAGGCTGACCTTCACAAATTTTACGACTGGTGCAAAAGTAATAATTTGGTCCTCAATATAGACAAATGTGAGGCTATGACTTTCCACAGAAATCAGAAACCAATCACTTATGATTACGAGTTCTCGCATTCCTCGATTCGCCGTGTTGGCTCTGTCTGTGACTTGGATGTCAAATGTGATCAAAGATTGAATTTTATCTCCCATATAAACTACATGGTATCAAAGAGTAGTTCTATGCTGGGATTTATAAAACGTTGGTCCCGACAGTTTTAGAATCCCACCATAACTCTGCGTTTGTACAATTGCTTTGTGAGACCACTGCTTGAATACGCTAGCCAGGTCCGGTCTCTAATTTACGGTACACACATTAACCGTATCGAGTCTGTTCAGCGGAACTTCCTACGATTTGCTCTCAGGCACCTACCCTGGAATAACTCATTAATTCTTCCACCCTATGAGGATCGTTTGAAGCTTCTAAATATGCACTCGCTTGTGAAACGTCGCATGGTTGCCGATGTAACTTTTGTGCACCAACTCTTAAACGCGAATATTGACTCTCCTCTGTTATTTAATAAAATCTCTTTTCGCGATAGCAGGCACAATTTGAGAAGGCTATCTCTGTTGCATTTTAACCCCTCAAGGTCTAACTTTAGCATGTACGAACCTATCAATCGCATGTGCATTACTGTCAATAATATGGCTGAGAATTTTGTTATAGATGTTTCTAAGCATGTTTTAAAAAAACGTCTATATAATATTTAATCTATTTTGTTTAATGTTTTGTGCATGTAATTTCATCTGGTCTTTGGTTTATGTTTAGTGTAAGATACTAATACTAGCACCGACTAAGTGATGAATCGCATGTATTGTTGAGACGTTTATTTATTAGACGTGTCCATGCTGCGAGCTTGTGTTAAGCTGGTTCTGATAGTCTATATAACACATTTAGGATATATGCAAAGTCAATAGATATGCCTTTGCACAAGTTGTCTGTGATAACCGCTGATGGAGCACCAGCAATGGTTGGTAATATCAATGAATTTGTTGCCCTCTGCAAGAAAGAAAAATCATTTCCAATTTTTTTGTCGTATTATCCACCAGGAAGTTTTGTGTGTTAGAATACTATCCTTCGGACATGTAATAAAAATAGTCACAAACATTTTCAACTCTATTCGAGCAGCGCCTTTCCAACACCGTGTATTCAAGACCTTATTAAAATATTCTGCTCCTGATCTTATTCCACATAATAAAGTATTTTGGCTCATTAAAGACAAAGTTCTTGCAAATTTCTAAATTTAAGTTAAGAAATAAAAAATTATCTGAATACGAAAATACAAACTTTATTGAACTAACGGACCGTTGCTGGCTGGTCGAATTGGGCTTCATCACACATATAACGGAAAAATTGAATTAATAAAATGTATCAGATTAGGACTTCTGGAATATAGTTGACAAAAATAAATTTTCATTCTTGAAAAGAAACTAATTCACAGATTACTATTTAAAATTTTTTACCGGGGCAGGCTTGTATTTGTTCAAGAACGCATTGTTTTGGATTCTCCGGTATATAGCAAAAGCTAAAAAATTTGTTATTTGTTATTTCATCACACAACCCATTTGATTTTGGTGACAAGCTTCAAGTTTTCGTTTTTACTTATCAACAGGTCCCAAATAGGGAAATTGAGTGACTTGAAAAACAAATAAAAAAATAGAACAAAGAAAAGAAATGAAAAATCAGCCAAGTGCGAGTCGGACTGGCGCACGAAGGGTTCCTTACCATCGTACAAAATTTAGCACTATGTCCTTTTTATTTATTTTTTCAAATGAGAGTAGGCGTCATTTGAAAAAGTAATGCTGTCATTTGAAAAATAATAATTATGCTTCATTTGAAAAAATTGTGCCTACTTATGAAAATAATAATGAATGAGAATAAAACGAGGAAAAAAACACCGAAAAAATCACGCTTCTTGTATGGGGGCCCCCTTTAATTTTTAATTTAATTTTATTTTTATTAGTTGTTGTTATAGCGGCAATAGAAGTACACACTCTGTGAAAACTTCAACTGTCTATCTATTACGGTTCATGAGAGGCAACCCGGTGATGGACGCACAGCGAATTTTAGTGATAGGGTTCCCGTTGTTACCCTTTGGGTACGGAACCCTATAAATGAAAAAAATCAAAAATTGAGAAAAATAGAAAATAAACAATTTTTATTAAAAAAATTTAAAAACCAGATTAATTCGAATCGAATCGAACCCGTGTACGCCCGCAGTGGGCTGAGAAAAGAAAAAAAAATTAGCTTTTGCTATATACCGGAGAATAAAAAAAAAAATGCCTTCTTAAACAAATTCGTGAAAAGAGCAGCATACAAAATTAAATCGTTTTTCGGTTCTACATACTTGTATGAATCATTGTTTTCATCAATGAATATCATCAAGAGTACATATCTCGACTTACAGATGAACATATTGCTGATTGCTTACTATGTAGTGGGAATATCATCATACGAAGCAATAGCCAATGAAGTGCAATATCAACGATCACATTGACTTTGATATTTCTAATTTTTTATAAAGAATTTTGGTAATAGGGTCGAATTTGGGCAATTCTGATTGGTCAATTTATTTAAAAATTAGCCAACACAAACTATAATATTTAAATTAAATATTGTTGGTGCATTAAATTCTTAATAAACTTAGTCCAGGCCCTAACTGATATTTTTCGTATTCTAACCTGATGTATGCAACTTTTAGCTATAAATGTACATTTTAAAATTGCTATTAAAAATAGTTATTCGTTGCATATTTGCCCAAATTTGACCCAATTACCAGAATTTTTATACTATTATTTCCTACTTATTACATATTTTACATAAAAATATAAACACTATAATTTTAATATTTTATAATTATATTTTTGGAATTAAATAGTTTTTGTGCATTATATGACGTATCAATGTTATTATTGGACTATGTCTAGTATAAATATGCCTTGAAAAAATAAATGGTGCCCGCCGTCCCAGTATTCTAGAATGTGTTCTTTGGTACAAAACGGTTGGGGACGCCTGATCTAGGGTAACATAGTAATTGGTCTTAGTTAGACCAATCCTACCTTTTTTACTTATTATATATTATAGAGTACATATTTGTATCGTATAAAGATTTGTATGAAATGCGAAACAAATATTATTCTGTTGCCTTTACTGTATCATTTGATTTGATTTTTGTTAACTAACTGCGGTTTAAAAGTAATAATTTCATATCGTAATTTTCCCTTTCCCCATGGTTTATAAATGAGTAATATAAGAATACATCGTTACATATAAGTATATCAATATTATGGTAATGCCAGTTTCAGATAGGTTATAATCACACAAGTCACGCGACTCGACGCGACGTCTCAATGGAAAAATAGTCAATACTACAGTTCTATTACGAACATTACCAGTGGTAGTCGGATTGAAAGACTTGAGTGGTTTTCCGAAATACCTATAATATATTAGTTCCAAACGCTTTTAATGTCTACATATGTATTTATATACATACACATAACCATTCTAACGTAGACGGCATTAATTGCTTTATCTGCACGCTGCTTTAAAACACAGTTCATATTTCCAAAGTTGTACTTGAAAGTCAAAGATTGTTGGCTCCTTCGACGTCTATTAAAATTCGAATCAATCGAATACAACTGTTTTGTCGTTACATAAAAATTTCCTGCGCCAAAAATTGGGATTATGATTCTAAGGATTAGTCTTTGAGTAGGAAAGTAGTGGAGTAAGCAAGGATTATAAAATGCGTATACAAGAGCGTAACTAAAAGCCGCTTTCTCTGGGTGTGTATGGTACGTACCATGGTCGGCCATTTTCCACATTGCCTGTCAGATATCAAAGTGTGACCACTGGTCCGACTTATGTGTGTGTGTGTGTTTGGTATGTAACTTGGTCGGCCATTTTCCATTTTGCTGACAGATCTCAAAGCGGGAACCGGTACTTTTATTTCGTTCTATTCCGTGAAAATTTTTTTTTGGAATCTGACGTAGTCAGATATCGGAAGAAAGGAAAGTTGCCCAATTAACTTGGATTTTTATATTTTATACATTACCAACAGATATAAATATTTATTTTTTCCATCAATTTCTGCACAAACAAAATTCTCAAAAAGTTTGTTCAATGACAACATATAATGTTATGTATATATATATTTATAACTACGTGAATATCTTATAGACTGCGCCTTGTATCATACTTCCACTTAAATAATATTTAAGATTTCTCCCTATTAATTAGTATGGCGACCCCATATGCCGAGAAATGTTCTCGACTTCATTGGTGTACCCCACACAACTTAAAATTGGGTACGCTGTATGACGTTTCATGTTAACTCCATTTACTTTCCTGCTCGAAGGTATTAGTTTAATAACCCACTGAAATGTTTAATCAATAGTCGAATAAGGTCCTGGGTTAAATATAACTACGTATAAACATGCATGTACCTGGTACATACCTACTTTTGCTTTTAATAGGGACTGCACACAGTTATGTAATATGTACGTATATATTTATAGGCATATAGAGTGTTTATACATTGGTAGTGTTGATTTTTAATTCATTCTTGGGGATAATTTAAATGGTTTTTCGTTTCGGTCGTTGTATTTGTTTCATTAGCATGAATACCGGGTGGGAAACACTAATTTAAGAATCTGATAGTGACTCATGTGAACACGTGAAAGTCGATTATAAGAAATTCAAACAATTTTTTCAAACTTTTTTATGTATTTATGAGTAAAAGTTTTCCGTTTTGGGGTGGAATATGGCCGAAAATAATGATTTCTTCGAGCGACTTTCTAATTTGCATATTTTTCCGATGTATTGTACATACTTCTACACACATTCTATAACTCTGAGAAAAATTATTTGTTTCTATTTTCGTGATTTATTGAATTTCCTTACTTTGATCAAAAAAATCGCATGACCCAATTTAGAAAACACTATGGAAAATTGAGTAAGGTTTGTTGCTTAAAGAATCAATCAATAAAGGAAAAAGCTAGAATTGTTCTAAGATCATTCTGACGATACCCTAGATGAATGCCCGTATATAAATTCGCATGGTGTGTGTAAGTTTGATTGTTAAACTGGATCTTCTCATCTTTTGTTAGAACGGTCCGTCAGACAGTAATCATGATTACACTCAATTTCATAGAATTTGATATTCTTAAGAACTTTTCAGTACAATAAAATGTCTAGAAGTGATCGTTTCACAGCAGACGTAAAAAATTTAAATTTTTGTATGAACATACTATGATTTAGACCATTTTGAAATTTAATTTAATTCTTTGACAAAGCGCCTTGTATAAAATTTCAGATCTCTAGACTTACACTCTCTCTGGCAGTATGAAAAACGAAATTATTGTATGGCAACCATATGAAGGAGTTGCCCGATATGCTCCAGTTTTGGACTTAACTCTACAATTTTTTTTGTTTTTTTATTCGAAGCGTATGCAAAATTTCAGAGAGACGAACAGATGGCAGATAGACGGACATGTAAAAATCAAAATAACTTTTGATATTATGCGGTAGTGTCCAAACCATTTTGCTCAATCAGAATTATTTATATTACGTTACAAGCGGATTGACAAACTATAGTGTATACTAAGAGGTTTCATGAGGTTTCATCTAGAGTATAAAAAGATGAACGGACTGCGCCCAGCCTACCAATAACTACTCAATTATTGAACTCTAATGCCGCACTCAAAAAGTAGAGTGGAGCAGAGTGAGCTTTTAGTCCAGAACGAAGATGTTCACAATGAAGCGTAGAGTCAAACAAATCGCCATAACAACGCCAAATCAACAACGAACTTTGAAATTAACAACAACAGAACGCCATAACAACGCCAAATCAACAACGAACTTTGAAATTAACAACAACAAAACGCCATCACAATGCCAATCAACAAAATCAGCAAAAGAGCAAGCAACTATCGTTTTCATAACAATAAATTCGAAAAAGGACACACCTATTGGCACTATGAAATTGCATCGAAGCTAGCTATAAATTAACGCTTTTTTTTTTGTTTTTAAATCATAAAGTATGCAAAAAACACCTCTTGTTTTTTATTAGGATTCATAAAAAATACTAAATCAGGACATATTAGGGGTATTCACTCCTTAATGTATCAGTCTAACCGATGTAAAAATACAGCAAGAATTTACAAAAAAGAGTGAACACACCCTTTAGCCTTTAGCTTACTTCGAAATGTAACAGGGTGATAAAATGGACCCGTAGGAGCACTCACCGGTCTCGGAAAAAATTGAAAAAATCCGCAAGATTCCCAGGAGTCATTGTTGTTATAGAAAAAAGAATTATGAAGATCCGGTTATAAATAGGTGAGATAAAAACAAAAGTATCTCAACAGAACGGCTTAAATTAAGGAAATGCCGTTTTTCATTGCCGTTTTCTGACCCTTTTGGTCGTTTTTTTAGGAGAAAACTTAATAATAGTGGAACAACATCCTTTTACGACGGCTTTTTGCCGCTTTTTGCCGTGGGATGATGTAAAAATTTACAATTTCTCTTTACGGAATAACGGTGCTTCTGAGGAGTTTTTTTGAAAAGATGAAAAAGTTTTGTAATCGAACACTTATGCCAATGATCGACAAAAAAATTTAAAAATAAGTCATATGTAGCATATGGGACCCAGGTGAGGAAAAACTTTGAACTTCGGGAGGAAAAGCTCAGTGAGAAAATGTGTCGAATTGAAAATAAAAACATTATAGTAGATAGAGAATTTTGTACCTTTAATTTGAATGTAAAATTGTTTCTCTAGGGCATCCGTTATGATGCAGTGTCCGACAAAGTGAAAAAGTGGCTTTTAGGTAAAATGTAACAGGGTGGAAAAAATACACTACGAAGTATACCGGATTGAAAATTTAAAAATTTAATTAGACACCCCACATGACATATTTGGGCTTGAGGGGGTGAGGTAACAACCCTCACCTTAAAATTCCCCACCACAATTTTTTTTTCATAACTTTAATCTCTTCATTAAAGTTCAGACGAATCCAAAGTTGGGTTTTTTGATCCGCCCCTCCCTTTCCCTGCAAAAAAGGGTCGAATATTGAAAATAATTAAAGCAAATTTCTGAGCTTCAAATACTATTATTAAGTAATTTAGGGGCGAAAAAGTAAATCGATCACACGAATTTATTTTTCGGTGATGTATTATTAAGTTTTCCAGAGAGTTTGATGCTTTTTGATGCGCCATTACTGTTTTGGGTTCACAAATTTGCAGTACCTTTTTTTGTGGGGGAAAACCGTGTTGCGAGTAGATGTAAATTGAACACCCTGCTAAATTAACCAATTACCACCTAGAAAAAATATAATTGCACCAGTCGATAGTCCTCAAAAGGATCTTTCATTTGGCACACTGCAAATTTTCCTAGGATCCTCCCCTCCCCCTCTACACACCCTGACATTTGACGTTCAATCTGACCTCCTAAGTACAACTATACAAGTCGGTTTATACTGCCAATTTGTGAATGTAAAAATACAAGACCCTTGTATTGCATTTTATATGCATAGGCCTTGTATTCCTTTACAGGGTTGTAATCAAATACATCTTTTACAACGATACACACTTTGATACAACATTGCGTGAATACCCCTATTATGGAAACTTTTTAGTTATGATAAAAACAAATATGGAACTTTTTCCACGCCATCTACATGCTAGTAATTCAAAATTGAAGTTTGTGAGCTTTCGGAAATTGCAACATGAAAATAAAATAGAACCTATTTTCATGCAGCCCCACTCGCTCTGCTCTGAGTCATACAGAGATGCCATATGCACTACTGTGTACGAAAAAAACAATGCCAGTTGCCATTTGTAGTGAACGAATTCTATCTATCGTTGAAATATAGCCAAATCAAATTCTTTTACCAGCAGCCATGGCACATTCAAATAGTAAAGACATTACGTCTGAGTTCTTGCTTGCCTACCAAGTCGTGCTGTCATTGTTTCTAGCTCGCATGTGCTGTCAAGGTTATTTTTGTAAAGTAGAGATTCAGTTTAGTTAAAATTTAGTATTGAGTAAACAAAAGTGTTGAAGTAGAGTTGAGCGATTGAAGTAAATAAAGGCTCATTATATTATATTGAAGGTGTCTTATAAATCTTTGGCAACAATAATACCTTGACATAGTGGTGACCCCGACAAACCCTAGTGGTTAAAGTTTTATCCTAACCAAGCAGTGCAACAAGTTCCTGAATCGTGGAAATATAATCGTTTGGGATAAATATAGCAGCTTAAATTCGCTATAAATAATCATCAGGCCAGGCTTCAACACATACATAGTGGGAAAATCCCGCAAGTATATACATATATGCTAACACAGTTGCAACATTTCACACAAGTTCAGTCGTAATCTTCTGCAAGCACATCAATTGCAATATGTCACTCTATCATGGCGGCCAACTACCGCAAGTGTATTTTAGCAAGCATATATGCTACACAGTTTGAACACCATACACCATCACAATGATCGGGAGGCAGAGTCAAAGTATAGATAAATATAAGTAGAGACAGAGGCGAACAAAATTGGAAATTTTCCGTGTTTTTTAGACTGAAAGAGGTAATCTCATATACTTTTGTCTTTTTCATGAATGGGGGAAAAAAACTTGGCTATACATTATTGTAGTGCGACTAAGACAACGAGTTCAAAACAAAAATTGAGAAAACGTAGGATTACCCGAATGATAAAATCTTCTTGAATACCTTCAAAATTATTTCGAACTATTCATAATAATGTACATTGGGTAACCCTACCTCCATTTGGCAAGAAAAAGAGAAATTTCGCAATGAACAACGCACTAAAAAGAGATGTAAAATTTCTGTCAAATAAAATTCCCCGAATCCAGCATGAGATTCCCCCACTTAATCTCTTTCGAGCAAAACAAATGTAAACAGAAAAACGTGCTGTTCACATATCATAGGATTACACTAACAAACATTGGAATTCTGTGAAAAACATTGGGACAATGCCTGAAATTCGTGTTTTCATAAAAGAGCGGGAGCATTTTATGAGCGTAAAATCAGAAAACTCCGCCCATTCTCTCATATTTACGAAAATAAATCATTTTCCATTCCATTTCGTTGCATGCAATCTTCGCATTCATATTTTTTGTCTTATTCGTAATATGTCCAAAGAGTGTTTGATTTTTGTTTATTTTTTTCTCTTCCTTCCTTCTTTTTCTCGCCGTGTACATTTAAATGGAAAACAATCGGAACACTCTTCTGTGTCCTTTCTTTTATTTAGTTATTCTTTGGCACAGTATCTAATTTGTCCAGACGGGAGCACACATGCTATACGGAATTTGGTAATGGAACAAATTGTTACATACTGACAGATTCGCAGTGTTCGACTAACATTCTACAGCGAAAGAAGTGAAACGTCAATAATAAATTTTGTGCAGTCTTAATTAAGGGTAAGTACAGTCAGATTTTTCTAAATTGCAGGATTTCCTATAAATCAATACATAAAATTTATAAATTATTTCAGAAGTTTAATATCTAACTATTTATATACAGGGTGGTTTCGTCTAGGAGTTCAATAGAGCAGGGGGTGATAGTACTCACCGGATGAAAAAAAAATGTATGGCAAGGGGGGGGCGCATATCAACTGTTTCGGAGTTACCCGGTGATTAATGAAAACTAGTTTTTCACAAAACACCCTGTATCTTAAAAATTACAGGGCGTACGGTCGCAGTTAAGGGCTCATTTTATGCAGAGCTTCATAGCCTTTCCAACGACTGCTCAGTTCGCCCCCTTACTATTCCCCTAACTCTATGGTGGTCTAAAATAAAAATTTCGGATTTTCTTACCTTTTTTTTTACTTGGACCTCTATTTTTCTTTTTGCAAAACCGTTCTTTAACATTGCTTTATTTTATAAAAACTGTGACCCGTGGACCCTCCTCTTTAATGTAACCTATTTAGTAATTGCAACCGTTAAGGAGTTTTTATCTCATAACCTATTCAGGTCATACCGAAATTAGACGTCAAATTAAAGAGGAAAGTCTGCAGTTTACTGTTTTTACGAAAAAAGTTCTGTTGGTGACCGTTTTGTAAAAAAAATTGAGGTCAAAGTTAAAAAAAAGGTAAAAGGTAAGAAAAACCGAAATTTTTAGTTTAGACCACCATAACTCCTGAGTGGAGAGGATTAAGAGCTGGTTGATCAGTCATTGGAGAGGCTATGAAGTTCTGCATAGAATGAGCTCTTAACAACAATCGTACACCCAGTAAATTTTAAGATACAAGGTGTTTTTTGAATAACTAGTTTTTTTTCCTAATCACCCTGTAACTCCGAAACGTTTGATTCTCCTCCCCCCCCCCTCCCAATCTTGCCATGCAAGTATTTGTTCGTCTAGGTGAGTACTATCACCTTCTGCTCTATTGACCTCCTAGACGGAAACACCCTGTATTGTATTATATTTATATTTATATTTTACATATATTTAATTTTTTTTATATATATATATATTTTATTTCATAAGAAATGAAGCAAATGAATTTCAATTCATGAATATATACATGTAGGCTGAGCACAAACCCATTATACTCACCCACTTACCTAAAACCTACCCATTCATTACCATTCCAAATATTCCCTGAAATTTATCATACTAACAATCTTGCATTTGTAGTTCTTCAGCTAAATCTGTTTTATTGCAGCTGAGAACTAAGCTAGTGTTGGAGAGATGCGATTACTGTCTTGGATTTTCGAAACGAGAGCCGCTCCTTCTTGTTGTTTAAACCTTGAACGAGGACAGATGTCTTTTTACCTACCGTGGATACAACGTCAGCATCGAATTGCCTTTTTAATATTTATAATCGGTTCAAATCATTATTCGCATTATATCTTATATCAACATTTGTAATAATCTCAGTTTTATATATTACATATTAAGTTGCTTAAAACTGAAGTGTTTTCATTGGTGAAATCCCACATACATATGTAGGTAAACGAAATTTATCTGAAATTATAAATATATATAAATATTTGCTACGAATTTTCACACAGTGCCAGGCAGGTATGCAGAATTAGAGATAGTAGCTACCTACTAAATCAAGCCAATGACCTAAAATTTAATTATATTTATTTTTATGCACAAACATATAAATTTTCTTATATCAAATTGTGAACTAAATTTAAATTTAGATATACACTGACAGAAGGCCGGAAGAGAAAGCTTTTAACGAAGGTCTAGATTAAAATGATGATCAAGGCATTGGAACAAGAGAAAATGCAATCGTTATCCTCCTTCTGAGAAACGGCGCTTGCTGCCTGGTTTATATCAATCGAAGCGCAATTTGAAGAATGTCGTGTACAGAAGGTGGAGGTGAACTATACTCACGTCGTCGTTTCCCTTCCAGCTGAGTTTATAATCACGATCATTGACTTGTTAAATAAACCACAAGAAAATGACAAATATAGTCCTAATAAAAAGGCTCCTGTCTTCAGAGTTTCTATATCATTAGCTTGTGATGGACCTAATTCAATCATTATGGGAGTAAAATTACCGTCAGCTATCACAATATCACTAGCAACAGCAACGGGTCAGAGCGTTGAAAAGAAGCTGCAGTTAGCTGACAAGGTTTTAGAAGCAAACAAGCCATCAAGAATACCGAATGAAACTAGTTAGCATAAACTTGGGAAGATATTTAAACAAACAAGTGCCTGGCGTGGTCCTGGAACAGCTAAAAGATGAACATTGGATACTACTGGCGTTTTAGTCAAAGAAGTTGTCACCATCAGAAACTAAATACTAGGCTTTCGATAGGGAGCTCCTGGCAATCCATTCAGCAATATCAAATTATAGAGAATTTTTAGAAAACCTTTATACGAGAATTTATAACCAGATATGGCATTCCAATGGTAATAACGACAACCACACTATTTGGTTTTTCTTTTCCGTTCCAAAAAAAAAAACACACTTAAAAGTCTTTGCAAATTGGATTCAAATTTCCGCCAATATGGTACCGGTGCGCCATAGTGAAAAGGGGGGTAGGGGGAATACAATACAAAGGCTTGATGGAGGACTGTGGCTCCGCAAACGATGTTGATTATAGTCTTTTGAGAAAAGAGATAAATCCATTGATTTAGGTTGAGCAGTTGGATCCATATTAATGGCACCTGAATTGGTTCTGCTTGACAGACTGCTTCAAAGGGCCACTGGCTGATGACTCTTATTTCACATAAACTGATGTTAGATCCCTTGTTGTATAATAGATGATGTTGTTTACAGATGAAATTCATATCTTACTTCGAACTGCTCGTATGAGCAAAGTGGTAATTTTAAACCGAAGATTATCTTATTTGAATCGGGACGGCCTTCTATGGTCATAGGATTATATAGCTTTAATAGATAATCTGGCTTGGCTGGCAGCCTGAGCGTCGATCGCAGATGTTCTTGCATGAAGGTAAGTTCCTGGAGCAGATATTTCGGTGCTAACAAGTAAGGATTAATTTTTCCATAATACAGTAATAATTTGTTCTGATTAATATCAGTCGAAGTGCCAATGAGTTGAAGTTTTGAACTGATGTAGCGGCATGGTAGTATTATTTTAGTTTCATATTTAATTTTAAAATTCGCGCCAAGTATAGATTTCGAAATATATCCATTTCCAACAATGTACATGATGCGCCACCTTTAGTGCTTGATTGTATCAATACAAAAAATATCACTTCTTTTACAAAATAACGTACAAGATTATATAGAGAATAGCATTCTCAGATATATTTAAACCATTAACAAATGAGTTCAAACTTTAAGCAAATAAATTTAAGCCTCCAACAAATGATTTTAAACCCGTAACAAATAAATTTAAACCTTGACAAATGATTTTAAACCTTTAAAAAATAAATTTAAACCTTGAACAAATGATGTTAAACCCTTAACAAATATATTTAAACTCTTAACGAATGATTTTCAACTGTTAACAAAAAGACTTCAACCTTTAGCAAATATATTTAAACTCTTAACAAATTTACATATATTTAAAATATTTTATTTCAAGTTAAGTAAGCATTTCATACAATTTTTTCTCAAATTTTGGGTGCATATATAGTCTGAAATACTTCTGAATTTTTAGGGCATCAGTTGACCATCCACTGCCTTGGGAATAAGTAAAACCAAATCCATTATTAGTTGGAACAGTCATTAAGTGTCATTTGTTGCAGGCTATCTTCGATCACTGAGAAAAGATTATGTTCTCTACTCATGTCACCTAAAACTGAACGTGCATGTGCCTTCATTTTAGAAAACGATTTCGATAGGGATTAACATAGGCGAGAAAGGACGCAAAAATTATAGTATTAAATTCGTGGTTATAATCTTCTTCTTATAAAATTTCAAGCCGCTCAAGAATACACCCGTGCTCGAGTTAGAGTTCCAGTAGTACGTGGCAGAAACGATACACTTATTGCTGCAATAAGTAACCAAGGATTTGCAAATTCAACTTGCAATTCCGATAGGCTTTCTCTATTTCTGCGCAAACTTGTTAAAAAATTGGAAACAAATCCATCGCTTAGTGACTCATTTTTAATTAGGTATGGATAATGCGAGAATACACGAAACACAACAAGTTCGCGTTGTGTTATCTCAAAAGAATTTAACATTAAAAGCTTTGCCTACTTGCTAGCCTATGTTAAACCCTATCGAAAAATCGTTCTCTAAAATGAACTCTAATGCACGTTCAGTTTTAGGTGACATGAGTAGAGAACATAAATAATCTTCTCTCAGTGATCGATGACTATTCCAACTATATTTTGGATTTGGTTTTACTTATTCCTGAGCCAGTGGATGGTCAACCGTTGCACTGAATTGTATTGTAGATTATGTATGCACTCAAAATTCGAACAAAATTGTATGAAATGCTTACTTAAGTTGAAATAAAATATTTTAAATATAGATAAATTTGTTAACAGTTTAAATATATTTGCTAAAGGTTAAAGTCTTTTTGTTAACAGTTGAAACTCATTCGTTTAGGGGTTAAATATATTTGTTAAGGGTTTAAAATGATTTGTTCAAGGTTTAATTTTATTTGTTAAGGGTTTAAAATCATTTGTTCAAGGTTTAAATTTATTTGCATAAAGTTTAAACTCATTTGTTAATGGTTTTAATAAATCTGAGAATGCTATATTTTTAATTTTGTTTAATCCGAAATAAATAGTGTTTATTGATAATAAGAGATCTACGCATTTTTATTTTTCACATTGGTTTTTGAGGTAATGGCAAAGTATCCAAAAAGGCTACTTCTTTTACATAAAGGCCATAATCCGACAAATGGTGACCCAGAGCAAGTAACTCATCACTTGCATTAAAATAAAAATGAAACTATCAAATATTCGACAATAAAGTGCACATAAATATTTACAAAGCACAAAGTAAAGAGAAAAAACCACATGAACCTTCTGTTCGAAAGGATTGTCAAAATTTTTTAATTTTGGTACACGTTATGCGCTTCCATAGTTATGCAAAAATGGCGCCGACCGTTGGGCTACCTCAATTAGACTTCGGTGGGCTAAATGTACCGTCTCTATTCAAGAAAAGTTGGATGAGTTAAGACCCGCCGCAGATAACCACTTCAATCAAAGGGACCGATTTATCAATTACATTATCACCCGCAAAATCATCTATATCAGGCGTTGCCCCAGCAGATCGAGCAAACAACTTCATGAATAATCATCATTGTGTCATTTGTGAAAAATACTCCGACACGTGCATCATCCCATCTCTAGCAATGCCCAGACTTGGTGCTCAGCGATGACCGCGGCTGAAAAGAGACGAAAAAGGAATCAATAAACGTAAAACAAATTCAAATTTGAAATACAGTCTGTTAACTTTGATTATAGATGTCTCCAGAATCTTGTTGCTTTTGTTTTGTGTGGGAGGGTCATAACCTTGTAACCTGGCGTCCTATGAATATCGTGATGATCTAAAAAAAAAAAACTGGAAGAAAACCCATAGCAAAATAAGCACAAAGAATTTTGCAAATCGGAAGAAATTTTGGGCAAAATTTAATGGTTATTGCCTTTTTTTTAGTAACACACTTACATATTCAGGAACTTAATTAGAAAATAATTTAGCGAGCCTCGCTATCCTGTATTGGAAAAATTTCACAAACTATTCGCAATAATGACTTCGATGTTTTTGTTTTTTTTAAAAGTTTTTAAAAGTTAACAGAAAGAAAGTGGCTTAAATGTTGTGAATTACATCTGGAAGATGGCGTTGAATGTAAGGTAATTTTCGATTTTCAGAAAAATTTGTGAAAATCCCCCTGTAAGAACCAATTTGGCTGGAATTTTGAAAATGATTTCTTAAACGATTTCTTTCCCCTACGAAATCTACATCAAGAATATGCTTTCCCTTATATTTTTACATTTTCTAGCCATGCCAATGGGCTTTCAAACAACATCTCAAACATCCACCAAGACTCTTAGATACTGAAGTAATAATGTTAAATGTGAAAATCAAAATCTGAAAAATTCTACTCCGTAAATTTCGAATTTTATTTCGAGTATTTTCGAAAACTGAAAGATAGTCCATCGACCATTGGTAAATATCGGAAAAAATACGCGTGGATTTGTCCCTCCTTTCCTGCAGATCAAATACCCCAAATTAAATGATAGTACAAATGCAGTTAAACTAAACAATAAGATGAGCTTGCAAAAAAGTTCTATTATTTAAAAATTGTACAATTAAAATTAAGTTATTTCAATTCGAATATGTGCAATTTTAAACATCATAATTTTTTTTTTTTTTTGAATTCGAGTTTCCAACTAAAAAAGGTATGTGTTCTATCGAATTTCAAAATTGCATAAAAATCGCACCATATTTCTGATCATTATTAGTTCAAAGATATTTGCAATTTTTACTATTAAAACTTTTACATGTATTGATAAGGCAAAGAAAAAGTTAAGTTTTTTCCTAGTATGTGATGAAATTCTTCCTCCAAGTACCTTTCCAACAGTGCTCGAAAGCACGAGAAGCTGGCAGAGTTACATATATTCCTCCAGTTAATATAATTTAAAACTTCGTTGCATATCGATCGCACAGTTCAATCCTTGAACAATTAACTTTTTCGAGATAATTGACATTTAAGTTGCACTGAAATGGGTTTTTATACCGTAGATGAAATCTAAAGGGTATACTAAGTTTGTCATTCCATTTGTAACACCTCGAAATAATGATGGTAGAGAAAAATGGATCGGATACTCACGCATAATATTAAAGGTGATTTTGATTTGATGTTCGGCCTCACGGTAACTCGAGAGCGCGTGTATTTAGAGAGCTGAAATTGTGCACAGGGGAGCTTAAAGAAAAAGTAAAATTTAGTTCGAAATTGAGTCAAATCCAAATCAAATCATGGGGTTGCCACACAAAAATTTCGTTTTTCATTATGTATTTGGAAACCGCCTGAGCACGCATCAACGTATAGAACGAAAATTTTATACATGGCGTTTTAATAAAAATAGTAAATGCAGTTTCCACAATGGGCTAAATTTGGCAATCCCTTCTTGGTGTTGCCATCAAAATTTAGATTTTTTACGTAAACTGTAAAAACAATCAGTCCTTGACGAAGGAAGTCGAGTAAAATACTAGTGTCCCTGGTTGGTTGAAAAAGCTGTGTCCTTTCTAGAAGCTGGGTCTAGAGAAATTTGGTGAAATTCAGACATAAGGTCCAGTGTTGAAAAATATTTTGAACGGCCCATTTGATCTAATATATCTTCTATTCGTGGCAGTAGGAATTTATCTAAAAGTACTTTCTTGTTTAAATTTCTTAAATCTACCACTAGTCGCCACTTTTTGTTTTGAGTACTTTATTTTTTTGTGTACTAATAAAATTGGAGAGTTGAATTGGGAAACAGAGTTTTCTATTATTTTATTATCCAGCATTTTCTTCACTTGATTATCGATTTCGGATTTATGTGCCTCTTGGATTCTATGTATAGATTTTTGTGTATACCGGTACTTTATCTGATAGCTCTATTTGTTGTTCATAGAAATTATTAGTTGAAAGTGGTTCATTTTCGAGGGAAAATATGTCTTGATATTCCTGACATAATTTTTCAAATTCATGTCTAGCATAATTTGGTATGGACTTTAGATTTAAAGCCGAAATTACTCGATTTGCTCTGTTCTTGTTGGGAATATTTTTATTCTGATTGTTAAAATGTGCTAAATTTATGGTTTGAAATTTGAGTTCTTGGATAGTTACTGTTTTAGTTGTCGTATTCAATATTCTAACTAATGGTCTTTCGCTGAGGTAATTGTTCCTCCTACGAAAACTCCTGGTTCGAATTCTTCGCCAATTACGGCAATATCGTTAGCTTCT
This sequence comes from Dioctria linearis, assembly GCA_963930735.1. NCBI lineage: Eukaryota > Metazoa > Arthropoda > Insecta > Diptera > Asilidae > Dioctria > Dioctria linearis. Next base: position 138,656,355 of record OZ005743.1, on the reverse strand, counting down.
GATCTTATACTTTTGATTTTTCTAACAATTTCGCATCGGGGTGGTATCACGATATCGTTTGAGGATGGACTACTCATTATGGGTATTTCGATTGACTCCTCGGCTATATTTAATGTAAGTATCCAAGTGTCGTAATCAATGGAGGCTTTGAATTTAGTTAGGAAGTCAAGTCCCAAAATTGCATCTGCCTCGATAGCTAGATCGTTGTCTACTATTTGGAACAAGTGTTCGATTGAAAATTGATCGTTGAAAATGAGAGTAGCGTAGGTTGCTCCTATTGATTTTCTTGTATTATCTGTGACACCTTGTATGACACAAGTATTTTTAGGTTAGTATCGTTGGTCAGCGCTTATTTTGCCTCTTTTAAAAATTGATATGTCTGCTCCTGTGTCGAACTATAAATGTGCATACTGAACTACACATATACGCTTCCTTTTTCTTTTCCTTAAGCGTTATTTTTCGTATAGCCCCTGTTTATGCTTTTATTGAAGTTACTTAAAATGTTCTTTAACTCCTCCTTTATATCATTTAACTGTTCAATTCGTGAATGTTTATTAATTTGTGTATTCTATTTATACATTTGTTTTAAATCTTGTTTCTTTCTTTTTACTTTTGAATCGTAATTTGCGCTGGACTGTTAAGATATTTTTTTCTAAGCCCCCTTCGGTGGTCTTGGTACAGAATGTACACTAATTCTATAACCTTCACAACGGCTATAATTGCCAAAAGAATAATAATCTGCTTGTTATCAATATTGACCGTATCTTCTATTATTAGGTTGTTGACGATCTCACCGTTATTGTCTGCGTGTTTCGAATTAGTTTTTCCCATATTGTTAAAACGTTGTCGATATTTTACTAGCCTTAAAATTCCCTTCTATATAATGCAGGTTTACCAATTGACAATCAAAGTTTAACTAAGATTCAATGCTTTCACTAAAAACATTCAAGATTCAAATATTAATTTTACTGGGAGTATTTAGTATTTAGTTTTATTCTGCTATAGCAACCGTATTAAAAACGGTTCAACTGTCGTCAGCTTTGTTATTGGACGAAATAATCTTCTTTAACGTTACATATTTAACAAAGCAAGTAGCAGTAATTGTATTCACAAAACTTCAAAATTTCTCCTATTTTGTAATGATATTTATTACTTTGCTGCCATTATTGATTTGGGTGATCTTAGAGATTAACTGCCACGATCCGGAGAATACATTAATTAAAAAAAAATGTCTTTGTCTTGACGGTTGTCCTCTATTGTCAGTTTCTGATTATTTTAATCGTTCAAAGATTGCAATTTCATTATCATGGTCCGAATATATCGTTCTCCTTAATGTCGCCATCCGAAGATTACAAGTTAATTATCACGGTCGCCATGTAGTAATTAAAATTCTCATGCACTGATGAAGCGATGATGGGAGGCAGCCATTAGGCAGATCTCCTAGAGAAGCTTAATAAAGCAGATCTATTTAGGCACAGCTAATCTAGCAGATGCCACCTTGAAAGGTGCAGCTAAAAATAGCAGTCACCAAGTTAAAAGAAAGGAGCCAGATAACACTCTGTCTTTATTGTTCAATTCATGAAGTTATTTATAGAATGGTTCTTTACACTAAACTTACATACTAAGCAAATTAATGTTAATTATTAAAAATGTGTGGCGTAATTTTCTTGACCCCTTTTATGCATTTCGCATGGCATGTAAATAAATACTTGATTTGCTTATGATTTGTAATGCTATCACAATAAATGTGATTGATATGTTGCCGAAATATTTTCTGGGTCGATTAATTGATGAAATTGAATTTGTGCATTTTCGCATTTTGCTTTAGGCGGTTACACCCCATATTGTATTAAAAAGTTCTTCAGAATATGAAATGCTATGAAATTGGTTATAATATTTTTACTTTCCGATGAACGGTTCAAGAAATATATTCGAAAACTACTTCAACGATCAAACTTGCACAGTGGGTGACCGTTGAGCACGAAATTATATACTCGTATTCATCTAAATAAGAATTGGTCTTAGAACAATTCTAGCTTTTTTACCTGTGTTTTTTAAGAACTGTACCCAACTTATTGCATTACTTAATTTCAAAACAGATTTTTGGAATTGTTCCCGTATTGAACTAATTGAACTAGACGATCGATATGTTATTTTCCTGGGGAAAAAGCTATAATAATAGAAACTATTTTTATTTTAAACTTTATCTAATAGCTGGGAGCATTGTGAGGCTGCAGTGATTCATTTGGCACCGCTATATTTGAAAGAGTAGTTGGTAGCAAAATCGAAATATTTGGTTTTATTCTTCCAGTATACATTAAATATTATCAAATGCTGTAATTCTGTTAAATACTTTACGTTTGCTTTAAATTTTATGTGTTGCTAGCTATATATAAAGGGGCAAAAGACGACATGTGCCATTTATCAAAATATTCCCGTTTTCCACAGGAGTTTTTCAATGCTTTCCTTAAAGCAGGTGAAAAATCATCTAACAAACTTCCCGCCTGATAGAACGTACAGTTGCATGTCCTGCCTGAAGCGCTTCTCGGAGTACATTTATACAAGCCTGTCATGGCCTGCCAGCAGCAGGTACCTTTTCAAGCAACTCATTGAATTCAGCGATCTCTCTATGCTTTGAAAAGTACACCTTTAAAAAAAATATATATTTTATATATATATATCGGATTCCGTCTTAGTATCATAGAACATATACCAAGTTTGGACAAGCAACAAGAAAATATCCAAATGCTTAGATAAGTTCTGTGTGAAATGAGTACAGAGTGTTCTATTGACTAGTGTAAAATTTAAACACTTAATCAAATCCATGAACAAATTTTACAGACGTTATATTGAAGAATATCACATTTAAGACCACCACCAAATACATACATCAGTTAATCACTGATTCTAATATGAAAAGATGTTGTACTGGCTTAGTACAACAAGGGCTCTGGAGGTAGTCAATATAAAACTACCGGAAACTTGGAATAATTGCTAAAAGCTCGCACTGATGTTAATTTAAAGTTGTTTATTCAAAACTGCTCAACTTATTTTCCTTTGAAACTCTTACAAAAAATTTTTTTAATTTAAACTTAGACTGAATCTTTTTTCAAATTTTAGAGACTTGATAATGAATGATCTTCCGCTAGAGGCCTTACCTTTGGTAGGGGACTCTCAAGTTTCTGTATCTAGGCACTAGTTTAAAAAAATCATTTCTCGAAGATGAGAACACTTCTCAGACGTAAAAATACAGCTAATTTTTCTATCCCGATATTTGCCTTTTTATTAAAAACTTAACACAAGAAGGTACTCCCTTCCACATTAAATCAATTTTTCCAGGGTAGGCAAAATAATTTATTGGGGCAAAAGTTTAAAAAAACCTTGGCTTGAACAATTATTGATATTGATCAGAAATGCTTAGTTTTTATTTCTTTGCTATGAGTACTCACATAGGTACGCACATAACTTTCAAAGCTTATTGCCTTTGGGCAATGACATAAAATTAAGAATTTCCATGGGTCACACGATGGACTTTTTTCATCTTAATCGATCGCTAAGTCCAAGCTCCGCGCCATACAAAAGATGCATAATTTCTTTATACTTGGACACACATCAAGAGGCACACAGGTTACTTTTCTTGCGGGTGGCCAATTATATCCATTGTTTGGTACGATCGGTAAATTAATAATTGTACGAATGTACAAATGTTTATTATTTTTGTGACCGAGAAAAGGTAATTGAAATTTATGTATTTGGTATGTAGCAATGTAGATATGTTTGTCATTTTTGTGACTGAGTAAATGCAGTGGAAAATGTATGTATAAATGGAGAAATGTACATATGTTTGTCATTTGTGACTGTAAGAGGGTAGGTAAGGGAAATTTGATTATTGTTGCGATTTTTTATATTTAATGAGCCTATAATCAGTTCATGTGATTGGTGAGTCTTGTGGATTTTATTTAGGGTAATGTTATGATACGCAGATTCAATACAAGGAAGTTTACAGCTAAGTGGAATTTATATAGGTACTGTGGTAAATCAGTAATTGTAAGCCACAAGTCTCAATTTAGGGATAATTGGAATTCTGTGTTTAGACACTTTTACGAATCAAGTTTAGGTGGGGCCTTAACTCTTCTACACTTCTTGTATGTCCAATTTTCTGCTTATTATTTTCATTAATTCAAATTTCTAACGGGTTTTAAAATATTTGCAGTGTTCTTAGGTAAAACTCACAAAAGTTTCATTTAATAACTCCTCCGCCCTAAACATACAGAAAAATGGTGTTTTGACAATCTGAAGCTTGCTTTTTATCTTCCGAACCCAAATAAAATTGTTATACCTTTCCTAATAAAACTATTTAAAAAAATTTATTTGAACCAAATGACTAGGATTCCTCAAGCAAAACCTCTCAACTGAGTAAGCATTTTATATGACGCTGTACCGTGCGTCGTGGCTCGTGACATGACGTGGTGAGAAAATCGAATTTACCCGCCAAGAGATTCGGACTCCAGCTGTACATACGCGCATGCAATTGTTACTTAACTGAGAGTTAGTGTGCGTGAAATGGTATTTTATTATTTTGTTGAGTAAGGTATATAGTAAGTGTAGGCCTTAGGAAGGTACGGAAACAAGCTTTAAATTACTGGAAGACTATATTCCTGTATGGATAGTAGTTTAGACTCTATCTTAATATATAAAAATCCAGTGTCAGGATGTTTGTACACGCTAATCTCCGAAGCCCCCCAACCGATTCCAATGAAATTTTGTGAATGTGTTTGCTTGGTTCCAGCTTGAAATACAGGATAGTTTTGGACACGATAGATGACGCTGTTGCCGAGATCTGCCTGTACACGGCGTTTCTATAAAATTTTAAAATACAAGTTCAAAAATAGACTAAACCGGACAACTCCTTCGTATGGTTGCCATACAAATATTTCGATTTTTAGTATACATATATTTAGACACTGCCTGACAACGAGTGTACTTGAAATGAAATTTGGTACGTGGTGTTTTTATAGCAATAGTGAATAAAAATTTAAAAATTGACTAAATCGAGTAACCCCTTCTTGGTGTTGCAATACAAAATTTTGGTTTTTCACTATACATTTGGAAACTGTCTGAGAACGCGTCGAAGTGGAGAACTCAAATTTTTACACGGTGCTTTCATAAAAATAGCAAATACAAGTTCATAAATGGACCAAATCGGGCCACCACTTTTTGGTGTTGCCATACAAAAATTTAGGTTTTCACTATATGATTGGATACTACTGCCTCACTCGTCGACATAGAGAGCTGACATTTTGTACATGGGCTTTTCTTAAATAAAAATTTAAATTAAGTTCAGAAATGGGACCAATCGGGCAACTCTTTCGTAGGGTTGCCATACCAAAATGTCGTGTTTTACTATATATTTGGACACTGCATGAGAACGCGTCGCCGTAGAGAGCTACACTCTCCCACACAAATGAAGGTATGCATACACACTCATACACACAAGCGCACGAACCCACCCACACACGCACACGCACACACATACACACACAGGGTGAAACTCTAGAGTACGGATTCGCGCGATCGAGTCAGATTCAAGTCATTTAACGTTATCTTTTCCACTAACACTACAATATAAAATTAATTTTCCCAATATTCCTCTTGAAATATGTAGTTGTTTAAGACTTGTCGTAATTCTGTTCTATATTTCAATCGTCAATTAAATCAGCTACACCCACCTACTCTATTTCTTTCAAGAGCAGATCCGGCGTTAATTGTGTTAAGTCCAAAAAATCTTCCGAAATATACGTCAACGGCCGCGCATTTATAACAGCGTCAGATTCGCATACAATTGTCTGAATTTTTTCAAAGCCTAAAGAAGTCTTGCTCAACACTCTACGCAACAGCAGCTTTAACATTCTTATCAAATGCTCCCCCAACCGCCCGGCGGCGGTTGCTGGTAGATTGAACTTCCATCGAATAAATCTCGTTGAGCTGTACTGATTCATTTGTCACCAGTTGAGACGATTTAGAGCATTTGCTGCACCAACGAAATTAGTACCATTATCCGTCCCTTCTAATGCCCCTTCTAATGATTCATTTTCGTAAATGAATGACAAGGGGCGGAGTTTTCACGTTTTACTCTCATAAAATGTTCCCGCGCTTTTGTAAAAACCGGGTTTCTCTGAAATATTGTGAGAAATATCCAATGTTTTTATAGCATAACCAATGTTTGTTAGTGTAATTTCTATGCTATTTGAGCAGCACGTGCTTCTGGTAGCATTCGTCTTGCTCTGAATAGATTAAGTGGGAGAAACTCATGCTGGATTCTCTGATATATTCACGAAAAATGAGAATTTCTTTTGAGAGGAATTTTATATCTCCTTTCAGCATTTTGGTCAAAAATTTATCTTTTTCTTAAAAAATAGAGGTATTATCAGTGCTGGGCACCGTTAATAAAAAAATTAACTTCGTTAATCCGTAATAGTAACTGTAATCTTTATGTTATTAGATTAGTTAAATAATCAAGTAAATCAAACGTATTATAATCCTAGAACCACGGAATATATCAATGATCATTGGTGGAGCAATAATCAATCCATAGCTCGTGTGTTATTGCATCATTGGCGCAATAATCATTTGTTTCGTCATTGCACCAATACTTTCATTCGTTTGCAATTATGCATTACTTGTCATTCCTTTTACCGATAAGTGCGCTTTCAGTGGTGAGGAACTGTAAGTTATTGGAAAAATCAGCTGATTTTCCAGCCTTCACCTCCAGTGCTAAAACTGATAGAGGCATTGGCATGAGGTTTTTTCCAGTGATAGGGGGTAGTAGGGGCATTAATAAGAAGTAATAAATTTGAGTTACATGGAAGAAAGTTTTGGAAATAAATAACGGTATTTATGAAATTTGTGTCAAAAAAAATCAAAATCTTGGAAATATTTGAGAATAATTTAAAGATGCTTAATTAAAAAATACATAGGAATACACTTTTCGACAGCTACGATTCTTGGCTATTTAATAAGCCAACAATAACCTAAATCTATAAGGTGGTTCAAAAGTTATACTCATTTATTCCCATCAGGGTTCACGAATATTGTCGAAATCTTCAACTGGCCGCAACTCCTGTAGGAAGGTTTCTAGGGGGGTATGTGGAACAATTTTTTGATCAGCTTACCTCAAGGAATCGCGTGGTATACCGGAAGGTATCTTGATCTGAATTAATATATCTAATACAAGGCTCGATTCAATTTTTCACAAATTACTTTAAAATTCAGAGTCCTTAATTTACAAAATTGACAACTTTCATCTGTCAAATCAAATTATCGTCAAGATATCGTGTGTATGACTTACCAATCAATGATCATTCGATCAATTACGTAATTTAATCAATGATCATTCTAGCGCGTCGTGTGCCTAGGGTATTACTCTTATTTATTAAAAAAAATATTTTGTTTGGGGAGTTTCGGTACGACATGAAAGATAAAAAAACAAAAACAGTATATAAATCTTAGTTTGTTATAATAATGATTTCGGAATCAAGCATTAGGGGAGAATCAAAATACTGGAGATCACTGGTGAAAATTTGCAACAAGTTGGCGTTGCTCATTGTCCAGAAAAGGTCCAAACCGCCCTTTAATAAGGCATTGGCTAAATTTGTGCAATTCATAACACCCTTATCCTTGATATTCAATAAATTAAAATACAATTACTGTAATTACCAGGAGGAATGATCCAAGATATGCAGCGAAATGTTTATATTTGTTAATTGTTATGTATAAATCGATTTTTCTTTTTATATAAATATCATATACATATCTCAAATCGTTCCGTGCGTGATATTGACTCTTGGTCCTGGCTACAGATATTTGCAGTGATAGTTTTATAGTGAAGTGAAAATAATGTAAACAAGAGAAAAAGTATAATTGGTCTAAGACCAATAATATTATACCCTAGATGAAAGTTAAATAAAGTGAAAACCCAAAGTTCTGCATGGCAACACCAAGAAAGGGTTGCTCTATTTTGGTCGCTCGCTTGTGATGTTTTTTTAACTATTTGTATGAAAACGCTGCGGTCTGTAGGTCTCTACGTCGACGCGTTCTCAGGTATTATCAAAATATGTATATAGTAAAAAACCAAAGCTGTGTATGGCAATACCAACAAAGGTTCGCTGCTTTTGAACTCTACTGTACCAGTATTATTTCTAATCCATTACAAACGGAATGACAAAGTTATAACTAGGTACATATACCCTATTATTTCGTCATTAACTGCATAAAAGGAAACAAGAGTTCTTATATTGCCTTAGCAGCTATTTAGAGCGAATATTTTATTAAATGGCTTTCGATATTCTGGTCTTTTCGTTATTTCAAAAACTGACTAGGTTTTCTTAGAAATATATTTTCGTCGCAGCAAATTTTTTCGGTTTGCTAAGCAAATGATCTATAAAATTTAAGTTCCTTAAAATGTTCCTTGTGTTGCCTACTGTTTTCCGTGCTCGTCTTACACAAATTATTATGTTTCAAAAATATAATTAAATGCTTCTACATATGCACGATTTCTATAATTTATGTTCTATGTACGTCCGCATAATAAAGAAGTAAAATTAAAACTCATAGTATTTGAAAACTCGAACGAAAGTAATAAATCAATTAAAAAATTAAGGCATAAGTAATTAATTTATTTTTTCAATTACCTATAAAATTTCCTTGCAAAAAAAAAAAGAAACTCAACTATACAAAAATATCAGAGCGCCACATCTCACAGCAAGCACTTTCTCCACTTCATGGCTGTTAATATATAGACAGTTGTGGTCCTGCTAAATCGATTCCAATAATCTGAAAAAGTTTTGCACCACGTTCCCGATCAGTGGGAACGACTGGGGACTATATGTGAATTCTCTCCGGCTTATAACTATTGTTTGCATATTAGACAACGACTTACAACAGATCTTACACTACGCCGACCACCATGAATCCAAAATCGTCATCATAGTTTGATTTCCCTCGTGGGATGAATTACGAAGTTTGTCTAAAATTAATTATTCGACCACTGGATGATTTTAATTTGGTAAAACAATGGGATACTAAAAATGTTTACCGTAGTCGCCATGCGAAACATTCGTTTTCAGGCTGATAAGGCCATCATCTTCCTCCATATAAGGATGTAAGCTCAATAATTTATTATCTTGAGTGGTAAAAAACATTTTTTTGTATTAAAGAAAATAATCACATTTCAGATTCTATAATTTCTTCTGTTGTTAATTTGCCATAAACTCCAAATTTCTTATGATCCGAGTATAATTAGAATATTTTTGATAATACCAGTTTCTTTCTTAACATGCACATGCCATTCAAGTTTTGCGTCAAATAACACAGTCGATGCAGGCCAACACTCTTTTGGTTCTTTTAACCAGCAAGGTCCCTCCCAACATTTAGATTCTACAAAAATTTTCGCACTACAACCTGTTGGCGATATACATATCTGCAGAATTATGTGCACCAGGTACGTATCACCATTGCTTGTCAGATGAAAATTCTCGTACTTCTCACAAAGACATTCAATTGTTCTTCAGGTTCTTCATGCTAAAACTGTAGTTGAATCATTCCAAAATATGGCTTCCTCCAAAGGTAAGTTTAAGTCTTTTATGACACCAGTAACTATCCATAAAAATACAAATGATAACAAATCAAGTAAAAACGCAAGAATTGCACATTCAGGATAATTGCAATAATCAATTGATCTACATTCACCCAAATGCATGTCACTCTCGACCAGTAAGAAGTGACTGCATTTGTTTTCATGTTTTGCAGCATGCTTAACATGGTTCAGTCCAGTTGCATCACATCACAGTCCTAAATCACGGGCATGTGTGCATATCGCAATGTAACTATAATAAGCAAGTTTAGGCTAGCAAATTAACATTTGTATAAATAAACTAGCAATGGCTCATTATAGATTAATTATCAATTGTAAATTTTAAATTGTAGTTTATGATTTAAGTTTTGAGCATTCATTTATCAGTTACATATGGAAAACTTCTCGTTGTCTTTTCATTTAATTCTACTGGGCATCTGCCAATCTTTAGCTGCGCCTAAAGTTTAACATGGGATTTGCTTTTTGCAAAGCTTCCCCGCTGGAGATCTGTCTTGTGGCTGCCTCTACTACACACAGAATTGGGCAATACTTACATAAGTAAAAAAATATTTAAGTCCTACTTAAAGTGCATTTTCGTTACTTAAGACTTATTACTCAATACTTTTGAAATAACCTACTTAGTACTTTAACAGAAATACTTGCTTCTATTTACTTGTACTTAAGACTTATGTAGTTTTGTACTTTAGTACCAAGATTTTTAGTTAAGTATTTCTAAGTCCATTAAGTATCTACAAATATCTAACTATTCGTAGAAAAGCAAACACAATCTCTAGCGCAACTCCTTTTTTGTTGAGTTTTAAAGCACGCAAAGAACTGTCAAATCTTGTGCCGCACTCACGCGTCAAGGCAGAACCTTAGACAAACTAATAACATACAAACAAGACTGGGAAAGTAGAACAAAAACCAGTAACGTCTCGCTCGAATATAAAGTCGACGATGCCTCGACTTGATGACATAAGCAAGTTTAAGTAAGCAATGCCTCGCTCCAATATCAAATCAACGATGAAGGCCTCAATTTTTTCTTAGAAATTTACTGGAAATTTTTTCCTTAGAATTGTTATGCATTATTAGAGGCGACAGTTGGGACATAGTTTTTATGAGTGTAGCAATGAGAGGTGAAAGTTTACTCTACGTGCAGCGTGAAAAACTATAAAAATCTATAAATAGTAGCCCCTGATTACTAAACATATTATAGTTTTCAAAAGGTATTTATTTATTAATATCTATTAATTGAACTCTATAAACTTCATTACTGCCAACGTACAAAGATGCTGAAAAAGTGCTTTAAAAAGTACTTCGAAAATTACTCAGTACTTTTTATAGACTTAGTACTTAGTTACAAGTACTTTTCATACATGCGGTACTTGTACTTACGCTGAAGTACTCAGGTGTTCCGTACTTGTTCTTGTATTTAAGTACTTTTTCTTGCCCGGCTCTGACTACACATATAGGTGATCTGCTTTGTGGGTGGTGCCTCTTCAACTGGGACTACGTCGTCAACTACCAATGAAATCTACATACATTTTAAAGGAGTAATCATCATCAATTCTCTACCACATGGCGACAGTTATTATCACTTGGTGACTGTAGTCCACACACGCTAATTTTCTATATGACAGCCTCCTTATATTAATTTATTATTACATGGTTAGCTCCAATATTTATAGCTAGTAACTCTAATTTCGGAATCGTAATTCTTTTATTTTTCCTACTTAAGCCTAGTACGCTGATCAAGCGAAAATTTCGATTCCTATACAAAATCTATGTAAAAAAAATGTGGGCGAAAAGTGCCAGGAAAATTTCGGTTTGAAATTTCGTAAAGTAGTACGCTGTTCGAAATAAAAAGTTAGAGTTTAGATCATGGAATGCAGATGGCGCTATTATGAAGTGGAGACTTTTTTTCGCAGCGATTTATATATCCAGACATATATTTTGCACGGAAAAGTTGACAGATATACACTTTGATGTTTGGCGCTTTGGCACATACATATATTTAATTTGTGATTTTAGGTGTATTACTTTAGTCAGTTTAATGTTATTTAATTTGTGATTTAAAATTTTCTCCACAACTTTTTTCCGTGTAGAAATTATATGCCCAAAATGCAAGCTAAATTTTCGCTTGAACAGCGTACTAGGCTTTAACGGTGATATTCTTGATTTCGCCTATATTAATTGTACATTGACTATAGATACTGCTTTGGCATCGCAAAATATATGTAGTGAATATTCACATGGTTCTTTCGCAGTGCCGGATTTACCTATGACGGGGCTTCAAGCAACCTCAGTCTTTTGGGGCCTTCATTCTAAAATTACCGCCCCCCCCCCCCCCCCCCAAATATTTTGAAATAATAAATAATCAGTTAATTTTGCAAAATCAATATATTATTCAGTTAACTTATAATTTGCTAACTAAATTACAACTTTTTCCTACTTTTGTCAGTCGCAAATTGATGAATGACATCATCAAAGTCAAGTTTTTGAAGCTTGTCTTTTTTGATAAACAGTAAGCCTAAATCGCTTACTTTTTCTTGGCACATCGATGAGCGTAAATAATTTTTGACGCGTTTCAATACGCTGAATGATCTCTCCCCTGTACTATTAGCTATCGGTAGTGTAAGGAATAGCCTGATGAGGCATTCAACATTTGGAAACGCTGAAAACAGCTCATCCTTGAAAATGATTTCGTACAATTCAACGAATGTTTTACGGGGCTCGTTTCCGTATACCTGTTTCACATAGATGTGAAAATTTTGATTTTCATTCACAATGTTTATGTTAACATCATTTGAATAGTCCTCTATTAGTCTTTCTTATGCAAAATGGAGGTAGGGTTACCCAATGTACATTATTATGAATAGTTCGAAATAATTTTGAAGGTATTCAAGAAGATTTTATCATTCGGGTAATCCTATGTTTTCTCAATTTTTGTTTTGAACTCGTTGTCTTAGTCGCACTACAATAATGCATACCCAAGTTCTTTTCCCCCATTCATGCAAAAGACAAAAGTATATCAGATTACCTCTTTCAGTCTAAAACACACGGAAAATTTCCAATTTTGTTCGCCTCTGTCTCTACTTATATTTATTTATACTTTGCTATTGTGTGTTAGAGACGATGATGCTTTTAGAATTACAGCTGTTCAGACGAAGACACAAACACGAGCGATCGAAGCGCCAACTATATGCGCGAAATACAGTTTTGAACGAACAAATTTAAAATCGTTTGGGGACAATAGATAATCGATATTGTTTACATGGATTTTTTCATTTTGCATTTTTATCTTCTTTTTTTTCAAATTTCCGAATGTGTTTTCAAAATTTTCCAATTTCTGGGGCCCCTGTCCAAGCGGGGCCCCAAGTAATTGCTTCCTTTGCTTCCCGGTAAATCCACCACTGTTCTTTCGTACCAACAAGCCACCTTGGAAATTTTATCTGGTGTACGTACAATAATTAAAGAGACCAATCTGTTGTAGTACTAGCACCACAGGACAAGAAACACCAATTGGATTGTAGTTATATGAACAGGTGAAATACAGAAAAGATTCCCCTATCGGTGGGTTGAGCGTGGTAGGGGTAAACAAAAAATATTAGTGAGCTACTTTAGTATTCCATACAAACTATGAAAATTTGAACCAAATCGGAGATGGTAGCTTTACTTCTAACTTATCGCACTGTTTATTCCAAAGCAGTCCCAAGTCATTTGTACACTTTTATAGAGAAAGTGGGCCTCTGGGCCAGAATACGCCCACCCACTTAAATCGAGCTTACGCTCTGCCATCATAGCTGTTGCTTCACTGATAAATTTTTCTAATTCTGTTTCGTCTTTCACACTCGCTACGCAGTTATTGACATAAAAACTCTTCATAAATTTCTTCACTAGAGTTGAATCATAATCTTTAGTATTTTCTGCACAATCTTTTAAGATGCTTTCAAAATGATACTGGATAACTGACCCGAGTAGGAAAGGACTGCATGAAACACCACGAACTACCCTTCTGTGTCTATATGTTTTCATATGACTTTGTTGATTATTCCACAGAAATCGTAAAAAAATGTTATCGCGGTGATACAAGCCAATTTGAAGAAAAGCGTTTTTATGTCAGCAATAACAACAATTTGCTCTAGTCGAACTCGAACTAAAATCGATGGTGTTAATTCTGTTAAATTTGCACCCTTCTCTACAAAACTATTAAGACTCAGGTAATTTTACTATTTTGTGGATACATCAAGGACTGGACGTAGTTTTGTGGTATAATTTTGTTTTACAAAATGACGATGTGGTAGATAATGCGCAGTCATAGTGTAATAAATAGAAACTGACAGGGTCGCCATGTAATAAATAAGTTTCGTCTTTATTATTTTTCGTTGGGAAAAAGCAAAGATTTGATGCTTCTTATGATTCTTTAATGATGACACGGAGTAGCTAATGAAAGCATAACTCCACAAGGTGAAAGGAGGAGTAGCTTAATTAAGCAAAACTCCTGTGGTTACTGGGATAAGCTAAGTAGTACATGACTCCATTGAATGAAACACTAGCAGAATTCTTGGTACGATGGTAGATAATACTCCGTGTATTTGCGTTAATTTTCTTAGTTAAAATAAGCTTACGATTACTTTAATTGTAATAATTATTTGTTAATGTTTCTACATCGAAGCCCTCATGGTAGATCGCGGTCAGCGATCAATATTCCGTCACCGCTTATTTTTTGCGTATAGCCCGGGAGGTAGAGTTGCATTTTAGGTAGTTTTTTTATGCAGATCGATTGTTATCTTTTTCGATAGATCTGGTATGACTAATAAGTGAACCAAGCGTCAGCTGCCGCACCCGCGTGGGAGGTTGCGAAAGTGGTAAACAATTTTTTTTTAAGTAATTGTATGCCGGATGAAACTTTTTTTTATAAAGATAGTGACATCATAGTGAGTTGAAAAACAATCGTCAGGTACATCGCGGAGGGTAAATTATGCGTTAGCTGCTCGCATGAACTTGTAAAAAAAACACGTAAAATAACATAATAGAAATAGCATGAGAACGCGTCGACGACGTAGAGAGCTGAACTTTGATGCATGGTGTTTTGATATTAATAGTAAATGAAATTTCGAAAATAAACTAAATCCGGTAACTCTTTCTTGATGTTGCCATATAAAAATTTTGGTTTTTTACGTACATATATGTACTGTGAAAACGATCAATCCTAGACATTTTTATGGTACTCAAAAATTCTTCAGAATATCAAATCCTACGAAATATGTTATAATCATTTTTGTTGTCAGAGGACCCGTTCTAGAAATATAAGCGAAAAACCACTTTAAAAATAAAACTTTCATTGGTAGGTAACCATACGAAATTACGTACGGGGATTCATCTAGAGCAGGGGTGGCCAACATTTCAGCTTCCCTGGGGCACATTGGAAGTAGGCGAGTTATATTGGGCCACACATAAAATAAAAACCCTAAAGATAGCTAATGAACAAAACCGAAGAATATACATACTTAGTTAACAATTCTCAGTAATTTAAGCTTCATTAATTCATACATTTTTTATTATAAAATTAAAGAAATAGCAACATGAAATTGATGTGATATTCGACATTGTTTTTGAGACAATAATGCTTCGATATTTTGCGATCGAAGTTGTTGCAACTCTCAGTATGCTCTCAAGGTACTCATAAGTTATTTTGCTCCAATTTTTATTCTTTGTGTGCTTCATCTTAGAAAATAGCTGCTCCCTAATGTAGGTGCTTCCAAATAGCGATAGCACGAATTGTGAAGCAAGGAGTACTTTTCTCTAGGAAGATAATTCTTATAAAAGTCCAGTAAAGAGAAATTATAAAATTTTGTTTAAAGTTGAACATCATATTGCAGATCTAGCCATTTCATTTGAAAATTTGCTGGGAAGTTTATGTCGACTAAAAATGGAGTCGCAAATATGTCAAAAAATTGATGGCTTTTTGGAAATCTTGAAATCTTTTCTCAAATTCCTGTATCAAATCGAATATCATATTTGCATATTTTTTGTTACTCTCAGGACAGTGTTTAGCCAACGTTTCAAAATACATAAAATTGTTTGCTTGAATTTGTGACTACCATAGTTTCAGTTTCATTTCGAAAGCGGTTATAGTTTGAGGCATTGTATTATGAGTTGTTTTTCACTTTGAAGACGCAAATTTAGCTCATATAAATGGGCTGTCAAGTCTACTAAAAAAGCAAACTCTATAAGCCTGTTTTCATCACCAATTTCTGGCACAGATTTTATACTTGATTCCATAAATGACTTGATTTCATTTCGCAAATCATAAAACTTCTTGAACATTTTACCCCGACTTAATCATCTTACTTCCAAAAAATAAATAATGTCCCCAATATCTTCAGTGTCAATTTGACTAAGTACAATTGCACATTTCTTTGGCCACATTGCGCAATTGTACATAGATAAAGAAAATGTTTTATAAAATTAATGGAGAAAGTATTTAAGTATATTAGTTTTGTTGGGCCGCATTCAAAGCCGTCCTAGGCCACATGCGGCCAGCGGGCCGCGGGTTGGACATGCCTAATCTAGAGGGTATCATAAAAATTGGCCAGACACGGATATTTGTATAATAATGCTCGGCAATATGAGTGCTCTTCAGGACGATTTAGAAATTACAATACACATTGGTACCGGGAATTCCCAAAGATTTGTCAATATTACAATGTTATACGAAGAAGTAAAAAATCTAGAATTGGCCTAAGACCAATTCTTACGCTACCATAGATGAATGCCCGTTTATAATTTCGTATGCTCACCTCTCTGTGCAAGTTTGGTTTTTGAAGTGGTTTTTCGCATACATATCTAGAACGGTTCGTGCGACATTAAAAATGATTATGAACAATTTCATAGAATTTCATATTCTGATGAACTTTTCAGGACAGTAGAAACGTCTAGAACTGATTTTTTTTACAGTATACGTAAAAAAACAAATTTTTTATATGGCAACACCAAGAAGGGGTACCCGATTTAGTCCATTTTCGAAATTTCATTTACTATTAATATCAAAACACCATGCATCAAAGTTCAGCTCTCTACGTCGTCGACGCGTTCTCATGCTATTTCTATTATGTTATTTTACGTGTTTTCTTTTACAAGTTCATGCGAGCAGCTGACGCATAAGCCACCCTCCGCGATGCAGTTCACGATTGTTTTTTTAACTCACTATGATGTCACCTGTTTATAAAAAAAAGTTTCAGCCGGCATACTATTACTTAAAAAAAAAAAATTGTCTTTAACCACTTTCGCAGCCTCCCACATCCACATCAACCGTTACTTGAGCAGCTGACGGTTACTGATTAGTTGTACGAGACCAATTATCGATATCAAAATCAGCCGGTATACTATGACTTTTTCAATTGTAACGCTACCTTCCGGACTATTACATCGATGTGCGTTTTTTGCATTAGGTAAGGGTGACCTACTCATTCTGTGTATAGCGTAATTTGTTGTGTCTCATGTTTCTTTATGTACGACAGGTGTTTATTGTACATCTGAATTATTGTGATGCTATCATTACTTGTTTTGCTTGGCAATTAAGTATGTTACTATGATGCCACAATATTATGATTGGAGGTAGATATATAGGTATGAGGAATGTAGCTAGGTGTGCATGTATGTATGTAAATAGGTATGCAAGTAGGTATGTGTGTAGGTATACCACACCCTCCCCCTTAACAAATTTTTTTTAAACAATCATGAGGCCTTTGTGTCTTTACAATGAATTTTTTGTTTGTTTTTTTAATTATGCAATAATGAACTAATGAGCATTTAAATTACTATCTTAGTGTTGGTTAAAATCTACTTACGGTATATATTTAATTAATACTATCTTTATACATCAATTTTTACATCATTAGTTTCGTTAAAATCTCTACAACTGAAAGTTAATTATATTCATTTATGATTTACATTTTCGTTAATGATCTTCGTAAAAATGTATAATGTTCTTAATTGTATTTCAACTCAATAATATCTTATTAATGTTGTAATTAGTAGATTCATATTAGTTATATATAGTAGTTACATAATGGGCGTAATATATGTTTTTATTTCCGAGCAAAACTTTTTATTTTAATAATTAGGGGCCTTTAACCTTGTTTTATCATTGTTATGATTGTCTTTGAGTTTGTTTAATCTTTCTTGAGGTTTATTTTTTGTTGATATTTATGATCTTTCTTTAAGTGCGGTTATAACAATTAAATAAATTATTTGGCTTTCTGCAGAGCACGTCAGACTCTTGGTCTGATATTTTTAATTAATGTCATTCTCCAATATATTCGAATACCTGCTCTAATGCGGGTTCTACTGGTTGGCTGACTTCTATACCGTTCCAATATTTCGATTTTCCTACTATAGTGCAAGTTCTACTCATTGGTTGGTTTCTATTCTTATATTTTGCTCCCATATTTCGATTTTCCTACTCTTGTGTAGGTTCTACTCATTGGTTTATAACTTTATATTTTTTCCTCATTTTGTGCACATTGTTTATGTTTTATTCCTTTGTTTTTGTCATTGCGGGTTTGTAGCTTTCTTGCGGGATCGGACCCTCTTTAACGCCGCACAGTTGATCAGACTGGGTAGATGTTGGTATTTTTCCCGTTATCGAGCTTTTATTTCCATCGAAGTTAGAAGTAATCTTCTTGCAGATGTTGTAACATGTTTTCAAAGACGTCACCAATAATTTTTGAATAACACGTTTTTGGTAGAAGAATTACTTTTTGCATATCTTTTGATGCAATTCGCATCTAGTAGACATGCAATGTTTTTATTATAATTATTATTTTTGTTTTGTTGCTCTTGGTATTCCTAGATAGTTTGCTTCCATTATATAACGCTTGCAGAATTATATTTTATTACAATATATTGTAACGGATTATAACGTATCATCACGTATTAAAACGATATTTATTATAAAAAGTCTGTTTTTTTATTATTACATAAAAAATTCTTAACTTATATTTACTTGTACCTTACTTACTTATACTAATTAATTATTGGTTATCATTTATATAGAATTATTGATAATTATTATTTATTTTTTATTTATTTATTTCTCTAATGTGCTATTCAAGATCATCAAAGTTGTCAGAGGCGTACATCCATTTGTTACCTTTGTGAATTAATTTCTCTGTAAATTCGAGTAATTTAACAATTGCTACTATTAGCAGCAGAGTGATTATTTGACTATTTTCGATTTTTACTGTGTCCTCGACAATTATTTTAATACGGATTTTCCCGTTATTGTCGGAATTCTTACATTGTGTTGTTCACATGATTGTATAAATTTAATTAGGTTACGTTTGGCTATTTGTCTTTATGATCTATGATAATGACGCTTTTCATAATTTTATTCTTATAAACAAAAGTAAATTAACTATTTATCGCATTGTTGAATTAATTTTTTTTGTATTCTAAATCTATTACTGATTTGTATCTTTCAGATACATTGTTTTATTTATATTAAGATTTTATTCTGAAATCTCCAAAATTTAATTTGATTTATTTTTATAGCGCTTCGTGTTCATATTTTTAGTACTACTATTTTATCTGTCGCTATCAAATTGTAGTAAATAAGTTCATTGTAGCTTGAATAGTTGTTCCTTTAGCAATCCAAATTCCCCTTTTTAATAATTTGGCGTAGTAAGGTTGCTGCGAAGTCACAAAGAATTTGTTATTCTTTAGCCGTTATTGATGTTCTTCATATCAGGTTCCAGGTCCTATAAACTCTTGCCATTCTTCTAGAAGATTGTAGGTTCGACATAGCATGAATGCTACGAAATCACGGTCACAATGTTATAAATAGAAACTGGTAGGGTCGCCATGTAATAAATAAGTTTCGTCTTTATTATTTTCGGTTGGGAAAAAGCAAAGATTTGATGCTTCTTATGATTCTCTAATGATGACATGGAGTAGCTAATGAAAGCATAACTCTGCAAAGTACAAAGTGCGTTAATTTTCTTAGCCAATTTATACATTTTAAAATAAGCTTACGATTACTTTAATTGTAATAATTTTTTGTTAATGTCACCGCTTGTTTCTTGCGCACCACTTTAGTGGACCACCTTATTATTGGGTAAGGGTAGGGCTGCCATCTGTAAAATAATTAAACCATGACAACGAATTCGAAAGCACCGGATTTTTTCGCTTGAAACCCGGACATTGTTGATAATTTTCTTATTTTACTTACTAATGAAATAGGTTTAAATTATTATACAGTGTCTTCCCATATGTACCTACTTATTATAAAATTGGTCAGTTTACAAAAAACAGTAAAATAAAACTCTCTTCCATTTAGGAATAAAAATATATATTCAAACAAGTAAAAGGGCTACAATTGGTGTAAGACCAATTCTTATTATACCTTAGATGAATGCCCGTAACTAATTACGTATGGTCACCTCTTTGATTGTTGAAATGGTTTTTCGCATTTATTTTTAGAACGGCTCGTCGGACAGTAAAAATGTTTATAAACAATATCATAGGATTTTATATTCTGAAGAACTTTTCAATACAACAGAAACCTCTGTGATGGCCCAATATACGGAAGATTCTTCCAGCAGCCAAGGGCGCATTTTAGTGAAATAATTAGCAATTGCTAAACAGTAACGTCGCATTGTACTGTTCTGCAACTGTCGGTTATTTTGCTGATTAGCTTAACAGCTGGCTGCGATGAGCGCTTAGTGGAGCAATCGACGATTACAATAATAATTAACCTTCGCATGGTAATTATTATGTAAAGCGATTGTTTACTACTGAGCGACTCAGGTGCTGCAACCGGTAGAACAAACGGCAAGGTTGTTGTCGTTTGTTTACATCCGCGTTGTTAAGTAAAGTCTACTTCCGAATATTGGTGCATAAAAGACCAATGACTGGACTGGCGAGTGCCGGTAGTATTTTTTAGCCCGTAGTATTCTCGCCGTTAAGCGTTCAGTTCAGAGTCGCATTTTGTCTAAGCTAGCGTGAAGTACTAAGTTATACTACAAGTATAGAGTGCGGGTCGTGAATATATGTAACATTGTTGAGATAGGGCAGTTTAAAACATTCAGTCAATAAAGAAGTAAAGGTAATTATCGTAAAAACGTCTTTTAATTGCTCGAGGGGCACGACATATTTGGCGCAGCCGGTAAAAGTGTAAAAGTGTTGCTGTAATACAGGTATTGTGTTTGTTGTGTTTTTACTTTTGGGAGTTATGCTTTTTTAGCTGCTCCATTTTTTGTTATTTTTGGGAGTTATGCTTTTTTAGCTGCTCCATTTTTTTTATTATTTTTGGGAGTTATGCTTTTTTAGCTGCTCCATTTTTTTATTATTTTTGGGAGTTATGCTTTTTTTTTAGCTGCTCCATTTTTTCTTAAACAATATTACGTTAATTGAATAGGTGCAAAGCCTCATTTGGCTTCGCCATTTATTTAACATTAATTTTAGCTACTCCATTTACTTTTCAGCCTAAAGTAATTGATTGAGTGATTGAGTTTAGGATAATGCTTCTTTCTTGCAGATAAAAAGTGTTAAAGTTAAAATATAAGAAATCGGTAAAAGTGGAAAAAATGGCAGATACATTTGAGAAAATCATGGATATGGTGTCCAAATATATTCCCATGTTTTCGGGAGAAAGGACACCAAAGTTGCCAAAGGAGGTATTTCGCTTCCTCAGCTGCAGTAAGGACTTGCACGACAGGCTGGAACCAGCGGAGCAAAGCATTTTGATTAAATGCATAAAGTACCGCTTATCCGATAATGCATATTACCTGATAAGTTCTCAGGAGCCGAAGGACTTCAAGTCTTTGCAGCAAGCGATAAAAACTGCATACTTGCCGAGAAAATCTTTCAGTGAATTGCGGATTGAAATGCTGGCATGTAGACAGAGGCCTGGAGAGGACATCAGGGAGTTTGCAGATCGAATGAAAGAACTGCGCGATCAAATTAAGGAGGCTGTCTCGGCCAAATACCCGGGAGGGGAGAAGGGACTACTAACCGAGTTGGAGGCCGATATTGTAGCTACTTTCAAAGCGGGTGTGATGAGTAGACTCACGCAAGTGTACCTTACAGGGCGTAAATTTCAGTCACTGGAAGAAGTGAGAGAGGAAGCCAGTTATTTTGAAAAAGATGCACAAAGGCTCCAAGTAAGAGACCCAGAAGTGGTACAGGCAGGTTGGAGGTCTAACTCATTAGGTACGCAAAACAGTTGGGGAGCAGGCGAGGCCGGCCCCAATCGAGTTCAGCGACCGCAAAGACCAATTTATTCCACTGCTAGGCCAGTATCACCCATAAGATACCAAGGGCCGGCAGCCAGGGTAACCCCACCGAGAACCATTCATTGCTTTAAATGTGGACAACGGGGTCACATTGCGAAAGAATGTAGGACACAGCCCCCTTACTGCACCAAGTGCAACAGCTATGGTCATGAGGTAGCGGGCTGTAGGAAACAGCAGGTACGTTTCGCAAATACTGCGGTAGGTAGCCCAGGTGAATGTATTCAGCCCGTATCGGGAGTTCTCTATTGTCAATTCTGTAGGACATGTGATCACTATACAGAAAACTGCCTCAGAAAGTACCTAGCAGAACGCGCTGACCAACTGGAGGGAAACGGGGAGCGGCAGCTGGGGAATTCGTCCACAGCTGCCTTCCATTAACAAACTCCAGAGACACATCGCCGAGGGGGGATGATATTTCAGTAGACTTAAGTTTATTGAATAATTGTAGCATCACAGTTGAAGCAGACATAGGGTTAACAGGTAAGTTAAATCTTTTGGTTGATACCGGGTCCACATGTAATTTAATAAAATTTAATAAGATAAAAAAAAACACATTTATTCAGCCTCAACGAACTATTACTATTGGGGGTTTATTTGGGGCTCAAGGAAAGTCCGTAGGGGTTTGTCAATCCAAGTTATGTATAGATACTGAAGAGCATGCTTGCGAGTTCAATGTAATTTATGACACAGACTCAATACCAGCTGACGGAATACTGGGTATCGAATTTCTTAAGGATAGAGCTATCATCGACTGCATCAACCAAAAACTATCAATACGGAATGTAAAAAGGAACAAGGAGGAGAAGCCTCTTTTTGCGAATGTAACAGGAAAAGAAAGTATTAACGTAGTGACATTGGCCAAAGCTTGTCAAAGAAGCGTTAGTCAATCTAGTAACAAAAATCCTCGAGAAATCTCAACAGAAACAGTGAAACAGAGCATTAAAGAGAGAATTACAGAGCTAAAGGACATTATTGGTAAAGCGATGGCAGCCTCAGACAGCATAGACCGGTATCTAACACAGATAAACAAGAGAAATGAGAGAGTGAAAAAGATGACGGAAGGCCTTGCCCAGAAACAATCCCAGCAGAAAAACGAGATGAAGGTCACCCGGGATGCAAAGGCGCTGAAACATGAACACAGGCGGGGAAATACTTTGACCGCAACCCTTCATACGGAGGCTGGTCAACTAGATGATCGCCTGGTAAGGGATGAGTTCATAACATGGCCTACAGGCATGTGGGGTGAAGAGCAGGTGAGAGTAGCTGTTGAACGGGAAAACGAGCTAGGGCATCCTCGCACGGAAGTCCAGCTCAATAATCCCCGGATGAAAGCTTCTGCACTTGTTCTTGAACGCGAGAGCACGAATGGACCAATAATACGCTTGAAACCCAGAACAGAGCAACTGGTGAGAATCCCAGTTGAGAGTGAGGCTGAAATGCTATGTATGGCCGAAGAAATATGTCCTGGAGTGTATTGCGGAAATACAATAATCAGGCCTAAGAATGGACAAGCCTTTGTGGGAATCATAAATGCTAGGACTGAGGCCGTGGAGGTAAAAGATTTCAAACCAAAGTTAGAAGGACTGAACCGGTATTCAGTAGTACCACTAGCGGATAGTGAAGGGAAATGTAATAAAAGGCAACAGCGACTAAAATTAATGAAACAATCACTGTTGTTGGGAGAAGATCTCAATCCAGAGGAGAGGGAATCCGTGACTCAGCTCTGTTACGAATACAGTGACATTTTTCATTTGCCAGGAGACAAACTGACCTATACTCCAACAAAAACCTTTCAATTACCTCTAATGGCCAACACAGGGCCCATACATAGAAAGCAGTACCGAGTGCCGGAAGCTCACAGAGAAGAGTGTAAAAAGCAACTCGAAAAATTGTTAGAGGATGACATAATAGAGCATAGTGATAGTCCATTTAATTTTCCAGTACTCCTGATACCCAAAAAGGGTACTGATGAAGCTGGGAATCGCAAGTATAGGTTGTGCGTAGACTTCCGTGAACTCAACAAGGTCTGTATCCCTTGTTCATATCCACTTCCGCGAATTGAGGATATTTTGGATCGACTAGGTCATTCTAGGTACTTTTCAACGTTAGATTTAGCTAACGGATATCATCAAGTACTAATCGATCCAGCAGATAGAGAGAAAACGGCTTTTAGTACCAATTTCAATCATTTTCATTATAAAAGATTGCCATTTGGGCTAAAGACAGCGCCTCCATTTTTTCAATCGCTCTTAAACAGCATATTAACAGGGTTACAGGGAGTAAAATGTTTCGTGTATCTCGATGATGTTGTGATATTTGCAAAAAACAGGTACAGTCTTTCCTGGGGCTAGCTAATTACTATCGGAAATTCGTCCCTAACTTCTCACTAATCATGGCTCCAATTAATAATTTATTACGGAAAAAGGTAAGGTTTGATTGGGGACCCAAATGTGATAAATCATTCACCCTGATAAAAGAGGCTCTCACTACGCCTCCATTATTAGCTTATCCGGATTTCACGAAGGAATTCACGTTACTGACGGATGCTAGTGGTGAATCCCTAGGGGCAGTTCTAGAGCAGGAAGGAAGGCCCATCAGTTACACCAGTCGCACACTCAATCCGGCCGAGAGGAACTACTCGACAACTGAACGTGAGCTACTAGCCATAGTCTGGGCCGTAAGTAACTATAAATGTTATCTGTTGGGCAGGCATTTCAAAGTAATTACTGACCACCAACCTCTTCGGGGTGTTTTCAAGGTTAGAGATACGACGTCACGCATGGTACGATTTCATCAGAAATTGTCAGAGTATGATTTCGAGATTTTATATAAAAAGGGAAGAGAAAATGGCAATGCGGATGCTCTAAGCAGAATACCCCAAAGAATAACAGAAGACAAATTCGAGGAGAGCGAAATGCATCCATGCCTAGCTATCACTCGGGCACAAGCTCGAAGAGAAGATTCCGAAGTAAATGATACATCACCTATGGAATCCTAAGAGGAATGGGGTGACCTCGATGAGGCAGAAGTAATAGCAGGAAAGGTGATGGGTGATCCGAACCCACAGCATATCACAGATCCAGATGAAGTTGAGCCGATCTTGAAGGACTTCCATGACTCTCGGTTTGGAGGACATCTCGGAAGAGATAAGACCTTAAAACGAGTAAAGCGCTTCTATCATTGGAAAGGGATGAAAAGGGATATCGCGAAGTATATTAGGCGCTGCCCGCAGTGTCAGAAAAATAAACACAGTCGAGCTACTAAGATGCCGTTGGTGATCACTACAATCTCAAGCAAACCTTTTGAGAAGGTGTACGTCGATTTGGTGGGACCATTGCCGTTGAGTCACAATGGCAACAAATACATCTTATCCTTGGTGGATGATCTCACTAGGTTCGTCGACTTCGTAGCGATCCCGGATCAGGATGCGAATACTGTGGCACGAGCACTGTTCGAGCAAATTCTCAGCCGATATACTCTACCAAAACAATTAGTTACTGATCAAGGAGCGAATTTTACAGGAGACGTGCTGAAGGCCCTCTGTAAGATGTTGAAAATAAAAAAATTACAGACTACTGCCTATCATCCGCAGTCAAATGCCGTAGAGAGACAGCATTCCACGTTAGCAAGCTATTTGAGAAGTTTTGTAGATCAAGACCCGCGGAATTGGGACGAATTCCTGCGGACGGCAGCTCATGCCTACAACAACTCGGTGCATTCGGGCACAAAATTGACACCAATGGAAACTTTATTCGGATTCGTCTCGGAAGTTCCCAGTAGCTTGCAGCGGAAGCCTGAACCGCTATACAGTGCCGATAAATATCATAATGTGTTACGGTTTAAATTGCAAAAGGCATTCGAACTAGCAAAGCAAAACTTGATCAAAAGTAAATTGTCCGCCAAGAAGTACTATGATAGATCCGCGAGGGCGATAGAGGTGCATGTCGGTGAAAAGGTTCTGGTTAGGGACCCGGCTCGGGCGGGAAAACTGTCGTCAATCTTCAAGGGTCCTTATGAAGTAATTTACGTTCATAGCCCAGAGAATGTAACAATCCTTATCGGGAGAAAGCTCAAACGGGTTCACGTGAATCGGTTAAAAAAATTTGAATGATACTGTTATTTAGTAAATTTTGTTTTTATTTTACCTTACAGGTAAAGCAGCAGAATCGTACAAGAACGGACGAAAGAAGAGACCTAGTGGCCCGATTCGGAATCCGTTCAGGAGACTGACGCTAAAAGAAGCCCAGAAGAGCCGGCAAGGCATAAACATATACATTTGTAGAGGAAATTTAATATTGGAAGGAAAAGATCATTAAAAAAAAGAGAGAATTTAAAAAAAATAATAAGTAAAAAAAAAAAAAAAAAAAAAAAACAGAGAAGTAAAAACAAAAAGGGTAAGAAAAAAAAGAGAGAATGAAAAAGAAACTAAAGTAAAGAGAGTAAGAAAAAAAAAATAATAATATTAAAGTAAAGAATAAGAATTAAAGTAGCGAGAGAAAGAAGAAAAAAGATAACATACTCATTGAAAAAATTGGTAAATAAAAAGAAAAGTTAAGAAAAAGAAAAAAAAAAGCAATTGGAAAGAGAAGTGTAAAAAAGAAAAGAACACTTATAAAAAAAAAAGGTAATTGAAAAAAAAAGGACGAAAGGTGGTAGAGAGAGAGAGAGAAGGAGGAAGTGGATAGATAGTAGAATAAACTAAATCTGTACCGTGATTTATTTTATTTTACTAAATAATAATAAAAATCGTACTAAATAAATTATATACAGAGTGGTTTCTTTTATTTTTGTATACTAGGTAGGATAAAATTAAGAAGGTTGTCATATAGTTAGTTGGGAGAAGTTAAGAAGCTGAATATGGAAGCAGTCGCCATAATCTTGTTCATGTTCAAATGATTATTTCACTCATGTTCCGAGCGTAAATTTTCCGTGGATGTAACTATCCGAAGCTCAAAGACACCAGCGTACATATCCTTATCAGCTGCATCTTACTAATTTCTCGTTCTTCGCTCATACCCTGAGCTGCAGTAATGTTGATCCGTATCTACTATGGTTGATATATTCTTTCACTGATCCTTTCGTTCTGCTACCGCCTATGCTCTGGAAGCGTTGAATATGTAGATTTGACGATCTTACCTATAGTTATTTAAGCTTTGGCAACCACTTTTATTTTTCTCTATTCTACTATATACTATAATATATGTTTTAAATCTTTTCTTATAACTCTTGTTCAATTTAGCATTTTTTTTAACGGGTCGTGAATATATGTAACATTGTTGAGATAGGGCAGTTTAAAACATTCAGTCAATAAAGAAGTAAAGGTAATTATCGTAAAAACGTCTTTTAATTGCTCGAGGGGCACGACACCTCTACGAAAGATCATTTTCACAGTACACGTTAAAAAAAACCAAATTTTTATATGACAACACCAAGAACGGGTTGCCATTTAGTTCATTTTTGAAATTTTATTTACTATTGCTATGAAAGCTTCGTCCACCAAACGGATGAACGGACGGTCGGACAGACGGACAAACGGACGGACAGATGGACACACAGCCATGCAAAAATATTTTTAATATTATGCGTGGGTGTCCAACTTATTTTGCTCGACCATCATTATTTTGAGGTGTTACAACGGGGATGACAAACTTAGTACTCTCTGATTTTATCTAGAGTATAAAAATATAGATACAATCTTACTTTTGTAGAAATTAGACATATATTATCTAATATTAATTAAAGGGACTAAAACCATGAACTTGTTAATTTTTTTACTTTTTATTCTGCCATATAGCTTTCAAAATAACTTCCTTGCTCAGTAAAAGTGAAGCTATATGGCGAGAGAATTTAGCTTCTAGAACCACTTTCTCAGTCTCTGACTCATCGTGCCA
Source organism: Dioctria linearis (assembly GCA_963930735.1). Classification (NCBI taxonomy): domain Eukaryota; kingdom Metazoa; phylum Arthropoda; class Insecta; order Diptera; family Asilidae; genus Dioctria; species Dioctria linearis. Next base: position 138,628,534 of record OZ005743.1, on the reverse strand, counting down.
TGTAGGTATACACTTTACATATGCAAAAAATCTAGGGACATTTTGGTCTTCGGTCTCTCGTTGTGTATTTCAAACCAAAGGGGTTTCCATGTTCGGTCTCCGGGCTCCAAACTTTACTAATTTTTCATCTCCAGGTCTGCGGAAACTATTTGTGAGTACTGCTCTATCAGTTAACTGTGGAGTGAGTTTGACAAAGTTTTTTGTTAATTTTTATATAATTTATTATAGGTTCATTCTATAGAAAATCGAACAAAATTTGTACTTTCCCAACGTTCTTCTTTTGCAGATAGATAAATTTTTCTTTATCCTGCGATGGATGCAGCCTTAATTAGACTAAAATTAAACTGATTTTAAAATCCAAAATTTCCAATTTTTGGTATGTGTAGTTATATTAAAGAAATCATAATTTTGGATCTAATTATCACAGAGGTCTTTAGAATATTTCAGGAAAAATTGTATAAAGAGTGTCTGTTTTAGGACAAACAATTAAGGATAATAAAAATATGCTTTTTCTCAAAATGCATCTTTTTAATTTTTCTAATTTCTTTACATAAAAATACTAATAATGTTGTTAGTAAATTATTAAAACCTCATACTGCGCGATAGTAGGTAATAAACCCATTACGAGAAAGAATTTTTTTCGTCGATAGAGTTCTGGTAATCTTTGAGCCCATCAAATCTAGCGCTCCTCTACAAGTTCAATATCAGACCTAGAATGAAATACAATTCTCACATCTAAGCTAGGGCTGGCCGTACAGCCTCAGCTTCATTGGCTATTGTCCACAAGAGAGACTTTAAGCTCGTTAGGATCTGGCAATAACTTGTCACATCGACTCACTCCAGCACTTTCTTAATCGCTATACGCATAGCCAATGTTCCGACGAAATATCTAGTCTGATCACTTGTAGATTAATTCCTGCATGCAATACTCACGCTGCAAGCCGCGCAAATTCTCCCACCTTTCAAAATATTTTCGGCTGTACAGTAAAATTCCATGATGCTTTCTTATCCCGAACTGGGCGAATATGGACCAGTCTACCATCTTCTGTTTTCTCTCGGGCTTACAATCTGCTAAGGTTCAAGAGTGACATAAATCGGCACCTCCGCTACTTTCCTTATCTTCCTTAATCCTTTCCCAATCTCATTACTGTCATGCTGTGCTTTGCATCATATGGTATCCCCTGAGCTTGGCTTAATAATATATATATAGGTTGCTTCGTCCATGGTAGTCCATAGACCGGGAGGTGTAGTACTCACCTAGACAAAAAAAAATTGTATGGCAGGGGGAGAACATATCAACCGTTTCGGAATTACAGGGTGATTACGAAATTATGCTAGGTTTTCACAAAACACCCTACATCTTAAAAAGTACAGGGCGCACGGTCACCGTATAAATCTGATTGTATTCAGACTTCGTGGCATTTCCAGCGACTGTTCAACTAGCCCCGTCTCCCCTAAACTAAACTAAAATATTCGGATTTTTTTACCTTTTTTTTTATTTTGACCTTTATTTTTTTTGCAAAAAGGTCAATAACATAACTTTTTTTAAAAAATCTCTAAACTGTAGACTCTCCTCTTTAATTGGACCTATTACACCTTATAAAATCAGGGTTCAATTTTCGTGTATACACTTCAGAGACGTGTCTCTAGCAACATTTTTTTTATGGTCTCCAGAGACTTAATTTTTTTAATGTCCAAAGACAAAAGTCTCTTTCCGTGTAAACATTTTAATGATTTTAGTTTCTGTAAACCGGAGACTAGAGATCAAAGGTCTCTCACAGAGTATTTTTACATTATTAATTTATAAAAACCAATTACAATTCTCTCTCTTCGTTGGCATTATGAGTTAGTAAACTGTGCAATCTTAAATAACTCGGTGCGCAAATGAGTATTCGATGCTTTAAAAAAACTAAGCCAAAGCTGATTTTTGTTAAATGCTTGTATGGTCGCTTAGATTTTGACTGAAATTTATTAAATTCACCCACTAATCTAGCAATTTTGTATCATCAATTTTGATGTTCTTGTTTTATAAAAATCAAACCGTATTTTCAATTGCATTCCAAGGAGTATTCACAGTTATATTAGGAAAAAACAATCAGTAAAATTTATTAAATTGTTGTAAAGATTATACACTTCCACTACTCCATGGAACACCATGTTGAGTAAGAGTTGAATCGGTTTGTCTATCGAAAATTTTTGTTTAATGTTTTCGAAAATTTTAAAACCCGGACGGTATAGCAAACCCCGTCCGGGCGCTTCCCGGATGCCTTCCAAACTAGGACAAATCCGGGGAAACTCGAACGAATGGCAGCCCTAGGATACATAATTTATTTGAAGGATGATCATGTTTCCGCTGATGTAACTCATTACATATCAGACTTACAAAAAAAGTATTTTTACAGAAAATGTATAGAATTTAGTCTTCTTCTTTTGTCGTAGGATCAACCGTTGAGGAATTATTTTGAAAAAATCAAAATTTGGTATCTTTAATCCAAGATGGCGGAAAGCGCGGACCCCCCCTAATGGTCTAAGCTTGGATTTTTCATCGGGGCCCGGAATTGAGCAACATTATACCAATCCTAAAATATAACACTAACACTAACTTAAAATTTTGACTAAAACCACAGAATAAATTAAAACAAATTATTTTCTCTGACACAAAAACTAAAATAAGCAAACCTAACCTGGGAGAAATATACAAAGTGCAATGCAAAACCGACAATTGTGACAAAGTGTACATCGGGGAAACGGGTAGGGATATAAAAACGCGAATGAAGGAACATCAATGATTTCAAAATGATACAGCAACAGAGAAAAACGAACGTAACTACAGCACAGCTGCCTTATCCCATGCAATTAAAATGGGCCATAATTTTGACTATAAGGACCCGAAGATACTGCACACAGAACATAATTGGAGGAGAAGGAAAAATATAGCAGCACTCTATATACACCTTAATAAACCAAGGTCAATAAATTTCAAAATAAACACTCAATGCATCAGCACACAATACAAACATAAACTGGAGACATTAATAATATACAATCGTAGCTAATGATCTCCCACTAATTCTGTTTTTAGTCAATTAGTAGTATTACGTTGTAGCATTAAAGATGTCCTAGGTGATTAGCTCGTAAGATAAAATCTAGTTAAACTAAATTATTATTTATGTTATTTACTTACTTATTCAGTTAGTCTCATAGTAAATGTGGTGTGGTTTCTATTATTGCGAATTGTTAAAATAGATTATGTGCTTTTAAATTAAATTTTAAATTAAGTTTAAAATATTGACAAAAGGAGAATAGAAATCCGGATTATCAAGGTAATTGTGTATGATATAAGCTTTCATAACGTAGGCTCAATAGGGATATAGTATATTTTAGGCATTGAAGATGGTCTAAATAAGAGACTGAAATATTTGCAAATAAATTATAGAACTATGGAAATTATGCTGTAGTTTTATTATAATTTCTAGAAACCAAGGGTCACTAACCCCATATAAGTCTGCAAGTTTATACACAAAAAGGACCCATACAACCTAATTTTCTTCATAAAATACTTTCCGTAGCCAGTCCTTCCTAGCTGAACTTTTCAGAAGTGCATCAGATTTTCGTCCATCATTTCATCGATTAAAATCATACAAACTTGGGGCGATTAAAATTATGAGAATTTAGATATAAGATGCGATCCAAATTCCACGGATATTGAACGGTTCAGAGCACGTGGTGTAAAATGTGCGAACATTTCAGTTTTTGAAAAATGAAGTTATATAATAATTTAATGTTAAAATTAAAAATAGTTTTAGTAAACTGCATTTACGCCGAATAATCAAAAATGAGTGTGATAGCATATTTGAAAACCGATTTCGCGGGAAAATCGAAAAAAGTGCAAGTGGAATATTGCTGTGAAAGTGAGAATCCATCAGATGAAAACGAAAACTGAAGAAAATGTGAAATATGTTTCAAGAATTGAAAAACTAAAAAAAGTGGTACCCGCGGTATATCTAATCCTTCTAGAAATAGTTTCGAAGCGCTGTAAATAATCTTGAATGAGAAGAATTTTGTTGTTCCCGCAACTTGAAATCTGTTCTAATGCAGAGAAAGGTGTATTTAAGAACAGTTGCACCTGGAGAGAACACTTTCACTTCAGTATTAAGAGACAGCTAAAATTATTTAAAATATTTTATTTAAAAGGAATGCAATTGTCACAAGCTCTGCAAAGTCTTTGCGGCCAATATTAGGGGACGTGGTGCGCTTTCCCATGTCAAACGTTTTCCTAATCGGTGCTTATTTGGAGAAAAAGACATCAGTAATAGATATTTACTTGCATGGTTTCTAAACCCGCATGATTTCCAAGCCCTCAAAAATCTGCTGGAAACTGCAGGATTCGAATAGTGTCACAGTTTCGAATCGACCCTATGCACATTATTGGCTTGGGTAATGAGAAAATTGACGAAGGTTTTAAAAGAGTCAACAACCACTAAATTAGCACGAATGGACAAAGAAATGTTCTCGACTCGCTTAATTTCATTTGTTCCTTACATTTGGAAAGACTAAATTTCATAGAATCTGTCGTGAAAAGTTTTTCGCTCATATATTCTGAAATAAGTGGAACGTATAATGTGCACAGCTTATTGCATCTACCGCAAAGCGTAAAAGAAATCAGCTTTGTCAACGATTTCAGTACGTACAAGGTCGAAAATTAAATTCTAAATTAAATACTTGTCAAAAAGCTGATACAAATTTTGTAGCAAGTCTACAATAAAAGACACTATAAGAAAATGTTTTAAGAGCTAGAATCAATTGGATTCAAAAGAAACATGCATGGAACAATAATTTCACACAAATCTGTACTACCTTGCACTCCTATAAAAATAATCAAATTTGTCGACGAAGAATCAAAATTTATAATCGGAGAGCGACTCGAAAATACCCGAAACTATTTCGAAGTGCTATTGGACACAACGTCTCTCGAAATGGTGCTTGCTAAGTGAGACAAAAGACTGAGCACATTAAATGTTTGACCTTAATGACGTTGTACAGAAATATTTGAGCCTCCCAAACGAAAAGGACTTTTTGATAATACCTATTATTCGTGAATGCATAGCACGTGTAATTTTATCTTCAGTAATATCATATTTTGTGTTGTAATAGGTAAAATACCTGAGGAAATTAAAAAAAAATATATATAAAAAATCGACTAAGTGCGAGTCGGACTCGCGCACGAGGGGTTCCGTACCATCGTACAAAATTTAACACTATGCGTTACTTCTCGAAAAACTGGGTACCAAATATATACTCAAAAAATTATTCGTTACTTGTACTCCTATTCTGTTGATTCAAAATTTTCCTTTCGTGGTAAATTCGGTATTCTATTACCTATATGAATACAGTGTAACGATGGAAATCAAATAACTAAAATTCGTCCTACGTATGTGGTACCCGGTTAAAGTTTTCGATAAAATTACATGCTAGAGAGTATTGTACCTATACGATTACCAAACATCACATTTATCACACTTTTTCCCAGTTCTTCACATAAGTAAGTACCGAATCTTTTTTTTTTTCATCACTAGTATGACAGTGGCGGTAAGAAGTGAGCAATAAACTCCGGTGGTGCTGCCAATGTTAACTTAATATGAATTTAACCGATCTCCAAATATTTCACATTAAAATCACTAGTAAAATTTTGACGTATGTTAATTTGGAGAAAACAGTGTAATTCATTTTTATTAGATTATGATACAACAATTTTAACTTTTCAATCAATAAAAAAAAATGCGAATTGCTATAGAAATAGGAAATGCAAAATTTTACCAGTCACGTAATGTCTTGAGGCTAGTATCGAATTCGAGTAAAATATGACATTTCCATACAAATTCTATTGCTGGTAAAATCGCAAGCACAAATTTTACTGAAGATTTTACTAGTGCAATACGGAGTTCACCGGTAAAAACTGAAGTTTTCTTTTTTATAGAATATATGGATCTCATTTAACTAGTCTGGTCAAATTTTGACAATTTCTATGTATTTCTAAGAGTTAAAATTATTTTATTAAAATGTAAAATTGAATTATTTTGTGTTCTCCAAATTAACATTTACTAGCGATTTTGGTGTGAAGAATTTATAGTGCCGTCTATTTTTATTTTACATACATACCTAACCTTTAGTTTTTACCTGAACTCTCTGTACTGTACTAGTAAAATCATTAGTAAAACTTTCGCATGTGATTTACCGGCGCTAAAATTTGTATGGATATATGTTACATTTTACTCGAACTCGATACTAGACTTTAGGAAACGGCCCCATAAAACTGGAAAAATTCCTCGTTTGGAATAAATAAAGAAATATATGCAGGCGATTTTCGCACGAATGAAAGAAGTGCGACTGAGAAAACGAGTTAAAAATAAAAATTGAGAAAACAAATCATTACCCGAATGGTAAAAACTTCTTGAATAACTTCAAAATCCTTTCAAATTTTTCGTCGCTCGACCTCAAGTTTTTAGAAATAGATAAATTTCGCTTTGGCCGACATCCTGAGAGGAGTACGTATATATATAATTTCTATAAAATAAAATTTTCACTATTTCCAAAACTATCAGAGAATGCAGCACCCACTTAAATTCTTTAGAGCAAAGTGAAATTGCAAGAAAATATTTGGAATCAGTTGCAACTTCTCTTCCTTCCGAAAAAAATATTTTCGACGGCAGAACTTTCTATAAGAGATTTTTTCCTGAAAATGTTGAGAAATTAATCTTCTTCCACACTAATCAAAATATTTCTTAAAAATTATTAATTTACTTCAGAAAAATAATATATATTTTTTTTCTGCTGAAATGTTTTGTTTTAATTTTTCAATTCTTGAACTCTGATTGGGTACTTTTATTTTCATATTTAATTAAATATATTTAATTTAAATAATAAATATAATAAGTACGAGTATGCTGCTTAAAGAGTATTTTACGCTTAGATCATATAACGAAAAGGATAGGCTATGCTGTGTAAAATTCCTGTACGTGTGATAAGCATTTTTTTTTTAGACACGGAGACGAAATGACAAATAGGCTATCGCCTTGTTACTCCAAGGTTATTCTTCAGTTTGACAATTCTGATTTATTTCTGACATTTTAGATTTTATCAAAGGAAAGTTCGTGTTTCATTTAGTGAATTTGTGATATAAAAGTGATTATAAGTGATTATATATTTAATAGAAGTGCTATGTTATACTCAAATATTGTTTTGTGCACGGGATTACATAGAATCGAGACTCCGGAGTCTTCAATTATCGGAGTGAAGTGCGCTGTGCTGTGCTGCAGAAACAACCGGAGATATTCTCTTTGGAAATCATTTTTGAGGCAAGTTTAATTCTTTCAATAATAAATTATATTGTTCTAAATAAAATAAGAGTGCAATATTTATAAAAATAAACAACCTTGGTAGAAAAATTTAACATTTTCCAATGCCGGTTTGTTTGTTTAAAATTGAATTGTTATTGTCGCCTTAAGTTACAACAGCCATACAAAGGCAACGCCAAAAAATATTCTCAGAAAATAAATGGAGCACTAAGAAAATTCGTAAAAATGTAAAAGTTATAAAAATATTATAAAATTATAATCTTAAAAATTAATTTAAAAATCTTTTGATATAATGGAATCTCTTCTATTGAATTTCTTCAATACTTAATAAAGTTTCAACCACTAAATTTTTCGCCCGGTGTGAAAATATCGTAGTTTACTACTTCCATGACTAAAACGAATACATCGATGCGGTTCTACTACATGCAGAAAAATGTCTTTCTTCCTCATAGCCTATCCTTTTTGTTATATGATCCAAGATTTTACGTAAACTACTGAATTAGAAAGTAACGAATATTTTTCGTAGAGTAACGAATGAGTACAGGGTAACAAAAGTATCGACAATGCACATGCCTACCATGTACTCTTCATTTATTTTTTCAAATGAGAGTAGGAGGAAAAAAACGCCCAAAATCTTGTTTCTTGGATGGGGTCTTCTTTAATTTTTAATTTTACTTTATTTTTATTATATGTTGTTATAGCAGCAATAGAAATACACAGTCTGTGAAAATTTCAACTGTCCACCTATTACGGTTAATGAAATACAGCCCGGTGACAGACAGAAGGAGACTTAGTAATAGCGTTCCCGTTTTTACCCTTTGGGACAAAACCCTATAAAAGGAACCCTACCATGGAACACAAGCAATTTAATGAACCAGGATTTATTCCCGATCAGCTGCGTTGCTGCAATGCAGATTTACATTTCTGGCAGCAAATGCAAACTAAAGGTAAATTTAGTGATGATAAAAGCAAATAACATTAATATAACGTAATTAATTTTAGATTTTATAAGTAAAGAATTTGAAGCTTAAAAGCATTTGCTAACCCAGCAGGACGAGAAATCAATGGAACTCCATTCTAGTAATGTCACGTGACTGAAAGGTTGCTTTTTGTGGAAAATCCTGGTGGTCGGGGCAACGCAATTAAAGGTGAAACAAACATTTCTTACAACTTTATGAATTCAGATTTCATTGATTAAACGAATTTTTTTTCTGCCGTTTATTCTTATCTAAACTACTAATCGATTTTAACTACAAAGTATAAAAGAAAAGCAATCATTAAAATTACATCATAACGCAGCCAATATACTCTTCCGTAAGTTATAAAGAAAATTTATTGATAATTTCAAATTTTATTCGTCTTATTAGTAATACACTATTTTATTTATCCCAGGAGCACTTCAAATAGACGGATACACACTGAAGAGGATATTCGTCGCGGAAATCCGTGAAGTCTTTTGAGTTGTAAAAAACAGGCAGCAAAAGCTGTAAGCATTAAGCGGTCATAAATAGCAAGGAAAATAAGTAATTCCATTTGTAATTTTTAAATTCTTTTAATTCCTTTTGTTAGTTTTTTTGAAATGAATTTCTTTTTTTACTTTTATTTTTTTTTTTTATGAATTTCTTTGGTTACTTTTCTAAGATGACTTTCTTGTGTTAAAATTTTTAAAATTAATTCAATTTTTTTTTAAAGGATTTCTTTTGTTACGTTTTTTAAAACGAATTCCTTTTATTAAATAATTTTATTTCCACTTATTTCCTTTTGATTAAATTAATTTTTAGAGAAATGAATTTTGTTTTTTATTTGACGATTTCAATAAAATAATTTCGTTGCTGAATGCTGATGTCTTTTCATGCAGAAGGTAATCAATACAGCCTACTGCCTAGGACATCGTAAGGTTAAATTCATCGAAATCTTCAGCTAGAAAATAATATATATGGTAAATCATCATATTAAAAAAAAACAAACTGTTCACACTAAGCCAGAAAATAACAATGCGATAAAAATAGACCCGAATAATTAAATAGACACTGTAAGTCTAGAAAATTGAATAAACAAGAAGTATAATATTTTACATAGGAACTTATACGTGTCATATTTTTCCAAAAATCTGATGGCAAGGTGACTTTAAGCTTTGGCACAAAAAGATCCACAGATTACTTAATTACTGTGAATTCTCCCAGTGCCAAGACTCACAGTTTTAAACACATATTTCTCCAATGATTACCTTAATAGCCGACGATAAAGATAGAAAATAAATCAATTACTCTACTTACCACAGCTAACTGCAATATTCGATACCTTTTCACCTGTGAATTTTTTAATAGTTTCTACCTTTACACTACACAGTAGAATAAAATAAAATCACTGTTAATTTAGAACTCCACTGCCCTTCAAGCCTTCACTATAAGAAATGAGCTTTTGCCAGTGCCTAAATTGCGCAACTTGGCTATACTTGATACAAGCCCAACAATATATATATATATATGTAAAATATACAACTACAGGATTACACGCCAGGTTAACAGTGCCGCTTCGATTTTTTTATTTAAATCGTGAACTTATAATGATAAAATTTTTGTGTTGATTTCAGTTACTAGGACGACACGCACAGTATCCTTGGTAACTTGCAACTAACTAAAAACTATTTGCCGAGCCTTCTTCCATGAAAAGCAAAGGCAACATCACCTGTATAACTCAACTGTTACTGTTGCTGGCTGTATTGATAAGGTGTTCTTCATGGTCTACTGGCACTACCAACCACCATTTCATTTACTTGCGAACAAACTGTGTATTTCGTACGGTTGTACTTGCCGCCGTTGCGGTTTGTTGCTTTGATGACGACATGATGATGGAGCTATTTCAAGCAGTATTAGTGGAATGGATAGCACGAAAATATAATAACGGATATATGTATGTATGATAAGAATAGAATTTAAGGGTGGAAAAGTACAACAAAAAGTGGTGACTCGCTGGTTGGGTTAAATAGTATTTGTTAGTATATAGAGGAACTCCTTTCTTTAGATGCTATTATGTATAAATGCATGTGTTTCTATAATGATTTCAGCATATCCTTTAACATGCATTTAAAAGATTTAGCTCGTCAAATTATAACGGATTGATTAATAAAAATATTTTGGGAAATATCGAGATGAATTCCTCCAATTTATTTATGAAATTTGTATGTACTTGCATGAAAATTCATTAATTGATTCAAAACAATATTCACATGCATTATTTATTAACTTATTACTTTTGATTTTAGTATGGGAGAGAAGGTGGGGGGATAAGTCGCGTCATTTCGGCGGCAGGGATGGCTAAAAATTTTAGTACTTTTTTCACTTTACACCCTGTAACTTTCTTTATATACACCCTATCAAGGTGAGATTCATTTCAAATGATACCAAACCGTCTCAGCATTTCAATGAATGCCCAATTACTGTTTTTGAGATATTCCCGTTTCTATGATTCATAATTTCATTAATTTTCTAATTTTGCGTGGAATTGCATAATAGAAGGAACGATTACCATCGTCAGTAGCAAAATTAATGAAATTATGAACCAAAGAAGCGGGAACATCTAAAAAATGGTTGCATTTAGATAGGTACATAATAGTCAAATTGAAGGTAACATTCTGGAGTTTTTAAATGTTGTGAAAAAACTGTACAGTTATTATGCATTCTGGCAGAAAAATCGTTAAAATTTGAAAAAATTAGGACTTTTTTTACATTGACGTCCTACATCTTGTGACCGAAGGTAACAGGAAGTCTGAGTGGACAATCATTGGAAAGCTTAGACGATTTGCTATCATCACCTTGATAGAGTGTATATAAAGAAAGTTGCAGGTTGTAAAGTGGAAAAAGTACTAAAAATCATAAACTCCCGACCGCCTAAACGACGCGACTAACTCCCCCCGCCCCCCCCCCCCACACTCTTCAAATAATTTTTTCTTGTTTCCACCTTAGCTATCAAACCCTTGAGTTATGCAGACTGATAGTCAAAAATCAAAAATTTCTTAAACGATACCTACCTATGAATAGGTTTTGTTTGTAGTTTCTAATCGGCAAAAAATTTAAAGTTCTCAAAAATTGGAAGAACTGTTATAATCTGTATAAACCTGGAAGGTAACTGCAAACGTTAACCAACGTAGGAACATTAAAGGGTTTTAAAAAAATAATACGAAGAATTTTGGAATGGATAATTTTAATAATTTTTATAATTTTTATAATTTTAATTTCATTCATATAAAATCTTTCTTATTTATTTTTTTTTTGTATTGAATAGATTGCTCGGTTTTTATGAAACTGAAATTTATTCACGCAAATAAAATTGTCTTCTTAAGAAATTTTTGTTCTTCTCGACTTCGCTTCAATAAATACTATAAGAATAACTAATATATGTGTATATACATAGGTATGTCCAAAGGGTTGGTTCTTGCCCCTCTGTCTATAAAATAAGGGGTACGTCAGTAACGGAAGTCCATAGCGCGGAGGTAATAGGTCACATGAGAAAGAGTAATAAAAAAAAAAATTCAGGTGAAAAGGGATGTACCAACACCCTCCAAGAGTTATGAAAGGTTGAATTTGTTTGCCTTAATTTATTATAAAACACCAAAACACTTGGAAACTAAGCAAATTACAAGCACTCTTAATGCATACATATTGCTTGGTGGAGGTTTTCGAATATTTCAAGGAATGTGCAATCGTCAGATGGCACACCCTTTTTCATAGCGTAGTTTGCACACCGTTGTATTAGTATACCCAATACTTGCTTGCTATATTTTAGTTGGAATAAATTGTATTTAACTTGATTTTTTTTATACTGATAAAATAAATGTGAGGTGTACGAGAAATGAAATGAAATCAATTTTTATGATTCATGAAATGTACCTGGAAATTCGTATAGTCTGTGGCTGAATTTTTATATGCATTGAATCTAACTAAATCTTTTTTTTTAATAGAAATAAGGGCACATGTAATCACAGTCTTCCAATAAGTATAATTATTTGGATATGTAAATATGATGAATATTATATGAATATGGAGTATCCTGTGTGCGGAAACCATGGAAATTATAAAATATAAAAAAAAATTATTATCGCAAGTCACGTACCATACAACGATTTTAACATATCACCTAATTTAATATCTATCTTGGCTACTCCGTATAATCATATTTGTAGGTACGAATTATTTAAATAGTAGTTAAAAAAAAACATTATATACATACATATATGGGGTGGGGTAGATTTGATTAACATCAATCAGATATCAATATAACCCACCTATATCCCGCGATTTTTTTTAAATATTCCAGATTTAAGGTTCTATTCCTGGTATACGGCCTGCCATATACACCAAATCGGTATTGGAGAAAACTGTATAAACTGATATACATACATTTAAGTTTCACTTAATGAGAAATTTTATATTTCAAATCATTTTCAAAATGATTTTCCGTGCTAAGAAAAAAAAATATAGGTATATATACTGATGGTTGCTAGACTTGCGTTTCTCTTTGCAAAGGAAAAAAACTTTCTAGGAAATTTGATGTCTCTAAGTCAACTTGATCCCGAGCCTTTTAATATTATGCAGGGCATGCAATGTATTTTGCCGTAGGTATTATCATTGTTTATATGCATTACAAACAAAATGATAAAATTAGTATACACAAACCTTATAATTTCATCTAGCCCAGATATGTAGGTATCTATTAAACCTAATTATCAACACAATTATGGATATATTGTATTTAGATATTATTGATTGTTTGGTAAGTTTTATGCATACCAATGTGAAAGTGAAGTATTTATTCTATGTAAATCAATGACATAAATAATTCATGCACGAATTTTCGATGACAGGCATTGAATAGAGTCGAAGAATTAATTAGACTTTGATTTGATTATGCAAAAAAAAAAATACGCACTGACTAATAGCGCATTTTATTTATGTACCGTGGAGAACTACAAGAGTCACATTTAAAGACCTGTTCGGACATGGGAAGCAGCGTTGCTCTCCTTTTTGAATATTTTGGAAGTAAATTAGTGGAAACAAGTAAAACTGTTAGAGTTGGTCTAAGTTCAAGTCTTATGATACCCTAAATGAATAATCGTATGTCATTTTGTATGGTCACTCATCTGTGGAAGTTTAATTTTTGGAGCGGATTTTCGCATATGTTTATATAAGGGTTCAGAAAAAATAATAAGGTATAACCAATTTTATAGGATTTCATATTCTAAAGTACTTTTCGGTACATTAAAACCGTATAGGATTTATCGTTTTCACGGTATACGTAAAAACTCTAAATTTTTATATGGCAACTGTACAAGTCAAAGCTTCTATGGATCTTCTCCTTGATTCATACGAAGCTCTCCGTATATTTATTTTGGGTCCTTTGAAAAAGATTAATTTTTAATATTAATAAATTATATTTATATATATATGAATAAAAAAGTTTTCCTTTAGATCTATTCTTTTTTTGTTTTTATTAATATATTTTTATATATTTTTATTTTTAGAAAGCTTATAAATATTTAAAAGCTCTTTCGCCCTCTAGCGCCTATATTCAACTAAAACTATTTCCTGACACAACCAATTATTGTTATTTTCTTTACAATTTTAAACAATCCTTGCTTTGTATTTTCTGAAAATGTACAGTGTTGTGTGTCTGCGATTAGAGCTTATTAAAAGTTTTTTGAAGTGTTTTTAAACAAACGTCATATATGTACATACAAACAGTCAGCAAGAATATTAAGCTGACAAACTGAATAGCTTTCAAATTAATTTATTTTAAAGTCAATTGTAACATAAAAAAAAAAAACAATGTAGCTTCCGCTACATCAACTCCCACCTCAGCGAAAGCGTCCAATAAATATCAAACAGATGAAAATGTCAATGAATTATTTGTTTATTTATTTATTTTTTTTGTTTTTTTTTTATATGTATTATAAAGTTATAATTTGAATGAAACACTCTTTTTAATATATCTATGTAATGGGAGTGTTCACATTCACATTCGCGTCCATAAATGCCGGTTTTAGGCGATCGATGGAAATATTTGTCTCTCTTCCGTTGAAGTCACCAGAAAAGTTTTTATCATTTCTGCTCAATACTTTAAAGGGTCCCTTATATGGACAACTTAAAGAAGTTAATGTCGACCTGTCTATTCTTACGAATACGAAATCGCAATCTTTTAAATTTTTAGGTATATTTTATTATTCTGCTTTCTGGTGCTTGTTGGCGTAAAATTATGAATGTGATTTCGAAGTTTCTTGATCAAATCTGACGGGTCCAATATGGGTTTCGATGTATCTATAAAGAATTCACTCGGTAATCGTAGTGGTTGAACCATATCAGCTGGACAGCAGCCGAGATCGTCTTTAATTGTATTTCTGAAACCCAAAAGAATCGCTGGTATTTGTAATGTCCAGTTTATATGACCTATCTTAGACTTTGTATGTCTGTGAATTTCTGATTTCTGACAAGCTAAGCATGATTTTGTCCATGTTAGGCCAAAAATACCTTGAAGATTTCAATTTTTAGTTGCTCTTATACTAGGGTGTGATAAATTGTGTATAATTTCAAAAATTTTTCGCCATAAAAGTTTTGGAACATATGGTCTAGAAGTGTTTGTTGATATATCATACCAAATTTTATTTTTAGAACCGGACAGTTCTGCATCAGTCAATTCAAACTTAGAATCTTTTCTTGTATTTTTGGTAGAAATTAGACGTTTCAATTCTTCGTCGTCTTTTTGGTTTTCGGCGATAATACCTAAGTCTATTTTATTGTCATTTAGCTCGCAATGACTTTCGTTGTTAATTAAAACGCGTGATAAAGAGTCAGCTACTACGTTGGTTTTTCCTTTTATGTGTCTAATATCCGAAGTAAATTTAGTTACGAAATCCAAATGCCTTGCTTGTCTGGGACTCCGTTCTGTCTTTGTCCAGATGGCAGAGGTTAATGGTTTATGATCTGTGAAAACAGTAAATTCGCGACCCTCTAGAAAATATCAAAAATGTTTTATAGGCAAATACATCGCCAGCAGTTCTCTATCAAAGGTTGAATACCTTACTTCTGCTGGAGTCAATTTTTAAGGAAAAGAAAGCTAAAGGCTCGCAATTATTTTTATTGTATTGTTCCAAAACTGCTCCCACTGCTACTACTGACGTGTCGACCGTTAAAATAAACTTAGCGTCTTCGAGTGGATGAACCAGAAGCGTGGAGGAAGAAAGCGTTTCCTTAATCTTATTAAATGCAATTTCACACTCCTGTGGCCAGTCAAAGTTTTTGGCGATTTTTGGTTTCTTTAGCAATTTGGTTGAAGCTACATATGTAAATTGAATTTTAAAACTCTGCTAAATGTGGAACAAACCTATGGTAGTAATTAACCATTCCGATAAATTATTGAATTTGCCTGACTGATATTGGAGAAAGGAAATTTTTAATTGCATTCACCCTATCCTCGGATGGAAGAATTCCATCTAAAGTTATCTTATGACTCAGAAAATCCAAAGAGCTTACTCCGAAAATACGTTTTGCAGGATTAATGTTTATGCCAAACTCTTGTAATCGTGTAAATACTTTCTATAGATGAGATATGTGGTCTTCATTTACTTGCCACCAGAATGTCGTCGTGTAAAGACAAAATCGAATCCTTTTAAAACTTGGTCCATAAAATGTTGGAAATTCTGCGCTGCGTTTCTTAGACTGAAAGGCATTCTTGTAAATTCAAATAATCCAAACGGTGTAGTTATCGCTGTCATGTGCTACTGAGATATGGTGATATGCCCTAACTAAATCAATTTTAGAAAAAATTGATGTACCATTTAAATTCAAAGCAAATTTTTGGATATGTGGTATCGGATATCTATCAGGCGTAGTTATTGCATTTAAACGCTTATAATCGCCGCAAGGTCGCCAATCAGAGGAGTTCTTCTTAGCCACCATATGCAATGGAGAAGAAACTGGTGACGAAGAAAGTCGGCGTAAACCCAATTTTACCATTTGTTCGAATTCTAAATTTGCCATCTTTAATAATTTGAATATCCAACCTACGTGGTCTCGAAAAAGGAAGCTGTCCTTTTGTACATATTTGATGAAGAACATTATGTTGTACGGGAAGATCATAACATAGTGTCTGTGTTAACGAAGGAGATCTTTGCAAAATTTTACCGTATTCGTTGTCAAATGCGTAATGACGTGGTGAAGGAGTATTTGCATTTACCGTGATTCCATTTACACAAACAGAAGTTTTTCCGTCAATCAATCTTTTATTTTTGAGGTCAACTAATAAATTGGATTTTTCCAAAAAGTCAGCTCCGGGAAAGAGAGTTTTCGTCTTAATCCGGATTTTTTTTTTTAATAACTTACTGCCGTATGTGTTGATTGTTGATCTGTTCGCTGCTGATAATATTAAATTTGGATCACTTTTGAATTTGCCGAAATATACGTTTGGTACCATAGATCCGCCCCAGTATCGATTAAAAATTTTAATTTGTTTTCTTTGTCCTGAAGAAAAAGCCTTTTTGAAATTGTGGTACTTGACTTAAAACACGCTGAGGGGATATTTAGTTTTTTTATTTATTCTTATCAACGAAAGAACAGGGAGAAATGCATTTACTTGCCATATCTCCGAATTTGAAATGATACCAACACAATTTTTTATCGGTATTAAATCTCGATTGACTTCGAGAACGACTTCTTGAACGGAACCTAAAATTATTTTTATAATTACTCTTGTTATATATAATTACTATTGTTATCATTTTATTAGTTACATTACTATCATTATTCAAAGTCGAATGTTTTGTTGGGCTATCTGTGAATTAAAACCTTTATTTATTTCGGATACATTTTGTAATTTAGAAACTCAAATATTTTATCTGCTAAACAAATCTTTGATATCTTGTTTACATGAAGATGTCAATGCAATATTAATACTAGGTGGAAGCCTTCTGTCACCAATTTCCGAAGTACAAAGCAGTTGCTCCAATTTCTTCTCCTCTGAATCACTGAATCTCTGTATCAGAATCTTCTTTAAATTGTTTTATTTATCCTCTGCAGGCGGAGCTTGCAGAAAATCTAAAACATTCATAATGACCTTCAACGGAAGAGCTTGTACTACATGCCCGAACTTAGTTTCATCCACACGAATTCCTTTTGCATTAAATTCAGCTTCTGCCTGTATAAACCAAGCTTCTGGACATGGTTTCCAAAAGGTTGGAAGCTTGACAGACGCTGCCACCACGATATTTTGTGTATTATCAATCATTCCGTCTCCTGGCATTGTGAAAATGAACACTTGTAACTACACTAAATTGAAAAGCATTTGAAGGTACACTGAAAACTGGTTTTGTACTGACATAAAACTCGTAGTACATAAATGGACTCGCTTTTATAACCAAAACGTCTCGCAATTTAAGATAGATTTACTTACAAAAAAAAATCGATTTCTTTTTTAATATATACGAGTATATAATACTTTCTAAACTTCCAAAAAGCTTAGTAACGCAATTAACTGTCCTTCTTTTTGTAAGTCTTTCTCTGACCAGAAAATATGATGTTTGTGTTTTCTTTTAGTGTCTTATTAGTGTCTTATGTACAATATTTTTACAATTAATATATATAAAAAAAATTATTAATCTTTTAGAAATCTCAACTCAAGCTAATCTAAATCTAAACTTACGGTGATCCTTCCAATCAAATTATTTGTTCCTTCTTTCTTGTTTTACAAACAAAATATTTTGTTTATTTATTCATCCACACACAAACTATTCTCTCTTTTCTCTTCTTCTCGATAAAATTTTTCTTATTTCTTTGTTCTTTTATACACCAATTTTTCTTTCTACTATTTTTTTTTTGTTTTTTAAAAAACAAAATCGGTATTTACAAAATTTCAGTTCTTTACGTTGATGCGTTCTCAGGTTGTGTCCAAATCTATAGTGAAAAACGAAATTTTTGTATGTCAACCCTACTAGGGAGTTACCCGATTTGTGCCATTTTCAAACCAAGTTTTACCCTTTTTTTTGTAAAGCCCGTATACTAAATTTCAGCTCTCTAAGTGAATATGTTCTCGAGTTAGGACGGACAGACATGCAGAAATCAAAATAATTTTTAATTTTGTGCATGGGTGTCTAATCCATTTTGCTCTACCATAATTTCTAAGTGTTACAAACGGAATGACAAACTTAGTATACCCTTTAGATTTCATCTAGTGTATAAAAAGGTAGTAGCTGAACTAGGCTTGGGCTTGAATCCTAAATTCGATGGAAGATGAAACTAGATATGAATATTTTTATTATATTTATATTTGAATAAAATAATAAAATATATAATATACTTGTTTGTAATATATTTGTTTTTATTTTTAATAAATTCTTCTTTAGTTTTATTTTCTTCTTTGATATGTATGCATGCGTTTATACACAGAAAGGTCTCTTGAAAATTGATTCAAAAGTAATTATTAATAACAATTATTATGAGAGTATTTCATAATAAAAGCTTTTTATTTTTCTAGAAACTAGTTTGGCCTCTGGCGTCTATCGATTGCCTCATTTCCTGACATCTACCAAACTTTCTAAATTTATTACAAACTAAAGTGTCTTGATGCGTATTTTTTTAAACTTGTTTTAGATCTTTGGCAAGATAAACAAGATTTTGCCCACAAATTTATATTTTTATTCATGTTAGGCCAAAAGTATCTTAACGAAATCAATTTCCTGGTTGCTCTTATACCGGGGTGTGATAGAGTATGTATAATTTCAATAATTTTTCGTCTTAAGATTTTCGGAATGTATGGGCGGGAAGTTTCTGTCGATATGTCAAATTGTAATATAATATAATTCTTTAATGCTCTTATCATCAATATATGAAAATATCTGACAAAGTTTGCACATTGTATTCTGTTTTTATAGAAAGGGTCTGGAATACGATGTCTGCGGTAAGGTGGGGATGACTGGAAACCATTTGCTTCCTGGGTAGCTAAGGGAAATCTAATAGCGTGCTACAACACCAAATTTCATTTTGCAAGGGGAGAACTTTGTTTTTGTTAATTTAAACTAAGAACTTTTTGTAGTTCCTTGCGTAGAAATTATATGTTTTAAATCTTCATCTCGTTTTGTGTTTCAGCGATGTTTTTTAAGTCTATTTTATCTTTAACTCGGAAAGACTTTCGCCGTAAACTACTATGCGGGATAAAGAATCGGCAACCACATTAGATTTTCCTTTAGTATCTCTTATATCTTAAGTGAAATTTTCGGGTAGTAGTTGTTAGTGCTGCGTGGCACTTACTAATCCACCAATGTAGCTTTCTCTGTATAACGCCGGAGTTTCTATTACAAGGTGTGTGAAATTCTCTTTCCTTGTTGGACCGGGAAAAGTCCCATCACTCGTGATACCTCACTTACGTCGTAATTTAATAAAACACTTTTGTTGAACTGTTTCTTCGGTTGCCGTTTTAACACTCTTGCCAACAACAGATTTTAATTGCCCACATCTGGGACTCTAACACACTATTATAATTGTACGAATTACTCGTATTGCAACAAAGGCAGAAGTTTCTTGTTCTCCGAGGGATAAAATAATGACACAAACTATAGGTAACTTTAGCTCAATTCGGACGGACAAATAAAACTTTTATTATAAATTATTTTAAGTAAAGAAAAATCTTTGATGGTTTGATGGTTACCAGCAAAAAAAATTACAGACTAAATTATATTTTTGTTTTTCTTTTTTTTATAAGAAAATCAATGCCTACTTACTCATAACCTTTTCCCATTTTCAACGTTACTTTCGCTCAATTTTAGACCCTTATAAATGTTCAAAGTGACTTCTGTGCACATTTACAAATCCTTTTACGTGTCTCGCTGTGATTGATAATCAAAGCTTCGTCATCATTGCCCGTTGTAAATGCAGCCACAAAATGCGTTATAAGATCTAAACATCCGTCTTGTCTGGGACTTCGTTTTGTCTTGGTCCAGATGGCTGACGTTAGTGGGTTGTGATCGGTAAAAACCATAAAATCTCGACCTTCTAGAAAGTGTTTGAAGTGCTTATAATGCGTGAGTATATTGCCAAAAGTTCTCTGTCAAAGGTCGAATACCTTATTTCGGCTGGAGTCAATTTTTTTGAAAGGAAGGCCAAATGTTCCCCATTATTTCTGTTACATAGTTGTAATACGACCCCAGCTGCTGCGGTACGAATCTACGACAATAATTATCCGTTCCGATAAATTGTTGGATCTGTCTTACTAACTTTGGAGATGGACAATTTTTTATTACACTCACTCTCTCTTCAGATGGAAGAATTCCATCTTTGGTTATTTTATGACTTAAAAAGTCTAAAGCGATCACTGTAGCAATGCACTTTGATGGATTAATGTTAAGACCATGTTCCTGCAACCATGGCAATACGTTTTCAATATGTGTTATATGCTCTTCTTTATTTCTACTAGCCACTAAAATGTCGTCTATGTACGTGAAAACAAAATCTAGTTTATATAAACTAGGTCCATAAAGCGTTGGATAAGGTCCGTGCAGCTTTTCTTAATCCAAATGCCATTCTATTGAATTCAAATAAAGTTATGGCTGTTTTGTTATTTTGTCGTGGGATACCGGTATATGGTGATATGGATAAATTTTGGAAAATATTGAATAGCTATTAAAATTCAACGATAAATTTCGAATATGAGAGATAGGGTACCTATCGGGTGATGTTATTGCGTCTAAACGCCTGTCCTGTAATCCCCTCAAGATCGCCAACAAGATGAATTCTTCTCCGGCACTGGTGAAGAGGAAAGTCGACATAAACCTAACTTGACGATATGTTCGAATTCCAATTTTGGTCTTTTTAATTTTTCCATATCGAGCCTACGTGGCCTTGAAAAAGGAAGTAGTCCTTTTGTAGATATGTGATGTACCACAGTATATTGTACGGGGGCAACGTAATATGGTGTTTGTGTTAACGACAGAAATTTGTGCAAAATTTTACCAAACTCATTGTCAGGTTCGTAATGACGAGGTAAAGGAGTATTGGTGTTTATCGTTATTCCATTTCCGCAAACCGACGTGCTTCCGTCAATCAATTTTATATTTTTAATGTCAACCAATAAATAAAATTTCTCTAGGAAGTCAGCTCCAATAATTGGTTTATATCCTCCAGCAATGATGAACAGATAACTTAGATCTTGTCTTAATCCGAAATCTACCTTCAATAATTTTGTACCAAATATATTAATTGTCAATCCGTTAGCTGCGGTTAATATCAAATTTGGGTTACTCTTAAATTTTCTAAAATATGCGTTTAGTAATACTGAAAGTTCCGCCCCAGTGTCAAGTAAAAATTTAAGTTTATTCTCCTTATCTAAAAAGAAAACTCTTTTTCAAATATTACTATTAGACATACAGGACACTGCGTGGACATTTAGCTTTCTGGGTTAATCTTACCAATAAAAGCGAATGGAGGAATGTATTTATTAGCTTTGTCTCTTAATTTCAAATGATACCAACAAAGGTATTTACTGTTATCAAGGCTTGACTACCTTTGTGAACAACTACTTGATCGGTATCTAAAATTGTTCCTGGAATGATCAATTGATTTGTTGTTTTCATTGTTACGCATTGTAAAATGTTTTAGGAAAGTTTCCAAATTATCTACTTTATTTTCTAAAATTGTTACTTTATTTGATAAACTACCCACTATCACTACTAATTGTTGAAATGGCCTCTTGGGAGAAAGGTAAAGAAAAACTATTGTTTATGAAGATACATATTGAGATTTTCCAACATCAAATATTTTGACGGCTAATTCTAACAATTCTTTAATGCTCTCTTAACTTGATGCAACCAATGCGATGTTGATATATGTTGGAAGTGTTCTCATCCATTATTAATATTATTATTATTAATTACGGGTGATGCAGACAGGATTTCTGCCTCTCATCTTGTCACTGCGACCTATAAGATCTATTGTGACATTACCCCTTGATGCCCTAGGGCGCCCATTCGAACTTAAGGTCTTTGATGAGTCACAGTCACATAGGACATGTTCAGCGGATTCATCGTCTTCCATACAGAATCAACAGGTCTCATCATTGACCTTACCCATCTTCTTAAGGTGGTATCTAAGTGGACAATGCCCAGTAAGGAGGCCCGTTATGAGCCTTAGTTCCTTCTTGCTGAGTGAGAGGGGACTTTTTGGGTGTCCAAAGACCGGCTCAGGGCCAATAAACGGAGATTTGACTCCTTCCTTTGCAAGGCGGTCCGCAATCTCGTTTCCCATAATGCCTTCATGTCCTGGTACCCAGATCAGTGTCACCCTATTTGTCTCGGCCAGTTGCTTTAAGACAGTAAGACAGTCTCACACCAGCTTTGACTCAAAGGTAAACGAGTTTAACGCTTTAAGTGCTGCTTGGCTGTCTGATATTATGTATATTTTTGCTCCACGCATATTTTTATGGATTATTTCGCGAGCGCAGAGTTCTATGGCGTGTATTTCTGCTTGAAAAATGGTTGGTGAGGTCCCCAGTGCCTTTGCGAGATTGCACCTTGGCCCATATATGCCCACGCCTGCTTTACCTTTTACCTTTACCTTTTGGATCCATCCATGTACCATTTAAGAGATCCTTTTTCATAGGGTAGGTCCCCAGTGTGCCACTGTTGACGGTTCCCTACAATCACCTTAAATGGTGTTTCAAAGTCTGAAATTTGGTTAGCCTCTATAAAATCCTGGAGGACTTTCAGGTGGCCAACCAGATTATTTGTACTTAGGAGGTTTGCCCTTTGTAGCCTAATTGCACTAAGTATGGCCTGCTCCCTAACATGCAAATGTAAGGGTAGCAGGTCCAACATAGCCTCTAGGGCCGCAGTTGGGCAGGTACGCATGGCACCGGCTACTCCTAGACATGCAACCCATTGTAGTTTTTGCAAGCTAGCTTGAGCTGTCTTTTGTTTTGTTGTTGGTTTAAGACCCCAAGTTCTGCCAATAAGCCTGCGGCATGTCCATGTTGCCACTGTAGCTTTATCCAGTATTCTTTTTTAGTGAGAGTTCCACGTTAGTCTGTTATCCAAGGTAATACCTAGATATTTGACTTCCTTTGAGAATTCCACTACTGTTCCCTCAAGGGATGGTGCTTTTAGGTAAAGCTTCCTTTTTCTCGTGAAGGGAACAACTGTTGTCTTACCAGGATTGGCTCGAAGTCCCATTATTTGGCACCAGTTGCAAACTATGTGTAGGGTATTTTGCAATAGATCAGAGATTATCTGATCATGTTTGCCCCTAATTGTAATGACCATGTAATCCGTTTTGTTAGCTTCTGTAGGACAACTAGAGACCATAGTAGAGGGGACAGTACCCCACCTTGGGACCATCCCTTGGCAGCCACTACTGTAATAGAGTCCTCCCCCAGGTTAGCTGTGATTCTGCGGCTTTCAAGCATAGTTTTTATCCATTTTATCAAGGAAGGTTCAATTCCTTTTTTGGTAGCTGCATTCTCAATGGCTTCAAAGGAGGTATTGTCAAATGCCCCTGCGATGTCTAGGAATGCGCATAGGGCAGTCTCTTTATCCTCTACTGCCTTTTTTAGTCCTAGGACGAATTATGTAGGGCAGTTGTGGTAGACTTTCCTGCTTGGTAAGCATGTTGATTTGGGTGCAGCGGTGATCGCGCGAGTGCACCGCTACTAATGTAGTTGTCTAACACTTCTCATCCATAATTGTTTTATTAATTGAAATCTAAATGTTGAAGATGTTCCACCTAGAGTCATCATTGATCTGTAGAATTCGGAAGGTCTTTTATCTCCCATTTCCGAGGCGCATAAGAGTTGCTCTAATTGTTTTTCTTCCGACTCGCTAAATCTTTGTATGGAGAACCCTTTTTACCTACAGTAGATATGATATTTTGTAATATCATTTTAGAGTTTGGTTTTGTATGCTTCGCTGTCATACACATATTTACGTGTGCAAAGTTGCCCCGGATATTTTTATTAGACGTTGTTAAAAAAAAGTACATGAGCTGTCTTGTCGCAGTTTGTAGCGAACACGCACGTTTCATGTGTCAAAATTGCACTCAGCTAGATAACGAAAGATCTCAGTAAAACGAGCATAAAGAAAGTTATTTGGGACCTTTCTATAAAGCCCTATTAGCGTAATTTATAGTAATAAGTAGAAATATTTCATTCTTGTTAATTTGAATGAAGATTGCTGTTATTTTTAGTTTATTTAATAAAAAAATACGTATTTTCACATACCTTGGTGTGTTTCTTATTAGTTTAACATCCATTTAATTAAAAAAAAACTCGTTCAAACGTATTGCCTTTGATGCATGTATGAAATAGCTGCAATTTCGGGTTATTTTAACTCAACGTTGTATAGGTGAGAAGTTATTTCTACCTTGTATGCCGAAGGTTAAAAAGCTATTAAATAAGAACAGTGCGGTAGTAGGATTCTTTAAAGAGAGAAAAGTAGCATATTTACTACTATTGTAATAAGGGGGCAACACTGATTGGAAGGATTTTTTCATATTCACAACTTCCGCACATCGACAATATCGATCTAAGTTTTGTTTTATTTGCTAGGAATGTATGAACATTTGGTACGAAAGAAAGTTTTGCTGTAGCAATTGATACAGTGTGATATCTGAGCTCAAGCAAAAGTGCCGGTTAAATAGATAACTCAGCCTTTTGTAAATCAAATATAAAATTTTTATTCAATATATTGGTTACAACTAATATCACAAATTATTCAATTCCTATTAATATAATTCATTTCTCTTAAATCTACTAAAAAATTAAATCCACAATATTCTTAAACAATTCAACAATTAAAAATTCCTTTGAAATTCAACATCAGCGCCGCCACTGTGGTTCTGCTCCTTTAATTTCTGTAAAGAAGAAGAAGAGAATCTACGAATATATTAAGTTATGAGTTTATACTAATATACAGGGTGTTCCGTAAATGTCTTTAATCCTTTAAGGGGATGAAAGTAGAGGTCATTTGGGTCAAAAAAGTCTAGATACTTTAATCTCGAACTCCGCTTGGTTTTTGAGTAAATCGATAATATCGATTTTCGAGATTTTGCATATCTCTTCAGAGTAATTTCGTTATAAGTTCTATTGTAATTAATGGATTGTGACGTTCAAACCTTTATTTAAAAGAACACATATTGGCCTTTCTAAGAATGCATAATTAGTTATAATTGTGCCTTCAATTATTTAAAAAAAAAAAACAGTTTTCTCTAGAATTTTTATTTCACCAACATTTTTGTCGCGCTTCAGTGTACATTTATTAGAAATATCTTCATTGCATGAACTTGGAAAAACTATGAAAAGATTTGCGCATTATGTCCGCTTTCCAAAATGACCTCCCGAAGTGCTATCAACAATAACAATCAACAGTTATAAGCAAACATTTGGAAGATGTGCCCATCGAGGTAATCTTCAGTTTTTTCGTAGGATTCTATCTCCTCCTACAGTTTTTAACCTACGACAACCATTTATATGTCATTGTACGGGAATCTGAACTGGCTATTATATAGGGTTCTTTTCGATTTCGAATTTCGAAAATGGAGGGGGGTAATTTCGAAAAAACACTTTTTTACCAAACTTGATATTTACGTAGATTTCGTTATTCCGCATCTTCAATTTTGCGGTTTGGTAAAAGTGTTTTTTTCGAAATTACCCCCTCCATTTTCGAAATTCGAAATTGAAAAGTACGCTATCTAATAGCCAGTTCAGATTCCCGTACAATGACATATAAATAGTTGTCATAGGTTAAAAACTGTAGGAGGAGATAGAATCTTACGAAAACACTGAAGATTACCTCGATGGGCACATCTTCCAAATGTTTGCTTATAACTTCTGATTGTTATTGTTGATAGCAGTTAGGGAGGTCATTTTGGAAAGCGGACATAATGCGCAAATTTTTTCATTGTTTTGCCAAGTTCATGCAATGGTGATATTTCGAATAAATGTACACTGAAGTGCGACAAAAATTTTGGTGAAAAAAAAAATTCTAGAGAAAACTGTTTTTTTTTTTAATAATTGAAGGCACAATTATAACTAATTAATAATTATGCATTCTTAGAAAGGCCAATATGTGTTCTTTTAAATAAAGGTTTGAACGTCACAATCCATTAATTACAATAGAACTTATAACGAAATTACTCTGAAAAGGTATGCAAAATCTCGAAATTCGATATTATCGATTTACTCGAAAACCAAGTGGAGTTCGATATAAAAGTATCTAGACTTTTTTGACCCAAATGACCTCTACTTTCATCCCCTTAACGGATTAAAGACATTTACGTAACACCCTGTAGAATAGAATAGATTATTTGGGAGTATTTGGGCTCCAATGTGAGAGCCACATTTTTGCAACAGAATTAAACTACTAATTAGGCATGCGTTGAAACAAACTTGACGTATAATGTTCCGTGTAGACGCAATTAAATATAAATGCCTGTATTCCGCAGTGTGTAAAGCTGCAGCGTGAGACCAAAATTTCTGAAGCAGAACTAAACTTCCAATTATATATTCGTTGAAACAAACTTGAAGTATAATGTTCCGTGTAGACGCGATAAAATAGAAATGTCTGTCTGTGCTGCCCGTGTGAACACGGGTAGCAGTAGCAGAATTAGATTTGTGCTCAGATGTAGATTAAAATGAAGCAGAAGTAAACTTCTGCAGCAGTCGTAAATTTATGCTTAGGTCAAGGATAGAAATGAAGCGAAAGTGGATTTCTGCAGCAGGAGTACATTTCTGCTCAGGTGAAGGATGGAAATGAAGCAGCAGGAGATTTCTGCAGCAGGAGTAAATTCCAGCTCTGGTGAAGAGTAGAAGTGAAGTAGAAGTAGTTTTCTGCATCAGGATTTCTGCAGCAGAAGTAAATTCCTGCTCAGGTGAAGGATAGAAGTAAAGCAGAACTAGATTTCTGCAGCAGGAGTACATCCTGCTTAGGTGAAGGTTAAAAGTGAAGTGGAAGTTAATTTCTGCAGTAGGAGTAAATTCATACTTATAGGTGGAAGCAAAATTTAAGTTTTGGATAGTATGGGATGCTTAGAGTAGATTCTGATGTTTTCAGATTAAATTCTGCAATGGAAGTGGCTGATTCTGCTGCGGCTCGTCGCCTTTTTATACCCGCTGTGAACCGTTATGTCTCTGCGCCATGATATATTGCCCTGGCAACGCTTGTTTTCATCGTTTCATTCCATCAAATTCTGACTTCAGGAGGGCGAAAATATCCGATATGACGTAATATCATTTGATGACATTTCCAAAACGTAAATAATTGGAAGAAAGTGAGAAAATGGTAATTTTTTGTGATACTTTTAGATTTATTAATATGTTTTTCTGGTGGAAATGTTTATGTATAGGGCAACTGTAGGAAGAAACTGAAGTGGACGCGGTGTTTGCATTTAGATAAGTAGATGTGGTTTTTGATTTGTTGTGGGTTGTGGTTTTATCTTCTTTAGGAAGTACTTCATTGAACATGCAGTTTTCATGCTATCTAGTTAGTTTTCCCAAATGTTTTATTAGAAAAATACTAGCATAGGATACTTCAAAAAAATTGGATTTTTTATTTGAATTCTGCTTGTTCTCAAGCCATCTATTAGATAATGTGAAAGGAGTGATATTGTCTGTAGTTGTATAACCTAATTTTATAATATAGATGAATACCTTAAGTCATAAACGCACGAATGAATAGATTTTAGTGAACTTTTTTATAACGCAACATAACATTTTGAAATTACTTTTACATTTTTTTACCACGGTTCTACATAATATCATGGGCATAAGGGACCAGACTTAGTTTAGCAGTTATTACAGTTGTCCGGAAAATGAAAGGTCACGAGTTCGAATTGAATTAAGTTCAGTAATTTTTTTTTAAGGCACAATATCTTTTTGTGTATATTGTGAGTGACAACCGCAGGATTTGTGTTACCCTGCAATAAGCTCTCCCGCAATAGGCGAGGTGTTAACGTGCCGCCCTGCACTTGCTAGTTTACGTCCACTGATACTCACTCGAAAATTTGCTAACGGGTATAGAATGCGTTTATATTCAAATAAAACGTGAAATTTTGAAATTTTGGTGCCGTAAAAAAGCAGTAGAATCTGGTGGGCATTTCTGATAATTGCGGGGATATGTTGGAGGAAAGGAGAGGAGAGAGTTTTGAAATTGAGCGAGTGAGAATGTTTTCTTGTGTTTGAATAGCAACTGCTCGAACTAAATTATTGTGAGCGCTGTGAATATCAATTATTCGTCGCAATTGGCATTTTTCAGGTGGGGATTTGGTCTTCTTTAATTAGAATGAAAGTACCAATCTTCAGATTTTGCTTTTCAGTCTGCCATTTATGTCGTTGGTGCAAAATATGAAGATCATCACAGCTGAAATATGGTTTACCTGCTTGGTGCGGCTCTTCGAGGGCCAAACAAAAATAAAAGACGTAATAAAAGCGGATATAGAGCTACTTGCCTTGAACAAGCAGCTTATAATCGAGGAAAGCGCAGCAAATTTTGAAAAAAAAAATTTAAAAGAAATAGTGGAGCCGTTGAAAGGAACAGTAACACATATCGACTCCGAAGAGAATCAGGATAACGCTAGCGGTATTATTATAACTTTTGAAAAAAAAACGCTTTGCATCAAGAGGATCACGTTATTGTGACCATTGATTCATATTATGTTACTAGAGAAGAACCCAGTTTTAGGCTACAAAGCAGCATCGTAGTTTACTTGGATCGTACGTGAGCACACTGGCATGCACATGCTCCATTATTGCCAAAAATTTAGAGCTCGAGGATTTACATAATCTGTACATTCGTGACACGTGCGGTTGGCTTACCGATTACTCAATAGATTTATTTATGTTTGCTCTTATCACGCGGGATGAAAAAAGGAACAGCGTTTGGGTAGGGTACGTTAATGCTGATAATGCCATTTTTAAAGGCGGGCATCCGCAAAAGATCGACCAAAAGGGCTTACGGTTGATGCCTAATAACAATTGTGGCAATCATTTTGTGCAGGTCATAGCAGATTTCTCTGCTGCAAATTTTTATTGGCTAAATCCTATTGTTAACGATACCGGAGCAATTAATCACTACGTGCATATTTTCAACGCTTTCGCTGGAAGGGCGTTCCAATGCGCTCCAATAAACTTTCAAGAGCAAATTGATAGCTTCAACTTCTGGTAGTCATGTATGCCGAGGCCTTTTTGAGAAATAAATCAATATGTGACCTAGGAGATCGCAATGGATTATTCTAGGGACAGATAATGAAGTAGGATTTAAGAAAAAGGATTGGGAAAAGACGGGTTTAGTCAGGAATTGTCCGCAGAAGTTAGTATTAGTCAGAGGAAGTAGGGTTTAGCAATGAGTCGGACGAAGAAATAGTTATTGCGGAAAAATTATGAAAGGTAGGGTTTGGTCAAAAGCGGCCACCTTCAACGTGAGTGCAAGCAGCTGCTGAGGCAGAGATTTTCTGCAGATGCACACAACAGAAAACCAGCAGGAATGCGGCGATGCTTACGGGCGGGGTATTGCTTTGAAAATTGCAGCAATACACAAAAATAAAGGTGTTTGTTGAAATAAATATTTAACTTTGATTTAATTAAAACTTTTAGTCCTTTTAGCCTTTTTAGTCCTTCAGGTGAAAAAACATTGTTTATAGGCTTCCTGGGGAACCTACTATGATAAAAAATAGGTAGGTGATTAAAAGGGCCACCTCATCGGTAGTCTGGAAGATTCCTTATTACTGTTAATAATATTTGAAATATCACAAGTCTTGAAGTCTCTGTAATAATAGAGATATTGTTGTTTTAAATTCAGTGCGTATATAAAGTTTTTCAATTATTGGTGGATGGGAGTAAATTTGGTGGTAACTTTTAAAATTACCGAGTTGTCCCAAGTTTGCTTCTATCTGCTAGTATAATTCAACAAACCCTCATTAATAATTTAGTATTTGTAATTGTTTTGCATATATAAATTAGTTTTTTTTTTAAATGATATGTTTAACCATATTTTTAGCTCCAAATTTCTTAAGCTACAGATAAAAATTTTGGGAGCGCATCACACAATCATTTAAAAATTCTTAAATTTCTTACGACTCAAAACTTTGAAGTCATATTCTTCTTGCCTACTGTGTAGTATAAAATTCTAAAATACTCCTCAATTGTAGGACAAAATTAGGAGAACATCTAAAAGAAAAACTAATTTCTTTTGAAGATTTCAATAGAAATGTAATATAGATTTGCAGCACCCTAGCCCGGGTACTGTCTGTTACATTATGATTGGGTGTCTTCTGTAAAAACATGTAATAATTAGATACTAACTGGATGTTATGATAATACTTTTAACGTGTGGACAGCACAAGGGACGTACATTTTAACAATACCAGGCCATACAAGTGTCGTCAAATCTGTTTAGTCGATAGCAAACTTAATGATACCACTGGAACGTTTGTTGGTAGGTAGTATGCTTTTATTGGGCAGCTTTCTTTAAACCCCTAGATTTTCTTTGTGCATTAAAAATTACCGAGAAAAGCTTTTTAGCTCTCTATTTTAGCTGTTCAAAACCGCTATGCTCTGATGTTGGACTAACTAGGGAAGTTTTTTTTTAAATATTCCAGTTTTCAAAGATAATATCTGTGTTCCATTAGGCGCTACGAAATACTTTCGAGTATTTAGAAATTTAGCAAATATACGCTCTTATTTCTAGATTTATATTTGCAAAAACTATCGATCTCCCAACAAAATGTAGAAGCTACTATCACATTTGAGTAATTTCAGACACCTATTGTGACATTGGAAGGACATCTTAATGCATATCTGGAGTTCAGAATATGTACAATAAAACATTTATCACTGGTTCATGGGATTGGGACTTAAATCTTGAAGGAATTAAAACCGGAATCACAGGAAACAAATCTTGTATTGATATTAGATATACAAATTTGAATGAACTTATTATAGCAACTTCCGTTGATAAAAATTTAAGACTTTATGATCCGACATCAAATCGTAAGGCTTTCTTTTATGATTCTTCATCATCTATAATTGAACCAAAAAATTTTAAATTTATTTGCAGATGGTTTAGTAGTAAAGAACATATTACGGACAAATTCAAATTCAAAAAAATCCTTAGTGTATAACCCAAAAACCTCGAAAATACTTCCCATGTGTGTATATGTGTGCGTTGGGAGTCCATTCTCTAAAATGTTCTATATTGATATGTATGGAAAAGTGCCAAGCATCTTAATATATGCTATAGAGCCTAAACTACTACCTATACAGGAAAATACTTTTCTAGTAATTTAAAGCTTGGTTCCATACCTTACCAAAAGCTACACTTACTATATACCTTGCTTTACAAAATAATGAAGTAGTCTTGATTAAAAACTAACCTTACCAATTTAACTCTCAGCTGAGTAATATTTGCATGTGTGTATGTGTAGCCCGAGTTCGAATCTGTAAGTATCTACATTCGATTTCATTAGACCACGCCTTGCTACGACGGCCGTCATAAAAAATGATTACTCAGTTGAGAGTTTTTGTTTAAAGAATCGTAGCCATTTGGTTCAGATAAATTTTTTTAAATAGTTTTATAAGGAATGATATACACATTTTATTTGGTTTCGGAAGATAAAGATCAAGCTTAAGAATATCAAAATACCGTTTTTCTGTATGAATAGCAACTTAGGTCGGAGGAGCTATTCAAATGAAACTTTTGTGAGTTTTACCTAAAAACACTGCAAATATTTTAGAATGTTAGGACTCCGTAGGGACTCTCATGTGGTAGTGAATGAGTCTGTTTCATGGTTTGTGAAGTATTCTCGCGGGTCTTGTATACCCCCCTTTGCTGTATGCATACTCGTATGTGGCTGTCTACCCGCTTCCGGCTCTTACACTCTCGAAATAGTCTCTTGCACGTAATGCTTGCGTAAGATATGTTTATCGTGTGAATTAACGGGTGCATGTATCTGCTCTAGAGGAATTTCTATCTTGCTCTCTATATCTCCTACTTCAGGAAACAGAGCTCAAAATGGTTATAGAGCTCTCCTCAAACCATTGCCCATAGAGGTATTATCTGTACATGATGGGTCTGTCTGAAACTTCATCCTTCCAGGCCAGGCGGAGATTACTTCACATCGAACATATCTTTACTCCTCCAAACTACGTGTGGAACCTAAATTACGGAATGATGCTAGACTTTATTATAACAGTATAAACCTAGAATGGAAGTAAATATAATGGGGACTCCCAATAGATCTTTCAGGTCGCAGTGAATGCGAGACTAATGCCTTAGCACTCCTCCACAAATCTAATCAAATCTAATCTATCTAAGTTTTTTTGAGTTCAGAACACTCTGATTCATTTTTCGTGCTGTCTGCTCCCTCCGTACATTGGCGAAAAGTTCAATTGGATTACTTGAGGTAGATCAAGGATAATTCTTAGTGGTGTGCGGACTCATTTGGGTGGAATAATAGTCTTTTCTCAAGGTGCGAATATATAGAACTCTCTCTCCAAAAATATTACGGAATCTGTCACCAGGAGCTCATTCAGGGAGATCGAGTCCTTGAACATATGAATAGACCCACGTTGCGTAGAGCTTTTTAATTTTTAGTTCTTCCTCTCCCGATGACCTCGTTCTGTTTCTGTCTTCTCTTTGGATTTGACTTTGCGATATTGAGTGTGTAGCTTCTGTGATCCTTTAGTAGCTGTCTGACTAGTCTGGTGTTTCTACGTTTTAGTATATATAGTTGATCAAGGTTTTATTGCTGAATTGGTTGTAATAATTCGAATATCCTCATATGATTTGGTGAAAAGTAAGGCTGAGTTATACTAATGTTGATATTGTCATATGATTTTCTTTAGTGTTAATTATTAAATTTTGAGGTTTTTATATGTTGAAAAAAGTTGAAAAAACTCTTTATACAAACGAGAATTCTTTGGAAAAAGAAATCTCGTTGCAAAAGAGGGCGTTTCATATAAGCAGGAACCCTATAATCGTCAGTACGGCTTGGTTCCTGCCTGCCGAATACGCCAAAGCAAACAGCACTTAAAATTTATTTTAAGTTTATATATGAAGTCAGCTTGGCTGTTTGATTTGGCGTATACTGCAGGCAGGAACTGAGCCGTACTGACGATTATACAGTTCCTGCTTATATGAAATGCCCTCTTTTTGCAAGGAAATTTCTTTTTTGAAAGATTTTTCATTTGCATAAAGAGTTCTTCCAACTTAATTCTCGAGCTGCAGACTTAGCAGCAAACTGAGTCAATTTCAGTTTGACTTACTTCGCTATGAATTTTCATAGCAAAACTCTGTTGTTATATGTTATTATTTGATAGCTTTAGACAACTGTTACGACCTGCTAATTTCACTAGTGTCACTATTATTAATACATGAGTGCAATTGGTTAGGTTTAAGGTGTTATCTGTAATTTTGTACTTTTGATACTGTAACTAGTACCTCTATTGCTGTCAACTGGTAGTTCTTCTTATGGATTTAAATAATCAATTATCGATTTTATTATTTTAAGCGTCTATTGGAGTGTATATTTCTGATTTTTGTATATTTTTATTTTTTATATTTTTATATTGATATTGTTAATCTAAAGTGGTTCAAGTTGAGAGTGGTATTTGACGTCTCGTCGAAAAACATCATTTGTTGAAAGGACCAACATTACAACCAAAGCTATTTGCTACATTACTCAACTAGAGAAAGTACAAAATAGCAATGAACGCGGACATTGAGAAAATTTATAGGATGATCGAAGTGCATCCAGATCATAGTACATTTCAAAGAGATATATAGTAGCATCCTATTACTGAACAAATTCAGGATTATCAACTTAAGACAGTGACATTTCGTACATCATCTGCTCCATATCTGGCTAACCGCACACTTCAACAACTGGCAGTAGATGGCACAAATAGCCCACAGAGCTACGCTGACTGACTTCTACGTCGATGACATATTCATAGGTGCTGATAGCATCACTGAAGCTAAAAGGCTACAAACAGAGCTACTAAACATGATGAATTTGATAGGTTTTCCACATCAAGTTAGATTTTGTGATATAACGTATATATAATTAAAAAAAAACAATTTTAAAAGTGAAAAAACATTTTAGTTGTGACCCCCTAGGCTTCAGGTCTATATACGCGCCTGTAGAGGAGTCCGTTATGCTGGTGTCTCCCATGGGAAGTATTCTCGATGATTTTGAGTCAGCTCATTAGCATGTGGACTGCAAATTTAGCGAAAACGAACACACTAACAGAAAGCAACGCTAATATGTTGTAAGTGTAGTAGGTTCTCAGATGAGAAGGACACGAAAGCGCTGCTTTCTTCTTTAACGAATGCTAACATACTATCGGGCACCATTACAGTGTGTATAGAATATAATTAATGTAATTCGTTATTAGTCTTAAATTTTCTTAGCTGACATTGTATATTATAAAAATAATATTAAGTAAACTGAAATTTTGTAGCCAACCCTCACACTGAACAATCAACTGCAGCTTAGCTGCACGTGAAGCTTTTAATCAAAGTGCATGTGCCGCTTTCGCCAAGCATGATGTGAATCGAAGCGATACTTGCAGCTTGCATCTCGATAACTTTGTACACGGTTGGAAGTTTTAGTATAAATTTAATAAATGAGTAATATTAATATCTATATAGATCCTTACAAAATCTTGTATAGAATTAATTAGATAGCTTATTATAAACTTTAATAATGCGATAGAATCGGAATAGCCACGGTATGCAAATATGTATAATAAAAGTTGCATAAACCAGATAAGAGCTTTTTTGTAAATATTTTTAATATAATTTCATTATTAAATTCATCTGAGTTTCATATCAAGCATATTTATTTATTTCTAGTATACAATATATACGTATTTAATATAACCTTCATTTATATGTGAAGCTTATAAAAAGGATATGTCGTTAGTATAAAATTAATTTATAGAAATTTGTGGTACAATTTATACAAAATTCGCAATACCAGTAAGTTATCGCTACAATCGATGGATAAGGTTTCAAATTAGAATGGTCCATTTTTTATTAATTCAAAATTTTATTTGGTGTAAGAAAATTTAATAAACAATCTAATATTTTCAAACAATAATTAGCTTGTGCTGTGTTTTTGATCGGGTTATGTAAGAGTTATATTGGCGATTATTTTGGGATTATCTCCGATCTATCTAGACCTTTTCCAAGTCTCAAGATGGCTTTCGCATTAGGTATTCGAAAACCTTACAAATTTGGTATGGTTGCCCAAGGTCGTTTATGACGTGCAGATGGCACTGTCAAGCCGCCACAACACTAGATCTATCTAGACCTTTTCCAAGTCTCAAGGTGGTTTTCGCATTAGGTATTCGAAAACCTTACAAATTTGGTATGGTTGCCCAAGGTCGTTTATGACGTGCAGATGGCACTGTCAAGCCGCCACAACACTAGATCGGGGATAATCCCAAAATAATCGCCAATATAATATTTTCAAAGAATTTTAACTTAATCTTAATTTATACATAGTACAGTCTGTAATTACTTAATTGTCATATTATTTTTGTCTTCTGTTGCATGTAGTATATATATATATATATACAAAATGTTCTCAGTTTCTTAATTAATTTTTTAATTTAAATTAACACCTTTTGTTACTATATACATTTTATCTGTTCTACGTGAGATTACAGTTCATAAGTTTTTAAGCTATTTTTATAATTGCCGAGTTTAAATAGAAAGTAATCATCTACAAAACTTTTTCCATTACAAAAAAGATAATATTCCAGAATCCCAGTCTAGAATAAACAGTTAAGCATGAAAAATTATTTTATAATGCAGTGTCAGCCTTACCGTTTTCTCGTTCTTCTACAGTATACTTTTTCTTTCTCTCTTAATCACTGTGAGTATATCTGACTTGATATATAGACCATTTTTCCAGTAAATGTTGGCTAGCTGCTTTATATGACAAATTGAAGACATAAAGTATCTGAAAACACAGAAGCAGCATAAAGTTTGATAACATAATGCTTCCAGAGTTCTTACCACTTTAGGATAGGTATATAAGCTGACAATTTTTCTGGAACTATTCTCATATTCAAGAGTCACATAAATTCCCGGATATAAAACCATGTCGATCACTTCACTTCATGAGTAAAGGCCAAAACACAGTGAGGGCGACACAACAAAGTCAACGTAAATTGGTTGCTGTCAAAGATTCGAATATATGGAAGTCCCATGAGAGCGACTCGACAAGTTGCCAACAAAAAGTTTGGGAAAATCTCTAAATTAGTCGCCAACATGATTGACATTTCTGTGTGGACAGTGAATAATTGACATTCATGTTATGTGGATTTAGTCATTTTTATAAAGTATAGCAAATTTAAAGATAGTAGTAAATAAACTAGTTATTAAAAACTTTAATAAAATTAATTTCTTTAATTAGTTTGAGAAATTATGAGGAGGAATTTATAGAGAAAATGGGGGAAAAATTTTGTTGTACGATAAACGTCATCCCATGTATGGCAATCTCATTTTTTTTTTTTAGTTTTTTCTTTATGCTTTTACAATTTTACGAAAGCCGCATAAGCTATACTAAAGATTTTACTTAGTTCTTTCCTTGTGCCATTTCTTTTACAATAAATAAAACAGTGACTGCTGTCAAAAACATTTGTCAAGTCGCGTACACTGTGTTTTAAATGCGATATTGTTGCCAACTAAGTTGCCAACATTGTTGTGTCGCTCTCACTGTGTTTTGGCCTTAACAAGGTTAAACTAAACAAAATCGCAAAAAATTTGCTATGAATTTTAACTAAAAATTAACCATTATTCCTTAATTTTTACTATGCTTATAGTATGAGCAATTGTATTCATAAAAAAATCACTGTTGCTTTACATTTTTATATTTTACATTGGATAAAACTTATATTGAAATGGCATAAATGCAACAAAATTCGCAGAATTGAATATAAAGGCATATGAGTATATTCCAATTTGATATATGTACATAAGAATTTTGAATTGATTTAATATCAACTTCGCATAAAATCTAATATTCGTGCGATAAATACATTTTCACATAAATTTTAATTTTCCTTGGTATGAATGTTAACCAATTTATAGCATGTTAAGATTAATTGCGAAAATTAATATATACTTGATATAAAATTTGGTATAAATACTGTTCATATTATTCCATTTATAAAATTCTATAATGTTTTTCGCATGCGTTTACTTTATAACTTTCTGTCTTTTAATATGCCAGAATTATTTGAGTCCAAGAATTTTCCAATATGTAAAGATCGAAGTAGTAGTAGTAGTTACCTGTTGATTCGCTCTTTTACCTCGATATTGTTGTGAAGAACTTAGGGTGTTACACCGTAAGTAGTTTTGTGGGTGCAGCGTCTCATAAACCGGTACAGCAGAATGTTGTCGGAGTTAGTAGGCGGTCACACTGATGAAGTATGAAGTACGCAGTATGCAACACGCAGTATGCAGTACTTACTCTAGGTTGCGATGTTGTTCAAATTCATGCAGTATTGAGTGCAATACCAGGATTAACAAGTGAAAAAGCTAGAATTGGTCTAATTGTAAGACCAATTCTTATGATACCCTAGATGAATGTCCGTATGAAATTTCGTATGGTCACCCATTTGAGCAATTTTGTTTTTTTGCATTGGTTTCTAGCATATATTTCTAGAACGGCTCGTTGGACAGAAAAAATGATTATAACCAATTCTATAGGATTTTTTATTCTGAAGAAGCCTTTAGTACAATAAAATTGTCTACGACTGATCGTTTTCAAAGTATATGTAAAAAACAAAAAAAAATGTATATGGCAACACCAAGAAGGGGTTGCCCGATTTAGTCCATTTTTGAAATTTTATTTGCTATTACTATGAAAACACAATGTACCACATTTCAGCTTTCTATGTCGACGTGTTCACAGGTAGTGTCCAAATATATAGCGGAAAACGAAATTTTTGTATGGTAACCCCACGAAGCAGTTGCCCGATTTGTCTCATTTTCGAACTTAATTTTACTTTTTAATGTCCGTGTACAAAATTTCAGCTTTCTAAGTGAACGCGTTCTCGAGTTATCGTGCGCACGGACGGACGGACAGACGCACATGCAAAAATCAAAATAACTTTTAATTTTATGCGAGGGTGTCCAATCCATTTTGCTCTACCATCATTATTTCTGTGCGTTACAAACGGAATGGCAAACTTAGTATGTATACCCTATAGATTTCATCTAGGGTATAAAAATGTCTTCGTCAGAGGAAGAAGTAATAACTTTTTGGTGGTTTTTAAGACGCCGTAAGCATTTGTCGAAAAAGAGGTGTTGGATTTTGCCATTTTATAGAGAAAATTTGCAGCATAGTTCAGCAATGTCGCTAACGAGTTATCTGTGGATGATGAAGAATTCAATTCCACATAATTGCTCATAGTTCATTGTTAATAGTATAAAGTGTACACATAGGGCCCATTGCATGAAGTTAAGCTTAATAAAAGTGCATTGTGATTTCTGTTAATTTTCGAAGTTTTCCTGCATTGGTGTAGGAGATGGTTGTGAGGAGTCCAAGGCTATGGAGTCAGAAAGAGAACTCCGAGAAGCTGCTGAAGTCGAGCATGGTATTAAATCTGTAAATTGTGGAAGCTGATTAGAGTTATTGAGGATGTTGTCTATCAGTGCAATGACTTGTTGACGAAATTTTATATTTTGCATGTCGTTCAGTTTTCTTATATCTGGCAAAAAACTTTTTAAAAATAAGTGATTAGGATCTTCATCTTCCTTTTTTTCTTATTTTCCATCCAATTGATAAAAGCTTGATCTGCAGAAGCAGAAATGTCTTTATTTCGACTTCGTTGGTAACTTCTGGGGGTGATCTGGTCTCTTATTTTTGTTGAAGTGTGTGCCCAAATTTGAAAGTCAGATGGTTTTTCAACCTCTTGTGGAATATCATCACGATCTGTTTCCTGCGCTTCCACAGTCGATGCTTCTCCTCCGCAGTTATCTTCAATTCCAGTTGCTACAGAGCTCAGGTTACCACATGTTGATTTTGATTTAAGGAACGGTACACAAAATTGTAAATGGGAAGCAAAATAATAGTCCTTTTTGCTATTGGCACCAGATCCACATTTAGGTTTTTTCAAACTTCTAGAAAATGTATTTCGTATATTCCTCCAGCGTTCCTGGCAAATTTCAACTGAAAGAAAAGAGATAATTTTTTTATTGCAGGCATCTGGCAACAGGAAGAAGTTATCGCGATCTCTCTTATCAGTTTTACAGAGGACACAATACAATATCTGTAATTGTAAACGAAACATGTGCAGCTATCTGGGAATGGTTGCAGCCACAATTCAAGCCAGCTCCTACAGTGGACACTTGGAAAAAAAATGCAAAAGGATTCCATGAGATATGGAATTTGAGAAATTGCGTTGGCGCAGTGGATGACAAGCATATTCGAATTAAAAAAATCGATAATTCTGGTTCGGCTTACATTAACTATAAAGGATACTTTTCTATTGTTCTTATGGCATGCGTGGACCCGCTTGGCTTATTTACAACCATAGATGTAGGAGATATAGGTCGAAACAGTCATGCAGTGGTGTTTAAACAGTCACAGCTCGGAAAATTATTTCAAAACCTGCCACATTGTTTAATGACAATACAAACATGGATTTCCCTTTTTATTTTTGTGGGTATGAAACATTTCCTTTGAAGCCAAGCTTCATGCGACCGTTTCCTCAAAGAGTTTTAAATGCTAAAAGAGCAATTTTCAATTTTAGGCTTTCGGGGGCGAGGATAACTGTGCAATGTGCTTTTGGCTTGTTAACTTCGAAATTTAGGATTTTCGAGACACCTATTGCAAGCAATGAAAAATGTGCAAAAAATATCCTTACTCGACTTATTCCTCGTTCCCGAACTTGAAAAAGTCCTTTTCCACAATCAACTCGAATCGACGTCGTTATTTGACCATGACATACTATTTTTAATTTATGATTTAGCTGTCAGTTCAGATACTCCTCAGAAGCTAATATCTTTTAGAGATTTTAAGAATTCTGACATCACAGCCTTACTCAGTGAATGTGCGTCGTTATCATGGGACAATCTATACCGACTTCCTCTAGTGGATGACAAAGTCAAAGTTTTTCGTGAAAAAATTATTTATTTGTTTGACAAATATATTCCCTTAAGAACTCGAACTATTAAGCTGGGTGGCTGCAGTGGTTCTCTCGTGAAATTAAAGTCTTAATAACTGAGCGTGAGTATCTGTATCGAAGATACTTACGTCTTAGGACTACGGATAGTCACAATTGCTTTAGAGCTACAAGAAATAACGTTAATTCCAGGATTCGTGCTGCAAAGCGCAGATATTACAGTTCGAAGTTTCACTGTAATCTGTCTTCGAAGGAGCTATGGAGTAATTTAAAAAATGCAGGTGTTTTTGGTAAAGAAAAACTGAGTTGTGACCTTACTCCGGAGGCTTTAAATGCTCACTCCACCTCTTCGCATTATCTAGCCCTGGCGTCCGATGTGTTATCTGCAGAAATTAGAAGATTGGCAGATCAGAATGGAGGATTCAGTTTTCGCTGCGTCTATGCTGAAGAAGTCATCCATGCTATAAATTCCATAAAATCGGATGCGACCGGTCCGGACTAAATTTCCCCTAAATTTCTTAAGCTTATTCTTCCGTTGATTGTTTCTCCCATTCTTAACATTTTCAACACTTGTCTCACTACCTCCGAGTTTCCTGCATCATGGAAAATTGCGAATGTGTTACCTATAGCTAAATCAAAGTCCCCGAAAGCCTGAATGACTATAGACCAATAAGCATCTTATGTTTTCTGTCCAAGGCACTCGAGAAGTTACTGTACTCGCAGGTCCTGGAGCACTTAGACACCAACAATATCCTAACCCGTTGGCAGTCAGGTTTTCGGCCTTCTCATAGCTGTGAGACTGCTCTTTTGAAAGTGACTACCGATATCCGTAAATGTCCGGATAAAAACTGGTGGACTGTCTTAACTCTACTGGATTTATCCAAGGCTTTTGATAGCATACACCACACTAGGCTTTTGTCGAAACTTTGCACTCATTTCAATTTTGCATCCTCGGCCGTAATTTAATATCCAACTTTCTTACTGAGAGATATCAACAAGTGAGTATCGCTGACCGTCTGTCAAGCTTACTGCCATTGTCTTCGGGGGTACCGCAGGGTTCCATACTTGGTCCCATTCTTTTCAGTCTTTATATTAATCACCTCCCTGAAAACATTAAGTATTGTAATATACATCTTTACACCGATGATGTACAATTATACTTCAGTCGGCCTATAGGTCTGATCGAAGATTGGGTCGAACGCATAAACTCGGATCTGAATAGAGTTGTTAGTTGGGCAGAAGACAATCTCTTAGTATTAAACCCCACTAAATCACATGCAATGGCAATATATAGGCAAAGCTTGGACACAACCGATATTCCCTCTATTGCTTTGAACTCTGTCAATTTGACGTATGTCAATACGGTTAAGAGCCCTGGAATTGTCCTTAATACTTCAATGAGTTGCTGTGACCAAGTCAATAGGACCGTTGCTAAAATTTACATGGGAGTTCGGCGGCTGTGGTTGTCTGATGATGTACTGCACAGATCTATGCGTATGAGGCTTGTAAAAATATTACTCCAACCTTATTGTTTCGTATTCCCGCATTTAGATTCCACATGCGCTCAAAAGTTAAATGTAGCTTTTAATGACTGCACGAGATTTATATTTGGGATGAGACGTTATGACCACATCTCACCTGTTCGGTATGCTTTGTCCGGTTGCTCCTTTAATACGATGCTCATCCGCAAACAAATTATCTTTTTACACAAGCTAATTTACAACAAAAAGCCATTATATCTCAGTGACGAACTGAATTTCATGCATTCTTCAAGGAATTTAAACATCTCTATTCCACGTCATAGATATTCCATATATGAAAACTCCTACTTTGTTCAAGCTGTACGTATTTGGAACTCAATTCCAGCAGTTATTCAGAGGACGAGCGATGTGAGAGTTTTTAAGAGGCTTTTTTCAATATTTTCCATTTGATGGTTGATTTTGTGGTTTTTTGGGTCTGGTTTTTCCAGCAGTCTTGCTATGTATGTAAAT
Organism: Dioctria linearis; assembly: GCA_963930735.1. Lineage (NCBI taxonomy): Eukaryota > Metazoa > Arthropoda > Insecta > Diptera > Asilidae > Dioctria > Dioctria linearis. Next base: position 138,586,026 of record OZ005743.1, on the reverse strand, counting down.
GTAATTTCGTTTAATTTAATTTAATTTAATTTCTTTTGCTTCAATTTTCATTATGTTTGATTTTTTTTTCATTCACATTAAGCATTGGAGAATATGATGGGGAAAAAGTTGAGTATGCCTTGTCTGACCAACAAGATCATGCAGTTCCTGCGTTTGTGGATACTTGCGTTGTCTAAAATCTGCCAAACTTCGCTCAGATTATCGTCTTCCAATTTCTGAAATAACTCCTTAAGGAAGTTGCAGAAAATATTTGAGTTGACTGTAGACTGCTGAATTACTTCATGGCTTTTTCTTCCATCATATTCTCCAATGATTAACCCCATTGAAGAAGTATTTTCAAAAATCAAGTTTAATGGAAGAAATTTGTTAGCTGATCCTTTAAATCGTGAAAATTTGGTAGATGTAATTAATAACTCTGTTGGAACGATTACGTCAGCAAATTCTTATAATTATTACATGAATATGCATGTTAAGTTACCAGCTGCTGCTGCAGGAGAACCGTTATAGACCATGTTATACTACATTTTTGAATTTTTTTGTTTTCATACATATACTCATCTCCATATGTAATTATGAATTGTAATGAACATTTTGATTTCTTAATATGTAATTAATATTAGTGTTTTTTTAAATGTAATATAATATATGTAAAAGTACTTGATTTCCAAAAGAGTGAATTTCATTTGCAAAAGGGGGCATTTCATTTGCAAAATGGTGAATTTCATTTGCAAAATGGTGAATTTCATTTGCAATAAAGTGAATTTGATTTGCAAAAGGATGAATTCCAATTGCAAAAGGGCGAACTTAATGTGAAAAACCTGTATAATTACAATTACATGAAAATATTTTTTCTTTCTTTTTTTGATTTGTATACTAATATTGAATTTGAATTTTATATTTTGAATTATTTATAGTTATGGTTTTGCTTACAATTATGTAGATACGTCCTCTTTAGTTTAGTACGGAAAAAGATTTTGTTATCTTGTTGTACAATCCCCTAATAAAATTAACTGAATTGAATTGAATGACAAATTTTCGACGGAATTTACTAGGAGAAATTCTGTTTCTAAAATCACCAAACCAAATTTAGGTAGGAATTAAATTTTAACAGCACTTCGGTGTTTAAACTGATTGATTAAGCTCCTATACATATTTTATTTATTCACAGACAGAAAAATAAAAGTGGTTCCGTTCGCATTTTATAACTTATGAAACGGATACAGTTTACAAAAAGTGCTGTCTCAATGAACCCACTGTGAAAATCTCGTATGTTTCATCAAGACTGGTGAAACCGAAAGATCCTCTAATTACTTAAAAATATGCATAAATGTCATAAGCAACTTAAAATTGGGGAAAACTGCTGCAAAATGGTTAAGAATGTTTCGGTAGTACATTAACATTATAATTTCGGTGACGCAAATATCATTTAGGTACCCAAGCTGAAAATTGTCGAACTTTCAGGGTTGTTGCATAAATGTTTACATTTTAAAGAATGCTTTTCAATGCATTTATGTATGCAGGACAAAACAATTATCATTTCCCATGGAGTTTAAGAAGAAATATCAGTATTAATATACTGTAGTATTCTTTTATTTCTTCTTTTTCTTTTATCCTATACCTATTACATACTTATATATATATTAGGGTGGTCCATCTTTATAGGGGTAAAATAGTTTTGTTGAAATTTTTGCCTCCCATCTCATAGAAATGTTACATTATGCTAACAATCATTTGTGTCAAAATTTGGGATGAATTGGATAATTTCAACCCGTGCCGCTAGGAGGTCATAAAAATTAAATAGTAGAGTAATTAACCCAAAGCACAGCACAAATTTGTTAAAACATTAGAACCACCTATGGTTTATTGGGTACTTAAAACCCTTTTAGTCAAAACCTTCGTGATGGGAATTCTGCCCAAGCCATGAAACAGAAATCTATATGTGTGCGTAGGGAGTCAGTTCTCTAAAATGTTCTATATTGATACTTATGGCAAAGTACCAAACATTTACTTTATACATGCTATAGAGCCTAAGCTACTATCCATACAGGAAAATAGTCTTCTAGTAATTTACAGCTTGGTTCCTTACCTTCCTAAAGGCTACCCTTACTATATACCTTACTTAACAAAATAATAAAATAGTTTTGATTACAAGGTAACCTTTTTAGACTCTACTCTCAGCTGAGTAATACTTGCATATGGGTATGTGCAGCCGGAGTCCGAATCTGTAGGCAGCTACTTTCGATATCAACAGCCCATGGCATGCCATGAAGGCACAGCGTCATTACAATTATTACTCAGCCGGTTCAAATACATTTTTTTAAATAATTTTGTTAGGAAAGGTATAACAATTTTATTTCGGTTCGGAAGATAAGAAAGCAAGCTTAAGATTATCAGAACACAATTTCTCTGCATGAAGAGTAGTTTAGGGCGCGGGAGCTATTCAAATAAAACTTTTGTCAGTTTTACATAAGAACATTGCAAATATTTTAGAATATTAGGAGTCCGTTGGGGCTCTTATGTGGTAGTGAGGTTGTATGTTTCATGGCTTTTGAAGTATTCTCGAGGGTTTTGTTTTAGCCCCTTTGTACTAATACATATTTACTTTTCTCGGAATATGTTTTGTTTATTCATATTTTGGCGTATTTGGTGATTTTAAATTAAGCACTTGATATTTTTTAAATATTTGGCATGAAGATGGTGGGACTGTATGACTTACTCGGTGTCCTATTTGTCACTCGATGTAATACCCTTCCTCCACTAAATTAAACGCTATCGATGCGCTGCATAACAAATAATTTCATGTCAGTTGCAAGTGTACTTTACTTTGGTAACATTGTGGTTTGTAAAAAAAAAGTTATCCAGCGATGGCTGTTGAACGATCTTTACGAAATGACTATTCCGTTAATTTAATTGAACACTATACTCCGCAAATTATTGGCAATAAATTGCCTTCCATTACTACTACTATTTTACAACATGCTTGAAGTGTAGTTTGGTTTACATGAAAGTGCTACATTAACTATTAAAGAAGTGTCTGTTTTTTAGGATAATTGTCGCATTCCGACACGCAGAGACGCGCATTGTGTCGGCAAGCTGGACACGTTGCATGTAGAGTGGATGAAACTAAAATAATAAGATAATAAGCCTTGTTCAAAAGAAAGAGAAAGATATTTCTTTTTAAAGACTTAAACAGACACACGCTTGGAGTTGTTGAAAGGAGATGAAAAAAAACAGTTTTTACCTAACCAAAGAACTATATCCATGAAGTCCATTTTTGCCATTTTTCTCAAAAGAAAGCGGCTATAGATAGATCTAGCAAAGTATCTTTGCAACTAAAGCGAAGTATTCAAGTACAATCCAGATCAATGAAAATAATTACATATTCGTCATAAGCAAGTAGTGACGGGTCTAGTAGCTCCGAAAATTAGACTGTTGAAGAAGAGGTCGTGCAACATGACCTTGCTCCATCACAATAAAAAAAATCAAGGTTCTACGGGACTCAGACCATCATCACTCCAAAAATAGTAGCTTCATTTGAGGCCTGCAAAATTAGTGACAGATACGGAGTCCTTATTTTGCTTGTTGTAGAAGAAGCATTAGGATATGACACTGCATCTTTGTTCACAATCAGATCCATAGACGACGATATAGACAAAAAAATGCGTGATGAAAGCGTTAAAAACTACAACCGAAAATTATAAGTTGTTGGGATAGAAAGCTTCTACTTTCTTTAAGTGATGTGGAAAACGTCGATAAGCTTGCTGCCTTAGTTACCAGTGGAGATGTTGAACAATTACTTGAAGTTTCTGCTTTGCCGAATTCAACAGGGAAAGTACAGGCCGCTGCAATATACGCCGCCCTTGTCGAGTGGAATTTGGAAAGTAAAGTAAATATTTGAAGTTGTTTTGAAAAGTGTGTTTAATCTAAAAATGTCTTCTTCATCTGGTACAAACTTACCTTTATTTAAACGTTTTAATGAATTTTGGACCAAAATAGACCAAAATAAAGTAAAGATTGGATTGCAGGCACTAAACGGTTGAGGATAAATGATGTTAATGACATTAAAAACAAGGAGGACTTTATATGCGATGAAAGTAAAAAGTTTTTTGATAAATTAAGCTTGCCTACATACTTTTTAGATACTGATGGAGGGAAAATTCTTCTTACAAACAGTTTTTGGATGTGTTTTGGATGAAGCTGAACGAGGCATCAAGCTTATCATTGAATGTAATCTAATTTTAACAAAAAATAAACATCAAGAACAATTTTTCTTCGAAGTTGTAAAAGATTGTAAATCACATTTCCCAAATGTTAACAAGGAAAAATTTTTAATAATGTAAGTAGTAATTTATTTTTGTTACTTTATTTGTATGGTAATAATTCCATTTATTTCAATATATTGTAAAAAGAAGGTGTACGGGGACACGTCTTCCTTTAATTTTTTCACACTTATTTTTTACTGGGATTATATTTTCATCAATTAGAAACATTTCCAGGGATGGAAGAGAAAAATTTTCGAATTCGAAAAAGATCGACCACCCTAATTTATACATATAAACTTAAGAGAAACTGAATGCTTGGTCATTATAACAAGTTACCATTTTTAATTATATTCTTCGAAGCATCTACATTCAATTGTTGCAGTCTGTTGAAATTTATAGTTGATGTGGGAAAATCACATGAAACAAATGCGGACAAACTCAATAAATTGCAATTTTGCTACTAGGAAATGAGACATCCCAAAAAACTTCCCCTTCCCTGTCGCCGGAAAAATCAATAAAATTGGAAGAGTAAATTGAAAGTAATATAAATTTAATTACGTTAAATATCCAGTCCCTTGCAAGTACAGAAATTTGACTATATCTGTAGATAAATTTATGATTTAAAAATAGACAAAGATTTTTTCTTCCGAAAATTGTTTGATGACATTAATAATATTTTCAATTATATTTAAACTGTATACTTTAAGAATTGTGCAATAAATTATTTTAAATAATAAATTCAACATCAAATTTACAAAGAAAATATTGGAAATATGTGTAATGAATTTTTCTCAAAATTATTGCTAATAAAACACTCTTAAATTTCAAGTAAATTTACAATAGCCAAATATACATATATATTTACATTTCAAAATCTGCAACCTTAAATAATTATGAAATTAACGTAACAGCAGCCCAACTATCCCTCCCTTTTTAAGCCTAATCTAATTGTACAGAAAGAGATCGCATTTTATTTTTAAAAATTATGTATAAATATATGAAAATTTAGACGATTTTAATGAATTATTTCCAAAAGAATTTTTCAGTAGTGATTGGCCCTTTAGTAGAAGTAGCGTAGAAGTATGCATTTGGTAGTAGTCAGCCAAAACCCTCGAGAATATTTCCCAAGCCATGAAATAGAAATCTATATAAACGTGTGAGTCCGTTCTCTAAAATGTTCTATATTAATACTTATGGAAAAACGACAACATTGATTTTACACAAGCTATAGAACCTAAACTGGTATGCATACAGGAAAGTAGTCTTCTAATAGTTTAAAGCTTGTTTCTTACGTTTCCAAGGGCTACATTTACTATATACCTTGCCTAACAAAATAATAAAATAGTTTTGATTAAAAACTAATCTTACCATTTTATGTTCACTAATTCTCAGCTGAGTAATAACTGCATGTGGGTATGTGTACCCGGAGTCCGAAACTGTAGGCAGACTGATTCAATTTCATCAGTCCACGGCACAGCGCCATATGCAATTATTACTCAGGTGAGAGCTTCTGTTTGAGGAATCGAAGTCATTCGGTTAAGATAAGTTTTCTTAAATTTCCTGTATCAATAGTAGTTTAGGGTGGAGGAGCTATTCGAATCAAACTTTTGTCAGTTTTACATAACAACACTGCAAATATTTTAAAATGTTAGGACTCTGCAGTAATGGATTTTGAGACAGCTCATTAGCATGTGGATTACAAATTTAGATAAAACTAACACACCAGCAGGAAGTAACGCTAATATGTTGTGAGTGTAGTTGGTTCTCAGATGAGTGAATGAGGAGAGCCCGAAGCACTGTTTTCTTCTTTTACGAATGCTAACATACTGCTACCACAAATTAAATCAATGGTGCTTCATAAGGACAGAGTGTTAGCTCACCTGGAAATGGCAACAAGGTCGATCGAGCTAGTTCGCGATTAAAAAATAATATCAAATTGTTTTTTTTAAAGAAGATTTCAATGAGTGACTCCTTTGTACAGTTGGAGAGAGAGAGTGGTATGATATCATTTCAAGACATCGGGCAGTACTGACGTATCTTAGTTTTTTTTTTAGTCTATATGCAAGTTCTGTATTTAAATATACATTCCTGCTAATTGGTATTTAAAGTGAAACAAAATTTGTGTTGCTCTTCCAGCCAAAATACGAAGTGAAATTTGGTCGGTAAAATTTCTATTCAACAGAACGAAACAAGAACTTTGGAAAAGACCAAACAAATCCTGAATGCTTCAGAATAAACAAGAAATATGGCGGTATTTGAACACATACCACTAAATTTTATGTTTCGTTCAAAATATTTCTCGAGTTTAGTGACGGATCCAGGATTCTTGTGTGAGGGGGGGGGGTGCAACTATGATTTGAAAATGGTATAGGCTGAACACTGAACAAAAGTTCGAAGACACTCGCCACCACTGGCAAATGTCAAATGCACAAAATTTATCATTTAAAAGATACGAGTCAAGCAGATTAGCAAGTGGCTACCACTCGCAACGAAGAAAGTTTCTCAACGTTCGTTGACACTCCCGAAAGTCAAAGGAGATGTTAGATTATTCATTTTGTTTGTAAGTACTGGAACTGTAAAGCTTCCCAATCATCCATTTTATTTAGTAAAACCGGGGAAATGTATTTTATTCAAATTCAAGACTCATCACTAATTTTATATTTGTAAAATACAGAAATTAAAAACTTACATTTATTTAAAATAGCAGTTACAGAATAGATGCAATACATACCTTGTACGTATATAACTTCGTCGGCAAGTTAAGAAAGTGTGACATCTTCTGTTTTTTATATTAATAAGCCAAGCTCAGGAGTATTCCTATGAACTATGATTGATGCAAAGCACAGCATGGCAAGAAGGTGATAAAGAAGGAATTAGGGAACGTGAGGAGAGTGGCGAAGGTGTTGATGTATGTCATCCTTAAACTTTCGCAGATTGCATGCCAGAGAGAAGACAGAAGATGGTAGACTGTTCCATGTTCGCACAGTTCGAGATAGAAAATCATCATGGAATTTTACTCTACGGCCGAAAGATTTTGAAGGGTAAAACGATGTGAACGGCTTGCAGTGCGAGCTTTACATGTAGGAGTCAGGGATCAGACTGGACATTTCAATAGAACATTTTCCATGCATGTAGCAATATAGGAGCGAAAGGCAACCAACATTGAGGTGATGGTCGAGTGTGTCCATATGACAACATTTTTTTGAAGGCTCTCTTTTGAACAATATCCAATGAGCTCTAAGGCTCTGCGACCAGCCGCGGCCTATATATGGAAATTCTATTCCATTCTAGGTCTGATGAATTACTTGTAGAGGAGCGCTAGAATCGAAATATTTCTTACTTACATCTTTTCAGAAATCCAAGATATTTCGATGTTTCTTTGGCAACAGAGAAGATGTGATTTGTTCAGCTTAAGTTACTGCAAATATTAATTGCTGCGATTGATAGTAAAGGGAAGCAGATAGTTAATGAATATTGAGAAGAGAGATTGAGAGATAACAAGCACTGAGGCACCCCGGCATATTATTAGCTGAGATTCAGATGTAACGCCATCTAATATAATCCGTATTAAGCGACCAGATAAAATACTTTACATCCATTATAGAAGAGGGCTGAAGAGGCCAAGTGCTTTAAGTTTGACTAAAAGAGCTGAATCCCAGACACTATCAAAGAACTTAGAAATATCTAGAGCAACGATTTTGGACTCAACAAAATTGTGAAGACTACGGTTTCAACGTTCCATAAGAAAAGTCAGAAAAAGAAAAACCATATTGTTGAGGGTTTGTTAGTTTCTAGATTCTTCATTTATTTGAAGCTAATGATAGATTCAAAAACCTTTGAAAAAATCGAAGTGATTGCAACTGGTCGTTAATTTGAGGGATCGCTACCCGTTCCTTTCTTGGGAATAGGCTGAACGTGAGCTAGTTTCCAAGCAATTGGAAATTTTTCTGTCGAATAAGACAAATAGAATAGTTTTCGTACAGCTTTAACCAAGAATGAGGCTTGAAACTATCAGGACCTGCAGCTATGGACGCGTTGATCTCCTTAACGACCTTGACCATATCTCTCGAACAGATGTATATATGTATACACATCCACAAGAGAGATATGAAATGGGTTGAAAAGGAGAATTTGAAGATTCACTTCAAACAGTCAAAATATTAGTTTTATTCAGGGAGTCAACAATCTGCTGAAGTTGCTCGTGATGGTTTTGACCAGAAACCAGGAACCTTTGCTGGCTTAGTGTCTTGCCAAAATTCTAACATTCCGGTCCAAAAGAAAATTTTCTCTTTGAATGGTATTCAGCTCTGAACATGGATGCAATTGATAGGTGCGAAAAACAGACTATTTCACTTTTATTGCTCGGTTGCATTTATCGTTAAAACTAGAACGATTTTGCTGTATAACAACTGAATGTATTCATGCATGCAAAGACTTCTAGAATTGTACTAACTTTAAATGTGCTTCCATCAACATCCCTTGAAGCAAAAAAGACCGAGCAATTAAATTCTCTTGGATACTCATTGAGACTTTCCCAATCTGCAGATTTATTTTGTTTTTATTTAACATTTGGGCTAAGTATTCAATAAAAACTAATTCATTTTACGAAATAATAACAAAAAATTATTTAAATTTTAATCTCTTGCTTTAAATGTAATAACACTCACTACAACAATGCACACTGACTTGTTTGCCGTTGTGTAGTTTCGCTGATTTTTTCCAATTACGAGTTATAATTGTTTCTTTAAATGTTTGTTTTGCCACGCCCCGCGCCGATAATATTCTAAGAAGCCGTCTTTACATCCACGACTTATTAAAGACCCTGGCAGCTGTTCTCAATTAAAACAAACCTTCCATCGCGTTTACATGAATTGGCTCCCTCCTGCTTAAAATACCCCGAGCAAAACGTCGCTCATGTATAGGTATCCGCTCTTCCTGTTTTCTCTATAGGCTTCAACATCCACGACCTAAATTGGAACAAAGGGCAAGGTGCTAGCTAGGGCCTATGTTCCTAAATGTATCAAATTGAAGGCTTCCAGAAATTGTTACGTTTTTTTTACAAAAGGTGCAGTAGAATAGATTTCCTGCTCAGTGATCTACTACAATTTTTTCAGTGGTCTTCAGGAGGGGGAGGGGGCGCTCCCCGCGCCCACTACCTGGATCCGCTCCTGAGTTGGGTCGAGTAAATTTGTTTTCACCTAAAAAAAAGAAAATATTATGTAGAAATATATGTACATTTTTCTCCCCATAATTCTTAAAATATGTTCGCAAACTTTTCATGTCAATTTCAAATTCTCGATTTGGGAACGCCTGAACATTTAATTTTGCTATAAGTTATAAGTAAGGAGCTTAGAATTGAAAGAATGATTATTCTATAATAATCGCGTAATATTACATCCTATTCCTGTGTACTAAATTTTGTTACAAATTGTCACGTTGATTAAGCTTAATTTTCAAAATACCTAGATGATCTTAAAGTATTCTGAGTTATTGCATGTGGTAATTATAATAGATTTTCTAAGGATTTATTAGCTATTCACTAAATCCTTTACAATCAAATCTTCTATTATTTTATAAATGATTTTTCTTCATGTATAAAAGGCAGTCAGTATACGTCAGCGTCTAAAAGATTTAAAAAAATGTTTTTCTTATGAAAAACTTATAAGCAAATGTATATATATATAATATTGAGGCAAACGCAAATTTTGTGATCGTCAATACTCGTAGATAACGCGTGCTTAATATAAAATAACTACTAGGGATTTTACATGGTCATAATTCTCAATATGTGTCAATAGTAAATAATAAGTATTCTGCAAATATTAAACTTATATTTATAATTTATTCTAGGAAAATCCTTTGTAGTGAATAAAAAAAAATATTAGAAAAATTGCATAAGCCGTCGGAAATGTTATTCTTGCAATCACGTCTATAGTTTTGGCTACTCTGATGGGATGCGGTGGCTCCTTTTTCCGAACTTGAACAAAACATGTCTACAAAAAGAAAACAATGAAAATTAATATTATTAGGAATAATGTTTAAAAGTAAATAATTCGTATATATATATGTTATATACAGGGTGATACAGATCAAGATACCTTCCGGTATACCACGCGATTCCTTGAGGTAAGCTGATCACAACAAATTGTTCCACATACCCCCCCCCCCCCCACAACCCAAGAATAGTAGCTGTCGAAAAGTGTATTACTCTGTATATTTTAATTAAGCATCTTTAAATTATTCTCAAATATTTCCAAAATTTTGATTTTTTTTACACACAAATTTCATAAATCCGTTATTTATTTCACAAACTTTTGTGTGTAAAAAAATTAAAATTTTGGAAATATTTGAGAATAATTTAAAGATGCTTAATTAAAATATACAGAGTAATACACTTTTCGATAGCTACTATTCTTGGCTATGTAATAAGCCAACATTAACCAAAATCTATACTCATTTATTCTCACGAATATTGGCGAAATCTCAACTGGCCACAACTCCTAAAGGAAGGTTTCTGGGGTTGGGGGGGGGGGCGTATGTGGAACAATTTTTTTATGAGCTTATCTCAAGGAATCGCGTGGTATACCGGAAGGTATCTTGATCAGAATCACCGTGTATATGTATAAATACAGTTCTTATTAAAAAGAAGTCATTTGAAGTATAAAAGAATATAAAATTCTTATCGCTCGAAATGTATATAGTGAATTGCATAAATATACATAAAATGTTTCAATATAGTTTTTTACACTACAGTAAAAGTGAAAACAAATCAGTTTTGACAGCCCTAAAATGTGTAGCAAAAATTGAATTTAACTCTGATAATTTACTATTACCTGTCCTGTAGGTTCTCTTATACATATATTTTTTTTATTTATTTAATATTTAGTCAACTGATATAAATACATAATCAGACTTATAAATGTCAGATAATAAATAATTTAGAAAAAACATTTGGCAATAAATAAAAAACTCCTTCAAAGAATCAAATTTCTGATTGCTCTTGTATCAATATTAAAATTTAAGTAATTTGAAAATTTGTTGTTAATTCTACACATATTACTGAGGGGCTCATAAAATCCATAATTCGTTCGATGATTCTTGATAGAAAGAATATCGCGGTAACTTAAAATTCTACCGGGAACATTCAATGAACAAGATTTCAAAATTTCAGGAGAATCTATTAATCCAGTCAAAACTTTACGCATAAAAACACACAAGATAAACTCACGCCTCTTACTGAGCGACGTCATATTAATAAAAACTATGGGTTCAGAATAAGGTGGAAGCTCAAACCTATTATTCCATGGATGGCGATGAAAGACAAAACGTAAAACCTTTTTCTGTCCAGATTCAATCCTATTTTGCCAGTTGTAATATTATTTTTAGGTAAGTTGTGACTCATCCGCTTTACACTAAAGTAACTAGAAATTTTTAGTTTGCACGTTACTAGTAGTGTCTGACAACCAGTAATTCAAAAATGTTTGATAGAATTCATTTGAAATTTCTTGTTTTGGAGGTGTTTGTTTTACAGCATGCCACAAAACTAATATGACCTACCAGTAGGTAGTCCAATATGGCCCGATAGGCCACATTACCCCGGGTTTTTCGACAGTGTCTAATAATATTATGTTTTAGATAATGGGCAAAAGTACCAGATTCTCAAAGAAAACCTCAAGCATGACACAAAGAAGCTTAAAAAAATTCTATTGAAGCTGTGAGAGGAAAGCAAATGGGTACACTTAAAGCTTGTAAGCAATATAATGTACCAAGAACTACTTTAAGACGTTTAGATGCTAAAAAAAGTTTCAGTTGATTTAGTTACCCAGTTTAAACTAGGAACTGAACCTTTGCCGAAAAATTGGAGGATGAGCTTGTCGATTGTGTACAAATGAAATCTAAATTCTTTGGCTTAGTAAGAAAAGATGTCATGAGTTTAGCTTATCAGCTTGCAGTAAAATATAACATCGCCCATATATTTTCCATCCAGAATGAGAGCGCTGGGAAAGACTGGTTACAACGATTTTTGAACAGAAATCCTGAGCTTTCTTTCCGCTGTCCAACAGGAACTTCATATGCGAGAGTAAAGGGATTTAATAGAGAGAGCATCAACGAGTTCTTTAATATTCTCGAACAGATAATGGATCAATATAAACAATGTTTAGGAGACCGGAATCATCGTCGTGCCCTCACAAATGCCGCAAGTTTTAAATCGTAAAGGAAAGATAAAAATTGGTGAGTTAACATCTACCGAAAGAGGTTCTTAATAATATGCGAAATGTGCATGAGTGCGGGAGGAGCATTTGTGCCACCTTTGATAATATTTACTCGCAAACTAGATAATCCTCTACTAATGAAAGGTGCACATCCAGCTACTATACACGAATGCCATCCGTCAGGCTGATTCAAACAAACCCGTTTACAAATTGGTACAAGCATTTTTTAGAATACGCTAAGTGCAGATTCGCCCGTTTTACTCTTATTGGACGACCGTCACACCATTTACACAAGAAACATTGAACTGATTGATCTGGCTCGAAAAAATAACGTTCATTTGCTATCGCTCCCGCCACGTTCTAGCCATAAGATACAACCTCATGATAGATTATTCATGGGACCACTAAAAAAATATATGTTTGATGAAATTCGATGCTGGATAAGAAAGCATTTCATCAACATCCCCCACTGATTGGAAAATAAGGAACCAAACCAGAAGATATCTTCTTGCACTACTGAAGCTGATTTTCAAGAACCTTCCGAGTCTGGAACTTCAAAACAAAAGGAAAAAAACTCTCCTTTTCGCCAACAGCTACATCTTCATCTCGATATTCTACTCCGAAGACATCCCCGTCAAATGTTCACGATTATATAATACCGATTCAAATATCCCCAAAAGAACAAAGTAACCGTGTAAGTAAATCTACCAAATCAACTTTGTTAACTGGATCTCCTCATAAAGCTGAGCTCGAAAAAACATTAAAGAAGAAAAACGCTACAGTTAATAAGAAAGAAAGAATGGCTAGGAAGGGTATGTCGAAAGCCAAGCAGTTATCACGTTCCAGTTGTGATAAAGATAATAAACCCTTTTGGTCAGGAGGCTCTGATGAAAGTTCCGATGAAGAAGATACTGAATTGTATTGTGGAAATCTCCATTCTTCGGACACTAGGGTGTATCTTGTCACATGTAGGGTCACGAGGAATGCAGTGGAGTAGAAACAGATATATTTATATGTAAGTTTTGTACGACAATATAAATGCAGAGCGATAATGTAATATGGCTTACCTCAGTAGAGCCTAGTAGAGCCATATTATCCCACCACATTTTGTTTTTACCTTTATTTAGAGTTTATGAAAAATTGAAAAATTATTATTTTGATTACTCATTATTATAATAAATACTTTAACTGCTAGGATAAGATACTTAACTGAGTTTCAGACTGAATCGAACAATAAATATAAATACACCTAATTAACTTTGTATTTTATTACCACAATCCCTTATGGTGTTCCATAATCGCCGAACTTACTCTACACTGTAAAAAGGACTCCACATTTGACAGCCGTATGCCAATATAAACCTCACAAATGAATTATCTAAGGAACGCAATGCATATGGGTCATTCAATTCTTTAGCCCAGCGTCTAACACACTCAAGCATTGAAAAAGTTCTCCCAATAATATAATCAAGATGGCGAGAAAAAGTAAGTTTTGAATCAAAGATAATGCCCGTTTATCCTTAATCTGGTTTACTATATTTATAGGACTATTGTCTGATACACAAAAGAGGGAAACTTACGCCTAAAGACAATAAAATCGCATTTGAGAATATTTAGAATTAAATCATTATGCTTACACCACAAATTTAAAGCGCACACATCATTCCGTAACAGTTCACAATCATTCAGTGATAGAATCTGTTTAAAGATCTTAACATCGTCAGCATATATTAAAATTTTAGAGAATTTTATCACAGATACGAGGACATTAATAAATAAGACAAATAATAACGGACCAAAATAGCTTCCCTGTGAAACTCTAGACTGATTATAAACAACAATTGAAAGCGCGTTTCTGAAGAGGACCTTAACATTTCTACCACTTAAATAAGATTTGATCCAATTAACCAACAAAGCAGAAAACCCTATTTTTATCAGTTTAAACAGCAGTACTCTGTGGGAAAGCTTGTCAAAGGCTTTGGAGAAGTCGGCATAGACACAGTCAGTCTGAAACCGCTTTTCAAGGGTGTCAGCAACAACAGGTGCTAAATGTGTAAACTTGGTTGATGTTGAGCTGCCCTTAATAAAGCCATGTTGTTTAGAGCTAATTAATGACTTACAATCGAACGTCAGCAGGTCACAAACCATGCTTTCAAAATGCTTGGGTATAAAAGGACAATTTAGCAATTGGTCTGTAATTTCTAACCAAGTCCCCCATTCCATTTTTAAAATCAGGAATAACAAATGGCGATTTCGAAGCAACAGGAAATACACCCGTTGACAAAGATATATTAAATAAATAAAGCAGCGGCCGCGAAAGACTATCAATACATTGTTTAAGAACAATGCTGGGAATACCATCTAGTCCAACAGCATAGGAAGATTCCAACTCAGGAACATGCTCACATAACATATATTCACTAATACACTGAATAGTAATATCTAAGCTAGAGCAATTAGACATGCAAGACGATACATAAGAAAAATCGTTCGAATTGCTATTGTTGACACTGAAAGACTTAGAAAATTAATCCGCAAAATAATTTAGATATAAGAAACGGATAATGACTAGAACTGCTAAAAAAGATAGGCTGCTGGGATAACCATCGCTTTTACGCTTAGCGTTAACATAATTCCAAAAACGCTTACGATCATATATAATATATGCAATATAATTTCATTCACAAGCCAAAGTAGCTTAAATCGAAGTATATGTTTCTTTTGTATTTAATTTATCCAAAACAGAAACTAATATGTTGTAAAATGTCCTTGTTACTGTAGGCAAATTATGAATTGAGTTTTTCAATTAGCCCTACATATAGATAAATATATGGTTATATGATTCCCTTGTCTTTTCACCTGGCCGGTCTCTACCCAGGGTGATGAGGTCAGGTTGAATTGATTTTCCACAGTTATAGCTCTTTCCAAATGAAATTTAATTAATTGTGCGCCATCAAGCTCAATACGACTCCTTGGACCAATAATCTCGGCTGGGGCAAGATCTTCCAGGACAACGTCATAAATAGTGGTCAACATCCGAGATGTAGGTCTCTCCTGTTCCCAGACTTCTGTAAAATTCTCCCCTCGTCAATAAAATAACTCGTTCACCGGAAAATTTTCAATTTTTAGCAATTCTATTTTTAATTTAATTTTTATAATTTTATTCAACTTAATATGGTGGCCTACAAAAAATTTTTCCTAATGACGTACTTTTAGATCTACTTTTGCCTAAGCCATTGATTATAAAGTCATGCCAGTTCGGAGTAATCAGTAATGTCGGTTCTTCTCAGAAGGTGTCCTATGTGTGGTAATTCCCATGTTATCAACCAACCAATCCAAGATACGTATTTATGTTTAAAAGCATAATGAAGCTGGGAATGACTTGCTATACTGAAAACAGACTAGATGACGGCGACGCGAAGGAGTTCAAAAAAACTATTTATTTTCGATCGAAAATGAAACAAATTGGGTAACTCCTTCGTAGGGTTGCTATTCGAAAATTTCATTATTAACTATATATTTTAACACTGTCTGAGAACGTGTCGACTCAAATTTTGCACAAGGCGTTTTCATAAATTTTGGAAATACTTTCCCAAAAATGTAATGTGTGGGATTTTTCCAGTACTGTGAAAATGACCAGTCCTAGACGTTTTTATTGTACTGAAAATCTCTTCAAAATGTAAGATCGTATAAAATTGGTAATAATAATTTTTATCATCCGACGAAATGATGTTCAATATGCGTAAAACCGCTTCAACAATCAAGTTTGCCATACAAAATTACATACGGGCATTCATCTAAGGTAGAAACTGGTCTTGGATCAGTTCCAGCCTTTTTACTTATTATTTATCATTTTGTTATACCCTAGATAAAAACTAAAGAGTGCGTTTATAATGCATGGAATGCTGGTAGAGTGAAATAGATGGTACACTCATACATAATATTAAAAGTTATTTTGATTTTTGAATGTCTGTCCGTCCGCCAGTCCAAGTTATTTTGAATTTTAATTTTTCGTCCGTCCGTCCGACTGTCTGTCCACACATCCGTCCGTCCCTTAGTTCGTTCTCTCGATAACTCGGGAACGCGTTCAGGTAGAAGGCTGACATTTTGCACACTGCCTTCTTAAAAAAAAGTATATTTCAGTTCGAAAACTGAACAAATCGAGTAACACTTCGAACAATTTCAAATGGTTAAAACAACGCCGTATTAAATTAAGTTGCGATGAGATTTAACGAAGTCAATTTCTGCCTTCACTCCAAGTGGCCTTCATTACAATCCTCTGCATCCATTCATCACACGCCCCAGTACAGAGCGACGGACATATAAATATTACCAATGATCAGACACTCACCGAGTGATAGCTGGCTGAAACCAGTTAGCCGCACTGATAGGCGTCGCACGCCAGCGGCAACCGGGGCCGGGTTGTTCGCCTGCCGGTGGCACCTACTGCTATAAAAGACGAGCCGTCAGGCGATAGAAGATAGTTGATTTCCACGAGTCAACCAGACAAGATCTCGCAGTAAGGTTGCTAAGCAGATCAATTTTGTTGCTAGTGAACATCCTCCAAACCGACGGCCAGTACAGTTAGGTCAAAACATCAATCTAACGAGACTGTCCTAGTGAATACGAGACTATCCGATTTCCATATCTTGGGATGTGTGTACATCCACATTTCTTCTAGTGAATACGAGACCATCCGTATTTTCTCTGCGAAGGCGTGTGTATATCCTCGGCCGTTCAAGCCAATACAAGACCGTTCGTATTTTATTCACCAAGGCGCGTTTATAGCCAGATCTTCTGCCGTAAATACGAGACCGCGTATCTGTTTACCGAGTCAATTCTAGTGAATACGAGACCATCCGTATTCTAGTTACCGAGACGGGAGTGAATCCACGCCTATGACAGTGATTACGAGACCACCCGTATTCTGATCATTGATACATGTGCTTATCTTCGCCTGCTATAGAGGGTACGAGAACGTCCATAGTCCGATAATTGAGCTTAACCACTAGCCGTAGGTATAAGTAAATAAGTAAATAAGTACTCGGTGGTGGAATTTAAAAAAACTTAAAATAAAATAAGAAATGATACAACTCAGATTAAATCTTAAAAGTTTGGGCACGATTTGCAGTTAGACAATTGTGATTATAGTTATTGATGCCCAAACTTTTAAGATTTAATCTGAGTTGTAGCGTTTCTTATTTTTCATTAAACTTTTCTTGTTTATATCACTGATAAAGAAAAAAAAAATTTTACTTTGCAGTGCAATTTATTTACAAAAGTTATTTATTTTAAAAGTTTTTTAATATATTTTATTTTAATTTAGAATGAGTGAATGGGGAGCTTTCCGATGGGGTAAAAACTGTTTACCCAAAATTTTGGGGTAGGGGTGGTAACTACCCACCGTGGGGTGTCCAGTTTGAGCCGTTGTGATATAAAATTAAAGCTCTGTCGGAGTGCTATTAAATGGAATTCTTTTCTTTTTCTGTAACAATCTTTACAACAGACTTTCTTTTACCCGAATTTACGAATTTGTGTATAGAGCGAGTATAGGTTAGTTCAGCAGGGCTGATTTTTCTTTTAGCATAATGTTTTACATATTTCATGGGAACATTTAAATTTTCTGTGTTTAACCGTTATATGGATTTTGACGTGAAATATAAGTTCCCAGTGTTTTCATATACAATATTTTTACATGGAAGTATTTACATTAAATTCCGATGATCTCCCAAACTACTTACCGCAGAGAAAAGAATTACACCACAAGGTACGCAAGAGAACGTAGATGCAACATAATATGCATATGTTGGGTACATTATGTGAGTTTTTGGCGTAAATGTAATGACTAAAAAGCAGAAAATAAAATATATTAAAAAAACTTTTCATAAATAAATTGCAAAAGTAAAAAATAAAGTTTTCTTTCTCAGTGATATACACAAGAAAAGTTTCATTTGAAAATAAGAAATGCAAGGACGCAGATTAAATTTTAAAATTGAATGTATTATTATTATGTTATCTTGTTTGACTTTAAATGTTTGAACTCTTCGCAATAAAACTTTTCTTGTGTATATCACTGAGAAAGAAAGAATAATTTTTTACTGTTTAATGAACTTTTTTTTTTATATATATTTTATTTTAATGTTGTTTTCATTAAAAAACAGAAACATGCTGGGATTCGTCCGTTGTTCAATTTGAACGTCAGGTGTACCTTGGTCGTGAGCTAATCTCGGTACTATCGTTCTGATATGAATAATTAATAGATTTGTAAGTTTGTTGAATAAACCTTTTGTTTATGCCGAGTTAGTTGAACTCTGAGTTTTACGTTTGTTATTTGGGAAATTACCATGAATGATTCGAGTTAGTTGAACTCTGAGTTTTATGCTGACATTTTTTAAAAGGTTCATCTAATTTTTATGCGATGATATGATCTAAAAGTGCATAATTACGGATGTAGCTACTCAAACAAATGGAGGGATAGTGAAAGGGAAGAAGTCAAAGGTCTCAAGGTAGGATATCCCATTACAGGCAAAAAGAATCCAACAACCTTGATACCGAATAGGTAATAAGTTTCTAAATATAAGGAATTATTCAAAATGTTAAATGAACTTATAAACTCAAAAATTATTGTTATGTAATAAATGAATTACGGGATTGTTATCGTTGCTTAAGAGGCATATATGAAAATATCGACCAGTTCATAATTTAAAGAGATATATATATACTTTTGACTATCAGAACCAGCTTAACACAAACTCGCTGCATGGACACGCTTAATAAAGAAACGGTCAACAATACATGCGTTTCATCACTTATTCGGTGTTAGTATTGGTATGTTAAAATAAACATAAACCGAACACCGGATAAAATTACATGCAATGCACAAAAAACATTAAACAAAAAGATTAAATATTATATAAACGTTTTTTTAAAACATGCTTAGAAACGTCAAGAACAAACTGCTCAGCCATATTTTTAACAGTAATACACATGCGATTAACAGGTTTATACATGCTAAAGTTAGACCTTGACGAGTTAACATGCAACAGAGGTAGCCTTCTCAAATTCTGCCTACTATCACGAAAAGAGATCTTGTTAAGCAACAACGAGGAATCAATATTCGTGTTTAAGAGCTGATGCACAAAAGTTACATCGGCAACTATGCGACGTTTCTTAAGCGAGTGCATATTTAAAAGTTTCAAGCAAACCTCGTAGGGTGGAAGAATTAATGAATTATTCCACGGTAGGTGCCTGAGAGCAAATCGTAGGAAGTTCCGTTGAACAGACTCCATACGGTCTATGTGTGTACCGTAAAATGGAGACCAGACCTGGCTAGCGTATTCAAGAAGTGGTCTTACAAAGCAAGTGTACAAACGCAAAGTTATGGTAGGATTCGAGAACTCTCGGGACCAACGTTTCATAAATCCCAGCATGGAACTACTCTTTGATACTGTGTAGTTTATGTGGGAGATAAAATTCAATCTATGGTCACATTTGATACCCAAGTCACAATTAGCACCCACACGGCGAATCGAGCAATTCGAGAACACATAATCATAAGAAATTGAGTGTCAAGTTATTGCTTTTACACCAATCGTAAAATCTGTGAAGGTCACTCTGTACCTGCTCACAATCGTTAAAAGATTTAATCTGGGCGAAAAGTTTAATGTCATCAGCATAAAGCAAGACCTTGCAGTACCTCACAACAGAGACAATGTCATCAATAGACAGAATAAAGAATAACGGTCCCAAGTGACTGCCTTGAGGTACGCCGGACGAAGCTTTCAAGACTTTTGAGATGGAATGTCGAAATACGATTTGATATGTTCTGTTATCTAAGTAAGACTCCATCTATTTAAGAAATGTTAGAGGAAACCCATACTTTTCCACTTTAAAGAGTATCACGGAGTGAGAGAACTTGTCGAACGCTTTACTAAATTCTGTATAAATACAGTCTGTCTGGTTGCCTTTTTCAAATCCGCCAATGATATCTGAGACAAATTCCAACAAGTTAGTGGTTGTAGACTTGCCCGAAAGAAACCCATGTTGGTTTGAAGAGAGTAAATTATTACAGAAGGTTGATAGTTGAGAAGAAATTATAGATTCGAATAATTTGGGCATGCAAGATAATTTTGCAATAGGCCTATAGTTAGAAATATCATTTTTACTACCTTTTGTGTGGATAGGTATGATAAAGGAATTTTTCCATAGCTGGGGGAAACAACCACTATCGAGAGATTTTTGGAAAATAATTCTAAACGGAGCTACCAGAGAAAGGCAGCAAGACTTAAAAAAGGCTGGAGGGATCCCATCCGGACCCGTTCTGAAATCAGTTGGAAGCCCATTAATATGAACGAGTATATCCTCTCGTATATTCCATGGGGGTAAATCAGATACCGAGTTTGGCGAGACCATGAACGAGGATGTTCATGATATCTTATTAGTGGACTTCAAAGCGACCTAAGAAGTAAAGTAATCCAAAATTGATCCTGGATATTTCCCTGTTAAACCTTATCCTATTAGACAATGAGTTATAATTAAAAAAAAGTAAACTCTCGTGGAAATTCTGTTTGATAAAGTAAAGGTAAAAAATGTAATAGGCAGTAGCAAAGAGTCAAACATTCAGTATCGTTCAGCATATAATAGTTAATTGCTACACCAACTATGTAACTCACTGCACGATGTCCACAGTAAGACTGAGTGACTGAGTTTCGAGTATATTTAGATAATATTACTAATAATTGTATATGCCATAGTTTTTGCAAAAAAGTGTGAGTCGCCTTTTTAAAATGTCTGAGGGGAAGAATTATTAGATAGTGGCATATCGTTAATTGAAGATAGTTTGCGTTAGGAGACGATATAAATATTTATTTCTAAATTTAAGTTTAAGTACTTGTGACCGTAGCCAAAATGAATTTTCAATATGTATAAGTTTAGTATAGTTATATTAAGCATGTATCACGTATCACAATAAATAAGTATGTGACACCCTAATATTTAGAATATAAAATTTTCCTTAGACTTCACCTCGCTGACTATATTCAGTGTTCACATATTCTCTT
The DNA here is from genome assembly GCA_963930735.1 of Dioctria linearis. NCBI lineage: Eukaryota > Metazoa > Arthropoda > Insecta > Diptera > Asilidae > Dioctria > Dioctria linearis. The sequence continues at coordinate 138,564,492 of OZ005743.1, read as the reverse complement.
ATTATTATCCTCTTTAGAGAAAATTTTCAAGGATATCCTAGTCATCTTCGATCTTTATAAATACCAAAATATGTTTATAGAAAGTATAAAAAATAAAGACATAGAAATTGTTTTCTTTTAAAGTTGTACTTTCTTGGTTAAGCTTATTCAAATGTAAAGTAAGATACCTAGTTTTCTTTAAAGTTGTGTGTGTGAGTGTTTTTTTCTTATTTATTAATAGGCATAAATATGTACAAACCTCTGTCGCACATCCATTATTGGCTGAATGAGTACAAGGACTTGTCCCTCCAGCGCAGCTCGTGCAGGCAACAATTTCATTAGGACCACATGCATCTCTCTTTTTTTCCCCCTAAAAAAACATTAAGAACAAATAATCAAGTGTTAAATCAACGTAGGAAAATGTATTGCCTAAGTTATTATTGTAGTGAGTCATGTTAGATATGTTTATTGGAAAACTAATCAAAGAAAATTTTAACTCACCGGCTGTAAACCATGTTAGCGTTAAATGAAAAAGAAAAAAACGTTATTTGCTTTATTAAAAAAAAAAATTACTGAACTGCTTGGCATAGTACAAATGTAAAACAATATTGCCTACTGCATTTTGGTAGAATGAGACAAGCCTAACAGCGTTAATTATAAACTAGCAAACTAAATTTACAAAATAATTTGATAATATAGATGATAAGCATTCGCTTTAGACTGTTTTCCGTGTAATATTGGTTTTAAAATGAATCCAATCTTCAAGGTCTATGATTATAAATATTTTGCAATGATAAATATGATTAGACAAGGTGCTTCATATAAAAAGATCTACTGGATAAATTGCGATAATTATTTACAAAGTTTTATTTATTTAATATTTATTTATACCTGATAAATATTTCGTCGCCCATATACCAAGTCGTAAATGGATTGTGGTAATTATTTTTGAGGTGAGAACTTATTAAGTATAGATACCTATATAATATATAAATGTCGTAGATACTTGACGTAACTTAACACTTCATGACAAGCCTAGGCATTTCATGAAATTTAGGCAGGTAGTGTAGCTCGCGCTTAACGAGTTTTTACACTAAGTGTGTGAAACTTTTAGTCACTTCTAGAAGTGTTACAAGCCTTCATGCCGATAGTGTAATATCAACCGATATGACCGAATACTAGAAGAAGGCAATGAGAAGTGAAGGGAGAGATCACGCTCAGACCTGCGAGACACACACAAACACACTCACACACTCCACTCTACCACAGGCACACAAACACACACACTGTCGTGTGCTGTGTGTAGGAGTCCAACGCGCATCTGGGCTCGACCCCCTCCCCTATCACCAATCATCTGCCTATTGTAGTATTCAGTTATATTGGTTATATCGGTGTAAAGGCTTGTAGCACTTCATGAAGTGACTGAAAATTTGAGACACTTAGAGCCGTATTCACCAAGCAGAATTAAAAAAAAAAATTTAAATTAAAGCTTTTCACCAACCACACATACCGAGTCGATTTAATGAAAATTTAATTTTAATTTAATTTTAAGCGAGGCCTCACCATCTCTTACATAAATTTATTTTTTATATCAGAAGCGAGAATTTAACTATTTAGATATATTACGATTTCAGTAAATAGAAGCAAGGCTTTTGTTTCAAGTACATTAAAAAGTGAATACAAATTATTTTAACCTTAATTACTGCTATGGAAGAAGTAAGACCATCCACATCGAAAGACGATAATGAATCTTCAGATGAAGAGTTTATGGTGTTAATAGAGGAATCGCAGTACATGCCGGTGTCGCCGAAGAACAGAATAATTAGAAAAAGGTCAAACATTTTCCTAAAATACAATGACGGTTCCTTCTAGTGTAGATTCAGACTACCCAAAAGTCTTGTCACATAAATGGTGGGAAATTGGTAGGAAAACAAGAGTTTCAGTTGAAAAGAAATAATTCTGTTTCTGTGAATGACCAAATACTTATTGCCCTTAGATATTATGCAACAGGAAGTTTCCAAATAATTAATGGAGATTTATTTGGCCTTTCTCAACCTACCATAAGCGGAATAATTCTGAGGGAGTCAAAAGCCAGTTCATCATTAGGAGAAGAATATATTCATAAGCCTGAAACCGAAGAAGACTCAAGAAAGGTCAAGCTAAATTTTATGCCATATACGGCATACCAAACATTATTGGTGTTATAAATAGATAGTAGTATCTACTACATAAATACTGCTTTGTAAATATGATTTTTTTTTTTTACTTGAAGGTACACAAAACCCTATACAATCTCCAAGGGGATAGATAGACATCAATGCCAGGTTTGTAGCGAGTATCATAAATTCTATAATTTAGGTATTTCATCTTCTAGATGGCCTGTGTCTTGTCATGGTCAGACTGTATTCAATTTCTCCTACATTAGAGCGAGGCTCGAAATAGGGGAGTTTGGTTCTAGTTACCAGACCTGTAAAGTACTTAAGTATATTGGTACTTAAGTGCTAGTAACAGTACCAGTACCTGGACTTGTCTTGAAAATTTTTAAAGTACCAGTACCGGGACTTGTACTTGAAAAATTTTAAAGCACCAGTACCGAGACTTGTACTTGAAATTTTTTTAAGTACCAGTACAGGGACTTGTACTTGTACTTAAAATATTTCAAGTCCAGGTACTGGTACTTGTACTTGGAATTTTACAGGTACAGACCTGTAAAGTACTTAAGTACATTGATACTTAAGTACTAGTAACAGTACCAGTACCGGGACTTGTACTTACAATTTTTTTAAGTACCAGTACCGGGACTTGTACTTGAAAAATTTTAAACTACTAGTACCGGGACTTGTACTTGTACTTAAAATATTTCAAGTCCAGGTACTGGTACTGTACTGGTACTTGTACTTGGAATTTTACAGGTCTGCTAGTTACTTACTTTGTGATGCAGGCTAAGCATATAAGTCTTATTTAATGACTCCGACAAATTTTAGAACATGCTATAGGAATTTGGAAAAGAAAATTTCCAGTCATCAGGACTAATAAATGAAATCATCACTGACATGTATATAAATGCGCTGACTGATCTATGTCATGTGGCAGTCCATTTATATACATGTCAGTGGAAATCATTTATGATTTTCTTGTGATTTAATTTTTTTTTTGTTTTTTATAAAAATGCAAGTAGCACCCACAAGAGGGTTAATGTAATTGTTGCGACCGCTGTTTTAAGCTATTGAAGCGAATATAAGAGATACTCAGACCGATTTTTCTGTGCGTAATGCAGTTATTGCGATTTTTTTTAAATAATTTTTAATGTGTGGATTGTATAACATGAGTGTTTTTTTTTTAGTTTAACACGAATTATACATATATTATAAATTATTTTTAATTTGTTGTATTTGCAAATCTGTTTGTTCTGTTTGTTTATTAAAATATACAGTTTGCGCTTTTAACATTTCTGTTCTCGCTCTGCTTTCCTCTATTTCCACCTGAATTTTCTGTTTTTTTTTCAAATTAGAAAACTCCTGTACGTACAACCTTAGGTCTTTATTAGTCTTCCTCTTTTACCTCTGAGTTGAACCTAATAAAGGTGGCCCATTAGGGTTTCCTGCTATCATTCCTGAATTGACGACACCTACAGACTCCTGTGTAGCTTTGCCAGCCCCTAGTTCATTTTGATAATAGTTTGAAGTTTCCTGGGCCATTATGACATCCACTAGGTCAATTCTGCCTAGGTTTTATCCTGATGGCTCGTTGTCGGTATCCAGTTCTGGGAGATATGTCTCATAGAGGTATTCCTCTTCGAAATCATCATCAGAATCGGGAATCTAAGAAGATAATTTAAGAAACTAGAGAAATATTAATAACTGCATTATAGCTTACATCAAAACCTTTAAGGTTTAAGGTACTGCTGGAGTCATAAATGTTGGGGATGTGCTGCACTTCAGCCTCACCGATTGAAAGTAATGGATGATTATTATCCACTCTGCTAACAAAGGATCCACCTCCAATTTTTAAAGTTTCACTTTATCCCTTGCCATGTCTTTCTTCAACCATTGCTGTAAGTTTTGATAAGTAGTCCACAGTTGCTTCTCGGACCTTTTATAGAACGAATTAACGTTAAAACGATGCAGCAATTATCTTCCAGATTTTGTTTTTTTTTAACATTGTTACAACATTAGTTTTTTACATTCCAGTATTGCATTGATGGTCAGTTCCTTTAATCTATTAGATTTTTTTAGCCCTTCATATTCGGTGCTTTTATTTGTTTTTATAAATTGTCGTGATCTGTATTTATTTAAAATCATTTTATTGGCAAAGGCACTCCATCAAACAATCAAAAGTTACTAAATAGTACATCAAATATAAATTCTATCAATAGTACTTCTACTACAAACAATTTTTTTCTCAAAAGGCGCTCCAACAAAGAATAAATATAATACATCAAAAAACTTCTTTTAACTTTTTAAATAATATTTGAATTACATCATCTGTCACGAGAACTGTCACTTTCCAAATTCGGAAATCTTGCAGCTGATAGTTCGAAATATTCGAAATTGTTTATTTTATTGAGGTTGGTGAATAGCTACAAAAATTTAATCGCGATCCCTCAATAATAATTAAATTAAAATTAAATTTATATTAAATGGCTTGGTGAAGACGGCCTTTAATCCCTGTTGTAACATTTTTTTATTTGCAACTAAACTTTTCTTGTTTATGTCACTGAGAAAAAACACATTATTTTTTGCCTTTTAGTGCAATTTATTTACAAAAGTTATTTAAAGTAAAGTTTTTTTAATGTATTTATTTATTAAATGGAACAATATGTATCTAGATATTAATGTTAGCGAATTAAAAAAAAACTATTGTTTAGCGAAACTCCTTTCGGTGGAGGTCAAAAATCCAAAATAATAAAAATTGTGTTTTTTTTTCATTTTTTTTTTTATTAAAGCTATTGTTTTAAAAAGTCCCGTTTAATATGATTTAAAATATCGTAAAAAGATTCCAGGAACCCGATTCTAAGTAAAAAGTACGGCCACACAGTGAAAACTTTAAAATTTGAGTAACTTTATATCCAAGACCTGTACCGAGATTCAGCTCATTTGTGCGTGATTGACTTCAGCCAATTCTTTCGCTCACTTCATTCACTCACTTTTGAAAATAAAATGATTCCTTTAAAAAAGTGAAGTGAGTATTTTCGAATATTAACTTCGAACGTCAATTTCACAGCTGTTGTTGATCTTGTGTTAAAAAATGAACGTCGCTGCGACTTATTACCACGCTAAAAACTTTATGTGGATAATAAGGAGGACTATAAGAGATGAAAACAATCCCTTTGATATTCCTGAGTCACGATAAATAAAATTTATTAAAGAAAATTGTGCTTTAAATATTATACATTTTACCTTCTAGTTTTCGGGAACTATATAGGTTTCTCCAACACATCGCAATGGATTTTATTGAAGAATTAACACCGTTTCTTATCGAAGTGACGAGTTTAAAGGTAAGCTATATCTTTTTATTGTTGTAAAAGCTGTTGATAAAACCGTTTTTAGATTTTGTCAGCAATCAGTTTCTTTGCATGTGGATTCTACCAAAGACGTGTTGGGCAAGACTACTTAACATGTATCAGCCAATCATCTGTATCAATGTTCATAAATAAAGTTGCAATGGCAATTAATAAGAATTTATCGGAAAAATATATTCGATTTCCGTAAAATACTGCAGAACATGCGAAACAAAAGTATTGAAAGTATTGCAGAAATAATCCACTCCGCATGTATTAAAAATCATCTTGTAATCAGCTGAAAGCTATAGTTTGGGATTTACAGTACTTCCGCCGGTTCTTTTGCGTTCAATCGTTAAGAGACGAATCCTTTTACGCACGTTGAGCCTCATATCAATCTAACACTGTAGTAATGTTTATAAATAAAAGTGTCATCGATACAAAGAAAAAAGTAAATTTGCCTTTTTCCATTGCGGCGCTGTTTTTGCTGTACCACAAGAATTTAATTTTTCTGTTTTTGTTCCCATATTTTATCATTACATTGGGCTCCTTGTGCACTGGCAAACCTCCCCTCTAATAAATCATAATACTGTCTTCGTTCTTCCATCAGAACTGATTTTTGATATAAGGACATCTTTCCAGTCATTTACGTGTTTCTATTTATTTACAATTTATAAGTTTTAGTAATAATTTATATTTATAGCTGTGCTCCTTGGCAAAATGTCAAAATAGAACTTGATAAATTTCGGAACAAAGTTTGACAGCATTCCCATTCCCCGGAAAATTGAAGGTGAGTGAAGTGAGTGAGTGAATTTATGAGCAGGATCAACTTTGCAGAAAAGTGACTCACTTCACTCTCTTTTTGTCAATTTCGACTTAGCTGAATCTCGGTACTGAGGTCGGTTTCATCTAAATCGGAGGGTGTTGATATGTATATACATATATATGGTATATACGTAACAACTTGTGGTTCTTGTTACATCCAAAAATACAGTACAACTTATAAAAAAAACACACATGCATCAGAGTTGGATTTAAAAACAAAAATACTCATTAACTCTACTCATTTCCAATAAGAAGTGAATGCAATATTTTCTAAAGAATAGTGATTGCTCTCCCTCAAACTTGAATTGAGAAGATTTAGATTATCTCGCACACTACACTCAGTATTCGGGCGATGATTTATTTTGCTTCAGCATATACTTAAATACCATCAATTTAAAAAAAAAAATCAAGAACATAATATCGATTATCGATTATTACTTAAAAAATAAACGAAATATTTAGTGTGGTTTCTTTTTGCTTTCACACATGTCTCGGATTTGTAAGCTCACTTATCTATTACAGTTCAAGGATGTTCACTTTCTGTAGTCCAGTGGTGTCGTTTGTTCTCCGATCGGTGTATTTGTACTCCGAAATCTAATAGCGTACTCCGGTACTACTCCTTTTATAAAAGTACTCCGTTTTTGGTATTAAGGAGTCCATTTCATTTTTAAACTCCTGAATTTGTTGTTAGCAAACCAAGTTCATTCAAAAGTTTAATTCACCTAGGATTGAGAACTGAGTTGAGTAAGTATGCATTGTCCATAGTACAGGCTGAACTAGAAAGGATGGTTGGGTAGTTGTACTATGTGGTAATATACCAAGTTCAATCATATCAGAACAATTCTCTTATTGCAAAAAAATGAAGAGTATATAGTAATTTCAAAAGTGAAGTGTCATTTGTGTCATTGTAATTCATTTTGCTATTGTGTTGGCTGTCGCTGCAGCGAAGTAGTTGTGCAAATGTAAACGCTCTCTCGAAGAATATGGAATTGTGGAATTTAATTTTAATCGCTGCTTTTCTTTCTCACAAAAGTTAAGTTTACCTTAAGATCGCGTTCAAATCCAAATTCGTTGAACATTTTTCATGAAAGTGGAGGAATTAATTAATAAAACAACTACTTCAAGAACAAGAGATACAAGAAATAACAAAAGAAATGCCGTGATTTGTATGTTATCTAATGTAACGAAATAACGTACAAATTTTGAGGATCCAGTACTAGAAGCAGTTGCAGGAATGCGCCAACGCTTAATACCATTAATCACACTTTTCCCAAACCTTATTGATCGAAATCATATCGATGCGTTAGACGGAGAATGGCGTCTGGTACAAATACAAGAATTTGTACCAAAGTCACTGTTATTTGAAGAATACTGCAACCCGAATTTTAATGTAAAAATGACCTAGGTGAAAAAATATTTCCCAATTTAGAGAAGCTTATTAATTGCCTTATGTGCTTTCACATGCTCCACAAGTGCGGAAAGAATTTTTTCCCCGGTCAATCTTATTAAAACTAAAATCAAAAAAATCCTTTGCTGTCAAAAACTGTAAATTCCATAATGGTTTTAGCAAAAAACGTTATTTATATTATAAGAAAAACAAGGACAAAAACTAGAATTGGTCATAGAGCAATTCTTACGATAAGATGAATGCCTGTGTGTAATTTCGTATGGTATGCAGTTTGATTGTTAAAATGTTTTTCCACATCTATTTCTAGAACGGTTCGTTGGACAATAAAAATGAATATCTATAACCAATTGTATAGGATTTTATAGTCTGAAGAACTTTTCAATACGATAATAACGTCTTCACAGTATACACGTACGTAAAACGTTTTCATAATATATTTAAAAAATCACAATGTTCGTATGAAAAGACCAAGAAGGGGCTCCCCGATTTAGTCTATTTTTGAAGTTAAATTTACTACTTTTATGAAAACACCGTGTACAAAATTTCAGAAATCTCCGCTAACACTTTCTTGGGCATTGTCCAAATATATAATGAAAAACGAAATTTTTGTATGGCAACACTACAAAGGATTTATCCGATTATACCAATTTCGAACTTAAATCTTGGACAGACAAACAGACAGATAGATAGACATTTGACCGGACGGATGGAAAGACGGACAGAGGGAAATGGAAAAACCAAAATAATTTTTAATATTATGAGTGCATATCTGACCAATTTTGCTTTACCAGCATTATTCTGTACATTACAAACGGAATGACCAAGTTAGTATGCTCTCTGGCATTTCATATCCTACGGTTGGAAAACGTGGCACAACGATTGCTTTTAATTCCGAAATAAACATTGATAACGGGATGTCCATATTAATAGGAAATAAGAAGCGGGCAACATGCAAAAATAGTACTACCAGCCAAGATTTATTTTATTGTACAAAGTTTGTCATTTATGTACTTGAAGAAAAGTATTCTGCTCTCCGTTGAGGAGTTATATTCTCTATGTCCGAAGGTCTTCATCAGATCTTGACCAAATTTTGAAATTGAATTGGTTTAGAAATACCGGATATATGAGGTAACATCCACAAAAAGAAATCAGTCGAACTGATAACCTAGTCTTTTTTGAAGTCAGTTAAAAAAAGAGATATATGATTGTAATAACTTTCACTAGATTCTTGAAAATTTCATAAAAAGCAGATTTTCATCACTGAAATTTCATTTTTTTTTAGAGTTTTTATCATTTTAGTATAATATTTGAGTCGTTTATTTTGAAAGTAGAATAAGTCCATTTTTAAAGGCGAAATATTGAAATATTTTAGTTTAAATACATTTAAAAAAATAATTTTAAAATATTTATAGAATCTAACTATGAACTTTTATGTGTTTTGAAGTTAAAGATGGTGTAAATTTATTAACCAATAATGTTTACAAAAGAATTCTGTAGAAAATTGAAATACAATACCCAAATGGACTTATTCCATTTTTAAAATAAACGGCTCATATATTGTTTTGTTTTTGTTATTTTCAAGCATAGTTTATTTATGCGAGTGTTTCTGTTTATTTTCCAAAAAAGGTAACAAGAAATATTTTTATATGGCACTCTCAGGGATACATAGCCTCGCCACTGATAATAAACGAATAACTTTTAATTATAAAAATTTAATTTAAAATGATCGGTTTTAATTTCGTTAGTCGTGTTGCATAAGTTACGGTTTTTGAGTTCACTAGGCTCAAGGTCAAAAGCAACTTTTTGTTGAGAAAACAAACTACAACTGTGCAAAAGCTTCTCTGCAAGTCTATTTGAAACTAAATACTTGACATTCAAATATGACTCAGTACCAGGTAACAACCTAAGCACATTAATTTTTCCAGTCCAGATCCCAAACTATATGCTCATCAATTGTATTCAGTTTGTCAAGATACCGCTATACAACTATTCCAACAGAATATCGCGAATACCGCAAGAACTAGTTAAATTGCCTGATATATTTAAAATATTGTCGTGTCCCAATGTTCATGCGTTAAGCAATGAGTAGTTGTTTAACACTTACTTCACACAGCAAATGTTATGCATCCATTTGATTGCTTACGAACAGGTGTGTGCTAGCGTTAATTTTGTAAGAGGAATTGCTATTGCTATGAACTTTTACAATCTTTTCTCCATTTTTAATTTATTTTTCTTCTGTTTTTTTTAGCTTTAATTTTCCACTAGCTATTAAATGTTTCTTTTTTGTTATGTTTTTCTACTATAATTATATATTAGTATTAGTATTTAGTTTGTATTTTATCCTAGACATTTTAATTACATATTTTCATAGTCAGTGTTCTGCATTATAATTACATTCCTTTTATTATTATTTTCGTTTCTTTTCCCGCATTATTGTGCAGTAAAGGTAAAAGATTATATACACCTTATTGTACTATGATGGTCTAAAATTAATAAATTGAAATTGAAATATGCACAATGCTCTCTATCGACACGAAACTCCTAAAAAGAGTATAAAAATGACAAAGGATCTTTCATTATAGCAGGATATTGTCCAGAGTTTTTTTTACATTGGAAAGTTATCCAAAAACTCCAGGATTGTTTCTGGAGATCGACAAGGAAAAAGAAAGTTAAGTAAATTAGAGTTTTTCAAGCATTATTCTATATGACTTACAAGGGGGATTAACGAATTGTCTTAAAGATTTAGATTATAAAGATGACATGTATTTCCTGAACCAACAACATGAGCTCCTTAACCAAATAACTCTATATTTACATAGGTAGCATAGTAAATAATATTAGCGAATTTTTGTATATAAATCCATTCGTATGACAATAAAGACAGAGTTAATCGAATTTTTACCAAGTGATTTTAATTCTCATCAAACAGCGATACATCTGTCACCTATATAAAACTGCGGCATATTCTGTCATAAGATAATAGTGGAATATTTTGCCATTTATATAACTGCGGCATATGTTTGCGATAATTGCAGAAGCGGCATACTCTGCCTACAGATGACGATAGACAGTGGCCCAAATATCGATCCTTGAATCAAATTGAATACAGAGGAAAACGATCGAACCTTACATGGCGACCCGGCTTACTGAACCATCTAAGATCAACTTATTAAGGCCTATTCACACTATTGATCAGGCTTGCGAGAGTCAACCCTCCAAAAAAATATTTTACGATGCACTTGAAACGCACTATCCGTCACCGACGCATCAGATCTAGCTAGTCACAATCAGGAAAACTTTCGAAGAATATTTTGATGCCATCAAATTGTCGGTGATGAGACGTGTTGGTTCAATGTGAATCAAGAAATGGGGATGCAGTGCAGCTATCATAGCCAGCCCTTCAACAACAAGATTTTTAACCGTTTTTTTTTAGATCTTTTAACAAGTTTGATGGAGGAAAAATGATGGACAGATGACGGTATAGTGTCAATGCAATGAAAATTGACGGATAGTTGACAGCACAATACAACATAGGGCAGATTAGCGTTGGTTTTTGTAATATACACAAGTAAATGACTGACCTCATATTCCACACAGTAGAAGCAATATGCGGTCCGTAATGGTTTAAGATGGAGTGCCTGTACTATTAATTACAACAATCTACCGGAAAAGGACTTGAAAAGGAAAAATTTGTTCAGAAATACTAGATAAAAAGAAAAACTAGATAACCTTAAACATTTCCAAGTATATTGTGAAATACATGGAAATTTACCTATTGTACGTTGGGCTGTTAAAAATTGTGTTAATAATAAATGTTGGTAAACCAAATAATAAAATAAAAAACTTTTTTAATATTTATTTTATTTCATTTAATTTATTGGTAATCGAAATGCATTGCACCAAAAATTAGATTTGCAATACAATACAGAGGTATTTCAGGAAAAGGTCTGGATTTCTGAAATAATGTGTAAACCTAAATTATAAGAACCTCGACTGGGAATAAAAAAATCGTCACATGGTAATTTAAACACGAGGTTTTCTCTACATTTGTCAACATAATTCTTAAAATATTTCTTTAGAGCTTTAGAAGCATTGTTATTGTTAAAGATATCAATATTGAAGAGTTTCATCATGCCAAATAATTTATAAAGTTCCGCTTGCGGATATCTTTTTAGTTCGACCTGATTTGTTGGAAGCATCTCTTCCATATTGGTTTTTAATTCGTTGAGGTTCTCGTAAACTGTTACCTAGCTAAAATAAGGTATTGATATCGGAAAGAGACCGTGGTGATGAAACACTATTTTCGCTTCGAATGGTGGTGGATCAAATCCGATTATTACTTTCCGGTTATTGCAGTCATCTAAACGATATGTTTAGTTTAGCAAGATATTTTCACCAGCCACTTCTGCTTCATGTTTAGCCAAATACCTTCTATCTTTTACATCTACTACACCTCTGGATAACTTCTTTTCACCTTTTGTGGAGGTCCTTTCTTTTTTACGTGGTGGTTCCATATTAATCAAATGACACTCTTACACTGAATGCAAAACACACAAGATCGTTCTCTGCATCGAGATTATAGAAATATACAACAATAATGTACACAAGTTGATGAAAATATTCTTTGCAACCGGATTTTATTATTACATTGAATTAACTAATAAAATTTGTCGAAAAAACCTATTGGCGGGATACTTTGTAATTGAGTCAAAGTATTTTGCTGGGCCTTGTTTTGGGATAGCAAATGCTACCCAATGAGGTCCACCTTTATATGCAGGATTCGTATTAATTATAACACACATGCAGGGCGAATTTGTAAATTTGTTTACAGGAAGTGAGGTGATATTAAATTACGTGATAAACAGGATTAATCATGCGATTAAATTTGCTACTTTATTCAGCTGCGCGGATTTGTTTACACAGGTATGCATGACTCATTCAGCTTAAATGCGAATTTGTTTACAGAAAGTGAAGAGGTATCAAATTACGTGATAAACAGGATAACTCATTCGATTAAATTTGTTTACTTTATTCAGCTGGGTAGCTTTGTTTACACAGGTGCGCAGGACTCATTCTGCTTAAATACGAATTTTTAAACAGGGAATTGGGTGATATCAAATTACATGATGATGACTCGTTCGATTAAATTTGTTTATTTTATTCAGCTACGCAAATTAGTTTTCAACAGGACTAAACTTGCTTGGAAGCATGCCAACAAATACAGGAGCTGAATCAGCTAAAAAGCTTCTCTAGAAAGATTTCTAGTGGCACTAGTCATCCCATTACACCTTATCATCAACAATTTGCTGATAAGGCTTTTACAACAACACAACTTCCACTACTCATTTAAGATATTTCGCAAAACAATATATCCTACTACCTACTACTAATAAACGGATATAGCTCGCCAATCTATTGCACAGATTCAATCCCTATATCAACCATGAAAGCTTTTATTTTAATTCACATATTACTTAATCCATCTCATCTGCACAAATACATATCCACCCAAAGATCTACATCCGTTCTCGGTACAGGTATTGTCGCTCCATATTGCTGCTGCTAAAGCTCTCAGACAACAAGTACACTTCCCAACCCTACACAAGCATGATAACCGCAGGCTCTCATAACATATAAAGCTAACAACTGATAACACCAAGCTCAACCAGTTATAGCATATTGCCACTAAAGCTTCCGTACACCAAGTCGCCAAGCCGAACACATGATTACCCTCCACAGTGGCAAATAAACGATCACATATTTTCGGTAAATCTCTCAGCTGCCAAGTAGCCCAGCCACTTACGTTAAATGGCTCGGCGTTTTATAATTGCACGAAAAAACAATTTATTTGAATAAATCAATAACTATAATACAAATTACTTTTGTTTTTCACATTTAGAAATTTACAGCAGAATAAAAATAGAACAAACATCTATCGAGTATCGCATATACAGGGTGTCCCATAAATCAACGTCAAGCCGGAATAGGGCAATAGACCAAGTCGTAACAGTTATCAGAAAAATATAAAAAAAAATCTAAGTCATGAATTTTTCAAATTATAGACATTTCTTTTGTTTTCGAGAAAATGTACACCCTGTGATGGTTTTTAGCTGCTGTTGCTACAAATCTTCACTTTTTTCAATTTGATTTTTCTTATCTAATTCCGAATAGTGCTTATGTAACCTGTTGCTTTAAATTCTAAGCCAAATGTTCCAGCTTGGAAGAAAATGTCACATTTTGCCGATCGAAGAATAGACAAGTAATATTTCACCCAACTTTAACTGACTGTAATGAAAAAAAATGTACTACACCACTACATTAAAAGTTGACGCATTTAATAAGGATTTTAAAATGGTATAACAATTGCTACAATATTGCTCAGATTACAGAAAAAAACATTTCCTCAAGAAACCCAGTTTCGAAAAATTTCCTTTCACCTACTAAAAATGATTCTAGTGTACCCAAAGCTTGCCGTAAGACCGTAACTTTAAGATTCTAGTTGGAGTGAGATGGAGAGTCATTACATGAAGTGTGAGTGAGAGAGATGGTGACGCTTTCAAGTTAGAGATCCTAACATTTTGTTGAATTTAGGACAAATTTTCCGTTAGTGTAAAATTAAACACCAATTATTTGGATGCTTAGATTTATTATTTACAAAATATGTTCAAACTGCCTTCCTTCAGCTGCAATACAAGTTCGACATCTTCTTAAGAAGGATCGGGTTATCAGACGGGCAAATCTTCCATTCAACTGCTTCCGTAATTCTGGAGCTTATGTTTTTGTAAAATTCGGTGAGCTATACTTTTAGGCACTCCTGTGTTTTCCTGGATTGCACGTACCGAAGTACTTGGGTCTACGTCCTCGTAAGGTAAGGAACTCTTCCTTCACCATGTACTTGGTTTGGAAGTCGGCCCTCTGTGGAGAGTAGACGATGCACATTTGTAAAAACTCAATGGTTTGACGAGCTAGCATCACTATCTTGCTCACTCACATTTCATGCAATGACTCTCCGTCTCACTCAAACTAGAATCTCAAAGTTACGGTCTTACGGTAAGTTTTGGGTACACTAGAATCATTTTTAGTAGGTGAAAAGAAATTTTTCGAAACTGGGTTTCTTGAAGATAAAATTTTTTTTCCGTAATCTAAGAAATATTGTAGTAAGTCTTATACCATTTTAGAATTCCTTATTAAACGCGCCATCTTTTAATGTTACTTGCTAAAATAGTGTAGTACATTTTTTTTACAGTACAGTCGGGGTTACAGTTGGGTAATGTAATTATTTTGAACGCAATGTTGGGCAAAAATCTAACTTCTTATTTGAAACTGAGGCACTTATGCTTTAACTTTTAGGACTGTAATTTACAGAAGGGTTATTAATGGTTACATCACAGAAAAAAAACTGACGAAAAGTTAATATTTGCAGTCACAGGACTTGAAAGATCATAACACGGTGTCAGTTTTTAAGATTTATTTTTCAATCCTTATAATTTGAAAAGTACATGACCAAGCTTATTTTCCATATTTTTCTGATAACTGTTACGACTTGGTCTATTGCCTGATTCCAGCTTGACGTTGATTTATGGGACACCCTATATACAATATAGCCTTCTATTTACTAGTTCCGACACAAGGCGTGAAAGATTTTTAATACAGCATAAATGATATCTGCTATAACTTTCATCATCATCATTATCATCATCATCATCATCATCATCATCATCGTCATCATCATCATCATCATCATCATCATCATCATCATCATCATCATCATCATCATCATCATCATCATCATCATCATCATCATCATCATCATCATCATCATCATCATCATCATCGTCATAGTTATTTTGTATCATTAATAGATTCACATGCCGTTCCATCTTGTGTTTCGTAGAACTAGAACAGTGGTGAAAGAACACCCTTTCTTTAGGATGAACACGTTTAATGATAAATCGTTCTAGTTTACAAATTGCGTAATTTGTTAAAGCGCCATTGGAAATGTTATTCCAGTTAAATTTAATACATAAGAATAATTAGTGGATATGACGAGGTCCTAACAAATATAATAACTGAAAGTAAACCTACATATAAAACAAATAAATGAACAAAGAATGAAAAAGAAAATCATAAAAGAATTTAAAAATAAGATAAAAATAAAAGTAAAATTTTAAAAATTAAAAAAACTGAAACAACGAACAAAAAGTAATGAGGAAAAATTAAATGTTCAAATGAAATGTAATGTTAAGAGAGAAATGAAATTAATTTAGAATCAAATTGTAAAATTGATTTACAGATTCACCCATGAAGGCCATGCCCCGCCAACTAACGAACCAACTTCTGATATACTTACAATTTGCGAATTCAAATTTTTAATAAGTTCCTTGAATTTATCAACCGAAGTAGTGTCAGTGTGCTGAACATTTGTCGGCAGAGGATTCCAAAAACGCGGCTCTCGAACGAAGTAAGAATCACATTGAATGGAATAATGAAAAACAGGAATAATGAAAAACAGGAATAAGGAAGTTACAATGTCGTGCAGAATTCAAAAATCGCAGTTGACTGCTAAGGTATTCCGGATTGCCTGTATATATAATTTTATGGAGAGAGATTCACAGCCTTCTCTGTAGGTGCTCATCGAGAGAACAACCCAGTAAGTTGTTACTGAAAGATGAAATGTGATCAAACCGCCTTAGTTCATACCCACACAGTCATTAAATGTTACGTTCAGCCAAGTGTGGAAATAGTAAGCTGCAATTTATAAAATAGGGAAAAGAAAGTGATTTGACCAGCAATATCCTGGTGCCACTTGGCAGGATACTAGCCGATAACCATAGCCACTGGAGGTCCCATAGTTTTTACTTATCATATTAGCAATACGGTCACAGCATTTCATTTTCGTACCAATTAATACACCACCATTTTTGACACGCTTAGAAAAAGGCAGAGTAAATCTATTTAAAGAGACATGTGGAAGATCAGAGAGCGTAATATCTTTCCGATAAAAGGTTACACTGAGAGATGAGTGGATTCAGTTTTAAATGTGTATCCAGTACCGGAAATGCTCCAGTATAAGCCTCACGAAAGCATAATGGCCGAAATTAAATTAATTTATGAAAATATCATAAATTTTGTTGAATTTCACTATTTCTAATTATAATTAAAACTAGGGGAGCCCACCGGCGCGGCGTTGCGGTGAGGGTTGGGTTGGAAGAGGTGGTGTGGTTAGAGATGCATAATATCTTATCTCGATCTCGCGTCTCCGTAAGTACTCCAGTTATTCACTCTGTGGCTGAGTAGGTGTGTGTGAGTATGAGAGTGTGTGTGCGTGTATGTGTGTGTTTGGTCGTGTGCGGGGTGTTGTGAAGTGGCAACACCAAGAAGGGGTAACCCAATTTAGTCCATTTTGGAAATCATTTACCATTGCTATGAAAACATCATTCACCAAATTTTAGCTCTGAACGTCAACGCGTTCTCAGTCTAGCTAAAAAAGAAGTTAAGTTTACATTTTTTTAAAAGAAGCCCGCGTAGAATTTCAGCTCTCTACGTCGACACGTGAGGCAGTGTCAAAATATATAGTGAAAACCAATAGTTTTGTATGGCAACACCAAGAAGGAGTCACCCGATTTGGTTAATTTTTGACATCGTATTTACCATTGCTATGAAAACACCATGTACCAAAGTTTAGCTCTCTACATATACGCTTTCTTATGCCCAAATATATAGTGAAAAATGAAATTTTTGTATGCGAACTCTACGAAGCAGTTTCCCGATTGATTCCATTTTTGAGCTTAAATTTAAATTTTTTTAAAAAAATCCTCATGTACAAAATTTCAGCTCTCTACTTCGACGCGTGAGGCAGTGTCCAAATACATAGTGAAAAACCAAAGTTTTATATGGCAACACCAAAAAGGAGTCGCCTGATTTGGTCTATTTTTGAACCTGTATTGGTAATTAATATCTAAATGCAGTGTACAAAATTTAAGCTCTTCACGTGCGTCAGCGCATTCTCAGGCAGAGTCCAAATATATAGTGAAAACCAAATTTTTACATAACCAGACCAGGTTGCCAAATTTAGTCCATTTTTAAACTCGTATTTAATATTGCTATGAAAACATGATGCACCAAATTTTATCTCCCTACGTCGACGCATTCTCATGCGCAAATATATAGTTAAAAACGAAATTTTTGTATGGCAACCTTACATATACATTTTTTATATTTTTTTAAAAACACCGTGTACAAAATTTGGACTCTCCATACCGACGCGTTCTCAGTCTCCAAATATATAGTGAAAACTCCAAGAGTTGTATGGCCTTTTACATTAGGGTTGTTTGCCAACTTGACTGAAATGCATTGTTCTCTACCGTGCCTTTTTTAGAATTCTATGTATCTTGAAATGCGTTATTGGGCATTGAACATTTAGGTAAAGCATGTACTTCCTTAAACATTTAATAATTGAAAAGCTTTGGCATTCTAAATACGTTAACGCCATGGTTTTGGACAAATAAGCATACAAGAGTGGATGCTGAACATTTAAAGTAGTAGTAGTATATAGTGAACAAAGGAATTTTTTATGGCAACCCTATGAAAAGTTGCTCGATTTGCCCCTTAAATATTATGATTGGGAGTCCAATCCATTTTGCTCTACTCTTATTATTTCTATGCGTTTCAAGCTGAATGACAATTTCATCATCTAGGGTATATTAAAAGATATTAAAAACACTTCAGATTTTCAATTTATAAAATTTAGTTCCACCGATATCAGAACCAAAATGATAACTAACTTAAAACTCTTTCTATTTTCCGTTCGTGTACATTTTACAATTTTATAGGTTGTTGCTTTTGCAAAACGTGCCTTTTTACACCTTAAGTGAAATCATAGGGTATATTAAATTCGCGACTCCGTTTGTAATGCACAGAAATTTAATTAAATGTGTTGGATACCCACACATAATATTAAAAATTGTTTTGAAGTTTGCAAGTCCGTCTGTCCATCTATCCGTTCGCCTAGCCATCTGGCCGTCCGCTTGTCCGTCTGTCCGGCCATCTGTCCGTCCTCATAATATCTCTCGAGAACGCATTCACTTTCAGTTCTGAAATTTCGCGCATGGCTATTCCAAAAGAAATTGTATATTTTAAGTTGGACAGTGTGGCAAATTGGGTAACTCCTTCATAGGGTTATCATATCAAAAACTGGGTTTACACTAAATATTTGGGCACACTCTGAAAGCTGAAATTGTGTACACATAAAAATAGTAAGTAAGATTTCAAAAATTAATCAAATCGAATGAAGTTGTGTGTAACGTTAGTGTTTAAACTGTTCATCCAATGAGTTAATGTCATAAAGTGCACCATTTTTCCCGGAAGTTTTTTGATGGCGAAGTTTTGAGTTATAAAATTTTGTATGTACTAGTTTTGTACTTCTTACCTGATCAGCTCTGATGTGCCAAGGGACTAGGAAGCATTGCAAAAGTCAATCGAAGCCACTCACATGCCGTGGTGCTCGATCAGTACGCTACGGACAGAGATGTTAACATACCGACATGTCGCCAAAGGTCAGGAGAAGATACCAGAGAGTTTGGAGAGAAAATGAAGGAGCTGTTAGATCATATAAAAAGTGATTTTTCTGCCAAGTACCCAGTTAAAGATAGAGAATTACTGGCGGAGTTGGAAACGGGGATGTGATAGCCACATTTAAAGCTGAACTTACAGGGGATAAGCCGCAAAAGGGTAGGTTAAAGCGACCAGAGACATTGGAGTCATCTTTAGCCCCCAGAGACATTGGAGTCATCTTTAGCCCAATCACTTCGAATCGAAACTAGCTACTCGATCGATTTAGTAAACGGAATTTTAAACACCCTGACATTACAATCATCAATAGGCGTGCAACCTGAGGCAGATCAAAATCGCTCAAGCGCGCCTGTCCAAAATAGGATCGACAGAAGCTCCGCTGGTCTGTAAAAGGTAAGTAACGGTTATGGCTCTGAAATCAGAGAGCTTAACCAAAGAACTTTCCATTAATTTCCCTCCAATTTCAGAATAAATTCGATCAGCGGAGTTTGACAGTCTGTGACGAGATAGAATATGGTAGGACGTATAACAGTAACCTTTCGCCTATTTCATTGAAACCAACAGCTAAGGTAAATATATATAATAAAATATATTAAAGAAACCTTCGAAATAAATAACTTTCGTAAATAAATTTCACTAAAAATTAAAAAAATATTTTATTCCTTCTCAGCAATATACACAAGAAGAGTTTCATTGCAAAATAAGAAACTCATATTAAATCGTAAAAGTTTGGGCAACTATAACTATAATCACAATTGCTAACTGCAACGTTACCCAAACTATTTGGATTTATTCCGAGCCCTAGCACTTCTAATTTGCAATGAAACTTTTCCTGTGTATATCACTGAGAAAGAACAAAATTTTTTTTCTCTATTGTAAGTAGTTTAGAAAATTATCGGACTTTAATATAAGTAGTTCCATGTCGAAAAAGATTGCATGAAAAATCTGGAAAAATTTATTTCACATAGTAAATTGAAATGTTCCCATGAAATATGTATGTAAAACATTATGCCAAAGCGTCTAAGGGAAAAATCAGCCCCGCACCAACCTACTACCCCCTCTGCAACTTGTAACGATGTTCGAGCGAGAAAAGTCTATTATAAAGTTTCTTACAGAAGAAAAGCAAAAAGCCATATAATAGCACTCAGCAAGAGCTTGTTTTTGATATCACACAGAGCCCAAATTGGACAAACCCAAAGGATGTAGTTACTACCCCCCCCCCCCCCCCCACCCCCCAACCACGAAGAACGTACATCTTTTGTACCCCATCCTAAAGCTAAGTAAATCCATCCATTTTCACTGCCTTAAAACTCTTTCGTCACGCACGACGCCCTGGTCACACATTATTTAGTCATGGGCTAATGAGTTAAAAAAAAGCTATTTAATAAAAAGCAATATGAATATGAATTATGTATTTACATATATTAATATATTATAATTAATAAGTAATTAAATTCATAAAAAATACTTGAAGTGAAAAAAAATGTGGTTTCAAAAAGAAAATGTCTTAAAGAAATTTACACAGTGCAACACATAAAAAACCGAATAAAAAAAAATTCTTATGAAATCATTGGAGAAAATATAAGAAAGATTGTATAGGTTAGAAATATATAGATATGTTTGGCAGTGTAATGAACACATACAAATATGTAACAAATGTGTAGGGCTTAAAATTATAGAGTCATGGGAATAGATTCAAAGTGGAAATAAATAAAAATAAATAACATAAGAAAACAAAAACTAAGATATAAATAAGTGCTAGATAGAAAAATTAAAAGTAGATAATGTAAGGATTGTCGCTAATAGTTGGTAATAACTAGTTACGCAATTTTAATGACATTAAGGCAGAAGTGTCAGTTACATCAGTTTTGGAAACATCCCTGGATAGTTTAGATGGAGCAAATTTATCCTCAGACCAATAACGTGGGTGGAAAAATCATGAGCACCTGCAAAAAACCAACTATTCACCTTTATCGAACGGGGAAATATGATGGGAGAAGAAAGTTATCACTAATAGCCTCATATTAAAATACTGATAGGAAGGCATTGCGTACTCATCAGCGCTCAGATATACAAACCCTGAAGTGTCTGAGAGTTTCAAAGAAGTTTAAATAACATAGAAAATGCAAATGAAATTGAAAGGATTTGAATTATCTGCAAGGTTTTACTGTGTGTCAACGATATGGTGAAGTTAAGAGTGAAAGTTATATGACGGAAAATTTAAGACAGATAGCCAAATAAGTTAAAAGAACTGCAGACTATGCAACTCTAGATAGTAGGTACGTTAAAATACTTTCAATAGAGCAGATGCATCTTTTTCACGTATCGATGGACTCTTGATATATATGGGATATGCATATAGAAATATTACAAAAAAATAACATCTTATAAATTCAAAGATCAATTAAAGTGAATAATGGCATGTAGAGACGTTCAGCACGGTTGAAATAAACAAGGAGCATTATAAGCAAAAAGCTCAACATTAAAATGACCGTTCGCTATACCCGAAATTCTTGTTATTGGAAATACATTCCAAAACTTTTGAAGTGAATAGAGGAGCTCCATAAGCCGATAGTACAGAATTATGGTCTACCTGAGGAATGATATCAGAGCCAACCACCAGTGAGTACCTATACATAAACGTGGCCGGTCAGTCTGAGATCAACCAGTAATACCCAAAATAATGAAACTAGAGTAACACTTTGAAAATAAGGGACCTGACATCAGCATCAGGGTAATAGAACCCACAAAATCCTGAACAATGAAATTAAAACAGCACATGGAGAACAAAGGATCCGAGGTAATAATCCGCACAACTCAACGGGCCCACTGTCTTTGAAAAGTTGCTGGAGTAGTCGCAATAGCATGTAGCAGTGTTAGGGAAACAGACATTAAATATTTTTGTAGATAGGTAGGTTGAGGTGACCTGTAGTTAGCAAAAATAAATTAGAGGTAGAATAAAATTGAAACAATAATTCTGTATTCATAATGCATAGTGGAGCAGAGTAAGCTATCCATTTTCCGATTCCTTCCCAAACTCAAAAACCGCTTTTAAAGCAACAAATACCATTAATACAGCTTGCCGTCACGCAACAAGCTGTAAAATAAAGACATCGCGTAATTAATAGTTTTTATATCTTTTTCGGACAGTTAAAGTGTTAATGTAAAATAAAGTCATAAGTGAAATCAAGGCCAAAACTAAAGCCTGTAGGAACATGTTAAACAAATATCCCGGGATATCGGTTCTGTTAACATCGTCATAGTTGAAATTATTTCGTTAATCGCGTAAGATCTGGATTTGAATTTGGTTTTGGAGAGTAACCTTTTGGGCCCAGAATATATGTAGGTGCTCACAATGCAGTGGAGTGTTAAATTCGAGCTTTGAAATTGACATGATACATCGCCATAATAATGACAAATCAACAACGAACAAACAAGTAAAAAACTTAGAATTGCTCTAAGACCAATTCTTATGATACCCTAAATGAATGCCCGTATGCAACTTCGTATGGCCGCGCATCTGTGAAAGTTTAATTTTTGAAGTGGTTTCCAGCATATATTTCTAGAACGGTTTGTCAGACAATAAAAATGATTATTACCAATTTCATAGGATTTCATGTCATTATTTCTAGGTGTTACAAATGGACTGACAAACTTAGTATACCCTTTAGATTTCATCTAGGGTGTAATTAACGTGCTTTTTTTGGTTTTTAAGTTATGAAGTTTGAAAAACCCTCTTGTTTTTTATTACCATTCACAAAAAATATTAAATCAGATAATAACATTAAAACGTGTTAGCTATGATAAAAGGAAATATGGAGCTTTTTCTACGCCATCTACATGCTAGTAGTTCGAAATTCCAGTTTGTGAGCTTTCATAAATGGCAGCGTGAAAATAGAATAGAAACTATTTTTATGCAGCTCCACTCGACGCTACTCTGAGCCATACGGATACCTAAAACTGAGTGCGAAAAAAGATGCCAGTTGCCACTCTACTACACTCTGTATTGTGAATCCATTGTAAAGCTTATAATTAGAGATAGTAAAAAGTCGTAAAAAATACATGTAAGAATATATTTTATATATTATACATGGTAATTAAAACTCTGATCAATATTTTGTTATGATATGAACAAATGAATAAGATAATAGGATGGGTGAATTCAGAAGATTATGTGTTAAAAAAGAAAGACACTGAAATGTAGTAAATTATGATTATGATAATGTGAATATTAAATGAAGAAAAACGAAATTTTGTAAAAGGAATATAAAATATGAGAGTATGCATTACATAGATACGATTGTGAGAAAAAGAAGATGAACACAAATGAGGTGAAAAATGAATTGTAAATAAAAAATCGCAACAAAAAGAATGCGTAATGTATATGTATACAAGAAAAAATTGTAATTGTAAGAAGTTTGTTGTAAAACGTAGTTTAGGTACAAGAAAACAATAAATTTAAATTACGTTGAAAAAAATATATATGTATATAAGTCCTAAAACTTTCTGGTTGGAAGCCTTAAATAAACACACCGGATTTAGTTCCTCTTGGAACCAGTTTTTCAGAAAGGCGAGGGATTAATTCCATTCCATTACCGAACAAACGCCGGCCGGTGTAGATAATTCCAGTCTAGTAGATGTATAGTAAATAACGTCGGAAAAATTGAAAAACAAAGTGTTGGAATGGAGATATCAACTCAGAAACTTGTAAAGTAAAAATTGCAGTTTTTCAAATCAAATTCCTGTTAGTAAGTATCCTCGTTTCTTCAGATTGTGACTATTTTAGAAAGATAAAGCCTAGATCTAGCAAATAACGTCGAACTTTTTTATTTTTAGTAGCGCTTTTTTTAATTATTTGATTCGAATATTACTTGTTCCTTCTCCCAATATTTCACCGACCAGAAATTATAATATTTCTTTGAAAGTTGGTGCAATACAAAGCAAAATAATATATTTAACAATTATGTGCAAACAAATTTATTAGAGTTAATTATTGTTAAAAAAATTCAATTTATTTGAACTGCAAATAATTTTGTCGCATGTTGGGTTTCTGTTTTTTACGCTAGATGTCTCTAATGTGGTCTGGGGCTTAGGTCTAGGCTAAGTTTATATGAATTTACTTTCAAGACACAAGCCTACGTATAACAAATTGTATTGCCTACAGATTCGCATGGTATCTAAATTGAAACTTCTGCTGAGTACTGACTCCTCTTAAGGGCTGCAATTCAAAAATATTGCTTCTATGGGACCTACAAGCACCGCTATACCGGTAGCATGTGTTGGAATTAGTTTCATTCATAATGAATAGTTTTTCTTATGATAGATCAACGCTGTATTTGTTTCAACTGCAGGTGGTTTTTATTTGTGCTTTCATAAATTTCATGGATGTAGGGGAGTCTCAACTTGGGAAGGGAAACATTACTTTAGAACAGAGGCTTCTTGAAATATAATTTTAGCTTTGTTCATTTGTGTACCTTGTTCTAGAACTCCCATATACTGGAGGAAACAAATTGTTCTGTAGATTTAAGCGAACGATTTGTACTATTCGTTCCATTTAAATCTTCTATGAAAATATGTGAGGCGCTCTTTTGTGCATCTTTTGTTCTGCTACGTTCGGCGGACATGAAAAAATACAGCTATTGATGAAAAAACGTACAGTCAGGTGCAAATAAGCAAATGAGCAATTATTGACAATTTAATTTAGGTTATTTAGGTTGAGCCATAATCGCGAATCTGCTTTTTTTGGCTATTTGATTCGTTTGACTCATATGTAACTCAGGAACTCTCTTATTCTGTAAAAATCCTATCTATATTACTTTACCAATATATAAGATATTCCCGGTTTTGTTTTCAGAATGAGCTCAAATACTGGAAAAACGTTTACTCCTAAAATTGCTACATCTAAAAAAAATTATTTCTCAGCTTCTTGAAGGCGAGGAATAATACACTCTTGTTTCATAATATACTCTGTTATAAACGTATTTGAAATTTTCCATTCCCTTTTTTTTCAAATTCCTTGAAACTTCATTTACACAGCTCAAATTCCAAACAGTGCGTTAGAACAGTTTTCAGTATCTCTCCATATTCTGAAAACCATTTATCATTGCCTTCGTTTTCGAGAAAACGGTTAATTTCAAATTTGCTTACAGCTTTGATTGAAACAGTCTGTAGAATGTATAAGCATTGCCACAAGGCTGTAGCCAGGGAAGGGCATAGGGGGCAATGCCCTACTTTAAAACGACAGTACCCCACCTTAAAAATTGCCAACTTATTCCGTATTCTGCGGCGAGGCGACGTCACATCATAAAAGTCATCACGGCGAGTCTGCATGATCGGCAACACTGACCAGTCAGCCACTACTCACCCATGTTTGCGTTACTTACCTTATACCTCTTACTACCTTAAATAAAGGTAAGACGTTTGATCGACTACTTGAACAGCTTTGGTAAGGACATCTGGCTGTTACGAAAAGTCGTATATGACAATTATTTTCTGATTTTGAAGGCTCCAGGTAAAGTGGAAAATTCAATGGTGATGATCTTGAAAAAAGTTTTGACATCAAAGGCGTTAGGTTAAACAACAAAATCCGACTGGCAAAGATAGTAGCAAAAAACTATTATGTGTTCTGCAACTGGCTGATGCGGCTTTTCAGGCTTTTCAGGGCCCGGGATTGAAGGATGCTATATCGATAATAAAATGTGTCCAGGAAGAAATTGAGGTCAGAAGAGATGTATGAGACAATTTTGGAAAAAGCTGAGAATACCATATTGTAGAAAAGAATCGCAAGATAGTTTCCAGAAGAGAAGAGACAAGTAAAGGTAAGACATCTGGAGGATTAGTGTTGTATGGTTCATCACCTTCTCGTCAAAATATTCCAGGCATAGCTTAAACTCCGCCACTTAAAGCGGAATATTATGAAACTATAGACATAATAACAGCTGAGATGAACAGAAGATTTGCAGACAATGAGGATCTACTAGATTCAATTTTGTGTCTTGATGAGTTGAACAAAGTTTATGTCTGTTGAACATTTAAATATATAATTGTTGTGAGGAAATGAATGAGAAAAAATCTGTAATTGCAATTATATTCCGGTATTAAAATTATTGTTTCCAAAGAAGGGGCTACTATTGTGAAAAGTAGTTGAACGAGTTGAATGGTCGAGGAGATCAGAGCGAAAAAATATGAGAAGTTCTTTACCGACAATGGGAATTCTTCAGAGATACGTGTGAACTATTTGCATCACTCGCAACAGCCGGATGTAGTACGACTTCGTGCGAATCTATCTTTTCGACACTAAGTGCTATCAATAAGCCTGAAAGAATCTTGTTGCAATCACAGGGAAATTTTGTGACGGAGCTTTTGACCTTGGCCTTGCGGGCTAGTGGCAAACAAAAAGAAAGAAATCGAGTTGGTGGAAGATAAACAACTTGTTTTAGTTCACAGCCTTGATGTGATATTTTGCTTATTTCGGTCGAAGTTCCTCCTTGGTGCCCTGCAATTCCTTCCTCAAGCAAAATTGTGACAGATTGCGACAGCACAACTTACCTCACTTCTTGTCCCTATTTAAATCCTTGTTTGTTTCCCACTTTATAAAGACGAAATAACTTTTCTCAAATAGAATAACAATAAATTAATTTATTTAACAATTAATTTAATTATACCAAAGTTCATAAACAAGTTTGCAATTGATCTTAGAAGAGAGAGCTATTCCCGGTATTTGGAAAGAGTAATGTCTTTGGTGACTACATTCAAATATATTTCCACGTAATATACATAGAGGTAAATAAAA
This sequence comes from Dioctria linearis, assembly GCA_963930735.1. Classification (NCBI taxonomy): domain Eukaryota; kingdom Metazoa; phylum Arthropoda; class Insecta; order Diptera; family Asilidae; genus Dioctria; species Dioctria linearis. Next base: position 138,537,417 of record OZ005743.1, on the reverse strand, counting down.
TGGCGACCGTGACGATCTAGCACCGCATCTTTATTTAACTAACTAGCATCGAAAATGGTTCAACTCCAATTTTCCAAGAAACTTAATACAACCGTGACGAAAGGTGACAATGAGAAGAAAATCTTCGGATCGGAACAATTAAGCTGATCATAGAGCAACTTAGAGCTTAATTCCTTAAACGTTTAATCTGGATCAATAAAGACATCGAACTAGGAAATATCATAAGAAATATGGAAAAAATTTTGAAGTATTACTAGAATAATTACTAGAACTATGTACCTGCTTTGTCAACTATATACAGCAAGAAAATCTAATGAAAAAGCGGACGACATTGAGCAACTGTAGCGTTTTTGATACGGTGCTTACAGTAGTATCGAATAGTTCTGATTCTAAAGTTATACGTAAAAAATAATCAAATGTAAATGCTAGTTTAATCAAATTAAAATCTTACTTACCAGTTCCGCGCACTATAATTTACATCAGATGTATATACAACTAATCAGCTTAATTTAATTTAATTATAATAATAGGAGCAATAAATTATGATGTAAAAAGAATAATAAATATAAATTTTCATAGATTTAATTGATATAGGAATAAACGGATGAATATGTACAAATATACAAATTAAACGACAGGCCTACTACAAAGTGTTTTTTTCTCTCCTCTGTGGCAAAACATTTGAAGAATCACCAGGGAACCGCAATGCCCTGTAAACACAATTGCTGTCGATGTTATGATGCTGAAAATGCACTAGAGAAACATCTGAGTCATTGCAGTTCAAATAAAACTAACAGCTATAAAAATATTTTCTTGTAAAATAAAGATGAAAATCATAAACCACTAGAGGATCCAATTTTCGTTATTAGAAAAAACCCAAAACGACGATAGTTTGAAAAAATCACGCACTTAAAGAATACATTAATCACCTTCCTGATGGCGATCCCGAAGTTAAAGCGGAACAAAAAGGATAGGTACATAATAAGCTACTCAGCTAGGCAAGGAAGTATTAAAAAAAAAAATAATTATAAATAAGTAATATATTTGAAATATAATGTAGTCAGGCTAGTAGTAATAATAGCTAAGCATGTTAAATAAGTTACAAGTGATAAAACTAATTAATTAATTAACATAATAAATAACATCTGAGATACAAAATAATGATAACTTAAAAACGACTAATATAAATTTAACGATAATAAGTCGCTTAATGAAACATAAATTAACATAGTCCGACTCACACTGGTAGAGTCTAATCACCTATGTATATTTTGGCATCATGAAAAAGTCACCGGAATTGAAATTCAACATTGAAAATGGAAGAACTAAAATCACGCCAGCACTAAAAAGCGATATATAAAAGTAAAAGATTCCCAATTAGTAGAACTCGCACCAATAGATCGAAATTCGAAGCATTGGAAGGAATAATGAAAATAAAGGAATTAAACTGAAGCAATTAGCAGAACCCGCACTAGAGCAGGACTTTGAAGCATTGGAAGGATATATTGATAAACCCCTGCAGACCAAAACGCGGAAGTTTTCTATAGAGAATGAAACTTAATACAGTAATCCCCGGATAATAACAACCCGCTTATTACCAAAACCCTTTTATTATCATAAATTGTCAAAGCCCGAAACATTTTCTTAGTAATTTCGAATAATTTTTTCTGTAAATAGCACCCCCCCCCCTCCTATTAACAACATCCCCTTTATAGCTTTTAATAACGCCTCTTAAATTTTCTATTTTCAATGTAAATTTCCCCGCATAGTTAGTTCAATTTTTCTATTCAGCGTATTCGTACAATGGTGGCCAAGAAATGTACCTATGCAAAAGTGTTAAAATGTCTAAATGATTTTGAAACATTTGTTGGCTAATGTAATGCTAAACTTCTATGCAAAATATCAGTGCAATTCATTAGTGTTTAGAGGTAGTTCGAAAATAGTTTTTTTTTTTAGCTCGTTTGGACTTTCAGGAAAACTCTTTCAACATTTTCTGTTATAACTTTTTAATTTGACAATATTTTTCCTTGATTATTTTTTACAATTTACGGAAACTTAGTATATAAACTTATTGCAGTGAAAGACGCTTTAGAAAATTACATTTTCATATTTTTTATAAATTTTTTAAAACGAAAATTCACCCCAGAACTCCAATTGTTTGACTTGGCGAAAATATGTTCGAAGTGGATGCTGAGGCGAAATTCGTAATTAAATTACAACATCGACTTTGCCGATTTCTTGCCACACTTTTTCCTTGACGTGGATATTTCAGAACTGAAGTTGGCCGCAGCCGACATCAACTTTGCACTTTCAGCAAAGCTCAGTTTCGGTCGAAGTCCCAGGTGAATTCGAAGTTGCAATTTAATCTTGGCACTTGTATTTACCATTTGGGCTAAGTCGAAGTAGACTGAGAAGCCGTGTAATTCGGGCCTAAATGGAATCATGTATTGTATGAACTGTTCTCAAGATATGATTTTCAAAGGTTATAGAATTGCGTATAAAGATAAGGAGTTTAACGAGTAGCTAAAGTGTGATGACAGCTTGGAATGTTTCGGAAAATTAACAAACAGACAAGGATATAGTAGAGATCCTTGAAGAAGATCATCCAGGCAGTGATGAAGAAATATTGGACGTTCTTGAAAGTGATGCTTCTACCAATAAGGTATCAAGCCGGAAGGATGCAACTCTTGCGGTGGACGTTGTGCACAAATACTTACTTGCAAATGCTCTTGAATTAAAAAACCTAAATTTACTCAAAGAATAAATTATAAAAATGTCCATGAAGTCCAAGGCACAAAAAGAGATTTCTGATTAATTTAAGTGAATCTAATGGTGTATAGCTATATTTTGTCATATACATACATTATATACAGGGCGTCCCAGGAAATAATGTCAAGCGGAAGTCCAGAGGCAGAACACCCCTACGGGAACTCGAATCATCCCGTGTATTTTTGGTCATAGTGAATTGAATAATTCAGACAAACTACAGACTTTGTCCCAATTTACAAAATCAATTCAAGAAGATTTGATTCCATAGCTCATACCTTTGCTCCAAAAGAAAATTTTAAATTACATAAAATTCAAAATAATAAAATGTGCCAAAACCTTTGAGACCGATTTAAAAAAAAAGTCAAGTAATTTTTTTCCCAACAAACTTATTTTTAAAACTTCATTTCAAGTGGCATCATTTGGATATGAAGTATCCGGAGAAAAAAGATCTTCTGTGAATTGCAGTTAATAATGAGCTGAGCTGAACAATGAAATCCGTTTCCCGATCGGACATAACCCTACCGAGTTAGAGTCAATCTAAAGTGTGAAAAATCTAGCACCCCAGTTCGAATAGATTTAAGACTTAGTATATTTTGAATAGAATTTTAGCTATGATGCTAAAGAGATAACTCAATAAAATTTATGGTGACTGTTTTTTTAAATAGCCCTAAAAGATTTTGGCACATTTTATTATTTTGAACTTTAAGGAATTTAAAAAGTTCTTTTGGCGCAATGGTATGTATGAGCTACGGAAACAAATTTTTTGCATTGGGTGTGCCTAACACTCAACTAAATTAAAAAAGAAAAAATCAGTAATTTGCGTCAATTATTCAAGTCACTAGACCAAAAATGTCTTCGAATTAGTAGTTTGGTAAAAAATTACGAAAAAATCATAACTCGTAAACTAAAAAAAATCGCAGAACATACATGGGGTTATTGGGGTACCCCTAAGGGTGCTCTACCTCCAGACATCCGCTTGACACTATTCCTTGGAAACCCTGTATATACATTGTTCATCAACAAAAATATTTCTTGGCAAAATTATGTTATTTTTTCAAATTTATATATATGCAACTAGTCTATAAGAAATAGTTCGTTTGTTGCATCTTCAATCGCGAACTTTTTATAATAGTATATATTGTGATTGTAGTCGGCTATCGCTTACTAGCAAAAATTCGATTATTTTGTGCTTTTAGTCGGGGATTTTTATAAAAGCACATTTTGTGTTCATAATCGGGCTTATTGGTTATAAGCAATACCCGCATAAAATCACAAAAAATTGGGCCCTTGTTCATGTGCTTTTATGCGCGGATTACTGTATAATGAATATGACTGCAATTAAGGGCTTATATGTAGAACTCTGAACCGCAAGTACACGTGACAATACATACAAGAATATACCAGATTACACAACATCCAACCAACACCCACAGGAGAATACTTGGAACAGTTAAGAATGTAAAACAAAAACACAGATATCAAAAGAAAAACGAAAACAAACAAGCAAAGTAGATAGCTACCAAATATTGTTAAAAATTAGCAATTAATTTTTTTTTATATATATATATAATGCACCATAGAATAGCTATTTTTGTGAATAATTATAGTTGCATTTTATAGTATAATAGTTTTATATAAGCGTAACTATTATCAAAATAATAATAATATATAGCAAGTATTCCTAATATATTTAGTTGAATAGTGTATCAACAAAATTTAGCATAACCGAATATGTATACATAAATAAGCTATAATTATGTAAAAAATTATAATAATAATAACAATGTTTATTATGGCCAGACAAAATTTCAGGGTGGAGTATTTGCTTGGAATCTATTTCTGGACTGGAGCTTTAAATTTGTGTTACCAGAGCTTGTACCCATTGGCTCGGGTTTTGGTAGCATTAGTTTATTTGGAAAATGGTTTGGGCTATGACTGAAAGTACTCGGATACTGAACAGTGGGATTATTAGATATTATTTAGTTGTACGTGGTGTGGTGGGGGTATTTGCTAAATGTATTGAAACTTTGCAATGGATAAAACAAATTCGTTGGCTTATGGTAGTCGAAGCTTTTAGGCGCTTTCGGCAAGCACATTCTCAGTGAGACAAATGAGATAGTCTCAGTTGGCTCACTGAGACTGCACTTTTGGTGAATTGTCTTAGTTCCATATTGAGCTACAGAATTCGAACGCAACCACTGAGCAACTGAAACAAGTGAAACTAAATATTCTTGTCTCAATTGACTCAGTTTCGTTATTTTGTGATTTTAATTACTACTTAAAGTTTAGTGAGCTATTTGAATAAAGTAACAACACTTTCCTCAATTTATTAGTATCCAATTCTGTGATCAAAATTATATAAATGTCAAAACTGGAAAATCAGCTGATTGGTTTGAACTGAGACAACTGAGACGGTTGCTCAAAGTTTTGTCTCAGTTGTTTCACTGAGACAGTGCTTGCCGAAAGCCCCTTTTATATGATGGATTGGAACCGTATATTCACTTGAATGATATTTTAATACTTGTTTATTTCCTATTGGTTCTGACCTAAGATGCTCTTTAATTCAGTAAGAGATTGCAACAACTAATGATTCAGCTATCATTGCTGAACAATAAGATTTAGTGGTTCTCTTAAAACAGTTTGTAAGATGTTTAGACATTGTTCACGATACAAAATCTTTTTTGAATTTATTTGCATCTCTTTTGTGTATTTGAAAATGGTGGCTAAAACTTCCACTATTTACCTATAAGACTTTTCAACTGTTTTATTATTTTGTCGAATATTATCGAGGTCTTTCTTTAAAGAAATCTCATTAAGTTTATTTCAATAGTGCAATATGGGGTTATCGAGTGGTGTCTCGTACATATTCAGAATCTCATTGATTGGACCTTCTATTTTAGGTCTAATTGGACGGAATAAAATTAAACCGTATGTTGCTGCACTGTAAAAAATGTGCACAATTGTTGCCACAAGGCTTAGGCATTTTTCTCCTAAAATGTAGGGAATATTGCTTAAAATGTAGGGAGTATTTGCAAAAATGTAGGGAATATTTACTACATTTTAGGGAATATTCCCTACATTTTAGGGAAAAATACCTAATCTTTGTGGCAGCAATTGTGCATATTTTTACAGTGTGGGTTTAAGGGGTTTAACGCAAGCAAAATTTGCTCTACATTATTGAAAGTGTCATAGAGCAACCTAGCATTACTATCGTATTTTGGAAAATCTTTTATTGCGTACAGCACTTTAAGGAATTAAGTATGCCGTTGATTTGTGCAACTGGGGTACGTTAAATTATAAAAAAGTAATTTTTTGTGATGTGTTAAGAGAATTAGGCTCACACTGGTTACTTTCACTTTTTAATAGTTCTAATTTGTGAATTTTCACACTGGTTACTTATGTTTTCTACTAAATATAATTTGGATTCACTTTTATTCATTTCTTTTCTCTAAAGATTCTAACTTATGATATGATTTGGTAGAGGGATTTGACAATCGCAACTAGATTTCGTTAATTTTTGGTTCAATTCTTCTGAAACTGTTTTGCTTATTATTATTATTTAATCTTTCAACAGTTTGAATTGTTTCTATTTTAGTAATACTTTCTTCGTCAGAGCTATCACTTTCACTTGGATAACTCAATCTAAAATTCTGATTTCTAGACAACCTAATGAAGTTGGATTCTTTGAAGTTGAATATTTGAGATTTAAGAAACATAATGGAAAAAACTAAAAAAAATGACTGCGGTAGATCTTCTAAATTTTTTCTAACAAAATGATTCACTGCGCATTAAATCTATTCTACCGCAAATTTAGTAAAAAACATTTTTGGAAGCGTTCAATTCGAAATGTTTATATACGCAGCCCTAATCGCTAGTGGATGGACTTCGCTCCAATTTAGGTCGTGGCTGTTGAAGCCTATAGAGTTAACAGGAAGTGCTTATACCTTTAAAGTTCATGTACATGAGCGTAACTTTCCTCGGGGTGTTTGAAGCAATGAAGAGCCTATTCAAGTAAAAGCATGGAGGGTTTGTTTTAATTGAAAACAGCTGCCTAAGTGTCTTTTTGAAGATTCTTGGATGTCAAGACGAAATGCAAGAATATTATCGGCGGATAAAAACAAACAGTAGAGATACAGTTATAACTCGTAATTATGGTGTAAGTCAGCTAAACTACAAAATGGTAAACCAATCATTGCATATTGTTGTATGTATGTATAAGGCAAGAAATTTATTTTGGAATAAATTTTATTTTATTATTTCGTTAAATGCGATAGTTTTAATTTTCAATTTAACGTTTGGGCCCAAAAGTTAGATAAAAACAAAATAAAAATGCTGATTGGGAAAGTCTCAATTAGTATCCTATAGAAATTGAATGATCGGTCTTCTGGTTTGCTTCAAAAAAGATTGATGAATGTATCTAAATTAGAACTTAGTAATATTCTCAGTTTTACCATACATTCCGTATTCCTGCAGCAGATCTCAACAACAGCAAAATCGCTCTTGGTTTAACGATAAATGGAACCAAGTAATACAAGCAAAAAAGTCTGATTTTCGCATCTATCAATTGCATCCATATTCAGAAGTGAAACAAGTCTACAAGATTACACAGAACAGCTACAAGTCCTTAACCAGAGAAAAATTAGAAAAATTTTAGAATGTTAGACAAAAAATCTTGGCAAGCCGCAAAAGCAGCAAAGGTCTCTGGTCTCAAAACCATCAGGAACAACTTCAGCAGATTCTTTACGCCTTCACTACTTAACAATGTTGAAGTGGATTTTGACTCCCTGGATAGAGATTATATTTTGGCGGCTAGATTTGCTTCAAGTTCCCGTCTTCCACCCACTTCACAGACAACTATTTTGCATTTCCCATGTGGATGTGTACAAGACCCAGTACATATCCATACGAAAGATGTGTTCAAGGTCCTTAAGAGGATCAACGTCTCCAATGCCGCAGTTTCTGATGGGCACTCGTCTCTGTTAATTAAAATATGTCCTTCATCCTTGGCTAAACGTCTGTGTGAACCATTCTACTGGTCTTATTCGACCAAAAAAAATTCCAATTCTCATGTTCAGCTTATTCCCAAGGAAGGAGAGGATAGCGGTCCCTCATACAGGGTATCCCGTAAGTGGTGTCATATCCAAAGGCTACGGATGGTCATGCCTAGACGAGCAAAAAATTGTATGATGAGGGGGGGGATACTAACGGTTTCCGAGATAACGGGACTTAAAGATATTTGGGTATAGTTTTATAGATTACCATGTAACTTCTGAACGGTACGATGGTTTAACTTTTGGTAGATAGACAATCGATGAATACCAATTTTTCATATTGGAAAAATGTAACCCTTTCTGTGTTTTTTACACTTTTCGTTAGCATCTCCAGCTGAAATGGCTGATAAGAGTCTGATCAGACTCATATATGGCAGAGTGAAGTGGTGAGTATTGTGATGGTATATCTTCAGGGCTGACTCCTCACCCCGCTGTGCCTGTATACGTCTTTGAAGGGTATGAATGTCATTTGCTAGACTTTCAACAGACGTTATGCGGTTAAGTTGTGGTGTATATTTCACCGGCTGGAGGATAGCTGCAAGGCTTTTTGATGGCACAAATTATGTAGTTAGCGTGCTCCGGTAAATGTTGTTTTGTAGGATACCGGACTCCTCCAACATTTTTTGGAAAATCAGAAGCCCCATAAGCTATACTGATAGTTATGAGCCTTCTTGTTGAAAAAATCCAGTGGTTTGGATTTAAGAGCGGAATCCAGCGGGATGCATTTATAGTATTCATGAGTTTGCAGTCAGGTGATGATGAAGAATGGCTGAGCAGACAGGTCTCGCATGAGCCTCCGATATAGGGGGTGATGTTGTTTGTGCATGTATATTGAGCTTCCAACAATCTTGCAGGCTTACAGTTCATTCTCTGAGCGGATGGTACAGATAGCGTTGCAAATTCATGATCAGAAACTCTGAATCAGGTTATATTAACAAGAATGTATAATTCGTCTGAAATAGTACCGGAAATATTCTCATTATCTCGAAAGCTTCATAGGAGAATAATGTCAAATTAAGCCGGAATGTGTCTCGATTCTGACCAATGTGGCCTTCTGTGATCATAAGACCATACAGTTTCAACAAGTTTTCTGGTTTTGCTGTTAGTCGGAGTGGCTATGGAAGGTGCTCCTTCATTAGAGTTTGCTCGGCCTGGAGCTATTTTAGAGTTAGCGGCTGTGGGTTTCCCATGGTGATGCAGATTGAGCTCTTTAATAGTTGATATCTATTACAATCAATTACACTGAAAGAGAATTGATGATTTCAGCTGATCGCTCTTCATGGAGCTCTTGGATTATATTATTATCCGTGATGATTATTTGGTTGATGTAACTATCGAATTCCTTTAGTTGTTTTTCCATGTTCGTTTGAGATCTCTTCATGATGTTGGTTGTAGAATGTATCAGAGATGTCTGATTTTTTATCAATGGTAAGAGATGCCCGTCATTGCCTTCCAGAATGTTTATAATCTCAGACATTTTCGCAGCATACTTAGAGTCTAGAACACTGAAAAGGGTATTAGCTAGATTACCTACTATGGCGTTGAGTCATCGTCGTTTGATGAACCTCCAGGGTTGATCTTGAAATGATTATTGGACGTGTGGGAACCATCTTCGAAAGTAAAGCGTTCTCTGAACTTGGACTCTTTAGCCGCGGTGTGTGAGGCTGGATTGTATTGCACCGCAGTATTCGATTCTCCTTCCTTGTCGATTGGTAGCGGGACCAGCTTATGAATCTGTCTTTTCTATACCCCTGTTGCTGTCTTCACGTCTGACACTCGCACTAGGTTATCCTGTCCCTTAATTCGATTGATGATCCGTCCCACTGGGCATTTCATACTAGGCAGGCTGGCACCATTCATTAGTACCATCATGACATTTCGGGAATTATCAAATTTTTGCTTCCACTTCTATCATTGTTGGAATTAATTTAAGTATTCCTTAGTTCATGGTTAACGGCCTGGAGTCTAGTATCGCCTCGATTTCAATATTTTCAGTTCTTCGTAGGTAATCGAGGCGGATAATGCACTCTGTGTAGGTAGGTTCTTGGCACATTTGACGGCTGCCTTTCAAAGGCCGATCAAATGTGTGGTTCGTGGAGGTATGAATTTAAAATCCACTCCTCTAGTGGTGTAAAATGCAGTAATATTGTGCAGCTATTCTTGAGAATACACTGTTTGTTCGAGTTCTGCCAGCTGATTTTTAGCTCCAATTAGCTACAATTTCTTCTTCTGTTAATCTCATCAACGATCGCTAACAAGGCTTCGGAAGCTGGAGAGATCACATCTTCTCTGTTTCCAAAGAAGCAGCGAAATGTCTCGGATTTCTTAAAAGGCGTGAGAAATATTTCAGCCCGCCAAATCAAGCGCTCCTCTACACGTCCTAGATCAGACCGTGAATGGAATACAATTCCAAAATCTGGGCCGGGGCTGGTCGCACAGCCTTACTTTCATTGGATATTAGCAAAAAAAGAGCCTTCTTTAAGCTCAATGGCGATTTGGCAATAACCTGTCATATCGACTCACACGAGCACCACCGCAGTGTTGGATGCCTTGCGCTCTTTTATCCCTACATGCATGGTCAATGTCCCAATGAAATATTTAGTCTGATTCCTTGTAGAAAAATTCCTGCACCCATTACTCGCGCTGCAAACTGCAAACATCCTTTTACCCTGAAAATTATCTCCGGCCATACAGAAGAATTCCGTGATGCTTTTTTATCCCGAACAGTGCAAATGTGGAACAGTCTACCATCTTCTTTCCTCCGGCACACAATCTGCGAAAGTTGTCCCTAATTCCTTTCCCTACCTTCTTTCTGCCATGCAGTGCTTTGCATCATAGGGTATCCCCGGAGCTTGGTTTAATAATACAGGGTGATTCAGATCAAGACACCTTCCGGTATACCACGCGATTCCTTGAGGTAAGCTGATCAAAAAATTGTGCACATACCCCCCCCCCCCCCACTGATATGAAGAACTGTTCTTGGAAATGCCCAGAAAAAAGGGGTATTAACATTAGCTTATAGCCAATTTAAAGCAAAGCATTAGAAAGGTAGACGTAAATCCTCTCCATTGACTCCAACTCGGTGGATGTTGCCCCAAGCTCTTCCCTAAAAACAGAACGTAGACAGAGTTACACCAGGTACAGTATCTGAGACCAGGACTTCTACTGATAACACATAATGGCTACCTTTAAGATCCTATGCTAATGTTCGACAAAGCCTTTGCATGATGGATGATATGCAGTAGTTTTATTTCGTTTAAATCTATAAAATTTTGAAAACTCAATGAAAAGATCGGATCAAACTATGTGCCAACGTTCAGTGACGATAACTTTCGAAATGACAAAACGAGAAAACCGATTTTGTCAAAGTGCTTCCGCGACTGTAGCTGCAGTAATATCAGGAATGGAAAATGCTTCGCGCCAAAGTGAATATCGAGCAATCATGGTAAGACAATGTCAAAAACCTTGTGAAGGTTGCAAAGGGCCGATTACGTCGATGTGTAATAACTCGAAGCGATTAGGAGGCATAGGAAATTCTTCAAATGAACTTCTAACATGTCTGGAGACCTTACTTCTCTGACAAGAAAGGCAGTTACTAGCCCAAGTGCCAACATCTTTCTTTATTGAGGGCAAAAAGTATCGCGCGACAACCATCTTGACCGAGATTTTAATACTTGGATGTGCTAGCGAATGGACTGAATCAAAAATTTGCTTTCCAAATTTCTGTGGAATAAAGGGTCATAGTTTTTTAGCGGAATCCTCACAATAAATTTTTAATTCGGAATTTTCTAAAGGAACCTTCCTAAATTTTAGGGGTGAGGGGAGGAGAAATTTTAGCTGTTCATATGTAGCTTGTGTTGAAGATACTGCCTTAAAATCGATTATGCTTGAGAGACGAATCGCGTCGATTCGTTAAAGTGCACTGGTTACCACGTTATCTTTGCCTGAGATATGATGAATATCTGTAGTAAATTGACCAATAAAATCTAAGTTCCGCAATTGACGTGCTGAAGCTATCTCTAAATCTTGCTTGAAAGCGAAAGTCAACATCTTATGATAAGTAAACAAGCTAAAGATTCTGCCTTTTAGAAAACATCGAAAATATTTGATGGCTCTGTAATCTATCATCCCGAAAAATCGTCGGAGCTCTTTGACTGTTTTTGGCCGCTTATACTTGTTGATTATATCCAGCTGTTTGAGGGAAAGACTGATACCAGAGACATTGATGATTTGACTAAGAAAAGAAATTCGCGACTGCATAAATCTGTTTACAACACAACTTTTTATATATATTTTTTTGCAACTATATCTGTTTGTTTGGAATTAAGAGGAGTCAGTACTCAGGAAAAGTTTCCATTTAGATACTAGCGAACCTGTAGGTAATAAAATATACTATACATAGGTTTGTGTCCTGAAAGTGAGAAAACTCATATGAAATTAGCCTAGACTTAGACCACGGAGAACACTAGCGACATCTACCGCAAAAGACAGAAACCAAACATCCGACAAAACCATAGAATTTAAGACGCAAAATGAAAATTTGCAGTTCACATAAATTGAAAATTTTTAACGAAAATTAACTCTCCTGAATTTGTTTTACTCATAATTGTTAAATATGATATTTTGCTTTGTATTGCAACAACTTTCAAAGAAAGATTGCAATTTATCGTCGGTGAAATATCGGGAGTAAAAACAAGTACTATTAGAGTCAAATAATTATAAAAAGCGCCATTAAAAATGAAAAACCTCGACGTTATTTGCAAGATCTAGGCTTTATCTTTCTGAAATAGTCACAATTTAAACAAATGGGAATACCTACTCACAGGAATTTGATTGAAAAGACTTCAATTTTTACCATTTTTTAAAAAGTTTCGGAGCTAATATCTCCATTCCAATACACTTCTTTAATTTTTGCCGACGTTATTAACTAGACTTCTTCATTACCTTTTATTTAAGATATAAGTCATTACTCTGCTGCAAATAGTTTGCCGGAAATTCGCATTGAAAAATGTATGAAACTTGCAAATCTTGGTACTGACTCCTTTTAATAATAATAATAACCACAATGTTTTGTTTTTATCTTTTTAAAAGAAAAATAACGTTCTTGCCTCTTTTCAAAAACCAACTTACCTAAAATTTGTTTTTTTTTCACATTTTCTAATAATGGCCTACTGCCAACAAACAATTAGAACGGAACAGGTTTTAATGATGTTCTTAAAATGGAAACACAGGAAACACAAGTAATGAAGTACCTACTTGACCAAAGTTCAAACGCAAAGCGAAACAGAATGTCTAAGATGAAATTACCCATGGCCTCAAACCACGTTCATATCAAATTCAATGCTTTGTCGTTTCCACATTCGGACAGCGACAGCTATGGTACGAAACGATGATTTAAGTAATAATGAGGCGACTACTTCAAAGAGCAAAAAAAAGGAGTTAAACTGCACGCTATAGACATCGAAAAGCTTGCCAAGCGAAATTCTGCTCATTTGGAAACATTGCAATGAATTACCTAGCAGATCTAATTCTCACATTTCTAATCGTATAGATAGATTGATTGGGCTAACATTTATCCACAAATCTTACTAGAAATAATGGAAGCTTGTGGTGACGGTACCCAAATCGCTCAAAATACGATGTGTGGATGGACAAATAAATCGGAACCAGTCCCAAAAATCAAATCCAAATTATATCTCGCTTATCAGCATAGTTGATTCGAACACATATTTGAGAAAATTTTTGGGAAATAGAAGAAGTTATCATCTCTAAAATCAGCACACCCCAAGATTTGCTAGTGAAAATATCTCTGGAAGCACACATTCGAGGAAAGCGAAGGATTTTATGCCGTTCGGTTGCCTTTTAAATCCGGTAACACGGTCTATCCAGGATTTCGAATTAAGCCGTTTTCTATTCAATGAAAGATCCAGGATCCAACGGAGGTTCGACAAAGAACACAATGATGTTCTGGAGGAATATCTAACCCAAGGGAATATTGAATCAATCTGTGACCAGGAACATTCCCATATTTCGCATTAGTTATGGCTACAAGTTCGATGCCTCCTGCAAAACATCATTCAAACTTTCTCTGAACAATATCTTGTTAACTGGCCGTACTATGCAGCAAAATATAATGACCATTCTAATGAAAATTCGATTACACCGATTTGTTTTCACGGCAGATATTGAGAAAATGTATCGCCAGATTTGCTTTCATCGCGATGAAACTGTTTATTAGCGCATCTTATGGCATAAAAGTGAGAACCAAATTATAATGGAGTATCGACTTCTGACGGTCACATTCGGAGTTGCCTGTGCACCTTACTTAGCCATGACGACATTGCATTACTTAGCATGGGCTGGAGGACCCAAGCTTCCAGTTGTTGCCGCATGCTTAAAAATGCCTTCTATGTAGATGATGGGACGGGATACTATAAGTGAAGTGAACACTCTGGAAACTAAGGTGGTTTTAATTTACGGAAACTCCTTGCAAATCAAAAAGGTATTTTGAAGGATTTAACACAAGAGACATATCTACAGATTCTCTTCTCGAAATAGATGAAGATTCAACTATAAAAGCGTTAGGTATCATATGAAATCCAAAAGAAGACACCATCAAATACAGCAGCTAAAAGAAACATTTAACCAAAAATATTCAAGATTTTGATTCGTTAGGATGGCTCAGTTCAGTCACCATATGTGGAAAAATACATATACAGAAACTATGGATAGCGGACGTAGAGTGAAATTCTGTCATCCCTCATCATGTGTAGAATGAATGGAATAATTTTGGATTTTGCCATAGTTCTAAACAAGCATATGCAACGGTAGTTTACGCAAGAGTTTAACAGCTTGATGCAATGTCTCCACCCTTTTACTTATTTCGAAAAGAAGAGGCGCCCAATACAAATTATATCCCTTCCTCGATTAGAATTTTGTGGAGCACATATTCTTTTCAAAATTGGTAAGGACTTCAAGGGAACACCTATGTAGAGATTTACAAGCCCATTTTTGAGCTGATTCTACATTTGTTTTGGCATGGCGTTATAGTTACCGCAATCTTTGGAAGTCATTTGTAGCGAATCGTGTTACAGAAATATATTCCAATGTTCCGGGAAGCTTATGGCATCGTGGGCGGTCACCTGAAACCCGGCTGATCGCGCTTCCAGAGGGTCTCTTTACTCCAAATTACTAAAACAAAGCATGTGGTGGAATGGTTCCTTGTGGCTAGTGGCAGAGAAAAACGCGTGGGCACAACACAGTGGAAAATCTGGAAATTGCCAATACCAGAATAAAGAAGATCAAATCTTTCAAAGTTCGTTTTGAATCAGATGAGCTAGCACAAAGAATCACACCACTTTTCAGAGCATACAGGGTATTGGCGTTTTGTAGAAAATTTATAGTAAAATAAAAATTCCCCAATAGAGATTTTCCTCCCTTCCTTTCTATGCACGAATATCGGTTAGACCAGCTCGATTTAATTAGAGAAAATCAAAGCCTGGCATAATCAATAAAATCGAGCACTTGAAGTGTAATCAAAAAATTGGAAAAAGAGTGTAATACTGGTGACATTGAATCCATTCTGGACAAGGGTCTTATCCTTCGCGTTGGAAGTGGCCTAAAACATGCGCATTTAACACTTTCAGAGAAACATCCAATAATATTAGCACGTTATTCGAACCTCATCAGCCTGCTAAGCTATCAGGAACATCATATAACACTCCATGGTGGTCACAATCTTATCTTAGCGAGGCTGTGGAGAAAATTTTGGATACCTTGAGTAAAAATAACTATTATAGGAAGCATATATATCAATGTGCGACTTGTTTCCGATGAAAAAAGGAAAATACAACAAAATAATGGGAAATCTCCGGACCACACGAATAACTCTGGTACGACCTTTCTATACAACAGGTACTGACTTTGCGGGTCCTATAAACATAAAGCTCAATAGAACTTGAAATTCCAAGACCGCAAAGCCCTATATCGCCATTTTAGTATGGTTTGTGTAGGTGTAATTAAAGCCATATATACCGACAATGGAATGAATTTTGTTGTAGCGTCAACAATTTTGGACAAGAAAATGCAGGAAGCTATCACTAACAACATCGAAATAGTAGAAGAACATTGCATTAATCAAAATTGAGTTGGTCTTTTGTTCTTCCAGGCACAGTTCATTTTGGAGGATTATGGAAGGAAGAAGTAAAATCTATAAAACATCACCTGAGTAGAATTACAGGCCCATCTCTCCTTATATCTGAAGAGCTTACTCTTCAAAATACAAATTAATGGAATACGGAACTCTCGCCCAACTTCAGACCAAGAGGATTTCAACCCTCTAACTCCAGGTCATTTCCTTATTAGAGAGACACCCTTATCACCTCCTTAGGTCGCATGGAGCTCATCTAATATCTCACAATTATCACGAGGGCTGCATCTGCAGAAGCTTAAACGTGATTTTTGGAAAAGTGGTCCTCTGAGAATATCTTACCTGACTTCAACAAAGACCAAAATGGAAGCAAGAATAAAGGTCTATAAAAAAGGGAGACTTACTACTCTTAAGGGACGAAAATTTACCACATTCTGAGTGAAAGCTCGCACAAATACAAGAAACACATATGGGCGAAGGCAAAAAAGTTCGGACTGTAACTCTGAAAACACCAAACAATCTATTGAAAAGGCCAATCACAAAAAACAAACCAAAATGCAGTAAACACTAAAGACGTATTTATATGTCACACAAATAATAATAATTGAATTTAGAACTTAATTGTTATTATTAATTTAAGCTCTTAATGAATATTTTAACATCTCTAGCGCTTATTTTTTCTTACACCCATCTATTTACAGATAACCAGATTTGCATTGGAAAAGCTACTTGGTCTAATTTGCACTTTAAACGTGGCTGTAGACCTCATAGTCTACGACTGCAATCACGAAACAAAAAAACTGTGATATCTTTACTTAATGTAGAAAAGTTCAACATCGAATCATCAAAAATCTTACCTTATCTTTCAATGCAAAATAAATGTGTTACAATACGTGTATTATTACGGCATGTTTAGTAAGCTTTCCACAGTCCTGGTAGGGCTAAGCTGCTCTATGAACAATCGCTAACGAACCCGAAGAGTCTGCAGACATTGAAACATTTTCTTGCATTCCTCGAAACACGCTTCCAGTAATTGGCAGAATTGGGAAACAAAGTCAAAGATCCGAAGGAAATTACAAGACTCAAGAAATCTCTAGATCATCATCATTGGCCTCAGTCGTCAAGAATCTCAAGCCACCACTACAACATTGGCAGAAAGACAATGTGCAGAGCTTTTCAATCAAAAATAAAAAGAAATTCAGAATGGCTTCCATTTTCAGAAGATCCGAAAACTTAGGCGAGTCAAAGAGATTGCCTTGCGAAGTTTCTATAACTTAGAACGAAAATTCAACAAAAACAGTGACATGCGATATCAATACACAACAGTTATGAACGAATTTATAGATTTGGGTCACATGACAGAAGATAATATTAAATCAGTACCAACGCCTTATTAGTTTCTTCCACATCATTGTGTGTTGAAGCCTGATAGCTGCATAACCAAATTAAGGGTCGCTTTCGACGCCTCAGCGAAAACCTCCACAAACATATCACTAAACAACATTTCCCAAAAGTGGCGGATAATCCAAGATGAGATGTATAAGCAAGTTGCTCTCTAGGAAGAGGACAGAAAATATCATCTTATATGACGGCGAAGTGATCCACATCAGAAACTAAAGTGCTACCTACTACGTACTATTACATATGGAGCATCATCTGCGCCATACCCAGTGTCTACAGCGTTTAGCTCAGAGAGAACTTACTAAGTTCTCTGTTGGAGCGCAGGAACTCCTGCGGGATTTCTATGTAGATGACGTGATGACAGGAGCAGATATTCTTACCATGGATCGAGACATGCAAACGCAGTTAACAGGAATTTGAAAGGAAGCTGGATGTAAACTAAGCAAGTGGAGTGCCAACCAGTCTCAACTATTGCTAGGAATACTACCAGCAGATTAAGAAATAAAACTAGATTTTTTAGATAAAGAATCTTCTTGTATAAATACATTAGGCTTAATATAATTACCAATAACCGATCAATTTCAAACAAGACTTACAGTCAGGATTGAAATCAACAAAACGAGCAGAAATCGCTCAAATCTTCGCCCCTCTGGGAATTATAGCTCCAGTTGTGATCAGGGCAAAATATCTCTTGCAAGAAGCTTTATTGAGATGTTTCACTTACAGAAGAACTTTATACGAATAGGATGAATTTCCGAAAAAATATATCAAACACTCCACGAGTAATCCAAATTCACGCATGCGTCAGAAGAGGCTTTTAGAACTGTAATACACCTTTTTTTCTAAGGCAGGCGGACGAGAGATCTCAAGCACGAAGGCCCATTGTCTATATTGTTAGACACCCCTTCACCAAAACTTTCCAGTCCTCTTAATAAAGCGCATCAGGTGTTAGCGAGGAAGATTTTCAGTTCATCAACAGATAGGAAGATAGCGCCAAGAGTACCCAGCATGCTCCGGACGAAGCACCAAACTATGAACAGTGAAGTATACATTTGTGTACAATCATATTCTATTCCCATAATTCATGTAAATAGTAGTTGCGAAATTGATCTACTATATTAGCTAAATCTAATGCTAATAATCTTGCGAAAAACGTATCATGACCTTGAAAAATTCAATACATTTGCAATTAGCTGAATATGTGATTTATGTTGTTCTATGTAAGGAAATTGTTGTCATTACCTGCAAAGACATTTCAAACTACGCTGTACTTTATGGTGTAGGAATAATAAAATTGAAACCATCTAAATTTATTTTTTGAGCACTAAAACAATGTATAATAGCAATACTTCAATGAATTACTTTTGAAATTATACTTATAGCGAAATCAATGATTATCCAAATTTAAGTGACAATAGATATATTATTCTTTCTGAACTAATAATAATAATAATAGTATTCAAGCATTTAATGTCAAGGATCAAATCAAAAATCTAAATGAAATTAGTCTGAATGTTAATAAATTAAAACAACAAAATCATCTCATGAAATCATTTGAATCTAAAACGATCCCTTTTTTCTCTAAATATTCATTAGTTATTAGTGTAATATTTTTAGTATTTTTGTTAATCGTATTATATTGAAATAATTTTTAAAACAATTTTTGTAAGAATGAGAAAAACGAACAGCCCATTGCAAATTTTCATGATATAGTAGAAAACGATTAAATTGGCAAGCAAACCCTAATTCCTACACCTAAAAATGAAAATTCCACTAATCCTAGGTACAATTTTTATTCCTAAGGAGGGGCGTGCTCTAAAGCAACATACTTTACCATCATTACCACTTACATTTTAGTTCATTCGTCATTAATTTTTAGTTTGCAGTTACGTTTCATATTTCATGAATTGCAATCGGACTTCTTTTTAATTATTCCTTCAAGAGTGATAATTATTTTACATAAATGATATTTGGCATTTCTCACCCCATTAATTTATGCACAATTTGATATATATCCAATTATACCCTCTTGATAGTACCGTATCAGCCGATAGAATGTACTTACTCGGCGCAATTGACTTTAATTCGAACTGAATGTACGATCGCAGGCTTTCGCTTCTCTCCAGTAAGAAGCATTCTGTTACTGCATTTCGGAACAGAATATCTTCTATGTAAGATCCGAAAATGACAACCATAATCAAAATTAAAATCATAACTACTCAATAAATTGAAAGTAAATACAATTCTGATAACATTGGGACCAATTGGGACCGTATAACCCATCTCAGAGCAACAAACTCGCCATGTACAAGTAGGTACCTCATGGCATTTAATAAAAATTTCATGAGTAATAAAACAAGAATTCATTCGTCCTTAATTTCTTTCTCAAACCTGAGCCGATGAAACCAGTTCAGGCTATTCATATTTGAAACAAAGATTTTCCAATCAAAGTCAGTAATAAAAAATCCCACAAAATAACTTCTTTAGATAAAATTTTTGTGAATAAAGAGCTTCATAATATCCTCGAAGCACTAACCAATGAATGTAGTGGTGCAACAAAACTTTTCTCATAAACAAGAGTTAGACCAACACTATTACTACGATTCAGATGTACCTAATAGTTACGAACAAGATATTAAAAACCCTAGTATGTCACCTAAAATGATGACATAAATTTGCTTGTACCAGCCTCGATAGACAAATCATAGGCAAAAATTAACATGGATTTGTACTTACGTACGTCCACGAATCATCACCCTTTGGACGTCCCATAAAAATCCCTACTGACACCGGAGGTTGCTCTTGATATATAAACTTTCAATTTAATAGTAATAACAACCGTTCTAAGCAAATACAAATTAGTTAAACAGATGATCTTATCTACCTTTCTAAAGTTTAAATAGCCCGACCTTTTAAAACCTTTTATGTTCCGATTCCACAGAAACTTCGACGTCCTATTTGGCCTTGATGCACTAGCATTGTTAGGTGCAAAAATTGATTTATCAAAACGGTGTTGGTTTTCAAACCATTTTTCATACCCAACCGGTAGAACGTCCCCGCCAAATCGAAACTAATTGCTAACTTAGCCGTTGATATACAAAATGGGGATACCTATATTAACCCAATCAAAAACCAACCATTTATCGGCTATTCCACGTTGCGTCGACGACCACTTCCCAAACCACTTTCTGATATTACTTCACCGATTTGGCTGAAGCTTATGACCTTACAGAAATTATTAATATCATTTAAATATTTTTACAAAATTCTACTTATTACGGAAGTTAGAGCTCTTTAAAACTCCTAACCTCAAAAATGTATACCACAAGTTAAGCGGATTTTAATTAACTAAAGCATTTTGGGAGGGAAGGATATATTTCAGGATATGTAGGCAAAATACCCTGCGCGCAATTTTTCTAAATAAATAAATAATAAGGGTTGTCCTTTATGCTTAAAAAAAATACTTGATTGAACATGTGCGGAGATTTTCGGCTTGCTCAAATCTGAAAAGGCCTAAATTAATTACTTGAACGCATACGAGTATGTATATCTTCGGTGTCGTAATCACAATTTATATTTTGATGATTCATGTCTAGGGTAGTCTTTAGTGGAGGTATGCACAGGGTTAGTATTTTGCGCATTCTGGTACGTAAGTTTATATGGAATGTATAGCTGGATTTTTTAATTTAGAGCTGCGTGAGACATTCAAAAATTACCTGTGAACCTCTGACCACGAACTATCACTTCAGGATGAAGGATTATTTCTATACGAGTTTGAAGAAAGTGTTATAGTTATTAAAGTCCACAAATGGTGTAAAGTGCTGGAATACTTTTGATTTTCTATCTCAGAAGCCAACTGAAAAAGACTTTGGGCCAATATTGTTTTGTACGATTCAGAGAATGGCTTCATTAAATATGAACAGGAAAATTTGTTCTATATACAGGAAAATCCTGCAATGCACCTAATATCTCAATGAGGAAAAAGTTGAGCCAAGAAGAATCCACGAAAAAAAGAACTTAAATGTATAAAAAACATAATTGCAGAAAAACTATTCGGGTTAAGATACGAGGACAGCGATACAAGCGGTACTTTATAGTACTAAAATGTTCTTAAGAGTACTAAATTTGTTTTTATGTTGTTTTTACTGTCCGACGAACCGTTCTAGAAATATATGCGAAAAACCACTTCAAAGAACTAACTTGAACAGAGGGGTGACCATGGTCTTTGAGCAATTCAAGCTTTCTTACTTGTTCTTGTTAAAATTGCATTTACTATTTTTATGAAAACGTCGGGTACTAAATTTCAGCTCTCTAGGTTGACATCTTCTCTGACAGTGTCCAAATATATAGTGAAAACTGATATATTTTATTGACAACCCCACGAAGGAGTTACCTGTTTTGTGCAAATATTTAAATTAAATCAGACAGACAAGCAAAATCAAAATAACTGCTAGCGTTAATAATGATCAAAAATATGCTGAGAATTTATTTATTTAGACTTCGTGAATTAAAGAAAATAGCTTATATAATAAGATAGCGATCCATCTGTTCTCAAATGTTGATTAAACATTAAAAATTTTATTACTCGTTCTCTTTTTCTCTCTTGTCTCTCTTGTTCTCAATCCTATTCTATCAAACTGAAAATATTCTCCATTTCAGTAAATAATAAATGTCTCGACCATTCCTACGACTTTTCAATCAGCTTTCCCTCCCTGATTCAAAGTAAAAGTTAAGAGTGCCTTAAAATGATTTCATCAATTTAGATTATTATATCCTAGATGAATTCATAAAGTATAGACTAAGCCATTCCGTTTGTAACGCACAGAAATAATGCTGGTAGAGCAAATTGGGTTGGCCACCAATGCATAATATTAAAAGTCATTTTGATTTTTGCATTTCTGAGTTTCCGTCTGTCCGTCCGTCTGAATGTCCTGACGATAACAAGACAACGTGTTCACTTGGAGTACTTAAATTTTGCACATGGACCTTTATAAAACGTGCGCCTCATCCTTGGATAAACTTCTGCCCAAACTATTCCATTTATTTTATTCGATAGGAATTTTTCCAACTTCTTGGAAACTAGCTCACGTTCAGCTTATTCCCAAAAAAAAAAAAATATCGACTAATTGCAATCACTTCGATTGTTTCGAAGATTTTTGAATTGAGCATTAATTCCAAATTAATGAAGTATCTGAAAACTAATCAATTCATCAACGATCGCCAATACGCCTTCCGGACTGGACACTCATCTGGAGACTTGCTGACTTTTCTTTGATGTAGTCTGGCATCCTGCCCGTTTAGCCAAACTTAAAGCACTTGGCCTCTCCGCTCCTCTTCTATTATGAATTGAAAGTTTTGTATCTGGTCGCCTAAGTCATACTGTATTAGACGGCCGGCGTTACATCTGAACCTCACTAATTAAATGCCGGTGTGCCCCAGGGCTCTGTTATCTCTCTGTCTCTTTTCGTAATTTTCATTAATGATCTGCTTTCCCTTACTTTCAATCCCATCCGTAGCTTTTCCGATGACAGTATCCTTGATTTCACTTACTCCTTGACTCTCTTGGGGACTCCTGATGGAATGCCGCATGTGTCAAACGAGATTGCAAGACTAGATCATTGAATAACGATCTTGATATTATCCTCACTTCAATCTTTCAATGCATTTCAGACCCAAAGCGTTTCATCTCTTTTAAACAAGATCACCATTTAACCACTCCTATTTCATTTGCTGGACTTTTATTTTAAGATTCACCGTCACTAAGCATTCTTGATATTAACAATTCCAGTAAATTAATCTGGACAGACCACATCTTTCCTGTTGCCAAAGAAGCACCGAAATGTCTTCGAATTCTGAAGAGGTGTAAGAAATATTTCAGCCCATCAAATGTAATGCTCCTCTACAAGTTCTTTATCACACCTAGAATGGAATACAACTCTCGCATCAGAGCGGGGCTGGTCGCACAGCCTTAGCTCTGTGGTAATAACTTGAATGGCTCTTTCACCTTTGTTTGTTGCTGCACGCAATTCTCGCTTACAAGCCGCGCACGTCCTTTCACCTTTCAAAATTCTTTCGGCCGCACAGTAAAATTCCATGATGCTTTCTTATCCCAAAGTGCGCGAATGTAGAATAATCTACCATCTTCTGTTTTTCCTCGGATCTACAATGTGCGAAAGTTCAAGAGAGACATACATCAGCACCTCCGCCACTTCCCCATGCCTCCTAATCTTTTCCCTATCTCCTTTCTGCCATGCTATGCTTTACATCATAGGGTATCCCCTGAGCTTGGATTAATAATAAAAAAAAAATCGTTTTTCACTATATATTTGTTTACTGCCTGACAATGCGTCGACGTCGAGAGCGGAAATTTAATGTATGGTGTTCGCATGGCATAGTTAATAAAATTTCAAAAATGGACTAAATCGTGCAACCATTTCTTGGTGCTGCCATGCAAAAATTTGGGTTTGCACTATATATTTGAAAACTGCCTTAGAACGTATCGACGTGCAGAGCTCAAATTTACAGGTTCAAAAATAGACCACACCGGGAAACCCTTTCATGGTATTGCCATACAAGACCTTAATTTTTCACTATATATTTGGACACTGCTTGAGACCGCGTCGACGTAGGTTGCTGAAATTTGGTACGCAGCGTTTTCATAAAAATAGTAAACAAAATTTCAAAAAAGAACTAAAAGCGGGCATCCCCTACTTAGTGTTGCCATACAAATCTTTTGGTATTCACTTTAGTTAACTGTTATTATCATTTAGCGTATAATATTATTGGTCTGAGACCAATTATATTTGGTTCAGTAGTTTTTATGGAATTTATGAAATATATGAAATACATCAAGTAGACGCTTGACGTAACTTAGCACTTCATTAAATTTAGGCAGATAGTGTAACAGTTTGCGCTTAATGACTTTTTGCACGAACTGTCTGATAGTTTTAGTATCTTAATGATACTGGGTGCGACCTCCTCCTTCACCGTTCATGTCCCTCTCCCACTATTCGGCTATATCGGTTGGTATTACACCATCGGCGTAAAGTCTTGCAGCATTTCTTGAAGTCTACAAATATCAGACACTTAGAAGAAAAAGTCGTTAACCGCAAACTGTTACACTAGCTGCCAACATTTTATGAAGTGCCTAGACTTTTCATGAGGTGCTAAGTTACGACAAGTATCTACGCCATATAGATAACAATAATATTTGAAAATCTACATTTGTACAAATCTCCAGATGCAATTTTTTTTGCTTTCAAGTAGACATTTTTACTTGTAATTGTTAGTGTTAGATATCTTCAATTTAAAAGCTTGAGATTATAAGTTAGATCAGAAAGCAAAAGAAAATATGTTTTTTATTATCAAAATCAACAACAAATTTTTGATATGACACACGCTTATACAACCTTTTCAAGTGTCCTCAATTCAATCTGATCCGTACATTTTTCAGTAAAAACTACGGCCTTTTCCTCAATTCCAGACGATCTGGTGGGCGTCGAACGCCTACTGTTTTTTTTTCTGGGTGGTTTTATGGGACATTGTCCTTCACCTTTCTCAACATTATCGTAAACATCAGCCCAAGTTGTTATTAATATTGGTCTGGAGATGCCAGTAGATGTTGAACCAGCTAGCAATTTTGTTGTTGATTTCGTTTGAGATGCACTAGATATTTTCTTTACTGGATCCTTTAAGTTATGATTAGCATGGCTTCCAGTCACTCGATTTTGCTGATTAAGTTTTTCGGCTGATATAGCCGCACGAAACTCTTGTTCAATAATTTCCTAATGTTTATTTTGTGTTCATTAAAAGGAAAGGATATCAATAATAAATTAAGTACGTGAGACTCTATAGTTCAAATGAAATTTTAATAGTTAATAGGTATATAGCAAGTTATTAACTTAACACTGAAATCCATATACATGCACGGACATATATGAATGCTTTGAATTTTTAAGTTTAATTTTTGTTTTGATTTAAATCCTTACATAAAAATAAATATTTAAATATCTTTCAACAATTTTGTGTCTTAGGAATTTCAAATATAGCTAAATTTACTTAGGTGTATTAGTATCCTTGTAAATTTGGAAAGCATGATTACTTACATAGTGCTAATATGTTCATTGGAATATGAGGAAGTTTCCCAAGCAATGGTGAAAAAGAAGCAAATATTAGTTTACCACGGCTGCGTGTATATTATTAAAAAAAAAAAAAAGCATAAAATAAATTATTGGGGATAAGTCGTATTTATACATACATGCATGCAAATTGTGGCAGAATTAGCAATTAAGCAAAAAACAATTGTAGTTAGACGTGTAGCTTACCAAAGGACTTGCGAGAATTACTCCAATCCTGCTTAGGACTGCTGGAAGACGCTGTAAAAATGATATTACACAAATTGGTTCATACTAAAACATATTTAAAATACTGAAAATATGAATGCTTTTTACAGTCAAATTCAAACAACAAATAAAAACATAGACAAGAAAGAAAATAATGATTCGGTTACTTAATGTTCACAAAATCTTTAAGTTAGTTTACGTATAGAATTAGTTAAAAAAATTTACTGACACTCAAACACGAAAGCACTTTAATTCATCTTAACACCTAAGAGGGTATGAGTTAAGAGAAAAACCTTAACTAGAAAAATTAACAGAAAAGACATTTGTTAAAATTATTCTGACATAAAATTGCATAAAAAACATTGTATAATTCACAAAGTGAAGATTATTTAAATATGAACTTAAGCAAATGAAACACATGTAAACTCATATGTATATATACAAAAGTGAATTAGAATTATCGAGGTTTTCATTATCAAGCTACTTCAGTACCTAAACTTCAAGTTGAAAGTAAATATTTATAACTTTAATTAGAAATTAATTTATACTGAATATATTTATGTGATGATCATAAGTTTTTTGCTTCACTAAGCAAAGGTCAAATAAGAAGACACTCTTCCAAATACACGTTGCTTGAGCCGATTAATGATACTATTATTGTTATTTATTGTTATATTTTTAACAAGAGGTATATAAAACGGAAATAAGTAATATATCTTCAATTGGTAGCTAAATTTTATTTGAAATTTGTTAGTCCTTTAAAATATCGTTGAGACTTCTGTATTTCGACGTGCAGTCTCCATGTCAAGACAATAGTCCCATTAGCTTTACAATACATAAATCATATAAAGTGTAATTTGCTCTAAGATCCATGGTAATACAAAAGAATATAAATGTGTTTGATATGTGAGAATGTAATTTATTGAGATAAATCTCGAAATACCTTATTCGAAAAAACTTCTTTATATGTTCTGTGCGCTAACTGAGCTTGAAAAGTCTTGTATGTTCTGACATAGATTCACACGTTCTGGTAGCCCTCTTAGTTGTAATCATGTAATTTCTGATTGGCGAGATCCGTAGATTTTCGGTTATCTAACTGTTACTATTGCACAACACCTGCTATTGTGAAGTGCTTATTAGTGTTGTGAAAAATTAACTAAAATAATAATTAAAATTTGTTTGGGTCCAATTGATAGACAACCGTTTGTTTAAAAAGCATTTTTTTTTAAAACTTGTAATTTTAAATTTTCATTCAGGAGTTTAGATTTTCCTGCATTCCGAACAAGTTTCGAAAACCATTGGGCGAAGCCATTGCCCGATTTTGGAACATATCCAATTTCACATAAAACCGATCATATTTGAACCCGAACATCTCCAGTCTAGATGAAACTTTCAGAGCTTGTATGTAACACACAGAAATAATGACGGTAGAGCAAAGTAAATCGGATACACACCTATAATATTAAAACTCATTTTCAATTTTTACATATCCGTCCGACCAGCTGCCCTTCTGTCCGTTTGTTCGTCCGTCCATCTGTCAATTCTCTCGAGTACGAGTTTATGCCTTTGTATTTACATAATCACTTGAGAAAGGCTTGACCGATTTGGCTCATTTTGTTGTTGTTGTGTTCGCAATTGTTAGGACAAGGTTTGTAAGGAAAGAAAAATTCGAATCGGCAACCCCATTTTGGTGCTGTCATAAAAAACTGTGGTTGTACACTACATATTTGGAAACTGTCTGCGAGCGCATCGACATGTAGAGCAATCCGGCAACCCCTCCGTAGGTTTGCCATACAAATATTTCGTTTTTAACTATATACTTGGGCACTGCCTCAGAACGCGCCGACGTGGAGAGCTAAAATTTGGTGCATGGTGGTTTTACACAATAGGAGTTTGAAAATAGACCAAATTTGGCATCCCGATCTTGGTGTTGCCATATATAAATATTTCATTTTCACTATATATTTTGATACTACCTGCGAGCGCGTCGAGGTGGAGAGCTCAAGTTTCGAACACTTCCTGAGAGCGTGTCGATGTAGAGAACTGGAATTTTGTACAAATTTAAATTCAACAAGTAAAAAAGCTAGAATTGGTCTAAGACGAGTTCTTATGATACCCTAGCAGATGAATGCCCGTATAAAATTTCATATGGTCACCGATCTATGCAAGTTTGTTTTTTGAAGTGGCTTTTCGCATATATTTCTAGAACGGTTTGTGGCACAGAAAAAAAGTTCTAACCAATTTTATAGGATTTCGTATTTTGAAGAAGTTTTTAATGCAATAAAAATATCTTGGGCTGATCGTTTTCAAAGTATACGTAAAAAACCTATATTTTTATATACAACACCAAGAAGGGGTTGCCCGATTTAGTCTAATTTTGAAATTTTATTTGTTATTTCTATACCATGTAGCAAATTTCTCCTCTATATTTGTACGCGTTCTCAGGTAGTGTCCAAATATACAGTAAAAACTGAAATTTTTGTATGGAAAGACCACGAAAGTGTTGCCCGATTTGTCTCATTTTCGAACTTAAATTTACTTTGTTTTTTTAAAGTCTGTGTACAAAATATCAGTTTTTATTGTACTGAAAATCTTTTCAGAATAATAAAAGCTATGAAAGTGGGTATATCCTTTTTACTGACCGAAGAACCGGTCTAAAAACATTTGTTAAAAACCACCTTAACAAACAAACTTTCACGTAGGGGTGACCATACGAAGATACATACAAGACAAGCATTCATGCTCAGGTGAATCAGAGTCTATTTTAACAATAATTCTTTGCCAATTAATAAGCCACATTTTTGTCAAGGAAATCATGCACCATAGAAAGGTGAATGAATATAGTTGAGTTTTGTTAACTACAGTTTTTTAATTTTTATCCAATTCTTTGAAAAAAACTTAGTTTAAAAAAAAACTTTTCTTCCTTTTCTAAAATTGAAGAAATTGTTTTAATTTTAAATTCGTCGCTTGTGTTTCTAAAAACTGTCCTTCATCATATTCACTTTTTTTTTGCTTAATATTCTTTTTACCTTTCCGTCATTTCGTATATATTTTTCGTCTTGGGTACAGACGATGCACCAGTTTGTAGTTTTTCCATTTTAGCTTTGATGAATAATATTACTTGATCTAATTCCTCCAATAACGTATTAACACCAACATGTTTGGCATAAATTACTTTTCCGA
Source organism: Dioctria linearis (assembly GCA_963930735.1). Classification (NCBI taxonomy): domain Eukaryota; kingdom Metazoa; phylum Arthropoda; class Insecta; order Diptera; family Asilidae; genus Dioctria; species Dioctria linearis. Next base: position 138,508,522 of record OZ005743.1, on the reverse strand, counting down.
TGGTGCCAAGATTCGGAATGTTGACTTGATCAAATTCAAAGCAACTACAAAAACTAGGTAAATTTAAAGCAGCTTTTTTTCATAAACCATATATATAAATTATTTTGAGCCAATAGAAATCCTTTTTCCCATCCTCATCAAGACTTTCATATAGCTTTTCGAATTTTGGATGGTGGTAAATAACTAAATGAGAATATAGCGGGGAATTTCATCGAAAAACGTGCATTTGTTACCTGTATTTTCGTTTTGTTTTTATTTATATATATTTTTTTCGAAATGTTCATTTTGCTTTTATTGCAAATTGCTGAGTTGTTAAAAGTCTATTTTGTCCATAAAGGACTTCTTTTGCAATAAATGTTTTTGTCAAATGTCCATTTGGCCTAGTGGCATTAGACCTCATAGTCGTTTGCTAAATTGCAGTTGCAAAAAGGCCGGATACCATCGAAAAGTATCTAGTCTTCGTTTGGACAAGAGTGACGCAGCCCAGTGTACAGTACCTAATACTAAAAATGGCATTATAAAATTGTAAAGACGACAAGAATTAATTGGACATGTCCTGGTTTATTTTTACTTAACCAAAAAGTGATCTGAGACTACAAACAGTTCTAAGAAATCCAACATCTTTTATATCCACTATTATTTTAATTACAATTTTCACAATATAATAAAAAAATGTGAAGAGGATGTATGTAAATACAACTCAAACTAATCATTTTCAATTCTGGGGTGCTATTAGGAACGAACCTTATTTTTTTACAAAGTATCCTAAATGCCAAAAACTTAAAGTAGTACACATTGTGAACAGACAATATCTTATCATAAAGTAATATTATGAATGTGTTCTAAGGGTGATACGGTAATTTCACGATTTTCTTAAATTTTTAATTGTATGATATTCTTTTACTAATTTTTGGCTAATTTTCTACTTATCTGAAGTTTCTTTTCAGAAAATTTGTACCTCAATTGTACTGAGTTAAATTAGAATTGTAGGATATAATGGTGCTCAAAATAAAACTCTTTAAAGAATCTAGAGAGAAAGGTCGAGTTGACTCTGCAAGTGTGTCTCCGGACCTAAGGTAGCCCATACACTTATCAACTTATTGTTCAAATTTTGTACCTTAAATATACGGTTGAGAGTGGAACTGAGCAGTTGATGGGTGTTGGAGATCAACTTTCGGTTTACATAAACGGATGCATGCCTGTGTACTACTCAATTGTTGGTGTGGTTTTATTCTATTCGAAACTTTTGAAGGACAAGTTTGTAGTTGAGCTTTGAAATTTAAAATTTTTTAATTTATTTTGATAATTTAGTATGGAAAATAATATTTTTTTTTATTTATATAGGCTCTTTTCAAATTCTTTAAAAATAGTTAGAAAAAGGCAAAGGATAAAAAAAAGGAAAGATACTAGGTAACCTAAAAACTGACAAACATAATAGTCAATAGGGACAGCAAAGAAAAACCAGACAATAACAAGTAAAAGAACGAAAAGAAGTTAACACTATGTTCTCAAAAGGGACTATATATAACAGATATCAAAATTCTGAAATAAGCCTAAAAGATAAAAAACAAAAAATTTCAAGAAGTTTCAATCTCCAAAATAGTCTAATAAAAAATAATTTTCTAAACGAGCGAATTTTCAACATACAAATTTATCAATTTACCATGGGGACCAAAACCGAATTTAAAATGACAAATCGAACGAATGAAAAAATTTATCCGATACCGTTATAGAGTCCCGCGAGAGCAGCGTGTAGTATCATAGATCTCTACAAACTGCCTTCATCAGCTGACAATCTCTGACGGAGCGCGTGTCCTCCCGACAGCACTTGCAACGGTTCCAAAGCGGGGAGAAGTCCCGTGGACTAATGTGAGCTGTGGCCTGTTATCACCAGCGAAATGGAACAGAACCGTCATGCACCGACGATGCGTTCGTTGCCAGATATTCAAGATGTAAACTTCTATTCAATCTGTCAACGAAGTGGCACTTAAGTGCTCGTACGTAATGTTGTGGGTCAGTGTTCTGATTCCCATCTTCGACTATTATGTAGTACAAACGAATTGTAGATTTGGCCAGTATCAGCACAAAGCTAATCAAACAATTCAACCTACTACAAAATGATGTTCTAGTAATGCAGAAATTCGGGTGGATCAACTGACACATATCGCGTACGAGTTCCATTAGACTTTGCAAAGCGGGCAAGTGAAGAACCTGTGAAACAGGATGCCTTCACCAGCACAAATTGTGCAGATCCTCTGAACTCGCAAGTCGATACGTGACAGTTGATTAGGATGCATCAGAATATAATATATCAATTTAAATGCCACATCACAATCCTTGTAATTAGAAGAATAAATGTAGATCACTCCCATCTCGCCAATATTCACCCAGATGTATTTTCGCAATCTGCTGTATGATGTACACTCATGAAATCGTATTAATATAAGCACGTCACGGAATACGAGTTGTTAATGTACTGAAAGGCGTGTGAGGTGGTCTGTGCAGAACTAAAGCATCTTCCAACTCAGTTCCAAGTTGCCGAAATCGCTCCCGCGCTGAAACAGCCAGGTTCTGTAGCTGTAAGGTGTTTGTCTGTATTCGGAAATTTCCGAGATATCAATAATATCTCCGAGAATAGTCAGTGAATACCTGTCCGCTTCAAAACCTCGAGCATTACCGAACACTGAATCTTTTAATTCAGGATTGAAACTGATGGATATCGAAGCGAATTGCGTGTACTGCTGAGCATTCCACTTAAGGTGAAATCCTGGCCTGATTCTGCTCCAGGTTTGAATCGTTGAGATTATATCCTGTCGGCAGTCAAGGGGATAGAGTGGTCGAATAGAGAGCAGGTAGTAATACTTCCCTATGCCGATCCCTCCCAGTACACTTACCCACATTTGAGAAATCTCTCTTGCAAAACACTCTTTGGAATCCACGTACTTGGAGACATCTTGATCTCACAACCAAGTTTGTGAGACCCAATCCACCTATCTTGACTGGCAAACAGAGCGTGCTTTCAGCAACTCATCGTCTTCCACACCAAAAGGCGTCTGTAGCTCCTGCTTGAACAAGACTTACAAAACCCTCATCGAACATCTCAGGCTTTAGCAGATGAACGATCGACGATGTAATCAAATAATTTATCACGACTGAACGCTCCATTAAGGATAAAGCAAATAGTTGACTAAGCCATGAGTTTACAGCTCTAGAGAGTTTCTCCAGAGCAATGGGTTGTATCTCCGCGCTCCACATCACAAGTCTTTACTCTTACTATGGTTAATTTTAGCGCTTGCTATACGTTCTATTTTTTGCAAACATCGACCGGAAAGGCTTCATCTCTTGTAACGAAAATTGAAAGGTCATCCGTATATACCAACATAAGAGGCCTCACATTGGTATATGGTAGACGAATTGAATATTCTCCGAGCATTCGACGAAGATTCACCAATAGCGGCTCCAACGAGAGATCATAAAGCATACCTGACAATGGAAAGCCCTGTCTGATACCTCTATGAAACGCGATAGGAGCCAGAACTTGTCCTTGATGCTTAATCAAAATCGCTGAATCTCTATACAGATTCCTGACGATATCGAGCCACCTGGGCGAAAAGGAAATGCATCGCGATCAGTGAAGCCTTTTGTAGGTCTAGTGAAATCAAGATCATTTCTATACATGTTATGTTTGTTCATGGTAGGCAAACAAATGTTTAGCTACCGCGATGTTGTCATAGATACTACGACCCACATTAGGACTGTTCCAGGAACAGTAAGCACTAAGCGAGATATGGCCCCTAATGACAATTTAGTTATCGGCATTGCATAGCGTTACTTTCCTCCAGTTCCCCATTCTTTGTAAGTCTCCCTTCTTTAGAATCAAGCGCATAAAAGACCTCCTCTAACTAGAAGGAAGATCTGAATGTGTCTCAACCTCCGAATTGAAGACTTCCAATAGGTCAGGACTTAATAAATTTCTGAAACGTATGAAGAATTCTGGAGTCAAGTCGTCATAACCATGTGAAGTATGTCGCCCTATCTCTCTTTATAGCTCTTTATATATATACTCAAGAAATTGATGAGTGTTGTAGATGTCGATTCAAAATAGAGACTACTTCCGGTATCTCGAATGAACTCTGATAACTGGCGAGCACAATCTTCAAGCTGTGGTTGTAAGTTTGTGCTGCCACGCGTTCCGTTAATCTGTTAAAATAAAGAATCAACTCCGGCTGAATTGGGAGAAGAGCTGTCACCCGAGCTACCTCAGCTGATAAGCTGAAAGCTTGATACCCACTTCGGTTGAAATTCGCATTGACAAATAATCGAATTTGGAACTTACCAATATCCCACCATTGGCTAAGGGAACCAAGGCCATCTTTCCTCTCTTATCAATCGTGTCAAAATTCAAGAAACTCATTGTTGAAATGCTTGAAATTCAACAAATAGTTATTGAATATCCAGTACGCAGTTCTCCTCGGAACTAGGGTGCTGGTTGCCACTACAAGAATATGATTGCTAACCGGACACATTTCATGAGTGACGCCAACGAAATATTCTAGTATTCTAGGTAAGACGTAACGTCTATCAATTCCTGAGCATGTGCGAGAATTCCGTGGATATTTCGTGTGACCCTCGCATATGATCTAGTCGTAGGATGCATCCAACGATAGATATTCACGAGTCTGAAAACACTGATAAAATTTCTTAATTGAGCAGCGTTAAGGGAATTGAACCCAACACCGGAATGCCGATCTATTGAGGGACTTAGAGTGCACTTGAAATCACCTCTGGTAAAATTCTCCAGACAGGATTGAACACTATCAATGACTTTTCTTGTAATGTCCTGGTCATGATGAAAGTTTACTACCTTGACATTTTGTCGTGAACGACAAAATCCAAGGAAGAAGCGAGGCCTGGGAAGATATCTGTATATACAGGAGACGACAGTTTAAATTTGTTGGATACAATGATTGCCACCCGTGAGACTCGCCGAGGTGCAGGTGTGGCAAATATTGAATAGCCAGTGTGTTGATAAGTATAACTCTCAATTTATGTGTAAATGTCTTGTGTGAAATTCGTCTCCTACAGAAGTGAGATGTCTATATCGAACATTTTGACGTGTCCATAGTGCTATGTATCCTTGTATGAGCACTTAAGGCTCCGGTGTTAAGAGAACTTATCTTACACATCCAAAGAAATAAAAAGTTCAAAAGTTCAAGCGATGCTCTTTAATAACCTCATCCAGCTCCCTATGGAGACGCTCACAGCGCGCTGCATCCTTGTACTTCCCCCTCTTCTAAGGCTCCTGTTGTAGGAGTTAAAGCTGAGGAACTAACAGCTCTGGCCTTCCGAGATCCCTTACAATAATATTCCAGATTTTATCTGAACTCATCTTGTATTGGAGCTGGTCACGAATGCGGTGAATCTTTTCCTTAGGAAAGGTTTCCATCTCCCTCAAGATTTCAAATTGGCTACCAGTAGAAATTGTGCTTCGAGAGAGCTCATAGCCACTGCAGCTCGAAATAACAGTCTCGTCCAAACGGGTCATCTCACAGTCCAAAAGCTGTTCGCGAGACATTTTCGTCTCTCCCACAACAACATTCGAATCGCAAACTCTACTATCGTCCTCCTTCGAGTGGGGTCATTTGGAGCGACTTGCTTTGCTGACTCTAGAGGAGATAGCATCGCCCGGTCCACTTTGGTTGTCTTCCTCGTCCTCCTTTTCTTTCCAACTTGGCTGCTCGACTCCTCGTCCCATGCTTTCGCGTGCTGACGAGGCACTGTTTCCACCTGCAAGATTTTTGCCTCTGGGACAACTTCAGGCACTTTAGCCACTGGCTGTACCAAAATATCAGGATGCGTGCTGGCTGAAATTTCCTTCTCCAGAGCCACTACTGTAGTAGTGGTTTCCTGCTAAGGAGCCCGCTGATCAGCCTTCTTTCCGGTTCTCTTGGGGCAGTCAGCAATTAAATACCCTACCATATGACAAGCATAGCATTTCTCTTCGGTGCCCAAGTCTCTCCAGTGCCGAGCGCGATAAAAGCCTGTTGGAAGCGTACTTCCCTTATTCAAGGTGATGGATGACTCCCGGATGGTACCTAAGATACCCCGCCCGAGACCCTCGTCCCAATTTTTAATAAAATGGCCCGAACGTTCCCATAAATCTTCCCGAATCTCCTCGGGAAATGTAGGAGGCCTTTATGGCTCGTTCACATCAGAACCCTCGAAAACATGACTCTTGTGGGCTTTTCCATGAGTGGAGTTGGGACAAGGTGTCTACAGTCCACCTCGATGCCTACAAGCATAAACTTGATAGCACTCTTGTGGATCGTGGTGTACACCTCAACAATTCCGCCAGCTGTTATCACCATGGAAAATAGCTTCTCACGGGAGATGACCTGGAAGATCGCTTTCCGATACTCGTTCTGAGGACATCTGCTGATATGCTCGAGTTGCATACCGTAGCTCTGGTCCTGCCACGTCCCGTTGAAGAAGCCCTGCAGACCGCACTGGTCTTCGACCGAGGCTTACTTGCGTCCAATGGGGCTGGACGAGGAGTGATGCCCTTATCTAAAATTTCAATGTCTTAAGTATTCTTGAAACCGCCACTTACCTGAGCATAAGAGATCCCTGACTATACTTCTGCGGATCGTAGTGATGTTACTGGTCTCGCTGCTGCTGGCTTCTGTTTGGTATTTGCCTTTTCTGCAGAAAGCAGTGGCCTCATGATAACCCCACTCGGATTAGGCGCTGAAGCTGAAGCCATTTTCACAACCTCCGCTAAGTTCGAGCGCCATCGTGGCGTTGGGCTTAGCAGCGGCTGGTACTGCTGTTGTTGTTGCGGCCATGTTTGAAGCAGATGTGAGAAGCCCTTCTAGGATAGTAACCGCTGTCCTCGCTGGAGTCATCTACCGCTTCATTCTGGTCTCTTCCTTTTGGGCCCTGATGGCCTTTTCTGTCGGCCCTGGGAAGCAGAAAAAGAATCGATTACCTTGTTCTTTTTCCTTCCATTTGATTTAAGGGGATCCGCCGTTCCCCTGAGAATCACTGCTGCTCACACACATTTTTTAGTGCGGCCGAAATGGATTTGCTTTTATTAATTGAGCGTTTTAATTTTTATATTTTGAAATAATATACAGTTTTTATAAATTGTTTCTTTCTAAATCAATTCAATTTAATACGCTGAATTTCTTCAAGGTTTCCATGTTGCCATGGCAATGACCGAAATTATTTAAAATTCCAATCTGTTACTCAATTTGCATTTTTTCCAGAATTTATTTTTTGTAGTTTTGAATAGTTTTTATGATGATTTTAACACCAACCACAGTACACTATAAAACACGCAAACTCAATGTCACTTCTGTCTATCTTTACGGCTTTTTCTTCAATTTTCTTCCCTATTTTCTTTGTTATTTGCTGGGTTCTTAAATCACGCGTACCATCACTTCATTAATAATAACAATAATTTTTAATTTTATTTTTTATCTAAATATGTTCTTTTATTTTTGGCTCTTTGGCTCTCATCAAAATTCCTTAAAAATTGGTGGCAAAAGGCTCTACAACGTGTAAATACAAAGACACTAACTAATCTAAGACATCACAAACATACCAGAGTCAATAGGGGGAAGAAAAACAAACTAGACAGTAACAATTAACAAACAAAATTAAACACTAATTTCTCAAAAGAGACTATATACAACGACACAAAATTTTTGAAAGATGCCTAAAAGAAGATAAAACAAAAAATTTCCTATGTGCCCCCATTATGACAATTGGGTAAGTGGTAGTTCAGATTTTCCAAGAAAGATCTGATTAAAATAATTCCCTTAACGAACGATTTTTCACCATAAAATTTTGAAATTCAACACCGACACCGAAACCGAATTAAAAATATCAAATCAACCGAATGAACGAAAAAACATACGCGATGATAGCCTTATAGAGTCCCGTGAGATCAGCCTATAGTATCATAGACCTCTATAAAGAGCTCTCGTCATCCCCCCCCCCACAGCATAGCATCTCTAGTACAGTGCTTATCCTTCCCACAGCACTTGCAATTATTCCTAAGCTGCGAGAAGCCTGGTGGACTAGTGTTGCAAATGCTGTGGCCAGTTATTACCAGCGCAAGACAAGAGCTCCGTCTTGAACCGACGATAGTGATTGTCATCTGCAGTTGAATGTGTCTGTATTTGTTTTCAGATATTCAAGACGTAAACGTCTCTTCAATCTTCATAAAAGTAGTCAAACAATTCACCCGACTAGAAATATTTGGTCCCCATAGAAACTATGTTCTAGTAACGCCGGTTGGATCAACTGACTTTGCAAAACCGGGCAGGTGAGGAACCTGTAAAACAGGGTGCCTTTACCACCACAAACGGTTAATATGTGAGATCTGATTAGGATGCCAAAGAATGTGATCCAACAATTTGAATGCTACATCAGCATCTTTGTAATTAGAAGGATAACTGTAGGATAGTTGACTGCTCTTCAAGTTATCCCTCCAATTAGGAGGTCAAATTTAAAAAACCACATCACGGAGCTATACGTGTTGTTAGTGTACTGAAAGGTGTGTGTGTTCTATTCAGAAGGAAAGCATCTTTCAACTCAGTTCCAAGTTGCCGAAATGCATTGAAAAATGTATGAAACTTGCTAAACTTGGTATGACTCCTCTTAAGGTGAAGTGCTGGCCGGCCTGATTCTACTCCAAGACAGAATCGTTGAGATTAGATCCTGTGGGCAGTAACGAAGATAGGTTGGTCGAGCAGAGAGCAGGTAGTATTACTCTCCTAAGCCGATTCCTCCCAGTAAATTCACCCACATTTAAGAAATCACGGTGTCTCTCTGGCAAAACACTCTTTGGAATGCACGAACTTGGAGACATCTTGATTTCACAACCGAGTTTGAGAGACTTAGTCCGCCTATCGTGACTGCCAAGAAGAAGAAGGCCTACAATGCCTTCACCAAAAGTCTCAGACTTTCCCAGATGAACGATGGACGAGGTAATCAAATAATTTATCACGACTGCCCTTCCCATTAAGGATAATGGAAATAGTCAACTAAACCATGAGTTTATAGCTCTAGGGAGTTTCTCCAGAGCAATGCGGCTGTAATTTGATTTACTCTCCATCCGGTATACACCAGTAGCGGCTCCAACGAAGGATCATAAAGCATGCCTTACAATGGACAGCCCTGTCTGATACCTCGATGAAACGAGGACTGGTAAAGAAGGAGTCTTAACGATTCCAAGTTAAAAGGTAGATCCGTAGCTTAAAGAAGGAATCTTAACAACTTCAAGGAGGGGTTCGAAGCTTAAAGGATTCCTAATAAAAGAAGTAGAGAAGAAATTTTAAAGATCCCAAGCAGTCAATTGCCATTCCGTCCAGGTATTATTGCTGAAGTTTATTCCATTTTCTTTAAGTTGGCAAGATTAATACTTTCCTCGTGGAGTTGTGTTAGTAGTGGTTAGTTTTTTTTTGGATTGTGGTTAAACAATCACATATTAAATAGTTAAGTAAATCAATTATTGTGTGAATCGTCAAATATAGATTCAAGCACGGGCGAGAGTGATGGAATACTTCCTAGTGTTGCATACAATGTTAGAGTTTCATGGTACCTCATACACCAGAAAAACCCACGTTGCGCCTATCGTCCTCGAAGTTGACTTATCCTCGTTTTTTCTTATCCAGCCCGTCTTCACTAAACAGCCGCAACTCGTTACGTAGAAGAAAAAGTGACAAAACAATCTACTAACAGGCGGATTTCTTGATTTACAAAACAAGAAACTGTACTCGTACCGTCCGATGTCCACCACAATTGTTTGAAGTTCATATTACGAAGACGAATGTAACGTGCTCTTACATATTTGCCTGCTTCAGTCAACAATCACTCCAACTACATGACATTCTTTCTTTGCATTAATTGTGGAAAATTATGGACCCGGCCACTGATAAAAACTGCTTTACCCACATTTTAGCGCTCATCACCACAAGAAAAGGTCTCTTCATGATATGAAATATCAGCTCAGTGGTGTGAATTGTTTTTTAGATATCGGAGTCAATCGGAACTCATAACATGGTGCGATGATCTCATAACGACGTAAATTATTGCTTATAAAAAACGTACTTGTAAGTTACTATGTCAACAACAAGTATATGTAAAATGATATTACGAAGATAAAATTATAATATTCTTATTTGGTCGTCGAACCGACATTTCTTATAAGCTTATGAATTTCAAGGACATATTTATGAAAAATTTAATTTTTGGTCAGGAGGCCGGGAGAATTGTCCTTGTTTTTATTTTCAATCCGCAGCGTGATAGCATTTCCTACTCAAATTAAACACACATACTTCCAGTCTATTGCACAACATTCTCACAAAACACAACAATTCAATCTCCAACATCGTCTAGAAACTACATTTGGTTCGCACGTGGTTGTGAACTTGGAGAATTACCAACTTTTTCTTCCTTCACAATACAACACTATTTCGGATGATACTTTAGACGGGATACATATCACGGAGAGATCTCCAATCGGTCGATCATTTAATTTATAATTTGTAAAGTTTAGAAAAAAGTCAATAAAGTAATTTGATTCTTCAAAATTATTAGTAAATGTATCCTACTGAAATTATTTTAATTTTTTGTGATAATGAAGTTTACATTTAGAACCGCTGTTCCACAAATTTATATAATTGAATTTGAGCCCAGAAAAGGTCCTTGGGAGATTTATTTCTGGATCGCTTTCTTAACTCGAGAGGAGCATATACTTAGAGAGCTGAAATTTTGCATAGAAATTTAACATTACATTAGCTAACAAATTCTGGTGCATTTAGACATTTTAACACTTTTGCACAGGTACATTTTTGGGCCGCCATTGTATGAATGCACTAAACAGAAAAATTGAAGCTGACTGTGACAATATGCGGGGAAATTTAGATTGAAAATAGAAAATTTAAGCTGCTTTTTATAATGGATATGAAGGAGGTATTGTTAATTAGCTGTGTTGTTATTAACAGAGTAGAAGTGCTCGAACTTGCTAGGAAAATGTTGCGGGCTTCGAAATATATGATCATAAAAGGGTTTTGGTAATAAACGGGTTGTTCTTATGTGAGTGCCACGTATCAGCATTTATTTTAACTCCTTGATTTACTGTGGGGATTCTATGACCCGCCACCCAATAATGTTAAACAACAGCCTGAACCCGTCTATAAGTACGACGATTTTGTAAGCATTCGTAGAAGAAGAATGCAAACACTGCACACGCGTTTTGGGGAACGATTCTTAAAAGCAAGCTTAAATCTAAAGAATATTACGATAAGAATACCCGTAGTATTATTCTGCATGTAGAGCATAAAGTCTTACTACGAAATGACGTTAGAGAGAATAAGTTATCAGCAGTTTGGACTGGTTCGTATCTAGTAAAACAGGTTAATAAGGATGTAAACTGCACGATCCGAATTGGTCGGAAACTAAGAAGGGTGCAAAATAATAGGATAAAATTATAAACTATATAGCAGGAATTAATCGTTGCTTCCTTATCAGCTACAAGGAACATTAATATGGCTCTGGGCGGCAATACTCCTAGCGTACCGCACAGCTGCTATAGAGACTCTCACCCCCACAGGCATATAATTTGAGCCCCCTAATCCAGCGAACTTATACACGAAGACCTGGGTTGTTTACACGAAAATACAAATAACTGAAGAAACGGAGGGGTTGGAGTTTATTAACCACTACGAAGATACAGTGGAACGTCTCTGTCACTTACAAAGAAGCCTCGAGGAGAGAGATTCGTGTTATAAGTGGAAAATAGACTTAGAGCGGTAGGTAGATAAAATTAAGAATAGGCTAAGAAATACAAATTTTTATTTATTAAATCGAAATAGGCGGTCACTAGCAAAAATAGGAAGGTTTTTAAATTTCTTATTTGGTACTATGGATGATAGGGATGCAATAAGAACTCACTCTCTCTTGTTTTCTACTCTCATCATGGAGCCAGAGCTAAGATTTCATTTTAAACAAGTCCTAAACCAGTAAACTATCGCTTCCACAGAAAAATGAATTTAAAACAAATTGAAATATGTTTTCTTTCTTATGGTTGTAAAAAGAAATAGAATCTAGAACAAATTTATGTAAATTATAGCGTTTGAACGAAATGCAAGCTATTTTTACATACAGGGTATGATTCCGATTAAGATCCTTCCGGTATATCACGCAATTCTTTGAGGTAAACTGATCCAAAAATTGTTCCACATCAACCACCGGGAGATATTACTAAATCATGAAAAAGAAGTTTCCTACTAATAATAATAGCCAAGGGTTCCCCTATGTACGGATATGTACATTATGTTGAAGACAAAAATTGCAAGTGTTTTATTGAAAAGAGACTAATGATTAAATGTAACACGCACTTATGCCTAAAATATTGTTCATACGAAAAAATGGTTTTCTGGTAATTCTGAGGTTGGCCCTTTAGTTTCCCAAAGGTAACCTAATTTCAGTACTCAGCAAAAGTTTTAATTTAGATACCAGCGAGCCTGTATGCAATAAAATATACTATACGTAGGTTTATGTCCTGAAAGTGAGAAAATTCATATAAAATTAGCCTAGACCTAGACCAGAAGCACATTAGAGACATCTAGCGTAAAAGACAAAAACCCAACATGCGATAATTTAAGACGAAAAATGAAAATTTGTAGTACAAAGAAATTGAAATTTTTTAACGAGAATTAATTCTCCTAAATTTTTTTTGCACATAATTGGTAAATATACTATTTTCTTTGTATTTCAACCACTTTCAAAGAAATATTGCAATTTCTAGTCGGTGAAATATCGGGAGAAAAAACAAGTAGGTACTATTGGAGTCAAATAATTAAAAAAAAAGCCACTAAAACTGAAAAAAACTCAACGTTATTTGCTAGATCTAGGCTTTATCTTCCCAAAATGCTCACGATCTAAAGAAATGTTAATACCTACTAACAGGAATTTGATTTAAAAAACTTCAGTTTTTACCATTTTTTACAAGTGTCCGAGGTAATATCTCCATTCCAATACACTTTTTTTCCATTTTTGCCGACGTTATTTACTAGACTTCTTCGTTATCTTTAATTTAAGATATAAATCATTATTCTGCCACAAATAGTTTGCAAGAAATTCGCATTGAAAAATGTATCAAACTTGCAAATCTTTGTACTGACCCTCTTACTGCTCAGTTGAGATTTTTTGTTTGGGGAATCGTAGTCTTTTAGTTATAAATTTTTTTTTAAATAATTTTGTGAGGAAAGAGATAAAAATTTGATTACGGTTGGGAAAATAAGAAAGTATGATTAAGATTATAACAAGGAAATTCTGTCTGTATGAATAGTAGTTTAGGGCGCAGGAGCTTTTCAAATCAAGCTTTTGTCAGCTACATAGAACACTGCAAATATTTTGGAATATTTGGACTAGAAGTTTCTTTTTGATGTGAGAGATTCTGTTTCATGGGTTGGGAAGTATTTCTCGAAGGTTTTGCTCTGGTACAACACACTGCCTATACATATATATAATCACGAAAAGAAATGATCAACGGGCGCTAACAGCTAAAATCTATACAATTTTTTTCATTTCGGAGGAAAGGCAGAAACGTCTACGGGCAAGCGACACTAGAACGATTTTTGTATTCATGTTCTTGAATAATGGAGAGCATCACTATCGCCCATAGGAGCTGGACAAGGTATTCCAATTACGTACCACGTTCCGCCATTACTAACGAATATAGTGAAAATATATAGCAAAGCACGGTACAGAGAACATAATACTCTCTATCAGACCTGTAAAGTACTTAAGTACATTGGTACTTAAGTACTAATATCAGTACCAGTACCGGGAGTTGAACTTGAAATTTTTTTTAAGTACCAGTACCGGGACTCGTATTTGTACTTAAAATATTTCAAGTCCAGATACTGGTACTTGTACTTAGAATTTTGCAGGTACTTAAGTACTATAGCAACAGTACCAGTATCTGGACTTGTACTTGAAAAATTTTAAAGTACCAGTACCGAGACTTGTACTTGAAATGTTTTTAAGTATCAGTACCGGGACTTGTACTGGTACTTGGAATTTTACAGGTCTGCTCTCTATACCTTGGGAGCTGGATATCTGTCATTACTTGTCTGTGCGTAGACTAAAGGCCGCTACACATGCTCCAGCAAATTATATGACTGAGCCATCATGTGTGGCCCAGTCGTATTTTTTGCATGAACGAGTGTAGCGCAAGTTCATGAATGAAATCGGACGAAACCATTACGTACCAGAAAACCTAAAGAATTTGTTATAGTAACGGATTAAAGTTTGAGTAGAATTCGTTGCGTGTGGAGGTAAAAGTTAGTATCCGATTTTGTCTAGTTCAATTTTATGGCAAGGTCGTAAGTTCTGTTTCGGGCGATTTCACTCATTCTGTCTCAACTCAAGTTCTGACTTTCGATTCGCTACACACGCTTGTGTAAATCAAAAGACTGGGCCATGCACAAGTCGCAAAATTTTTTTGAGCGTGTGTAGAAAATTTATAAACAGCGTTCTATATGTCGTTTTCGAAGTAAAGCTTAATGACTTTAGATACTTTTTCCATTAACCTCCTCTATTTTTCTTGCTATGCATCCTGAGAAGATAACTCCCATTACAGATGATAGTAAACCGTATAATACGTCCATTGAAAATGCAATAATCGCTCCAAGGCCACGTACCCATTTTGTCTACAGTCAGTCATAGCACGTTAAAGCCAAAAAATTGAAAAAATTTCCGAATTTTTTTAATTTTTAACAATTTTCCCCCACCTCAGAATGTTACTTCTTATTTGATCCTGAAAGTGTGACCACCTATATGTAAGCTTTTTATATAAAAACATGTTATACCCTAGATTATAAAATCATAGTGTTTACTAAGTTTGTCATTCAATTTGTGACGCATAGAAATAATGATGATATTGCTGATTGGGCTTGGGTGTCTAATATGTTTAATATAATCCGTTTGTCTGTCTGTCCGCACGATAACTCGAGAAAGCTTTCATTTAGAGTGCTGAAATTTTACGCACGGGCTTTTAACAAAACAAGTAAATTTAAGTTCGGAAATGGGACAAATCGGGCGACTCCTTTGAAGGATTGTCATACCAAATTTTCGTTTCTCACTGCATAGTTATTTGGGGAAGCAGAGAACGCATAGAGAGCTGAAATTTGGTACATGGTATTCTCATAATAATAATAAATAAAAATTCAAAAATGGAGTAAATCGCGCAACCCTTTCTTGGTGTTGCCATACAAAACCTTGGGTTTTCACTATATATTTGGACACAGCCAGAATCCGTCACCTTAGAGAGTTTAAATTTGTACACAGCCTTTACATAAAAACAAAATATAAAATTTCAAAAATTAACTAAATCGATGTTGCCACACAGAACTTTTGGTTTCACTTTATTTAACTTTTATTACCATCTCGGTTATAATCTTATTGGTCTCAGACCAATTGTAGCCTTTTCTCTATTTTTATAATGCATAATTCCTACGTTTGCTCCTGGGTCATTCCACAAAAAATCGACAAATATTATCTAAATTTGTGAATCGTCAATTTCCGATTTTGATGAAATTTCACTTCTAGATTGGTTTCATTATAGGTAGGCCTAGGCTGATTTTTCTTTTATCGATTTTTGTCGGAGATAAGGTATTTGTTAATTTGACCGAAGGAAGAGATTTTGCTTGGTAGGTGTAACTTCAAAACTTAATATCTCACAATGTACACATCGCAACGTCCTTGAGTTAGAAAACTTTGAAAATTCTGAAAAAATGAGTTGAAGTCCGTTTTTCTGAATTTTCATTTGATATGATAATGGATACGTCCATTAGCCTTGAATATCTTGAAAAGGTCAGTGCATTTTGTTGTTGTTTTCTTTTGTTTTCTTTTGTTTAATCCATAATGCGTTTTGAAGTTTGGATGGAGCTATTTTCTAAATATATATAGTTCAGAAAACTTTGAATGAAAATTGATGACGTGTGCATTCTATGGAGTATCCTGTACTAACATCATATTAACAATAAAACCAACCAATCTGTGAAATTTCATGAAAATTTGAGATGATCCATTCAGAAAATTAAAGAAATAAATCCCCATAAAAAGAAATGCGACAAAAAAAATTTTTCCATCATTATTATGCAAATCAATAAAGCCTTAAACACAATCATAAACAAGTTAAAAAGATAGAATTGGTCTAGGACCAATTTTTATGATACGCCTAGATGAATGCCCGTATGTAATTTCTTTTTTGTGCAAAGCTTTACCTCTCCAAGTGTCGCTTCGAAGAATTTTCGGAACTGAATCAGGATCCGGACTATCTAATTAGGACCCGATTTTGCGAACCCGTTCCATCGTTCCTTTCATAAGTCAATTCAAAGAAAAGTGTTGTGAGTTCGACTGATTATTTATTATAGAATTAAGAGCTAAGAACATAGTTCCAATTAAAAATAAAGGCATATAAAATTGTCGATTAATTTTATCAGTAAGTACTTCGACAAGCTTTGCACAGTTGTTGGTATACAAAATCTCGTTTTTACCAATTTGTAACTGAAATTAATTGTAAAAGCAACATGTTCAGTTTCCCCAAGAAATAAAAAATAAGTAAAAAACGAGTTTTCAAACAAAACTGAGGCCAAGCCGCATGAAAAAGTAGAAAATAAACTTTTTTTCACACACAGAGGTGGACTCAGATTTTTTGATTGGGACATTTCTCTTGAATATTCTATCTCTTCATGAATCAAATCTCTTATTAACTCTGATTGATCATACTGAAATATATCGGTGATTGTCAGCGAATAAAATCTGAGTCCACCTCTGTGTTTGAAAAAAAGTTTATTTTCTACTTTTTCATAAGGCTTTGCCTCAGTTTTGTTTGAAAACTCGTTTTTTACTTATTTTATTTTCTGCCTTTTTCACGTTAACTAAATTGTTATTACGTGCTGCATGGAGATATTTTAAAACAATTTTATGACGGCTGAAAAGACACTGATTTGCCAGTTTTTCAAAAAATTTATTCGAGTAAAATTTATTATGCAACTCATTTCGCTCTACAACTTTGTCTTAGGTTGAAAAACGCTCAAACGCTTCCTTGGTTGGAAAAACTCCGGAAAAGCGTTTTGCATGAATTTTCCTCGATTTTTTCTGCAATTTTTCACCATTGTCGGTGAGAAAGTAATGATGCCAGTTGATAGGGAACTTGATCCTGCATAATTTAGAAAACTTTTTTACCGGAAAATTTTCCGGAAAAGGCGGAAAATTCCGGAAAGTTTTTCGGAAAACTGCATTTTTCCTGAAACGGATTTATCATTAATCAAATTTGTACCAACTTTTCAAATTATTTTTCCCGATTTTCCGGGTTTTCCATGGAAATTTCCGGTTCAAATTTTGATAGATTCAATTGTCACGCGACATAAACCTGTGTGCCAAATTTCAGCTCGCTGTGAAAACGAGAAGTGGGTCTACGAGAGTGTCGGAAATAGTAAAGAAATAGACAAATTCGTGTACGAGTTGAAGGGAATGGCTGGCCCCAAAAACACACAAAACTAGTTGGCTGAATTTTCTGACTTGTTTTACACAATTGATAAAGGGGATTATAGAGGCGGCGATGCGCAATGCGCAATGCACGTAAACTAAATTAAGTAAAATCGGATAAATTTTTGTGTTGGGCTTAAAATCATATTACAGCCTGCATAAATAGCTAGGAGAATTCATGAAGAAGCATTCGATTTAATCTAGGAGTGGAAATCTTTTGACATTTCTACACGTTGCAATTCATCTTTTAAGTTTCCAACTGTTACTGTCTTTTATTGCATTCATCTAATTTTTCTCTGCATTTGCGCCCTTCGTTACTACCTTTGAGTGAAGACAAGTAATTTAATCATATACCGAGACATATTTTCTATGATACCCGCATTGCTATGTTTATATGTTCTAAGGGGTGTACGAGCAAAATTTAACAAATTTCTAAAAAAAATGTAAAGTATCCAATCAGAAAAGGGGAAGTGTAATGAGCACAGAACCGCTCATTCCTTGTATGGACCCGTTCTGAATGGACCCGTTCGTTTCGGACCGACACATCTCTACTCTCGAAACTCTCGAGTTCTCGTGAGGACGGACGGACATGCAAAAATCAAAATAACTTTTGATAATATGCGTGCATGTCCAATCCATTTCGCGCTACCATCATTACTTCTATCCATTACAAGCGGAACAACAAACTTAGTATATCCTATAGATTTCAACTAGGGTATAAAAATATGAAATCTACCATTATCTATACTCAGTAGTGCAAAATCTCAACAAACATTTTTTTGGTGGCTCTTCGAGTTCTTCGATGCAAGTTGATGTAGAAGATTTCCAGTCATAAAAGAAAGCATGGTAAAACTTTTTTCATTAGAAAGACAGATCTAAATACATTTTCATACACGCGATATAAGCCCGATACAGGTATGAAATATTTCCCTATATACTAAAGCCCTTCAAACATTCCGGTGTTCAAAATCGATTCGAATTCAAAGTAAATCAATTTGACTAGGAATGAAGTTAAGCTTCGAAATCGAATTCGCTTGCGACGTGCATGCGAATTGCAGGAGAAAAAACCGAACACTATATCGAATTGTATTGGTGACCCGACAGTGGTTCGCTAGCTCGACTTTCTTTCGAAGTTCTTGTATGTGTTAGTAGTTCGTTTTGAATTCGATGTTTTTTAACACTACGATCTGGTATCGACCTCTCTTGCAAGGTGTTTTGCAAATACTAAGTAAATACTATATCGAATAAATAAATAATGAATACTCACTGTAGTAAAACTTCACTTTGCACCTCACTTAATAAAATCTCAAGTTACAATGCCTGCGAAGAACAATTTCATGAATAGAAAATATTTGCTTTAACGACTCTCTCGGAAATCGATATGAGCCGTATCGTAACTACTTTATATTGCAAACAAATCGAAGAAATTTCAAGCTATAAGCGATGCATCTATTTCGAATTCTCAGAAATTTCGGCATGCTTGAAAACGTCGTTTATCGAAAAAAATTTTAAGAAATTTCGAGCCACAAACGGTTCATATCTATTCGAATTCTCGGAAAATTTGGGCATGATGCTAAAACTTCGTCACGTTGAAGACCGCATGCCCACCGGTGGGTCACTCCGCAACAACATTACCGGCCCGCGTGCTCACGGGTGGGCACACGACATGTTTTACCTGGCGACCGCTTGTATACCAGTGGGCATGATTTAAAATCAATTTATGTACAGTAGTCCATTCGCCGGTCCCTCGAAGAGATACTGCATATAGCGGACTTAGTTAATTTTTTAATCAAACAAAATTGACGAGTTTTTAAGATTTTCAAGGTAAAATAAAAATAAAAAATCATTTAGAACACAACTTTTAATATATATTATATTCAATATTTGTGCTACAACTTATTTAGTAAGTCTTTTATGCAATATTTTTGTGATATATTTGAAAACAGTCGATACAAATTGGTATTTTGCATTTTTCACAAATTGTATTAATTTTTTGGCATTCTTACGAGCATAAGTAGATCCTTTGGAAATGGGCATTTGTTTGTAGCAAAGACGGCATCGTTTTCTTGTTTGCCTTTTCTGGCCTTCAACTTCTTTCAAGATATGTACAGTAGACGTTGAGGGTGTTGAAATTGTCGGTGATGAATCTATAATTGCCATTGCAGGTACAAGAAGTTCTTTGAATTTGGTAAGTTGCATCCTTTTACCACTAACTTTTTTATACAAATTATGAGCATTCACTACAGTTGTAGCAGTAATGAGATGGAATACCAGTCGTTTATACCATTTTATAGTTCTTCGTAAATATGGTGTATACGCTGCCATTTGATCTGACAAATCTATAAATGCCTTTCCTTTGTTGTAATCTATCACGATGGCGGGTTTGCGGATTTCTTTGCCCTTAATATTTAAGTTTATCATAGAGTCATCGTGCTTTGTAATTAACATCAGAACATTTCTTTTGTCCTTCCATTTTTATACCAAAGTTTTATCCTTATTTTGTGGGGATATTATTTCTCCCTTTTTTTGTATCACTTCTTTAGGAATATATTTTCTATTAGAACGTAAAGTTCCAACCAAGTGCGTGTCTCTGTTTATCAGCGTCTTTGCTAATGGTACGTTAGTGTACCAACTATCTGTGTAGAGAGTTCTTCTTGAATCTAGTAGACCATCCATTAATTCTATCACGACTCTTTCTCCAACAGAAACACCATCTCCCTTTTCTTTTCCTGTATATACTTTGTATTTCCAGGTATATCCTCCAGTAGTACAAAGCTTAAATAATTTTATTGCATATCTATGCCGTTTGTTTGGTATATATTGTCTGAAATATATCCGCCCACGGAAGGGTACGTTGCTCTCATCAATACAAACATCTTCTCCTGGAGGAAGGACGGCCTGTTGAAAGTTCTTATTAGTCATATTAAGTATAGCGGATATTTTGTATAATCGGTCATTTTCATCCCTTTGCATATTATCGCAAAAATGAAGGTTATTCAATAATTGTTCGAATCTATTCCTAGTCATAATTTTGGATATATTATTTCCATTAATGTATTTGTGGACCAGTAATCTCGAATTTTCGGAAGCGGAGGAAGACCCATCCATAGTAACATTCCAATGAATTTTCTCATTTCCAAAGGGTCAGTATCTGACCATGGTTTTGTCTTTAGCTGTGGTTTTATATTTTGCAAAGCGAACCTGTTCGTCTCTGTCACAAATAAGGCTATTACTTCGTCATCTATGAAGTAATTGTAGAAATCAAATGGGTCTTTCCTAGTAAGTATTTCTGCGACATCGTCACTCACCCTGAGATTTTGAGGAGTTATTGTAAACGTTTTTCTACTACCAGTAACAGGATCTTACGCTGACAAAACATATGAAGGCTCAGGAAATTCATTTTCTGAATCTGATATGCCTGATGAATTTGCAGACGTTATTTCAATGCTTTCTGCAGAATCCGATGATGTTGATGTATACCCTGTTGTATAATCCTTGTCATCAACTGAATCGTCAGCAAAACCAGTCACACTTTCTTCATCTGAATCAAGCAAATGTTCAATTTCGTGTTGAAGTTCACTCTCAGCAAGCCCTCGTTTTGTCATTTTTATATTTTTTTATTATTATATATAACACAGGATTACGCACATCCATCTACTGCCCGTGCACAAATATAACTGCGTATACAGATTGTTTTTTCGTACTGGGCCGTAACCCCCGCAAGATACAAGCCATGAAGTAAGTCTAAAAAAAAGAGCAACGGGCCGGTTGGCAGGCGACATCCACAGTCTTGTTGCCTTGTCTTACTGCAGGGTTTTTTCATATAAAAGTAGCTTGTGTTTCGTTCAAACGCTATAATTTGCATAAATTTGTTCTACATGCTATTTTTTTTTTATTATTAGAAAGAAAACATATTTGGCTTCAATTTGTTTGAACTTCATTTTTCTGTGCGAGCGATAGTTTTAGGCTTTAGGATCTGTTTAAGATGAAATTTTAGTTCTTCCTCCATGATGAGTGTACAAAAATAGTGAGAGTGAGCGCTTACTGCTTGGCTGTAGTCGGCAAGTGTCGTTGGCTTTGCCGACTTCATGGCTTGTATTATAATCCGGGGGCTACGACTGGGCTAATAATAACCCCCACTCATAGTTCCTTATTCGAATAGATTGAAATAGCGAGCATTGTAATAACATACTGTATAAACATTCTCCACAAGTTTTAACTCGTCAAAGCTGGAATGTGCAAGACAAAGGGACTCACCAGTGGGCATGCGGTCTACGAGAGTAAATTTACATGTTGGGACCGGGTGATCACCCGTGGGCACTTTAATTAAAATATATCTAGGGGTTAAGTAATGTCTACCTCAAATTATTGTACACTAAAAACATATGTCAAAAATAATATACGTAATTAACAATAAAAAAAAATTCCGGTCCCTATGTGAGAAATAAGATTTTTCAATGCGGTCTTCAACGTGTTAAGTTAAAAAAAACAAAAAGCGAAGAGATTTCGAGCTACGAGCGTTTTCTCTATTTCGAATTCATTTCGCTGCGGCGGAATTTCGTCCAATTGTTTGCAGGGAGATTTTGAAAGTTTCATGTTAGAATACTTGCAAGTGCATTCGGGAACCAATATAGCAATTGGAAGTCAGATGACGGTAGCAAATACATTTTCTTTAGTATAGTTTCAAAAATACGCCGCTGATTCGGCTCTTGGGGACAATATCTGGGAGTATTTTCACCACATATTTTCGATCTCTATAGATTTCTTTAATCTATACGAAACAAACAATAGCGCCATCTTTTGTCGGAAAATAGAAAAAAGAGGTTTGCCTCAAAAATTGTTTGCAAAGATGTCCCGGTATTTCCGTGGACTTTTTTAAAAGGGGGAAAAAACTACCAAATACAAATGTGCCCGATAGATGTGCTGATTTTAAACAATCAAAATTCCAGCTACGACAACCACTAATTAAAGTTTATTTTTCCAAATCGAAGAAATGGAAGATCAGTTGGCTTGGAGAAGACTATATACAACATTAATCTCATAGCGGATATTTGAGGACACAAGACGGCGATATATACGGATTTGTATGCTTTATCCGATGTCTAACTGAAGTAGTAAATATGCATTATTACAACTGAATTGTTATTTGAGCTAGTATTAATAACTGATGAAATAGTAAGTGCTTTATGTTCGAGGTAAAATAGGTATTATTTTCAAATTTTGATCCAATAAAACTGTTTAGCGAAAAAGAGATCACCACTCACACAGAAGCATATGTTTGAAATTCAAGACCAATTTTTTTTATGAATTTTTGTATTTGATGTAAAATTCAAGGTACTTATGTAATAAAGATTTTTAAATATTTAATGGTGGTATTATCTATATTGAAGTGTAATATGTAATGATCGTTTTTGTAACATTAAATTTATTTCCATATGAACATTTAAATTTTATTATATATGAACTAAACTACGTATATTATATTTAAAATGAAGTAAGCTTACCATACCTGTGTAACTGGATTTTCCCCTGGTCGGTAGACCACATTGTGCAGGGGTCTTTTTCTTCCGACATAATTAACGCAAACAAACTCCAGTAGTGAGGCATATATGAAGCACATGCAGACGCCATCCCAAACGTTCATAGCTGTTAGATTAGATACTACTGGCAAAGTACCTCTGAAACTATTCGATGTAGTGAAAAAGTTCAACATTGTTGTTACACCTATAATTTTAAATTAATCGTTGTAGAATTTCTGTGATCTTCTTTACATTTAAGAAGTTATTTTTCAAAACCAATAAAAAGCTAAAATAAGCCATTAGTTCTTACAGCTATAGTGAATAGTCGGTTCCATATTGATATGTGCTTTAAATTAAAAAAAAAAACTAAGATAGTCCTTTACACGTTTACTATTTTTCAGGATTTTTATTGATGTATAAAATACGTAATGATCTGATCTGCAAGGCGTTAGCTATAAAATAAGTTCACACCAAAAAAGCAAAAAGGTACTTACTGGCGTATTGGATTTTGTCAATATGTTTTAATATCCAAGAACGAGTTTCCTACGTCCGGGTTTTCAAATTACCACCACAAAACAAAAACAAGAAAAAAACGAATACGAGATAAAATTTGAACCAATGCAATCTGCATATATTTCTCACACTTGATTTTGTCGGACATTGAAAATTACAACAAATTATTAAAATTTTTAATAATCATAGATCTCGACATATAGAATATTTTCCTAGCTTTTTCAAATTTCGCACCAAGAAGGGGTTTAGTTCATTTTTGAAATTTTATTTACTATTCTTTAGGTTTCATATTACGTTCTGTTGATTGCATAAAGATGCAAAGATTATTCATTAATTATAATATTCAGACTACGACATATTTGTCCAGTTTAGGGAACTTTTTGTACTCCTATAGTTTTATTATTCGCCTGCATAAGAAATGATAAAACAGGTAGAGTAATGAAGAATGCTTATACATATATGGAGGATATACCTACAGCTAGTTAACAGGAGATAATTAATATAATTAATATTAAAATTCTTGTGAAAAGTGACAGGTGTAGTCATGAATTCGAATTTCATATGCTTTTCTTTTCATTAAAAATTTCAGTAAACACATGAAAACTGTCTTAAACTGACAACTCGTCATACAATTTTAAATCCAAATAATTGCCTTTATTGAAAAACTAGTTTGATATAAAAATCAAAATTTTCCTGTAACTATTATCAATTTACAAATTTACATAGAAAATCATTTGAGAGCTCTTCTTATATAAGAAGTTCTCAAAATTTACATTGGGAGCACTCGTGATCTAGGTCCGTTACCGCGAGGTGCAAACCAGCAAAATCATCCTATTGTTTTTTTTTTGTGAGGAGGTGCAGGACGTTTTTATAAAAACATGACAATGAAGTGGTCCGCGATACTAATAGAGCACAATATTACAGAATCGCATCATTCGTTTAATCACCGAGTGAACTGGTCGCTACCAGTGTTGCCACTTTGGCTACAATCGTAGCAAATGCCTACTTTGGGCCCCCTAATATTTTGGGTACGCTAGAGGAATTCCAAAATCCAAGTATCCAAATATCTGGTCCAAATATTTCTAATAATTTTTATGTATTTTATTTCTCAGCAATGTACTAGTATCATTATCTATGCTGACTAAACATACCTATAGCTATTTGAAAGTTCCCTACATTTCTGGGCAGATTTATATACTTAGTATTATATGTTTAGGAGAATGCATTTATACAATGCTTTGGCTTTAAATTTATTAGTACTGCCCTATATGTAGTAGTTTAGTGCTGCAAAATCTTTTTTCTTTAAAAGAAAAATTAAAAAAAGAACCGATTAAATTATGATGTGATTAACAGTGTATATAAAAAAATATTAACATTACAAATTTCAACTCCACTGAAATATTTGTGAACAATTTTTATGCAGATAAGTTTTAGAATTTTTTTTTAAGACAATTACTCTATAGAGTTAGGTTTATATAAGATTTTAAGTTTTCTAGAATTTTTCCCGTGGTGCTACTCAAACCGCTTTCGGGCTACACTAAAAAGCTACGCAAGAAAGATTTCGTCTGGCAACACTGGTCACTAATTATGGGTTAGACTAAAATGAATTGGGGTTATTCCAAGTATTTGAGTGTTTCTATTCTCTGTATTTCAAACTAGCGTTTTATCATAAATGAATAGTGATGGAAGGTAAATCGAAGTTGGTATCATCGAACTATTTAAGACTAAGTCTTCGTAAATGGAGCTACTCAGTTCTGATGGACTGGTTTGTGACCGCAGTCGCAATCTGGTTAGTAACTGATGATTCGCACACGGCGCTACATAAATGATACAACACGAATCACTTTTCTTCAGTAGCAAGCCAAGTCTTAAGTTTTTGAAATATTTCTAATTAATATAATATCGAGTTAATCAAGTCACGAAAAGAATTTCGTCCTCTATTATTATTATCAATACAGGAAACGTAAGCAAAAAAGATTTTGGATTTATTCCAACATTGAAAGGAATAGAAACCGTAGACTAACTATTCATCGCGGTAAATGAGTTGCATCAAACAGATTCAAAGTTTTTAGCATTTAAAGTCTTACATTGATTTGGTGCAAATGGTTACTCGTCGCCTTTAAAGGACGAATACGAGAATGCGTGAGTGCTGAAGAAACCGGTTTGTAACTGATAGCACGATGTAACAAAATTGACTAATCACAAGCGCGTTGCATATTGATTACCAACTATGTAGTAGTGCCATGAGTGGACTTCCATTGAAATGCAAGAGCAGAGACGTACTACTAATTACTAGTAACTAATTGGAAACCTAAAAAAAAATTTATCACTTTATACCTAGTATTTGGTTAGTATCTCCGTTTGTGAATTTTTGCAGTTTCTCGGAAGAGAACGATCAGAGCTAGAATTTTGCATTTTGAATTTTGGATTTGCATTTTTTATTCATTTTTGCAGTTTCTTGGAAGTGAACGATGCAGAGCTAGAATTTTTCCTAATTAGATGAAGAACACAGTGAGCTTGTGTTTCGTTAGAGGGTAACTTGCGTACGTAAATATATCTTTATGTTCACAAAATATAATAGCTTAACTTTAAGAAATTTGCCACTCAAAGTTCGTGTTTTCCTAAACACCGTAGAAAAATCCACTGATAGGAAAACTGCTTAGAGCTTCGTGCAGGAGCCAGTAGCTGCTTAGCGGCATTGTTCAAATTTAATATATTTAAATACGCAAGTTACACTATCACAAAATATAACAGATCTTATACGCGAAACGCAAACTCACTATGTTCTTTATATAATTAAGCACAATTCTACTGCATCCTGCATCGTTCACTTAGTTTAAAATATCTTGCTAACACCAACTTCAACGTCACCTTCCATCAAAAATGACTCCAATACTATCAATTTATGATAAAAAACGAGTTTGGAATACAAAGGTTAAAAATATTCAAACCCTTGGAATAACCATGATTCGTTCTACTCTAACCTTTTTTAAAAAAACATTTGCTGGATTTTCGAGGTTTAATTTCTTCGCGCTTCTTTGCACCATAATTTTTAGCTTTATTTGGTGCAATAAAGCTCAACTAATCGCAGATGCCGATCTTATGTGATCGCACACGCCATCCATCCGTTGAGCTGGAATTTCGTTGTCACCAACCAGTGTCGACAACGCAGATCTACTGATTAGAGAAATTTATCACATACGTAAACTAGTAAATTTGCGAGGGCAGTTGTGAATTATCAATTTCACTAACCACATTTGACATTAATTTCTTCCAATTGTACGGCGAGTTAAATATTTAATTTAATTTTTTCGTTTGTAAAGGCACTTTGCAAGATCTCCTCCATAAGAGGTAGCATGTCATGGAGTTTGCGGCAATACTTTCCATGCTACATGCTTGAAGCAAAATACTATAGCTTCGTTTTCTGGACACATTACCTATAGTAAATGCTCTCAGATCAAGCCTTTTACGTCTTAAGACTCATGAAAAAAATTTCGGAAGCAATATCTGGGGAACCATCTCTTATGCTTGATCAAATCAGCCAGTTTTCAGCTAATCTGTCTTATTGAGAATCTTTTCAGCTTGACTGACACGTTAAATTATAATTCGGTGGTGAACATCTCGTTAAAAATGTCTCTTCTATCGAGCACCTTAGACGATCTTTACTCTGCGGTAATAACATATGATGGGCCTTTAACGTTCAGTGATAACAGTGGGCTAGCTTCAATATCATTGATGATATCAGGCGCAATATTAAGCAGGTCAAGCGCGATATTGGTTCCTGTTCATCAACCGTATTGAAAAATTTTGCTATAAAAGAGCCTTGCATCACTGAAACTCTACAGGCTGAGCCCCAACAGTCTTCTCCTACTCAGCAGGATTCGCACGCTTCAACTACTCCTTCTTCTGAGGATATTTCCTCAGCGAAATTAAGTCAAGTTTTTCTGTAGCTAGACACGAAGTTTCTCTGGATACTAATGTGGCCTCCATTGGCGGGATTTTGTCTTGGTGTGCAGATACTGTGCTATCTCCATTAGTGGATAAAACCTTTGACGAAGGGACAAAAATTTCTGTTTCGGATTTCGTTATATTACGGTCTGCTTCGGTTGCAGATATTGCCTCTACCTATGATAGTTCGCCTGTACCTAATTGTAGATGTTGTAACGTTGCGGCCAGCTAGGCTTCCGAAATGTGTTTTCGTATCTAGAGTACATCCGCACACCACCGAAGATGAGATTATTAAACATTTTTCATCACGTGTCGGCACTGGCGTTTCTTCCACGCTCATAAAACATTGTGCTACGTCCATCTGTTCTGCTTGTGTCATTTATTTATTTAATTTATCTTTAACTTGTGGTGTTTTTCGGAAAGAGTGGAAGCTTTCTCTGATTATTCCTTTGCACAAGAAGGGCAACAAGCGCGATATTTCTAACTACATACTTGTATTGGTAAGGTATTTGAAGCCCTGGTTTGCGATGTTTTGTACAACCACGGCAAGCTTTCCCTGTGGTCTTCTCAACATGACTTTGGGAAAAGTAAATCTACTACGACTAATTTGTTAGAGTTTATCAATTTCTGTATTTCTGCTATTAAAAACGGTAAGACATTCGATTACATTTTCACGGAATTCAGTAATGCTTTTGTCCGAATCTGTCATAAAATTTTAATTCATAAGTTGACTGTTATTGGTTTTCTGCTGTTTTTGTCAATTGGCTTCGTTGTTATTTTTATTTTATTTTTTAACATATTCCGCGCATCTCTTTCTGATGAAAATTTCCTAAAGAAAGCCATCTTGGACCACTACTTTTAATAGTTAACATCAATATGATGTATATCTGATTTTGGCTAATTCAAGAATACTTTACTAAGCTGACGATGCCAAAATCTTCCGCATTGTTTCTAATAAAAACGAGTGTGGAATTTTAATCTCGGGCTACACCTTTCCTAAAAGGTGTTATATTAACTGTCTTCCTCTTAATATCAGCAAATGTACTACTATATTCTTTTCTCGTAACAGGTGGCTGTTGGACTTTAATTATATTTAAGATGGATGCTTATTAACTAGACTTTACAAAATCAAAGATTTTGTTGTTTCCTTTAATATTCGTCTTTCCATCAAGGATCATACTAACGCAATCGTTGAAAGGTCTAATCCTACCCTAGAGTTTGCAAGGAGATGGTCAAGAGAGTTATGTGATCCATTCCTAACGAAGGTCCTTTACTGCATATTCATTAGACCCATTTTGGAGTATGCCAGTCCGGTCTGATCTACCACATCAAGGCTGTGCAGCGGTGATTTATTCGATATGCCCTACGTGGATATCATTAGGACAACCCTATTATTCTACCCCCATATATTGACAGACTTAAACTCTTTCCATTTGATTCTCTTGAGAATCGACGAAAAACTTCCAGAGTTGTTTTAGCATTTCAATGTATATGTCGTAGACACTTGATGTAACTCAGCACTTCAAGAAAAGTCTAGCGACTTCATGAAATGTAGGCAGATAGTGTAACAGCTTGCGCTTCATGAGGTTTTGCACGATGAGTCTGAAATTTTTAGCAACTTCATGAAATGTTACAAGCCTTTACGCCGATAGTGTAATACCAACCGATATATCCGAATCCACCGAGAGGGCGATGAGCGATGAAGGGGTGTTCGCGCCCAGACCTGTGAGCAGCCATACGCACATGCAAATGCTACTCGGACACACAGGCACACACACATACGCCGGCGTGTGCACGAACTATGGCATGTACGAGGCGATTTCATCAATGGATCGTCTCCTTACCCACAAGTTTGATTGCATTGACTGTCATCTTTCAAAAATTCAAATAAAAGATCAGCTTAGTTAAAGCTACTTTTCTTTTTCATTATTATTGTTATGTATACTTTTTGTAAACTTATTAATCAGAAGAGGTTCTAAATAAAATTAACCCATAACTAGGGAAATCCTTAATACAGACCAGTTCACTCGATGACTAAACTAACCATGCGTTGGTGTGTTATTGTGTTCCATTAGCTTCGCACACTGCTTTGTTATTATGCTTTTATGAAAACGTGGTACTTCCGTGTTTCACCTCACAAAAATCAGAATTTTGCAATAGCCATTCACTTCTTTCAACTTTCCCCTGTGAGACACCCGGCAGATGAAAAATACATCTTTTACGTGATAATTGCAGAAATTATCCTTTTTTTTATCAAATGAGTTAATTTTGCTAACAGTTCCAAGTGGGCCCCAAACAAACTAGAGAAATATCCTTGGCATATTACAGAATCTTAATGGGGTTTTTCATTGCTATGCTGATAAATTTTTAATAAGTACTGGGTGGCGCAAACGTACTGGCACTATAGAAATTGCTTGTATTTTTTTTGAAATTGCATCTCCAGTCATTCTGAAAATTGTGTAGTAAACAAATTTAAAATTACAAAAAATAAACATGGACCATTATACTCCCCAAGAACGTGGAATAATCGTGTCAATGTTTTTACGGAATAATCCATCAGTGATAAAAACACCGTGAATTTCGTCGACGATTTCCCCGCCACCGTCCGGCATAGGTTGGTCGCACAATGCAACATTTTGCCACACACCTCGAAGCAGCTGGCGCAACATTGGATAGACCTAAGTCTGGCAGACCAAGAACAGGCCGTTCAGCCGAAAATATCGATCCTCTGCGCGAAGATGTGGAAGAGTGTCCAGAAACATCAACGAGGCGATATGGCACGCAATTGGGCATTTCCATTCGGACTCAGCTGTTGTCTACTGACCACCGAGCTCGTCTAGAGTACAACCAGCACGTCATAAACCTCAATCTTGAAGAGCATGATTTTTTTCAAAATTTGGTGTGAGGAACGAAGCGCATTTCCATTCGCTTCTGGGGCACTGAAAATGCGCGCATTATTCCTTTACACCCACTAAAAGTTACTTTATGGCGTGGCGTCTGTGCTGAAAGATTGATCGGACCCTTTTTTCGAAGACGCTGCAGGCAATGCGATAAATGTCACTGGCGAGCGCTACAGAACCATGTTACGTGAGTTCTTGATATCCAGTTTGGATAAATTGGGTCTGGAGCACAACTGGTTACAACAAGACGACGCCGCGGCACACACAGCGCGCGAAACTATGGACTTAGTGAGGGACACTTTTCCAATCCGTGTTATCTCTCGTTTTGGAGATTTGCCTTGGCCTGCAAGATCACCCGATCTGACGTGTTCAGACTTCTTTCTCTGGGGTTATTTGAAATCACTGAAAGTGTTACGGCAAGTTATGGAAAATGTCATAAGTAGGGCTGAAAAGTGCATCAACTATGGGGGTCACCGTCTTCAAATCCTAATGCGACGAAATTTCATGGCACAATTATACAAATATAAAAAACTAATTCTAGTTTTCTAATTTAGAAAAGAAGTTGTAGGCGAACCAAATAAGGTTATTACTTTTGCACCACCCAGTATATACGAAATAATCTAAAAAACGGATATCTGGACATATATTTTAGTTGTAAGTTATTTGAATGCAAAAATATTGCAAATACAAACCTTTGACTGCAAAAATTCCAAAATATTTTTTTTTAATAAAATAATATGATTTTGGATTCGGTACAGATGTCGCATCTCAAACAAATTTGTCATAATTTATTGATTGATTTATTCATTTATTTATTTATTTATTCCCTTAAGAATGTAACAATAAAACAAACACATGTAAAACCATAGAAACAGTGATCGCCACGCGTTTTTGTTGTGGCGCCACTTTGAGGCGTTTATGACACAATGAGAGCCACGCGTTTTTTTTATACTTCACAGTTCGAACTATTTATCTCAGGTGTGTTGATTATTTCTGTGAAATTGTGAAGTGTTCAATTAAGTATGATATGGTTTGTGAAAAAACTATTATCAAAGAAGTGAAATATTTTAATTTCAAACTTGGCGATAATTTTATTTGTTCTGTTAAAATTAAACAGCGAACAAATATAGAAAAAAACAACGCGCGACAATGTTTAGAGTTTAATAAAATTTTGTAGTGCCACAAAATGACGTGGCTTATATTGAATCAACCTATATATGAAACCATTGATTCGAAGTCATTTTTTAGTGCGTACGCACCATCGATACTTGATCACGATATGGTTTTTATCAGCTATGAATTTTTGCATTTCACAAGAAAAAACTATTAAATTGAACTGGATTATTATTTTTTATTCTTGCAATCGAAAATCTTGTTCTGATAGTTTTTCAATTCAGTTTTTTCTATTCGTTCGGGATAATTATATTCATACGTGTCTACAGTTTGAAAACTTCAAGTAATACAATATGTGCAATTCCGGCAGAACATTCCTTAGCTTGGGATAAATTTGAGCAATCTTTGCAATTTCGCAAAACTTGCAAATTTATTAACTATCGCAAATGACGTATACAGTAAACGTGTAAAAGATGTTGAAACGTAATCATAATCCGAAATCGATATACATATTAAATAAGCATAATATATATTTATATGTAGTTATGTAGTTAATAAGTACTTGTTAATCATAGAAGCAAATTGTTATAATTACTGAGGTAAGTAACACACATGCAGCTCTTATAAAAAATATATACTACATGTGGCGTTTTTCGGATATTCCATATATTTTGTGGAAATTGTGAGTTCTATGTAAATACATACATACATAATATATAATAAATGTGCAAACAAAACTATTAGCGTTTTTCTACTAAGCCAAACGTAAAAACTGATAAGAATTCATTGTAAATTAATAAAAGTGGCCATTTTATGGTAAATTATTTACAGTTATTGCCGTTCTCTTAGCAAGTAGGTATATTTACATATTTATGCACTTGGTTACAGTTTTATTCAACACTATTTATTTTTATGGGCTATTAGAGTTTTAAATGTGTTTAATTTTTTGAATTCAGAGTATTTTCATTTAATATTAAAGTTGAAAATTAGTCATCTCATCTACATACCAATCATTACTCTGGCTGGTACAGCATTCCATTCTAACCAAAATGTGATAAATGATGATGTCACCAAAATAATTCCAGGTATAAAGACGGTTGTGAAATAAAAGGCACGATCCCTTGTGAATGTTAAGTCGACTTTGAGGCAACTGTAATTACCTAAAGAAAAGCGAGCAGGCGGTTGCTTTTTTAATGAGACATTGCATGCTGTATACTTTGCCAGTTCCACGATTATTCTAGATTTACTTTATTTAAATACATTAAATACGAAAAAAAATGAATAACAATTTTAAACAAAAGTAATCAAGTGGTGGATTATGTAGGTATATATCAAGTCCCCATTAAAATTTATTTTACTTATTCCAGGCATAGCTAGCTTATTTTAATAATGTTAACATTTTCATTCCCTAGCCTCTATATCAACAGCTTGAATTAGGGCACAAATTATTCGGAATTCAGAGATAAATTTTTAAATTATTATATTTAATAAATGAATCATGAGTCGAATGATCATAGTTGGACTTTACCTTTCAGAATGCGATTTAACGAATTTTTCTCCAAACTTGCTTTTATTTAAGCATATTTGATATTTTACGGTAAACAGAGGTGCATCTTAGTTTCGTTAAATAAAATTAGATTTTTTGAAATATTTTAGAATCAGAATTTTATTGTTGGTAGGATATACCGCTAGTAAGACCGATAGTATCAAGAATGGGATATTCATTAGATATAAAACGATGCAGATTTCAATTGCTCTAGAAAATTTTTACAGAATTGATTTAATGATCTTTAAGTGTTTCGGTGATCAATTTTTGAGCGCTATATTTACGGATGAAGTTATCCTGGATTTTTTAATGAATTGCAACCAGTTAATCCCCATGTACATTTGTCCAATATATATTCCTTGTAGGAAATTAATCGCTTCTTAAGTCATTAAGAAGCACTTGCCTGAAAACACAAAGCGCTTCCTATGCTCACATCTGACTTCATATAGGGGAAGGTGGCCTATAATTACATACCATTAAAATTTTACCTTGTGGATCTTAACCTTTTATATTTAAGGACACTTTGAGTATACATTTAGCTGCTTAAAAGTGTTTGCTCTCATGTTTTGAAGAATGTTAGACATTAAGACAAAGCCACGATTTTGTTTTTTTTTCATTAAAAAAATACCTAATGTGTTATTTTGGCAGCGTGTATATAAAACGACTACTCTGTGTCATTTCAGGCCACCCATGTAATATGAATAAAACGTAATAGTGGTTTAAAAGAAATTTGGTTTATTTGTCAAAATAAACGAAAATATAGATTTTTTAATATTTCTGTATGGTAATATTATATTTTTTTTATATTGCCCGACCTCTAAAAATAACACAATTTATAGAATCCATGAGTCACATGACACAGGTATGTCATTTTACCCTTAGCCAAGGTTTGCCAATTTGCACTTAGCCAAGGTATGTCATTTTACCCAAATGGCCAAGAGTAAAATAAAATAATTAGAATAATTTTATTATTCATGACATATCTACGAATATCACATTAATAGCTTGTTTAGCATAGGAGGCATCCGGCAATAATAGCATATTAAATAAAATCAATACGCTACCTACCTACCTAATACCGAAAAAACATAATACTAATTACTTGTAAAAAATACTTCAGCATTCACTTTTTTTTGCTTTTCTCGATTAATTTGCTCTGTTATTCTTGTTGTCGGCTGCAAAACAACTGAAGAATACGATCAATACTATTAGGAATGCGTCGGATCCTTAGATTTCGTGGAAGGGTAATTTGTAGTTTTACCCGACTATGTCATTATAGGCTACCTTCCCCTATACTTTAGCATTGCGTGTTCACAGAGAGAAGCATACTTTTCCGGATTTCTTCCTGCTATTCACAAGCACAAACAGCTGTTTTGAATATAATTTTAAGCTCTATCGAAATATGCACTCATATAAAATATTGTCGACATTCATTAAATGCAAATTGCATTTATTGAAAAATGTATGTAAAAATATGACAAAATGGAATTTTTGTTGGAACTTGGGGACTGTTAGATTAATTCGGATATTATTTTACACATGTTAATTATTTTATAATTTTGATACAAGAATTCACTGTTTTTCTTGCACAACACTCCAACTTAAAATGAGTAAAACCTACGAAAATTGAATCATGATGAACATTTTGTTAGATGATGGCCATGTTCAAAATACAAGTTGGCATAATGTGCCCGGTATAAGTCAGGCAAAGGAAATCTTCTTCACCTCTCCTCAGCAAATGCGCATATTACTGGTCAGGTTCATGCTGTTTACTAATGCATTCACTGGACATGGCCCCTTTCGTTATTATTTTGTACATCACTGCACATACACTTAGTATCTCTTCAAACAAGTTTTACAATCAAACCCCGAGGGCAATAAGCGAGAACATTTGTATATACGTTGTTTTTGTTATTTAAATAAATTTAAATAGATACATAGTGTCGCCTCTATCAATTAAGCAGCATTTACAAGTGAACTCAAAAAGTTGAAGGTGGTATTAATTTTTAATTTGTAATTAATTTGTTTACGCTAAAACCTATTTAAAATTTATATATACACACTAAATCTTAATTTAGGTTCATCAACTTAGGTAAATCCATTGATTTATCTAGTGTAATCTATATATACTAAACGTTAATTTAAATTTATTGATTTATCAACGGAAAATTTGTTGGATAGGTTTAGCGTAACCATTGGCTCCCGACCGAAGATAATATCAGGCATATTCACAAAAAGTGAACCAATTAAAAATTTTTCTTGAATTTATTCAATGTGTTAAAATGTTTTGTAAGGTCATCGGTAAAATAGATAGCTTATGGAAGCACCGTTTCTTTATGAAGTTATAAGTAGCCTTAGTGCTTCCCATTCATAAATAACTCTAGTTTAAATAGCTTAACTTTAATCATTTTATTGCATTTTCGCCATCAATACAAATTTTGTTAGTTTTGAATATATAGATAGAACGCGCTTAAATTTATTTAGCAGTAATACTTGTAAACAAAGAGGAGGATGGTTATCCGTTGAGACCATGTAAGACAGGGGCGGCTAGCACCTACAAAAGACGAACAATATGTCCGGATTTAGCTCGAGTTAATCGGGAGTGGGAGAGTAGTAATTCCTTTTTTTTTATTTTGCTCATTTTATCTTCTTGGTTTTCCCAAGCATCTGCAATATATTCCTTGTTTACGCTAAGTTTTACATATCAATGAGGTATAATGACACCTACTCCAGGCCATTAGCAAAGATCAACTAATAATAAAAGATAACCCAATAAGAAGATAGGACACAGCCGAACAAAATTGGAAATTTTACATGTTTCTTAGACCGAAACAACTAATGTCATATACTTTCGAATTTTGCATGAATAGGGACAACGAGTTAAAAACAAAAATCGACAGAACGTAGGATTACCCGTACGACAAAAACTTATTGAATCGCTCAAAATCCTATCAAACTATTCATAATAATGTAGATCGGGTCATACTATCTCACTTTTTTAAGAAAAAGATAAAAGGTTTATTCGATGAAAACACCGCGTAAGCCCCGGGCTACACCGGGCTGTACTATCTTGTTTTTTGAAAACCCTGGGCTTATACGGGGTTACAGAAACTTGTTCGATGAAAGCCCGGTGTTTCTGATTTCGTGCCCCGAACTTGCACTAAAAATTTCTAGGGGTAAACATTTGACATTTGTCATTTGTGAATTGGAGTTTGTTCGGTGATTGCAGTTGAGTGCTGTATATAAAAGTGAAAAAATCGTGGAGCTCATACCAAATTCAGATTATATAAGGAAGTTGGATAAGAAATTAGATGACAAAATACCCATCGATAATATGCACATAAGAAATTCGAATGAAAATTATAAGGAAATATTTGAGAAGGCGATCAAGTTCGAAGAACATGGATGAAATCTTAAGATCTGCCTTTCTAGTAAGAAATTTGATCGTAAAAATGTTTCTTTGCTATTATTAACAAGTAATTTTTATAGACTTCACGTTGTCCCTGCAGCTACTAAGCAAGTAGGTTTGAAGCAAACAACATATAAGAAATTCTCTAAATTCTTAAATGAGATGTCGGAAAGGCCACTGGGATAGAGAAAATCATTTCTGTTGATTTTGATCATCCAAACAGTAATTTTATATCTAGTGACAAAACATCTAATGATAAAAGTGAAAATAGTGCAGCACAACTATTTCTTGCAGAAATGATGGAGCTATATCTGGTCACAGATGAACCAATTGTCATTTTTTCAAAGTAAAGTTACAGAAAAGGCGATAATATCGATGTAAAAAAGCTAATAAAAGAATATGTAATTAAAAAAAAACTGGGAAATATTTTTTGTGCATTTTAATATTTATTTGATTATTTGATACAAAAGTGAGATATGACCATAAAATGACAAAAGTATACATGACAATAATAATGAAAAAGAAAAGTAACTTTAACTAAGCTGATCTTTATTTGAATTTTTGAAAGACTTTTATTAGAATAAAATAATCTTTTATTATACCCTAGATGAAATCATAGGAAGCTATCATGCCGTTTGTAACGCACAGAAATAATGCTGGTTCACGCATACTACTATTAAAGGTTATTTTGACTTTTGCATGTCCTTCCGTCCACACGATTGCACTACAAAAATTTTGTTTTTTACTATTTAGAACTGAAATTTGGTACTACATAGTATTTTCATAGCAATAGTAGAAATTTCAAAACCGGGCTAAATAGAGCAGACTCCTCTTGGTGTTGCCATATAAAAATTGTAGTTTTTTACGTATACTGTAAAAACGATGTTAGATGTTTTTATGTTCTTCAGAATATGAAATCCTATAAAATTGGCTAGAATCATTTTTACTGTCCAACCAATTCAAAAATCAAACTTTCACAGATGGGTGACCATACGAAATTACACAAGGGTGTCATAAGAATTGATCTTAGACCAATTCTTTTTCAGGAATGTCACTATTAATGACACGATATTCGCTATAAAATCGATCAAATCAATGCAATATGATATTGATTTGCGGTTCCTTAAGCTCATCTTGCCTATTATAATTAGACCAATGGTACATATTTTCAACACGGCCATTACAACATCATCATTTCCGACACAGTGGAAGATTGCAAAGGTTTATCCGATGAAGAAAATAAGTAAACCCTCTGTGCCACAAGACTTTAGTCCTATAAGTATTCTTCCAGTACTATCTAAAGTTCTCGAGAGGTTACTCGATGAGCAGATTAGGACTTACACGGAGGCTCACTATCTGATCGCAAAGCAGCAGTGTGGCTTTAGACCTAAGCACAGTACTGCTACTGCTTTATTAAATCTCAATGAATCTGCTAGACAAAATATTGAAGTGCGAAGACACTTACAATACTATGCTTATCGGACTTTTCCAAGGCCTTCGATTCTGTCAATTTTCATAATCTTTATCAAAAATTGGTGACTCGTTCAATTTTAATCAGTCTGCAGCAAACTTTATATGGTCATATTTAACTCACCGTAAGCAAGCTAATGTCTTGAATGCGTCCTCGTCAAAACTGTTACCTCTTCAATCAGGTGTAACACAAGGGTCAATATTGGGTCCTTTCTTATTTATGTTGCATATTAATGATATCGTGATAGTTCCTAAGTACTCTTCCATGATACTGTATGCTGATGACGAACAATTATTCCTGTCGTCATCTAAAACTAATGCTCTGCTAGCGATATCTCTCACTTTAATGAGGATCTTTCTATTATACATAACTGGTCACCCAGAAACAAGTTATCCTTGAACCCTAATAAAACTCAGAGCATAATTCTTTACAATCAGCCACTTGACGTTTCATCCTTTCCATATATTTATCTAAATGGCACTACTATTGAATATAAGACCGTGGTTAAGAATTTAGGTATGCTTATTGTTAGCGATCTGTCCTGGCAAAGTCATATCAATGCTACTGTGTCAAAGGTTTACTGCGTGTTGAGAAGCTTGTGGCGATATGCAGAGTATACCCCCAGACTGCTACGCGAACGACTCATTAAGGCTCTGATTGTCCCTATTATTACTTACGGAGCTTGTGTTACTGCAATATTGATAGCTCAGGTTGTGGGAAGCTATACGTGGCATTCAATGCTTGCGCTAGATATATTTTTGACCTCAGGAGATATGATCACGTGTCAGTTGCAACTAAGCAAATTTTTAGATGTAAGTTGGATCACTACTTAGACTGCCTGTTATGCGTTATGATGCACTATATAATCAATAATAATTCTGCCGAATTCCTTAAGGATAATATTGAATTTCTGTCATCACAACGTACGCTATTATTGCGGGTTCTTCGCCATTTTTTCCTATATAGTTCTCGCATCATCTATGGAGTCAGAGTCTGGAATAGTCTCCCTGTATATGTTCGGGCACTTCGGAGTCTGCGGGGTTTCAGAATGGAGGCCTTAAGTTATTTTAATAAACTTTTTTTTTACTTTTTTCTCCTATATATAGCTTATTATTTTATTATTATTTATTTTCTGAAT
The DNA here is from genome assembly GCA_963930735.1 of Dioctria linearis. Classification (NCBI taxonomy): domain Eukaryota; kingdom Metazoa; phylum Arthropoda; class Insecta; order Diptera; family Asilidae; genus Dioctria; species Dioctria linearis. Next base: position 138,469,394 of record OZ005743.1, on the reverse strand, counting down.
TAAGTCATTATACGCATTATTTTTGTAAAACCTATGTACAAGAGTACAAGAGTATGCACATGTTAATGAGTCATACGACTCAATTGTGCAAATTAATAAAGCAAATTTAATTAAAAAAAAAAGAAAAAAAACAATATAGCTTTTTGTTTAATTAAATATTTTTAACAAAATACAACTAACTAAATTATTTATGTACAAACAATAACTAAAACAAAAACTTCTGCAGTGGGAAGCAAATGGGGCTTAGTGTACAAAAACAAATTAAAAAAAAACTGTTAAAAAAAGTACAGAATGTTACGATGGGGTATGGGGTACAACAGATGGGCGACGTTACTGCAAAACAACGTTGTTTGGGGCAGGCTTTTAATACTTTTAAGAGTTGATGGACAAAAGTTATATCTCAACCATGCTACGTTTCTCAAGCGATTGCATGTTTAAGAGTTTCAAGCTATCCTCCCTCATAGGGTCGAAAATCAATGAATTATTTCTGGATAAGTGCCTAAGGTCAGAGAACGTAGGAAGTTCCGCTTAACAAACTCGATACGGTCGATCTGTGTACCGAAATGGTCTCATAAAGCAAGTGTACAAACGTTATGTTGAGATTCGAAAGCTGTCGGGACCAACATTTTATAAAGCCCAGTACAGAACTACTCTTTCAAAGTTATGTGGGAGATAATATTCAATTCTTGATCATATTTGACACCATATGCACAGACAGAGCCCGCACGGCGAACAAAGGAATCTGTGAACGTATAATCATAAGTGTTGGTTTCTAATTCCCGTGGAAAGTCATAACCCAATATTTGTCCATATTGAGTACCAAATTATTGCTTTTGCACCAATCGTAAAATTTGCTGAAGAAGGAACTTTTTTTGGATTCTCTGGTATATAGCAAAAGCTAAAAAATGTTTTTAATTTGTTATTTCATTACACAACTCGTTATACTTTGGGTGACAAGTTTCAAGTCTTGGTTTGACTCATCAACAGGTCCCAAATAGCGAAATTGAGTGACTTGAAAAACAAATGAAAAATTAGAACAAAGAAAAGAAATGAAAAAATGAAAAAATTGAGAACAATAGAAGAAAACAAATTTTTTATTAACGTCTAATGTAGCCTCAACCAAATAACCTAATAAATTAAGCGCACAGTACCGTCATCATCTCATCGTTACACGAATTTTTAAATCAACCAACCAACATTTTCTGCTGGTATAGAAAAAAATTTCTTCGGTTCATGGTGAAATCGATCCTAGCAGCATAGTCACTGTTCGAATCAGATCAAGTCATTTCATGCCAAGGGATAGTTTCTGAAAAGAACATGCAGTACCCAGAGCTGTTATGGCCGTAGTGTGCTTCATATAGCAGCATGCTACATGTACGATACCGATAGATGTAGCAGTGTTTATATTAGTCTCCACGGTGAATGTGCTGCACCGTTTGCCACGATCGGATGTTTTAACCCTGACTGTGACTGAAGACTGGTAAAACGGTAGCTGGAAAAAGAGGAATGATATTCAAGCTGATCCGAGATGGAGTGACAGTACCAGGTGTAAGAAAATTATTATCCAGGAAATTCTAGTGCTAGAAGCAAAATCTAAGGATTAAGAGAAACGATAAAGATAAGGTAATAAAAGGCAACCAGAGACGAACTATCGAGAAAAAAATAAGTGCTCAGAATTAAAGTCGACGGAATCTTAGAGTTTGGCCCATCGAGACCGGCAGACAGCTAAGAGCCTGCGTGCTCATATATCAGCCATAGTGCTTTAATTGAAAAAGCCTCTTCATACGTAATTATATGATCACGTATAGTATTGATTTTAATAATTTTTAAGGAAACATAATATGAATACGCCATTGCTAAGTAATCTTACATTCGAATATAGTAGATTTTGGTGATATTAAAATAGACACTGAAAAAAATTTACTGCGCTCAGTGTCATTGGGAGGATGGGGCACAACAAAGAAGGCAGCCCATCTGCGCCTTCATGCAAGAAGTGTAAGTGGTGTAAGGATCCCTTCAGGACAGGAAGTGGTGCTTGTGTTTTTGTGTCGGGCACGATTTCTTTTTGTATATTGGCAGCGACAGCGGCGGGCTTTGGTATACCCACTACACAACTCTCTCGCACTAGTCGCGGTGCTAACGTGCCGCTCTGTATTATCGCTGGTCACTGAGCGAGGTGTAAGCTCGTGCTGACAGGAGGGACTTCACGTCCAAAAGAACTCACTCGACTTGTTATTATTTTCCCTAAAGGTACATAAGTACATATATCATCTAACAACCACATGTTTGCCAGCCACACAATGTTCAACACACTGCACATACATAATCAGATCGACCAAATTACTATAGAAATAATTATTCCCAATAAAATCAAGAAACGGGATTGTTTTTTTTTATACGCGTTAAAGAGCTCATTTTTGCTTGCAGCACCAACATTTCATTGTTGCTATGTAGTTTTATCGTCTACCGTAAGATTCACTCATACAATGTCAATTCTTCTTATCATGCGCCTCTGAAGCTCAATCATTGGTATAGTGTGCAAGCAAAGGCTATATAAACAATAAGCTCGCTTATCTAGATTTTTTTGCACTTGGCAGCACTTGAGATAGGTAGCCTAGTTAGGGACTACCATTTATATCGGGTATCGACTGATTAATTTATTACTAACTAAACACTTTTGCTCTGGTTTCGACGGAAATAAAGAATCTTGCTTCGAGTCTCGTCTAAAGTTAAGATAATTACTAATAATCCTGTTAAGCCGGGTCTCGACTAGCTTAAATTTTTTTTGCTCGGATGTCGACTGAGATGAACTTTGCTAAAATTAACACTTTATTTTTAGTCTCGACGAAAATAAAGAGTTGTTCTGAGTAGTCCTTGGAACAAAGGGTCTTAACATTACCTTACCAAGTGCCAAGTAGTAGATCGGTTATATCGGCTATACGAATTAAAAAAAAAAATTAATTAAAGTACAAATTACAACTAATAAAAAGATCGACTTAACTAACAATGAAGCTTTTCCTAGAAGAAATCTTAATTAAAAAGATCTTTACACTAAATTAATGACGGAGACTAAAATGGCTTCAACTATACAGATGAGATTTTCTTAATGAAATTCTACATGGAAAAAATTACATACTTTAATAAAGTCACTTACTCAAAAAGAATTGCATCGGGCATATACTAATGTTACCACGTATAGTTTGCATACATTCCTACAACATGGTCTTTGCTTACATTTCTCTAAATGTATTTTAGATGGGGATTCTTGGTATGACATAACACGTGCGAATTAAAAGTCATTTTGTAGCAACAAAATTTTTATATGCGAAATTTTAAAATGCGAGATTTTAAAAAGGAAATTTTAGGTTACGGTCAATCGCATCCAACCCCGCGACAACAAATTACAAACCACGACTCAAGCTTCACTTCGCGCTCTCGCCAGCTCACAGTACCCGCGCATGATGAGCAAAGGTGTATGAACATTGAGTCTTACACACATATAACCCATCCACCACCACAATGATGAATCCGACATATTCCTGTATACCCGCAACGGTCAGCTAGCCATCTCAAAAAATGGAATCTAACATACAATGGCGATAATTCTCGACTTACTGCATCTACCTTAGATGGAGACTTCTGTCTTTTAGTGAAAAATGTGAGTAAGTTATTCGAAGATAAGGTTCAGAATGGCTGATGGACCTTCTTGAGAAATAACCTTAATCCACAACGGGAACATTTAAAGTCAGCAGTATTGACTGATTGGGGCGAACGGCGGAATGATGTCAACATACGGAGAAAGACACTAGCTAGCCCTCAGATATCAAACGAGCCTTTCGCCACTTACTGCCAAGAATTGGATGAATTAAGGAATCGACTGCAGATCCTAATGCCAGAGGCTGAATTTACAGAAATGGGTGGCGCAATGTACTGCCTACAGTTCAACGGAAGCTGAACTAAGAGCCCTTGTCACTCAGATCCAATATATAAGGTCACGCATCTAGATCTCAATTATGTCACAATTCCCATAAAGAAGCCTGCTGGCAGAAGATAGCTAACCGAAGTATCCCGAGTTAGACGAAGAAATACTGTCACGCGAAATTCTAGAAGTTGCTGCCCTCACAGACCCACGGCCGTCACCAATAGAGAAGTGCTGGAACTGTGATATTCCTGGTAATCTGTACTAAAATTGTACAGAAATACCAAGAGGTATTTTCTGCTATGGTTGTACATAAAAGGCACCATCAAACCCAGGTGTGAGAATTTCCGGCCGATAAACTTGTGGCGGATCGAGAATACCAACAACCGTTCTCGATTGGGATATATCTCTCGAGCACATGCAAAAGCATTGACGAAGACGACGAATGGCAATCACCCTCCACCGCACCAGCCACCACAACAATTCATCCTCAATTGATCTCGTTGAATGAATCAGCATCAAACTCTTCGGCACATGCATCGTACAACCAAGACCTTATAGCTTGTGATATTTCTCGCTGATTCACTGTGATATAGTTTTTCCATTACTTCTGTACTGTGAGAACATGGTCGGAGCAGCTTGGACAGCTTCAACTCCTATGGAGCGGCTAACATCAGAAAAAAATATAAATAATATAAAATTAATGGGACGGGACTTCTGTTCCCCTCTTGTGCAACCTAAGGTCTGGGGAAAACAAATTTGCTATACCATATGATCAATGTAGGTGATGCTGCCCTGTGAAGGAACGTTTCTGTCCTAAATCCCCTGCAATACAGAAGTTGATGTACATTGAACTGCACCGAATGTTATCACTGGATGTGAAAGCGGAGAGCCAGAGCCCTTAAAATTCGCCAAAAGTTCTAGTACGGAAGCCAGGAAAAGTCAGGTTATGCTTTGACGAGAGGACGGTGAACTCAGTAGATAGATGGTATACAGTAATCTTCCGCCAGCAAAGTTCATCAGCACCCTTAAGGACGCTTTTTGACATATTCAGCTAGATAGAGATCCAGATAAAATAGCAGCGATAGCTGACTATCCGCCTTCCAAATCTGTTTGGCAGGTTCGACACCTATTAAGGACGGCAGGGTAGTATCGTCATTTAACTCTAACTACGCTGATTTGACTGCTTAAATTACCGATGTTTTGAATAGATCACAGAAGTTACTTATTAAGAATCATTCACTGGAGCTATACCGACATATGCGGGGCGTGATCCAGTGTAGGCCGGCAGGATGTTCAGGATGCTGTAGGTAGGGTTGGCGGCTAATGAGATCATGAAAATACCAAGGACGGTACCCAAACCTTCTCAAAGAACCGCGTGTGCTACCTTATTTTTATTTCATTTTTCCGTTGCCATGGCACAACCTGTGTGTGGTGGATTGGAGGGCACCTACAACCAACAATTTCTCCTGTTGCATTGTGGATGTGCCTCTGGTCAACTCCATACAGAGCGAGTACTGATAAGACCATAAGACCAAGTTTATCTGTCGGACCTATTATGGTCCCAAGAACTGCTCCACTAGCATAAGTAGTCACATGATCATAACCTCAGAAAAACGTGTGCGTCCCTTACCTTACAATCAACTTTTAAAATGTTGATTCGTGGAGGTACCACCGGATCGCCTCTACAAGAGCAACTCGGGAAATACAGGCAGATCAGCTAGTTAGGTTGGCGGCCTATGAGTACTCCATCGAACGTGAACATTTCTCCTCCCCAAAATTTCCGGTTCAAATGAAAGAACATCCTTAGTGATGCAACCGACACCTGTGAGTGAAGGTAGACCAAACGAATAGCAAGAGACGACGATTGTTGTAGAGGGAAAAGGGGAGTGCAAGAGTTAGAGAAGGCAAATAGCCAGAGACGGCAATGCAAGAAGAGAGAAAAGGGGAGAGGAATTGTTTTGATAGAATGAGCTAGAAACGAAAAATGTAAGTCGGTAGCCTGATGATGTCTCGATAGGGCGAAATACGTCGCACTGTTATAAAAAGACTTTTGTAATAAATAGTTTAAAAGTTAACAAGTGTTTTCAATTAATCATGAAGAAATTTAAACAAGAAATTCAATCGAAAAAAGTAAGGTTTGGATTTTCTAGAGCGAGCGGATGGTTTTCAAAATTGAAGAACACTGAATATTTAAAACAAAATAGGTGAGACTAAAGAAAAGAAAAGTTATTGTGGAAAGGATTGAACAAGGAGGAAGACGTTATAGTTATGTTGCTAAAAATCATCTTGGACTTCAGAAAGGGAAAAGGGAAGTACCGCTAATAGTTTTTCTGCGAAATTTTTGTTTTGTACGCTAACCCCGTTCAACGACTGTTTCACATTAAATGACATTTTGGGGTAAATTTAGAGAGTACGCGTAAAAAGAAAAAATGTTAGATGAAGAATGCAATTTTGAAGATGAAAATGAGCAGTCGTATCTTGGCTTCTCTGGGCAGAATTATAAATGGCCACGCGCTATACGTCTTTTCATACCTCGGATTTTCAATGTTGGTATTTTCTAGACAGTGAGAGCAGAAGACTAGCCATATCTTTATTGCAATTTCGTTATTGTGTATTAAAATAGTGGTACCACATGATAACTATGATAGGTACGCGGAGTGCAACGAATTAATTTCGAACAGATGCAATCAACAATATAGGTGATTAATTATTCACGTATATTAATAAGATAGTTGGGAAAAGATAGAAAACGTTGAGGAGTTTTTTATGAATATAATCCTAAATCGTTTTAGACATAGTTTTTAATAGGAGATTAAACATTTCGATTTTTTTTATATACATAAGACGATGCTAAGCAATTTAATTTTGTTTTTGTTTCAGTTTCATAGAAATCGGGCAATTTCATATTTTTAAAAGATCAGTTACTATCGGAAGGAGAAGTCCTTCGATACGTTGGGCTACTAATTCTTAGAATGTTTTTCGCAAATATACAAGGAAATTTTATATTAGGTACATCACATAGTTCTTAGAACAGCTATGTATACTAAACTTTGATGAAGTAAAATGTCATTTTATTTGTAAAGTAACGGAATGGGAAATTTTGGCGTAATGTTTAATTGTAGTGAACCTACATTCAGATCCAGAGGCCCTTCTTGAGGAACGGAAATAGATTGAGTAACAGAACTCTTGCTTCCTAAAATATATATTTGATACTATTATTCTTTTTAAAGCGCAATATATACATGCATATAGTTTGCCTAAATATTCTGATAACTGAGACATATCGTCACATGTAGTAATCGCTTTATTTATACCTATATAAAAATGATTTTTATATGTTCAGTTCACATGCATAAATATGTTACGCTGTAAGACAATGCAAAAGAAAAAACTCCATTTTGTCATTTCAATACGACAAATATCAAAAACCAATATAACAAGAATTTTCCATAAAATTGTAGTGTTGAATCTAGCTAGAACAATGCGATTCAGAAGAGCCAGTGAGTTGGCGGTCGCGTTAGTTATAGTTATATTTTTTTTTATAGTATCGAGATTGTCATTTTTATCGTATCGAGCTAATTATTCTTGTAATAAAATCTAATTTAATATTTGATTTTCGTACGCATTTATTACCATTAATTTTTCTTGTCTCGTCACCATCACGTATGACAGTAGTCCTCTCTGTTTCTGGATCAAACGATTTCGCATTTGCAACCCACCCCCCTTTTTATTGAGATATCCACCACCTTAATAGTCGTTCTCTGGCAGCTCCTGGTGCAAATTAATATTGCCTAAAAAATAAATAAAGAGAACACAAAGCATCAATCCATTAAATAATTCATTATACACTTATCTAATGATTTTGCGTCCTCCACCTAAATCCTACTGCCATCCTGTGTATTATTAAAGCTGAAAATAAACAAAAAACTATAATTAGTAAATAAAACAATTAAATAGCAAACTCACCGAAAATCCGTCATACATTCCAATGTTTACATTTTGCAATGTCATCAAAGTGACATCACATCAGCTGTTTGTGGCACATTCATAAATTGAAGGAAAACAAGCATTGACAGGACAACACCAAGGGAAAAGAGAATATAACTAGTTCCAGTGGTTATAAGATGCGGAAAAGCCGCAGAAGAAATCACCCATCCTTGTTTAGAGTTTAATCTGTAAGCGTATTCCACCAGAGTAAAATCTAGGTTTCCCATCCTATATACAAACGTCTAATTTTTTTTGCTTTAGCATAGAAGTTTAATTCTATCTATAAATCCTTTAATACAGAAGTGTAATTCTGTTAAATACTTTAGACGGAAATTTAATTCTGCTTAAATCTTTATTCAGAAGTCTAATTCTCCCTCAAAGATATAATTCTACCTCCCAATACTAGAGCAGAAGTTTAATTCTGCTGCAGAAGTTTTATTCTGCTACACTGCCCCAGAATTTTCACTGAAATCAAAGTGGATTCACTTGTTGTTCACTTAGGGCTTTTTTGTATTACTAATAGTTTCCTAAGTTTTATGAAAAATTATTGAACTGGCTGTGACAGATGATGTTTTTACCCACTATTAGAAATACATTTTAAAAATCCCGTAGAGAGCAGCGGCACAAATAAAAAGAAGACCTAGTCTTTCCCACGGATATGATCTAGCTTTTAGTAGCCTGAAGCCAAGACCACAAAGGACCGCAGGCATCAAGAAGCAGCCTGGAACAATTGCAGTAGTATTAGGGTTATAAAAATAGGACATTATAAATGTCAATAGATTTCAGAAGATAATAGTAATCGAATAGGAAATATATTGTAATGAGAACAAATTTTGTTAAGCAACAGATGAGCTAAAAATGATGAGTGAAATTAGGTGAAAATAAAGCACATGTAATCAGAAAGAAAAGAAAGACTTCAAAACAGAGAAATAAGGAAATTAGAAGAAAGATTTTATTGTGAAATTTGTAAAGAAAACAAACGAATAGAAAGAAAAATGTTTGCAAAGAAATAAGTGTTAAGTGTTAAGTTTATATCATAATTTGTGAATGATTGAGAATTAAAAAGCAAAAGAATAAAGAAACGGATATTTTCTGTAATTTTTCATAAAATAATATTTTATGTTATTTTGTGGCGATAAAATCCCTTCTTCATAAAACGAAAATAAAATATTTTAAAAATTCGTATTCTGTCGTGGTTCCATAAAATTATTTTATGAATTCTTTTATGAACACGTAACATAAAATATTTAGTACATTCCGCTATGTTTTCTATTACTTTTTGAACAGCTGGTCTATTTACATTTCCGTGATACTCTATCAAATCACCCTCTAAATAATCACTTATGAGAGCACCTGCTTTCTTAATAGCTCTTGAGATACTTGGCAGTAAAAGTGCTCAAATATGACAACTCCTGATTAGAGTTTCATACGAACCATGTCCGTAGAACTGCAAAGCAGCAGAAAGACATATATTGAATGTCCTTTCAGTATGAGGCTCCTGTTACTCGATAAGTATTTGAATTTGTTTGCTTAAAACGAAACACTTTGGGTATAAATTAGTTTACAAATCAAAATATAAGAAGTTTATTAATTATCCAGCCGGAAGAACTTTTGAAGCCTAAGGTTGGGCAACTCACAAGGATCGTAGGAATCGCGAAGATATCGTATCCTATAATCTCTTCTGCATAAAATTAAAACCTAGACAAATATAATTAACTTTTTATATTTTACCATACCGCAGCAGTGCAAATTTCTACAATTTCGGACATAATTGTAATTATTATGTATGGCGGTGGACATTTTAGTTTTTAATTAAAACAAATTTCGTACAACAGAATGTTAATTGACGCATGTCATTTTCATAAAATGTGTCAAAATACCTTTAAAATGTTCTGCTAAGGATCTTTTATATTATCCTCCATAACAGGAAATATTTTATGTTACGATGAATGAAATAAAATAAAATTTCTGGTACAGAATAGGATTTTAGGGAATTATTTTATTTTAAGGCATAGAAAACCATAAAATGATAAAATTTTTCCAACAGAATAGGGCCCATTATAAAATAGTTAAAAGGAATGAGAAAAAAGAAAAATTTTGTTATGACAATGGAAAAAAGCAAAGATAATGTTAAAAGAAAAGAATAAAATGTAATAAGTTTAAGAAAAATAACAAAATCAAAGTAAGATTCAATTAAAATTATCAGAGAATCTGAACCGAACTAGAATTAAAATCTTTTTAACTGTTAATTAAGACTGTCGCACTCTCCGAATCTAGTTCCCTGGGCAAATAGTTTTTCCACTGGCGGAGGGATGTTATGGCCCAATATACGCGTTGTGAGCAAAGCTTACTTCTGAATATGGGGGGTATAAAAGACCAATGACAACGCCTCAATTTATGTAAGAAGCGTACAGAGCTCTTTAAAGTGAGAATGGAACTTCCAATGATACGTTTAAAATGATGCTTAACGGTTTTCATCACTGCTTCCCATAGACCTCCGAAGTTTTAAGCACTTGGCGGAATGAAATGCCAGTCAGTTCCTTGTGAGGTCAGTATATTAGCAGAGAAAGAATGACTGTTGAAGTTCCTTCAAACTACCAACGAAGGCAGTAGCATTGTCGCTAAAAATCTTTCAACAGTATCCTCGTCGGGTTGTAAGCGGCGATAAAAGCGTCATTGGTTAAGTCGGACACAAGCTCTTATTGAAGGGCCTTAGCAGCCATAAAGGTCCAGGACCATAACAAACAAGAATCGGACGGCTTGGTTGTGCTCGCTCAGGCGGAAGGATACCCATCATTTGTTGCTGGGCAGGAGATCTTTGCCTTAAATACGTCATGCAGTCACGAACATGGCTCCGAACATGATCTCTGGCTTCAAGAATACAGAGTTTTTGGAGTTAGTTGGACTCCTCCATGTAATGTCTTGCTATGAGCATCACGCGGAGAGTAGAAGTTACTCTTTCAAAATATGGATATAATTGAAGAAATGAACTACTTGCTGATGTAGTTCGTCCCTTGCAAGGTTCTGAAACTATTTAGGAAAAGCAATTTGTTGGTCACATCGAACCCAGAATAGAAGAGCATAACATATTTCCTCAGGTGTTAAAACTGCGGACTAGCGACACTTAAGCGATTTACGAGCATTGACCTTATGAAAAATCAAAAAATCTAAGCAGTGACACGTTAAAGTCGATTCACGGATGGGCATTTTAATATTATCTATTAAAAGTGCTGCAATGTGAGTTTCATTGCTAACCCAACGACCCTCACATTGCAGCACTTTTAATAGATAATTTGTCTTCAAGATCTGTTTCAGCAACTGGAGCATGTCGCGTAGTTGCAGGCATGAAGTTGATGAAGATTTCAACCACTGAAATCCTTTCCACCACAGATGGTGAGCTACTAGCTAAGGAGCAGGAATTCCTTTTGGTGTACATTCAGCTGGGTTACTGTTTGCAGGTGCGTATTTTTATTTTGCAGTTGGAAGAAGGTCCAGAATTTGGCCCACTCGATTTGCAATGAAAGTCTTCTATTTCAACGGATGTGCTTTTACCCACATGAGTGCGTTCATTGATTCTTTACAACAGTAGATTGGAACGTTTTCGAGAGCTAAGGCTGATTCCAAGCTGTTGAGTACGTACTTACTCCAATCTGGGAACAGTTACAGGCCTCAACTGCGAACGTTTTGTTTTGGAACATAGGAGGGATATTTACATACTATTGAATTCCTGTACTCTCGAAAGTAGACCAGACGAACCTCATAAAATTTCGTCGAAGACTGTATACCAATTCACCTTGGAATTGAGATGTTCTGTAGATATTCGAGCTCTTGTCGGAGCGTTGTTCATTCGCGAGCAATATTTTGGGGAAGTGGTCTGTCCCAGATTAGCCATACCATCTGGATCATAGTTTTTGCTATAAGAACAGTCCGAGAGATGAATCCTAATGGATCAAAGAGCTTAGTAACATCCGAAAGAAGCATTCTTTTGGTAAGCGTGAGTGGTAAATAGGGTATTATCACTTGAAAGTTAAACCAATCTGATGATGGATTTCAAAAAAGGTCAAGTTTTTTTATGAATGATTGCTTTGATAGGTTCACTTCGACGTTGGATCACTGAGTCCCAATAAGTTGCAAAGTTTCGTCAGAATTAGAAGCCAACTAACTTACGCAATTAAAAGCCGCCAGCTTTAAGAATATCGATTTGTTCACGTTGCGCTTTTACGACCAACTGAACAATGTCACACCCAAAGATTACATCTTCCTCGTAGAAGTAATTTTGAATTACCTCTTACCGAATTGGATAGTTATTCTTTTCATCTTCTGCCACTTATAGAGGCATTCGGATAGCCAGATACGAAGCAGATGTTGCGCCGTAAGTAACGATAAAAAGACGATTGCTTTTGATTGGCACTAATGACGCCTGTCACTATAATATTCTTTGAAGATTACAATCTCTTCTGTCTACTCGAATCTGCCTATACATCATCCTGATATCTGCAGTAAATGTGATTAAGTGATGTTTCCATCTTGAGATTATTACGCAAAGATCAGATTGTAACTTTGATCCAACGGCCAAATAATCAATGGTTTTTATCTGTTAAAAACTACACGAAGCTTAGTACTGACATTATATTCCATGAAATCAGTTTATCGATTTTTCAAAAGGTGGTTGGAAAGAAACCTTTTTCTATTTCTAATAAACTTCGAACTGCATTGGACAAGGAATCACGAAAAGGTATTTGGCGGGTACATTCGCGTTGAATAGACAGTCTTAATATATACCTGCCATCTCGCTCTCGTCGGGTGGTGATCTTATAAAATACTTCACAGGCTTGATCCTCTTCTGTAAGACTCTTTTGAGTAGATGAAAACTTCTCTACTTGCCAAAACTCTTGAAGAAGATAATCTAATTGCTCGGGGGAACTATCTAGACAGGTGTGATGTACGTTAATTTGAGATAGCTCCTGAGTTAGTTGAGTATCTATTGATCCTCACAGAATCCAACCAAGGGATGTATCTTGGGATACTGGACTACCATGTCGTGGTCCATCTTGAACTATTAGATTGTAGATATCAGAGTCAATGATTAGATCGATGGAGTATTTTCAGTAAATCTTGGATCGGCTAAATTCAACTCCTGAAAATATGAGAAATGATTATTTTCCTCGTAGTAAGAATTGGTATTTTCGATAGTTTAGGCAAAACAATTGCAGCAGTTTGTAACGAGAAATTCGGATCGGTAGCAGATTAAATAATCACAGTAACTGTAGAGCCCAGCATAGTGATATTGACATTGAATAATTTGTTGAGCACTGGTAAGAACAGTTTTATTTTTACAATTATATATATACTATATATGTATATTATATATAATAAATATATAATATAAAGGTAACATTATTTTGGTCTTGTGGATTCATAATGAAACACGTACATACAGCTTCGAGGGTGATAATAAGCAAGTTTTGGCAATTTGTGTAAGGATAGCGCGGATTATGATAATAGTAAATAAAATTTAGAAAATGGTCTAAATCGGGCAACGCCTTCCTGATGTTGCCATACAAAACTGTGGTTTTCCATTATATATATTTTGAAACTGTCTGAGAACCCCGTCGACGTGAATAGGTCAAATTTTGTGCATGGTGTTTTCATGAACATTGCAAATATAAGTTCAAAAATAGACCAAATCGGACGACTCCTTTTTGGTGTTGCTATACAAACTTTAGTTTTTCACTCTATATTTGGATACTTACGCGCCGAGTTAGAGAGCTTAAGTTTCGTACACGGACCTTTTATAAAAAAAGGAAAATTTAACTTTGAAAATGGGACCAATTGGGCGCAGACACGAACACTCACACACGTACAAACAGACACATAGTGAAACTGTATAGTACGGAGTCGCCCGATCGAGTCAGATGATAGCTTATGCCTCTCTAACCACCTCACCCCTTTTAACCCCTCAACAATCTAGACATCTATACTATCGCAAGGCAATGACGGTGCGTTCCACCTAGTACAATAATACAAAATAACTGCCTGCAGTTTACACCAGAAAATCTCATAGCCCTTCAAGCGACTGATGAAAAGTTAATTATATTACTGTCGTCAGTTTTTAAGTCTTTTGATCTTGGCATTTGATTTCGCATCCAGGAATTCGAGGCACCAGAAAGCATTTAACTGACCATTAAATTTGGACTGCGTTTAACGCTGCGTCAGCTGTCAGCGTACCAAGGATCATCGCCATATGAGAGAGCACCTGTAGGAAATTTTTAAGCACCCAGTAACCATTTCGAACATATCCATATATATCAGCCCGCTTGATACCTCTAACAAATGCTCATATACCTCTAACGATTGTTGACAAATTCACGCGGTGGCCAGAGGCATATCCTTTGAAAATATAACTACTGAAATAGTTTCAAATACACTTCTTAAAGAATACATTTGTAGATTTTGTATTCCTGCAAAAATAACAGCTGATCAAGACTCACAGTTTGAGTCAAAACTCTTTTAGGAATTTACGAAGTTACTTGGCTCCCACAGGATTCGAGAAACCGTATACCATCCTCAGGTCAACGGTCTAGTCAAAGATTCCACCAAGTATTGAAAGCCGCACTTAAATGTAGAGAAAATACTGTAAATTGGAGTCATGAATTACCAATTATCCTTCTAGGAATTAGAGTCGCTGTAAAGACACATTCGTTTGTTCGCCGACAGAATTGGTCTATGGACAGCCTTTAATATTGCCATCAGACATTTTCATTTCAGATTCAGTTTCTAATCGTTCGACGAACAGCGATAATATACCCAAATTGGTTGCAGACTTGCGAGAGAAGATGCATAAAACCTACAGATACAAGATAGTAGATACTCCTGTTTATGTTTCGGGATTGTGTGGCAAGTTTTCGTACGTTCAGAAATATGGAAATTAGGTCTAAAACCTCCTTACGAAGGACCATTTAAGGTACAAAAAATTTAAAAAGTATTTCATCATTATTATAAAAGGAAGCAACACATCCGTTTCGGTCGATTGTTTAAAGCCCGCTTTCAATATCGAAACAGCTAAGACCACTGCAACATCATGATCCCGGAAATTTACCAAGGAGTAGCTCAACAGCAGTGGGCAGACCACCTCACCTTATCCACCTTACAAACTATCAGGTAACAGGACAACACACCAGTTCGAAAGAATCGCGCAATTGTGGGAATAAAAGTATCCCCAAAAAACATTATAGAGTGTGCAAAAATCGCGGCAACGTCGTGACACTTCATATAGGTACAGCAATTCTCCACACGAAACCTTTGGAGCCAGACCACCTCCAATTTGGATAAAACTTTCCCAGTTTTCGTAGTAGAGAATATCAAGGTAGCTCACACATATTAAGTTTTTGTTTGCCCTTTCATCTTCCACCCAACCACCCCCCCCCTCCCTCCATCCCTAATGGTGTTAGAATTTTCGTGATTTTACTATAATAATTATTCAAGAAATCATATCTCGAGAACGGAGAAACCGAATTTTCTAATTCAAACGCCAAATGAAGCTTAAAGCTTTGTGTTCTTATTTACAAAATATATGGCAGCACAGCACGAAAATTTATTTATTTATTTTTTTGTTAATACTTAATAGCTTTTTGTTTTATATAATTGTATTATTCACTAGTGAAGACTTCTTGCACTGTTTTTCCTATATATATTTGGTAGCTACAAACCTTATCAATCTATGTACAAAAGTGCGATGGTGTTCGACTTCATTTTTGAGATATGAATTTTTAAAATCACCGTATACCCAAAGTGACCTGTATGGGAGCACTGCACTGGCGGGAATGTATTTTTTTTCGACTACGGACCTGTAGCACTTCTTCCTGTATCTTTATTTTGAAATAACAGACAAACCCTGCCGATACTTATATATTGGAAATGATTCAAAAAAGTCCCGAAAGGTGGCTTCGTTTAGCAAAAACATGGATTACCTTATTACAAAATAACGGGTTTCGGCGCCAAAATGGCCGAAAAGTGAGATGAAAAAAAAGGAACTGATTTTTTGTTATGTACTCGCTGAGAACATTCTAAAAAGTATCCACGTCATGTCAGAGTACGGAAGAAAGAAAAAATTGGAAAATGCTCACATTTTCAAATATTCCCGGGAGTTGTCGCGATTAATTTGGGGTAGATTGGAACGAAAACGTAATATTTATTCGAATGTAATTCCAACTACAGTGAAGATATATGGATTGCTAACTCTGTAAGTGCCATGTGCGTTTCAAACACCGCGGTTAGTTGGCATACAAAATTTTTATAGTTTTTATAAATTTTAAATAGATAAATGGCATCTGATCTTCCTGAAATTTTGTGTTAATAATCTCCTGACAAGCGTGCATATATAAAACATAAGAAAATGGACTCATTGAGAATTCATTTAAGTAAATGCGAAATGAAATTTTCAGACCCAAGATTTGGCTGTCGAAAATTTATCTTTGCAACGAATTTGGGAGTGAAAGGAAAATATGCCGAAAATATCAGAAAAAAATCATTAAAAAGTAGCAAAAGGAATTTTGCAAATCGGAAAATATTAAGTCGCAATTTTGGGTAGGGTGGTTTGTATCATACAAGTCACTTTTCGAGGTCCCCAGTAGAAAAAAAAACAATATATTCCCCTCAGTGCAGTGTTCCCACAGTACGTTACCTTAGGTATACGGTGACTTGAAAAATGCAAATCTCAAAATAAAGTCGAACAATTTTTCGTACATAGATATTTAAGGAGGTGAAAAATAAAAATAGAAAAAACAAGTGAAAAGCTAGAATTGGTCTAGACCAATTCTTATGATACCCTAGATGAATATTCGTATGTCATTTCGTATCACCAATTTTAGAGAATTTCATATTCTGAAGATGTTTTTAGTACAAAAAAAATGTCTGTCGTTTTCACAGTATACGTAAAAGTTCTTAATTTTTATATGGCAACACCAAGAAAGGGTTGCTCGAATTAGTCCAATTTTGGAATTATATTTACTAGTTTTATGAAAATACTATCTATAAAATTTGAGGTCTCGACGTTGACGCGTTCTTAGGTAGTGTCCTAAATATGTAGTGAAAAACGAAATTTTTGTATGGCAACCCTACGAAGGAGTTCCACGATTTCTCCAATTTTCAAACAAATTTACTTTTTTATTAAAAAGGTCATATGCATAATATCAGCTTTTAATTTAATGCAATGCATTTTATTCTATCAAAATTATTTCTAGGTGTTACAAACGGAATGACAAACTTAGGATACCTTTCGGATTTCATCTAGGGTATAAAAAGTACTAGAAGTCCTCACTAGTGAATGATACTATTTAAAAAAAAAAAAAAATATATAAAGCACTAAGGTTCATTTGGAATTTGAAGCAAAAAATTCGGTAGCTCTCGAGATGTTTATTTTTTTTTAAATGATGTTTCATCGTAAAATCACAAAATTTCGAACTCCCCTAGAGGTGGGTGGGGCGTGATAGGTCAAAACAAAACCTACTTATAGGTTAGTTATTTTTGTATTCCCTACAATCTGTGGAAGTTTCATCCAAATCGGTGGTCGGGACCAAAACAAACCCTGTTTGATCGTTTTCGTTTTGAGGAATGGCTGTAGTATGTATGTAATTATGTAGAGTTTCTTTAGTCACTATTAGGGTTTCGTTCCCAAAGGGTTAAAACCGGAACCCTATCACTAAGCCTCCGATGTCCGTCCGTCCATCACCTGGCTGTATCTCATGAACCGTAATAGGTAGACAGTTGAAATTTTCACAGAGTGTGTATTTCTATTGCCGCTATAACAACAAATAATAAAAATAAAAATAAATTAAAAATTAAAGGATGCCCCATACAAGAAACTTGTTTTCGGCGTATACATAGTGTTAAATTTTGTACGATGGTACGGAACCTTTCGTGTGCGTTTCCGACTCGCACTTGGCCGGTTTTTTTTTTATTTATCACACTAAACAGAAATTCTAAATTATGTGTTTACTCTACTTTTCCAAAATACTTGTAACGTAATGCTAAATAAACTAAGCACAATGATAACAAGTGGTCTATTATCTAGCTATAAAGCAAGTATACAAATTATAAGAGTCTTTTTATTTTCAACAACACATAATTCCTACATTAATATTTCAAAACAAATTTTATAATTGTTATCCTTGCTTTAACGATACAAGTTTGCGACAATCAGCTTCAGAATTTCATTATTTTCGTCGGTACTCAATATTAGAAATGGAAAATCTTGTCCGTCGGGAATGTGTTTTAACAAAATCTCTTCCTGTATAGTAGGCACAAATTGTGAATGCCACCTCTGTTGCATGTTAAGGTCTAACTTTAGTATGCACGAACCTACTAATCGCATGTGCGTTATTGTTATTAATATGGCTGAGTATTTTGTTGTTGACGTTTCTAGGCATGTTTTAAAAATACGTTCATAAAATATTTAATTTTTTTGTTCTATTCGACTTTTTTAATTTTTTTTTTCTATGTTGCATGTCATTTTATCCGGTGTTCGGTTTATGTTTATTTTAACATACTAATACTAACACCGACTAAATGATGAAAAACATGTATTGTATTGTTGACCGTTTATCTATTAAACGTGTCACAGTGAGCTTGTGTCAAGCTGGTTCTGATAGTCAAAATATAATTAATACATAAGCTATAAACTAAGTCTGTACTGTACTGAAAGTGGTCCATGACGGAGCTAACTGCTTTATCATTTAGAAGGATTCAATGTATACAGTGTGTGCGCACTTATTAATCACTATATGTTCTTAAACTGTTTGAAGCTAGCTAACTTCTAATGAGTGACATTTAGGATAAAAATACAACACCTGGGGCCGGATGCTGTAACAGGGAGAATTTAGTTATTTGTGAGATGAGAATTTTCGTTTTCACTAACATGTTTAGAGAATTAAGAAAAATGTGAGAGAAATGAGAAAAAAATATTTCAATTCCGACCGCTGTTTTCAGTAAATTCCAAATTACTCCACCTTTCACGGGTGCGGCTTGGAATTTAATTATTATTTTTTAATTTCAAATACAAATTCAAAGTATTTTTATTTATGCACCCCAGCTTAAAGCAACGTATGAGGTTGGGCTCTACAACATTAGATAGTTAAATACTTAGAATAAAAATAAACAGAAAAATAAACAATAAGATTATACAGCCTTATAGAGATACATACAGCAATAAAACTAGAGATAAAGTAACTAGATCTGAAGATAACAGATTATACGGAATAAACGATCTTATAGACCTATAAACAGTATTGAAACTAGATACATAGAAAAACCGTGTATACAATTATACAGTCTTGGAGTTATATATATTCATGAAACTAGATATTAGATATCAAAAGAAGCTCGATTAGATAGGCCACATCGTCCTATAGAATCATATACAGCATTGGAACTCGATATGAAGAAAAAGGAAACCAGAGAACTGGGTATCAAACAAATCAATAAAAGAACTCCCTACTATCTTGGACCGTTATTAAGTGTGGTGGAAAGAGCATGCTTATAGCTATAAGCTCAAAACATATTGCTGAAATTTGCGAAACATGGTTGGTATGTTTACTAAAATTTTCACAATTAAGACTAAGAACATCATGGCAGTTAATAGATGAAATTTGGCCAAACATGGATGGATTATCTAAACAAAATTCAAATCACAACAGAGAAGGTCAAATGGGTAGGCGCATAAGGTGGAGCATAAGGCTTGGGGAAACTAATTTTCCTAATTTCCCCCGGCAATCCATTCCATCCCGTGACACCACGTTAGAATATATTCTTACTTCCAACTGTGTATGTACTCGTGGATATATCAATCGTCTGTTGTCCCTAGTACTCCAAGAGAGACGACTCCGCATATAACCTGGCAGAGGGCCCAGTCTCGCCCTATTTATTAACGATAGGTTTAAATGCGCCTTTCATGTAAGATTGGGATCCATGAGCAGACCCAAGTTTTTAACCAATTTTATTGAAAAGGGAATATTATGACCCATTAGCGTCATTATGGTTATCTGCAATGATAGTCCAGAACTTCTTTCCGGTGTACTGACATATCCGATCGCCTGAGTTTTAGATGTATTTATCGCAAGCTCGTTTTAGGCAGCCGAATTCACCACCCCATCCAGGGTCCCATTAATGGTTGTAACGAGCTTCTGAAACCGATCTGCCGATGCTATAGCGTAGATCTGTATGTCGTCTACAAAGATCTGAAAGCCTACAATATTTATAACTTCACTGATATCATTAATGTCTAACGAGATGAGAAGGGCGCCCGGGCTGCACCCTGAGGAACGCCCGCTCGCAGGAATCTATTCAATGAGTGGCTCTTGCTGGATCTAACAATAAACGATCTATCAGATAAGTAGCTACTAATAAGCTTACATAGAGCTTGGGAGAAACCAAAATGGGACCTGAGCTTGGATATCAGCCTCGCACTAAATCAAACGCTCGACTAAAGTTCAGGAGCACATGGATAACCGAGAGACTCCTGTCACCCATATCCCGAATTTCGGCCGCGACTTCCAGAGGAGTAGTGTTGATAGAATGAAGGCACCTAAACCGGACTACCTGATGGTGAAGAGATTGCTTGCATGAACAAATTCACTGATCTGGTCTACAATATGTAATTGAATCACTTTTGATATTACTGGCAGAATGGTGACCGGTGTTCAGTCAGAAGTATTCACCGGGGACGATGTTTTTGGAATGTGCGTGATCAGACTAGTTGGGAAAAAAAATCCTGTTGATAAGACGAGTAATTACAGCCAAGATGTAAGAAAGTATTATTTCTTAAAATTTTGTGGGAGCGTCTTTGTACTCAACAGCGTTCAATTTGACTCTCACTAAGGCACTCAAATAAAGTTTGTGATATTCGCATCCTAATCTAGGTTAACATCGGGATTTGAATATACCATGTCATGCAATGAATTTAAGCCTGAGCGATTCATAACAAGATACGCACTCGGTAATGTTCCAAAGTTCTGGAACAAGCTTGAAACATCTCTCTGGTTATCAGTTTGTCTGGCAGTGGTTGAGATGGTTGTGGAATTTGCGTTCACATTTACTGTTAAGGTTGATCCTAACGAGGTGGAAGTTGATCCCATTGGCATTGCGTTACTACATAAGTAGTTTGCAAACTCGTCCGGTTCGATTGATCTTTTGCTTTCGAGCACAGACCGATGCTGCTCACCTTCTTCCAATTGATGGCGTTTATATCTCTGATTCCCCGAGGGTGCTCGATCTCAACTTTGCCCTTATCATATAGGCAGCCAGTCTCCTGTGTTTGTGAAATGCTGTGTAGTTTCATCCCGCCTTCTCCCTCTTCTACTACCTATACGCAAAATCGCATAGTTGACATGCCAGTAGAATCTCGGGTGCATTGTAGATTAGTTCGCTTGTAGAGCAGATCCACACTGTCTTAACAGGAACCTGTTAGTCAATACTGCACAAATGGTTTCGGTGAAGTGAATGGCTTCTGTTTCATAGTCGGGATCATTATAGATTGGGGACTAACACTAACACTGTCCGCCTGGAGAGCTTTATATTGGATCGCTTTAAAGTTGCGAAATAACTGTAAGGTGGACCGAAGAGTTAACGGGAGGTTTAATGATGTAAAAAGATTTCATTATCTGAAATGCCTGGATATTGCCAGGCAAAATTGTGAGAGTGCGACTAGGAGATCAATAACGGACGACGAGCTCCGGGCGTGTCGAGTTGGCCTATTGTTGAGGATGCTCGGTCTTTTTTCGCATATGTGATTATTTAGCACTACTGAGAGAGTGGTATCAGATCCGATGTCTATGTTAAGATCCCCTCACATTAGCAGTCTTGAAGATGAACTGGGCACAAAGTCCAGGAAGTTAGAGAGAGTGGTAGCACATCTCTACATTACCACTGTAAACCATCATTACCACAAGCGTTACAAGTTCGATATTAGCACCAAAGCCAGATATTTGGACTGGTATCACATTCCAGCTATCGTTGCTGATACGGTACATTGCTTGGGAGTGAAGAGCGCTGGCTACATAGATGGCAGTTCTACCTCCCCTTCTCGTACTCTTGTCTAGTCTGTGCAGCTTCTACCCCTGTATCTCTATCATTTTTCATGTGTGATGAACCTTGGTTCACATCTGATATAACAAGAAAGTCCTCATTTTACAAGCGTCAGCTAGGTGTCTTATAGAATTAAGATTTGTACGCGTGGATCGCACGTTGTATACTACTATTTTAAAGGTGCGGGAGGGAGAGCTATTGTAAGCTCATCCTGTGTGGATAGTGAGACGTAAGGCCTATCCATAATTATTTGTGTGATTGGAAATGGGTGAGGAGCCCGAAAGCTGTAGAGCCAATTTGGAGGAGAAACGTGGTGATGTGATATTCACTGCACTGTCCTAGGATTTATCTAGCATGTAGTTAATTCCATTTTTTGTGGATACACTCGGTTGTTCCTTTTGTGTTATTAAAAGTGCTATGCATAATAAGTATGTGGAAAAAAATTGTCTATATTTTGAAAATTTTATAATTAGTTCAATTAAATTACGTACGTTGAAAATTTGAAAATTCCTAGGTACAAAATACAACAAAAACATTTAATTCTCTCAGTTGAGAATTTTTCTTCTTACTTTTCCACTTGCATAACATCAGAGAATTTGCAAAGTAGAGTAAAGAATTCAACAAACCTCAAATAAAATTCGCCGAGTTATAGAAATCCAAGTGCTGAATTAAATGTCAAAACTAATCTCACTTCCCAAATTTCCCAATTCTCCGCATTTTGGAATGCGGCCCCTGCGGAAACAAACAAGAGCATATTACTTCAATTATCGCCAGATAACACTTGAGGCTACGAAAATACTACTAAAAAGATTTGCCGTGCCGGCAGAATTAATAATATAATGAGCGATCTCATTTATGAGTTCTCTCGAGTTGTTCAAAGGCAAATTACTCAACTGGCTAAAAAAGAAGATTTCGTGCAAATTATGGATCAAATGAGGGAGCTGTAAAAAGCGAATTATGAGCTATGGCAAGAGGTCGCAAGCCTTGCTGCTAGAGAAGATGAGTTGATGTCTTCGTCGGGGTATTTTGGAAATTAAGCTGAAGAGAAATAACCTTGTCTTTAAGGGAATTGATAATTTGGACAATGTTCAACCGATGATAGCAGTTTCCAGATTGTGTAATGATCATCTGGGGATCGATAAACACATACAACAAACACACGATAAAAATATCGCCGGGAAGTAATCTTAAAAGTTCTTCTTAACTGGGACCGGATTCACTAACACAGAATGCTGTGGAGTTAGAGACACTAGGAATTCTGTAACTCGGCGAATTTGTACTGAGGATTACCAAACTCTGTTTTCCACGTCACAAAGCTCTCCGCTGTTTTAGTTGTTGATAACTAAGAAGAATATGTGTCAAGTGACAGCTAGGAATTTTCAAATTAAATTATGGATTTTTGGGTTTTGAGTCTGACAAATGGTTTTGGAGATAACTACAAATGAAGGCAATCAGTTGTTCTTAAGGTATAAAAATGGATATATTTTGAACTCATCATTACGAAGAACGGGGAAGTCGTGGAAATTAACTTTCCATGAGAAAAATGTTCACAACAGAGTACTAATGCATCTGAAATAAAGAATAGAAGAAATATATGCAAAATATAGGAATTTATGACGCTAAAATGATAAAAACAAAATACACTACTCGATTTATTGACGTAATTAGACAACTTATTATGAAGGGTGGTACGACCACCCATCCCCAAAAGCATCTCCCCAGAAATTGTTCACCTATATTTTTCTACTCTAGACATTAAATACGCAGGAAAACACCCCCAATGCCCCCCCCCCCCCAACACAGAGTTAGGCGTTCTTCAATAATGCGACACTTCCCACTTTTCCCCTAACTCCCCAAGTATGTTAGAGAATCGCGAATCGAGAGTTAGGGAGTTTAATCGGGTAAAACGAAAAATCTTAGCTTTCAAACTCCCCACCTCCCGTGTTCGAGAGTGGCTATAAAAGCCGAAGCAGCACTCTAATAATCACCATTCCCTTCCCAGCCATCCTTGGTACCGCAGTAAACTGCCAAGTCCTACTCCACTTTTATAAACCGCATTAAAGTGTATAGAAATCTTAGACTGTGAATTGCACTAACTTATACAGTCATTCTTATATCGGCTCCAGTTCTATACACCAAATTAAAGTGTATCAAATTCATATCATTGACCGTAAACCGCAATAACGCTTACGGCCACTTCTTGCAAATACTCTAATCTTTCGTTTTCTGTTTCATTTCAGACTAAACCAAAAGTACTGAAGTTAATTTAAAAAACTGAATTGATTTTCTTTTTTCTTTTTTTAATAAGTTTTGTATTGTTTGTACTCATTATTTTTGGGACATTAAAACATTTCTGTTGAAACTGAATGACTTTTTATTACAACTACCACCTTTTATTTCATTTTTGAGGCACTCTCACAACAAAAACAAGAACCGAAAAATATAAACCGAAAAACTCAATTTATTCCACTTTAAAACAAGATTTTTGCTCAAATGATAAATAAAATCAAAGGAAATAGGAAACAGTAATAATTTTTCTGAGAAAATCTCATATAATTATTTCAGATTTTTAAGAAAATCACAACTTTTATGTTTTATCGGCCGAAAAACTTTTTCGCCCGAAGAATTCAGTCGATAAAATATAAAAGTTGTGTTTTTCTTAAAAATCTGAAATAAATATACGATTTTCTCAGAAAAATTATTACTTTATCCTATTTCCCTTGTTTTTATGAATCTTGTTTTAAAGTTGAATAAATTGAGTTTTTCGGTGCTTGTTTTTGATGTGAAAGTGCCTTTTGTGACAACCTGACCGCAGGTTCGTGTATGCTTCTTCGATTCGGATATATATACATATACAAGTAATTCAGTTTTAAGGGGTGTTTGTTGAGGCGTTAACGATGAGTACAGCAGTTCAGGAGCTTATTAAAAGGCAGAAATGCATCCAAACACAATTAACAGCGGTTACGCCAAGCTATCAGCAAATTATTTTACCCACGTTGAGTTATTACCAAAAAAAAATAAAAATCATAGACGATTATTGGAAAGAATTATGAGATAATTATCTGTCCATTTGTGAAAATAATGAAAGCATTGAGGATCCGCATTTCACACAAACTATATTCGAGATCAATGGTCTAAACCAAAGCACACTTAAGGCAAATAGAGAATCAAGCCATTCTCATACCAATACATCAGATGTAAAATTACCTCGTATAGACATACCAAAATTCGATAGTAATTGGAGAGATTTGTTCAAATCATGGAGAGATTTGTTCAAATCACTCATACGTGAGGACTAATCGTTGTCAAACATACAACGGTTACACTATATTAAAACCAGTATCACTGGTGAGGTCGAGCGAATGCTTAAACAATTCGACATAATTATTTCAAATTACGAAAAGGCTTGGGATCTATTTATTAAACGATACGACAATAAGAGCTTGTTAGCTTCGACTCAATTAAAACTCCCTCCAAATCAAGTTCAAATTAAATTCGAATCTCCTACGGCTATGAAAAATCTTCTTGCCCAGACGGTATTATTATTGCTATCAAATCTACCATCCGAAACCCATTATTTGTGGAAACAGGAAATCAGCACAACTTATGATTTTCCTACATATACAAAGTTCATGGAGATCATAGAAAAACGTTTTAGAACTCTCGAAGCCATGAGCTCAGTCAGCCACAAGGCATTCATAAACCCCTCAAATCAGGCCAATATAATACCAAACCTATACCCAAAACAGCATATGGTTTTCATAATAATTCTACAAATAGAAATATACCACCATGTATATATGTAATATTGTTCTATTGCCCAAAATTTAGGGCTTTAAATGTGCAAGGCCGACCGAAATATATCAGAGATAATAAGGCATGCATAAATTGCTTTACGAAAAATCACACTGCTAACAACTGTCCTAGTAAAAGAAAATGTTTTGAATGTAAAAAACAACACAATACACTTTTACATTACCAATTATAGTCAGAATCTGAACAAAACCCTTCAGTTAAAGCAGAATTTACATTATGATGACTTGCAAGTTTTACAGAAATTGTGAGGGAGTTAGCTTATTGAAATTTAAATGCTGCCGAAGCAATCATTGCATACTTCACGCGTATGCTCCCCTCTAGTTTTTATGGACATACTAATACAGTTTCAGAAATAGATTATACGTCAGCTTCTTTAATTCAAATGTTAAAACGACCATACTTTCTACAGCCTTAATTGAAGTAATAAACTCTAAAGGTACTACGGACATATTACGACTACTAATAGGCTCAGGCTCCCAAGTTTCGCTTATTACTGAGTCGGCATGTAAACGCCTTAAACTTAGGGTATCTGCTATAGATTTACAAATATCTGGCTTAGCAAATAGTCATACTGCTTCAGCACACAAATACAGCTCTCTAACGATAAAATCATTAAACAATTACTTTTCTATAAATGTCGAAGCACTAGTAATTTCTAAGAACTAAGAAATTAATTCTTATACCACATAATACAATTGACATTCATAATTGGAAATCCATTCAGAGCTTACAACAAGCAGATCCACAGTTCTATAAGCCTGGACCCATAGACATGTTGCTTGGTTCAGATATATATGCGCAAATGATAGCAGGTGGAATTATTAAAGGGTCTCCCGATACTCCACTATAGTAGACTTTTAATAGGCAAAACGCCAGAAACATCCAGTTTTAAAATATCGACCCTGACAACAGCTGTTAACGACAGTACAGCATTACAAAAGCAAATCAAAAAATTTTGGGAAACAGAAGAAATTCCCAACCAACACATTATAGATCCAAATATACCAGATTTTGGACATTCAAGAAATATGGCACTTAGGCAATTCCAACAATTAGAACAAAATTCCCAAAAAAATCCTCAATACTTTGAAATATACAAATCTTGTATTGAGGAATACATAACTCTTGGCCATATGAAACTAATACCAACAGAGCAAGTAAAAACCGAAATAATAAAGGCATGATAGATTATTATTATCTCCCACACCATGCAGTGATAAAAGAAAGGTCAACAACAAAAATGCGAGTTGTTTTCAATGCTTCCTCAAAGACTTCAAATGAAAAATCCTTAAATGCCGTCACTCTTCCATCCCCAAAAAAAAACTAATACACAAAGCGGATTATAATATTCGGAGGTATCCACTTTGTTTGACCAATTGGGATGGCTGGCACCTGCTATTATTAAAGCCAAATATCTTCTTAGAAAATTATGACTATCCGGATGTGACTGGGATGCAGACGTCCTAGCAAATTTGGCAACAGAATGGATAACGTTCAAGAGTCAGTTATTGGAATTACGAAGATTAAAAATTCTAAGATGGACTAACTTCACTCCAAATGCCCAATCTATGGAATTATATAGTTTCTGCGATGCATCTACAAATGCTTACGTAGTAGTAATCTATCTAAGAATAGTACACGAAAATACAATTAATACACAATTGGTCACATCTAAGACTAGAGTAGCACCAACCAAATGTATCTCACTTCCTCGTCTATAGAGCTCTGTGCTGCTGTAGTGTTGTCATAGTTGTTACATCAAGTACAACACGACCTCAACTTACATAATATACCAATATTTGCATGGACAGATTCCACTATCACGCCGGGTTGGATACAATCTCATCCGTCAAAATGAAAAACTTATATTGCCAATAGGGTATCCGAAATCCATACCAAATTGCCAGATACGAAATGAAATCAAAAACCAGAGGAATTCTTCTTAGGTCAATTACTCGATCTAGAAACATGGTGGCATGGACCAGCATGATTTCAAAAAGAGAAAGAATTTTGGCCAAAACAAACTATTTCTTTTAGTACAGATCTAGAAACAAAAAAAAATCGTGGATTTTTCTAACACACATGAAGGCAACTAGTTGGCCTTGTTAAATAAATTCTCTACATTTACTAGAACTATCCGTATAATGGCTCATTGTTTTAGATTCATTCACAACTACCAAAAATCAAAAGAAAATCGATTTATAATAGCAATCTATCATTATCAGAAATTGATATTGGTAGATGTGCTGTAATCAAATTAGGACAATTACAACTATTTCAAAGTGAAACTAGTTCATTAACAAGTAAAAAAGCTAATATTGGTCTAA
Source organism: Dioctria linearis (assembly GCA_963930735.1). Lineage (NCBI taxonomy): Eukaryota > Metazoa > Arthropoda > Insecta > Diptera > Asilidae > Dioctria > Dioctria linearis. The sequence continues at coordinate 138,441,263 of OZ005743.1, read as the reverse complement.
GACCCATTCTTATGATACCCTAGATGAATGTCCGTATGAAATTTCGTATGGGTACCCATTTGAACAATTTTGATTTTTGCAGTGGTTTTTCGCATATATTTCTAGAACGGTTCGTCGGACAGAAAAAATGATTATAATCAATTTTATAGGATTTTATATTCTGAAAAAGGTTTTAGTACAATAAAAATGTCTTCAAGTGATCGTTTTCACAGTATACATAAAAAACCTAAATTTTTCTATGGCAACACCAAGAATGGGTTGCCCGATTTAGTCCATTTTTAAAATTTTATTTGCTAGTATAATGAAAACACCACGTACCAAATTTCAGCCCTCTATGTCGACGCGTTCTCATGCAGTGTCCAAATATATAGTGAAAAACGAAAGTTTTGTATGGCAACCCCACGAAGGAGTTGCCCGATTTGTCTCATTTTCGAACTTAATTTTACTTTTTTTTTTAAAGTCCGTGTACAAAATTTCAGCTCTGTAAGTATACGCGTTCTCGAGTTATCGTGCGCACAGACGGACGGACGGACGGACGGACGGACGGACATGCAAAAATCAAAATAACTTTTAATATTATGCGTGGGTGTCCAATTCATTTTGCTCTACCATCATTATTTCGAGGTGTTACAAACGGAATGACAAACTTAGTATACCCCTATAGATTTCATCTAGGGTATAAAAAGACATAAACCTATTCACAACACGAGTCCAATTTAATCTCTACATCCTACATCCTCTACAGAAAGGCAATTCTACGAGTAAGTGGACCTCTTTCGCAATCAAATATAAAATGATCAGAAATTTCCAGCCATTCTTTCTAACAAAAACCATGTTTCAAACATACTAAGTGATAATATTCACAAAACAACTCTGTATGGTGGTACACAATTAGTACTAAGCGCCTTGCGAACTAATTTTTTGATAATAAATGCCAGAAACACAATTCGCTCTCGCATTAAGAATTGCATAATTTGTAAGCGATAAAATACGAATACTTCACACCAACTAATGAGCTCGCTTCCGTCTGCACGGGTCACACAATCACTACCGTTCTTTCATACCGGAGTCGATTACGCAATCCCTATTGAATTAAAAACAGCTAATATTAAGTCATCAAAAATTATAATAGCATATATATTATATTAATTTGTCTTTCAACAAGGACAACTCACATAGAGCTTGTTACCGGGTTGTCAACCTTTGCGTCCTTAGCCGCCTGTCGACGATTTATCGGTAGACGAGGTCTTTCTTCGCATATGTATTCGAACCAAGTTACAAATTTTATCGGGGCTAACAAAGCGTCACAAAATGATTTTGAAGATGTCGTTAAATCTATAGAAACAGATATAGCAAATGAATTTGCAAATTTAGGTATTAGATGGCATTTCGATACACCATCAGCCCCACATTTCATACTTACAGGCTTACATACGAAGAAATGTCTACAATACTCATCCAAATAGAAGCATGGTTAAATTCTAGACCCTTGCATCCTATTTCAAACGATCCCAATGATCTTACTTATCTTACTACCGTACATATATTAACGGAAAAACACCTGTTAACACCCTTTCATGTAGCTTTACCAGACATGCCTTACCATTCAGTAAAGATATGGCAATATTTACTAGTTTTAACAAACTCCTTTTAGAATAAATGGTCTTCTGATTATTTAAACGAACTACAAATAAGAAATAAATGGCAAAAAGAAAGGGCAAAGGGTATTGGGTCCCGTTCTGGATATTCAACAGGGGACATGGTAATCTTATTCTTGCGGTAACATTAAAAACATCCAAAAATATATATCTTAACAAGACCAATTGCAGGAATAATTCCCCTTCTTGAAGAAAATTCGCACAAACTTTAATCAAGCACTAAAACCATTCTATTGACATGGAACAGTTGTAAGTTCAAGTCTCTTCCCTTTTGAGTGTCAATAAAAATAAAAATATACAGGAACCACCAGTTCTCTTTTATCTATTCTATAGTAGTGTCAAATTAATAAAGAAAAATTGTATATATCCTACATATACTGATTTATTTGTCAAACAGATTATGTCAGAATCACCAATTAGAGTGGATTTTCCGGATATTGAGGCTGGGTCCATGGATATCGTAAAAAACGATTCATTCAAAATCATATCAGTATTACCAATTCCGTCAACACCACCAAAAAATCATTCGAAGTTACAATCGCTAAATCACATATAAGAGACTGCAAAAACGTATGCCTTATTGCCCCCAGGTGGATCTGATTATTAAACCACAAAAAAAGGGCGTATATGACAAAATAAACACACGACCAACAAAAGTCACTGTCACCCCAAGAAAACTACCAACAGCCAAGCCACCACTACATAAGCCACCACGACCACCAGCAGCAGAATACGGACATTAACCATTACTTATCACATTCCGGCCAACATAGAGAATATCTTAGACATATCTCCAGAAGTGCTCACCATGTTGCAAAATTATAATATACCTTGGAATAATGTATCAGCCGGATAAGGACGTAACCGCCATATAATGTTTTCCAAAACCGAACAAGGCACCTATAAGGTTGCAATAATAAAAATTAAATAAAAAAAATTACCAAGACTGTCCAGACACTTTTAGACATCAATACATTTCCCTATGACCAAACAGATGGAGCTACACCAAACAACCAAAGCATTATCGAAACTTCGATGAAAGAATGAAAGTTTCGAGAATGCAAGGTTCGAGAGTGGCTATAAAAGGCGAAGCAGCACTCCAATAATCACCATTCCCTTCCCAGCCATCCTTGGTAGCGCAATAAACTATTAAAGTCATAAGGTCCTTCTCCACTTTTATACATCGCGTTAAGGTACACTGTAAAAAATATTAGGACTATTCCCTAAATTTAAGACACGTTTTTCTCTAAATTTAAATGTAAATTTCTCTGATAGAAGGGGAATTTAGGTATCTGGCGCCAGAAAACCTCTAAAGTACGTAAAATTCCCGAAATGTTAAGCTCTCTTGGATATAAGGAAGAGAACATTCATCGAATTAGGTATGATACTACATTTTTTATGGAAATATATTTTCGTTTATATAATTCACACATTGTTCTTGAAAACAAGTCATATATTGTTTTTCAATATTTTGTTTAAGCGTGCCCAGTGCACCAATATAACTTCCATACTACTTAGTAGTATGGACCATAAGAAATGAGCTATTCAGCTCATTCTTATGTTTTTTAAAAGGGGTGGTCTTCTGTCACCTTCAACTATGGTGGAGAGTGGTGCGATCACCTGTTCCCTAAATTTTAGGGAATATTCCCTATAATGTAGGGAAAACATAAAAAATAAGATGAAAATTCCCTAAATTGCAGGGAATATTCCGTAAATTTTAAGGGGAAAAACCAAAAATCCCTACATTTGAAGGAGAAAAACTTACTTACATTTTAGCGATAAAAACGTAATCTTAGTTTTCCAAGGTGTAGCTTTCCCTATTTTATCGACAAATGCCTAACCTGTGTGGCACAAATTATTACACCAAATTAAAGTATATCGAATTCATATCATTGACCGTAAACTGCAAAACCGCTTACGGCCACTTCTTGCAAATACACTATTCTTTCGTTTTCTATGTCACTGCAGATTAAAAACCAAATATTAGTACTGAAGTTATTTTAAAAGACTGAATTTTTTTTTTTTTTTTAATAAGTTTTGCATTGTTGTACTCATTATTCTTGTGACATTAATACATTTCTTTTGAAACTGCTTGACTTTTTATTACAACTAGCACCTTTTACTTCGCAAGTACGCAGGTACGTACAGGCACAGCTGGATTTTAGGTCAATGTTACACGATCTCCAAAATGAGCGCGCGTCATGATGCAAATCTCGTTGTAGTCACACGAGCTTCAAAATTACCGCGCGCCATGATGTGAAAACGCGTTGCTTTCACACCAGCTTTATTCACACAACGGAAAATTATATCGCTCTTTTCTATTAGCTATTTAGTTTGATTATAATTTTTAATCGAAAGGAATGTTCCAAATAATGTCTTATTTTTATATATTCGGTTAGAAAACTTTAGAAAAATCAAAAAACGAAAGACCTTTTTGCAACCACTAAACAGCGAAAGATTTTTCACCAGGCATTTCTCTTTGAAACATCCTAAATTCACGGAATTTTCAGAGCTACTATTATCACTTAATATCGTATGTCTTATTCTGATCTTTGTATATTTCGTTACTTATCCAAAAGATCTTGTCTCTGGCGCATTTTCCTATTCATAATTTAAAGTTTAAGTTTTGGCCCATATCAAAAGCACTATACGCTTCTAATTGCAAATGACGCGCGACCATTTGGTAACTCGTGTGGCAATTTAGATGCCTAGCAGTAGTCCTCATGATGCTCTCTAGTTCGTGCATCTTGAGAGGAGAACGCCACATCAAATTCGTTCGCGCGACCACAACGCGGCCTTTTGTTCGCGAGGAGCTCGTGTGTACAGCTCCATTATAAGTACATACTCTCACGGCGCGCGGTTAAAAGGGAGCGCGGCATAAGGCGCTCGTGTGGCATTGGCTTTAGGTTTAATAAGCGACAACTGGAACCTGTTGGGATCATCAAACCACTGAAATGAAATTCAAAAATTTAATTAAAAAAAACACGTTTATCGGCATAATCTTACCTCGTACATAGAATGCGGCCCTGATAGCAATCATGGAGTATCAATTCTGTAAACAAAACCTCTGGTTCATTATCATGTATACATTAGTAGTTTAATTTGTTATACATTGTAACTTGTACATACCATTGTTATGTCCCGTAACGTCCTTGATATCGTTGACACAGCTGCCAGCAGCTGTGATAAGTACACAGAAGAACGGACACTTTTTTACTGTCATCTTTAACTAATCAGACGTCAAATATTGTAATTAGCAGTTAGTGAAATGTAAAATTGTAGTTATTGTACATACATCTAAGGTTGTATCCTATGTAATATGTACAATTATAAATCGGGATCGGTTATATCCAAGTGCAATATTAATTAAAATTGATAAAGATTTGTGAAGTTAATCAGTGTTTTTTCATACATGTGGCAAACATTTCGCACCTTAGTGAGTATCCCCACGGAAACCTAATAAATTGCATGTATCAGATTTACCAGTAAATATAATTAAAGTTAAGACAATAAGATTGGAACGTAATATAATAAGTGAATCCTTCATGAATGATACACAAATATGTACATACAGTATGCGAATTCTCCCCAGAGATGTGGCTTAGGTATAAGTTATTTAAGGAATCAAAGATTTATTTACCGCTTACTTCCATTAATTGAAAGCTCATTGATCAGGACGGTGATTTAATCAATTTTAGGGAGATACAGTAACAGCTCGGTTGATAATATAGTTATAATAAGGATGAGTTACTTACATTTGCTCCCCTCAACAACAGTTCTTCTGCAACTGTCAATTTAGACCTCAAAGAGAAAACAGATTCAAACTTACCCCGCAAAATAAGAAATCCTTGAGATCTTAAGGATTTTTCATAAAGAATCTTTAGGCTTTTTCATAAAGGACAAGCAATGAGTGAAGAATTAAATATAAAGGATGCCGTAAGCTGTGTTAATAGTGTCGTAAAAATTAAATATCATAGTTACTCACCTTTTACAATTTCTTTCAAAAAACTGATGAAATACGTAAGACATCTACGTACTTCTAAGTGCAAGTTTTATTTACAATGAAGGGAAATTGTAATATACTCCTAAGGCCGGAAATTTTTTTTATTTGAGGAAGTTCGGTATGAAATAAATGGAGTGCAAATTTATAGCAATAACAATGTTGTTCTTAACTCATCTCAATAATCAATAATAAAGAACAAGCTTTCTTTAAAAGAAAGTGTAAGTAAAATGCTTCTAAATTCAGGATGGTCTCTTACCAAGATAACTCTTAACTCGGAAAGAGATTTTAACACTTGAACCATGAACTAGTTTTGGTTCGTTCCAGAACCGATCTGAATGCAATTTATGCGTAACATATTTAAATTACCTTCAACATGTTACTGTAGCTGATATCGAAAAGCAATCAGCCAATTTAAATGATATTTCGAAGTTTAGATTTGTATGAATATCCATCACCACTACTGTCCACCCACCATACTTGTGCTATTAAAACAGTTAATCAAAAAAGTTTATTTAAATTGTGAAAAATATCCATGGAAGGATTTGAATATCAAACTATTCACTTTTGCTGGACTCTACATTTTCCTCAAATCAAGAGATGTGATATTCGTTTTATACGTAGAGTCAAATTCACCATTACTCAAAATCTTTATCTTTCAAGGTCATGATATTTACAGCAAAATATTTTTAGTGTTCTGCGCTCATAGCTGTTGTCATATGTATATCGAACTCTCATTGATTTATTCTGCTCAAAGTTTAATTTAATATGTATGTAAAACACACGGTCACTTCCTACAATTCCTTCTATGACTTTTTCTTTTGCTTATTAAGTATTAAATACTGAAAAAAATACAATACCTCTCCTATAATAAAATTAATAATAGAACAAAAACCATGTGCAGGATTAAACGGCAGAATGAAAAACTTAGCCATTATATGCATGGGGAAGCAGCCCATCAAAGAAACATAAAGACATACAGAATATGCAACAAGAGTAAATTTTCCACTCCCAAAATTGTTCAAGCAATAGAGCTGGTGCGGGCGAGCTGACGGAGGAAATTTGTTTTACCTTGCAAAAATACTGAAAACAGAGAATGAGAAAACGAGAAACACTCGCACGATCAGGCAAGTGAAATATTGTGTAAAAAAATAATTGCACCATCCACGGCCAGTACCCAAACACGCTTGTAAGAAAATCGTAGCACAAAAGAGAGAACAAAACACTCAGCTCTCAGCATCACTTCACTGATTCGTTTGCACTGGCGTTCCATTATAGTAAGCTACATTTTCCTCGGCCAGCCATCGCGATCTCATCTGATGCTTGTACTACCCTGGTGTTGGGCCTAGGGTGCCTAGTGGTCTCCGGTCGAGAACCCAAGAAGAAAAATTTTCCGACAAAATTTCACACTCCTCATGCAAGTTCTGTATGTCTTTATGTTTCTTTGATCCCATGGAACGGAACATTATTTTTTTATTGGGGTACGATCACTGACTTATAACAATGGGCTGAGCGTATTGTAATTTCCCTATAGGAAGGGATGGCACAAGTTTTATAGTTTTGACGTTTTTATGATGGCTGCAGATGCATTCACCGCAGGAAGAATAAAGTAAAGATAGTGTTTACCATGCTCCGTCTCTCTTGACCATACGCAGGATTCAGATAAAAATAACTTTTGAAAATTAAATTCGGAATTAGTTTAATTCTTTAAAATCGATTAAAATATCACTTGAACAAATGAAAGATATTTTTTTAATTGAATTCGATTTTCGGGTACAAAATTTCATCCGCTCAAACTCTGATATACAGAAACACAATATTTTTTGTGCCCCATGAAAAAGCCAATTGCTCCGTCCGTTGTTATAAGTCCGTTTTTTTACAATCCACCTCCAAAAAATTCACAAAAGGCAACTTCGATATATAATAAGTACAGTGCAGGCCTTGATTAAGAAAATCAGTACAATTTCGGCTGCAAGAAGATAGACAAAAAATGATATCACATATTATCTAGTCTATCAATCTTAATTTACTTTTAGCTGCAATCCGGCTATATTTAACGCAAAAACTAAATTTACTGCATAAGTGTTGGGAAGATTTCAAAGCAACTAAGCAAATAAATTCAAATGATATTAATAGCGATATCAAGTATTTCACCATTAATGTTTATATTAATATGGAAACATCGTACACAGATACTATTATCAGGCTCCAGGAGCAACTGGATACCCGTATTCAAAACAACGAAACGCAACAGCATATAATTCAAAGTAATGAATTCTGTTTTTACAATCAAACAAATTTTTCCTTATCAGATACAAGGTCACTAATTCCCAATTTTAGTGCAAGTCCCAAGGATCTCCACAAATTTATTTAAAACTGTGATGATGCATACGCAACGGCATCGGCTTAAACCTAAAACACTCCCTCGATAGTTTAATAAGGAGTAAATTATCAACCGAGGCATATGATATTTTCAGGTATAATCAAATATCAGATTGGCCTGGATTGAAATCAAATTTAAAATAAACTTTGGAGGGCAAAATACCAAAGTTAATTCGGATAAATCATTTTTGTATCAAGTTTGGAGCTCAAGCAAGTAAACTTTCAAACGAATTACAAGACAAGTCAAATTCCTTTCAGACAGAAAATTCAAGTCAGAATTTACAACAATTTAATTATAATAGACTGGGGCCCACTGCTTCAAGATGCCCAATCATACAACGATCTAACCAAATTTTTAACGCAAGCCAAAGAGAAGTTCGTGATTACAACGTCCTCCAGTTTTCAATAATGTCACATCCCTATCGTAAGACCAATCATGTCGATCGGGTGGGATATTCAATTGAAGAATGTAGTACAAGAGGTGCAATAATCGTTTTAAGAGCGGCCACGGAAATCGAAACAATTTCCAAAAGGTGAACAATACTCCACCATCAAGCCGGTTAACAGACAGCTACAAAATAGAAACTACTAGCAGCCAGTAATCCGAGAAAATCAAGCTCCGCCGAGATATAATAATGAAAATATTTCCGCAAGTTCACCATCACCACAATGAAAGGACAAAAAAAATAGTAAAACTGGTTGCAGTAGGGGGTAAATTTCGGAAACCGCTCGATAGAAAACTATCCTCCCCATTCAAATTTATAAAATTTCTTTAAAATGTAGGGAATATTTCCTAAAACGTAGGGAATACTCCCCTTAATTTTAGGAAATAATCCTCATATTTTAGGGAACATTCCCTAAATTTTAGGGAATGTTTCTTATATTTTAGGGAAAAATACCTAAGCTTTGTGTGCATTTTCTACAGTGTATGTATATCTCCGTATTTCACTTATAACACGGATCTGGTTATAATAATAATTTGTATTAAATATGTAAATAACATCTGAAGTTTTTAAACCTTACTTAATATCTTCATAATTTTAATTTTTAAATTGCTCTTCAATATATTTTTTTAGTTGTTATATTTTTACGCTTGAAGAAACCAAATAAAACTATAATGTCACCAATGACAACTATTATCATCAATATAAGGTTTGTTCCAGTGGCATAGCTGGAGCTTTCGGCGCCCGAGGAGAATTCCCGCCCTTTTAAACTTAATCGTAATCAAGAGTGGTTATTAAGAATTATTGAACATAAATAAATAAATGAGTAAAGCCATTTATTTATTTTGTTTAAACAGATGGTACACCTAATGATAAAACGTATTTTGATTTAGATTTTTAATTTTCTTGGTTTTTTATTACAAAAGTCTTGAATGACATTGTCAAAATTTATATTATCTGTTAGTTCTCTTTCTATGGACAGTTTCGCTAAAATTCGTAATCTTAAATCACTCATTGTGGAACGAAGATAATTTTTAATTAATTTTAATTTGGCAAAGTTCCGTCCACAACTATTGTTAAAAAAAATTCTTAATAATATTACTAATATTGGGAATATTGAGTTTTCCAAAAATTAAAAGTTCAAGAGGCCTTCCTCGTTTTTCCAACCTTTTGCTTGCTCTTGTACATCAGGTAGAGACATAAAATTCTGAATCCTTTTCCTTTCAATATGAAATTGTTCCTCGTCAATGTTAACAAAGTTATTTACTGACATTCAAAATTTTCATTTAAAAGATTAGATGGTATTAGGCACGAATACTTTGCTGCAAGGACATGTAGTTCCTCAAACAGTACTTTTATTTCCTGGATAACTCTATCCGATGATAAAAACATTTCTCTTAGTATTTCTCCTTCTAAAGATAGCCCCCACGTCCCGCGAATTTTCACCATTCATAGTTTTTTTCCTTCTAACTCGACGCTCAGTGGATATCTCCAACTCTTACATATTTTTTTGGCTGTTGTAACTGCATTTGTACTAGGGTGTCCCTTTGCCCAATGAAATATATTTGTAAAGAATGCAGTTTTAAATCACGTTTATAGATATTTAATCCCTTTGTTTGCAGGTATTGTTGCGCGTCATTAATTCCCAAAAGGACGGATTCCCATAAATGGAGGTAAAACAGAAAAGAAAAAGATTGCATTGAGTTGAGTAATATTCCAGCGTCTGATCTCGTTTTAATATTTTCTTCCTCAGATGTCAATTTTTCCAAAGCACTTAAAATGTTTAATAAAAGTTTTTTTTCAACAGTCACTGCATCTCCTCTTGTGTTCCAACGAGTTTCTACACTGCGCTTGTAGAGTGACAGAAACTATCAAATTTTGCAAGAAAGTCAATCAAAATTTGATGATTTTTTTTGCAAAATTTGACTGGAAATAACTCCAACCTTTCGGCACTTTCAACTGGAAATAACTCCAGTCGACCACCAAAGTAAATGAAAATCTGCCTAAATATTTTCTGTAAATTCCTAAGAAGAAATGAATGTTTATTGATCGTATCATTGCAATACAGGGATGGATTAGTCATATAAAAAAATTACGAAATGCAATAATAAAAATCATTTAATTAGTTTAAATTACCCAATCAGTCAAAATGACTGCTTTGGGCAATATAGGTATAACACATACATATATCAGAAACAAAGACAGGCGGGGTGGGGGTAAATTAAACTATAAATGAAGACATATATATCATGCATACAAGTCTCCAAATTCTAAGAAATTGTATAGTTATAGAAATAATTTTTTTTAAACGAAATTAAAAACCAATTTAGCGTTACGGAAACCTCTTTTTACTTCCTAACTTGTTCTTAAGTTAACTTTGTTGCAATTGACGATGCCCATGACCGAAGGGTGGGGCTATGTTTACAATAACAACAATGGCCCTAAAGGAAGTATTAACAGCTGATGTTTGTTTACATACGTGATTAAGCTTAAAAATCATTAAAATTAAATACTTATTATAATAAATTATTCTGTGTATTACAAGATCATTATATTATTAATTTTTATTTTGAAATAATTTAGACAGAAATATAAAAATTGATAAAAATTGACGCCCTAAAATGTGTGTCACCCCCCCCCCCCCCTAGATTATATACTGGTTTGTTTGTTTGTTTGTTCCTTTGTGTAAAGAATATAAGAATATGAAATTACATTTGAAGTATTGAAAAACCTAAACGACGATGATCTAAGAGTTTTTTACCTGACGAAAAACTCAACCAGAGTTTTGTTTAGATCAAGCTTGCGAAAGTGGCAGAAGTCAAATGTAAGTCAAAAGTGTCGTTTTTTATATATTTGTTTGTAAAATTCGTACAGTGTAACCAGAGGTTTTCCCAACCCCTTTATAAATATGTCACTGCTGCCACTATCTACCTCTATTTGCATCATTCTGATAGAAATGTTGTTATTTTCGTATCGGTGGAAAAAAGCGATATTGTCTGATAAAACTCATGCCAAATAAATTTTTCATTTAGAAAAATAATAATATCTAAGCATAAAATTTTCTTTTCTATATTGAGCTCTACACCGGTGCGTTGGAGTCTTATGTGTTGTTATTTGAGTAATGCAACAAAGAAAGCACATAATGTCTAAAATATTCAATTATTAATAAGAGAATTGAAACAGTTATAGGAGAGTGGAGATGAAGTAAGCAGCAGTAATTTGTTTTGAGTTAGCTACACTCTAGACTTTAAAATTATATAATATATTATAATCTTTAATGAATACACTTTTTAAGGAATACAGTGAATTTGCAGTACATAACAAATCTTCAACCCCCACGTCAAATTTCCAAGATAGAGAAAGCTCGATTGAAAGCTTATTGGGCAGTCAAATATTTCATATTGTCGTTAGTATTAAAATTTTTTCATATTTTCTTTTTGATAATAATGTACATATATCTTAGAATTTAGAAACTCCTTTAAAAACCAATTCAAAGGGAGCTCAAGTACTTGAATACAGCTTGTTAAATTTACATCAACCACTTCCAAGAAATTGGCGATTATTTCGGTGCGAAGCCATAACAGAAAGCTGCATGCAAAATGGATTTGCCACAAAAACAGCTTAGAAATTGTGAAACTATTCCCAGCAGAAAATAAGGTAAGAACAAACAATACTTAAATTGTATATAGAATAAGGAATCTATTGTGGATGTTTATCCAAAAATACTTTGTTTTAATTACAACTTCATATGAATTCTGAATTATGTATTAGGCTGCACTAAATAAATAAATAAATATGATAAAAAATCAGTCGAATTGTCTAGTTTGCTCTTACTATCTGCAGCGAATGCTCGGATAGTCGGATATAATGCCCTGCACACATTAAGATTGTTATGCATATTTTGAATGCCCATTTTCTGCCATCTAGCGGCGATGTTTCGAAACTCGCATCCGTGAGAGAACCGACAATTTACATATCTCCTCTATTGTATGCACTTTACTCGAATGAATTTGGCGCTTTCATTCAAATTTTACAAGCAACTCCCGGCGAAATTTGTTGAATTGTGCAAATTTCAAGGGGTAGGCCCAGAAATAGCCGGAAAGGAAAATAAGAGGAAGATAGTGACACTTTTGTTACCTTTTTGAAATTTTCTTCATCATATTTCACCTTCACTAGAGGTGTCAGTAGACGTACTCGCAGGTAAGTTCAACATTGGTTCGGTAAATATCGTCTAGGGTTTATGATAGAACACATATTGCCAACTGTCTCAGAAATAAATTTTGTTTATTCCAGTTAAATAATTGTGAGAGTTTTTAGCTCAGGTACATTATTTCTTCCATTCTTGCAATTCGAATTAATTTTGCTCAAGTTACGAGAGGTATGCTGCAGGCAAGTTTTTATTGTAACTCTGACAACACTTAAGGTGGACTAATTGTGTTGAATTTTTATAAAAGGTAATAAATGAGGGATGTTTTCTATGAGAACCGGATCATTTCTTGGCATGGCTACTTTTCGAGATTTATGACTTTGAATGAATTTTTTGACAAAAAAAAATGTTTTGGCAACAAATCGCCAATTTTTCCATTATGTGTGAACGTTTTCGAAACCAAGTTACACCGACTGAGAGCCTGTAATGATACGAATAAAACACAATAAAAATGGTCATCCTGTGAATAGTCTGAACTGAGTTATAGTCAAAAGGTGACTTATGGTTCAAAATTTCAAAAAAAAATCGAAAAACGCCAATAACTTCGAAAATATTGCTAATTCGAAAAAAATATACTTTCGACCTTTTTTACCATCCAGACGGGACACCCTGTATATTTTATTGTAGCTGTAAATTCGCAAGAGAAAATCAAGATTGGAAATGCAAATCAAGAATCAAGTTGAATTGCTCCGATTATGAGCAACGTGGTACAATTGTACCACAGAAATTTTACAACTTCTAGCGCAAGAAAACGCAGAAAATTCATATCATATATTCCATCTAAGTCTGCAAAATATGGCGTCAAGATATGTGGGTGCGTGATGCAAAAATTCCTACCCACTATATAGGCAAATTTATACTGTCAAAAAATAACAGGACATGAAATTAATCCGGTGAGCGTATTGTCAAGGCAGTAGAAGTATCGCTATGGAATATGGATAACTTTTTTACGATACTGCCACTAGCTCGACTTTTTATGTCATAGAATCTCGCTGTAGTGGACACACTTAAGAAAAATAAGCAATATATACCCTCACAAATGTTTGCTAGCAAATCATGGGAAACGATAACCATAGCTTTGTTTTAATATAACTAGCCCTGCAGCCTACATACATCCGAGAATAACCTCATGTATATAAGGAACACCGATAGTAACGGTATCTTCCTGAGGCATCTGGGATAAATGCTGGTAATGCCATCCATTGAAGAACGATTACAAAATCGTCGCGCCTTCCAACACTTCCCGACTAAGTCTGGAATTGAATGTATGCTGTGAAAGACATTGCATTGCTCCGGTACAGCACAGGGAAATACTAGCAAACGTTAAGAACTCGATATCAGATGTTATTTATCAAAGAGTTACCGAAAAACTCGGAAAACATGTGATGTGTGCAATCGTCATGTTTGTGCCCAGCACTCAAATTCCAGTGTAAACTGCTATTCTTATACATAATATTATTTTTTTTTATAATTAAAGTATTATTCCATAAAAGTTAATGTAAAAACTATTCCCTTTGGATTTATCTTATTTTTTTTATATCTTCTTAATTTGAGATATTAAACAAAAAGAAGCGAAAACAAATATCTCCCTATTTCCGTCATTAGTACAAATGTACCACGTTGCCGGCTATAAGGGGTAATAGCTTTAGATCTCAAAACAGAATATTTCTGATAACCTTTTCACACTTTTTTCCAGATTAGATGTGTTATGTTGATTAATTTGAAGAAGAACTGGACCCTCACTTCGATATATTGCGCCTTTCATGTGAATTTCCGTTAAAACATTTACGATTGGTACATTTGTACTACGTCCCTCACATAAGGGATATACAATATAATTAAATTTTAGGAAGGATTTAAAATTATTTTAAGTGCAACTGTTAAAATTCTAATGATTAAACGAAAATCCTTTTAACTTTATTAATAAGAATTATGCACAAACACTGAACATAAATGGGACTTCGGATTTTCGTCAATTTTACGGTAAATTTCCAAAAAATAACTTTAGTTTTAGACTCAGATTAGTGTTATTCTTCTCCACATTTTAGACGAACATCTATATCTAAGAAAATCACAGAAACGTCAGTTGTAGTTTCCTCATTGCTGAACTCTGAGTAATTGAGAATTTCACTACTTAAAGGTTTTTGGTTCCTGCACCTTGCGGATTAATTGGTCTAATAGTAGTTTTCATGAAACTCGTTTCACACGATAGCTTCTGTCACGCACTAGAATGTTTTATTCTTTTTCAAACAATTTGGAAAAGTAAAAACTGGCATTAATTGCAAGCAGTGATGCCAGATTGGGCACTTTTCCGCAAATTGGACTATCTTTTTACAAAATCTGCGTTTCGATTTTTATGAAAAGCGCCCAATGCCCAATTGGTCGCGACACTGTTTTTTCTGCGAAATGGGTTTTATTCACATTAAATGATTCTTGGATATCTCATTCTAACTAATTACTAAATATTAGAGGGGGTTAAGTATTTCGAGACCCGTATAATATACAAGTATACAGGCAATTTACCGTCTACTGCGTGCAATGTTTAAAAGACAAGTACCGAGGTAATGGTCAGTTACTGGCTTTGTAGCCGAAAATCAAAATTTCGTAAATTTTGAGAACATACTGCATGTTTCGAGTACCAGTGCAGGATCTAAATATAAGAAATATGGAAAATGGGCTTTATTCACATTAAATGATTCTTTCATTCTAACTGAAAAGAAAAAAATTGTGGAATTTAATTAAGGTAATAATTTACATTTGTTTAGAAAATGTTCAGTTCACAGCAAAAACAAATGTATATATAATAAATTAGGTAAAAATGTATGGATTTGCAAAAGTGTTAAAATGTTCATGTAGAATTTGTTAGACAATGTAATTTCAAACTTCTATGCAAAATTTCAGTAAGATTCAGTAATGTTTACAGCCGCTCAAATCGAAAAAAGTTATTTTTTTGGCTGTTGGTGTGGTGTTCGGTTTGCTGTCACTAAAACCGTTTCAATATTTCATTCATAACTTTCTAAATTGACAATTTTTTTCTTTTTATTTTAGGTTTAGCTATCAACTTATTGCAGTGAAAGCAGTCTTAAAATATTGAATATTTCTATTTTTATAAATTTTTTAAAACGATAATTCGAACATGGAGCGCCAATTTTGTTATTTGGCGCAAGTATATTTTTTCTAGTGCCTAATGCAGTCTACAATCGATTAAAGCACTAAAAACTAATAGCAACCCCTTTATCAGAAATTCACCCTTATTAAAAATAAATATTTCGGCGCCTTTTGGGCGATATTTTTTCTTCATTTGGGCGGTTAGTCTATGGCAAATCTGGCATCACTGGTTGCAAGTTGTATTGCACAGATGTAAGACTCTGGAAATTAATTATCTCGAAATAACAAGCTCAAACAAGATATTAGAAAGATTTAGTTGAGCTTTTGATCGAAAACCTCAAAAAATTTATTAACTTACTGTCAAATTTAAATTTTTTTGTATTTTTTTTTATTTTTTATGTAGGTACTTATATTATTGTTTTCTAATTCTTGAGCAAGAAATCAACTCGTTTATATAAATAAAAGAAAAAAACAATAAAAAAATGTGTTACTACTGTAGGTAAATCGTAATATGAATGTATGTGGAGTGCAAATGCAAAGTATAGTGATTAAATTAAATTATTAAACGAAGTCTCTAAAAATACTTTCTTTTTATCGTGGAACTGGCATTTTACTACGTATCTTTTTGTAATATATTGCGTATAGTTATCAGTTGCAAGTTATTTATTTAAAATTATAGGTGAACAGCGCTGATGTGAACTTTTTGTATTCATTTTTGTTAGGACACTTTTAAAATATGTATGTAAGTATATTGATCTAAAAATTTGCAATAATTTGTGGATGCTCCTCACAGGTAGCAAATAATTATTTATATTACGCTAAGTCTTATCATGCAAAATGCACTTTGCCTGGTGATGTGAATTAGAATTTAAACTTGAACTTTTTTATACTGATCTACAAAAACTTAAGTAAAATGAATCACATTCTTGAGGCAATCCTACTCAGGCTATCAAAGGCTTTAATCTTATTTCACTTATTCAATTTCATAAAAAAAAAAAATTAGAAAAACATACATATAAAGTAAGAAGATTTTATTTTCTGGTAAATATTATAATTTTACCTATCATAGATCTAGCAGGTACGGCATTCCATTCTAGCCAGAATGTTATAAATGAAGATGTCACCAAAATTATTCCAGGTATAAATACAGTTGTAAAATAAAAAGCTCGATCTCTCGTAAAAATTAAATCGACTTTAAGACAGCTGTAGTTCCCTATGGTATGTTAATATTATATTGTAAATATGCCGTAAGAATCCATTTGTTAAGGAATAAACCTTCTAAGTAAGAAACTTTATTTTAAAAAAATTAATAGATGAATTTTGTAAAACTATTCTTTCTATACTGAGTTCGAATGAAACTCCAAGCACTTTCTAAGTTTTGTATATTCTTAAGTTATGTAATAATGTTTTCTTAAATAAAATATTGCTAATTCTGAAATACTTAATTGGGATGTAATTCCTTTGACTAATTTAATTAATGTTTCAAATAACCAAAAATCTACATATTACAAATACTATCGCATCACTGTCTAAATACATACTTAAACGCATAGTTTAAAAATTCTAAACTAATCACTTACAGGACGTATATATATATATTATGTATTTAAATATATTGAAACATCAAATGTTAATATTTATTTTATAACGTATATCTTACCTCTCCAACTATTTTTAATAGGGCACAATATGGTAGCATTTTTAACTAAATATGCATTTAGCGAATTCAATGATGGACTTTTCCTGAGCGTATCTTCATCGTTTTTCCAAACATACTTAATTGCTTGAACTTCATATGAAACTGAAAGTACATAAGCATGTTTAAAGATTAGTCAAAATAAATAAATAAATGCATTATAATTGGTTTCATGACCAATGTGCCTTACATAATTTTTAATTAATTAGGAAAATTATTCTTCAAAATCAATATTTACATAAGTTTATGCTAGAAGCACAAACGAGCCGTCTATTTTCCATACATTTTGTATGAAAAAGTTCTCAAAAAAAACGTGAGGGAAAAAAATTAAATCAATTATTGAATGAAAACTTTCGTAAAAATGTACACATTTTTATAACATTTCGGAATTATCAAGAAAACATATGTAAGTAGGTACTGCCCTTGTGCACAGAATTTCGAAATTCGCATTCCAACCTTCTACGACAGTTAAAGTTGTGGATATTCGAACTGGAATAACTTTATTTTGAATGATACGATTTTTAAATTATAGCACCTTTTGAAAAGCTTCAATTCTTGTCCATATGAATTTGTAGTCGCATTTCATTTAGGGCATTGGGTTAGGTGGGGATAAATGATGGGGACAAAGCCGCGCCTTCTTTCGAAATTTACTATAACTCGAGTAAATAAATTCTTAGGTGGATTAAATTTTGTATGGTTATAGATCTTTCTATGGTCTATCTTTTGGCTTTCTACTTTTTCTGGCGGTTTAGATACTGAAGTTCAATTTTCAGGGGGATGAAATTTGGAACTTGTATTGGGTTTAGAATTTTCAATAGTATGGTGATATTTATATTATCTATATATCTTATATCAAATTGAAGAAATTCGAAAAAAGGTGAGGGTCAATTTTCCCTGCCCACTAACAAGTAAAATTCTAGGTCCAGTGGATCCAGTGGGATATCGTTCGAAAGAGGACAGTTCAAAATTTACGAATCTGAAATTTCACCCAACTCTGCCCGTTCTTGTGCGTGGGGGAGGTCTGCTTTAACGTCAAATGTACGGACATACAGGCACATGAATAAACAGACAGACGGACATGCAAAAATCAAAATATATTTTAATATTATGCATGGGTGTCCACCATATTTTGCTCTACTGGCATTATTTGTGTACTACTTTATAAACGGAATGATACATTTGCATATCCTATGATTTCATCTAGAGTATAAAAAGCATCACACATTCTGTGACCTGTGCTATAGCTCACCCAAGAGCTTTTCACCAACGATTTTTGCTATTTCGTTTCAAATAAATTTTTGTAATTATTTTGTTAGGAAAGGTATATCTAAATTAGACTTCCTTTGAAATTCTAGGAACTAAGCATAAAAAGGAAGTCCATTAGTATGTATAAGCGTTAGTTTAGGCATTAGGCCAGTTTACATTTATTCATTATTCCCTTTTTTTAAAGAACACATCCTTTTCGCACATTGCGTACATAGGACGATATTATTCACGCTATATAATTGAGGACTATCATGAATTAATCAGAGCACCTGTTTCATGGCTTTCGAAGTATCTCCCGGAGATTTTGATTAACCCCTTCCCAGACTTAGTTATAGTAGTGAGAATTGTAACCTTCTGTTCGAAATCAAGGTTCGTATGGCTTTCATATATTACTTTACAATGTAATTAAAGTTGGCATCTTTGGCGATAGGCGAATTTCTCATATTACTTTTAAGATTACCTTCACGTAATTTATCATTGGGAAGTGTAGTATTAATAAGGCGATAAAAACGGACGTAACATTAATACAAAATACAACACATAAATTAAAGCAGTTCCAGGATTGATTATAATAGAATAGAATAGAAAAGCGTTCATTAAAGAATCTCAGCTTATGCTACGTTACCATGTTATGTCATCGAGTAGAAATAAGATAATTCGAATTATTATCGATAGAATGCAAAATTGGTTAGCAAACTTACAAAAGGGCCAATATCAGACTAATTGCAGCAGAAATAGTATTAGTACTAGAGATTGTGATGAGGAAGTCAAACAATAAGTACATACACAGTCAGCATCGCCTATATTTCTACCACGCGATTTTGCAATACTCATCAAAGGACAGGACACACAGTTACGCAACGATTACACGAGTCAATAGAGCTGACGGACAGTCCTGATTTCGTCTGTCAAATTTACTGACAAAACACGATTTGCGTTCTATCAATTGACCAGTCTGTTCATAATAAAATGTCGTCAAGCGGTGCAGACATTCCTCTTCTATATGCATATCAAACAATTTCTTCATTAATCCGTCTTTATTCTCTACAAAATAAACAATAAAATGTATGTTAAACACTTTTCAGTCATTTCCCACTCAAAAGAGAGCAGATTAGGAATATAAACACAAATATCCACTGGCATCTACCCTTTATTTTAAATTTCCGCCATCTTAATTGTACGTTTGACAGTTTATTGACTAGTCCGTACTGACTCATCAGAAATCTTGTCAGTACAGACTGGTCAGTAAAAAAGAATAGTCAATAGGGGTTTACACGAGCCTGTGTAAGTGTCAATCGTTGTCAGAGTCAGTTCTACTGACTCGTGTAATCCCCGGGTTATGCTTATCTAGATTTATTGAAGATATCCTTCACGCTGGCTTCAAATTCGCTAACTCCTATAGTAAGCAAATCATGGTACATATATCTGTAATTGAAATAAATAACAACCTATAAATTTGCCAGCCAAAAACAAACTTCCAATAGTTGTAATGCATCGGGAATAACCTAACATCTGAAGATATTATCTATTTTCTTTTGGATTGGTGCGTGTTCTGCTCAACACCGAAGATTGCGAATTGAATTCATTTGTAAGGTCAACAGAAACAGAAAAGGTTTTGAAAATTTAACGAATATAATCGCATTGCTATGACTTGAATTCTTGCAATATGAAAAAAATGGGACTTGATGAATTTCGGGCCCAGGTTTAGTGTTTTGTAAGAATTATAGTCATTGGAGCTTGATTATTTTTTCTATGCTTTCAAAACTTTTTCCACATCTACAAATAAGTATGGATTGGCAATTTTGAATTGTAACTTATTTGAAGACGTACGCAATTAAACTCGGTAATCATACATATACGGTATAACAGCCTAGCAAACTTACTGATAATACATCTAGGCAGTGTTGCCACAAGTTCTGTCGAAAATTTTGATAATAGTAGGAAAAGAATATGCCATTCATATTGCTTTGGTATAAAATAGTCGCCATTCAAGCGTAACAAAAATATAATATACATGTAATATACCTTAATAAATAATATAATAATATTAAAAAAAAACTTTTACAAAATTAGCCTCTTGTTATCATAAAACGAAAAACAAAAATTCATATAAATGCGTCTAATCTAATTCTAATAATATATCACTTATTTGGGCGTATTCATCATTTTCGTCATTTTCTTTATAATTATACATACTGCTCTTGCCCATATTTCTTAACATCTCATTTTCTATTTAATATGAATAAACACGCGTTTTATTTGTTTTCATCCACATTCTTGGAATCAGAATTGAGTTTAATAGTTTTAATCCCATTCTATACCTAAGTTTTGTTCTTATAATATTCATGTTACTAAATACTCTTTCTACCTCTGCATTGGAAAATGGGAAATTCAAAAAGTTAAATGCGAAATCTACTATATCCTTAAAGGGATTACCACCTAGAGCATCTTTGTACTGAGATATTTCACCCCAAAATTAAATGCAGTTTGTTTTATTTAACCAGTCTATTAAAAGTAGATTGTTAAATTGATTGCACAGTTTTGAAACTTTCTTTTCATTCTTCTCAAATACTCCTATTAAAGAAATTATTTCTGTTTCTGCATTTTCTTTTTGTCTTTTGTCAAAAATGACTTTTGGATTAAGGCAATTAATTTTTTGAAAAGACTATCAATACTAAGTTTACTTAGTAATTTTTCTGTGTTATATCCTAAATATGGTTGCGATATAAAATAATCTTCATTTAGCGGAGTATTTAAAACATCGAAATCGAGAAAAATTTTGGAACAATAATGTGTACGACAAATTTGATCAAAAATATCAAATCGTTCAATATTCTTGATATGTCAATGCTTTCGATTTGAAACAATAAATTAGTTTTATTTACTTCTTGGTTAAATTATGTTACAAAATGACCTACCCCGCCCTTTCCGAAATTCTCCTGTCGAGTCTCTATTATCCCCTTATCAAGGTAACCCCAAACACAAAATTTCGTTTGGCATTCCCCATAACTTTCCAACCAGTCCTGGGGCAAGATGTTGTATCTGTCGAAAATTTCGATATTCGATACTTTGTCGAAAATTTCGACAAGGCAGTATGTTTTGTCATAAATCGACTGTCGAAATTTCGATAAATTATCACTCTGCATTTTGGCAAACGAAGTTCTGTCAGAAGATAAAAAATGTTAAGTTTTATGGAGGCTCATCCCCAAATGATTACTGGCGCATTTGTTAAGGCTTCTTCTCGTCAATCCTTGGCTGACTTATGGAAAAATTTAAAAGAGGAATTGAATGCAGAGGGGCCTCCATCAAGAGTGGAAGGTGGATGGAAAAGGTGATTATTTTTTATTGATGTTTTCATTACCTTATTAACATGTTCTTAATTATTCGCAGGTGTGGGCCGACTTAAAATATAAAATAAAAAAGAAAATGCGAACGGACAAATTGGAGCGTAACAAAACTTCAAATGTAGGAAAAATAGTGGAGTTCAATGCATTTGAAGAGCGGGCCATTGCTTTGACGGATATGGTCACTTTAGTTGTTGGCCTTCAGGAAATGATCTTGGCGTGGAAGAAACTACTACAATTAATCACCGAACCGATAATATTGGCGAAAATAGCAGTGATATCACTGTGGAGCCATTGTCATCAACAACAAAATCAAATGTAGTCTTCACGAGAAAGCGACGCAGGCCAACAACTCAGTCACGAGTTCTCAAAGAGCTGCAGGAACAAAGGCGGGAGAATGCAATATTTCAGGTTAATGTATTGAAATTATTAGACTTGTCTAATCAAATAAATCAAAAAAGACTGAGCGCAGTAGAAAAAATAAATGAAACAAATGCTAAGAGACTAAACATAGAAGAAGAAAAGCTGAAAATGAAAAAAGAGACTGAAACAGTTTATTTTTGATAATATGTGCATATATAGAGTATAAAGAGTAAATTATTTTATCTTATTTTTATTAAAGTTACGTTTGTTTTGCATTATCATTAAATTACAAAAGGGAGTTCATTATATTTTGACGAATCAAAACTGCATTTTCATCTTCATCATCTTCCAAATCCGAATTTTCTTCCTCTGAATACACTAAGTGCCCATTATTTTGAACATTTAAATCGTCCGTCTCAATTAATTCGAACTTATAAAATAAAGAAATATCTAAAAGAGCACAACACACATTTACAATTTTGATGATTTTTGACGGCTGGTAACGAAGTTTTCTTTCCCCAAGTAAACATCGGAATGTTCCTTTTAACACTCAATTACACCTTTCTATCGGATTCCTGGCTTTAGCATGGATATGGTTGAATCGCCTCTCTTGCTCAGTCGTAGCATTTTTTATAGGAGTAATTAACCGGGGTAGCCCGAGTCTCCCAAAAGCCATGTGTTTTTTCTTCCGTTGTTGAAATCAGATTGTAACTTCCGTCTATCCACTGATATTAACCAAATACCAGCGTCATGTGTTGACCCCGGATAACGAGCATTTACTGATATTATTTTTAAGCTACAAGTGCACACCTAGAAAGTATTAGTTCAATGATTACATAGAATGTACATATTATACAGCTCACCAATTGAATATTCAACGAATGATTTCCTCTCCTGTCAACAAAAAGATACTCATTTTCAATTGGGGCAATCATATCATCAATGCAACCAATAACTCCTGGAAAACGTGTCTACCTATAAAACTCAGTTTTCACTTCCGATATTTCATCATCTTTGGAATAATTGATCCATTTAGCGCATAAAGTCATTTCTAAGATTTTTGTAAATTCCGATATACATAGCTCTAGAGATAACAGATTGATCCATTGAGTGCAGCATAACATCGCCAATGGTTCGTTGGTATGAACCAGTGGTATAAAAATTTAAAATCGCAGCCAATCTTGTTGTAAGAGGAATTTGCAATTTAGCTTTATCCTCAATCTAGGGTCAGACTTCACTTAGGATATGCATAAATGCTTCCTTTGATACACGAAAGGATTCAAGAAATCTAAACGATGCAACATCAACCACGTTAGTTAAAACATATTGCTTGGAATCTCCAAAATGTTGTATCGATGCCGCAAGAAACTTCGCTCGTATCGATAATTTATAATTACTTCATCCTCTTCTTCGATGTCTTCGCAAAATAAAACCAAAGCACTTGAAAATATATCCATTTTTTTACCTTTTTTGATTAAATTTTTAGTTAATGCTGTCACTTGAGACTGTCAAGATTTCCGAAAATGTCATTTACATATTCGAAAACGCTTGTCGAACGAAAATGGTACAACATACTGCCAAAGGAAATTTTCGATGTGATAGTCGACAGCAATTCGTATCGAAAGTGATACAGCAACATCTTGCCCCTGAATTCAATTCCCGGGCCAAACAAATCGTGTAGGCCAGGTGACAGCACCTTTCGTAGCACATCATTTATGTGCAGCCTTAAGATAGATTGCTTACAGTCGTAGTTTGTGTGTTTCCAACGTTTTATGCTTTTTTTTACTTAACCAAAACAATTTTTAAATAACTGGACACTTTTTATCGTACACAAATTATTTCGAACTTGACATTTCACTTCATTTCACTTGGATGGTCAGGGGTGACACTGAATCATAGTAAATTCCAAATAAACCCTTACGAGTCCACGCGACACCAATTTCGTCCCAAATAAACCAGGCTTAGTAGCACGAAACTCGAGCATTTTATTGGACTCGTGCCTAGACATGGAAACACAATAACCTAGTAAATGAACTATTTTGATAATTGATAATAGATAATGCATGTTTCTAGCCCGGAAGACTATTGCTGACATAGTTTTGACAAATATTTAAATGAAACAAAACGTTTGATAGATGTATAAAATTAACCTTAAATGAAATCTTTGGAGAAATATTACAAGTAAATGAGAAGCTGACGGATAAGATTAAACAAAACATTTGACAGCTGGAGAATATTAACTTAAATGAAATCTTTAGAGAAATATTAAAATTAAATGCAAAGTTTGACGGGTATCGCAAATTAGAAATAAAAGCAAGTTTTGACAGGTATGAAGAAGAACTATATTTGAAATAAAAATAATTGAAATTGATTTTGACAAATGGTAAAAACTAAAAGAAAATTAAAATTAAATAATTTGGGATTTTCATTTTTCAATTTTTGATATACACCATTATTTCTTCCTACCATGACACTGGCATTGGCGGTTCCAAGTCCACATAATTTTTCAATAGATAATCCGTATTCCAACATGATTTTCTTCACAGCATAAACAATATCATTAGCTGTACGTGGATTAACTTTAAAAATAATGTAACACTTTCATTGCTCGAAAAGCTAAAATATTTTATTACTGCGCCCAAATACTTTTGGACAGATATATCTGTGGACTCATCTATAATTAAGCTATACGGAGAGTATCCAATATCTCCTTTAGCTTTTCAACGAAGTAAGGGCGTATAACATTTTTAATAATAGCTGTACATTTCGTTCGGCTAAGTTTAGTGGTCGTAGCTTTTATATTATTCTCATAAATATTTTTGTATACACTAGTTAAATGCGTAACGATGTTTATCGATGTATGACATGCTACAAAAAGTGAAAATCTAATTTCATTAGCTTTAATTGCATCACTAATTTTTGGTCAAAATCAACTTGCTTGCTTAAATGAAGATTTGACATACTTATTCTATGCTATAGGCTATTCTTATGCAGCATAAGAACTAACCATTTTGCTTTCAAAAGACAGTCACTAGTCAATTTTAGATCCGCAGTATTTTGTTTTCCACTAACACTAATGCCGGGTCCGGGTGATGCAATTTTCGCAGAATTACTACCATCTATATCGCTTGATGGATTTTGTTTAAGCCATCTAATGTAATGACATTAAGTAAATTACAATTACCTACAATTATCAAAATTTAAATTAACTTCTCCATTAGCATTTTTTCGCTTTTTATCTTTTAAAATTAACCAATAATCACGATTAACGAAATTAAATAGTCTGAAGATTACAGAACGATTAGAAAACAGCTTATACATCCCCAGAATATAAAACACGCGGAAAATTTGACAGCATAAAAATGCACGAATGCACCTATTTTTATCTAAAAGGCGATGACACAATGATGGCTTTGGTTTTGGCCTCAGGGCTCGAGTTTGATGTAGACTGAAGCTCCTTCGAGTTCGAATATCAAATACAAATACTTATCACTCAATATCGACTACGTAGCGGAATCGAAGTCGCCAAATAAAGTAGCGTAGCACTGCCATACATACATTTGATTCTGATAATCATCGGATTCGAATCCGAAGCCGCAACCATCGTTGTGTTTGTGTCATCGCTAAATTATTAATTCTACGTTCGATTTTAAAGTATCTTTAATCTCACGTTTTTCCCTTTTCCCATTAAAAGTTTATGAAGAATAATTTTGGTTGTTTATGTTTAAATTTTGCTACATTCCAAAATATTTATGCCACTTTTAAGCGGGCATCTTTTTTTTCAACATTATGCTCCTACCTGGAAAAAATGCTATATTGGCCTAAATTATGCTACTTTGGCAAAGCTGCATCTAGGCGCAAAAGTCGTGTTCGTTTGCCCTTTGATTACATATAAACTCTAGTAGATATTTACAGAATCATTTCTGTTTTGTATAGATGATGTGACTACTTCTATTTAATGGTGCAAAATACTTTTTACCACATCCAAAGTAATATCCAGTAATTGAAAATTCTTTTATTATAAGTTTTAAAGTTGCTAATAACAAGCGAAACACGAGTAGCGACATCTCCTTTCCAGCACGTCAATGATTCTTCCACCATTGAATATATACCTATGATTATACCCTAGATAAAATCTAAAGAGTATACCAAATTTGTCATTCCATTTGTAACACCTCGAAATAATGATGGTAGAGCAAAATGGATTGTACACCCACGCATAATATTAAAAGTTATTTTGATTTTTGCATGTCCGTCCGTCTGTCCGTGCGTTTGTGCGCACGATAATTGGAGACCACGCACACTTAGAGAGCTGAAATTTTGTACACGGACTTTAAAAAACTAAGTAAAATTAAGTTCGAAAATGAGATAAATCGGGCAACGCCTTCGTGGGGTTGCCATACAAAAATTTCCCTTTCCACTATATCACTGCCTGAGAACGTGTCAACGTAGACAGCTGAAATTTGGTACATGGTGTTTTCATTGTATTAGAAATTAAAATTTCAAAAATGGACTAAATCGGGCAACTCCTTCTTAGTGTTGCCATATAAAAATTTATGTTTTTTACGTATAATCTGAAAACGATCAGTCCAAAACATTTTTATTGTACCAAAGACTTCTTCAGAAAAATCGTTCTAGACGAAAAATCACTTCAAAAATCAAACTTACACAGATTGGTGACAATACAAAATTTCATAATGGCATTCATTTAAGGTATCATAAGGCTCAATAGGCTTAATTTCGCTATGAATTTTCATAGCAAAACTCTTTATGAAATGCTAGTCCCGCATAGGGCTAAATCTTGTTAGGCATTCAAAGTATTTCACCTCATATAATTCCCATTTAAAATTTATTTTAAGTCTATATATGAGGTCAGCTTGGCTGTTTGCTTTGGCATATACGGCACTCTCTACATAGATTGAAGATATATGCTGAGTCTTTCCTGACCTATCTAGTTAGAATATGAGAGTATGTATATATGAGGTAGTAGGTACGCACATTTCTTCGGGACGCTGTTGAGCTTTCTGCTATCTAGGCAAAGGCCCGGACATGGCTTTTTCCAGTTTAAGGTACTACCATTTGGGTTAAATCATGCTGCCCAGATGATGCAAAAGGTCATGGATGACATTTTCCTCCACGCAGCCGACAAAGGGGTATTTATATACCTAGATGACATTACCATAACTTCAGAGATATTTGAGGATCACCTCAAGGCGTTAAATTATGTTTACAACAAATTCAAGTTCTGCCAATTTAAGCATGAACGTTGACAAAAGCAAATTCTCCGTCACTTAGGGTTTTCACTTGACAAGATTGGGTTTGCGTACAGACCCCGCAAAGGTGGAAGCAATTCTAGGCCAAAAACTTACAAGGAGCTTAAACGTTCCTGGGACTATGTTCGTGGTACAGGCGCTTCGATAAAACGAAGCATTAGTGGCAGCGCCTCTACACGATCTTACAAAAGGTAAAAAGAACAGGCCCATAATCTGGACAGAAGCAGCTCATGACAGTTTTATTGAGTTAAAGTCAGCACGTGTCCTTCCTACTCTTGAATTCGAAAAAAAATTTACCATCACTGTGATGCTTCTAATATTGGTTTGGGTGCAGTTGTAACACAGGGAGATGGTGAAGATGAACACCCGGTAGCCTTCGCGAGTAGAAAACTACGAGGGGGGAAGTCAACGTCCACAATTCCGATCAAAAGAATTTAAGAACCTTCTGGAAAAATATAACGTTCCAAATATATGGTATAATTGTAACTACCACTCCCAGAATAATTTCACTAAGCTTTATAATCGAATGAATGGGAACATGCTGAGATCATATGTAGGTACGAATAATAAACACTGGGATAAGGAACTAAACAAAATTAACGTCGCACTAAATACAACAGTTAACGATACCACATAATTTTTCTGATCCGGGCGAGAGGGTATTGTAGCGTATCAAATTATATGCCCGGCTATTAGTCGAATCCGTAATCCCAATTTCACATCCGATCTCTTGCTAATACACGCGCTGTAAGAAAACAAAATTCCGAATTCTCATAACTGTACCATACTTAGAACATATACCTAAAATTCGGTGTATTGGATACAGCAAGTTCATTGACATTCTTGTTCCTTCTTCTTAAAGAGTGGTTGACAAAGAAAAGACAGAAATTTGTGTAAAAGCAAAAGTAATTAATAATTAAAACAAAGAAACAAATGTGCTATACCGTGAAGAACCAAAAAGGATATAATAAATATAAAAGGAACTACATGATAGATATTCTGAAATGCGAAACATGTGATTGCACCTAGCCCTTTTTAAGCAAGACTATGAAAAAAAGGAAGAAAGCTGAAAAATTATAAGAAAAATAGGAAACAAGAGGTACCAAATAAAGAAAAAAAATCCACGTGGAAATCAATTGGGCACTAAGATCTACTCAAAGATTTAGAGATAAGTCTTAGTCTAGTGTTTTTTAATATAATTATTTATTTATTTACGTAACTTTAAATGCATGCTTAGTTTATATCCTATAAATAAAATAAATAAAACGATATACTAAACTTTGGTTAGTATATCATACAGGTAAGTAGTGTAGGTAAACGTAATTAGACAAGCCTCCTTTGTATCTATATTATAGAATTAAAGAAAATATGCATGCGTAAACTAAAATTTTGAAAGGAAAAGGTAAAAGAATTCCACAGTACAAAAAAAAGGGTTTCTTTTCTGAATTCCTTTTGGCGCAAATATCAGAAGGCTCTCGCCCGGATTCGAATTAATTAATTGCAGCGTAAAATTGCTATACATTTTCTCGATGAGGTTTTACTCCCGAAGTTCAAAGTTTTTCGTCATCTGGGTCCAATAGAAATGAGTAATATTTGAAATTTTGTTCTTTTTTTCCTATCATAGGCATTAGTGTTCGATTACGAAACTTTTTTATCTCTACAAAAAAGTTCCTCAGATCCATCGTTATTCCGTAAACGAAAATTGTAAATTTCTTCATTTTTTCACGGCAAAAAACGGTAAAAATTGCCATAGAAAGTGGTTGTTCTACATCTACACTTAATAACTTTTATCCTAAACTATTACCCGGTGCGAAACACAACCTATACTTCACAGTAAAAAGATTATGACCAATTTAAAATATTCTGAAGAACTTTTCAATACAATAAAAACATCTAGGACTGATCGGTTTTACAGCGATCGTCAGAAACCTAAATTTTTACATGGCAACACCAAGAAAGTGTTGCTCGATTTGGCCCATTTTATAAATTATATTTACTACTTCTACGAAAACGCCATGTGTATAATGCCAACACTCTACTAAGTCAACTATTTCTATAAAAACATCGTATACAAAAGATCAGTTCAATACGGAGATGCATTCTCAGGAAGTGTACAAATATATCTTGAAAAATGAAATTTTTATATGGCAGCCTCATAAAGGAGTAACCCGATATGTACCATTTAAAATAAATTTACATTTTTTTAAGGAGCAATGTGCAAAACTTCAGCTCTCTAAGTACATGCATTCTCGAGTTATCAAGGACAGATAGACAGACAGACGGTTGGACGGACATGCAAAAATCAATTATGCTTGGGTGTCCAATCCGTTTTGCTCTGTCATCATTACTATGATGCGTAATGATGATCATATATGAAAGTAGGTATGCAGGAATTTATCCAGGATATTAAGTACACCAATGAAAACAAGTAACAAAGCTAGAAATGGTTTCATATCAATTCTTATGATGAATGCTCGTATCTAATTACGGATGGTCACCTCTCTGTGCAAGTTTGCTTGTTGAAGCTGTGTATGTATTTCTAAAACGGTTCGTCTGACAGTACAAATGATATGACCAATTTCATACGATTACTTAGTCTGAAGAATTTTTCAGTACATTAGAAACGTCTAGAGTTGATGATTTTTACAGAATAAATAAATAAACATAAATTATTATATGGCATCGCGGAAAAGGGGTTGACCGATTTAACCTTTTTTAGAAATTATACTTGTGCAAAATTTCGGCACTCTAAGTGAACTTATTCTCGAGTTATACCCTCGACAGACGATAACCATAATTCTAAATGACCTACATCAACAAAATAATCTCTGTCGTGTGTCACCCCTGAGCTTTTAATTATCCCACAAAGTATAGTCGCCACATCTTAACATTGACATAATCGAATTTAGTTTTTGAGGATTATCTCCAAAGCGCCACTAAAAACACGTAGTAGTGATTCTGTAAACTAACAGTTACAGCTTTTAGACGCAGCTGTTCGTGGCGTTTATGACAAATTGCATCGTTTAAGAACAAGTTTTTTGAAGAAAAGGAAAACGGTGATAAAACTTCTCCTTGTTATAACCGAATATCGCCGCACACTGCTGAAAATAGTACCATAGATCTTTTATTTGCTCTAAATTTTCGTGCACTATTATAAATACGTCTTTTTAACTTCTTACGTCTATTTAAAAGAACTGTTAGATCAGCTCGTAAATCATTGCAGTTGGTTGCTGTCTTTGGCTATTGCAAACAAAATTTGATTTAATGTTGAAATCGTCTGTCACCATATAATTAATTGGAAATTAAAAATAATTTTCAATTACATAATTGGAAATTATTTTTGTCGTCTGTCGACGGTATTATGGTGTGGACGGAAGGACGAACGGGCAGACAGATGGATATTATGCGTGTGTGTCCAACCCATTGTGCTCAACCAGTCATTATTTCTGTGCGTTACAAAGAAAATGAACAGTCAGACACAAACATAAAATAAAAAAGAAACTATTATTGATGTTGGCTGGTTGGCTCCTTGCAAATTAAACTACCACCTTTTGAGTCAACAACCCAGAACTTTGGTACGTTCTGGCTGAAGTGCACTTTAACCTTAAGAGAACTGTATCTGATAGCATGCAGTATTTCCTAGCAATCGCTGCACTACTACCAAAAATCTGTGAGACAGTTATTGATGTGCTAATAAACCCACCGATATCAGAGAAATACGACAAACTAAAAAAAAACATTAATCACAGGCCATGCACTATCACAAGAGCGAAACCTTGAAAAGCTTTTTGAAAGAGCTAAGCTTGGTGACAGGAAGACCTATGAGTTATATAGATCAATTAAGCGTCTTTCATGTGACACAGTGCGTCAGAGTTTACTTAAATCGCTTTGGTTACGTCGGCCACCTTATGCAATTACCATTCCAATAATCGTTATTGGCGAGAAAAACATCTCGGTACTCAAACACTTAGCTGACAACATCTACGGAACCACAAAGACATCAAACATTAATAGTTTCTCCACAATTTATCGGAATAATTCAGACAATAACAACTTAAAAAACCTCGAGAGTAGAAAAACAAATGCAGAAAACGCGACTCAACAGGACAAGACACCGTCCACCAAAGTGAGTTAATATAAGAATCAGATCCCCATCCTCTTGAAAAAATCCTGTGTGTTACTACCACAAAAAACTCGGAACGAAAGTTCAACGTGGCCGGCCTGCTTGTACTCAGTCCTCAAACAGTATGCAAAGACTGCAAAGTGACTTCCCAAACTAGATCATCCTGTTGTCGTAGCGGAATACAACAAGTCCAGTAACAACTGGCGTTAATTTGTGAGGGACTCAAAGAAAAATTTAACATATCTCATTGATACCGGAGCTGAAGTATCAGTACTTCCGATCAAACATTTTTTAGAAAATAAATCTAAACAGCCTGATCTATCTATCAGATGTTTTATTTTTTATTGATATAAAACTTATACCAAAACCACATGCGACACTTTATACTATTCTTGCCAATTCACAACTCAACAACTAGGTCTTATTTAATGGTTCCCGTGTTAAGCCATATGTGCACACAGATACATCGACTTTTATAATGATGCACATGAATAGATATGATTTATAAGACTTTCTTATAATTTTTTTCTGGTGTCTGAGTTGGCATCGCTCAGACAACCACTACCCCCTATAGGTGTTATGGAACCTGCCCAGCGGAACTCTCCACTGTTTTTTTACTGACACAAAACTTATACCAAAACATTGACAATGACTTTGGGTCCTTATTAAAAAGGTTTCCGTCACTAATGGAGTCCCTAGACTACAACCGGTATGTAAAGCATAGCGTCGTACAGCATATCTTATGAATGGACTATTACTCCATTACTCTGTTCAATGTGAACCTAGGTGCTAATAAGCATCACAAGAAGGCATTTTAGTGGTAAAAAAAACGGTAAGATAAATTCAGCGACACACACCACAGTGCTTTATTGATGTAGTTTTATAATATAAACTTTTCTTTGTTATGTATGAAAATATTCACTTCCGCTGGAACTCTACAGTTTATATCAGTCCACATATTTGTGAATGTTTCGATGAATTTCTACCAACAGCTCTTCATAATAAATATCTCGTTGAATTCCCTCATATCATTAACATCTTTAGATGAAAACATTTTTCCTAAAAATATAAAAAAGGAAAACACAAAGTTTCTAATCAAGATAACAAAATATACTTATCTAATTGTGCTGAGTCTTCCACCCCAGTCCCTACCCACTTATGCAGTATTCCATCTAAAAGATAAAGAAAAATACATTATTTGCATATAATTAAATTAAAAAAAGCTCTACTTACCTAACTCGCACATATCTCCGATTATTTACATGCTGAAATGTCATCTAATGACATTACGTGAGACAGGTAGAGTCGCCACAATCAGAATTGGAATAAATAAAACTAGCGTTACTGTATACAACCTCACAAAAACGCGGTCCAACTAAAACGAGCGAATGGAACTCTAATAGAAAGCTCTACACATTCTCTCTCTCTCTCTCTCTCTCTGTGTTAAGCCACATAAATTCTTCGCAATGATGGCTTCCTTTGGTTGAATAAAAAGCTAAAGAGCTTTCAAAAAGTGATCCCGGTTTATATGGAGATTTTCTTATCTAGTTGTATGTTGTGTCAGATAATACCATGAAACCCTATGCCACGGCGTGTATAAAAAGACGACAAGCCACAGCAAAATTACGCATTAGTTTTACAGAGTCTAATCTGAAAGTATTATCCTCCATAGTCTAATCTGAGTTTCCTATCCTTTGAACAAATTTTGTTTGTTCCTTCATATAGAAGTTTAATTCAATTTATCTAATCCTATAAAAATCCAATTTCCCGGAAAATTTAGTATTTGCCCCCATTCACTGTCGCAGAAGTTTATTTCTGCCTACACGCCTCCAACATTCGGTGTAACAGAAGTATAATACTGCTTACACGCTTCAGAACGTTGCAGCACAAATATAATTCCGCCTGCACGCTTCAACAATCGGTGTAACAGAAGTGTAATTCGGCTTACACGCTTCAACACGTTGCAGCAGAAGTATAATTCTGCCTACATGCTTTAACAAATCTGTAGAAGAAGTATAATTCTGCTTGATAGAATTAATTTCCTTTTTTTCGAAGTTAAATTCTTGTTATTAACAAATATAGGGGACCACAACAACAGCACTCCTTTGGGTTTTTTATTGGAAGTTTTTTTTTAAATATTCGATTTTATTTTGTTATCATTTTGTGTTTGCTTTTCTTTTGAATTTTTAAATAGTATTAGTAGGATTAAGTCTTGTTATTCTTGAACTCTCATGTCTGTGATAAAGTAATTTTTATTGAATTGAATTGTGATATTTAGGTTAGGATATATGAAATAAAATTTATATTTGAATTTATATAAAGGCTGAGTTATCTTTTCCAACCGGCACTCTCCCTTACACTTGAGACTAGATCTCACATAATATATAAACTTTTCTTTGTTATGTATCAAACTATTCACTTCACCTGGAACTCTATAGTTTGTGAAATGTCTTCATTTTCCTTAACTTATCAGATTTGATGCCAGATTCATATGTGGAGTCATTTTCTCTGAAGTATTCAATTTAACCATTCCTTAAAATTCATTATCTTTCAAGTTCATGAAATTATTAACAATTTAACCATTCCTTAAAATCCATTATCTTTCACGTTCATGAAATTATTAACAAGATATTATTTATATGAAACATCAGCAGAGATGGGCAAACCTGAGCACTAGCAGATTCACAAAACTTTATCTTAATGGGCCCAATAGGAACTTCTCTGATTTTACTTGGAGTTCGGGAAAAATCAATATAGAACTGTGGTTGGTATCATCGCGGGCCACAGCTCGCTTTACGCTCATCAAACAAAGATAGGGGTTGTTGACAGCCCTGAGTATCTGTCCTGCCTGGAAGGAGAGCCTGAGACAACCGAATACTTTCTGTGGGCATGTTCAGCCCTTACCCGGAGCAGGCTGGATACGCTTGGGTCGGCCCTGCTTTTTGTGAATAAGCTGAAAAACTGCTGCGGTTTCCAGCAGGTTAGCACAATTGGCCGCCCTGGCATCCATGCTAAGGATCTCTCGTCCCCCTGCCTAAAAAAAAACACACAAAATATTCTTAGTGTTCTACGCTCATAGTTGCCATAATATGTTCATCGAACTCTTTTTGAATTGTCCTCCACAAAGTCCACTTCCTATAGTTCAACCTGTGTCTTTTCCTTTTGTTTATTAAGTCTTGCCTAAATCCTTCAATTGCCTCTTCACAACTCACTAAACTATGTAACGGAGTTTCAGGGGGATGGCTGCGGATAGATCGTCGTGCCAGGGTTTCTATAAATGAAACTCCTTCAGCTACAATAAAATTCAGAAAAGTCTTTATTCAAGCAAAATTGCCTAACATTTACAAGCTAGTTTAAATTAAATCTACTTAGAGTCTTATGCTGTATATAGAGACGGGGTGGTGGTAAGGGGAAAGTTCGCACGGCTTACCACTCGGGAACAAATTTCGGACTTAATATTAAAACGCCTAACGCTTATGAGAGTCACTATATTACCCTAAATCTCTTTCTCAGTAATCATAGGTGTAGAGACTAAGTAGTGGTAAGGGGATTCTTCGCACGGCTTACCATCTCAACCTGAGAGGGAGACCAGTTACGCACAATGTGAAACTATTGAATGTTTAAGGGGGAGGTACGGGGATTTTACGCACGACGTACCAGGGGTTCTTTATTACTACTTAAAATAAATTTGGAATACCGACGGCTGGTACGGGGATAGATCACACGGCGTACCAAAACGATATGATAAGGCGGGATGGCTCATGCTAACCTTAATACGACGGATGGGGAAGAGTGGTACGGAATTGTTCACACGCGTACCAGGGATATGTTAAGGCAGGATGGTTCACGCTGACCTTAACACGGCGGATGGGGAGGTATGGTACGGGGATTGTCCACACGGCGTACCAGGGAAATGTTAAGGCGGGATGGTTCACGCTAACCTTAACACGACGGATGGGAAAGAATGGTACGGGGATTATACGCACGGCGTACCAAAAAAAAATGTAGTAAGACGGGATGGTTCACGCATACCGCATGTGTTAAACGAGATTGCACGATTAGCTCATTGAATAATGATCTTGACAACATCCTCGCTTGGAAAAAAGCGAATCGGTTCGAATTCAATACATCTGAGATCCAAATCTGTCTCATCCTCTCAATCAAGACCATCACTTTACCACTCCCGTTTCTTTTGATTCGCCGACACTAAGCATTCCTGACATTAATATTTCCAGTAAGTTAAACCGGACAGATCACATCTTCTCTGTTGCTAAAGAAGCACTGAAATGTCTTGGACTTCTGAAAAGTGTAAAAACTATTTCAGCCCATCAAATCTAGCGCTCCTCTACAAGTCATACATTAGACCTAGAATGGAACATAGTTCCAATATATGTGCTGACCTTAGCTGTGTGGCAATAACTTGTCACATCGACTCACTCGAGCAGCGCCGCAATGTTGGATGTCTTTTGATGTTTTATCACTACATGCACGGTCTATGTTCTGATGAAGTATCTAGTCTGATCCGTTGTAGAACATTTCCTGCACGCAATACTCGCACTGCAAACCGAACAAATTCATTACCCTTCAAATTACTTTCGGTCGTACAGTAAAACTCTGTGATGTCTTTTCCTCCCGAACTGTGTGAATATGGAACAGTCTGCCATTTTCTGTCTTTCCTCCAACATACAATCTGTGGAAGCTTAAGGGCGATATGCCTTACCTCCTCCATTCTCCTCATATTCCCTAATCTTTAATCCTCTCCCTATCTCCTTCCTGCCATGCTGTTTTTTGCTTTATAGGGTATCCCCTGAGCATGGCTTAATAATATACATATTTTAAAAAAACTACCTTCAGAATTTAATTAATATTTCGGGAAGAAGATAAATTTCGCTTTGACCAACGCATCCAAAAGAGCTGTAAAAACTCTCGAAAATAAAATTCCCATTTTTAATATTTAAAGTAAATATTAAAAAATACGTTCATTAGTTAACAATAACAAATTTAATAAATGTTTCATAATTTTAACTACCACTGCAACTATATAATACATATATAATATATAACGTATTCCTAGGTACCAGGGGCTCACAAACCGACGAAGATAACGGTCCCAATATTGATGTCGATGGCCCTGACTATGAAGGACGAGGAGAGGCCCTATGCACTAGTATTGCAAGTGCTGTGGCCGGTTATCACCAGCGAAAGACAACAGCTAAATCCTACACGGACGATAGAGATTGCGATGTGCAGTTGAATATGTCTGCTTTCGTAGGCAGAGGTTCAAGACGTAAACGATTCTTCAATCTGGCAAGGAACTGCTTTTAAGTGCCAGTGCGTGGGGTGATGGGTCAGTGTTCTGATTCCCATCTTCGACTCTTATGAAGTACAAATGAATTGTAAATTTGGCCAGTGTCAGAACAAAGCTAATCAAACAATTCACCCAACTACAA
This sequence comes from Dioctria linearis, assembly GCA_963930735.1. Lineage (NCBI taxonomy): Eukaryota > Metazoa > Arthropoda > Insecta > Diptera > Asilidae > Dioctria > Dioctria linearis. The sequence continues at coordinate 138,403,950 of OZ005743.1, read as the reverse complement.
GCCTTTGGTCCCCATAAAAACGATATCCTAGTAATGATGAAATTCGTGTGAACCAACTGACACGTATTTCGCACGAGTTCCATCAGATTTTGCAAAGCCGGGCAAGTGAAGAACCTATGAAACAGGGTGCCTTCACCAGCAAAAACCATGCAGATTCTCTGAACTTTCCGGTCGATATTTGACAATTTACTAGAATGCATAAGAATGCGATGCAACAATCTGAATGCCATATCAGGATCTTCGTAATAATAACAGAAGGATAGCTGTAGATTATGCTGCAAGTTATGGCTCATATCACGCCTATATTCACCCCGAGGTGTGTTCTCCATCTGTTGTATCCTGTATTATTGATAAAAGGACGTCACAGAGCACACATGTTGTTGGTGTACTGAAAGGTGTGTGAGTTGGCTTGTTTAGAACGAGAACATCTTCCAACTAAGCGCCAGGATCACTGGTCCTAAGTTGGCGAAATCTCTCCCACGCTGAAGCAGTCAGGTTGTCTAGCTGTGAAGTATTTGTTTGTAGATATCAATAATATCTCCGAGAACCGTGGGTGGAAACGAGTCAGCTTCAAAACCTCGAGCACTACTGAACACTGAATCTGTCGATTTAGGATTAAATCTGATTGGGGTTGTCGCGAATGAATGTAACGTAGAGCATGCCACTTAAGTAATATCCAGTATTTGATTTAATAAATTAAGTAGAGAGGCTGTATAGCCGTTATCAGACCTGTTTGAAAAGCTGTTTACCTGTTATTCAACTTGTTTGAAAAGCTGTTTGGATGTTTGAAAAGCTGTTGAGTTTTATGAGACGTGCTTATCTGCTATCGTTATTATTCCAGGGTAAGTGCGTGAGAGTAAATCGTAGGAAGTTCCGCTGAACAGACTCCTTGCGGTCGGTGTGTGTACCGTAAAATAGCGACCACACCTGGCTAGCGTATTCAAGAAGTGGTCTTAAAAAGCAACTGCACAAATGCATTGTGTTATGGTAGGATTCGAAAACTTTCGGGACCAACATTTAATAAAGCCCAACATAGAACTACTCTTTGATACCGTATAGTTTATATTGGAGATAAAACTCAAACTGTGGTCACATTCGACATCTAAGTCACAGACAGAACCTACGCGCCGAATCGAAGAATCCGAGAACTTATAAGTCAAAAGGTGTTTGTTGTCTGATTCCTATGGAAAGTCATAACCTTACATTTTTTGATACTGAGTACCAATTTATTGTTTTTACTTCAATCCTAAAATTTTTGGAGGTCATCCAGTTACAATCGTTAAAAGATTTAATCTGAGCGAAGAATTTAATGCCATCAGCATAAAGCAATACTTTGCAGTGCTTCACAACAGAGAAAATGTCGTCAATAGATTGAATAAAGAGCAACGGGCCAAAGTGACGAAGACTTTAAGAATCTAGAAATGGAATTGCTGAATTAGATTTGGTATGTACTGTTACCTAAAAAGATTCCGTCCATTTTAGAAATGTTGGGGGAAACCCGTACTTTTCCATTTTAAACAGTATCAGGGAGTAAGATAACTTGTCGAAGGATTTACTAAAGTCTATATAAATACAATCTGTCTGGTAGCCTTTTGCAAACCTGCCAATGGTATACGATCCAAATTCCAACAAGTTAGTGATTATAGACCTGAGCGAAATAAGCCCATGTTTGTTTGAACAGAGCAAATTCTTACAGGAAGTTTATAGCTGAGAGTAACTGATATATATGCATGCAAGATAATTTTCCAATTGGGCTATAGTTAGAAATTTCATTTTTACTACCTTTTGTGGATAGACATGATAAGAGGATTTTTTAATAGCTGCAGAAATCAATCACTATCGAGCAATTTTTGAAAAATAATTCTCAGCGGAGCTGCCAGGGGATCCCATCAAGATGAGCTCTGAAGTTATTTGGAAGCCCATTAATATGATCGAGTATATCCTCTTGTACAATTGAAGGGTTAGTGAATGAAACGTTATGACAGTCATTTGTAGCAAATTTTAGGTTAAAAATTTGACAAGGCAAATGCATTGTTAAAAAAAAAGAAGCAAACATATCGCATATTTTAGGCGGATCATCACTTGAAGAATACCTCATGGTATTGGGGTAGTTGTCCGTTATTTTCTTCATATTAATAAACTTAAAAAAGATGTTTAGGTGATTAAATAATTTCGTAGGCATGCTTTGAATATACTCATCATATAATATCTAGAGGAAAGTTCTTTGAATTCCTTATAGGATGTGAGGAAACTGCTGTGACTTATAATGCTTTTGTCCGTCATATAACTTTTCCACAGTCTATTCTTGCTACTTTTAAGAAGTTTCAGTTCTTTATTGAACCATGGCCAGCGCTGGCTCTATCTATCTCTATCTCTATGAGTAGAGTGTGCACTTGGACAGGGTGCCGCGATCAGAAATTTAGAAAGCATTAAACTCTTAAAATTATAAATTCACACAACGCTTACAAACTTTACAAACAAACAAAAACTCATAAAAGAGTTTTTAAAATGTGCCTTTACCGCAAACCTGCATCAAATAAAACACAAACATTTTTTCATCCACAAACCATGTACATGTACAAAAACAAATTCTTCATGCAAAAAATTTTAATTGAGTCGGAAGTCACTTTAACTTTCGTCCATTTCCGTTCAAAATCCACGTTTGTTCCTTCTCATGAACGAATTATTAGAAACAACAGGGGTGACAGGAAGAACATTTGTTGATTCTGTTCAAAATACAAACATGCTCGTATTATGGCAGTGCATGTAGCTTTTTTCCACTTCTCGGTTACTTGAACCATTGTGTATTGAGAAGTATAATGAAAGCACAAGTAAAATTCTGTAGTTTTTAATACTTTTTAAATATGTTTAATCTAAAAGTTTCCAAAATTTTGTTATAACAACGAATAAAATGGGCGCTTCTTTGAAAATTATCAATAAAAAATTTAATTTTAATAGATAATATTCGACAAATTATTTAATTTTAAATGTGTTGCCATCAAAATAAGGTGTAGCGAACATCCTCCTGTTTTCACCACGGACAAATATATTTCGTTATTGTTGTTGTTATTTGTCTATATACCCAAGACTTGAGCTTTGGTGAGTTGCAATGTGAAGGAAAAGCACATCATTTGTAACTTTGTGCAGATTTCTCTTATCTAAACACTGTTCAAATCAAAATCATGCTCATATCAGAGTGCTTCCATGTATTTACTTATTAGGAACTTTAAGGCGCGCTTACTATTTGGCCCTTTTGTAATTTGTCGACTGCTCTCAACTCTGCCATTGTAAATGGGCCTAGATGGTTCGTGGAATTCAGATTTCTTGCAGATTCCAACCTTTTACTTACGTGAAAGAAAATTTCTGTACTTCAATTTAATTTTTGGTGTCAAATCAACAAGTGCGTTTTTAAGCGTTTTTTTATACCCTAGATGAAATCTAAAGGGGTATACTAAGTTTGTCATTCCGTTTGTAACACCTCGAAATAATGATGGTAGAGCAAAATGGATTGGACATACACGCATAATATTAAATGTTATTTTGAATTTTGCATGTCCGTCCGTCCGTCCGTGCGCACGATAACTCGAGAACGCGTACACTTAGAGAGCTGAAATTTTGTACACGGACTTAAAAAAAAAAAGTAAAATTGAGTTCGAAAATGAGACAAATCGGGCAACTCCTTCGTGGGGTTGCCATACAAAAATTTCGTTTTCCGTTATATATTTTAACAGTGCCTGAGAACGAGTCACCGTAGAGAGCTGAAATTTGGTACGTGGTGTTTTCATTGTACTAGAAAATAAAATTTCAAAAATGGACTAAATCGGGCAACCCATTCTTGGTGTTGCCATATAAGAAATTAGGTTTTTTATGTATACTGTGAAAACGATCAGTCCAAGACATTTTTATAGTACTAAAAACGTCTTCAGAATATGAAATCCTATAAAATTGGTTATAATCATTTTTTCTGTCCGACAGACCGTTCTAGAAATATATGCGAAAAACCACTGCAAAAATCAAAATTGCTCAAATGGGTACCCATACGAAATTTCATACGGGCATTCATCTAGGGTATCATAAGAATTGGTTTTATACCAATTCTAGCTTTTTCACTTGTTTTTATAATAAATTCAGTTGAAATTATGGTTATTATTTTGCTTAGAACATAAATATTTTTAGACAATTTTGTGATTTTGTTTTAAATGTTAGGCGCGGATGTAAAAATAAAACTTTCTGGCGCAGAAAATAGAAGGCGTCGTAAACTTCAAAAACTTGTAGATGGAGTGTAGGGAGGTACACTAAATATTTTTTGTCTAAGCCAATCAGTTCAGAAATTTAAATTTTAACTGCAGCTCCCAAAAACTCCGCGGTACGTAGTAATTGTATCAGTAAGACTTCACAAAATATATCACTACAAAATACATCGTTTGACATAATTCGAACGTTCGGATGTCAGTTTAGTGATCCCGGTAACTTGTCCTCTTTGACAGGTAGTAGAGTTCATTGGTAAAAAACGGACCTATACTAATAACGAATTTTGATTTTCCTAAGAGATGTGGTAGAAAATTTAGTATTTCATCTTATACTAGGGTAATTGTGAATGAAGATAGGATTCCTTGTTCCTGATTGGCTCTATGTCAAAAGATGTAATATTCTGTTTTTGTTGCAAATTGTTTTCTAAAACAAGAAATAGTCAAGCTTTATCAAGTACAGTATTTTCTGATTGGATTCACATTAGTCAAACTCTGAAAAGTCATGTGAATAGTGCGATTCATATGGAAAGTTTTAGGACTTGGAAAACTTTAGAAATAGGTTTGAACAAAAATGGAACTATTGATTCAAGCTTAGAAAATGCTATGAAGACTGACGTTAACCATTGGAATCAGGTCCTTCACTGGTAGCATTTGTACAGTTTTTAGGAACTCAATCTTTGGCATTTAGGGGAGCATCTAATAGTATAAATGAGTTAGACAGTGGAAACTCTTTGAATTTAGTTAAAATGGTAGCAAAGCTTAACCTTGTCCTAGTGGAGCATCTTAGAAGACTAGCAGTCAGGAGATTCAATACAATTACATGAGCAAAAATATTCAAGATGAGTTAATCAAACTGATATCGAATGCAGTTCTGAATAAAATATTGCTAATGACTAAAGAATAAGAATAATAGTTGATTCCACTTCAGATATAAGTCTGGAAGAGCAAGTTACATCAGTAATTAAGTTTTTGCCTAAAGTGGGTAATACAGTTAAAATAACAGAACGCTTCTTAGGCTTTTTAAAATGTACGGACAAAAGTTGCTTAGGGCTAACAGAAATAATAGGTACTAGAAAAGATAAATATTACAGAATTATCAATTTCGAATTGCAGAAGTTAAGGTTATGATAACATTTCAGATATGAAAGAAAAAAATTCTGAAATGCCAACAAGAATTAGGGAAATAGAACCCAGCGCACTTTATGCCCCATGCGCTTCTCATTTGTTAAATTGAGCTATTAATATGCGATCCGTTGTAGTTTAGATGCAGTTAATCCTTTCGATATTATCCATATTATATATGTCTTTATCTTCGGCTCTACAAAGAGGTTGGATATTTATAAAAATTATGTTCCGAGTTTAGCTTTGTAACCTTCTTGTGAAACTAGGTGGGAAAGTAGAATAGAAGCAATAAGACCGTTAGAGAATAAAATTATGTGATATATGTATATAGAAATTATATAGAAATATTATAAAAATTTCTGAATCAGCTGATATAGTAATTAAAAATACTGCCGAGTCATTAGGAGGCAAAATCGTATAATTTAAATTTATATGTTCACTATTAATTTGCTGTTATATGTTAGAAAATATTAATGCAGCCAGTTAATATTTACAAAAGCAGCAAATTAGTATAACTGCAGACGTAGAAAATCTTAAAATCTCTAGAGAAACTTTAGTAGAAATTAGATCTGATGAGAAATTAAATGACTTTGTTAGAAAGGCACAACTAATTGCTATAAATTTAGAAATCTCTTGTAATTTCGAGATAAATCTACATTCCGGTCTAAGAAAAGAAAAGTTACATATGTCCGGAGAAAAAGCTCAAGATGAACCCATATTAGATCCAAAACAAGCTTTTAAAGTTCATTTATACTTTAAAATATTAGATTAGTCGGAGGCAACTAAAGGCGAGTCATTCCGAATGCAAATAGTCGTGCCAGCATCAAAGGTTGACGATCTTCTAGAAGACATGCACAGGTACTCATATGGAGGACATTTGGGGGTGGATTAAATAATTTCCAAAATCCGACAAAGGTTTTGTTGGTTACATATGAGAGACGATATCTAGGAGTGGTGCCGCAGATGCACTGTCGATATTTCTTTCAAACGCCACGTAGAAGAAAAGGCGAAATTTACAGGTACAATGTTGGAGTCCCATTTGAAAGGATAGCCGGAGACATTACTGTACAAAAACGGATAACGGTAACCGTTACATGTTAGTTGCTATTAACTATTTCAGTAAAGAGGCGGAAGCATATGCAATTCCTAATCAAGAGGCAATCAAAATTGCGCAACAAATAATAACGAGGGTCAGTAGGTGCGGTGTGTCTCATGAACTTCATTCGGACTGTGGACGGAACTTCGAATCACGAACTTTCCAGGTGATGTGAAAAATGTTGGGTATAAGAAAAACCAGAAAAACTCCTCTACATCCGCAATCTGATGGCATGGTAAAGCGCTTCAATAGAACATTGGTCGAGCATCTAAAAAAAGTACGCGATTTGGATCGACATAATCCCATATTCCTAATGGCTTATCGATCAGCTGTTCACAACACGACCGGAAAAACCTCAGCCAAGATCATACTCAGAAGGGAGATGCGTTTACCTACCGACATCAAGTTTGGTACATCCAGAAGTGAACAAAAGTTACCAAAAGACTACGTATCGGAGCTGAAACACCGATTTGGTTATGGCCTCCAGCATACGAGAGAAAAATAAGCAGTATGGAATGAAGACCAGCTATGACTTACGTGCTACTTAATCAGGATTTAGTTGAAGTGATCTTGTTTGGCTGTACAACGCGAAACGACGTAAGGACTGTTACGTACCTTTTTGTGGAATTGAGGATCTTACGATAATCCAAAAGATATTTGTTTGTTTTGTTTAAACTCTCTTCTTTTTATTTTGCACTGGCACTTGTACACTGTTTACAGACTTTTTTTATCAGTAACTTAATCGTGTTAATTAACTGAACCGAGACCGACCCGTCACCAAGTTATACATTCAGAGATTTTTCAAACAACCAACTCTTTTCCGTGATATCATTTTATTCGATCAACTTTTTAATTCACTCCCGATCCGCCGTAATGAAAGTTTAAAATCCAACTCTTGATCCGCCGTAATCGAAATTTAGAATCCAACTCTTGATCCGCCGTAATCGAAATTTAGAATCCAACTCGGCTCTTGATCACTTTTGTCGCGATCAAGAGCCTTCGTTCAGGGTAAAAAATGCATAGTTGCATTTTCACCCTGAGAAAATTTTCATTTATTCTGGACTTGATTAAACAAATCCAGAATATTTTTCGTTGGACGGAGGCTTGAAATTTGATGCTTTTATAAACATCAGCCACCGTCACGATGCCGCGCGCGTATACATACAATGTATTTTCGCGGCGCGCTCTTCTTATCGCGAAAACTTTTTTGTGATATGTATGTACGTTCGTACATACATATTGCAATTTTCACGACAAATCGTACTGACGGAACGATTTGTCTTTTGCTTTATTTTTTTTAAAGTAAATATTTCTACTGGCAAATTTTGCTGAAGGCAAAATTTGCCATGGGAATAATTTTATTTTAATTTATGGAATGTGAAGAAAATTGCTGACGCAATTTTCTTCACTGATTAAATAGATAAGCCAACCCAGACTGAAATCCTCTATTACTGCATGTAACAATCCTCCCCTCCCCCTAAAAGTTAAGAGTTATTCTTTGGAGAGGAATAACTCTCGGGGGAAGGGGTTCTGTCCTAGCAAAGTAAGATCTTCGTATTGGGTACCAGATTGGAATTCTTATCTGTTGGTATTCGATATTCCCTTTGTTTATTTTGGATCTGGCACTCTGTTGCAGCAACGATCTTATCTAACTTTTGAATTTTTACACTTTGATCATTCGCAATTGGACCTTTTCTGAATCAACCACGAGTTATTTTTTCAATTCAAACCCGAGTCGTCGAGAATCTAAAAATGCTGTTTCGCGTTAAAGTTGATCACGAACCCTTCTTCAGCCCGGTGGGACTTACCTCGGTCACTTACAGTATATATGTGCTGCACGTAGTACCCGGGTGGCAGGGTCCCATCCGTTTGGTGCTTCGCGAGCGAGGTCAGCGCCCTTTCACCGCCTGGGGAGCGGAGGCAATTGTAGGATGCCACTATACAGTGAATCTGCCTCTCTACCCCCACCGTGGGCAGTCCTGGACTGTAGCAGGTAAGCATTCATTTCTTTGGATACGAGAAATTTGTTTTGCTATATATATATTTTCTCTGTTTGTTGCAGGTGGAGCCGTCAACCTGTTCGGACAGCACGGGCTTTGTGCATGCTGTCACGAGGTCTTTTCTTCCCCCGTAACATCCCTCGTGAGGAAGTATACGGCGACCCCGCCCCCCGTTGGAGGTCCAGTAAACTGGCATGAGGATGGTAGCGATGCTTGATGTACTTGTGAAATTAAGAAAAATTGTTTTATTTTTTCTCGTACCCCCTTTTTTTATTTTAAAAATTGTATCTTGGTCGAGTTTTTTATTTTTCAATAAAACGTAAAAACTATTCCTAAATCGCCTCGACTTTTTATTTTTTAGTACCTTTCGTTTCTCAGGTTTCTTGGGTTGGTTACTTTCTGAGTGGTTGGTGTTGGTTTACAAAGTTTTAGCATGTTCTCTTAAATACTAATGCATTTTTAATTAATTAACAAGTACCTATATTCCAAGCTAACATTAGTTTTTGCTAATATCTATTTATTTGTTACTCTAGCTTATATTTTCCACATACAAAAAAAATTTTTTTTTTTGTGTTAAAACCTTTTTGTGGCCTGGTCACCCCCTTTTTTTTTTCTTTTTTGTTTTATTGTATTATTTCTTATTCTTTTTTCTTTTATATGCTAATTACTTCTGATTTGACTCTTATTATTTTTGAATTTATGTAATGTATTTTACGTTACCGTTGTTGTACCTTATAGATCATTAGTGCTACTTTAATTTTATTATTTTATTCTTTCTCGAATTTGTTTTGCTTTTAGGTCTGGTTAGGTTGGTACTAATTTGGTTCAGTCGGTCTCGGTTGAGGTTTACAACATTTTTTTTTTTTTTTTTTTTTTTATATATATGATAATAATATAATTTCATTTTTTACATTATTTTTTTGTGTCTACTATATCTATCATACTAGTATATATATAAATTTCTAATTTAAAATTCTATTTGTGGGTAGTAGCCTGGTAAAGCTTTTGCTTGCTTGTCTGTTCCTTATTCCCTAGATTTCTAACTGGTTAAACTTGCTTCTGCTGTTATTTCGCAGAGTTGGGCACGCTCTTTTCCTTTGATTTTATTTAGTTGTTATTTTCTTCAAATGTATCCTTCTCTTTAGTTTTGTTATTTTATCTTTTCTAGTTTTAATTTCAGTTCAGTTAGAACATAGTTTTGTGCCCCTCTTTTTTTTTTTTTTTTTTTTTTTTTTTTTTTTTTTTTTTTTTTTTTTTATATATTTTCATATTTATTTTATTTCTATTTATTTATGTCCACTTTTGAGGTGGTTTTTCTTTAATTTTACTACTTTATCCAGTTAGATTTAAATATAATGTATTTTGATTTTATTTATAGGTATTTATTTATTTTAACTTGTATTTTGTTATGTAATTTTAGTACATTTGTGTGCATATACCTTTTATTATTTGCGCTTTAACTAATTATACTATATACTATATGCGTATATTGCTGTGTTTTTTTTGTGTTAAATCGTTACATATACATAGGTTGTTATATACATGCATAGATTTTCGTTGAATGCTTTACCAGGTCTACCTTTCCTATAAATTCTACTTTGATTAAGTGGCTCATGTTGACAGTATCAGTGTTCCATTTTCTTTTTTTTTTCTTTTTTTTTTTTTTTAAACGATTTGGACTGATTTTGTTTTGGAGAGGCTTCTGGCTCGCCTTAAACTGGGTTGGGGAGCAGGAGTTCGCTCTTCTAAAGGAATTCCCTCTGATGAAATTTCGGGGTTACCTTGTGGTTGATTTCTCTGTTGTCTCATCTTGATGACAACAGGGTTAAGATATTTTACTGCCACAGCGATCATTATGGCCAGAACTAGTAGGCTCGTAAATGATAGAGAAGTTGTGGACAGGATATGGGAGTTTTTACTTGATATCTTTTCTTGGTATTTTATAATTTTGGATTTCTTCCAGCGAATGGGTGTCGGTATAAATTGATTTATGGATATTGTCTCCCGTTAAGATTTCGATTTTCCCCAGACTGTGGTTTTGAGTTCCTTGTAAAATTTCAGTCAGGTTTACGTTGAGTAGAGAGTGGTTGAGCTCAGGAAACTGATTCGGCTGGATAATTTTTAGTGGAAATTTACTCTGACCTTCGTATTTAAGCACTTTGTCACCTATTTGAACTTGACATGTTTGCGTTATCTCTAATATCCCTTGTCCTTCCAGTTTCGAGATTACAAAGTGATCTGGACATGTGATGTGTAGCATCGTGGAGGTGATAAAAGAAAATAGTCACGTATTGGGCTTACTTAATTTGATCAGCATGTCTTTTTGTGGGATTTGTACTCTGGTCTTGCATTTGGGCACTTCACTTAGAGGGTTGTATAGCAATTTAATGGCACATTCGTTGGACGTTGCCGCTTTGATTATAGGCGTGTTCAGCCGGCCTACATACGTGTTTTCTTCCAAATTACTTGTTATTTTTTTGAAATTTTTCATGTCATCGCCTCTTAATAAGAGAAATTCCTGAGTTTTTTCGCTATTGGCTATGTATGAATAACCAGGGTCTGGAATTAATGAGTAATTTGCTGACTTGGATACAGGATAGCATTGAATCTGTTGTAGCCTCATTTTTGGCAGATTAAAAATTGGGAGAGTAATTCTCACCACCAATTTATTCTGCATTAGGAGCGACTGAGCTCCTGCTGTCTGATATAGGACAGATAGACAATTTTGGTCATTTGGGCAATTCGAGGCCGTCTTGCGGTATATCTCCAACAGATTTTTGGGAGACATTAGGAGTGGATGAATATGATTGGTTTTACTAGCCATTATTATATCCAGGAGGGCTTGTTGTCGATATTCAACTTCGATGATTTGGAGCAATAAGCTTGATATAATCTCTTGTCTCAGTTGCCTCCTAGTTAAATCATCGGCCACATGGTGGAGATCGTTTATCTGGTGGGCTATTTTTTGTTGTCTTTCTATTAACATTGCCAGCGGTTTTTGAATCTTTTCCAAGGTAGTTTTTACAACACTGATTTGTTGTTTCTCTAGCTCGGCTAGGGCTTGTGTATTCGATTCAAGTTCTTCTAACCTGCTGTAAATTTCTTTTTCGTTGTTGCTGTCCATAGTTCCAAACAAATAGTGCATGGCATTGCCTATTCCATCAAATAGTGATCTGGCCTTGCGTTTTCCTGGTACTAGTTCCCTAATAGTTTCCGTGCGCTTTCGTACGCTGTCTATAATAGCGTGTATGTGTAGTTGCTGCACGTTACAGAGATCTTCTGGGTTTGTTATATTTATGCAGAGTTTATGCACTAAGTGCTCTGCATATTCTGCTAGCTTTATCTGTGCATCTAGTTCTTCCAAGTCTATCTCGGTGAGGACATTCCAGGTGTCATGATATACCATCGGATTTCCTAGGTCCTCGAAAAATATACCCGAGCCATTTAGCTGGGTTATTACATAAGGTTTGTCAGCGGTTGCTCCAGTTGTGTACTGGATGAAGAGGACAACTATGATGAATTTTAGCGCCATTTCTGTGGACAATTCAGGAGAAGAAAACAATCCTTTAAGCATACTTGTACGTACATTGTGCCGATTTAAACTGGGCAGTGGAGTGACTCCACCGCAAATGTTTATGGGGAGGTATTGAAATGAGGTTTAATGGACACTATAGTGGGAATTTCAAGTCAACCTGGTTCATTTTTGTTTGATATATTTTTATTCGAAATATGGTTTCAAACGGTTATTATGTACCGTTACCGTTCGCTTACCAATTTTGATTGTGGTATTCACATCACTTGGTATTGCGATTACCTGATAAGGTCCTACCCAGATTTGGGAAAGCTTATGTTTTCTGCTTTCATTCTTGATGAGGACCTTGTCTCCTACATGGAAAGTTAGGGGCCGTACTGTCTTATCGTAGTACCCCTTTGAGCGCTGTTTACTTGCCAATAAGTTCTTTCTTGCCGTGGCATATGATTTTTGGAGCTTATACTTCAGTATATGATAGTAGCTCTCATGATTGTAAACGGGTTCGAGATCCCGTTTTAAATTTGATGGGACATCCGCTGTGAAGCCGTATAGGCAGTCCATTGGGGTAAGTTTAGTACCCTCGTATACACTATTGTTATACACGAATGCAGCGGTTCGTAGGTATTGGTCCCATGTTTTGGGATTTTCATCTACGATTGTTCGCAGGTATTCAATCAGTGGTCTGTGGGCACGCTCTAGTGCTCCGTTAGACTGTGGGTGGTATGCCGAAGTCTGTAACTTCTTTACCTTTAGAAGCTTACATACTCTTTTGAATAATTCACTCAGGAAATTTGTTCCCTGATCGGTGAGTATTCTTTTGGGTATGCGATAGTGCGTAACGATTTCATCAAAGAAAACTTGCGCTACTGTGACTGCTTCTGCATTAGGTATTGCATACCAGTCGACAAATTTTGTTAAATTATCTTGGAAGGTCAAGATATATTTGTTACCTGATGTGGTCTCTTCTAATGGACCTACAATATCGAGGTAAACTTTGTCGAACGGTTGCTCTGCGATGTCCGTGATGACCATTGGCATTTTATATTGTGGAGATGCTTTCATCGTCTGGCACTTTGGGCATTTTTTAATGTATTTTTTAATATCGCTAAGCATGTGTCTCCACCAATACTTGCGTCTTATGCGTTTGTAAGTTTTTATGACACCTTGATGGCCACCAAATGGAGAATCGTGATAATCTTTTAAGATTGTTCGGATTTCCGTAGCGCTCGTGATAACTTCGGGTGTCTTGCCAGTACTTACTTTTTGCTCAGGCGATGCTGGGTTTAGTGTTTCCGCCTCAGTGTGTTGAATTTCGTTTTGGTCCGCTTTAGTGTGCTCTTCTGTCTCCACACTGGAGCTATTTAATGTCTCTTGAGCCTTTTGCTTCTGAGCTCGAGTCACGACGAAACAATGAGCGGATTTCTTCTTTCTCTTGTTATTTGTGGAATTGTTTTCCTCCACATCTGAGTCCATCGTGTGGTGGACTAGGGCTTCTACCGTTAAGGTATTGCCTAAACTGTCTTCTTTTAATGCTTGAGGGATGCGACTTAGTGCATCGGCATTAGTGTTGTACTTCCCTGGTTTATATTCGATGTTGTAATCGAATTCAGATAATTTGTGGTGAAATCTCACCAAACGGGAAGTAGGGTCTTTCACATTGAAGACACCTTTGAGAGGTTTATGGTCAGTATAGACCGTGAATTTCCGGCCTTGAAGATAGCACCTGAAATTCTTGGTAGCCCAGACAATAGCCAATAACTCTTTCTCTATAGTAGAGTAATTTCTTTCGGCTTTGTTTAATGTGCGGCTTGCATAGGCAATGGGCTGGTCCTTTCCGACTTCTACTTGAGAAAGAACAGCTCCTAGAGCCTCGTTACTTGCGTCTGTAGTGAGATTAAAAGATTTCGAAAAATCTGGGTAAATTAAAAGTGGTGGAGAAATTAAAGCATTTTTTATGCTTTGGAATGCTTCTTGGCATTTCTCTGTCCAAGTGAATTTTACATCCTTTCGGAGTAAATTTGTGATTGGACGTATTTTGGAGAAGTCTGGAATGAATTTCCTGTAGTAATTGGCAAGTCCTAAAAATGACTGGACTTGCCTTACTGTTCTTGGAACAGGAAATGTTTGGACGCAGGCCGTCTTACTTGGGTCTGGTAGGGCTCCTTCGCTAGAACATTTATGTCCTAGGTAAACAACTTCTCTTCGTAGAAACTGGCACTTTTCTGGCTGCAGTTTTAAGTTGTTTTCTCTCAACTTATTGAAGACTTTCCTCAACTTTTCGTTGTGGTCGTTTAAATTTTTACCATAGATGACAATGTCGTCTAGGTAGACAAAACATTCGAGGCCTTGTAGGCCTGTTAGGGCGAAATTCATTAGGCGTTGAAAGGTGACGGGGGCTTGAACTCGTAGTGCCCATAACTTGTGCTGAAAGCAGTTTTATGTCGATCTTTTTTGTCGACAAGGACTTGGTGATAGCCGTTGGCCAAATCGAGTGTGGTGAAATACCTTGCGTGACCTAGTTGGTCGAGAATATCCTCGATTCGGGGTAGCGGGAATGCATCTCCAATTGTCTTTTCGTTTAATTTACGAAAATCGACAACGACGCGCCACCTTTTTTCACCGTCAGGTCCCGCTTTCTTGGGGACAACTAGTAGAGGTGAATTCCAAGGGCTCTTACTAGACTGGACTATCCCGCTGTCTAGCATTTCTTTTAGCTGCTCGTTGATGACTTTCCGCTGTGTTTCAGGTAAGCGGTACATTTTTTGATTGAATGGTGCTTGATCTTGCACCAATGGAATATTATGCGTTATCGCATTTGTATAGGTGAGTTTGTCACCTTTGAGGAAGAAGATATCGTTATACTCTTCGCAGAGTTCTGATATCGAAATTTTTTCTTCCGCGGTTAAATTAGGGTCTAGGCTGAGTTCTTGCTCTAACCTAGAAATACGCGGATATTGTTTTGGGTCGTCCGGAGTCTCATTATCCGGGTATAGATATCGTACATGTTGTAATATTGCCGTTTTGTCGGCTGAACCTTGGTTTGACTTACTCTTCCTTTTAGGTTTTTGACCTGTAAATAGATGAGGATTTTGCGATTGCTTTTGAGGCTGTATTTCGTTGCTCTTAATAATTGACAGGGTATTTGCTTCCTGCCTTGTTGGCGGCTGAGTTTGGTACACCTGTGTGGTCTTTGCCTTAGGTTGTGTGGGATACTCATGCGCGTCAATGCTACAGCTTTTTGACCATGTAGAATTTTTTGTGTTGTGTGACGGTGGAGTAATATGCACCTTTAATATAGGCTTTAGCGACTCGCTACCGTTTTTATATGGCCGTTGTTTGTTTAAGAGTGATTTATGCCTCGGGATTTTGGACGGAAGAGTTATATGCACCTTTTTGGCAGGCTTTAGACACTCAGTTCCGTCTCTTGTGTTGTTTGATATTGCCTCTAAATTTGGTAGTGGAATGTGTGTTCTTTTGTGGTCTTTTGTGTGTGTTAATGGGACTATGATGTAGTCGTTTATTGGAAATAGCTGTAACTTTAAGCTATGTATGACTACTTGATGACTGTTAGCGTTGAGAATACTGACCAGCACTAATTCTTCTCCAGATGACAGCAAACTGTTTGCCAAGAAGACTCCATCGCTTATCTCTTGTGATAAACAGAGCATTTCTTCTTGAGTTTGTAACGGGACTGGGGCAACAATTTGAGAGCGCGCAGGTATGCAGATTGGTTTTTTAAGGGTAACCAATTGCCGCCTGATTTCATCGGTCTCTTGTTCGCCCAGACAGCCTTTTTCACATTCCTTGGGCTCTTTTGGAGCTTGACAGCCAGCTTTTCTCGTTTGAGAAGCCTTGAAGACACTGCAGGTGGATAGTTCAGCCTGCTTAGACTCTACCTCTTCTGCAAGTGTTCTTACTTCGACTGCTTTTTCAGAATGTGGCTTGTCCGTTTCAAACTCTAATGGCAAAGCAAATTCGTCTGGATTAGTTTCCGTGCGAGGAAACCTTAGTGCCTTATTAGGACCCTCAACGTTACAGTTTTTTGCTAGGAAATCATTTCCTAGAAGTCCATCATCGGAAAGGCCAGGCAAGTTCTTTACGACTTGAAACTTGCAGGGAATTTTGTTTTTGAAAACGAAGTTTCCCTGGCAATTTCCCAGCGTCTTTCCGGTACCAAATGGGGTCTGAAGTGTACATGCCTCATTGTGGTTAATTTCTTTGAGATCTTTTAATGACCTTTTCTTTATTATACTAACCTCAGCGCCTGTGTCTACTACTAGTTTAGCTTGGCCGTTCAGGCCTATGTCTAAGGGTAGTTTTACTGTAGCGACACTGGAATCGGGCTGCTGAGGGGACCCTATTTTATTAGACGGGAGATTTATAGTCGAGCCGGGGAGTTTTGGGTCGACTGTACGTCGTTTCCCTGACTCCGGGCCTCCCATTTACGTTTTTGTTGGCAGTTATTTACTGCATGTCCAGAACGACCACAAAATTCACACTTTTTTCTTACGTTATATACTCTGGAATTGTTATTGGAATTCTGCGGCTCTCTAGGGCGTTGATTCGATGGTCCACCATTGTTGTGTGGTCTCTGGAAACTATTATTGTTTTTTCTGCAGTCACGCACGTCATGGTTATACATTTTACAGTTCACACAATAAGGCGTATTTTTCCTTTTGAGGCAATCAGCATATGTGTGGCCTCTTAGATTACAAAAACTACAACTGATTTTATTTAAATAATTATTTTTATTTGGTACATTATAATTTTTATTAGGAGATCTTGGCTCCTGTTTGATGTATGCTGTGCCGGCCTGTGTGAACTGTGACGTTGGTATGTGACTGCTTGGGTTAATGGGCATATTGTTTTGCCGGGGATCCTGTGAGTAGGATATGATGCCAGGATTATATACGCTTTGATTTACTAGGGTACTACTTTGAGTTAATGGTGCGTTATTTGATACACTGGTACTGGCAGAATTTGGCAATGTATTCTGCATCATATTTGTTTGGAATTGTCCTGGAGGTTGCAGGAACAGAGCACTTTGCTGGAGACGTTCCATGTCAAGTGCTCTTTGTACGAGGTCATCCACCGTGCCGTCTGTCATGGTCAGAAGGTATTGGCACATATACGGGTTATTGACGCCTGTTTTTAGTGCGTTTTTCGCGAAGTCTTCTAGCTGGGTTTTCACAGCGGGGGCTGCTGTAGCGCCATATTTGGACTCTGCTGCTTCATTACAGAGTGCCAGCATTTGTTTCACTCGTGCCGTGAAGGCTGTGAGGTTTTCCAAAGGATACTGCCTTGTAGTAATTAATTTATTTACCAGTTCCTGATAAGTTTCCCTAGGCAGGTATGTACGATTTAGCCGTTCTTCTACCTCTTTGAAAGTAGTAGGCATATTTGCGGCAAACAGCTGGTAAGCTTCGTCTCGAAGTCTGGTGGGGAAGATTTGCAAAAATGCCGATAGTTCCTCCACCGAAATGCACTGGATTACCTGCCTGCAGCATCCTAGGAAAGTTTGGAGCTCCAGGCTCAATTTTGGGTGCTGCTCTCCCGAGAATAGGGGAACGAGCTGGGCAGTTAACTTGGCGATTTTCGCGTAATCTGCCATGTTTATATTGGGAATTCTGAAGCTTAAGTTTGATACTTTTGGGGAGCTAGTTTCTTCTATGCTGGTTTCCAAAAGGGAGTCGCCCAGCCAATTCCATAGGATTTCACTCACGGTGGAATCACTGACACTGTCTTCAATGGCACCTTCTCTTAATTCTACACTATTGTTTGTAATTTCTGTTTCGAGAGAGTGCGAGAGTTCCCCAAACTGCTTTAAGCTTTCTTTAAATTTTTCAGTACTTTCTTTGAATTGCGCGATTTGCTCAAGACGCCGTTCACGGGTCCTTTTGAGCTGTTTATCGATAGAATCGCACTGTACAACAGAAAGTTCGGAGGAGTCTCGCACTTTCCCCTCTAGATATTTTAAATAATTTTCTAAGTTTAAATTAGAAGGTCTTACTTGTGGGGACCTGTAAGGATTGTCCCACTCCTTAATGTTACTCCTGGTGCTGTTGAATTTGTTGGGGGTGTTTGATTAGCACCCTCTGTTGCAGATGTTGCTCCCTCGTTGCCTCCTTCGTACCGGGACGGATCTTCCTGTGCGTCGCCCGGTGAGGAAGATTGTTGTGGAGTTGGTGGAATTGGTGAGATTTCCGGCGGCGTCTCCTGGTGGGAGCTTTCCTCGCTCATGGACCACCGTATGTAGAATTTGCAGCTAGGGGGGCTTCTGCCGTCTTAATTCCCTTGGTTCAAATTGAGAGGGGGGCTTATTGCCTTCTTCGAGGTCCCTCTCAATTCAGGATCGCTGGTTTTTGTGATTGAAGTTCTTTTGCTGCCGGGGGGGCCCGTGGCCTTCTTAAATTCCCCTGGATAAAAGCTGAAAGGGGGGCGCGTTGCCTACTTCGAAGTCCCTTTCAGCTCCGGATCGCAGATTGTCGGTTGAGGATTCTTCCTTCAAGTTTCGCTTTGAAATTTTCGGCTGTGGACGTCTTATGTTCCTGGGCTGGGATGAAACCCGCTATTGTCCCACGTTGGCACTTTGTGCTTTGATGAGGGGGTGGCTGCGTGTTTTTTCAAACAGAGGCAGTTAAAGCTGTCCGACCCCGAGCGTTGGGGGCCGACTAGATCGAAATACTCCTGAAGCCAGACTCAACTTCAGGCGAAGGGTAGGGTGTCTTGCCCAGTATTCGATTTCGTCCTCAACTCCTTTTGATTCGTAGGATAGAGGGTTTTCGAGCGCTTATACTTTTGTTTGTTTAAAGTAGGCTTCCTCTATCCTACCGGCTGCGCCAATTTTGTTACGTACCTTTTTGTGGAATTGAGGATCTTACGATAATCCAAAAGATATTTGTTTGTTTTGTTTAAACTCTCTTCTTTTTATTTTGCACTGGCACTTGTACACTGTTTACAGACTTTTTTTATCAGTAACTTAATCGTGTTAATTAACTGAACCGAGACCGACCCGTCACCAAGTTATACATTCAGAGATTTTTCAAACAACCAACTCTTTTCCGTGATATCATTTTATTCGATCAACTTTTTAATTCACTCCCGATCCGCCGTAATGAAAGTTTAAAATCCAACTCTTGATCCGCCGTAATCGAAATTTAGAATCCAACTCTTGATCCGCCGTAATCGAAATTTAGAATCCAACTCGGCTCTTGATCACTTTTGTCGCGATCAAGAGCCTTCGTTCAGGGTAAAAAATGCATAGTTGCATTTTCACCCTGAGAAAATTTTCATTTATTCTGGACTTGATTAAACAAATCCAGAATATTTTTCGTTGGACGGAGGCTTGAAATTTGATGCTTTTATAAACATCAGCCACCGTCACGATGCCGCGCGCGTATACATACAATGTATTTTCGCGGCGCGCTCTTCTTATCGCGAAAACTTTTTTGTGATATGTATGTACGTTCGTACATACATATTGCAATTTTCACGACAAATCGTACTGACGGAACGATTTGTCTTTTGCTTTATTTTTTTTAAAGTAAATATTTCTACTGGCAAATTTTGCTGAAGGCAAAATTTGCCATGGGAATAATTTTATTTTAATTTATGGAATGGGAAGAAAATTGCTGACGCAATTTTCTTCACTGATTAAATAGATAAGCCAACCCAGACTGAAATCCTCTATTACTGCATGTAACAGGACCATTCACCAAAGGACCGTATTCAGTGGTAACTAGAATAAATGACGAAGTATACAGGATTCAGCGCGGTACAAGAGGCACAGTATCAATGTCGTGGACCACCTGTTGTTCGGAACGAATAATATTAAGGAGGGGGCAGTGCTACGTACAATAGAAAAAGAACTGGCGATATTTATATACTTCGCGTGAAATGACTATTTAAGTACGGACATTTACAACTTTCGGAGAATCGTATCACAGAAAAGGGAAAGCAACATCTATAAAGTACGGACATAAACAACTTTAGATGTTTCGAGAACGGGATATTCGTAAATATTCTAGAACAATTTGTAGAAAACAAATACGGCGGTTGTCACCGCCAGGTGGCAGTCATTTTACAGAGAGTGAGTGAACGGCGTGAACTATTTGGATTGCGATACAGTTCTAGCGATAATTAAAATAGAGTTAATTTGTGATCGTGTGTGAATTTAATATACAATAAAGAGTGGAGTATAATAAAAAGAACTTGTTAATTATAATTGAATAATTATGCTTTGAATAACGAACTAAGGCCACGCAAGTAACAATATAAATGGGATAAAGTTAGATATAAACATATATTTTAAAGAAAATACTGTAATGTAAATTGGTTCAATTTGTAAATATTTGCTAAGAGAATAAGTTTAAAGCAGACGAAATTTGAAATGTTGTGATATTCATGCGACATTTCGGCGCAGCCGGCAGGATTCAAGGAAGCCTTTTTATTAACAAAAGTGTGATGTTGAAACCCGTTGAATTTCCTACAAAGTATTAAAAGAGGTTCAAGACCCAGACCAGGTTATGGACAAGAAACCCTTCCCTTCAACCCAGAGCTGAGTAATATGGTTATATGAAACCGTCACTAAGTCCAGTTAGTGACTTATAAGTAATTCCTTCAAAATACTTATTCGGGAGATTTGATGCTCAAGTGAAAGTTTAAATAATACAATCCTTCCAATAAACTAGTAGTGTTACAATAAATTTATAGATCCGGATCAAATAGGAAAGAAAAAATAATCATATATGTGCCAATCACTTCACATAATCCGCGTCCAATCAAGTAGTTCGCTCAGAATTTATTAGTTCATTAAACTCCTCGAACAAAATCATATATATTGAAATCATCCACGGAGGCGCCTCTGCGGGGACCACAGCACGGAATGTAAGTGACATTCATTTGTTTTTCTTAATTCTTCTTATTAGAATGGAAATTTGTAAAACTATATTTGTTTATCTATGAATTCATCCTATACTTTATTTTTATGAAATTGAATTAAAATGAATAAATACAAATACAGCGAATGTCGATTGGGTAGTATTTATTAAAACTAATACATATTTATACACTATTTTCCTGACTTTAACATTATTTTCATATTAGCGTGTATAAAATTCTCTAATCCTGTTTCACGCTTCATTTTTGTATATATGTATATAATTTTAGAGATTTATTGAAAATTATACTACAATTGAAAAAATTGGTACAATCATTTTATTTGCTTTTCCTCGTCCCTTTATCAGCGATCCTCTTTTGATGCTGTTTCCCTTGACTGGGACTTGTGGTACTGCGACCCGAAAACATTTTTATATGGCATACAAGTATAAATAAAAAAAACAATACTTAAATTTAATTCTTCTTTCGGATCCTCCGGCACATGCTGTCGAGGGGATTTTGGCGAATCGCGCTTAACGTGCTACCACGCTGGCTGAATTCTCCCGCACGTAGTTATCGGGGGTTCCTTTTCGTTTTTATGTGCCCCCTGGGTTTCTTTTTTCGACACGTTTACGTCCTTCTAGGAAAAGTTCTCCGGAATTTTTAAATTCTGGCGTGGGCGTTCCTTTTCACGTAACTCAAAACATAATCGGGCGAAATGAACTCCTGACAATGGTTGCTTTGTTTCTCCAGATTCTAGTGTAGGTTTTTTTAAGACGAAACCCTCAGCACAATCGGGCAGAATAAAGGTTTAAAAATAAAAAATATGTGTAAATATGTAAATGTGTTTTTTCTGGTTTTTCTCCTGGTTCTAGCGCAGACGTTCTTTTGGATGAGCTCCACAGCATAATCGGACGAAATAAAACTTCCCAAAATATTTGCTAGGTTTCTCTAGGCTCTGGCGCAGACGGGTTGTTCGACAAAATCAACACCTCAATCGGACGAAAACTTCATAACCACCTTTTTGTACTAGATTAACCCACCGTTCACCGTAGCCAGTATGGCGGCCTCTCTTGGGTCGTTTTGTTAGTGCTGTTACATTTTATTTATTCCCTATTATGCTATGTTACTTATTTAACAATTTAGCTTTTTAAGAAGAGATTACTACCACAACATCTATCTCATTTGTCTTGTGTAATTGCATTTCTCGTTAAGGAGATATCACCTGTTAGAATTTATTCATTTTCATACTTTAGTTTACATGTCTTCAATAAAAATAGTTCATTTTGTATATTTACTGACATTTATCGTGAAAGAAATATTACGTGCTATTGCATAATTCAGTTTACTTATTAATTGTATTTCTCTAAGGCGATATCACCTGTCAAAAGTTTTCATTTTCCTACTTTAATTTACATGTCTCTTTACTGGAGTGTGATTCTGATCTTTTGTCGTACTTTAATGTCAAAATATACGCCTAAACGAAATGAACTTTTCTACGGATTTTTTTGTGTTTTTCTTCAATTCAGCAAGCCCTGCATTACGTAGAATGAACTGAAAATGACACTTCACATTACAAACCCAAAATATTATTTCGAATTTAAGCAGTTGTATTGCTCTAATTAGGTGTAGAATATCCATTTACCACAGTATAAAACTTTTGTCACAACCTCGGAAGCAGTTGACTAATTTGTCGTACTTTTAGGCGTGTATTCTGACATTAATTCATTGCAAATTCATTTTATAATATTTTGTGGTTGATGAAAAGGGTAAATTAAAATGAATATGGTGAATATAAAAGTACGACAAATTTGAGGTGAATTGTCAAAATTTGTGACAAAAATATACGCCTAAGCTACGACAAAGAGATCAGAATCACCCCCCTGGTTCCAAGTGCAACATTTTATAGATTTTGGGGAGTTAACCTTGAAGCTGTTGAGATATGGGGTTCTCTACGAGATTGGGGCGTTTATTTTGGTTTGTGCAATAGTTCTATCAACGAGTCTCCCCCAGCACACATTTCCTTTTCACCGTATTTAGGATTACACCTGCAAAGGAATCTACAGAAGCACTGAAGCTTAGTTATTATTCCGAAAATACTGAAAGAACTTTTAGATAAATGGTATATGTTTCCGAGTTTTATTGCTCGTAGTACTGACGTTTTTGCGAGTATGGCCGGAAAAGTGGAGGAGCAAGGTTATGAGTGATGTTTTTTCCGACAACTGTGTCGTAACAATATCAAACGTGGATATATTTCAGAAAAAAGGAAATATTCTATCGAATTATATTTCAATTATACAATAAACATAAAAATATTAATAATTTTAGTTTAGTATGAAAACAAATAAGAATACGAAAAAGGGAGAAACCCTAAGAAAAGGGAGAGCTAAAAGGAATTACAAAAGCCACAAGCCCAGCTGTCGGCTATTATTAGTAGAAAATGTGTCGAGATGTAGATTACTATGCCAGCGATATAACTATTTTGTATAATTATTTCGATATCCAGACTACTATTCATGACACATAAGCATTTTGTATAATTATTACAGTATTCAGTTTACTATACAACCTAAATAAGCATTTTATGTTATTATTATTTTGGTATTCGGGTTGCTGTATACGCTATGTAAGCCTTTGTAGTATTAGTTTGGCATCAAAAATTACTATGTACGCTAGGTGATCAAAGTATCAATGGTTTAAATAAAGGCAAGTTTATGAAGTAATGGCCCAGTAAAATTTATCGTTTCTTCTCACTCTCCCAGAGTCCTCTCAGGATGATGGTCGAATAGGTTCGCTCCTCTTCTCTTTCAGGTCATCTTAGGGACATTGCCACAAGTTCGCTCGCAGTGTCGCAGGGTGGATGGGGCCGTAAGGTGTAAGGGTCCTTTCTGGAACGAAAGTGTGGTGTTGTGCATTTGTGCAGGCACGAATTATTTTTTTTGTATATGGGCTGTGACAGCGGCAGGTTTTGGGTAACACTCCCACACTAGCCGAGCTGCTAGTGTGCGCGCTGCGATAATGCTGTTGACAGGGAGAGTTATCAGCTCATGCTGATAGAATGGACTTAACGTCTAATGAGGCCAATAACACCTGGAGTACGACAGACCTCATTACTGGGGATTGAGATTACTTTGCAGATATGGACATTTGGCTTTAACTGATTGTCTGACTAGGTAGTCTCACATCCTGTGGAGAAGAGATAACATCAGTACTCGGCTCCACATGAACCTTCTGTTCAAGAGCCGTCTATTCTTCTAGTTTTTTTTAATACGTTGTGCGTGTTCATAGGTATGCTACCATAACAAAAATGGCGCTCAACGTGAGGCTACCTCAGTTAGACTTCGGTAGTCTAACTGTGACTTTTACTGGGGACTGGGATTTTGAGTGATATGACCATTTGGCATCCTGCTAACTGGTTGACCTCACGTCTTATCCAGCGGAAGTTACACGTGGACTGCTGTCTAACTGATTTCAGTACCTATAAATTATTTTGTCGTCTTTTGAAGTTTTCAAGTAAAGTTTAAGATTTCGCAAGTTTGAGATTTTGTATTTTGGTAAAGTTTAAAGTTTTCAATATCGTTATTTTGTTTTTATCTAAAGTTCGACTTTAGGTTCGACTTTGGTCAAGCCTCAAGTTTTGAAAGTTTATTTCTTTTTCTTTTTTGTTTTTTTTGTTTTAATTTTATTGTGATCTTCCCGACGGCCTTATGCCATGCAAATTGCACTTCTCACGGAGGCATGCCTCTTAGGTCATCCGGCTGGACATAGTCATGAATCTGTTTGGATTTGAGCTAACTAGTTGATCAGATTCACGGCTTTGCCCAACTGGAGGGTTAGTTAGACATGGCGATCGGCTGAAAAGAAAGGAAGGAGTTGTTGGAGCATGGAAATGATGGAGGAGACCTTCAATAATCAGGAGCTGGTATACTGCTAACTGCCTGGCTGAAGAATCTCTAGTAATATTTTCAGTCTTGGATATCTTCGACCTGACTTTTCTAAAGATTTCCTTGGGAAGTTTAAACATTTTTCATGCACACATCCACACTACTCTACTTGCCTGTACTGCTGTAACTTCTGACCTAATTCTGAGAGAGTGGACTTAGCAGAGTTTTGTCTTTGAGATTTTGCTCTTGGTGAGAGTGTGAGAAACTCTTATGTTTTGATTCTATGGCATTGCAATAGTTTGAATTTAGCCCATGGTGAGATTTCGTTAATTTCGATTTTAAGCGTTGTTCCCCATTACGGCTTCGACGATTTTTTGAATTTAAGATATGTTCAGCCTTTGAAATATAACTATCTTGTCTGAATCACTGCATTAGAGTAAGAAGAAGAATCGTTATTTCAAGTTCTCGTTTTTACTTTGCGTCTTTCCTTGAAATTTAGCTTTTGAAGTTTAACCAAGCGCCTAAGATACTGCAATTGGACGTGAACCTATATGTATACGTACATACCTGACATTATCAAATATAATCCTCAACAAGCATAACTTAATCTAATAGAGGATTAAAATGCGTGGACTGCCAGAAATCTTTTCACCTTGCATGTACTACCATTAGCAATGACCTGAAAAAAAATATCAAAAATGGCACAGTGGCCTTTCATTGTTCGACTTGTTCTGAGACTAACGCGAATGCATCCATCATTGGTGGAGATTGATTCTGATTCAGAAAACGCTACGTCTGATATTATGGAAGTAGTGTCGCAAGAAATTGAAGGTCACAGATTGTTTTGACAACAGTTGGTGGAATAGATTAATGCTAACTGCCATCTTATAAAAGATAATAAAACACTTCTTGTTATTTCCACAACGTATATATATATATATTTTTAACTTTACATATAACGTAAGCGCCAATGCATTTTATCTTATTAGGACATCATCAGGGCTCTTGTCGTAATGGAGGACTGATTAATTAGGCTGCTGACTATACTCTCATGAGTAGTTAGTTAACGCATGCGTAGTAGATTGAAAGTATAATTCAAAAGTGGGCTGTTGTTTTTAAAATCTAGTTGGTCGTTTACTATAAAATAGCCATCGTCTTTAGCCTTTTTAATCTCAAAAGTGTGATATCTAACTAGTAATCTCTTTTCTGACAAATTATGTGGTAATATAATGTCATCTGTATTAGGCTTATGTCCGATTAAGCTAAGGTGCTTAGCGAAACCTGAATTTGCAGCATTTGCGGGAATAATATGTTCTTTAAATCTAGTTCTTAAGGATCTCTTGGTTTGCCCATAATGTAAGTGACATCACAATCCGCACAATTTACCTTATAAACCCCGCATTTGTCAATTTCATTAATTTTAAGTTTCCAATTGTTGTTGACTAGAATGTTTTTACGAGTTCTATTGTTAAAGAAGGCTGGCTTTATGTTTGTTTCTCTAAATAATTTATTTAAACTACTTGATATATCGCCAAAGTAGGGGATTATTCTCCATTTTATCCAAACTTAGTTGTTTGGAAGGAAAAGTTATTTCAATGGCTTTTTTTATAATGTTTTTGCGTCAGTAATTTATAGATAGTTCTATTACTATACCCATTGTTTCTATGATTTAGTTTTATTGTCATGATCATGATTTATTGTAAAATCCCATAGCCATATTATTACTAATAAAAATAGAGATTACCCTTTAGGATTTTTTTACCGGGGCAAACTTATATTTGTTCAAGAAGGAATTTATTTGGATTCTCCGGTATATATCAAAAGACTTGAAACTTGTCACCAAAAATAAAATGGGTTGTATGATGAAATAACAAATAAAATTTTTTTTTTAGTTTATGCTATATACTGGAGAATCCAAATAAATTCCTTCTTGAACTTATTATTACTGTATTATTAATAAATTGTAATCTTGTGTACATATGCTATATTATTATTATTAAGGAATTACTAGCTCATAATCTATTCAGGTCATACCCAAAATCAGGCGAATTTTTTTTTTTTAAATTAGACAATTCTGGAATTCTCTACTTACTTCTCAAATCCTCCGGTGTTTTGCAAATGGAAAAGTAAGTGAAAAAATTCTCAACTGACAGTATTGCCTGATTTTGTTGCATTTTGTGAAGGTATCTAAATACCTAGGAAGTTCAAGTTGAGTTATGTATTTACTGCATATCCTGACTACATTTTGAAAAACTAATTATGGAAATCCATGCAATCAATACTTACAGAGAAACATGGATTTTGTGGGTCAAGGTACCCGCTAAAAATTGAAAATCACGCGAATCTGATTAATTTGATCGTCTTCCAGTACAGAAGAGATGCTGTAAAATTTTTAAATATACATACACGATACATCTTGTGTGTATGGATCAAATCGCATCTGCATTTTATCCCCCAATTAAATATGTAAATAATTTTTGAATCCGATAAACGCTTTTGGAGATAAATGTAAAAGGAGTGTATCAGTCCTTTCTTAAGTGAAAAAATGGCCTGTTTTTGGTACAAAGATTGACATATTTTCATCTCATAATTGTAAAGAATTAGTAAGTCCTGGAAATTCACTTCCCATGATAGAGCTTCTCACAACGCAGTACTATTGGATGTGAAATAAAGAACGGAAGAAATATTAGCCAAATATAGGAACTGAGGTGTATATGATCCTGGTGTAAAAAACGGTTTTCGGCGGTAAAAAGTCAGTTATGACGTTAAAATGACAAAAACAAACTACACGACTCGATTACCCTCTCCTCTCTCTTTAATTTGGTAGCAAACATGACGTATTTTGGACAACCTCCTATGGGGGGTGGTACGAACCCCAACTCCCAAAACACCCTATCCCAAAAAATGTTCACCTATGTACCCTAAACCCTTAATCCGTCAGAGAAAACCCCAATACACTACAGTCCTCCCATACAGAGTTGGGCGTGAATATTGCGACCGTCGAGGCCCTTTAAATTACCGTTAATCGAAATAAAATATATCCTATAATAGCCATGAATACCTAATTACCAAGTTAATTATCTATAGGGTATACTATATTATACTATATATGTTAGAGCAAAACGGATTGGACACCCACGCATGATATTAAAAGTTATATTAATTTTTGCATGTCCATCCATCCGTCCGTCTGTCTGTCTTTGCGCAAGATAACTGGAGAACGCGTTCACTTAGAAAGCTGAAATTTTGTACACGGACTTTAAAAAACTAAGTAAAATTAAGTTCGAAAATGAGACAAATCGGGCAACTGTTTCGTGGGGTTGCCATATAAAACTTTCGTTTTCCACTATATATTTGGACACTGAGAACGCATCGATATAGAGAGCTGAAATTTGGTACGTGGTGTTTTCATTATACTAGCAAAAAAAATTTTAAAAATGGACTCAATCGGGCATCTCCTTCGTGGTGTTGCCAAATAAAAGTTTAGGTTTTTTACGTATACTGTGCAAGCGATCAGTCTAAGACATTTTTATTGCACTACAAACTTCTTCAGAATATGAAATCCTATAAAATTGGTTATAATCATTTTTTCTGTCCGACAAACCGTTCTAGAAATATATGCGAAAAATCAAACTTGCATAGATCGGTGACCATACGAAATTTTATATGGGCATTCATCTAGGGTATCATAAGAATTGCTCTTAAACCAATTCTAGCTTTTTTACTTCTTTTTATTGGGCTTACAGATCCTGAGCTTACCCCTGCGAATTATTGCAGCTCCTCATATTGTCTTTATTTTTTTTTTTTAATTTCCGTTAATCAGCTCCCATTTCTATTCCCGCACCCTCCTTAGATCTTGTTCGCACTGAGCTCGAGAAAGCCTACCCTGCTACATCCATTAAACTTTACCCCTACCAAAATGAAATTTCAATTTTTTTCGACATTGAAAGGTAATAGACAGATGTACCTCATATATGAAAAAAAGTCCAACCCTCTACAACAAAAAGTGAAACCCTTAATCGTCCCAGGCGATTCGCACTTTTTCACATTTCTTAAGTTTTCCCTAATTCTCCAACCATGTTAGTGAATTGGGAATGGAGAATCAGGGAAGCAAACAGAATTCTCATTTCCCAAATTCCCAAATTCTCCGTGTTACAGAATCCGGCCCCTGGACTGATTGAGCAGTTCGTTGGAACGGCCATGAAGTTGTTCTGCATACAATGAGCTCTTAATTGTGGCCGTACGCTTTGTGTACGCTTTATATCTTTTAGTATACAGAGTATTTTGTGCCATTCAATTTTTTTCTGCAAGAATTTTTGTTGGTGCTGGCAGTACATTTTGATGACTTCTTATTCGATTCTTCCCAAACACTTGTGATAATTAAATTATGTGGATATTTCATTTTCTTTACTTGAACACTTTCAATAATAATAATAATAATAATTTCTGTGATATTGATAATTTATAATCAAAAATCCTATTTTTTTGGGACATCCCTGTGAGTGAAGAAAGAGTTTATAACAGGCAAATAACTTGCATCTTGTAATATGCACTTGTACATATATTGCCATACAAAACTTTAGGCTTTCAGTTTATTTAACTTTTATTTTCATCTGGGGTACAATTTTATTGGTTTTGGACCTATTGTAGGGTTTCCTCTGGTAGGTAAGTGACGAACTGTTCTTTTTATCAACATAATGTAAAATTGAATTGTATGTATCTAATTCATTCCTATACTAATAATCTTCCGTACATGTTTAGGATTTAGTTAACCTATCCTACTGTTTTTTTCCTAACAGCTCATTAAAGGATTTTAACCAACTATATGAGAGATCAAACTTAAAACTTCATCGACATTGTTAATAAATTCGTATTGGGATAGTAGGCAATAAAAGTCATCACATATAAAAATCATGTGTCACTCTACGTGTACACGCTAATCTCCGAAGCCGACTAACCGATTGAATAGTTAGATAGGATAGTTTTGGATATGATAGATGGTGCTGTTTTCGAAGTCTACAAAACTGCCTGAGAACGCTTCGACCCGGAAAGCTGAAATTTTGTATACGGCGTTTTCATAAAAAGTGTAAAAACAACTTCAAAGATGGTTTAAAGCGGGTTGCGATACAAATATTCCGTTTTTTAGTGCATATTTGGACATTGCTTGACAACGAGTACACGTAGAGAGCTGAAATTTAGTACTTGGTGTTTTCATAGCACTAGTAAATAAAATTACAAAAATGGTCTGATTCGAGAAACCTCTTCTTGATGTTGCCATACAAAACTTTTGTTTTTCACTATATACATATATTTGGAGACTGTTCGAGAACGCGTCGACGTGGAGAGCTCTAATTTTGTACACGGCGTTTTCATGAAAATTGCAAATACAAGTTCAAAAATGTATCAAATCGGACGACCACTCTTTGGTGTTGCCATACAAAACTTTAGGTTTTCACTATATATTTGGACACTGCCTCACGCATATATTGCACATATATGTACTTGGTAGATGCCTGAGTAGGCTTCGAGGTGGAGAGCTCATATTTTGTACGTGACGTTTTCATAAAAATTGCAAATACAGATCGAAAATGGGACCAATCGAGCAACTTGTTCGTAGGGTTGCCATACCAAAATTCCGTGTTTTACTGTATATTTGGACACTACAGGGAATGCGTCGACGTAGAGAGCTAGACTCTCCCACACATATGAATGTATGTAAGCACACTCATGCACGCACACACACACACACATACAGATTCAGAGTGAAACCCTGGAGTAGGGAATGGCGAGATCGAGTCAGATAATTGCTTAGATATTATTTATCTCTCACCACACCACCCCACCCCACCCCCACCCTTCTTGTATCTATATTATCGTCAGGCAACGCCGATGGGCTCTCCCTAGCATATATATATATATACAGTTCCAAAGTGATTAAACAATTTGTTAGTACCGGAATTTTTATTATTTCGGAAGTGTCTCTCGCATTAATACAGCTAAATCCTTTATTCGCGGTGTTATTAGTCGGTTTTGCTTTTCGACAACGTATTCTGTACCGACAATGACATAGCCTTGAGTCCATTCATAAGAATATGACATAACTGAAGAATAAACTGAGAGCTTTTACTTTAAAAGTACAACATCATTTAACAGTTATACCCAAAAGTAATTTTATTCTCGAAACTAAACAACATCA
Source organism: Dioctria linearis (assembly GCA_963930735.1). NCBI lineage: Eukaryota > Metazoa > Arthropoda > Insecta > Diptera > Asilidae > Dioctria > Dioctria linearis. The sequence goes on along the minus strand of OZ005743.1, from coordinate 138,372,993 downwards.
TTAGAAATTAGTTTGAAAGTACACGGTTTAGCATTGCGAAATTTTTGCATGTTGGAAATTAAGCTGAAGACAAACTAAGAGTCCATTCTTATTAAATGTCATGCGTAAGGAGCAACATCACTGATGTCATTATCTCACCCGTTGGTCCCATTATAGATTTTTCACCAAATAAAAGTTTGGAAAGTAAAAAAGTTACCCTTCACTTATATTCCTTATCCTTTATGTTGAATTTACCCGAAACAAATTTTTATTTTTTAGAAAAGATTACACTTTTAACTATACATATTTGTTTTATTTATTTCCTTTACTGGCTTAGTTTAAAAATGATTATGAATGTGTGCGAACTTTCTATTGAACAACATTTTAATTTCATAGAATAACGACCGAAAACCTTGCTGTACACTGACGGGTAACTGTTACCCGTATAATTCGAAAAGAGAAAAAACCCAACATATAATGATTTAATTTATTCATGATTGATAGTTGGTTGACAAAAATTGGAAAATGTAGTTTTCGAAAAAATGAAATACTTACTCTGTTATTCTCATGAAATCAGAACACGAATGCTTTAGCAACATAATGATCATTTTTATAAGATTTACCAAGTAGCCATCTATTAGAACAACTAAAACTACAAATTAAGTTCGTATCATTACCATACGCATTATCTTCTACTATTTTATGCTTCGTGTTTCAACGCACTATATAAGATAACTGCAAACGCAAAGAATCTTCCCTAGTTTAAATAAAAACGTTGATGGGAATATTTGAAAATTAATTGCAATATAAAACTTTTGTAAAACTCAAAATTACATTCAGTGTCACTTACTATAAAAATACTAGCAAATCTCTAACCAATATTAAAATGTGTGCATATTAATATAATTGACGCATTATTAACTTACTGCTCTCCATTGAAAATGAACACAGAGGATCATCAAAGGGAAATATATTTAAATTCCCCTGGCACGAGAGTATTAAATGTCGCCTGAAATAAACACAGTTTACTTATATATGTTATATTATACCTTTATTCATAACTAACCTCATTGCATACGTAATTGTACCATTTCGATATATCCTAAGCGCGAAATGCATCGGATTTATGGGATCCTTAAAATCTCCGTGCATTATAAAATATGTATCCGGCAGCCATACATCTCCGTGATGATGTATAGCATTTAGGTATTCATATTGTGAACGATTTCCGTAATGGAGACGCGGATCATTCCATTGTTGATTGAGTAAAAATTCTACTTCGTATTTCTATTGTAAAAGTTTCATAAATTCGTATAACTCTTATATTGGTTACATTTATAAAATATACATACCAGACTAGATTCATCGGGTGATGCTAAGCTTAAGAGTAAAACATTAACGTTCACCGTGAGTGTGCCTAAAAATTAAAAAGAAAAAATTGTTATCCACAAATAACTTTTTTTATTTATTATGCTAATTCAAATATTTAGGTAGTAACTTAAAATGCTAATTTGGCGTGAATTTAAATCTATTCTTTACAGCAATTTCCTGATTTCAATAATGTAAATTCTCTAGTCTTGTGCTTTTGGTGAGATATAACATAAATGAGGGTCTCAAAAGCAGAGGGGAACAAGTACACTTATAACACTTTTGGGATATATCAGTTTAAAGTTGGTTAAATATCCTAAATTCTGTGTAAAGTCTTCATTTTGTATAATTATACTAAAAATTAGCCAGATATCTAAGTAATTTTTGTTGTGGTTAAAATAATGTTCGGTGAGTTTTGGTTCAGTAAAAAGGTAATAATTTAATCGCTTGAAATCATTTATACCCCATTTCCCTGTAAAACGTGTACTTGTATATCTATGCCTTTGCATGTTTAAAAAAGTACAAAAGGAAAAAGCCAAAGGAAAATATAGTTAAAACCCTTAATTTGTTTTTAAACAGAGTAAGGAAACGCACACCCACGTGCGCACACGAAAGACTCATGAGTAATTTACGGCTCATGTGCGCGTTCCATTTTTAAAAACTCATGTGCGCATGCGTGAGTCGTTGTCATTTTATTAGCGCACGCGCCCATGAGTGAGTAATTCACAATAAGAAAGCGCACACTCGCGTGCGCACACGAATTTTCTCACTGCATTATGTAGAAAACGTGGATAATTAATATTTTTAATGTTTATTTAACAAAGCACACTTTGTATACTTACACAAGAAAAATAAAAAAATAAAAATAAACTTTTGGTTTTCATTACCTGCGTAAAATTATATTCTATTAATATTTTCTTGCAAACCGTCAATATCTTTTGAATATTGGAAATTATACTCATCGACGCAAGTATATTGAGCTGCTTAGCTTTTGTTTGTCTGTCTCTCTCGACTCTCGCTCGCTTCTTTCACTTTCTAAGGATCACCTATTTTAAATCAAAGTTAACTTAATAATAAGGCGAATAAACATTTAAATATTAATTATCTACGTTTTCTACATCACGCAGATATTTCATAAATGAAATTGCATACACAAGTAGGAAATGAGCAATGAAAAATTTCGTGTGCGCTTTCTTCCAATGAATTACGCACTCGTGAGTAATTCCGTGTGCGCACGCTAGTGTGCGCTTTCTTATATTATTGAATTACTCACTCGTGAGTAATGAGCAGTAAGAAATTTCGTGTGCGCACGCGAGTGTGCGCTTTCTTATTGTGAATTACTCACTCATGGGCGCGTGTGCTAATGCCCAAGAAAAGCGCACACGACTCACGAGTATGTGCGCTTTGATCGCACACAATTTATTACTCATGTGTGCGTGCGGACGAGAGTGTGCGTTTCCGTACTCTGTTTTTAAATTCAGAATAAAGTAAGTCAATTCAATAATGAGTGTCTAAAAATCATAAACTTCTCTTTTTGTCATTATGTCGAGGGTTAAACATTGTAGTCAGACTCTAATACCCTCGAAAGACGATAGCCATAATTCTAAATTAGCTACATCAACAAGATAATCTCTGTCGTGTGTCACCCTTGAGCTTTTAATTATCCTACAAAGTATTACATAATCGCCACATCTTGACATTGACATAATTGAGTTTGGTTTTTGAAGATTATCTCCAAAGCTTTTAGACGCAGCTGTTCGTGGCGTTTATGACAAATTGCATCGTTTAAGAACAAGTTTTTTGAAGAAAAGGAAAACGGTGATAAAACTTCTCCTTTTTATAACCGAATATCGCCGCACACTGCTGCAAATAGTAACATCGGTCTTTTATTTGCTTTAAATTTTCGTGCACTATTATAAATACGTCTTTTTAACTTCTTACGTCTATTTAAAACAACTGTTAGATCAGCTAGTAAATCATTGCAGTTGCTGTCTTTGGCTATGGAGAACAATCTTACTACAATATATTCAAATTTAATGTATTTCTTTTCGAATGACTCAAAGCCGTCAAAAAATGACAAAGTTATTGAAGTTTAAAAAAACGGAAATTGAAAACGACCGCGGCCCGCGAATCTGGTGATGACGTCACGGTACACAACACGCACGATACCAGTCTGCACAAGATAATATTTATAAGACGACATTTTATGAAATAAATCCAAAACAAATCCAATCCAGAGCGCTTTTTATCACGGCGGCGCAGCGATTACACTTGCGCTGCGCTAGACCGCGAATTGTGTTGTGTATCGTGACGTCTTCAGGTTAGAGCGCATTTTTGAGAATGCGGCACTAAAATCGCTATAGCTTCGTCAATTTTTATCCGATTTCAATAATTCTTTCACTGCATTAATTCTTTTATTTTCCTATGATTCTGCATAATTAACTAAAATAGTCGTTGTTCCTCATTGCAAACAAAATTTGATATAATGTCAAAATCGTCTGTCACCATATATTTAATAGGAAATTAGAAATAATTTTCAATTACATAATTGGAAATTATTTTTGGTCGTCTGTCGACGGTATAATAGTGAAAAGCTAAGTAAAACGCTAAAGAGGTAGCGAGCAAGTCATTAGATTATATTGCATTTTGCTTTGATTTGTAAAAGACACTACCAACCAGTTTTTAACTTGAACTAAAGACTGTCAATATTTTCTAGTAAATTTGTAGTGAATTCTTTTCTGCGACTCGGTGTAACCATCGCTACTGAATCTGTAATTTCCCGGCTCTATTCTTCCCACCACATCAGCGGTGAAGAAGGAACACGAGAATGGCAGATTCAGTGGCAGTGTGAACAACGTATCGCAGAAAATAATTCACTATAAACTCACTATAAAATATTAATATACTTTGGTTCAAGTTAAAAAAGGGGTTGATAGTGTCTTTTACAAATCAAAGCAAAATGCAATACGATCTGATGACTTGCTCGCTAACTCCTTTGCGTTTTTTTTAGCTGCTCTCGCAGCATCGGCTTTCCTCAAGTGTACCTCCTTCAATTGAGCAGCATCTTTTTAATATTTTCAGAAATAGCATTTTTTATTGTATTATAAAGTTTGTCAAATTGACCTTACGAGTGAAGCTTCACTGGTGCGATTTCTTGTGCATTACATAACTCTTAATAAAGATCATACATTTTATTTACTTTCAGCGAAGTATTCAGATATTGTCTATTAGGATTATTCTTCCTTAGTAATAACTCTTATATTTGGGGAAAGAGTTTAACAGAGTCGACCTGGGTCCTGGGATGGAAGTAATTTATTTGATGATGCATGCCGCCGTCTTTTGTCATGACAAAATTACAAGCAATTGTGTTTAAGCCTTAAGGTAAAGGGGGTACAAGTTGCTTCTGAACAAAAAAGTCTCGTTGAAAGTCGTTAAAATAACGGCTGCTATATAACAACACATGATAGGAATTTAGTGATATCCCTTTGTTGCAAACATTTTGGGTATGTCTAGTTTGCATTTATTCACTTATCTCAATTTTTGACAAAATTTTACTTGTACTCCTCTGCTTTTCAGCTCCTCACATATTTATACAGATTGTCTCTTTAGAGCAGCTAGATGAGAGAAAAAAAATGTGTAAAGTGAAGCAAACTGGTGCAGACGGAGTGGGGGGGGGGGTAAAATTCATCGTTTACATTAATTGACGTAAAAATTCATAAACATAAACCAAACTATTATAATTGAAAATATGTTGGGTAGTTATTCTTTGGAGCTTTCCAATGGTTCGCAAAATGGAGAGGAGAAGCTCCCAACCATTTCGAAGTTATAGCTCAACAAAGTCAATTTTTTTTATACATGTCAAATTTAAGAACCACAAAGCATAGAAAAACCGATAACGTACAAACACAGGTCATTCAAAACAAAAACAAAGATCGCCTTTTGCATATATAATAATAATATTTAATAATATAATAATTATAAGACGGTAATACTAATAATTAGTAGTGGACAGTAATAACTATTAGACGGAGCACTAATAAAAGACGAAAGCTTATTACAAATCTATATTAGTTCACTTACAAAAAATATCAGCTTACTGACTACTAACAATTATTATTTTACAGTAAAAAATTGTTGTAAAATCCGCTCAAATCAATATCCGATGTTGCTTAAAGTGTGCTATTTGCAAATTACAATTTCTTGCAAGATGTGTCCAAAAGAAGTAAAATTGAAAAAAGAAGTATATTCTTGGTGAAGCAGTTTCTGCAGCAAGTATCAAGGAGTGAAAAACTGAGGCATGGAATTTGTGTAAGGTTTGGCGATCCCACCTAAGTACCGTAGAGTAGCTAGCAATCTTTCTTCTGCATTGATAGATGATTACATTCTTGTGTTTCGTTTTGTTATATAAGGCTTCAACAATTTCAATAATTTTTGAAAACACTCATCACTCATTCGGAGATAATTTTTCAAGTCTTCAGTTGCCGAATTTCTTAGTAACTTTATTAATTTCATATGCGAGATGCTTTGTCTATGAAGCAATCAATCTTTCACCCAGAAACGTTTTTTACTCTTCACTGGTACTTCTGACAAAAGAATTATTAATATCAGAGCAGCAATTTTCTTCTTTGACAAAATCATTTTAAATATTCAACCGAATTGCATGAAAATCGTGAATAAACTAATTACGATATGGACTGACGACCAAACTGCAGGTGTATGGTTAATCGTCAGTTTATCTTAAGTTTTCTATCTGTCAAATTTCAAACTTATGACGTGATCTAATACTAGTGGGTGGACGAAAACAGATTTGGACTGACAAATGCCATCTACAGTCTGAATCTGCAGATAATCTGTAAGTGAATGGGGACCATTAGTATACTAAGTTTGTCATTCCATTTGTAACACATAGATATAATGATGGTAGAGTAAAATGTATTGGACACCCACGCATAATATTAAAAGTTCTTTTGATTTTTCCTCACGATAGCTCGAAAACTCGGATACTAAGCGAGCTGAAATTTTGCACATAGGCTATTAAAACAAAATCTAAAATTAAGTTAGAAAATGGGAAAATCGGTTAACTCCTTCGTAGCGTTGCCATAGAAAAATTTCATTTTTCACTACATATTTGGACACTGCCCGAGAACGCGTGAGCGTAGAGCGTTAAAGTTTTGTACATTCATATAGTAATGGCCAGTTTCACAGTCGAGTTTAAACCATCCTCCAAGTTTAAACGCAGTTTAAACCAAATCGTGTTTCACAGTGCATTCTTTTAGTAACGTTGGTAGTACTGATTAAATTGTGAACTAAACTAGTTATCGCCACTATTGTGAAGCAATTTTTCTATCAATCAATCTGTCAATCGGAAAAGTAAACAGATCAGAAATTTTTTTTAAAAAATGTAGTTTTATTTGCTAATTTTAAATATGCCAACATTCAAAAAGGATGCACATTTTAACATAAGTGAAGTTGAGCTATTGCCTTCCTTAGTGCGTAAAAAAAGATATATAATAGAGCGCAAGAAAACGAACAAGATAGATTCGAAGAAAAAGTGACAAAGTTCTTTACTTAAACGGAACCTAGCATACAAATCAACGTCGTCCCACTCAATAAAATGATTTGGCCGATTTCTAATTACTCTCAGTCGTGGACAGAGTTGTAAATTTAACTCAAAAAAATCTTCTTAATCGCTAGAAATGTCTAAATCTAAATCCTCGACGAAATTATTTTCTTGATACAAGCAAACAATGTTACTGTCAAAATAAAATGTCATACATTTCAAACACTTTTATCATGAGTTTAAACCGCGGTTTAAACCAAACTGTGAAACTCATTCGTCGAGTTTAAACTAAATATTTGGTTTAAACTCAGACTGTGAAACTGGCCATAAATATATTTTAAAAAATGGACTAAATCGAGCAACCCCTTCTTGGTGTTACCATATAAAAATTTTAGATATCTACGTATCCTGTGGAAACGATCAGTGCTATATGGTTTTAATGTACTGAAAAGTTCTTCAGAATATGAAATCCTATAAAATATATTATAACCGGTTTTACTGTTCGACAAACCGTTCTAAAGATATATATTCAAAATTCACTTCAAAAATCAAATTTTCGCAGATGGGTGACCATACGAAATTACAACCATGCATTCATCTAGGTATCATAAGAATTGGTCTTAGACCAATTCTATCTTTTTCACTTGTTTTCAATAAAATTTCTGATATGTTGATAATGAGTTCATTATCTCTAAGTACCTTCTCCATCCATTATACTTCTTCAGCATCCTTTACATATATGGTCCTGTTTCGCAGCAGTGGCCCAACTGTAATGTGCAGCTTGTGATACGGTATATAACCATCATCCCAGTGGAATCCATGGAATTTTTGCTGATGCCATTTTACTCGTCTCTTTTTGCAGAACGGAGTTTGAAATACAAAGTGCTGTATCTGGTTTGATCAGTTAAAATTGCTAATTCGATAATGATAAATTCGTTAAAGTTTGCTTTGAATCCTTGAACATGGCGGCCATCTTCTTAATTTAATTTTCTCACTTTACTTATCAGCAGACTGTAATTCACTATTCTATCGTGTAGAAGCAGGCAATATGCTGTTGTATTAGCTGGTATATTTTCGGATGTCTTGAATTCTAGCTTTATGCCAATGGGCCAAGTTTTATTGTCTTATTTTGATGTGAACAATCAATGCCAGCAATGGGAGTATCGGTTTTGAACTTGTCCAATGGGAAAAACGGTTGATAATGACGGCCAAAGTATGATTGCGTAAACTTTGTATAAATGTCATCCAGCAATGCATATCTATGTATTCTGGTAAAATATGGCTAAGGAGTAGGTGGTGAATGGAGGACTGGTTATTTGCAATATGAAAGCTTTAGTGAAGATCGGGGCGGTTGAGAATGGATTACGTTTGGTGCTGCTTGAAGTTTCTGTTATGGGCAGCAGTTGCGCATAATCTATAGTAATTCTTTTTTTTTTTTTTGTAATGTTTTTGATCGGGGCTTATCAATATAAGTAATGATGTGAGCCTTTTTGGGGATCTTCTATCAGTAGGAAAAAACTACAAAGCTTTGTTTTAGTAGTTTAGTCAAAATTTACCCGACGTTTCGACTCTTAGTTTTAGAGTCCTTTTCAAGGGGTCTGTGAAAATACATTTATTTAGTCGTTTGAAATATTGAAAAAAAGTTTGAGTATAAATTCATATACGGAATGATTAGATTACCTTGTATACTATGTGAACAAAACTACTCAAGTAAAACATGACAAAAACACTACATTTATGTAATAAATTAACCGACAAAAAATAAATAAATTAACACAAAAAACAAATACGTTGTAAAAATTAAAGACTGAGTTCCATCAGCTGTTTTTGATTGTTTTGTTGGCTGTGGTGTCGTGTGTTCCGGTGTGTGTGCATAGTTTGTGTGAGTGGTGCTATTATGCGTCTTAGGTTGTCGTGTCAATGTTCGTGTTTGTTAATTTTATTTAGAATTGTGTAATAATTCTTGTGTATAAACTCTGTATCCTATCTGATGTTAATTAAGTGTTTCCTACTGATATAAATGTGACATGCTTCTTTTGTCTCTCTTTTCCTTTTGTTATCTTCTGTGTCGATGATGGAAGCCTGGTCAAAATTTATTTCGATGACGGTGTTCATTTTGCGATATTTTTAGCATAAAACCCGATATTCGCGATTTCTTAATAATACATTTCCCACAATGAGTACGAAAGAGACGCACTGCGTAAGAGGGATAGAAAATAGCAAAAAGGAGAGAGGATTGTCCAAAATCGAAATGAAACAGATCCAATCGATAAGTTAATGCATATTTTCGAAAACTTAATTAAATTACTTAAAATTTCGATTAAATGATTATGGGAAGCATACCAAAAGATATAGTTTTGAATTTACCGGCGAATGACATAAAGCAAAATTCACCTTTTTTAATCTTAGGGAATAATTCGAGGCTTTCATATAATGGATATGAAAAACAGAACAAATCTGGCTATAAAAAGGGTGTCAATTCGCTAATCTTTCTTCTTTTACAAATAATTGTCAAATAGTTTACATGTGCCAATTGAAAATAGTATCCTTAACGTGGAAGTTACATTTCATCAGCGATTTTACATAGAGTTTGAGGTTTTCATCAGTGATAATCTTACTTAGATTTCTTTTCGGTTTCATCATTTTCTTTCGATATTTTTCATAGAGTGTATTTAATTTTCGGTTTTATCATTTTCAATACAGTTCTGTCATTTGAACAATTAAATTTTTTTTTTTTAATATTCATTCATTCAATATATATATTTCTTTTAGAATTACAAAGAACTTTTGCAGTAATACCGGAATTTCATAGATTTTCGACGTGGTTAAATTTTGCATTTATCAAAGCAAATTAAATGTATATTTAAGATTGATTGAAATCACTTGTTAAGTTTTTAACTATTTATTTAAAACTGATCTTTTATATGAGTTATATATTAGACTATCGACTAATTATTCCCGCCGGTTACAAAATTATTTGGATTTAATAACGGACTATTGTTCATGAAATCTAGCTGATCGTTAACTATTTGGCCTTTTTTTATTTCAAAAATGTCTGCTCTATGCAAGATTTCTCCTCCGTCTATGTAATATAAATTTGTAATACTGTTTGAATTTATGCTATATTTGTTCTCTTTTAAATGTTTGGAGATAGCAGACCGCGGCGTCTTATTTCGAGCCCGCCAATATGCCCAGTTAATCGAATTTTTAGAGTTCGCTTTGTTTTTACTTACAAAAATTCCAGACCAATCATTAAATTTAATTTGATGTACCCCGCTTTTTTTTTTTTTGAGGCCATTCCCTTTATATATTTCTTTACTATTTTCGACACTCTCGTAGACCCACTTTTCGTCATCACAGCGAGCTGAAATTTGGCACACAGGTTCATATCGCGTGACAATTGAATCTATCAAAATTTGAACCGGAAATTTCCATGGAAAACCCGGAAAATCGGGAAAAATCATTTGAAAATTTGGTACAAATTTGATTAGTGGTAAATCCGTTTCAGGAAAAATGCAGAGTTTTCCGATTTTTCCGAAAAATTTTCTGGAATTTTCCGACTTCATTACTTTCTCTCCGACAATGGTGAAAACTTGCAGAAAAATCGAGGAAAATTCATGTAAAACGCTTTTCCGGAGTTTTTCAGACCAAGGAAGCGTTTGAGCGTTTTGCAACCTAAGACAAAGTTGTAGAGCGAAATGAGTTGCATAAAGTTGCTTTTGTGGAAAACTCCGTGGAAAACCTGGAAAAGCGGGGAAATCATCGGACAAATTTTCATCGATATGATTAGTGATAAATCTGTTTCATGAAAAGTGCAGAATTTTCCAATATTTCTGGAATTTCCGGAATTTTCCGACTTTTCCGGAAAATATTCCGACAAAAAAGTTTTATAAGCTATGCGGAATCATTTTTTTCCGTCATACTGGCATCAATACTTTCTCTTCAACAATCATGTAAACGTGCATGAAAAATCGAAGAAAATTCATATAAATTTAAAAAAAAAATTCATGGTAATAGGAAAAGTCTGTGGAAAACATGGAAGATCGGGAAAATTCATGTTATATGGGATCAAGTTGGAATACAGCTAAAAAGCGCTGTTTAAAATATAATTTGAATTTCAGAAAACCGTTGCAGTACTTCAACGATTTGATACTCGAAAAATGTTTGTTTTCGAATCGGCACCAAACGTGTCTTACAAATGGTTTTAAAATATCTCCATGCAGCACGTAATAACAATTTAGTTAACTTTTAAAAGGCAGAAAATAAAATGAGTAAAAAATGAGTTTTCAAACAAAACTGAGGCCAAGCCGCATGAAAAAGTAGAAAATAAACTTTTCTTCACACACAGAGGTGGACTCAGATTTTATTTGCTGACAATCACCGATATATTTCAGTATGACCAATCAGAGGCAATAAGTGATTTGATTCATGAAGAGAAAGAATATTCAAGAGAAATGTCCCAAACAAAAAATCTGAGTCCACCTCCGTATGAAGAAAAGTTTATTTTCTACTTTTTCATGCGGCTTGGCCTCAGTTTTGTTTGAAAACTCGTTTTTTTACTTATTTTATTTCTACTGTATCAACTACTGGTTTTATTTTATGAATTAAGATGCAATTTTTTAATGTGTTTTTACACTAAAATTATATTTTTTGAGCCTTTTCAGTATTTTGGATAAACGGAATTTTTTTCTAAATTCTAGCATGGGACTCTAATCAGTGTCCAGCATATAACAATTGAATTGAATCGTTTTGTATTTTTTTTTAGATAATAAATTTTAAATATACCGTTTGTGATACCGTTATGTTGTGCTATTGTCAAAATGGTTTTTAGTTCTTTATTAAATGCGTGCTTCTATAATGGGATCGTAGCTGACATTTTTATATTCCATGGTGTGGTTAGAGGAATATGGAATTATAGACCCTGAGAAGGTATCTTTTCTATATCAGAGATCAAGTTATTATTTTGTTTTTGCAAAGTGAAATCTAAAAAGTTAATTTTATTGTTTCCTAATTCTACCGTAAATTATATATCGTCATCTAATTTGCTAAGTAATGTATTTTGAAACATGTCTAATTGTCGTTCTGAACCTGTCCAAATACAAAATATATCATCGACATATCTAAACTAAACTATTTAAAACATGTTTTGATAAATGACTAGACCATGAAAAAAGTTTCTTTTCAAGTAAGGATATGAAATATTCTGCAAAGAAGGGGGTGATGTACATTTTTCCATCAAAATAGAAATAGTTTCGGTTTAATCAAATCTATCAGCTCATTGGCTGCCAGATATTGTTCAAATACCTTGAAATAAAATATTTTGAAGTTTTACCAACGGTTTTGACGGGAATAAATTAGACAAATCAAACGACACAGGTATGGAATTACACGGAAGCTGTAAGTTCTTAACGTTGTCCAGTAATTCATTGGAATTTTTTATGGCATATGTATTGTGGAACGAAACCGATAAAGTTAGATATTAAAGTCAAAGTCAAAGTAAGTTTTTGAGTCAATTCACATATAATTTTCGTAATATGACTTTATGTCTCTATTTAAAGTTTTATTGCTGCCTGGCTCGCAGATTTGCCTGGCTTACATTCGCTTTTCATTTATATGAATAATGTCACAAAACATTAACCTTAATTATATCACATTTGAGTAGTTACAGCTATGATTAAACGCTTGAGTGTTCATACACTTGCTCCCGGTGTATATTTATTCGCATTGTCTTATTGACACTAAACCTATCTTAACACTACATAACCTATTATAACAAGAGCTCAGCCTCTATACTTTGACAGTATCATAGAAAATACTAATTAACAATACTATTGGCGCTGCCAAATTCAGAGTACATGAGAAAATAATACAAAAACAAAAACAAAACAAAGTGGTAAAATAAAAATAGTAAGAATAGTAGTAAATTTTTACATCTGCTTTAGCGCTTTCGTTTACTTGAGATTCATTTATAACTTAAAATGTTTTCAATTTTCAGTCTTTTAATTCACTCAATTTTCAATTTATAGTTTTAATTTTTATAATTTTTAGTTTATAGAATCTTCAGTTTTACATAGTTCTTACTTTCTATTCAGTCGATCTATATAACCAATGCAGATGCATCTAACTAAGATTAAGTATAAGTCTATCAGTCTCGAACTATCAGTGTTATTATCAGAGTGTCACTGTGCCGAAATTAGATACTTTACAAAAGTATACCATTTCAGGATGTCAGTACGTGGCCCTTTCGGCAAAAGTTTCAATCATTAAATTGGAAGACGACACTGGGATCTCTTAACCCCTGTAATTTTTCGTGGATGCCTTCTCGTAAAACGTACTCTTAGATCCCCAGCAGTGTTAATGGTGAGAGATGAGCGGGAATCTGCGCGCAGCATGTTAACAGGAGACAAATAGTAGTTGTCACCTAGGGAGTCGTTTCTGTTTGCGCTAAATATATTTTTAATTAATGGATTATCGTGGGCTTCCTTGGCCAGAACTTTTTCAGATATGCTTAGTAAGTATTTTATTAGCGGTGGTATTTTGGCCTCGCTATATAGCCTCCTGTTAGATTACCATTTGTGGCTGTCTGGTTTTCTAAATTTGCCAATACAATGTCTAATGACTTTCCTTTCAAAATATTCCAGTTCATTGGCGACGTTCGGAGTAATCTGGCTGGAACCAAGATGAAAAACCATAGCTAATGATGGGACGGATTAGAGATTTATATATCAGAAGTTTGGTTTTTTTTTAAAGGGCTTTCGCGTTAAGAAGTATTATCAATACCGCTGTGGCGGCTTTAGCTTTCTTGAGTACCTTCCATGTATGTGCAGAGTAGTGTCCCTTGCCACTTGTATTGCGGAAACAAATGAGCCCACTCTTTAGTTCGTTAATCCTTAAGCCCCAGTTGTTGTAGTACCTGGTCAGCTCGGGTATGAACCTTTGAATTTTCGCAAGCGCAAGATGAGGCTTCAATATAAATGTGTCGTCGGCATATAGAATGGCTGCCGGACTATCTGGTCCAAAATTTCTCAGCGGGAAGTCGTGTATAAAAATGTTGAAGAGTTTTGGTCTAACTATGGAACCGTGCGGAACCCCTGACTTGATCGGAAATGTATTAGAGGACTGCTCAGATATTGAAATTGAAGTAGTTCTATCTTCCAAGAAGCTGTTTATTAATTTAGTGATTTCCTGTTGGAGCCCGATCTCAAGCAGTTTAAACACCAGACCTTTGTGCCGCTCTCCGTCAAAAGCCTTTTCCAGGTCTATATCTAGCCCCACCGTTCAGGCTTTATCCCTGAGATTGTGAGTGATTTCATTAGTCAGAGCAAGGATCGCGTGGTCGGTTGAATAAGACCTTTTAAAACCGAACTGGTTGTGTGGTATTATACTCTGTTCTTCACAGAAATTATCGAGGTTGATGGCAATATCGAACAATTTCGAACAGTTTCCCTATATTTGATAGAAGGGCAATTGGCCTAAATTCCTCTATCTGTTTAGAGTTCCTTTTTTTGCTATGGGCATTAAATTGGCTACTTTGCATTCCCGGGGAAAGTAACCGTTGTTGATACAACGGTTGAAAATTGTTGATAATTTAGTGTCTAAAGTTACGGGACATTTGCGCAGGATATTGATATCTTATCGGGATCGTGAGATTTTTTATTGTTTAGATTTACTCTTAACTTTTAAAATGTTGTTGTTCGGCGTAGGTGCTAATGCTGTGTTCGTTTCAGAGATAAGTGCGAGGGTTTGTTCGGCGGTTGAAGTATGGAAGGAGTCCAATTTATCGGTTAACCTTGTCTTGGTAGATCTATCCAGTTCCGGAGTTTTTTCTGAGTAAATTTCGGCGAAGTGATTTTGAAAGTCATCTAGCTTTTCTGCTGTGGATATTAGGACCCTGTTTCGGTTTCTCAGATTATTGTTAGCTATGTTTGTGCCAAAAAATTTCCTATCCGAGATTCGGTCGATCTCCTTGAACGCTTGAAGAAATGGATTTATGTTTCTAAGTCTCTCTTGAAAAGCTAGGTTTAGTTCCATTTTAACTTTTTGGTTGATTATGTGGCTTAGACATCTAATTCTTGCGTTGAGCTCACCGTACTCCCTGTTAGCTCTATTCAGTTTCCTGTGGTAGATACGTTTCAGGCTTTTTAAGCAAATTTTCCTAGTTTTGATTAACTTTATTGTTTCCCTGGAAATGTGGTTGTACTTGTGGTCTCTGTCGTTAAGGATTTTAGAAGGTTTATTGGTACAGTTATTTATTTTACATATTATAATTTTAATATATTTATCTCTGTCGTCATTGGTCACATTCACTTCCACCGGAATCTCAACCCCATTGAGCCTCAGGTGAAGGTCGAATGGAAGGCTACCCAATCTTTTTCCGCGTAGCTTATGTAGCTGCGTGGAGCCATTGGAGTGAGAGCGCAGTCGCTTATGTTAATGCTTGCTAACAGACCAAAATGGTCTGATGGGGCCTCATTTGTCACACAAGTTGCACAGTTTCTGTTATTAAAGGAGTCTAATAGACTAAACGAGATCGAGAACATGTCCAGGACAGACGATGATCTTGGGAAGGTCGGGCCCTCAGGGGCTAATACATCAATATTTAAAGAGGGGCCGTTATTGATCCAGTTCATTATGGTGTTCCCATTTCTATTGGTTAGCAAGTCGCCCCAGTTGGGGTGCCTGGAATTGAAGTCGCCGCCTAGGATGGTCAGGTCGTAATTTTGGGTGATTAGGTATAATTTATTTAGTTCCTCCATTAGGGAGGGGCCCGCATTGCTGGGTACGTATATGCTGCCTTCTTAGAGTTATCCAGGTTATCTTTAAAAGGAATTACCACCAGACATGAGGAGAGAATTTCACTGTTGAATGAGGTTTTTTCATATTTGATATCGTTTGCTATGATGGTGGCAGTTCCTCTGCCTGCGTCATTTCTTAATGTGTTGTATCCTTGAAAGTGTACACTATGTCTGTCATTCAGTCTAGTCTCAGAGATGAATGCGAAATGAGGCTTGATGTCCTTTAAAATACTTAGTAGGGAAAGTCGCTTCCTATGAGAGATTATAGAATTAATATTTATAGACAAGATTTTATTTAAGTTTGCTGATTCATCCCAGAATAGATGCCGTAAAATTTAGGTAAGCTAATGCTTTCTCCTCAGTTGATTGAATGGCCTTGTATTTTGGCCAGAAACCTCTAATGCTCTCAATAAGTTCCAGAAAAGACATGTTAAAAAGCTTCTTGGCTTCATCTAGATAGTCGTTGAGAACGTTATCTTCTCTTGAAATAGAATGCCCAATAATTGGAGCCACCCCCCCCCCCCCTTTAAGGACGCTGGGGTAGAAAGTATTTGGGGTGGTTAGATTGTTAACCACCCTATTAACAGACTGTGTTCGACGTCTTGTGATTTCCCTCGCCTTCCTCTTGATCAATTCTGGTAGCTTGCTGGATGAGCACCGGATTGGCAATTCGCACACCTCGGGGCGGTCTATTCTCCTTCACGGAGCTAAGACACACCTCCGAGTCATGCTTCTCGCTCGTGTGCCCGAATCTCTGGCATCTAAAACACCTCAGCACATTTGAAGAGCGTTTTTTTCCAATATATTCTTTGGTATAGAATGTATCTGATATTGATGAGTTTCTTCACTTCTTCCATAGACTCTGTTTGTACCACGAAGATATTTAAAGGTACTCCAATCTTTCTTGAGTTAGGAGTGGAAAATCTCTGTATCTTAATAATTTTAACCTATTGTACCTGTGACACAATGTCAGCACGCACCCCTCAACGTCTACATCCCCATCTAGCCCCCTAATCAAAATAGAGGCTTTCCTCGCCTCCTTAGGCGTAAACGCCTTCTCGTTTACGCCTAAGGAGGCGAATCTCCGAATCTCTGAATAGAGCCAAAAGCTCACCGTGCAGGCCCACGTGACTGACGAAAACTTTAGTTCTTAAGTAGTCCAAGTTTTTGAAAAGGAACTTAATTCCGATCAAGTTTATTTCTGTGATTTTGTCTTTAACGACCGATGTAAGCAATTTTGAATTGACTCCGAAAATGAAAATTGGCGGGCACATTTTAGGCACCCTGATTATGTTAATGTTCGCGTTTGCACTCTTAATATTATTGTATGAATTAATAGAATTACTAGAATCTACTTGGAGTCTACCTTGTCTAACCTCTATGGAGCCTTGTTGATTAAGAGCGTCATCTTCATCCGCATCAGTTACCATGTTATTATCGTCTAGTATAAAGAATTGGTTCGCATTGACGTATTTCTTGATGTTGACGTCCACAGATATCGCCGCTCCAGAACTTCTTTTTCGTCTCTGCAATACTGTGGTGAAACCATCCGCATCCTGTTTTAAATTCCTTTTAGTTGCATCTACTTGAGAAATATTATAACTGGAACCATTCTTACCTGACAGATTATTTGATGCTGTATTCGCCAGTGATGCTGTATTAGCCAATGATGCCATATTTGGTGTCGCAGCAAGCTGCGACTGTTTGGAGAAACTTTTTATTTTGTCCGGCGGCCGTAAGCCACTGCCCAGAGTGTTAATCTTCGGAATTTGAATCCGAGAATCTCTTTGACTGTGTTGTTTAGAGACACCAGTAACTAGTTGTTTGGTATTAGTAAATAATTTCCCCTCTTGATTTTTGGTAGTAGATTGTTGACTTGTGTTGGTGTTACTCACCACCTGTTGCATAGGGTTAGTGTAATTCACCACCAATTGCTTGGACTTGGTAGAATTCACCAGATCCGCTACGTTGACTCCATCATGCCATGTGGCGTAATTTAGCTCAACATTTTTTTTTAAATTGATCCTTTTCGGCTTCAGACAGCAATTCCGAGGGTAATATTAACCCTCCACTCGCACCATCACGAAAAGATTCCATAATTGGGATGTAAAGTCACAGCTTTAAGCTTCCCAGCGGGTAATTCCGCGCAGAAGCCTCTTATTAACCAGCCTTCCACTTATAGCTTGTAGCACCCAACAAACAAAATAAAGTAATTTTATTTATAAACTTGTGATTACTGCACTTTTCTGAAATAAATATCTCCGCAATTCACTAAACCAACAGATTTATTAAATCCCAAAACTTCCTATTAACTCAAATGTGACGGGTCTCTCTGGCATCCAAGATGGAAGTCCTTAAATATGCTTACTTATAAAAGAAGATTTGACAATATTTTTCCTTAATTTTTTGTAGTGTCTACAAATCAAAAACTTTAGTTTCCTTCCTTCAGGCAGGCACTAAGCAAATCAACAGTAGTCCAGTTGAACTCGGTTTAATTCAACAAACCCAACGCCGCGCTGAACTACACTCAAGCAAAACCGTTGCCGACGAATCGTTAGATATTAATTTAGCTAAGTCTTTGACAGATCTTTTGCGGGTGCTTGACTTGACACGATGAAGCCACAGATCTTAATAGGCTGTTTTCTTTGTGTAATTAACAAGGCCATATAATATAGGAATTGACGGGCTCGCAAGCCCGCGTTTAAATTTGTCTATTCGAGTTGAAGTGTTATTTTCTCTATTTACTGATTTAATAACCTCTCGGATAAATATTCTAGTCGGATCACGATTTAATATTTCAACATTAATTTTTTCTGATTTATATAATTTAATGGAGAACAGAAGATTTTTAACTTTTATTTTTAACGATTCTAAATCAAATCATAAATACAAGAAGAACAAACAACCGCCTCGTCCGGGGTTTGAAACCAGGACCTTCCGCTAGCCGGGCGACTGCTCTTACCATTGAGCTAACGAGACAGATGATTTTCCTGGGTTTCAAACCACGTACCAGGCGGTTTTTTTTCTTCTTGTATTTATGATTTTATTTAGAATCATTAAAGGTAAAAGTTCTTAAAATTCTTCTGTTCTCCATCATTGACCTATTCTAACAAGTGTAGGTTCGATTCCCGTCCGTAAAAAAATTAATATAATATGATTTATCAAGAATAACAATGGTATTACCCTTATCAGCCTTGGAACTAATTAAACCTCTTATCTAAGTAATTTTATAGTCTTACTCTCCCTACTTTATGCCTGACGGTCTTGTTTGCTGAATTAGATTTTATTGCATTTAGAAGCTCAACTTTCGTCTCAGTATCATCTGCTGCAAGCGTCGCGTCCAAATGTAAAGCTAGGTCGATGATATTAGCCTCGCTAGTTCCTACGTCTGGTGCATACTTTAAGTTATTGTTCAGCAATTGCATTTCACTGGCGGTAAACTGCTCATCAGATATATTGACTACTCTCGGGAAAAAGCCACTATCCGCTATCGGTGGTGTGGGTGCCGATGAGTCATTAACCTTTCTAGTTTGTGTTTTGTCTAGTGAATTCTTGATGTGAGTTCTTACTGATGTCGTCATTAATTCAGACAAATTAGGAGACCGATATTACGGTGTAACGCCAATTTTGCTGTTTACATGCAGGATTGAACCATGGTTCAACTCGGGTTCAACTCCATATATACGAGGCCCGAATTGAGATTGGGTCGCCTCGGCTCTTCGATTCGACCACGTTTGGCTGGCGTAGTCGAGTCTAAATGGTACCCTATAAACGCGGATTGAGTGGTCGAGTTGGCAGCTAACAGTTGGGATTTATTTTGTTTGCTCTTTGCTCGAAAGTTTTTTTAGGTTGTATATTTATTTTATTTATTTAAACAAAATTTAGAACTTTTATAACTCCATCACAAGAATACCATAAATAAGATGTTATGTTGAACTGTCACTTCAACTATATTTGGACCCGTTATCAACTCAATCCTGCGTGCTCAAAAACACGAGTCGAAAACTCAACTTAATCTCGACTCAATCTTTCAACTCTGCATGTAAACATGGTAAATATAAGAATCACCAAAAACTGATTCTTTATCGCAAGTGGTTCAATTTCACCATTTGTATATAAGAAATCAATCAATTGATCAGTTGGTCATGGTATAAAATTATGCCTGTTAAAGTCATCTTCACACAACATAACAATTGACATACTAACGATATATTTTTTGTTACAGCAATAGCGTACCAGCAATTTATCATAATAAGAAAGGAGATTTGAATACATACATAGGTTTGATATTAAATGAATTAACGAATTGCAATTATAGGTTAGTTTTTGAAATAATTTAATGTCTAATGTCAATAATAAAAGAAATTTCCAAGAATAAACTACATGAATGAGCAACCGAATGATGTTTTTCACTATCGCTACACTATCGCCACCTGAAAGTCATTGTTTCAACTCTCGCTTTCATTTCTATTTTTCTTGTTTGTTTGCAGAGGACAGTAGGCGTTTGTATAGTGACAACTTCCTGGAAGGCAAGCCGCACTTTGGTTTACATTGGATAGTAGACCTTTATAATAGTGTAAGCTTATAGGAGGTTGAACTAGTTTGTAAACGTATGTTGGTATGACACTTTATTATTATTATTTATAGGTGACAAAAGCATAGTTATTCAGTAGTAGGATACAGGTCCTGAACGCACATAATATTCATGTTCTATAAGAGGACCGACAGTAAATTGGGTAGGGATCATAAATGTCGATATTCCAGCTGCTTTCACATACACATTCACCAATGGCTACTAAAATACTATTGGGATGATCTCTTGCCAAGAGAAATGATTAATTAAGAATGACGGAAATCAAAATTGTTGTCAAAGAATCTAATATAGTTTCATGGCTTTGCAGACTCCTAAATAACCGTAAGTATATATGTACATAAATAAATACATGAAGTAAATTCGCACATGCCTCTAGAGTTATAATTTAGAAGCAATATAATTAATAATATTAAGATACAGGTCAGTACAGTCACGGACGGCTAATGATGTGCCGTTCCCGGAAATATTCCCGAAATTGAAATGTACCGGTTTTGTTCCACGAGAACATTTACATTT
Source organism: Dioctria linearis (assembly GCA_963930735.1). Classification (NCBI taxonomy): domain Eukaryota; kingdom Metazoa; phylum Arthropoda; class Insecta; order Diptera; family Asilidae; genus Dioctria; species Dioctria linearis. Next base: position 138,352,181 of record OZ005743.1, on the reverse strand, counting down.
GAGTAATTTTACCGAAATTTATAGTTATGAGTTTAAATTTCATGCCAGGCACATTTCCGGGAACTTAAAATAAACATTTTTTTGTGTGATTTTCGGGTTAAAATGAACTAGAGAAATCATAATCCATAACTTGCTTTTCAGGTCTATTCATTTGACTTAAGTATAAATAAAAAAATAAATCTTGTTTTTATATTATTAAAATATTTAATTATTATAGATAGCGTGTTGGCGAATTGATCAATTTGAGTAGTTTCCTCGCTAAGAGTGTGTTCGTTATCCAAATTAGTTTCAGAATCGGAGCATAGTGATGCACTTGATATATGATGTTCAAGCCTATCATTAGCATAACTATTTATCTTTTTTTGCTCTCTATTCACAATTTTCTAATTTTGAGGTATAAGACATATCTTGCCTGCACTTTCAGTAGTCAGTGTTCCTTTTTTTTTTAGTATGGATGTTGCTAAACGTTGAAAATGATCTATCCACCATAGCTGACAAAATTTTCGCTTCCACTTTTCTCAAATCACTTTTAATAAATAAAGTCTCCCACCACGCAATAGATCCCATATAAATATCTTACTATAAAGATCATTCCCACACTTGAAGTCAGACAGGATCTTGTACGACTTTTTCGATATCAGTATGTCCATTATCTTGTGCGATCTTTATTATTATTTCGCACTCGCCGATACTTTCCTCTGTCGATAAAGACGCACCTCGATTTTCTGGATCTAATACGATCGCAGCTAAATGTAATGAATTCAAGCCCGATGATTTTCTTTCTAAAAATTTGATTTTTAGATCATCCTAGAATTCGCCGAAAGTATTGGCATTAGAAGAATATTTAAAGATTTGGTCTACTTCTTTGAATTCTCTGTGTACAAGGTGTACACAAGAATAATTGAATGTTATCCAGACAATTATTGGTTTCAAAATTATTTTGAGTCCACTCAAAACCTTCTCATCTAAAAGCTTTGTTTTGATTTTTTTTAATGGCTATAGTTTGCAAAACAATTTACAGCTGAAGAAACTTTTCAAGCTTAATAAGTGGCTACCCCATCTTGTCTTTTGAGGTAGATGTAGAGATTTTGCTATTCATTCTGATATCTGTGTTTTGACCTCGCCGCTCGTGCTCCTCTATTTTATTGAGAAGAAACGGCCACCGAATGGAATTAGGTCACAAAATAAATTAAGTTCCAGCTATGGTTAGTTTTCTTTATTTAGTTTGTTGTTTAGGTACAAAAGTTGACATTGCTTTTTGTTGCAGCTTTCACCTGCATACTAAATTAAGAAACAAGCTAAATAAACGAATGCTCAACAGCAGTAATAAAAATTGGTGCCGAACCTAGCTAACGACAAACAGCTATTGTTGACTCACAGACGGCGTGAACATCACAATGTCGTAATCGCCCGCAAGTCAAGTTGCCATTGAGTTTGATTTGGAACTGATTCTGTGTGGTGGGGAAACCGCTATAAAGCGAGCTGCAGAAGCATGTTTTAGGTCAGACTGGTATAAGCCGTCCGACGTGGAGTTTACCACTTTTTAAATTGTTCACCATATCAGAACAGTTGAATTTTCTACACAATAATTGGTAAAATAAAATATATAATTATTTTTTCTTTGTCTCCTTTTCGAATAGATTTTCTTGGATATCTGGAATCAATGGATTATCAAAGTGGGAGTATTTGAAATTTAGTTATATGTTGGGATTTACTATACTCATAGGGTTAGCTTGGCCAATGGGATATACCAGGGGTTTTTAGTTTAGCTTATTTTTGTTGAGTGCTAGTTAGGAAGCTTTGTATAAATATCAACTTGGACGTCCGCAACAACAACAGGAAGCATCCTCATGAATACTATGATATAAGTCACATACTTCCACGCTAACATAAAGTGTTTGTTTTTATTACTTTTGTTCGGTAAAGGCCAGATTGTTTCTAGCTGACTAATTAACGGAGCCGTAAACATTTCATAGTTTGTTGAATTTAGAGTTAAATATTTTACTAGAATTTTGTGTATTTTTCAGAAGGAAGAATTGAATAGTAAAAATAAATAGAGGTGAACATTAAAAGCATCGTCATTTATTAATTAATAATCAGTTTTCTATTCATTGAATTAGCCCAATACCTGATTTGGGAGGTTAGTGACGACCATAAGCGTTGACACAATATCTAACCTCCTGAGAGCAAGTGTTTCGTATAACTGCCGAAACATTTTGTTTTATAATTATCAACTCACACCTGTTAATTAAGCTTTTCACATTTACTTTCTATTTTCTAATTACACTTTTCCTTCCTTAAAACAACAATCACTTCTAATTACAATTTTTCCAAGAAAAAAATATCGCTTTTAATTATCCGACTGATTTTATTTGTTGTCTTTTTTTTTAGATCTGTTAACGCCGGTTTCCAAAATCGAACTCCCCCGAGGATTGGGCTTGCTGCCCCAGGTACCCACGATTCCTTCAAAAGCTTTTTTAAGCTTTATTACTTTGCCACTACATTGAAAATCGTACGTGAGAAAGCACAAAAACGTTCGGGTGCATTTTATATGCATCAAATGAAAAAATGAAATCCGATATGCATTTGTGTGTTGTCGGAGTAATTATTTTAAGTCACATACAATTAGATTTGATGAATTCAGAGAAAAACTGTATGTATATATGTACATGCAGGTAATTTTGCGGAATTGAGGTGATATATGTATGTATTTAGTACTGCATGTAGGTAAGTATACATGCCGTGAAAACGATATATGCGGCTGATAACAAAATGCAATTTACGGTAAATTGAATTTTTGTTTCGGCATGAAAATGCAATTTTAAATGCATTTAAAAATTTTAAATTGAGATTGAAATAAAATAAAGTATGTTTGATTTTCAGGGTCGAATCTGTAGCAGATTGAAATATTGCATATGGCCATACATCTATGTGCTTATCTTATGGTTGCGCTTCGGATCATAGGCAACTGGGTCACAACATCTGCTGCCGATTTGTCTAAATTTGGCTGTTGTGTCCCGATTTTTTTTTTGCCTTCAGCATGCAAAATTTCATTTTAGATTTCGGCAACATTCGCGGATCAAGATCAAATTGGTTATTGGTGTACTGCAACCTTAACTCAAAAAATCCAGCAATTCTTGCGCTAAGTGAAACCAATGTCGTTTCTAATGCTGATATAAATCAGTATCACGTCCTTGGCTACAGCTTCGTGCCTCTGTTTTCTCAGCATAGAGGGATCGCAATATATATTCGGAATGATGTGGCTTTTACCATTATACAAGATTTTCCTTCTGCCAAGCCAGAGTTTAATTACATCTGGATTAGGTTCAAACTACACAAGCACATCATTTACTTCTATTTCTTTTATCGTAGCCGAAATATGTCTGATGACGACACTATATGCGTATTTGACAATATCTCAAACAATATTGATTATTTACTTTCTCTCTCCCATTCTTCCGAAATCGTCCTGGCAGGCGATTTTAATGTCCATAACATATCGTGGCTCAGACATTCTTCAACCACAAGTCCTGCGGACCGTTTCGTTCAACTCTTCAGTGAATCTCTTAATTTGCAACAACTAGTGGATGCACCAACGCTAATTCCTGATGCAACTGGAGATAGGTGATTTACTGGATTTGTTTCTAACATCTCATCCTGACAAATTTTCCATCTCAGTTGGTTCCCCTCTCGGTGATTCAGACCATTGTTTAGTCACGGCTCAAATTACCACCTCAAACCTGTGCCGCCCTACTTCTGCACCTACAAGTATTCTTACAGCAGACCTCAACAACAGCAAAATCGCTCTTGGTTTCATTATAAGTCCAACCAAGCTATAAAAGCGAAAGAGTCTGCTTTTCGCGCCTATCAATTGCATCCATGGCCGGAACTGAAACAAGTCTACAAGACTGCACGGAACACCTGTAAGTCCATTATCCATAGAAAAAAAATTCTTTTTCACCAGAATATTAGACATAGATTCTTGGCAAGCTGCAGGAACAACTTCACCAGGTCCTCTATACCTTCACTACTTAAAAATGGTGAAGTGATTGTTGACTCCCAGGATAAAGCTAATATTTTAGATACTAGATTCGCTTCAAATTCTCGTCTTCCACCCACTTCACAGACACCTGTTTTACATCTCCCGAGTGGATGTGTACAAGAGCCAATACACATCTGTACGAAAGTTGTGTTGAAGGTCCTTAAGAGGACTAACGTCTTCAAAGCCGTAGGTCCAAATTTCGCCATCATGAACATCAGGAGAAAGTTCATGGACTTGGTGAACTATTACACTGACTTCATTCTCTTTCATAAGCCCGTATCCAATTCAAGGACTGTCAGAATCGCAAGCATTTGCAAAAAAGCATCCTTAACCCTCAGTAGCTGCGATATCAAACCAAAAGACTCGATAAAGTATCTTGGTGTTAGAATCAATACCTTCATATGCAGAGAACATGCAGAAGCCACAATCAAGAAAACCAACGTAGCTTATGGTCTCATTAGTCCGTAGATATAAAAAATATTTGTATGTAACTTGCTTTAACATTTATATTTAAAAAAATTATAGTCTCTTCTGTGCTGGAGAATGGCCTAATTGAGCTTTTTTCGAGTATAACCTCAAATTATCTTGATACATCAAAATCGATATTTCTATGTAAATGGATGAATTTAATAATTCCTTTTTGCAATATGGCTAAGCGTAAATGTAAAACAAGGGCCCAGCGCAGTGGGAAGATAAAAACGGCAAAAAATTCGGATTTTGTATAAATCAAATTTTTAGATCGGAAATTACCTAGGATCGCTAAATAGGGGTAGTTAATTACAATAACTATTTGTCTTAAAAATAATTGTTTTCACTAAACTTCGATCCGATTCTTATTACGGAATCTAATATGATTTCTGCAAAACACTACCAGCCTTTTTGTTGGTATCACGATATTGATCATTTCGTCGGTAATTAAGTATTGATTTGAAGTGAAGGCATCTTTGCCCACACTTCTTCTAACACTTCCTCTTCCTTCTCGAACAATGTTGTGTGCTCTGATGCGACCTGCTACACCTGATATTTTCTGTCATTTAGTATTATCACGTGTGAGAAAATATTGATCAGAAACTTGATCTTGTTAAATGGTCATATCATTTTCTGCGTACAATTCGTCTCAGATTTCTTCAACGTTGCTATCGTCATCTTCATCGAAACCTATTTATCGTAAAAAACATGTACAGCAAGTCCAGCCGGACTGTTTTCGTAGCCAATAGTTATATAAATTTAAATATCCGTTTTTCTCACATACCTACACATACGCCCACATATTTGGTTATCTCTCAAAATCGTGGAAAATAGAAGAGATAAGCATGTTTATCTCTTCGGTAAAGTACGTTACATATTTCAATGAATAAAAGTTTACTAAAGTTGAGTAAAAAATTATTATTTGAAAATCAATTTAATAGATATGCACGCAGTTGAAAATAAAAAAAATGCTTTGAATGCAGTTCAGATGAAGAAATAAGTTCAGATACCGATCCCAGTGAAACGACCAAAAAATAAAAATTTCTATTTTTTACAAAAATGTACTCAAGTAAATTATCTAGGAGCCTTTTGAGGCTTTCTTGTCAATTACGAGACTATATTCAAAACTGCAATAGAAATTTACATCAAACACGTCGTATAGATGTGCATTTGTGCGCAAGTATTTTACTTTAAGAAAACCAAAGATATGCAAAACAAATCACTTTTTGTCCAAGTATAAGAATAAGTGCACATGTGGAGCTATCGTGCAAGTTGAATAGAATGCGAAAGAGTTTCACTTCTGTTGTTCCACCTGATATTTCTTGTCATTGCTATTTCTATGATTTTGTTTAAAGCTACGCAAGACAGCTTCTGAATTTTTATTCACTGAACCAGGTTTTTCTGATCGTGAGAGATCACAAGATGAATTTACTTATCACTTATTTTTTAACTCTAGAATCTTAGGATACTTATAATTTACAAAAAATTAAATTTAACTTAAACCTCAGCTCAGTATGAAAGTTTTATTTGAGAAGTCAAATAAATGTAAAATATGAATATACGAAAAAATTATAGTTGTGGATAAAATGAAATGATCAAATTTTAACGCACAATTATTTAAAGTCAATTAGTGTTTTCATCTTCATATTGATCTTTGGTAGGCAGTTAGATACAACTTTTACTTTTTCCAGAACAATAATGTCAGACCATATTATTCTGCCGACCTTAAGTCTCTCCTTTTTTGAAACATCGTCATCCAGCGTATTCTTTTTTTAAATTTAGCCGTGAATAAATTGGTCTGATGAAATTGTTCCATAACAAAATGAAAAAAACATAAGTTGTGTATTACTATACCAAGCTAATTTTAAATCTGAAATAAAATTGTGCAGAACTTATATTTAAAAAAAGAAATTTTTTAAAGTTATAATATTCAGAAAGAACGGAGATATAATTAAAACGAACCGCGGCTATGTGGTCTCATTATGCCCACTACTGAAGTCAGATTATTTGCCATTTCCGGTGATGACAATCCACAGCAGTAGTCTTCATCTGGAAAAATATAAGAAACATTTGACCAGACTGGGTACAGTATGAGACTCTAAAACTAGCATTGATAAAAAATAGCTTTAATAACTTTTAAAATAACTTGAAAAGTGAGAAAATTAAAAATCATTATACATGATTTATCAAAATATTGTTGATTTTATATTTATAAAAATTTAAATGGTGAACTGGTGCCACATTGATTAGTTTAAATTAAAAAGCAAAGATATTTTCTGTACGAGAATTGGTCTAAAATAAATTTATTGTGATATTTCGAAAGACTCTTCAGTTTACAATTAAAATTTCTAGAGCTGGCAAAAGAGGTGACTTACAAGACCATTCTGATATTCTAGATGAAATCTATAGGATATAATATATATAGATACATTAAGCGTGTCATTCCATTTATAACGCATAGAAAAAATGCTGGTAGAGCATAATAGATTGCACACCTACGCATAATATTAAAAGCTATTTTGATTGTATTTCTGTCTGTCTGTCTGTCCTCATGATAACTCGAGAACGCGTACACTCAGAGAGTTGAAATTTTGTACACGTTGTTTTCATAAAAATAATAGAATGCATTTCCATACAAAAATTTATGTTTTTACGTATACTGTTAAAAAGATTGTTCATTGACGTTTTTATTGTACTGAAAAATTCTTCAAAATATAAAATGCTATGAAATAGGTTAAATTAATTTTTACTATCCGAATACCATTTTGGAGATACCTACAAGGTGTTTTCGCCTAGGAAGTCAATAGAGCAGGAGGTGAAAGTACTCACCTAGGCAAACAACAACTTTTATGCCAGGGGCGGGCCATATGAACCCTTTAGGAGCTACAGGGTGATTACGAAAAACAATAGTTTTTCACAAAACATCCTGTATATTAAAAAGTACAAGGCGTACGGTCACAGTTAAGAGCATATCGTATGCATAACTTCATGGCCCTTCCAACGACTGCTCGTACCCGTCTCCTCTCAATATTTGTGGCTGTCTACTTAATCTAAAAATTTCAGATTTTCTTACCTTTTTTTAAATTCAATCTCTATTTTTTGCAAAACTGGCATTACCATAACGTTTTTTTATAAAATAATGTAAACTCGGGACTCTCCTCTTTAATTTGACTTACTACATTAACATATATTCTCAAAGCTATTCTGATATCTATTTTCATTAAAACAAATATTGGCTAATTTCGGAATGAACTGAATAGCTTTTGAGCTAATAACTCTTTAACACATACAAATAGGACGTAGGATGTAATAGGTCAAATTAAAGATGAGAGTCTATAGTTTGCAGTTTATATAAAAAAAAGTTATGTTAATGAACTTTGTGAAAAAAAGTATGGGTCAAATTATAAAAAATGTAAGAATATCCGGAATTTTTAGTTTAGGCCACAATAACTCCTAGTTGAAAAGTCGTTGGACGGGCCTTGAAGTTCTGCATACAATCAGCTTTAGAAAGTGACTTTTTAAGATACAGGGTCTTTTGGAAAAAACATTTTTTTTCTTAATCACCCTGTAACTCCTAACTGGTTGATATGCCCCTCATTTGTTGTTTGCCTAGGTGAGTACTATCACCTCCTGCTCTATAGACCTCCTAGGCAGAAAACACTATGTAGATGCGAAAAACCGCTTTGGAAATCAGATTTGCTTGTTTAAACTTCATTTGAAATTGTTTCGTTACTACTATAACCAAAGCTTGAGGATTTCATCTTGGCATGGGTTATGTACACTGCAGATTAGATTAGTTTTGTGAAGGGGTGTGTAGGCGTTAGCCTCGCTATCACTGCGACCTGAAAAATCTAGTTTCAGACTGTTAATAAAATCTAGAACCATTCTGGGATTGAGGTTCCACACGTAGGTTGGTGCAGGAAAAGCATGTTCCAGGTGGAGTAGTCTGCGCCTGGCCAATGCCTTGCAATTGCAAAGCAAGTGCTCCGAAGTTTCGTGAGCATCCTGGCAGAAACGGCAGGATGAAGTCTCAGCCAAGCCCAGCTTGTTTAGGTGATATCTTAAGGGGCAATTGCCTGAGAAGAGCTCAGTAATAGCTCTATTCTTCTAAGGAGTAGAAGTTCTTTTGTTTTTCCGCTAGAGGTGTCCAAAAACCTTTTTGCCTGACGAAGTCCTTCTAGCCCTTCTCAATACAGGGAGTTTTGTTTATTCTCCCAGTCGTTTAGGGCAGCTCTGAGGTTACACTTTGAAGTGCCACAAAATGGCTCTGGTCCGACAAAGTGAGTTTCCGCTCCTCTTTTGGCTAGGCCATCAGCAATTTCATTGCCTTTGTGGCCCTCATGTCCAGGTACCGACATGCAGGTATTATTTTGGTATATTTAAAAGTAACCCAAATTTGATCTTAATCGCAGCTAACGGATCCACAATTAATACGTATGTTACAAAATTATTGAAAGTAGATTTCGGATTAAGACGAGATCTAACTTATCCGCTCATCATTGCTGGAGTAAATAATCCTATTATTGAAGCGGTTTAGAAAAATTTAAATTATTGTTTGATATTAAAAATTAGAAATTGATTAACGGGAACACGTCGGTATGGTAAATGGAATCACGATAAACGCAAATACTCCTTCACCACGTAAGATTGATTTAATGAGGTCAGATCACCACATACCAGTGGACCACGATGACATTCAGAACACAGCCATAACTACACATTTCGGTTTATTTGAATTCAGTAGAATGTCTTTTGGATTAAGAAACGCAGCGCAGACATTCCAGCGATTTTTGGATCAAATGTTAAACGGATTAAATTTGGTTTTCACGTACATAGACGATATTTTAGTGGCAAGTTTAAAAAAGAACATATATCACATATAGAAAAAGTATTTGAAAATTAATTGATTAATCTTTAGTCATAAAATCACTACATAGGGAATTCTTCCATCTGAAGTCAGGGTTAAAATAATTCAAAATTTTCCTTCTCCAAAATCAGTTAGGCAAATCCAACAATTTGTGGTAATGGTTACCTATTATCATAGATTCGTTCCACGTATAGAAGAATTATTAAATCCAATGCATATTATGCAATTTAACCAAGTTACTAAAAAAATCGAGGAATCTTAAAAATATTGATTGGCCACAAGACTGCGAGATCGCTTTTAAAACAATTACTCCACACTTTTGGTTCATCCACGCTAAGCTAAGTTTTTTTTAACGGTCGATGCATCACACGTAGAAACAGGAGCGGTTTTGGAGCAGTACAATAAAAATAATTGGGAACCTTTAGCCTTCTTCTCTAAAAAATTGACTCCAGCCGAAACAAGATATTCACCCTTTGACAGAGAGCTTTTGACAATCTATTCTGCCATTAAACACTTCAGAGATTTTCTAGAAGGTCCAGATTTTACCATTTCACGGACCACAATCCATTAACGTCTGCAATCTGGACCAAGACAGAAAGACGTCCCAGTCAAGTCAGACATTTGGATTTCATAACGCATTTCCCTTCAGATATTAGACATATTAAAGGAAAATCTAACGTTGTTGCAGATTCCTTATAACGAATAATAGTTAACGATGAAAGTATCTGTGAACTAAATAACAGCAAAATAGACTTAGAAATTATCGCTAAAAACCAAAAAGATGACGAGAATTGAAGCGTCTAATTTCTGCTCAGGGAACTAACAAAATTTGTTAGTTTAAAGTAATTGAAACAGAATTATTATCTTCCGGAAATAAAAACTACACGACCATATATTCCAAAATTTTTAAGGCGGAATATTTTTGAACTTGTCTATCACACCGTTGTATAAGAGCAACTAGAAAATTGATTTCTTCAAGATACTTTTGGCCTAACATGAATAAAAACGTAAGTTTGTGAGCAAAATCTGTTTATCTTTTCAAAAAAATCTAAAATTTACAAATATACTAAGTCTGAAATTGGTCAATTCCAAAAGGCATATTTGAACATATTCACGTAAATTTAGTCGGCCGATTACCGCCTTCCGAAGGATTTACTCATTAATTAACTGCCATCGACTGATTCACAAGGTGGCCCAAGTATATCCTATAACGGATATTACTGTAAAGACGTTGTACACTCATCAGACATTTCACGTTTTGGAATTTGAAATAACAATAGACCAAGGTGCTCAATTTGAGTCTAAATTATTTGAGGAATTTTCCAAATTATTAGGGTCGCACAGAGTCCGCTCTATCCGCAATAGAATTGAATGATAGCACGTTTCCACAGGCAATTGAAAGCGTCTTTAAGAGCAAAAACGGATCATACTATTTGGGTAATGCAAATACCAGCGATTTTCTTGGGTCTTAGAACTGCGATTAAAGGGTATATCCACAGTTGACCAGCTGATTTAGTTTATGGGCAACCACTGCGAATCCCAGGTGAATTCTTGATAAATACACCAAAACCAACATTGGATCCATCAAATTTTATTACTGAACTGCGGAAGCACATTCAAAATTTTGTGGCAGAATAACAAAATATTTGTACCGAAGGACCTACGAGATTGTGAATTCGTGTTTGTGAGAATAGGCCGTTCAAAACCTTTACTAAATAGTCCATATGAAGGACCATTTAAAGTAATTTAATGGAATGACAAGACGATTTTAGTTGACTTCAGCGGAAGAGAAACCAATATTTATATCGAACGTCTGAAACCGGCATCTATGGACTTGAATTTAAATATTTAAATAACCAAAAGCCAATAACAGATTACCATGTTAAAAATAAAGTTTCATTCAAGTTATGAAATATAAGTTAAAATATATATCCGATGGTTCTTAGATGGGCGCTAACGCTGAGCGGGAGTTGATATAGCGGAAGCTACACGGTTTATTAAGTTGTTTTTTTTTTTTATTAATGTCAGTAAAGATAGATTTAACGTTATTTTCTTTTAAACCGAGTAGACTACGTCATTTCCTACTAATGTTTTTGTATCGTATATAGGTACGTCTTATGTTTTTCGTTCTGTCCGACTTGTCAAAATTACATCGTCTCCTAGGGGGATGTATTATTGTGTTATTAGTAAAATAATAAAAGTTCTTTTCACCAAAAGTCAACTTTTATTCAATAATCAAAAGGTTATGGGTGCAGGGCTTCAGAGCATGAACGAATAATCAGTGTGTGGTGAATAGTGAAAATAAAAATCGTCACATCGCAGAACGCTACCCATTTAATTTGTTTTTTCGGTGACTGAAAATTGGGATTGGAGGTCAAGATGGACAAGCTCCTTCACATTCAAAAGTTCGATGGGAAAAATTTCCATCTCTTGAAATATCAGATGGAAATACTTTTTCGAGTAGAAAGAGTACTGGATTTAATCAAGAAAATATCGATTCGTCCGGAACCAGATAATGATGCGAGAAGAAAATGCGACGATTTGAATGCAAAGGCATTGCTCATAATTTCTACTATCATGGAATTTGAGCATTTACAAATATTTATTGCTTATACCATGGCACCAGATATGTGGAAACAGTTGAAAATAATTTAGAACAACGTTCTGCGCTAAATAAGATAATGCCCAATTAACAATTTTTCAACAACCTACCGGATGACCGAAACAGACACAATTTCTCAGCATATTATAAGCAAGGTCGAATCGATGGCTCAAGCGCTAATTGACGTAGGAGAAAAATTAAGCGATACAGATAAAGTTGCAAAGGTTTTGCGAAGTCTTCCTTTGAAATATGGTGCATTTGTGACTGCTTAGGATTCTTACGACGAGACGAAGCAAACTTTCGATAATTTGACGGCGAGATTGCTTAATGAAAAACAACGTTTAAGTCTCGGTAATGACATGGACACCGGATTTCCTGTTTTAAATATAAAAAAAAGTCGGAGAATTCAAGACAAACGAGAGACTACAACAGGCTGTTGTAAGTCTAAGATTAATAAAAGAAACAAACAAATGTGGAATGCTATTTTTGTCATAAGAAGGACCATTCCAAGTCGGAGTGTTGGAAGAGTTTGGGATCACACTATAAAGAAGATGGCAATTTTTATAAAATTCAAGCAATGGTTGTCGAAATCAAAAATCTATCAGTAACAGGCTGGGAAAATGTTTGGTTAGCAGATAGCGGTGCCTCTATACATATGGCTTTACATAAGAAGTGGTTTCTGGATTTAAAATCGACAGAATCTGACTGCAACAATAGTGCAAATCGGTGATAACTCGATTGTGTATGCTGAGGGAATTGGCTCAATTCAAATTAAGGCATTAGTACAGAGACGATGTCAACCACATACCCTCGCAGATATTCTATACGTGCCGAAACGGGGGGAAAATTTGTTCTCAATTGGAGCAGTAACGAATAAGAATTTAGAGGTGACCTTCGATAAAAATAAGATCGAAGTTCGAAACAAGGGTTTAGTTGCTCCTGGTATAAATCTGAAGAATCAGTGATATAAGATACTTTTCAGAACAATTGGAAATTTCGCTACAGTAAATTCTCCAATCCTGTGGCACGAACGTATGAGTCATATGAACTTTTCTAGTCTAAAACAAATGGCCGATGAAGGAAAAAAACCGGGTTTGAAAATAAAAGATATCGAGAGTCTCTTTTGTGAACCGTGCCAATTTGGCAAGTTACATCTCAAACCTTACAGAGATAATTTAGAAGATCGTGCGAAGAAACCGGGCGAGTAATACACTCAGATGTTTGTGCAAAAATGACAACTACTTCTGTCGGTGGTGCAGGCTATTTTGTTCTCTTCAAAGATGATTGCACTTCATACCGGTTTACATATTTTATCAAACACAAGAGTAATGTATTCTCAAAATTCCTTGAGTTTGAAAAGTTGGTGCAGAAGCAAACATGTAATAAAATAAGAGTGTTTCGCAGTGATAATGACCGAGAATTTAAAAATCAACAATTTATAGATTATTTCAAAAAGCACGTTATTATTCATGAAAAATGCACGCCGTATACTGCTCCACAAAACGAAAGAGTTGAACGCGATCTTAAATCGATCACAGAAAGCACGAGGACGATGCTTAATGCTACCAATCTTCCACGTTCTTTATGGGCTGAGGCAGTAAATACAGCCGTTTACACACTCAATCGACGTCAATGTATGTCAAATAATACGAAAACACCGTATGAAAAATGGACAGGAAAGGAGCTGACTCTTACGCATATGCGAAAATTTGGAGCAACGTGCCAAAACAGTTTTCTTGCCTACTAATGTTATTGTATCGTATACGTCTTATGTTTTTTGTTCTGTCCAACTTGTCAATTACATCGTCTTCTAGGGAGGATGTATTATTGTGATATTAGTAAAATAATAAAAGTTCTTTTCACCAAAAGTTACCTCTTTTATTCAATAATCAAAGATTAAAAATAAAATAAAATATTTTTTATGCAATTACATCTGTCATATTAATATTTTTGCTGACTGTAAAAAAAAACAGAAGACAAGTATTTTATTTGACTTTTTGAAAAACTTTAAATACAGACGCACACTACTGTATACGTTTTGGAGAAAATATACATCAAGACTATTTGTAATGTATCTCCCTCAAGGTCTTAAAGTCCTACACTGTCCAGTCAGGGATAGTCTGGGAATGTCTACAAACCCTCAAAAACTTATCGAGGAGAAACAAAGTTATCCTCATGTGAGTACCTAGACATAAGGGCCACAAAGGCAATGAAATTGCTGATGGCCTAGCCGAAAGAGGAGCGGAAACTCAGTTTGTCGGACCAGAGCCATTTTGTGGCACTTCAAAGTGCTACCTCAGAGTAGCCCAAAGCGACTAGGAGAATAAACAAAAATCCCTGTATTGGGAAAGGCTACAAGGACTTCGTCAGGCAAAAAAGTTTATCGACAGCTCTGGCGGAAAAACAGAAGAACTCCTACTCCTTAGAAGAACAGAGCTCAAAATGATCACTGATCTCTTCTCAGGCCATTGCCCCTTAAGTTGTCACCTAAACAAGCTAGGCTTGGCTCAGACTTCATCATGCCGTTGCTGTCAGGATGCTTACGAAACCTCGGAGCACTAGATCTGCAATTGCGAAGCATTGGTCATGCGGAGACTACTTCACCTCGAACATGCTTTTTCTCCACCAACCTACGTGTGGAACCTCAATCCCAGAATGGTTCTAGACTTTATTAACAGTCTGAACATAGAAAGGGAGTAAATGCAACGGAGATTCACAATAGAATTTTCAGGTCGCATAGTGATAGCGAGGCAAACGCCTACACACCCCTTCACAAATCTAATCTAATCTAATTTGGAATGTAAAAAAAAATATACTTTGTGTCAGGGCTATAGTTTCAGTGGTAGAACAGAATAGAGTTCTGCCTTGTGACCATAAAGAAGTTCGAATGGTGTAAAACCAGTTGAAGTGTTAGGAGTAGTATTATGAATGAATACGGCATACCTGATCCATTCATCGCAATTATCTTGCGACTTATTGATAAAACATCTCAAGCATTCCACTCTACAGTGACTTCTTTCACATGATCCGTTCGACTGCAGTCTGTACGCTGTCGTTTATAATTTAGATATTTTTAACAGTTTACACACTTCTTTGAAGGTTGAGCTAAGGAAGTTTTGACCGTTCAAATGTATGGTTAACTCCTGTGTGACCTACACTAGGATTAGTATGAAATTCCTTCAATATTCTAGAAATTTCCTCCTCAATTAGATAACGATAATCGTAATGGAAGATAGTTATAAATTTATCAGTTTCCTTGAAGATGTACTTCAACATTAGACGTAGGTTTTCGTATTTCAAATGGCGGAAGCCAATTAGTTTTAAAGGATTTGGAATATAATTATCTCCTTCCTTAAAGAGTAGTATTTGGTATTTAAATTTTATTTCTTGCTCTAAGAGTTTTGTGTTGAATAAAATCATTGACGTGTTTATCTAGTTGAAGTTCTTTATTCACAATTAGAGCAGTATCTGCATTATTGCAACTAGTAAAACGACTGTGGTTATTATCTATGATAAGTGGGTTGATAATAGAACCTGAGTTTTTTACTCTATTAAAATTGGTGTAGGATATCTCATCATTGTAACTAGTATTTTGCATTGCAAGAGCCTCTTCAGGTGCAGTGAGACTATTGCGGACTGGTATTCTATATTGTTTTAAGGTTTCATAGAACGAAGGGTTATTTTGCAAATTCTACTGAGGCAATCTGCAATCGAATTAAGCTTACCTTTTTTATAGATTATTTCGAAATCAAATTCCTCGAATTTTAGTCTCCATCGCATGAATCTAGATCTTGCATCTTTACAATTAAAGAGACACAAATGAGGTTCATGAACCGTTATCACTTTAAACAATTTTCCAAAAAGGTAAGGTCTGAAATGGTTTACCGACGATGGTAAGAAGCTCTTTGTCAATTTTCGAATAATTTTTCTCACTTTTTCCCAGAGTGCGTGAAACATATGCAAGAGGGAGATCGCGACCTGCTTCTCCCAGAGATAGGAGAAATCTAAATATTGAAGCAAGGGCGAATTAATAAGATTTTCTTTCAATGTGTTGAACGAATTAGTACAGAGAGAAGTCCAAATGAATTTTTGATCCTTTTATAATAAATTTGTTAGGGGTTGTGCGATTTTCGCAAAGTCCTCAATGAACCTTCGGTAATAGCCTAGGAACATTTTTATTTCTTTAGCACTCTTAGGAACTGCAAAACGTTTGAAACTGTCAATTTTCCCAGGATCAGGGCTAATACCATCTTTATTAATGATGTGTCCTAAGTATTTCAGTTCCGATTTTAAGAATTCACATTTCCCGGGTTGCAGCTTCAGATTAAGAGCTCGAAGATGATTAAAAACTGCAAAAAATTTGTAATTATGCTCCTTCAGTGTTTTATCGTAGATGAAGATTTTGGATCCTAGTAAACCTCACAGAAAATTATTCATGAGCCTCTGAAACGTAGCAGGGGCTCCATTTAATCCAAACGGCATACCAATATGTTAAAAATTACCTAACGGTGTAGAAAATGCTATTTTCTGTCTGTCTTTTGGATTCACCCATGCATGGTGGGATCCATTTGCAATATCTAAAGTGGAGAACATTTGGAGCTTACCTGATACCCAATTTCAGTAATATTAGGGAGAGGATAGGCATCGCCTGACGTCCTCTCGTTAAGTTTTTGGAAATCCACCACAATACGCCACTTTTTAATATCCTGTGCATCTTTGAACCACTACAAAATAGAAATTCCAGGAACTATGGGATGGCATCACAATATGATTTTTAAGCATTTGTTCCACTTGAGTATTCACCTAAGCTTTTTGAAACTCTGGTAACCTATACCTAAGGCTTAACATAGATAGGTTCAATATTGCGAGTTTGAATATTATGGTACAAAGAATTAGTGCACGAAAGTTGTTCGCCTTCTATGAAAAACAACTCAGTGCTTAAGTTAAGAAGGTAATCACGCCTCAGATAAGACATT